>JAGVSL010000076.1:0-2927614 GCA_022494535.1 Himalopsyche phryganea | reverse complement strand
AACTGTAAAATGTGTAATGAAAGAAACATTCCACCAGAAGGTTTGGATACAAAATCTATAATTTGCTTTCTATAGACATTTCATTGTCTTCTAGCGTCGGAATTACAGTGTACACTGTGTATGAAGCTTTTAATTTCATTATCAACCATTATTCTAATTAAATTTAAAAAAATATTATCTATGATTCAAATCGCATCTTACTTTCGATTACTCCTGACATTTTGTGTAACTTAATTTACAAATAGGATTATTAAAATGTCCTTACGTTGTTTTTGCGCACCTTTTTTATTGAAGAAATGTGAACGCGCTAATTTTACGCGACGTTCTTTCTTGTGAAGTGAACTTTTCTTGGCGCCGCAGCAAACTTTTTTTTTAACCGTGATGAACTCAGACAAGTTTTACAGAGAACTTCCGTGATCGATTTACCATCTACAAAAGAAATGAACATATACTTAAAAAAAGAAGGATGCTTGAGGAAAGACAACTATTCTAAAAGCCATTTTTTTTTAATTAAAATTATAACTGAAAATATTTTATAAAATAATATCAAATTATTAAATACATTATTGTGGAAAGAGCTCCATAGACTACTAGCGAGCACCAAAGAAAAAACGTGTTTGTGTTTTAATTCTGTTTATTGAAGTGCTTTTGGATACACAATATTTTTTGTTTTTCCATCTGGTGCATACACGAATAAATCAGAAGGTTTTCCAAAATGTCGTTGTTTGTACGTTTTTGATTTTTTTTTTTAGTTTATTCTTTCAGAAACGTTCACAGGTACGCGCACAACTCCTTATCAAAGTTTCATCGAGATCGGATGAATGGTATAGGAACGCATAAGGGACAAACAAACAAACATTTATTTTTATATAAATATATAAATGTAAGTTTTGCTAGCTTAATATTGAAAGCTTCCGGTAAAATAGTTATATTATAAAATAGATGTGTATTTTCCGGTATAGTCTCAATTATAATATAATACTTGATCAAGATTGTTAAGGTTTGAATGCCGTATTATCGTATAATTACAAGCTTAAAATCCAAAAATAAATATATTGAATAAGCTTTTTCCAAACAGCTTGTATTATATAATTTAAGACATCGACTGAGGGTGCTTGATGGAATTTCAATATCAAATTTGGATTATTGAGATTTTGTACACTTCCATGTATTTTGTCACTAACGACCCCGGATTCGCCTTTCGGTATCTTCAGGCATTCGAGCACACGAATGGACTCGAACTGACAGTTCGAATCTCAATAATCCAAATTTGAGCTTGTATTATATTTAGAAATACGTTTTCAAAAGATTTAAATTGAAACTTTGTATATATTTTTTTTTTTTTTTTTTTTTTTCATGTCCGCTCCCAATGTGGAGCATATGGTCTCCTAATGGAGGAATCTTGACAGATTTTTTTTCTACGAGAACTGCTTGTCACTCAGTTGCTCAACCTCTCTTTTCTTAGAGTAGGGATAGAAGGATAGGGCTATGACAGGACTAGTGGTTAGCTAATCGCTCTCGTTACGCCCCGTGAGGATGGGATTGGTGGGAGGGAGGACTCAGACTACGAACAGAAATCCATAAATCGATTGAAAGATCAATCCATGAAAACCGTCCGCACCGGGAATTGAACCCGAGACATCCGTAACCGTAGCCAGCGACGAAACCAACTGCGCCACGGACGCCGACATTATTACAAATCAACACATTGAGTTCATGAAGACCTGGTAATAACTTTGTAACAGGAAGATTGCAAATGAAAATCATTAAGCAATTATACTGCCATTTAGTGAATGAAAAGGTTTTTAACTGATAAAATGAAATGGAAAACAAAACCTGAATGTATGCATTTAAATATAACAATGTTACAATTATCTTGATGATAATGGTTGCGCTAAGAGAAACCAATTCTGAGCAATATAAAATGTGGAAGTAGTACAAAATAAATTATTTTATATTAAAATATAATGTGTTTTTACCTTAAAAGTGATTAGAGAAGAGATTTACATATTAAAAATTCGAGTTGATTGTTAAATTTTAAATCAAGCAAAAGAAACATGACTTGTATTTGTTGCTGAAAGTATCATTATTCATTTATTACCGTATTTGAGAAAATCAGAAATAATTTAATTACCTTTACATAGTAATCTTTTCATCGTTCTTTAATTCAATCCATTCGAAATTATTAAGAAGAGTTTTAATTAATTTTTATTCATGTTATGGGTTACAGATTGTTGATTGAAATCGAATTGGTTGACTAATAAGCTTTTTTTGTTGATTAGATCTTCGCTTATAGTTATGATTATTTTGATGACTACTTTGGGTTGATTATTTCTTAATTTAAAATGGCTATCGTCGTAAACACCACATTATTCATGTTAGTATTGTTCAGTTTTATTAAATTCAAAACTCACGCCACCACTATTAAACTAATCTACGCATTCATTATACTGTCATATTTATGTGGCTGTTGTTCGTTTCGTAGAATCAAATCTTGAAGACAAAAAAGATTAATTCGAATTTCAAAAAAAAAAAAAAACGTGAAAGAAAATAATATATTACGTCGTTTCCGGAATCCATTTTTCATTCTCCCCTCTTAACCAACACGAAAGACACTGGAGAATTGTGATTATTTTCGTCAGCGCAGTCACAAAGACGTTGTGTCGTTTTGAATATCCATCTCATTACGACCGTCAATGAATTCCGGGGGATAACACTCCAAGCATCCAAAAAACACTCTATTTTTTTGCAAATTTAATACGGCACGCTGTTTCAATTTCACCTGCTTGTCCGGACTTGGCTAAGGAATTGTGACAGCTAATTTTTAAAAAAAAAGATTATTTATCGTTGGCTTAGAAAAAAGTTTAATTTGTTTCAAACGCGACTGTGTACTTCGGCGGATTGATTTTGAAGTTGAGATGCTTAACTTTTAACCAACTTTTCCATTGTGCTTAATAGCCAAGGGATTAATTTCATCAGAAGAAGTTTGATTTGTTCTTCATATAGACTCAATCCCTCCGTGTCATATTAATTAAAAATATATATCGCATTGAATTAGCAGTCGATAGGTATAAATTCAAGTTATTCTTTATCACTTTAGCATTGCAGTTTCTTCAACGTCATTATAAATACTTATGTCTGTCACGCCTCGTCAACGTCATTCTTTTCGGTTGCAAAATTTGCAGGCTTGAATCCCAGTGCTGAGAGTTTCATAAATTGATTGCACGAAGGCATGGGTGTTGAGAAATTAGTCTACTGGTATTCTTACCCTCTCAGAAAAATACAGTAGCTTGAAATTCTTGTAGAATAAATTCTGTTGTAATAAACTCCATATACGCTCCACATGATTACAAAATGACATTTTGTACAAATAAAGTTTCATTTTTTTGTATAGTGTCAGTCGTTAGTTGCTATCGACAAGCACTCCCACGCGGCTATCCTCAGATTCATAACCTATCCACGTGTTGAAGAATTGCATACAAAAATGCCATTTCTTTCGAGTAGTATAACTATATATTTTGTAACATATAACTATATTTATATAATAATTTACAACAGTATGCAATATCGACACTTAAAGAACTATAATTGCCATAATGAATTTACTTCGTTTTTCGACTAGCCATTATCTGAGTTACATTGTGACGCCTCACGTATTCCATATTTAAAATTCTCCGTAAATATTACTATGTCTTGGTATATCTGTTTATTTATACCGCAGTACACACACATTATATCCTTCTGTGTCAGCGCATGCCCATGGAGAGATTGTGAGTGTGAATTTGTACAGCTAAGTGATTTTTTTCACGCACACAAAGTATTTGTCTGCACATTTACGCATCATGCATAATTCATGACTAGGCCATCCAATCTCGGACCCTTTTTTATGATACCAAGATTTCAGGATTCACAATCTTTCAATCCCAAGTTTGCTCATTAAATGTAGTTTCATATTTTAATTTTTATATTTCAAATATAATTTGTATACAATTATTGCTTCAATTGAAATGAAAATAAGATTTTATATTCGTTTGGTCATTGAAATAATAATAATTGATGATATTTTTTTTTATAAAATAATGCAAAAAAAGACATACAATTTAACATTGTCGTCAAAGTTATCTGTTCCTGCCGTGAAACATGAGAAGGAGGGAGACCACAATACATAATATATATGTATTAATTATTAGGGCATTATCAAAAGTGTGTACATAAACAAACTGAGGTACATGTTGTAGTTAATCAGGAAGTATTTAATTTGAAATATGAACTATTTTTAACATTTACGGTGAGTCCCGAAATCCCGGGATTGGAAGCACTATGCATGACAAATGGCCTGTTAAAAAACTCTAATAATAGATTTGCCTCAACTTTATTAAAAAAAAAATGAAAGACCGTACTAAGTATCTCCATTGAACTAACTTAACATGTTAAAATAATAATTGTCTTCTAGTATCATTTATAGTGACTTCTACGTCATATCTTTAAATTAATGTACGATGAACCTTAAGGCAAAATACTATTATTCTCGCTGTCTCTGAAAAAGCATAATTTCAATTATTACTTGGTTATGATTTCACATTTCTGATCGATATCGAAAATGGGCTAAAAAACAGATTAAACTGATAACTTTGTTATTCCACCGGGTGTGTTACTAGTTGTGACTCACCTCTGTTCAAATAATCTTCAAATTGACCTTATCCTAAGACTTTATTAATGTGGAAATTGATGGGAAATTTTCTTTCTACTGGACACGGTAAGAAGACTAGACACAAAAAATTACATTAGTTTTAATTACAATATTAATTACTTGTGGAAAATAATTGAACAGTGGCAGTCATTCGTCCTGCTCAAAATGTCATTTTCTGATAATTGATTACTGTTAAGGCTCTTATTCATTTTCAAAAACTCTAAACTGTTCATTTCTAACCCGTTGTTATTTTTACTCAATGGAGTATTTTTAAATAATTATTTTAGCACAATTTTTGCTGTTTTTAAATAACAAATACTTATATTAATTAATCCCTGACGTGATGTGAATGAGTGAAGGAACCCCTTACCCTAACTGGATTGATTGAAATATTCATGATTCATTGCTTTGTGCTTAACAGTTTTTTGGCGATGTGATGAAAGGTGTAGGCACATTGAAAATTCAATTGCTCTCATAAATTAATACCTGTACCCTAATCAATTACTTCCTCTTCCCTCGGTACATCCCTCCGCGCTTCACTACATTCGACTGCTCGCCCCAATTTAATTGTTACTCGCTTCCGTCACACAACCACAAATATCTGATTCCAGTTCGGATATAAATAATAAACAAATCAAATATTGGACCAAAATACTTTACTTTCTTGGGAGCACTTTCAATGGAAAATTTAAATATAACTAGATATTATCTATTTTCTATGGATTCGGCGGTAACTTTATGGAAATTCATTTTTATATAACACTGTGGAGTGGTGTAAAGTTTTTTGAGGTTAAAAGCATTACAAGTTTCACGTCCATAATATTTATCATAAATATGTGACGTGAGTGTCAAAGTGACATCCATATTTTCATAGCTTAGAGATTCTTTGCCAAATATGTCACATTATTATAATATTATTTTTTTTCAATTCAAATTGCAAATGATTTCATAGGCTTAACATAAATTTTGTATTCCACGAAACTACATTTCATAACTCATTTTTTTTTAGTATAAAGTGACCAACACAACCTTCTCGGGCGACATTTCTGCTACAACTGACGTAGTATATTATTATCTATGAACTGACGTGAGCTCTGGTGTATACAACCAAAATAGTCCGCGGTATTGTTCCCTCAACATCGATGTAGATGCCCAGCGGCATGTTACTCATTTTTCCCCATAGTGTATCCGTGCCTTTATGCTTCCGTCATGCAACCACAAATATCTGATCCCGATTAGTATATAAGCAGCACATAAATCAAATATTCGACCAAAAATACTTTACTTTACTTTTATTACTCATAAGCGCTTTCGATGGAAAATGCTTATTTTTTTTTCAATAAATCTAAATATATCTACTTTATTTCAGGCTTCTTGTAAGTCTTAATAATTCTTTATATTTTCACGAACTTTCCCCAATCAGTGAAATATATTTCTTCTCGTACCTTGCCGGAGAAGGCAGACGCGTGGGAAGTATAAAGTATACCTTTAACTTCATCCAAATGTAATATAATTGGTAGGCTGTTAGGCAGGCATGGTGTACCGCAAGTGGCGAGGGGTTTTATTCCACAGAGGGCTAATGAAAAGGCGGGTGGAAATTTGAGATGAGCTACTGCCCGTTCTGGCGTTAACGTTGACGGTAATGGTCGCGTTTTCTTTCACGCCCTAAAGTCTACGTTCCTAAACTGACTATTAGGGTAGCAGGAGTAATCGAAAAGTTTCATCCCTATACTCTAAATCAGCTACACCTATTGTTGGAGTTGAGGAAATAAGAAAACGTTGTGACATGTTTTAAATATTTCTTTTATTTTGGTATGGTCATTCTGGGTATCTTTGGCCCAGTTCTGAGGGTTTTTGCATTTTTATGGTTCGCCATTGCATTTATGTGTGGTATTGTTCTACAAAGAAATGTATTAATATCTTAAGATGGAATTTAATTAACATAAATAGATTTATTGTTATAACTGATCTATAGATACAGATAAAACAAGGTGGGCCAAAGTTTGCATCCAAATCGGGAAACTTTGGCCCACGATACAAAGTTTTGGCAACTTTTCTTTATGCTTTCATATATCGTTACGTTATTTTGAAAAGGTTCTAATTGCATTTTACCATGCTTTGAGATACGAGCGTTTGCAGTTTTGACTGATCATATTTTGTATTTTTACGGGAACGTCGACGCGCAAAGGTCCTGCCCGCTAAGGTCGCTGCACCGCCTCTGATCTATATTTTAAACTCTATATTTTTTCCCTTCATTACAAGTTTAAAATACTCTTACTTTCATTTGTGTAAATGTGACAGTAAATTTTCTGCGTTTGATGGTCGCTTATATATAATATCTATTGACTCGTCTGGACACTCATTTAGCATGATTGGTCGAGAAAATGTCTATAATTGGATTAGAAAAAACATGGTAGTAATCTTATAAAAGGTTGCTTGTAGATGATGTTTGTTTCGCAACTACAAAACATTATTCTATATTAACCCGATGAATGCGCTGGATATGTTTACATGTCCAAGAATTTATTATGTTTTTCCGGCCAAACTAAAAAGAAACATTTCAGGATATATGCTTTAAAAAATAGTTTAAGCCTTTAGGTAGATGAATTAGCCAACAGATCATGAAAATGTCTAGTAGAACACAAAGAAATATATTTTTGAAAAGAGCTATCCATATTCAGTCTACTTCAATTTAGTTTACTTCTTGATTTATTTGTTATAACTAATATATATTTTACATTAATGTGTTGAAATAGATCTGCTTTTAGCCATAGTGAGCGTTTTAACAGATCAATTGACTGAAAATAAATTCGTGTGATAACGGCTGGCGTTGTAAGGGTTAATATATATCTGGAAAGGGAAGCTAAGTGACCAATTTACTTGTGAGGATTTATCTATTAGTTTATATAATAAATTGACTTTGCAATTATACGGAAATACTTTTTCTTTTCAAGAAAAATAATCCACTTACTTTTGAGCAACCCGTTTTCATTCACAAAATTTTCTAAAGTAATTCGAAGCATGTTAGAGGGGAAAGAAATGGCGCAGGGGGTGCGCTAGAGACTCAGACGGTGGATAATAACTACCACAAAAAGAATTCTAACATAATTTAGGTGTAATAAGTGGTTAATGGCACAGATGGGGTGGGGCAGTGCGTCTCAGAAATTGTTTTAAACTTTTATTACTGATGCTTTTGAAGTTGTCCCGCGGGGGACGGCCCTAAGTGGCGTGCAGCCGGAAGAAATAATATTGTTATTCGTATTACAGTTGAATCCAAACGGAAAACGTTACCCTCGATGTGCGGTAGGAGGTAGTTATGCGGAATACGTAGAAATCTTTTCAGGATAATAGCAGTACAAAATAAAAAAAATACATCCGTAGGTTTAGAAGTGTGGCGAGTCATCAATACAGACGATAAACGTTAATTACTTTTAAGGTGTTAACTGTCAATTCTTGGTGGAAAGACATTATATTTTAAAAAATAAAACACAATTCATTTGTACTACTTCCACACATTTAGAACGATCATGATGCTCGTGACGAGCGAAACCTGTCCTGATCATTATAAATATGTGGAAGTAGTACAAATGAATTGTGTTTTATTTTTCAAAACGTTAATTCTACAAAATCAGTTTCAAAAAAATGTTTTAAATTAAAAACTATTTAATAACAGTAGAAGGAAATTACACCAAGCGTCATCGACAAATTGCTTTTTATTTTGTTTTTGACAACCGGTTGGTTCCCGTTCGATTCCCGGTCCGGACGGTTTTCATAAATTAATCTTTCAATCGATTTATGGATTTCTCATGTCTAAAACTCCCTTCCACCCATTCGATCCTCTCGGGGCGTAGTGAGAGCGATTGGGTAACCACTAGTTCGGTCCTAGCCCCATCATTCTATCCCTAATAATATCCTCTTGGAAGAGAGAGAGTTTGAGAAACTGAGTAACTTCATATTCTTATGTATGTATACTACTTAACAGATCAAATTCAATATCCCCAGAAAACTGTGAAAAATTAATTTATAAATTGCTCAATACTAAAATAATCCGTCATGTCACCATAACAAATAAATCAGTATTCAATTTGCTTAGTGACTATAAATATGTTATAACATAAACATGTTGAATAACAACTTTTCCTTCGAATCGTAAAACTTTCATAACATCTCAAGATTGAGCAGATATACATCAATTAAAATTATAAAACTTAAAACAGTAAAATCTTCATCCCATTGGTTTTACGAGAAGTACGAGAATGCCCATAAGGAAGAGAAAAGTGTTAAATAAACTAATACAAGTAACCTCTATCTTGGGCGAAGCCAGATAAATAATAATAGTATATTATAAACCATGTCTGTTGACAATTTAGAGCATTATGGTCTCCTAATGGAGGTTTCTACGAGAACAGTGTGTTACTTAACCTCGCATTATCGAAGAGAGTAGGGATAAAATAGTAAGGTTAGGACAGAACTAGTGGTTAGCTGATCAGGTCTACGAACAGAAATCCATAAATCGATTTAATAAACTGTCCGTACCAGGATTTTAACCCTAGACATAGACAATAACTAAAACTAACGACGTTGACCACTGCATCATAAACCCGATAGTATTTATATATATAAAAAAAATAATAAAATGGCGTACTGTGATCTACCTTACAGCTTCGGTCAGCATAATGATATTTCTTTTTTAAAAACTGAAAGTACAATTTTCTTTAATGTTTTATTTTTCTTTTTAGAAGTTTTATTATTATTATACTAATAAGTTAGTCAAATTAAAATACGTCGTTACTTTAAGCACTAAACTTATACCTTATTAAACACAACCTTATTACCAAAATACAATTTCCTTCTTTCCTACGGTTACGGCTTAAAAAATATATCTTAAGTTTTCGTCCATGCTTATCAAAAAAAATAAATGTGCGTAGGCATTTCTGTGTAGCAAAATATCTGACAGGAAGTCATTTTTGAAAAGTTTAAAGCAAGCTGTGAGTTTGAAAGCTCATTACTTGGTGATGTGGACGAGGAAACATTATTGGATGAGATGTTTTAAAAAAACGTTTGCATAATCTATGCCCAACAAACTGGCTATTATTTTTTATGATGCCCTTAGTTTGAATCAGATTATGGATTTGCGGTAGAGAATTTCAGTAGAAGGTGCTTAAAGTAATCTGGTTTTATGAAACCAGATCAACATTTTCAGACTTGGTAAAATTAGGTTAATTAGGCTTGAATAGTAAGTTAATCGCTTTTTTTTTGACCCGTTGTTAATATCTGGCCGAGTGAATAAAAGGGAGAATATCACAAAACATCCAAGCTTTCGATACAAATATAAAAATCAACACATAAAAATTGGACACCTACAGAAAAATCATTAAACCAGATTTTAAAAAAAAAACATTTCGAAGTTTATTTGGCTTATTTTTTCAACACAGTTATTACCAATAACATATACCCACACAACGACTCTTTGAAGGCGAAATATTTTCGTCAGTATCATTTCTTTTACAAAACTACATATTTATACTGTTTATGAGCATAATAGTTTTTGAAGTTCGTTATTTCAGTTAAAATAGCATTTATATTACAACGTGTAATTTAAAAAAATCTCTTCTTGTGAAACTGTAAGTGAGTGAAACAAAGGTCACTTTAATAGTAATTGCATCATTAAAATGCAGTTGTCAAGTTGACTTGCATTGCTAGCTGTACCTCTTTAAAGTTCTTATTATCATTATTGTATTTAAGTAGGTAACTACGTCCAACAACCACTACTTTACTACAACGTGAACCGAGCGTTTTTACTTTCTATAGAGGGTGTTATTTTTGTTTTATTTAAGTTTATTTAGTTTACTTACAACTTCAGTAATATATAGGTTATTAAAAATACAATTTTGGTTTCCGATACTTATAAATGTAAGAAGTTTATTGATATTTAAATCTATCTACCTCTATATTCCAATTAGTCTGGCGACTGGTCTTGATCATTTCATAAGATTGCGGAATTAGCACAAAAGTGTGCGTTTTATTTTTACGTAAGTTGAACATCACTCGATAGCAAAATAATACAATGCTTTAAATACAAATATGGTGAGGGTATCACTTTAAAGGTGTTAAATGTCAATTCTTGGTGGAAAGACATTATATTTTAAAAAATAAAACACAATTCATTTCACAAGTCATCAGTTGATAATGCTCGTGATGAGCGAAACCGGTCCTGATCATTATAAATATGTGGAAGTAGTACAAATGAATTGTGTTTTATTTAAAAAAAAAAAACTTAAACTCTCAACCATATCCCTTAGCTGTTTTCGGTAAACTTCTCCTGTAACCATTAACGTTGAACACTCGGTTACTGAATAAGCAAACCTAGCTGGCACCTACAAGTGTAATATTAAATACAATTAGACATGTATTACATAATCATACTGTAGCACCTTATGAGATGTAAATAATAGTGAAATGTATTTGTCGCAGGTGGCGACAGGTTGGTAGCAAACGGCGAGTTTATTGCTAGTACAGGTAGGAACTAGCAACATGCTTGTAAATAGCTGCTTTATCTGCACTTGACACGAGCTTTGTTGCGTTGCGCCCTGAATACACTCTCAATGCTACTCCAGATGTTATAATAGAATATAACCGAGTTGGAAATATGGACATCATTTTTACCTCAGACATTTCATTAAAAGATATTCCATAACTTTTGCCAACATATTACGACCGTTATAGATATTATATTACGGAAAATCAAACGCGAAAAATATATGTACCATAAGGTTTGTATAGAAAACGTTTACAGTACCTGTACAATGTAGAAAACAAGAGCTTATGATATGTGATACTAGTTATATGCTTCGATATGTTCGCCCAGTGGTGCAATTGAAAACGTCGTTGGCTACGGTTACGGATGTCTCGGGTTTAACTCCCGGTGCGGACAGTTTCATAAATTGATCTTTCAATCGATTTAATTTTTGCTCTGTCAATCCCCAAAAACGGGACATAGCTAGAGCGATTGGGTAACCACTAGTCCTGTCCTAACTTTATCCTTCTATCCCTAATCTCTTTAAAAAATGGCAGGTAGAGCAACTGCTTGTTGGGTAGCATTTCTAATAGAAAATTTCTGTTGAAATACCACCATTAGGAGGCCATATGTTCCACGTTGGGAGCGGACATAGTAAAAAAAATATGTTCTTCACATGAATCACATAGTTAAAATTAGTATTTATTTAAGTATTTTTCAAATAACAAACAATTCACAGTACTGTACTATTACCAATATTGCTTGGCCGCCGCGGAATTTGGAACTAGAATAGTTAGTCTAGATTAAATCTCTCCAATGGACATTTTATGCAAAATAGAGATTTTAGTTTTAAATTTTTTAAATCCTAACATGACGGTGGCTCCCTCACTAGCGGCAAAATTAAATTGGTTCATCTATAGTTCCACGATTTCGTAGAATGATCATGACCGATTTCTTTCAGAGAACGATCAATGTAAGCTAATTGTCCTTCGTAATCAAAACTGTTTCCGATCATTTTAACAAATATTTTAATTGATTTCTTATTCGTATTAAATACTATAATGTTTTATAACACATTTTTATATCATTAACTCGACTAGTTTCATTGTCAATGAAAAGGCTGTAAACATAATATAAATTTGTACAATAAGAAAACAAATTTTTATCTGTATTTTATTTTTGTTACTGAACTTCGAATAAATTTTAAAAAAATACAGGAATTTTGTTTTAAAAAACTCTGATGCTTGAAGAAAATTGGAAAAGCAACATTGTAGTAATAAATAGTAAAATTGAAATAGCAATACACTGAAAATGTTTTCCTATTCTTTTTGATCTCTCCACAATAATACAATAGTTTACCTTCAAAGGCGTGAAATTTCATAATAATGTGGGTTTGATTGCAGGTAAATTTTATACGAAACACGATTCGTGGATAAACATCGAAAGTATAAGAACAAACATTCAGTTGAAACATCAAAAAACCCTTTTGGTGGGGTGTAAAAATATTATTTTATTGCCGATTTTAGTGTTTTCCGTAAAGTACGCCATACACCTGTACCGCTGAACAGATCGTGTTCACCCTCCAAAACTCAACTCAACCCCTACCTGTGTAAGGAGATATAATATTTTTTTTGGCTGAAAATATTGACAAAGCAGTATTTAAGACGAAGACGAATTTCACTATGTAAAAGGATATTATTCGTAGTATTTTAAATTGAAAACATCATGAATGGACAGTATTCCCCATAGAGTACAATATATTATTTAATTGGTAATGTTTTGATGAATATAACCGATTTTCTTTAAAGGGGATTATTGGGGATACGCTTCAGGGATTACATATAATAAATGACAATACATTGTCATTGTTTTCAATTTCAAATAAATTAATCATAAAAAAATTTCAGCTTTCTGGCAATAATAAGATAACATTAGTATTTTTGAAATATTTTTTCAGCCTTTCTTCTAAAAAAATATTGTTCACATTTTCGTAGATCGTCTTATTTTGAATTTATGCAATAAAATAATCAGGTGTGTAAATAATCTTTTCGTGGTTTTGACTAAAAACATTATACCAGATTGGATTTGAAAATATTATACACATTAAAAAAAAGGCAACTAATTATTTAGTCAGTATCTTATTCAATTAACGGTCAGTAAATATTAAAGGAATGTTAGGTTAGGTTAGGTTAAGTAAGTAAAAAAGAATAAATAATAAATTAAGTTTAATTTAATAACTGTATATTGGACCATTTTGTATAAATTACTGACCGTTTATTTTATTAACTGACCACGTGTATACTGACCATCTATCGAAATAGTTACTGACCTTTTTGATTAATTACTGACCCAATAAATACAGGTCATTAAAAAAGTTTTCTGTTTCACTAATAATTCCATATTTTTGCGTTTCTCTAAGTTCTTTGAAGCTTTTTTTTTTAATAAAATTTTAATTTAAATGATTTGGTTATTTTTCCTGGCGATTGATCTTAAAAAGAATGTGTTGATATAAATAATTACTGCTAGAGCGGCAACGTACTTAATTTTTTATATTATGCATGTAATAAATACTGATTAAATTAACTTATTTATATTATTTATGTATATATATATGATTTCTATTTATAAGAATATGCAATCAAAAAATTAGATATCTATATTAAAAATTCGGTTAAAAACAAAATAATGAATCACTTTAAATGTGCTTACTGTCAATAATTGGTGAAAAGGTATTATATTTTAAAAGATGAAACACAATTTGATTTGTACCATATTTTTACGCTATCAACAACTGATTGTATTTTGTTTTATTCAACAACAAATATCCTATTAATTGTGTGTTTAAAACGTGGATGGTAAACCAATTAATTGTACATGACGGTTTTATAAATAAATTACTACTTCAAATTATATTTTAGTATTGACTGAAAATGTGCATGGATGTGTTTTATTTTATTTTTAATATTGTATTTCATTTGTTATAAAAGGAGTGTGCTTGTTCTGCAAACAAATATCTTTTATATTTAATATTATCTAGATGTAATTTCGTCGCTGGCTACGGTTACGGATGTCTCGGGTTCAATTCCCGGTGCGGACGGTTTTCATAGATTGATCTTTCAATCGATTTATGGATTTCTGTTCGTAGTCTGAGTCCTCCCTCCCACCAATCCCATCCTCACGGGGCGTAACGAGAGCGATTAGCTAACCACTAGTCCTGTCATAGCCCTATCCATCTATCCCTACTCTCTTCGAAAAAGAAAAGAGAGGTTGAGCAACTGAGTGACAAGCAGTTCTCGTAGAAAGAAAAAAAAAATCTGTCAAGATACCTCCATTAGGAGACCATATACTCCACATTGGGAGCGGACATGGGAAAAAAAAAAAGATGTAATTTAAGACATCGACTGAGGGTGCTTGATGGAACTTCAATATCAAATTTGGATTATTGAGATTTTGTACACTTCCATGTATTTTGTCACTAACGACCCGGGTTTCGCCTTTCGGCATCTTCAGGCATTCGAGCACGCGAATGGACTCGAACTGTGCTCAAATGCCTGAAGATGCCGAAAGGTGAAACCCGGGTCGTTAGTGACAAAATACATGGAAGTGTACAAAATCTCAATAATCCAAATTATCTAGATGTATTTTAGCTTCTTAAATATTTGTACTTCTATCGATAAAATGTAAAATGGCGTATGCAAATATTATTATATCAGGTTTCAATAGGTAAAGGTTCAGGCAAAAAACATGTAGCTAGAAATTCGATGCAATTGGCCGTGAAAAACGATAGCTTCACAATTTCATATTAAAACGTTTATCCCGGAAAAATCGCAAATATTGAAAGGTAGTTTTTCATCTGTAATGGTATCAAAGCACAAGCTCCAAGGCTACTTTTAGAAAAGTATACGAATTAAAATCATAAGCATCACTGTAAACATATAGTCTTTTAGTTACGTCTTCTATATATAGTATAGATTAGGGATTCCAACTATTTGTCATTATCAACTATTCTAATATACAATAGTAAAACTAAAACTATTATATACTGGCATATTCGATTAGTTTCTGAAAGATGAAAAAAAATTTTTTTAATGCAGCTGCGTCGGATTAATACAACTCTATTTTTCAATTACTGAAATGACAGCATGTTTAAAGGGTCTCTTAAGCATTACGTGAAAGCAAAAATAATCACTACCTGGTGTATTCGTTATTGTTCTTAAAATCTAGAGAAACTGTGATGTTATCATTTGTCGATTTTCTAAAATTACTACGAATACTATTCGCCCAAATATTCGAATATCGAATCGTCATAAAAGATCCGAATATATTCGAGTCCGTTCGAGTCAGTTCGAGTCCATTCGTGAGCTCGAATGCCTGAAGATGCCGAAAGGCGAAACCCGGGTCGTTAGTGACAAAATACATGGAAGTGTGCAAAATGTCAATAATCCAAAAAAAAAAAAATACATGTATATGTCAATTTGTCTATGTGTAACGAGAACTTCTCCTAAACGGTAAACAGTATTGACGAGGTATTTTTATATATCATTCTGGCTGCCAATTCTAGTTCAAATGTGGTATCAAAGCTGGAGAGTGGTTCGATTAATTGAGCTCTAACAAGTTTTAAATAAACCCTTGTATAGACTTCTCTATTTGTTACTACCCGCGGCTTTATCCAATTGACTTTCTCTTAGCAATGCTCACGCTTAATTGTTTTAACATCTTAAGATAAATTTACCTGGAAACATATTTATTTCGACTTATACGAGGCCAGAATGAGAACTCCGCCATTTTTAAGACTATCAAGCTTTATGTTTCTGATCATTTTTTGAAGTATCGTAGACATGAGATGTTTGGTCTTCTAAAGTATAAAACCATTCTGCCAATGGATATACCACTGGGAAGAACTTTAAAAGTGTTCAACGGTATTGCTTCGGATATTGACATATTTCGCGTGGACGTGAATTATCTCTATTACTATTTTTTTAATGCTATATTCCAAAACATAATTTAGTAGCATTGGTTTTAATCAAACGAATGGAGATTATTAGGACAATGCAGGCTATATTTTGATACAAAAATTAGCGCATACACGAAAGTGTTAACACTCATATAATTTTGAGTATCAAGTACGAAGAAATAATTTATGTTTATATTATAATTTTTTAACCATGTACGATTAAAATTTTAAGAATGTGGACTCCAAATGTATCATTTCAATACAAGAGTTTCTTAGTAAATTTGGTTTGAAGAATTATCTGAACCACTCTATTGTGATAAATAATTAAGGATTAGAGGTCATAGGATGGATAAGAATAGCAGTTAACTCGTCACTCTTTCTACAATACGTTTTCAAGATCGAACAGTAAGTGAGTTCAAAATAATGAACGCATTACTTAGTAAAAACGGTTTTTACCTAAAGCATTATATGGTGAGTTGCGTTATGAATTTTCGAAATGCACTTCTGTAAATTCTCATGTTTACAGATACGGGATTATACACAGGGAGTTTTAATAAAATAGTAGCTTAAATCAAGTGGCCAGGTTCGAATTTTTAAACCTATAACAAATGTAAAATGACGTTTCCCTTCCAAAAGTGTTCAATTTATTTTTCTAATTTAAATCACTTGGCCAAAACGTGTTATGTTGTCTTTAAAATGAGATCCAATCATTAACTAATTTTCGTATTTTTTGAGGGTTTCTATAAACTGTGACCGCACAACGAAATGTCAGTGACGTTTACCACTTAATTAGTTAACACTGGTCTGATTTACGTATACAATTTAATTTTAATGCTATACGTAGACATCATAGATGATTGTCAGTTGAAAATTGAATCAATACTCGAACATCAAACAGAAATTTTCAATAAAATAGGTTTCAAAATTTCAGTTGCAAAAGTTTGTCCCGTGTTTAAATACTGTAGTCAGATAGGTGGGTGTCCCAGCGTGACGTGAACACGTGCAAATACCTGCTGAAAGTTGTTGCCTTTCCACGAATCCCGATTTATTTCACGTACGTGTAGCCACGTGTCAATGCTGAATACAGCCGGTAGAACTTTCTCGCTAAATATGACACACTGAGCCATAAACAAATCAAACGACGAAAAAACGGTTTGGGATGAAAAACTATTCGCACAACACGTTATTCAATTTCTCACATTAAACATACATAAACCAGAATCCTATAATTCCCATCTGATCCTAAAAACGGGGCGCAGCGAGAGCTATTATCTAACCTCTAATGTCTGTCTTATCTATATCTTTCTATCCCTACCCTCTTCGAAAAAGAGAGTTTGAGTAACTGAGTAACAAAAAGTTCTCAGAGAAAAACTTATGTTGAGACATGACTTACCAAATCAATATGAGATATAGTTTATTTGGGGATTCGAATCCACGGATATCATAACCAAATAAGTACGTTGATCACTCGTGTATAGTTTTAAAAAATAAAACACAATTCATTTGTACTACTTCCACATATTTATATGTGTTTTATTTTATAAAATATAATGTCTTTCCACCATGAATTGACATTTAACACCTTAAAAGTGACTCGTGTATAGGACCGGCGTACAAAAATTAGTTTTTAAAAGTTATAATATGCACTTTAAAATACTGTACGTACATACATACATATGTCATTGAAAGAAGGAATTTTAATTAACTTAAATACATTCAAAAAATACTACCAAAGAAAAATATTCTAGCTAGTATAAAAATGAAAGTAAACTATTGAACTTTGCTGAATAACTGCGCAGCCATATGAATTTTTAAACGAATTTTACTTAAATTGAATTTCTCGTACCTCAATGCCTTGTTTCAAGAATGAAACGGATTGAGGCTTAGTCGTTTGGCAGCTTGAGTCGAGTCGACTCGGCAACACCGTCTGGAGATTTTATTCCGCCCCAGAGACCATATTTAAGAGGCGAACGCTCAGCGAAATACAACCAGACGAAAGGGTTGTATAAAAAACGGGGGTAATAACCGAGCTTTATGTTTTATCGTTGCATTTGTTGCAGACGTCTTGATAGTCCAGAAAAACTCACGTCATTTTTTTTTGTTTTGTCTGAATATACCAACAAATTATATTTAACCGCAAGAATGAAAATACAAAAATTTTCTTTTAGTTTAGGCATTTGTGATTTGTATTATATTTATGAAAAGAGTTTTCGAAAGAATCCGTATTGTGATCGGTAGCAATCGAATTACTTTTTGATATCAAGATCTCATCAATAAATCGTTTTTAATTTTTTGTTGCATCACGAAACAAAAACAAACATTGAGAGATTACAACAAATCTTGTATGTAAATTCTAATTAGAATATGACCATATTTTCCTGATTCTGAGACTCGATTCAGCGGCCAATGAAAATGCCTTCGGAGACCTCAAGCCTGCATGCCTGGTTTCCTGGACGACCCTCGGGAACATCCATATGGTGTACTCGTCGGAATTAAAGGATGGGCACGTCGTGGAAGGACACAAAGCGATTGATGGGTGATAAAGAAAGCTTTATGAATACGAATACCATATAATTTTTCCAGCCATTGATTAAACTATATTAAGTATTTAAAATGTTGCTAAAAACAAATTATGAAATGAAGAATAATAAAAAGTATTTGAAATTTTAAGATTGATCAATTACTACGACTGCTATGGAAAATAATGAGGACTAGCAATGACATTATTAAAATAAATCAATTATCTGCACTTTTATTGCAATTAATAAACATTATTAAAGAGTATTATGATATTAAATACTTGAGGCACGAGAAGGTTTTGGTCTTTACCTCACCGGTCCTTAATATGTACACTACTCTATAGCAGTTTTGATGACGTATAATATTTAGTATTGCTGTTGAAATGCTTCGTTGTAAGAATATTTCTCGTTAATCATCTGTTTTAAGAGATACAGAATTAAAATATTCTTAAAAAAAGACATTTTATATTTCAAATTTGATATCAAAGAAGTCAGTTTCAATTTGTTCAGTTTTAAACATTTCCAAAAAAATTTGTCACCTCTGGTATTTTTTTTCCTTTCTTTTTATTATTTAGCATATTCTCTAAGACGGCTGAATAAAACAATGGACGCGTGCGAAAATAAATGAAATATTTTGAATTGTCACTTAATTTTTTTAAGCTTTTAATGTTTTTATTATTCAGAAAGAAAAAAATGTCTTTCTTAAGCGCCATGAATTAAACAAAATTTGTAACGAAACTGTCAGTCTTAACTTAAGTACAGAATGACCAATATTTATTTCAGTTTGATGAAATAAAAAACATATTATATTTTCATTCATTTTCTTACAGAAGTATTGTAAAAACACGTTCACAAATTTCTAAAATAAATATATATTTTTACCTTGTCTACGTTTTTTTAACAAATGTCTGCTTCCAATTATTTGCAGTGTATCGAATACTAATGGATCATCTTATAAGAAATTGCTTCAGTAGAATTGATTGTAAGAAAATAAGTCCGTTCATTTTTCGCTCCGAAGAGGATGAGCTTATGTAACGAATAGTCAGCTAATCACTGTGTCAGAATACATTTCGCTTTCCAGAGCCGGATAGAGAGTGGTCAATAAGAGATGAAAACTTTACATACATACATATAAATGCCTTTTGTGTAAAAAATTATCAACAGAAAAATCAATTTATGATTTGACGTCTGGAATCTTTTCGTTACTCCCTTGCTAAAAACTAGGCCTAGAGAAAGTGCAATTAGCTTACTTTACTACTGCTAGCCGCAATCTTTTTTCTTTCTCCTCTTCATGGATGGTGAGCAAATGACTTACAAGTCATCATTAAATAAATTCTGTTAAAATGCTACATTATAATTCCTTAGACTGCACTGATTTCACAAATATTCTCTATTAAATTAGTTCGATTCCGAATTCTGCAATCATTTTCCATCACTGAAAATGAATATCAAACAATTGAGTGACAATTAATTTTCATTTTTATCTTATTTTCAATTGATTAGTATGGCTATTTTTTTCATCAGATTTCACAATAATAAAAATCTTGTGACGCAGTGCAAAAAATCAAATGTTTATTGAAAGACGAATTAGTAACATCAATAAGCACCTTGCCACGGGTAGCATTGCGTCACAGCATTGAGTCCTCCGTTTTATTTGTTTATTTTATTTTATTGCGGTGTCCCACCCACAGCCCGCTTTAAGGCCGCCCTATTCCTGCCGTAAAACAACTCGCGAGACGTTTCGTTCGTGAATATTTCACCTGTACCGGTAGGACATGGTCAAACAGTCACCCGAATAAATTATTTCGCATAAAAACTCCTTGTCTGTACTCCTGCCCGACTACTAGATTCATGATCACCGAAAAAAAGTTTTCTCGATTCTATTCGACCTTCTGTTTTTTTTTTATTTATGAGATTTCTGTACGCCAGGTGTAGCGAACTTTTTGCACGCGTGCTAAAAGTGGCATATTATAATATTTGGCTACCCTGTACATGATGGTTTACATACTATCATACATGCTTTTTAATGGTTAAAATACATCAATGAAAAGAAGGAAAAAAAAGTTTTACATTTATGTTATGCCAGTCATCAGCTTAACTAGAAAACGACTTATCTACATTTCAGCAAAACGTTCAGTGAGTTATTTTCACATATTATTTTTTTTTCATTTTTATAAAAAATATCTGATATTACAGTGCGCCAAATATTTTTAAAATTGGAAAATCATAAACACAATGAGAATCACTCATGTCTAAGATCACAAATTGAAATTGAAAAAATCTAAATTTGATATTGACCTTGCTGGAACTTGAACCAAGACCCGCTTGATCGCTAGAGCAAAGCTCTTACCATTAGACCATAGAGGCCGACGTGTGTTATATTAATGATGTTAAATCATTATTCATACAGTTTTTAAGCCCTCCTGAATGTTTTGCTGAAATGTATTTAAGCAGTTGCTAATTAAGCCGACATTATCTTTTTTAGTATAAGGTTTAAGTGATTGCGTGAACAAGATACTACTTCAAGTGACGAAATATGAATTGTATAAAACTGTTAAAGTCTTAATTATTTTTATTGATTTGAATTATTTTTTATGTGAGAGTTTATGACAAGGTTGGGAAATCTATGTTAATTATTAAATTTCTCACGTCAGTCACTCAATATTATTTGTACATTTTTGTACAAGTGTACACAAAAAGGTTCACCATCACTGTACTAGGCTGATTGATTTTTCATCCAATTTTTGTCGAAAGTAATTTTGTAAGTTGCTTTATCTCTTAAATTATTAGTAAGGTTACATTGAAAAGGGAATGACCACAATGGAGAAGCAATAAATAAGGTCAATGTTTGAAATCGGGTATTAATGTGTATATTATAAAGGTAGGAAGGGAAGAAATATTAAATTTATTATTTGAATTATAAATACTAAACTTGGAAAAGCTTAAGTGCAATTGACTAAAAAATAACAACTGAATTTTCTATTATATTATAAGTTGATGCAGGCAATACTCGACTTTCATACATTTTCCTTTCGCACAATTTGTTTTTTCATACATTTATTAAAATTTAAACTTTCGTTGACAATAAATGTTCTAATAAAACTAGTGATGTGTTTATCTTTCCCAATACTACCAACCGCAAACAGCCCATGGGTAAAACCGTGATAGTTACTTTAAATGATAATATTATATCGTCACTGTTCTGGAAGAAAATACAAAATAAAAAAAATACATCTTGAGTTAGCTTTACCAAAATTTTTCTTATTTTGAACTCTACCGTATGGAAGTACACAAATATTTTTATTTACTACATTTTTACTTAAAAACAGTTTTGTACAAACAAACTAAATGAAAAAGGTGTAGCATTTCAAACATTTGAAAAACTTCAAAGTCCAATTACTCAAAAGTAGTATTTTTCAGTTAGTGTCGTCTTCCAGAACAATGGTGATATTATAATTATGAGGCAAATAATAAGTCCGGCCTTCAATGAAAGTTTCCTGGAAACGATGATACCCACAAAAATTATAAATCTTTGGCCATCGTTTTTTTAAAATGTATTGCTTCCGAACATTCAACATTCGTGCATATTTTCAAGAAACAGTAAGTACGAAAGTCGAAGACCGTCTGTATACAAGTAGAAACCTGTTATTTAAATTAACATTAAACTTTTACCGTATTATAGAAAAAGTATAGTCCTGAGAATGGCATGATGCCGAGATGATTCTAGAAAACATTTTACCATCTTTGCAGTAATAAGTGCATGTTTATTGTTTGTGTTAATTGAGGACTGTTATCGCATATCGATCAATCTAACAATCGTGTATAATAGTTGCTTGCCAGTTTTGGATAAATTTAATAAAATAGCTTCCAATATGGCAACACTATTATTTCATTAAACGCACATTTTCCAATATACGAACTGAAAAACGATTTAATTTCTACAAAGCGAATTTCCACAAAGAAAATATGCAATAGGTATTTCATATGATTGATTTAAATTCCATTCACGATGCCATATAAATTTATTATACATTTTTATTTATTTTCTTATATAGATTGTTTGTTGTTAATCTATTTTTACGATTCTAACAAAAATGCCTTACAGATTCAATTAAATTGAAGCGTATCTAAAGTATTTATATATTATTTATGAAAAACTATTGGATAAGATCAAACGAAATAAATCTGGCGCGTTGTCATGTCACTTTTTATTACCCCATGAGCCGTATAATATTTCAAAATATCTTTAGAGATATAACCAAACTTTCAAACATGTTAACAAACCCCTTTACGCATACTTATTACGGGTGTTCAATGAACAACGATTTTTAACTTTACTTTGACTGCTTTACTGGCAACAATATGCACTACTTTATCTATAATCGAATTTTCATAAAAATGAGTTATCTAAAATAATCCACCACTATTTTCTTTCTACAACCAAAGAAACGGATACCGTACGAAAAACTTCAACGGAGAATTTAAGAATAACCCCGAAATGTCTATTTCCTTTAAGCTAAATTGAATGCCACTGTTTGTTTCAAAAGCGAACTTTGCTCGAGCAATTGGAAAATTCTGATGGACCATTCAGATTGACAATCCTGAGCGTGGTATAGAATTACAACTGTCATTCCTTCAATCACTACCGTACGCTATCAATCTTAATGTAGTTCTTAAACAAGATTGTCATTCCGATTGATCGTGTAAGGTTTACTTTAAATATATTTTATTATTAGTTTAAAGTACCAACAATTGGAGTAATTTTATCCATCGGTCTAAGATTGGCCCATTACACGGAAAAGGGTGCTGTTATAATACCATGATAATACTAATCTCATATAAATATTTTTTAGTTAAGCAAAAGTATTGAGTAACCCCTTGGTGATAAAAATATGAATTAATGTTCAACATAATTTTCTTTATTGTTGATTTTGTAATTTCTGACAGCTGGAATGATAAAACACAATTTAAAACTTATCTTGAAACAAATTGAATCAGCCACATTTTCAATTTGTATTACTAATCTGTAAACCAAATGCTGTACATTTTTTCCCATCTCAATTATGTATAGAATATATGAAAACATAAAGAAAAGTTGCCAAGACTTTAAAATCAATTAATTTATAGTAATGACAGTGATTATTTGTATTGTGGGTCAAAGTTACCAGAATTGGATGAAAATGTAGCCCAGCTTGTTTTATCTATATTTATAAATCAATTATAGCAATAAATCTATTTATTTTGATTAAATTACTTCTTGTTTATTTTTACGTAAAACAATATCACACATAAATGTAATGACGAACCATGAAAATACAAAACCCTCGGAACTGGGCCAAAGTTACCCAGATTGACTGTATTCTATTTTTTAAAATGCATTTTTTATGAAAAACAAAATATTACACAGAAAATTTTTGATTCTTAAAGTATTACTTCTTGTGACTACGTTGAAAGGTTTAATATAAGACGCTATAATTGGGTTTTATTGTAAATATAACATTATTCAATTAGAATCAAAAAGATTGGTACGAAATCTCAAGTTGGGCTCAAACCTAGTGTTAAGAATTACTACTTAAATATTATATATGTAAGTACATTGAGATTTCACTTAATTTTCTATTTGACGCAATCCTAACCTACAAACTTAAAATGGTTTACCCTTATTTTGAAAACAGTGTTATAATGGTATTCCATTATATATTGTAAATAACATAGTCAATTGTTTCGAATTCTTTGATCTTATAAAATAAAACAATTCCGTATTTCAGTAGTGAAGATTCATTTGTTATAAAGTGATTGTGTAATTCTGTTTTTCTTGATCAAGTGAATCACTTTGAATCTAAAAGATCTAATCAGTGCAGAGCGAAGCGGTTTTAACGATTCACTAACAGGTGACTGTTATTCACTCTTAGCGAATTGATTCTGTACGTTTGATTCCGAATTGCTTACCGACGGTAAGGTTGTACCAGTCAGTAATTCTTGGACGTTAACCAGCGTTGCTGTAGTTAACCCGCCACAGTTGAATTAATCGTAATAAATTACATTCTACATCTTTCGTTTAAGGTAATATAATATTTATATCCTCGAACTCGTTTACTCGAACAAATTTACGTAAACGATTTTTTTAAAAGAAGATATTTAGACTCTCCTATCACTCCTATACACACAAATTTTCTCAAGATTAGATATTAGGTAAGCCACATAAATATTTTTACATTTTTATAATAACATAATATCGTATCTTAATTTGTGACGAAATTAATTCATAATAATTTCAAACTCAACATTAGCCAGGCTTCACGCAGAAAATGAAATCTTTAAAAACACTATATCAAAATTAAATTTAAAACTAATTAGTTTAAAATACCAAATA
Source organism: Himalopsyche phryganea (assembly GCA_022494535.1). Classification (NCBI taxonomy): domain Eukaryota; kingdom Metazoa; phylum Arthropoda; class Insecta; order Trichoptera; family Rhyacophilidae; genus Himalopsyche; species Himalopsyche phryganea. The sequence continues at coordinate 2,902,561 of JAGVSL010000076.1, read as the reverse complement.
AATATCTTCTTACGATAAGTAGACTGCTGCAAAAATTAGAGAACGGTTTATGAATTTATTAATCACTAGTGGGTACCCGGCATTCGTTGCAATGCCACTCAAAGAAAGAAAGGGTTTGTGTTTTAATTCTGTTTATTGAAATGCTTTTGGATTAGAGGTCTGCACAGGCCGAAATTTCATATACTTACCCGGTTCGAGCCCATCATCTTCAGGTCTGGCCCGACCCGAACCCGAGTTTCAATATCACACTTGTTATAACAAAATATTTTTGTTTTTCGTCTGGTGCGTACACGAATAAATCAGAAAGTTTTTCCTAGATGTCGTTGTATGTACGTATTTGATTTTTTTTTCAATTTTCAATTTTTTTTTCAGAACCCTTCACGGGTGTGTGCACAACAACGGAACGGAACGCGTAAAGGACAAACAAACATTTAATTTATATAATATTTTCCGGCATGATCACAATAAGTCCTTCCTGAAAGTTTCGTCGCGATCGGTTGAGTAGTTTAGGAGCCTATAAGATCCGGACAAAGCAACAACAACAAACAGACATTCATTTGTATATATATAGATTATTGAGGCGTACTTTACGTAATGTAATTTAGGTAAATAAAATAAATCCAATCAATGAATAGTAATAATACTTAATATGAAGATGTCGACTGAGGGTGCTTGATGGAATTTCAATATCAAATTTGTATCTTTGAGATTTCGTACATTTCCATGTCCGTCAATAACGACCCGGGTTTCGCCTTTTGGCTACTTCAAGCATTCGAGCACACGAATGAACTCAAACTGACAGACAGTAAACAGTTTACATCGCTTATATACAAGATAAAATAGGACAAATCTTATCACTAAGTCTAGGAACTAAATTGACTCCTTGGTTGATTACAATAATGACCCTCAATCCCAGTTGGGAAAACAAATCCATTATAAGTAGAATGGAGGGTTTTAGTTTGGAATAAGTAGGCTCGAATTGCAATTTAAAACTCTCCATTCCACGACATATATTTATTTTTGTACCGTTTCGCTTCTAACGTTAAGCATATGGACTCCTAACGGAGTATCTCAACAGATAGTCAACTTTTCTTTTCTTGGTGGGTAAAGATAGGAATGAACTATAAGTTAACAAATCGCTCTCAATATCCAGTTTCTAGGATTGGATAGCAAGTGGGTGAGAGGAATGCAATGAAAGGCAACCATGCACTTGACCTCAAATCTATGATTCTATGGAAAGATCAATAAACTAAAGTGTCCGTTCAGGGAATCGATTAGGACTAACAATTAAAAGCGATAACTCGGTTAAAAGACCGATTATAATAATCAATAAAGAAAAACTACATCGAATCAAAACAATCTGTGTCAAGCTTGCTGTACTAACAATATAAGTTAACTGAACTCTACAGTAAATTGGTGTTAAAGAAGCGTGAAAAACAATTTGTTATCGAAATTGATATGCAATTTATTTTGTTTCAGTTCAATTTTGTGGGAAAACTCCTCGGACCGAAAGGCAACTCTCTCAAACGGCTTCAAGAAGACACGATGTGCAAAATGGCGGTGCTAGGCAGAGGCTCAATGAAAGACAGACAAAAGGTAAACGTGTGTACATTTCACTTCATCGCAGAATAAATTATTAGTCTCTGGGATACGTTGTTACATGGTATACATTGAAGTGTGAAGAATCTAGACAATCTTTTTCAAATATTCAATAGAGATAGAATTCCGTATGCGCCTGCAGTGCGGTGGGGTATTATTGATATGAAGAAAGCCCTTACATTTTTACTGTCATTCATTTTATTCATAAAAATAAAACAATATTAATTCAGCTGATCAGTTGAAAGTGCTCACGATGAGCGAAACTGGTTATGATAATTTGATAGAATTCTACAATTGGTACAAAAACACTGTCAAATGTGAATTGTTAAAATTTTTTACATGTCCGTGTATTTTATCACTAACGGCACGGGTACACGAATGCCTGATCCCGAATGGCTAAACCCAGGTTGTTATTGACAAAATACGAGAAAATGTACAAAATTCAGTCCAGTCACTAATATTCTAAGTGACACAAATATGAATCGAAGATACTAATTCTGAGTAAATCCGTATTGAATATTTCTGTGTCAAAACATAACATAAATACTAATCACGTATTTATTTCTGTTCGGGGCTGTGGGTTTTTCTTCCACTCAATTTCTAAATCTAAGAAAACGTATTTCAAATCTTGGTAAATATTATTTTATCACATTATTATGTCATCTTTTAATTTTCAGGAAGAGGAACTTCGAACGAGTGGCGATCCCAAGTTTTCTCACCTGTCTGAGGATCTTCACGTGGAGATCAGCGCGTTCGCGACGCCTGCCGAGGCCCACGCGAGGATCGCCTACGCCCTTGCCGAAGTCAGGCGATTTTTAGTGCCGGTCAGTTCACATCGTCTTATAACAATCCATTTAAATCTAAAGAAATATGCTGAGATTACATAAACAAGGTTTATTCTATCTATTTTCAAAAATCTGAAACAAACAAGAGTAAAATAAATTCTATTAAAAGATTGCGTTTAAATTGTTTTCATAATTTTTAGTAGATAATCAAGTTTCAATATTACAATGTTCATATAACATCCCTTTGTTAGGTCATTATTTATTTCATGGATATAACTATCATTAGTAAGAAATTTTACAAATGAAAATGTACACCCAATTCTTTTTAAACCTCTCTTAACCCCAACGCGATACATAGATTTCAGAAATTTACACTTAAAAAAGATCGAGAATGTTTTGAAAACTAAAATTGAGTCTTTAAATTCGTGTAAAAAAGACTTTTAATTACATATAAACCTTGAAATTTAGGAATTTGAACGCCATCCAAAAAAAATTGCATAAAAAAAGGATTGGGTGTAAAGCAAAACATTATAGACATTTTAATTTTCAATGAGAAATATTTTTTTTGAACCATGTTCGCTCCCAATGGACCCCTAATGTAACTTATCTAAACAGTTTTTTTTTCTACGAAAATCTGCTTCCTCCGTAGTTGCATTTTATTTTTCGAAGAGGCTAAGGATAGATGAATAGGGCTTGGGCAGGACAATCGGTAAGCCAATCGTTCCCGTTACGCCCTGTTTTTAGGATCGAATGGGTGGGAGGGAATTTTATATATCGCAGACATTCATACCTTTGAACGCAAATCATGAGCATTGCAACCGAAGCCAACGAACGTCGTTGGCCACTCAGCTAAAAGCCCGGTACATAAAGAAGTCCGCTTAATAGCAGGTAACTTTCAAGTGTGTGATATTATTTTATATATCAGAAACCGCCACAGTGTGAGGATTACCTGCTGCAGAAAAGAAGCTAGGGAATACTCTGTCAGAAATTTAGAGGATCGTTGGTTTGATTCATCCCTCGCCACATTTCAGAGTAATTAAACGGGTTTGTATATACCTACAATAGAACTATCCAAAACGTACGATGGAGTGGTATTTTGTTTACTTAATCCCGGTCTAATATGCTACTGACGATCCTCGATAAATAATTCTGTTTGAAAGGAATTATCCTGACATATCTCTCTCCCGCCGTCCCTTTTAATTCCCTCGGCGTCTTGCTGATCTTTTGTTTTCTTTCAAAAACTGTTTAGACAGAAGTTCTTTTTCTGTACACAAAGGATTTATAGTTAAATCTTTTTCGGGAGCGGTCAGCCGTCCGTGAAAATTTGAGGGAGACTGGGATTGAACCCTTTCTCAGCGACTCTCTGTCTACAGGATCAACTAAAAGACCAAGAGACCCGCGATTTTTGTGAACCACTTCTTGTGAGATGAAAGTAAATAAATGAATTTTGATGTTTTTTTTTGTATATGAAACATTCTATCACATAAACACAGGTGTTTCTATAAAATTATGAGACGAATTGAGCAAACAGAACAACGAATATAGTAAAAATAATGAATGCAAAATATTATTGTCTATCTGTCAAACAAAAACACACGAACATAGAGTATCTAATAAATTCCCAACTAAGTTAAATTAATAAAAAAAAGGGCATTTGACATAGTGGTTAGAGGGGCGAAATTTGATAAAATAACGCGGTCCAAGTCTTAATATCATACTCGTTCGGAGAACCCGGCTCAAAGCCCACATTTATTTTTCTCAGTACAATTTTTCTAATTACAACAAAATATTATTTTCTATAATAATGATAATTATGAAAAAATTCTGCGATGTCTGAAATTCGAAGCATAGCGAAGCGACTACTCCCATCATTCTATTCTTACTCCCTCAGAAAAATTGAAGTTGATCGACTTAATAACAAGCGGTTCTCGTAGAACAACTTCTGTTGTTATGCCTCAACTGAGAGTTACACATTAGGAGTGGGCATGGAATAAAAAAAGTGAATATAAGTTGACACGACCCAATCACAAATAAAAACTGTATAAATATTACGATATTATAGTTCATTAATTTTGTTCTATTATTCTTTATTCTATTATTATTCACCATAAAAACTATTCTTATTTATTAAACGCGTAATGGGTTTGCTTTTGTTAATGTCTAAGTTTTAAAAAAGCGGGCAGTCGCTATTTTTTCTCCTTTTACAACTTGTGTAATTTGTGCAAACACCTGAGACACGGTCGTTTAACACCAGCGTGCCACGAACACTATTTAAGAGCCACTGTTCTACATTGTTTCCCATGAGACTATGTTTAGTCAGCAGCATGCGCAAACTTACAAAAACAGGGCATGCATTAAGGGTAGTTTAATAAATAATGTAGGTGTCAAATCTAATATTAATTATGCATACAGTGCAACATTTCAAGCAGCAATTAATTATTTTTTTATAACAGAAAATCAATTTTTACTAGGGGATTGAATGGCCATTTAGTATTATATATTATATTAGCATACCATGGAATCTACGACTCAGTGTAAGAAACGATAATCAATCAATAACCCACTTACGAACTTTTTGAATCCGGGTTTTTCTTCGTTGTTCACATATACCGTCATCGGCTGTCTGTGCTCTGCTTCAGTAATCATTCAGAACGTTCACCTTTATCGCAACATATGCAGAATCCGCATCGGTCACTGCTTGATTTCGCTGACTGAATTTTCAAGTGCATTAAAAAATAAAATATTATTTGTCAATAAATTAGCGTCGTCTATATTGCTGACTTGGAATTAATACTGCAACAAATAATAACAGGTATAATGTTTCGTAAATCTCCAGCGTCATGTATCACTACAGTTGTAACTCTGTTTAAGGGTACAATAAAAATATGTTTACGCGAGTAAACAGATTAAATGTATAAGATTGCGTTTGGCTTAAGTCATCGGCTGATACGCGTCTTTGCGAGTTGTGACTGAATTTAAGCATGTACGTACAACATTTAAATGTTTAATTTAAGACATCGACTGAGGGTGCTTGATGGAATTTCAGAACATTTAGCTGCCTTTAGATTAAAAAAAAGAAACTTCGACATTCGCAAATCACTTGCTAATGGAGAACCATACGTTTAATGCGGATGATGGGGTTAAACTGTTGCATAAGAACATGGGGATCATAAATTATTTTATCAAGAAATTTTGGAAATCAATAGAGCCCGGTTAAATTCCTTGCCAATTCTGAATGAGCAGCTGAACCTTCCTAATTCTCCGTTTTTATATCCTATACATTGAAACACCTAACAGATGTCACTAAACGTGGAATGATTGTATATATTTACCCTTTCGTCGAATTACATCCGGTCGAAACCCACAATGCAATTATAATTGTAAAATCACTGGTAATTCCATAAGAAGTTGGAAAGTGGCAATTCGCCACTCTGTTAATGTGGTGTTTACAAAATAAGGATTAAGGTGATTCTCGAAATTTTAACTCAGGTATCAGTGTGGCTCTCAGACGTATAATATCTTACCTCGTAAATAATATTTGTCGTATTTGTATCTTCTATATAAACGTTAGACACTGTCTTTTACTGTCTGTCAATTCGAGTCCATTCGTGTGATCGAATGCCTGAAGATGCCGAAAGGCGAAACCCGGGTCGTTAGTGACAAAATACATGGAAGTGTACAAAATCTCAATAATCCAAATTTAAATGTTTTTTTTTATCCGTTAATTCTGTAGTCTGTTATATTGAGAGCTTACTGTACTTGGCTATAATACGTGGGGTAAAGGGATATAGCGTATTAACCTGTACCCGCCGTTGCAATTAATTAGATGGAAAACTGAAAGTCCGTTTTACAAGCTCTTTATAGTTTTAGTAGAGTTAAAAATATTTTTTTAGTTGCAGAAAGACGTTTAAGAAACATTTAAGCAATTACACGTTTTCAAAAATAATGAAAGTAAGAAAGTGTAATATTAAAAATTACACGTTATTCAAAAACAGGCTTACTTTTATTTCTCACCTGTGCGCGAACTAAACTGAAGTAGTTTTATAAAACATGTATGGTCAATAAAAAATTCTGAAGCTAAAAAACTGGTCCTTCAGCCAGTAGTAAACTTTTCGGTAGTTGAAGCGGGCGGCTCGTAAACCGAAGTAATGCCCCTTAACTTTATCTAAGTAATTCACTCGACGAAGGATTTGAAGGTAACTGACTTCTCAACACTAGCAACTTCCGCACCGAGCGACTTCGTAACAACATCGTGAATTTTGTCATTCTTGCTTTAGTTTTAAATTATTTAAATATTTTACACAAAACGACTAAGAGGTCGTGGAAAAAACACGGATTTGAAGCCTATCGAGTGAGAAGACCGGGATCAAAGAGAGGCGAGTGGCTGGTTATCAAACGTCCTGGAAGAGCTGGGTTCTCAGACAAACACCATTTCAAATCCGGTTCCACACTTTTTTATTTTTAATTGAAGATGCACTGGTTTACAAAACAAAAAAATACTATTCCTAACACATAAAATTGATTCTACATTTACATTTACTTAACAAATCAATTTACCTTAAGTTATAATACAAATAACACGACAAACGATTTTAAATTAAGTTCAATGCAAAACAAACACAACCAATTCACATCGTCACCTGCGCCGACCGCGAGGTCGGCAGCTCACCTCCACTCGACAGATCGTAATCGACTGTCCACACATACAATTAAAAAAATCCCTGCATCGTCGGAGTTACCCCACTTCAAAAATGGACTGGTCCAGCAGATGTGCCCGGCGGCTATTGAACTGCTTGGCAACAAGAGTCGGCCGATTCTCCGAATTATTGTCGTTACCTCTAGGTGATTTCAGTTCTGGACACTAATGAAACTTAAACTTAACAAAAGAAAACAGGGTGTCTCACGAGTTATCTGGTAAATACATTAATGAGCAAACTTTGAGTCACCGCGTGTTTACGTCTCTGTTCCAATAAATTATCTGATCGCATCCTTCATAGTCACAGCACGTGCCTAACATGTGTTTGATTGTTTGCGGGCGTACGTTTATCCATGTTTTACCCGTGTACATAGCTGCACAGGTCAATCTATATTCCTGAATTGCTTGCTACTATTTGCAGACTCGAGCAGTTCAACGCTGCATCTTCACCACCTTTAATGGTGATAAATTATGTCACATATGAATTACATGCCGAGTGAAGTGTAACTTAGAACTGTCTTGCTCATAGACAATAAGAGTTATGTGTGGTATTGTATCTTATCTAATTTCACAAGGCACCTAGGCTGGGCCTCTCATCCTCTTCTTCTGTGTGATGCTAGTGTTTCTGATGTTGGTCTTGAGGTTGGTAGCACTCTATAGTAGTACAATAATCTCAAGCCTAGATTAGAGAACCGACTACAATTTCACAAGTTCATTATGCGTGTGATTTTGAAGATAATAACTAACCCCATCTAGTGTTATTAAAAGCGCCCGAATTATGATGATTAAATCATTTAGACAGCAACTTTCAATAAATAGCGAATGCTGCGATTTTCATTTGATATCTTCGTACATACACGAGTTCTGACTCATACAGCGTACACATTATTTTTTTACTTTCTTCAAGATCTTTGAAGTAGCCATTTATTGAATCGAAGTTCATGATATATTGAAACTAAACCAATAAGCTATCATATATATTCGGTGATCTTGAAAAATTTTACTATCTTTCCATATATTTCTTTTAAACTAAGCACTGAATTAAAATGTATCTCACTATTGAAATATAATTTCGGAAGGTTTTCTTTTTTTATGTGGCACGTGTCGGTTCATATGAAATATAACAACGAGGTTTATTCAATAATCTCGTGAAAAACTCTTTTTATTATTTGAGCTGAAATTTCAATGCAAAATAAATAAATTTCAACTGCTTGTGGCGCTTAAAATAATTCTCGGTATCAATTATTTTGTTATTTATAATTCATGACACACTTTAGTTAAAAAGATCTTTAGAACCAAGCTTGAGGGGCTGTTATGAAAATAAACATTCAATAATAAGCAAACATATATACACTTTTTAACATGCTGATACGTATTATTAATTGGCAATATTTAATTTCAAATATAGTATAAGAGGCTCATTTACGTATAACTATACTAAATCAGTTATATTTATCTATTTGTTCTCCACCTCTAGAAGCAGGGATAAACATGGATTGAATTTATTCAATATATGGATCAAATATAATTACTCCCTTCACTTTCATTTTCGTTTTCGTGTGTGCAGAAAGTCATCGACTCTCCTAAAGCGCATCATAAATTTTAATTAGTATCTGTAGCTTAGGTTCATACGTATCAATTTTATATGTTATCTAATGCACCGTGACAAAACAAAATAAATAATTCGCGTAAAAATGTGTTATTAAACCCCATAAAAGAAACGTACATTAAGGGAATGGGGTGTATTGTGTTATTATAATATTGTCATACCCTCAATGGCAAATTTGAGAAAAGGTGATATAATTTTGCTCAATTTACAGGAGATACTTTTAACGTAGTCGCTTTATCTTTTATATAAAAATCAATGTTTGTTTGTCCGTATCTTATGCACTGCCATACCGTTCATCCAATTCCGATAAAACTTTGTCAAGTTATTGCTTGCACTTGTGCAAAGGTTAAAGGCATAGTACAGTTAACTTGCAGTAGGTCTTATCTATATATATAATAAAATGTATGTTCATCCGATTTCAATGAAACTTTGGTGAGTTGTTGTGCGCACTTCCGTGAAGGTTTCTGATTATATATATATTTTTTTAAATAATCAAATACGTACTAACAGCGACATCTCGAAAACCTTCTGATTTATTTGTGTATGAAGCAGACGGAAAACAAAAATACTGTGTATTGAAAAGCACTTCAATATATGAACAAATTATTATATTAAAGCATGTGGCATTGTAGCGCATGCCGGGTACTCACTAGTATTGTATATAATATACATCGTGTATTATTTTGACATATGTACTGATATTAAACATTGCTTAAAGAAAGAATTTATTTTAATATTTGCATTCAAATTCCAAGCTAATCAAAAATTTTTAAAAATCTGCTTTCGCAAAAGAGGAACAGATTTAAAACAGTTGACACGAACATCTTGGCTTTTTTCCTGTATAAAATATGTACAGCAAAAAAGTATATATATATTTTGCAAAATAATTATGTATTTATTATTTTACATTATAATGGTAATAAACAATATAAATCTTATAATAAAATATAAAATAGTATGATATAAAGTTACGTAAAGTATGTTCGTATCAATATTTATATTACTACTTATATAATCGCAGCCAATTAAGTGGTTTATAAATTTAAAACAGCCCTTGATATTAAGAACTTATTCATCTGGGATGTCGTAAAAATTTCAATTTCCATCTCATTTACATTTTTTATCAAATGACAGCATGCCGAAATGATCTAAAATCCGCCAGCAGTTTCACTGGTCCGACGAATCAAAACTTTGCCTTATTTACGACCGTTAAATTTCGCTCGTTTTCATTGTTTAGTGTCCTCGGATAAATAGCATTTTGATAAGAAATTTTATCATCGCTTCGAAGCCGTTGGTACATCGTCAAATCTTTTTTTAATAGTATGTGATTTATAGGAAAGATTATAAAGGCACTAAGGTACTCAACTAAAAAGGTAGTGACTATCGTAACCATTTTAATTATTGTTTTATTAAAAATTCCATTGTCATCCCCGAAAACGATTGAAGCTTTAAGTACTCAACCAGTCTCAACTTTTTTACCTCATGGTACACTGGGAAGGAGGGTTTGTTCCGCGACACACCAAATAAAAATGATTTAAAAGATGTAATATATTTTATTATTTATTTATTCTTTAAATTAAACAAAATTTATTTGTACATACGATTGATACATACGAAGAATTGTCAGTCAACACTTTAAATCGACTTTATTGATACATATGAATAAAAAAAGTCTTAGTGTAGGTAAAATTATTGTTTTATAATCATAAATAATGTGGTGAGATATAATATCAGTGAGAATCATGCGATATATTTCCAGAAAGAATTATGTCAAAACGCCACTCTAGATTTCATAAAACAAACTTCTCATCTACCACCTTCAGCCGCCCTCTTTTTCTTGATTTCATTTCCAAAAACCAAAGCGTCTAAGCTGTGAGTTTTTGTCTTTTGCAAAGTTCTAATTTGCCTTTATTTGTCACACTAATGTGCCGCGGTACACAGTTTGGCAGACACTGCCTTAGATAAATAGTGTCTAAATAACTACATTACAGGTTAAAGTATTTTACATTATATTGAAGGAGCAATATCTTATGAAATATAAATTATTTGTTATTTAAGTGGCACCCGCAAATTTTGTGAATTTATGAATAATTTTCAATGTCAATTATTGGCTTTTAGGACTACAATGATGACATACGTCAAGAGCAGATGTGGGAGATGCAAATCCTGTCGACGCAGCGTCAACACATGACCCCACCGGACTCCTCGCAGAGTGGCAGTGAAGAGGCGCTCTCTCAGCCCCTCCAGCAGCAACAGACAGTCCAGATCCAGCAGGAGGCTAGGCCGCTTCCGTCTCAGCACCATCACCATCATCACCAGCATCCGGGCCATCACCAGAGTCAGCAGTCTCTGCTGCAGAACGGGCACGACTCCAACGGAATGATCGCCATCGAGCAGGAGAGCCCGTCGACGGTCATGCATCACCAGACGATGGTTACCGCCCAGCAACAGCAGCAACAGGTACCAGTTTAAAAAAAGCATTCCTAAAATATTATTTATTATTTAGGTATCAAAACTTAAATGATTTAAACAAATCATATTTAACTTATCACGCTTAAAGTGCGTCTTTACCGTAAACATCCGGGGTACTTGATGCTTAATCCACCTCACCTCATGGTGTTATAAGCTATAAGTATAGGTAAGGTAAATCGTTATTTTTGTAAAATATTTGACGTCATTTTGACGAACTAAATTTTTATTATCAACAAAACACTGTTGAAAAAAAAGTAAATTTTACTTCAATTAACGCACAATGACATCAACAATGACAAAAAGGCGAGTGTCATCTTTCTATCCAGCTCACCTATAATACTTCTTGCGCCATACATCCACCATAAAAATAAGAAAAATATGTGTACAAGTCAAGTGAAAAAATGTGGCCACAACAGCAAATCATCATGGCTGGAGTGAATATCTGAAGGAACAATTTGTCCAAATTTATAATGCTCTTTCAAGAAATATGTTTGTCATATTATAATGAAGAATCTAATATCATTTTTTGTAAAACTCTACATATATAGAACGTTTTAATATATTTTCAATTAGTTTTTTCGTTCCGTTCGGTTCGTAGTAAAACAGAATGATATGAAAAATTTTGTCCACGACAATCCATTTATCAAAACGAAAAACGATAAATAATATATAAAGGGTTATCGTTTCGCGAAGATATATTTAGATGAAAATATAAATATGAAAGAGATAGATATTATATCAAGCAATTGAGCGTTTATACTTAATTAAATTATCCAGTAACTGAATGGAAATACAAACAATTGAACTGAAGGGTTAAAAGACGGATTATAAATTGGTGTGATGTGCAGACGCTCTGCATAAAAGGGATCAACCGTTCGAGTTGACGATCGTAGTCAGGGTCGCCAAATCTAATATCCTGAAGAGGACACCGTTCTCTGGCCTTTTTAACAAACCGTTTAAACCTGCAATAAATATCAAGGTAGTAGAATTGAGAAATACGAGAGTTAATCCTTTTTAAAATACGTTAGTTTTTTTTACTCATTTGATGAAATAAAGGTCGTAGAAAAAGAGTGTTTTAAAACTGCCAAAAATATCCTAACTTTTCACATCTTTCACCATTGCAAATTTAAGAGTGTTAATTCACCATAAATTATTATACGCCGATAATTTTGAAAAGATAGCGTAGTATTAAATCATTCGTATTGCAGTGTTCTGAAAACCTTCAAAATGAAGCCTAACGTTTTGGTCGGATGATTATCGTTCATCATCACCTTTAAATTTAATTTATTATCAACACGGCTTCCGAAAAAAGGTTATTTAGGACGTAAGAGCATTCCATTTCGTACATAAATTTGAATAAGTAATTTGATTTGCGAACTCTAAATTTATTTTAATAAAATTCATGACATGTGATACTCAGAAAAATGGGAGAAAATTTCAACATCAAAGGAGGACGGTAGAATATCGGAGTGAAAAGAAAACGGTAGGCAACCTTAGTCTCTGTGATAATTAGCGTCTCAGGTTTCTTTCACACAAGAGTGCTTCGTCTTATTTCATTTATCCGACATATCATTTAGTAGGACATGTGTCACCTTCTTCTTCGTACGCTTTTCCCTAAACGTATTTCATATATATTATTGGAAAAGTTTATTTTTGTTTTTCCTTTTTTCTATAAACGCTTTGTCAACACATGTTGTTATTGACATGCCCCATACAGACGATTTCATTCGTGAAGCTCGTTTTGTTTCCTTGGCAACGAGTGCCGATTTATGTGTGGAAAAAATAGAATAAAAACGACCTTCATTTATGTTCCATTGAGCTATAGTTGCTATTCACTGCGTTTTACATAATAGTGACAAGATTAAGTAAATATGATGTTGGGGAAGTGTATCCTTAGCTAAATGGCAGTAAAGTTGAATGGCGGCCGCATTTTCGCGGTCTCTCTGCGTGCACGCTCATCCGTCACTATGCCACACAATTGTATCGCTCAATAAGACTTATTCTCTCGACTCTGCATGTCAGACATAACGAACCAAAATAGTATTATATAATACGTCTCTTTCATTTCGTTTGTGACTAATTTTCTCTAGCTGAAACCTTTAGTATTAGACATTCAACAAAAATTAAACATCTACAAAATAAATATATCAGAAAACGAAAACTATTACGCTATTTTTATTCAAAAGCAAAGCTTGAACTATTATAAGATATTTTATAAAATCTTTTTTTAACTAAATATAATAAATAGACTTAGAATATAGGTTGATATTTTCTATGTCGGAATATGTATCGATGGCCCAGTTCCATAGGATGATAAGTCAAAAATTTGATACGATCCAATTCTCACCATTCTATAACTTTTACCGGTCATACTTCGTTTTATGAGTCCTAGAGTTGCCAATTTATGACTTTGAACTCCAGCTCTAGGGTCTGGCTCTAGGATCTAGGATCACGGAATACATACATACTAACACGCTATTATACACAAATCAGTAAAGTAAAAAGTTCAAATATATAAAGCACTACCTATAAAATAAATAAATCACAATTCAATCTGGGCTAACTTTATGATACTAGCCAGTGATTGGTAAAATTCTTAAAAGACCACCGAAACATTATAGTTTTTATGAATTTGCTTGATTCGTTGTTCATACAAACATTAAAATTAGTGAATATTTATTATTTTAGTTAATTACAAACGCGATGCCAGATATATGAGAATTGAAAAATAACTTCGGATTAAGTCAAGGAGAATTTTAACGATATCTCGAGATTAACTTCAATCGCACACAGCCATCCCAAAAATCTATAAATGGTAAACTGAAAAAATACACATTTGTTATTGTGTTATTTTTGTAAGTTATTTGTGTCTGAAATTGAAAAAATCTAAATTTGATTTTGACCCTGCTGGGATTCAAACCAGGACCCACTACTAGGGCAAAGCTCTTACCACTAGACCACAGAGGCCGACAATATTTTTTTTTTCTTTGAAAACAATAATGTTATAGACAATCATCTATAAAAGATATTCTTTTCTTAGTTTATCTGCAACGCACATCATAACACAGCATACAGTCACTATCTCTCGCTCTCTTTCTCTGTGCAATGATCGAATGTTGCTGGTGGCATTATAACCAAAATATATTAATTATACTAGTTTATTATATAAGGCTCTTGAAAAAGACTGGGCACTGATTGCGCTCGTGAACCCATTGTTTATGACTTCTAAATACAATCATTACCTTACACCTATTGTATATGTTCAGCGCAGTTATAGCTAATGCTGGAAGCTAATAAGTTCAGGTGTAAAGTTTAATTAGTGTAACGCTATCTCGCTGGGATGTGACGTAATTTGACGCGGCGTCGAAACGTCACTCTGGCTCTGGCTCGGATCACTGTTCAGTCACTGGTAGGGATTGCAAGACTTGTCGGTTTTTTGATCCCGGGATTTTACAAAATTCAATCCCGGAATTACAAAATATGACAATTGTCATATATTTTGGTCAACAGTGATGTTTAGGAAGATGTGATTCCAATGTTGAGTGTTGACGTGATTAAGCCGCAGGACGAATGATGATGATGGAGAGGTCGGTACTGCAGTCTGGAGTGGATGTTACACGGTTGGAAAGTGGCGAGAGACTGATGATCCCTTTTCTATATTCTTCTCTCGTTGTATTGCGTTTCCCAAAATCGCAAATGATGATTCTCACTATAACCGGACTAAACAGAACAGGAAAAAACAGAACATGAAAAAACAGAACAATTTGAAGATAATATTTTTGTCGTACCTATTATTTATTGAACATATATGATTATAGACATGAATGACTTCTCATCGAGTTTATCTAGTATGATATTCCGATTTTCAAAATTTTTGGCGAACCAGATATTTTTTCCAATCAAATTTTAAAATATTTAAAAAAAGTGCATATGAAATAAACGAAATATTTATGTTTAATATCTGCAATAAACACATTCTAACTGCATATTAGAGTTTATTATACTTTTTGTTTTTATAATTTACTAAATATTATATTATATATAAATAAATTAACATATTATTTATTTCTTGTATGTTCAATAAATAATATCTACGACAAAAACATTATTTTCAAATTGTTCTGTTTGTTCCTGTTCTGTTTCGGCATGTTCTGTTTAGTCGTAGAACTGATTCTCACGCTTGTAGACAGAGTCTCCTTTTACAATTACGTATTTACTTATCTTTTCACTTAGTAATATTACATTTCGTAACTGCTGTTGATAAAATGCTTAAAAAATATTCATTGACTATTGTGTTATATTTTGGACTCTGAGTACGATTTTAATCCCGAAAATCCCGTTATTTTCTAATTTCAATCCCGACAGAAAAAACAGAATGCATCCCTAGATTGCAGCCGCTACTCACAACACATTCCATTCATTCTGCTTCTGATTACACAATTCAGAATTTAAATAAATATCCACCTATAATTTTACACAAGCAACGGTTCAAGCGAACACTTTGGTCAAGTTGGTTGAATCCAGTGCTATACAAAAGATATCAATGGTGTACCATCACGGCCGAGTGGAGCACAGTTATCCCACCTTAAAATCAGTGAAGTGCAATAAATCGTCCTTCATACTAGCCCAATAGGCTACGCTGACTTGACCAAGGCTAACTTAAAGTCGTTCGATAAATTTGCAACATCATATGGGTATTAGATTCAACGTGGAGTAGACTAAACTCTACCGCCACGGCTGATTCTCAGTATACGGATACACAGGATATTTAATTAAACGAAGTGGCTGAGCAACTAACATTTTCTTTTTTTTCTCTCCATTTTTCTTTTCTTAATCACAATAGTGCATGGGTGAAATATCGGTCTCTTGCAGCTCTATATCGGATCAAGAACATAAGCGTAACTTTATTCCTTTTCTTGATGGTTATTGACTGATGGAAGGTGGCCGTGAAACAGCGATTGCATACACATAACGCGTGCAGGTGAGGCAATCAACTTGTACATTTTCTACTGCCTACACATTGCAAACGTCGATATACCTAAGTTGTTTTCGACAGGATACAAACATAAACTATGTGACATAATTCAGGTGTCTGCTAATCCTGCTAAAATCAACTAATTTGGCCATACTACCTATAAGTGTCATCGTCGGCCTCTGTGGTCTAGAGGTAAGAACTTTGCAATAGCGATCAGATGGGTCCTGGATCAATTCCCAGTAAAATCAATGTCAAATTTATATTTTTTCAATTTAAATTCGTTATCTTGGACATGAGTGTCATATGAAAATTCACATCGGGTTTATCTGGTATGATTTTATGATTATCAAAATATTTGGTGAGAGAGAATTTTATAAATTACACACATCCATACTTACGAACAGAAATCTATAAATTAATGAAAATTCAAATTATGAAACTGTCCATACTGGTACTTAAGGCCGAGACATCTTCTCGGGTTCGTGGTGGTGCAGTGGTCAACGTCATTGGCTTCGGTTTCAATATCACTTACCTACGTATAATTAGATTGCAGCAAATAGTTGCGAAGCTTCAACGGATTGACTTGAATAGCTTAATGATATTCGTGTAAGTGGTTGATCCAGGTATCCCTTGACTAAACACCCCTTTATTTTGATGGACGCTGTGACAGAGAAGGGGTGAGGTGAAGTATTTCGGATTAATATCACGCAATGCACAGTACATTCTGTCAATCATACTCCTCGGGTGATGATGGTGTAATGAATATTGTTTTACCGACACTAATTATTATGTACCTCCCCGAATTATTGAGTATAATTATATTATGTCATCAACGTTGTGTCATAGTCGATATTGATGTTAAAAAGACAGCCCATATAGTCAAGGCTTGCATCTATTGAGACAGTAACTATTTCAATTTTTGATCAATAAAAAATTATACATGGTCAGTACTTCAGCATTTTTTTAACAATGTCCGCTCCTAGTTGCTCAACCTCTCTTTTTCGAAGAGAGAAGGGAATAGATAATAAATAGTAGGTAATCATAATGGTCAGTAAGTAATTTGAATAATGATCAGTATACACGTGGTCAGTTATTAAATTAAACGGTGAGATATTTATATAAAACGGTCAGTTTCTAATTAACCTTAACCCAAACTTACATTACCTTTATTTATTTGGCATTAATTACCAACCAAACATAATTATTATTAATAAGTCGTATAGTATCAAAAGTAGAATTATCCCATATTTGTCGAAATTGAACTAATGCTGCCACACTATTCTACCAGTCATAGTGTATGGCTAGAAATAAAATTTCGGTATCAAAATCATGTACATGTGTTATAAAAACGTAAAACTAAATGGTGCTTGCAACCAAAATCAGCACGATTAACATTTTTGGAAAGAGAAGTGAACTATTTGGTTAATCATACTTTCGACCAATCACAGAGTTACTTTAAGTGTTGTTACAATATGGCCACTCGTACAAATTTAAAATATTAAAAAACTCAAATACTCAAAAACGCCAATAAAACGTTTTTCGTGTTTATCTCTGACCGTTTTATATAAATTATTGATCGATTATTTTATGAACTGACCATGTATCGAATTAGTTAGTGACCATTTATTATTTCTTACTGACCAAAAAGTGAAATAGTTACTAGCCAAATAAATGCAGGCCGTACTGTGGTTGCAAAAGACGTTTGCCACAACGGAATGATGAAAACGATCTCATCAAAGTTAATGTGTTTCTGAAATTTCGACAATTAGAGGAATACTATTCGTAAAATTAAAACGAAACTTTCATTTGCACTAGAGAACGACTGCGTGAATACTCAGTTTATATTTTATATTGAAATTCGCTTTGTTTCCAGATGTCGGCACACGGCGTAGCGGTCCCTGCACCGCACTCGGCAACACCCCACGCCCACGCGCATGTCATTTCGCAAAATGGACCCCAGCAACATTTAATCGGTAAGCAATTATCCACTTCGCTAACAACTGGAAACTGGAATAGTATTCAGCGCAACATCGATACGTATCTCATCGACACTTGCAATTACGGTATTATCTATCACCATGTTCATTGCGGCGTTCGTGCATCTACGTTAATTTGATTGCATTCATAAATAATTAGTTTCAACAAAAACATCGATAAGCGTAAGGACTGATGAAATAAAAACAACTTCTGAATTATTTTCGCCTCTATAAAATGATCCACATGAAATATTTATATCAATATAAATATAATATGATAAATTATCACTTCGACAAACGCTTTGATCGCGGAGAAAAGTTTGCGTAACAACGAAATACACCCGATTCTCTTTTCGCACTGGAGATACGTTCCAGACACTATCGTAAAGAAAGATAAGGTGCACAAATTAAAATGGAGATATGTTACATTACTTAAAATACTCAAAATAATTCGAATTTATCTTTTATTTATATATAAAAATAGTTTTATAAGATACATATCGACTGTAGAAAGGAAAAAAGACCAACACCAAAAAATGTTGTATACAACTCACACAAAACGTGTACTATAATTACAATATATTTATATTTATATATATGATATATTGACCTTAGAAAAGCATAAGAACATATCCTTCATGTTTTCAAATTTTTTTTTTTTGATAATCACAATGTATGCAATTTAATACACGTTTTGTGTAGGCTAAATACAATATTTTTGTATGTGGGCCACGTCCTTTTTCCATTCCACAGTCGATATATAATAAGTAATAAATTTATATGATTTGGGATTTAAATTACATATTAGACATTGAAAAATAAAAACCAGAGATGGAATAAAATCGAAACATTTATGAGCAACATAAATATGTCAAAACAATAAAAAGTCATGAATATTACATCTTAAAATTCGCCAATTGAAAAATGACTATTTTTATATACGCAAAAGACCAAAGTGTTAATTGTAATATATGTACATATTATGTATTTAATAATACTTTTCGTTGTTGTTAACCGTGTAAGATTGAAGAAAAACAGTTTAAATAATTAATTGGTCCGTTTACTTAGACCGTGCAAACAAAACCTCGTAAAAAAAGTCGTGCGTACTATACGACGGTGCCTGCATGGAGTTTAGGTACAAATGGCTATTCTAGTCAATGTCTGTCTAATGCCTAATTAGGTATAATAATAGTTATTTCCAGAATATTCATCTATTTTTTTGCATTCTCCAAGTTCAAGAAAATATCAAATGCTAGCTTACCACCATTTTCCAAATGAAAACGTCGATTACACTAAACAAGTTTTCGAATACAAAATGAATTTGCTGCACACAATTTCATAAGCGCTAATTAACCCATCAACATATTATCACCAAAGGCTATATGACACCGCATCTATGAACAGGGGGGGGGGGGCAATGACTGGAGGACAAGATACAATGCTACACCAAGGTATAAAGGTATAAGTAAATTCAATTAAGATTGGCAGGCTGCGCTGGCTTGGTTATGCTCACTTTACGAACCACAATGAGACGGCAAAAAGAGTGATGTCTAGCAATCCAATAATGCGCAGAAGAAAATACAAGCTGAGCATTCACTGACTGGATGGAGCTGTTAATGACCCACTCGGACTTTCGCGCTTCTAATGGTGACGAAGGCTTTGTCAATATCTATTAAGCTATCGTGGCAGACGAAAATGACAAAAAATTTCATCTGCCTCATGGAAAAAACGAACCATTTTACAAATTTGAAGATATAAAGGGGTGGCCAAACCGTGGACTGCGGTCGACCGGTCGACCGCGTAGTCATTACTAGTTGCCCGCATGTCTGATGTTTCGAAAAAACAATTCTTTTTTCTATTTCATAAGATTTCAAAATAGGTAATTCTATTCGTTGAATCAGTTTGAAAAGACGAAAATTCAAAGCATTGCTAGAAGAAAGTGAATCTGAACATGGGAAATTACTGTTGCATACTGATTAATGTAGCTCAACCCAGCTAAGAGTTCAAAAAGATTCTTCGGTCTTTTACCTGAAATAAAGGAGTTTACGGCAACAGCTAATAAATTATATCCTCAATTGGCAGATGACATAAGTAATGTAGTTGATCTTGCTTTTCTCTTTGACATTACAAGAAAACTTAATGACTTGAATTTGCAACTTCAAGGAAAGAAAAAAACATTGACTAACATAGTTAGCGTCGTGAATACATTAAATGTTATTAAAATAACTTGATATTGGTATTATCTATGTTTATTTTTAATTTAATCTTATTTTCGGCTTTAAATTACAACTTTTAGTGTTAGTAGACCGCCGCCAATAATTTCAAAAGCAGGTCGCCAGTAGTGGTTGACAGTTTGGCCACCTATGATATATATATATGATACTGCACTGTTTCCCAGAGCGTACTGTGATAAAATGTTTGTGATTGGTTGAACGAATTTCACCGTTTTATGTTGTCGAGTGTGTCCGAAATATGCATTACTCGTTCAATTCTCAATATGTCGTAAAAAAAGTGACATTAACTGATATTCCCGAAATTCACACACCGAAAACTGTAAATATGCAGCAATTATCACTGAAATTAATGAGCGTATATTTTGAATTGTAAAATTGTATTTTATATTTGCAATATGCGAAAATGGGTTTTCAATATTCTTTTAGTTGCACACAAAACGTTTACCAAACAAATACATGCATACTATCTATTGTATTAACCAAAATATTTTATATTTTCGATGGATTCGGCGGTAACTTGGTGGAAATTTATTTTTTAATATTCAGGACATAAAAAAGGTTCTGATTTATTTCACATAAAAAAAACAACCCATGGATCATAGCTTAAAATGAGGCACTGTGGATTTGACAGCAACTATAATTATAGCAATACATGAAACAAAAAATCAATCCAGCGAAGTTAAGAAAAATCTGGAAAGAAAATTTTTACTAACATTTACAGTGAGAGATTCATATACGAAAAAAATCAATATACAAAGCACATTGCTAAATATGTTCACTTATATGTCTATCAATATGTGCGCATTGTCGCTGTGTGCATCTTTCTCTTATGCAATTGTCATGTGCGCGTTTATCCCTGGTCACCTTACAATGCGTTTAGCAAGGCCGAATTGACTACAACTCTAATGTTAACCATCGCTTTTCTCCACATCTGGCAACAATAGTGACGATAATGAATTGGTTTCCAGGAAGTCCAGTTGACGGAGCGGTTCCAAGTGGTGGACTCCATCCAGCTCTTCGAGGTCTGAAGCAGAGCGCCATTCATGCTTTGCCTTCCGGTAAGAACTCTTACATGTTGAATAGCCAGAAATCGTATACATACACTTGTTAATGATATACAGCAGAATACATTGGTGGTGTAAACTTTAAGCATATCTATAGTTTTTTCTTAGCCGGGAGTGTCTCAGGAAAAATTATTGCCCAAGACTTAGTGACGTGCATAAAATCAATCCCCGCATATAAAACTCAAAGCTTCTATTAGTTACGTTCTACATCAGTGGTTGCTAAACTTATTATACCCATGGACCCTTTCCTAAAACAAAAACCTGACCATGAACCCCCAAATAAACAATTTATTTATTGCTATTTATTTTAACATCCATAATAATGAAAATGTGTGACAAATATTTTTTTATATTAAACTTTTCGCGGACCCTCCGATGCTGCCCTTGCACCCCAAATTATTTTTCATTTGCCACAGACCCCCTTCAGTGATCACAAAGACCCCTGGGCGTCCGTAGGAACCACTTTTAGAATCACTGTTCTACACACTCGGTGTACAGCCATGTTTTTTTTAAATGCCCGGTACAGGCTGTCCTCGACTTTCGATACGTTTCTGAACTTTGGTCGTAAGTCGATTTCCTTACAAAATGTTAAAATTAAATGTTTTTCGGTTCAGGTCAGTGTTAGCGGCGTTATTTTCATTTGTGGAAATTAAGCGGCTGCAATCAAAAATGGTATGGATACATATTAATACATCAGAGCGCGTTTTTCAAATCTCATATTGTAGCTGTCAAACGACAACCACAATATTATCGCAAATTGGCCCGCCAATCCTCTGTTCTTAATAAATAAAACATTGTGAACACAATTTTATTATTTGCTTTGTAAAACAAGTGGTTGGAATAAGATTTGACTGAAAGAATTGCTTTGAAAATTAAAATTTGCTTTATAATGCAAGTGGATAAAATAGGGTTATGGCTGCAAGAATTGCGTTAAAAAATAAAATTTGCTTTATAATGCAAGTGGATAAAATAAAGTTATACCTGCAAGAATTGCGATAAAACTTCTTACTGATTACAATACGGTTTTACCTCAGGAATAAATAAATTCAAAAAACAGTCTTCTAAAATAAATTGCGTCATCCACCTTTTTCTGTTGATGTGGTAATGTAATAGTAAAATTTAGTATTTTTTTGAATATTTGGTCGAAAGTGCGAATCGTCGTAAGTCTAGGACTACCTGTAGTTTGATTTATAATTCACCAATTGGTCAAATAGACTGTTGGATCGACTTACGCAGCTCTTGCCCATGCATTAAATATCTCATACGAGATCCACTGGTTTGCAGCACCGCATCAAAGATTTCAGGAGACGATTTTTCTGCCTATAAAACTGCCATACCGCTGCGGTCTCCACCGTACGCCCATATGATACTAAAGGAAATAGCTAGTCACAATGTTGTCTGGCATCGTTAAGCGCAGGCGAATCGCTTCCCGTTCGGCTTACATATATCGGTTACGGCCGGTGCTAAATTTGGGGGCCTACTTTTTCTGTGCACCCGACTCCGGTAACATAGAACGTTAACACAGAATCGCTCCTTACTTGGGGGTCAACATCGATGTTGTGAATAGAATAGAAATCCGTCCATGTTAATCGCTATTATATTAAAACATTTTTGTAGTTTTGTCGTTTGAAGTCTTTTGAAGGTTTTTGCATCTAATATAAATACGTTCATAGCACTGGTATATGTGGGTTATCGAAGAGATAGGCCTGGATAATACAATTTTTCAAATAATTATCTTTTTTATGAATTTACGTTGGATGGCTTTTAATAGACAACGAATTTCTTTGAATGTATTTGGTTTATTTTACTCACAGTTTTGACACTGACAAAGATTTAAAAATAAAAGTATGTATGTGGCAGTTTTTAACGACTGACAGTCCGACAATTTTCCAAGCACAGTTTTCTAGAAGTTTCTTTTAGATAATAAAAATATTTAATTAACCATAATATGCGGTACACGGCAAAAAGATAATGTTTTCTGTTTCTTTGTATAGTATAATATACTTCAATCGTTCTCTATTGGTATTACAGACCGAACAGTCGTTTTTTGCTAGTCCGTAATGCGGACCTTAGGGTAGCGTTATCATCGATTAATTAGATAGCAACCCTCGGAAATGCTTACTTTGTGTCTTACGGCTAATTTTCCGTCTGGCTGGTCAGTAGACAGTCTAAATTTCAAAGCATACACTATTTCACAAAAAATCCTCTGGGAATCAGTAGATATAAACGACGAACGAGTAGAATTACTCGAGAAGATACATTCATCAGTTTTATCTATTGATTGTGACAGGCAAACCGATTGCATTTACGACGTTCTATGGAAAGTGATTATATTTGAATGCATAGGAAAGATTTCATCTATTTTCAATGGCGCATTAACTTTTTCTTTTTATACATGTTATTTTTAGTGTGTACAACCAAGTTTTGAGAAGTTTCCGTCTGAAATTTCTGTTTTTTTTTTTAAATAACATTAATGCTGTGACGTTGCGTAACACACCCTTTAAAAAGGGTTTGCATCCGTAATCGTATAACGTTGTGAATCTCTGATTGATGACAGGATTTTAAAAGAACTACTCGCTTTTAGGTATTTCATCGCAAAACCTTCCGTATTTCCTTCATCACTTTAATTTGTAGGTGTACCAATATAATAGAAAATAATATAAACATTTATATTCTATTATAAGACCATCACTTATCCACCACCTTCCAAAAACCAGTATTTACATTTTGACGGAGATTAAAACTATTTTAATGTAATACATTAATACGACAGGCTAACAATTTATGTATTCTTTGAAATTTACATATTAAACTGAATGCCTATTTACGTACATAGAAGATGAATTGAAAATCACTAGCTTTGTAAATACCACTTTTCCTGTTTAGTTATTTATATAAAGGCTCGACCCGCATCGTCCCAAAGATCTATATTGACACGGCCTCAAAAGAACACCCATAGAATCCTGAAAGTTTCAGATAGTGCGTACAATATAACATGTCGAGACACTATAATCGACTTCTCGGAAATGATTTATGAATACAATTATGTACACATATTGGAAATTCATTCAGGACGTCGGCGGTAGATGTCAGCTTTATAACATTACTTTGCTGCATACGTTTCATGATTCTAATCTAATTGAAAATTTCAATATTTACGTGTCTTTCATGCATTGATCGGCGTTTTGGTAAGTTATTACGTACAAATTTAAAACTAGTTTTATTATTAAATTTCAAATATTAAGTGTCAGAGCAGTTTTTGACCACTCGCTGAAAGTGTCACATTGATTTTGATTATACGCAGTGGCGGATCGTCTTCAGGGGCCACAGTGTTCGGGCTCCACCAATAATTTAACAAATATGTTCGAAGGATTCTGAGGTAACTTTGTGGAAATTCATTTTTTATACAAAATTAAAATTGATAACTTAGTCTTTCCACTGGCTACTACTAAATCTGATACATGTTTCGCTTCTTCAAGGAGCATCTTCAGATTGAAGATGCAGAAGCAAAACAGTGAGAATATCAGTGAACGGCGGGCCGCCGCGCGACGCGCCGTATATTTTGCGCTATACGTATTTTCATTGCTGCGGGCAAGCCAATTCAGGCCCCGACAGGCGTTACATTTCTTTGGCACGTATATCCTGTGATCTCTCAAAATTTAAAGGCTGTTGTGGGGCCATCTGGTGCGGACCCTTACGTATATGATTTCTTTATTTATTGTAGGCACTATTAAGTTTTTTCATATTTAGTTACGCTACTTGCCTTTCAAATTTATAATTTTAGTCTAATTTTAACTAAATTATAAGACTATTTTTTACAATTATATTTTTTTGATTCATACCAACACATTTTAATAAAAGAATAATATAGTTTTTTTTTTGGTAATATTGTATAATGCGACTAAGTGCAAGCTCTATTTTGTAACTGCTGAACACGATTAATACGTCAGAACATAGTGCGATTATGTAATTATCTTCTTATTTTTTTCTCGTTGTTGATCTGGTTTGTTGTTTTTAGTATATTTAGATATATATTTATTTTTCGATTTACTGAAAACCTATTATGTTTTGATAATGTCACTAAATGTATAAAACATATGGTAAGCTACAATTATTAACAAATCGACACCAGGCTCCACCGTTTATATTGTCACCAGCTGCCACTGATTATATGTATTGTTATATATACATGTTGGTTAAATATCTGACGTCGCCATCATATTTAGATAGAGATCTAAAAAATGAAAATTGGGTATAATTCATGCAGTCTCGTGTTAACGAATTTATAAATATGACTGTTCTTAATTAATTGATTAATGTGGCTTTTTGAAGATTGAATCAGGAATGAGGAACTGTATGCCCACGAAAAAGAAATAGTGCCCTGGATATGTATTTTTCTTCTGTGAATGTATCATAATATATTTGCAATTTCTTATTGGACTGAAACTACCATGGCAAAAGCCTTCATTGTGGGTCGTCAACGATAGTGTTAAGGTGCTTTTTAGCATTCGTTCAATTGTCTGACAGTCAAGTAAGCGTGACGTGTACACGTTGAAGGGATGAAATTGAATACACCACCGCCATTTCTAGTTCAAAATGATTAATTTCACAAAACTTTCCGCCACAGTAGACAATCGCGTTTTATTTCAATTTGCTTTAAATGAAGCAAATTTCAGTCACAAATAAACGGATACCATTTTGTTTTTTTTTATACAATTGTGTCGGATTCTAATTCACAACATCATTATGACTTCTAACAGAAATTCTCATCCTCTCTCTTCATAGTGGCTAAGGAAAAAGGAATCGTCACTAGAAGTTAACTAGTCGCTTTCTCTCTAAGCTCCAATTTCAAAATTGGATTAAAGTTGACTTGTGTAAAATGAAAACATCATAAATATACATTGATTTGAATACAGGTTGATTGAAAAATCAATTTATAAAGTGTCCATTCGAGAATTCAAACCATTGACGGTCCGCGAGCACCACCAATCCGACCCGCAGTAGCATGCAGGACATGCTCGGTATCCGGCACACCATAGTTTATTCTGATCACATTGTAAAATTCACAATGTAAGTAAATCGTACAAAACAATTATAAAGTGTTTTTATGCAAGGACCAATTAAGAAACTGATAAGCGTAATGAAAATGAACATTTTAACTGTAATTAATGATATGAGATTTTTACTAAAACTTACAAGTGACGTACATAGGTAATTCATATAATGAAGTTGAACATTATAATTATGATTAATGACATTCATTTAGTTGTAACTTTCCACTGAAAATTGTTTGCAGTTGTGGATCGAGTTTACTAGCAGAATTTGTCACAACTTCAAATGCTCATGAGTCTACTTGATTTGAAAATATTTTTTGTATATTTTAAACTGATCAGTTGATAATGCTCGTGATGAGCGAAACCGGTCCTGATCATTATAAATATGTGGAAGTAGTACAAATGAATTGTGTTTTATTTTTTAAAATATAATGTCTTTTCAACAAGAATTGACAGTTAACACCTTAAAAGTGATTTTTTGTATATTTAATTTTGAAGTAGTACCGAAAGCTGAAAAAAGTCACGAACAAATTTTATAAGGAAAGAATTCCAGCAATGATGACTTTAAATTCCACCCCGCGCAATGCGCCATAGATATATATCACGCGACGGTTAACCCCAATACGAAAATTTGTGCGTAACTAAAAACTACAGTATGTTGGTATGATGAGCTAGCTAGGTCTTGACCCTTAGGTCTTACTTTAGGAGTCTGTGTGGCTCTTAGGCTAAAAAGTTTTGATACCCCCCTGTATATCGAATAGGACTATTATAATGAAATACCGTTCGACTACAGGACTGACGAGAAGTTAAAAAAGAATAGAGTTATAACATTGAACCGAATAATAATGGCATATCATAGTTAACAAAAAAAAACTTTAGCTACTTAATAAATTCGGGCAGAATTTTAGATGAAAATAAATGTAAGTCACAAAATTAAACTTATTCTAAGTTTACAATGCATCAGTAATGTTTGAGGTGAATAATGAATAAGAGAAACGCTAAACCCGATCGTTGAGCTGAACGAGAAATTTCCACTCTATACCTGTAAATATTGATGTAATCGAATCAAAAGATTCAATCGCTAATAAAGGAATCGTTCGGGCGGGAAACGATTCATTATTCAGTTGCGGCGCTTTCATGTTTACGTTTATGTGAAGTATTCGTTTTCATCGTGCGAGAAGTGCGGTTCGGGTGGGGGCGGTAAAAGAATTCACGTGTGAAGTCACGTTACGTGTTACGAGGCGCTTATAAAATACCCGCCCGCCGCCCCGACAGCCCTTTCGATCTACCCCGAAAGGTTTCACTAAAATCACTTAAATGATTCGGTCGGATCGTCTTAACGAATGCGATCCGGTGGAGTTTGTTGCTGTCATCGAAATAAAGAATATTCCATTTTCAAATTATTGAATCGGATGCTCTCACTGGCGTTGATTGAATCAATACTATTAATGGAAAAAGTAATCGAATACCTGCAATAAGCCGGAATGACTTAAACCACAATCATAAAATAGTTTATTTTGATAAAACATCGACAATATAATAACCTTTAACCTGCCCGTTCTCTTGCTAAAAAAATCCCTTCGGATCTCATGCAGTCACATTTCGTTACCGTGTGTGTTTTTTTATATAAACGCATCTACAAAGTGAAATGACCATTTCATAACGTGAAATATTGTTTTATATAGTTTAAAGTCATATTTTGTGTGTATAACCTGAAATACATTTCAAACTATGCGATATTATCGAAAGACACAAGAATTGAAATTGTTCTTAGCAGAGCATGAAACAAAACGGTCGCATACCGTCATGCATCTCGGACTGTTACTATACTATATTATAATTTTGTATATTTTGATGGTAAAATTGACGAGGTTTTCAAATTATGATTAATTATACAAATAAGACGTAAACTTTAATGTATTTTTAATTTTCAATTATATGTAGAAGTATTTTATTTACAAATGGCTATATTTTTTATGACCTATTTCACAGATAATTTAAAGGTTTATAGGCTGAAGTAGCGTATTGTTACACCATGGATACGGAAGGGTTAAGCAATTGAATGCATTCAAGAGGGTTTTATTTATATCTTTAGACCTCTTTTATATCACTAAACTATATTTACCTTCTACCTTTGACGAAGTATAAATCATATTTATCACTTGTGTTATTTAAACACAATGTAATTTATGTTAATCGTGCATTTTTTACTAACGAAACTTCCACTATCATAAAAAATCTGAACTTAATGCAAAAGTCAAAATATAATACGCGAAATAGCTTTCAACTATATGCTATATTTCATGTAGATCTGAAACACTTTGATATGTTTACCATAAAATACGCCGTTTTGGTAACAATCAGACTTGTCGAAAAGTAACATGAAACGAAATCACTCTCTACAATGGAACTTACAATATCCAAACACCGAGAGGGACAATTAATTATTATATCACCGTATAATGTTTGATACAAACCAACACAGGAGGATCGATTCAACTCTCCAGGCCTGTCCGCTTTCGAATAATGTGTACATTCAAATTCGACGATTGAAAAATTTTCGGCATTTTCCTGGTGCCTGAGAGCTATATCCATCGTTAAGGAGAAATTTGTTTGGGGCTGGTGAATTTAGCGAGAGATGCAAACCGTTCAATTCAAAAAAAAAATACCTTTCATCGATCACGAGACGTGCTCGGGGGCCGACGGTTAAATGTGATTGCTAAGATCGCTGTGAAAGGGTTAAATGAGAAATCCCTCCCCGCCCGAAAAGGCACTTGAACAGATAGAACGGTCTCCTTGCCACTAAAATGCGCCGTTAAAGCGAGATGCGGTCGCAGGCAGTCCTGGCGCTAGCCTCACACTCGGCCGATTTGCAATTTTATTTTTGATCACCCTGTCATATATGATACGACAATATATACTTTTATCATGTTTTCTCTCTGTGTAGAACATAAGAATTTAAGGATCTAAAAGCAAAAGCCAATTAGTCTAATAATAGGGGGGTGCAGGGGCGCATACACAATTTTGTTAGGGGCAGTCCAGCCAATATACTCGACAGTTTGTATTCGAAAATTAAAATTATGATTAAAACATTAAAATCAGCGACGGCCTTTCAAATTTTGTCAATCTTCCTTATAATAAGAAACAAACCTATTTCCTAGGAAGGTTTATTCTAAATATTCAAAAAATAATGAAGAAGACCTTAACTAAAGTAGCCTACTCTTAAATGAGAAAAACCGTCACATACGAAGAATAGGTGGGCCGCAGGCTGAAATTTAAATAAAGTCTTTTGAATTCTATTTTATGGGAAAATAAAAGTAAACTGCACCGAAGGCAAAAAAATTTCAGTGTTTTTTACGATTGGAAAGAAACGAATAAATTACAGTGTATGAAGCGACGATATAGACCAATTTGAACGTGATATTATATACATTACGTCTAGCACAGCAGCTCTCAATCTTTTTGACTGATTTCCTGTTTCACCATTGTTCAGAATATAATTTCACTCTTTCCAAGATAGTCTTACTTTTACTCAAAAGTTACATTCCAAATAATACAAACAGTAATATTACACAGTGGCAATAAATGCTTTCAAATTAATTTCTTAAGAGCAGTTACCCAAGACTTGGTTGCCGTACATAAAAATGAACTGATATAATGACATTAAGTAATTTAAAAGCTTCTCTAAGTTCTCTCTTGAGATGTACTCACTCTCGTTACCACGACAGAAAATATTAAATGCAGTAGTTATAATATGTCATTGTTTTATCTGTGTCAAATAAAAAATATATGTCAAAAATTTATCATTTTATTTAATCTTTAAGCCTGTCATGTTTTTTTTACTTATGGCGGCGGAATGAGTGTCGAATATTTTTCAATCAGTGCGTCGATCGATAAAATACCTTCGCGCCATTTCGGAATAAGGTCGTTTTTAGTGAAACGGTTACATAGTTTTCCCGAAGGCTTTTCTCAGATAATCTCCCCACGTGACAGATCACTCATTCGTGAATTCACGCCCCAATAAAACGGAAACTATTTTACAAAATGAGACGAAAAGGTGTCTCATATCTTTCTGCCCTCGTCCTAACTTCGAAGCGGCCCTTCTACTTCCATAGTTGGACTCGTCTCTGTAGTGTGAATTTTGCTTAAAATAATATTTTAACATTATAAGTTTTCGTAAAGATAAAAGAACCGTTGACTGAATTTAAAGTTTTTCTTAATTTCGACGGTGTTTTAGCTAATTGATCTAACCCTCAAAATTGAAATCGTTTAGGAGAGAGTAAAAGCTGTTTTTATCGAAAACATTATATGATGAGTTGCTTTATGAATCTTCGAAATACACTACTGAAAATTTTCATGGTTGCAGATATGGGATTATACGTAGGGACATGTCAATATAATAGTGGCTTACATCAAGTGGCCGGGTCAGAATTTTTAAACCTAAAATCAGTGTAAAATGGTGTTTCCCTTCCAAAAAGTGGTAAATTTATTTTTCTAACTAGTGAGTACTCGGCATGCGTTGCAATGCCACTCAAAGAAGGAGAGGGTTTGTGTTTTAATTGCGTTTATTGAAGTGCTTTTGGATACACAACATCATTTGGCCGAGACCTGCTATGTCGTCTTTGAAATGAAAACCAATCATTAACTTATTTTCGTATTTTTAGACGTTTACATCAATTGGCCAAAACACCATCGAATATATTATAAATGTTATGAAATTTGCAACAGCGATACGAACATTCGGACATCTATGATAATATTATCAAAGGTATATTCAATTGGAATATTTAATATTTAATTTCAAGTCGCGTAGTTTTTTATTCAGTAGTACTGTCCTTCAAAGGAAAAATAATATATATTTAAAGTGTATTGTGCATATATAATGGATGGACGCATTCGTAATACTCAAAGTAAAATGCCAAACATTTATTGTGCAAAAATGCTTTGTCAGATTGTGCTCAAGATCAGAGAATTTAAAAAAAATAATATAAATATCGTCCAGTACTTTCTTTGAAAAACGTTTCGCCTTTATACTGCCAATGATAAAACATTCTTAGATGGCAGGTGGAAAATTTCTATAGCTCGAAAAAGCAGTGTAGAATATGGTTGGAAACCTTTTTTTTATTGTTTTATAAATATGTTTATATATAAATGAAATGAATCGTGAAATTCAAAAAATATTTTAAACTTTAAGACTTGTTTATCTCTATACGATTATTTCTGTTGAGATCTTGTTGTTTTAATTCAAATTGACTCCTAACGTTTTGAATGTCTGCTCGATTTTGCTCCTAAAAAACCATTTTTCCTAATCGTCTGATTATTAAAACGTAACGTAGATGGACCAATAAGCGAACTTCAAGTCCTTTCCTAGCCTCATATTTATATCCTCACTCATACTGATGATTAAATTGAGTTACTGACTTACTATCAGTTATATGTATGTAACTTCTTTTGTAGTCTTTGTATTCATAACAAACATAGTTGCAAAAAGTCTTGCAGCACTAACGGATATAGACAAATTTTTAAATATTAATTTTCAAAAAAAAATCCGCCATTTGATCATTTTCAATTACATGATATCGATTAGGTGTCAACATTTTTAAGGTCACTCAAGATCAACTTGAAGAGAAAAGACATCACAAAGACCGATGCTGAAAAAATATAAATATGATATTGAACTAGCCGGGACTTGAGTAAAGACCCATTTGATGACTAGCGTACAGCTCTTGCCAGTAGACTATAGATGCGGTTATATCTTAAATTTGTGTTTCCAGCCGTGAGTGCAGTGGCGATGGGGCGCAAGAGGCCCCTGCTGGCGGGAGGTCCTCGATCTTGCATGAGCCCCACAAAAAGGACGGTGATGGGGCTCCTGGCGAGGGCGAGAGCCGCTCAAGCCAAGCACCTGCCCTCCGCCGCCTTCAGACCTTCGCCTGAGTGAGTATAAAATTTAATAAATTATGTTATTTTAATTCAAAAGAGAGAACTTTAATTATAAAGAAGAGTTCTTTTGTGAATGCCTACTCAAACTCCAAGATTCATTAAATATTGTCAATTGTTGTACGTAAAAAGATTATTCTGTAGGAATAGAATAAAGTAAAAGTTATATTAACAGTAAAGAGGTTTTTCTTTGGGTATTTTAATGAGAATTGATAGATAAAAAAGCGTTCAATCTCCATCTTTGTAGAAGGTTGGGGAAGATTCGATGGAGATAAGAAGCTTATTTTAGTCCATCGCTTTTACTCAAGAATGGGTAGGTTAGAGTTGAAAACTTCACATGCAGACCAAACAAGTCCGTATACAATATTATAAAATTTGGCACAATAGATAGCGTCTGATTTTTTTCATATATAAATTTTAACTATTAATATCCGTCAAATATTATTTGCATATTTATAAAAAGCAATCGTTTTCGATTGATTCTTACTGAGCATGACAACACTATCAATATATTACAGAATTATATTTATTGGCACTCTGTTTCACGAGCTTTCAACCTATTTCGAATCGCGAACGCTCTTTAATGAAATCTCAATGTTTAACAAGGGAATTGACTCTCAAAAAGTTTCCCCTATCGATTTAATTTGATATGATATATATTTGTATCACTAAAACCGAGATCGCGGTGTATTTTCAATACCGAAATACTAGTTTTCATAATACGAAATAATGGTATTGTGGAACATTACCAAAAATCAAAATGTTATTGATTTACATATATTTCCCAGTACAGAAATCCTTAGCTACATTTTCGAACTATTTTTAATGTCCGTTTTCAATGTGAAACACATGGTGTTCTAATGGAGCATCTAGTACTATTATCTATAACAAAATCTTGTTTTTAATTAGTGCTGATTGTACATGTATACATATATGTTTATTTATTATATGTGCTATATAGCAGAAAATACATGAATCAATCTGTCTGTCTGCCACAAAAACTCGTCCCAAGCGGTGGACACTAGCGACGTAAAATTTTCACATGTCACTTAGAAAGCTGCCATTTCTAGGTCAACTGTGTTCTTTTCATCTTTCAACTTCTAACATTATTATTAAGTAATTGATAGACTATAATTCGTGTGTCTTACATGAAGTTGCACCATAATAAAACCAGCGTCTGAGTGTTAACGCTCTCTATTCCAGGCGAAGCTAGGTAATTAATACTAATATTATTGTAAATGTAGTATGAACGCGCTGCATTTCGTTTGATTTCGAGATTGAGAATATCACGCTTACCACATTCATTTTGAACGCTATATCGTAGAGCGTGATCCATTCCTGTAATTTGAAGTCATTACTCTACATGCTCTGCTACGCCAAACTACGGATATCTCCGTCACGACATGATTCCGCTACGACACGTGCCTCTACGTTACACGATCGAGGCCGATGCTACGGCTATCAACGGAGTTCGTAGAACCAAACGGCTATCGTTAGAAGATCCTGCCAACATGAAAATTGTATTAAGGATCAGAAGGGATATTTGGTTGTCAACATCGACTATTTAATAAAACACTATAACTTCCTGTTCCTATACCATTCATCCGATTGCAATGAAACTTTGGTGAGTTGTTTTGCGCACACTAACGACGGTTTCTAAATAAAAATAATAAAAAAGCAATCAAATAGGTACAAACAACGACATTTCAGTTAGTGTGTGACATATCAAGTGGTGTTAAGTGTTAAATTTCAATTTCCGGTCTTAAATGGAAAATTTAAAGGAGAAGATGTACCGTTGCCACGCACCCCAATGATTCCGACAGATATGCCAATCGAACTCAAACGTCTGCAGTTACCCGTGCGACTCGCATCTGCAATGACCATCAACAAAGTACAGGACAAAATTCGGAAAATCCATGCTTCTCACATGGACAGCTGTATCTGGCCTGCTCACGCGTCGAAAAACCTTCTGATTTATTCGTGTACGCACCAGACGGAAAACAAAAAATATCGTGTAGGACTTCAATAAGCAAAATTAAAACACAAACCCTTTGTTTCTTCGAGTGGTATTACAACGCATGCCGATTACTTGCTAAGCTTTAATAAATTCATAAAATTCTGGGATTGCCAAGTTTTCTCCCTACTTCTCCGAAAAAAACTAACTTAGTGTCATTCTTTTCATCATTCCTATTTGATTATGAAAACGATAAATTAATTGTTAAGGTAACTATTTTTCCTTTTTATCTGTCTATGTTTACCTTTTCTGCAGAGAGATACAGTGAAGCCCCGATTCTACGCTTTTCAATGAACCCTCAAAAATAAACGATTAATGCAGGAAAGCTTCAAATAAAAAAGAAGTACATTTTTTATCGACAAGCCATGTTGATCTTTGAACCTACTGATGATCCATCCGTTCGATGCAGAGAAATTTGTGAACCCGTTTTTTTACTATTTGCTAAGCTTTTTCTTTATCTATGAATCCATCAATAGGTATGTCTTCAGCTCGTAATTGCTAGTACCGCGAGTGAAGAATCTCATCCAGCTCACTTAAAATAGACTTCTTAGCGGCCTTTCTTTAATTAACTGACGTGATGCACTTTTCGATTGTTTTGCGAATGTCACCCTCCCTAGTAACAATCGTATTCGGAATTGATGATGCTAGTCGTAAATGTTTTTCTATGTCAACGCAGGTGCAGTCATAACAAAACATTATGACCATGAATCGTTAACAGTTCTACGAAGATTGTACGCTTGCAGTCTCTTTTTTTACGAACCTGTTAGTTGAGGTAGAACGTGCTTATGATCGAAATGACAAATGTACAACAAAAACGGTCAATCTGGATAATATTTGTGACGGAAACATAATATTTAGGCAGTAGATCGAGGAAATCGATAAATCGGGGAATGGTTAATGCGGGATTATTTAACATTGTTCTTATGCGTGTTTGATGGGACTATAAAAAATGAACGATCCATGCGAGAACGGTAGATTGGGGTTCCACTGTCCTGATTAAATGACTTTCTAATTAGTCTAAGTACCAATTTTCGTTAAGCGCAATCTTTTTTCGACATCCTCCATTACAAGTTCATACTGTCAAAAAATACGCCTTTTGAAAAAATATGTCTTTTGTTCATTCAAGCTAATGAAAAAAAATATTTCTTATATTTAAATACTTAACATTATACGATGAGCCTTTAAAATACAATTTTAGGGATAAAAAAATGATATAAACAAAAACATATTTCGTTATTGTTCTTATTCAATCCCCGAACCGAAAAGGGGATGAAAAAATAGGCAAGCAGGCGGCGGTCGGAAGTGTAGATTTTATAAAGAGGCTCGAATCAGCGAAATCAAAAGGAAAAATGTCACTCTGCAGATTATACGGGAACAAAAAACAACGCAGGGGTGACGAGACGGAATCCTGAATGTATTTTTCATAAAAATAACAAAGAGGCTATGCTGTTAGATCCTCGCTCACATTAATGCACTGCGAGTACATAATGGTATGTGAGATGTGATCCAGAATGATGTTCCCGTATGTCTGATTTGTTGGTCATTGAATAACCCAGACTGAAAGTTACGAAATTGATGATAAATATTTAGCTTGATATATTGTGTTGTTGAAACATATAGACTCTCATGCTGCTGGATTCAAATTTGCATTTTAATTTAGAAAAAACTGAATATAAATTTAGGAATTGAGCTCCAAATGTTGTTTGATTAACGAGATATAACTTTAGGTATAGTATGGTAGTTTAACGGATAGATGTGTTCAGTTCGGTGCTCGACGACAGGACTTACGTTCTTTCCTATGGTTGTTCATTTATACTGTCTTCTGCCTTCACTTGCCTTGGACGACTTGCTTTTTCAGTGCGTTCACCTTTATCATTACGTACGCATAATTGGCGTTGTCTATATCGGTTATCGCTGGAATTTTCTGACTGCTTTTGCAAAGGCGTTAAACTATATAAATATTATGTGGAATTTACGTCGTCTATATTCATGACTCGCTTCATAATAACTAATAATATTATACACCATGTGGCAGTACCCCTTCTAAGCACTCACACTCAAACACTATCTCTCTGTTTGCGCATCGTGCACATGCAAAGTACCTGGTTGTACGTTACATACCGACAGATAAATCAAGACAGTTACATGTTAAACAATCAATCAAATTCATATGTAAATGAATATTTTGGAATTAAAAACTCTGCCATTAAATAATTTCACGATTTTTCACTTTGCACGCCTTGACATATTATAATTGTATAAATTGCTACGCCTAAAAGTGTCGTTGGGATGAAACGCTCAATCCACTTGGCCGGGGGATGTTTCTGAAGGGGCGGCATTCGCGAGAGGGGTTGGCGAGGGTAAAATTATGAGGAGCAAAGCGGGACTAACAAAATACTCGTCCTGATTATTTCCTATTGTTTATTTTACCCGCTCGCTGTGACTTTTTTGCAAGATCATTTTAGACAAAAGAGGACGTCGTGAGCTGTATCGTTGAATAACAAGAGATAATTAATTTCTACGAATTGATTTGTAACTAGATATACACGTCAACTACGTGATACAGAAGTTGTCGTTAAAGTCTTACTTAAAAATACAAACTTTATGCCGGCCAATAGCACTGTTCGTCAATTTAATAAAGAAGTTAAATGATGAAGAAGTGCAAATGACTGTAAAATACTAAAAATATTATTTTTAGGAAGATTAAATATACTCGGTCTCATACGGGGGATCTCAACCAAGGCCAACTTTGGGGCATTCGATAAATTTGCAACGTCATATGAGGAGCGGGATATTCTCAATTCCTCTTTAGATTCAATTTTAACGATACGGTGAATTCTCAGTATACGGTTACACATGATACCGAATATCGCTTAAACTAAGTGGCTGAGCAAGTCACATTTCCTTTTTTTTTTCTTTCAATCTTTTCTTTTCTTAAGCACAGTAGTGCGTGGTTAAAAGATCGGTCTCATGCAGCTATGGAAGGGTGCCGTGAAACAGCAACTGCATACGCACAACGAGTGGAGGTGGGGAAACCAACTTGCATACTTTTTATGGAGCACGTGCATACATTCTTTTGAAGAACTGGCTTTCATTCAAACCGTCAATCTCTCTTCTTCAGAGATATAAAAATGGTTTTAGTAAAGGGTCAATATTTAGTTAATCACCTTCTCTGCACCCCGTTTTAATGACCGGATGAACACAAATACATAAATCGATTGGTAAATCAAGTACTATTTTGGGGGGGACTCGATCCAATGGCCACAAGAGACCAATTTTGAACGAACAACTTAATCACCCTAACTCCCCTTTATTGTATCCTTTACACAATGTGAGTTCGTAAAAATATCTTAAATTTCTTAGCGATTAAAACAATGAAATTCCTGTAATGATACGTCATCTGATATTTACTCTAACAGAAATCACCAATTTAAAATAATTGGGTATGTATGTGCTGTGGTTTTTCAAATTTAATATATCGTTAATTGCTTGTCGCCTTCCATTGAGTTTGTAATTGTTTATGCGATTGCTTTCGCAATTAAGCTTAATTGTCATTATTATAAAGTCAGTTTTAAAATCAATTCAAATAGCAATGTAATTTCTATACTGAGTGATAATAATTTGTCTTATGTAAACTATAAAATTAAAATTGATAACGTTGTTATTCCACTGGTTTTATCACGAAGCATCCTCAGACTAACCATATCGCAAGGTTATTTATGTCAAAGGGAAACAATGATTCTAATTCTTACATAAAAAATAAAGAGTAAGGTGAGTGTTATTCCATTCAACTGGACGTGGGGAGGGGGGTAAGTCAAATACTAATTACCATAACGCTACTAATTACAAATCAATTACTAGGTGCTTGGAGGTAAAAATCCAAAGGGAACTAAATTTATGACACCGCCCCGTACTTATGGGGCGGACAGGGTCTTCAAAACCAATCTGCAGACTCTTCCTATTAATGAAAATTTAAAAATGTAATACCCCTCCTGATGCGTTAAGGGTGGTGTCGTATTTGTTTGGTTGCTGTTGTTGGTTTGCAGTTTGAAGTGGGGGGAAGGGCCTGCGATCCTGCCAGAGCGAGTGGGGTCCCGACCTTTCCCGGGGAAGGTCGCCGGCGAGCGGCTTATTCCATCGCTTACTATAAAACCACTTACAGAGTTTAAATTAAAAGTGTGTAATTCTGTTGTGGCTAATGTCTTAACTAAAGGAAACTAATTGCAATAAACCAGAAGAGTATACGGATAAACGACCGGGGTTTTAATGGAAGACGAAGGAGCCGTTGTTTTGTCCTTTGTTTGTCCTTATCCCAGGACGCGGGCCTTGAAGTGTGTTGAAGCCCGCACCCCGCTTCTCCCCGCTCCTACACCGTCATCCCTCGAGCGGCGAGCGAGACAGATGTTGTTGTCGCGTGTTACCTACTCTCTCATTTAATAGTGGTGAGCCGCCTGTTATATTTAAAATATTATTTACTAAAATTTGATTACTGTTA
Organism: Himalopsyche phryganea; assembly: GCA_022494535.1. NCBI lineage: Eukaryota > Metazoa > Arthropoda > Insecta > Trichoptera > Rhyacophilidae > Himalopsyche > Himalopsyche phryganea. Next base: position 2,863,651 of record JAGVSL010000076.1, on the reverse strand, counting down.
AAGTCTTTATTAATTTGTAAAAACCTAAGCTATTCATTTAAATACCTTTTTTATTCACTCCATTGAGTTTTTATTTTAAGAATTAGAATTATTGTTAACATTAGGAATAAATAACCTAGCGATATGGCTAGTCTGAAGAAGCTAACTAATAAAATATTTACTGTCAGTTCGAGCTCACTCGTGTACCCGAATGCCCGAAGATGCCGAAAGGCGAAACCCAGGTCATTATATAATACATGAAAGTATTAAAATTAATTCCATCAAGCAACCTCAGTCGATAACTTAAATAAAAAAAAACTCATTTGTTTACCGATTATAATACGGGACGTTTCTAAAAGAATAATTGCATATATGTAAACCATGAAAGTCTATAAATATTTATAGGTATTGATTCTAAGCATGTGATTTTAAAGATTTAAATTTTGTAAAATACTAAAATTTTGTGTGTAAAATATTGTGATAAAAGGTTTCGAAGTTATACAACACTAGAGTACCATTTATAAGTCGCATAAAGTGTGGAAAATGGCGCGAATACAGATTTGTGCGCGAAAAATGCTTTTTTCTCTTGTCGGATTAAATAAATCCTTACTGAAGAAATAGGTAGCCATTATTTCTCTCTTGCCGTTCCGGCACATAAATTACAATTTTTCAAGGAAAGCCTTTCAGTGTCGTTAATTCTGCGTTAATTTATACTCGCTTGTTCATTTCTTAATTCAGAATATCTTCCTGTGAAAAGAATCAAGACTAGAAATTTTTCTTTTTTACTATTTAATATAATAAATAAATAGTTACTTTACAGTAAAAAGTCACAAAACGGCGTATTCTGGTTTCGTGGTACATTCAAGAAAACGTAAACATCAATTTTATGTTATTTTTTAATGTAAAGACTAGATGCTCGGGACGTCAGCTCGTCCAGCTGTTCATATGTCCAGCTGTTGCTAATCACTGTCAAATTACTGGAGACTGCTTCATACACAACATAAGGAAAACAATGAGTGGCACCATTTGTATTCCCAGTTCCCAATATGTCCTTAAATTACCTTATGTGACATCGTCATACGCTAACTTTGTTAAAGTCACATTTCCCTTGCTCGTTGACATATTTTCCCAAATACATATATAATAAAAATGTCTCAAATAATATAACACCACTACTGAAATTTTAAATTAAGTAACTTAGTAAGAGTTCTTCGGCATAAAAAAACAACGGAAAATTACTCATCACTTAGATTTTAACCCGATTTTAATTTATATGTTACAGCAAAAGCATATTTCAAGTAAAAATGTATTTTCACTAGAAAAAATATATTATATCTATTCGGACAGTGAAGATGTATCAAACAATGAATTTACAGTTTTACTTGCCAGCATCGGTAAAACTGTATTTAACAGGTACGCGCATACAGTTTAAAGTAACTTGTTGATGTAGTTGGTCAATATATAATGTACCAATATTAACCATAGATAATATAAATACTATTCAAAACCTTGCTTCCAGATCTTTTATACTGAATATACGTTGCTTCTTACCGTATCACTGCAACAGCTGAACAGAATCATGAAATTGAATGTGATTGAATAATATATTTGAGTTTTTCATTGTCCGCTCCATCATGGAACATTGTATATGGACTCATAATGGATCATTTCATTAGAACTTGTTGAACAAAAACTTTTGGGAGTCATTCACGCAACTTTCCTCTTCGGAAAGGGTAAGGAAATATCTATATAAGTAGTTGTTAGCATATCGTTTTTGTTTTCCTCCTTACACAGGGTCGGATAGAGGGCGGGGAGTCATGGAAACATTGCAGACATTCGTGCCAAAATATCAATTGATAAAATTTGAGCTCTTGAAAATCGCAACCGATTAGGACGAGTTTTGACCTCTCGGAGCGGATCTTGAAATCTTTCCTTTAAAATGTCTACGCCGCCCACAATAATTAATCACTGTTTTATAAGAAATTATTTAAATACTCTTTATTAAGTCAAACCAAAACTTTGCGTCAATTCGATGAAGCATAGGACCGATGGTATAATTTGTTCCACAGCCGTATCGCAAATTGATTATCAGCTCGCCGGCTCTGCTTTCCTAATCGAACCACCTCATACCATAACGCAAAACGCAAGGAGCGCCCACCTTCCTGCAACTAGGGACTGCAGTACCGGACGAATATATCAATGCTGACATTTCATATTAAATACCGATATTGCAAATATTAATACCAGTGCTACAACAATATAATATATGAACTAATCAGAAATGAAACGAACCAACTGATATTTTTGAAAAAGTGAATTAAATGCGTTTTGGTATTCTGCATGACGTACAGTATCAATATTTTGTAAGAAGTTCAATTCAACCATAAATTAATTTAAGAAGTTCATTAAGCTAAAATTTTCAATATTCAACTTTCGCCATTTTATCACGTGGTCCGCTTTACCTCTTGAGAGGTCATATAAAATAAGCAAAAAAAATGAGACTTGAAACTTTGATTACGAATTCGATAATAGGAGCAACTTTTGCAAGGACCGCGTAAATGTATAAAAAACAACGCGCATATAATTATTATGAATGATCCGTCTGACAATGCATGTGACTGGTGCAGTAAATTACGCCTAGGAAAGAATTTAACCGTTTGGTGGCTCATAAACGTAGAGCTTCTCAATTTGCTACGTTAAATCAAAACTCAATCGCACTTCCAGTTTGATTTTCTTTTAATTTTCAATACACATTAGAAACACCGATATGTTTCATTTTCAAAATTGCTACTGGCTGGAAAGTCAGAATACCGGTTTTAGTAATGCCGGTATTTCAACCCCTACCTGCAATCCCCTACTCTGTCGCGCCACGCCACGCAGTCTAATTAGTGAAGCTAGAATGGAAATGATCTGATGAAATCGATTTTATCTCCCGACGACTGACAACTTTTCAACGTGACGAGCTCTCGGATTTGATAATTACTTCTACAATTAATAAATCGAAGAGATAATTGATTGAAAGTATAATACGACACTTGCCAAACACTTCAGGCTCTTGAATAATTGAGAAATTATTGTTGTGTCGTAGAACGTAGAATAACGTGATACACTTTAATCGACGCTTATTAAATTATTATGGGAGGACTTAAAAAGACAGAGTATGAGTGATAATACGATCGTGAAAGTCTCCCATACTCGATGCATACTCCCCAAATTTCGGTGGTAAAATCAATATAGCTGTGATTGGTCTAAAAAATCTCCTACAAAGTGGACTTCTTGGACTTAGTCCTACTATCATAGAATTGTGATCTATTTATAACTTCGTTTACGATATGTTAAGACAGTGTCAGCCAAACTTTTTTACCTCACGGCACACTGTGGAAGAAGGATTTGTTCCGCGACACACCAAAAACAAATAATACCGTTTATTAATACATATCTATAAAGAAAATCTTAGTGTAGACATCAATACGCAATATTTTTTTATGAACATATACAATGTAATTAAGTATACAGAAGTGGTAAACTTTTTATTATTGAGAAATATACAATTGATTTTTAGAATGAATTATGTCAAAACGCTTCTCATAATTTGATAAAACAAACACGTAACTCCTTATTTACCATAATAAATTATGTAGGAGCTCTCATTTTTATTATTTAATTTCCATTAGCGCTGAAAAAGAAAGGTTGCAAAGATGTGATGATCCAAACGGCAACAAATATTTAATATCTGTAGTAGCCAATGGAGAATATTGACTTCAAAGTGAATTCCAAAATGGTGATAACTTTAGCTCGAAAAATGAGTCTTCCGTACCGGGTCGTTTTTAATGTCTATTAAAATCTCCTCCTCCGTTAACATCAGGCGTTAATCACAAAATCTTTCGAAAGAATTGATGGCCCACTGGTACATCGAATGATCAAGAGATGAAAATATCAATTTTGTCATAGGTAACGTCTACACCTGGAAAGAAACCAAGCTGCGAATATTTAACTTGTCTGGTCAACAGTCTTAATTTGTCTTCATTTGTCGCGGTACACCTGAGACTTCTTGCGACACATAACTGTGCCACATCACACAGTTTGGCAGACACTGTATTAAAGGGGTGTGTGAATAAAGTTGTAGTGAGATACTTTCAATTCAAAGATCAATACAGATCACGAATGTATTAAGTAAATCAACATACAAAATTTGTTATAGTTGTCTTAAGAAAACCGTATATTATTTATTTGTGTTTGCTTTTTTGGTCTCTTAGTCCAGCTTTGGTACAGTAAAAAATAGCAAAGTATTTAGTCAAAAGAATTATGCAATTTATTCAATAACTATTTTCGTATGCCTAAGTAAACGCCAATTCAATCGATTTATGGATTTGTTTCTAAGCCCCTACGTTTGCACATTGCCGTGCTATTCATGTGAAACCAAATACGCTTCAAAAGAGTATTTAAAAACCGAGGGATGAGTTGAAATAAATACTAAGCCATTACCGCGATGAATTACGAAGTTACTGAATTTAAAGCGTAACGTGCCAGTGGCACGCGAGACATTTGTGTAATAAATCAACTAAATCAGACAGACAGACGATCGCATCTGATCGTTTTAATAATAGTTTCAACAAAGGGTGTAGATTGGCGTCGATGCGACAGGTGGTATAGGGTATAATTTACAGCGGTAAATAATAATAATATATTGAGTGGGCGCTTGACTTCGACCCGCATTAATATCGTGTTGAATACTTTATGAACAGCTAACACTAGGAGGGTACTGAAAATTCATAACCTCTTCTCATATAACTGTCTGATATTAATACTGTCTGAAGGGATCTACGTTCCAGGCTGCCTCATCAATTGAACTAACTGAATTCCTATTATTATATGTACATACAGTGATGTGCTGCTAAAATTCCATTAACTGACTCGCACTTTGGTAAAAATCAGCCCCCAATTTTAATACAATTTTTTTTTCATATTAAAAAAGAAAAATTTCAAATTAAAAAAAAATTATCGTACATTAGGTACAAAAAAACCTTTTTTAATCAAAGCATCTGCCGTGTGACGGTGACTGTTTAACGAATGGTGTGGAATCCCATGAAGTCAGTGAAAAACCTAATCAAATTAATGGTCATTAAGTCTGATATTATGTCGAATACTTAAATTTGCCCATTTTTCTGAACAAATAGTGTTTATTAACGAAAATCCTCGTTCCGCCTCTGCAGAGCTTATTACAATTACATTAATAATATTTTTAACTTTTCTCACCGTTTCATGAAGTTCATCGTGATTATCTCTGTGATCATGTCTTCTTATTGCGATCGTGTACAAATTTGATCTCGGAATTACTTCAGTTAAAAACAAAATCCGTATTTTAAGAACCAGCTCTTCGAACCAAAATTATTTTAGCAACCGGCTCTAGAAGGGGTGCGAACCCATGGCAGCACATCACTGTGTTCACTTCAATAGTAATTAATTGGAACTCAGTGTACAGCTGAACGTTCCTAAAGCTAGTGTAATACATATAATATAATACGCATTCATTTATCTGTAATTTACTAATACGGTCGCATCAAAAAACGACAATTATATATACATACTTTAAAATGAATGTAACTACATTAATTTGTAAATCAATAAGATTTAAAAAAAATGGATTCAGTCAGGACACACTCGAACAAGTTGCACATTTTTTCACTAGTAGATGGATTTCTTTACAATATTATTAACTGATATTCAGTTTTGAGATCTAAGTATTCTATTGCCACAATCTAAACAAGAGATCCTTTTACGAGAATGACTCGTATGGGTATCATAATCTCCTTTTTCATGAAGTGATCGGTTCGTGAAGAGTTATTTAGTGTCACAGTAACGAATACAGTAGAATAGCGTTACCTTACTTTGAAAAGATTCTAACTGATATTTTGGCCGAAAATGACCTTTTGATTGGAAAATGCTGTATTAACCAAATTCTACCATTAACGTTAATTTCAGAGTCGTTTATTGTTCAATGAGGGAGTTAGAAGTATTTCGGAGTTCTATCCACACATTTTTTGTCATAAATTTGTTTTATACGGTTCTAACTCCTCATTATCATCTCACAGAAAAAACATATAAATCACAGTTTTTTTGAAAAGGTTTTCACGTCATGTCAAAAATTCTTCACTTGATGGCCGGTGTGTGTTTTACCTTTTAATTCTATTGTTCTATCGATGTGGTATTGATGAAAATTAGCTGAGTTCGTTCAAACATTCAAAGTATATATGTATTATTATTCTGTTGCATTATAATATTATTGTTAGCTTATATCGTTCAGCAAGTCATGATAATATATACTATTGATAAATATCTCAAAAGTCCGGTAAAACCTTTTCAAAACATGGTTAAGTGCAGTTAGAACCTTTTCAAAGTAAGATAACAATAGAAGTCCGTTCAGCGCTATGGAGTCGTTTCAAAGCTTTCCGGTCACAACTCTGATATTAACAACCACTCTTTTTGATTCCTTTCTACTCGTAATCCCATTTCCAGATTTAAATATGGCCGTTGTTTTGCCAACTGCGACGTCTGCGACCAAAAGACAAACGTTTGAATATTCCTGCCGTCACTACACAATAATAGTATATTACATCGACGGTGTTTAGACAAATTGAAGTAACCCCTAAATTGAAATTGTTTAGGAGAGAGTAAAAACAGTTTTTATCGAAAACATTATATAGCGAGTTGCGATATAAATATTTGAAATGCGCTCTTGTAAATTTTCATGTATGCAGATACGTGATTATATGTAGGCAGTGTCGATATAATAGTGGCTTACATCCAGTGGCCGGGTCAGAAATTTTAAACCTAAAACCAATGTAAAATGATGTTTTCCTTCCATAAAGTGGTCAATTTATTTTTCTAATTCACAGCGTTTGGGCGAGACCTGCTCTGTTGTGTTTAAAATGAGATCCAATCATTAACTCATTTTCGTATTTTTTGAGGGTTACATCAATAAGCCAAAACCCCATCGATATGTACTTATATGCGTAAGTAAGAAAATGGATTCAAACACAAACGTATTTTATTTTTTTAAGCAGTTGGCTTATTTCTGATATCTCCGACTCCACAACCACAGCCCTGATTTCAACCAGTACCGATATATACAGATCGACTTTTATTTATCCGCACCTTCCCGTTGGTTCAAATATTCGAGACGATCGCAATTTCGCAATGCATGTATAAGAAAAAGAAGCTCTGCAGACTGAAGGGAGTCGAGCACCCTTAATCTAGATAATACAAAAAAAACACCTCTCTACCCACATACATATATAATAATCACTTCTTTGCAGTATTAGTATCGAATTGCAGCCAGGACTCAAAATTGACAATTTCACGAACCTAAACGCTCGAACATAATATATATATATATTTTAAGCCATTTCCGCTCCAACAGACATTTTTCTACAAGAACTGCTTGTTACTCAGTTGCTCAACCTTTCTTAATTGTACGCAATCTATGTACTAAAATAATATTTTTTTTCAATTTTCTTTATATTTTATGGATTTTTTTTAATCCTTTTAGTCGAAAATTTAGATTTTCTGACGAGACGGCGCGCTACTCTCAGCGGATTTAATGAACTGGAGTGCGGCCCTGGCGCGCTCCTGTCTTATGCGAGGCCTGTTTGCAACATGCGATATAATAATATTTCAACTGAAATGTATTCGCACATAGAACGAAAAACTAAAAAATTGGGTAATATGAAATTATATAAATACTGCCATCTCTGAAAGCTAGTGATATTCTGATTTCAGACTTCACATTGGGAATAGACGTAATGTAAATATATGTATAATATATCCAATCACTGTATCTCATAGAATGCTTCAAGTGTGAACCCCCTTAAATGTGAGACCCATGGAAGTTGCCCGTTCTGTCTTTCGTCATATGCCATTATGTTTTTCATCTCTCATAATATTTTGAATGCACACAATTGCTATAATGATTTTATGGTTTGTAAAGCAATCATAATAACGATTAAGAAATTATTACTTCCTTTTTTGATTCCAGGCAAGCGACGACCCTCGTGCCCCTCCTGCGGGAGGATTACGTGACAGGAGTTGGAGTCAACATCAATCTGGCATAGAGCCGATGTCCGCCGACACTCCGCGCCGCCTTCCCGCCCGACGGACGATGTCGACTAGACTATTAAGGGTCGCTCGGACCCCATTTCTATGCAACAATGTAAAATAAATTCGAACGAGAAAGCCCACGATGGATACCTACCGAAATGTATTATAAATGTATTCAACATAAGAATGTCTCTATCTAGATTGAGGATTTTGTCAGTTATCGGTTATTAATTTTATGGAAATTCAAGCGATACCCATGACACTGCAAAGTGACCGAACAAAACATTTCACTGTTGATTTTGAAATGTCTGCTACCTATGTTTCAAATAGTTGATATTCCAAATTATTCCATAAGTTGAACAGAAAAATACTGATGAAGGAATTTTAGATCACATTGTCATGCCAATAGAACCATCAATATTCGAGCATGCATAGGCAAGAAATTAACCAAATTCCATGATGCCAAACCCACAGTAATGCTAAAAACTTTAGAAATAGGTGAAATAAAAACCTTCAGTTCTGTGTCTTAATGACAACCAAAGAATATTCAGTAAGAATATTCTAATTGCATGTATTATTGCACAATTTTGTGGGGTAAAAATTAGCAACTTCTTTAGTTTTACTGGAATTTTTACTTCTAGGAATCTTATTGAAATAAATACACTACTATTTTTACCTTACTATAATGGAGTTCTATCAAAAATTGTTAAATTTGCTTGGCAAAGAGTGAGCAGATATTGCAAAATCTTCAACGACTTGCAGCTACTATGTTTTAGAAGAGTGAAAATAATTTTAGTCTTTATTACAAATGTTTTGCAACAGTGCGCTCTGACATTAAAATAAATTGTTGAAATTACTATTGTGAAAAATTGTAACACCATAATAATGTTATTGAGATGCACAATTATTGAAAAGGTAATTTTAAAATACTGTTAATTATAAAGAAATATTTCACTAGAAATAGTTCAGAGTATATCACATCTTGTGAGTCAAAGTCGCTACAAATTTTGGCGCATTTTTGACTCTCCTCGGCGTACACTCTAATATTGTTTATTTCCTTTTTATATATAACTAATATTCGTAACTATTTCGTGCAAACGGTCCAGCGAAATATTCCTGTATGCCATACGATATATTAAAAAAACTTCATGTTTGAAGTCTGTAATAAAACATACAAAAGAGATTTACAATTTACACAAATTTGGCAGACCATATTATTATGTTTAACAGATTTTATGAAATATGAAACGATATTATGCAGACGACGCTCGTTTCCTAACGATTATTACACTTAGCGAGAGTAAGAAAATTCTTCATCGGATATGTGTAATGCTAAAGAAATTATTATCGAATAAGTAGTGTTTAGATGTGTTTTGTTTTACGGTCTAAATTTTGTCATTGTTTATTTTACAATAACATATTTTTAAGTGACAATGGAAAATTGTAACAATTTTAATGCAGACGCAATTTAAAAATATTTCCATAAGTTCAGTATTTTATTGTTAATAGTGTAATTAATAAGTATTTGATGCGCACGAATCAATAAAAAGATTGAATATTTGCAATATTTTGGTCCATTGAGTGATTTTAAAGTCTAATTGAAAAGTAAACTATTGATTATATGATTACAGCAAACGTATATTGTAGAGAAATATTCCCAATTGATAAAAATAAGAATATTCTTTTTATAATCGTCTCCTAAATCGCAAATTCTCTCTTAGTTGGAGAAGTCATGTTTTGAGTTGTAAAATTATTCAATGATAATGCAACAAAAATTTTCCCAAAATTGAGTCTTATACCTAGAGTTCAATGAATTTATTGCAGAATAGTTATTTTATGATACTTGAACAGTGTATGTTTACGTAAATATTATCTATGATGACATTGTGTTTTGATTGGTGTTAACCACCTGACAGCTCAACGCTGTTTCAAGTTTCTTACTTTCATATCCTGAGTGTCCTGAAACCCTTTAAAGTGAAACCTACAATGGTTTCGAAACGCTGGCTGATTACCACCAATCGAAATAAGGTATCATCCTAAAACATGTAACAACAATTGTGAGAAACTGTAATTGTTTATGTGGGAGCAAAAAACTTTTCTCACAATTAGTCTTTCTGACTTAATTTTCTCTTGCCAGTATGACAACGATATATATTGTTTGCTGTAATACAATTGAACGACAGCTTTGCGATGGAATAAAGAATGTTATAAAACAAATGATTAACTATCAGAGTGTCCCGGACATGATGAGACCAAAGAAAAAAATCATGTTTTTAAAATGGAACGTACGAGTTACGGTTAAAACATTAATAATTAAAAAGACGGAGATCGAGGCCAGTCGTTTGATGCACCTATGAATATTTTATTATTGTATTTTATGGAAATTATTTATTTAGGTATTTTAACCAAGAAAAATTGTTGATTTGGAATTAAATAGTATATGAAACGTTTCACCGATTGATAATCGTAATATTATGTTGCGATGAGTTTTAATATTAAATTTAGAATAGGTTCAATTACACATAAGCTCATGCCGACTATTCAAAAGTGCAGTTGTCGAGGCCGTAAATAAGCCGGTTTGCAAAACAATCGCTATCGTGATAAAAATATATATGTAGTCCTCACGACAGAAATTTGATTATAAATTACGTACATCGTAAGAGAGGGAGAATTTTTTACAGAAATTTCCGGCTGTATAAAGCGATATTTAAAATTTCATGAGTCGAATTGTCTAACTAAAAAAGTATGAAGAATAGAGAGATGTTTAGAAATGTTTATATGCGATTCAACTGATATAATATTCTGTAATTAATCCTGTGTTCTAGGTCATGATGATGTAGCAAAATACTCAAAGGTTTATCTGTCTCCATGGAGACATGTATATGTTTTTTTTTCCGTACTTATCATACTGTTCAAAGTGTGAATATCATGAAATCAGTAAAATAATATAACTCTCTTGGCAGTCACATGACTAATTAAACTACATATTTTTCACAATGACAATAAATTTGTCACAATGTATGAATGCTGTTCATTTTCAATTTTGCACGAGAAAATCTGCCGTAAGCCAAATTATACAAACATCACTCCCAATATACCTTACAAGCATCTATTCACATAACTCAATATACAGTAGACTCCCCGATAACACGATGGATAGGGGGCGAGTTGTCTTGAAGCAGGCTATTGGGGCTACCATACTCATACAAAATCAGAGATGAATCGAGAGAAGAATGCGCATGCAGCGCAAGAGTAATGAAAAATGAGTTGTCGGCAATCCTATTATTGAGGGGTCTACTGTAATGAATTTCTGAGTCTCCGCCAGTTTTTTATGACAAAAGGGTACTGGCAGAATGAACATTAAGTTTCAACCAATCACACCCGAGTGTTCCAGATGGCCTGTATTATATAAAATGAGACTCCTGCTGTCACTAGGCAAATAGCGAGATCCTTCTTTTTGTTCTGCCATCTTCTGGAATGTGTACTCCAAGATTATATTAAGCTGTATATAATATCATGCTGCATTCAATAAAGCTATAATACATTTCAATGATTTTCGGCATATATCAGATTTGGCATAATCAATGACAAAATAATGATCAAGTAACATAATTCCATAAATGTGTACAAATTATACTCATGGAGGTTTCAGACACTTGAACACAGAAACAAAAAACAATACGGTAAGCTATTATCCCTGATTTAACCTGATAAATTTATTTCAATTATTTGAACTATAATATATATTTTTTAATCGGTAACTAACCAAATTCTGTTAAATATATTATGATATTTAAAATATAATGCCATTGTCAAAGGTTAAAAGAATGTATGAATTTTTTTCGTTTAACGAAATTTAATTTAAAGTCTAAAATCTAGAGATATTAGTTTATATTATTAATAAAACCACTTGAAACTGTAGACTGTAGAGAAAGAGATTCATATACAGGAAACAAACAGGAAAAATTATAATATCTATACTATAATATAAAATATAAAAATTGATGCGCATAACGCGCAAGTCATTCGGGGTTAAAGGGGTTTAGGGGAAAAGACCGGCCACGATAGACTGCACACTTCATAAATAATGATGCCCTACACCTGCATAATAGACATAGGCGTCACAAGTCGAAGCACAATATTATTGTAATGTATAGATTTTATTAAAAAATATTGTAAATTATCATTTTGTTCCAAGAGGAAAATAAATTTTACCATTACGATAAAGTGAACACACCCCTATGAGAAATAACGCACTTAGGACTAATTTGACTCTGCACAACTAATGTATATTTAAAATGTACAACTTACTTCTAAAATAGTTTATGTATAGATATGTACGAACACGTCGACCGAAGAGAGATTTGTATAAAATCAAATGTTTGATAGAGTTAAGTATGTATGTATGTCATTCTCGATGTCACAAAAAATTTATTTGTATATTAAATATAAATTTGAAAAAATCCTGTAAATTATTCAGACACCTTTACTGCTTCCTGACTAGCGACACAATCCCTACACTTTGAGACAAACCAGTATCTTGTCAATTCGTTTCGCATCCTACTTCATGCATCTGCTTGTCAAAGAGCCCAATAACTTTTAATTATTATATTGTAACAGATTAATTTCATATTTATTCTGTGATTAATTCGTTTACATGCTGTTTCTGCTAGTCTATTCAATCTTTAATAATAAATTATAATATACGAATGTATCTTTAAACATTCATGGAAGAAGTAATTTCTTTTGCACATAAATATAAATTTATTGATGCACTTGATTTTAAATAAAATATCCATCCCTTTCTAGTGTTTTTTCATATATTTCATATTTTATTTAAACTGTTTATATTATGTGTAAGGACAACAACTGCAAAAACAATAATATCATATTTGTCAACTTCAGGAATGATTCAAATGTTTTAAGAAAAAGACTGCAATAAACATGACAAATAGAATATATTTCTTCAGAAACATTGCTCGTTCACAGCAAGCTATTATTGTTGTCATTCAAACGACTATTGAGATTATGTACACCTTTAAAATCTACAATTATGCTATATAAGATCAACAAGAATCTATCGCATTCAACTTTCACTATCTGAGATCTTCGACATCGTCCACTATTCTGTATTTTTTGTTTTTTTTATATTTCTTATTTTCCCATTCGCCCATTGTTTCATTTTCCGTTTCCCATGGGAACTCTTCTCGCTTCGTTAAGCAGTGAAATTTCCCGTGCCTCCCAATCCCATCTGGAATATAAACAAATTTTAATTTGAAAAGAATAAATTTGAGAAAATATAATAGATAACAGAGTGAAAAAATATATATGTAGCTTCCAACCTTTCCCTTCTGAAAGTGTTCATCAATCGACATGTTTCCACAATTTCTAATAATTTACCAGTTTCCTTGATTCCCATGTATAATACTTTCTACAGAACTGCATTGTTATGAGCAGCATTCAGTAAATTTTCGGGTAGAGTAGCTTGTAAAGCATATTTATTTTATTTTGTCTAGATTATAAGGCAAGGTGGGCGATTGGAATCAATGATCACAGAAAACTTAAATGAAGGATCGAATATAAACTATGGAAGAAATTAAAAATATATTTTTTTTTATAGAAAATACATCATTTGAACCACACCTAATGAATCAGCATAATCAAACTATGTGCCGTGGGTAAAATAGTGGGTGTTCTTCAATTTGTAAATTCAATTAAACTTGTGCACCTATTGTAAAGTACTCTCGCACTTTTCATTAGACAATAAAAGAAAACAGTCACCTTCTTTGAATCGCACAGCAAGAAGTTTCACATCTTCAGTGGCTAGTTTTCTTAAGCTTTCTATTCGGTCTCTATTATTTTGAAATCTTTTACTGTCTTGCCGTTGATATATTTGCCAGATGTTCATCTTGTCGTGTTGCAATCCATTTTCTGAAAATTTTGTAATGCTTGACGCTAAACTGATTGCTTGCCCAAGACCTGTAAACAATGATGACATATTTTAGTTAAAATAATCACAAACAATAAGTAACTAGATAAAAAAAAAAAATGATCAAATATGATGATGAAACCGATCCTGATAATTAGAAACATGTGGAAGCAGTACAAAACAAATTGTCTTTTATTTTTAAAATATAATGCCTTTCCACCAAGAATTGACAGTTAATACCTTCCTTATAAATGACAAATAAATATTGTAAATGAAACCTTTATAACATCCCAAACACAGTACTTTATCTATATTTAAAGCAAATGATTAAAAATGTATTTCAATATGCCTTTTCAACTATATTTTATACATCATATTTCAGAGGTCTTTATACCAGTTTACAGCTGACTTAAAAATGTATACAATATTTTTTGTTAATAGTTATATTAATTAATCACAGCATCATGAGTGTTATTTTTCGGCAACATTATTATTTTCTTATGGTGCTTAAAAATGTTAAAAATCAGTTTACCATGGGAATATGAGAGATGCAGTTTTCTTTGTATCAATAGCAACTCAGAATAAATTGCATTGGATGTTAATTTTCCATAATACAGACCAGCTCGATTTCATATACACCGGTAGTTATGTGATTGTTTTCCACAGATGGCAACTCATTTAAGATTAATGGTTTCAATTACAAACCTGTTCCAGTGGCAACGAGCCTGGCAGCCAGCCCCCACTCGTCGGCGGCATGTCCATTTATCAGACGTCCAGTTATGCTAAGGTCAAGAGCTCTTGATCCTCCAATCAGTTGCGATAGAATTCTATTTCCATTTAGCATCGTGGGAACTCCTACATACATTGGTAAAAAAATCTATCATGTTTGTGAGACAGAAACAATCAGAAATTTTGTATCGTTTCAGCATTTAGATTCAATATAATTCATATGTGTTAACTTTTGACAAAAATAAGCTTGATGGCCCTTTTAGGTCTACGTCGATTCCCCATAAGATCACAAAACGCATAAAATTATGAATGAAAAAACTATTATGATTCCAACTACCTTCAAATTTAACAGATAGCCATCATCACTTCATACCAATTTTCATTATACAGCATAATGCTTTACAACTGTCGATCCCTTAACCTATTGTTTAACGCTGTTATGCTATTTTCCTATTAAGTTGTGTGGTCTACCGCACAAATCCCCAAATAGAAGCTTTTAAAAGTTGATTTAACATTACATAAATTAGTAACCAAAGACATGGATGTCTGTGATGTTTTCACCCCTCGCCACCCATCTGCTATCCAACCATGAAATAGTTCGTAGAGAATGATAAATTTTCTACTAGTTTTTCCTAGACCAGGGGTTGTAATATGCAGCTCTTTGCACGGAAGTTCTATCCATATTTATATGTATATGCGGCTCTCTGGTACCCTTATTGTCTGTTCTTTTGACAATTTGGCTTCTCTCACTTGACAAACTGCCGACCGCTGTCCTAAGCCTATCCTTCTTTCCTGCTTTAAAACCTGTTGTCAAACGACTTTAAAATCATTACTATGAATCAATATATTCCTCTTTGGATGAGGACATAGCTTAAAATATGAAACAAAATCTTCAAATTAATCTATTTGCTGAGGAAGTTATAAAAAATGGTGGTTGCCTTGTCGAGACTATGTAGGCAATACGCAATGACAGTATCTCACCAAATCTCCTTCCGATCAATCCAAGCATAGCGGTATCCTCAATGACTCTCAGATCGCACCCAAGAGCAAGTTCGAAGCCTTCAGCAACAGCATAGCCGCTCAAGGCTCCAACCACGGGTTTCTCGCAGAATGGATACATATGAAAGTCGCTCTGCATATTAAAATAATTAAGTAAGTCCGTGTTCGAAAAATATATAAGATAAAAAAAATATTATGAGCACGGCGTCACCTACGATTGCTTCAAGTATCGGTTCATATCCATTTTGAATTATTTCATCCAAATCAAACCCAGAGCAGAAGTTGCCGCCTTCCCCATGGAGAATAGCAACTTGAGAACCGTCATCGCTTTGGAAATCTGCAAATGCATGTTTGAGCTGGTGGACTGTCTCCGCATTGATGCAATTTCTCTTGGACGGCCTGTTTATTCCGATAGTGGTAATGTTACCAATTTTTCCTATTATCAAATCTGAAAACGCCAAGTAAATATGTTTAAGGGATTTCATATAAAAAAGCAATAGAGCAATTATATACTTCATATATCTACACCAAATAATTGACGTTTTAATAAAAAAAATGACGGAAGACTTGGAAAGGCAACCTTCGCAGGGCTCATACGTCGATCACCGTTTGCGACATAGTTAGATGGGACGCTTTCTATTCGAGTAGACAATAATTTAACCGTTGGTAGCATAATATTATGCTCAGTGATAATAATATAGTAATCAAAAAACCTTCCAAGAGATTTTCCCAAAAGACATAACCTCACTCTCTACTAACGTTTTTTTGTAGTTTTCGAGACATCCGCGCAAAATGACCTGTCCACCAACAGTCCCAATTGAGCTATTTTTTTCAAGTAACTTATTCGTGAAAAACCTTTCATTATGTTCACTATATTTGACATTTATAAGATTAATTCATTCTTAATAATTCAACTTATTTCTAACATGTTTCGAACTGTCAATTTTGACAGTATTTTTAATTAAGTACCATCGACTAAAGGTACATTATTCTATGCTATCGACTCTTCGTACCTTCGTCCATCCTTCAATAATTTTTGTAATTGGTGTGTGCATATGCACACAAAAGTAAAGTTTTACAATAACTTACGAGAAATTCTAGATGCTTAAAAGGTTCAGTGTGATCAACTGATGATTTTGAATAAAGTTATAAACAAATATCTTGTCTACCCAAGTGTTAAATAAGGCCGTATAAAAAAAATATTTTTCATTAGGCGGCATTATACTTGGTACTTACCCGAATTTTTAATGTAATACTAAATACATTAAATTTCTCAACATAATAAAAACCTATTCACATTGAAAATTCAGTCATATGTTATAAATATTATGAAAATAATGTTACTGTACCTTCTTTATTTATTACTTCTGAGACGAAATGAAAAAATAAATGAATATTACGACATTCGAAAAAAATCATAAATAGGTAGGTGAAATAACCCCAGTAGACCGTATTTTGCTTCTAGATTTTTCTCAAATATAATATGGATTTGTGTCTATGAAGAGTAAGTTTTTGGTCTATGGATATGTTATCTGTTAAATTGTAGTGGGGGTACCGCCACAGGAATCTTCGAATTCTGATGTCATTTGACAGTTTCGATTCGCGCATAGATTATATTGGATTCGCGTAAGTGAATTTGCTTCCAACATTACTTGCGAATAATTTTTAAATTAAAAGAACAATTCAACAGTTGAAATTAGTCCGACTTGTATTTTATCTTGATTGGTTGATATACTTCATCTCTGAAAATATTTTAAACATAATATAGTGACACTCATATTTTATTTTTATTATGAACCATTTGAAAGCACATTAGTATGACTTATCTTATTTATTTGCCAAATTATACACTATATTATACATCATCTTATCGTAATAATGACATTACAATTTTTATACCAAAATAATAAGTGTTGAATGCCGCATAAATACCAAGACCTTGTAGCGCAAGGGCAGTATTTATAATATTATTTACTTACATTGAATATAAAAATTTCTAAATTTATCTTTCATAACAGCAGCGTTACTTCGTAGATAAGATGTTATTAATCATTTCTAACGTGTTAACTGCTAATTCTTGGTGGAAAAGACATTCACAACTTGTTTTTATAATGATCAGGACCGGCTTTGCTCATCACGAGTATTGTCAACTGAAAAAAATATGTTACGAAACTATTTTAATTTCATGATTTGTTAATGCTCGCGATGAGCGAAATTTTCCTGATCGTCTAAAAAATATGGAAGATAGAAAACACATCGTGTTTTATTTTTAAAACATATAGTCTTATTGCAGGTTAATATGAGAATAACTATCTATCCAGTACATTGGTATTGACAGTTTATATTTTAATAAAGTTTTTTCAGTTTAGGTTTGCTTTGCCAAGCTAATTTTAATTTTATAGGCATTTTGACTGAATCTAAATTTTTCATTCATTTATAAAATAGTCTACATATAATTTAAAGCATATAGGTATATCTAATTAAAGTTTGTTGGGTGCGTTTTCATTGGGTTAGAGATAAATGAATGCTGCTTTGCAATATGAAAATGTTCCCGACCCCTACCTATACAATATCGTGAATGTGAAGTGTTTTTGCAGATTTATTCTAGTGAAATTTATGCAGTGGAATACATTTTTTTTATTGAAATAGAAAACTTGAAACTCAAAACAAAATCTTACTAAAATTCTTCAAAATAATTATATGTGTGAAAGTAAGTAATAAGGATTTAAATGCTTAACACAAAACGTTTTCTGTTTGGTGATTATTTACTAAATAAATTACATATACTTCTTTCAGGTTTGTGTTAGGAAGTCTTAGTGTTTTTGAAGGAATTATTGAATTTTATATGCTTAATATAGAATGTGCTTTGTTTCTGCTTGTATTTATCCTTGCTCATGCTAAAAATGTATGAAACATTACAGGCATTCGTAAAATATCTTTTAAAACCATTTTCAATCAGCAGTCTCTTGGCAGCTTAATAATTTGTATTTGACATTTTAAATTTTCAGTCATAAAGGCTCATAGAAATTTACCTCATAACTACTAATGATAAACAATGTTGAAGTAATTATTTTGTTCTAGAACTATTTTTAGTATTACAACATGTTTAAATGAACATCACATTACTTTAAACTGTGGGAAAAGCAAATAACAATTTAAGAAGAAATATTATTTTGCAAAAAAAACCATGACACGATTGGTAGCAACCACCCTATATCTGTAGGGATTACCAACAATCACAACATGGTTTTGTCCTAAAACAATATTTCTAGATAATATAGAAACTTATAGATGATTCTGGGCTTGTTTTTTTTTATATTTGTCTTCTTTACAGGTTGTTATTATTTACATATTTGACATAGTGAGTCAGTAATAATTGCTATTAAAAGTATAAACTTTAATTTATCTACTGTCAAATCAGTGTTTTAATCTAATTTTTTTGACAACAATTACTCAAAATGTTGTCCAATGCTTTGACTAGTGCTTCAAAAGTGACAATTAGCACTGGAAATGTTTTGAACCTGATTGACATCAAGAAGAAAGCTGGACAAAATGTGACTGAAGAGGTATAGTTATTTTTTGTTATCTCATTAACTTTGGACAGCAATGTTTGTAAATTGGATTCATTTAATTAATAAACGGGTTTACTGCATGAAGCAATGCTTAGTAAAATTGTACAGTGATATTTCAGAAATCGTGACTCTCAAAATGATGAAATGATATTTTGCTGTCTCATGTCTGGCGTCCGTGGCGCAGTTGGTAGCGTCGCTGGCTGCGGTTACGGATGTCTCGGGTTCGATTCCCGGTGCGGACGGTTTTCATAGATTGACCTTTCAATCGATTTATGGATTTCTGTTCGTAGTTTGAGTCCTCCCTCTCACCCATCTTATCCTCGCGGAGCGTAGCGAGAGTGATTAGCTCATTAGATAAGCACTAGTCCTGTCCTAGCTCTATCCTTCTATCCCTACTCTCTTCGGAAATAAAAGAGGGCTTGAGCAACTGAGTAACAAGCAGTTCTCGTAGAAAAATTCTGTTAAGATACCTCCATTAGGAGACCAAATGCTCCACGTTGGGAGTGGACATGGAAAAAATAAGTAAATAAATGATTTTTCTCATTAATAGATATCACTGTCTCAATATCTTAACCTTTTCACACACCCTTAAATGTTCAAAGTGTATTAAACAATCTCCACAAATTACTTAACTATAATACATTCACTTTTAAGGTGTTAACTGTCAATTCTTGTCTTGGTGGAAAGGGAATATATTTTAAAAATAAAACAAAATTTGTGTTGTACCACTTTCATATTTTTACAATGATCAGGACTGGTTTTGATCGCGAGCATTATAGATAAGCGAAACCGGTCTTGATCATTAAACAATGGGGGAATTAGTCCAATACTAATTGTGTTTTATTTTTAAATTATAATACATTTGATTCAGTTGATTTTATTCTCCAATTTATGAAATATTTATGAAAAAAAATGATTAAACTAAGTACTACTCAATTGAAATATATATTTAATTTCAATATTACAGTGAAACACTAATATATACTTTCTATTATTTATTACTTTTTGATATTATTTACTTAATAGAATTCTGTCTTGAATCAGATTGTCATTGACACCCATAAAAGAGAAATCTTCACTTTTTTCTACTTGACTGTGACTTGGCGGAAAAATTAATTTTAGACTTGGAAGAACAAAAAATTGATTGAATAAGCCAAGCATATTATTTGAAAACTAGTCAATCTACAATCCACATGAATCGTTTTTTCAATGCTGGTTTTCTTATGAACTATGGGACAGGATCAAAATATAAAACTCATTTAACTCCTTATATACTGAGATAACTAATATTATTAACGTTCCTTTAGGAACATAAACTTAATTGAAATGAAGTGTCCTAATTAATTATAGCATAATGTCTCGCGTTATTGGCAATGCAGATCTTCTTAGTCTGAGATCATCATTGTTTGTAAAGGTTTTTAGTTACCAAAGAAACCCTAGCTTATTTGCGACGATTTAAAATCAATTTAAAAACCACATGAACCATAATGATGCCAATTTCTACTTTTATAGCTCACCGAAAGTCTTAAAATCACCATTGCTGAGTGGGAGAATTCTCATAAGTCGATAAACGATGGTCCCCCACACAACAATGATATACTGCCTGCCAAAAAAGGTACAGTCGTTGTATCAAGATCTCACGAAGATGTCAAAGCAAAGATGAGTGAAGACGATCGTAAAAACCTCAAGATTGGAGTTAAGATCTTCGTGAACGATGACAGTGTCGAATCATTGACTGAATGCTTAGACAGTGGTAAGTAATTATGAGCCGCATTCATACTACTTACTCTAAACATTATTTATCATTTCTTGGCAATAAAATTTGGTATGCTTCTGTGAAGTATATAAGCAAGGTAGCTTATGAGCAGGTGCAAAGGCTAATTAACAATTAATGTGCGAATTGTATCGAGAGCATTGATATTTGAGATAATTTCAATCCTCTCATACTGAGTGTCTTTCTACTTTACTTACTTTGAAAAATGTGAGATTTTGCTGATGGTTAACAACTGATAGCCTCATTATAAAAATATTTCATGTAAAATGTAAATTGACTGCTATCATGGATAACACCAGTAAACCGGACTGGTTGACAAGTGGTACACATTCTTGGAATTTTATCCTACTCGGTTGCGTGGTCAAGGGTTCTTATCAACAAACATTCATACATTGATTTAGTGCTTCAGTACATGTATCAAAATACATTAAAAATATTTATTTACCATTTTAATATTTGTTAGTAGTAATTTGCTAAGATATTCATTTCATTATAATATAGGTATAATCGTTGTGATGATTTCAAAATAAAAATAACTGTTTACCCATTTGAATCTTTTGGCAATATTTCACAGTTTCAAATAACTTATCAATATGCCATATAGACAGGTGTAGTGGCTTTAAAAGTAGTAGATGGTATTAAGGCTTAACCGCTCCAGTTATATGGACCAGGATTTTCGTGTGTTTCGAGCCATTAGTGTGACACAGTTATAGCTGCTCTAGTAACATTGCCATGCAAATGATAGTAACATTTTCTTTCTGTTACCTATATTGAGAAATATGTGAACTCCTGATGGAGCTTATCTCAAGTTTTTGTACGATAACTGCTGGCTAGTCGGTTGCTTAACTTCACTTTTTGCTGATTAGGCTTAAAAAAATTTATCTAAAGATATGTATCTTGAGGATGTTATGATATTGTACTGATTCTATTCATTTATTTTTCCTCATAATTCTTAATATCAAACACTTAGAATACTATTATATTATATTAAAAATATGATAACCATGATTTACTTAGTTATTGTTATCAGATATCACAATGCTATTAGGAATTATTTACAGCAACAACGGAACTGCTATATAGGTATAATACTTACGTAATAGATTATTTGCATCTGCTATTGTCAATAGTATTTCTTGAAATCAATGTCATGCTTAATGAAGTACTTTGTCAAGGTTTATGATTAATATAGTAAAACAAAAATACCAGAAACAGAAGTACACTGGAACCCCAATATATTGTTCTCGCATTCAGCATTTTTTCTCATTTATCGTTATGTTTTTATAGTCCCGGCAAATAATCTCTCAGTGAAGTAATTACGCATTTATCTTATGTTTTTGAAAGCTCCGTAAAAAATGATTGATGAAAGTGCCGCTGTATTGTAAAATATCTTTTTTTTCATCATAACCGTTCCTAATTTGGAGCGTTGGGATTTTTAATGAAACATCTCGTCATCATCTGACAAGTTGTTTTTACAAAAACGGTTCATAGTTTAGTTGTTTAACATCTTTATGGAAAGTTTAAGGACAGTACAGAGCCAGGACGGACTAATTAGCTTATTGTCACAGCTTATCCATGCCTTTGAATACTAATTCATAAATCAATTGAAACATCAATTAATGAAACTGTCCGTAATCAAGCTTATTTCACAGTTTATTTAAATATTGCTAGTAAAATTCGATGTAAATTTAAATCGTAAAAATTCTGGGTAAACTTAGATTGACTGTGAAAAGTTGAACATAAGTTGATTGGATTATTACCGCAAGATGGCCGATTTACAACAGATAGCAAAAATAAATTGTGTTTTTTATCAGATAAAGACAAAAGTTTGGTTCTTTGATATCTAGAAGGTTTGTTAATGAATAATACGTAATTATCTTAACTAACTGAATGCATAGTTATTTTTTTCTGTAAAGATGTTATTTTTCCATCAGAATTACAATATGATTATAATCAAATCTTATAATATGTCAAAGATAAAATAAAGATAATTTTTTGAATAAAGTGGTTCTTCAGAAAATTTCTGCAAGTCATTTATTTATATTGCATCATATTATGTAATTTGAATGTCAAATATTCATGAAGTGAAACTCGAATTGGCAGTTGTTTCATTCTTAGGATGTTGTATATAAGTAAAAAAAACGATAAATAAATATGATTAATACTATTTACTGATGGCGTTTGGTGGAAATTAAACATTATATTTAAATTGTAATCAATTTATATTTCCTCGGTCACTTGAAGATGTTTATTTTCATTATTTTGGTCTCTGAATTCGGGTTTGTCTAATAATCGATAGTGTCTTACAATTGCTGTCAAAAATGCAGCAGTTGCACTATTTCATTAATTTGAAAATGGATGGAAGGGTGTCAACTTCTTTTTAATGTCTGAGGTCCTTCAGTCCTTTTGCTCTCGAGCATTCATTAGTACAATACTACAGTTCTAAGGCAACATAAATAAACATGTTTTCCAGGAAGATCACAGATTTTAATTCAATATCTATTGCACACACAAATGCACCAAAAACTGCTGTCATTACTTATCATATTATCATTTTTATTAGCATATGCGGAAATTTATCTTTGCAAAGATTTATCATTTATTATGAGTGATGCTTTTGCAATACATTTTCATTTTTGTTTTATATATTGCATTATACACAACATATTTTTTCACACATATAAATTGTAAAACACATAGTGTAATTGATATGGTCATGAAAACAATTCATCCGCTTGATTTCGCTTTGCACTACACACAATGATTGTGTGATTGTTTTTAATTGTTTCTTTACATAGATAAAGTAAACAGCTATAATGTGAATATACACAAGGTGCATGCTGTAATACAATATTTATCTTTGTCACTGAATCATATGTTAATTGAAGGTTGTGAGTTGTGGTTGCACTTTCATCCTGCATACTAGGCATGGGAAATGAGTAAAATAGTGACGACTCGTAGAATGCGAGTCAATTGACCACAGAGATTCGTTGGGAAGGAATCATTCCTTTGATTCGCATTGTTATAACACAATAAAAATGTTTGTAAATTTGTTGGAATTCCCCGATATGATTTTTTAAACGAGGCAGTATAATATATATTATAATCAGGCGCGTGTGTGGCTTTATCTCTTTATCGCTCAATCACATGAAAAGTGAAGGTGCAAGCGAGATACAAGGGCATGCGGCGCATGCTCTTGTATCCTTCTTGCTCAAACCCAAATCAGGTTGTACGATAGAGATAGTGATAAGTCCACCGCACGCCGATGGTTATAATGTGATAAGTTAATAATATGTCCTAATATTTAATGATGTTTATTCATTGACTTGGATGGGGCTTTGGGACGCATTGAACAAGATGAAAACGATATAGACATCTGTTCTTTCGTATAGTAATCAACACGATACAAAACGGAGGAACATTAAGTGTATGGCTACTTAACCGATTATGATATTATCAGTTATAACTAAATCAACTGAGTCAACATTGCTCAAGATTCTAGGAAATATTTTAAGTTCAAATAATTTTCAATAACTACTTAAACTTATCAATAGATCACTGAAGCTTCAGCGTTCCACTTCCTCTTAGTATTATTGTGGATTATAAAAGCGATTTTACAACAAAAAGCATTGACGAATTTTTGTTTAGGTCCCTGATAATATTCAGTGGCGCAGTGAATTACTTTAATCATCGTTATTTATTTTTTTTCAGTCTACAAAACTCTGAATATTGAGATGATCGAGAATGTAGTTTTGGCGTATAATCCTCCTCATCCTGTTTCTGATCTGGTCAATGGAGGCGGAAAGCACACTGGTAATTCAATCAATGGAGACTGTAAGTAAAAAATATTTCTTATCTAATAGCTTTGTCAAGATAACTCTTTTGTTAGTTAGGGATACATTTGGGCTATACATAATTAAAATTTATTGAATAGTTTTGTTACACAGCTCCGTAGGTCGCGATTAACATAAGATGTTTTCTCAAGGTTCAAATGATAATTGTTTATTAAAGCTTTTTCAAAACATTTTGTAGGTTCGAGCAAAGTAGATAAACACAGTTAAACATGAAACATAGAATATGAGTAAAGTTGACAAACTGTAGCGGTTAACCCTCGTAGCGATCGAAGATGTAGGTATCAGATTTTCGGAGGATGTTGAATCCTTAGAGCTGTATCAGGTAAGGACTGATCAAACAGCGAAGGCAGTACTCCGTCAGAAGATAGTTTCACTAGGCTGATATCTGTAGAACTTTATTAATCGGGAACCGATCTAACTGAGAATGCAGTACTCCAGCAAAGATGGTTTCGATAAGAATGAATCCGAAGGATTGCTAAAGTGGCTAAGAAGTTTAGAAAGCAGGAGACCTCTAGTATTCAGCAGCTTCCAAGCAGAGTGTCGTTTGTTTTAAGAGATAGGGTTCATATAGAATTTCAAAAACGCAGTACATTCGCCTTTTAATATACGACAGCGATGGCATCTATTATTTACAGCGAATAGAATGTTATATTAAATAATATTAAAACCAGCTAGCGATATCGATATGAAATTATAGCACACAAAAAAATGTTTTTTTTGTTATACCAAAAGTAATAGTTTTACTTGAGTTGACATGGAGTTTGAAAGGTACTTCATTCACCCCGTTTGTCGTTTAAAATTTCAGCTGATGCTGCAGATGGAAAAGGTGCAAATGAATCAGATTCGTCCAAATGTGACCATATACTGCCAGGCCTGAAAGTTTTGTGGTCCACATTACAAGAGTATGTTAAAAACGGTTAGTATTTCATGTCTCTCTTCTGAACACCTATTTAGTTGCACTGGATTAAAATGCTTGTGGTATTTGTGTAATAATATTAGACAGTGCCTTAAAATTGTCTAAAATCGCTACTTCGTTCTGTACGATTCAATTATTAATTATTAGGAAAAGATATTTTTAATTAAAATTAAAAAAAGTTGTGCTGAAATGAATTTTTTTTCAGGAAGGATTGTTCAATTGGGCGTGTCTGATCTGGACGAAGCATGCTTCAAGAGACTTCATGAAACCAGTGAAGTGAAACCATCCATTGTTCAGATCAACCTTTCTTCTTGCTGTGTTGTGCCACCTGGTTTGCAAAAATTCTGCAAAGATAACGATATACAGCTGCTTACCCACAGCGATCCTCAGGGTATGTAACTACTTATCACCTTGTTAGAAATATTATGCAGATGACAAATACACATTGATTTTAGTGGGCGAAGCCTGGTCAGTAACCATTAAAAAAATTAAGATGTTAGATGAAAAAGGGTATTAATACCTTGCAATAACAACCACACTAAAAAAATGGTAAAATACCTTTCCTGTATACAACCGCCGGTCGCCAATACTGGTTTTAATACCTTTCCTGTACATAATTTGTTAATCATAAAGTGCCAGACATTGAAACAAAATAAGAAATATGTATTACATTAATGAGATTAATGGGCGAATACATTAAAATTTCAATTATTTTGTGTTTCTCTTCCAGAAATCATCACAAAAGAAACCCTCAGCAGTGTTCTGGAAGGTCGTCCGAGCATAATGAAGTGGTGTGTCCGATACCAAGTCCATATTAAGTGCCGTGGCGTCTTAGCCTTGAAGGGCTTTATCACAAATGCAGCTTTGGAATCACAATGAATGCAGCCAGAATAAAAACTTTAATTTATATTATTTAAACAAACAGGGATTTTGAAAAATAGTGAATTTTTTTCGAATGGTTAGTTAGTAACATTATTTCTACTTTACAGTAAAAGAAACTTATAAGCATTTACTTAACTACATATCCAAAATTTAATATTTATTATAATCTATTTGTGGATTATTTACCCACCACTTGTTATTGAGCGTAGTTATGTAGAAAGCAGACAGTACACAAGCTGCTCACCGAGATATAGGCACTAATAATGAAATGTAAAAATAGCTCAAATGACTGTGACTGTGTTTTAGAATGCGTCCTTAAAATACTAATTCAAGATAATTGAAAGTAGAGTGTTTTCTTTCTGCATACCAAAATTACCGTATTTGACAATCTTTGAAATTATGTATATATTGGAAATTTTTGTATGAAAGTAGTTTGGCTAATTTATGCAGAAGGTAGGACCAACATTGTTTTATGCAGGATGATTCGTTTTTTTCCAAAACGTGAACTCTGTTTTCAGCATAACTACCCTCAATGCGTCCAAGTTTAATATCAATCTTTGATAATTTCTGTTACTCTTGAATTATTGATTGACCTTATTCCTGTTTAAACTTCAACATAAGAAATATTTTTTATTTCTGACAAAAAACACACAATTCTATGTTATACGAATATTGATAATAGACACTGTATTATTATGTGAGTATTAATTTGCCAGCAAAGAGTTGTCTGTTTTTTAAAAAGGGTAATTCTACCATCACCTCTAAGGTGGGATTGCCCATCAGATGTGAAATAGGAATCGTTTCTAAGATGAAAATAAGTTTAAACAACCAACAAAGTATTGGATAATTCTTTGCTCGTTTCATTGTGACTTAATTTACAGCATAAATATTGAATTTATATTTTTGTTTTTACATTCCAGTTGTAAGTTTGAATTTTATATTGAAACACGTTTTCAACAGTTCATTTGTTTTATTTCTTAGTACAGCATTTTAATTTCGCCAACTTTTTTATGTTAACAGTGTCAGCATTTGCTAAATACTTACATCTTGTTTGAGAACAATGAGCCTTCAATTATTCCTTATTTGATTCTCATCGGAATCATTTTCATCTCTTTATTTCATAAATAAGAATGATAAAATATTGTAAAAGGAATTGCATCTTGAATATTCTGATTTAGATACTTATATGAAAGCTGTGAAACAGTATATTAAAGTATGTTTATAAAGTGTGTAACACGATAACTGTATAATAAACGGTAGGTTTAATAGCCTGTAACACCACACCCAGCTAAAGTGTAAGAAATTTGTTTATTTTATACATAGATATGAGAGTTAATATTAAGATTATAATGAAATCCTATTTATTGCCAATGTTTTATCATACCATGGTTTCTCGATTTGTAATTTTATACTATAACTATGAACAAATAGCTGTATTTTTCGAACTGGATGACAGTTAAAAACTTGAAAGCATCGTGGAGTTATAATCCCGCTGCTAATAAACAGTGTTACCAATTGATAGAATTAAATGTCTAAAACTGCATCACACATTACTTCTAAGTTTATATAACGGCTACATTTTAATGTAAATATGTTTACATGATTGTTTATATCATATAATTATCGTATGTAATGAGATTTTAAAAAATCATTTTCTTTAGTTTACGAAATAAAAAGGTTTCATTACTGACGAATTTCAAAGTAACACAAGAGGTCCTCGTCACTCAACGAGAATACGATTTAAATGAGGACTGAAAAAATCAAGCGGCAAGAAATAGCATTGGGTGCATGGAGAATGTGGCGAGCGAGATGGAAATATGAATCCCAATTAGCATGGTTGTGCTGTTTTTGATAACCGCACTATTGCACATATTTTTTGCTTCTGGGACCCGTATAACGAATACTCAGATAGTGAGGATCCTTTGTATCATATAACTTATTTTGAAATCCAGTATGAATTGTTGAAAAATATGCATATTATCGATCGAGTCTGTGGCAACTTTGTGGAATTACATTTTTTATATTAAATTTAAATTAACTGTGTTATTCTAAAAATATAACAATTTTTTGACAATAATTACTGTTAGTGCTTACTGTTCATGTGGCGAAATACTTAATTGGAGATTGAGATTCATTCACGACTCTTGTTCACTTCAAAGATTAGGGCATTTGAATTCGTTTTTAACGACGCATATAGTATGAACACTTATGCCTCTAAACCATCTTAATTTTTTCAAATTTCACCATTAGGATACTCTGAAAGCATTAAAAACGAAGCACAATATTATTATAGGGCTTTTTATGGTTGTTAAAAAATATTGTTTTTTAGATATTATACTAAGCTAGTTTTGAGCTTCTTCCACTTATCATTAGCAATATGTAATTAATTTGTAGTAACAAAACAGTAAAAATATTATTGGTGCTGTGTAGAAAGTTTCTAAAATAAATTATTTTGTCAGTAATAGTAAATTGATTGAATGGGTACAATTTTATATAAGCAGTTAAAAATTAGCAATGTATTTTATTTCATAAGAATTTTTTTAAATTCACAACCAATTCAGCACGACACTGTCTCTAGATGATTTTGTCCTTAGTTTTCATGAAATAATCTTCACAATTCACATTTTTGTACAAGCAAATTTATCCGAAATATTATATTTATCCAAATACACAAAAATATCAATTATCTCGGAACAGACGATTTTAGGTATTTAGATTTATTAATTGTCTTTTATACAGTTGGAAATGATTTGTCAAACTTGCCTAAAATGTAGTTGATGAGTTTGTATAATACCAACAATACTAAAAAAATATTTTAATGATTTTGCAGCTTAATTAAAAATGTCTCAATTTGTAACAAATAAAAAAAATGTTAATTGCATCTTTTCATCATATCCAATACCTTTATTGTTTTGTCAACCAAAACCAGTAATCTGTTTGTTAGAATTTTTATTATACATCTTAAACTATCAAATATTTTTTTAATTTAAGCAAATTTTTTTCAGGTTAAGTATTTATTAGAATTGTAAAAGTTTCAACTACATTTTTAATGTTATAACACAATAAAAATCACTATTACTGAATATTTAAGAATTTTAAATTTGTATATGTATACAGTATTTTTAAAAACATAGCTACTTATATTTTTAATAATATATTTGTTTTAGTATAGAATATATGGTGCTATTATCCACCGATTTGAATTCAATATCTACTTAAAAAAATGTAATAAAAATGATTTTTGATTCAATGTTTACTTTGTTGTTTTTTCTCTGTTGACCAGAACATAAAAAAATATTTTGCCGACGCTCTTCCGATTTGGATACTGGTAATTCCACTTTTTAGAGAGGGTAAGGATTGAAGGATGCTTCAAACTATTGCATGCCATGAGCTTGATGTCCGCACTTTCACACTTTTAAACTATGACTTGTTCTCAACATGTTTTTGGTAGTTACCTATTTTTGAAAGTGAAGTTTGAGAATGTTAATATTAATAAAGCATTTTATGTTTTAAAGGAAACTCAAGGAGCCATGAAATTAAAATGAACCATTCAGTTATCACCCCTTTATTTAGGGCAATGATGCGAGAAGTATGAGAAAAATCAATCATGCATGATACAAGAGCAACATTAAGAAAATTTTATTGCATATATTTAATAAAATAGTATCGTTAGAAAATTATTTTATAGAATAGTGGGCCTCAGGAAAATGATACAAAAAATGTTAACTATAATATAATGTTACTCTATTAATTCGAAAAGTATTTGAGTTTTTCTATAAGGGGCAGAAATTGGCGTTTCTTTCCCGCAGATAGGTACATATATAAATTAAAAATTTGGAAGGGAAAGTAAAATTCAATTTTTATTATAATATTTCATTATTAAATTTTACAGATTGTTTTTAGTCCATAGGGAAATGTGCTCTACTTTATTTCACAATATATTGTAATATTATTTATAATAGTTTTCTAATACGAATTAAAAGCAGAATAATCAAATAATAGTCCACAGGGCCAAAATATCAGTCTCAGTTTTCAAAGCAAATCAATTTATGAGTACATTTTTTTATTGTTTAAAAATCTAAATAGGTTTTATATACTTACTTCTTTACACATCATTGAGGATACTAAAAAATATTAAAGTATTCATAAGACCCCAATCAGTGATTTTTTTGCAAAATATGTGAGGAAGTTTTTGAACAAGCTAAAATATTTCATTGCTCTTACGAAAAATGTAGATACGGCAACTGTGCTTAACGTGGCAGAATGGTGCCATTTTTTTGACGTAATGATAGACTAGTGCAGTGTTTCTCAATGTAGGGGAGGGGGGCATGGAAATTTTTAAAACTTTGAACTGTAGCATGGCACATATAATATTGATAAACACTGGCCTAGCAGTTCACTATAGTCGTTAAATTTAATCGATCAAAATTCTGTGCGCGTACTTACCTATACGATGTTCTGTTTTTGAGTCACAGACAAATGACAATTGTCCACAAAGCGTAACGTAAGAAAAATTAAGTTCTTGGTGGACAGTAAGATCTATTTGTAAGGATACACATGATTCATAAATCTAATTAATTGGAGATATGGCAATCAGAATATTTAACAGTGTAAAAGATAATAATTCTACGTATATACCTTATCTACAGTTTGAACTTTCAAACACATTTTTTGCGACACCCTATAAACTGGTGTAAACATAAACGTACCTTTAAAAAAATTCTTAAATTCTACATTGTTAGCCAGATCATATATGAAGTCACGCTCTCAGTAGGTAGAGGATCTAATATGGAGTTATGATTATAACGAAGGGTACAGGTAGGGAGGGGATTGAATAAAATATATAACTATTATAGGTATGGTAACCTTCTCATTTTTTACACGGTAGTCTCTGAAACGTTTTCCCCATGCAAAAAGAGAATCGGGTGTATGTAAGTAAATAACCGCCTATATATAAGTTTCTCAGGCTACCGGTGGTGGCAAAAATAAAATGAATGA
Source organism: Himalopsyche phryganea (assembly GCA_022494535.1). Taxonomy (NCBI): domain Eukaryota; kingdom Metazoa; phylum Arthropoda; class Insecta; order Trichoptera; family Rhyacophilidae; genus Himalopsyche; species Himalopsyche phryganea. The sequence continues at coordinate 2,831,922 of JAGVSL010000076.1, read as the reverse complement.
CGATTTAGACGGATTACATTCTAACTTATCCGACGTTTCAAATTATGTTAAATTGCGACGTGCCCAATCGTTATTATTTTGATTTCAAATTATTGTGTGTGCTCAAAATAATGATATTCTAAAAGCGTGTTTTCAAAGAAGCCTTGGATTTTTCACAAATCCGCTCTCAATTGTTCGCTTCATAATATAAAGCCATTAAAAGTACATAAATAACAGTTATGGCGTGGGAAAACTTAGCCGCTATGATTTCAGTGTTCAATTTACGAGCATGCCCACCTGAATCCGCGTATTTCAGTGGTATGACGAAATAATAGATATTATAAAAACTAAGTAGTTTTCATCAGTCACAAAAAATAACCATTAAAATATTATTTATTACCATTAATATATTGGTGTAAAAGTGGGATGTAAGCCATTTACAAAAATGTACAGCAGAGGTGATTTTTCATTTCATACATATTTCACACTGCATCAAGCCCGGCAGCCATGACACTTTAAAATAAATTCTAGCTCTTTGATTGATCGATGTATATATGTCCACTGATTTCGCGAAGATGGATGTTAAGTGTCCGCTTTTGAAACTATATACCAACTTTAAACTCAAAAATATATTTGAAACCATCGGAATCTGATAGTTTTGACGAGTTTTTTGAAAAGAACATCACTTGTACTGCCACAAACAATAAAAACATGACTTTCTTGGGATGTGGCGTTCTTCCAACATTGATACCAAGGTAATCAATTTTAAACATTAATATATTACTAACTATTTTATACAATTCGTCTATCCGGCGTTTTTTGGCCACATCGCCCGCAAGCCTACCGACTATCTTAAAAGGCTTGTCATCACTCGTCACAGAAAAGGTCAAAGGAGGAAGGGTACGCGAAAGGGTCCCAACTCGCTGGAGCGAAGGACGCCGCAGGCGTCTCTTTAACGATGGCCGTCAATAACTTATATCACACTTTTTCAAAAATATGACGTTTAAAAAAGGGCTGGGTTCGGTAATCAGACAATTTTGCATACCTACATGTAACAACAACATCTCAAGTTTTACCTTTTGTCAATACGCTTACTTTTACCCTCAAATAAAGTACACAGATATACGTCACTGGTAACAATTTAAATTCGTGGATAACAGCAAATTTTAAGCAACAATTTCAAAGGTCGCTACACTCACCCATTTACTTAAATTATGTGTTTTGCCTCCAAACTTATGACTCTGAAACTGATGGGAAAAAACCATTTGCGATTCTTACTGTTATAAAACTGCTGTAAGTTCTCTATTTGGTTTTAAAAATATTTTTACCTAAGTTAAATCAGTAAACCACTTTTAGATATAATTAAATACAGGCTATGTGTCAATGGTGATCTTTGTTGATGCATTTGGTGATACATTGTATTCATCATCACCAGAAGTATTATTTAGAGATAGCCAATGAGCAATAACTGTCGGACAACGAAGATTATAACTGCAACAAAAATATCGAGAGCATACAGACAAAACGCATTAGGTAAATTTTTGATGATTTTCTGTTTTATATCACAAAATGTAGGCAATTTAACTCACAGGTTATAATAGCTTTGAAATGGAAACAGTATTATCATATTGTTATTTCTTTATTCTAGCAGAAAGCATGATAGGACTATTACTAACTGATCAATATCAAATCTTATGACTTGTATGCCAAAAAGATTATTTTTCATAATGTACATAAAATCTTTTTAAATCACTTGGGAGAGAGAAGAGAGAATTGAAATAAAAATGATGAAAATACAATTATATTAGAATTTGTTTTTATGACAATACCTTCTGTCAGTATAAACTCGATATTACAAAAAACTTAGTCTTCAAGTATAAGTGATTGGTAGCTAATTTTATTTTTAATCATATAGCAAAATCCCAATAATCTGGCACTTTAGAGAATCAAAACTTACCTTATACTGGTACTTTTGGAGCAGTGTCTCGTGATTCCTTTTTTTAGAATTCATTAGGGTTTCCCAAACTATGCTCCGCGGAAAACTGGTGGTCCACGGAGCGTGAATAATAGCTGTTCAACGAAAACCTGAAATGGTTTTATACGCTGCTACGACTGCAATGAATTAAGAATTGATATTGATATTATTCAAAAAATTAATGAGGTGTTCCGTTAAAATTTCAGGATTCGTGAAGTGTTCCATTGTAGGAAACGTTTGGGAAACCCTGCACTGCTGAATTAAAGAAAGGCAGAAGAAAAGTGTGAGTCAACAATGTTATTTTGCTTTTCCTCAGAAAATAAGTTTTATAAATGATTAAACAAGTATATTTTAAAATCTTGCTCTGGCCTTTTTCTTTAAATTCAAATAATGTATAATTTTCCGATCTATTTTATAGTTGAGAAACTTTATTATAACTGCGAAAATGATTAAGAAATTTACGATTTAATCATGCTATTTTATTATTTGTTTTGTATATTTTAGGAAGTTATGCCAAGCGACAAACAATAATAATGTGATTTCAAAAGTTTGCGTTATTATGAAGGCATCACAGACGTACATAAAACAATTTTACGGAACGCGTACCGAATACGATTACATGTAGTACAAATGATGCCCTTCCTGTTTTTTTTTTAATATGAATCAATCTTCGATCATCTGACATCAATATCCAGTCTCAAATCCAGCTCCAAAATCAACAGTTTTCAATTTGACAGTGGTTATTAATAACATACAAATAGCTAGGCTATATAAGGTGATCTGTCGTGACTCCGTAGAAATATCGGCCAATCCTGGACGGTTGGTAACCCTAAAATAACTATCCTTAGTCTAAGAACGTTATTTCGGAAGATCTTAACACACTGCTTTTTTAATTTGAAAGTAATAATCAAGATAATTCAATACTGCATGATACCATATTTGTTATTTTACTATGGGAGATTTTTCCAGCAATCAGTAAAAACGAAGGTTAGATTTAGCACTTGCAACACATCGTAAAATTTTGAAAAGTCATCGCTTTAATAATTAATTATAATTAATTTTTACTTCGCACACGTATTATTTCGCTTTAATTCAATAGCTCTTTGTAATAAATCATATTAATTTATTATTGCGCAGTTTTACATTATTTAGGACAGCGAATTATTAAAAAAAGGAGATAAAGTTAAAAAAACTGTGTAAATTTTCTTTAACCTAGAAAGACACTTTTCACCAAAAGATTAAATAAATCTTTTAAAATCATTGTCTTACTGGCACTCAAAGCGGAATATATTCAGGAATATTTTTATTCTGCTCCCTTTGAATTCTTGTTTTTTAGTCATACCCATGAACATGAATCATTTCTTCATCCAAAGTGTAGACTCTACATTTTGAATGACCGCTGAGGGGGGTCTGTGTCCGATTACAAATAATTTGGAGGTGCGTGGACAACGTCGGGGGGTCCGCGAAAGGTTTAATATAAAAAAAATATTTCTAGACACATTTTCACTATTATGAAAGTTAAAATAAATAAATAGCAATAAATAAATTGGTAGCCATTTATTAAGGTGTTGGACTCTTTTACAAGCAGACCCACAAACTCAAATGAATTCATACTGATACAGGAGCAATTTATTGAATTATCCACAAATGACGAGTTGAAACCAATGTTTGAACAAGGATACCATAAATTCTGGTTACAAAAACAGATACCAATTTTATATCCTGCAATATCGGTCACTGTACATAGTAGAATTCCTATTTAGTAGAACGTGGATTTAGTGCGGCTATGAACCTCAACATACGTTAAATATCAAAGTGTTTTATTTACATTTTATTTTCACATCACCATTAAAGTACCATTCAAAACATAAAAATAAAATTTATAATTTTTCTGCTTTGCAGTTATGTAGACTTATTTTACTTTGGGGTTCATGGTAAGGTTTTTGCATTAAGAAGGGGTTCGCGCGCATAATAAGTTTGGGAACCACTGGTGTAGAGCAAGGCTGCTAATGTTGATGCCACACGGAAAACTTTTATAATTAACGACAAATTTTATTGTTCCGATAAAAGTAGCACACGATTTATACCAGACGATCAGCACTGCTTTCACCCAGCAAGTGATCATTATCAACCGAATTGGTCACTGATTTTCACATTCAATTTTTTACCCTCAACGTTACTCATAGGGTGTGTTCGGCAGCGTAGCAACGTTATTCGTGTTTTTAATTTTTACCAGAAATATCCCGAAGAAAATTCCCCTAGACATGATTACACGGTTACATAATATTCAGAAAGTAAAATAGTAGTTGAGCCGAGATCCACTCGCCCTCCATATGCGTAGTGTTTTGTCCAAGTTACAACCAAGTTGCATGCCCAATAGGCCCAATAGATCTGACTGATAGTCGTATCGTCATTTGTCCTGATCATTTAATTCAATTGAGGAATAAACACATACAATTATTTAATTTTTATAAGCGTATATTGGATGGTTAACGACATTCATTTCATAAGTCAATTATTTGTGAATTGTCTACGGCATTGCTAGGATTTAGCCACGACGTCGTTATTGTGTTGCCATTTGTATTACAATTATATTTGTATATTTTTATAATTTTGAAAAGAAATATGGTTAAAAAATTAATATGTTCCTAAATGGAACATATTCAAACCAAAAACATACAATTAAAAAAGTCTGTCTGTTAGAACTTCATTATACGGTGGATTGTAATAGTTATGTTCGTATGAATTATTCTGATTGATTTTTTTTCTAATTAATTGCTTTGTTTTAATTTCTGTTTTCCTGTTACCAAACCTTTCAAACTTTTGCCATAAAAGCAGTATCAAGACGAATATTTCTTTTATATTTAAATTATACGAAGGAATGTCTTAAAAGAAGAAACTATTATATGATTGTTGTTTTATCATAAAAATCGTGCAATAATGTACATGCATATAATAAAAATATGAATACGCCGAGTGGTAAACGTTGCAGTGTTCGGAGGTTCGAATCCCAGTTTCATAAATTGACTTATAAATAGGTTTACGGATATGCCTTCGAAGGCATGGATGTCTGTGTTGTCTAAAATTCCCTCTCACTTATTCGTTTCTAAATACGGGACGTAGCGAGAGCGATTAACTACCAAGTCTTGTCCTAGCTCTTTAACATCTGTACGTCAAAGCAGTTGTAGAAAAATTCTGTTGAAATAAACTCCATTGAGAGTCCATATTCTCTACACTGGGAGCAGATATAGTACAAAATATATAAATAATAATCAAATAAATGTTTCTTTTCTTATGACAAGGGTTTAACTAATCCAAGGTTTTACCACAAAATTTCAACTATCATATATTTAGGTAAATGTTTAACACTAAACAATGCCTTTAGCTACGATTTTAAATGATCAATTTTTCTCTGAATATGTTGGAATCACTGGAAACTTACTGACTAGCCAATTTGGTGTTTCTAGTGGACATTTTCGAACCTGTTTGAATCCAACTTTTTGTTGCGTTTGGAATTTAGATTTGACGTTTGCCGTACAAGAGAATACCTAATTTGAAAATGCGAAAGACGCTAACATATTTCCATATATAAGACACTTACTTTTTATGTGGAATTAACACCATCAACTTCTTGGTATAACTCTAAGTGTAGTGGTGTAATATAATATCGCATGACGAGTAAGATGCGCCTGTATATGTGTTATAAGTCAAGACGCCTCGACCTGCGACTTCCGGTTCTCACGTGATTAAATCTTCCCCATTATTCTTCTTTACATCAGTGCGTTCTCATTTCAAATTCATTATTATTATTAGTTAGCGGTAATGACGACAGAGCCGTTTTCGATTCGCGCCTCTTTTTCTTCTTCTTCTAATTATTGCATCGTTGATGGCGATTCAATGTAGCAGTAACACATTGTGCATGATTTGAAAACAATAATTTCATTGTACCTCACTATGGATTGTAACTATTCGTCATTATCAACTATTCGAATATCGAATGAAAATACTTTTGAAAATTCGATTTGAATAATTAATAACATCATATACATTAAAATGCCGTTCCATTAAATTACAATATTTAAAATTTGCAAAACGATATTTCTTCAATTACTGAAATTACGGAATGTTTAAAGGGTTGTTTAGCCCTGAGCCGTTCATTAAAGTGATAATAGATATTGAAAGCGCCTGAGTTGGGTGAAGGTAAAACAAACCTTATTGTTCTTGAAATCTGGAGAAATTGTGATGTGATCTTTCGTTGATTTTGTGAAATATTACATTAAAAATTATTACAAATACTATTCGAATAGTTGCCCAAATATTCGAATATTGAATAATTAAAAAAGGGACGATTATTCGTGTTGGAATCCCTATTATCGACTCTTTGTTACATACGCTTGCTAATTTTATTGAATGTGGTTTCAAAATACAAAAGTAAAAAATACCCCTCAAATAAAGGAAATATTTACGTGTCTTGTACGATTTTCGCCAAGTAAGTGTTGTTTAGAAGATAAAGAAAAGAGCCGTCTTAAGTGACATCTTTAGTAAAAATAATACATTTTATATGGTTGTTGTATTATCTCGTTTTAATAGTATCTGCACTTTCTTTAATACTTTACCGCTCTATCAAGTACAGGTATGATATAATAATAAAAATCTCGCATTGAAAATGCAACCATTAAATATTACGAAAACTAACAAAAAGGTAATTAAACCTTTTTTAACACTCAGAATATTCAAATAGCCATATAATATACGCTTTCTAAATAGTCCAGGCTACGATAAACTTTATATATAATATTTATATAGTGTCAGCGTAAATTTTATATTAATCATGTTTTTCTTAATTTTTAGTTGTCGTATTGTATAATACATGGCGTATTGGCGTCAACACTAATACCATGTGTTGTTATTATAGATACATAAAAAAGATTAATATCAAATTAAAGTTGATATCTCTATTATTCCATTAGCTGTGCTATTAAATGTGACACGTGTTTCGGTTCTTTAAGAAACATCTTAACACTAACTATATCGTAAGATCTGCCAGGTTTTTTAATTGAAATTTTCAAATTAAAAATGAAGGGTAGGGGGTAAAACACAAGCAATAATAGCAGTAATTACAATAACACTACTAATTACAAAATAAATTACTAGTGTTTGGAGGCGAAAATCACAATATAACTTATTATTGCTTGTATCTTACCCCCTCCCCACTTCCAGTAGAAGGAAATAACTCTACCCCAAACTTTATTTTTAAGTTGAGAATTTGAATAATTGTTTAACGTAGAAATAAATAACCTTGCGATATAGTTAGTCTGAAGATGCTCTTTAAAGAAGCGAAACACGCGTCATATTTAGTACCACAGCCAGTGCTATTATATTATCAAAAATTAATTTCCCCAAAGTTACCGCCGAAGCACTATAAGCTGGTAGAAATCAATTGTTTTACCGGAAATAAAGAATATGTAATTAATATAATTTTTGTAAGATATATTTCTTGTTACTCATTGATGATTTCTAATTCAAACTATCTCCTAAAATGTTAACCATTAAAATTTGTTGTCATAATTTGGATACACTAATAATCTACGTTTACATTGCTTTATAAGAATTTCTTTTTTTATAGATCGGTACGTTCTCTTTTCAAATAATTAATTATTTCGCAGTTACGCCGTCCAGAGGCGCTGTTTTCTTTTTTTTCATAAACAATTTTTATGGCTGTTCGTATTATTTTTCAACGTTACATGGCCAGATTTTTCTCGCCATTGTCTTTGTTTTGTCAAATAAGCGAATTTAATTAATTCGGTCAACGTGGTTATTTTGTTTTTGTTTTGAAATCCGGGATATACTTTTAATAAGATGTTCATTAATAATTCTTTTGCGTGTCGTAATAATTTAACAGTACTCTGCCGCTTGTTCATTAATAGTCGTCAAAATTAATTAAATAAAGAAAACGCTTGCTTTGCAATATTGCAAAGCGATTGTTTCCAAACTATAAATCCACAAAAATAAGCTTTAACATGCCCCTGACATATTATGTTTCGAAAGTCAATATTAATCGTCTTCAACTGTATAAAATACATATTGCACACTTTGTATTATTAGCAATTGTAAGAATGGAGGATATAGTCTTGAATTCCAACTGCCGTATTGCTGCAGAATTAAAACCGATTTTATAGAGGAATATAAAATGAGAAAAAACATTCATTTTTTTTAGCAATCGCAAGATAAAATTAAAACGAAAAAGATAACAGTGAGTCGCTCCTTTCACCATGGTCAAATCATCATTTAAAAATGATTTTACCTTTAAAATGATAAATAAGGATATGTAAGGATTGCTTTTATATTTCTTTGCTTGTTTAATACGGTGGAAAATTATAATGCCATTTAAAAATGTGCCCATACACGTCAAGGGAAATTAACGTTTGTTTGAGCAATATTTACGCGTTAATTTAAAAACCACTGTTAGGTATTATAAATACATACTTTAAAGTTATAACGTCTCATCCCAGTGGCACGTTATGATTTTACAGTCAACGTGGGAGTCAGATTATGAAAACAAAATTTAAGACATCGACTGAGGGTGCTTGATGGAATTTCAATATTAAATTTGGATTATTGAGATTTTGTACACTTCCATGTATTTTGTCACTAACGACCCGGGTTTCGCCTTTCGGCATCTTCAGGCATTCGAGCACACGAATGGACTCGAACTGAGTTCGAGTCCATTCGTGTGCTCGAATGCCTGAAGATGCCGAAAGGCGAAACCCGGGTCGTTAGTGACAAAATACATGGAAGTGTACAAAATCTCAATAATCCAAATTTGAAAACAAAATTGTTTTAACAAGTCGTGTGATGTGTGAAAAAAGTTTTTTCTAATGGTATTTACATCAAAGGCATTTGATTCAGCACGTGTAGTGATTTTCCCAACTATTTACACTATATAATCTTACCGTATCTTCAGTGTGTCCTAAATTACACCTCAAAGTGTATGCGTAACGTTGCAGATTTTTCTTTTTATTACACCATTTCTAAAAACATTTAAAACTACATATTAGAATTTACTTTCAAGGATCAGTGTACCCAACTGGAGAAAATTGAAGTTTAGGGAGAGATGGAAAATATTCCTAAATGAGTCTAAGCTGCATCCTTAGTTAGGGTTAGAATTTCTTTAATTTATTCATTGGGTTGGCATTTTTGTTGCAATAAACAACAATATACTAAATCCCACAAAAGAAAAACATATAACTTTTTAACTTACTCCTAAATTTATTTAAACGTCTTTTTAATATATTTATTGATGGTGTTATTAAATAATTCAAACAAAAGTAATTCCCTGACTAAGGGAACTGTGATTTAAAATATTGACAGAGGGTGCATGATGGAATTTCAATATAAAATTTGAAATGTTGAAATTTTGTAAATTTCCATGTATTTCGTCACTAACGACCCGGTTTCCTTACGCCGTCTTCAGGCATTCGCAGTACTTCAGATTGTAATTCATGATTATTTAATATTTAACAAACTTTATATCTTTCACGTACTCGAATGCCTGAAGATGCCAAAAGGTGAAACCCGGGTCGGAAGTGACGATATATATAAAAAGTACAAAATTTGAGCAATTCAAATTTGACTAGCTTAGTTACAATTTTCACAAGGGTATGTTTTCATAATAATTATCTTTTAAATTTGAAATATTGATATTCTGCTGCTTGCGCTTAAAGGGGGTGACAGCTCAAAATAATAACTACTATGGCGAGACACACTCATTCACATTCTGAAGATTTTATGAGAATAATATAATTGTCGAAAATCAGTGCTTCCCAAACTATGGGCCGCGAACCCCTGGGTGGGCCGTAGGGCTTCTGCGGGGTGCAACAAAATGTTCCAGTGAGCTATAAGTATTTAATTATGGATTTTTTTTCTACAACATATCTATGTAATTTCTTTATATAAGAACACATGAACACATAATTCATGGTTTTATTAAAAATTTTCATTTGAGGTGATTGTAGAATGCAGGTGTTTATGTGTGTTGTATATAACTAGTATTAAAGACCGTCATAAATGACGGTTTTGAAATCAAAATAATGAATGTCTAAAGTGGCTGTTCTTTAGTTTCCATACTGACGGATTGATTGTTTGCCTCGGAATTTGCGTCACGTCGCAACTGTGTGTATTGTGTATATACGCTATCACTTATATGCGATAATAATAAAACGTCTACATCTACGCCTGCAGACCGGTCTGGGTTATTACATATATGATGTCAAATAAATTGTCGATAACCAAATTAATTTAATTTTCGGGGTAGGGGGACGTGGTTTATTTTTTTTTATTTTTGTGGTCCGTGAAATGAAAAAGTTTTGGAAGCACTGGTCAAAATGACAAAAAAAATATCCCTTTTACCTTTATAAAATATAGAAAATAACTTGAAAACCACTGTTTGAAAAAATTGTGATCAGTCGTCATAATGTGCCTTGTATTTCAGCATCTAGTATAAATGCAAAAATATCTCTCGCTGTAAGCTGCACTGAATTATTGTTTTACCCATCACGCAATACGCAGTTGACAATGTCGTTACACATATATAATTTAATAACGTAATTGACACGGGCGATGTGACGTGGCGCGGTGACGATTTGGTGGAACCTCACCAACAATGGAGCGGTGGAATGATCATCATTAGAAAGGGTTAGGAATTAGCACGCATTAGGCCTAGCGATTTAATAAACCAGCCACCCGAAAAACTATGACAAAACACGGGATTAGAGAATTAAGACAAATGCCACCATTTTAGGATTTCTAGTAACTCAAATACTTTGACATACTTTACGAGAAATATCAAATATATATATTAAAATGTCCACAGCAAATATGTGAGCAATGTTGTTATTCGTAATTTATTTTTTGATTTTCTTTATAGCACAAGCTAGGAAAATTAATAACCAGTAGTTTGTTATCAATTATAGTTAGAGTTTTTCTTTTTGGCATCTTCTTTCCGTAAAAAGGACTCATTTAAATATTCAAGCGAGCAGTCACAATGACTATATACCAGGGGTGTCGAGTCGTCAAAAAAAAAATGCGACTCCAATTTCGACTCCGACTCGGACTCAGATTACGATTAAAAAAGTTTAATCGTAAATCAGGTTTTTTTCCTACCAATACTACAAGTAGCCAAATTTTTCATAGTATATATATATAATGTGTCAGAAGGTTGCGTGTTCAATCACGTCGGGGTAACCACTTTAGGAATATGATTCCAATGTTGAATGCGTGACGCGTTAGACATATCGACTGTGGAAAGGAAAAAGGACGTTACCCACACCAAAAAATATTGGATATAACTCTCACAAAACGTGCTAATACACTATATGTATACATAAATATATATTATATCGATTCTTGAAAGACAAAAGGACTTATCCCTCTGTCTTTTAAAAATATGGTTTTTTTGTTAAACACAATGTATATAATTTAATACACTTTTTTGTATTATTTGTATACATGTAATTGCATAAAATTGTACACGTTGATTGGGCTATACACAATATTTTTTGTGTGTGGATTAAGTCCCTTTTCCTTTCCACAGTCGATATGTATATTGCAAGACAAAAAGATTATATATATATATATACATGAATAAAGTACATTAATTCACGCAAAAATATATTTCATAGAAAAAGAAGTCGAGTCGCTCGTTTTTTACGACTCCGACCAAAACAACGCGAGTCCATAATTACGACTCCGCAGCCCTGCTAGATACTATCAAATATAAATTTACTGAAATTCATCCTTCGATCGTATCTATTCTTTGGATATTGTCTTTGAAAATAATAGTAATTAAGCCTCAGCGGTACAAAGATAGAGTTAGAAAATAACTTTCTGTTATTTTATCGCTATTTATCCCATTTTCTAAAGAGTCGATGGTGTTTGTGGAATAGAATGAAACCATTTCAATTAATATGCATACATTTATTTGAACTGATTAAGGTTGGATCCCTACATGGCCTAACCTCGGCCAAGGCGACCGGCAATGCCAGTAATAGTCTTTTGTATATATGAGCTACAGTTTTACCTGGTTATTTGAATAAGAAACATCGAATAAACCGATTCATCTTTATATTTATATGTAGTAAGGTCCTAAAGTGTCCGGCCGAAATATTTTATGATAAATCAGTTCTCAAGCCGAAAATAGAAAAGTCGATTGAAAAGTTCTAAAAAATCAATCAAAATAAACGGTGATTAAATCCAAAAATAATAATGAATGATTCTATTTCTTCTTTAGGCCGGAAACTTTAGGACCGTATTTTAAAAGGCATATTGGATGAAACACGAATCATTAAATTTAAAATCACGTGTGATGGGTACCTAAGCAAAATGGCATGCGCTTGACTTAACGGTCCACTCGCCGGGGTAAGTGTGTGCGACATAAATGCTAGAAAGTTGGGTTCAAATCCGATGTGACACCCGAAGCGTAGACGAACAAATTTTATTGCATTAGAAAATATGTGAAAATGAACTCGTCTTGCTTGGTGGCCGAAAGAAATTGAGCTATTTGTTTAGCGTTTGGTTTTATTTCATTCTGGCTGGTATTGCGGAGACCTTTCGAAATATTGTTTGGAAATATAATGTCACCAAAAATTAATATCTTAACTTTTCACTTCTTAACTTTCTTTTACCATGTCCGTTCCCAACGTGGAACATATGGTTTCCTAATGGAGGTATCTCAACATAAGTTTTCTATGAGAACTACTTGTTACTTAGTTGCTCTACATTTCTTTTTTCGAAGAGAGTAGGGATAGAAGGATAGGGCTAGGACAGGACAGGACTAGTGGCTAGTTAATCTTTCTCACTACGCCTCGTTTTTTGAGGATCGGATGGGTGGGAGGGAGTTTTAGACATCACAATCGTTCATGACTACGAATAGTAATCCATAAATCGATTGACTGATCAATTTATGAAACTGTCCGCACCGAGACTTAAACCCGAGACATCCGTAACCGTAGCCAACGACATTGCCAACTGCACCACAGAGCCGATGATACGCTTTACTATGCCGTTTTGATACAATTAGTGATTCCTATGTTTCTTAAGCTTCGACGTGGAAGAACGTATCAATATGTCGTTATAATATGAATTAATCTGTGTACAATGAGCAAACTCATACAGAGGAGGGAGGGGGGCAGTAGGGGTAGCAACCAAAGGCTTCACTAACTTATATTGGTAAAACAATGTCTGTTTTTTTAATATTAATATATTGTTATTTATTTAATTGAGATGCTTTCTACACGACAGCTCATAAATTTTAAATTGAAGGAGCTTCACAAAATCGGATGCCCCGGATTTAAAATTGTTTCCTGATAAGTTTCTCGCATTTCGGTGAAGTAGGCAGCCTTTAATCTGTAATAGATCATCGACAGTTTCATATATACTTTTCCAATGTTTTAAAAGGTAAAGATGCCCGTTTCGTTTTCATTTCTTTCCATTCACTCTATGCAATCTGGAAGATTGTAGAGCGAGAAATTGGTTACTACCAATCTTTCCTTACTTAATGTCAGACTGACATATAACTAGGTATCATTAAACACATCCTCATGTTTTTCTCTAACCTTTACTAAAACTGGGTGTATGATGTATGTATACAACGATTAACTAACTACTAATTAAGTTAAAATTAAGTGTCACCTTATCTGAAGAGAGAGGTGGGTTAACTGTCTTACCTCCTGTTGACCTGTTCCATTACAAATATACCCGATTCTCTTTTTACACGGCCTAAGAAAACGGACCAATTATTTTTTTTAACTGATTCTTTTGCTTTTACACGGTTCCCAAAAAGAAAAATTATGATTAGATACAATATATAAATACAACATTTAAAAAGACTTCGGTCCTTGGCGTGCACTCGAATACAAACTATCCCAATTTAATTTTTGAAGAAATATATAAAGATTCATTTTTTAACCATGTCCACTTTTAATGTGGAGCATGTGGAGCCCTAATGGAGCTATCTCAATAGAAGTTTTTCTACGATCACTACTTGTTAGTCAGTCGCTCAACATTAATTTTTCAGAGGAGGTAGGAGGATATGGTTAAAACAGGACTTGTGTTTAGCTAATCGCTCTCGTTACACCCCGTTTTTAGGATCGGAACACACCATAAAAATATGATTTTCGTTGTTCGCGAAAGGCTAAAATTATCCCACGGATTTGTTGGTTCGGCCTGCTCAACTAATGGATTTTCCGCGTAGAGAATCTCTCGTCTTAGTTATATCGTTGTTTATACCCTAAATTTCACTTTTTTCATATGTTACGATAATTATAATAAAACATGCATTCTCTTTATAATTAATATTGTCACTTGCAATTTCTAAAAAAAAAGATAATATAGTCTATATTCACTTTCGTGGTGACTCTGCGAGACAGGCGACACTTTTTAATTCCATGATTTTGTGCAGTGGCGCAACGAGATATCATTTTCAAATTAAAGTTAAAAATATCGGAAACAGGTGCATTTATTAAGATATTTTTTCATTTGGCTTAAGCATTAATTAATTGACTCTTACTAAAATCTTAAATATTGACGTAGCAAAATATTATATTAAATTTTATACGCCTCTTTACATATGCAAATGGCAAAATATGTTACTCTAATTCTGCTAAATATTATTATAGATATAAATCATTGGTTAGGCTTTTCTTTCTTGTGGTTTTAAATTTTGAAGGAGATGAATTTGTACTGTTCTCGCATTTATTCTGAAAGCCAACAAAATTTCACTGGGAGAACTTTACTTCCGTTGTGATGATGTGGCTTTCACCATGTCCGCTCCCAATTTGGAGCATATGGCTTCTTAATGGAGTTACCTCAAAGTTTTTTCTACCAGAACTGCTTATTGCAGAACTCAGCTACTCAACCTCTGTTTTTCGAAAAGACTAGAGATAGAAAGATAGGGTTAGGACAGGACTAGTGGTTAGCTAATCCCGGCTTTAGTATAGGATGGGTGGAAGGGAATTTTAGATAAAATTCCAAAAATCGATTGAAAAATCAATTTATGAAAATGTTCGTACCGCGACTTGAACCCGAGACATCCGTAACCGTGGCCAACGACGATGACACGTCACTACGGACCCAAAAAAATTATCATATGTAAAATATAACATTTTTTTTATCTGTTGACTGCAACTATAGGTACAAATTTAACTTTTGGCACCCTGTAGAGCTGTATTTATTCAACACCTCATCCTTCAAGCCTGTCAATGTTCAATAATAGATTCATTAATACTACTTGGTTTTTTGAAGAAGTATTTTGCGTTGTGCTATATTCACATAATATACATATAGAGCTAATTTCACCCGGTCCATTGGAAGATTAATAATTTCTGAAATCCATTCTCCCTTATGAAATTTAATGTTTTATATTGTTGTCTTATTATGTAGGTACACCACTGTTGCGCTGAAATCTTCACAAAATGGCGAATGTCGCGCAGTAAATTGCCCGTGAAAAAATCTTTTCACTTTCTAAGCCTAGCGTCGGCTACCCTTCCAAAGACAATTCACGACATGTCACTCGCTCGTGTTTGTCACCAAATGCCGTGACATTCATTAAAATAAGACCAACGACAATCATCTCAAAAAGAAACCGTTCTGTTTACCGATTACATTTTGATTCGATCTTACATTATATTTTAGATCTGACTGATGTTTTAGCACTCCTTACTGAAATATTAAGTCATATACTATAATATTATGCGTAATATATTTATGTAATCCAGGTAGCGGATGAGCGATTCGTGTTTTGTTTGCTGGGCAAAAAGAGCGTTAATTTTCACACTACGACAATAAATGTATCACGAAAAGTTGTAAAAAAACTCACCCACAAATACTTTATAATCCAACAATTGGTTAATTAACGATCCAAACCCACTGTCAATGATTTGAGACCCTGTTTCATTTATTGTTAATACTTTAACCCGACAGAATTATCGTAAATAACTTAATCAAGAAAATATTGTTTAAGCAGATTAATTTTACCCACTGTATGTATATGCAGTCAATATTTCATGGCCACCTTACACAACGATATCGACAGAAAAAAGGAGTGTATAAATAAAATTTTGTGATGTATAAATAACTTGTAAGTACCATTTTATAGTTTATGTATTTAATTTTTTTATTTAATATGAAAAAGGTTTTTTCTTACACTGCTAAGTGTAAAATAATTTAAAAAATAAAAATTGGTCATGAAGTTACAACAAGCATCTAAATGAATATCAAATGGCAGATACAAGATTTTGATTTATAATGAAACACAATTGAAATATAATGAAAAAGTAAAGTTTTATCGATAACAAGTAATATAAAAATTATGGGTGGGGAATTTATATATAATTTCGACATTGTGTTATTTATTTTTTAATGTTTGTCATTTTGGTGGGGAATTGTAGGTATATTATTGCATTATTCCATTGGAATACATTTCGTCACTTTAGAGTGGGGAATGTTCGCCTTGCAAGTTTCCGTAGATCTTATAAACATTTAAGTATTTCAACACTGAGCTATTATTGATAGTTAGTATTGATTCGGTTGTTGAACATAGGGATTTTTAATTTCAACAGTTGGTAATTTATTTATGTTTATCGTTTTGTGGTGGGGAAAGTTGGTATATTATAAATTTAGAATAGATATTTGGGTTATATTTTGTGATTTTGGCATGGCGTATGTTTGAATTTATTAATATTTAGGTATTTCAATATTGAGTTAGTTAGTTTTGGATTGGTTGGAATTTTTCCGGTTCAGTTATTTTGGCGTTTTGAAAAAAAAAATTAATCGTAATATAAATTATTAGACCACTGGCAACTAAATGTCAAGCAGGCTATCAAACCAAGATTGCCACTGACGCTATTGTATCTCCAGTGTTATCAGTGTGTAAATTATATTTATGGTCAAAACGTAGTATCTGATGTAAATACAAAGTTTTGGCCTGAACTCTTTTTGCATGGAGGAGTTACAATATATTGTAATATGTATATAATTTTATGACGATAACTTAAAGAGATGCAACATTTTAATAGATAAAAATATAGGCTATATTTGATACATTCCATTACTTAACTCATTTTCGACCAAAGTTGGAGTTAAAACGTATTAACTCTAAGCCATCGTTATCACCCTCACATTCCCGATGACCCGAACAGAACTACACGGGAATGATTTTTTATCATGCACTAGCGTTCTTGAGAAAAATAATATTATATTTTTTTAAATAGGTGTAACTAACTCAGCCAATTAAATCAAGTTTATATTAAATGTCCTGTGTTTAATCTGTATTCTGGGAGCCCGTCGTTTTAGACGAGTTTATTAACTATCATAGTGTGGAGTCAATGTTATGCTGATCCCTAATAAAATTAGCAATTCATTCAAATGCCGCGATGTTAGCCTTGATTGTAATCAAGTCAGCTTCGTCTATTGGACCCGTGTGAGGACGGATTGCAGCAAACAGTTCTACTCGTTCGGAATTCATCTCAGTTCAGTTCCACAGAACGTAATAAACGTCCTGTTCGGCAAGCCCACAAAAAAAATCCAGCGTTGAAACCAGCTTGTGGCAGAAACTTGTCCAGCATGAAGAGTTTTGTATTGAACTTGACATGGCCGGTTAGTTACATGAGAAGTCCATTAAATGCCAGCCTCCAGAACACGTCTGGATATATCTACTTAACGCCCATTGAAAGGTCTACCCTACGACGACAACTGTAAAATTTAATTAATTAGAAAAATAAGTTTCGATCTTCTTTTCTCTTAAATTTATGCGGCACGTACGCTTCAGTTACGCCACTGCAAATCTGCAGAAAAGAAAAACATCTGAATAATGACTGCAAATTAATTTTAAAGACAATGCGTATTAATTTTTTGCGAAATAATTTTGGTAAAATCATTTTTTTAGATATTACAGCTATTGTATTAACTGTAGTAACAACTATTGAGTCCATATGGTCACAACCTAGGTATAATCATGTATCTGCAAACATGAGATTTTACAGGAGAGCATTTCAAAGATTCATAGCACAATTGCAAAGAAACGACTTCATGTATCTTCTTCAATATTGGAAGATTGCTACTATTTTAAATCTAATTTTCTCTGTTGTTTGATGCTTATATTGAATTGATGTGAAGACAGTAAAAATGCAAAAGACGTATAATCACATATAATATGTCGATATGACCGCAAAACGGGTGAGGGAGGACCACTTATATTAAACATTAGAGATGTCTTTTCTCTACAACATGACACTGAATTTTTAATATGCGATTGGAGTTATTCGTTTACAAAAAGAAGGTATTATATTTTTACAATTGTTATCATGGGAAACTCCAAATTATTTATAGTTACCATTATAGAACAGTGCAATTAAAATCTTTTTCCTTAATACTGTCTGAATTTTTGAAACCTTTTCATTTTCTTATATTGACCGTGTTTTGATTTATTGATGTAACCCTCAAAATATAAATTAAATGAGTCAGTTCGAGTTCATTCATGCGCTCGAATGCATGAAGATGCCGAAAGGCGAAACCCGGGTCGTTAGTGACAAAATACATGAAAGTGTACAAAATCTCAATAACTCAAATTTGATATTGAAATTCCATCAAGCGCCCTCAGTCGATGTCTTAAATTATATCGATATGATATTATTATATATTCCTATATAATTTCGTCTTTGAATACTACAAACTAAAATACTTACTATTTAGCAAATTATAGCTGACAATTTATGTATTGATGTAGGTATATTCAGCAAAGCTATGTATAAGGAAGTACTTTAACAAAAAAGGAAAACTTCTTGTCAAGCGGAGTGATTAGAAATCTTAATCAATTACTAATCGAAGAGTGTCAAAAAATTTAGCATTTTTTCGTAAAGACACAAACGGATATAAAGTCAAAGAAGCGGATACACGGCAAGCGAGCCAAGGCAGTGGACTGAGGGTCGTGTCATTATGGCACCATCCTGTGTGATGAGGTTCAACGCACAATTTCTGATGACGTCACTTCCTTCATTAAGCGAGGTCTAGCTAACTGTTCAATTTGTTCGTCGCACTAAACTTAAAGTTATTTGTTTACGCAATTTAGATAATAATAAGAAACTCTCAAAAATAGGAACGGGTCTAAATTGTATTTTCTGACAATGAGCTGTCATTTGTCATAATGGGTAACTAAAATACTTAATTTGAAAATAGAATGGCTTCAATGCAATTTGAATAAGCATACATTTTCTTTAATGAACCTGTTCCAAAATAGTCTTTATACTCTATAGTCATAGATAAATAAAATACCTACCTAAACTATTTTTGAAAAAGAGGTAATCAAATAATAATACTTGATGAGGGATTATTATTAATAGTCCACTGTTTGTGTTACTAATTGTGTCACGTGATTCGCCTCTTTGATAAGCATCTGTAGACTATAGATGTACCAATTTAACTTGGCCGCTAGTGAGGATGCCACCGTCACGTTAGGAATGTTGCCATACTCAACCAGAACTGAAATTTCAATAAATTCCAAAACTGGTATTTTAGCGACGGTTATTAACCACTAGACCGCTATAATCACACCGATGTTCGATCTTCGTATAGACTCCAAACGCTATAAGCCCACCGGTGGGCGCGATGTTTTTTACCATGAATTTACGTTATTTATCAGTTTTGATATATAACATTGGTTCGTCTTCTACCGACACCTAGTAATATGAACGTAACAAATCCAGTTTTATAGATTTAATAGAATAAATTCAATGAAAAGCATATAGGTAGCATCAGGACTGCTAAAACCATAGATATGTCGAGATCCAATACGAAAAATAAATCCTTTTGCCTGTGAAATATTTTCATTGTGAAATTATTAAAATAAATTGAATCATTCGGAAAATTTTATCTTGTCAGAGTTGTCTAAACAGTGGTTATGTCAAAATCCAATATAAGAAATAAATAATTTTACATAATATCAAACATCACCTATGCGACATTTTTGAAACAGATTGAAATGATAAAAACAATGAAATTTGAGATGTATTCGAAATTACCATTGAGAATGTTTTTACTTGGAATGTTGGTGACTTTACACCAAAAATTTAAGCATTCGATGATAGCGTGTCTGGATAAAAAATGAATATCGACGAAAAAAATAATGAATCGGACTTTTTCAAATATTTCGTTGATGATGACGTTATTATTCGATTGGTTGATAAAACTAACGAAAAATATGTGAATCTGAGCGCATTAAGAATTTGATTGATGAAATATACGTTTTTTGTGGACTATTTTGTTACTGCCAATCCTCTGCTGTAATAAATTGTGTTTGGCAATTTATTCTGATACATTGCCACAAGATCGTTTTTTGTCACTGCTTCAATGATTACAAGCGAAGAGGAACACTAAGTTGGTGATCGCCTTTCAAAAATGAAACCAATTCTTTATGTTTCGACGAAAAGTTTTTTTAATCATTCTAAAATTATAGAAATTGCTTGTGACAACTCTAATTATAGATTCTTATACGTGTGGCTAGAAGCTTCCTGATAAAGGAATTTTAATGATATTGCTTTTGGCGAGGTCCGGTTACATGAAGGAACCATGATTGACATAAGTGGTTAAAAGTAAACAAGATATTATTTTGTATAAAATGGCAATGGGAGAAATTTAATCTAAGCTGACAATTCTAGTTCCAAAGTCGGCGGCGGCCAAGTAGTGTTGGTAATACTATAACCATATCGTAAAGTTTTTATTTAACAGTACGATAACTTACTATACCAAGTGATCATAAACATAAATATGCGCAATTTGTATCAACTTAGACTGCCACATAGTGTAAACGATATCGCTGATTAATATTCTAACAACTGAAAATGTTTTTGTTTCTTGACTTAATGCAAATTTAAAGTCAATAGGGTCAATTATTCACTCTTTTGTACCTACTTAATGCGTGAATATAATGTGTGTGTAACTAGAACCGCGGTACTTTCTTTTTTGTTGACTACTGTTTCATTTTCATAACATATTCATTATCAGTTTTATTGTATATATTCATTCCTACCAACATTCAATTGTATTATTTTCAATAGTATGCTTTGGTAATATTTTTTGAGACACATATATTATTGTATTGTATTGTTTTTTCTCGATTTTATTGTACATACCATATATCCTTATCCGTTTAACAGTGGCTCAATTTTTAAAAATCCTATTTTGCAGCTGCGTTGGTGAATTTTCCTCTTCAATATTGTAAAATATATACATTATATTGATATGTAGCTTGGTTAGTTCCTCTCTTAGATTTTAAGCACAACCCCTCTTTTTTCGAGGAGAGTAAGTATATAAGAACGAGGCTAGGAAAATACGTATTTTTATTCAACAAAATAAAGGCAATTTATAGGACCTCCAGCCTCAGCGAATGAGGGAAACCGATCATTATCATATTTCGGCATTCGTAATATAAATGTGTTTTATTTTTATAAATAAAACGTTTTTCCATCATGACTTGACAGTTGAAACAATATAAAATATAAGTGAATACGAAGACACTCGAAATAGCAATAATTATCACTACGATTTGACGTTTTTGAATGGCGATATCGAATTGTTTCTATACCTACGCTGGAACCCCGTTTAAATCCCGCTCATGTTTTTACAACAGTATTTATTTTAGTCTTAACGATGCAGATTTATTTACTACCTACCTTATTAATGTCCCATCAATTGACCTGTCGTCAGTAATATTCTTTAAAATTAATCGATTTAAATTTAAAACATTTGTCTTCTTTTCATCAAAACTTTTATTCATAATCTTTAATGTTTTTTATCTACATCTGTATAACTTACTTTATGTTTATTGAATGCTTAAGGAAAATAATATTGTAAACTCAGTTTCTCCCAAACATATTTAAGTGTTCTCGAGTCAAGGTTTAGCAATCTGGATAAGTACGTTACATTGACAATAATTCAGGATGTCTGATTGGAGGAACAGTATAATTCCATTTTTTTAAAAACACTTTTTTGAAAACATGGCGTTTCACTTACGGAGAATTTAAATAATACGTATTATATTTATAACATATTTAAGCAATCCCGTTATTGTATCTGACAATTTAAGTCATATTGTGCTTTGAATGAATTAAAATTTATAGAAAAAAACGCAATTGATTGACAAATCGAAGCTATGATATGAATCACATTTATTAAACAAATATGGATTTTAGTCAGCATTTTGCGGAAAGATAAGAGGAGATAATATTGTAAAAGATCATATTACTATATCATGCTCCGATTTCCAATCAATATGGAGTTTTATTAAATCTAATATCACATGCCCGTGTGTTATACGATTGATCTGAAAAAATGAATCTTTAATCTGAAAAAATAAAAATACGTATTTTTAAAATTTTTACGAACTAGGGCGGAAAATACAAACTTTCCTGCGGTGGCAAAACGTCTGAAGCCCATTCTTCTAAAAGAAGTGCAAAGAAATATCTACGCTGGACAATTACGATGTCTTTTATACATAAAAATTTTAATTAAAAAACAGTTCCATAAGATTCTCAAAAAAAATATTCAACTTTATGTTGGTGTAAAACTTTTCGAAGTCTGGAACGGTTCACCATAAACTATGCGCTTAGTTTTTAGATAATAACTAACTATCATCTGTTATCAAGTCAATTTCTTACTTATCTGTTTGTCTTTCAAATTATTTTTCAAATACATCGTGTTTTATTTTTTTGCAACTTTTACCGTTACCTCAGCTAGTAATTATATTTGCGCTTCTTGAGAGATTTTCCCGCGATTTTCGCGGCCATTTTGTCGACATCTGGAGCGTGTCTTGTGAGCTGTCACTTTCACCATGTCTATACGACATCTTTGATTCTTCGATCATTGGGTGGGTATTATAAATGTTCGCAATCTCAAATTCGTGGCTTAATGTCGGTGTTTTCCCCTTATGCTAGATATATAAGTAGAGTAGAGATACAAAAGTAAAATCATTACGCCATTTTAAGTTTAGAAATATACTGTTTTATTTCGATATAAGACTTCTACTCTTCCAGTTGTTGCAGCTCGAGCTATCATTTTCCGTTTTAAGCCATAAGCATGTAAATAACTAAATATATCAAGAAATCTAGATATTTTTCTGTTTTAGCACGTGGACAGTTATAATGTTTTAGAATCTGATTGATATGTAAAAACTTAGGTACATATTTCTACATTTGATGGTATTATTAAGACATTAACTGAAAGTTAATACATGAAGTGGATTAAAAAATACACACTGTTTTGTTTTTCAGGCGAAATAATTTTTCAAAAGTAGAATGATATTTAATTTCGTACTTCAGATTCAAAAATTTATTTATCTGTAATCCGATCTATATAAGTTTATTTTTTTAAGTCTTCTTCGTTTTAAACTAGTATTACATTTTTTGCTTACAAATTTGCAAAGCGTGATAGATTCATTAATACAATTGCATACATATTGTTCCGCATATACCTGTTGTTGTTACCTATTTATTTTGTCCATGTCCCCTCCCAATGTGGAGCCATATGCCTCCTAATGAAGGGATCTCAACAGAATTTTTTCTACAAGAACTGCTTGTTACTCAGTTGCTCAACCTCTCTTTGTAGAGAGTAGGGATAGACGGATAGGGCTAGGACAGGACTAGTGTTTAGCTAATCACTCTCGATAAACCCCGTTTTTAGTATCGGATGGGCGGGAGGGAATTTTAGACATCACAAACATTCATGCCTACGAACAGAAATTCAACAAATATATTGAAAAACAATTTATGAAACTGTCCATATCGGGACTTACACCTATACTTAGATGTTATTTCTAAATGATTTGGTATTTTACAATTATATTTAGCCACTAGTCTGCGCCGTGCAGCAAGGCTATTTGGATCCGTTTTGATCAAATAAACTAATAGTCATAGGGCTTTTTCTACTCACTTGTTCACTGAGTAACTTCGGAAAAATATAGAGATACATTATAAAATAACTTATCTACTTAGAATGACAGTGGTTAAATGCAATAATAAGTTGTTATAAACTATGTCTTTAGATTTATAATTAGGTAATTCCATTGACCGAGGAAATGCATGAAATTTCTAAAAAAATATGATGCCAATATAATAATTATACTAATAGCTTTAATAGTGACCGATTCAAACGTATTTCTACATTTTACCGAAATTGATTATTATTTGGCTATTCGAGCCTATTTATGAAAAACAAAATATGATAAAGAAAGCTGATACCTGCCTCGCATTTCATTATAAACCTGTCAAAAATGTTTTATACTTCAAAAGAATTGCACCCACAACATAAACAATAATATCTTGAAATATTACAGCTGTCTCGGTGCAACGCGTATGTACCACAAAAAATAAAATTTTATGGCTGTTTTAAAATCGAACGAGGTTTTTTCGCAACTGGCGACACGCTCGTCAAAAGTGGAGTATTTATTTGAAACGTATCGCCAAAGCATCGTACTGAGGCATTTTGATATCAAACTTAATATGAACAGTCATTTTTTTCGTTCCTATTTCGGAAATCTTTATTTAATTATTATTAAATACTATAGATGTACCAACTTAACGTTGCCGCTATCTTGACATCACGTTAGGAGCGTTGCCATATTCAACCAGAACTGAAATTTCAATAAATCCAAAAACTGATATTTTAACGACGGTTATTAAAAGTAGACAAGATATTTATTTTGCGTGAAAAAGCAATTGGAGAAATTTATTCAAAATTCGGCAGCGGACAAGTAATGTTGGTAATACTGTAGCTCTCTAGTTACCTGTCGAATAGAACACATTTGAATCACAGAATCGGTGTTTATTTGTTCTTTTTTTTTTATATTTGAAATTTTTCAACTGTCTTTTGTTTCTAGTGGGTAGTAAGCGATTGTTTACTCACATACATTTATAGAGCGATTATTTTCCGTGGCCCAAAAGATAGGGGAAATTATTTTTTATAATTAAGATTTTTTAAGACTACAATGTCATAGAAAAAAAATCTTATATAAACAAATAAATCAAAAATGATTGTTAAAAGCATTTGCAGATTTTATAGTTCATTTTTTGTTAAACTTCGTCCGCTTCCAAAATCGAGCATCGGAGTCCTAATGAAGCGTCTTAATTAACAGCCGCTGTTTCTCGATCCGCTGGTTGTTATTCCGTCACTCAACCTCTGTTTAAGGGTGTAAGGAAAGGGCTATAAAGGATTAGTAGTTGGCTAATCGTTCTCGTTATGTCCCGTTTACAGAATATTATCGGTGGGAGGTGATGTAAACATCACCCACATTCATACCTTTGAATATAAATCTATAAATCGATTACAAAATCGATCTATGAAATTTTCCGTATGGCGATCCGAGCCCGTAGACTCTTTGGGATACAGGATTTACACGATAGACAAATTTAGCTGTCTATTAGAAAATACATAAACTATTATTCTTTCTGGCACGGTTCCTAAGACATTATTTGGTTAAATGACGGTTACGATATTTATCTGGTTTTATTGTCTTTTAATTCAACCAGTGGTTGATAACTTCATTGAAGACGTGCGGGAGTTTAACGTTTTCTCCCGCCAATTCGAATAAATTGACGGGTGGTTAAAAACAATGTTGTTTCTGACATACGTGTAGGAGAAGATGTTTTACCAAAAATAAACTTTTTGGATAATAAGACATATTTATTGATTGAACAGTTCCAAAGTGGGATACAAATACTAAAGCTATTTTGGGCACAATATTTATAACCTATAACAATACACAAATATAATATACCTAATATCTTGATGCATCGGGTACTAATTGTCGATAACTTGACGTATTTATGCGTAAAATTTAGACAAATTAATATAAGATATACGTTCAGGTTGGCTATTCTTTTTTTATATACCATCCCAACGAAGTATTTTAACGATGATTGTGGACTGGAAATGAATTCGTCTCCAAAGAGAAACAACTGGTTGTAAGCTAATCGTTTTTAATTAATAGTAACGTTTCGAAGTGAGACTGAAAACACCATAGTCATAATTATAATATAGTCATCAGAAACAAATTCATAAATTAATTAAATTTTTAACAAAACAATTGTCTATTTCACGTATTTTTCTGAAAAACAAAAAATCTAATTTCAATAACATTTCAAAATGTCATCTAGTATTTCGTTTTCAATGAAAATATATAAAATGGTTTCATCATATTAAACTTAAAAAATAATAATAAATTATATCATATATTAGTTTGACGAAGTAACTACTTTCCTACCGATTATATTATCTGTTTTGAAAGATCGATTCGTCTTGTAAAAAATACTTGAATTGCGGGACTAAATATTGTAATAATTTTTTGTGTTCTGAAAATAACCAGTCAGTTAAAAGTTAACTGACCGAGTATGAAAAATATTTCTGACCACCTAATCTTTAGTTTATGGCAACAGCAAATTTCCCGCCACTTCTGGGCAGTGTCCATTTCAAGCCACGACCCTGTGTCAAATCTACGTCGTCTTTAACTATGATGATTTGTTGCGCTATCTCTTTTACGCCCGTGCGGCGTTTACCAACTAATTCGTTCATAAAAAGAGACAATCGATTCGCTATCAAGTGCGCAATGAAGCGTAGAGATGAAAATGTTCTCTCTATTTAAATTGTATAGTCTTCTCTTTCAGATATTCAACCCGTTAAATAACATAACATATATTTTTAACTATTATAATCAAGTAAATTTTTCTTAGTGATAGGTTTAATGGAATAATAAGTAGGATCTCATTCAAGTTTAATTATACCTCTTAAATTAACATTTAATAATAAAGGATTTCAAAATATTATCTTGGTTATATACCGTGCGTATAGCGAAACGTTTAAAACTTCGAAAATAATCTAGGTGCTGCTGGAACATATTCGAACATGGAAAATGATTCAAATTTTTTTTTTCTAGAAAAAATCTAATATCAACTTGATACCTCAAATATTTAAAAAAAGGTTTAATTAAATAGACTTACGCATTTATACAACTAAGCAGGTGTATTGGTGCACAGGCACCGGGTCTTATACGAATGATACTATGAAAATCTGCAAAAATATCAATACTTTCATGGATTGGATTATTGAGATTTTGTACACTTATATGTATTTTGTCACTAACGACCCGGGTTTCGCCTTTCGGCATCTTCAGGCATTCGAGTCCATTCGTATGCTCGAGATGCCCAAAGGCGAAACCCGGGTCGTTTGTGACAAAATACATGGAAGTGTACAAAATCTCAATAATCCAAATTTGATATTGAAATTCCATCAAGCACCCTCAGTCGATGTCTTAAATTATATATATATATATGTTTTATATAAATAATTGCATTTTGAGAGTGTCACCTACTGATATCGCTTGACCACAACACTAGACAATGTTCAGGTTCATGAAGATCGTTGACTTATCGAAATGTATTAACGCTAGCGTATACATACTACAATGATAACGACAGTTTTTATAGACCGGTAGTGAAAGGGTCAAAGCCAGTTTAAGAAAACACATAAATTAACCTGTACACAATCAAGTGTGAAGTGAAGAGTACAGCATACGTTATAAACGCATACCTGTTTCGTTCACACTTGTGGTAATGTTCGAGGCTTGGCTTTAATTCATATTTTGACAGTTCCCACTTTTAATTTTGCTAAAAGCCTCAATTCATTTATAATTTTTGTAATTTTAGCAAGTATATTTTCCCTTTGGTGTCTAGTAAAGGTTCTTCGGATAAATTTATATTGAAAATAATGAATAAAACAAGAAAGATGTTTATTGTAACTCTTAAAGATTTCATTGGCTTCTGCATTATATGTAAAAAATTTGAAACATTATTTTAACTATTACTTAAATAAATATACAACATAATAATTATTTAAACATTTTTAAACGTGTACTGAACTTCTACGAATTTCTAAATGAGATTACAGCAATTAATTTCTAGCATGTTCTATATTTAATGAATTAAAATCAATAACACGAGATATATCAATATGTATTTACTATCGATTTTATTGGAAGAAACGAAACACGTGTAACATTTAGTTACTTACATAACAAATGGAAAAATAGGCTAAAAAAGTAGCTCTCGATCCATCGTAAATATTGTCTCGCCCTTAACTTGACATATTTAGGTATATAATTTAAGATATCGACTGAGGGTGCTTGATGGAATTTCAATATCATATTTGAATTGTTGAAATTTTGTACAGTTCCATGTATTCCATCAGTAACGACCTGGGTTTCGCCTTTTGGCATCGTCAGGCATTTTAGCACACGAATGAACTGGAACTGACAGACAGTAAATATTTTATATCGTTTACATTTAAGATAAAATACCACAAAAATCACAAATCACTAAGTCTAGGAACTACATTGCTAGCTTACTTATCTGTTTGTATTACTAAGGTTATTTACAACGGATTTTTTCAATAACAATTAAAGCAAAGAAGGGTTAAAGTAATTGACCAAAGCGAGGTCAACGTGAAAACAATTACTTATCCCACACTAACCTTCGTAGATACTTCCAAATTATAGTTACGCCATTGCTTAATCATTATCAATACTTAAAGAAGTATTATGTTTATCTTATAAATGACTTTAAGATAAAAAGAAGATCTTCCTGCAAATATTTCAATAACAAAATACCTGCAATGCTGCAATCGAAGTATATAATCATAATTGTATTTGGTTACCCTGATTAAACGGTTTATAAATAAAATTATGATAAAGATATGCTTAATATATTAGAATTAATTAATTCATAAGTAATGAATGTAAGTACGTAGCCGATCATTTTCTGGAATATCCTTTTTTCAAACATGGCTTGAATCAGTAGGTGATTTTATAAGCAAATCGCATCTCGATCGTAACGAAGCACACTGCCCGAAAATCAGCCAAGTCCGCCGAAGATCCCCGATCGGCTCGTTGCGTTTTCGTCACTGGCAGCCTTTTGCGATCGTAGATTTTAGTATGAAAAAGGCAACCGGCCGTATCAGTTCCATTGTGCCGGCAGCGCCATCTAACGATTTCAAAATACTCAAAGAAAAACGAACTATTCGATAAGCCGCGTTTGTACGCGTACTTCGCGTTTTGGCGACAGTTCGATTTTTGAAATAATTTATCCAATATGGCGCGCGAATAGAGAAAAAGTACTGAATCATTTGAAGTTGTTCTTTTTTTATTATATGGCAGTAGCGTGCTAGTAAACATTTTTTAAACATAGTTTTTGTGCAAATTTTGAAGTGTGGTCTATTAAAAAAGTAATAATTGTGTATTTAAGACGACACTGAATAATTGTGCAATATTTAAAATTGATTTCCTTCCAGAAAAATGACATTCTGTGTGATTTAAAATATTTTTTTAAATACTTTTATTGGAAAGCTTATCAAAATATTTGTTTGGTGACATAGTTCTAAATTAAAGTGTTACTACGTGAAATGTTAAAGAAATTAAACTTTTTACTGGATTCTGAAAAAAATTGGTAAGTTACTTGGTATAAATATTTTTAGCAAATAATTATTCATTTTTTCATGTCTGTGACACTAGTTTTACTTGGTCTTTAAGATTTTTTTCCATAAGATAGTTGATATTCTACTAAATAGCGGTTACTTATGCGAAAAATTTTTTTTTTAAGCATTCAGGTACTTTTTTGAATAACAATGTTCTATACTTACAACAATAATGAATTATTAATCAATATTCAATATGGGTAGGTATCTTTGTGAACACAATAAGGTAAAATTGTTTTTTATATGTAATTTAGTTCAACAAGACAAATGAATTACATATTTAAGAAATATTAAAGAACTAAATG
Source organism: Himalopsyche phryganea (assembly GCA_022494535.1). Lineage (NCBI taxonomy): Eukaryota > Metazoa > Arthropoda > Insecta > Trichoptera > Rhyacophilidae > Himalopsyche > Himalopsyche phryganea. Next base: position 2,802,099 of record JAGVSL010000076.1, on the reverse strand, counting down.
TCTCACAGTTTGTATCTTATTATGATGACTATATACCTTTGTAAGCACTTAGTTCTTCAAGAATAATCAGGAATAAATATTTGAAACAACTAAAGGTTTTTTCATCTTATTTTAATCGAATCAACTTGTACAAACATTTGTATTTCAAGAATAATCACGTAAATATTTTATATTTGTAGAAATAAATGCGTTACGATTTTATGCCTTTTTATAATGAAATTCTACCAATAACCTTTGTATAATAATTAAGGGTAAATATGCTTCACAACACGCCACACTTTTTTGCTTGAAAAATTACTTAATGCTGCTAAAAACAATGCCCTTCTCTAGGAAATTTAATTGCGGATACCTAGTAAGTTGGCCAAAAATCAAACATTGGAGTCGACGAAATCAATAAATTACGCGAAATACGAAATACCTATTAAAATGAATATTTGTAAAATTTGCTGTATGGTTTGTTCTAAAAAAATCCATTTTACATATTATGGTGACTAATATACTGATAGGTTTTCCGGATTCCCATGTAGTTGGCATTTTCCTATACGTAATTACGTTTCCTATAGAACGCAGCATTTGGTATATTTTTGGGAAGAAAAAGAGTAACATGTTGTAAAGCATATGTACCTAATTAAGTTAATACTCAATAATACTTGTAGAACTTCTTTGTGATTTTTCGCCTAATATCAATGCAATGGATTTATACCAAGTAAATTCCAATTCGATCAATTTATAAATACACCAACGGGAAAATACTTGTCTTCGAAACATTTCATTACATTGTTTTTTCAATTACCATTCAATAAACGTGTGGGAAATAAGATTTATTTGTCGTTTTTATTCTAGAATATCAACAGGTACTTCTAGATACAAAAAGAATTGCGTTGCATATTTGATAAGCGATTGATATTAATTAAAATAAGAGATAAATTTCTAATTAGATATATCTATTTTTGTTCAAACAAATAAATTCGATGAAATAAAATGATTAAATGAAATGTTCACATAATAAATATCTACGATGATCAGCAAAAAAAAAAAATATAAAGACTAGTTAATGCGTTTATTGCATTCAATTGAAAATTGATTTGTTGAAATATCTAACGTGAATCTAGTCATAAGTTTGCAGTTTAATATATTTTTTTGCATTCAGTTTTTGATTTGCATATGGGTATTTTGTTTTTTTTTCAGTATATACGTATAGTTTGTCTTAGTTAAAATCTTATTCATGATACTTGATTATTTTTTGAAACTATGTATTGCTTGAATATTCAGGTACTCAATAAGTTTACTTTCATTGTTTTCATAACAAAATTACCAAAATGATCTTTATATAAAGTCAATTTTATACTGTCATCTCTAAATGGTTGAAGTGAATGTTTGTTTCTATGACATAGTGTGTCTTTAGCGACGTTGTTGATTAAAAAAGGAACATTTTATTATAAATAACTCAAAAGACGCCCTTTTTTTATAAAACGTTATTTGCCTCATTGGCGCTGATGGGTTGGTACATACCTAAATAAAAAACGTTCGTGCCTAATGCCAACGAATCATTATTAATATTCTTTATTCAAATTAAATGCATTTATTTTCGTTTATAACCAAATGTACGTACGTAAAAATGTATTATTAAGATTCGGTAATCGTTTTTATTCTGTAGAAAATTCGATAGATATAGATCAGCACCGGTTCTAATAAGACAGTATTCTCAACAATTAATAAAAGGATCTAAAAACAGTTAACAACGCGTTACATTACCAGTAACATCAATTGCCTAGTTTTATATATATAATAAAATCTTAATCGTTACGGTACAAACCTAATATATAATAGTCACTAAAGGTACATTGGAGTTTCTATAATTCGTTTTCATGTAATTATAATAAACACACATTAGATACACATTTATTTAAAAAATTGTTTTATGATAACATCTGAGTCTAAAAATGTATACATCGTTTTTTTAAATAGTTATTTGTTCAATATAAAATTAAGGTTATTTAATCAAGCATACTTTTTTTCTATAAGCAACGTTTATTTACATATATAATAATAGCCTTATCATTCAGGTTTTTTTTTTATTATTTATTATTAAACCCATTAGAATTAAGCCAGCAATAGTTTAGAAATGGTTGCAAGTGCTTTCCATGTAGTGTGACAATGTATCTTCCAAAAATAATAATTTTATGAATAATGGTAAGAAACACTGAATAAGGAAAAATCTTTCAAGTAACATTTTTTGCGATTAATTGAATATATAGATGCTTCTCAAATTAGCAAATAAATCAATTTTATGTTTTATAAGCATTTTATAAGAAATATCGAAAATATTTCATAATTCTTAAAAAACAGTTTTATTCCCGTCGTTTATGATTGAGTGTAAAACACATTAAATTACGAGTAACAAATATTTAAATATCAGAAATAACAAAAATATAGCAACTACACAACCATCTACCGCTATATTTGTCAATATTTTAATTTATTTTTATGTCATATGTGCTTACAGTATAGAACAACTTCACTTTTTAATGACAACTATATGTACCCTTTGGAAGAGAAATATAGAAAAAATGGTAGGATTGTCCAGAGTTCAATAAGTAATTGAGGGTTGAAAATATCATGGCGGGGGGGCAATGGGGGCTCACCCAAAAAATGAAAGAGGCCCCTACCCTATATGCTAATTCCTATGTACTGCACTAATGATTAATTGATATCAAATTTGGATTTTTGAGATTTGGTACACTTCATGTATTTTGTCACTAACGACCCGGGTTTCGCCTTTCGGCATCTTCAGGGATTCGAGCACACGAATGGACTCGAACTGACAAAATCTCAATAATCCAAATTTGATATTGAAATTCCATCAAGCACCCTCAGTCGATGTCTTAAATTATATCTTAAATTAGATTAATTGATAATTACAGAAATTCACATGTTATAAACAGCTAAAACAGACATAGAGAATAAGTATGTAATCATGGTTCATTGCGTATATCATAAGAAAACCTATTTATTTGTATTGATGAAGTACAACAAACTGCTTTATTCTGTATATTTTTAATCACGTATAATGAAATAGTCGAAAGGTTTTTTGATTCTCCTGTGGCCCCTCACATACAGCGGGGCCCACTTGCCATCGGGCAACCTGGATTATATGGCCAGTCCGCCACTGCAAATAATATATTCACTAAGAAATCATTGATCATTTAAACGTTAGGAGATTTGTATTACAACGGAATACAATAAGAAGAGGTTGTTTGAAAGCCATGACAATATACAAAATAAAAGCGTATTTTTTATTTCTAGAAAATCGTATATACACGTCACACAATATTAGAAACATTATTTCATGGTGATAAACTGATAGCGTGTTTTATTTATAGGTATATACGTATAGTACATATTTTCAATATTTATCTTAGATATTTTATCATCTCGCCTACTTAAAAAACCTTTGTGTTTTTAATCTAAAAAATTATATACCATCGAATTCTCCCGGATACGAATTGTTTACCTAATCATGTCGTCATATTCACATGATAACTATGATGAAAATTCTATTATTAATCTGGATACAGGTTTAAAAAAGTATTTAGTTTCGAACCCCTGAATTCATTCTTTCCCCCTCCCCTTTCGATCACGAAAGCGGGGTGTAGCAAGAGCGGCTCGTTGACCACTAGTCCTGTCCTAGCCCTACCCTTGTATCGTTACTCTCTTGAGCAACCGAGTAACAAGCAGTTCTCGTAGAAAAACTTCTATTGAGATACCTCCATTAGGAATCTATATGCTTGCATTACAACTATAATATTATTATTTAATCTATACTAAAAGAAAAATATCAAAAATTGAAAGATATTTTCGCTTTGATCCTTTTGCAGAAGCAAATTTACAACTTTGAATTATTGAGATTTTGTGCACTTTCATGTATTTTGTCATTAACGACACGGGTTTCACCTTTCGGCATATTCAGGCATTCGAGCGCATGAATGAACTCGGGTCGTTAATGACAAAACACATGGATGTGTACAAAATCTCAATAATTCAAATTTGATATTAAAATTCCATCAAGCACTTTCAGTCGATGTCTTAAATTATACAAATTTACAACTTTGAAAGATTTATCAAGTCAAATAAATTAAGAGAAAGGTTTTAACTAGCTATTCAGGCGAGTACAGGAATAGTTGTTAGTTAATCGTTATCGCTATCCTCTATTTTTAGGATCGGATGGGTGGGAGGATATTTTAGACATCACAAACATCCATGCCTAACAATTTTTTGAAAAATCAATTTATGAAATTGTCCGTACAGGGATTTGAACCAAAGACATCCGTTACCGAGGCTAATGACGTTCATCATTGCACCACAGTCCCGTTTCTTTGTACCCTATAAGGGAAAGTAGTTAAAACCCTTACGACATAGATATATGAATGTCAGTATTTTGATTTTCTAAGAATTTACGGCGGAACGATGAACATATACATAATTATTCATTGAACTATTATCATGGAGTTCTGTGGAGTGTCAGTATCAATTCAATGAATAAATTACCTGGTATACTAAGGAAACATATAAAATTGGAATATGATATAATCGCAGGTTCTCATATTTCAATAGTATTTTTCATACCGTTTTGTATTCCAATTAATGTTATAATTTCAACTTGCTCTGCAGTAATTGTGCAGGTATTTGTTGGCTTTATTTGAAATATTATCTTTGATATTCGTAGACTCACTTGAAAGTTTATTATAAAATTTATATCTGTTTACTATTGGGTACACCTTACATACAAATATTCAAAATCATTTAATTAATTTTTGTGCAATGATATGCATTTTTACTACCCGAATTAAAAACGATACAAAATTACTCAGTTGCTTACCGTTAAATATATTATAACTAGTATAGCCCGTCCTGTCATAGATGATGGTATTGAAATTGAAATACTGAATGTCTAAAGTAGCTAGTACGTCGGAACTGTGTGTGTATTGTTTAACCGCGAACGCTCCCATCATCACAAAATTTCTCACCTACATATGATATGTGATAATAATAAAGCGTCTATAGAGCGGTCTGGGCTATAATATATAATATGGTATGATACAAAACTTACAAAGACCTACAAAAACACACAACATATTTAAGCTGTTTCATATAACAAGGAAATCAGTAGAAACGGATGAATTGAATTTAATTTTGCTTATTTTTATTGCAATTAGAGGTTGACTGGCAAATAAACATATGCATATTGCTCTTACTTAAAAATGAGGAGCTTGGGATCAAAAATGACCATATCTATTTACTTTATCCTTAACCGAGATAAACACACTTTTCGTGTAAAAACTCATCCTCTTCATTAACTGTTCATGTAACTGTTTAATGTAATGAATTTTCTTTTATTTATTCATTTGACATTGAAGAAGGCTATCCATTTGAAGTATTTTTAGCAATATTTAAAAAAAGACACTTTCTTTCTTACACATATTAATAGCGCAACTCTTCACTTGGGTAGGCTAAGTGACAACTTTGGATTATTGAGATTTTGTACACTTCCATGTATTTTGTCACTAACGACCCGGGTTTCGCCTTTCGGCATCTTCAGGCATTCGAGCACACGAATGGACTCGAATTGACAGGCAGTAAACAGTGTCTAACGTTTATATAGAAGATACAAATACGACAAATATTATTTACGAGGTAAGATATTATACGTCTGAGAGCCACACTGATACCTGAGTTAACATTTCGAGAATTGCTTTAATCCTTATTTTGTAAACAACCCATAATACATGGAAGTGTACAAAATCTCAATAATCCAAATTTGATATTGAAATTTCATCAAGCACACTCAGCCGATGTCTTAAATTATAAGTGACAACTGACTAAACTGCCATAGCCAGAAATGCAAGCACGCTTTTGACTGATTTGGTCAATTATGATACAAAAACTCTACTGGATTTGGACAGCTTAGATTTTATAGTCATACTTTGACGTTAAATTGCATAAACTAAGTGGCTAAGCAAGACACATTTTCCTTTTTTTCTCTCTATCTTCTCTTTTCTTTAGCATGATAGTGCGTGGTTAGGTTAGGTAAGATCAGTCGCATGCAGTTCTGCATCGGGCCTAGAACATTCTGAGTAAATTAGTTTCATTTCTTGATCGTTATTGCGTTATGAAAGACTGCCGTGAAACAGCGCTGCATACACATAACTGTTGGAGTTGGGGCAACCAACTTGCATGAAAACTACGAGAATTTGAGCGAATATGTAATTCTATTCTTTTGAATTTGTCCTTGGTTATAAATAATTGCACTTTGTGTTAGATAGTACTAACATAGTAAAATCAAACTTTGATTTTAATAGTTTCCACTTAGTCACGGATTCTTTTAACAAAGTGAGTTAAGTTGTAGTAGGTTATGTTAGAGTTGGTCTGGTTTGGTTTGTGAAATGTATTCTAATGCGTGGCGCACAGACAATATAGGCGACCTAATATACGGTAGAAGAATAAGTGAAATTTCATTACAGCTTCGTGCAATTATCGATCTCAAAGTGTCGGTATTTATATTGAGTGAAGACCATGTTATCTATCTGAAAATAATTTTTCGTAAGTGTAATATATTTCTTCAATGTTAAAATATATTTTATTATGTGGGGTCACTTTATTTTTAGTGAAAGAATTTGTTTTTTGTGGAATGTATTTGTTATAGGTGAAAACTATTTTATGAAAGAAAAAAAGTGCTTTTAATTGTAAGCCAATGTAAAAATATGCTCTAGATAATTAATAATTTAAGAGTGAAACAAAAAAACGTAGTTTACTAACGTTGCAAAGATGACATATCGGATTTTGCTTTTAACACGTCTCATATGTAAAGTATCCAATTAAAATAACTAAATATATCGATTACAAATCAATATATTATCAGTATTCTTTATGTAATGCAACGAACGTTTACTTGTGTAAGATAAAGGCATAGTTTTGCTGATTTAAATTCCGTATTCACTATTATTACTTTCCAAATTTATGTGAGATTAATTAAATATATTATTTACGACCATATTAATGATTCATTAAGCTGGTAAATATGTGTATTTGCTGGAAAACATGTTTTTATAAAAAATTATACGAAACTTTGAGAATATGTTTAATATAAATACTATCTTTACATTTTTGTATTCGTTTATAATATATGTTAACACCATGTTTGAATTACAAGTAAATCTGTTCTTGCCGATAATATACTATTAACAGAAAAATAACTTATGAGAATTTCAAAATCGATAATTTATAAGAGACATAATGTTGGTAATTTTTTATCGGTTCTTGTGATGCTTTCAACCCTTTTAACCTTTCCCCTAATTGAAAACCTACCGATACACGTCTTACTCCAACCCTACTTGTTTGCTTGAGATTTGATTTGAGATGAATGATAAATACATATTTTTTTCGCTGTTGTTCCATTAAACAGGGATTAAGTGATGTAACCAACTAAAAACAAAATACTTAATATTGTACCAAGCATAAAATAATAGATGTTTACAAAAATTGCCAATTCTCCTAGTGGTCGGCCCCCAAAATTCAATGGTTGGCCTTTCGTTGCCCAGTGCTCGGCTATCACTATGAAACTTCATGAATATTACGGAATAATTTACTGATAGTAGACCGAAAAATAAAAAACTTAATTTGTCGAAACTTGCGAAATAAAAATGTGCTTTTTTTAATTGCGTATTGCATCATATAGGTCAGTTGGAAGTTGCAAGAAAGTGGCAAGACGACCTACACGAATTTTAAAAAATCTGTTTTTTTAATGTATCTACTATTATTTAAGTTTTAAGCTCAAAAGGCCGACCACTGGCGACGGCCGACTTTAGGAACACTCGCCCTATTCCTAATTACAAAAAAATAGTTTCGAAAATAAATATATCTACAGTGTACCATTTATAGGCATCAGGAACAATGCATTGTATATTAAGAATTTAATGCAATAACCTGTACTCTATATTTTAACTAAAGTACGTTGTAAGGTTTAGTATCTTCATTTTAGGCATTAGAGAAAACTTTTCAAACATTTGTCTAGCAGGACACGCCCCGTTGTATTTTTACCTATCACCTTCTGTATTATATTTGACAAATATAGAAGATATTTATCAATAAAACTACTTCATAAATATTGAAAAAAATATATCACAGCTAATCATTGTTGATATACGATACATTCAGAATTTTTAAAATCCGATGGTATAAACACGAGAAGAAAAGCATCACTAACACCCGAATGCCCAATACATATATCAAAGGTTATGTTGCATAAATTTAAAATTGATATTGTCTTTGCTGAGAATTGAATACGGAACCATTTGATCTCTAGGGAAAAGCTCTTACTGATAGACAATACGGGCCGACATATTTAAATGGTATTAGGTATGAATTATTTTTTCAATATTTACTATATCGATGATGTTTTGGTCAATTGATTTTACCCTCAAAATTCAAATTGTTCAGGACAGATTAAAAACTGTTTTTATCAAAAACATTATATGGTGAGTTAAGTAAATAAATCTTCTCCTCATATAAATTCTCATGTTTGCAGATATGGGATAAAACGTAGGGAGTGTCGATATAATAGTGGCTTACATCAAGTGGCCGGGTAAGAATTTTTAAACCTGAAACCAATATAAAATGATGTTTCCATTCCAAAAAGTGGTCAATTTATTTTTCTAATTTACATAATTTGGCCGAAACCTGCTATGTCGTCTTTAAAATGAGATCCAATCATTAACTCATTTTCGTATTTTTTGATTGTTACATCAATTGGCCAAAACACCGTCAAATTATGTAGTACATACATAGGACTCAGCGTATTAAAATCTCATGTCCAGGGATACGTAATGCCGTAAGTTGTAAGTCTTTAAATATCTTTCTGAAACATTCGCACATTAAAAAGAATTATGATTCATTACACACAAGACAATTAAAATTGACAGATACCTGAGAGCGTAGTTGATATTGAATGCAAATAAAACGGTTGCGTAAGGGTTAAAAATAAATATTTGCACGGCATTAACACGGTTAAAGGCCACGACTGATTTCAGTTTATGGGTACAATCAGATAAAACCAAAGATAAGATAGGTTTCAACGTTAAAAAGATAAAGGTTGATAGTGGTGTTTTATTTGATAACTCTCTATTTTGATTTACGGTACATTTAGATAATTAATTATAAATAATATTCACACCTTAAGGCCGGACAGTGTTTATTTTGTCTGAATTTATTAATGATCATTTTGGATACTGTCGATAAAACAAGTTTTGTATTCGCTAACACCAATAATTTATTAAGGAGTACCATTTGGATAATGAAATTTATATAAATGGATGTAAATAGTTTTTTGTCTAAATAAATCCTTCTTTACCATGTCTGTTCGAAGCGTGGAGCGCATATGGCCTCCTAATGGACGTATCTCATCAGATGTTTTCTATAAGCACTGCTCGTTACTCGGTTACTCGACCTCTCTTTTTTCGAAGAGAGTAGGGATATAAGGTAATGCTAATACAGGACTAGTTTAGCTAATCGCTCTCGCTACGTCCTGTTTTTAAGGATCGGATTGGTGAGAGGGAGTTTTTAGACATCACAAACATTCATGACTACGAACAGAAATCGAAAAATCATTTGAAAGATCAATTTATGAAACTGTCCGCACCGGGATTTGAACCCGAGACATCCGTAACCGTAGCCAACGACGCTACCAACTGTGCCATGGACACTGACATCCACTGGCAATACCGAATGAAATATTGTTTTCATTACCGTATTTAGTTCGGCCTTAAATATGACTGTTGAGACTAGTAATATAACACCAGCTTTCGTTGATTGCAACACTCGTAATTATTTTTTCCTCTACATTAACCTAAATACTTGAACTATTTGGAGCCTGGTAAGTGGGTTATCAGTTACCTGACTGTTTTTTTTAATATAAGAGTAAGGTACAAACTAAGTCGCTATATTCCCTTCACAATTGTATTCTAGCATTAAGTATTTACTTTTTTACTAATGATTCTATCGGCTGGAAGTTTTGAATGAGGAAAATAATGAAGGAGAACTCTTATCGAATACTGATTGTCGCCTTTCAGTTAGCAAAATGTGGTACTCTTATCAGGATTTGTTTGTAATGTGATTTTAAACTTGAAGAGTTTATTTTAATTAGCCTAGTCCCTAACTGACTTTCGAGAGTGACCCGAGGGTGACCGCATGGACTTTCTTCCAGAGGTTTGTGTGCACAATCTATTCTGTACTTTTTCTTATGATAATTAATACCCGAGGAATCGATTTGCTTTTCGATATTATATTTGGCCACTTGAGCATTAAGACGCGTGGTTCATTATAATTTACCAAAAACAAGTACCAGATAATGGCGCACTTTTTACTACACTCATACACTTTCTGTATACTACACATATCGTATCAGTATATTAGTATGTATGGATCCTGTGATCTTACAGCAGTGTATGGAACACGTGTATGTATCAGTATGGATCCTTGGATCCTATGGAGTTTTACGAAAGAAAATATCAAATGCTGTCGCGTTGGAGACCGGCAAACATTATCGTCAATATTTAGGTGGCATTTTGAACGACTAGTCATCAAATTTCAGTTGACATTTCTTATCAATCTTCGACACAGGTTCCTGATTAGTTTCGACATATCGACTACAGATATTTCTTTCTATCGTTGGACTGATCTCGGTTTTTCCTTGTTCACTCGTCACGCCAAAGGCAACAAATTGTGCAATCAGGGTTACCAAACTTAAAAATAGAAATATCGACATTTTATTTTAAAGAAAGGACATTTTAATCAATTCAATTATTTGTTCACCTTTGAACACATATCTTTTAACATCGAGGTTCTGGTGTTGAGGACACATTTTTTAAAATTATGGTGTTAGTGCAGAAAAGCTACATAAAACGAGTATTGATTGATGGGGTAAATCATTGTCTTGACGTACCGTTTCATGGATCGGATACTGCATTGGTGGGATGGAATAGAAACATCACAGATATCCTTGCATCTGGATATAAATCAATTCTTAAAATTGTCTATTTGAGGAATCAAACCTCGATTGCGGAGCAAATTAGAATGAAAACCCGAGAGATTTTATCACTCGGCTATTGGATGAAAATGGATCAGCATTTAAACTACCTATTTTTATTTATTTCTATTATTTATTTTGGTAAAAATCATGATATAACTATAACTCAACGATACCAATAACTTCTGTGCCATAAAGCTTATTCTTTATAATGTAAAAAAGTCTTTTTAAAAAATAAACAATAAATAATTATACTTGAGTGAGACAGTTGAACACGAATAATGCTTTAAATGCGATCATCTCAGAACTTATTTTTTATGATTTAATACCTTCTGTCAGAATACCCTCGATATTTTCTGCATTTATACATCTAAATTAACAACTCTTTATATGAAATTATCTCTGATAATCAATCAATTTAACGTTATTTGAAACTATGTATTAACTATTTTCTATGGATTCGACGGTAACTTTGTGGAAGTTCATTTGTAATTAGTAGTGTTAGAGTCATTACTCTATCAATGTTTAGGTCTTACCTCCCTCCCCACGTCCAGTAGAATGGAATAAAACCCACCCTACCCTTTACTTTTAAAGAAAAAATTAGCGTCATTGTTTACCTTTGAAATAAATAACCTTGCAATATGGCTAGTCTGAAGATCCTTCTTAAAGAGGCGAAACGCAGCACTTCAGTGATAAAACCAGTGGAATAACAAAGTTATCAATTTTAATTTTATATTGCGTATAAGCTTTCTAAAATATAAATGCGTATATGCTAATCAGGGAAAACAAAAGATTTATCGTACATTTTTTTTTTCAATCGGGATACTTCTGCCGATATTTGAATGCCTGGCAACCCTGACTGCAAAGTTCGGTTTACTTCAACGTATCACAATGTCGCTCATACTTCTCGATTGTTGATTTATCTATAAAACATAAAAAAGTTTCTACACTTAAATCCACAAATTGTTAATTACTAACACTAAATGTAATTATTATCAGTTATCGTTGATGATTGGCACTACCTTCATATCCATAATGTCAGAACGGCTTAAATGAAAAAAATCATTTAATTTCCTCCAACGTGCAACATAAAACGTTCACAATTACATTACTCGATTCAAAAGATCAAAAATATATCCAGTTGCGAAAACGTCAGCAAACAAAATACTCGCCGTCATCTAACTGAATTCTTATTGCAAAACATTTCACTTTATTATATTTTTGTTATTAACATATTTATTTCAATTTTCAAGTACATTTTATTCTAGCTTTTGAATAAAGTAGCTCACCCTCGAAAGAAGGATAGGGCTAGGACAAGATAAGTAGTTCGCCAAACCCTCCGCTACACCCCTGTTTTAAAATCGGATAAGTGGAAGTGAATTTTAGACCACAGAAATCCATACATTTATACTTGAAGCTTTCCGTATTGGGATTCGAACACCTTTAAGCACCAAGCGAAGTCAATAATGTTGACCACTATCAATACATTTAATTGAATTTTCTTGAAGGTTGCTATGCTATAAGGTTACAGTTTTATGCGGCCTTCTAATATAAAATGGATCGCCATCCGTTCAAAACAAATAAATATTTTTCTCCAGAAAGAGGCATTTTCAGATTCACAAAATTGTGAGTAAAAATATCAAGTAAGTAATTAATTAATTAATTACAAGCTAAGCGCATAATTCATCGAAAATTGATAAGAAATATGCGCAGCAATTTCACGCCCCTCTATTAATTGCGCACCATGTCACTACACAATTGCACCTGCTTAGATACAGGCCTGGTGATAAACTGATAACGTACATATTATTTGATGAATCATTGTCCATAGTTTCGGCTGGCGTGCATAACTTGTTTCGTGAAACTGAAAAAAAACACCAATTATTATTGCAAGTTGACTTGAAGAGTTTTTTTCGAGTCCCAAAACATTAATACCGTTTTTAATTATTATTATGAACAGTTGATTAGAAAAAATGCAGTTTAATCTATCGACCTTCGTGTATTAAAAGTACAACTGCATATTAGTTGCTGATCAACATGGCAAATCGATATGTAGTCAAAACATTAACATGCTTTTAAAACCCCTTAGTTGTCAAAATAATCTTCATTATTAATATTTTTTTGGATCTGTATTCGTATTTTTGCGCCGCGAAAGGATAATAGTTGTGCTGCAGCGCACTGCGTCCACAGTGAGAGCAAATCGAGAATTTTTATATTTGAAAAAAATTAAAGCAATTCGGTTACTTAGATCTCCGTTTAAATTTTTCTCGTTGAAAGAAATATTTTATTACTTTGACATTTAATGGAATAATTGTATTAATGTTTGCATGGATATTGCAACTGCAATAATGGGGAATAAAATGGCGTTTGTGTCGTGTGTGAAAAAGTATCCTTAAATTTCAATTTGCCACATACATTGGGAAGCATTGATGGCGAAAAATTTCCCAATAGAATTATTACAAACAATGAATAAATGTATCAATATAATACACATTATCAAATGAGCCTTACACAAAAGAGCCTTAATAAATGTATAAGCTATTATTAATTCATCAAATAAATAAATTATAAGTTTTGTTTATGAAATTTATATATTTTGGCTTGTGGTGTGGGGGAGAAAAGGTTGCAGAGCACTGCTATATACAATGCTTTTTGAAACACGTATACTAGGGTAGAGAATCTTTTAATGTCAGACGGTTGTAATTTATCGGTTATCTAATAAGACCGCACTTAAGGATTGATAAGGCCGCAGTTTTCCCCTTCCTTTGTTGTTGAATCAAGGACTCTAAAGGTTAATAACCCTATTAAAATAAGTTTTAATCACACCTTTCTTATGTATATTAAAATAACATGAATTATTCTATTGATTTTGTTTTTGAAGTATCAGGCTTGCAGAAGTGTCACAAGATTTTCCAGTAAAGACGAGTTGAAATATCTTTGAACTAAATACGTTAGTATAGAATTAAAATTGATAACTTAGTTATTCCACTTTATTTATTACTAACGTCGCATTCAATAAATCATTGTCACAGTATGAAATATACCGCCTCTCTTGTGAAGACTGTCAAGCTTCCTATAGGAAAGACAAGTAGAAGCTTTAATATTAGAGTTAAAGAACATCTAAGATGTCTCGAAAGTAATAATTTTACAGAGTTTGCAAATCATTTAATTGAAAATGATCATAATTTTAATAAAAATAATAACTTAGAAATACTCCATTGAGTAAACAAAAAAGGTATTAAAATGAATAGTTTTTAAATATTAATAAAACCATTAACAGTAATGGAGGATTAGTAAATAACATTTTAAATGTAGCAGGTGACTCACCATTATTAAATTTATTTCCCTTGGGTTTTTCACCTCCAGTAATTGACTTTCAAATAATCTATCAGTGTTTATGTCTTACCCCTTCCCCACGTCCAGTAGAATAGAATAAAACCCACCGCTCACTTTATTTGTAATAAAAGAATTAGAATCATTGTTTACCTTAGAGATGAATAACCTTGCGATATGTTTAGTCTTAAGATGCTTTTTTAAGAGGCGAAACGTGTCACGTTAGTGATAAACCAAGTGAAAATACTAAGTTATCAATTTTTATTATAATAAAAATGAAGTTACCGCCGATCTATAGAAAATATTAAATACGTTAGTATTTCCGTTTTCCACCCTGATATTTCGCATTGTAATACGTTTATTAAACATGTAAATATTATAAATAAAAACAATGAAATAAAAAATTATGTTTAGTCAACAAGTTTGCACCAATACTTCGTACCTATACTAAAACGAAATTGATATTTGTGTTAGTGTGTTAGTGATATTTTCTACATATCTGTACCCATCCTAAAATAGATGGGCATATTTGCCAAGGACTTAGTAATCGAAATAAAAAAAAATAATTAGTGAAATTATCTTTATCAAGCACATGTCATATGTACAATAAATACAGAATGTCACAAATCAATAAATCCATATATTTTTTGCGACACCTGTATATTATAATGAGACATTAATAATTGAAGTCGGTAAAACGATATTTTGCTTGCCATTTCTGTGAAAATTTGGAAAAGTATTGACAAAGAATATAAATAATTGATTTACTAATGTTACATGTTGAAAAAATAAGTAATTGTAAATTTCCCAAACGATTGTCTTCTCATTTACGGAAAAATTATTGTAGAAAATTGAACGTGACGAATCACCCACGTATACCATTTGTCACGCCGAAAATTTATCCCAAGAAAATTCGTAGTATCAAAAATTTTACATACCGCAGGACAATTTTTAACTTATGTTACATTAATTTGTTCGAGATAAGACCGAAAAATTGTCAATTGAATTCGTCGTACTGATTTTATATCAAATGATTTCAAAAATAAAATGCTGCAGCTTCAGTTGAAGGGTTATTTCGTAGTTATCACGTATCAGATTCAGTTTTATTTTAATTTCTTATCGTCTTAGTTATGCGTTAAGTTTATATCTACAACTGGTTTCGAATATAAAACGCATTCAGAACTTTGCAGGTGGCAATTCTATTTGACGTATTATTCCCAATGCCTTATATGAAAATTTATCTGTATTGTATATTGTATTAAATTCTTTTGCAATACATGATGTCGTTTTATTACGCCAGTTTCTTAACCGAGTGGTAACAATTTATGAATTTTGTCCAACTCCCTTGCGCTGAAATGGACTAGTAGAATATCCGAATAGACAATTTCAGACATCGATGTATGGATTCTTGTGATGTTTTCTTCCCTTCTTGTTTATAAAAATGGGGTCTTCAGAGAATGACAACGCCATTAATTTCTAAAGGAGAAGGTTTTGTTTCTGACATTATGCCAGGTCTCACTAAACTCTTCTATATTTATTGGGTCAGTAACGATTTCAATTTTTGGTTAGCAAGAAATATTAAATGGTTAGTAATTAATCAAAATAGTTAGTATACATGTGGTCAGTTAATAAAATAATTTTAAATTAAACAGTCAGATATTTATATAAATCAGTCAGTTTTTAAATCCAACCTAACCTAACCTAATCTTTATTCATTTGGCTATTATTTACTGATTGAACATAATTATTAACTCACCATTTATTATTTATAACTGACCATTTATCAAATAAGTTACTGACGTATAGTACGAAAGCCCTAGAGCAGGGGTTCCAACCTTTTTTGTTCTATTACCTCTTTCACCGTTCCCCCCTTTCCAAGATAGTTTCACTCTGCCTCTTAAGGTGCGTTCTAAATAACATTAATATACTATTTAGATTCTTTAAAATAGGCGGCAATTTTTTCTCTGTAAATCTGAAATTTCCCATCGGTTGAGATCCCCTGCCCTTGGGCTTACTACTCGCCTGCGGTCATGTATTACTATTAATATTATGTGTTAATAATTATGACTTTATTATACAGATACTGTTAAGTAATTAATGATGTATTTTACATAGTGCCGATATAGAGGAGCTCGGGATCAAAAATGACCAAATTCACTTTTTCCATAACAGAGATATATACGCTTTTCGTATGAAAACTTATCCTCTTTACAAAAAAATCATGTAACTGTTTAATTTAATGTATGTCTTCTTATTTATTCATTTGACTGTTAAGAAGACTCTAAATATTAAGTATTTTTAGCAATATTAAAAAACCACACATTAACAGCACAATACTTCACCGACAGCTGACAAATACTAGCACGCTATTGCCTGATTAAGGATTTGGTCAATTATGATACAAAAACAGATATTTTGACATTAAATTGGACGGAAACTACAAGGATTTGAACGTCGATGAAAATTCAATTCTGTTTTTTTTAATTTGTCTTTTTAATACTACAGCGTTATCTCGTGTTTTCTCAAATTTGGATTCGAGCAAGTTTCATCCCAAACTCCTCATATGTACGTTTAAGTATAATAATTCGATTGAACATAAGTTTGTAATAATTTTAATGTATTGCCTAGAATGATACAAGGCGTTTCTTAAAATGCTAGGTGTGTTCAGGCCAATTAATTAACTGAATTATAAATTCAAAACTGTGCTTATTGGACGTGTAGGTAACTAGTTAAAAGGCACTTATTAATTCTGAATACGCCCCAAATTACGACATAAAGCTATTAACACTATTAGGATGAAATTATCGGAATATTTTACGATGAGATTTTTTGGAAAAATAATCGATCTGCTTCACTTTTAAATACATGTCTCTTAGTACCTTCTTGAAAATATAAACGGTTTTCAAATAATGTTAAATTTAGCTTGATAACATTTTTATTCTACTAGTTGTTCTGCAAATAGTGTTGCAAGAACTCGAGAATTTTGAAAAAATCCGGAAAATTGAGAAAAAACACGGTAAATTGGAAATCACCTGTCATCCATATTTGTCATTTTTTTCGATATGTTGATTCAATGTGGATATATAAATATGTGGATCACGCCGAGCTTAACTTCATTCATAAAACCAGAAACGTTTCCGTAAATATTTGTGTTGGGATCAAGTAAACTACATAGATATCATACTGGATAAGTCTTTGAATTCCATCCATATCATCAAACTAATAACTCATCGTTACCTCTAATTTGTGTTACCAAATGCTTTTTTCCCGATTTTCCCATGCGAGCTTATTTACGGGTTTTTTTCCCGGCCTCATCACTAGTAACACGTCTTGACACGTGTTTCGCTCCTTTGAGAAGTATCTTTAGATTAAATCTATAGTAAGAAAGAAAAGCATCCTTAATTTTGTAATTTATAAGTTAAAAATCAATGTCTACGTTATAAGTAAAATCAAAAATGTAGTCTAAAGATGCTTCTCAAAGAAGCGAAACATGTATCAAACATATAATACAACCAGTGGAGTAACAAATTTATCAATTTTAATTTTATATTATAAATGAATTTCAACCAAATTGAAATCAACTATTTCAAGTTACCGCAGAATCCATCGAATATATTTTGGCTGGCAAATATTTTGGCATTGAGTTTAACGAGGTTAAGCTAGTGAGAAGAGTAATTGTCGCTTCCGCAAATCACAAATGTCTCAAAACTGACTATTGAGAACGGCTTGAGGTTAGCCTAAGCCAGGGGAACTTTTTAATTTATGAATCCGCAATCATTTATGTATTAACTTATTAATTTTTTATGTGCAGTATTTTGTAAATGAATGAAAACAATTGGTTTCGGCCAAAAAGTTGCACGTTGCACCCGAGGACATAGAAGGCTGCAGGTTCTATACTCCTGGCGTAAAAAATAATTTTGATTTATAATATTTGTCTTGATTTATCTGTCTGTCTGTCAAGGTACGCACGACACTGCGTCTGCGCACGACTCACGATACGCAGTCTGAGAGAGTGTTTGTGTGTGAGTGAATCATCAAAGATAGCATTAAAGTCATGATTTTGATTCATGTTGTTACCTCGGAAATTTGTTTAGCACTGCTTTTATTATTAAGGTTTTTTTCCTACCTCTTTCTTTAAGTCTTTATATCCCTTTCCCGCATGTAAGCTAGCTACGTACTGCTATCTAAAAAGATTCTGTCAGCTGAAGGCTTTGTGTGGGGAAAACACTTAAGAAAAAACCCCATACGAGAATGATTGTCTTTGAATCATTAACAAAAGTACAATTCTTGCCAAGAATCGCTCGTAATGTTGGCGTAAGTTTGAAGAACTTACTTAGCTTTTAAGATTTTTTTTTATACTGAGGGTTCTTAAGCGACTGTGGAACAGTCTAGAAATTTTAACCTTCTTGTGGTATACAGTAATGCGTCTAAACTGCTTTCCATCTTGTTTTCAAGTAGGCCTAAACTTCCCTCCATACTCTCAGTGTTAATATCCTTAGTAGGTACAGCGTGACCCAGATATCCACGTAGATAAAATTAACAAAATGTCCGCGGTGTATAATTTGCGAGGAATTGAAACAAAGATGTCGCCTGCCCACTAGCCTATAACGAGATATATGCAAGCAGTCAATTGTTGTTTGCCGATTTTTTTTTCAAAATATCGATGCGTGGGCCGCCATTTTGATTCGCGTTACCTCAGCGCGAAATAACGCGGCTTTGTGGTCGAGTGGCAGCGGTTCGCTGTCTACCCGAGAATCGCAAGGAACGGCCGCGTTCAAAGCTGTAATCATTTCCTCGCATAAAAAAACCGCAAAATAACGTGGCCTCTGACTTGAATCCATGCCCACTCCCAATATGGAGCATATGGACCTCCAATATATTTCAATAATAAGTAACTGGCTTGCGGAGTCAATCTTTTTTAATAGAAGGTAAGGAAAGCAACACTTTCTACGTATAATTTTCACTATTAGATAGAATGGATAAGAACGGTTTTCTTTGTATTCTCTAAAGTATGCCCCTCCCTCCCAATGTAGAGCATATGGCCTGCTAATGAATATATCTTATTTAATGTTTTTCTAAGATAACTGCTCTTTACTCAATTGCTCAACCTCTCTTTCGAAGAGAGTAGGGGTAGAAGGATAGGGCAAGGACAATATTAGTGGATAGCTAATTGCTCAGCTTTTAAGATTGGATGGCAATATTAGACATTACAAGCATCCACGCCTTCAAACTTCGAATCGAAATCAATAAATCGATTAATGAAATTGTCCTTACTGGGATTCAAACCGGTGAGATCAGTAACCGTAGCCAATGACGTTGTCCACTGCAC
The DNA here is from genome assembly GCA_022494535.1 of Himalopsyche phryganea. Taxonomy (NCBI): domain Eukaryota; kingdom Metazoa; phylum Arthropoda; class Insecta; order Trichoptera; family Rhyacophilidae; genus Himalopsyche; species Himalopsyche phryganea. The sequence continues at coordinate 2,782,357 of JAGVSL010000076.1, read as the reverse complement.
CACGAACTCGACAAAAGCATGTGTATATATATCAACTTCAACAGAAGTTGCTTAAAGACATACAGATTTTACTCAATGTCGATTTCATTTATCTGTAATCTGATAAGGCTGCATTCAAGAAGCTTCAATTAAATATACATAAATATTTATGGACGTTATTTTATGAATAATTGAAAACAATGAAATGAAAAAATTCAATTTAGTTAAAAGACTGTACTTGAAAACCTCGAAAGCCACATGCTACCCGCTTCTGGTCAAGTTGTTATTTAAGAAAACGTCACAAATATCCAAGCGTTTGCATAAATTTATGATTGAAAAATCATTGTTCGAAGGTATTCATTAAGAAAATTTGAACCCTTGACTGCTAAACCGAAATGGACAACAGCTAAAAACGTTAACCACTCGGCTACATTACTGACAAAAGTTGCTTAGATTAGAAGTGGCTGTAGTACTTTCACAGTACGTTCACTTTGTTTAAATTTTAATATAAAGCTTTTTATCCATTACTTTGGGTTGCATATGGTGCAAACAGTTTTTTATATTTCTAATTCTTATCGAAACTACCAAGACCAAAATATCGAGGGTATACTGACAAAACACATGAAGTATTTTTTTGATTATTTTCGGTTTTAAATGTCAAAATGTTTGCAATTTAACGGTTTACGTACTGATAAAACGTATGGTATCATTGAATATAATGGCTTTGAAAAAAAAAAACAGTTCAAGTCGTATTGTTATTTTTTTTATTCTAGTAAAAAGCATGCTATAACTGTATCTCATAGATACCAAATCTTATGATTAGTATGCCAAAAAGTCTATACATGTGAAATCATTTTAATTTAATTTAATTTAAATTTTAGGAATGCTATCTTTTCATTCTCTTGAAGCACGAAGATCGTTTTCGATTCTAAAGCAATTCTCTCTTCTTCTTCGGGGACGAGTTTATAATCCTGAAATTCTCATGACTATCAATTTACATGCTCCCAATTGTTATCTGCGTGACCGAAACCATATCCAGACAACTTTTATTCTTAAAACTTGTGATTCACGTCGGTCATTCGAATCACCAGTTGCAAGAGCCGTTTGGATGATTAATGCACTGTAAGAGAGCTGGATATTTTGAACACTAAACTCTGGGTATTGTTCACTAAATATTTTTTCCTTGTAAATTAATAATGTCTTGTTTTTTTTGTGTATAATAATTTAAAAAAAATGTTTTAATTTTCATTTACATTTTTATTATTAGTATTGTTTTCAATAATTATTATTATTTTTACTGTGATTATGTTTGTGAAATGCTTGGCGCATTGGCGTCAGCTGTAATGCCATACATTTCAATTTCAACTAACAATAGAGTACTTTGAATAGAAAAATACTTTTAATGCGATTACCCCAGAACTTATATGTATGATTTTCTATCAGTATGCCTTTGATATTTTTAAAAAGTAAATTCAATTTATAAATTTACGTGTGACGATAGAAAATATAGAAAATCATGCACGAAATGTTTTTTTAGGATTCGTCCCAATGGCAATTATGCCACTGGAAAGACAATATTAAAATGGGTGACCAACTCTAGAAGTCGGTAAAGGTGATTAAATCCCTTAGAACGCAGTGTTAAGAACTCCTTGATTAGAATATTTGCCCACACGAATTATTACCAAACTATTTAAACAATTTTTCCTAAATTAAAAAAAAAAATCATTTCCGTCTTATTTATTAGCTGAATAATGTTTGTTTTTCATTTATTTTAATGCTTCGGCGCCCGACTTAATTTAATTCTATGACCTTTTGAATAAATTTATAAATTAATTAAATTTTCCTTGGCAGTAAAGAAACATACAACACATACACAGACAATATTAATATAAATAAAAAATACATTCACATGAATGCTACGTTATAAGTTTTACTTTTAGTCAGTACCTAGATATCGTTGTACGTTATCAGATATTGCAAAACATAAACATTATGATTTAATATTTTTATTTTCACTTTATTTTTCACACACATTTTTCATGTGTGGTAGCTTCATGGGGGTTTTTTTTACCATGTCCGTTCCCAATGTATAGCATATGGACCTTTGATGGAGGTATCTTAAAAGAAGTTTTTTTCTACAGGAACTGCTTGCTACTCAGTTGCTCGACCTCTCTTTTTTCGATGAGAGTAGGGATAGAAGGATAGGGCTAGGACAGGACTAGTAGTTATCTAATCGCTCTAACTACGCTCAATTTTTATTATCAGCGGATGGGTGGGAAGGAATTTCACACATCACAAACATTCATTAACAAGTTTAAAAATCAATTTATGAGATTGTCCGTACCGGGACTTGAACCCGATACATCCGTAACCGTAGCCAACGACGTTAACCACTGCACCACGGAGCCGACGGCTTCATTGGTTACTAAAGCCAAATAAATCCTTTATAACAATAACAGAACCAATCTCAATAAAATCTGTTGCAGGTCTCATACAGTATATACAAAAATATTGATTTAACTAAGGTGTGGGGAACCTTCTCGTGTCGCAATGCCACATTCACAGGTATGCCCATCAATGAATGGCGCATTGATTCCAGCTGTAATCAGAAGTTGTTAACAACAAATTAATCGATTTGTGACGCACAGGAAATGCTTCATTCACTATTATAAAGACATTAACAGAATTGTGTATTTAATTGGCAGAAGTCCAGTTGGTTAAGTTTATCGGTTAGTTCCACAAGAATCTATGTGGAATTAATATCTTTGCTATTATTTTTTATTTATAGACAGTTAATTAGATTGAACAAATAGTGTATTTTATCGAAAAAGTCTTTGATTACATGCGTCTAATAGTCACTCGTACATAGATTAAAGGTCATAGCTGTCACGATTTTTAATTCGATGTAAAGGTAAGCCACTTCATGGTACCTGAGCATGAGTTAAGTATGAAGAATAAAAAAAACCGATGCGAATATAGCCTCTATAAAGTATTTATCGGCGCAGTAGTAAATTTGGCGTAGGATGGTTTACCGTTCATATAAATTTCATTGTGATTGCTTGAATCACAGAATCATATTCGATCGAAACCAATTTGTCTAGTTTTTTTTTTGCGTTACACAATATCTGCCCTACCCATTTTTTTCATTCCGCTTCCAGTGTGTACCATATGGACTTCTAATGGAGCGCATTAACAGAGATCAAAAGTCAGTAGCGTATGCACTCTCATAGGAACGAAGGATGGGTTAAGGAAAGAAATTGTAGCTACTTTATTGCTCTCTACAGTTCGTTTACAGGATTGTGTAGGAAAATTTGTCCAACCTTTTAATACTCATATGCAAACTTAAGAATCTATGCCCATGGTGCTGTGGTTGCACACTTTCGATTACGCTCGATTTCGACAGTTTCATAAACAGATTTTCAATCGATTTATGAATTTCTGTTCAAAGTCGTGGATGTTCGTAATGACTTAAATTCGCTCTCACACATCCGATCCTAAAAACGGGGCGTAGCGACAGCGATAAGCCAACCACTAGTCCTGTTCTAGTCACATAATTCATCATTATGTTCCTACTTTCTTCGAAAAAATGAGGTTGAACAACTGTGTAATAAGCAGTTCTCGTAAAAGTACTTCTGTTAGGATACCTCTATTGGAAGCGGACATGGTTAAAAAAAATTGATATTGCATGGACATATCGGGCTGCATGACGAAATCTTTTTTTATTATTTTTCTTAAATAAATTCAATATGATATTTTTCTATATTTAGCTGATCGCGTACATATATGAGTTCCAAGACATAATTATTCAGTATAACTTATTAGATAAAGCCAATTTATGATTGTTCGAGTGCCCCAGGAAAGCTTAATTTGGGCCGCATGTGGTAAACAATGGAAAGAACTACCGAAAGCCATGCCTTTTGTAAACAAAACCATAAATCAATGTATAAAACCAATTGCCATTCGGGAATTCAAATATGTGATTCACCCACTCGACTACAGGGCTGATGCTATTTTTATTCTCATTGGAAAAATACATACATACAATAATACACTAGGGCCTTGTATAACACGGTCATATGGTTCCACAAAGACGTCGTGTAACACAAATCCGTGCTATACAACGAGGTTTGAAGTTCATACAAAATTAGGGTATGCGTTCCAAAAACATATCGATGTTTGTTAATACCCTTAATTTTTTTTGATAAACAATCGAAAAAATATACATTTACGTATTTATTGAAAAAAAACTTTAATAACATATAATAGATCATTCATTCATCATCGCTATCACTTACAATTCTATATGTTCGAGTCTTTTTTGGATAGGTTCGAGATCGGTTGTGAGTTTTTATTATCGGGGTATTTTTGGATTTAAACTTTAAAAACTCGGTAATAACCGATTCTTTGCGTTTAGCGTATAAATCTTTACGTATTTCATGATAAGGGGCCAAGATCTGTATTGACTTCAAACTTATTTCCATTATAGGATCATTTTCGATAAAAAAATCCTGAAACCGTGTTATATAAAGCGTGGTGTACAAAAATATGTCATAATTCATCAACCGTGTTATACGAGGTCCAAGTGTATGTCGGTTTGGTATAGAAGCTGGTTACATTTTTAAACTATTGACAACCCTGTTATATTTCATACATTTGTATAATTCCACTAACGACTAATACTAACTTCTATATGTATACCAAAATACTTGGATTTGCGAGTAGGCAAGTGGTCGGCTTATAATATTATTATTTTTTATTAAAAAAATTAAATAAATACTGCATCAATGTTTTGTAAAATATTTATAAACATCCTTGACTCGTTAGAGAAGTATTTTAAATATTTTTATTCTGCCTTGTCACTCTTCAAAGAAATAAATCACTCTGGTCACGACGCATCGCTTTTATAATATTCTGATTTATTTCGTTTATTTATCAAAATTAGATTTAAATTTTCATCGAATCGAACTTTATTATTACAGTCAATTTTTGGTAATATTTCTTTTTGACGATTGACCAGAATTTATTATTAAACAATCTAGAACAGGGGTGACGAACCTGCGGCCTTATAGGGTCTCAAGTGCGGCCTCCACTCCCTGTTTCCTCAAGTTTTACTGAAATAAACTAGGGTTTTCCCAAACTATGTTCCGCGAACCCTTGTGATGGTTTTATATGCTGATCCAGCTGTAACAAATTTAAACATGTTTGATTTCATATTGATATTATATACCCAACAAAATAAACAACTCGTTCCATTAAAATTGTAGGGTTTGCAAAACGTTCCAACGTAAGAAAAGTTTGAGAAATTATAAAATAATGTACATACATTTTTATGTATGTTTCTTAAATGCAGCCTTATTTGTTTTTAAAATAAATGAATGCGGCCTTCCGAGAGAAAAATGTTCGTCACTCCTGATCTAGAACTACAATGTTATAATAAATTTTATATAGAGAAGGAATTTTATGTCTTTGTGTTTGTAAGTCACCTAAAAATTTTAATAGATCTGATGTCAAAAATGTGCCTAATTCATAATATTAAATCAGAGATTCCCAAACTTTTTTGCTCGCTTTCCCCTTTCACAAATGTTGTATTACCACCTTCCCAAGATAATCTAACTCTATCCCAAAAGATGCTTTCCAAATATGTATATATTTTATATTGAAAATCTTTAATAAACGGCAGCAATTCCCCCCCTGGAACTCAAAAATTTACTTCTAAGGAAGAATTCTCCACTAGTTGGGAACCCTTGTATTATATACTAACCAATCTAAGTGAATTGGTTACTTTCATTTTTATACATCTTTCCCTTATAGTGATATGTATTTAGGATCCCATTAGTTCAGCTAGTAGCGTCGTTGTTCTGGAAGAAGACACTTACTGAAAAATACTAATAACCTTTAATCTTCGATCTGCATTTGACTTATAAGGAATACAAGGATAGCTTAAAATAATTTTAAACGATATGCTAAACCATTCTTTCTCTTTTTTCAGATGCGAAGACATCATAAGCAATTACTAATAATAAAAGTAACTATTTATTCATTAAATTTGCTTAGTGCTAATTTTATAAACTTTCATTCTAAATAAATCTGTGATAAATGCTTGAAAAACTCAAAGTATTTATAAATTTGTGCCTTTTAATAAATTGAACTATTTGTGATAATTTTCATAGAAATAACAGTAATTCTAAAATTGGATTAAATTCTGTGGTAAATTGGAGACTCAAATATTACTTTTGTTTTCAATTAGTTGGTGAAAATCAGATATTATTTGTGCTGAAACAGATTCCATCAATCCTTTGGATTTGGCATTTGGTGATGTAGTGTCGTTATCATCATCAGAAGCTTTATTTGGTGACTGCCAATGAGCAATGGCTTCAGACAACGATGATAATAACTGCAACGAAGATATAACGAACTCATTCGCCGAGTATAGGTGAGTCATTTATTTTTAATTGTAAAGCAGAATTTCAGTAACATGAAACTTTAGGTAATCGGCACTTTCAGGGCCATGTCTCTAACCAAAAGATTTAGGACTTTACTGAATTAATTACGATTCAGTGGTTAACTATCAACTCTTTGTGGAAAAGTAATTTATTTTTAAATTTGTGTGTTTTTAGTCAATTAACCTTTATCCGCCCAGCGGTCCCTTACGGGACCGTTGATGATGGCACATTTCGCGATCGGAATACACCGATTTATGATTCAAGTTTTCAAAATATAAATATTACCTTAAATAAATAATGACTTTGAGATACCGAATCATAATTTTATTTTTGCATTCAATAAATATTTTTGCAATAATGAGTAATGTAAACATCTTTATTTCGGGGTCAGTAAACATCTTTATTCATATGTCAGGAGTATAAAAATGGTCCATATATAGACAAATGTTTTAAAAATTTAATCTTTGTGTAGTTTTAAGGTTTGAATTGTAGTCTTGTAGTTTGATTCGCTATTTTTTTTAGAAATTTTATATTTTTTAATTTAATTTTGGTGTTAATTTTATAGTTTTAATTCCTTTAGTTTTATTTAAAATTATGTAAATTGTGAAAAATAGTGAATAAAGCTTTCATAAAATTTAAATAATCATTTTTTCGATGATGCTTTTTACTTTACCCAAATCTGTTGACTAATTTTAGAGATATAGTTATTTTAATGACAGCTTAGGATCATGCAATAATTGCAAAAAAATGGTCGGACGGATAAAGGTATGTCATTAATGACATTTCGCGAGAGTTTTAAAAACAAATTGATATTGAAAAACAGTCTCATTAAGAGATTATTTTGTCAGCAAAAGAACATCATTAAGTTTCGCTACATATTTACAATAATACACAGTTGATAAAGACTTGTCTATTTCACTAACTTATTACTTTATAATACCTGTAAAGCGCAAGTGGCCTACTTAACCAGTGGCCAATTATTATTTACAATAAATTTGTTCATCTCAACCAAAACGCCCTAGTGTGTTTCAAAAAACATTAATAACACTTACGAAAAGAAATTGATTAACGTCACTGGCCGTTTTTCTAAATTTAATAAATCTCCGTTTAATAATTGGTTTTTTAATATTTAAGTAGCTATGAATGTCTAATGAAAGCAGAAATAAATTAAAACAAGATTGAGTCACATATCATCTTTTTAATAAAACAATTTGTTTTGTACTACTTCCAAATTTTTATAATAATCAGTTGATTTCAGTTGATAATACTCGCAATGAGCAAAACAGGTCGTGATCATTATAAAAATAAGAAAGTAGCACGTAAAAAAATTGTGTTTGATTTTTTAAATATGATGCATTTCCACCTAGAATTGAGATTAATGTCAATACCACAAAATTAATATTATTTCTTTTTTAAACATTAAATGCGTAAAAGAAAAACTTTTGCTTAGTGTCTTTTATTTTTTTTTCAATTCAATTCCGTAGCCTGACAGATACTTAAGCAAGACATTACTGATTTTATGAGAGCCCGCCACGTTCCCCACAGTTTTCGTTGGTAAATACCAACAGCAAAAGCAGTTAATTAAAAAATATTTTGAATAGTAAAGTTATTCATATTTGAAATCATATCGTTTAGTGGGAAAGATGATTCTTTTTGAATTCATATTTTACTGTCGCGTAAGGGCGTAACGCATAACGTACAAACGATAGTTTTTGAGGAGTGCGAAATGAAACAAAAATACTTCTTAGCTGCGAAGTGAATAGAGCAAGTCCACCTTTTCAAAATTCAGATATATTAGTTTTTAAATTTGAATTATTGAGATTTTGTACACTTCCATGTATTTTTTCACTAACGACCCGGGTTTCGCCTTTCGGCATCTTCAGGCATTATTCGAGCGCACGAATGGACTCGAATTTACAGACAGTAAACAGTGTTTAACGTTTATACTCAAGATACACACACGACAAATATTATTTACCAGATAAAATATTAGTCTAGGATCTACACTGATACCTGAGATAAAATTTCGAGAATCGCCTTAATCCTTGTTGTGTAAACAAACACATTAACAGAGTAGCAAATTGTCGCTTTCCAACTAATATTAGAATTACCAGTGATTTTACAATTATAATACATTGTGGGTTTCGACAAGATGCAATTCGACGAAAGGATAAATATATACAATCATTCCACATTTAGTGGGTTCTGTTAGGTGACCATGAGATGAATTTATTAATATGGGAATATCAATATATATATATTTACGAAATCATTCACGTATAGGATACAGCAACGGGGAGTTTGAAATATTCAGCCGGATAATCCGTTTCTAAGTGGAAACTGTTAAAATCGAAGTTTGAGTTGACCGAGGTTATACCATCTAATCCAAAGTGCAAACTATCGAACTAAAAGTACAAGTGTACTAAGTGAATACAATCTAATACAATAGTGCGATTATTTATAGGCTTATAAATAATTGCACGTTGTGTTAGATAGTATTCACTTGGTACACTTGAATTTTTATTTCGATAATTTGCACTTTGGATTAGATAGTACTAACTTAGTAGAATTAAACTTTGATTTCAATAGTTTCCCCTTAGTCACGGATTCTTTTAACAAAGTGAGTTATGTTGTAATAGGTTATGTTATGGTTGGTCTGGTTTGGTTTGGTTTGTGTAATGTATTCTAATGCGTGGAGCAAAGACAGTATAGCCGGCCTTATAAAGGGTAGAATTGCGACAAGTATTTTCATTTCATTACAGCTTCACGCAACTATCGATTTCAAAGTGAAAACTATTCTATCAATCTGAAATTTTGATTCAATGTTAAAATATATTTTTATTATGTGGGATCACTTTATTTTAAGAGAAAGAATTTGTTTTTTGTGGAATGTATTTGTTATAAATGTAAACTATTTTTATGAAAGTGAATATGATCTAAAAAAAAGTGCATTTAATTGTAAGCCTTATTTATAACCCTTTTAAAAAACGTTTGGTCAAATATTTTATATTATTTTATATTATTCTTTTTTTAATAATGAGGATATTTTCCCGTGCGATGATATTAAAAGATATATTGTTGTCAACAAATCAAACACAGTGAATTTAACATTATCATGAAACTTAATTCTACTAGTGGTAATTCTTCATTTGTTCTAAATCGTAACATTAATAAAATATGTCATTTCAAATGGTAGATAACATTGCTCGTAATGTGTATATAACTAGCTGGTTTAATAACCACTTTCCATAAATCAATAACAACAAACGAAAATTAGTTTACTCCTCACACTCTTGGCCAGAGATTCACGGTAGGGATATTTAAGCCATGTAACAAAACACTCCATCATTTGATTTTTTTTACAAAGTCTTGAAATCGAATGCAATCTATAAATGGTTTGAAACGTCTTACAATCATTGCAAATCCAGTGTTTTCTCTGAAAGACATATTTTTTCATTACTTCAGCTTAAAATTAACACTTAAAGCGTTGATGTATTAGCAAAATTCAATGGAATTCATCGTTTTTCTCGTCTAACGAAATACAAGCTACGTTAAATTCAAGCTAATTTTGAATCAGTTCTGCCAACGGAGATTCGCCTCAAAAGAATAACAAATAATAAACGAACAAGACACCTAAAACGATATTGCATTTTGATCACGCACTCCTTCGCTACTCTATATTTATGATTCGTTTCCACAGAGATGAGTGATGTTTATGTAAAACGATAAATAACTGAATAAAAACTATACAATATATGAGTCGCGATACACGCTCCCAAAGATTTTAAAGATTTGATTAAATCACGAATTGTTATGGGCAGTATGATAGTTTTAAGTGTACAATATTCTTTTACACTGTTCTGTTTTCGGATCGCGTTTACCGTGTGAAACGAGGATCGAAGTCGCGTAAAAGAACGACAATTTTAATTTTGGAAAAATTTTGAATTGCGAACAGGAGACGAAATTGGAAGAAATTTTAAACTTGCACCTGGAAAAATCGATAGATCGAAAGATCAACTATGGAGATTAACAACTTATTTAATTGAAAAATCGCCAGGAGAGTGTTTAGCGATTCAGCGACTATTACCATTGATTGTTTTGAGATATACTTGGCAGAACTGAATTAAAATAATTTTAAAAATACTTAAGTATTTAATTCCACAAGAACTATATTATAATGTATTAATATGTAGTCGATGGGTATTTAGGCATATCGCTATTGTTAAAAATATCTTGGCGTGGTGTTAAAATAGCTATTATTTATTACTATAAATTACAGTCAAAGGTAATGGTAAGTATAAAACCATATAAGTAAACAAACTTAATGTTATCACAATATTATACTATAATAATTAAGCAATATTTATGTTACTGTCCACATATTTATAAAACATAATTTTGTCAGTGACTCATAATTTTACGCTCGGAAATATAAAACTCTGTAAGTAAACTAACAATAAACTAAAATAATATTTTAATAAAACAGATATTCATACTTCACGCATTTATACCAAAAATATAAACGAGTTACAGATAAACAGATAAATATTTATTTTGTTATTAAAATATCACTCAATTCTCGGTATTGGATTTATCAGTAGAATATCCCTCAGACAGTCTTTGATACTGCGCAAGTTGTATCGACGCGTTTATAGTGCGGAATGCCAAGTGGTTTGTCTGTCTCTCAATCCTTAAAAAATTGCAATTTTACATTTAATATTATGCAGCGACTCGAAAAATATGTCTTAATTACTGTTGCCAGAGTTAATACTTGGTATTTATGAAGAAAGTATCGTGTTTTGGAATAGCTTCCAAGCATCGAATGCTTCTCCAAGAGTGTGTCACGAGTGAGAGGATATGGAGTGACAAACTCAACCATTTCTTGGGAACGTTGAGTGGTAAATGAACAGTCAGTCAGTCGTGGAGACGAAGACGTCCTGTACGACAGTGGACACGACGTTTCATTTAGTTTTTTTTAACAATATACGGTCCAAACGTATAGCATAAATATGAACTTCTAATGGAGCTTGTCTCAACAGAAATTGTTCTATGATAATTGCTTATTACTCAGTCGCTTAACCTCTATTTTTCGAAGGGAGTATGAATAGACGGATAGGACTATGAGTGGAACCGGTCTTGGTCTTTATAAAAAATGTGGAACTAGGTAGTGCAAAAAATATATTTTTATAAATACAAATAATTCTCTTTTTTTTCACGGTTTGAATATCGCACGGAGCAATTAGATGGAATCTTTCTTTCATTAGATTCATCGATGATAATGAATATCTTTTTACCCCCTTTTTGCACGGACCTCAATAATGGCAGAATAATACGTTACTCTTTTTAAACTGTTAATTTATTTCTAATGAACCGTATTTCTTTATTACAATAGCTCTTTTGTAATTATATAATCATAATCTAGTTACAGTTGAGTCAGTGCAAAACAAACGTGGATATGTCCCATTGAATGTAAACTTTACATAAATTTGAATGAAATTTATCAACGTATAAATCATACTTTGAGTTATCCATCACTGACCACGGATTACCGCTATCACCCATGTAAAAAGAGCATTGAGTTTATAATTTCATTTCCACCAAGAATAGTGTTGACTAGTGTTAATAAGTGTTAATTACCTAAAAAGTGAATAATACTACAAGATTAACACATGTATTTCTACGAAGAATATGAAAAATTTATCAATAAATTATTTTTCCTATTTTGGAATTAATTTTCCTGCATATTTTCTTTTACCTGCTACTGCTATTGCCGAACAGAGCTACCAGTAGCTTGGAAGCTACTGTTTGGCGACAGCTGATTTACACGATTGTTATCCAATAACTGGTGTCATATTAACGCATTCATTCTTGTATCAAATATTGTCCTTGAGAAATAATTGTATGCAATACATGTAGTCCTCGACGTACGACGATTCGCAATTACGACCAAAATTTTTAAAAAGATTTTTTTTATTGCATCACGGAGCACCATTGACAAAAGTTGATGCATATGGAAAGAAAGATCAGTTTCAGCATTTTCAAACTAGAATATTGAAAAACAATATTGTAAACAGAAAGGAATATCAACGCAATTCTTGCAGGAGTAACCTTATTTAATCTACTTGCATTATAAAGCATATTTTAATTTTCAACGCAATTCTTGCAGCCAAACCTTATTAAAATCACTCGCTTTACAAGCTAAAAATAAGAATGTATTTACAAGGGGTTATTCTGTGCTTAAGTTATTAATAACAGATGGTCTGCGGGCCAATTTGCAATAATATTGTGATTGTCGTTAAACAGCGCGCGCTCTGATGTGCTAAAATATATCCGTACCATTTTTTTTTGCAGCTGCTTTATTTCCACAAATGAAAGTGACGCCACTGAAACTGACCTGAAACCAATAATATTTAATTTTAATATTCTGTATGGAATCCGATTTACGGCCGATTCAACTTACGACCAAAGTATCTCGGTCGTAAGTCGAGGGCAACCTGTATACATATAAATGTAGTTCAAGGTAAATTTGAAAAAAATATAAGATATTTTTATTTATTTTGAAAAACCTATTGTGACGTAGATCTTCCAAGAATTACAAAGAATGTTTATTTGTATAGAATCTTATCGTATTAATAAAAAAGTGATATTTGATTGATACCTGATAAAAATGATAACGATTGAATATTTCATAACATTTTGAAATAATTTATCAATTCGATTCGTATTAGTAGGAAGTTTATACCTAAAATTTGAGTGCAGGATTCCCTGCCATATTTTTCTTCTTGTCGCCTCACGGATAAGAATTCCAACTATTAGAATATCGATTAGTTTCTGAAGTATGATGCTATTAAAAAATCAATTTGAATAATTAATAACATAACAATTCCAATACCATTCTATTGTATTACACTATTTACAATTTGCAGCTGCGTCGGATTAATTCAACGGTATTTCATCAATTACTGAAAAATTTAAAGTGTTGTTTTAACCCATAATCATTCGTTTTATGATAAAATATTAAAAGTGCCCGAGTTGTGTGAAGGCAAAGATAACCACAACCTGGGGTATTCGTTATTGTTCTTGAAATCTAGAAAATTTTTGACGTGATCTTTCGTCAATTTCGTAAAATATTTCATTCAAAATTATTACGAATACTATTCGAATATCGAATAGATTAAAGTGCCGAATATATTCGGATATCGAATAGATTAAAGTGCCGAATATATTCGGATATCGAATAGATTAAAGTGCCGAATATATTCGAATATCGAATAGATTAAAGTGCCGAATATATTCGAATATCGAATAGATTAAAGTGCCGAATATATTCGAATATCGAATAGATTAAAGTGCCGAATATATTCGGATATCGAATAGATTAAAGTGCCGAATATATTCGAATGTCGAATAGATTAAAGTGCCGAATATATTCGAATATCGAATAGATTAAAGTGCCGAATATATTCAAATATCGAATAGATTAAAGTGCCGAATATATTCGGATATCGAATAGATAAAAGTGCCGAATGTATTCGGATATCGAATATTCGAGTTGTTATCCCTACTTACGGAATAGTCAAATCAATATAGTTTAACTTAATAAAAGTATCATTTTTCGTTTTATCAATAGCGACACGTGTCGTCAAACTATATAAATCTATTACATAGTATTTTTATTTAATAAAATGACTCAAATCAATTAATAAAAGTCCGTCTTAAGGATCCTATCAAAGGAATAAAAATAACAATATGAAAATAAATCTGATTTTTAAAATATTCAAAACATATTTTTATTGATGGTTTTGAAGTGCAACATGAAATTATTGATTTTATAACTATTATATTTGTATATTCGATACCAAAGACACGAATAATGTTTGTAATATATCCGCTGCCACACGGATCCGGGAAAATACAACTATAATAGAAATTCTTCCCTATCCGAAGAGAAAGATTAGAAACGGACCAACACAGTATTTTAACAAAATTAATAATATTTCTGTCCAATATTTCAAACTACTCCCAATTAGAATTCAACACTTGTTTATTGAATGTTCACATTCAGTATTCGTAAGGTGGTTGTCTTAGTTTCATTCTATATAAAAAGTCTTTAGCTAACGGAATCTTTAAATATAAAGTACTTAGCAAGGAAAGTAAATAAATACAGTATCTAAATTGTTTTTATAAATGTCTTCTTCCAATGTGGAACATATGGACTCAACAGAAACTTTCTTAGAGAACTACTTGCTAGTTAGCTGCTCAATTTCTCTTTTTTGGACGAGATTATAAATAGAAGCATATTTTTAATATTTTTAAAAGTAAAACACAATTCATTTGTACTACTTCCACATTTTTATCATGATCAGGACCGGTTTCGCTCATCACGAGCATTATCAACCAACTTCAGTTGATAATGCACGTGATGAGCATTGAGTGATGAGTCTTTCCACCAAGAATTTACAGTTAACACCTTAAAAGTGATATTTTTAATACACTATTAAAATTGATACTGAAGTTAGCCCACTGGTTTTATTATTAGTTGTGACAAGTATCTTTAGATAAGCTCTTTCGTAAGGTTTTTATTTATAACGAATGGTTAGGTAACAAATTCATCAATTGATTGAGAAATAAATTCATGAAACACTCAGTGCTAGGATTTGAACCTATGAGCACCGTAACCAAAAACAACGACGTTGAACATTTTACTTAAGGCATGATGGTCTGTTGCAAACCTAAAATTAAGCCACATAATTGCAGTCGGTATATTTATATTATGTAGGAAAACTAATAAGTTCTTTATACCGTCTATTAGACCAGTACCAATTAAATTATTACTATTTTGTAGTCTGGCAATAATATTGTTTTGTCTCCTGACATCTTGGGGTATAAATAAAGCCGTGATCTTAAGCGGATAGCTGTCCACTTCGTGATCAATGTTGCTCTTCGGCTGGGAAGTATTTGTCCAGCAGCGGACTGTGGAAGGGGTAGGTTTTGGCGGCAAAAAGCGGCCGCCTCCAGCGCGCGTGCGCCGACTGCTAATTTTCACTTCTCAGTCGGCGCATAGTGGTACACAGGTACACAATTGACTAAATGACACCACTCGCATCCATATGCATCGGGTGACCATCACACTGCTGATTTATTCGGGCAGATATGCTTTACAACATTCTACTCTTTCTAGCCGAAAATTTATTAAATACCTCTAGTATTAATTCAGTTCTCTTGAAAATATAATTAATAAAATAGTTATTTGTTAGAAAATTCATATTTGAAATATGGCGACGAATTTTAGTACCAATATTTTGTAATTCACGTAAATTATCGGTTTTCTCGATTCCAATGATTGGTTATTTAGTATTTTCCTATATTCCCATAATATCTCAAAATAATCAGTTACTAAATTAAGCGGTCAGTAAATATTCTAACCAAACAACACCAAAATACTGCCGGCTTATTATTTTTACTAACCGATTTTATAAGTAGATATTTACCGTTTATGCATTTTGTTTCTGACCAAATAATAAGTATTTGTTTTCCATGTGTAATTTAATCATATCGACACTCCCTATAATCATGTAAGCGCAAAATATGTGATCATATGTCTTTTGCATTTTCGTTGTCTACGGGCAGGTATCAAACAATAGGGAAAATTAGATTAAAA
The DNA here is from genome assembly GCA_022494535.1 of Himalopsyche phryganea. NCBI lineage: Eukaryota > Metazoa > Arthropoda > Insecta > Trichoptera > Rhyacophilidae > Himalopsyche > Himalopsyche phryganea. The sequence goes on along the minus strand of JAGVSL010000076.1, from coordinate 2,766,274 downwards.
ATAGTATCAGTGTCCCAATTTCGAAGAAGATACATGAAGTCGTTACTTTGCAATTGCGTTACAGGATTTTACGTCGGGAGTGCCGATATATGCTACGGGGTTCAAAACCTAATATTCAAAGAACGTTAAATGTGGACTTTTCCAAAAACATTCGCTTCTAATGTGTTGCATTTATATGTTTGGTTGCTATTCGGCCGTCATTTGGAAAGGGTAAGGAACGAAGGATGGGACTGGGAGAAGGCTTATGGCTAGCTAAGTGCTCTTTTTTACGTCTCGTGGCAGGAAATTTCAACATCACAGATATTCATTCCTTGGAGCACACAATTAATAAATCTATCGTTTGTGTGTGTGTTATTTGAAACGTCAGTTACTGCCATATAGACTTTTATTGATTTTTAATGATTCTGAGCTATTCGTTTTCGAACTTTTATTCTTTACTCGTTGGATTTTTTGTACATTCTTTGACTCGTTCGATATTTTAAGTTCACCTAACATAAAAAAAAACGATACTTATAGTTTTTTTGTAACAAACCACTCAATAATAATTAACCATGGTCACCACACGTATGTGACTTGAGTGGTATGTACCCATAAGCGACTATGGTTTGGTCAATCAGTAGCCACGATCGCGATTGACGACTTTTGTTTTCAATTCGATGAATTAATGCGTTTTTTTTTGCCGCATCGATCCAAACTGAAATCGATCTTTGCGCAGAAAATCTTCAACAATAAATAAATATAAGCTTTGACATATTTTCTATTATTTAATCAAACAGTTTTGGAATCATAGATATTATCTATATTATCGACAATTAAAAATCTGCAGTCGTAGGTGGTAACTGTAATAATCATTTCATTCTAATATGTTCAAATAATCGTTTTTATTGTTCGATATAATCAACGAGTTTACATTGTTTATAACGGCTATTAATCTGTTTTTGTGTCCAACTTACTGGTGAGCCCGAAACTTTTGAACTTTACAAGCTTAATTTTATACGTATCTATAATTAAATATGTTATTCTTAATTGAAAATGATTTATCAATGAAAATTAAACTTATAATATATCGACGTTATACTAAAAAAAGGCTTTAAGTCATAAAAATAAGTTTTGGGGTAATCACATTTTAAACATTTTTTTTTTCAAAGTTGTTTCTCCCAAGTATAATTGCATGTTTTTAAAAAAGATATTTTATACATTATAAAGAATAAACTTTTTGGCATACAAGTGATAAGATTTGGTATCGACGAGTATTAGTTATATACTGGTTTTAGCCAGAATAAAAAGACAATAGTTTGCTTTTTTTCAAAGCCATATTACCCTATGACTATTTTGACATTTAAAATAGAAAATCATCAAACACTGACATAGTGCGATCTGTCAGTATACTCTTGATATTATAATATAAATAATATGTACGAATTAAAGACAAAACGAATATGTTTAAGGGCACGCTATGCACTCGAGATATTAAGGTATGTAAGTATAATGTCGGCGACCGTGACGCAGGTGGTAGCGGCGTTGGCTACTGGTACGGACGTCTCGGGTTCAACTCCCGGTGCGGACAGTTTTAATAAATTGATATCTCAATCAATTTACAGATTTCTGTTCGTAATCTGAGTGTTTGTGAAGTCTAAAAACTCCCTCCTCACCCACCCATCCAATTCGTACGCGATTAGTTATCCACTCGTCTTGTCCTAGCCCTATCCTTCTATCCCTACTCTCTTCGAAAAAAAAATAGAGGTTGAGCAACTGGGTAACAAGCAGTTCTCATAAAAAAATTCGGTTGAGATACTTCCATTAAGACATATGCTCCATAATAATTTATAACTGTTTTAATTTGAATTGTTGAAATTTTGTACATTTCCACGTCTTTCGTCACTAACAACCTGGTTTTCGCATTTCGGCATCTTCAGACGAGCACACGAAGTTTCAATAATTAAAATTTGATATTGAAATTCCATCAAGCACCCTCAGTCGATGTCTTAAATTATCTTAAATCATATATAACAGTGCTTGTAATCAGTTAAGCTTTCAAATTTCTAATCACCAATACAATGTAATTTAAGCTCAAAATTAACAATCTTTTTAAACCACAAACATTTTTGTGTTTTATGAATATTTCATTGGTTATTTGTTTATACTACATATCTAAATAAACCCTAATGCTACAAGTGCCTGTGTCAAATTTATTAATTGTTCAGTACAGGCTCAATAACAATATACATATACCATTAACTTTCAAATTACTGTTGTGTTATTGTTTTGTGCTAAAGCCGCCGAGTGAACATAGAAACTTCTTTTATTAGAAAATCCCAACATTTCAATCGCTCATGTCAATATTGGTTTTTCTTGGTGTAAAATATGCCAACACATTATTTTGACATACACTATAAATTTTCTTTTATTTCATTAATTTTAAATGTACTGAAATAGGAATTTCTACCATTAAAACAATGAACTTTCTGATACTTAAGTCAATATCTGACATAGGCACTCCTAGCATTAGACCCTTGATATATATCGACTGTGTTTTGTTCAATTGATTTAACCATAAAAAATACGAAAATGAATTAATGGTTGGATCTCATTTTAAACACGACACAGAAGGTCTCAGCCAAAATGATTTAAATTAAAATATTCAATTGGAAGGGAAACATCATTTTACATTGGTTTTAGGTTATAAAATTCGTACCTAGCTACTTGATATAAGCCACTATTATATCGACACTCCCTGCGTATAATCCTGTATCCGAAAAAGATTCATAACGCAAGTCACCATATCGTCGATGTTCTGGAAGAAAACACTAACTGAAAAATACTGGTTTTGAGCAATTGGACTTGGAGTTTGTCAAATGTTTGAAATGCTATACCTTTTTCATTTTGTTTGTTTGTACGAAGTTGTTTTTAAGTAAAAGTATAATTTATAAAAAAGTAAGTGTGATCTTCATTACGGTAGAGTTTGAAATAAGAAAAATTTTGGTTTAACTAAATCAATATCTCATTTTTTGATTTATTGTTTTCTTCCAGAACAGCGGTAATATAATGTTTTCAATAAAAACCTCTTTTACTCTCTCCTGAACAATTTCAATTTTGAGGGTTAAATCAGTTGACCAAAACATCCTCGATGTGGTATGGTGGATCAATTTCACATTACAAAGTTTTATCGCCGAAAAATTCAAATATGAAACTGTGATTTCAACTTTAGCGACTTTTTTGTAAAATTTCAGCGATTCCTTTGGGTACAATATTGACTAGAACCAAAACAATCAAGACACTTATAAATAAAACATTGAAGTTACGCGGTAAAATAGCGACAGAAAAGACTGATAAAAGTATCAAAATTAGTAAAATATACACTTAACTCCCTCCGACAGGTACTCTTTTGCCACTTGCGTATAGAGTGAATAAATTTTAATGAGGCGTATAAAATACACCCCTACATTAAAACAAAACAGTTTCGACATATTCAACAGGTGGACACTAATAGAAAGCAGTGGGGTGTCTAATTTAATTACGCAGGGGGTACACAATACCTGTAAGTCACACAGAAAGAAAAATTGTGATTTTTACATACGTGGATGAATGCGATTGTTTTTAGCATGGCACTCACTTCTATTCCCGTTTTATCACTTGAAGAAGATTATTATATTACGGTCGGACCCAGGTTGTAAAGCTAGTTATGTAAAACTGATAAATTTACTATTTTAGTTTTTATGATACACATTTATTTAGCTTGCGAAGCGTCTTCAATGTATTGAGAAAAAACTGTGTTACTTTAAGGCGGTGGTTCTTAACCGATGCACAGAGAGCTTGTTACAAGTACACCGCGAAAAAAAAGATAAATGCAGAAATATCCGCGAAATTATGAAAACCGACGAAACATGTGTTTCTGCTTTTCCGAATCGATCGCACGCGTTTTCCGTTGACCTCACAGGCGCCACTTGCCGGACCCTAGAATACCCCGCTAGACCATTTCATTGTCGTCATCATTATTTTCTGACCGCTTAATTTTGGTGCTTAGCAATTTTTTCTTATGATCAAAAGTGCACCGTGACTTAAAAAGAAAAGTTTAAAAACCACTGCTTTAAGAGCATTTTGTCGAGCGTATTGAAAATTATGATGGGAGTCTTGATTGAAATCAATTAAAAAGCGGGGAACCGCCTATTTTAAATAATTCTAAACATTCGTCGTTTACGCGATCGAGTATTTCTACATTTTTATGGCATGTCCGCTGCCTATGTAGAATATAATATATGGACTCCTAAGAAAGCATTTCAACAGGAGATATTTGTACGTAATTCATTCACTCAACGTCTCTTTTGAAAGAGAGTTATAGGGATGGGACTAGGAAAGAACTTTTAGTTAGTTGAACTCTCTCTATTCTAAATTTTTAGAATAAAATAAATGCTGGTTCGAACAAAAAACCACAATCAATTTATTGCCGTGTCTATTGTAGGACTGAAATCCGAGACTTCGCTACCGAATAAAATATAAGCATAAGCGATCACTAAACAGAGGACTTTTTAAAAAATATATTATGCTTGTGTCCATTTAAATGAATCTATTACAGACATCTATCGAGTGACTTAACCCTTCACCATTTGATTATTTTTTACTACTACGTTACTGATACGAGTATCCTTTCCGGTTAAGTCGAAGATCGTATTTTGACGTAAAAAACAATTTGAAATGGATTTTATGCGCTCACACCGGATGCGCATCCCTCGCATACCTACTTAAAATAATGCGTTACACTGTTAACGGAAGTGTTTACTTAACCTCTAACGAAATCCGTTAGAATTTTTTAAATTTTCAAAAAACAAAGAACAACATTCACTCAAAATGACTATTCTATTTCGTTTTCTTAGGTACGTAACTCACAATTTAAAACGTTAATTTAGTTTGGTGTCTTGAATTCATCATGAGTTAATATTATTCGGTAAACAATCATTTTCACGCAGACCTAATGTATTTATCTAAGCTTCTGACCAAGTTATGACACTCAATAATATATACATAGAATATACAAAGTCCTTAGAACTTTATAAAACACATCGATGAATTAATTTGCAAAATATATATCGTCAACCCAGAGTACAAAGTAACTCCACAATCTGCAACTACAACCTGAGTTGATTATACTTGCGATGAGTGGTTTTGATAGTAAAATACGGAAGTAATACAAATCAAATTGTGTTTTATTTAAAAAAAATACAGTGTTACTTTATAATGAGATTTGATTAAAACAGAAAAACCTAACCTAAACATTTGACAAACTTTTGGTATAGAATTAGTATTATAACACGTGTGATGAAAGTAATTATATATTAATTGATACACCTGTATCCTGTATCGCAGACAGTACGACACATAATTTTTATTATCGAGAACTTTAGTCGGAATCAATAGTAAACTTCTTTCTTAGTATTTATTCTCTTTTTTGAAATACATATACAATGCTGTCCACATGCTACAGGTTTTGCATCACTAACTAAGTATCTTTGAATTATTTCAATTAAATCTATTGTCGTCAAAAAAAATATGTTTAATTATATGTTAAATGTGCATTATAATATTATAAAAGATAATAATATATTGTTATGTTATAACAGTCTGTAAAGATTACAATGTTCGAAGCTAACTGTGCGTGTGATTTGCTGCAAATAGGCAGTCATTCATTCCCTCGATGGGTTACGATTATACATTAACAAAACTCTTTTGTTATGACGTCATAAATTGTATAATTGCCGTAATAAGGAAACTTTTTTATTAATATAATTTATGTATACATATGTTATGAATTAATCTCTTTATATATGTTTTATTTAAAATATATTAATAAATAACATTGATTTATGAAAAAAAGTCATCGAAACTATTTATACACATATTTATTTTATATTTTTTCAGCATTTGCTTTATTCAATGGTGTTAGTGTATATTTAACACGAAAGTACATTTCATTTAACGAATTAATTACCATCAAATATTTATTGCTACATTTTGTAGCTCTAAACCCTTGCCAGAATTACTCTAATCTATTATAGCATTCGAATACTCAATGTATATCTATATCATAGATATTGGTTGTCATTCCGTAATTATTGAGCGTAATTTAAAATTATTTATGGGGAGGATTTTTCAAAGTGACAAGGAGAGGAGGGAGGAGGAAATGATCAACTAACCTTCTTGGGCATTTTTCAATAAGTTTTCAATGTCAAATGAACACTTTCAATCGATTTATGAATTTGTGTTCTAAGGCAGTGCTTCCCAAACTTTTTCATTCCACGGCCCACAAATTTTGAAAAATATAAACTACGGCCCCCTAACCTGAAGATTAAATTAATTTAGTTATCAAAACAATTATTTGACATTATAAATATATACCTAAGCACTCTACAATCGCTTCGAAACAAAATTTTGATGAAATCACGAATAATGTGTATAAAAGAAAGGAATGAAATACTTATACGTCTACTGGAACATTTTGCGTTCCCCCGCAGAAGAGATACGGCTCATAGTTTGGGAATCACTGAACTAAGGCATAGTTTCTACACTGTTTTCATTCCCTCCCACCAATCTAATCCTAAAATCGGAGATAGTGTAGGGAGAGCGATTACTTAACAATTAGTCCTTTCCCAGTCCCATTCTTCTACGCTTACATTTTGCGAAAAGTGAGGTTGAGCGGCAAAAACAATTTTAACTGTGATTTTCCATTACGAGTTGACTTGCTACGCATTGGGAGCGGACATGGTTTAAATATATAATAAAATCTCGTTTATTTATTATGCTCGGTAATCAATTGTTTACTGTCCATATTTTAAAGTATACATTGCATATACGTACGAGTAAACAAATAATTTCACGCTAATGTGAGTTTAATAATGTCCCTCTTTGCTTTTACGCTTCGTCACCACCGTACTCATGTTGACTGCCCAGGGCCTGGGACATCACGCTTCAATCGAGCTTTAACGGCAAGGGTTGTAATTACAGATAGCCATATAATTACAAAAAAGCTACGTGTTTTGAAGAATTCATAGAAGAATCATTGTTATAACTAGATTTATAAAGCTTGTAATTGTCGTAATTGCATTAAATGTTAACAATGTAGTTAGTATAATGATATGTGCAATAATTTTAAATTCTTGCTCACCTCTAACGTGGGGCTTATTATTATAAACTCCTGATACAACATCCCATTGTAAGTTATTTTTAAGATAACTGGATGTAACGTCGGCCTCGGTGATAGAGTCGTAAGAGTCAGACTTCAATTTTGAATTTTTATTTTTTACAATTTAAAATTAGATTTAACAATGTAATTTGTGATGTCTTTTCTCCTCGAGTTGATCTCGAGTGACTTAATAAAAGTCTCATTCAGTATATCTTTCAAAATATTTGGTGTATCGGCAATTATTAAATTGACATCCAAACACATTTCCTTCCATGAATTATAAATTATTAGCATCGCATGGTGAGAGTGTACGCTGGGAGGTTCGAGCTCGTAGCCACCGCAAACAAGGGAAACAGGACTATCTTCAAATTCAACGATGTTTCAATCAAATGTGAAATAGCAGCTATACATTTTTTTTTTGAAATAATGAAATTGAATGGATTACACATTATTTAGATTCACGATACAATATCATTAAAGGATCAATCGATGATTTTTTCTAATAAAATCTTCCAGAGTAAAAATCACAGTTTACGTTTCGTTGCTCACATGGTTCTGTTTAGACTTATGTCGGCAGTAAAGGACTATTGGCAGTGTCTGTTTATTCAATGGGTATAAAAAATATTTAGATTCGACAAAATAATGTCCCCAATAATTTCGGCGTCCTGTAATAGCCCCCTCGATTCAACAAGCAACGCGAGACTTGTGCGATAAAGAACTCAGCATCCAGCGATAAACAATTCAGTGTGTTTGTTTACTTTTTTGCTCCTCAATAAACCGTTATACAATAAAGGATGTTACGTGGATTCCGCCGGAATCTATTATATATGTTATTAAACATCTAGTGCTACACGATGTCATCCAAAAGAGAACATTTCCGTCACCACATTTAGGAAACAGTTCTGCTTTGTCGTCCGTTTGAAATTGATCAATAAACTTATTGTTTAAATTCATATTCTTGTGTGCTGACTAAATTATCTTAAGTTGTACCTAATGGTGTTCAATATTTTCTGATGAAAACTTCATTTAATTATGTCGATTTTATATAACCCATATCCTCGAGTTAGTGCAAGAAGTCACCAACTGAAATATATTGTAAAAAATCGTCACATTTAATTTTTCATTCTCTCATATCTACGTTATCCCAGGATGATGACAACAAATCTTTGAACGTATTTATCTTAGAGTCAATATATTTCACTTTTAATGTGCCAACTGTCAATTCTTGGTGGCAAGGCATTATATTTTTAAAAATAAAACAAAATTCATTTGTACTGCTTCCACATGTCTATAATGATCAGGACCGGTTTCACTCATCACGAGCATTATCAACTGATGAAAATACACACATAACAGGCCTATTTATATAAAGTTGAGTGTTGAAAATTATGGTATATAAAACAGTATTTTATTTGGTTTATGTATAATTTGTTTGATAATCAGTAATTTCTTGTCTTACTTAGTTTATGAATCAACTGTTTTATATACCTTAATTTTTAACACTCAATTTTATATGATTAGGCCTTTTATGTTTGTATTTTTATCAGTTGATAATGCTGGTGGTGAGCGAAACCGGTCCTGATCATTATAAACATGTGGAAGTATAACAAATGAATTGTGTTTTATTTTTCAAAATATAATGTCTTGCCACCAAGAATTGAAAGTTAACACATTAAAAGTGAAATATATTGACTCAAAGATAAATGCGTTCAAAGATTTTTTTTGTCATCAGCCTGGGATAACGTAGTTTAATATGAGAGAATGAAAAATTAAATGTGACATAATTAGACGTTATTTCCTTCGTGCATTTATAAAAAAAATACGGGGATTGAGCACGTTGTTTCGTTAAATCATAAGTTTTTTTTTAAATATTTTTAATCCTTTTTGCTATCACGACTTATATAGTTATGAAAAAAAATAATACAATTTAGATGTAAAAAAAACTCACTCCCCATAGAAAGTCTAATTCATTTACTCTCGCAAAGGTTAAACTCAATTTCAAGAAAATTACCAGTTAGTTAGTTCTTGCATTAAATCGACAAAACGTGTACATTTTCGCATTGTTTGATGTATTCGGTGGTAACTTTGTGTAAAATCGTTTTTAATATAAATGTGTCATTACTGAAAGCTAGTCGCCGGTGGTCGGCAGTCCACTGGTGGCCCTCGAGAATTTTTTTAGGTTAGCGGAGTTGTTGCAGTAACGTCATTAGAGTCAAAAATCCACATTTTATTTTAAATATGCAACACCGAATATCACATTAATTAATTTTCCATAATAAAATAAGCGTTATTACCATTTTGCAAAAAAAGTGTAACTTTAATAATCTTTATTTTATATACATTTGCATCAATTTTAAATTAAAAACGCGTTAGTTATACGCGGAATTCAAAATTTTTCATTTAGTGGTCCGTGAGATCCGAAAGGTTGCCGACCGCTGGTTTAAACAACTTAATCAAAATATCTAAATTTGTTATGTCTGCATAATAAAAATTTTCCATTTCAATTTTTTGTCGTCGTCGGTGGGGCAGTTGGCTACGGCTACGGATGTCTCGGGTTCAAATCCCGGTGCGGACGGTTTTCATAAATTGACCTTTCAATCGATTTAAGGACTTCTTTTCGTGTCGAAGTGTTTGTGATGCCTAAAAAATTCCCCCCCACCCATCCGATCCTCACGGGGCGTAGCGAGAGCGATTAGCTAACCACTAGTCCTGGTCCTAGCCATATCCTTCTATCCCTACTCCCTTCAAAAAAAGACAGGTTGAGGAACTGAGTAACAAGCTGTTCTCATAGAAAAATTCTGTTGATATACCTCCATTAGGAGGCCATATGCTTCACGTTAGGAGCGGACATGTATAAAAAAAATATTAGATACCTATATATAAATTTACGCGTTTGACAATTTCAATTCAATCTATTATAAAAATACTTATTCTACTGTGCAACTAGGATTTGAAGAAACAATATATTATATTGAAATAATTATAATGTTTGTAATTTTTTTTCAAAGAGCGTGTTTTTCGAAACTTGGACCGAAAATTATCATATTGGCAACACTAATTACTAACGGTGGTGGCCGAACCATTACTGTATGATACTTTGTCTATGGAACCATAAACGATGTGCTCGTTTATGTTGTCTGTTGGCCGATTAGGTACCGTATTCCGCCGAGAAAGCGTGCGCAACTTCAGATTTTGAGGCCCGCGCTGCGAACCGAGAGGACAGAAAAAATACGACAAAAACTAAATGCGAAATCGGCAGCACTAGTGATATATGTGAATCACGGTGTCTCAAAGGGAAATTCGGAGACGATTTATTGGCCTGTGACCTCACTGCGACGGCCCAGGAATAAGGGATTAATTCACCGCATCGTTTTCAGTCCACGTTCTTGCGTTCCACTGAAAAGCCTCCGCGGTATCTTGATGGTATTTGCCCTAATTTGCATGTCTTCTGTACAATAAACAACAAATAAAATCTAATCTAATCAGTATATATGGAAAAATAAAGTGATTATTTTATCCTCGTAGTATTGAAAATCGGCCATTGGTTTCGCGATGTCAAAATGGTAATTTGCGTATTATTTATTTAATATTGACTTAATTCATTATTTTTTCCGATGGGCCCTTAAAAATTATGAATACGAAGTTTTACTGTATACAGTAATATTATATTTTGTGTTATATTATATAGCGTGATTTCTTTAATAAAGGTAGAAAAAATAATAACCCATTAATATTATTATAATTCTTTTTTATAGTGGCAGAATGCGTTAAGTCAATAAACCTTGTTTTGAGCTAATCGACTATTGGGAAAATCATGAAATTAATTAACCATTATTTACCACTTTATGCCAATCGAGTATTAGTAATTATTTGTATAGTGATGTTAATTATGGTTTTTTGTCACTAATACTGTGAATGAAATTGACTAAAATACGTAAAAAAATACATGGCATACTGCTGAGCTTGTTTTTTCAGACAAATATGCCGTTCTAAAATCTATCGTACTGCATTCATAACTCAAAACAGCCGATTTTCGACTTATAGCCTTCTGCCACTATGCTGGCAATATATTGTTTGAATTGGTATTTACTTGCTAGATACCCATACATTATGATAAGGTAAAACCAGCAAGTATTTATAGTTCTGCAAGAATTGACGTATATGGTTGATAGCTATTTCAGCTTTACGATTTGGCGATGGCATTAAGCCGAAGTAGCTCTTAGCTAAATTTATGGACTTCCAATAATTTGTTAATAATTATCAACTATTCGAATATCGAATAGTAAAACTGTAACATGAAACTGAATAGTTTCTGAACTATGAAATGAGTATTAAAAATGGATTTCAATAATTAATAACTATAAATAAATAAACATTCCAATATCATTCCATTACAATATTTAAAATTAGTATAAAATTAATCAGATATTGAAAACGCCTGAGTTGCGTGAAGAAAAAAAACACTACCAGGGTTATTTATTATTGTTCCTGAAATCTAGAGAAATTTTGTTGATGTTGTAAAATATTTAATTAAAAAATATTGCGTATACTATTCGAACAGTTGCCTGAATATTTGAATATCGAATAGTTAAAAAAGGGTCGAATACATTCGGATATCGAATATTAGAGATGGAATCTCTAGTCTTTACCTTATTCTAATAATAGTAATGTTGAAGATATCTTAGTGTTGTCTTCAATGAAGGGATATTTGAGTCTAAACAGTACTTCTGCGTGAAGAATACACATTTTCATTTGGACATCATATAAATCGATAATATGCTTTGAACAGACCGACGCATGCACAGACGACACTATCGTGATCTATCGTCGTGGAATAAAATATATAGTAGAAATAAAAAATATATATTAACAAAACAAAAAACGAATCAATACAGTCTCAAAACTGTGTTCCGATTCGGCGAAAAAACAATCCCTGGAATTTCATTAGCGAGAATGGCAGTCGGGAATCCGTTCTAGGAAACCCAACTACTTACTACTGCATGAGTTTTTATCCGTTTCTGTTGAATGATGACACTCAAAATAATCCGAAACCACAGTTAATAATTGAAGAGCTAGTGCGTTGGGGGGCGGGGGGGGGGTGTTCGTTATATAATTACAATATTTATTTGTCTTGATGTATCTCTTATCTGAACGTATTCATATGTTGAATATAAAACCGTATATTATGAAAATCTTTTTAATTGAAGTATTATATGTGTAATAATATTTTTTAGTATGTTTACTTACTCGGTCTTATATTTCTGATCATGAAGCACAAATTTCGAGGCGGCAATTATTGTCAAATCAAATTTTTGATTAATAATCTTAATGTAATATTAATCAAAATAACTTCTGTTATAGAACTAAGCAACATCAAAGAATTTTGACAGGTGACACTGCTACCTGTAAATTTGTTGTATTTATAATTTGTCTCGGTTTATCCATTTGTCTTAAATGCACAGCACGCACATACATATAATATATATCTGCGCATCGTGCGCATTGAACCAATGTGGATAGGTGACACCACCTGGAATATTTATAACTAGTATAACCGTACCGTATCGTATTGAAATTGAAATACTGGATGTCTAAAGTAGCTAGTGCATCGGAACTGTGTGTGCATTGTTCACGTCATGAAAAAATTTCATACCAATATGTGATATGTGATAATAACAAAGTGTCCACAGAGCGGTCTGGGCTTATTATATATAAGATATTAGTTAATAAGTTTCTTCGAAGACGTTTTTTTATTGAGATAATAAATGACAAGATGAAATTTCGATTTTTGTTGAAATAATCGCATAAAAATGAGGAAAATCGCGCTAAAAAAAGGAACAGTGTCAAATTTGTTCCCAAAATGTTCCAGGTGTATTTATCAAATGAACGTCGACTGTGTCATTCAGATTTTTTATCAGAACCGTGTATTTATTTAAATTATTTTAACAGGCAAATTATACGCCATTAAGATTAAACAACTAAATTGAAGTAAACAATTCATATTTTCAAGTTAAGTTGTAATATTTAAATCAGAATCATCAATAATAATAAATCAAATTTGAGGGTGCTATCATTTATAAAGCTTACGTCTGTTGGTTTGGAGTGCGCGACTTTTATAGTATTACCAACATTACTTGGCTTCCCCTGAATTTGGAACTGGAATAAATTTCCGTCGTTAAAATATCAGTTTTGGAATTTATTGAAATTTCACTTCTGGTTGAGTATGGCAACATTCCTAACGCGACGGTGATACCCCTCACTAGCGGCCAAGTTAAATTGGTACATCTATAGAAACTGTGTAACTGATAACATAATGAATACATAAAAATAGTTGTGTTTTTGTGATTGAAATTTTTATAATACAAAAGACATTTTTCCATTCAGAAAACCGAAGTCGAGACTGCAGAGACCTAAATCTGCAAGATTTGAAATCGCAGATCTAATTCTACTTGCTACATCTGAACCGTAAATATTTAGTTAAAATAATATTAATATAACATATACCCACACCCTGATCGTTAAATAACGAGACATGGAATCGTCATACTATTTTTTAAAACTTTTGTCTATTTATACAACGGAAAACCAAAAGAGTATAAGCTACATGTTGGCAATCATGTTGTTCTTAACCTTCCCGTTACCATAGGTGCACCAAGATTGCTATACGAGCTGAAAAAATTTAATATCTCGTTTATTAGGTTTTATACAAATTTAGGATTTTTATTTCCCTATTAGGAAGACTTCGGTTCAATTGTGAAAATCAATTGAAATGTTAAATTTGTTATTAAACCCTTTGACACATTATAAATTACCACCTAATCTAAAAAATAAGCCGAAAAAAGCGTTTTAAGACAAATTGATAGTTTAACTAGTTATACATTCAGCTGACGATTTGTTAATATTAAATAAATGTAAATACCATTTCATAATAATAAATAGTTTTTTTTTATCAATACTTTAGGTATGTTTGTAGATAAAATAGTTATGTAATAAATTACAATAAATAAGTTGTTCTGTTCAATGTTTTCATCACTAAATTAATATAATTACAAAACTCTGATCACAATATTATTCCGAACTCAATGAAAGTGATAGCGATATATAAAATTCTATACGCAAGAGTGACGCACGATATATATAAGTTAAGTTGAGACAAAGCTAGAAATGGTATTAGTTAGAGGGAGAAAGGACCAGATGCATCATCGCTTGTATTTATTTTTTATGCAGCGGCATGTGGTGGAGTTACTATCTCTATCGCACAACCTCACTTGTATGTGAGCAAGTAGGATACAAGAGCATACGCCTACAAGCCCTTGTATCTCACTCGCACCCTTCACTTTACATGGGAATGAGCGAGAAAGAGAGAACGGTACGTCACTCGCTTGCTTGTGTTTGTTATAATATGAGTCAACTCGTCAAGTTTACATTTGAAACGGACCGTATAAAGCAGAAGCGAGACATGCCTGCAGCCTATGTGACGTGCTTTTTCCATGTTGTCCATATCTCGATTATAACTATATATAAATTGCAAGCTCTGGATACAAAATAAAGTATAAAACGATAATAATATGATGTTAAAAAACAGAAGAACCCTTTTAAAGGGATCAATTAGCTTTAAAAATGCTCAATACACGACCAAGTCCAAGTGACATAGCCGGTGTCGACCACAGCTGGTAAAGAAGTTTTTTTTAGCACGGACTTTAAAAGGTTAATGAATGTTTGCCATTTGAGCTCCACAAAAGATAATATCGTTTTCAACTAGTCAAAAGAACGAGAGAGTGTGTTACACCAGGCCTGGACAAACTACGGCCCAAATGTATTTTCGTGCGGCCCACTATGCGGTCAATAATTTTTATTATTTTTTTTAATGCCTTATGGTACTCAGCGTTGTACCCACCACCATCCACTACGGCTTTACTCTCTTACAGGGTGTATTCCGCAGCGTAACAACGCTATGCGTGCTTCAAATGTTTGCCAGAAATGTCCGATGGAAAATTCCTCAAGACTTGTTTGCATGCACTCTAGTGTGCAGGAAGTGAAGTTTTATTTTGTTATTTAACAATCAATCATTATTTATGTTGAAATTCTTTTTTGACGGTAGTAAATAATGTTTTTATAGTAAAGGCATAATACTTGCGGCCCGCCGGCGTGTTAGAACATTCTCAGTGTGTGGTGCATATGAACTCTAAAATGAATCATCCCAAAAAAAGTTGTTTTACGAAAACTGCATGTAATTCAGTCGCTCAACCTCTATTTTTCGGAGACAGTTATCATATCAATGTGAAGCTAGGAACGAAGACGAAGGTAGCTAATCGCTCTTGCCACCATCCATTTTAGTTTTGGATTGATAGGAGCTGATTCAGACATGTATGTAAACGACTTTGACCACTCCGCTAAGGAGAAGGGAATTACGTACTTACCATTTAAATTATTAAGTCGCAAAGGAATGAAAATATTAATTTCGACAATTAATATAATATAAGGCAGTTCATAAGTGCTAATCTTTATGACACAGTAACAAACAATTCAGGAAGTTTATTTTATGCTAAATAATTTTAAAGTACAGGTATGTGATCTCATGAAAACATTAAAATATATTTTGTTTAATACTTAAGTACCATGCATTTGATCAGCATTGGTCAAGTAGTCTCATATCAAATTACATTGACCATTTTTCATAATAAATTATTGCTCCTGGCCATTTGCAAAACTATAGGTGTCAGGTTCAGCAGAGCTAACTAGTGTCGCATGCTAAAACGGCCCAAGAGAAATATAAAAACGAAATAAAACGATTGCGTATTTTTTATCAACGCTTCTAAGCAGTAAATAGTTGCTTAAAATAACTTAGGAAGAAAGAATTTAAGAAAAGCTCATACGCTGTGATATGTGCTTCATATAAAAAGGTAATATTTGTATTAGCTTTTTATGATCCCGGGTTCCCAGGATTCGTCATCAAGTGTAATTTCATGTGTTCATGTGTTAAGTGTCCATTATTGACTCATATGGAATGTATATAAGATTTAATATTTATTTTTTGAATTGGTTTTTTTTTTAAATATTTACAAAATAAAAAAAAAACAGTGAAAAAATTGTTTTAAAAATTAAGAGCTGAGCTGTGCACGGGACTAGTTTTGAACTAGTCGGGAGCATG
The DNA here is from genome assembly GCA_022494535.1 of Himalopsyche phryganea. Taxonomy (NCBI): domain Eukaryota; kingdom Metazoa; phylum Arthropoda; class Insecta; order Trichoptera; family Rhyacophilidae; genus Himalopsyche; species Himalopsyche phryganea. Next base: position 2,749,949 of record JAGVSL010000076.1, on the reverse strand, counting down.
TGTATACCAAGAAATATGTAACGAAGATAATTGTTCTTTCAGATACCTCTTACATGCAAAAGAGCTCTCCTTAATTTTGGACCTAGGCATCTGCTAGTCACTCAATTAAGTGAAAAACGGTCTTTCAGATAATATAATTAGTGTTTCGTCCTCTATCAGAATTCTATCATACTGTTTTACCAGATACTATTATAGTTTCAAAAACGCTTGTTTTGATTAAGTATAAGTCGTCGTTAAAAAGTTGTACGTTAGTTATGATGAGAACTCTGTTCATTTCTATGATACCGTATTCCAATGACGTCATTAAAATGTATTTTTTTAAAACATTTAAACTCACCTCTGGAGAGTACATTCTGTGGCAAGTTTCTTGCATGGGAATGGGTTGCCCCTCCTGGAATCGAACTATAACCTCTTGCTCAAAGTACCGTGACGCTATACGCTTGGCTACCTCGCTACAAGGCGATTCTCAAAACATTTTAAATTCTTTCTTAAAGTGTAGCCTTTAATACTATGTTTTCCAGCGCTGGTTTGTAGAGAGAAATTTCGATATGGGTGAATTAATCTTCGATGTAATGCAAAAAATGGTTTATCGTTAATAACACTAACTTGTATGATTGTTTTGTTACCGTGGCTAGTATCTGCCCTTTGATATAATAGGATAAAATAACAAAGTATTTAGTTCTACAAAATTTTTATATTATATTTAGAGGTCGAAACAATACTTATTTTATCCTATTATAATGGAGTTCTACTGGGTAAATGTCAATTAAATCAACACCCTTTGATAACTTAAGACGTCATCTAGACTTGATATAGACAGTAAGTGCAATCTGCTGTGGTATCGTTTTGCATTGCACATTCTTTCATGAAAGGCGATATCTTATGGATACTAATTATTGCAACGTGCGTGCAACCTAGCTCACTCAGCATCACAACAGTGGCTAGTAGAATATTAAACCGATACTTGAGGCAGTTAACTGAGTGAAACGGCGTTTGACTAGTTCTTGTACTTTAAATATTAGCTGATAATGCTCGTGATGAGCGAAACCGGTCCTGATCATTATAAATATGTGGAAGTAGTACAAATGAATTGTGTTTTATTTTTTTTAAATATAATGTCTTTCCAGCAAGAATTGACAGTTAACACCTTAAAAGTGATTAAATATTAGCCTTGAGTACGGTCATTTTCTCAGATGTATTAGTGTCCAGTCGGTAAGACTCAACATTTTGTGTTTGCTCTATACATGTTTATTATGTTGGTTCTAAACATAACCAATATCTAATTACTTTTAAGGTGTTAACTGTCAATTCTTGGTGGAAAGCCATTATATTTTAAAAAATAAAACACAATTCGTTTGTACTACTTCCACATATTTATAATGATCAGGACCGGTTTCGCTCATCACGAGCATTATCAACTGATAAAAATACAAACATAACAGGCGTATTTATATAAAATTGAGTGAAAAAATGAAGGTATATAAAACTGATGGTTCATGAACTGAGACAAGAAAATATTGATTAACAAACAAATTATACATAAATCAAATGAAAGAGCCTACAATTAAAATGTTATGGACAAATTAATTGTAGACTCTTTCATTTGATTTATGTATAATTTTTTTGTTAATCAATATTTTCTTGTCTCAGTTCATGAACCATCAGTTTTATATACCTTCATTTTTTCACTCAATTTTATATAAACACGCCTGTTATGTTTGTATTTTTATCTGTTGATAATGCTCGTGATGCGCGAAACCGGTCCTTATCATTATAAATATGTGGAAGTAGTACAAACGAATTGTGTTTTATTTTTTAAAATATAACCAATATCGTAATACAGGAAGGAGGTCAGTGGTCACATAACTTTTTATCACAATATTTAATGCAGACAATTTATTTTACACAATTGACATTAATTGATAACAAACAATATCATTACGTCCTGTGTTGAGCCTTACTGAACAGGCACTGTTGGAATCCGGACACTAATACATTTGAGAATAAGACCGATGATATACGTGAGTTAGCATGTGTTGGTTCTTGAGATGCATAATTTGTCAGATGTTAAGTGCCGGATTGACTTAATCTTAAATAATTATTATAAATAGGACATAAAATTTACGTTAAACCACACTGGCCATATTTTTCATTATTTTCGTTTATTTTAATGTATAGCGATTATAGCACACGCAATTTAGTTTTTTCCTGACGTATAGGTATATAAATACGTTATTTAAAAACAGTTTGAGCATGCCTTGGTTCTTAAAAAAAACAAATTCCTAAGAATATATTACAACAGAATAATTGCATTAGAATTTCATTCGACTGTGTGCGACGAAACATTTTTGACGAACAAATAAAATACCATTGATGGATATAATAAAATAAAAATTGATTTAAGTCCTTAAGTATATATATAAAACAATTATATTTAAAAAGTCACATAGCATTCGTATATCGTTAATTTGTTTTAAAATAATAACCGTTTCGCCGATTTCTAAAAATTAATTAAACGTATATTAAACTTTATCTTATTTTCTTAAAAGCATCCATATCTGTAAAAATTAATGTTTGTTTTTTGTCCCGTATGCGCTTCTATACTATTCATCCACTTGCGATGACACTTTGGTGAATTGTTGTGCGCACACCTGCGAAGTTTTCTAAAAAAATAAATCTCAAATTAAACAAATAGGTACAAACAGTGACATTTCAGTTCGTGTGTGACATAATACGTGGTGATAATTGTTAAATTCCAATTGCCGATCTAAAATTGAAAATTTTTAGGAGAAAATCTACTTTTGGCACAGATTCTAGTGTTTCCGACATTCGAATTCAAACTCTGTAGTTTTCGGTGTGACTCCCATTTGCAATGACTATAAATAAAAGCACAGATACAATCTCTACAAGTGTGTGGACTAAATTTAGAAAATTCACCCTTCTCGCCTGAACAGCTGTATGTGGCCTGCTCACACGTTGGAAAACCTTTTGATTTATTCGTGTTTTCAATCAAAAAGCACTTCAATAAACAGAATTAAAACAAAAACACTTTTTTTGAGTGGCATTTCAACGCATGCCGGGTACTCGCTAGTTTTTGATAAATGTAAACCTTATATACGAGACTTCCTGTCTACCTGACAATTTGTATTGAGCCCCTTTTCAGCTACAAGACTGATAAGAGTGTTTGCATCATTTTTAGAAATAATTTTCGTATCTAAATTCGATTGAATTTATCCGATAAAGCTAATCACGTGTTCGCGTGATACACTACGTCCAAATAAGTCATCTTGCGCGTTTGTGATTCTTGAAATGATAAGCACATTACAAATATTTCACTCAAATATTTTTATTCTAAATATGTCGAAAGATAAGATAGCGAATATTATACCACATTACGTATTATAATTAAATATAATAACATTTGTAGACGATTTCGAGAATTTTAGTGTATATTTATAATTGCAATTTTTTGTGTTAGTTACATAAGATTTTGTGACGTCAAAATATTTTATAATTCTTATTGAACTACATACTTTTCGATATTTACCTTAATATTTAATATCTACCATTAAAGGTACTGCGACTCTATAATGAAATGATCTAATATGACTAGATTTATTCTGTACCATACATCGACGGTGATTTGGCCAATTGATGTAACCCTTAAAATTGAAATTGTTCAGGAGAGAGTATAAACTGTTTTTATCGAAAAAATTATATGGATATGGAGTTGCGTTATGCATCTTTAAAATGAACTACTGCTGTAAATTCTCATTTTTGCAGATACGGGATTATAAGTAGGGAATGTGGGTGGGTCAGAATTTTTAAACCTAAAAGCAATAAAAGATGATGTTTCCTTTCTAAAAATAAGTAAATTTATTTTTCTAATTTAAATCATTTGGCCCGTCTTTAAAATGAGATCCAATCATTAACTAATTTTCGTATTTTTGAGGGTTACATCAATTGGCCAAAACACAGTCGATATATAAGAATGTTTGTAAAAAATCTTTTTTAAGAATAAATCATATAACGAGTTTATTCAGAAGCCAAATAATCGATTATTAAATGCTGTAAAAAAAGTGCCGCGTCACTGTTCTTCGCATAATTAAAAATTATATTTGTAGCATTGATTACAGCTTATGGCGTATATCGTCGTTTCAATTGCAAAATTCTACACGTATCTGCAAAAAACAACAATTAAAGCACGTTATCACAGTTAAATATTTTTGATATTAATTATGTGTTTTTTTGAACTGTTTTTATACTATGCCGGAAATTTTTATTTTGCATATATGAAGTTTTGCTACGACGATATAGCGAAGCGCGCTTGGGCCATAACTTACATATTCACAACATTAATTTATGCTCCTCATTTAAAAAAACAGTAATTGCGCACGTCTGCTTAAAGTTGTACATTTTCATTTCTCGTTCTACAGAAGGAAAAAAATAACATTTTTTTAAAATTCATCTAACGCGTCGATAAGCACTTACATCTTTTGTGGTTAACGTTGCACGTAAATATTATGGATTTTCCCATTAGCTCTTGACCAATTTTACATAATTAACACGATAATTTTAATCAATTGGGTGCTAAGAATATAATATATTCACGGTGAAAACCGATGCCCAAAATGTTGAAATAGTTTAACTGTTTATAAAAACAATAAATTTCCATAAAGACTAGGAATAAATTTAGGGATTTGATTATCAAATTGATAATCTTACTATCGTGTTGCGAAATTTCCTTGAACATCTGCATCGGCCTTGAGTCATCAAATCTCTAGATAAGAGTTATCAGTTTAATTATAATCGTTACAAGTGCATTATTATCATAATCTGAGATATTTTAATATTATCGTATTACTCAAAGTTCTCATGACATTTATAAAAGGCCAAATAGGATTTTTCGAGAGCATAAATAATATATTTTTACATGCTCGGTCGCAGTTCTGAGATAATCGCATTTAACCTTTTCCAGTCGGTGCTAAAAAAAATTACGCTACCAGTCGTGGTCGACACAGGCTGTGTCACTTGGACTTGGTCATGTATTGAGCATTTTTAAAACTAATTGATCCCTTTAAAAGGGTTGTTCTGTTTTTAAATATCATATTGTTATTGTTTTACACTTTATTTTGTGTCTAGAGCTTGCAATTTACATATTTTCACATAATATAATCGAGATATGGACGACATGGAAAAAGCACGTCACATAAGCTACAGGCATGTCTCGCTTTTGCCTTGTACAGTTCATTTCAAATGTAAACTTGACGAGTTGACTCATATTATAACAAACACAAGCAAGCGAGTGACGTACCGTTCTTTCTTTCTCGCTCAATCCCATGTAAAGGGAAGGGTGCGAGTGCGACACTAGGGCTTGCGGGCGTACGCTCTTGTATCCTACTTGCGCATATACAAGTGAGGTTGTGCGATAGAGATAGTAACTCCACCACATGCCGCTGCATAAAAAATAAATGCAAGCGATGATGCATCCGGTCCTTTCTCCCTCTAACTAATACCATTTCTAGCTTTGTCTCAACTTAACATATATATATATCGTGCGTCACTCTTGCGTATAGAATTTTACATATCGCTATCACAGTTCGGAATAATATTGTCGTCAGAGTTTTGTAATTTCATTAATTTAATGATGAAGAAATTGAATCGGAAAACTTATTTATTTTAATTTTATTACATAACTATTTTATCTACAAACATACCTAAAGTATTGATAAAATTTTTTTTATTTATTATTATGAAATGGTATTTACATTTATTTAATATTAACAAATCGTCAGCTGAATGTTTAACTAGTTAAACTATCAGTTTGTCTTAAAACGCTTTTTTCGGCTTATTTTTTAGATTAGGTGGTAATTTATAATGTGTCAAAGGGTTTAACAACAATTTTAACATTTCAATTGATTTTCACAATTGAACCGAAGTCTTCCTAATAGGGAAATAATAAAATAAATCTTAAAATCGCTATCCTGCACAATTAAATGTCAGTTAACCTAGCTCTGCATTCAGCTGACGAAATTAATTAAAGTGATATTTGCTGTAACGTGTTTGAAATATGTGTATGGATTTTTGTCTCAAATTATGTTGCTGCAATAACTTTGCGAGCCACCAAAATATTCTCGCGGACCATCGATTGGCAACCGTTGATGTAGAAAAACGGCGACTTTAAAATCCTTAATAAACTAATTCTATTAAATAAAAATTGGCTCTAGCAGGACCGGACTGGTGACTGATTCGTCACGAGTAATCTTATTTTGACGAGGCAAATAATGCAAAAAGTCAATCAATCTTCAACTTCCGTCTGTCTAAGGTTGAGCAAAGTCTCGTCGTAAATTATCCGAAGCCATCATACATATATTATAATTGCGAACCGATTTTTATACGCCCAGTGGCGTCCGATAAAAAATATATGAAACTAAATTGGAGTTATTGTCATACACACCATCAGTAAAAAAGTGTCATAAGTTTGAAATTAATATTTTTGGATTATGAATAGGTATTGTTAATGCGTGGTTTTCATATCGTTCGTAAATTGAAGTCAAATAGTATCAGAGACAAAATACTTATTTCATTTGATCACATTAAAAAAATGGTGAAATCAACAGTAAAAGTATCTAGAAAACTACTAACACTACAGTTGTTAACATATTGATGGCCTAGATACAACTAAAAATCGCTAGTCTTTAGATATGGCCGATCAAAGTTTTGACTCATCTGAACCGACTCGTAAAAAGTGATGTCTTATTATTTGTATTACCTTTTTAATTCAAATAGGTGGTCAATAGTTTATAGTTTTAGGATTAAAGGTTGTTTCTTTATGGAATCCCACAATTCACAAAAATATATATCCGCAATACGATATTTCGATATGTATGTATATGAAACTGAGAAATTATTTTGCTGATTTCCATCTCCCTTTTGAGATAAAACCTGTACATTTTACAAGCTGTACTTTTGCGGAACTGTAGAAGAGCCAACTTAACTCAAAACATCAAATTTTTGATGTTTATCGTCCAATGGAACTAGGCCACCGATATTTTTTCCCATAAAAACCAACAATAGTTAATGCATCGAGACTTTTTTTGGATTTGAAACAAATTTTCGAAAACTTAAAATGAATGCAATATGGAATGCACCACTGACTCGACTCTTCAGATTACCCAAGGATAATTTCAACAACACTTGGTATCATCTTGATATTCCAAACAGCACGAACACTTACCTATACCCAATATATTACATATTTAATTGAATTTGCAAAAAACTTGAATCCGGACTCTTCTGATAATTTAAGCGACATTCAAACTGCCAAATTATTCTTCTTCCATATTCGCTCTCTATGTGGAGCATATGGCTACCACGTGGAGTCTCCTAGAATCCCTGTCACCCGCCAATCGCTCTGCTTCCTCCCATGAAATGTCAGTCCCTCAGCTCCATCGAGTACATCCTATGGATAATACCCGATGGTCGACCAAACTATATAGATTTAAATGTACAGAAACATTATCATAGTGGCATGATTTTTGGATTGGATTAATAATGGTACGATTTCTTCACAAAATAAGGTAAGGTAAGTACGCCACTGTGATTATATATGACGTTTTACTTGATAAAACTATGACAGAACAGTTAAATCTGCGTCACTTAAATGATAAAGCCAAGATGATGCAACACTACAAATGCTGATTATCATAGGGACTTCATAAAATCCAAGGTTCTATGATTGCGGTATAGCAATAAATATTATATTTGATACAACTCAGTTGTTTGCAGAATAAAACACAGCGAGAGATTCATAATATTGTCGGCCTCTGTGGTCTAGTGGTAAGTGTTTGCCCTAGCGATCAGGTGGGTCCTGGTTCAATCCCCAGCAAAGTCAACATCAAATTTAGATTTTTTTCAATTTAAATTTGTGATCTTGGGCATGAATGACGTCTAAAAATTCACATCGAGTTTATCCCGTATGATTTTATAATTTTCAAAATATTTAGGCCCATTGGCTGTCAGCTGTAATGCCAGATATTTTCTTAAGGAATTAAAAAAAATGTTCTGACTAAAGTACCTAGACCTCGACTGTCCAATTACAAAACCTAGCAAGTGCTTTTACAAAAAATCTTCAGAATGGTTTAAATACGTGTCCATGCATGACAAACCAAACATGACCAACATCCATTTTCCTACAGATGAAAGGAGAAATAGGGCTTAGCCCGGGTATCCCATTTAATGGTCCAAACACTAATGATCTTACGTTCCACCAACACAAATTTGACAATACGCAATGTTGAGTTGACTTATATGTGCACTGATTTAAAACACTATTTCAACAGCAGTGTATAATATATCTGTACCTGAGAGGTTAATAGTGCTATGTCCATTTTATGAACTTTGCAGGAGGAGCAAAAACGTATTTCTAAAACGGTTTTTATTTTATTTCAATTAGCATAGTTGTTCACTTACTGTTTTCGTTCTTTTGAAGTTGGATAGATAAGGGGCTCGGAAAGTTTCATTTACAGGTGAAATCATGATTTTTTAAGGATTAAATGGACATAGGATTGTTTACGCGTAAATCCATTGTTACGTAGGACCGATATTGAATAGGGGGTTTCGATCACCAGTCCACATACACCAAAGTTTTATTTACCCATCTGTAGATCTTAAAATTACAAATAATGTGAAGTTTATACCTTAATTTCGCTATTTTTGGACATAGGAATATTATTAGCCTCTGAGGTACAGGTATGTATTATGACATATCGGCAATTGAATTACAAATAAACTGAGTTTCTAAAATAAGCACTAAGTTAATAGGTTTTAAAATTGGACATCCGACCTACTCTGTCCTGTACAGTTCATCTTTCAATCGATAAATGTATTTGAATTTTTTGTTTGTTCACATTTTATGGAAATATTATAATAATTACAGATAGGATTTTTTAAAGCTATATTTAGTTATAATTCCTAAAATTAGGAAAAAATACTTTATATTCGTTAACTTAGCATATTATTTGCTTCAATTATATATTTAATTTTTAAGTATGACTTTTGCAAAAATTTTCAATTATTGTCCTGTTTATAAATGTTCACTACCAATGGATAGATGTTATCAATAATGTGGAGTAAATAAGACAATACAATAGCATACCAGCAAAATTTCTATATCGGCCATCTTTAGTATTAGGGTTTCCAACTATTCGCCATTATCGACTGTCCAAATATCTAATAGTAAAACTGAAAATATTCGCATATTCGATTACTTTCTGAAGTGTTAAAAATTAAATTTGAATAATTAATAACATAATATTTCAGTACCGTTCCATTATATTACAATATTTAAAATTTGTAGCTGCGTCAGATTACTACAACTTTATTTCTTCAATTACTGAAATTACGGTATGTAAAGAGGGTTTTTTTAGCCTCGAGTTATTCGTCAAACTTAAGTAATATGATAAGATATTGAAATCGCCCCAGTTGCTTGAAGTTAAAAATAGGCACTACCTGGGGTATTCGTTATTGTTCTTGAAATCTAGAGAAATTGTGATGTGATCTTCCGTCGATTTTGTATAATATTTCATTACAAATTATTACGAATACTATTCGAATAGTTGCCCAAATACTCGAATATCGAATTGCTTAAAAAGGGCCGAATATATTCGGATATCGAAAATACGAGTTGGAATCTCTAGTCTCTAGTTAGTGCCTCAACTGCTTTTCGGAAAGTTAAAAATTAGGACAGAAAAATGGGGCTACAAAATGACTAGTAGTAAGATAGGGTCATTTCGCCAGTGGTAGGCCAGTTAAGCGACAGGTGTACTTTCAAAAGGGATTTTGAGTCAATGAACGATAAATACATATTTTGGTATTCAATTAAACTGGGATTAAGTAATGTAACCAACTAAAAATAAAATAGTTAATATTGTACCAAGCAATAAATAATAGAAGTTTACAAAAAAATGCCAATTCTCCCAGTGGTCGGCCCCCAAAGTCTTTCATTGCCCAGTGTTCGGCCATCACTATGAAACCCCATGAATATCACGAAATAATTTACTGATAGTAGACAGAAAAATAAAAACACAATTATCGAAAGCATGACAATATAAAATATAGTTTGTTAGCGATCCCCATACAACATGAATTTGTCGAAACTTGCGAAGTAAAAATGTGCTTTTTTTAAATTGCGTATTGCATTATATAGGTCAGTATAGTGCTTATATACGTTGGCAAGTGGCAAGACTACCTACACGAATTAAAAAAAATCTGTTTTTTTTTAATGTATCCACTATTAAATAAGTTTTAAGCTCAAAAGGCCGACCGGCCGACTTTAGAACCACTCACCCTACTCTCTCTTTTTTATCCACGTTTACAGGATCAGTTGGTAGGTAGTAAGCAAAGATAAAAAAATCATATTACATAGGTATTTAAAGATATGAAATCGCCACTCAGATTTTAAAGGTATTTAAAATTTTATTTAACGTTTACCGTTTTGCGTTCTCTTTAATAAACACTGACATGTTTTGTCTGAAAAAAGTGTCAAACCCATTGCAGTCATTTTGATTGTAGCAATAAATTGCGAGTTCTTATAGCTATATGTCTGCGTATAACTGTTTTATTATATGTATAACGTTCGGCGAATAATACAATAAGTCTAAGTAACATATTTGTAATTCCCAAGTCAACATCTTATAACACTTTTGCATAATGGATCCTATTTATATGCGATTGCTCATACAACCTTGGTACTCTTAAGAAGTGTGTGTAATCAGGGCAGCCACCCGTAAAGCGAAAAAGATAAATAAAATAGCGGGGTACCAACATTCTGGGGTCATTAATTTTTGGCCGTTTTCTGTTTTTCGTAACAATGAAATTATATTTGTTAATCACATCTCCTGAGAAAAGAGCCTTGCAACATTGAAGTGGATAGTCTTATGTTCATTTATTTTAAAACAAGCGGCGGTAGATCCTCTTATAACTAGGTCATTTCGTATGCTACTTAATTTATTCCGACAAACCTATGTAAAGTAAGGTAACCAAGTGTCGAAAATTGAGAACCACTATCCCATATGTTTACAAATATAACTGTATTTTCTAAAACTAATTGTCTATGTCTCACTTTTAATAACCACTTTTTTTTCAATCATTTCCGCTCTCGAATGGACCCTTATGGGGTATCGCAACATAAATTACTTTGCGACAACTGTTGTTTTTCAGTCGCTACACCACTCTATTTTTGAGAAGTTCAGGAAAAGTGTGGCGAGGCTCTCTCATGGGGAAATTCGGAAAAAATGGGAAAAAAACAATTACAATAATAATTGAACTGTAAGCATATCATTTTAGCATTAATTTAAAATCGTAGCATTTTTTACGTATGCCAATATTCTCTCCACAAATTTGAGTTTGCGGTGAGTTATTAGTTCGATATTATAGATGAAAATAAAGAAACTTTATTTGATATCGCATCACCTGTGAAATCTATGTATAATTGAAGCTAATAAAAAATATTTACGGAAACGTTCCTGTTTTTAGGTATGAAGCTAATTTCGGCGAGACATGTATTCCCTAGCCCAGATATATATATGAACTGAATATGTTCAAAGAAAAATGAAAAATATTCTATTTAACACTGAATCCCAAATTTTCCAGGCTTTTCACACGCCATTTCAAAATTTCCGAGTTTTTTGTAACACTAGGCAGAATAGAAGGATAGCAAATCGCCCGCGCTGACCGTCTTTAAAATCGGGTTGGTAAGGTTATTGTAATTACCAAAGACATGCATATCTTTGAACACAAATCCATAAATCGACTGGAAAATAAATTTATTTATTAAATTTTAATAAAAATTACCAACTTTTGAAATGTTTCTGATTTCATTTAATGTAATACAATATTTGATTTCAAATATTAATTATCAATAGGATCAATTTAATTACCTAAATACATATTTTCTCATGTTATGAAACCTTTATACATTTTTTAAATCCATTTTGACTGAAATGCAATTTATGTAATTTTATTCAGTGTATAATAATTGCCTCGTAATTGTTTATACAACATTATAATCAAAGATAATGAAAAGACATGTCTTTGTAATATCTTAAAAAACAAAATATTCGTCTTCACGACTCGATCTCATGGCAGGGATTTTTTTTAGATAAGCACTAAATAACAGATAAAAGTGAGTCCCGATATTATGAATCTATCACGAGACCTACACTATCGGAAAAATGGTGCCCATTAGCAGTATTAACATATTTATAATTCAGTAATCATATCCTTATAGGACACCTTATGACGGTTCAATCGTGAGCAGAAAAGGATTCAAAATAACCTTTATGACTTAGTTATGTTTATTTATAGTTGGCAGCCAATGGTAATTATTATTTAGTTGAATTTTCTTTACTATTTCATTCATAAAACTAAAGAAACAAAGGCTTCACTAACAGTCTTGTAATGTCACAGCTTGTCCTTGCCTGTTTTAGAATAGACGATGGTCCTTGAAAGGACGAACATTTTGGCATATATAATAACTAAAAACAGGACTATTTCAACATGATATTGTTGACCATAATAGCGACGATTATTTGAGAAGATTTTGTGTCTCCTTATTAGTATCTTAGTACTTGTACTGTTACCTTAGCAAAAATCCACACGTGATGTAAATATGATCATATGACAAAGTTTGTCATATGATCATGTTTAACTGAATTTTAATAAATTTAAAATGTCTCGGTGTTGTACATCGCAGAACGTAGTAATTTTTCGAATATTCTACAAAATATGATCATATGACAAAATTTGTCATATGATCATGTTTTTAACGAAATATCAATAAATGTAAAATGTCTCAGTGTTATATATCGGAGAAAGTAGAAATTTAAATTTTGTAGAATATTCTACATTTCAATGAATGATCATTAATCCTGCTGTGGCTTTTAACTGTTCGTATTATAGCTCTTTTGACAAATTTTCTCTGGCTTATTCTTATATGACATTGCTGTATTCAGGGCCGATATATTATTTTAATAGTTTTAATATTTATGTATGTAACTCTGAATTGAAAAAAATGACAACTAAAGATATTACTCGTGTTGTTCTGTCGTTTCCAAACAACTGTCCGAAATAAGATGAATCAATAAAGCGTGTATGTAAGTATTGTAGTAAAAAGTTTCCATAGTTATTCAGTTTGGTGAGCATTGTGATGTAGCAAAAAGTGCGCATAATGACTGCTCGGTTGTTCCGAACGGAGAGAAGTGAAAGATTCCCCTTACTTGAATTTCATTTACACTCTTTGATGGCTCAATTTCAAAACGACAAACCAAGCTCGAATTACAAGTGTCGAATTTTGAAACACATGTCAATAAGAAACTGCGAATTGAAATATAAAGTATTCTCCAATGCAACAAATATAATTAAAAACAGAGTCGAACAAACAGCGGACCAACGAATTTATTGAATTTGTAAACAAAAGTTGTTTTTGATATTGGAATCAGGGGTGTGGAATCGTCCAAAAAAACGCGACTCCGACTCCAACTTCGACATTGACCAACAACCCGACTCCGAATCAGATTACTACTAAAAATGTCTAATTTTGACAGGTTTTTTCTCCTACCTTTCATATTTTTGTGTAATTGGTCTTGAAATTAAACACCAGCCAACCAATCCGGCAAATAGCCAAATTTTTCATATTATACATATAATATATACATCTATATGTATATTGCAGGACAAAAAAATGTTATGGGTATAAAAAAAAATTAAATAAGTGAATTAATACACGCAGAAATGAAAAAATGCACTTCATACAGCCAAAACAGCGCGATTCCACGACTCCGACTCCATAATATCATCGATTATAATTAAAAACAATAATTTAATACATACTGCTACCGCTAGTATACAAAGAATAACAAACTTGGGCACTGTAGCCGAACGGTAACGCTCCATAGGGAAATATTATATACATTCTTTTATAAATTTGAATAGAAATCAACAAAAGATCGTTCATTTGTTTTCGATTTGGCATACTATAATAGCGCTATTTACTACCTTTGCTCTAGACCAGATTTGCTACACCGATCTTGCAGATCCCCGAATGAACACTTTCTTAAATTCATTTTTCAAACAATTTATGGATAATATAAGACATCGACTGATGGAACTGCTTGATGGAACTTCAATATCAAATTTGAATTATTGAGATTTTGTACATTTCCATGTATTTTGTCACTAACGACCCGGGTTTCGCCTTTCGGCATCTTCAGGCATTCTAGCACTCGAGTGAACTCAATAACTCAAATTGACAGTTTATAACGATTATGTACAAAATAAAATACGACAAATCTTATCGCTTTGTTCAGGAAATTAACATCTGGACTAGTGAGCACCTTACGACTGAAAAGGGGGAGGGTTTTTTTTTTAAATGAACTTCTCCGAAATACATAATTTCAAGTTAGGGTGACCATGGACCGATGTATTAATATGGGAAATTCATTACTTTGATTGTTATCTGAAATCTCAATAATTCAAATTTATGAATATTTGTGTTCAAACTTTGCGAAATCTCTATCTCACCTACTCCTTAATAATGGAACAATTTTCACGCCACCATTATTTTTCTAATCCCCATCCTTATCTTACATAAAAAGAAAGGATAAATTAAATCAATCCAATAAACATACGTTACACGCGAGTAAAAATGGTTTATTTTATTTCTCGTGATCGTTGTCAAAAATATCGATAACTGACAATTGTAAATTTAGCATAAAAAAATTTTTATTCCGCAGATCAAATAAAATCAACCTACGTCAGTTTTTTAAACTATGAAGGAAGCTTACAGTAAAATATGATCAGCAAAATCAGCTTTGTATGTTTCCGTATTTAAATAATTACGACATAAAATATTAGAGCAAAACCGTCAGACTTATCGTTCGTAATATTCCAAGCTTTATGTTATACAAACAGTATTAAAAATTTGAATTTCGAACACAAATTTTATAAATCATCGCTTTCACGGTCACATAAGTCCGACAATATTGCGGTACACTGACATGCCTATATTATGTGTGTGCAGAAATTTCACTCTCACTGCTCTTCTGTTTATTTATATATATATTTTGTTCCTATATGTGTTGGTAAGAAATTCATCAGAGTCGATTATTCCATTGTTTTCTCGGCCGTAGGTCTTTACCCTACCTTCCATTGTTTCATTTTTGTGAGGGTCGCCGTTCTGGTGGACGATACACGCGATGTCTCAAACAGCTGACTGGGCCGTGATGAAAAGCGTTTTTTGTCATATTCATCAGTTGCAGAATTCTCGCGATATTTTGCAGTATCCATTCGAGATTTGTCTGAATTACGCAACAACTCTAAGAAAACGAAACAATTACTGTTGTCACATGGTGCATTTTTTAACCGTTCATTAACCAGAAATACTGTGAACTATTATTCAATTTACCCGATTTTCTACATTTATAATCCAGCGGTGTTTTGGCCAATTGATGTAGAGTAAGTACAATAGTCCCCGGACAGGTTAAAGTATGAGAGTTTCATATGTAGGATGACTCAAATACTTCTGAGTCACTCGTTTTTTACAACTCCGACTCCGGCCAAAACAGCGCGACTCCACGACTCCGACTCCGAAGCCCTGCATTAATACTCGTGGATATTAATACGTTTACATTTTTACCTTATCCTTATTTAAATGAAGCTCGGCCTATCAAATGTTTGCCAATTCAATCAATTGATAGTTTTTTCTAGAACGCGACTATAAAAAGATAGCCCATTAACCGGATGGTCAACACTTATGTTTTCTTCCTATTCAGCTGCATAGTCAAGGATTCAAGAAGTACACCCTCGAACGGAAAATTTCATTCACTGATTTTAACATGTTCCTAATAAATACGACGCACTTTCCATTGTCACAGCGACAATTATGAAATTGTCTTTTTTTTTGATAAAAATAAATAAATAAGTGTATCTGTTTGTGACGTCACGTTGCTTCTCGAACTGCAAATTAAAACAAATAAACGGTTTTCTGTCTGTCTGTAACTTCGCCGCAAACAAGTCTCCAACCACTAACCAGGAATAATAATTATTATGCTCTATTGTTCTCGGCGATGTGGCGAAGACAGTTCGGCAAGGCGCCTGGTTCGACTTGTTCGCGGATAGGTATTTGTGTCGGAATCTTTCGTATATCTTACGATAATATAAATATATTGGAAAAGCTTTCGGTAAAATTAAATAATCTCAGGATACATTCATATTTTTACTGTAAAGGTTCTTATTATTATTATTATTGCATTCGACACCTTTTTACTCGAGTGTCAAAATTTTAATTTGTTTTCTTTTGAGGTGTGTAGCTGTAAATTGATTTCGAGTTGTTGACATTATCTTTAAACATTTTTGTAACACTTAAGTTTGAGAACTTATAAGTAGGTCATCACAACTGCGTGATAAACTCTTTTTTATCGGTGAATGTATTTTCGCTCTGCTTTACCTCTTTTCGGAGAGAGTAAGGATAGAAGGGTGCGGTTAGCAACACACTTGTAGGTTCTCCACTTCCCATTTTCATGAGCGGGTAGGGTGTGTGGGAAGGGATAAGAAAATCACATGATGCCCGTACCTTTTGTTAATAATTGATGTATTAACGTGTAAACTTCGGAAGGCAGTGCAAGCAAAACTATAACGCGTTACCACTCGGCCGCGGCGTGCAACAGTTTATGTACGTTTCCAAGAACAAAGCGGATTTTAAGCGATTGTAAATCAGTAAAAACCCAACAATAAACGATCTATGATTGTTACAAAAAGTAGTACTGAACTAAGGAAAAAAATGTATGTATGTTTATTTAATACAGGGTTATAACAATATAGAACTTTTGGTTCAAGAATTATGTTAGGAATCTACAGATAAACATACAAATTATACGTAACTGAAATTAGTTTATATGTTTAGGAAATAAAGAAATTAAAATATTGGTCAAACACAGTAAAGTTTTAGCCTTATCGAATATTAATTGATAATTTTCAAATTTAATTTTAATATATTTCTTAGTCATTTTATTTAAAATATCAATATCAACAATTAGCTGTCTTACAAAGGAAATAAGATACTAAACATTTTTTAAACGCTGTGGCAATTTATAATTTTAAGTTAAAAAAAAACAGAAACGGTTAGTTATCCATAATTATTTTAGAACTATTTACAAAATTTATGTCTTTAAAAATTAAATAAAACTTTTCGCGGAAGTCGCAGTTCTTCTAATCCATGACTAGTTTATTTTTAAAACAGACTTCCAAGTATTTATACTAAAAATAGTTTTCAAGGTTCTGATTTAGCAGATGCAAAAAATGATAAGTCTCTTATTACGGTCTGTGAAATACACGATCAAAAAAAACTATGTTCTTGGATGGATGACTCGTTAATATTTCTACACATTGTCGATCGATAAGTAGGATTATTATGCTGCCGTATATAAGACATAATCACAATAATAGTAACTATATTTTAATCAAATCTGGACAATTTAAAGGAAACGCTATATTATAAAATAAATACTAGTTTAGTAGGGTTCACTTTGAGTACATCCATGGTAAATATTTGTGTATTAATAATCGAGCCCTTGAGGAGTGAAGTGAGCCGAGTGATAAAACTGTGAAACTTGTTTATTGAAAATTTTAGTTATGTGACCTTCTTTCATTAATTTTCACGCTATTTAATTTAACGACTTACAATTAAATGCACTTTTGTTTAGATCATATTCACTTTCATAAAAATAGTTTTCACTTATGACAAAAAATCAATTCTTTCACTAAAAATAAAGTGATCCCACATAACACTTAAAATGTTTCCACATAGATAAAATACTTTTCACTCAATATAAATACTCACACATTGAAATCGATAGTTGCACGAAGCTGTAATGAAATGTCATCTATTCTTCTACACTATATTAGACCGTCTATATTGTCTTTGCTCCACGTATTAGAATACATTACACACACCAAACCAGACACCCTAACATAACCTACTACAACTTAACTCACTTTGTTGAAAGAATTCGTGACTAAGTGGAAACTATTAAAATCGAAGTTTTAGTGTATTAAGTTAATACTATCTAATTGAAAAAATACTTAAGCAGCCTGTATTTATTTGTCGGGCCCGTGGTGCAGTGGTCAACGTCGTTGGCTACGGTTAGGGATGTCACAGGTTCAAGTGCGGACAGTTTCATAAATTGATTTCTTGAATCGGTTTATGGATTTTTGTTCGTAGGCGTGGATGTTTGTGATGTATAAAATTAATGAAAATTTATCTAGCATATTCGATCACAGCTGCCACAGGTTCTATTCCCCAAGCGCCATTTTCGTCAATTGATTTGATAATTTGTGTTTATGTGTAAAAATCCCATCTCACCCATCCTATTAAAATAACTGGGCGTAGCTGGAGCGATAAGGTAACCATTAATCCTCAGGAACGTCAGGCAAACTAGTGCAGCATGGGATGAATGTATGTTTCTTTAACTATCCTATCCTTATCATTCTCTCTCTATTTGAAAAAAGAAAGGATGAAGTCTTGTAGAAACACTTCTTTTGGGATAAACTAAGGGGTCCATATCATCGTTTTCATTGCAAAATTATATATGTGCGAAACCTAAATTTTTCAGGGAAGCATAAAAACAGTAAATAATAACTTTATAGAATTAAAACAAAAATAAAAAAACATGTTATTAATATTAAATAATATATTTTTTATACCATGTCCGCTCTCAGAGTGGAGCATGTGTCCTACTGATTGAGGTATCTAAACAGAAGCTTTCTACGAGAACTGCTTGTTACTCAGTTTCTCAACCGCTCTTTTTCGAAGAGAGTAGGGATAGGGCTAGGACAGGACCAGTGGTTAGGTAAACGCTCTCGCTATGTCTCCTTTTAGGATCAAATGGGTGGTAGGAAGTTTCAGACATCACAAACATTCATGCCTACGAACAGAAATCCATAAGTCGATTGAAAAATCAATTTATGAAAAAGTCTCCGCACCGGGAGTTGAACCCGAGACATCCGTAACCGTGACCAACGACGTTAACCACTGCGCCACAGAACCGACATAATATCGTCGTTGTTCTCGAAGAAAACACTTAATTGAAGAAATGACATATTGAGTTAGCTGTATCAAAATGTTCCTTATTTCGAACTCTATCGTATTTACTAACAAACTTATTTCTATGAATTATACTTTTAGTTAAAAACAGTTTTGTACAAAGGTATGGCATTTCAAACATTTTACGAACTTCAAAGTCGAATTATTCAAAAGTAAAATTTTTCAGTTGGTGTTTTCTTCCAGAAAAACAACGATATCCTCACCATAATTGTTGTCAGTTATAAAGTCTTATTTTTCATGCACTTAAGGACGATTTTTGCTATAGTGATAACACGAAAAGACGAAAACGTGTATGCAGATATACAATTTTGCAATGAAAACAACGATATGTGACCATGGTAAAGAAACATCTGACGGTAAATTCGTAATCAGAAAAACAGCTGTGCTTAGTTTGTTGAGAAAATGTTAGATAGTGTGGTTTGAAGATTTTTCTTTCATGGAAATCCGATTTCCCAGTACATATAAATAAAGATGAGGAATTTTTGTTTGTCAGCATTGATTGAGTTGTATAATACAACAATCAAAATGATTTTAGTTCGAAAGTTTAATACTCGGAATGTAAAACTGACGTACTGAGAAAGCAGTTATTTATACGTCGTGGCGGATTCACGGAAACCGAAATGTTTGTTTGTTTTTTTTCATTGCAAGCTTCCAAGTATGAGGGAGTGGATGGATTATCTTAAGAGTTATTGCTTTTTTGGTGTTAATATTGCGTCAATACGCGTAATAAAATCAGTGCATTCGGTCAATTTTCTGTGAAAATACAAAATTATGTATTGTGAAGAAAAGGAAGCTTTCCAGTAAACATGTGTAGTTTTATAATAAATATTCATTTGTCTGCCACTAAATTAAGTAGCGTTTGTATGTGCATTTATGATATCATCGCACTAGAGTGTAAACCTCGTAATTCTACAATCTACATATTTATACGAGAGCACAAAAACATCGTTAATCGTTCACGCAATCTTCTATAAATATACGAATCAATTAAAATGTTGGATTTTTAAGGTGTTGACTGTCGGTGGAAAGGCATTATATTAAAAAAAATAATACAACTGATGGTCAGTTGATAATGCTCGTCATGAGCGAAACCGGTCCTTATTATTATAAACATGTGGAAGTAGTACAAAAAAATTGTGTTTTATTTTTTAAAATAAAATACTGGACTTTTGAGACTTCGATTACAGTATGATAAATTACTCGTTTAATGATCTTTTTTATAAATATAAAACACAATCACTTTTAAGGTGTAACTGTCAATTCTTGGTGGAAAGACATTATATTTTAAAAAATAAAACACAATTCATTTGTACTACTTCAACTGATAAAAATACAAACATAACAGGCTTGTTTATATAAAATTGAGTGTAAAAATGAAGGTATATAAAACTGATGGTTCATGAACTGAGACAAGAAAATACTGATTAGCATCTTGTCTCAGTTCATGAACCATCAGTTTTATATACCTTCATTTTTACACTATTATATAAATAAGCCTGTTATATTTGTATTTTTATTAGTTGATAATGCTCGTGATGAGCGAAACCGGTCCTGATCATTATAAATATGTGGAAGTAGTAAAAATGAATTGTGTTTTATTTTTTAAAATATAAAACACAACTTTACTTAACGAGTCTTAATATTTTGATACGATTTTAGAATTGGTATAACAGAATGTGTTTTATTTTCATAAATTTAATGCCTTTTCATCATGAACTGAAAGGTAACACCCATACCTAAGAGTGATTTAAGGATCTTATTAAATAAACAATTAGCGATTTAATGTTTGATGTCGAAAAGAAAAAAAACTACCGTTTACTTTTACTGTTAAAAATACTTACTCAGAAAATAATATATCGAAACGCCTTACGTATAATCAAGTAAGTACCACATACGTGATTATACAAAAAACATTGCGAAAAGTACTAGCCAATTATACGAAAGTCTCCCTAAATCCGTATTCCAATATTTCAAAAACTATAAACTTTTCAGCAAAACTATATATATTAAATAAGGAACTAGATTAAAAATAATATCACTGTCCCACTGTTGTAGAATATAGATACACCTGTTACTTTATAACTGCGTTTTGAATCTTTGAGACGCTCCCCTGTAAAATGTCATGTTTGCAGATACGGATTATACGTAGAGAGTGTCAATATGACATGTCAAAGAATGTTCAAAAAATATTGACTGATTATTAATTAAATCCTCTTGTTTTCAGCATGTTGGAAGCCGGAGGATCACCAAGGGCGGCTCGCCAATCGCCACCCACTTACCATCGTTCCTACGAGCAATACGTGCACGGATCTTCGCAGAGCCCCAATCACATTCAACCCCACCAGCAACAACCACCGCAATCCTCCCAACCCCAACCTCAGGATCAAAACTGCATACCGAACCACCACGACAGTCTGATATCGCAACAGATAATGCACTCAATATCAGCGCAGAATGATTTGAACACAATGCAACCGGTACATTTACTCGGAGGACTCAAGCACGGAGAAGATCATAACATGCAGTGGTCCCACCATGCCATGGGATACAGCATTGACTATGGTGCAAGACCTACGGCTCATTATGACCCGACGAGGCTCACTATGGCCGATTATAGAATGCCGTTTGATAGCGGGAGAGACTACCAAGGCTCTCCGTATCCTCGAAGTGCATTTGGAAGTAAAATCGGACAGGCAAAGGCGCTCAAGGAGGCCAGGATCAGGAGACCCATGAACGCTTTCATGGTGTGGGCGAAGGTCGAGAGAAAGAAGCTCGCTGATGAGAATCCTGATCTACATAATGCAGATCTCAGTAAAATGCTAGGTAAGTTTCTTTTTCTTTATTTCCTTTCAAATTCATGGAATTTTCAAAACAAATATTATGTTTTTCTTCTACAAATATAGATACATAGATCTTCGACGAGCTTAATTTTTCTTGCGTTTTCGATTCCCCACTTTAAACTTGTCTGCATTTTTCTGGACGTGGCTTAGTAAAAAAATTGTATTTTATATTCATATTATTAAACATTTTCTTTTTATTTCGCATCATGTTTTTTGGGATAATGTATCATTTTACCCTTAATATCTAATTGAAATTGGGTTAATTAACCTGACGAATACACACTTGATTAAATTTGAATTCAAATTTGAATTATTGAGATTTTGTACACTTCCGTGTATTTTGTCACTAACGACCCGGGTTTCGCCTTTCGCATGGACTTGAACTGACCAGATCTGTCAGTTCGAGTCCATTCGTGCGATCGAATGCCTGAAGATGCCGAAAGGCGAAACCCAGGTCGTTCGTGACAAAACACATGGAAGTGTACAATATCTCAATAATTCAAATTTGAATATTGAAATTCCATCATGCACCCTCAGTCGATGTGTTAAATTAAATTTGAATTATTGAGATTTTGTACACTTCCATGTATTCTGTCACTAACGACCCGGGCTTCGCCTTTCGAATAGACTCGAATTGATATTGAAATTCCATCAAGCCCCCTCAGTCGATGTCTTAGATTACACACTTGAATGTTGTTAGTTGTGAATTATCCGTGGTATAAAAACAATTCGTGGCGTTTCCACAACTTCAAAACATGATTAGAACTGGTTGCGTTCACCGAGTGAGAATTTTCTACTAATCAATCGATTGTGTAATTAGTGGTACATTTTATTTTTATAAAAAATGATCGGATATTAGTAAGGTAGGCATTCAAGCTGTATTTTTTCTGACGACACGCATACATAGCAATCGAATCATGACTCCTGAGGCACTCACTTTAATCATTTGAAATCGGTTGATTTGTTACTGGTGATGCTTATCCAGAATAACAGTGTATGAAACCGGGTGGTGGAGGGTAAAAAATCTGTATTCATGTCGATTTTTTAATGAAAAAAATGAATAATACAAACTAGAATAAGATTGCGTTCTAGAATATATTATACTAACATTATCCACACATTCACTTTTAAACGCACTCACTTCGTTGCGTAGAATGAATTAAGTCCGATAGCTTTTAATTAAGAAAAGGTAAAAACCACTTTTGAGAAACGGCAGTATGTAACTTGATTCTTTTTTATTCTTTTTTAGAATTAAACATCGTTATCTACTCGTTTAGCCAAAGGCACGCGTTAATGTCTTTATATAGAAAAGAACTTGTCACGTAGCTACTTCGGTGAATTAAGATGTCAGTTTATATGATATACAGGTAGACCAAGACGTCCGACGATTCGCAAGAACAAAAATGAAACAAAAATCATTTTTTTATTGCATCATTGAGCACCATTGCCAACGGTTGATGCACATGGGAAGAAAGATCAGTTACAGCATGTACAAATGTGAATATATATTTATATAACCACAGTAATAGTTGACAGCTATATGACACCGCCCCGTACTTATGGGGCGGACAGGGTCTTCAAAACCAATCTGCAGACTCTTCCTATTAATGAAAATTTAAAAATGTAATACCCCTCCTGATGCGTTAAGGGTGGTGTCGTATTTGTTTGGTTGCTGTTGTTGGTTTGCAGTTTGAAGTGGGGGGAAGGGCCTGCGATCCTGCCAGAGCGAGTGGGGTCCCGACCTTTCCCGGGGAAGGTCGCCGGCGGAGCGGCTTATTCCATCGCTTACTATAAAACCACTTACAGAGTTTAAATTAAAAGTGTGTAATTCTGTTGTGTCTAATGTCTTAACTAACTGAACCTAATTGCAATAAACCAGAAGAGTATACGGATAAACGACCGGGGTTTTAATGGAAGACGAAGGAGTCGTTGTTTTGTCCTTTGTTTGTCCTTGTCCCAGGACGCGGGCCTTGAAGTGTGTTGAAGCCCGCACCCCGCTTCTCCCCTCTCCTACACCGTCATCACTCGAGCGGCGAGCGAGACAGATGATGTTGTTGTTTCGTTTACCTACTCTCTCATATAATATAAGATTTGAAAAGCGCTCTCTGATGTATCCGTACCACTTTGGTTGCAGTTGCTTTATTTCCACAAATAAAATTGACGCCGCTAAAACTGACCTGAATCGAACGATATTTAATTTTAATATTTTTTATGGAATTTGACTTGCGACCGATTCGACTTACGACCAAAGTTTAGGAATGTATCTCGGTCGTAAGTGGAAGACAACCTGTATTATTATTCAACGGACTTAGAACGGAGTAATTAAAAATCAATACTAACTGTAAAATACAGCAAGAGAAATATCAGACAGTAATTCAGTTAATTTCGTAAAAATGAAAGACGATTTCTTCTAAAAATACCTTTCTTTCATTTAACGAAAATTTAAGATATAAAAAATATAATAATTTGAACTCCTTATTAAGCTTTTCTACTGAATATATTTAGAAATGATTTTAAGTCAGTGACTCGTCCTTTGTTCTCAACTTCTACATCGCGAGCTGTTTTGGCACGAATTTATTTTCAGTCAATAAATCTGTTAAAACACTCACTATGGCTAAAAATAGACCAATTTCAACAGTAAAAACATGGAGAATTACATGAAATATATATTAGTTATCCCAAATACATCAAGAAGTAAACTAACCTCGTCGCATTCTCGCTAAAATAAATTGAAGAAAAAAAAAGAAAAAAGCTGAAAAATATTTAATCGACGACTTTGCAAGCAAAATGGCTTCCGCCAGTCTTCATGTACACCGCCAACACGCACATAGGACTGACGATTAGTGCTGTGTATCGACAGTTAAAAGCTAAAATTCGAAAGACTTAATTTGAACTTAATTTCTTTGTGTTCTACTTGACATTTTCATGATATGATGCCTAATTTCGCTACCTAAATGTTTGAACTATTTTTTAAAGCATATATCCACAAGTGTTTTCTTCTAGTTTGGCCGGAAATACGAGATAAAGTCTTGGACATGTAAACATGTCCAGCGCGTTCACCGGGTTAAGAAGGGACGTTTATAAGGGTGGGAATAAGTGGTGAGCTGTTTTTTGTTCAGTTTCCAGGGTTGGATATGAAAGGTTATCTAGTGAAAATTTTAGTAAAAGAATCATTAGTCTGTTGAATAATTAATGTTTAAAATAAACTTAAGCTATTTGAGTCCATCTAAAGGATATTGTCTCGACTCAAAATTGTGCCACCATGGGTTTAACACAAAATTATAAAGTCTCAATTATATGCGATGTAAGGGTTTGTAGAAGATATAAATGCATTAAAATTGAAATCGACCATATTGCATCATCCTAATTATGTTATATTTAAGCAGCCAGTATTTTTTATTGTATTACCGTAATTAAATTATAGTTTAATGAAATCATATTTATCATATTTTTTTAATGTCTTAAGTGACAACCCGTACAAGGATAGTATTCAGTTGTCACCGCCGACGCCTTATTAAGCCGGTTAATTAAATAAAACTGATTATTTTTTCACCATATAAGCGAGGTAATTTTTAATCGATATTTTATTATAATTAGTTTTTTTTTCATTTATACCTACAAATAAAACGTGAAGTGAGTCAGAAGAATTTAATTAATGAGAAGTATTCTCAATGATATCATTTCATAATATGGTCACAATATTTATCTGAATAAGGGTAAACATTATAATTAGAAAAATGGTGTCGGAATTGTCTTTGGTAAAACTAACGTTTATTAAAATTTCATCACTGCATATTCAGTTTGTAATAAATTCATTTTTGTTTTTGCGAAATGTACGTAATAAATAAAGAGGAACAATTTTTTATTTACAATATTTTATTCATAGATAAAAAGAATATTGAAAGAATTAATAAAAACAGGTTTTTTTTAACCTATGGAGCATAATTATGTCGTTGTAATGGAGGTATCTCAGAAGTTTTCTACGAAAACTTCTCATTTCTCAGTTGTTGAACCTTTCTTTTTCGAAGATTAAATGATAGGGCTACGACAAGACTAGTGGTAAGTTAAACGCTCTCGCTAGGCCCCATTTTATAGGATCTGATGTGAGGGAGGGAATTTTGGACATTACGAACATTCATGCTTACGAACAGAAATCCACAAATCGAATTGAAAGATCAGTTTTTGAAACTGTCCGTACCGGGACGTTATCAACTGCGCCACGGAGCTATGATAAGATATTGAAAGCGTCCGAGTTGGGTGAATGCAAAAATAGGCAATACCTGTGGTGCTTTCGCTCACCAAAAGCATTATCAACTTAGTTGATAATATAATTTAAGATCCCCCATGTTTTTATGCAACATAAATTATTTTATCAAGAAATTTTGGAAATCAATAGAGCCCAGTTAAATTCCTTGCCAATTCTGAATGAGCAGCTGAACCTTCCTAATTCTCCGTTATTATATCCTATACGTTGAAACACCTAACAGATGTCACTAAACGTGGAATGATTGTATATATTTACCCTTTCGTCGAATTGCATCCCGTCGAAACCCACAATGCTATTATAATTGTAAAATCCATAAGAAGTTGAAAAGCGACAATTCGCCACTCTGTAAATGTGGTGTTTACAAAATAAGGATTAAGGCAATTCTCGAAATTTTAACTCAGGTATCAGTGTGGCTCTCAGGCGTATAATATCTTACCTTGTAAATAATATTTGTCGTATTTGTATCTTCTATATAAACGTTAGACACTGTTTACTGTCTGTCAGTTCGAGTCCATTCGTGTGCTCGAATGCCTGAAGATGCCGAAAGGCGAAACACGGGCCGTTAGTGACAAAATACATGGAAGTGTACAAAATCTCAATAATCCAAATTTAGTTGATAATGATTGTGATGAGCCAAACCGGTTATGATCATTATAAACATGTGGATGTAGTACAAATTAATTGTGTTTTATTTTTTAAAATATAATGCCTTTCCACCAAGAATTGACTGTCATTGAATACCTGGGGTATTTATTATTTTTCTTGAAATGTAGACAAATTGTGATGTGGTCTTTTGTTGACTGTAAAATATTTCAATAAAAATTATTACGAATACTGTTCGAATAGTTGTCCAAATATTCGAATATCGAATAGTTAAAAAAAAGCCGTATGTTCGAATATTCGGGTTGTAATTCCTAGTCCGTACTCGGGTTCGACCGAAAAAAATAAAGAATTTAAGAAGTTTACCGACAGTATTTATGAGTCAGGTTCCAGACCCCTGTTTTTAGCACAACTGAAGCTATTAACATTAATAACCGTGGATAAACTACTGATTTATTTTACCCACCGAGTAATACCCTCAAACACTCTTCGCCACGCATGGAACATCCATATTACGTTTATGTATTCACTTCATTAATCGCCACTGCAAAAAATGTGATCAAGCCAAATTGAGCGAAGTACTTATAGCTAGTTACTCCGTCGGCCTTTATTTATGACATCTGATAATCGTATACGGTCCATAACTGTTGGTTAAGTGCTCTGGTGTCCTTATTTGGAGGTCCGCGATCGATATTGGGAATTCCTATCGTACGCGGCAGATGGCCGAGGATACCGTAGCGCATATTTTGATGATAACTAAGAGCTCGCCTGTTCAATGATTGCATAAAAATATGCGCGGCAAAAACATCTTAAAAACAAGAGCAACGTTTATTATCTCAGTTCATTCATTGGAGGACATACGGACGAGATTTTTTTCGGTGTTGTCTGTTTGGAGAATATTAAACACATTTTGATTATTTTAAACCTTAAATCGGTTTTTGAATTTTACTGGTAGTGAAGCCGATTGGTTAACGCTCTTGGACGTCTATAAGTGTGTAAAGGATGTGATTTTTACACAACCTCCGACCTATTCGACCCTAAAAACGTGACGTTTATTTAAGTACTGGCCCAACCCCACCTGTCCTTATATCCTCATTTTCTTTAAAGTGGAGTTGTCGGCTGAATAAAAACCGGATTTTGTATAAAAACTTCACTTGAAATACTCTACCTATTAGTATTCCATATGCTTCACACTTGGAACGGATATTGTTAAAAAAAAAAAAAAAACGCATATCAGTGTTGCAGTGGTTAACGTCATAAGCTTCGGTTACGGATTTCACTAGTTTAAATCCCGGTTCGTCAGTTTCATGAATTGATTTTACAATCGATTTATGCATTTTTATTCGTAAGCATGGTTCTCTGTGAGGTCTAAAGTTTAAAAACAAAACGGGGCACAGCGATGGTGATTAGCTAACCACTAGTCATATCGTTATATCTCTACTCTCTTCGAAAATGAGTAAAAATCATTTCTCGTAGAAAACTTGTGTTAAGATATTTCCGTTAGGAGGCAATTAGGAGTGGATATGGCTATTTGTTTTTCTCTCCGTTTACTTACCTTGCCACGTATGTAAGACTTGAAATATAAATATAGCTGTATAGGCGTGTAATAAAGATATTCTTGACCAATCACGTCATATCCAATGAAGAAGTTTGTGATAGCGATATCAATCGTAGAAAAGCGGAAAATATTGCCGGCTACATTTTCCATATTGACAAAGTCGCATTAATTATGTTCGTAATGCAAGGAAAAATACAGGGCAATAGATGTGTAGGTGTAAGTGATTTTATTGACTTCTTAACCTTTGGTGGTATAATATGACTTGCCAAGATAGAGAGGCAACAAAGTTCAGCAGTAGACGGTACTTAAAAATAAATAATCAATGCTGTATCATTTTACAGACATCGTAAAAAAGAGTTTAGTGGATACTTTTTGTTTCTCGGATCATTCGTTCCTGGTCCCTGACCCAGACGCGCATGCATAATAATAATTGTGCATTTATGAATATAAATAAACACAAAAACCAAATGAGTCATATAGTTGGTTGATATACGTTACATACATCGTTACATTGCTTAGTGAATAATATTGTGTAGAGGTTTACCTTCGTAGCGCATCATTTAACCGTGGTCCTAGATTGGTTAAGTTTTTACTAAAAAGAGTTTCTTAATCTTTTTCCGAAGTGAAACCCTTTTCAACAGATTAAAAAAATCGTTTCCTCAAAGATGCATGTGTGGATTTTATTTTATTTTTTTATTCTAAACAACTATAAAGATTATTATTTTATACCACCTAGTCAAAATAGTAATGTTTTGAGTTATTTATGCATATTAAAAAAAAATCAAGCTTCATCATATAACCAAACATATGTATTCAGAACTGTATGACAGTTATAGCTACTTCAGCTTCCAACCATCATCAGAACTATATTGAAAAATCTAGCAAGAAAACGTCAATTCAAGCAATTATATTAAAACACGCAAAAAAACATTCAGAAATAAAGAATGTTAAGTGAAATAAAAAAACCTTTACTATGCAAAATTTATTTCAGTTTATGTACAGTTCTCAGTTCTCACGATGGCGTGATACAGAAATAGCTATAAACTATACATATTGAAGTATGCACATACACTTTTTTCCCCTTTTTACTATATTATTACCAGAGCAGATTATTTTTTATATGATTTTATTGCAACGGTGGATACTGGAAACATACTTTAAATATGTCCCACTCTCTAGTATTGATCAGTTGAACAGCTCTTGCAACTGGCCTCTCATGATCGTCGAGAAGTACAGGTTTTGAACATAAGATAAATATACATGATATATGCTAATTATAAAATTAAACATAGCAGAATATTTTAATCACCAATTGTTTGTATAATGCTGGTGACTGATCTCTAAGAAGTGTTTCTTAATCGTAATTTAGTAAAGTTTTTATTATTTTTTTATTTAGACAATAACATATAAAGTTATAAACAAACTGTCTACATTAAGGTGAATAAAAAATGTGATAGTTTGAGAACCCGAAAATTATGGTAATTTTTCGAAACCGGGTCCGCGGGGGTGCCTAATTGCCGGAGGGACTGGCTATGCAACGTACCACGGGTTCGTGACTCGGCAAATTTTGAGAACAACGGCGCCGCCCTCTCACAGAGGAATTAATATCATACCTATAGCATTACAACAGGTTTTTATTATTTTTTCCTGAGGATTATTTTGAGACTTGCTCCGATGATTTCTAATTTATTTGAATACTTTTTGACGCACGATTAATCTCGATATATTATGCTGCAATAATAAAACTGAGGATACGGTAACTATTGTTTAACCATGTCCACATCAGGGACGTAATTTCAACTTTTTTCGGGGGGCATCGTTTTTGACAGTCAACCATTCCATTATTTGTTTTTAAACATGATTTTTTACCTCTTGGCGGGGAAAAAAAATGCATCATTAATAAAAAGTTTCAAGCGGAAAAGTTATCGTACGATGACAAGATAAAGCATTTGTTTAATTTTCAAGATTTTCAATAAATATACTACTTTACGTGGTAAACTTTGAAATCTTTTGAATTAATGACAGGATGGAGATGGGAATAAATTCTTTAAGCCTCCACTATTCCAACTATTTGTCATTAGTAACTATTCGAATGTATTCGAATAGTTTCTGAAGGATGAAAATAATACTGAAAAAACAATATGTTATATATTTTTGTTAAATAAAAATTTAATAGTGCATTAAAATTAGTAAGAAAACGAGTTCATTTATAGTAAAAATCACATTTTAAATCATTAATATACATATAATATAATCTTATGCATGAGCCACTTACATATTATAATAATTTACGACTGTATATTTTCCCACTTCTGTCAACTCCCAGTTAGAACAATATAAATATACATTCCAATACCGTTCCATTGTATTAAAATATTTAAAAATTTGCAGCTGTGTCGGATTACTCCAACGGTATTTTTTTTTCAATTACTCGAATTACGGAATTATTAAAGGTTTTTTTATAGCTCTGAGTCCTTCGTTAAGCTGAATGATTAATGATAAGATACTGGAAGCGTCCGAGTTGAGCGAATACAAAAAAAAACACCATCTGTATTATTCATTATTATTATAAAGCCTATATAAATTGTGATGTGATCTTTCGTCAATTTTGTAAAATAGTAGTACAAATTATTACGAATAGTATTCGAATAGTTGCCCAAATATTCGAATATCGAATGGTTAAAAAGGGGCCGAATATAATCGGGTATCGAATATTCGAGATGGAATCCCTATTATACTGCTCTGGCTTTTCCACTTACTTTTATTAAACTCTTACCTGATAATATTTTGGTGTTAAATACTTTGTACAACATATTGAATATGTTAAATTATGGTTGATGCAAATAAAATAAAAAAGTTATAAGACGATGTTATGAAAGTGTTATTATAAAATAATATTATTATTTTGAACAAGCCAGTTTACTGAATGTGCCGAGTCATGCGGTGTGCTTAGGATTATAGATAGTTTTGGGTTCAGGTCTCGACCGTTCCACGAAAAGACCATTTAAAAAATTAATACAAATCGTTTAAATTTGTTATAATATACACTGCCGCCGAGTGGTAGCAATAGCCCACCACTGTGCTATCCGGGACTCAATCTTTCAGCGACACATGTCTTTATTGCTTTGTGAATATTATTTATATTTGAAGTCCGTCTTACAATATCGTTTTCTAAACAAAAACGTTAAATAATTGGTTAATAAACATTTAACTCAACTGTGTTTGAAGTAAATACTATTGTTATAATTTAAGATATCGACTGAGGGTGTTTAATGGAGTTTCAATTTCAAATTTAAATTGTTGAGATTATGTACATTTTCATCCCTAACGACTCGGGGTTTTACCTTCGACTTCTTCAGGCATCTTTGACATTTTCGGCACACGAGTAAACTCGAACTGACTGACAGTGAATAGTTTGTATCGCTTATATATAATTTGTCGTATTTTATCTTATATATGAACGATATAAACTATTTACTGTCTGTTAATTCGAGTTCATTCGTCTGCTCGATACCCGGGTCGTTAGTGACGAAATACATGGAAATGTACAAAATCTCAACAACCCAAGTCTAAATAAGGCAGTAGAGGAAGTAAATCAACCAGCCTTACCAATTTAGAATGTATCCTTACTCTATTTTAAATAAATAAGTGACTTTCAATCAGTCTTCTTAAAATTCACCCTGCCAACATTTCAAATTAAGCGTATCAACAAAAGAATTGGATAAAACTTCATCTAGAAAATAATTAGTACTTAAAAAGAAAGGACTTTTTGCATTTTAGGTATGCTTAATGGGATCAAATGGCAAATACCTACAAATAATATCATTTTATATTTTAATGGTTCATATTTCTTGCACTAACTGTGTACGTTGAGTTTCGGATTATTATAGGCTTATTTTATCATCTCTTTCATAAGCGGTCTTAGTAAAAAAATGCATTCTATTTCTGAAAGATTCCCTTGATAGAAACAATTTTTAAATAGTATATATTTCATTGATTTTTAACTATGTACATCCAAATGACTTAAACCTTTTGCTGTTTGTACGCCATTAACTGTATTACGGTCATTAACAAACTAACGACCATTCTGAACAATGAAATATAAATTGTTATTTCAGTATTAGCATTTTTAACGCATTTGTTGCTTTGGTTAACGATAACCTTATAGCTCAAAGCGTAGCAGGACCGCTGATGATGATGATTGTTGTACAGATTTTTAGCTGTCAGGATGATTCAGACAATCAAAACACAACAGTTTAGTCCAAGTTATCTTTATTGCATTTAGTTAGTTCAATACACAGTTAAAGAATTTACAATTACAAGTTACAGTCAGCTATGAGTTTACTTATGATGGCAGTATATTTGATTGAGTAGATTGCATTACATCTGCCTAACGTAGTCAATCAGTAATCACTGTTTTTATTATTCCTATTCTACACCGTAACTAATTTAAAACGCGCATTTGTCAAGTAAATGCACTCCCACGTGAAAAAACAATTTCTACAAACGAGTCGACAGATTAAAAATTAAAATACTTTGATAAGGACCATTTGCATATTTTTCGTTTAAATCGATTGGGCGAGGCATACTTTGAAAGTTTAATACTTTTTTGTCCGCCCACGCCTCGGAGAATATTTTAAAAACTAAAAACAAAAAAAAAACACATTATGACAGTCGAGCGCGTGCGCACAGCTATTTCGTTTATGAATGGAAAAATTATTACCATACGGGACTGTAGGTATAAAATGAGTGTATCTAAATTACCTATACTGATTTTGATAATGATAGCTGAAGACGTATTTCTATGTATTCAGCGGTTACCGTATAGAAAATCATTTTTTATATATAATATAAGATGAAAATTCATATCTTTATATACCTATAATATCGATAATCATAAGTTTTCACCAGTGAAAGGTTTTTATTAAAATAGTTGTACAATAGTTTATAGTATTAGGAATAAAGGTTGTTTCCTTATATGAAACTGAGAAATTATTTAATTTTGCTGATTTCCATGTGCAAATATCTGCCTTTTTGAGAGAAAAACTGAAAATTTTACAAGCTGTACTTTTGTGGAACATTAGAAGAGCGGTGTTCGAATATACTGGCTAACATAACTCTCAACATCAAATTTTTTACTTATCGTCCTATGGAACAGGGCCATCGATATATCGCATCCCTAGTAACATAATGTCGTTAGTAAATTATCATTCTTGAGTTTTGTATTATGTCTATGAGTAAGTTCAAGAAGACTTTTCAGGAGAGCAAAAACAAAATTCAGAAGTCATTTTTTCCGCTATACTGTTTTTACTATTCTTATTAGCAATATTTATAATATGTACATGTAACAAAATGTCATTAAAACAAAAAATAATGAACCTTTACTTCTAAAACCACAAAAATATTTATTTAATGATCAAAATTCTACTAATGGTACCAGAAAATAGTAATAATTACTTCACACTTATTTCAGTTACTAGTATAACCATACCCATCATATATGACGGTATTGAAATTAAAATATTGAATTTCTAAAGTACGTTGAAACTATATGTGCATTGCATAGCATTTTATTTTATATATATAAACCGCGAACGCTTAGACTATGATAAAATTTCAAACCTACATGGGATAATAGTAAAATGTCTACAGAGCGGTCTGGGTTATTTATATATAAGAAACAAGTTAGTCTGATAGACGCATAAATTTATTGTAATTTCTGTAGAGAACCTGCGAAGTTTTGTTATATTTGGAATGTTTTGTCGTACTTATCGTAAAGTGTAAAGATTTAGCTTCTCTTGAAGCTTAAAATTACTGTACGGAAAATTCTTTATGCGCTCGATCAGTTTTCGCAAGGTGTCTTTTTCACTAATTCTTTTACAATTTAAAGCCTTCAGTTGTCGGTATATTAAATAGTTCTGTAAACAAATTGAATGTATGTACTCACATACTAAATAATAATAACTAGGGAACTGAGAGCCCACTTTGCAGGCTCCACGTGGCAAAAGAAATATAATCGTTTAACACTTATCTACGCCGTTTTTATATTCCATTTAGGTATTTCCTAATCGTATCGTTTATAACTCGACTTCGGTCAGTTGAACGTTGAATAAGTAGCGATAAAAATAAGACACTGCACAGTATAACGAGAGATATAATAAAAAAAAACGAAGAAAAGCGGAATATCTCCATGGCGAGTCTGATTGGCCAGAGGTCCGTCCAATGAGGGCAGGCCGGGCTAATTTGCGCCTGGTATAGACCTCTGCGCACGCGCTGCGGAGGAGACTGATCAAAACCGGATGGAGTTCGGTACATAGCCAGTGCATGATGCGAGTACAATGAGCTCTGATATGATTTGTAGGTATATACTTAATGGATGAATTATTTGTTTTTATTATTTATCTAGAAACAGCTGTTTCAGAAGAGTACGCCATTTGAGTGTGCTATACCATTCAAATGTACACATGCTTTTTTGCAATAAGAACACTTTATAATGAATATATTCATTTTTCATGTGACTCATTTAAACACATAAAATATACAAATGCAATGAAACGGAGTAAGACGTAAAGCAGAGGTGGATAAGGCATTTATAAATTAGAGATCATCTCAATCATCTAATCAACCCAGTGACGTGTTGCTTAAATTAACCGGCTCCCAACTTGGTAAACAACAATCAATCAATCAACAATCAACAAAACCCGCAATTGTTATACAAATTAAAAAAATATATATCGATATTACAAAACTATTTATCAGCATTAGTGTTTTGATTTTCATTCGAAACTTTAACGGTGACGGTCTTAATCGTCTATCACCTGCTGTGTGACAGTAATTTCTGAGCCATGGTTTAACGAATGGTGTAGAAATCCCATGAACTCAGTGAAAAACCTCTCAAATTAATGGTCATTAAGTCTGATATATGCCGAATACTTAAATTTTCCCTTTTTCTGAACAAATATTATTCATTAACGAAGATTCTTGTTCCGCCTCTGCAGAGCTTACTGCAATTGTATTAATAATATTTTTAACTTTCCTGGCCGTTTCAGGAAGTTCATCTTGATTATCGCTTACAATATTATCGATATAATCTCTGAAATCATTTACATTTATTTTGAACTTAATAATTTCACTAAGAATTTTCTAATATTAACGGCCGCAAGTTTTTACTTTATCCATATCGGATCAAGTATTGTGATCGTGTAAAAATTCGACCTCGAAACTACGATAATTACAGAAAAATCGACAGAGAGGGTGCGAACCCATAGCAGCACATCACTGAATCATCCCAAGTTAATGCTAAAAACGTATTGGTGATCATTTTTGAAGGGTAGGGAGAAAGCAAGGTCATAGTCACATTGACTCAGTTTTGAGTTAAAGCGGAAAAATTCTATAGCTCCATTGTTTTATTAGGTGTAGCTCAAAATTGAAAGTGGTGCCGTATATGAGTGGTCTAATTTTTTAAGAATTTGCAAGTGCTTGTTGAATGATCATTGGCAACAGACAACGATCTTGCTTTGTCGAATGTGTTGCAATGATTTTACAATGATTTAGATTATATCTAATTGGGCTCAGAGTTCGAAAAGTGATTTTTAACATATGTTTTTTCTTAGTATACTTTTTTATAGCACACAAAATCCCTATAAGA
This sequence comes from Himalopsyche phryganea, assembly GCA_022494535.1. Classification (NCBI taxonomy): domain Eukaryota; kingdom Metazoa; phylum Arthropoda; class Insecta; order Trichoptera; family Rhyacophilidae; genus Himalopsyche; species Himalopsyche phryganea. The sequence goes on along the minus strand of JAGVSL010000076.1, from coordinate 2,713,877 downwards.
TGGACAATTATCCTTCTTTCTTATAGGATAGAACAGCGATCTCCAAACCCAATAAGACTGTGAGCTACCTTCAGAAATTTAAGTTGTCTGGAGAGCTACAAATACATTCCTTCTTTATAATTTTGTTATCATCGTTGTTTATCGTACCATACGTAATATCATTATATTACTTACAATACATTAGGATATTAGATTTCCAATAAAACGTAAAATGCATACTTTAATTATTTATTTATAAACAATGTAAAACTTGAAAAATATCTTGAAATAAGTGTGAGTAAAAGTAAAAATAATTAGTGAAAAGAATAGCATTCACTTTTCGGTGAGTACCTTGTAACTCACATCCGAATGCAATTATCAAGATGTACATCTTGCCTGAGTCTGTTTTTATATTTACTTTTAACTACCTTCATAGTGGAAAACCTTGAATCATGTTGGTAGGTAGAACAATGCCTTCATTTTGAGTGTAATTTCAACTAAAATTGGATATTTTTCTAAAATTCATATTATAACGGCAACTTGTGAAGCATTTCGTTCAAATTTAGTTCGAGAAATATTTCATTTCAGAGTCCAAAAACAAAATTTGAGAGGCAAATTTATAAATATGATAAAAAAATCCTACGCGAGCACCGGTAGCTCGTGAGCGACCGTTTGGCGATCACTGGGATAGAATATCAAAGTATTTAAGTTCTACAACATTTTATTTGGTAGTTTATTACTATTTCGGCTTAACGCCATCGTCAGAACTATAATTAAACTTATTTCTAGTTAAGAAGAGATAGACAATATTATTATGTCATCTCACGTACTTGAACATCATAATTTTATTTAAAATTAAATTATTCAAGGTACTAATTTCATTTTTGGGAAAGAAGCTTGAAAATAAGTTTAAGTATAGTTCTGATGATGTCGTTAATCATAAATAGCTATTAACGACCAAATAAAATTTTGTGGAAAAAAATAGTTTGATATTTTATCTTATTATAATGGAGTGCTAACAAGTAAATGCCAATTCAATCAATAAATCCTATTTTCTGCCTGCGCTACATTTGAAAAATTAAATTTTTCTAAAAACACATTTCTGTCCACCATTGACGCAGAGTATAAATTTGTGTTTTGGTAAAATTTATATACGTGTTCCGTTATATGTAGTTCACCTTTTTAGCTCTTCCACGCATCCTTGATACAAAACGTAAGCTAAAGGGAGAGCTATTATTAGCCAACTGCTAGTTATATCTTAGCCCCATCCTTCTATCCTTACTCTCTTCTTCAATGAGAGGTTGAGCGACTGAATAAAAACCAATTCTCGAAGGATAGATTTTACTGAGGTGATCCATTGGGAGTTCATTTGCACAGTCGTAGAGTTAGTAGATGGTAAAAAAAATGAAAATTAAATTCATCGATTTATTAAAGATCCCTGAATGCGATTTATTAAGTTTCATTTTGTCTATACGATATATTTTTTTTGATCAGTTGATAATGCTCGTGATGAGCGAAACCGGTCCTGATCATTATAAATATGTGGAAGTAGTACAAATGAATTGTGTTTTATTTTTTAAAATATAATGTCTTTTCACCAAGAATTGACAGTTAACACCTTAAAAGTGATCTATACGATATGTAAACCTTTAGAATTACTTTACCTCTGCCTTAGGTATTATTTCATTTGGCATTAATAACCCTACCCACATTTAGAAACCATTAAATTAATCAAAGTGTTTCAATCTTGAACCCTTTACCTTTGTTTTATTGAAAGCATCAAGTCAAGTTAACAACTATCATTGTTCGATATTATATACCCACACAATGAGTGAATCGTATTTTTACGATGGACTCTAATAACATCGATGTTGCATCGTAATGCTGTAAGTATCGTAAAATTTGTAAGCCGACAATTTCGAAATGAATGGCAGCCGATTTGTCAGTCACCTTGGTAATTGATAAATTATAAGTTAGCGGTGAAAAACAGCCTCTTTTTGATGGGTGAGGAGTATTGGAGAAGTATCAGCCATCAGTAAGCAAATTTGTTACGCCATTTCAGATAATTTCAATGTTTTATTGGTAATACAATATCGGAATGTGTTTATTACATAATATATACTATTGGCTCTTTTCAATTATCGGATTTGTACCCATATTATCATAGATATCTCGGTATACGTTTGGTTGTTTTATGGAACACAATTAAATGATTGAAAAGTACATACCAGTTAGTAGATTCTATTTTAAATATTTGGTTAATAGTCTTTTCATCATGCTACTCTTTTTTTAACCTAAAAATTACTAAATGACGTGAATAATAAAGCAGTTCTATATGAATTTTAATGACAATTAGGAAAATGCCAAATTACCATAGATGGAAATCAAGGAAACCACAAATGTAAGCGAAATACGAATATAATATTAGTATAAAAAATTAAAGCTAGGGCGTCAAACTTAATTCAAAATATTTCATAATTCGCATAATTTATTGGTTTCCTTGGTTCCAATGTGAAATATTTTGTCAATTTATGATTTTTAGTTAAATTCACTACAGAATTGCATTGTTTTCTACAGTATTAACTAATTTTTCAAAGCAGAAATAGAGTAGCATGTTGTAAATAACATTTAAAAAATATTTATGTGACTTCTTAATTAAATCTATACCAACAATAATTCGGAAAGATTCATTGAAGGCAGGAATATCTAAACTGTGGTTAGTGAAATTACGCATATGCAAAACAAATCATTCAAACTTTTTTTAATTGTTAAAATCGGAGCCAGTTTTTGAGTCAGAATAAAGTAAAATCGTAATCACTAAACTTTTAACATCTATTATGTGGGAGTCATTTATTTTGAGCAGACAACTTAGTTTATTCTTCATCAGTTGATGTCAAGTGAATTTGTGAAAATTCTACCTAATTTATCAACAAATGTATTGCGTATAATTAAATTAATTGTAACATTATAAGTAAACCTTTCTTTTACCATGTTCGTTATCAATGTGGTGCATATGGGCTCCTAACAGGGGTATCTCAAGATAAATTTTCTACCAGAACTGCTTGTTACTCAGTTGTTCAACCACTCTTTTTCAAAGAGACTAAGGATAGAGCTATAGAGGGATACGGCTAGAATAGAAATAGTGGTTAGCTAATTGCTCTTTCTACGCCTCGTTTTTTACAATCGTACAATTCATCGATCGATTGAAAAATCAGTTTATAAAACTGACACGATAAGTGTACCTACTTATATCATATCTATCAAAATATTTTAGATCGTTCCTTCACACTTTGTAATATTTATTTACGCAGTTAACCCACGGGTCGTGCAGTAAGATACGTCAAAAATCGACTCGTATTTACATACTATTTTCTGTTTTAATTAATCGATATAATATATAGATATATAATGATTCTAAACTCTAAACGCATGTAAAGTTTTGAATGTTCCATATTCATCACAATACTCGTTAAAATTACAAATCTCGTACGTCGCAATAATATAATGCATTTAAAAAATCACTTAAAAGAAAGCATCAATCATAGCTAGCACACAGTTCGCCATTTAGGCAAATTTTATCAAAAATTTCATTAACTCAAAGCGAAATTCAATATGGACCTATCGGACGTTGGAAACTCCTGTAAGTTAGATCTATCTTCCATTATAGGAATATGCGCAGATATCAGTAAAGAATGCAAAGTCCATTGTTTTATAATATTCCAAGCGGTAAAATTTTAATAATCGTAAACATTATTTTATTGCCCTCTTCGAGAAGCGGTTTTGAACAATATTGCGAAATCCATTTGCCCAAGGCAGGATTATTATTTTACTGTGAACTTTTTTAAATAATATAATTATGTATTGTTATTATTTAGCGAATACTTTTTTAAATAATATAATTATCAATGTTATTAACGTCAAATTTCGAATATATATATAACAATTATATACCTTAAAGTTTTGGACAAGTTTGTAATATAGCTAACAACAGTTGTAGTGAACCAGTGGACAGAACTTGTAGCCGGATAGATAATAAACGCTACGCCCCGTTTTTAGGATCGGATTGGTGACAGGAAATTTACACATCATGACACCTATGGCTACGAAGACGAATCCAAAAATCAATTGAAATTAATGTTTCAGAAGTGTAATTCGCGCTCGAACCGAAAGAAATGACGTTGATCACTCGGCTACAGTCCCGGTTATATATAATCTGTTGAAAATTTTCACACGAAACTGGTCTTGGTCATAAATTTGAAAAAAAATCTAGAATGTGCACTATAAATTGAGTTTAATTTTTATGAATCTTACGTTTTATCATGTAAATATTTTTTTAGAAATATAAAATTACTTACAAATTCAACCATAAGTCTTTATCTGTTATTTGGTTTCTCAGTATACTCACAAATATACTTAAAAATATTTTTTCAAATACATGTCAGGCATAAAATATGCTGCTTGTCTTATTTCGCATCTAATATCATTGAACACACATACCCCAAGAGCCGCAACCAAGGCGACCCCTGCCGTTGCTCGATACGGACTTGATATTTTAATTTCGAAAATATATCGACCGCATTTTCATGACGTTACTTTGTCGTATGTATTAAATAATGGATCTGAATTAAAGTCGCCTGACGCAAATGCTTCATTGACGCAAGAAAAAAAAAAGTGATTCAGAAAGGATATTTGTGGTCAGAAATCCCAAGCGATTTTAATATTATTCGATCGAGCTAATTAAAATACAATTATTAAATACTTAATAGTCATACTGCATACTTTTTCGTGTGTCATTTTTTTTTTCATATCGTATCGGCAGCTGTGTCTTTATCAATAAAGTAGTGATGGTTCAGAAGGTCCAGCGATGGTGAAAAATATTTTTAGAACATGATTCAATAATTTAAAAAAAGGTTATTAAACTCCAAGTTTTGTCGCTATAGGTATTTCGTTCATTTGGTTGGATTTTTCGAATCCCCGATTTGATACTACTTCCATGTATCGATCTATTGATCAGTTTCTAAAGGCATGGGTAATATTTAAATTTTTTCTCACCTTTCTAACCTGAAAACTGGATTTAAAAAGGACATATAACTTTAAGTTCATACTTATTTCTTTACCCTTACCGAATTCATCAGGACATGGTATTTTTCTTAATATGACGCATTTAGAATCAAAACTCACGATTTGAATTTTTTTAGCTAAATGTTTCAGGTGACTCTAAATGTACCAATCTATAGTATAAAGAAATATAGTTGAGAATTAAAAACTATTTTGCATTTTTGTCATTTTTTTGTAGCTAAATATGTCAAGTGATTCTAAATTAATGTACTAATCTGTGGGGAAACGAATAATAATAAATACGATTTTCGACACGGACAAGCTGACAACACTTAAAGAGATACTTACAGAACGCGTCATACCGATTAAACGTCATAGAAGCTGGACTACCTAACTCTTCTAAAAGGCAACAATAATTTCTCGACACCGTCGACTACACGGTTAGCGGAAAATCTATTCGAAAAAACAATTATAAGTCAATAATATATACATTTTTCTAAAAATCTATAATATAAAGAAATATAGTTGGGTATTAAAAACTACTTCAAATCATGGCCGAAGATCACTTTTGGTGTCAACACTAATATTTTTCAAAGAATAATGTGAATTGGTCAGAAAGAACCTATCCAGTGATCAATATTATTTATAGTGTAATGACATGGTCTAAGAAGTACAAGGTGAGCTGGATAAAAGGTGACAGTCGTCATTTTTGTATTTGTTGACGTCACTACGTGCTTACCCAATTACAATGCACTATGTTTACAACGGTGTTTTGGTGACAATAAAAATTTGGTTCGTCAGAGTGACGTCACATAAAATACAAAAACAACGATCCAGCTCACCTTGTACTTCTTACACCATGGTATAATGACGTATTTTGTATCATAGAAAAATCTACTTTTTTATTTATGGCTAATAATATTCATGGTAATTTATAACGTTTTTTATAATTACGAAAAGCAATGCTCGAGTGTTTTTTGAGATTTTCTCAAAACTCTACTTTTAGAGAATGTGAGTTATGATTCTAGGCTACTAAATTATACAAAAATAACATGAATTTGGTTTGCATTAAATCAAAAATAAAGATTCTTTCTATCTGAAAATAATCCCTGTCACTTTTCAGTATTGTAGATTGTCACCAACTTATACCAAAAACTTAAGAAGAAGCAGCATATTATCTAATGTGTAGCAGTTAATTTTGATTTAAGACTTTCAGCAAATTACTAATAAATATGTTTTTCTTCCGTTTCCCTGCCTTGATCTTTGGCAGGGTTGTGGATTTGGTGTCGTTAGAAATCGCCCCGCACTCCATGAGCTCTTTTTGTAATCAATTATTTTATTCGTGTTTCTTTACGAATATACATTTTCTTTTGTTTACTCACACACAATTAATTACGCTTTGAAAACAAGTTCAGTTTGACTTTTTTCAATTGCTAGAATCGATGTCGGAATTAGAGTCCAGTATTGGCATTTTAACAACGACAAGACCCTGCCGTGCATAAATATAATAATAATAAATAATATATCACATTAGAGTTTTGTTCGTTTATTGCTCATGTAATTATTTATATTTTTATCTACTCAAATTTCTTATTCTAATCGAATTGAACGATTTCCGAAGAGGATATAAACACGCGTATAACATAATACTCGTACGATGTGGCTATTTTAAAAATGGTCATTGAATGCATGTACGTCATCGCAATAATTATTGATCAACGTAAGTAGAAAAATATTTACATAATTCATCCTGGATGTGGTTGATGAACCGATAAATTTCAAGTTAATTTTTATGTAGAAAGATTCATTTCCACCATGCCTCTACGTGATTTTGTAAGATCCTTTCAACATTAGTAAGAGAACAAAGAATAGGAGTTTCGTGTCTCCGCGAGCCGCCATCGTCGTGAATGTCCTGTTCCGGCGGAAGTGCCGGTGAGTAAAAGGAACACGGTGCGCGTGGTCGTGGACAAGTAGGTCCTGACTGTTTTTTTTCTCTACTGTCAACAATAGACACGTGCTCGGGACTCCCAACACACTAGCACACATTTCCTGACGGGATATAGCTTGAAATCTATCTGACATCTATGCACTTTGAATAAAATATTAATTTTATCTTTCATTTTTAACGGTTGGTTACATGATATATGATTCCCTTTATTTATTTAAGAATTCAGCAAAAAAAAATATTTTTATTTGACTATGTAAACCTGGAGCCGATGACTTGAAATTGCTGTCATTAGCTTCGATTCACGCGTTCGAAACTTTCATTAATTGTTTTTTAATCGAATTATGGTTTTGTGTGCGAAGAGATTGTCATTAACTATTTAAGAAGACAGCGAAAAGCCTGCGTTCAAGCGTGCAACAGCGCTCTCCTTGGTGGCGGTAGTCACGGGCTCGAATCCCAGTATGAACACTTTCATAAATAATTTTAAATCGATTTCCATTCGAAGGAATAGATGACTGAGATGTTAAAATTCCCTCCGATCCTAGAGAGCAGCGAGTGTAGCGAGAGCGATAAACTTATTTCCTTAGTTTTTCCGATAAAAAAGGGTTTCAGTTTTCTTAGATCAATTCTGTTGAAATAAGATCCACTTGGAGTCCATATGCTTACCAGAAGAAGTCAACATGGCAACAAAAAAAAACATATGTATTTAGGTAAATCCAAAATATAGCACAGTATTATTACCTAATTCATTTCACAAGGATTGACTAATTGAAAATTTTCTTTTAATTTTTTTTCAAAAATGTCCACTGCTTATGTCTACCATAAGAGGACTCCATTAATTATGTCAACAACTGTCAAACTTTCAGTGATTTCCCTTCCCCCTTCAAACCAACAATATTTGATGCGGCTGGCTTTTATGTCTAAAATAAAATTAGAACAATTTCGCTCATCATGAGCATTTTTAAATGGTGCCCGCGATGAGAAAAACCGGTGCTGATCAATACAAAACAAGTATTACAAAAAGAAGTATAATGCCTTTCCACCAACAATTGACAATTAACACCTTAAAGGTGACTTAATCCTCTTGAAATGAGCAAACTTGGTCTAAAAACACAATAACTCCCCAATCGCATATGAAATTATACTAAAAGTCTCAGCTGTGAACGTCAGTTATATTACTTTACTTTGGTTTTAGATCAATACTTGCAATTTTAATATTTTCAACGACTCTCAGACACTAAATTACCCTAAAAAAATAGTATAACTAAAAAAAAACAAATTTACACCTACAGTACTTCTTAAGGAAGATCTATATCTAAATTGGAACAAAAACTTAATTTTGTATTGAACTTGACGTGGGTTGAATCCAGACTAGGGATTCCAGCTATTCGGATATCGAATAGTTAAACTGAAGCTATTATAATAAGATTATTCGAATAGTTTTTAAAGTATGATAAAAATTGGTCTGAATAATTAATAATTTAACATTACGTACATATTTAAAAAAAATAAAACACAATTCGTTCGTACTACTTCCACATATTTATAATGATCAGGACCGGTTTCGCTCATTACGAGCATTAGTTTCATTAATTTTTACTTATAATTTCCCTGAGTCATTATTTTATAGTATATTAGTAACGTCATTAGTTTCAGCTAAATGGACTTTTAATGTAGCTATATTTGTGATTTCAGATTAGTATTTAATGATTTGCAAGAGGTCCATAACATTTTAATTGTAGACTCTTTCATTTGATTTATGTATAATTTTTTTGTTAATCAGTATTTTCTTGTCTCAGTTCATGAACCATCAGTTTTATATACCTACATTTTTACACTCAATTTTATATAAATAAACCTGTTATGTTTGTATTTTTACCAGTTGATAATGCTCGTGATGAGCGAAACCGGTCCTGATCATTATAAATATGTGGAAGTAGTACAAATGAATTGTGTTTTATTTTTTTTAAAATATAATGTCTTTCCACCAAGAATTGACAGTTAACACCTTGAAAGTGATTACGTACACATGCTGAAATAATACTTTGTTAGTATATTAAAATATGTGAGAAAACAAAATTTATAATAAAAATCACATGTATTCAAATTTTAAATCACTGATGTAGGGTCATTTCGCCAGTAGTCAGCCAGTAAGCGACAGGTGTACTTTCAAAAGAGATTTTGAGTCAATGAATGATAAATACATATTTTTTCGCTGTTATTCCATTAAACAGGGATTAAGTAATGTAACCAACTAAAAATAAAATAGTTAATATTGTACCAAGCATAAAATAATAGATGTATACAAAAAATGCCAATTCTCCCAGTGGTCGGCCTTTGGTTGCTCAGTGCTCGACCATCACTATGAAACATCATAAATGTAGACAGAACAATAAGAAACATACTGATGCAAAGCATGACAATATAAAGTATATTTTGTTAGCGGTCCCCCATACAATAAGAATTTTTCGAAACTTGCGAAGTAAAAATGTGTTTTTTTTAATTGCGTATTGCATCATATAGGTCAGTATAGTGCAGATATACATTGGCAAGTGGCATGACTACCTACACGAATTTTAAAAATCTGTTTTTTTTAATGTATTCACTATTATTTAAGTTTTACGCTCAAAAGACCGACCACTGGCGACGGCTGACTTTAGGAGCACTCGCCCTACGTATAATAATTTATGACTTTATCTTTTCCCCTTTCTGTCAAATCCCGAATAGAGACAATATAAATACACATTCTAATTCCGTTCCATTGTGCTTCAATATTTAAAATTTTGATTACTCCAACGTGTTTTTCAACTACTGAAATTTCGTCATTTTTAACGGGTTTTTTTTGCTCCGAGTCATTCGTAAAACTTATGTATTAGAATTTATGATAAGATACTGAAAGCACCCGAGTGAAGGCAAAAAAAAACACTAACTGGGATATTGTTCTTGAAATCTGAAGAAATTGTGATGTGATCTTTCGTCGATTTTGTAAAATATTTCATTAAAAATTATTACGAATAGTATAGTAATAGTATAGACGAATATGTTCGAGTTGGAATCCCTAATCGAGACCCATCCGATCGCTAGGGTACGGCTTTTACCACCAGACCACATAGGCCGAAATTGCATTGAAAATATTTAAATAATAAAGAAATTCCACACATGCCATATCGGTGGCGGGCCAGCCCGGTCACCATCTGACAGTTCATTAGCCGCAAAGAAAGCAAGAGTGCACGCGCCAATTGTCATTATTAATATTCAAGATCATCTGCCAAACAATGGACATACAATTGCCGATAGACAGCAGCGCATACATTTGTAATTTCTTCATGAATCTGGCCTGCCTTATTATGCACCTAATACAGCAGAAGGAGATCAAAATACCGTCATATTAGAATAGTCATCGATAGCACCAAAACTTTGATTTACAAAAGGAGTGATGATGTATCTTTAAAGTTTAGATTAAATAGATTCCGTTATTCGCCGGGTCTATAACTGAGTGGTCAATGCTCTTCAGCTTCGTCCACTGGTCGCAAGTTAGCATTGATTAATCATTCAATTTAACCTTTCCAGGAGTAACTAAATAATTATGGCTGTGCTATGAGGAGTGAGTTTTTTTTTCATAAAAATTAAATATTTTTTATTAAGATAATTATATTATTAATATGCTCTTAATGTATTAACTGTCATTCTTAATGGACAGACACAACATTTTAAAAATAAAACAATGTATTTTGTGCTACTTACACGTGCTCATAATGATCAGGACTGATAATACTTGCGATGAGCGAAACCGGTCCTGATCATTGTAAACATGTTTAAAGGGTTCAAAAAATATTTACATGTATACTTCGACCATTTTAATCAAAAAAATACATTTAATTTATTAACGATATTTTAGATAAATAAAAAGTTGTTTAAAAAAATTCAAAATAAATTTAATTTTAAAGAGCAACTTATTGCATTTTTTTAATGCAGCCATTTAACATGCGAAAGTTCTCCACCCCTCCTTTTTATCTTCGATTGCTCCAGTACAAGATTACCTATTCGAATGTCTGTAAAGGTAAATTTTCACATTGTGTCGATTTTTGATATGTATAATATTTTCATTTCAACCTACCATTCATATTGTGACGTAATTCAAAATGAGTTGTGACTAAATGCGACGGAAGATTAAAGAGGATACAAAAACCTTGTTGCATTATTTTACGGGTAACCCCAAAGACATGGGGAGAAAATTTTTGCTTTTAAATAGAATTTCTAATTGAAAAATTAATATCAATCAAAGCAATCTCATATTTCCAAATGCGTAAAGTTCATTACCCCGACGACGTTTTTAAACGCACAAAAAATGGTGCGTAATTCAAAAATGCAAATTTTAATTTTAAAATAGATAACAATAAAACTATTATAATAATGGATGTCACGACATATATTATATAGCGAGTGCCAGAAAACTGTCATTTTAAGCTGGCTAAACAACAAATCATACAGAAGCACGCATCTGAAATAATAATTACCGACTTATTAAATAATGCATAATTTAACATTCCATTGTTCCCAAATATTAGTTATATGTGGTATAAATAAGTAGACAGGAGGCACGTTCTTAGTTACCTCACGGATTTAATGTTTTGATGCTTGCACCAGCTAATTAAACGGTATACCATTGGTTGATCGTTTAATCTGAAATAGCCCATAATACTTAACCATCTTCCACAAAAAAAATGTAACGAATATTAATTTTCGATCGATAGTTATTTATATTGTATTTATTAAAAAAAATGCATTTAATGTAGTATAATAGAGATTGGTTTACCTGACACACAAAATCTCAGTTTTACTAAAAGATTTTTAGTGTATTAGATTAGATTAAAATCATTCAATGCAAATTTCATTTCTTTCTTAGTAAACATATATTTTCTTTACTGATTTATGTATATACACTGAGGAAACAATTAATTGAACTGTGTGGATTTTTTGAATACGAACATTCGAACCAATTCTACAGTGACAATATGAGAGCTTACGCCAAAGTGGCACATACAAAACAATTTAAATACACAGCAAAATGAAGTAATTTTAAAGGTGTAGTATGATTATATCCTCCTTTTGTAGTATTTAAAAAGAAGTTGTTTGACTAAAATTGATTAAATTTAATATAGATATTACAGATTACGGCGAAACCTGGATTGTTAATGACAAAAGTCATGGAAGTGTACACAATTTGAACGATTCAAATTTAAAACTGACTTCTTATCAGTCATAACCCCTACTGATAGAAAGCATATAGAATCTAAATGGATCGTTTCAACAATAGTTATTCTACAATAAGTCGGAAGTCAGTTACTAAATCTACATTTTCAGATCAGGTAAGGAAAGGTGTATGTTGTAGGTAAGGAATTGTAATTAGGTAATCGTTAACCCGGTGCATTGTTTTCAGAATCATATTATACAGGTGGGTGGGAAGAAATGAAAATATTACAGACACACATTTGCATCCAAATTCATAAATCAATGCATGGACTGATCTTTTCTGCTCCCCCCGCTCTGATTTTATCATACACCTTCCACTTCACTGTGTGTTCTAAGTTGCGCCACGAAGTGTATTAAAGATAATACTGAAAAGAAAATCCATCGATAGTATCCTAATAAAACATCACTATAAGAATAAACAAGTGTCTAATAGAAATAAAGAGAGTGCTGATACATATATATACGTAAAAGTGTAACAAGGCAAAAATTTGCAGTTTTGCGTTATAAGGAAATGCTTCTAATGCCGATATCTACCAGTTCTAATATGTAACAAGTGTTATTCTAGAATGACAGTACATAGTTATTATTCGTTCAGACTTAAGATCCAAACTGTGACAACTACAAAATCTTGTGAAAACTTCTATTAACAAAACTATAAAAATATAATTACGTTTAATACCTATTACAAATATGAATATATTTTTTACGTAATCCTAGAATTTCATTAAAATTCCTAATTATCTCCGAACTATGCTTTTTGAGTTGTCACACTTTAGAATTGAGGTATTGATATATATGGAAACGTTTCGTTAAATATTTTAAGCGTCTTTTTGTAAACAACCTCTATAAATATGGAGCCTAAATTTTAATTTACGCGGCTTTTTCTGGGACCTATTTTCCATTTTCTTATGCGTTATACGTGTGCTTAACAGATATTTGCAATATTTCATGAAATCTATATTGAGGGATGAGTATATTAAATAGGTAATCGGTAAATAAATAATTCTGCGTCACTGGTAATGCACACAAAAATTATAATAATTCTCCTTGCTCCCGCTTTATTGAACAATATTTCAAAACCGTTTCCTGTCTACAGCGATATAGTGTTACCCGTATTTAGTGTAGGGCCCACACGCAAAGAGATTAGTTTTTTTTATATATTTTGTTTTGCTTAGTACTTTTCAACACCGGGAGTTCTCGGCAAATTTATTACCTATTCTTTTCTTCAACTTTTAACCGCGTGTGTGCCGAACGTGCCATTACATATTAATAACAAATGCGTATATAGTTGACCGAAAGCATAAAAAAGAAAGTCTTTTTGTGACCCATTGTGTTTTCCTCGCTTTTTGTAACTTAACAGTATAATAAATAATTTAGGCTATGATATTTTTTATTCAGTCGAATATAAACTGTATATTATATCCAGTGTTGTATCGGGAACCAGCTACGGATATTCAACGCTTCCAAAGATTGCCAGGAGTGTCTTAGTAGCAGTTTATCAAAACTTTGCTGCTGTGCACTTATGTGTGCTGAAATTAATAGATCTCCCATATAACAGTAATGGCAAAAAGATTTGATCAGCATGCCATTCCTATTAAGGTACGTACAATATAATCTTAAATATATTTATTTAATATAATACGTATTTAGGCACACCTATAACTATATTTTTTTATTGAATATGTATAAAAAAAAACGGTAAACATAAAATGACAACAATAAAAACATTTAATTAAGACACTAATATTCGTGTCATGTTATTTGCGAAACTTTTTATATCAGGCTGATACGTTGTTGATTGAAAATAGATACTTTTATGTTTTTTCCCGCTATAAACAATCACATATTCAAAGATTTTTTTGGCGTGCCGTCAAAATTTTTTCGCGTGCCTAAACGTGCCACGTTATTTGCCATCGCTGCCATAAGATGTGATTATATTCCTGTGGTATACCTATTAACACAAATTCAATATGTCGAATCACTCAGCTGGCCATTAAAATCGAAGCAATCACTCCAAGTTTGTCATAAAAGCTTAGAACAGACATAGGGTCACTAAATTGTGTCATAACTAAACTTTTTATTTTTTTGCATGCGATAGTAGAAAATAACCGATAGTTGTTTCATTGCGTTTGTAATCATTGAATATTTAAGTTTATTTTTATGGCACGTATACAATAAAAAACTTTCATTTTATTTGCCTCATTGTATAGGTATTCGCTTATGCTGTTCCAACAAAGTGAACGCCGATAATTAGCATAATTCAAAAATGCAAAAATTCCTTTACAAATATTTACAAACACCGTCATCGGCGTCCATACCAATACTAATACCATACAGAGTGATTTGAAAGTCTACAAAAGTAAATTTCGAACAACATCCATTTTGGTGAATTTCAATTGACGTGTAATAAATATTATACTAATTGGTGAGTTGGTAATCTCGAGTTGTTAATTTTATATCAATACTTCAAAATTGAAAAATCAATAATAATTGGTCTGCAAGATCGATAAAAAATGGCTTAATTTATCAAACGCGTATATTCATTTCGTCGTTTTTCTGGAAGTAAACACTTAATCTAAAAAACGACATTATACCAATATGTTCCTTATAACGAACTCCTTGTCTATATTATAGAATAACAGTTATACTTACTTGAAAACAGTTTTGTATAAACAAACTTAAGGAAAAGGGTATTTATTCCAATTATTCAAAAATAGTATTTTTCAGCTAGTGTCTTCTTAAAGAACAACGACAATTTTTGCAATAAGATATATGAGGGAAACGAATATGAATTATTTTTTGGGATTAATAGTAAAACGCGACCCTAAAATTGACATTTAATAAATGATAAAAAACATTTAACCATCAATACATGATACATTTATAAATCTCAATGAAAAAGTTTTTAGTTTCAAATAGATTTTCTCGCTTCAGAAGATCTGATAGAACCCATTTTCATTATCTTTCGTTGTATTATTGTGAAGTGAAGTGAGCCAACTGATAAATTGAAAGCTTTATTTAAATAATCTTTTTACATTGATTTACGCGTTGTTTTATTTAACTTCTTACAGAATACAATACTTTTCCAAGCTGTATTTACTGAGCTCACTTCAGTTTTATGATATTTTATGACATGTAGAATACCAAAATGCACATCGCTCATTTTTTTTCGAAAATATCATTTGGCTCACTTCATTTTTCGTACTGAAAAAACTGTCTTTAATTAAAAGCTTGGGTTGCTGACTGATTTTTGCCCTATTCTTATCTATCTTATAAGAGGACTAAAAAAAAACGCTCAGTCTTAGTTTCATAGCAATTTTTTTTATTGCCTTACTGAAAATACCTTTTCGAGTAATGATTGCTTTTGAATAAATAAATTAATGTTTTATTACTGTATATTTTAAATGTGGTTGATCCTGTAGTAGGAATGCAGCAGTAAAACGAATATAATTATAATTTATTGTTTGTAAGTGCACCTGTGTGCATCAACACTTCGTCCTTTTATACAGGTACCTGTAAGTACTCGCATGTGGATATCATTAATTTGGCTGCCGAGTCAAAGCTCGCCTAAAAGACGTGCTCTTCCAACTTACAGGCACGTGTCAACGATGCATTGTTTAACCGTTCAATTACCTGAAATATTGTAATTTCTTCAACTTTAACCGACTGTCAGTTTTGGTAATAAAATAAATTTATATTAAAAGCTCAAGTATAATATCATTCTTGGTTTTAAAATGAATACCCACCCATAATGTAAAAAGTTTCTACTCTAATTAACATTTCTAAAATAATAAGGAATTTTGGCACTTAACCTTCCCGTTTTCATTCTAAAAAAATCCCTTCTGATCTCATGCAGTCACATTTCGTTACTGTGTGGGTTTTGTCATACCAACGCATTTATAAATCGAAATGAAAATTTCAAAAAGTGAAATATGGATGTATGTAGTATTAAGTAATTATTTTATGTCATATTTTGTGTGTAAAACCTGAAATAATCAAACTATGCGAAATAATCGAAAGACGCAAGAATCGAAATTTTTCATAGCAGAACAAGCACGAGACGTGTATCGGTGCAGAATGAAACAAAACGGTTGCATACGGTAGGTCATGCATCTCGGATTGTTACTCTATACTATAATTTTGTATTTTTAGATGGTAAAATTGACGAGGTTTTCAAATTATAATTAATTATATATAGAAGACGTAAACTGGAATGTATTTTTAATTTTTAATTATTTTTTTTAGAACTTATTTCACAGATAATTTAAAGGTTTAAAAGCTGAAGTATACAATGAGTACGGGAGGGTTAAATGCATTATTTGTGGCACGGTTTTACTTCTTTGAGAACCATCATCAAACTCAATTTGTCATATAAATAGATCTATAACGTAGATATGGGGGAGATTACAAATGATTGGGCATGTAGGAGGAATGGCTGCACCTCTCGTATTTTAATCAATGTGGGGTGGATCATTAGGAAAATAAATTTAAAAACAGGTTGCGCCCGTCATATTTAAAAGAAATTGTATATAAAATATTTTGTCGCTATTCTGAAGAATCGAAAATCGAAAAAATGGCACATTGATTGGAAATAGTTATACCAAAATGTTCCTTATTTCGAACTCTACCGTGCGAAAGAACGCACCTATTTTTATAAATTATACTTTTAGTTAAAAACAGTTTTGTACAAACAAACTACATGAAATAGGTATAACATTTCATAAACTTCAATGCCCAATCACTCAAAATAAGTATTTTTGAGTTAGTGTCTTTTTCCAGAACAACGACGATTTTATATCTTCTAGAAAATTGGATAATTTAAATGTGAAAATTCAACCAAATAAAATAGTGAAGATTTTCATCATGTAAAAATTGTATTTTTTTATTGTATTCAGCTTATTGCGTTTTATTTTACTTCTAGATGACGGTATTGAAATTGCAATACTGAATATCTAAAGTAGCTGATTTTTAGTTTTTATACTGACGGACTGATTGTTATTTTTTTGCGTCACATAGGACCCTTAGGCCATGAGAAAATTTCATACCTACATGCGTATGTTATAACGTCTACATCTACGCCTACAGACCGGTCTGGGCTGTTAAATATAAGATTTTGATTTATTTTTATCTATATGTATGGAATTATATCGCATTAAAGCATTCAAATTACGCTGGAACATAAGGATTTGGTAACAAACATAATATTGTACAAATGGACACAACAAAAGACATGTATTGCAGAATGCAAGACGTTATTATAATAAATCTAGGTTTATTTTTTTCTGATTGTGTAAAAAATTTCAAGTTACGTCAATTTTGTAGCCTGTAATGAATTATAAATATTGTAATTATTTAAAAAAAAAAACCAGTGGCAGTATAAAGGTTGAAAGGCGTATGCCACGCTTGCGAGCTTATTAGTATTCGATGTTCGACTTTTGACATTACAAACTGTACTCACCAACTTCAGCTGACTCACTCTTGCATAAATTGTCTCCATTTGTGCATCTCTTTCAAGCACACATTGACTTTTCATAACACAATATATTTATAAAGGGAAATTTATACCTCCTCAAATTTATTTACTCCTGATACTTTTCTTAAGAAAATATTTTTACTATCATTTTTTATTATGACGTTGTATAGACAATGGAAGATCTAAGGAAGGCCATACACTCCATAGTAAAACTACTAATCACTTAATCTTAAATTCTCGTTGATTTATTAAGATATTAATTTATTAATAATAGACCGTTGAAGATTTATCTCCTCAAATTTATAAGCTCCTAATACTTTCTGTTAAAGAAAATGTCTGCTTGGACATAGTTTTCTCCGAAAATCATCTAATATGAAATACTTTTTGAATTTTTCAACGTGTTATTTTTGATTTTTTATCATAAACAATTTTTATAAGATGTCGGTGTCCGTGGCGCAGTTGGTAGCGTCGCTGGCTACGGTTACGGATGTCTCGGGTACAATTCCCGGTGCGGACGGTTTTCATAGATTGATCTTTCAATCGATTTATGGATTTCTGTTCGCAGTTCTCCTCCCTCCTACCCATCACATTCTCACGGGGCGTAGCGAGAGCGATTAGCTAACTACTAGTCCTTCGAAAAGAGAGAGGTTGAGCAACTGATTAACAAGCACTTGTCGTAGAAAAATTCTGTTTAGATACTTCCGTAAAAAAAAACTATTACCAGTGAAATCTCTTCGAAATTATATGCTCCTGATAGTAATATCTGTTCTAACTTTTACCGTGCTAAAAAGGTTTTTTAATTCGATGTCTAATTTAATCGTGAACTAGGAATCTTTTCAATATTAGTGATATATTTACAGTTTCTGTAGCATCATAATTTGAATATGAAAAGAGTTTCAATACTATTTTCACTCCTGAATATTTCGGGACAAAAAAAATGATGTGAATGACCAGGCATTACCAGTTAGGGTACTTTTAATAATTAGGGCAAGATTTACAGACGAAGAAGTAATCTTATTTACTAGTAAAAAACACAAGCTTCAACATATTTATAATAATATTACAAGATTTAAAACTTCACTAGCTTGATAAAGAAACATTTTGTATACCTATCTTATAACCGAAGCGCCTTGTGTTAATTTATGCGTTTCAGTTTGTTTATGAATAGTAAAATATTGGTTTATTTTTTAAACAATAGATTGTGCTTAGGCTCCCGTACTCATATATAATATATTACGTATACAAATAATAATTTCGACAAAATGGTGTCGTGGGTGGTAAGAACAGCTATTCGTACTTAATTTTTGAGAACAGAGCTGGTTAAGTTTTGTTTGTGGGTCAATTAATGACGCCCGTTGATAGATGTATCATTGCTGGGAATCCATTTGGTGAAATATCGAATAAAGGCTGCGCGTACCGTTCCTCAGGTATCTTACTGACATACGTTTGAAAATTCTCCGATAGCGGTAATTGAACACTTCTTTTTGTCTTTAGTTACAAACATATCGAAAAAGTCGTGATTTGACTTTATTGTTTTTCAGATTTTTGTCTGGTAAAAACACAAAAATTCAATACTTTTAAAAGATTATAAATAATTGCACTTTGTGTTAGATAGTATTTACTTGGTAAAATTGAACTTTCATTTCGATAGTTTGCATTTTGGATTAGATAGTATTAACTTAGTGCACTTCGTTTCCACTTACTCACGGATTCTGGAACGGAAATTGAGTTAAGTTGTAGTCGATTATGTATTAAGGTTGGTCTGGTTTGGTTTGTGTGATGTATTTTAATGCGTGGAGCAAAGGCAATATAGGCGGCCTAATATTGGGTAGAAGAATAAGTGACATTTCATTACCAGCTTCGTGAATCTATCGTTTTCAAAGTGTGAGTATTTATGTTGAGTGAAAACTAATTTATTTGCGTGGGATCACTTTATTTTCAGTGAAAGAATTTGTTTTTGGTGAAATGTATTTGGTATAAGCGAAAACTATTTTTATGAAAGTGAATATGATCTAAACCAAAGTGCATTTAATTGTGAACCCTTTTAAATACACGTAACAAGAAATGCATGTATAATATGCACATTTAAGGAGACATATAACACTTTTTAGTACATCCAATGTTTTGAACATGATGACAAAGAAACATTATTTTATTCACCCACGTATTTTTAAATCGATGCACCGTTATCTCATCATATGCTGCTTCGTTCATTAATTTGATATTTCATAGAACTCAATTAAAAAATTTGAACTGAAGTTAGAATTATGTTTGATAGCTTTTTTATTCCACTCTGTGATTAAATAAATATTATGATACATGTTCAGCTTCATAACTTACACGGCTTAGCCATTGACGACAAATAAACCATCGACAATTTTATTCTTATTTCAAACACATCCGATTCTCTTTTTGAACAGTTTTTTTTACACGGTCTAAGAAAACGTAACAATCATTTTTTTCACAATATTTGTTTTTGCTTTTACACGGTTACAAAAACGAAAATATGTAACACATTTTGTTTTATTTTTAGAATATAATGCCTGTTCACCGAGAATTGACTGAATGTATATAAATATAAACACTTCAGTCCTTTGTGAATATTGGAATCGTCATTATTTGCCATTAGGCGAATTAAGATACAGGTGTTCATGACTCATGCATGACTTCCTATTGTTTTGACACATTTATGTTGTTGTTTTAATATTATGTTTGAATTTCATTCCCTCTTGTTTTTGTTTTCAATTTCTAATGTGTAATTTGAATCATAAATATAAATTGAATTCTGACTATTTTGGAGCTCGATAATTTATTATTTCCGGCGTATTTTACGTAATGGAACCTATCTACAATTTTTTTATGTGCACCCTGTCTTTTTTTACACCGTGTATTTTGCAGTGTAGTCTCTGGAACGTATCCCCCGTGCAAAAATAGAATAGGGTGTATAACACTGCACACTTATATTTCAAACAACAAATTGACCAACTTTACATCAGACAGTATTAATTCTATTTTACGAATGCATACAATTATTTATTCATTCAACAAATATTTTTCATGAGTATTCTATACAAAACATACACAATTTAATTAATAAATCAATAAAAAAATTATCATTCAATAAATCATTATTGTGAGCGAGTTGTCACTTCAATGAATTAGTGATATAATTATCATTTTTCAGTGTCAATATTATTTTGGTTGAAACACTTGGATAATTAATTACCTACACGATTACATAATAAACCGCTGTGCTTTCAGGCCACATGGCAATAAATCAAAATTGAACCTGGTACGTTACTTGTGAGTGTATAATGTATAATTACGTGCAATATATTATTATTTGTTCCCTTTTATAAGATTATGAAACTGTGTCACGATTGCACCGCAATACGCTACGTGTAATAAATAATACAGGGTAGTGAATTTTTAATGTTATTATCATTCTACGGTACACACTTGACATGGGAAATGAATCAAATACCTGCAAATAGATAACTAGATCAATTGAGTCGTTGAGTCGCTAAACCTGGCGACTTTTCAAAAAAATATTTTTTTAATGTACGTGTGTGCTCTATCGATAGATTAATCAATTTTTCCAGTTGCAAGTCTAAAATTTCTTCCTGTTTCGTCCCTATTTTTCCAAACATAATGTCGTTTTACACGGTCACACGGTGTAAAAGAATATTTTACTTTTCTTTATACGCCGGAAGTCACAAATTTACTTAAATTATACATAAAGCCATCATACTGCCCATAACAGCTTTTCGTGACTTACTCAAAAATTTAAAAAAACCTGCGGGATCGGCTTAGTGACTCAGCGACTCAATTGTCCTCTCCGATTCGTTCGTTCGAGTCGTATCACTCCATAAAAAAAACATGAATAACTGCTTAGTTATTTGCCATAGGTTTATTTCTTCATTAGTAAAAAAGTATTTTTTTTCCATGTCCGCTCCCAATGTAGAGCATATGGTCTCCTAATGGAGGTATCTTAACAGACTTTTTCTACGAGAACTGCTTGTTACTCAGTTGCTCAACCTTTATTTTTTTTCCAATGAGAGTAGGGATAGAAGGATAGGGCTATGAGAGAACTAGTGGTTAGCTAATCGCTCTCGCTACGCCCCGTGAGGATGGAATGGGTGGGAGGGAGGGAGGACTCAGACTACGAACAGAAATCCATAAATCGATTGAAAGATCAATCTATGAAAACCGTCCACACCGGGAATCGAACCCGAGACATCCGTAACCGTAGCCAGCGACGCTACCAACTGCGCCACGGACGCCGACAAAAGTATTTTGCTAATTACATATCGTAATGCATCCATAAGTTATTTGTACCAAAATAAGATACCTCTCATATAACTTGGCGCCAGAGGGAAGAAATTCAATCAATCGATGCTAAAAAAAATTTTCGTACTAAAAACTTCTCACCAGTAGTTTTATTTCGTATACGACAATAATTCGACACGTGGTGTCGTCAAAGTCGTTGGCTACGGTAAGGAATGTATTGGGTTCAATTCCCAGCGCGGACATCTTCATAAATCGATTTTTCAATCGATTTATGAAGATCGTAAGCATGGATGTTTGTGATGTCTAGAATTACCCTTCCACCCATCCAATCCTAAAAACGGATAGTAGCGAGAGCAATTTGCTGACCACAAATCCTGTCCTAGCCTATCCTTCTATCACTACTCTCTTCAAAGAAAGACGAGTTGAGCAACTGAGTAGCGAGCAGTTCTCGTAGAAAAATTGGGTCTCTCGTTGGGAGCGGACATGGATAAAAAATATATTTTACACCCAGAAATGCTTACAAGAAATGTATATGTTCACTTGGACAGCTCTAGCGCGAAAAATCACCACTGTATTTGGCAAGAGTAATGTGAAAGATAATGATATATATTGTTATTGAGAAATACACATATGTTGAGATACCTCCATTAGGACGTCATATGTTCCATGCTGGAAATCCATATTTATGCTCCACACGACAAAACATTTTTTTACTTAACTTCTTTGCTGTTGATGAAGCAATTATAATATTAAAACAAATTGATTCGCCATTCAATAATAATTAAGGTCTGACAGCTCAATACAAATTACATTATAATTGTTCTCGTTTTCTTCCTGATTATTCCTTCCACTGTTGTCCATGAAAGCTACTGTTTATTCCAAGTACTAAGCTACTAAGTTCCAGTAAACTTCAATCTTTATCGGGAGAGATGTATAGTAAATTATTTGTAAAATGTTTTAATACTAATAATTATAATGTTATAATTTAAGACATCGACTGAGGGTGCTTGATGGAATTTCAATATCAAATTTGGATTATTGAGATTTTGTACACTTCCATGTATTTTGTCACTAACGACCCGGGATTCGCCTTTCGGCATCTTCAGGAATTCGAGCACACGAATGGATTGTATATATTTACCCTTTCGTCAAATTGCATCCCGTCGAAACCCACAATGCTATTATAATTGTAAAATCACTGGTAATTCTAAAAGAACTTGGAAAGCGGCAATTCGCCACTCTGCTAATGGGTTGTTTACAAAATAAGGATTAAGGCGATTCTCGAAATGTTAACTCAGGTATCAGTGTGGCTCTCAGACGTATAATATCTTACCTCGTAAATAATATTTGTCGTATTTGTATCTTCTATATAAACGTTAGACACTGTTTACTGTCTGTCAGTTCGAGTCCATTCGTGTGCTCGAATGCCTGAAGATGCCTAAAGGCGAAACCCGGGTCGTTAGTGACAAAATACATGGAAGTGTACAAAATCTCAATAATCCAAATTTCATTTAAGATAGTTAATTTAAATGTCTTATTGATTTTATTTCGTTACAGAAAGTTTTACTATGATTTCTGAATGCCTCAGTTTTCCTTCACTGTATTTTCACACCGCGTAACGAATCCTTTTGTAAAATTCTCATTACGTTATCATCGGCTGATTAATAAATCCGCGAACGGCTTTTTCCACGTATTATTGCATAGGTTCAAAGCCCCTAGCTCCCTTTGCATTTTTTACCGTACGTATGTAGTCCGCTGTATTATTATTGTGGTCCATTCACTTGCCCATTGTGTTTCAAAATCGTTTACGTGGATAACAATGGTGACCCATATAAACGGGCCAACGACTCTGCACTGCAACACTGACCTAATACTTACTTGCCATCATACTATTATGTGTTCCTGGTACTTTTGTTTCTTTGTTTAGCTATAAAAAAGATTGCTGTGACATATCAACGCTTTTTTATTAGTTTTTGCGTCATCATTCACACACTTGATTACTAGATCTATATTGCAGGGATAGTAAATTAAAAAAGGAAAAAAAAATGAATACTTATTTTAATTAAATAAAAATCTTTCAATCTACTCGGCAGCGTATTGAAGGTTTTGAATCCTCGAACAGTTGTGATCATACTCCACTCATTTTTCAATCGATTTGTATATGCTGTATCATATTTATAATAGCTCAGACCTCTCTGTAGACGCTTTATTATAATCACATGTCACATGTAATTATGAAATTTTCTCATGAAGTAAACGTTCGCTGTGTAAACAATGCACACACAGTTCCGACGTACTAGATACTTTAGACATTCAATATTTCAATTTAAATACCGTCATCTATGACGGGTACGGTTATACTAGTAATATTATAATTATTTATTTGAACATGTAAGGTAGTTAAAAATAAAAAATATTGGAATGACATCATAACTTTGGTAGAATTAGTAGAAATTCACTATTTACGATGCCGAACACGATATACAATATTTGTTGGCCTCTGTGCTCTAGAGGTAAGTGCTATACCCTAGCTATCGGGTGGGTCCTGGTTCAAGTCCCAGGAAGGTCAGAATAAATTTAGATTTTTTCAATTTAAATTTGTGATTTTTGTCATGAGTTAAAAATTGTCATCGAGTTTATCTCGTATGATTTTATAATTTTCAAAATATTTGGCCAGATATTTAAAAAAAAATTAAATATTTAAAATTATTAAAAATAAATTAAATTAAATATGCAAAGTTTCATTTTTCTACCTTTACCATCTTATTATTGAAGCTAAAGCGGAATATGAGAAGCGGACTTCTTGTTTCCTGGCCATTTTAGATCCTAGGTTGGATACAAACGAAGTCTTTATAATCCTTTTCAGGCAACACTCAAAAATTTCTTGACAAAGTAATGCAGATACAAATGTATATTCTTTGGGATTGTCCAATTACGTCCATTGAAGATTGAAAGAGATATCCGGTTTTCGTTCTGCCGACATAATAGCGATGGTCCTATCAGACATCCAGATCTAGTTTCTTCTATCAATTTAAAAAATTTGCGACCTCCTTTGGAGATAAAATTTACCTTTCCTTACCTCACCATTTAATCCATAATTATTGAAATCATTATTATGTTTCATTTATTTTTAGAATCGCCATTTTGTATATTGAAGTTAATTGTTGTTTGATGACTTTAATTATTTACTCGTTATATAACTTTACTTGTTATATTAATATACCTTTTTGTCATTGTTTATTATAAATATGTGGACTAAATGTATCATATCATTGAGGAGACTTGATCTTCGGTGTGATACAAACAAGTTCTTTGAATTAAAAAAGTAATAAAAAAAGATACAAATGTAATAGTTTTCACTGCAGTAAAACGCTTGCACGTTGGGAATATTCGAATTTTGGCGCTAATGTTTGCGAATTTGTATGGGATTATTGTTCCCCTTTTTTTGACTCGCGTACCACAATTTGAGAAACACCACTCTAGAGTTTAACCTCGAGCTGAGTTGCATTTAAAAATATTTTCTAATGCACACTTAAAAAAATTACGTATACATGGATTGTCCATGTTGAAATCGCTAGTGCCAATACAATATGAAATCAAAAATTGCACATTCATCCCACTATGCACGTGTTTCGTACATTTAAAGTATCAGGAGTCAATGAGAAGGCATCAGATAGATAGATATTATTTTTTGTGTCAGAACGGCGCGGTGTTTGTGCTGCGCGAACGATCTGATAAGGCGGACTTTGGTGTTCGGATCTAATCAAGAACGGCCGCTGCGCAGGTCTGCCAGGGTATTAGAAGACCTCCTAACAGCGCCGGCTCATGATATGCCGAGATTTTGGATCAGGCAAACATATTACGAGGGAGGTGTGTCAATAGTAAATGCACATATAGGTATTTGTTTGTAAAAGTAAAACACATTTTTGTCGCACTATTTCTTCAACTGTTTTAGTTGAAAATGCCCGACATGAACAAAACCGGTCAAGATCATTATACAAAAAAGTAGTATAAAAATATGTGTTTTATTTTTATAAATGTACCAATGCTTTTCCGTTTAAACAGTTTGCGCCTTAAAAGAGTATATAAATATCGACTGTGGAAAGGCAAAAAAACGTAACCCACACCCAAAAAATATTGTGCACAGCCCACACCAAACGTGTATTAAATTGTATACATTGCGACTTGTGACTATCGAAAAAAAAATATTTTGAAAAAACGGAGGGATACGTATTTTTGCCTTTCTACAGTCGATATGTTATATATGTATATATATATTTATATATATATACTTTTAAGGTGTTAACCGTCAAATATTGGTGAAAAAACGTTATATTTTAAAAAATATAACACAATTAATTTGTACTACTTCCACATATTTATAATGATCAGGACCGGTTTCGTTCATCATGATCATCAGTTGATACTGCTTGTGATGAGCGAAACTGGTCCTGATCATTATAAATATTTGAAAGTATTATAAATGAATTGTGTTTTATTTTTTTAAATATTTATGTACGCTTAAATATAGTGTATTAACACGTTTTGTGTGAGTTATACACAATATTTGTTGGTGTGGGTTACGCCTTTTTACCTTTCCACAGTCGATATATTATAATTTTGAAAATAATTTGCGATCAGCAAAAAACCAAAGCAATCGTCCTGTCCTAGTCCTTTCTTTCTTTCATTACACGCTCCGAAAAAGAGAGGTTGGGAGATGAATAACAAGCAGTATTCGAAGAACAATTTCTTTTTAGATAAACTCCACTCTAGGAGTGGACATGGTAGGTATAAATAGAGCTCCAAATACCTTTTTAAAAGTTCAATATAATATTACTTTTAGGGTTGTTAACTGTCAATTCTTGGTGGAAAGACATTCTGTTTTAAAAACAAAACACAATTTTTTTGCACTACTTCCACATGTTTATAATGATCAGGATCGGTTTCGCGCATCACGAGAATCTGTATATCAGTTGATGATCAGTCATTATAAGCATGTGGGAGTAGTACAAATGAATTGTGTTTTATTAAAAAAAAATATATTTATAAAGGATGGTTTTTTTGAGGTATAGAACTTTAAAATAAAATAAAACATTTAATAATGGTGGTTATGCCATAAGCTTTTAAAAATGATTTCTGGCATGTGAGCGCCACGGCTGGCTCGAAGAAAGCGCAATCTCAAAGTCCAATTTCCATGCACTTTCTGAAGCAGCCGCGACCGTATATCGGTGATAGCGTGGCGAATGTTGGCTTCAAGGTCATTAAGCGTTGCTGGTTTATCGACGTAGACTTGCAACTTCACATACCCTCACAGAAAGTAGCCCAAAGGTGTTAAATCACATGATCTCGGTGGCCAATTCACAGGTCCATTCCGCGAAATTATGCGCTCATTGAAAGTTTTTAGCAAATTGATTGTGGCGTGCGGCTGTATGGCATGTTGCACCGTCTTGTTGAAACCGAAGCTCGTTTTCATTGCAACCATTAAATTTTGTAACGAAAAAATTAGCAACCATAGATCTATAGCGCTCTCCATTGACAGTAACGTTCTGGCCCGCATAGTCTTTGAAAAAATATGAACCAATGATTCCACCAGCCCATAAAGCACACCAAATTGTTAATTTTTGTGGATTTTCGTAGCTCCAAATCCGGCAATTTTTTTTATTAACGAAGCCATTCAACCAAGTATATAAAATAATTTAAAAATATGTGTACACAATCCTACGCAGATAGAACAATACAATACACAGGATGAATCTCCGCACAGGAAAGCGTAGACTCGGCTTGGGTCACTTTTCTTTCACAACCTCATCGCTGAACAAAATTTTTCGGTAAAAATCAGGATCAGATGCAATTTTTGTTTCGCCCCATTCACCGAAGTTGCGACGCACACGATTGTTAAGCGGTCTGTTTATCGTGAAATGGCACACAAAACTGAGCACAAATCAGCTGTCAACTACCAAATTGGCGGTCACTGGAAAAAGTGCTGCCAGTTTAAAAACATTCCTCTAAAAAAACAGCTTTTATAATATATCTATATGACTGTCTTGAAAGACGCCCGATGATGCTCATAAAAGTATCAAAACACAAACCACACTTGGTTACGATTGGATTAGCTCAGTTATTCAATTTTGGTTTAATGTTTTGAATATGCTGCAGTGATTTTATTTCATACGTATTCACTTGAACTTCCCGAAACATTGTCGCTGTTGATTTTTAAGTACAGACAACTTGGCAAGTCGATTGCGATTGGTAGATACAATTGGGAGGTCTCATATAACCAAAGATAATATAATCTCATATTATAACAAACTCGCCTTATAGCTTATACGTATGTCGGTCGCTAGATTCGAATCTTGTATTGCTTCATTTTGATCTAACATACCTTGATCAGAAACATTCTAAAGTATCATCCATAATCAATCATCACAGATATAAGAAATTTCTAATCGAAGTTTTTTTGTTGTTGCAATGAAAGCCTTCCCAAGTTGCACACTCCTCGATTCAATAAATATATCTTTCTTATTATATTCTGGTGTAAATAATTCTTTGTAAGGTATGAATTTGTTTCAGTATTAATACATTTTATATTATTTAATTTGGTATAAATACTATATCGAGCCATAAGGACGAATGTGGTTTTTTGAAAAATTAGATTTGAGCGCATGGAAAGGTTGGAGATTATTCAATTTTAATTTTCCCAAAGATGTAAAAGTAAAGGTCATTATTAAAACAGCTTAATGGCCATATGTTTTTTTATTGAATTTCATCTGGCGGCCGGGCGATTTTGCAAAAAAATCGCAAAAAACTCTATATCACTAAATTCACTATAATTTGTAAACCAATTGAGATATCTTAACCAAATTTGATTTGATGGCTTCCAGATACTTCACCGCATAAATCAATGCCATTTGAGCAGTAGTTCTATATCTGTGGGTTGCATACTTATGTGGTTTAGTGAAGAAAACTTAAATCTACTGAAAGTTCTTTTTTTTAAATATGTAAAATATTGCAGATGTTACAGGTCACCCGGGGACAGGACATGGTTATCATAATGACTCGAGCACCATAAAAAATGCCATATGGCCCATTCAATCACTACGCAATGTGTAAATAATAATAACCAATACTACGAGTGAGAAAAAAGTAAACATATACCATCTAGGGGTAGTTTTACAAAACTATTTAGTAAAAATAATAGTTCAATTTTTGTTAAATAATGCGTTGAT
This sequence comes from Himalopsyche phryganea, assembly GCA_022494535.1. NCBI lineage: Eukaryota > Metazoa > Arthropoda > Insecta > Trichoptera > Rhyacophilidae > Himalopsyche > Himalopsyche phryganea. Next base: position 2,684,653 of record JAGVSL010000076.1, on the reverse strand, counting down.
GTGTATACTACCATCTCTCGTTGACATTTGAAATCGAACTCGATTATAACCCAGTACTTTTTCAATAGAATGGAATGTATGATGTAGGACTCATATATGAGTCCACAGACAGCAACCAAAGTTCTTCAAGGACTCAAATACGAGTCCGCGGCCGTTAAGCTGTTAAGCCAATTTATAGATCCAGTAGATTTTTTCTGCATTTGGCATAATGAAATTTGGTCAATTTCTGACTATCCATGAACTTTATTCAAATTATCTAAAGTTCTGACAAAAATATTAAGTCAGAAATATTATTTTCGAGTCAATTGTTATGGAATATTTTTGCATAAAAATGAAACAATATTTTTTTAACCATATCCGCTCTCTTCTAGGAGTTGTTCAAATATGTTATAAACAAATCAGGAATGCAAAAGAAATTAAGTTATATATACATTTCAAATAATTGAAAAGTTTTTTTTGTTTCATTTGTAATTTTGTATATATTTTGCATCTCTGCATGTCTGTCGTTATAATAAATGCAAAGAATTTATGTTCTTTTCCCGGTGAAAGTTTTCGAAAAAGTAACATTTAATTATTAATAAATCAAAACACAAAATTTTCATTTGCTATTTTTTTTTACTATTGCTTTGTTTTAACTCTACTTAGCAATATACCTAGTTCCTAATTTTTTCGATGGAGAGAATTTTTAGTTATATTGCCACATGAAGCATAAAAATAAAGAAAATTTTTATTAATAATAACTTGTAGAATTTTATTCTTACAAATGTTTGTGAGTTCTATAATCCGTTTCTATTACAATGATAAAAAAACGTAACTTTTTGTCAATAGGATCTTCAGGGCGAATTTTCTAAATTCTTTACTGATTTTCTTTCCATTCTTGTTAGTTCCTAATGTTAGGAATGCCCGTTCGGTGATTCAAGACAGTCCGCACCCGAATCTGACGAACACCTAATAGCACCTATCTTCGACTGTAGGACCGACATTTATTTATTTAAATTGATAATTGATTACATCGGTCAAAATTTCATAGTTTTATCGAACGAGGCGATACCCTAGACTGGCTTTAGTTTTCTTACTTATACCATTCTGCATCCGTCTCCGTGATAAGAATGGAGTCACAGTTCATGCAATCGATTATCAAGTGAGCGAGAGTAAATCGGTAACGTCCATATGTATAATTTTATTAGAATATTAATCAATTATTGTGGTATCTCGAGAATTTCTCTGGGCCTCTCTGAAAACCATGTCTGTCGGTCGGACCCCCTTCAGATGGATATTTCGTATAACCTGACCCCCCTGCGCCCCCCCCCCCCGCCCTGACCCGGTCATAGACTATATTATTATAATGATAAATTATTGATCTATGATTCGAACATGACACGGCGAAAACGGCCACGCCATTACACCGCACTGCTCAACGCTGGGACGGATTAGGAATAAATATAAAATGAAATCATAAGTTTTGTCATTAATCAGACCCTTATTTAGGAAGGTTAGTAAGTGATAGTACCTCCTTAAGCAGTACGTGAAAAAAATTGACCGTATGCTAAACACGACCCAGGAAACAACCGTTTCCTTATCATATCAGTACCTATAATACAAACAAAATTTATGCGAATAAGGTTGTAACGTCAAACCTAGACAATATAAATATATTTGCTAATTTCAAATAACCGTCTGTATAATCTATAATACAAAACATAAAATACATGTGTCTTTCTGTCTGTCACAAGAACTTCTCCCAAACAGTTTCGTAGTAAACATGACATTTGCACATGTCATTCTAGCTGCCGCGTCAAAGTCAACTGTGTTATTTTCAACTTCCAACTATTATTAACATTATTATTAATTGATGAACTATAGTTTTTGGGTGTTGCAAGAGAGAGTGAAGCTAGGTCATAATGCTAGTATATAATGTTTTACAAATTATTCCAAACCCAAAACGTTTTCGCTCGCGTGTAAGGATTTTATTTCAACTGATTAAATGACCATTCAAAAGACACAATTAAAGCAAATTGGCTATTCAGATATTTTTGTTTGTTGTTTTATTTGGTAGAACTACACTTAAAAAGAGTGAAAATATTTTATTTATTTTATTTACAAAGATGATCTTACATTGTTGATATCGTTATCATAATTCTGACGATTGTGTAATGCAGAAATAGTCATCAATAGTCATCAATATTATCTTAATTCCATACAACTAAATTTCTATTGTCTTTTCCTTTAGATATACTATGATTGGTATGAGAAAGCATATGCTACATAATGTATAGTCGTTGTTCTGGAAGAAGACATTAACTGGAAAATACTAATTTTGAGTAATTGGTCTTTGTCAAATGCTTGAAATGCCATACCTTTTTCATTTTGTTTGTTTTTGCAAAACTGTTTTTAAGTAAAAGTATAATTTATAAAAATAAGTGAGTTCTGTCATACGGTAGAGTTTAAAATAAGAAAGATTTTGGTATAACTAACGCAATATGTAATTTTTTCGATTTAGTGTTTTCTTTCAGAACAGCGATTATATCATATACATATTTAAAGAACTGAACATAAGACTGGGGCATTTTACACTCAGTCACCAAACTCGTAATGAAATTCGCCGCTTTTTTATCGAATACCTTAATCCACCCCTGCGTTAAATTCGACGATTTATCGTAAACTTTCGACCCGAGGTGGTCGCAGTCTAATCGCTAGGCACATGTCGCTTCTCGCAGGGCCGGCGATAGGAATGGGCGTCCAGGTGGGGCGGGAGACTTAAATCGCCGTGTGTTGATGACGTTTATTGATGATTGGTCCACAAATTCTTTTACTGGGCTGGATCATAACGCCTCGAGTATTTTTACTTAAAACACCACTGTTAAATATTTATTTATTTCTCAGGGAATTTATTAAAGGAATTATAATAAAGAAAAAACGGATTCTAGTACAATTCGCAAAAAATTAAACAATGTAACAAACTCGGTTTCAATATAGAAATGTGACATTTTCAGTACATAATATAACCTTTCCGCAAATTCTTGTATTGAAATCATTTTTGGGAAGGTTTTGTTTGAGCCATGCTTAGGTGCAGCATATGGACTTCGTGACGAGTATGTCAACCAGACTCCGGCTCCGTGGCGCAATTGGTAACGTCGTTGGCTGCGGTTACGGACGTCTCGGTGCGGGCAGTCTATTGAATTGATCTTTCAATCGATTTATGGATTTCTGTTCGTAGTCATGAATGTTTGTGATATCTAAAACTCCCTCCCACGCATCCTATCCTAGTCCTATTCTAGCCCTATCTGCCTATCCCTACTCTCTTGGAAAAATGTTGAGCAAATGAGTAACAAGCAGTTCTCATAGAAAACTTCTGCTGAGATACCTCCATTAGGTGACCATATACTCCACGTTGGGAACGGGCATGGTAAAAAAAATATCAACCGGAAAGCCAAAGGTAAATTTTTCGATCTCGCTTTTTCAGAGTGGGCTAAGATGACAACCATGGGGGGTTTAGTTGCTAGAAAATGACACATGCATTTGCGAAAAAACAGATTGGCTATTGCATAAAAAAATATTAACATATCTTGTGGCCAACAGAAAGTTGAACATTGAATAAATGTATTTTTTATAATAAACTATTGAGCACCCTGCATGCGTTGCAATACCACTCAAAGAAAGAAAGTGTTTGTGTTTTAATTCTGTTTATTGAAGTGCTTTTGGACACAATTATTTTCGTTTTTCCTGTCTGGTACGTACACGAATAAATCAGAAGGTTTTCCGAGATGTCGCTATTTATACGTATTTGATTCTTTATTTTAGATTTGAGATATATCTGGATTGTGAGATTGTTTTTTTATATATGATAAGACTTAAAGATTAATAAGTTGTGAGTTCGGTTCGGGCCGGGCCGGACTTGATTGTACTATGCCTATATCCTTCGCGCAAGTGCAAGCAATAACTTAACAAAGTTTTATCGAAATCGGATGAACGGATGAAAGCAGTGCATAAGATATGAACAAACCCACATTAATTTTTGTATACTAGATTCAATTGAAACATGTAAATTTATTACTAATGAAAAAAATATCCATCAATACAATCAAACATATTTGTTTTTTTTTTTTGAAATTAAGTTGTTTTAAGTTTTAAGCAAGTCTCTCATTTTTCTGTACGCACATTTTTATTGTATGGTTGATTCCACGGTGGTCCTTGGAACAAACCTCTCACTAGAATCATTTTACATTTTTTTTTTGCCCTGGAACTTATCTCCGGTACACAAAAAATCTGTGTGTTTCATTTTTTAAAGTCTGACTTTTTACGCACTGTACCGCGTGGTATTCGGCGTTCATATCAGTATTGGAATGTCCCAAAATGAAATGCCGAGATGTCTGACCCTGCTTTACTGCTAGCGACAATCAATTGCTTACAATAATACGATCTCTAGAAAATGTTTTTTATTTGTTTGTGTGATACACTTCTCAAATTATATACTTGCAAAACATTATTTGCTAGTAAAGACCTTTCACTCTTTAATGCATTTTTTTGACATATTCACTTTTGAAGCGAATTATATAGAATCAAGATAAAAACAAGCGACGAAATCTTTTTCTCGTTTTCTCCAGCTAGATATTCATTCATTCAATCTTTATTCAGAACTGCGGTAAGATACTTATTGATTTAAACAATTCAAAAGAAACTATGTGATATTATACAGATTTTGATATCGTCGCAAAATAAAATTGTAAATAGAAACACGTACATAATTAATATTAAGCATATGTAACGATTATTGTTGGCTCCGTGGTGCCGTTAGCTAGTGAGAGCGATTAGCTAACCACTAGTCCTGTCCTAGCCCTATCCTTCTATCCTTCCATCCCTACTCTCATCAAAAGAAGAGAGGTTGAGTAACTGAGTAACAAGCAGTTCTCATAGAAAAACCTCTGTTAATATACCTCCATTATGAGGCCATATGATCCATGTTGGGAGCGGACATGGTAAATATATATATTTGTAACGATAACTTTTGTCAGTTGTGTTATTTTGCATGCACGTTTTTTACAGTATTAATAATGGAAAGAGTCGAAAACGCATATTTTGCAGATATACAATTTTGAAATGGAAATTAACAAACAGTGTTCGTAAGAGAGTTTCATTAAATGTTTTCTCCATTAAAAGCCTCCTTCTGACAGAATCTTTTAGGAAGTTACTACTTATCTAGACTTCTTACGGGAAGGAAAATAAAGATTTAGTGTGCGCCCACCTAGCATCTAAAATAAGCAAATATAAATATGAATATTGTCACGGTCCCGTTCTATGGATGCCTGAACCTTCTTAAAGCAAGCAACATTTTCTCCCGAACATCCCAAAAATTGAGCGATTACGCTCTACCAACTTCGCCAATTCGTGTTTTTTTAATCTTTTTGTCTCCCAGTTCCGCAATCTAATCATTCCATTGTTAAACTCGTCTGCGATAAGCTTTCTTTTGACTGGGCGTTGATTTAAAACAAACCAGTTGACTCACTCGTCCCTCTTGGTCTATACGTGCCTTCCTTCGACTTCCATTTTTATCTCCCGTCACAAAAAATATAATATAACAAAATATATCGATAGGTACCTTAGTTCTAAAGAGTAGCAACTCAAAAGCATAGTTATGAGATAATTATTACGAGTCAAAATTTTGGGCAGGTTTAACCTTATACTGTAAATCTACTTTTTGTAATTGTCATGAAATTCTAACAGTAGTTTTTCTACTTGTCGGCGTCCGTGACGCAGTTCGTAGCGTTGCTGGCTACGGTTACGGATGTCTCGGGTTCAATTCCCGGTGCGGACGGTTTTCATAGATTGATCTTTCAATCGATTTATAGATTTCGTAGTCTGAGTACTCCCTCCCACCCATCTCATCCTCACGGGGCGTAGTGAGAGCGATTAGCTTACCACTAGTCCTCTCATAGCCCTATCCTTCTATCCCTACTCTCTTCGAAAAGAGAGAGGTTGAGCCACTGAGTAACAAGCAGTTCTCGTAGAAAAAGTCTGTTAAGGTACCTCCATTAGGAGACCATATGCTCCACACTGGGAGCGGACTTGGAAAAAAAAATGTTTTTCTACAATAATCATAACCAATTTCATTATAAAATAACAACAGATTACCAATTGCTACAACTGGTAGATATCGGTATTATTTACTTTTAAGGTGTTAACTGTCAATTCTTGGTGGAAAGACATTATATTTTAAAAAATAAAACACAATTTGTTTGTACTACTTCCACATATTTATAATGATCAGGACCGGTTTCGCTCATCATGAGCATTATCAACCTAGTTATCGAACATTATCGGTATTATTTATTCATACTTATCTCAAAACTACAACTTTTTGACTTGTTACACTTTAGAATCGAGGTATCGAGGTAAATAATCTAGTCTATGCCTAAATCACTTAATAAATGAAAACTTCTTTCATAATCATATTGGATGATTCCATAATTAATCTTATTTACGAATGAAATTATCATTAATGTTCAAAATTAATGACGTTGTCGTATTCACAAGGCGTAATTTTTTTTCCATAGAGTTTTGACTCGTCATAGGGGTTACACTTTGAAATTAGGGGGGTATCAATATGTATAATCTGTGTAACTGTGAAATAACGGATAATTGATATATTATACACAAAACAAAGTCAATTCTTTGATACCAAAAAAACATTTATAACGTGATAATATTCTTTTTGTATTTATTTATTTATTGTAAAATGATGACAGCTGAAGTCAATGCGCCATGCATTTGAAAATAACAATAACAAAAAAAAAACATTTTTAATAAATTATAATAATTAATATTCGGTATAGAATATGTTTCTGTTTTTGTAACTTTAGCTAATCGATTACCGTCTTTTAGATCCTTTAAGATTTGTTGAAGTATTCTGTTTGTCTAGCGTAGATAAATCACAGCCTAATAAAAAAATATTGGCCGAACTATTATTCAAAATCGAAATGGATTTGCTGCATGACTTGTGATATGAAATATATATATCGATGACTTCCAATAGATTTATCGTAACATTATTTATCATTAAATTTGAACACATTATTTCAACCAAAAGTTTTTTGAGAGCATTTTAACGGCGACTATTCACATAATATCTATATGACATACCACGGTGCTAGGAAAGAATGATACTGACATAATGGTTGTAAGGACAATTGGATGTGGCAAAATGGATCGGACAAAATTGACACTCCCTACGTTTACATACTTGATTATTCACGTAAGTGCAAAATATGTGATTATATGTCTTTTGAATTTCGGTTGTCTACGCAATCAGTTATTTTGAAGAGGATCGTCGTAGATCGACGGTAGGATCAATAGTTGTTACTTTGCTATTGCGTTATGAATCTTTAAAATTCCTTCCTGTAAAATACAGGATTATATGTAAGGAGTGTCGATATGTTTGGTACGAACAAAATTATGAAAAAAAATGGTACGGAAAAATTAGCAATGACAATATGGTGTGAGAAAAAAAATTGCATCTGCAAGGTATTTGATTAATTTTAAATCTTACGTTCAACTTTTTGTCCGTAGCATTTTGTCTGATCAATATTTATAATAGCACAGGCGTTCACACTTAAGATACTGTGTGAAAGAAGGATAAATCTAGTAAATACATTTTGATTTTCCAAAATATTTACAAATTAAAGTTAAGAACCAAGTTTATTTAATTACAATAATTATTAGAAAAATATTATTCTTTGTGCAAAGTCTTTGTGCTTGGATTATTTAAACCCCATATCCGTATGTATATTACCTTTTCACGCAAGTATTAAAAGAATTATATTAATACGACGACGAAATATATTAAAATATATAGAAATCACCTCTCGCATTACTTCTATCAATGCCCTTAGTAGATTAAACAAATGATGTGTGTATTTTAATGATATATTATTCAAAATCGATTTCCACGAAGCATTTCATTGAAAATCTTAATAATGTTTCTAACAACAAAAAAAAACAAATTAATAGACTGGCCACTCTACACCAAAATAGATGTAAATGTCCATCAATATACGATATTACATTAAACATTGTCAATGTCCGTTATCAGAAAGAGGTCGACTGTCAGTTCCCAGCATTAAATCAATAATTTAAATTAAAATTAAATAAACGCAAAGACTCACGTGTAATGCTTTATTGCCGCAACGGTCTAAGAAAGAGTTTTAAGATTTATTTATTATTATATTGCAATTCTCATTATAAAATTGAATACTTTTTTTCAATAAGGCAGAAAAACACAACGATAATCACTAATTGCTGTAATATATCGGTTTGCATCGGAATTCAAAGAAATTATAATATAAAACAGCATATATAAGCAGAAATAGTGACATCCAAAATCTGAAGTTGTGATTTAGAGTTAATTTTTTTACATTTTAAATGAAAGCGAATATTTCGATAACACGTTTGATTCAGTAACAATGTTTTAATCAGTAACCGGATAACCGACTAGAACGATCAGATATTCGGTTATTTTATAAATTTTCGGTTAACCGGTTTCGGTTTCACCAAAGATGGAAGCATTTGACTGAAGTATAAATGCACAATAGACAAAAATATCCAAAGACATTCCGACTTTTAAGAAATATTTTCGGACATGATTTTATTTTTGCTCTATTATTACCGATTTAATAATTTTGATAATAGATTAAATATTGCTATTTCTTGGTTAATTAGTAGCACTACATAGATTAAAAACTCATATTTTACTGAAATATTATTGTTTTTTTATCAATCCTAAGACAAATTATAATTCATAAGAAAATTAAAATTAACGATGTTATAATTGTGCTGCACATGCAATATGTGTAGCACATGTTTATATACACAACATTATCGATTGGAATTTGGGTAACCCTGATTCTTCACTCTTTTGCCCACAGTTGATGATGATAGCTAGTGTTAAAACTGTAATAATTATAAATCTTTAGTTAAATGTTCCTTTTCTGCAGTAAATTTCTGTTATTTTTTATTTAATTTTACTGCAGGTCGCAACGTTCATAAAACGTAACGCAACTTAAAGCGACGCATCTTTGACGTCAATCAGCGACCATAGCATTCGACCTGTCTCCTCAGCGAGGAAAGCATCATTTCACTTGTTTACCACGGTAAAACGAGAATAAATACTGCATTAAAGCGATCTTTGAATAGTCTAGTCCAGAGCTCGCCAAACAACAGCTTTACAATTGTTTTTTAAATCAGCATTATCTTTCACATATTTACGTGTACCATTATTAAAATCATTATCGAGTAATTGGCGAGAACTTGCTACCAAACACCTGCCATTATAACTAATGTTTTATCTTCAGTTTATCATCGATATTAAGAAATAACATAGCAATTTTATGTTCTTCGATTATAAATGTATTATAATATATCAATATATCTTCAAATATTCCAGTGGAGCTATGAAAGTATTAATTCTTTAAATATATTTATCACGTCTTATTTCTTATATTGCTTACAACAGGTTATTTTTAAATGTAATTTTGATGAGTAGAATTCTGCCGCTAATTTGTCGCGTGCCCAAAAATACTATTTGAATTCATTCATTATTTAAATGTATGCGCTAATTTGTTTTCGGCCTAATCTAATGAATATTAAGATTATCGGGACTGTATAGACCGGGCTTGGGCAAAGGCCTGACGCTTATTTTGTGTGGCATTGTCGTCTCGTTAAATGGTTGGTTATTATATAATCATTTACGTTTTTATGTTAAAATTCCTTTCTCATGATAATAGACAATTTATATTTAAAAAAATGTTTTTCTTGCGGCTCACCGTTTATTTGAAACCACAATAGGTATGGACTAACCTGTTTAGCAGAAATTTAAAACGATATTCTTCTGATGCTGTCGGTTAACTTTTCTCTATTGCTATCATCCTGAACTGGGGCTGGAGTGGAGGCATCTCAGATTCATATACCTGGACATACATGTTCGTAGTTTTGACTTCTTTAATCATTTTATTATTTTATTTTAAGTCTTTAGAATATATCTGGGGCATGATTCTTGTGTCAAATTTATCAATTGTTCAGTAGAGGCGATTGTATATTTCTCAATAACGATATATATCATTATCTTTCACATTACTGTTGCCAAATACAGTGGTGATTTTTCGCGCCAGAGCTTCCCAAGTGAACATGGACATTTCTTGTACTAGTAAAATCCAACATCTGAATCGCTTTCTTCAATATAAGCATTTCTTGTTGTAAAATATTCCGACAAATTATTTTGACATTCACTTAATAGATTTTCTCTTATTTCATTCATTTTAAATCGGCTAAAATAAGAATTTCTACCATTAAAAGAATGAAAATTTATAGTACTTTCTGATACTTAAGTCAAAATCTGTCATAGGCACTTCTAGCATTAGGCGCCAGATATAATGATTCGTGTAGTAAAAGAAATTGTTAAAAAGTGGTTACGGTATTTAATGATTAACAAAAACGGTTAAAGTTTAACATAGGTAATAAAAAAAAAAATGGACAAATGTTTATGCATTCACATCATTCATATCACTCATAGTGTCATAAGTTTGATAAGTAAAATAGTGCCATAAGTCTGAAATTGTCATTCTGAGCTATAATAGATCCAACAAACCATAAGTCTAATCCAAGTTCTATTCTTATAAAATATGTTCATATCTTGAACTCAAACAGTGTCAGAAAAACAGCACTTTATTTGATTACAAATTTCAAGATCGGTGAAATCGATAGTAAGCCTTTTAAAACAGGAACTGCTTCTCTGTTCAAATTATAGTAAATGCGATACAGTGCACAATTTGACCACGTCAGAGGCGGCAAAATGGTACAGTCACAGACGTTCAGATTTTTTGCGGTTTTTCATTTTACGATCGATTTGTACAAGGAAACGCTCACTCAGTTATAATAAATAACATACATACCATTGATAAATATGCCACGGTGCGTGTTAGCTATCTTTATGCCACAAACATATTATATTTTATCTTAAAACTCAACCTACGTTTACTATAATTTAATACATGTCTATGAAGGCTTTGAGATTACCGTTTCGATGTTGACTAGTTTTCTTATTTACGTAATTCCTTGGCCCTTTTTTAACATTGTTGCACCCGATATTGATTGAACACATACACTTTATATGCAGTATTTAAATCAAAAAATTTTGGCGGGACATTTTAAAAATATGTTTTGCATTTTTGGGACGATGTAGTAATAATTTTCAATTATTGTTAACCTTGACGGAATCATTTATTTATATTAGGGTATCCGAATTAACTATAAATTGGCCCTTATTTCAAGAAACACGTTTACTTCCAGACCACCTGGGACACTGATTTTTCGACCTCCTCTCGAGGATAAACAGCAAAAAAAACCAGATAATTATATATATAAAAAAATCTAATACATATATATTAAGCACACTCTTAAATTAGATAAGTCTTGAAATTATTGAATCAACAATCAGTGTCACCACTCTCAAGCAATTCTATACACCTATAGACCAACCCTTATAAACATCACTTCCAACACAGATGAAATGGTAAATAGGGTCTAGCCCGGGCATCAAATTAAGGTGAAGACATCGATTGAATTGATTAGAAACACTTTTAAACAATAGTACTGTAAATTCGTTTTTTGCTTTGCGAAAGGGTGTAGTACAGGGGGCGACTGTTTCAATCAGGATAATGGATTTTTGATGTAATCTGAATCATGTAAGGCAAAATTAAATCTCCTTGATTAACTATATCACCGATAAAAAAGTTTTAAAGCAAGCCAAACTTATAGCTACCATAATACAGCAGAAAGTTGTATACTAATCTTGGTTCACATTTCTAAGGTTTACGAAATACTTAAACTTATCATGCAAGAAATAAAAAGAGTTTAGTTGAAAGAGATTCGCTTGTATAGTAGCACACAGCTCTGAGCGTAGGTGATCTTGCCCAATATAGGAAAACGGAGTCCAACGTTTGAAGAATAATTTAACCAATTTGCCATCAGTATCGCTCGTGCTAGTCTCTATATATGAGCCAATGAGAAGTGAAGTGACCCATCTGTAATCTTCGAAAAGAATGAGTTTTGGTAATCTACACATCATAAAGTATCATTAAAGTGAAGTAAATACTGGCTGCAAATGTATTTTGTTATATTCGTAGTTAAATTGAATAACGTGTAAATTAATGTAACAAGATCATTTAACTAAATTTTACAACATGGCTCACTTCACTTCTTATTGTTCCTACAATTAACAAAACCTAATCTACTAGATTACCAATAGTCTTCCATGGTTCTAATAACGGAATATTTTTTCTAATTTACTAAGAAATTTAATGCCTACGTATCTTTTGTTTTTCTCAATACACCTAAATAGATTATATTCAATAAAGTAACCTCGTAAAGATTTTGATTATAATAACTCAACAACGCAATAGTGATATATTTATTTTTAATTAAAAGTTTACCTAAAAAAACTACGTGATTTTTTAAAATAACTTAAAATTATGCCTAGCACTTATAATCTCGCAAAGCAATTTGATTTAAATTTTAATTAACCTAGTATAATTTAGCATAGTTTCAGAGCATTGTTTTAAGATAAAAAAAAAGTATCCCACGATCATTTAAAACGATAATTAATGGTGAAAGCTTGTTTTAAATACTTCTTGTCAGATTATCTTATTCAAAATTACGATTTTATAGACCCTGGATTAAATTTATCTTATATGTGGACACTCGGTCCTTGAATAGACATAGAAATACAATGAAAACGGTGGCTATTCATTAAAATTAATAAATACTCATTAAATGATTAACGAATTTCATAATTAATACTAAAAAAATTAACTAGCTATTCAACATTGATCTATTTAAAAAAAAAGTATATTCAATTTTAGATACCAACTTATTTTGCAAGAGAAACTAAAAAATAAAAAAAACGTGAAAATTTATATTATTGTTTAAAAATTGATATTTTTGTTAATATAGACAAAAAAATACTCTACCTATATGAATTTAAAATAAAATATTTTTCCATTAAACGTGAAATAATAATTATGTTTATTTTTCTTTTTAGGTAAGTGATCTTCTGAATATTTGAAATGCTGTAAAATCAGTTGATAAAAGTCAAATGAGGTAAGTTTTTTATTCCATCCTTTTATTTAAAAATTCCCTCCCATCAGCTAACCACCAGTTTCACACAGAGGTTGAGCAGATGCAGGGTGAACAAGCAGTTCTTGTAAAAAGTTCTGTTAAAATGCCTCAACCATCAACAAAAACCTGGTTTATCAAGACTTATTTATTCTAACAGTTGTCTGCATAAAGTTTCAAATCAAGTCTAATTATGCCGCTGTTATTTCGGATTCCAATTTTCCGCCGTGAAATAGAAATCGGTTAGTTAGGATGAATCGGTTACGGCGCTTGTTGTCTACGGGATGGGCGCCAGTGAAGCGAGAAATGGCGCGCCCATCCTGCTTTATATATACCTATATACGACTTTATCCTGTCTGTCATCCATTAAATGTTAGTGCTACATGTCTACAAATAAGAAGAAATTAATCCTTCGCTTTCATTTCAAAATGTGCTTGTGTAATTTTAACGTTGAATGGAAAGCTATGCGACATATTTTTATATTTCATGCTATTTATATTCATATATTATTTAATACAAGTAAAAACATATTTTTACTCCTAATTCATCCTTTGGACTAAGAAAACACAATTAAAAATTTGAGAGGTTTACACCCTTTTCTCTTTCCTACGTCGAGTGTTTTGACTTTCAGCATCTCATATCTACAAAAACATGATGGATTCACAACAGATGTCTTGTGCCGAACAACCAGCTAATTTCAACCATATCTATATGAAAAAGTTTGTATTCGAATAATATGAATAAGTTAGTAAAAGTGTATCAAAACAGAAATCTTCATTATTCATGTTGAATAGAATCGAATAATACGAATTTAAAATAAGAGCCAATATGTATTTTCAATATAAACGAAAATACTGTTTGATATTGAATAAAATGGAATGACAGAAATTTAAAATAAGAACTGATTAAAATAAGGCATAAATGAAACAAAAGGTAAATCTGCATCACCGACATCGCATAAAATCAAATGACAGAAATTTAAAATAAGAACCAATTGGTGAATTCAATAATTGATAATATAAATGAAACAAAAACAGTTATCTGCGTTACCGACATCGAGTGACAGAAATTTAAAATAAGAACCATTTGGTATTTTGAATATTAAATAATATAGATGAAATCAAAACGGCTATTATTCGTGTTACCGAAATAATTGTCAAAAGGCATTCACATAAGGAAATGAATCCACAACGTTTTATAATGAGGTGATTGAAATGCTTATCAAAAATCAATCAGAGTCTGGCGCACCTGTATGAAATGGGAATGATGAAATACATCAGGGTGCGTTTTATATGGAGCCACACGGCGAACAAATAATTAAGACCCGACCTCGTCTGATGATGATGTCACTGGCTGCCGTGAAGTAAAACGGAAGCCCGCCATACTTGTATGCCAATTTGATCAGCGCTTCAGGAGGCCATTTTTTCAAGGTAATTGAGGTTTCGCTGCGATTCAATTATGCATTTAAAAGATAATGTAAGAAAATTGATAACCAAATGAGATTTTTTTAAATCCGTATTTCAGTGAAGGCCTTAAATTTGACATTAGATACTAGTTTTATAATTTCATCAAAGTAGTGGCGTTATTAGAAAAATTTTATTCGGAATGAAAAAATAAACAAATAATAGTTTATTTGATAATAACAACTCTCATATATATATTTCCAAAACGAGCAGCAAGCTATTTCGGTATTTTACAACCAATCCAGCAATACTCATGAAACATCATCTATATATCTTTACTATTAATGTCAGGTTAAATTAATGATAACCAATTCTCTAAGATAATTGTTGTTTACATGTTTCATTATAAATCTATTTATTCTAAATTCACATGGTTCCATTCATTTTCAACCAAATATCTGACTATTATAGATTAGTCTGTGTCATAACGTAATGTGACTTGACTTTATAAAAATCTTGATTTCAAATTTGGAATAATAGATAATAAAATGTAAATTTTACAAAATGTGTAACAATTTGAATTTGGAACAATAAAAAACAGTTCAAATTATTCATCGAATTATTAAAGACATTTTAGTTCCTTTTTTAAATATTATTTTTGAAGCGTCTATTATTTTTATGGAAATACGTTTATCCAATTTTGCAACTTTACTGTCATACCTCTTTATTTAATGATTTTTAAGTCGTAGAATGGAATAGAAAAAAGTTGTCGCAAGACGTAATGTTTTAAACTATAACCCAGCGAGTCAATGGTGTTATTAAAAACAGAACTTATGCATATTTGCTTGGAATTATTGTTATTATAGTAGAGTTTATGATTATTTTAATGCACAGAAAGTCCAAGAAGTGGTTTTTCTCGGCTCCATTATCGCGTGACATTTTCAAAAGCGAAAAAAAACCTCGCGTAAAATGAAAAATAACAAAAGCGGTTAAATCGGAGGAACGCGCGATAGGGCACTCGCGGCCTGCGAATATAACAACTCAATCTAATATTCAGTCGAAATATCTTTAAAAAAAAAGATTTGGTTACTATTTAAATGCACGGTTTCGGAGTTTTATTAAAATGATTTAAAACTGCTACTAAAGTATGACCCAAAAATATATTTCAAAAACCAAACAATGTCACATCTATCCTATCCGTAATAAAAATGTTGAAACGTCATATTTTTACGGACACATCTAGGGATTTGTGAGGTACCTGACTCTACCTTCACTCTGATTTATACAGTCTAATAAAACAGAAGTATAGATTTTTTTTAATTGATTGTTTTGCAATAAAACGACCATATGAATTTTTCTTAAATAATTGTCATATTTAATTATAACAATAAAAGAGAACACTGGTTAAATGTATGTGTTATAACTAATTTTAAATAGATATGTTTATATATTGTGTCATTTATATGTCACTTATAACTAGACTTACCCATCAGCTGTTAATGCTTGCGATGATCGAAACCGGTTCTTAACATTGTATTAGTGTGGAAGTAGTACACAACAAATTGTATACATTTAAAAAAAACATTTTTTTGTCAAGCCGGGGACAATTTCGAAAGTTTTTTCGGAAAAGAAAGCGAGCGTTATGCGATTTGAGAAATGTATTAAAGGTTTAGCTAAGTTTTTATGATTCAAAAAAACTAAGCAATTAAGTGGTTAAAAAAGACAACAATTATGTATCAATAATTTAAGTAATTTAAGTAATCGAGATAAATTAATTCCAATGTTAGTCCGTGAGCACCATGATTCTCTTCGTGTGTATTATACTGGTTGTGCCACTGGAATATGGTGCAAAAATCAACGAAGTGCATAAAATATTTATTGTTTGACCAATAAATGAATTTGCATCCACCCAGTGTACACCCGAGTACCACACAATCGTAAACCTGGAATTAACTGCTAGGCCGCGATAAGAAGTCCCCATGCGAGAGTCGTTCGTTGCCATTGTTTAACTTCATATTTTCAAAATACGATATGGCGAAGATTTTTTTCTGACACAAAAGATTTACGCAGCATATATTTAGCAATAACTAATAAGGAAATATTATTTCACGCCCAAGAGGAGAAATTTACATCGCGACTCGTTTTGCGCTGGACGCAATAAACTTGGCACGAATATTTCATGGTGGGCAGGTATACTAGTTTTTCACCAGAAGAATTTTCAACTAATTTTATCTATGAATCATGTTATGTAACTCACGAAAATCAGTTAGGGACTGGCAAATTAAAATAAAATCTTCAAACTTTTGTTTCCTGACCATATTGCGGGTATACTGACGCAGCTGTGATGATTTTCTTCGTACTGATAGAACACATGAAGTCATATGATATAATTATTGTTATGTTTTTATTCTAGCAGAAAACATGATATAACTATAATTCATCGATACCAAATCTTACGGTTTGTATACCAAAAAGATTATTCTTTATAATGTACAAACAATCTTTCTAAATCACAAACAATTTTACTTGGGAGAGAGTAGGGTCATTTCGCCAGTGATCGGCTAGTTAAGCGACAGGTGTACTTTCAAAAGGGATTTTGAGTCAATAAATGATTAAGTAATGTAACTAACTAAAAACAAAATAGTTAATATTGTACCAAGCATAAAATAATAGTTTACAAAAAAATACAATAGTCGGCCTTTGGTTGCATAGTGTTCAGCCGTCATTATTAAACTTCATAAATATCGCGAACGAATTTACTGAGAGTAGACAGAACAATAAAAAACATGATGATGCAAAGCATGACAGTATAAAGTACATTTTGTTAGCGATCGCCATACAAGATGAATTTGTCGAAACTTGCGAAGCAAAAATGTGACTTTTTCAATTGCGTATTGCATCATATAGGTCATTATATTGCAGATATACATTTGCAAGTGGCAAGACTACATGCACGAATTAAATTTTTTTTTTAAATGTATCGACTATTATTGAAGTTTTAAGCTCTAAAGGCCGACGACTGGCGACGACTGACTTTAGTAACACTACTTTGAAAAAAAAATATGCTTCAGATGCCATTATATTGGAATTTGTTTTATGATTTAACGCTTTCAGTCAATATATCCTCGATACACAAAATAAGTATTCGTAAGGGGTTTTTCTTAATTGTTTTCACCGTTCAAAGCCTTCAGCTGAAACATCTTTATTAATACACTACTAATCTAAAAAACATTCGAGGAAGGGATATAAATAGTCAGTACGCTACCACCCTAGAAATAAAAAATAGCCATAAAACCGATAGCCCACTTCGCAGGCTCGAGATAGTTTCAGTAGGTAAATATAGGTAAAAAAATATTATGAAATACCAACCAATCCGGCAAATAGCAAAACTTTTCGTATTATACAAATAATATATACATATCGACGGCCTAGTTCCATGATACAACTAGAAATTGGTAGTTTTGAGATATGGCCGATCAAAGTTTCGACTCATATAAACTGATTTGTAAAAAGTGATGGCTTATTATTTGTATTACTTTTTATCAAATAGGTGGTCAATAGTTTAAAGTATTAGGATTAAAGGTTGTTTCCTTATATGAAACTGAAAAAATATTTAAATTTGCTGATTTCCATATACAATATCTGCCTTTTGAGAGAAAACCTGTACATTTTACAAGCTGTACTTTTGTGGAACTGTAGAAGAACGGTGTTCGAATTTAATGGCTAACTTAACTCACAACATCAAATTTTTCACTTATTGTCCTATAGAACTGGGCCATCGATATGTATATTGCAAGATAAGAAGATGTTATAGGCATAAATAAAAATGAAACAAGTACATTAATTCAGGCAAAAATGCATTTTATATAAAAAATAGTTGGAGTCGCTCGTTTTTTTCGTCTCCACGACTAAAACTCCGCAACCCTGATTATAATATAATAATAATCATTTATTTGGAGTGTCTTTATCACCCTATTGATATCTACTCCTGAGACCTTGAGATTTGTTTGTACAGTATATCGTTTGAAAGATTAATTATTTTTTTTTGCAAATGCCGTCGCTTGTACAGACACGTTAAAACTTGGTTTGTCTTGGAATAATACTCGTCAGTTCTTGGTGGAATGTATCAGGAAACTACGTGAATATGAAGGTATTTATACAAAGCAGTTCGGGCAGCTATTAACGCGAGCGGTCACCCGCGACACTCGTCGACCCGTGACGTTCGAGTGATCCGAAAGCAAGAAACGACGCCTCAACACGTCTGCTAGCCTGATACATCTTCCTCGTTTATTTTGTTACTTACAGTCAAAACGCAACAGTTTCATTTACATCTTACAATATTTGTAAGAGACAAATAATATCAGATAATATAATATACTAGCGAGTACCCGGCATGCATTGCAATGATACTCAAAGAGCGAAAGTGTTTTAATTTTGTTTATTGAAGTGCTTTTGGATACACAATATTCTCTGCTTTGTTGATGGTCATTGCAAATGAAAGTAAGACGTTTGAATTCGACTAGCATATCAGTCGTAAACATGGAAACATGCGAATGCTTGGCATCAGTAGATCTTCTTTTTAATTTTCCATTTAAGACCAACAATTGGATTTCACAATTAACACCAATTGTTTTGTCACACACGAACTGAAATATCGCTGTTAGTACCTAAGTATTTGATTCTTCTTTGATTCTAGACTTTTTTTCAGAAAGCTTCGCGAGTGTGTGCACAACAATTCACCAAAGTTTCATCTCGATCGGATACATAGTATAGGAGCGCATACGGAACAAAAAAAACATTCATTTTTATATATAGATAGCTGATAAAAATTTGATATAGAATAAGAAATTCCATTCAAATACCTACATACTAAATTAACATCAATCTAAAGAAAATCACAAATGCGTACGTGAGATTCATAATGTTTGCATTTTCCTTGATTAATAATTATTATTACTTGCGGTCAAATGGCAAAATTATTTTTCTACGCGCGTCATCAGCTGTTTGCTATATACGCAAATTTACCCCACCTTTCCCTTCTCCATCTTATATATGTACTGATTGAAAGCATTAAGTCAGTGTTTGATGATTTTCTGTTTTAAATGTCAAAATGTATGCAATTTTGTGGCTTTGAAAAAACGCAAGATTGAGTCATATTGTTATTTTTTTATTCTGGCAAAAAGCATGATATAGCTATAACTCATCAATACCAAATCTTATGATTTGTTTGCCAAAAAGATTATTGTTCATCATGTATCAAAAATCTTTTTAAAAAACAAACAATTCTACTTGAGAGAGGTACTTTGAAGAAAAATGCTTTAAATGCAATTGTCGCTGAACTTGTTTTTACGACTGCCTTCTGTCAATTATACCCTTGATACTATTTGAAAGTTGAAGAATTAATATTTAACGAATATGGAGCAGGCTTATTTCACTTTTCAATTACGGTAACAGCTGATTTCTTTTTTGCAACAAATATTTAGTTTTTCTAAAATAGTTTATTAATTTTAGATAGATTATTCAAATAACGTAATACGGTCGTCGAATGATTGTTTTATGAAATGCATCTTACACTACAAGCTTTTTTGATTATAACTATCTGGCATAATTATATGACGCAATAACCATAAAATTTTCTTTGGAAATGGAGACTATGCAATGATTACTCGATGAAGTTCTCTATTGGGAATCTCCATTTACTGTTTTTACCATAAGGCAACATGTTTTTACAGTTCTACAATGTATTAAATAAAAACATCTCGTCTTATATAAGCTAATTTAAGTTGACCTAAGTTCAAGCACCTTTTCTAATATAAGCTAATTAAAGTAAACCTAAGTATCACTCGTTAAATTAATTTATCTTTAATATTCATTGTTGTTTTTTATTAGAAATTGTACAATAGTTTTTCTTATATATAAATTACATTGTTAAGTTGCATTTACTTTTTAATATTGTCTAGCTTTTCTAAGTAAGTGTAATATATTGTTGTTATATAAGGCAATATATCCTCGAGCTGTCAATAAAAAAAAATTGAAATTGGAACCTGCAGGTTGCAATAAATAATAATCAAATAAACATAGAGCGAATTCTAATAAACTAAATTAATAATTTGAGCGACATAAAGTAAATATTTCTAAATTGGAACGATACATTGCACACCAAAGATAAAAACTTACAGAATTTACAGAAAACTACGTGAATGTATTGTTTATATCTTATGCATAGACAATCCACTGATTTAAATGTGTCAATCATTTAAATCCTTTCTAATCTTGTCTTGACATTTTCTAAAAACCTGACGAAAAAACATGTTTCATTGTAAAATTGCAATAAATGATATGTGTATTTTATTCCCTTTTAACTCTTCTGTGTTGCAATAAAATATGCTTACTGCATACTAACAATATGTTACTTCTGTTTTGTTGTATTACATATGAATCATAAAAGGCTAAGTTATTTTGAATGTTTGTATGTTATATAGTTAGTAGTTAATAAACCTAGATATTTAAAAATATATTGTAAAGAACACTTCAATTCCTGCTTCTATAATAAACATTTAGGCGTTTTATTAAAATTGGCCACCAGCTCGCCGTGACATTTCCAGTAGCTCGTGGTTAAAGAGAATTTTAAAAGCATGTGGAGGAAAATTGATTCACAAATTATTTATTCATTTGATAACAATGAAACCCTCAATGTTTTTTTATCGTGTTAAGAAAGAAATGCAGAAGAAAGAGGGTTTTATTTTTAGTATATGTAAATAAAATAGCAACTATGAGCTGCATTAGTGAAAGATTTCTACTCAATATCTATGTATTTATAGTCCTTATTTAATTTTTGTATATAAGTAACCGTCACTTTTTTTCGCTCCCAGGACAATGATGGGTATTAAAGGTTGGAATAGGACGTCGAACAATACCCTATATATGTTTTTTTTTGTAGAATAATTTTGGATAGCACTTTGTATTCTGTCTATTTCATTTGTAAGGTTTTAAATGTTTTATCTATATTCAATAAACTTTTTTGATAGCTCCTGAATTCAATAAAATTTACGAAAAAATAGTATAATATTTAATGGAACGCGCCAGTATATAAATATTTATCATTATCTTATATATAATAACCCAGACCGCTCTGTAGACGCTTTATTATTATCACATATCACATGTAGGTATGAAATTTTCTCATGAAGTAAGCGTTCACGGTATAAACAATGCACACAATTTGCTGATTTCCATATGCAAATATCTCTTTTGAAAGAAAACCTGTACATTTTACAAGTTGTACTTTAGTGGAGCGGAGTAGAAAAGCGGTGTCCGAATATAATGGCTAACTTACCTCGAAACATTAGATTTTTGACTTATCGTCCTATGGAACTGGGCCATCGATATACTACTGCGCTTAGGGAAAAATCACAGATGATTTGATATTTGAGAAACTATTCCTACAGTAACTGATTAAAGTTCTTCGACCCCCAAACTATTGCGTAAAATTTTTTTAATCAATAAATCTAAAATTATTTATCTGAATCCAACACACCGTTAGTTAAGTAAATTAGCACCGTAAACCACACGTTCAATCAATCTAAACATTTTCACCGCAGAAGAACAATTCAAGGTGTTCCAACGAAAGGCATCATTGTGTTAAGTGCTCTGTTCATCCGACGGTATGCAGTGTTGCGATAGCTGGGTGAAACAGTATGGAAAAAATCCGAAAACAATAGAAACGGAGTGAATTTCGCTCTAGACCTGTTGGGCATTTTCCCATGGCCGTGATGGAGAGACTGTTGAGCGAGATTATTATTTCGAGATCTTATAACTGTACGCGTTTTAAATTCATTTAGGTTAATCATATTGTTTGTATGTTGATGGAAACGATGCCTAAATAATCTACAAATGCTAAATATCAGATTAGTTGGTCGAACTAGCATTTAAGAATATATTGTAACCGTATCAGCTCCCAATGTGCAGCAAATGGACTACTAATGAATATTATCTTTACAGAACTGCTTGATACTCAGTCGCTTCACCTTTCTTTTTTGGTAATAGAGTAAGGACAGAAGGATAGACCTAGGCCAGAAATGGTAGTCAGCAAATCATTCTCGTTAAGCTCCTTGGAATTTGAAATATATCTAAAATTATTTTCATTTTTGAACTGTCTCGGCACCTAATGTCGGGTATTCATCTGAGCATTTTGTGAGCGCACAACACACGCTGTGAGTCATAATTTGCTCAGATTAATACCGACCATAATGTATAAACTATTTGTAAATATTGAGAAAGTTGTTAGTAAGTTAGTCGCTAAACGTTTCGTACGTCAAACGTATGTATAGAAGGATAAATAAAGGACTTTAAGTACGATCTTTTGACTAAATACAAGTTTTAATTTCATTGTTTTCGATGATATATTTATATTACATATCTGTTTCTTGAATGTAGATTTCTAACAAAAAAAGCTTCCCCATCAAACGACTATAAATCGCTCCTCCTAAGTCCCGTTTTCAGGATCGGACGAGGTGGGAGAATAGCTCAACAAAAAAACAAATTTCGACGAATCTCATTTTTCTATTCATCTATATTTTTTTATCGTTTCTTTGTTTATAAGTACAACATACTGTCATTGCCTGGAAAAAATATTTTTAATGGTCTGTATTTTGTACAAGTGTATTCAAATTAATTAACAATCTAAATATACGTAAAAAGATAGTACATACGTCCTTAACCTTTCAATCAAATATTAAAGCTTTATTATAAAGTAATCAATTTAAAACAATATAATATATATATTGTGCAATAATTACCCAAACACCCAAGTACGTTCTCACATAGAGGCTTTGATGTGTAATTATTTAGTTACGATTTAAAGACCTCCGTCAAATAATTACGAAATATTCAAAATATTAATTGGCTCGTTAGCATAGTTTCAAAATGAAATCGTTAATTATTGGTGTGAAAATGATAAGTAGTGAATTTTAGCATAAATTTATTTAAGGCAACAAAAAAAGTATTTCGCGATGCGAAAATGAATTCATTATTTCATGTCATTTCAATTTGAATATTATTTAATGTGAAGTGTCCACCAATAGATAATAAAACTCTTTACACATCAATATTCTGATAATTATTGCAAATACCCTTATCCAGCGCCTTAAATTGCAACATGTAGCATTTAAAAATGTCGAAATATCAGCACCCAATCAAGTAATCCAATCCCCGTCAGATAAAACACGATTTCCTCGCGGCCATCTTGCAACACGGTGCCCGGCCATCTTGTTTTCCCACCGGAAGCTAGCATTGCGGCCAACTTCACGTAGACGCTTCAATGGAGCGTCAATAGCAGATTTCCCGCCAAGTCGATTCTGAATGGCGGACGCTCGCTTGGAAAATGGAACGGATATGGCTGATTCTTTCCTCTCTATTACTTATCTTAACCCGATGAGCTCAAAATCTTACAGTCGAAATTAAAAAACAAGTCTTTAAAATTTATTCTCAATTCTTTTGAATAATTTGATTCCAACATTTTAAAAATTAATTACAATTAATATTTTTTGTTAATTTTTGAACTTTAACACGATAATGTCAATAAATTGTTGCTTTATAAGAACTGAATAGATACATTTAGAAACCAACAAATGTTCACTAGGTTACTAAAAGGTACAGTATTTTTAAAACATAGAAAATCTACAGAACTCTTATACCCTCTATCACAGGCGTGAATCGAATTAACTATATTATGTTAAAACAGAATAATTCTTGTAGTATAAGGCAAAGACATCCATTTCGGTAAATTAGAAGTATCCCTAACATTATCACCGACGTTTTTAACAAAGTTTAAGACTTGAGTTCTCAATAGGTCAAACCATACATTTCCTATCCCGCATTTCCCACATGTTTATACATACTTAAATTGTTTTATTTCTCTAATCACCTCTAATTCTCAAAGTGTTAATCGATGTTTCATTACAGCGAAGCGTATTTAGCGTTTCACAATCGGTTAATTATTTATTTAATTAGCATATCATCTCGCCACCTAAACTTATACGTCTCGCTGGGTGCACTTCGGGTTGCGAAGCCGTTTCGGATATCGACTTTCCCGGGAATACCGGTTAACCAATTCGACCCACGGATCACCAATCTCCGGTTCAGATAGCCGTGACTGATTCTGCTCATTTGCAACTATTTCAGCGAATAAATTAAGCTTTTTTCAATTTTAAAATGTATCGCAATTGTAATCCTAAGTTTTCAGCTATAAATATCACATTTAATTACTTCAATTATTTTCGTAAATTAAAGGTCAAGTGTTTGAATGTTGCATAATGATAGAGTTGGGATTTATTTTAATGTTAATACAGTTTTAGTTACATATATGCCAAATTTTTACCGTTATCTGGTTCGAAATGAAACCGCCACAGGTTCGTTACCGTCTTGAGCCAATCAGCGTCGTGGGATTTTTCTTGTGGGAAAACTTTTTTACACAATGGTTGCTGTAAACGAGTTGGGTGCGCATGCATTGTTCACGTAAGTCAGGGGGTAACACATCAATGGCCGCCGAACAGTCGCTTAAATATTAATAATTAAAACACAAATATCACAATTATTTGTTACATTCCCTATAGTAGCTAAAATAGCGCTACTGCTACACACAGGGTATATTCCTCAGTGTAACAAAGTTTTTTTTGTCTGGAATTTCAGAAGGAAGAGGCTTCTCTTTGTTGCATGTACTATAGTGTCCAGAGAGTAAATTAAGTTATAGATTCACCATGAAAGCGTCTGGTAATTTTTTATAGACGCAACCAAGTTTGCATGACCAATGAGGCCAAGTCTCTTTATAAATGAGCCATACATTGTTCAACAAAAAACACTATGAAAATTCTTATTTTGCGCTGAATTTTGAATGTTCATTCAAAGAAAAGTATTATATCTTTGACTTTTTCGTTGAATCTTCAAACTGACTGAATCGTGCAAATCGATTCCTCAGTTCCAAAGTGTAATAACTCAAAAATCATAATTCTGAGATAAGGGAACAATATTTTGGGCAAGCTTAATCTTCTCCTGTGCATCTTTTTTTTATATTATAAACACAGCTTTATTTTTTCTTATATTAATAATAGTAGGATAAAACAACAAAATATTTAGTTCCACAAAATTTTTATCAGGTAGTTGATAGCTATTTCGGCTTTACGCTATCGTCAGAACTATCATCACACATCGTCAAGCCGAAATAACTATCAACTACCTGATACAAATTTTGTAGAACTAAAAACTTTGTTATTTTATCCTATTATAATGAAGTTCTACCAAGTGAATGCCAATTCAATCAATTAATAATAGTTTTCAGAGGTTCTCACAAGATTTTCGTAGTTGTTACAACTTGGATCTAAAGTATTAATAACCACTGACATTCTAAAATATCCACAGATTACCACTTTTTTATGTTAGAAATGGTAGATATCGATGTTCTAAGCATTTCCTCGTATTTAATTCAAAACTGCACATTTTTGAATTGTTATACTTTGAAACTGAAGTATCGAAATAATCTAGTCTATGCGTATATCACTTAATAAATGAAAGCATTTTTTATAATTAAATTACATGATTACACAATTAATCTTTTTTATAAATAAAGTTATCATTGATATTTAAAATTAACGACAAAATGAGTTGTCGTGTTCACAAGGCGTAATTCTTTCTCCATAGAGTTTTGACATGTGTGATAGAGTATTAAGAATTTGTAAAATAACATGATATTTAATCAATACAGTTAACTCTTTCAGCTGAATTATCCTAATAATCAGAATTTTCTTAAATTACATGCGATAATATAATTCAAACAGGAGTTTTATCGGATTATTGTGGTAACAAAAGTAATTAAACCACCATTTCTTTTTCATTGAAACATAAAAGCAAATTTACGCAGTTTTTTATGCTGATTAAACCAAGAATGATTAAAATAGAACTTAAGATATAAATTTATGACGTTACATTGTCAGCTGATTCGAATGTTTTGCATATTAAATCGATTTGAATATAGTTACAATCATATAGCAGCGTGATTATAGTAATTATGTACGTATGAACATTTAATTATTTATAATTTTCACACCGATCAAGAGAAAAAAGGTAATTAATATTAACATCTAAAACTGAATTTAATGAAATCCATCACGGTAAAGTCATTATTTATAATTTTTACATGACTTGTTTAACAAAGTTGAGAATGATGCCATAAAAAAAATAATTTCTAATTGCGGATCTGGAGAGGAAAAATACAGCAAAAGCCAAGTGAGAGCTTTCATTATATTTTATATTGGAAATGATTTTCCATAAAGTTTCCAGGGATTTCTTTTTTACGATTTTTAGCAAGATCATATCGATCCCACTCTGGCAAAATACGTTTAGTTAAAAGAAATCATGTATTGAGTTACTTAAACCAACATGATACTAATTTAAGACATCGACTGAGGGTGCTTGATGTAATTTCAATATCAAATTTGGATTATTGAGATTTTGTACACTTCCATGTATTTTGTCACTAACGACTCGGGTTTCGCCTTTCAATAGAAATGTCAGTCTAGAATGTTTTTCTCCAATTGCCATTTTATGCAAAATAAATATGTTGTCCACTCTTAACAACCATCGCTAAAATATCAGTTTTGGAATTTATTGAAATTTCAGTTCTGGTTGAGTATGGTAACATTCTTAACGTGACGGTGGCACCCTCACTAGCGGCCAAGTTAAATTGGTATATCTATAAGTATTTTCAAATCAAAATTGATTATGTGAATTACTTTTCACGGCTTACTATATTTATTATGTCATAAATGTACTTATTTTATACATCAAAAGAAAACAGCTGTATGTTTATATCGTTTGCATAGTGTCAAAAGGCGAGAAGTCGAAAATCGGCTATTTTGGTAATAAATGCAGTACGATAGATTGTAGGACTGTATATCGTCTGAAAAAACAGGCTCAGCTTGTTACTCAGTTGCTCTACCTCTCTTTTTTCGAACAGAGTATGAATATAAGGATAGGGCTAGGACAGGACTAATGGTTTGCCAATCGGTCTCGCTACGCCCCGTTTTTTGAGGATTGGATGTGCGGTAGAAAGTTATAGACATAACAAACAATCATGACTACGAACAGAAATCCATAAATCGATTGAAAGATCAATTTATGAAACTGTCTGCACCGGGAACTGGAAAGATCCTTAACCGTAGCGAACGACGCTACCAACTGCGCCACGGAGTCGACAGTATTAGTGGAATTCGTAAATGATTAACGAATCTCATTAAGTGGTTAACTTAGTAATTAATGATTAAGTTATGTAAATAAAGAGGCTTACATCAGTTTTAATGAGTTTTTTTAAATGTCAATTATCTCAAAGCAAGGTTTTTTGACTAGACGCCTTCTGCCAATATAACGAAAATATTATAGGATTCCTAGTTCCATGTCTGTCACTTAGCTTCTTTGGCAGCATAAAGAAAGAATGAGAACTAGTTGCTCTATGTCTACGATCAATTTTGTGAATTGAATACTATGGTTGGGAGGAGATAAAAACAGAACCCACATCAATGGCATTGAATACAAAACCATGAATCGATTAAAAATTATTTCAAGTTAAGGGATTCAAATCCTATGCCGACTATGTTGAAAGCGTGACGCGGCTTTGGCGAGAGACATATCCCATATTAATATTTCCAAAAAAAATATTTTTTTCACTGAAATGTTCTAACTGATATAATTATTATAATATCAATGTTACATTAATGAGTTTTCGAATGCTTATTTGTTTAATTTCCTGAAAGTGTATCATAAAGTAATATGTAATACAAATCAGTGAAGTATAAATTACAAAAAATATTGTAATTCAGAACACAAAAAGGTTTTAGTTAACAATGTGAACTTTTGCATGGCAGGATGTGTTCTGCCCTTGATCATGCTATGTAATTTAATTACAATAATTTTACATGAAGGGCTACAACAGTCTTCATAATAATGTGGAATGTCATATCATATACCATTTCTGATGGAATGTCAGAAAAATTACGTAATTTGTAAACAAGGAAGTTTCAAAGAAGATTTTATGAAAAAATATATTTTGCATTGCAGCTAATAAGTGTCAATACCATAAATATTATGTTTTCATGAGATAAACTCAATGAGAAGTTTTTCAATTTTTTTTCGCTTATAAGACATCACGAGCAACGATGCCCAAGATCCAAAATGTGATTTCTATATTGACCTTTTTCGGGACTGACCTGAAACCTGGAGCTAACTTATATTAAGGTTAAAGCTCTTACCATTAGACCAAAAAGCCGACAATAATCGTGGTCTTAGTTTCTATAACTACGTTTAAATAACCGAAAAAATATTTAAGTATTTATTTAAATTTGATTGGAAAACATCATTTAAAAAAATACAAAGATGTTTTTAAATATTTCAATAATTAATCAAAAATAACTATGTACACTAAAATGAATACTGAAAGTGTGATATTTATAATGAATGGGTTAATTTATCTGAAACCTAGTAAATATGATAATACTATAATCAATAATATTGATTATAATGTAACATTTGCAAAGGTATAAACTTTTCTATAATTCAAAGCTTCTTTCCTATCTGTAAAAAAAAATCCTTCACCCCATAAAGTTTGATATGATAACAGTGGTGGGATGGGGAATCTTTTCATTTAGAAATGTCGCGTTCATTTATCGGTTACCTAATAAAGCCGCATTAAAAAAAAATAGTTAGAATTATTTACAAATCTATGTGAAATAAATAATATGTTTTGTAAACCAATGAAAAAATTAAATATGTATATTTATTTTTTTAAATAAATACAGCTTATTAGCACGTATATTTTTTGTGTGTGGGTTACGTCACTTTCCCTTTCCACAGTCGATATATAGTCAATTCAGCCAATAGGTACAAGAATTGTTAAAACATGTAGAAACTAAAGATCGTAAATATGACACATTTTTTACAACTGAAAATATTAAAATTACATTAATTTACACATAGATTTTCATTTTGGAGTATCAGACTGACAGAAGTGTCAAAAGATTTACTTGTAATGACATGATATACTTTGAACTGCGATAGTATTTCCGTTCCCCGCCCCACAATTTCGTATGACGGTATATTTATAATAAATATTATTAATGCAGTACGTCTTCGTCTCCTCATTGAATGCTCATACAGAGAGCAAGACATTATACACACTTATTCAGTTATTGTCAACATTTCACGGCATAGCGATTGCATTTTGTTTGCTTCTTTATTATTATTTTTAAATCTCTTACGTATCCGCTTATATGAAAAAGTTTCGTTTGAATACAAAATTAATTTCATCTACTACCACATAATTTTAACTATATTCAACATAACTATCGTCTCTACCTGAACTTGAACTGAATAACACTTTTTAATATTATTCACAGTTAATCATAACTGAAAAGACGTCACAGGATATAATGGAAAAACTATATGAAGTTCGTATTTTACAATTTATATCAGTAGAATCAGTTTCACTTAGCCAATGAGCATAGCATTAATCATATCAACTATAAATGCTTTCTATATAAAGCGGGTCCTTTTGACTTTACATATTTTTTCATCATGACTAAATAATATCAAAATGTATCAATTTAATTTTAGTATAATTTCAACATGGTCGGTTGAAGTTTAATAGAAAATGAATTTATTGGAAACAAAGTCTCAGCATAAAAAGGCGTAAAAATACTAAATATGTAGGTGTAACGAAACAGTTACATATAATTTTACGAGGATGTGAAATAATTTATGTGAAAATATTGTACGTATCCAAAAATACAGTGAAATTGAAATGATACCTTCTGAACGCTCAACAGCTCAATACTATGTATTGTGCGACAAATTAAAAACAGTAATATCCAAAAACTTACAGCTATGTTTAGTCATTAGGAACACTGTTTCAATACTTCACACTAAGAAAGGACATGTAAACAAAAGAAACCGAACCCCAACCTTAATGATTATGATATGCTTATTTAATATTTTGACAGTGAATTTAGCAATGCTGACTAGTTTGTAGTCACTGCCATTTAAAGTGATACTTTGAGAATAAGAATGCCATTATAATTACTTTTCATCATTCAAATGTTACATTTAAATTCAATCATGTTTCAATACCTCATCAACAGTATAATAACTTAAGAAACATAAAAAAGAAAGTTAATGACATAAACCAGTTAAAGTTATCATTTAATAGAACTATTATCAGTAGGCACACACTCCGCATGCCGTGTTGTTCGTCATCACTACGCCCAGTCAGTCTGTGGCACAGCACGCCACGCCATTGTCTTTAATGAGGGGTCGTGGGAGAGTGCCACCTGACTTTCCCACGCGGTTTTTACTCCTTCACTTTGCCGACGACTAGTTACTCCTATCAACCACAACTACACAGGTAGCACTCTTATTTGCTGGGTGTGTTTGTTGGAGAATTCTTTTTTCAACAAAAAAATAAAATGTATATGTATTTATTCTTTCATTAATGCAACCGTAATGATATGACACTACATGGAGAACGGAAATACGATATCGTTTAGGTGTGTTTTTGAATGCGTTTTCTTAAACAACTAGTAACCTTAGTCGACATAAATGATGGTATTGAAATTTAAATACTGAATATCTAAAGTAGCTATTACGTCAGAACCCTGTGTGCATTGCATTGATTCTTAGGTCATTTTAGAAAATTTCATACCTAAGTAATAAAACGTCTACAAAGCCGTCTGGGTTATTATATATAAGATTATTTTACAGAGCTACAATAATTATATTAGTCAAAATCAAACGTGGTTATTTCCTTCAAAATTTAACACAGAATAATAACTTTAGAATTGATATTGTTGACCGCAAGACACGTGTGAATTACAATGGATTTGACTAACTTCAATTTCATTATTATCAAAAAGAATTATGCTGTTTTTGCTTATTCATATAAACAATTAATTATTTTTTCCCATGGCAATATACATATCACTTTTTTGTTTTGAATGGAGATATGCATTCTTGACCTGCGCATGATTTTTTTAATAATACTATCATAACTCAACATAACTATTACCCTAAAACCACGTAGAAAAATGAAATTTTTAAGTTAAAATAAAACGTTATTAAGACTTATTTTTCACTTAACTTTCCAGGTAAAAAAAAACAGCTTCACTTATATTTTTAAAATAGAAACAAAATGATCGTGATTTTCTGTTTTATTTTTATCTTGTCTCTAGTGTTTTAACGTCACCCTGTAGATCAATCAACAAGTCAGTGCTTGAAATGAGTTCATTGAGGTTCATTAGTAGTTTATAATGTTTTCTTTTTGCGTATAATGATGGTATACTTTGTATCTAGCAATAGTTTTTCTGTACATTTCAATATAGTCTAACCAAAAGTTTTTAGTAAAAAAATGAAATAGACGAACTTTCCATTTAATTAATTACATCGCGAATTGTGAAAATCAAACAGCTGTTTACTAACTAATTTTTACTTATATTATTTCGTTGGTTAACCATGTTCTTTGTATTAAAATGTGTCATTTCTAAACAAAATAAACGTCAGCAAGAAATTGATGTTAATCAATTAAGACCTAATTCATGTTCTGATCCAAAGAATATGATTTGTTTTAAAAAATTGAGATATGCAAAGTAATACATAATTTTCAAAAGAAAACGTCAATAAGCCAAGCTTGTAAATCTATAAATATTATATCAATTCAACAGGAGAGTGTAATATCATTAATAATTGTTTTCTCATTTGTGTTATAAGATTATGTCGTTTTTTGCAGTTAAACATTAATAAAATTTCTTTTTGACTTCAAGTTTGAAAAATAAAGTTCAAACCAAGTATATCATATTATATTTATCGATTTTTCGACTTACTGTATTTTTTAAGCAATTCAATAGTAATTGTATATGATTGCTATGACCTCAGAAGTTAGTTTCCTCCGGCGTTCCAATTAAAACACAATTAAGCTGTGTGGAAAGTACAAATCATGAAACGCCGGCGTAAGGAAATTGACCTCAGGTTGAGATTTACTATCGCATGATTAGAACCGGTTTCAATTGCAATAATTACCACGTCAAACCTAGCAGATTCGTGGTATTTTTTAATGCAGAAAATATGAAAGCTAGTTACTTGTCTGTTAGCGATATGCGTAGTTTTGTCATTTTTTATGATTTCAAATGATATTTCAAA
Source organism: Himalopsyche phryganea (assembly GCA_022494535.1). Classification (NCBI taxonomy): domain Eukaryota; kingdom Metazoa; phylum Arthropoda; class Insecta; order Trichoptera; family Rhyacophilidae; genus Himalopsyche; species Himalopsyche phryganea. Next base: position 2,651,858 of record JAGVSL010000076.1, on the reverse strand, counting down.
TTAATTACATTTTTTCTGTATAATTTCGAGTAAACTACGCTAATTTTAATAACTTTAGCCCAATATAATTCTCATACATACTAAAGAGCCAAAATAACATAAATAACATTTCAAAAAGTTTCACAACAAACATTTATTACTAAAAGATTCTTAATGTGAATGTTTTTTTTGCAACAATATAATTTTTTTCTTCATTTAAATACTACTGTACCAAAAATATTTATAAAACAATTATATGACAGCATTCGTGGGATAGTGGTAAGAACTACACCCTCGCAATCAGAGGCGTGGATTTTTTTCAATTTAATATTTGAGATCTTGGGCATGGGTGTTGATTTGTGTTTCTCTTGGAGTTGATTTAAAAATTCAAAAATATATGGCGCCTTGGCACTGTAGCTGTAATCTACTGTTTTTAATATGTATGGAAATGGAAAAAATAAGAATTAATTTTGTAATGAACTCTTGGGTTTTCGTCCTCATTTGTCGCCGAATGGAAACTTTGATAAATTGATTTTTCACAATCCGAAGAGAGAAATTGCTTGATTATTGTTTTATGATAAAATCAGTTTTCAAGAAACATTTTCAAGTCGCTCAATTATGTGTCCATATACGCTTCATTGAGAGCGGACATGGTTAACAATATATCATCGGTATAGTGGCAGAAGTCGCTACGTCAAAACACCTTGTTTTGAGATAATCAATTTTTAAAAAATCATGAAATTTATGTTTTTCTATTTACATAGCTTAACCATTAATTATTAAACTACAAACTTTATAACATTCCTTTATCGTTTACAAATTGAATTTATTTATTAATAATTTTTTACAGTAATACTAATTACAGTTTACTAATGAAGTTGACTTAATTCATATTGATTTTTTCAAACTACATAAAAATAATGCATGGAATATAACTGAGCATGTTTTTCCAGGCAACAGGCCGTCTTAAAATCTATCATAAAACTATTCATAACTCAAAACAGCCGATTTTCAACTTATCGCCTTCTGCCTCTTTAACGACGATACAATATTTTCAGATTACAGTTCAATATACAAATTTTTACCGTCTTCCAATTAAACTTTATTAATAGCATTGTTGAGTAGTTGTACTTTGTACATTGTAAATGTTAAGTTAACATGTGGTTATTATTTAGTTATCAAATCCAGTAATTTAGTGTTTTCGTACTTGTTTCCCGTCACATATTCCAACCCACTATCTATTAATAATTAATACGCTTAGCATATCGCTTTCCAATTTTTAAGTAGCAAACACGCAAAGAAAATGTTTTCATACTGTCGAGTCACAGAGTTGAGAGTTGAGAAATGAAAACACTGAACTTATCAATGGTTTTTAAACTTTTACTTCATCAAAATCATGGTATTTAAATTATAGACCACAAATTCATATCCAAGAGTAAATTAAACACTTCCTTTAATACAAAAAATACTACTGTATTAATCAGTTTTCTGGAGCCTAATTCTCGAAATCGGATATTGAAGTCGCATGTAAGAATTTGGCTATCGCTGGTGAGCTAATTGTGCTACTGTCTAAAAACATATTATTCTCTAAGGATTCGTGATCGGCAACTCGGGGTTCGCGGGAAATCTCTCTCTTTCTCGCTAAATCACATGTAAAGTGACGGGTGCGATCAAGATGCAAGGGCATGCGGATGTGATAGAGATACATCCACTGCACGTCGATGATATCTATAATTATAAAATACTCTTAGTGAAAAGGCTGGAGACCACTGTAATAAAGTATGAATTTCACCTATATGTATATGAGATTGCATCTAACCTAACACAATAAACAGAGAAAAGACAGATTCATAGCTAATAAGCTTGTAGTAATTGAAGTTAACTTGAGAAACTTTTTGTAGAATGTCAATATTTTTGTAAGTGACTTCAATGTCCTTGTTCAAGAATTCAATCCCAGACTGACTAAATTTTATACATTGCTTAGTGAAATTTGGAAATCGAATTTTTTTAAATTGGTTACTGAGATAATTGATCACTCGGCTACCTAATTGATAGTGCGATTATTGGAAACTCTATATATATATATATATATATGTATATCATTTTGGTCCCACACCAATTGACAACCTTTTTCAATCCACACAAATGAATATTGAAATTACTATTACTAAAATCTCAAGTACGTATAAATAAAATGCATAGTTATATCTAAAAACATATTTTACAACATTAGCTCAACATTAAATTATTCTGTTAAATGTTGCAGTCAATCATTATCTTCAAGTACTTTTAGATTGCACAATTTGAAAAGCGCTGATTTAATGCAAAATAATATTAGTATAGTATGTGAAGAAACAACAGCTAGGTATATTATCGGCTCATGGGAAAATCTGATAACTCGGTTAAGTGACACGCGAACAAGTTCTACAGCCTGTTCAGAAACTTACCTAAATTATAGATTGACAATTTTAAAAATAATCCCTGACTCAGAGTTCACCCAAAACTTTGACCTCAACTCCGTCCCCGATTAACAGTTCAAAAAAAAATGACTGAGTTTCTTTCATATGTGTGATCTTATCGTTAATCAATTAATTAAAAATAATATAACTTTGGAGTCAGACAATTTTTACAATTACGACTCATCACAATAACATAAATCCTTAAAACTGGATATATTAAACTTTAAACGGTTAATACTTATGTAGAAGTCTATTTATGGTTTCGAATTCATACATACATAAAAAGTTGAACTTTTTGAACACCGCGTATGAATAAAAATAGTAATTTGGCGAACAATGGGGCACCCGAGACGGATAGATTGGCCAACCACTTCGACATTGTTAATTGGGTATATTTTTTATTTTTCTGAATGAAAGAAAATGTAAATAATAATCATAAAAAATAACAAATTTAAAATGCAACCGTTGCACAACTCCAACTTAACTTCAGCCTAGAGTAGCTGATACGAATTATTTAGAAATAACGCTAGGAATAAAAATGACCGAACATTAAAATTATATATATTATTTTATTCCAACTATTTCATTATCATCAGCGCTCCAACTAGCTATGGGTCTAGATCAGACACAGTAAACATATAGCACTCATAGAGATGGCACATACAAAATTTTGGCTGGCATGTGAATGATTTATATATTATATACCTTTAATCGTGTATTTTTCATAGTGAAAAAATTAGAATGAGTGTTTAAAATTATAATGAGCTAATTTTTTGAGTTCTCAAACAACACACTCAAAAGGTACACTATATTTGGCACCTATTGTTAAATAGCAAAGGTTTCATTATTTGATATGCCTTCCAGTATTTTGTGCTTATTTTAAATCAGTCTTAGAAATATATACAGTACATAATCACGTGTTTATTCAATTATTTCTCATATTTAATCTGCATGGAACCTTAGTAACTCGATAAATATTTTTAGCACCCGCACACGAACATGTTTGCCACCACTAGACATGTCTACTTCCATAAAAATTCCCTGCTCTAGTTTTGACAGCAATAGTTCATCCCTAAGTTCATATTTTGTAATTCTACAAACTACAATTTCACATGAACATGCCATGACTTCATTAAGATTAGTTTATTATAATCTTCATTGAAAAATTCCCATCATTTTTATTTGAGTCTAGTGAGTACCCGGTATGCGTTGCAATACCACTCAAAGAAAGAAAGGCTTTGTGTTTTAATTCTGTTTATTGAAAGGCTTTTGGATTAGAGGTCTGCGCGGACCGAAATTTTATAAAATTACCCGGTCCGAGCCCGAGTCTCAATATCACACTTGTTACCTGAACCCGACCCTAAGCCGAAATTCATTTTTCTCATCCCGATTTATTTTTTTAATATAGTAATTCATTTATACTTTTAAAGCAATATATGTTAATGTTTCCATATTTCCAACGATATTCATAATACATGTGAAATAAATTATTCAAGTTATGAAAACTATTGCCTTATGGCTGACTCATGACCCGAAAATTGTACGAAATATTTTTTCTTACCCGGACCGGCCCGAGCCTGAATCTGAATTTCCTTTACCTGCCCGAGCCGGGTAAAGGTCCGCTGGCCAAGCCCAGGCCCGTGCAGACCTCTATTTTGGATTTTTTTTTGTTTTTCCGTCTGGTTCAGAGATCTCACTAGTTGTACGTATTTGATTATTTTAGATTTTAAATTTTTCTTTAGAAACCTTCACGGTTGTGCGCACAACAACTCACCAAAGTTTGATCGAAATCGGATGACTGGTAAAGGAATGCATAGAGGACAAACAAATTTCTTCATTTTTATATATATATAGAAGATAATTATTGTTTTTGGTCTCATTTTCTTTAACCATTCCATTTTCCTTGTGAAATATGCACGCCTACTCCAAAAAGAGATTTTAAAAGATGTCGTGAGAGGAACCAACTTTAAAATTAATTCGCTCAACCGCTATTTATAATGTGAGTATTTTTATAAGGATGAGGTTAAATGAGAATTGAGAAATTATGATTTCATAGTTTACCTATTACACATTGCTTTTTATTTACATGAACATAAAAAAATGATTCAAGTTGTCAGGAATATACTCAAAGAGATTTTTTCAATCGTGTCCACGCGTTATATGTAACAGAGAAACTTCTAATGGAAGTATCTTGTGTTATAGCTTAGTCACTCAACATTTCTTATTTCGGAAATGTTAAGTTAATAGCATGGGGCTAGGATAGGAGTAGCAGCTGGCTAACTGCTTGCGGTAGGTCCCGTATTTCAGGATCAGATATCAGATAGCTGGGAGGAAATTTTCGGTGCCACATCAGACATCCAGATAGATTCCTTAGGACACTAAGAAAAAATTCGATTGAAACGTCAATTAATAAACGCGTGCGTTTTGGAGTTATTAACTCGTTGACATTGCAACCAAAGAGCATTCATTACATTGAACAATTTTACACACTTTTACTTCCAAGCTTTTTTGTAATATATACATCGCCGCCAAGAATTCACAGTTAACCATTCAAGTGATTTTATTATGATTTATAATTATTACCTGCGTGATAGTTTTATTTAATTATAAATGTAACTATTTTGCAATGTTATCTCGATCAAAAAAGCTGTTATTTTAAGACCCTATATGTGTAAGAAAAAAAGTCCCGTTTGCTATATAAAATTAACATAACAGCAATTATGTCGAGCGATAAACCCTGTGGGAACTTTTTAAAACAATCATTATTTTTCTTCTCTGTTCCGAATAATTACAATTATTGCACGTGTCTGCCCACGCTGTAATCACGGTAATTGGATGCCATTAACTTCATATTTTACCATCACGTCAGGTTTTATCATATTTCCTGAAAGATGTGCATTCCTCAAGAGTTAATTATGACTACCATACGCAATCAAATTACGTACTCCTGATTTTGTTTGAAGGACATATTCTTCAAATAGTATTTTTGGATCTTTTTGCACCACGGGCCGCATTACATATGTTGTATGAGAATGAGGACTGCAGGTGTGAACCTATAACGAAAAACTTTTAGATCGTTATTTTTTTGCAATGTAGACTTGGTAGATTAAATTAATTGTATGAAAAGAAGGGTCACACTTATACAACCTTTAATAAAGTACAGGATTAATATAAAATTAAAATTGATTAACTAAGTTATTCCACTGTCTGTGTTACTAAATTTGCCACGTGTTTCGCTGTGTTAAGAAGCATCTCCAGACTAATTATATCGCAAGGTTATTTATTTCACCTCTAACCACTAGTAGTAAATTTTGTAATTAATAGTGTTATGGTAATTAGTGCTAATATCGTTTGTATCTTAACCCCTCCCCACGTCCAGTAGAAGGAAATAAACCCACCCCACTCTTCATTTTTAAGTTGAACTAGAATCATTGCTTACTTAAGAAATAAATAGCCTTACGATGTTGTAAGCATGAAGATGTTCTTAAATAAACGAAACACATGCCACGTTTAGTAACAAAGACAGTGGAATGACTTTGTTATCAATTTTAATTTTATATTAAAAACTAATGTCCTCAAAATTGCTGCTGAATTCATCGAAAATATCTTGGGATTGTTTTGCATCATAGATTACATTATCTAATAATATTTATTATACATTAAATTGATTGTATGATAATGAAGGCCATTTGCAAACTGTAGAGGAGAATTTTGAGAACGTTTTGTACAATCGGCCGCATGTGTACAAATACATTATTTTACTAAAAGAAAAGGTTTTAAAATATATTTTTACGATACTTGACAAAGCTTATTGCAAAGGCGCAAACAAAATGTTTCTTTCAATTCGATTTGGCAGAAACTTTGCCATTATCGCCCACGATCAATAATTATTTCAATTCCATTTGTCTAGTTTGTTACTGTTTTATTTTTTTTTTAATATTTAATTGGTGTATCACCTTACACAAGGAGCTGCATTTAATAAGTTTAAATTTGCATTGAAGTGACATTGGAGACGTAATCAATGAACACAGTGTCGCAATCTATATCTTCCCGAAAGCGCAAAAATGTGGCTCACCAATCTAGATCGGTGGCACGGAAAACTAGTTCACGGGGTCACGGGAAATGAACTGTTTGGCAACCGCTTTAAAGAGTTTTTCACCACAATCATGAAACAATACGCTAAAACAATGGCGTTCCGATCCAGTGGTCACCAATCTTCTTTGCACATTTTATTTGCATACTATGGAATAAAGTAACAATCATAAATAAATCACACCTTTAGTAAAATACTGTTGAACCACTGGAATAGTTGTTGTTTTTGTTATTGAGGGGCTATGACTAAAATAGTGTAACATTTGCTTTTCAAATCTGTTTTTAATTTTCAGTTAAATAAAGGAGTTTCTATGTACTGCGTTGTGGTATTAACAATATTTATCTGGTTGAAATATATTTCAACTTAAAAAAAAAACTACGATTTGGTGTCTTCTGTTGACAATAAATAAAAAACAAGAATTCGCTCTCAACTCGTTCAAACCACGTTTCCCAAATCGTGACGAAAATTTAGACTCAAACCACTTTGCAATCGCCTTGTTGGTTAACCCTGCCGTATAAAAAAACGAGCACCCAAAAAACTTCTAGCATCAACTATCAATAAAACTCAGGGATACGAACCCAGCGACAATCCTATAAGTAAGAGATTATACAGAATATAGATTGAATTGGCGTTAACTTGGTAAAACTTCATTACTGTAAAGAAAAAATATTAAAGTATTTAGTTTTACAAGAATTATAAGAATTCGTTATTATTTTGGTTTCACGCCATTATCACAACTGGCGAACAAAGTTTTTAACGATACCATGAAGCCGAAATATCTATCAACCAACTCATAAAATTGTTGTAGGACAACTTTGATATTTTTACTTTATTAAGCAGAATATTCATTTTATTGTAATGAAAATAGTTGCCATCTATTACACTTTTCAATTACATTATTGCATATAATAAAACTACAATGTCAACGGGTGCCTACTTAGTAGGTATTTATGAATTCAAAACCATTACTCAAGTTACCCGCACGGGTTCACTTACCCCCGTCTGGGTTTTTTATTTTATTTTTTAAATACCGTCACAATACCACACGCCCCGCATGTACCACACACACCTTTCAAAACAGTTCATTATGAAACAATAAATCACAAATCAGCCCTTTTTATATTATTTATATGTGTATCATATTATATTATTCGCTTTTTTATAGGATAGGTTTTTATTTTCTTTTATTGAATCACAGGCAATGGATGACAACTCAAATACGCGAAATATATTTAAAACATTTAAATTTTCGTGCTTTAAATTCTTACTTGTGCAGATAACAAAAAAAACCATATAGGTTTTCTGAACAATAAATTATAAACTATATTTTCAACTTTTTCATTATGATAAATTAATACTATAAAGATTAGACATGATAAATGTATTTCATTATATAAAAATTGAAAGATTTCATTTTATTAGTTTTTGCAAGCAACTAGCTACGTTGACTTGGTTGGTATACTTGATATCAGAGTTGTAATATTATGTCAAATAGTTATGGTTTTAATCTGGGTTAGTAATGGTTCTAATTTAAATATTTCTTAATGATAAAATAATAATTTCTATTAAAAAAAAAACACATTTATTGACATTTTTGATAAGATTTTAGGAGAACTGCAAATTTTGCGTCTTATATCTGCTATAAATCCATGATAACGTTTATGACTTGATATCCTTTTTAAAAAATATTGGTTCACTGGCCATACATAATCGTACTGCCGGCCTTTTTTTGGACAATATAATACTTTTTAATACAAATAATAGTTTTTAATTCATGTGTTTCTTCTTTTTTCAGGTAAGCTAAAATCTACATCTATAATTTTCAAAGCAAAAATGGTCAGGTAAGAATGTTTTTTCCTCAACATAAAATTAAGTCAATAAAAAATTGTTGTTTCCTGTCGATTAATTGTAATAGATTTATTATAGAATAAATTATTAATAATACATTGCATCGAGTTAATGGGTTCTGCGTCGAAGCCCTCGTGGACCTATTAAACACCCACTTATTACGAGCGCGCGATATTTAAAAGTATCACTTGGTACAGACTGCTCAAAAGAAAACTATATCATACGTAACTCATACGACGATACCCTGATACTAAATATCCTTACTCTATTGGAGGCTATATCTTCAAGTTACATTTATTTTCTCAACAATAAATTAGTATCTTGTAATCCTCAACCGCGAACCCCTGTCTCAGTGTCCAGATTTTTCATCCAGCTTCAATCTTTTTCAAATAGATAATCCAACTTTTTTTGCCTCTCGTGAGTAAAACAATGTAACTAAAATGATATGAAATTTACACAATTCTAAAAAAAAACAACGGAATGAATTAATATTAAATACTTATTCATAAATTTGCTATTCCACTGGTCCCACTTTACAGAAGACGCCTACCAACGGGGTGGGACACATTCACACTTAGTTACACAGTTAGATAATATCAAGATGAGTTTTTTTTAGCATTACGTTTAACTATACTCTTATCACAAATAAAAAAACATTTTACGGCAACTGTGATTAATCGGACTACAAATCAGAATATACATAAAACAAAAATTATGTTTATTCAGAGTTAAATTAACTGCAAACTTTTTGAACGCACTGTACTTTAATTTATCACGCCATATTTTCAAAATCATAATATATGTACAAAAAGTTTCACGCTCAATTCATATTTTTTATATTTATGGTTTAAAATGAATAATAAAAGAATTTAACTCACTGTAAAATCAGTTTTTTTAATAAAAATATATACAATATAATATTATAACAATCGGTAAGTGGTTAGTTAATGGCATGATTGATTTTATTTGGATTTTAGTGTTTAGTGTATCCAATGCATTTTCAAATAACTGTTTTTAAATGGTTCAACGATAATAATCTGCATTAAATTTGTGAGAAATAATAAATATAAAAATCATTTTAACGAGAATTAAAATAAAATCTACATGCTTCTAGACTTACTAAAGTATTGACCTTTTTTTTAAATGTCTCAAGTCATCAATAAATTTGCTTTGACTGAAATTTTAAATCAAATTTAATAACCTCTTTTCTTCTATTTGTTTCTTTTTATTCTTACGTAACTAGGCTTGTAACTATGTGTTTACGAGTTATAGTCTCGTCGACAAGTGGTAAACGCTCTTAGTTGTGCTAATCGGATGTGTCGTCAGGGGTTCAATTCCCATGGAGGCTTTCGTACACTGATACCGCTAATCCGATCCTAACAACCGGCACTTGAGAGAGCGATTATATTATTAATGTTATGATACTTTTCTATTCCCGTTAATTTTAAATTGAACGATTGACTAGCAAGTAGTTATCGTGTGACAACTTTTGTTGAGATAAGCTCCATTAGTCCGTATGGAAGCGTACATGGTTACTAAAAAAATATGTGTTTAATTATCATCTTTTACTGCCTATAATTTCATCAGAATTAAAATGAATATAGATTTTGTATTAACTTTGTATGACTTTGAAAATCTGTTCATCTACTAGTGCTGCTAAAGTAAATAAATATTTTCCGTTACACCAATGATTCGTGGTACACTATTTAAAATATTAAAGTTATTATAAATTATTATTAAAATATATCAAAACACCCTGTTTATTGCTCGGTGCCCCATAAATTGAGACCACATTTTCTCATTCCATAAACGCATACAGCACGTTCTTGAGCCACAAAAGTACCGGCGATATTTGGGTGCGCCCCTGCCCGAAACCCGTGGCCGGACCCACAGGTGAAGCGCATTCGGGTTTGATCTCGGAATTATGGTTTTCGAGGCGACACTACTCTTCATAATAATTTTCGGTTTGTAGTTTGTGGTCGCCGTAGACGTTTGCTCTTTTTGGATTTAAAATGAGGAGACTGGGACCGAATAAGACGATTCACCGTAAGAGATATATGATAATTGATTTTGATCTTTTAATAGCTAGTTACAATAACAATAAACGGCTGTTTGATATTTATTAATTTTGCTTATATAGTAATTGTAAACTTATTTATCATATTTATCAAAAATAAATAGATTTAAAATAAACGGATTTCCCAATGGAAGCGAATATATGATACCTACACGAAATATCAGTCCAGTTTATAAAATACGTTTATTGTTAATGTTAAATATATTTTTTAAATGTTCTTGTAAATGAATGCTTACAACATTCATTTACATTTGTATATGTATTTATGATCGGAATGGGTATTGGCCGTTTCAAAAAAACTTACTATAGATATGTACATTTAAGACAGGTGCAAAATAACGCTGAACATTTTTTTACTCGCGTAATGGTGTATAAAACTTTTTTTCGACTTCACTGAATATTTTAATTGTTGAGTTATTATAGCTGTGTCTTAATAATTTTATTTATTCATTAGTTGTTTTAGTAGCTGATTGTTTCATTTTGAACGTATTTATTTCGTTTCGCAGACTAATAACTATTTTCTATGGATATAAAAGTTTCCGTCTTTACTCAATTTTTATTTAATTTAATCTAATCGAATTTAATCTAATTCTTCAAATATTTTTTATTGGCAATTATAGTAATACTACGTTGTATAAAATAACTCAATTGCATTCTCTTTTTTTATTTTTTTTAAATTTATTACAAATAAACACAGGTTTATGTGATCTCAGCTTCCCCTGTGACCCAAAGTATAGTGCATTCAATACAAATAGAAGAAACGTTCCATATATAATTTAGCGGTCATTAGAGGGAGGGCGGGGCAGTGGATGGGAGAGCTTCATTGACGATTTTTTTATGCTAATAACTCTTTCACGGGCCCTTTCATTGGGCGACCTCCGCCCTGTCTCACCTCAACCGCATCTCAAACTGCTTCAATTTAATATATTTTTAATAATTTACATCTAGTGAAATAAATTTAATCGCTTGCAAGTCAACTTTTATTGAATGCAAGTATTTTAATCTTAAAAAAATACAGTGGTTCGAATAGTACTGCACACACCAGTATTACGAGGAAAGGTTTTGAATTATATGAAGTTAACAATATTTAGTTATGAATTAAAAAATTATACGACTCTTCATTTCTTTTAAGTCTTATATTCTTTTAATTTTATTGATTTGTTGCATCAGGTCTCCATCAAAATATAATTTTATTCAATTATGACAATATCTAGTGACAAGAGATTTTTTAACGAGCTTTAGAAAAGTATATATATATCGAGGTTATACTGACTGAAGGCATTAAGTCATAAAAACAAGTTTTGAGATAATCGAATTTAAAACATTATTTGTTAAGTACTCTCTCTCCCAAGTAAAATAATTGTTTGTTTTTTAAAAATATTTTTTACACATTATAAAAAAATAGTCTTTTTAGCATACAAATCCATAAGATTTATCATCGATGAGTAATATTCATATCATGATTTCTGCTAGAATGAAAAAATAACAATATGACAATATTGTTTCTATTTCAGAGGCATTGTATTCTACGACTTTATACTTTCTTTTAGCACATATAGCGTTAAACAGCTTACATTTTGACATTTCACGCAGACATGACACACAGAAAATCATCAAAGATCAACTTAATGCATTCTGTCAGTGTAACTTCGTATATAAAGATATCTTTACTTAATCTTTGATTTATATATCACTAGTGATTCACTAGTAGTGAATACCTGGCATGCGTTGCAATGACACTCAAAGAAAGAAAGAGTTTGTGTTTTAATTCTGTTTATTGAAGTACTTTTTGAAATTTTCGGATACACAATATTTTTTCTGTCTGGTGCGTACACGAATAAATCAGAAGGTTTTGAGAGATGTCGCTGTTCCTACGTATTTGATCCTTTTTTTATACATTTTTTTTTGAATACTTCACGGGTGTGCGCACAACAACTCGCCTTAGTTTCATCTAAATCGGATAAATGGTAAAGGAACGCATAAAGGACAAACAGACATTCATTTTTTATATACATAAATAGATATTGCTGTTTTAATTTATTAGATACAACATAATTCTGTTTTATTCGCACCGTGAAAGGTTTGAATCACTGAATGGAAACACGCATAGATTTTTCAAAGATTTAAAATAAATAATTTTTAAATTGTATTCAAAGGTTTGTAATATTATAAAGGTCAATTAACTACTTCATAATATATTATTTTCCGTTAAACGACTGACTAAAAAGCTGTTCTACATTTCGTATATGTAATCCACACAGAGCGTAAATAATTTGAAAAATAACTTATTTGTAGAAAAATAAACAGGATTTACTGGCAACCGTTGGAGAATTTAAAATTTTTCTTATTACGTCATAAAATTTGAGGATCTAAATATTTTTTTTAAATAAAAATAATAATCGTGAACTTTTTAATACTTGAAGTATCTTTGGTCTGGGAATCGACCCAAACGCCTCTCACTCTCCCGACCGTGCATTATAATGACACCTTTAAGTTACCTCACTGCCCTTCCAAACAACTCACCCCCTAATTAAATGACACCGTGTCACTGATACAGCTTTCATAAAATATTTAAAAAACATATTCGAGATTTATGAAATAACACACACGCCGGCTGTCCTCTCAACATTTGTAAGCTTAAAGAATATGCTATATGAATCATTCATTAATAAATCGCTTTCTTCGTATTGACTTGACCCTACCTATATGCAAGAGAAATATTATCAAAGGCATAACTAAACCTGAAACATTGCTTATGAGCGTATTTATGGTGTAAGTATTTGGATCAAATATTTGCCATCAATGATAAATTAATTCAACCATATCCGCTCGCAATGAGGAGTATGTGGATCATCCCAACTTACCTTAGTATTTTTCATATTCGATAAACTTGTTTGTATTACACAGATCATGTCTCCTCTATGATACATTTAGTGTACATACAGAAGACTACTAGATAACACGGTAGATAGAGGGCGAGATCTCTGGAAGTGAGCTATCGGGGAGCTACTATACTCATACAAAATCAGAAGATACGCATGCGGCGTAGGAGTATTCAAGGAGCAGTAGCAAATTTTAATGAAAAACGAGTTGTCGGCAATCGTGTTGTCGGAGGGTCTAATGTATTTATAATGCCTCCGCCTCGACTAAATCCATACATTCCTAATGTTCATAAAATTTCATCTCGTAGTGTAGTAATGGATGCTGCAATACGGATATGGCAGAATTGATGGGATAACTTTTCTAAGGGCAGGCATGCTTAAAAAAAATCCGAAAATAAAGTGGCGAATGGAGATAACCAAAGTTTTGACTTCTGATTTCTGGACCAGCCAATTCATAACTGGCCATGGTCACTTTGCTGCCAAGCTCTTCCAGCTTGGCCCGTTGGTAGATAGTCCACTATGTAAATGTGGCAATATGATCCAGGATGCTGATCACATCCTTTGGGAATGTCCAGACATGAAAAACGAACGGGAAAAATTGCTCAAGACGATACGACTATCAGTCGGATCTGTCGACCCCGTCGGTCATGTCGACTTGGTTGCATCTCTGACAAATTACAAGCATTTAAAGAGTTTATGGCGTCCTATGAAAAGCGATTGGAACGCAATTCCTTAAGACATTAAACCCCTTGTTTTTCCTTTTTTTTTTTTTAATACTTATTTTAAACGTACCCTCCTGCACACTAGAGTGCATGCAAACAAGACTTGAGGAATTTCTCCTCGGACATTCCTGGCAAACATTTGAAACACGCATAGCGTTGTTACGCTGCGGAATATGCGGAATAGAGTGTGAAGCCGTAGTGGGTTGTGGTGGGTACAACGTTGAGTACCCTAGAGCATTAAAAAAAAAACAGTGACAATAAGGAATATTAATATAACAAGTGAATTAAATAATTGAAGTCATCAAACAATAGTTAAATTAAATATAAAAATGGCGATACCTTAGTCTACGAGGAATGTTTTTGGTTCAGTCACTAAATTTTTATGTTATACTAAAGAAACCGAAATGTCAAAATATGCATAAAAAGTTACACCACTCTTTTTCAACTTTATCTACTTTTGACTGCTCAAATTCGTTGATTTTTGCACAACTCGCCATCTCAAATTCTTTCAAGATAATTACAAAATAATGTTTTGACGAGAACTGTAATGTTGCTAAACCTCTCTTTTCACAAATTATAGGACCATGCTGATAGCTAATCTTTTCCTCTTTAAGGATCGAACTGGAAAGAAAGAGATGAAAACGTGACATTAATGCCTCTCACTACTTTTTTTTTTACTATTACTATTAAATACTCTCTTAGTTATAATAATTGTAAACGAATTTTGCATATATTTTGAACATTCATAATATTCACATGTACAAATTTGTATGTTAATTTAACTGAAATTAAGATGATAATATTTTATTATGTATTTATACAGAATAATGAGAACGGGGTTTGTAGCTTACCCGTGCATTGATGTAATAGATCGAAATAGTTTATTTTATATTTAAATAGCAACTTTTACAGCAATTATGTTTTCATTATCATTCTTATAACGTTAAAAATTCCACAGTGCTTCGTCGAAAATATTAATTGATTTAATATGCATCATAAATAACAAACACTTATGTTAAAATCCTTTATTGTCTCGAGCAATTGTAAAGCTAATAACTTTTTAATATTTCATTAAAATATAATGCCCTCTGAAATATGAAAAATATACGTGCAAAAATTTGGCATCGCGTATGCAATTTTACTTATATCTTTTTATTTACATTGTATGTTATGCACATGAATAAAATCGATATTATAATAATAATACTCCTTAGACAGTGACGTCCTTAACAGTTTTTTTTTTTAATTTCATTAACATATAAATAAATTATTATCATTTATTTACCCACGTAGTTTTTTAAACCATGTCCTCTTCCCATGTAGAAGATATTGAATGAATTAACGAATCTTAATATTTTTCTCAACTCGCGCAGAACGAGGCAAATTTATTTGTTGAATTACCATGCCTTATCTGTAGCCGTGTGGTCAACGGCGTCCTGTGTGGCTTGAATCCCAGTACGGACTTAAGGATTTGTGTTCATATGCATCGATGTGTCATTTTCTTCCACCCATTGAGTGTAAAAAAACGGGATACAGCCAGATTGATTAGCTAAATAGTAGGTCTTACTCTTTCCAAAAAAGAGAAGTTCAGCAACTGAATATCATCCATTTCTTGTAGAGCAACCAACTTCCACTGAGATTCTCTAGTAGGATTCCATTTTATGCTAGACATTGCAAACGGACATTGTTGAAAAAAATATTCTTTCTCTATGATATCGGCTTTCTAGTTTCACATTTAAGTTGTTATTTACAGTTATTGTCAATTCTTGGTGGAAAGAAAGGCAATATATTTTTAAAAAAATAAAAAAAATGTTTATTTCGTACTACTTCCACATTTTTGTAATGATCAGGAACGGTTTTACTCATCACGAGGATTTTTAACTGATATCCAGTTTCGTTTCAATGTAACCACTTTTTACTGATTATTACATTAATTAAAACCAGAGTATATTAATTTATACATTGGAAAATATCGGATACACCACTTCAATGTGCGGCTCTCGAACCGGCGACCTTTCTCTCTTTAAGATATCGATCTATTAATTGAGCCACCCGCAAGAGAGCGGTCCCGGGTTCACATCTCACGGATAAATATAAAATAAATACCCTTATAAAGGACGTTGATTTTGATATTTATTATTTTTAATACCAAGAATATAACGTTAGCCCATAGATCAAATAATTTTGATAATCCGATTTTAGGAATACGGCAATTTAATTGAATTCCTTTCTGTCAATCTTGTGTCAAACAATTAAGTTTATATAAAATTGAAACTGATAAATTTGGTATATGTGGAATAAAAATCAATTTTCACAAAGCTGTGGCTGAATCCACCGGAAAGTTATTCTGTTATATGACAATGTTACAATCTATTTCATACATTTTGATTAACATTGTACTATAAAGTAAAAAATAATTAAGT
Source organism: Himalopsyche phryganea (assembly GCA_022494535.1). Classification (NCBI taxonomy): domain Eukaryota; kingdom Metazoa; phylum Arthropoda; class Insecta; order Trichoptera; family Rhyacophilidae; genus Himalopsyche; species Himalopsyche phryganea. Next base: position 2,635,375 of record JAGVSL010000076.1, on the reverse strand, counting down.
ATTTAGTTCCACGTGACATATGTTTTATAGTTGATAGCTATTGAGTCACTATACCATCGCTAGAATTATGTATATAAAAACATAATTCTTGTAGAACTAAATATTTAAAATTTAGACAGTGAATGAATCTAATAATATCATCAAGACTAGGAAGTGAACAGTATTTTCAAATGAATAAAAAATATTATTAAACAAGTATGTTTATAAAAAATATTTATAAATTATCAGGTGGCATACTACTAAAAATGCAATCATTAATATAAAATGATTTTTTTATGCAATTATTTTCAAGTCAATAATCTGTAAATTCATCTCATATGCATTGAGCAAAAGTATTTTATTCTATATTATAGCTTCGTGTACATACCCGTGTCGATATTTTTTATTGATTTAATTGGCATTTCTTTGGTAGAACTTCATTATAACAGGATAAAATATCAAAGTACTTAGTTCTACAACATTTTATTATGTAGTCCCTCGTAGACTAAGGTAGTGCTCCGCAACCAGTGCGCCGCGAAAAGATCCCAGGTGTGCCGCAGCGCAGTGAAAAATGTCAATCCCGACTATTTCGCACAGAATGTAAACACGAGACTATTATTGAAAACAGAAGAATTATTTTGGATTTGGCCAAACAAAAAAATGGGCAATACTTTATCCACTCAACTTAGCTTCAATAATTTTTAGTAGTTAACTTTTACAAATGCTTTTTTTATTATTTGTAATTCCCATCACTTTGAAGAAGTAAAAGAGTTTAATTGGCTTTTATTTAAAAGTATTTTATCCACTATCTCGAATTCGTCAAATAAAAACAAATTAATATGATATAGTTTTGTTTATGAAATTTACATAATTTGGGTTCTTGTGTGCCGCGAAATATTTATGATTGCTTAGGTGTGCTGTGGGGGAGAAAAGGTTACCGAGCACTAGACTAAGGTATCGACATTTGTATATTTGAGTTAACTTTTGTGTTGGAATACGTGAGATGAAATAATATTGTCTCTTATAAACAGTATATAATGCTAAGCTAACATAGGTTTAAGTATAGTTATGACGATGACGTTAAACCAAAATAGTACTGACTAATATATTACTTAATAAAATTCCTGACTTGATGCTATCAGTTTTTCTGAAAGATGAAGCAAAAACTGACTTCCTCTTCAATTCTGCAGCTACTACAGTCAATCAAGTAATAATCGTTTTTCGAAATAGCAGCATAAATCGTTCCTTTATTCAACTACAAACTACAGGATCAATGATCCTCATCCTCTGTATAATCGTGTGAATGATTTTGACTACGAGTCTAAAAATGGTTTTTCTTTTTTGTGTAACAAAGCTATCATCAATGAAAACTCTTTTTTGCCTGTCAACCGGAAGACATTTTGAAAAATAAAACATAAACGGTCGTATGTGATAATATGTCGAAATCGTTTCAGTACCTTTCCATTCATAGACAGATATGTAATGACTGTCTGACTCGATCGTCCAACGTAAAACCCACTAAGGTCATGACTTAATAAAAAAAAATATATTTTTTTGTCACGACATTCACTTAAAAACACTTAAAAACACACATTCCTTTATTTAAAACATTTGGTTATGATTTTTTCACAGTAGTTATAAATCAGCGATCATGGCGAGCATTAAAAAATACAGCATTCTGCATGAACTTCTAACTGTAGAAGAAATATTTTTAAGTTTAATTAAATGGTTAGTTTTGTGGTTTTAATCATAAAATTTAAATATTTAAAATAGGAAACAAACAGTATTTTTTTCCAACGTTTAATTTTCAATGTTTTCCAGCTGTTTCTAATAAGTAATAATTTATTACCCAAGTCCTGTCGGTTTGCTATGCGCTAAAATTAAAAGAAAACTTGAAAATATATTAAGATCTACTCGCACCCTGTATGACAAAATTATTCTCAGTTTGCTTTTTTTTAATGCATGTGCGCTTCCAACGTGGAGCGTATGGTCTCCTAATGGAAGTATCTCAACAGAATTTTTCTATGAGAACTGCTTGTTGTTCAGTTGCTCAACCTCTCTTTTTTTGAAGAGATTAGGGATAGAAGGATAGGGCTAGGACAGAACTAGTAGTTAGCTAATCGCGAGGATCGGATGGGTGAGAGGGAATTTTTTAGACATCACAAACACTCAGAATACGAACATAAATCCATAAATCGATTGAAAGATCAATTTATGAAAACCATCTGCATCGGGATTTGAACCCGAGACATCCGTAGCCGTAGCCAACGACGCTACCAACTGCACCACGGACGCCGATACTTAATAATAGGGTAAATACTATATAATAGGGTAAAAATAATAAAGTATTCAGTGCTACAAAAGATTGTCTATCTCTTCTAAAACAGTATTAACATATTTTAAAATATAAAACACAATTTGTTTGTACTACTTCCACATATTTATAATGATCAGGACCGGTTTCACTCATCACGAGCATTATCAACTGATGATAATGCTCGTGATGAGCGAAACCGGTCCTGATCATTATAAATATGTGGAAGTAGTACAAACAAATTGTGTTTTATTTTTTAAAATATAATGTCTTTCCACCAAGAATTGACAGTTAACACCTTAAAAGTAAGTATTAACATACTTGAAACATAGTTCTGACGATGGCATGACATCGGAATAGCTATCAACAAACTATTAAAATTCTTGTAAAACTAAATACTATGTTTATCCTATGATAACGAAGTTCTTCCAAGTAAGTGTCAATTCAATCAATGTACTTATACTATATTAACTGAATACAATATTGCAAATTCAACCAATTGCAATAATTGAATTACTACGATTTAATATTGTTTGCCTTCAAAAACTTGCTCGAGAATGATGACATCATCCTGGACTGAACGTGTCACAGTGCCTACCTATGCATTAACTACAATAATAAAAATTGAAACATGTTGCCTTTTGGAGTATGTAATTTGTGAAATAAAGAGTCCCCGTCCGAAGGCACGTCCGTGACCCCGCGGAGGTGTGCAATCAACCTGTCCCCGAGACCCAGCGTCATCTTCGTCTCTGTCTTCGAATGCCGAAGACTTGGATTTGACATACCAAATATCAATTATTGTAGATGCGGATGTATCAAATAAAACTTTATAAATGCGGTCCTCGACTTCTGTACATTCCAATTCGCTTTTTCATACATATATTAAAAAAATAGATTTCTATCTAAATAAAACGTACCAGTTATTGAATGTTTAAGAGAAAAATTCAACAAAAATAAGGATTAACTTTTAGCATTAGACCGAATGATGACAAAGCAAGTGTATTCATAATGGATCAAATGTATTAATTAATATGTTAAGACAAAATTTAGGAAAGGGTCTGTTACAAAAAAATTACGTTCAATTTTAAACAACCATGTTAATGTTTTAGTAGTTGACCATGTCAAATCAAAGGGTTTCTGTCAACCTTTCATCAGAGTTGCCTCAGAGTTTCCTGTAAGCCCACTCTTGGTTGAATCAAGTAGTATAGCTTACATTCACTGCTATCTTTAACAATTGTCTTAAGAAATTCAAAATATATTGCTTACTGCATGAGTTGTTGTTTTCAAATGGCCGCTATGACACCCCAATGACATATTTGGTGATGTGTTTGTTCTTCAATCCGACAAAAGATATTTTCGCTTGTCTGAACTACTTTTGGGCATTTTTATTGAAAATTCATTTACCCTAATGGTTAATAATAAAGAACAAATTATTAACCATCATAAATGAAAAAGAATACAGCATGTGAAAAACTGTGGTATCAATTGGTAAGTTGATTGTGAAAACACCCAAGTACATACTAATAAACCTCGTTTACCTTTTTATGCACATGTTTTCATTGGAAAATCATTTAAAACACATTTTTGCGTATTATTTTCACAACGCATCAAATATTTAGGAACAAACAGTAGAAATGGTGATTCGTTTGACTGCACAGTGGTTTCAATTAACTAAAAAAATCTTTAGAAAGTATTTCTTTGGGAATAATACAGAATATTTCAATTTTTTTGCACTTCGGACGTGCCTCTGGATTATATTCAAAGTCTTAGCAACAAACACAGTGAAACTAATAAACTATTAATTAAGTTTTTCTAATAAAAATGTATCGTTTAGAATTTAGTGCGACATCACTACGACTTTTACCGGCTTAAATAATTATTAATCGTTATAATATAATAAATAATTGTATGAGAGGATTTATTTTAATTTCTTCAGAGTCTATGCTCTGTTTTTCGGGGCGTATTTATGAAAACATTAAAGATATTTATCTATAGATTTCGATCATTCTTAACAGCGTATTTGAGTTGCTAGTTAGACCGTGTCTTGTATGCAAAGTTAATAAACAAATTTGAACCTAGGTCATGTATTTGGTGATGTTTTCTATTATCCTTTCACCTCTACCCACGTCTCTCCTTTGATATATACAGTTAACACACAAACCCACACAGATATCACGAATTGTTACGCATAAATCCTCTGTAAGGATTAATCAAAAAAATAAATACTATTTATTGTATCTGTTTGACTTAAACTAATTTTGAAACGGTTAAGGAATGAAAGAAGCCATTTGGGGATTCGAACATTTGACAGTGCAACCGGGCGGGACGACAGCCCTGGCGATGATAATATTACTATAGTAACAATCAGCTCGCGTGCGAAATACTTTTTATAAGATACCAAAATTTGTAAAGCGATTATAAGGATTATGACGCAATATATTTTAATTGATTGAATTGTCAGAATTATGAGTAAATATTTAGTATTAGCAATAAACTCCATTTTCAACCCACACTCGATTTTTTTTATTAAGATCTTTTGTATAAAAACCAGTCCTGAAGAGGCCGAGTCGGAGTCGCGGAGTCGCGGAGCCTTGGCCGGAGTCGTAAAAAACAAACGACTCCAGCTATTTTTTTTATATGTACATTTATCCGAATAAAACTTTTTATCTTAATTAAATTAATTTGTTTGCGTGTATTAATGTAATTGTTTCATTTTTATTTATGCCTATAACATCTTCTTGTCTTGCAATATTCATATATATGTATAATATGAAAAATTTTGCTATTTGCCGGATTGGTTGGTTGGTGTTTAATTTGAAGACCAAATTACACATAAATATGAAAGGCAGAAAAAAAAACTGACAAAATTAGTCTTTTTTAGTCGTAATCTGAGTCGGAGTCGGGTTGTTGGTCAATGTCGGAGTCGAATTTTTTTAACGACTTCTCTGATAAAAACTGCGTCGCAAGATGAGATATGAGTTTTCCTCCACTCCCGATGAGTAACAAATTGACCTCTAACAGAGTACCAATTTCTAGATGAATTGTTGAACCCACATCTAGTTGTAAGAAACCGTTCAAAACCCTTTTTCAAGAAAGAAGTATGGTGTCAGGGTAAAATAGTAGTTTCTTTATCGCTCTCTCTACAGTCAATTTCCAGAAACGGATAAATTAGGTATAACGGAATGAACATATCACATGACAGACAGATCAATACATGAAAGTGTCCATCCGGAGACTCAAATCCTTGATAGAGCTATTGGTGAAACGAAACCTTACATCGTTACCACTCGGCGACGTCGACTGATATATTTAATAATTCAAACTCTATTAATAATGTAGGGTCATGAGTTATTCGTTTTCACTACAATGTTATTGCGTGATTCACAAAATTGAACGTTGAAAATAATTCGACGGCGTTTTGATCAATTGATTCGAAATTGAAATTGTTCAGGAGAAAGTAAAAACTGTTGTTGCACTGTGAATATTTGAAATGCACTCCTGTAAATTCTCATGTTTGCAGATATTGTATTATACTTAGGTAGTGTCGATATAATAGTGGCTTATATCAAGTGGACGGGGTCAGAATTTTTGATTCTAAAACCAATGTAAAATGATGTTTCCCTTCCAGTGGTCAATTTTATTTTTTTAATTTGCATCATTTGGCCGAGACCTGCTCTGCCGTCTTTAAAATGAGATCGAATCATTAACTCATTTTCGTATGTCAGGTTTACATCAATTGGCCCAAACACCGTTGAATTATGTTCATTTTGAAGCATGGATAAAACGCAAGCTTTTGCAAAAATGCCTAAAAGATCAGCACACTTATCATAACGATTAGTATTCCTGTCACTTGGCGGGCTGCCCAGGAATTTGACGGGACTCAAGCTCGTACACTTACCTGACTGACTACTTGGGTATGACATCAGTCGAACGTCCCATCTCTTCTGTCATTCATATTATCATATTCAAAAAAAACGTTTCTGTCTCCTTCTTGCGGATGATTTATCGTATGTGCATCATTGGAAATATCGCGAGGAAGATACTTTGTATGAAAGAGAAAATAAATATATAGTAAACGATGTTACTAGCAGTTTCAAACGTCTGCGTTCATACAAATTTCTGAAAAAGTGTCTTGTTGAATTTGAATTTTTGAGATTTTGTACATTTCCATGTAGTTTGTCACTAACGACCCGAGTTCCGCCTTTCGGTAGTTTCAGGCGTTCGAGCGATTGATAATTTATACCAAATTTTGATGCTGAAATTCCATCAAGCACCTGTTGTCGATATCTTAAATTATATCAATATCTTGTTGATTTGAATCAAACTTGTATTTTATTTTATGACATTTTTCGTGTTGAATTTTATTGAAAGATACATTTTTATTTTAGACATAGGATAAAATATTAAAGAATTTAGTTGTAATTTCAATAGTCAGTTTATGGTTGTTTCGGTTTCACTCCATCGTCAGAGCTATGTATGCTTAACCCGGAGAGATCTTGTTTGACAACTTTGGATCAGAATAATATAATAATTTAATTATTCCACGATTTTTTTAATATATTATGAAGATTTTTTTAAGATTTGACAATTTGAAAATTCTCTTTCGCTTAGCAAAATCGGTCCTGCTATGTCTTTTCGTCTATGTATTTGTCTAGTTCCTGATTACCATTCGTGTTATTCGAGCCCAAATAGTAAAACGGTAAACGTTCTCAAAACGGTAGTTTCCAAAATTGGTGCTTAGGCCCAGACAATTGTCATCGCATAGATTTTCGACAACAATGTTATGATCATCTCTATTTTGTATGTTAGTGAATAAATTAGCAGTCTACCATGCTTTCTTTGCGATTATGATTCATCCACACTTTTAAGTCATAGTTTATTAAAAATCAATTATTATTCCTGCCAATAAGCAAGAATACAGTTCATTGTAAACAATCCTTAAAGGCTCACCGAACATTGTACAGAGCCTCTTTAAAATCGGTACATAAACTTAGCGGTACGTCTCCCGTGTAGCCGCATTGCTTATCAAATATGCAGCCCGCGTTCGGCGTCTGGTCGGGCGATTCGGCTTTGGCGCACGCCGTGGCACGCGCTCTGGGCACGTGCTCGGCCGTGATGCGCTCACTCCGGCTCTGCCCGACGGTGACATTGCCTAATAGTCATTTTACCACACTTCGATCAGAGAGTGATGGGTTCAAGTTACAAAACTATCACGCACATCTACGCACTATAAAACTGACGAAGTCGTAAATCCTAAATTAGTAATCCAATAAAAAATAGCCGACTGGTGCTCAATTCAGTTTTTGCCATCTACGCATATTTAATCCTTGTTCATACTGTTTATTGTTATTTAAACCTGTTGTGGTACCTGATAATTCAAAGTATATTGATTTTCTAGTACATAGACATTCTATACAATGTTACTTTCCTAATTCTCTTATACTAGTATAACCGTAGCCGTCATAGATGGCGGTATTCAAATTGAAATACTGAATGTCTTAAGTAATTATTACATTGGAACTGTTTTATACATTGGATATTATTTTATTTTATAGACACCATGAACGTTTACGTCTTGAGAGAATTTCATACCTTCATGTGATACGTGATAATAATAATAAAACGTCTACAGAGTGATCTAGGCTATTATATCGACCCTGGAAAGGAAAAAGGACGTTACCCACGCGAAAAGATATTCTGTATAACCAAAGCCTCCTATAATTACAAACCATGCTGTACGGCCAGTCAGCCGGTATTTTTGCAGACGAGTAGTCCGTTACATTTACTGCGGAGTCATAAAATCGATATTTTGGACTAATAAAGATGAGTTCTTGTATATTTTAATATTGTGAAATAGTGGGTAGTTAAATGTAGTATATTTAATGTTAATAGGAATAAAAATAATTTTGATGGATTCGGTGGAAACTTTGGTGTTTTAATATTAAATAAAGGTTGATAACTTAGTTGTTCCACTGGCTGTGTTACTAAATGTAACACGTTTCGTTTCTTTAAGAAGCATTTTAATAAAAAATTAAGTGTGGTGTGGGTTTGTTTCCTTCTACTGGACGTGGGGAGGGGGTACGACCTAAACGATGATAGTACTAATTATAAAATTAATTACTAGTGTTTGGAGGTGATATAGTTAGTTATGGTTCGATATAGTGAGTCTGAAGATGCTTCTTAAAGAAGCGAAATGCATTACATCTAGTTACACAGCCAGTGAAATAATTAAGTCATCACTTTTAGGAATAAAGTTGTTTACTTACTTTGAAACAGTATTATTATAAAGCCTAGTCGTAATCAATGATTGTTATTAATCGACAATTCAAAGTGTGTATTTTGCAATAAATTGCGTTTCTATTAAATCTACCCTGGCACACATCACATTTTGTGCCATTCACTACATATATTATGACGACTCTACGGAACAATTTATTGTGACGATTTAATTATTACGAAACATTCATATATTTTGGTTTTCGATTAAGCGTAAATTACATAATGATTATAGTAAAGAAACACTGAATAAACTCACAATTAATCTTTTCAAATATATGTTATATTTGACGAGAAACGGAGTTGAGAGACAATCTTCGTACGACCGCCATACAATTTGTTAGTAGAGACTGAGACTCCTAGGACTACTCGTAAATTGCAAATTTTCCTATAGCATTGCTTGTAACTTAAGGTTGCTTTGGTATAACTCACACAAAACGCGTTAATACACTATATTTATATGAAAGTCGAAAGGCAAAAGGACTTATCGATTCGTCTTTTCAAAATATTTTTTTTCGATAGTCATAATGTATTCAATTTAATACACGTTTTCTTTGAGCTATACAATATTTTTTTGTGTGTGTGGGCTACATCTTTTTTCCTTTCCACAGTCGATATGTAAGATTATTGATGACATGAGCATTTACTTTGTAGAACTCCACTGTATTAGGCAAAAATTGCAAAGAATTTAGTTCCCCGAGAATTACTTAATATAGTTTATAGCGTTTTTGACATTACGAAATGTTTAGTTCTGATTTATGGCATGATACCGAAATAGCTTTTAAGCATAAATATTACACTATTGTCTAACTGAATAATTTGATATCTTTTTGACTAGTCTATTAATTAACAGGTTCTTTTAAACGTTTTAAAGCAGTTCGCATTCAAGATGAAGATTCTGTGTGCGAAAGGAAAAGGGAGTTAAGTCTAAAATTGAAACTTTTCAGGAGAGTCAAAACAAGATTTGCATTTGTATAAAAATTTGATGAAAAATGTGATATTCAAACATGAATTTTACCAATTCAGTAGCATTGATTTGACGCTTCGTTTTTATATTATACGCATGTATATATCGTCGTTGTTCTGGAAGATGACACTAACTGAAAGATACTAGTTTTTAGTAATTGGACTTTGGAGTTTTTCAAATGTTTGAAATCCTATATATTTTTCATTTAGTTTGCTTGTACAAAAACGGTTTCTCAGTAGAAGTATAATTTATAAAAATGCTCTTTGTGTGCTCTTTCATACTGTAGAGGTCGAAATAAGAAACATTTTGGTATAACTAACTCAATATATAATTTTTCGATTTAGTGTCTTCTTCCAGAACAGCGACGATATTGTAGTTATTTTCGAATATTTAACTCGTTTTTCAATCAGCTTGACTTCCCCTTTTACTTTTGCACACATATATGTTATCATCAGTAGTGTAACTGGAGAAGTTGAATTGTTTCCCAATAAATTATGTATGTTATACAGTCGTTAACGATTAATACCATAGTCGAGGGGGGAGCGCGTATAAACATTTAGTAAATAACTAATACGCTATAACTGCGCTTCGTATGGCTGGATATCTATCTATCTACAGGTCAAAAATGGGAAACTTAAATTGAATTTTTTATTTCCTTCTATATACAACATGGTAATTGAAGAACGTACCGAGGTGAATATAGTCACATTGTTTTAGATTCATTAATTAAAATAAACTGTTTAAATTTCACTAATATGACGACAAAAGAAGATACGCAAAGATTTAATTTCAGATTACATTTTAAAAAAATGTCTATGTATGTGCTTATATATATTTTGAATTAAAAAAACCTTCACAAAAAAGTGTGACGTATTCCAGGAGATGGTGCGCCGATTGAAATTCGTGTCTGGCTCTTCGATTTATGACTCCGCCCGTCCGCCAGCTTCCTGTCTTCGAAAATAATAATCTTATTTATTGCTTCGTGTAACTTTTCCAAAATCATGCGCACGAGTCCCCCGGCCACATCAATTTGATGGACTAGCAGGCATTAGTAATTATCGATTTGGTCAATAATTTATTTATTGAATTATAGAACTGTATATTTTCTGTTGTTTTTTACGAAAATAGAAATGATGGTTGATGTTTATATACCACGTTTTAAATTTAGTATACTTTCAAGTGATATATTTATTAAATGAAAGTTGGGAATTATTTTCAATCGATCAGTGAAACCGATTCTAATTATGTATGACTAATTACCTATCGATTAGTAACACTGTCTACAAAAGTGGAACTTTACAGGAGAGATAAAAAACTTTTTTAGTTTCGTGTAACTCAACAAAACAAATGCTTATTTTTAAACCTAATAATCATATCGTCGTTGTTCTGGAAGAAAACACTAAATAGAAAAAATAACATATTTAGTTAGTTATATCAAAATGTTTATTATTTCAAACTACCGTGTGGAAGAACACACTTATTTTTCTAAATTATACTTTTACTTACAAACACACAAAATGAAAAAGGTATAGCATTTGAAACATTTGATAAAATTCAAAGTCAAATTACTGAAAACTAGTGTTTTTCAGTTAGAATCTTCTTCCAGAACAACGACGATATTTTACAATTTAATTGCGTTAATGTACATTATTTGATTTTTCTTGGGACAAGAACGCATACAGCTAATACAATCTTTCGATGTTCAACGAGGGCAACTTGATGTAGTTAACATTAAACTTTGTTTGACGATAATGTAGCTGAGAATGTAAAATAATGTTATCAAAAAAAGATTACTTTGTTAGATTTTTAGCGCCATTTTTTTTCAATTTTTTATCCAAATGTATAGATGACTTCGATGTTTTAATCAATTTGTACACAGCAACCCTTTTGGCTTTTCACTCCTGAACTGTAGCGAGTTCAAATAATTAACTATTTGGGCTTTTCTAGTATTTTAATTCTATTTTTACGTACACTGAAAATTAGTTGAACGACTTAAATATATAACCATTTATACAAATTCTGTTGAGATGATCCTTGTATGATTTATATTGGGAGAGAATATGGTAAAATGGGTAGGCAGTCTTCTAATATTTAGGTATTATCTCACAATAGCTTTATTTGATATGACTAAAACTCATCGATGTCAAATCTTATGATCTGTTTGCCAAAAAGATTACTCCCTACAATGTAGAAATAATCTTTTTAAAACACAAACAACTGTGCTTGGGAGAGAGATACTTCTTTACTTTAAATGCGATCATCACAGAACTTGTTTTTATGATTTAATGCCTTCAGTCAGTATTCCATCGATATGAAGAGCCACAAAATAACGAATACACAACATTGGTATTTGGGCTTCCAATCCCGGGATCCGTTCGAGCAATTAGTTAATCTCGTAATCCCGGGATTGGCTTCATACCAATACCGGAATTTCGGGATTCGCTATAAAATAGTAAAAAGTAATTTGTATTAAAATGCAAATTATAACTCGATTTACTATACGAACATCGTTTCCGGCGGCAAAGTGTCTAGGTATGTTCGATTTATATATTTTAAACATAATTTATACATGTGTTGTCTTCTCTCACACACTCATATTTCGCAAGTGGACAGGAACGGACAATTTATTGTTTTTTTGTATCATTATCTACAAAAAACTATTTTTAGATGCGGCCGTGAAGATTTTTTGTCATTTTATTGTATGTGCATGCCTTCAATTACTAATAAAATACAAAACAATCGAAGAAAATAAGCTCGCAAGATTCTGCTTGCAAATACTTTTTTCATAATTATGAAAATACCTAGGTTCCTATATATTTTACAAACACTTTTTTCGTGATTGCACATATTCACAATTATTATAATTTTGTATTCATATTCTGATACCTAGTTAATAAATAAAATCATCGTATTAAGTTCTTTTATGCATTTTTAGGAAAATACTCACCTATCCTCCTATTTTGAATGAACTGCAAATCCATTTTCACAGGGTTTTATTTGGTATAAGGATTTTTATGTTTTTTCCGTGACTTCATTTACTCGGTTTATCGTGGAACATATTACCTACAATTTTTTTTTGTCAATTTCAAATTTGAAAACCTGGCTTTTTTTCAATACCGGGATCAGAAAAGGGGTCCGGGATTGGATGCCCTAATTGGTAGTTAGATTGACAAAATGAATAAACGCAAATGTCCGCTTGGGAATGCAAAACCTTGATGACAGTATAAAAATCAAGATATATAGATAATGCTCTGACAACAATTCAAAATGTATGTAATACATAGATATAAACAAAAACAGGAACTTACAAGTTGTTATTCATGGAATATAATATTTTCGATAACGATTTTTATCGTGATTACCATTAATAATAATTTGATATGTACATTTGTTACAAGTTTTATATCATTTACAATATTGAATTATATAGATTAATCTTGAAATGGTGTGATGCCAAAATTCACGATTTTTTCCTTGTGTACCAGAACGCGTATGAAATAATAAAACAGTACAATGATACCAACACTAACGCACTATGTAGCACGCGCCTGACATCATTTAAAATTATTTGAATCGTCATGCCAAACCGTTATACAATAAATATATATAACCTGAACCATGAACGTGCGCATGCGCCTTTAGATCATTGTCATATCCGCAAAACATGATCAACCAACTCCATCTTTTGAGTAAAATAGATTACTCACTTTATGTTTCCTTCATTTATAATAGAATAATATAATCAGTTTGTAAATGATTGTTAAATATTGGTGATAGCTAATTAATATCTTGCGATGAAACTATAAATTGTCATGCCACGTTTATCGCATTATTGCTTTAGAATTAATTCCTAAAATATCTACTCCGACGAAAACATTTTTTTGATGCAGTTTAATTTGTTTTTTGAATATAAATTTACATGAAAGTGTTTCAAATAAACGAAAATATTGTTTTAAAAACGTCCAATGGTAGATTATGCGTTGATAATTAACACCAGTAATCATTATTTTAAATCGACATTTAACGCTTTATACAAACCATTTTCGAATTGAAGTTTTATCAAGCAGCTATTCTTAAAAAGTATTATAGGTTAACATTTTTGTATTACAGAATATCAATCAAATACGTTGTTACTATTGCTATCAATAATAAAACTGGTAACCGTACCCGCCATAGATGACGGTATTGAAATTGAAATATTGCATAACATTTTATATTATATATACACCGCGAACGCTTAGGTTATGATACAATTTTATACTTATATTTGATAATAATAAAACGTCTACAGAGCGGTCTGGGCTCAATATAAGATGAACTTAAACCAATATTTCATTGATTACAATACCTATATATTTGATTTTCTGTAACTCACAGCATAATACTGCATGCACACGTTTTGAATGATGACAGATGGCACTGTCTCCTGGTATATTTATAATAACTGCTTAAAATAATGATGCATTCCAATTCGAAAATTACTTTATTGAACTTAATTTTCAATTACAATTTTAAATCTTTAGTGTTATTTCACTTCTAGTGTAAGTAAGTTATCTTAAAAAAAAGACGAAATACAGGTCATGCTTGGATATAACAAAACAATGGTATCGAAATTATCAATTTGAACATGAATGTTACGGCCGAATCCAGCGATTTTGTCATTTGATGCTTAAGTTAATACACTAATCTCTATCCTTCCTCTTGTCTATTAAATTATGAAATTAATTCACATAATATGAACTGGATAAGTTTTATAGTAAATCGGGTCTTGCTTATTTTTTTTTTTTAGAGAATTTATATTTAGCTTTATTTTCTCAATAGGCGCGTTTCACATCAACGAATGCTAGCTTTCATAAGCTCACTTACTGCGGAAAGAACTTGCCTCACCACCCACAGGAGAGTCGAGCTGGCCTAGCCGTGTTTAAAATCTGACGTGATTGGAATAAAAGAAACAGATTGTGCCCAAAAGTCACGGAAATTATACGATTGTGGGTGCGACACCACTGATATAGTATATCACTTTTATTACCAACACAAAAATACAATTTTCGCTCGATACATTTTTACTTGAAAAAGGTTAATACAAAATGAATGCAAGTATTTTACTATTGTTGGTGAAATGATAATATTTTGTTGTTATAAAAAAGCTATTGTTTTTTTGTGCACTAAAAACTACTCCCATAATGAATTTTTATGATTAGAAGCTAAATATATCGACGGTGTTATGGCTAATGTAACCCTCAAATTTCTCAGATACGGGATTATATGAATGGAGTGTCGATATAATAGTGGCTTACATCAAGTGGCCGGGAATTTTTAAACCAAAAACCAAATTAAAATGATGTTTCCCTTCCAAAAACTGGTCAATTTATTTTTCATAATTTACAACTCGACATTCATTCGTGCGCTCGAATGCCTGAAGATGCCGAAAGGCGAAACCCGGGTCGTTAGTGACAAAACACATGGAAGTGTACAAAATGTCAATAACTCAAATTTGATATTGAAATTCCATCAAGCACCCTCAGTCGATGTCTTAAATTGAAACAATATAATATTTGATGTCTCGTTCATGGAATATTATGACAGTTTTTATTTGTCGATTCTAATCTCACATGTGTAAAATTTCAAAGTATTCCTTTTTGCTAAATGATATTATATTTATTTGGTACATGTGTTTCTCTTTGTCTATTCAGTTCAATAATAACAATTTCCAATTTCTTTTATAACAATATTACCAATATACAAAGATGTTCTACAGGTTTTCAGTGGTTCGAAATTTAAAAATACAATTGAAGTCAGCTGTTCGTCCATACGTGAAATGTCGGCCATATTTTGTTGCATCGGTTTATTACTTTTATAATTAACCGCCAATTCCATATGGTTTTGGCGCTGGGATCGTTTAAATACGCGCAATAAATTCACGAGCGAATCTTCTCGGACACCTCTTTGCAATAAGACATGTCAGAATAATTTTACAGCTCTTAAAATGTATCAATATTACTGCTTTTCCGAGAATTTTCAAGAACGTCTGTAGTTTGTATCATTTGAAGTTGCAGGCCACCATATATTTAACGATCTTGGCCCCATGTGAAGGTGCTTCTTGCGCGGTTTTCAGGTCACAGTAATGTACAATAGTAATAATGTAAGGATGTACATTTTTGGCAGAAGAAAATAAATGCATCCTAAATGGTACACACAATTATGACGAACTTCTCTAAGTATTAAAAAAGCGTGTTCTCGCGAATATTTTACGTGATTTTTTAAACTATAAAGTAGTTTATGTAAAAAGCATTCATGCTAAAAAAAAAAAAAATTGGAACTCCCCGGTCTATCGTTCCCGCATTTATTTATCTTCGCATGTCGTTATTTTATCGTTGTTCTTTAAAATCATTAAAATCGATGGATTGAGGATCCACTGCAGTATTTTTAACCCCCACATGTCATATTATATTTATAGCATGACTTGCCTGACGCGTTTGAGTAAAGTGACGGTCAACATTTGCCTTCTTGGTGTTATTTAGATTTTTTATCTGTCAGGAATTGTTCTAAATGAACTGGTTGTTATTCAATCGCTGACCTCTCTTTTTTTGGACGTTAGTAAGGATATAAGAACGGATCTATTACGGGATTAGTAGCGAGATTATCTTTCTGTCTATGCCCTGTTTTGTGCTTAAGCCAGCGTTATAAGATCCGTGGAAAAAAATGATAAAATTTTTAGGCAAAGCAGAGACAATATCTGTTCAATCGATATTAAAAATTCTATTGGTGTAAAGAAAAAAGTATGCTTTTGGCGATTTTTATATCTTTTAATAGCTTTGTACTCTGGCGTCCATATCATAAATGATGATTCATTGAATGTAGGAAAATTATCACGATATCTCTTACTTACTCGGTGCGTGTCACAACGTTGATTGAAAAATGTTTCGTTTGAATTAAACAACATAGCTGAACCAATGTCAAATTATAGGTCGGACCCCGGGTCGCTGTTTAGTTTGGGGGGCCGGGGGGCCGCACGCGCTACAGCCTGTGGGCCCGATTTGGACCCGGCCCACGTTGGACACATTTAACGCCTGGAAATTGTTATTGCTGTCGTGGAAGTAACATTAAAAATAACGTCTAAACACGATTCGGGCAGGGGTTGTCAAACAATATGCGTGGGATTATGTTTAAAATATTTTTCACATTCATTATTAATTTATTTTTTTTGCAGATGTCAAGTTTTACGTCCAATATTTTAAATTTAAACCGTATCGTTTAAAACTTCTCACTTTTAAAGTGTTAACTGTTTTAAAAAATAAAACACAATTCATTTGTATTACTTCCACATGTTTATAGTGATGTTCAACTGATGCTTTTATTTAAATGATTTTTTATTTATAATTTAAAACTTAATAAAATTTGGTGTATTTTTTCGGTAAAATTTACACTTCCATGACCTGTTACACTTTTCACGGTACGTAAACATTGACAAATAATGATAGCAGCCAAATGTTTGAGTATCACACATAATATACAGAATAATATAAATCATTCCTTTAGATAAAATTTGTCAAAGCTCCGTTTTTATTACACAGTTGCGCTTTTTAGCTAGAGTCATCTTTTTTGTGTTTGTATCTCTAATTAAAGCATATTAAAAACAAAGATGGTTGTTCTTAGCTATTTCTTTTAATAAATATAAAAGATGTCATTAGCGGTGCTCTTCTCACGCTGCTGTTTTACAGTTGCGAATCCCTAAAGCTCAGAGTAACCATATACTGGGTTTCGAAAACAGATGCTTGCGTTGAATACTAGAGGGACAGTAGTTTGACTTTGTCAGGAACTCGGAGGTAAGAGATAGGACGCAACACCCACTGTCTTGGGAATGTGCTGCGGATGCCCAAGAGAAGCCTGAATACCGCATGTCTCTTTTACCAACCGGATGGATTCCGTCGCTGTGTAAGGCCGCATCCATAGGATGTACTCGGCGGAGCTGCGGGAAGCTGGGATGACCTGGGATGAACCAAGAAGACTGGCAGGGTCAGAAAATCTTGGAGGAACCGTGTGATGACCGTATGCTCCGAGTAAGGAGCGGATATCGAAAAGAAACAGTCTTATTGGTTGAAAAAAGAATATTTATGATAAAATAGGTGCATATTGATGTATGCCCTATTATACAGCATACAGTTAGTGAAAGTGTCATAAGCAATAAACGTTTTGATGTTCTAGTAATTTTGATTTTATTTATCACACGAATGTTTATAAAAAATCATTAATATATGTCACTTTACGCCTTTATTTTACTTTTAACAATGTGTTATAGGCTGAAGATAATACGTTGCTTATTTACTTGTAATGTAGTATCGGAAAATAATGTCAGGCCGCTGTCCACGTGTTGACGAGGCCCGCCACAGTTGTATTATAATATTGAATCATCGTCCCATTCATTGATTTCCACTGTAATTTGTTTTTTTGTTAATCTGAAATTATTATCATTCCGCTTTGAGGTGTCTCAAAGATATCATTATATCTGAATTCCTCACACGAAAGGTAACAGTTATACAAACCCGAAGTGTTTTTGTTCTTTGATCTCGACCGAAATCTTTTCGACGCGTTTGTTTTTCGATACCCTAATCTCTTTCTGATCCCCGGATACCGAAAATTATTATTTTAATAAACTATCGTCGATATTTATTTAATTATTAGATCAAAAAAAAAGGATTTATTTCACCCAATCAGTCGTAACAATTTATATGAATCATCCATGTTTTAATTCAACATATCAACTGAGGGTGCTTGATGGAATTTTTATATCAAATTTAAATTGTTGAAATTTTGTAATCTTCCATATATTTTATCACTAACGACCATTCGGGTAAGTTCGAGTTCATTCGCGTACTCGAATACCTGAAAACACGGATAGGCGAAACTTTCAACAATTAAAATTTCATCTATGTTTTGATTATATTCTGTAAATATTTTATTAAAATAAAAACAATTGAAAATACATATTATTACTAGCAAATTACCCGGCTAAAGATGTTATGCTACTAGCTCCTGTCACCAAAGACATATATAAGCTATTTTACACATAAGATTATGTCAACGTCTATAGTCTATCCTTATGAGCTTTGCTTAGATATTCATAAGTCCATATCAAAGTGTTTGTGATCTTGGGTATGTGTGTTTTAGTGTCTTTTCTCCGGGAGTTTATGTAACAATACAATTTTCAATGTATCAAAAGTGATTAAAAAACAAATGACACATTCGATTTGCCTTTTTTGTGTTGATAAACTATGCTCCGTAAATCTTCCACAACTGTTATTTAAAAAAAGAACACTGCCTTTACTCAATTAATTATTTTAGTTGCAAACGTTGAACGTAACCAGCCATGTTTATTGAACATACTTTATTTTTAGACCTAAGTAAGGGAAGGTATTTGTGTGATATAGGTAATTTGGTGACAAAATTTTAAAACAGTCCCCGACAGCTAATTTATTGTTGAAATTATTGGATGAATTCGTTGTTTAGGATTAAAGTAATGGATGATTACTTGATTTAAAATAAATATGTATACATAGAAAAATATTTAAAGAATTATGTACGACATCACATTTTAATATCTTTTCTAACACTTTTTTGTAATAAAAAATGTTTTTTATTAAATCGCAGATAGAGGCGTTTGAATTACGATAGCAAATAAAAAAAATGCTTCAAAATGATATAGTGATACAAAATAACAAGCTAGATAATCTTAAATCATTCTCAATCAAAATCGATTAGATTTTATCTCTCAGTTTTTTATTAACATAATAATTCAAAATATTTGTATTCGATAGAATACGCATAATATAATATTACTAAATATTCTTAAATCAAACGATACAAATTGTTCGTATCACATATTTTTTTATGTTTAAATCTGTCTTAAATATAATTGCAACAAAATAAAACTGTCTCCTACATCACATGGCTCGAATCCTCTTTGTATCAAAGGTAAATCAAAATATAAATATGTACAGTTTTTATTAAATATTTTATTTTTTAAAACAGCTTCTTTTCCGAAACACAGTGCTTTATATAATAATAAAACAATTATTTATATGATACTAGTGAGCACCCGGCATGCGTTTCAAAGCCACGCAAAGAATGAAAGTGTTTGTGTTTTAATTTTGTTTATTGAAGCCCTTTTGGACACACAATATTTTCTGTTTCTGTCTGGTGCGTACACGAATAAATCAGAAGGTTTTCCGAGATTTCGCTATTTTTACGAATTTGAGTCTTTATTTGAGATTGATTTTTATATATAATAAGACTGTGAGCTCAAAATTAAAAAGCTGAGAGTCAGGCTCGGGCCGAGCCGAGCCTGATTGTACTATGCCTATATCCTTTGCGCAAGTGCAAGCAATAAATTGACAAAGTTTTCTCGGAATCGGATAAACGGTATGGCAGTGCATAAGATACGAACAAGCCCACATTGATAGATTGGTACATAAGTCGATATTGATTCTTAAGAGCAACACCGGTTTCGCTCAGCTAGTAGGCATTTAAAACTGATTTAACATGTTTATATAATAAAACAAAAATATGTATCTTTTATAATCTACAAATTTTATATAAGAACATGACCGGTTTCAGTTTGATGTTAAATAAATTAAACGAAGCAAGTATACAATACATAAATATATCTGTCATGATTTCTATATGTAACGCACAGCACAACAAAACAGACACACACTCGCACTCTATCTGTTTCCGTATCGTGCGCATCAAGCGCTGCCATCTGATAATTTCTATGTCTAGTTAATATCGTCGTTGTTCTGGAAGAAGTCACTAACTGGAAAAAAACTTGTTTTGAGTAATTGGTCTTTGAAATTTGTCAAATGTTTAAAATTATATATCTTTTTCATTTTGTTTGTTTGTACAAAACTGTTTTTAAGTAAAAGTATAATTTATAAAAATATGTTTGTTCTTCCATACGATGGAGTTTAAAATAAGGAACGTTTCGAGATAACTAACTCAATTTGTAATTTTTTTGATTTATTGTTTTCTTCCAGAACAACTATGATTTAATAGATCATTCATTCATCATCGCTATCACTTACAATTCTACTCGTGTAAGTGATAACGATGATGCGATGTTCGACTCTTTTCCGAAACCGGTTGTGAGTTTTCATTATCTTAGGAGTCTGACATATTTTTGGATTTATGTTTTAAAAATTCTGTAATAAGCGATTGTTTGCTTTTAATTCCGATTGTTGTAATTCCTTCTTGAACTTCAAGCTTCTTTCAATTGTAGAATCATTTTCTATTTAAAAAAATGCTGAAACCATGTTATATAAAGTGTGTTGTGAAAAAATGTGTCACAATTCATCAACCGGTTTATATCACAACTGTTTTATGCGAGGTCCAAGTGTATTTTAAATATTTTTTTTGTGATAAATGAGATTTCGTGACAAAGATTCTTTGCTAATATAAATGTTTACATTATAAATTGGTTTACATATTATATTCCACATTTTTTCTATTTCAACATTCCAATAAAAACACTGCTATCTTCATAGAAATATATCTATAATGCATCTTGAAATGTGTTCCAGTAATCACCGCTCATTTATCGTACAAAAGATGGGCCATATTTCAAATTGTTAAAAATGCCATACTGATAAATCGTTTCCACTACCTGGATACGCAATGTATTTTTTTTGTACCCATTATGATATCTCTCTCATTCTTTAAGCGGACCTATCAGATAATTAACAAATTAATCAGTAGACGTTTCGTTTAAATAAGTAAAATGATCAATGTCGCTTTCCAAGTTTTTGATAAAAAATAAGAAAAATTGTCCTACCTGACATTTATTTGGTAAAATTTGTAATCCAACTGGTAGAGCTATTTTGGTATCATCGAATATTTTCATTCTGGAACTATTGTGTCGGGTCTGTGGTGCAGTGGTCAACATCGTTGACTACTGTTACGAATGTCTCGGGTTCATGTTCCGGTTTCATAAATTGATTTTTCAAATCGATTTATGAATTTCTGTTCGTAGTCATGGATGTTTGTGATGTCTAAAATTCCGTCCCACCCATCCGACCCTAAAAATGAGGCGTAGCGAGAGCGATTAGCTTCTTATCCTAGCCTTATTCTTCTATCCCTACTATCTTCGAAAAAGAGAGGTCGAACAACTGAGTATCAAGCAGTTATCGTAGATAACTTATGTTAAGATACCTCCATTAGGAATCCATATGCTCCAGATTAAGAGAAGATGTGGTATAAAAAACTGTTGTGAAACTAAACACTTTACCAATTCTTACTTTCGTATATTAGAGTCCTACCAAGCAAACGCCAATCCAATCAATAACTTGCAAAATCAAGTAGTGGTTGTGCAAATATAACCGATTCAATGTCACATTAAGCTTTTATTTTTTATTACCATGCCCGCTTCCAGTGTGAATCATATGTACTCGTAATGAAGGTATCTCAAAATAAGTTTTTCTACGAGAAGTGCTTGTAACTCAGTTGCTCAACTCTTTTTCTATTATTGTAAAAATAGAAGGATAGAGCTAGGACAGGAGTAGTGCTATCCAAGCTATCTTAATTTTATCACGTACACATTTTTTAAACAGCTTTTTTCATTAATATATGTCTGTTGCATAGTATGAGGTTTTTCATGCTACCTTAAGTTGTCTTTTAACATTGTATTATTTTTATTAAATAACAAAAGAATTGTACAAAGCACAGGCTTGTTAAATTTCCATGTGTCCAAAACGCATTCCATCTACTCACTCAGATTAAATGCTTTTGATTATAACAAATAGCCGATGCGATCTGGAACTGTTTTTAGCCTTCTGATTGATTGTTCGCTACCCTCGGAATGACTCGGGCACCGAACGGCGCGCTGGGGGTTAATGGGTTGATATTAATGAAGATATCACAGGGACACGTTAGTTTTAGATATCAGAATGAAATATCTGCCGTGTCCAAATGATACTCAACGCTGCACCCACCACAACTCACTGTTTTACGCTTAAATTAAAAAAACATTAGTTTAGTAAAAATCGTTTATCTAATATATAAAAATCAATGTGAGCTTGTTCTTATCTTATGCACTGCCATACCGTTGATCCGATTCCGATAAAACTTTGTCAAGTTATTGCTTGCACTAGTAAAAATTATATAGGCATAGTACAAACAGGTCTGGCCCGGCCCGAGCCCTCCCTCCAACTTTTTAATTTTTAACTTACAGTAGGTCTTATTTTATATAAAAATCTATTTCACAATCCAGATATATCTAAAATCTAAAAAAAAACTAAAACAAAAAATCAAATTCGTACGAATAGTCACATCTCGGAAAACCTTCTGATTTATTCGTGTACAGCAAAACAAAAAAATATTCTATATAAATATTAAAACACTTTCTTGAGTGGCATTGCAACGCATTCCGGGTACTCAATACTGTCTAATAAATAACACATGATTTATTGCTAAAACTGTGCCATCAATGAAGCAATTCGTTCATTCGATTTTAGATACAACGATTAACAGAGCTGTTTCTTTTATCTTTTTAGGTATGATAATACTATACGGGTAAAGTTAGGCCATGAGTAATGGTTCGCTAATTTCTCTTTCACCTAAAGGATGAATAAAAATTGATAAAAACATCACAGACTGTATTGTCTTTGAATTCTTTGTGTGCAAATTTATAAATCAATTGATAATTTTGCAGTTATATAAAACTAATTATTTCTGGCAAAAACAATAAACATCACTTAGTTGAAGGTGATTTAGTGAGCAAAACTGTAATACGTAGCAATTAGGTATTATCAACTCGCTCTACGTAAAATGCACATTTTTTTTCATCGACACACCTGATGAGATATATCTATTCCCAATATTTTTTTTTTCAATGTCAGTGTAGGATCAATTGATATTATAATAATAGTGTCTTGAATTATTTTTTTTTCCATGCCAGCTTCCAATGTCAAGCATGTGGTCTCCTAATGGAGATATCTTAACAGAATTTTTTCCACGAGAACTGCTTTTTACTCAGTTGCTAAACCTCTCTTTTTCGAAGAGAGTAGGGATAGAAGGATAGGGCTATGACAGGACTAGTGGTTAGCTAATCGCTCACTATGCTCCGTGAGGATAGGATGGGTGGGAGGGAGGACTCAGACTACGAACATAAATCCATAAATCGATTAAGAGATCAATCTATGAAAACCTTCTGCACCGGGAATTGAACACGAGACATCCGTAACCACAGCCAACGACGCTACCAACTGCGCAACGGACGCTGACACACACATTTTAAATGTTACAGTCTAGTCAATTAAAAATTTCTTAAAATATTAATTTTTGTATTTATAAATATTCTTGAAGTTTCAATAAGTTAATAAAAAATGATGTTTTGTGTGTTTCCAGGTAAAAAATGGCGATCACTGACACCGCAAGATCGTCGGCCCTACGTTGAGGAAGCTGAGCGTCTGCGCGTCATCCACATGACGGAGCATCCTAACTACAAGTACAGACCTCGCCGCCGAAAACAGAACAAAGCCAGAGCCCCGGCCCCGTCGGCCCACGCTGCTCCGACTCCGCAGAGGTCGAACGAGACTAACTTGGACATGATCCACCACCACCAGCAACAGCAGCAACAAGAACAACCAACCAGGTTCCAAACACCAAGAATGTCTCCGAACAGTGTTTATATTCCTAATTCTGCATCGCTGTCACCCACTCTTCATGGGCACAATGCGTTCAATTCCCCACATCATGCTTTGGATTATATGCAAAATTCGAATGATTACATGCCTCATTCACCTTCGCATGATAATCAAATGAGACATAAAATGATGAACGTAAGTAGCCCGCTAGCACAATACTCAACCACAGCTGTACCACTTCAAAGCCCGGATGTTTCGCAATATTCAAAAATGCAAACTGACAACAATTCATACTCTAGTTCTGGATTCTCACTATATCAAAGCTCTCCGTTAGCCAGCAACAGCTATGAAGCATACAGTAGTGAACCAAAAACTCCACAGTATTCCAGTGGAAACGGTCATCATCTTATGCACACTCCGGAATCATCCCCAACTCAAAGCCCTGAACCTGACCCGTCCAAACCGATCAAGTCTGAACCGGACGCAAAATCTAAATCCAGGAGTCCCAAAGGGGGTGAAAAATCAAGAAACCAAAACGATGATACGTCAGCGGCACTTCCAACACCGGAAATGTCTCCGATGGAACATGAAAAAGAGAACTTCCAATTCAGTGAAGAAAAGCGACAAGCTGCATTAAACGCGACACTCTTAGCCAATCAGAACAACAATTTAAATCTGTCAACAGTATCTCCACTTGGATCAAATTCTATGCCTCCTGTATCCGGAGCCATTTCACCGTCAATTCAAAATTCAATTTACCAACATAAGTTACCAAATGTTCCGTATAGGCAATCTCCAGCCTACCCCAATCACTCAGCTCCTATTACAGCGATGGGTATGGCAAACGGCATGTATGTTATGTGCACTCAGCGCGGTATATTAGACCAAGGACACGTAGTGACTGGAACGTTCTTTCCGCCAGTTGCCACGTCTCAAGATCACCAAACTCTAGGAGCTTCTCCTTCAACTGGGACACTAGCCGGTGGAATGTCATCCGTAGCTGGAGGCTTGGGCCTCAATCAAAGCACAGTGCCGTGCATGGATACCACTACGATGAGCTACACAAATAGCTTAAGTTATCCCACTTATGCTAATCAATATAATCTGTATAAGAATGATATATATTCAACTATACCGTACAAAACTGAATCCAAAGACTACCAAAGCATTCAATATGAAAAAAGTCATTATTCCTACATGAATAGTCCAATTGGTACGGAACATGTTAATTATATTCAAGACCAATCACAAACAAGGCAGATGCACAACGGGTCTCCAGTTTCAGATGTCGATACTGGGGAGTTTGATAAGTATTTAAAATACTCCAATGCAGATGGTGGTGTAATTGCTGGAAGCCCTGGGGGACACAGAGCCACTCCAGGGGAGCACATGCCAGTTGATCCCCGAGACGCTGGCTCAGGCATGGATACAAATCACAACTATCAAGACACAAGAACTGTTCCTGATTATCAAACTAACCACGAATTATACGCACCGCGCGCCGAACAATATCACAACGGAGTCGAGTACAACACCGCTCCTGTCGATTATCATCCCGGTGGAAATCGTCCTGTTGATTTGTACTCCGCTGACAGGAGTTACGGATTTGTCCCCCCTGCTGGGCATACTTCTGTTATTTTACAAAATACTCAGATATTTCCAGGCAAAGTTGGAACCGAAGTTGGAGCGCAGGTGATCAGTGGTTCCCCAATTGTTGCAGACGCTCCCGCTGCGCCGACTCTCAGACCAGAGGACTTCAGTGTGATCCTAGCAGGTGTTCGACAGACTTGCTATAGCAATTAAAAAGACTGAAATGTTTTATTTTTAGTTTTCAATGATGTTAAATTAGATATATAATAATATTATGGCTACCATTCCGATTGTCAGGTCAACTTAAGTTTTACACAAAGATACAAGCAAGGAATTTGTTGAAAAATGTTACAGACAGGGCCTACTATTTTTGATACTTGTAATTTACTGTGTTAATACACTGTGATACGGATTTTTGTAATTTACTCTGCTTCCGTATGCAATTGCTTATTATTTAAAACCTAAATAGCTTATAAGGGTACGTTTATTCGCATATATTCAACCTATCGCACTAACGTCTAGGCTGAGAATTCAATACACACATTGGAAACGGATAATGTTGTCGCTTTCTGGAAGACAACACTAAATCGAAATTTCATATTAAGTTAGTTATACCAAAATGTTCCTTATTTCGAACTCTACCGTATGAAAGAACACATTATTTTTTTATATTATTCTTTTATTTAAAAACAGTTTTGTAAAAACAAACTAAATGAAAAAGGTATTGCATGTTAAACATTTTAAAAACT
The DNA here is from genome assembly GCA_022494535.1 of Himalopsyche phryganea. Taxonomy (NCBI): domain Eukaryota; kingdom Metazoa; phylum Arthropoda; class Insecta; order Trichoptera; family Rhyacophilidae; genus Himalopsyche; species Himalopsyche phryganea. The sequence continues at coordinate 2,608,864 of JAGVSL010000076.1, read as the reverse complement.
TCAAAGTCAAATAACTCAAAAGTAGTATTTTTCAGTTAGTGTCTTCTTCCAGAACAACGAAAATATATATTATTATATAAGTAATGAAAGACCGTCGAGTTTCTGCCTTTCTTTAATCTTGTCCAGTAAACTATAATTTTATTTTAACTTACGTATATCATCAATCCAGTGAAAAACATAAACGAATAATGTGGTATTACATAAACCTTAAAAATTCCTTTTAAATATGAACTTATTGATCTCTTTTTGAGTTCGTGTAATATAAATCTAATGTAAATATTTTTATAAATAAATAGTAAATATCTTTCATTGTAAGCCTCTAATTATAATACATTAAATAATACGTTAGAAAAATAGGAATAATTTATCATACCTATTATTATATTTTAATTTAGCATAATAAAAATTATGCCAAAAATTGTTGACATTGTAAAGATCAAAAAAATACTTAATTATTTGATAAAAAAATATGCCTTATGATATAATTATTATAGCAGCGATGTAGCGTATAAGTTTTATAAAATTATTTAATAAAATTTAAGATTTTGATATATATATATAATAAATATTACAATAAAATGTCAATGAACAAGTGCTTCTTAAACGGTGCTAAAAATAATGTTGTTTAATTTTGTAGCAATTTACTCAATCGCTAATTTGAATTAAAATCGAAAAAAAAGTAGTTACAAAGTATAATTTTTTATTGTTGTTTAGATTATACACACTTTTGTGTAAATATTTTCTGGTTGATAAAATGTATATTATATGATAACGAAATCCAAGGACCTCCTTAATATTTAGAAGTAGAAAAATACATTATTTATAATCGATTTAGGATTTATATTTTAGAGCAATTATTTTTATACAAATATCAATATTCATATATGTACTGACTAGAACAATATATTAAAAAAAATGTGCATAAAAGGATGACAAAAAAAATTTAAAATTTCATTTAAAGAATTTGTAATATTAAACACCGACACCAAAACTCACACACATACACTCTCTCTCTTTTCGTAAACAAAATAACTATGTATAATTATTAAAATTTCACTAGAAAAGAAACGCTAGCGTTGTATTTTAATATGAAAACTGGTATATATCTGAATTTCATCACGATAGCATCAATGATTGTAAATAATACGCAATATCATTCCAATAAAATGAACCAACTGGTAACGTACGAAGAAAAAATAACTACAGGGTTCACTGTGTGACAGTTTTTGTATTGTTAAGTGATTTTTATTAAAAAAATATATTTGCAACAAATCATTAAGGCTTCCAATATACATTACTTATCAATATGAAATAATGCAAGCCTTTTACTCAAACAATTTTTTGTTCTTCTAATAAATATGTAAAAGTAAAAACATAAAGTTTGAGAAGCTCTGTATTATAAATTCTGTGATAAAGGGAAAAATGATACGTCAATAATTAATAAATCAACACAGAATGTGAAAAAACATATTTTTATAAAGTTTTATCTGAAATGTAAGAATATAACTATTTTGTTTTGTGTGAATCTCTATCAAGTATTAATCAAAAGTAAAGCCACTGAATACTCAAAATTTATTTTGACTATCCTTAAATTCCTTCTTCAAGCTGAGTTCATTTAATTAAGAATTAATAGATTTAGTAGGGTGACTAGATGATTTATTTTTTTTATCCACATAAAATTATATCGATATTTTTATAACATCTCAATTAATAAATATTGTACAATATTTAAAAGACATTTTTTTACACATCTGTTTATAGAGCCCCCATTATCATGATTGGATTACTGTTATCAATCAATTACACGGTCTTAAAATAATTGTATAAATATTTTTTTTATGTTTAGTAGAATAAAATAGAGAGTAAAAATGCTATATTTATTTTATGGCATTGTTATTACAATAAATATAGCAGTGAATTGAAATTAATCAATACGTAATTGTACAACATATTATGTTTTTTTTCACATCAGAAAATAATCAACGCGTGTTCCAGATTTTTTCGTACAACAAAAAAATCATCAAAATTATTCTAATCAAATTTATCTCAGTTATCTTACCGGAAATCATATATTTTCACATTTTATATTAAATCATGATTGATATTATTTTGTTTTTTTATTGGTATTTTATAAAAAAAAAGTTTGACAACCTTTCTGATATTCTACTATGTAAATAAGTTAATAATATAAGTTGTAAATAAAAAATCCATTCCTTTTTCATTAAATGTAACTATTTTTTAAGTTAGTTTTTTTTTGTTGTAATTATATTATGAATTATAAAATGCACATCTAAAAACCATATCAAACACATTCTGTTTATATTTTATAAATACATAATAATTATTTTTTAGCTAAATAAATAAAACAGAACAATTACTTTTATTATAATTAAATATTGTAAGCTATAACTATTACAATGAGTATATTTAAATTTTTTATGTTACTTTATGGATATTTAGTATTTGTTTTTATTGGTTCTTTGTATGTATTAATTTTTATTTTTAAAGAAAAAATAAAAACTTTGTCAATAATTTATTGGGTTTTATTTCTAAAATAAATGATTGCGTTGGATATCGAGATTGAGGTGGTTCGATTTCATGAGGAACTCGGAAGATTAGAGGACGGAAAAGGCAGTGCCCTGTTACCTCAGCTGTCATGTAGAGACGTTGGCATTGACCGGGTCACGTGCTGCAGATGCTTCCGGAGAACATCATCGCTGATGTTCTCATCTTCGGACTGGTAGGATTCTTGCGTCCTGAACAACCGTCGTGTACTATACATTAGATGCACTCGACTGAAATGAAGTATGCTGTAATGTCATGGGACAAAGCAAAGCGATTGACCAGAGATGGTCAATCCTGGAGGTATAGCATACATTTTTTCATAATGTTTACCATGTCCGCTCCCAATGAGGAGCATATGGACTCTTAATGGAGTTATCTCAAGAGAAGTTTTTCTATGAATAATGTTTGTCACTCAGTTGCTTAACTTCTAGTTTTTTCAATGAGAGTAGGGATAGAGGGTAAAGTTAAAACAGGAATAGTGGTTAGCTAATCGCTATCGCTACGCCTCATTTTTAATATCGGATGGTTAGAAGGGAATACAGACATCACAAACATCCATGCATACGAACAGAAATCCATATACCGACTGAAAAATCAATTTGAAAAGCAATTTATAAACCGAGACATCCGTAATCGTAGCCAACGACGTTGACCAATGCGCCATGGACTCCGACAATTTTTGTATATTTTTACCGTATCTATTATACAATGGAGTTCAACAAAGAAAATGACAATACAATCATTAAATATATCTCACACCACGAGATTGCATGGAATCATAAATTTCCGTTGATAATGCTTGCGATGAGCGAATCCGGTCCTGAATTTGGAAGTATTACAAAACACATTGTATATTTTTTAAATACCTTCCCACCAAAAATTGAGCGTTGCAACTTAAAAGTATTGATTGAATTGATATTTACTTGGTAGAATTCCATTAATAATAATATCAAAGTATTCAGTTCTACAAATTTTTATGTTTTAAAAAATAAAACATAATTAATTTGTACTACTTCCACATATTTAAAATGATCCGGTCCTGATCATTGTAAATATGCGGAAGTAGTACAAATGAACTGTGTTTTATTTTTTAAAATATAATGTCTTTCCACCAAGAATTGATAGTTAACACCTTAAAAGTGATTTTATATGTTTGTTGATTAGCTACTTCAGCTTCACGCCATTGTCAGAACTATATGGTTAGTGTAGTATATCAACTAACAAATAAAATTATGTAAAACTTAATAGTTCGATAGTTCATCCTTTTAACTTTAAAGTGATTCGATTTCTGATAAAAATTTTATTTAGTAGGAAAAGAATATCGCCATTTTTGTTTTTGATTTTTCAGAAAACAAAAAATTGTTTTATTGAATGAAGTTTCATTTTAAAATTACTCAAGTCTAGAGGCAAAATATGTTAGTTTTATGGATGTACATATTCCGAAGAGGTTTAACCGCAAACTGTGTTTAAGCAGACAAGAGTCTTTACGACAATAATTTCTCTTGTGGTATATGCAAAACACTTTGGAAGTCACAGAAGAGGAGTGATAAACCTTTTTTCAATAATCACAGAAATATTTTCTTGACAATAATTTATCTCATCTGAGTTTTGAAACTAATTTTTCGTGAGACCTAAATTTTGTCGGAGAAACAATAATTGAAGACTTATATCCAAATATTTGAAAACACAATTCTCCCCAGAACACTTAAGTCGATTGAAGATCATTTTTAACCTCTGTGGTCTAGTGATAAATAATTTTCCTTGACGATCAGATGGTTCTGGGTACAATTCCTGGCAATGTCAAAATAGACTATATGTTTTTAATTTAAAAAAAAAATTTGACATGATTGTTTTGGTGTCTTTTCTCCTCGAGTTGATATTGAGTGACATTAAATATCAAAATCAAGTTAATGTCATGTGTTTTAAAAAAATCTCAATACATTGTGCCTGAGCTATTGTGAGCTATCATGTCAAATATATATTTTTTTTTTACTCTGATCACAGTTAAAATTAATATCTAAAGGTATTGCATCTTTAAGAGCGATGAACTGTTCAAAAAATTCATGCCCAATTCAATTTATATATTCATAAAAATTAGACTGATTAGACTGTAAGCTATGTTGTAAAATAGGGGTAATCTGATTCTCCCCACAAAGTTAATGAAAGAACTCCAATAGCCGCCCCCGGAGGTAATGCGTTGACAAAATTAGGAGGAATGAAGATGGGTAAAGTTTGAAGGATTGGATAGAGGGTTTCACTGTAGGATGGTTCTGAAGTCTGCTGTGGACTTACATGGATCGTTTGTTCCACGATAATAGTAATTAATATACCGCAAAACAATAAACGTAACATTTTCTTAAGCCTGTTTTCATAGCACTAGAATTTGAAAACTTAAAGTAACACGACACTTTTAAAGACTGGTTAGGTCAACGACTTTTTATGAACATAGGTACAAGGTACAATGATCAGTGATTTGTTTGTTTCAATCTGCAAAAAGACTAACGCCTTTATGTTAGGTTTTAACCGAGAGTAAAATACACTAAGCCTGCCTAGCGATCTATCTTCTTCTTCTTTGTTAGCGCTACAGTCCTGGATGAAATTGGGTGTCTCAATTATCCTTCTCCACTCCGTTTGGTTCTACGCCGACTTTCAGCATTCGTAGGTATCTTTATAACACTTTGTCTATCCAGCAAAGTCGTGGTCTACCATAGCCAAAAGGTTCATCTGAATCTAATCAAACGTGGCCTTATCCGTTAAACTTAAATTGTATAATTTCGCTAATTAAGCTTTTTTTATCGAGTTAAAATTAAATGAACTAATATCTTTACAATGATTTTGGCCAACTTTAATTTGTATCGTTCCGCGATGAGTGCAGATTCTGATAATAACTATTATTATATTTTAATGCTCATTTTTATAATGAACTAGTGAGTACCTGGCATGCGTTGCAATGCCACTCAAAGAAAGAAAGGGTTTGTGTTTTAACTCTGTTTATTGAACTGCTTTTGGATTAGAGGTCTGCACAGGCCGAAATTTCATAGACTTACCCGGTTCGAGCCCATCATCTTCAGGTCTGTCCCGACCCGAACCCGAGTTTCAATATCACACTTGTTATAAAACAATATTTTTGTTTTTCGTCTGGTGCGTACACGAATAAATCAGAAGGTTTTTCCTAGATGTCGCTGTATGTACGTATTTGATTCTTTTTTTCAATTTTAGATTTTCAATTTTTTTTCTTCAGAACCCTTCACGGGTGTGTGCACAACAACTCACCGAAGTTTCATCGAAATCGTATGAATGGTGAAGGAACGCATAAAGGACAAACAAACACATATTTTATATAATAATTCCCGGCATGATCACATTAAGTCCTTCCTGAAAGTTTCGTCGCGATCGGTTGAGTAGTTTAGGAGCCTATAAGATTCGGACAAACCAACAAACCAACAAACAGACATTCATTTTTATATATATAGATAATTAGCAGTAAACGATTTATTTATTCCAAACAATGAAATATCATTTTACATAATTATGTTTTTTGAAATGTGGATTTAACTCACTTGCTTTCGATCCCGTTTATATAAGGGAACACGAGTTGAATCCCACAAACTCACCCCCTATACATATTTGGCACATACATGAACATTTGAAACGTGCTGTATAATAATATATTGTCTTGTTATCACTGTCTAATAAATTCTTGAAATTTGGGCTTGGAAAGACAAATCTCGTTTGGTAACTGAGCAGTGAAAGGTTAAACATATAAAGTAATATATTTACGAATGCAGTATCGCTAGCCTGTGGTTTCCAACACCTCTGGTGCAAATCTTCGAGTTATGTTACCCATAGCTCATTACAGCGCCCCCCTCTTAAGATGAATAATATTCCTGAGGTGGGCGGTTCGCAATTACTCTCTACACGTCGGGAACCCCCGCCCCCGCCCTGGTTCACAACATCAAACTGAGCGTCAGTGAGCCCCAGGGAAGAACCTCCTTGAAATTCGCCGCCTTTTAGAACACTACTCACTGCAACTTGTTCAGTATCAAGTTTTTTATTTTTCCAGTAGGTATCTAGACACAAATGTACAAAATCTCAACAATTCAAATTTTCTCATCGATTTGATCTCATGTGACTTAAATATTTCAAAATATCTGCAGCCTTGGCTATTATTAGCTGTCATGCCAAATATTTTGTTTTGCCTTCGAACAAAAATCCATAGATCGATTGAAAAATAAATTTGTAAAACTGTCCTTACTGGAATTTGAGTACGTGACCAACCATCGATGTAGATCAGTGGTCGCCAAACTACGGCGCGCCAAAGATTTTCATCCGGCCTTCCAAAAATTCCCGATTTTTCTTTATAAATTATTCATATGGGAAATATTAATTTTATAAAATTTCATGATTTGGTCGTGAATTCATGACAATTATTTATTTCAATTCATCAATTATTATCATCAGGTAGTGAACCCAAAGTGAAGGAAGTTAAGTATGCAATGTATTGTTGGACACGACCAGATAGATGTTCGTTTGCAGGAAAATTTATTAAAATTCTAAGAATTTAGTGCAGTCAAAATGGTTCCACGATAAATGGTTTACAGACAAAATTTTAACGCGACAAAATGTCTACGCGACAAATGGTTAAATGACAAAATTTTTGCTATTAAAATTTTCTGATAGTGTTTATAATGTCCTGAAATATGTAAATTTAAGACATATGTAAAATTACGTTGTCGTCTCTGGATTACATTTTTACAAACATTCTTTCAGAATGAGGTGAAATTCTAAAAAAAAAAAATTACGTCGTGTCCGGGTCACAGATGAATTAAAGTATTAGTTTTGAAAATATCCCAAAAACAAAAGTTTTAATATATGAAAAGTTTATCATTAGAAGACGTGTTTCTGCAGAGTCATCTGCTCGAAAGTGCAATAGTGTAAACAAATACTTTGAGAGTGCAATTATTAAATGAAAAAATAAATATTTCGAAGTTTCATATTTTTCAGGCGACGGAAAATTATTAACTATTTTCGTGAAATGACAGGTAAACCTACTTATTCGCCTTAAAACCAACTGCCCATCACTTGGCGCGTACTTGACTGTTTAAAATCAATTCATCTACATGAAGGAAAAACTTCTGTGAGTTGAGTTATACTCGCTTTCCATATGACGCCGAAAATTGTTTAAAAGCTTGCTTTGTTAGTAAGATTCATTAAACCTTTTGACGGGAATCGCGATAATTTAGAGCCATTCATAGCTCATTGTGAAAGGGCGCTATTGCTTGCAAGTTCAGATAAGCAAAAGATCTTATTCAATTGTATACTTACCCAGTTAGAAGGAACATGTTCCTAGAAATCAATAATTTTGTACAGTTAAGAGAGTTTCTCATTCGAAACTACGGCGAAAGAAGAAGTTACTCTCAGCTGCTATTAGAACTAATAACTGTCGAAGGGAGAGTCGACCTGTCAGACTAATAAGTGACTCAGATGATACGAAATCATGCAAAATATTGAAAATAAGTTCACTCTACACATAATAAACGGGAAAGAGTTTGTCATGTCATGAATTTTTAATGGACACAGGAGCAGGGATTTCTATTAGAAACTATCGTCAAGGAAAATAATGTCACTGATGTCTATAATACTGAAGTCTCATGTACTCAACACTTTCAAACAAAGATAGAACCCAAAAATGAACCTTTCGTCGTCGGACGTTTTGAGTTTCTGAAAATTATTATTTGACGTTATTTAAAATTAAAAATTTGACTTTAACATTTCTTCAAGCTGAAAAACTCATGAAACGATTAGAAGTATTTTAAATGTGAATACTTATTTTTCTACTCTGTGTGCGGTTTTTTTCCTTTTCGCTTTCTTCCTGTACGGTTTTATCCGTTCACCGTTTTAAAGTCATTTAGGGTGCATGTTCCTAAAGTCGGCCTTTTGAGCTTAAAACTTAAATAAAAGTGGATATATTTAAAAAAACAGATTTTTTCAATTCGTGTAGGTAGTCTTGCCACTTGCCAATGTATATCTGCACTATACTGACTTATATGATGCAATGCGCAATTTAAAAAAGCACATTTTTACTTCGAAAGTTTCGACAAATTCATAGTGTATGAGAATCGCTAACAAAACATACTATATATTGTCATGCTTTGCATCATTATGTTTTTATTGTTCTGTCTACTAAATTATTTCACAATATTCATGAAGTTTTATAGTGATGGTCGAACACTGAGCAACGAAAGGCATACCATTCGACCAGTCAAAATACAACAATAAAAATGTTCAAATAATAACCCCAATCGAAAAGTCTTCAGTTGTGTTTCATAGTTTGCGGAGTGCATATAGCTTGATTTTTGTGATTACTTGAAGTGGATTAGCAGTGATTTCTCTATTCAAGGTCTGTTACCGTAGTTACTCTCATAATTTATATCAAAAAGTATAAATAAATTGACATTCCAATTGTATTCAAATATAAATTTATTTGTCGTCCGGCCCTGCAAGTTATTAAAAAGTTCAATCGGGTGTGTCTCTCTAAAACTTTGAGCACCACTGTGATGTAGATAATAAAACTCACACAAAAATTCAGCAGTGTTTTTAAAAATGGAGGGAACGTATCGAATTATATAAGTAATATAATAATTTTAAATGAAATTTTCCTAAATATTATATATTTTATATCATGTCCGCTTCCAGTGTGGGGAATGTGGTTTCCTAGTGAAGGTATCTCAACAGAAATTTTGCTACGAAAATTGCTTGTTATTCAGTTGCTCAACATCTCTTTTCTTCAAAGAGAGTAGAGATAGAAGGATAAGGATAGGACAGGACTAGTGGTTAGCTAATCACTCTCACTACGCCCCTTTTTGAGGGTCGAATGAGTGGGAGGGAGTTTTAGACATCACAAACACGATTGAAATATCAATTTATGAAACTGTCCGCACCGGGAATTGAACCCGAGACATCCGTAGCCGTAGCCAATGACGTACTGCACCACGGAGCCGACAATTAATCAATCTAATCAATTAATTTGCCTCGCGATTAATGACCCAATGGGTAATAAAGATGTTTGGAGTATATGAATATCATAAAAATTTTAAGAATTACAGTGCCATGCGTTATATCATGGAGATTTTTTAGTTAGCGGAAGCTTACTGTAAATATTCCTAAGAATTGTTTTTTTTTTTGGGAAAAGCCATTTATTACTATTACAAGCCTCCGCGAAACTTTTTGTTACCACCAAATATTTTTTACATAACTCCAAATTGATATTATATATGAGATCTGTAGGAATAATTGCTAACGCCTTATCGTGCTGGGTTTATAACAATGTAATGACCCGTTCAATGTTTGACAATGTGATTAATTTATTGAAATTGTATTGAACCGGTATTGGTAGCGTCGTGGGCTACGGCTACGGATGTCTCGGATTCATTCCCGGTGCGGACTGTTTTCATAAATTGATATTCCTATCGATTTATGGATTTCTGTTCGTAGTCAGAATGTCTGTGTCTCCTCACTCAGCCATCCGATCCTCACGGGGCGAGCGATTAGCTAATCACTAGTCCTGTTCTAGCCGTATCCTTCTATCTCTACTCTCTTCAATAAAGAGATGTTAAGCAACTGAGTAACAAACAGTTCTCATGTTGAGATACCTCCATTACCAGGCCACATGATCCACGCTGGGAGCGGACATGGAAAAAATACTGATCTTGTTTCATGAGTGCTAAATCATTTTTTTTTTTTTGTAAACTTTACATGATGTGTGTCGTGGATGAGTAGAATTTTTCCGACCAGTTTCTTTTTAACCAGTTACTTTTTAAATACACTATACTTCATGGTGATTCAATTGATACCTTTTTTAAACATATCCGCTCCAAGTGTGGAGCATAAGACCTTCTAATGAAGATATTTCAACAGAAGTTTTCTACAAAAACTACTTGTTACTCAGTTTCTCAACATCTCTAGTTCGAAGAGAGTAGGGATAAAATGATAGGGTACGGACAGGATTAGTGTTTAGCTAATCGCACACGCTATGTTTCGTCTTTAGGATCGGATCGGTGGGAGGGAAGTTTATACATCACAAACATTCATGCCTACGAACAGAAATCCATTGAAAAATCAATTTAAGTAACAGGGACTTGAACCTGAAACATCCGTAAACTTAGCCAACGACGTCAACCACTGCACACATACCAAAGTTATTTCCGGTGATTCATAATTCATGCTGATATTAGGTTAGTTTTTGATTCGTCTAGTGAAGAATAGGCTATAGTATCTGCAATGAATTCAGTGGTAACTTTGTGAGAAATAATTTTGGTAATAAATTGAAATTGATAACTTTGTTATCTATTATACCAGTGGTTGTGTCACACCGAATAAAATTAACTGTAAAAGTATATTAAAGATATCAATTTCAAATTAATATCAGATATATCAACTACCGTTCAATTTATTTTGTATTGATACTTAAAATTAAATATTTAAAACTTAATTGTGAATCGGCGCACAATCTTCGTCACAAACGGCATCGATATTGCGTCGCTGCAATTTTAAACAATTTTTATCATTTAATTGTGAAGATCGAGTGGTATCTCACAATGATACTCACGGATTGGTCTCCAACACGGAGCATCTCAAACTTTTCACGAAGATAATGTTGACATTTATTTATTATTTTTAAACTATCCATTCCCAATAATAACTATGAAGCTTGTAGCTATGACTCAACCTCGCTGCGTACTTTTACATTCTCATTACAATAAATATTAAGTTAAATTATTTATTGGCCAATAACCTTATCCACAAGATCTCAGAAAATATAATAAAATCTTATATAAAAACAGTTTTGTATGGTTTCCTTAAAAACACGATTTGATCTTATTAATCGGCAATGGTGTGATTTATCCAAAGCTATTGGTCAAAGGGAAAAGGACGTAACCCACGCCAAAAACGTGCTAATACACTATATTCAAATTTGAATTGTTGAAGTTTTGTACATTTCCATGTATTTCGTCATCTTCAGGCATTCGAGCACACGAATGAACTCGAATTGACAAGCACCCTTAGTCGATATCTTAAATTATAGATGTATTATATATCGACTGTAGAAAGGCAAAAAGACGTATGCCGCTGTCTTTTCAAAATATTTTTTTTTCGATAATCAAAATGTATACAATTTAATACACGTTTTGTTTTGGGCTATAACACTTTATATTGTGTGTGGGTTACGTCCTTTCTCCTTTTCACATTCGATATGCCATTATATACAAGTTCATGTCAAAGCGTCTTCTTCAGTATCAATTTGTTCTAGGCCTGCATTAAAGTTAAATCATATATTTGTTCTATTCATTTCAAAAAACGATAAATGTAGGACTGTTTGTAGTGCGAAGGAAAGCACAGTGGTTTTAAATAATTTTATGAAGCATTTTTATTTCTTAGTATTTCTACATCAGGAATCTGCAATAACGAAAATACTGATTTACAGGAATATTTTTTAGACGTTTAGGTATAATATTGTGTACAAGGAATAGCATCAAAAGTTCTTTAATACTTTAAATAACTTATGATTCAACTTTTTAATCGTATGCGATTTATTATAATTTTCTTATGACACAGTTTTAGAATAGATTCTCAATAAAGTTTGATCAGACCGCTATTGGGCCGCGGGCCGCAGCAGGCGCGCCCCTACTATCTGCAAGGGCGGCATCTAGTCTGCGCGCCGGCGCTGCAGGCGAATGGGGAAGATTAACGTCTGGGCTGCAAACATAACAATATGAAATATGAAGACGGCGTAGTGGTTTGTGCTTCCAAGGCAGAATATTAGATAGTATTCTTAAAATCGAATACTAAAAAAAGCTATTCTTAATTATTAGAGTGGTAACGGCAATTATTCATTTATCGTTTAAAAAATCAAGCTCCGAATTGACATTGTCGGATCTGTGATATTTACATATCATTCTACGCTATAAAATTATTGACAACCTGGCACAGTAAGAACGATCAGTTTATTTATACACTTCTATTAACCTCAACCTCCTGTCGTATGACCTCTTTTAAAATTGAAACTGAGTTACAAGTAAGTCAATTTAACTCATCATGTCTGATTTCAAATCTACTTTTCTTCGTACACGTAAATATTGTCCTTACGCGTTATAGATAAGGATATGATATGGTGCCTCCAAGAACCCCGCCATTCGCCAGCGACCTTGCTCCTTGTCGATACCGGCATCGTAATTATACTCTAATTAGTAGCTATTTGGGAGGCCAGAACCCAACTGGATTAAAGGATAGGAATCTGCACGATGTTGCTGAAATAGTTTCAATGTCGCCTCGTCACAATTGTAATTACGAAAGGCTGCTAACTCGATCATTCTTAAAAGTTTAGCTCACGGTTATTTTAATTCTTTGTTATTTACTGTGTTTATAGAATAATAGTTTTCGTTAAAAACGAGTCAAGGTCCAGGTATGAATGTTTTCGACGTTTCCAGTTTTATTAAACACTATATTCTAATCAAATCTGAAAAATGGACCTTAGAATGGATATTTTGCATGAGTTATCATAGGTTTTGCGGAAAAGTCTTTGTATCAATACAACAAATGTACCCACCGCGGTTTCTCCACCAAATTCTCTACTTTTATTACGTTAATTCGCCGCTCATGATAGTCACTAATGAACTAATGACGGTTAGCATAAATATATCCTGTTTTCAGTTGAAAGAATTTTAATCAAGCGTATATATATGTCAGATTGTCTTGAAAAACTTTCCTACCGTAAACATTCGTTGAAAAAAAAGAAATTTAAGAGCAATTGAGTCATCCGAAATCGGTACTAATGAGATATATCTATCCCAGTCCAATGTTTGTCTATTCCGGAAAGAAAAACATGCTGGATTCGGAATTATAGTCCGAAATTTGAACGAAATAACACATCGTATATCGAAATTCACAAAAAATTTAAATAACAATTTATAGATAGAATGTGTAGACGATAATTAGAAAAATCTGAAATTAATCTGTGAGAACCTTACTGATTAACCCCTGTAATACTATCAATCAATGGTTTCGCCCTTGGACACGCCTGCCTGCGCCAAGATCGCTCGCCCCCCTCGCGCTGTAACAGCTTAATTTATGTGCGGGTCAGTCAGGTGTTTGCCGGTCACGCGGCGGTGTAACAGTATCGACGCCCCGAGAGCCAATAATCATGATAATAATATTAGAGCTAATATTATGTGGAATCCGAGACATGAAAGCGTTATCTCTTGCAATGTTACCTGAAAACAAGAATTTCAAATTTTTACGTATGACAATACTGATGTTTCTGATACAATGATATCTCGATTTCTCAATTCTCTCCCGATAGATATGAACAATATTAGCGACCCACTCAATGCTTTGGTTTGTGTCTTAGTTTGTTTCATTTTTAAATCCTACTTTTTTATATAATTCTCACTTTAATTTGATTTTTTTCTCGGTGGTAAAATACTTATTTTTTGGCGTACCTTCATCCGTTATGTGTATACAACTGCTATTTCATGGCCGCCTTCGATAACGCAATAACGATCAAGAAAAGAAACAAATTTACTCCTCATGTCCTTGGCTCAATTAATATTTTAATCATGCACTATTGTGCATAAGAAAAGAAAAGATAGAGAAAGAGAGAAAAGAGAAAAGAAAATCGGTCTTGCTCAGCCACTTATTTTAAGTGATATTAAGTATCCTGTGTATCCGTATGGTGATGGGGTTTAATCTACTCCGTGTTGAAACTAAAGAGGAATCGAGAATATTCCGATCCCCATACTATGTTGCAAATTTATCGAATCCCTCAAAGTTGGCCTTGGTTAAGATTCAGTCAACGTGACCCATGTGAAGACGGACCACAGCAAACAGCTCTGCTCGTTCAACATTCATCTTGGAGCAGTCCCACAGAACGTGATTAACGTCCTTTTGGCTGTGTTCACAAGTGCAATACTGTCTTTGAACCAAATTACCCAGCCCAAATATTTTACCATGGTTATTTGAAAATTCTTTTATCACTGTTTTTAATATCTATTTAATATTTAATAATTTTTGTAATAATAATTTGCATTCTCTTTGCCACAGAAAATTGACTTAGGGATATTTTTTGCTGCAGTGTTTTTGTTGTCTTTAAATAAATAAACCTATTAATGGATTTTTTTAATAATATAAATCTTCACTTTTTTCATAAGGTTTTGTTTATCTAAGTTTTTCGCACTTCTCACAAGCAAACCTTCATCCATACAACATCTCTCTTCACTAAGGTTAAGGAAAAAAGGATGAAGATAGTAAAGCACGAGTAGTTAACTGATCGCTCTCTCTTTTGGCCGTCTTTAACCCTTTGCTTCCTGAACATAGAAGTAAACATTTTTTTCTAGTTTTTCTTAGTAAATCTTGTATCGTGTGTCTTAAAAGCTATAGCTGATTTTTTTCAAAATTTTCCGGAAAACCATACTGGTGAAAAAGACTGATACTGATAAGTACCGTCAGGTAAATCGAGATCGTCATAAAAATCATAAAGAAGAAGAGAAAAATCATACTCTTTTCATCAGTAGATCACAATTACATAATATATTTTTAAATCAAGAATCATACGACGTAAAAAATATTATAAATGCAGTAATTTAAGTTAATCTTCATCTATTATGAAATTGTGGTTTCATCTTTCAATGAATCACGATTTTTACACGACGAATTTCTCTGCTCAATTGTAACTTACTACCGTGGTGGTATTTTGCTGAAATAAAAATTGCCCTGCTGCCAACACGTCCAAAATGTGTCCAAATAAGTGCTGTCATTGATTAAGTAGGAAAATATTTACCCTGGTATATTCAATGGGAATTATTTTGACTTGGTACTTTTTTGTTAAAATCAAATCGGTGGGTGCGAAGGACTGCTGTAAACCTTACCGAAACTAATGCCTCTTGATACAGATTCATACAGCGGTTGAAAAATTCCATTTTGGTATTCAAACTCTTGACCCGCAACCGAGTGGACTTAACAACCGCGTTAACAAGATGACTAGATATGTATTATATATTTATTAACCTGTAAAATACGTTTACGTTTGAATCAAGACAAGTTTTCGATGTTTTCTTTTCAACAGTGGAATAGTTGATCTGTGAAATACGGAAACAATAGACTTAAACATTACATTGATCACTTAGCCATATAAAATATTGCAAGTCATCTCGTAAACTAGACATAAGTTATATCGTTAATTTCACACGTCAAATTGTGACTCAAATTTCTAGTTTTTCAACTAGTAATTTGAGTCACAATTTCACATTGCTAGATTTTTTGGTTATTTATTTTTGTCAAACATTTTGACTCTTTTTAATAAAGTTTACTGCGTATAAGCATTATAAACATTGTAGCTATTAATATTTTCAATTGAATCGACGATGTAACTTTATGGAAATTCATTTTTAATATAATCTGAAAATACTTCTTATAGAAGCGAAGCACGTGACACATTTAGTAGAGCAGCCAGTAGTATAAAAAAGTAATGAACTTTAATATTATATTGTAGCTATCTTCTAAGTTCGTCACATTATTCATTATGAATATTGTCACCTGTAATCTGTAATCATTAAACTTACATGTAGCTCTGTTTTGTTGGAAATAATCCAAAACTGCATTCTGCACATGTTACAGAACACTTTAATAATTTCTTCTGATATTAGAAATAATATGTATGATGTTTTCATGCACAAAAACACTTTTTAAATGTTAAAATTAAATAATAGGGTGTAATATAGCAATTCAATTTTTCCCCACGTGTCGTCGGACATCCACTTTGGCTGCCCACTCCTTCTGACTCCTAGCACCTCATGAGCGGCTAACGCAACTGCATCTTTGATGCTGGACCATTCCGATTCAATGGTGTCGCGTCGGGGGTTTTCCCCGTCATGCACACAGTTGGTGACGTTCTTTCTCACAGCGATGTCGAAATTCA
Source organism: Himalopsyche phryganea (assembly GCA_022494535.1). Taxonomy (NCBI): domain Eukaryota; kingdom Metazoa; phylum Arthropoda; class Insecta; order Trichoptera; family Rhyacophilidae; genus Himalopsyche; species Himalopsyche phryganea. The sequence continues at coordinate 2,592,327 of JAGVSL010000076.1, read as the reverse complement.
GCCGAGTTCGAGGAAATTGCAGTCTCTCGATGTCGATCCTCTTTCGAGTCGGGGGCCGTACTGTACGTCTGAGTCTGAGACGGATTTTGCCGACAAGCAGCTCATGATCGCTGTATATGTCGGCACCCCTATAGGTTCGAACATCGAGAAGTTCCCTTCGGTGAGTCGCGCTGTAAAGAAAGTGGTCAATTTGTGCTTTTGTGCAACCATCAGGAGAAGTCCACGTGTATTTGTGGATGTCTCTGTGGGGGAAGATTGTACCGCCAACGGCGAGCTCATTCATAGTTGCAAACTCGATGAGTCTCTCACCGTTGTCGTTGGCTTCACCGAGGCCATGCCTTCCCATCACCGTGGGGCCAAGCAAAGGATCCGTTCCCACTCTCGCATTGAGGTCCCCCATTACTATCACGCGGTCTCTACGGGGATTGTGGAGATGGCCGCGTGGAGAGAGTCATAGAAAGTATCCTTTGCCTGTGTGTCGGCTTCCTCGGTAGGCGCATAGCACTGAAGGACAGTTACCGAGCTATCAGTCGTCCTGAAGGTGGCTCGTATTAGTCGTTCTGAGATGGGTTCCCATTTGACAAGGCAGCGGGCTGCCCTCCCCGACATCAATACTGCCACCCCTTGGCGATGGTATTGCTCCTGACCTGAGTATAAAACTGTGAATCCGCCCTCCAACAACTTTTTCCCGGCGCCTTTCCAACGCACCTCGCTCAGCCCTAAAACATCAAGCTTATAGGTTTGCATGATGCGAGTGGCGTGTAGGTCCTTTCCTGGGGTACGCATAGTACGCACATTGTATGCGCCTATGTTCATAGAGTAGTTGTTGGAGAGTATCATGTCCTTTTCGTTGCTGGGTCGTCCATTAGCAGGCCTAAGCGTCCGAGGCTTTCGCATTGATGGTGTCGTAATCTATTCATTTAAGAAGACCGGGTGATTAGCCCTGCGCTTCCGAGGCCTGAGTCACAAGGGCTCTATAGGTTGGCTCAACCCGGTTTTTCTGTCAGGGATTTCCTTCCCTTAGCCAGAAGACCGGTTTTAAGGCGCCGGAAGGTTCGCCTTTTGCCCACTGCTATTAGCTACAGCCAAAGCTGCATTGCCCGATGGTCGCCGCGGGGAGGCCAGCAGATGGACTTGCTGGGTTGAACATTTCCCATCATTTACTATGTGCACATCCACTGACATCGATGTGCTCACATGGGATCCACCAACCATTGACCACCAAAAAATTGAAGAAAGAGCGAGGTTTAAAGCACTGAGGGACAGTGAGACAGACCCAGACCGGATCGAGGACCGCCGGATAGACTATCGGTACCAAGATAAGATAGTAAAAAAATCTGTGCGACTCGATAAACGCCGATTCATGGACAACCAGATTGAAGCAGCAGAGACGGCAGCGCGCAGAAATGATACAAGAAAACTATTTAGAATCACGCGCGAAATTTGCGGTAGACGACCACCGACCCCCGGGCCCATCCGTAGTCCCAGCGGGGCAATAGAGTCAAGCACGGAGCGTGTTAGAAAGATTTGGAGAGATCATTTCTGCGGGTTGCTAAACCGTTCTCCTCCCTCGAACCCCTTTGACATACCCAGCGAAGCCACACTTGTAGATATCCCCCGAGCGCCAAACATTCCCGACCATGCACCGACGCACGCTGAGATCACCTCAGCTGTGCAGCGGTTAAAGAATGGGAAGGCGCCGGGCGTGGACGGTATACACCCAGAGTTTCTCAAGTACGGCCTGGAGGCACTCTTGCAACCCTTGCACCTACTTCTCAGTAAGGTGTGGGAGCAGGAGCGTTGTCCGAGGGACTGGGTAAACGGTGAGGTCATCACCATTCACAAAAAAAGGTGACCCACTCTGCTGCGACAATTACCGGGGCATAACGCTGCTCAGCGTGCCTGGCAAGGTTTTGGCGCAGATAGTCTTGTAAGGATTCCAATAATGTGTATCCTCAGGGAAAACCAGGCCGGTTTCTTACCTGGCCGATCCTGTGCGGACCAGATTCATAATCTCAGATGCCTTCTCCAGCAAAGCAACGAATTCAACAGCTCGCTGGCATGTTGCTTCGTTGATTACGAGAAGGCCTTTGATAGTCCGCACCGGCCTTCCCTATGGGACATATTAAAACTGTACGGAATCCCAACCAAGATTGTCGCCATCATCAAATGCATGCACGAGGGCAGTGAATGCTGTGTCAGAATCGGCGACGTAACGACAGAATGGTTTGGGGTCTCAACCGGTGTCAGACAGGGCTGTGTTCTGGCGCCGTTCCTCTTTATAATAATCTTCGACTTCATCCTGAGGAAGTCAATTCCACCCGACCGAGGTTTAACCGTTGCCTCCAATCTGAGGCTATGCGACCTCGAGTATGCTGACGACGCTGTAATATTTGATAAATCTGTCGAGGGTATTCAGGAAACAATGGACAGGCTGCAGAGCAACTCGTATCGCATTGGTCTCAAAGTCAATGCGAGTAAAACCAATGTGCTCTGCAACAGTTTCTGTCCAGACCCAGACTACCCTCTGACGAGCGCGGGGCAAGACATCGAGAGAGTCGACGGCTTTAGGTACTTGGGGTACACATCACGGGAGATGGCAATCCGCGTAAAAGAGCTCGCAATCCGATTAGGGATAGCTGGAGCAACTTTTAACTCAATGCGGAAAGTCTGGGACTCACGGTTGTACTCGGTCAGAACTAAGTGCCACTTATTCAACGCATGCATCCTGACAGTGTTGCTTTACGGTTGCGAGTCATGGCACCTCACCAAGGCACAGGGTAACCGTATACTGTGCTTTGAAAACAGATGTTTGCGGCGAATACTAGGGGTACGGTGGTTTGATTTTGTCAGGAACTCGGAGGTAAGAGAGCGGACGGACCAGCCTCTTATTACGTCCAAAATAAAAAAGCGACGATGGACCTGGCTAGGACACGTGCTGCGGATGCCCCAGGGGAGCCTGAATCCTGCCTGTCTCTTCTACCAACCAGGTGGATTCCGTCGCCCTGGAAGGCCGTTGATGACCATCCATAGGATGTATTCGGCGGAGCTACGGGACGCTGGGATGACCTGGGAGGAGGCGAGGAGGCTGGCGGGAGACAGAGTAGCTTGGAGGAACCGCGTGATGGCCATATGCTCCGAATAGGGAGCGGATATGGTTAAAAAAAAAAAAATATATATAGCAAAGTATTAAGTTACACAAACAATAAGTAAAGCTCTTACCACTAGACCAAAAAGACATTAATAATTAATGGATTTAACGGTCAAATAAATGTCATTGATCAACGTCTTTCGGCTTTAGTTGCAATGCTCACGGACTGAAATCCTAGTATGGAAAGTTTCGTAATTTGATTTATGGATTTCTGATCGAAGGAATGGATGTCGGTTATGTCTGAAAACTCTCTCCCACTCATGTGATCCTAAAAACAGGGGGTGGCGAGAGCGATTATCTTATTATTACTAGTTTTGTCGTAGACCCTACCTTTCTATCCCAACATTCTTCTAAAAAAATGAGGTTGAGCAACTGAGTAACGAGCAGTTATCGTAGAAAAACTTCTCTGCTGACAAGCTCCATTGCGAGTACATATGTTTTACACTGGGAACGGATATAATTTAAAAAATGTACATGCTTAAACTTTCTTTTCATCAAGCTATAAAGCTGTAGAAAAACATAAATTCTTCAAAAGTCTGAATATGCTTTTTAAAAAAGCGAAACACGTGTCACATTTAGTAACATATCGAGTGGAATAACAAAGTAAGTCCAGACGGTTAACGCCGAATCCATCGAAAATACAAATACGTATTTGATTTAAATGTATTTTTTTTTCTGTTAGTTTTTTCTCGATTTTATTGATATACTGTCTAAATTACAGTTGTAAATATATGATGCATTTGCGTCAGCTGTAATCATATGTATTGTGTATTCCAGGGTTTCCCAAACTATATTCCGCTGAACACCAATGTTCCGCAGAACGGGAATAGGTGTTCAGCAAAAAACTTGAATGCTTTCATATTATCTTGCTCCAGCTGCAACAGATTCAAACATATTTTACTTCACATTGATATTATATAATCAACAAAATAAACAGGGTGTTCCGTTAAAATTCTTAGTTTTGCAAAGTGTCCTATCGCAATAAAAGTTTGGGAAACCCTGGTATATTCGTTTATAGTTAATAAATTAATGAAATAATTGAAAATCAGATTCTCTCTAAAATTTTAAGAGCATATAGCTCAAAAAGGGACTTAATTGTTAGTAAAGTCTTTATGAAAAAAAAATAATCTTCATTATTTAGTATTACGTTAAGTTTAACTGTAAATTATTAGCGTAGATGAGAGTGTTGCAAATAACGTGAATCGCATTTACCGCACAACGTGAAAGAAACGACGATGCCATTCTTGCGGCAACGTTCGAAGTTGAAGAGATAGCATCTCACGTTAATAGCAGCTACCATCCGCACTTATTTGCATACGCTGAAGATAATATGACGGGGGAAGGTTACTGAAACTGAACACTTTTCCTCTATAAAACAGTGTTTGTCATTTTGAAAAAAAATGTAATGCTTCTAAAAACAGAAATATTCTCAACTGGTTTGGAATTTATGTATTTATTTTCCAATAAATAATTCACTTATATCTAAGATTATGCGTCGCATAAAGAAAATACAGTTTTCCAACTCCTGTAGAAATTTATCAACTATCAACGTCCAGGATAGAAACCCTAGTCGGTTAAAATAGATAGGTAGATCTTCTAGGATAGAAACCTTAAGCGGCTAGTCCAAATACAAAAATTTGCGCGTAATTCAAAAGTACAGAATGTTGGTAGGATGAGCTAGCTGAGTCATGGCCTTTGGGACTTAGTGGAGGAGTCTGCGTGGCCATTACGTATTTTAAGACTCGCGGTGACCAACGTTTACGGCAGAAATTTGTTTACTATGAAGGGCACATTAAATGAGTTTCTATAAACAAAGGGCACAAAACGCCCTCAGTTGGTGTCTGAAGTACACATGTTCTTTATATTTGTGACTACTGGTCAGCACTATCAATCACTATCAGCTTTGCGGGAAAAATGGATATTCGTTAAATTTGTTGCTGACCACTGGTTTAAAGACTGTGTTAAAGACAAGATGAAAATAAACTCATCAATTTATTTATTGAATTGAAAAGGTCAAAAAAATTCAAAGCCTCTTCGTACTGATCAATAAGTATTATTATGTCATATTAAAGGAAAGAGTCTTAACAGCACCCATTCTCCCCTTATTTAACATAATAACAACGTTATGATTTACTCCGATCCGAAATAAAGTAAGTGGCTTTGGAAATATCCAGAACCGAAGGGGTCATCATCGGATAGCCATCTTTACGGTCCGCTTCGGGCCGAGGCGCTCCAATGCGCCCCCGCGCCCTCTGCCCGAGCGTCACACGCTTGACCTGCCACGTCATATAACCGGCGAATAGCGAATAGTAAGACTAAGTGGTGCTTATATTGCCCATAGATTCTGATAATAATACAATAACTGTAGATTTCAGTGTGCTAAGTGGTAGAAATTCATCAGAAGAAAAGAGAGAAAATCAAATTTAATTCTACACATCGTTACCTCTGTTCAGATCCATCGTTTGACCGATCGTTACTTTCAGATTGGTCTGTTGAAAATGCCAAATTAGAGCTTTACAAAATGAATATGTATGTAGTATTAAAGAGAAAATATTACACGCATAATCCGTCATCCGAAGTTTTTAAAACAACATTGACATTGTGTATAAAGTTGTTGAATATATTTTTATCAAACCTAGGTGTCTTAAGAAGCGTTTATAAGAAGTAAAAATTTGTTTTTCAGTTATATTCGCCATGTCAATTAGAGCATCTAGTCGGTCGAATCCCTCTTTACGATCCCGGAATCGATTATTACGAGTAACTTCATGTTTTAAATTGAATGTTTAAAATAATAAATTAACTATTAATCCAGGAAAATGACAAATTTTTTTTCGCCATCACGCGATTATCATAATTTTGTTTTGATAGTGAAGTAACTATCAAGAATATTTGACAATCCTCGTAGAACTAAAAATATCGGCATTCTTTACCTTACAATAATTTTTATTTCCATGTCCGCTCTCAATGTGGAGCATATGGTCTCCTAATGGAGGTATCTCAACAGATTTTTTCTACGAGAACTTTCTGTTACTCAGTTGCTCAGCCTCTCTTCATCGAAGTGAGTAGGGATATAAGGATAGCGCTAGGGTAGGGATATAAGGTAGTGTCTCTTCTAGTAAAGTCATTGGTTGGTACACCTTTAAAAAGCGGTTTAAAATACTCCAGAATAAATATTTGAATGAAATAATTTAAAAACAAATTTATTGTTGACAATATCGTCCTGCTTTTTGTTATGTTAATATTAATTGACGACCATAAAAACGCTTCTACGTTTTGAGACATCGTAATTGAAAATCTCGTCGAGTCCTTTTTGACTGACTGATGTATGACTTACGACTCGTGTTGAACATTTGTATCAATGTATAAATACAGTGGCGTCAGTGGCTTGATAAAAATAAATAATAATTTATTTAGATCTGGAGATTATGGACCAGCAGATTTTGTATTTAGACTTTTGACTAATTCTTGTTATTAAAATAACTATAATTCAAACAAAAATTGTAGTCAACTTAATATTATAAGAACGTTATGATTCGAAGGTATGAATTCTTTTGATATCTAAAACTCCTTTCCATCCATCTGATCCCAAAAAATGGGGCGTAGCGAGAGCGATTAGCTAACCACTAGTCCTGTCATAGCCCTATCGTTATATCCCTACACTTTTCGTAAAATAGAGGTTGAGGAGTTTTCGTAGAAAACTTCTATTAGGAGGCTATATGCTCCACATTGAGAGCGAACATGGTAAATATAATATAAATACTTTGTATATCTATTTCTTTCCCTAAGAGCCTAAAAACATTTACTGTTAGTCATGTATAAAATTAATTTTTGAAACTATCCGTACTGAGATTCGTGCCCGTAAACACCGTAATCAATGTCTACGACGTTGACCACTTGGCTACAGAGGGGAAAAATCTCAGAATTGTTTGTTATCTGCAATTAATAGTATGATATAGTTTCAAATTTGTAAAATATCCTCATTCGACGCTCATGCATTTTTCTGGTCAAGTTGGAATTGAATCAAGTAAGGTATCGTCGACAGGAAATGATCCTTTTGATGGGAACAACAAAAGTGGCTTAAGCTTTGTCAGAACATCGTCAAACTTCGCCCAACCCTTTCTCAAAAACAAAATAATCTAATAACATAGGATGTCGCAGGAAGAATATTAAAAAACAAAAACAGTATTCCTTGGTGACTTCCCCGGTTAAATTAGTGTTTTTTTTTTTTATTGGTGTTCAGGAAAAATGCCTAAATGTTTGCTGATCAGAGAGGGTTGTAAAAAATGTGACGTCACAAAACCAACAAGATAAATCTTATTTATTTAGAGTAAAATTTTTCGCTAGGACATTACTGCACTAGAAATTTTTAAGGATTTAAAAAAGCTTACAATTAAATGCACTTTTGTTAAGATCATATTCACTTTCATAAAAATAGTTTTCACTCATAACAAATGCATTCCACAAAAAATAAATTCTTTCACTAAAAATAAGAAAATATATTTAAGCATTGAAGAAATACATTAGACTTACGCAAAAATATTTTCTCATAGATAAAACAGTTTTCACTAAATATAAATACACACACTTTGAAATCGATAGTTGCACGAAGCTGTAATGAAATGTCACTTATTCTTCTACCCTATATTAAGCCGCCCATATTGTCTTTGCTCCATGCATTAGAATACATTACACAAACCAAACCCGACCAACCCTAACATAACCTACTACAACTTAACTCACTTTGTTAAATGAATCCGTGACTAAGTGGAAACTATTAAAATCAAAGTTTGAGTGTACTAAGTTTTTTTAACCATATCCGCTCCCTATTTGGAGCATATGGCCATCACGCGGTTCCTCCAAGCTTATCTGTCTCCCGCCAGTCTCCTCGCTTCCTCTCAGGTCACCCCAGCGTCCCGTAGCTCCGCCGAATACATCCTATGGATGGTCATCAGCGGCCTTCCAGGGCGACGGAATCCATCTGGTTGGCAGAAGAGACGGGCAGGATTCAAGCTCCCCTGGGGCATCCGCAGTACGTGTCCAAGCCAGGTCCATCGTCGCTGTTTTAATTTGGACGTAATAAGAGGCTTGTCCGTCCGCTCTCTTACCTCCGAGTTTCTGACAAAATCAAACCACCGTCGTACCCCTAGTATTCGCTGGAAACACCTGTTTTCAAAGCACAGTATACGGTTACCATGTGCCTTGGTGAGGTGCCATGAATCGCAACCGTAAAACAACACCGTCAGGATGCATGCGTTGAATAGGTGGCACTTGTTTCTGAACCAAATACTAAGTTAATACTATCTTATCCAAAGTGCAAACTACCGAAATTAAAGCTCAAGTGTACTAAATGAATACTATCTAACACAAAGTGCAATTATTTATAAACCGTTTAAAAATACCGTTAATTCATGTGAGTACAATTTTTTTTGACGAGTGACAATAATGGAGATGGGGGTAAGTATAGCAAAAATCGTGTGATGTCACTTTTTATGGACGGCTCTTTTTGCAGCGCGACAATAATTTATCAAATTGAATATTGAATTCGCATGCTTTTTTTAGTTTCTTCCCACTTTATGACGTATTCAATTGTGTATTTTTTCAAGGCTGAATTGTCGAAATTAGAATTTTTTTTTAACTCAAGATATTATTAATATATCGACTGTGCCTATGCACAGGGGTTTAACTCTCAATTGGTGGATAAAGCATTACATTTAAAGATAAGACAACATTTTTTGTACTAATTTTGAGCTACATAACGATCACGACCGGTTTCGCTAATCGCATAAAAATGTGGAACCTAGTCCAATATAAATTGTGTTTTATTTAAAAAAAAAGATTCACCATTATTTTGTTGTGTTTTTGTTGAATAATACCAATGCTCACAATTAAATACACGTGCAAAATTAATATCGAAATCTAGCTGTTAATTCTGAAATAAAGAATACTTATTGATAATAATTGTTGGCAACGAAAAAAGAATCAACCCTCAATTTTATTGATTTGTCTTTAATATTTTTTTGTAATGTCAGATCAGGAAAATAGAACATTAATTTACGAGTCAACTTTGCATACGTATATTCTTTATTTCAACTTACTTTTTAACGCAAAACCTTTTGAAAATTGGTTAATCGCTGTTACCTAAACACAGCTGGTATCCAGAAAATAATTCTTAATACACTGTTTAATATTTGAGAGTAGTAGGTATTAAAGTCTCCAAATAAAACATATTTGAATAAAAATTCAAAAGATTGCAAAATGTTTATTTTCGTGCAACCAAATAAGAGTGTATCTACATTGATTGAATATTTTCTACAATGCTGCAAATTTTCATTCAATTTTATCTTCTCGTCTGCTCGGTGGATTGCCGTGTTTTGAGCGTTAACCAACATTTTGTTTGACCCAAATAGTTATCCCATGAAGGTGAAAGGCGCCAATCCACCATTCATGAAATATCATCTTGGCCTTCTCGTACCCTTACTTAAACTAAAACACGTCCTTTCCGCACGTTTACACACGCAAGTTGCTAAACGATATTTCACCATTACACTACTTACACCTATTGCAATAATTAGCACTCGAAGTACTTAGTTAGTGGTTAATTAATTCGTAAATTACGTAATAGCTACGTCAAGATTAGCCGCCTACGTTCTTATGGGTTAAACCACAAAACATGAGCGATTTAAAATAAAATTCGAAATTCGGAAAAAAATACTACTTAAAATATAAAATTAATATTGTGATCAATAATCAAAGTTTTTTTCTATATTTACGAAGAAATATTGTAATATTTTTTTTGCAATATTGAAAAAGTCATAATTGTAAACAAATTTTCAATTTACCCTTTTAATATGATAAATAAGTTGATTAATTTATAGTGCAATGAAATCTAGTATAAATCAAAAATATGAAAAACCACATATTTAAAAAAAATTGTGTTCATTTATATCTTAATAAAATGAAAACAAATATTTAATAATATGTATCTGTCTTAATAAATTAAACCTTCAAATATTTTTTTGGTATGAAAAGAAATTTTATTGGAATCTGATGTATATTCAATTAAGATATTAACATTTTCCATCATGTAGCAAAATATTCAACGTTGTTATTAGTTACAGTACGAACTCATTAATTGATTTATGGATTTGTGTTTGAAGGCATGGAAGTCTGCGATTTCTAAATTTCTTCCCAGTCACTGATAATGATCAGTTCTCGAAAAGCAATTTGTGTTGACATGAGCTCCATTATGAGTTCATATGCTCCACATTGGGAGCGAACGTGCTTACAAAAAGTTAGAAGTTGGGGTTCTAGTTCTAATAACTATTTAATGGGCATGTTCATTTTGAGTGAAAATAAGATTTTTACTGGAAAATTAATTATTTTAAAAGAAGTTGATGATAATTTATTTATATTAGATTGTAGAAGTCACTCACTTTTGCTGGTCACATCTACAAGTATCCTAATGTTTTATTCAGGGCAACATAAATAAACGAGGGGCCAGTTTGTAAAGATATTTCACGCTCGGCCAAGTGCTACTTGCTATGTGTGTTTTTTGAAATTGTTATACACGCCAGTGTAACTGATACATTGAATTTTGAGAATCGCAAAATGACATTTGATTTTCAGGAAATGGAGATGACAACTGTATCGCAACACAATTTCCCCGCCACATTCCCAAGAAATCACGAATGTCATCCTCGAATTTTTCTGCAAAAATGCTAATATCAAATGAACTGCTTCTAGGTATTGTTTTTTTTTGTACGGATTTTTAACATCTGCATATTGCATACTAAATCAAAAAAGTGCCACGTATTTGAGTCACAGGTAAATTTACTTTAACAGTAATTTATTAAATAGCATATTTGGTAAATTCCACAGTTAACATTCACTTATTGATTCAAAGATGTCATTAGTCGTAAGACTCGTAAAGGTTTCCCTTATAAAAATCCTTCAGCCAACACAATCTCTTAGCAAGACTTGAATATAAATATATTACTCTTTTTTGCGATAAATTAATGCTTAGAAGCCTGTACCCAACTTATTAACTTCATTAACCGGGAAATTAAGTTCAAACCTCCTGGGCTCCGCTCTTGTTTCAGTAGTATGAAAAAAAAAAGTTATGCTTGTGTGCATCTCTTCTTGTTAACCTTTTTTTTCCTCAATGGCCTACGCGCTGTCAAAAAAATTGTGTCATTACTATCATTTTTAGTTTATGCGTTCGTGGGATTTTGAATATGATTTGTGTGTATGGTTTTCCTCCCTCATCGACATTCAATACAAGTCATAATGTGGCGAGTGTATAATTCTTATTGTCTGGTTCTAATAATAATTTGATTTAGTTTGCATTTACACCGTAGTACCACATTACAATAACATTTGTGTCTAGCTTTACTATTTTTCATACAAAATCATCACTGCATAATTACTAATTTAAAAAACATAGACTTTTTAATGTTTTTGCTCTGAAGATACTGTTTGTTTTTCTTTTTTAATAATACCAGTCTTTTAGTTTTAATAAAACATTCTCGAGTTTAAGAACCAAGAAAAATATTCTAGAATATTACATCTCTCAATCTATATCTTTATGGTTCCAATAATTCTTCATTTTCTTTCACCTTCTAGACCTGATTAAATGGACATTAATAAATGATCTATACGAATGAGCTCAGATTTTTTTTGTATATTACGTATATATACATCACAAAGCCCCCTCGAAAGCACTAACACAATTTGTAAACTGCCTCAGACATACTGTTGACATCCGTTCTTCATTTTGAGTCTCTGTATGACTGACTTGCTTAGTATGCTTTTTTTCTAAAGTATTAAAACTATTCTCCGTCAATATCTCATGTCAAGTAAATTTATTTTCTTGCACTCTATTGCCGTCCGATAACAAAAACAAATTGTGTTGACAAGGCCTATATTTTTATAGATTGAATTTTTGATATCTTTACAAATCGCGGTAAGACGTGACATAGATTGCACTTTTGGAAACCAAAAGGCTATGAGGTAAATTTTTTGACCTTTCCAATAAATTGGAGAACGTTAAACTATTGCTGTGTTTCCTCGATTACATTTTTACTTATTTTGGAATCTTTGAATTCGGAGTGCGTCCTATAATCTATGACATCTTACAATCGCTGTAAAAAACGCCAACGAAGATATCATTTTTTGAGAAGACTGAGAAACAATTATTTATAAAAATCAGACACCGAATCCGACGAAGTTTCAGGAGGATGATAAAAAAAGTTCGTATTAAATACACCGCTCTTCTTCAGGGCCAAGTTTATAATCCTGAAATTATCAAGACTATTAGCTTACATACTCCCAATTTTTAACTATGTGGCTATGTCAAATTTATCAATAGTTCAGTGCAGACATTTGTGTACTTCTCAATAACAATATATATCATTATCTTTCACATTACTTTTTTCCAAATACTGTGCAGATTTTTTGTGCTAGAGCTGCCCAAGTGAACACTTCTTGTACTAGTAAATCCCAACATCTGAATCGCTTATTTCAATAATGCGCTTTTCTTGGTGTAAAATATGCCGACACATTATTTTGACATACCTTGCCGTGCCTTGGCTTCAGCTGTAATGCCATGTATTATAATTTTCATTTACAAACATAAAAAAAACCTACAGTTAGTACCTAATACTTTAAACGCTGTATTTTGTTATTATATGACTCGTCAAACACGTTCGTACACTACTCCGAGAGTGTGTGGGAATGCCGAACGAGCAGAGCTGTTTGCCGTGGTCCGTCCTCATGCGGGCCCAATAGGGCACGCTGACTTTGTCTCAATCAAGGCCAACTTTTAAATTTGACCGATAAATTTGCAACATCATATGGGTAGCGGGATATTCTCGATTCCTCTTTAGATTCAATTTTAACGCTACGGTGGATTCTCAGTATGCGGATACACAGGATACTTAATACCACTTAAACTAAGTGGCTGAGCAAGTCACATTTTCTTTTTTTTCTCTTTCTATCTTTTCTTTTTTTAAGCACAATAGTGCGTGGTTAAAATATCAGTCCCGTACAGCTCTGCATCGGGCCAATAATATGACGTACAAATTCGTTTCTTTTCTTGATCGTTATTGCTTTATGATTGGCGACCGTGAAACAACGGCTTCATACATATAACGGGTGGAGGTAGAACAACCAACTTGTATTAAATGACTTCTTTGTTAAAACAAAGCTTTCGTTATGACTTTAGTATCGGTACTTTAAAATAAGGGTGGATCTAACAATGAATATAAGTGTCTTATAGTCGAAGAGATGCCATTTATTTTTAAATTTGAAATAAAATGCGGCATAATGTGACGCAGGAAACATTTAATTTATTACAACTTTACTTGTTTTATTAGTTAACCACCAAATGTGTCAATTGCCGTGACTCACAGATATGTCAAAAACAAAAATGTGACTAGTAGGTCGTGCAACAAAGAAGAAGAGTGTCGAGTAATGATAATTTATTTTTAAAAATTTCCTCCGGTAAAAACAACACGGTTCCCCAAATTAGTAATCAAGGATACGATGCTCATTTTATTAATATAGCCACCCAGGTTTAGATAATTATTCCTATCACGTTTTCTCGCGTACAATTCATTTGAATTTATTAACATAATGCATTCATATTTACCTGGCAGATTATAACAAGTTGATTTCAAAACGTCTTGTATTTTTTATTGTCATTTATAATATTTATCAAATATGTAAGGATGTTTATCAATAGAATTTGCTGTACTGGACGATTGTCAAGATTTATTCATAGTCAACGTTTTAATATAAGCAAATTAAACAAGTTGTTGTCATCTCTCATATCGTCGTTGTTCTGGAAGAATACACTCACTGAAAAATACTTGTTTTGAGTAAGTGAACTTTTAAGTTTGTAAAATTTTTGAAATGTCGTACTTTTTTCATTTTGTTTGTTTGTACAAAACTGTTTTTTAGTAAAAGTATAATTTATTAAAAATATGTTTGTTATTTCATACGATATAGTTCGAAATAAAAAACATTTCGGTATAAGTAACTTAATATCTCATTTTTTCGATTTAGTGTTTTTTTCCAGAACAACGATGATATGTTGATAACTTTGATGTACTGTCAATTCATTAAATTTTTATTATTTTTCTAGTACTTACAGCAAAGATTTTTTCAAAATTCCTACCCTATTCATTCCAAAAAAATGGAAATAAAATTATTTGCTTTTAACCAATCCAACCCCCATTTCATACTACTACCCTTCCCGATTAGTAAACTTGAGTGGCTGACTGAAATCAATTTTGAATATTTCTTAAGGAGTTTTTTTACCATGTCCGCTCCTAGTTTGGAGCATATCGTCTCCTAATGGGGGCATCTCAACAGAAATTTTCTACGTAAACTGCTTGTTACTCAGTTACTCAACCTCTCTTTTTCGAAGAGAGTAGGGATAGAAAGATAGAGCTAGCATAGGACTAGTGGTTAGCTAATCACTAATCCATAATTCGATTGAAAAATCAATTTATAAAACTATCCGCATCGGGACTTGAACCCGAGATATCCGTAGCCATAGCCAACTACGTTAGCCACTGCACCACGGAGCCGACTGTTTTTTACCGTAGAGGAGTTTTTTAACCCAAATATATATAAAATAATTTTACATTTATGAAATAGATGGATTTCTACAATAAAGTTTTAATCATTCAAAACTATTTATTTATTCACTTTACCCATACAGCTTTTAATCAAATAACATCAACACATGGAAACCAAAAATAACAAACATTTTTTATCAATATATGTAATTCAATAGAAACGCTACAATCTTCTTTGGGTAATTGTTATAAAAAAAGGTATAAATTAATAGTTCAATACATTTAAAAATAATTTCTGATTTCAAACGAACTATGGGCGATCGTTATGACTGACATACTTAGATGAAGGTTTAAGATAAAAATGAAATCGTACTGCCAAATACGCGAACGCACTATTATCAAATGACAAATCGTCGGTAAAGGAGATCCCTCTATCTGCATCTCTCTTTATCGTCAGTGGCAGTCCTCACCGCAATATCCCTGACACATCTTTTCCCGGTAACACCACCTTAAAACGACGCCAAAGGAAGGCGGACCTTGGTACAACTCGGCTTAGCAGACGATCCTTAAATCTTTCTCAACCAACATGTTGGCGTCGCATGTAATATCTATTTTTATTATAACATTCCCAAGGACTACAATAGAACTACATCAGAATCTTTGAGAAGCGGTCAAGAAGGATGGGAATTGTATTATATAACGTCATTATATTCGTATAAAGATGTTGTTTATAAAATTGGACACCGACAAAATTTAATAAGTGCCCAAAATTCTTAGTAATATCACTAGTGTTGCGAAAAAGAGAGTCGGAGAAAAAACGGAAAAAAACCAGAAAAACTTGGAAAAAACAGGGAAAATCATGAATTGTAGAATATGATATTTTTTATGTTTTTTTCAACGTATTGAGTCCAGATGCACATATAAATATGTTTCTCATCGAAATCAACTTCATACAAAAGCAGGAATGTTTCTGTCAAAATGATGTGTTGACTTCAAGTATAAATACATAGATGTGACAAGTGATCCGATATTGAATAAAGCTCCTTACTTCCGTCTCTATCATCGAACTTATAACTCACCGTAACCTCAAAATTGTGGAAACAGTATTGGCTTACGTAAATGCCACGCTTTTGAAATAAGTGTTACCAAATGCTGAAAATGACATACAGTTCAATTAATATTATAATTTTTGGATTATTGAGATTTTGTACACTTCCTTGTATTTTGTCACTAAAGACCCGGGTTTCGCCTTTCGGCATCTTCAGGCATTCGAGCGCACGAATGGACTCGAATTGACCGAGTAAGTAATATTGATCGAGTCCATTCGTGCGCTCGAATGCCTGAAGATGCCGAAAGGCGAAACCCGGGTCGTTAGTGACAAAGTACATGGAAGTGTACAAAATCTGAATAATTCAAATTTGATATTGAAATTCCATCAAGCACCCTCAGTCGATGTCTTAAATTTCTTAAATTAATATTATAATTGTTTTTCCCGGCCTCGCATCTTTAAATATATGACTTGAGCAATATTTTAATTATGGCTTATTACGTAGCTAATTCAAATTCACAATGTCAGACCTTATAGCCTATGTTTTTGGATGTATTCTCACTTTTGTGATGGCGTCGTGCAAAATTAATATAAAGTAAGTAGGAAACAATATTTTCATTGTGTCCTTTAATCGTTTTTAGTTACTGATGCCAGGGTTCTTCCCAATAAAGTTGATGTTAGACCTGATTGTATGGTGGGGATGATATGGTGTGATCTGCGCGGGGGTAAATACATTAATAATCTCGAGCTTTTATTATTTATCTAAATCTTTTTTATTCATTATCCATCCTCGAGAGGCGGACAAACCAACAATTAATATTACTCGACGGCAAATGGTTATAATGATTATCGCAAGTGTGTGACGCCGACCCAAAAAGGACGTCGCGACGTCACAGCGACCGCTCTGACAGCCTTACAATGGAATTTACACCGGGAAACAGCACAGCAATTAAATTTACTAATTCGCAATTTTACGGTCATCCGCTTCATTGATCTACCGACGCTTTTTTGCACTAATAATAATTAATAATTGCATATTCACATATGACAATATTGTATTCAAGTTAAAGTTATTTTACAAATACAATTTTTAATATCTCTTACTGTCATTACCTCAGAAGAGTTTTATTTAGGCATATCCATTATTAATGTAATGTAGACATGACAGAGATTAACGAGAGCAATTTGCTTACTGTTAATTCTTTCCTAACCATTTCCGAAAAAAAAGGTTGAGCGGCTGATGATTTTCGATAAGCGAATTTTCGCGAGATGCGTCATTAGCAGTTTATATGCTCCAATTTTGACGGGACATTGTCATCAATATATTACATTTACATATTACAATTAACCATATCTGTAGCCAAGTGTTCAGCGTCCACATCTTCACATATTCTTCGGTCGCACATTACATAACACTTCAATAAATTAAATTTTCACTCAATTTATGAATTTATGTTCAAAAGCATGGATTTATGTGTAGTCTTTAATCCCCCCATTCATCCGACCCTAAAAAAATGGCGTATCGAGAGTAATTACCTTACTAGTCATACCCTCGCCCTATCCTTCTACCCCTACCGTCTACGAAATGAAGGGTTTAGCGACTGAATAAAAACCAGCTCTCGCATATGAACTTTTGCTGCGATATGCTCGATTATAAGTATTGATGTTCAACATTGGGAGTGCACATGGTTTAGAAAAAGTATTCAGCTCGCTACATCTTTCCTTTCCCGAGTTTTGAGCAGTAAACGATAAAATTACAATCTGCATTCCGGACAAGGCAGGCAGTAAAGTCAATGAAATATAATCTTACGTACACATTACCCATAAATAGAAAGAGAGCCATAATGATTGTGAAAAACACTGCCGGGACA
The DNA here is from genome assembly GCA_022494535.1 of Himalopsyche phryganea. NCBI lineage: Eukaryota > Metazoa > Arthropoda > Insecta > Trichoptera > Rhyacophilidae > Himalopsyche > Himalopsyche phryganea. The sequence goes on along the minus strand of JAGVSL010000076.1, from coordinate 2,574,675 downwards.
TTAAAGAAACTAAAAAATTAGTCACTTTGTAGATAGGAATCGAAAAAATGAAAGAAAGAAACCGACTTGAGCAATATTCGTTGAAAACTTTGACGGCCATTCGCGCATTGAATATTAATTGAACAATATCAAACAGTCAAATGCAGTTCCGAGAATAATAAAAAAGCAGGAAAAATTATCTTGGTTTATTAGGTTTTAACTGGAATGCGATTGGAGACACCTGTATGCATAATAGATAGAAATAAAGATGCTATGTAATATAATATAATATATAGTGATTTTGGTCTATTAAAACAATCGAGTATTATAATAGAAGCGGTGCCTATTTATGGAAATGAATTGTTGATCTTCTCATAATACACGTGTTTATTATAAATACTTTTTTTGTAAATATGTCCACTTCCTTTGAGTATATGATCTTCTAAAGTAGCATCTCAAAAGAGTGGCTTTTTTATTATAAGCTTAATTACATTACAGCTAACAACCAAATCGTCATATATTTTTAAATTACATGAGATCAACTCGATGAGAAAATACATCACCGTACGGGTGCACCCGAGATTTCTAATGTTAAAACAGGACTAATCATAACATGATATCGATCTTGTCGCAATGATTTATTTTGAATAATCTGAAGTGTCTTCAGATGCTTGTGGTGAGCATAAGTCCATACCGGACTTGGTCGCTAGGGAAAAGCCATTTCCGCCAAGACCAAGAGGCTGTAATTTGTAAACTTGCATTTGTTATACAGTCATCCAATCCCAATTTGGAAATGGTAAGAATCGAAAGATGGGGCTAAGAAAATATCTGTAATTAGCGCATGGCTCTCTCTGTGAGCCGATTTTAAAATCGGATAAGCTGTGCGTGAGAAAAAATGCCTTCTGCAAAAAGCAATAAATTTATTTTTGTATTAAATCAGGAGCTTAAGGTGGAGAGGGATTTCTGCCTTGAAAAAAAATCGATATTACATTTATGCATATTAATTGAAATGCACATTTGAGTAAGACTATCTAGTTAAACTAGAATAATATTCTCAACGTTGGTAAAAGGGGGAAAGGAACAAAAAAGGTTGGAACCCCTTATGCTAAAAAGACAAATGCAAAGATAGACGCAAATAGGAACGGGTGCGCACATAAACAAATACGTGACAAATTTGAATTGACCGAGTCAGTAATATTGATCGAGTCCATTCGTGCGCTCGAATGTCTGAAGATGCCGAAAGGCGAAACCCGGGTCGTTAGTGACAAAATACATGGAAGTGTACAGAATCTCAATAATTCAAATTTGATATTGAAGTTCCATCAAGCACCCTCAGTCGATGTCTTAAATTAAATACATGACAGCTTCGCACAAAATAATATAGTTATATTGAAAATATGTATAATACATTCAACGTAATATTTTAATGTTTTTTCTGTAATTTTTATTTCATGAGTATACAAGAATAATTCTAATACGTTGTGCCCAACATTCTATGTGAGCTATTGTCGCTTTGCGCCATCATCATTGTGCTCATATACCAATATGGTCACCAGTATTCCAATATATGGCACCTTAGTATGAATTGTTATATTTTTTTTATTGTTGTAGAATATTATATAATAAATTCGCTGCATAGTGGGAGCGGTCATTGTTGGCAACGTAAAAGGGTTAAATAAATTCGTATAATCATTCAGAATGTTGGCAGCATCGGTCCATTTATCTTTTGCTTAATTAAAAGCAATATCAACTGTTATAATTGCAGTCCTAAATCTGCGTCTGTAAATCCTCCAGATGTCACTTTATCGCGGCTATCTCGATAAAACGCATGCTTTTTAAATCCACCGCAATTTACTACTATCGATTTCAATAAAAAACAAAAACTCAACATCTTAAACCATTTTAAAACATCGCTTATATCTAAAGTACTTACTACTGAGTATAAAAATATCTACCTACTGCATTCGCACCAGTCGGGTTGTTTCAAACGTGACGATTTCAATGAATAATACAATTAAATATTTAATTATTTAAGCTGCTAATTATTGCAGGGTTCCTTACCTTTAATTTTCTAGAGAACCTTTAAGAAAGCAACGCATCCAAAAATACAATATACTAATGAGTACCCGGCATGCGTTGCAATGCCACACAAAGAAAGAAAGGATTTGTGTTTTAATTCTGTTTATTGAAGTGCTTTTGGATACACAATATTTTTTTTTCGTCTGGTGCGTACACGAATAAATCAGAAGGTTTTTCCGAAATGTCGCTATTTGTACGAATTTGATTATTTTTTTAGATTTTAGATTTAAATTTAAGAAACCTTCACGGGTGTGCGCACAATAACTCACCAAAGTTTCATCGAAATGGGATGAATGGTAAAGGTAAATATTTTCATCTATCCCAAACACGGTCGAAAATATTGTGGTTTTGCTAAGTTTTAATTAACTTATGGTGCTTAAATCATAGGTGACTCGTTTCCGTGGATACTATTCGACATGTTTCAAAACTCTTAAGGACCTCTTCCTCAAGAGATTTTAGGTTTCCTTATCATGGGTGTATGCGATGCGTCTACAGTACATTTTTTTTTACTATAATGTAATTTTTACTTACAATCGGTATCTTATCATGTGTGGAACTTATGACAGGACATATAAAATAAGCTTTAATGTAGATTTATGTCAGATTATATGGTAGATGTAGCGATTTATTCAATTCATAAAAAACACTGAAGTATTTTTGCAAATCTATGCATGTGCAGAGTGTGTTAGAGTTTGTTTGTGTTATAATAAAGTTATATTTTTTAAAGTAGTACATATTTATGTTTTAAAAAATATCAATGGGAAGACTGTTGTTGTTTATCTGGAATAACAACCGCTGTGGTGTGGAATTTGATAAGACCATACGCATTTCTTGTTTTCATTTCTGCCGTTGAAAATACTGATTCGCATATTATACACATTTTCTTACTCAGTTTAAACTGTCCCAGTTTGTTTTATATGATGACAATAGACTATTTACATGGAACATCATGTTAGAAGCTAAGCTCCAAATGTAGTTAAAGCTTTATTTAAAGATCAATGAGTTCATCTCTGTTTAAGTCAACATTCTTCACAAGCGAATACATGGTTAAATCTTCATCTAATCAAAATAAAATAAATACGTTCCATAAAGTTTGTCAAGTGCTCGTATGCTTTTAATAACGTTCTATATAAATTCCTCAAGAAATAACAGTAGTTATAGAAACACTGAATTTTAGTTTGAGATGCGATCGATTGACTGACATCTTACGTATTCTCTATAACAACTTCTGTTTAGATGCTTTGTTAGGGGTACAATGGTCCAAATTACAGAAAATTGTGAAAAATATATAATGAATTTCTAATAACGACATACATTTTGCTCCTTAGAATGTTTACAGATCTAATTTTGTCATCATTATGAAAGTTTGTTTTACAAATACCTACCATTAGCGAGCTCGAGATAAATCAACAGTGTACCACAACACTTACCTAATTAGTAGCCCGTTTAATTGAGAGCAATTCAGCTTCATGACCCCTCATGCAAAAATATTCGCCGTCGTAACACTAAAACAATCCTAAAGTCACATCGTGAACTGGCTTCATCTTAGACACCTCACCTTTAATGCGATCCCTTTTTATTAGTCAGCATTGATGGATATATTATGATAGTAAAGTCGAATGCTTGTTGCAAAAAAATGAATGTATATTTGTGTTTTTACATCTAAGTTAAATAAGTATTGTTTCTTAGACAGTTTCAAAACAAGCCCCAGCATCGTACCGAGCCCTTTGAGCCACAGCCGACCGGGTTTGTGTTGTCCCGTGGCTGCCGCGCGTTGAAATATTTCCTGAGCAGCGGCTAAAACACATGCAGCGAGGAACGCATAAACATTTGCATATCGTCCAATAAATTCCGCCGCCACTGCCATCTAGGGCGAACTGGGCTTGTCCCCGCAATGAGAACATCAACCCAAGGCTCGGGTTTCTATAAAGCATCATCAACCCTCTCTTAAATCCCAAGAGTAACCTTAAGACACTCCACTACAGCCGTCGACTTTACACCTCTATCACAATGACATCTTCTTTTGCAAATGGTTGTCTGAAAGAAGATACTATTTGATGTTTAAAATTCAACATAAATCGTTCAGAGTCCAAACCTCCTTTTTCTCAAGCTTAAATTAACTTTAAATATTCAAGGCAAAAAATAATATAAAACCTAGACCAGATGGAAAGCATTTTCATATTCGATTAAAGTATGCAACATTCAAAAAACTTCAATTCGGTATTCTAGAAAATGTACGTTCACTATTTTACAAATGAATGAAAAATATGAAATCACAACAGATACTGTAACTATTTTGAGAAAAGAAACATTTCTAATGGTCCAACATTACTTATTTCTAAACTTTTAATAAAGCATAGCCCAAATAATACAATTGCATGTTCTATAATTTAAGACATCGACTGAGGGTGCTTGATGGAATTTCAATATCAAATTTGGATTATTGAGATTTTGTACACTTCCATGTATTTTGTCACTAACGACCCGGGTTTCGCCTTTCGGCATCTTCAGGCATTCGAGCACACGAATGGACTCGAACTGACAGACAGTAAACAGTGTCTAACGTTTATATAGAAGATACAAATACGACAAATATTATTTACGTGGTAAGATATTATACGTCTGAGAGCCACACTGATACCTGAGTTAAAATTTCGAGAATTGCTTTAATCCTTATTTTGTAAACACCACATTTACAGAGTGGCGAATTGTCGCTTTCCAACTTCTTATGGACTTCCATACAATAATTGATCGAAGGGAAAGAGGTTAAACGCTTTATATTTCTTTGATATGTATTTTTGTTGTTAGAAAGAATTTTTTAGAATAAAATTGTTTAAATCGGTAATAATGTAAGGTACTTTTGTGTTTGATAGTTGAATTAATCTTGATAAAAACGGTTTTGCTTTGTTTGGTGTATTACGACAGCCATCGCAACCATCAATCCCCAATTCTATACTTCAATGAGTTGTTTTATAAATGTAACCCTATTCAACATAATAGATGTTTGCGATTATTCAAAACACCATACCCAAGAGTGAATCGTGAATTATTAAGACGGAATAATAACTATCAAACTAGCCTTGGCCTTTTCATTGTCAACGATTTATTCTCTGTCGGTAAATATTCCATAATTCCACGGACCATGTCTTTTTCGCAAATTGGTAGATTATCACAAGATTAGCCAACCACCTGAGATGGTAATTTTATTTACAACTGTATTGGTCCGGAAATTTACGAATAATATATTTACATGTACACAAATTATGAGTGATGTTAAGTCAACCAACTTGCTTAAACAAAATATACATTTGATAGTGTCAATAAATGTTAAAAAGTTTTCAAAGCTTTGAGTTTTTGAAAGCTCGGCAGGTGTTCTAAGGCCCTGCAGTGGCCGTCGTCCAGTCTGTCTCGTTATAAGGAGGCTTTTTAAGCCTAAGCGACCCTTAACGCGCAAGGCTCTCTCGCGCGTCTAACAGCCGAGCCTAATTGACAATGGGGCGATCTTTTCAATATAAATAAACGAGAGTGAGTGAATGAACGGTGTGAGAATTGTAATAATGTGCGCCCGTTACGCATTCAGAGGGTTAATAAACCAATCGACACGCTTAAAGAATTCTGCAGCCGACTGACTAACGGGTCAGGTTGGACTAAAAGAATTCGGGCGAACGATTTGGTCATGACATTGTATTTAGAACCCTTTTATAAATATAGTACATTTTTTTAAATAAAACAAACTCAAAGTAAATAAATCTAAATATGATTTTTGACGTCATATTTTGATGAGTATTCAATATACCACTAAGATAATTCAGCTTCCTACCCAAACTTATTAGAACAACTCAGTTTTATACAATATTGAGAAATAAAACGATGATTCCATCGAAAAATAAAAGCGATTGATTCTATTATACCTTTAATTACCTTAGACCGGGAACATTTTGGTCTTACTAGTATTAAAGAATACATTCGGAAACTCGTAACCGCGCAGATTGGTAAAATGAAAGCCCTTGTTCGTTACCACTCGGCTAAGTGGCGATTTATTTCACTTTGTAAATACATTTTCTATAACACGATTACCTCGTATTTTGCTCTTTTCTAAGACACGTCTTCAATCACATAAAACTGTCATAATTTTATATCAGTATCAATTAACAATTAATTATTATAAAAATAATTATTTACAACACAACAAAAAATCTGTACGCATCACACACAAACTCATCCAACATCAACTTTTATTTTTAGTTTGTATATTGTAGATATTCTTCTATTCATTTTTTTAAATATAATTGCAGCATTTGGTATCAATCTATTCTAGAATTCTAGCAAAGCGGGAGTCTGTTGAAATTAGCATTATTCAAATTAAAATTGTATGTATTATATAATATAAATTAGTTATTAGTTATTTATTTTTCGTAGTAATATTATTTATATAACTAACGTCTTTTCGAAAAAATCCGACCCATTGTTTAAATAACTTAAAAAGCTCAATCACTTTTATGAAACTCTTCAATTTTGAGTACTTAGAGGTATCAGGCGAGCAGAAACGAATCCGGGTAGAGAGACTAAGTACTCGTGCAACACACATTTTGTATGAACTTTCTTTTGGCGCGATTTCTTGGCACTCATCTCGACATTACTCTTATTATACTTTTTACTGCCGCTTTTTTTTTATCTTCAATTAGTTTTATTTTTGTAAAATAGTATGTTATGCAGCGTGCATACTGAATCTCAAAATATCTCGCGTGTATTTTAGAATTTACTCTACGGCAATCGAGAAATAAAACATTGCTTTTTTATATTATGAAGTATTGTATTATGTTTCTGTAATCTTTAGATATTTATGAATTAATAAAAAGTTTCTTGAACTGTTTTCTGATAAAATGACTTTGTTTTATAAGTACAACAGTGGAACAATTATTTTTTTCAATGTCCGCTCCCAACGTGATGCATATGGTCTCGTAATGGAGGTATCTCAACAAAATTTTTCTGTGAGAACTGCTTGTTACTCAGTTGCTCAACCTTTTTTTTCCGAAGAGAGTAGTGATAGAAGGATAGGGCTAGGACAGGACTAGCGTTTAGCTAATCGCTCTCGTTACGCCCCGTGAGGATCGGGTGGGTGAGAGGGAATTTTAGACATCACAAACACTCAGACTACTAACAGAAATCCATAAAAAGATTGAAAGATTAATTTATGAAAACCGTCCGGTCGCAGGATTGAATCCAAGACATCCGTAACCATTGTCAACGACGCTACGTTTTCAGACTGTTGAAATTGCCCATCATCGTGAGCATTTTAAATATTTTTTATTTTATGTTTGCATTTTAACTTTTGATATAAAAAGGGCACATATCATGAAATCGTCTCATATATAAATGCAGTGCTAAGCACAATAATTATAGTAGGAAGACGTTAAACCGAAATAGCTATCGACTAACTTATAAAATTTTGTAGAAGTAAATATTCATTTTGATATTTTATCGTATTTTAATTTCTATGAGTTCTACCAATTCAATCAACACAATTATACTATCTGCAATCTAGGCAAGTGGTAGAAACCAATCTACACCACTAAATGTGCACTATATGGCTATTTTTTTAAAATTTTAACTGAATTAATTCGATTTTAATTAATTATGTTCGAAGCTATATGAGCTACCCTCTTCATTAATGACTTAATTGATCAATTTTAATCACATGTAATTTAATTGGTTATATCAATACTTTACTTTTGTTTTTTATCTAAATCTTTAATACAATTATCTAATAAAATTATTTAATTTCATTTATTTATTTTCCACATGAATTTTAATGAAATTCCAATCATATAAAGTAAATAAAAATAAATCGATGCCGTAACTTTGTGCAAATTTATTTGTAATATAAAATTACTATGTTAATTTTAATTTTATTTAATGCATTCTGTATTTTTCGAGTGCATGCGACCGCGCGCACTTGTAGGTATTAGGAGAACAGAAGTTTGCTAAGGTAAAATAAAATTACTCGCGGGTGCATCACGTACGTCAGATGACGTCGCGGGTACATACATATTTACACACTTCGTTCATACCAAACTTCATGCAATATTGGAATCTCCCGAGGAAAATGGCGGGATATTTATTTTTTGAGAAATCATTTTGATATTATGTTTCGTAAACTCATACATTTAATCAATATATTTTTTTACTTTCAGGCATAATTGAAAGATGATGTTTGAGCGAAGTATTAGGAGCGCAGGGAAATAATTCAACAGCAGGTATTAATTTATCGAATTTATTTATAAGCCGATATCTCTAAAATCTGTTTTTAGAAATGGTATATATACTAGAATAATTTAAGAGGGGAATTTATTGATAGCAACATGTGCATTTTTCGTTTTATTGATTGGATTGACATTTACGTGGTAGAACTCCAGTATAATTGAATATAATTGTATCATATTATTCGTATTTTTCATCGGGAAAATTGATTATTGGTTCACATAGCATCATCACTAAGCCATAGAAGTCTGCACGGGATCGGGTGGGTAAAGACAAATAAGATTCGTGCCTGGGCTGGGCTTGGGTAAGGAATTTAATTTTTAAAAAAATATTTATGACTTATTTTGGTTTTTTTACTCAAGTAATTTATTTCGTATTAATAAATAAAATGTATTCATTAAAAAATGGATACCGATAATATTGTAAATGAATAAATCTGGCTTTTTCCGGGCCGAGAGAAATTAATCTGGGCTTCGGGCTGTGTTCGGACAACACGTGTGATATTAAGACAAGGACGCGGGCCTGACGATTTTGGGCTCGGACCAGGTAATTTTATCGAACAACGAAGTGCCTCACAGAAAGCTAGATCCGCACCACCACACTTTGTGTTTGTGTCGTCAGAAAAAAATTATAATATCCCAAACATCGCTGCATAGACGTGGTTTTGAATCGTGCACTGACGTGCTTACAGAAATAAAGAAGTTTTTTCACCATATCCGCTACAAATGTAAAACACATGGAATCCTAATTAAACATCCCAATAGGAATTGCTATATGAGAACTTCTTGCTAGCCAGTAGCATAATTTCACTTTTCATAAAGAATAAGTGAAGTAGGATGGGTGGAATGACTAATAGTAGCCTAATAGCTCTCTCTATGTTCCATTTTTATGATCGTATATTACATTACAGACATCCTTTAGTTTGGACACAGATCGACTGAAAAATTATTATGTGAAAATGTCCATTGCGGGATTTGAGCACTCGACTCACGCAATCGAATAGGACGAAGTGACAACTCGGCTACAAGACCGTAGTACAAATAAAGTAAAAAGAGTTAAATTTCCTACGTCCATACGGAAAACATTGCATGTTTTCAGTGTTGGCTTTGCAAAGTTGTGACGTTTGGCAGGGGCGGCGGCTGACTTTGTAGCGGACCCCTCATTACCATACGTCGCGCAATTCTCCATATCACCCTCCACCCCACTCCGCCTCCTGGATGGCCGCTCGTTCCACGATATTATTTCATGCAGCTGACAGAAAAAAAAATATAAACTATATTCAAGCATATTTGTTATAAATCATAGTTATAAATGTTAATTAGTCAACCTCAGCATCTTGGCGGTAAGAGCGATCAGAAGGAGACATGTTCGATTCCTAGTTATGTTTAGTATGGAATTTAAAATAGATTTATTCCACTTAACATTCGATCTAGGGCACGGCTCATTGTTATTTGATTTAACTGTAATTGACTTAAAATACAAAATTCTAGACATCACAAACATCCATGCCTACAGAAATACATAAATCGATTGAAAAATCAATTTATGATACTGTCCGTACCGGGATTTGAAGCCAACGACGTTGAGCACTGCACCAATTATCTTTATGATGGTGGCGATATGAGTTTCATTGTGTTTTATGTGTTTTTTTCTCAAATACTTGTCAAATGATGTCGGCAGTGTTTTACGCTCTTCTTCTAAGTAATTTCGATCATTGTGATTATAGCCAACGATATAATAATAAATTTTGTAAAAAATGCGTGTTTTATTTTAAAAAAAACTGAATTACAAAAATGTCTTCCAAAGTGAGACATATATAATTCATCCATCCCTTATTGCGGAGAATCATAATGAGCATATTATTATTGTACTCAGTAATGCAAAGTAACTTTCACGGTATGGGTGGTGAGTGTGTGGGATTACAATGGGCTATTCCAATTAAAAATGAATGGCCACATCGTAAACAACAATATATGAGGTTTACGAACACTCCTGGCTTCCATATACATTGACCTTTTCACTATGCTTGTAACAATGTTATAATTTATATCTAACTTTATATATCATCGCGTTCTGACGAAAAAAGCTTAGTCGAATTGTCGTGTATTGTATTTATACCAAAATGTTTAGTTTTCCAAGATATACGTCTAGTAAAAAACAAGGAAATACATGGAAATTAATGAAAATGTTTTGAAAAGCTTCTCATGGAAACGCCCCCTCAACAGCTAAACTAGTTTCCAACTGTTCAAAGCATGAATTATTATAAGTATTTATTTACGTTGTACATAATTTTTGTAATTTTGATTATTTATCATATTTATTTCTCCATTAGCAGACTGAAAACCCACATTATTATAATATCTTGGCCTTACTTTATGAATATATCAACGGTGTTTTGGCGAATTGATATAATTCTCAAAATTGAAATTGTTCAGGAGAGAGTAAAAACTGTTTTTATCGAAAAAATTTTAAATATGGTGAGTTACGTCATGAATCTTTTAAATGCACTCCTGTAAATTCTCATACTTGCAGATACGGGATTATACGTAGGGATTCTCGATATAATATGATGTTCCCCTAACAAAAAGGGGTCAATTTATTTTTCTATTTTAATATCATTTGGCCGAGATCTGCTCTGTTGTCTTTAAAATGAGATTCAATCATCAACTCATTTTCGTATTTTTTGAGGGTTAAATTAATTGGCCAAAACACACTCGAATTATTATGATAAAGTATTCATTTTTTATCAATCGAATTTAAACATCTAGAATTTTCATTCAGTCAAAAATCAAAGTACATTAAGTAGTGAGGTACAATAGTTATGTTTCACATGGTGAAACATACAACACTGAAATATTTCCTTGAAATAATCAATTTAATTAATATGCATGACTAATGTTATTTTTACAGGTATTATTACTCTTAGTTTTACTGTCATTTTTTTTTAAATGAATCTGTAAAACTGATCTGAACTGTTTATAAAAATATACACGAGTGCTTAATATACAAATCCTATGGACGCAAAAAAATAAAAAGATAAACATTAAAATATATTAACAAATAGATTAACAAAAAAAAAATGATACACAAATTTAAGTAAATTTCTATAGGGCAGGGGTTTTTAACCTTATTACGGTAACGGGAGTGTTTGACATTTAAGATAATAGTGGGGGTAACACGTCAGATGTCTAAAAAACAAGATTTAACTTTTTTTTTGTGTATTACACTTTTTATATTTTTACTAAATTGTTATAGATCGATTAATTATACGTTTATTTACAAGCACAGTGTGCAAGCCTTGACGTTGCATTTCACTTACCAATTTCTCAATTTTGGGAGTGTAAGATAATAATCCCAATTGTACAAAATCATCGTAAGTTGAGGTTTAGTTTTTGATCTTATTATGTAAAATGGTGAAAAATAAGTATTCGCACAAATATATGAAACCATAACAGGATTTAATTTTATAAGATCCTTTTTTCAAACGAGGGTACTTTTTATAGTCTGCTAAATTCCACAAGTTTTAATACGGCTCATTTTGAAAACCCAAATTCTCTTCTTCAATTTTTGATATTTTTTCTTGAAAAATTTCCGTTATGGATTTAGAAATTTCAGTAATTTATATGGGTGTACTAAAATGATTAACACCAATTGGTCGATTAAAGTAAATTGCTGGAAGAGTTTCATAAAATTCGTAATATAAAATTTTAGGTCAAAACTATTTTCATCAATCATTCGGGCGTATGAAAATAGTTTCGCGGGCGCGTGTGCACCCGTGGGCACAAGGTTAAGAACCATTGCTTTATTAAGAGATTTCGTAGATCTGAACACTTCGAAGCGCTGTCCTTATTATTGTCACCACCCATCCTTTCTTTACCCAATCATGAGACTTAAAAGGGCCGAAGAAAGAGCAACTGGCTAACTACTAGCTCTCTTAAATACAGGGTGAGAGGTCTCCGTCAGAAGTCCACATAATACGAGCTGAAAGCGGAAAAATATATACACAGGATTTGCATATGAACGAAATTTTGTTGCTCACACGAAATCGAAAGGAAAAAAAACAATGTTTTAAATACATCCATTTTAAAACTCTCGAGACTGCAAAACCTTTTTTTATAACATTTCCGCCCCCAATACGTAATATATCGTTACATCAGTTCCAAAGTGTAATTTGTCAAAAATGTAGAGCTTTAAGTTAAGGATGAGGAAATGCTTAGGATATCGAAATCTACCAGTTCCAATATGTAACAATTGGTAATCTGTGATTATTTTAGAATGACAGAAATGATTGTTACTTTATATGCAAACAGTAACAACTAAGAAAATCCTCTGAAAACCTCTGAAAACTCATTATTAATATTAGAAAAAATAAAATTATGTTTATAGTATTATAAATATATGTATATTTTAGATAATCCTAGAATTTCATTAAAGTTTACAAAAATTATATGAACCGTAGATTAAACCTACCCAAAATCATGTCAGTTGGTAGCGTCGTTGTTTACGGTTACAGATGTCTCGGGTTGATTCCAGGTGCGGACGGTTTTCATAAATTGATCTTTCAATCGATTCATGGATTTCTGTTCGTAGTCTGAGTGATTGTGATGTCTAAAACTCCCTACCACCCATCTGATCCTCACGGGGCGTAGCGAGAGCGATTAGCTAACCACTAGTCCTGTCCTTGCGCTATCCTTCTATACCTACTCTCTTAGAAAAAAGAGAGGTTGAGCAACTGAGTAACAAGCAGTTATCATAGAAAAATTCTGTTGAGATACCTCCATTAGGAGAGCATATGTTCCACGTTGGGAGCGGACATGAAAAAATCATGTTTCCTTATTATATCTATATGAACTTCTATTGCAGAATCTCAGTGGTGGTTTTATGAAAAATTGTTGTCAGTCAGTCGCTTAGCATCTCACATCAAAGATGATAAGAATAATTTTCCGGTTATAAATAATTGCTCTTTGTATTAGATGGTATTCACTTGGTACACTTGAACTATTTTATCTATGTGATAATATTTTTTCGTAAGTGTAATATATTTCATATACAACTCACTTTATTTTTAGTGAAAGAATTTGTTTTTTGTGAAATGTATTTGTTATAAGTTAAAACTATTTTTATGAAAGTGAACACGATCTAAGCAAAAGTGCTTTAAATTGTAAGCCATTATTATCTTATGGACGAGGCTGTAAGTTAGGTAATCATTATCTCTACACCTCGTTTGATGGAAGAGAAAATATCAATACATTTGGACTCAAATAAAAAAGCAATGGACGAGAGAGTATGTTTGGGAATTCGAGCTTGTATCCCCATAACTAAATTGGACTAACGCACTAGACTAGAGCGTTGACCACTCAACTATAGCACAGGAAAAAACTTTGAAAAGAAAAAGCGTCCAGGATTCAAAAAATCTTTACTGTTCAGTAACGCAGTGTCGCATGGTACTCAGCATAAGTCCCCATGTGTAAATTTACATATAGAAACAAGACGCAGTGGCCGGCTGGCGAGCGTTTGACTGCCTGGCGCGGGACACCACTTGACAGGGGAACATTCATTTTCGTTTACCGCCGACGGGACATACGGCGTAGACCCGGGTGCTCACCGCAGACCCGGATTCAATGGGTTAAAATTTTATTTTTTTACCACATTCGCAGTTGCATATTATGTACATACCGTATAAGTCCAAATATAACACGGTACTTTCCCTTAAACTATTTTGTTGTAAAAAGCTTCCGTTTTATATTCGGAGTCTAGTGAAAAAAATAATACGTATCTTTTACATGTATGTATATTCTGTGTTTCTCTTCACACAATACTCTCTTCTTATAGCAAGACATGTCTGGAGAGTTTGTGTAAAATAGTGCTGCAAATAATGACACCAATAAACTATTTTTTGCTTACTTTCATCCCTAGAGCAGAGCTGGCAGACGTCCAGATTTTGTCGGAAATGTCATGATTTCGAAACTGTAATCCTGACATTATCGGCTCCATGGCGCAGTTGGTAGCGTCGTTGGCTACGATTACGGATGTCTCGGATTCCCGGTGCGGAAAGCTTCATAGATTGATCTTTCCATCGGTTTATGGATTTCTGTTCGTAGTCATGAATGTTTGCGAAGTCTAAAACTCCCTCCCACCCATCCAATCCTCAAAAAGGTGGCGTAGCGATAGCGATTAGCTAACCACTAGCCCTGTCCTACCCCTATCCTTCTATCCCTACTATCTTCGAAAAAGAGTGGTTGAGCAACTAAGTAACAAGCAGTTCTCATAGAATTCTTCTATTGAGATACCTCCATTAGGAGGCCAAATGCTCCACATTTGGAGCGGACATGGTAAAAAGTTCTGACTACCATCATATCAACTCCGTCCAGTAGTTGAGTGGTCAACGCTCTCGGGCATTTCCCTGCCACTCACCTAATTCCAAAAACGGGTGCATCAAGAGTAATTATCTAACTAAGTCATTTCTTATCCCTATTTTTTCTATCATATCTATACTCTCTCCAAAGAAGAGAGATTGAGCGACGGAATAATAAGCAGTTTTATTAGGATTTTCCATACGGACTCCATCTGCTACACATTGGGAACGGAAATTATTAAAAAATATATTCGAATTTGTTGTTAACAAGTTTACTGCAATCAATATGCTTGAATATAAGTCGACAAAATCGTTCATCTGCTTTCGATTTGGCGGAAAAAATATTTTTGGCCTCCGTTAGATTATTATAATAATTTTTGGATTATTAAAATACTTCCATCTATTATACACTTAACTTTTCCAACCCCGGCCCATTGTTAATCCGTTCGGGCGAACCTCCCACTGCACCGGCGAACGCGTTTTTTTCTTTATCTTGCATCTCTCCTGCAGATAAACAGCGCGGACACCACAATCGCAAAAAGCTTTCGCTCATCGAACTTGAACCAAATATCTATGTATCTGTAATCTATAATTTCTAAAATTGTAATAAAAAAACAACGTACGGTAATATCGAAGTGGATATACTGGACGTGGGGAAGGGGTAAGACATAAACACTGATAGACTATTTATAAATCAATTACTGATACTTGAAGGTGAAAAACCCACGGGAAATAAATTTAATAATGGTGAGCTGCATGCTCTTTTTAAAATGTTATTTACCAATCTTTCGTTATTGTTATTGGTTTTATTGATTTCTAAAAACTCTAAGATATTCATTTTAATAACTTTTTTATTTACTCGCTGGAGTATTTCTATTGTTTTTGTTAAAATTATGATCATTTTCAATTAAATGATTGTGTCTGATTAATGAACATGTCTTACCCCTTCCCCACGTCCAGTAGAATGGAAAAAAACCCACCTCACCTTTATTTTTAATGTAAGAATTAGAATCATTCTTTACCTTAGAGATGAATAACCTTGCGATTTGGTGAGTCTGGAAATACTTCTTAAAGAGGCGAAACACGTCACGTTAGTGATAAACCAAGTGGAATAACTAAGTTATTTATTTTGATTTTATATTTAAAATTAATACTTATTTGTAAGTCGATTTATTAACTATACGTTAGCCCCGAAGAAATAGCGCATTTAAATCATACAATCATTGCTCATTTGCTATTATATTTTTTTATATTTAATTTACATATTATTTTTAGGGGTGTATGCTACCTAGCACGAAATATGAGGATGATCTTTTCTCTTTAATTGAAAGAGATCTGAAATAAAATGTAATGTTTTGATTAAACACGTGCCATGAAATACCCATTATGATTTTAATTTATACGGTGCGTAATTTGGTATTAATTACTGGTCATATTAGTAATTATGTTTCAGCCAAAACGTAATGGGTACGAATGTAGCAAGATTTTAATGACTGTCAAAACGAAGAATTGATTGTTATGTACTGATGATAATAACGAATACGCAGATATTGGAATATACATAAATAGACTTGCGTAAGTAATATAAAAAAAATGTATATACGACTATCGCTGAAAGTAGTAGGCAATAAATTAAAAGCATTATGCAAAGAAATCCTGTTGCCTATAAAGTTGACAAAGAAAAATGCAACATTACTGCTTATGAAATGGCTATTAGTTTATTTATGGCATCGCTTTTACTACAGTGAGTAGCAACCTTTGATTCAGTAAAGCCAATATTAGTAGTTTCCATTTTTTGTAACTTTTTAAATAGATACTAATTAAGGTACTAGCCGTTTGATCCTTTATTGGTAGAAAGCCATTATTTATTTAAAAAATAAACACAATTTGATTTGTACTACTGCCACATTTTTTCAATTGTATACAAATATTATATTTAATCAGTTATTCCAGTCCTGATCGTAATTAAAATGTGTAGTACAAATAAACTCTGTTTTATTTTTTAATGAATTACTATAAAACTGTCCTTTTTAGATTGTTCGCTCCCAATGTGGAGCATATGCACTTAATGCGTATCTCAGTTGCTCAACCTCTTCAAAAGTAAAGATTAAATTAAAATGATTAAAAAAAACAATTTATAAAACCGTTAGTACTGGGCCTCGAACTCGTGAGTATCGCAACCGAAGCCAACGACATTGATCATTCGGCCAAAGGCCCGTATAAGATTACTTATTATTATCTTCTTAACTTTAATATCATACTTGTAAATTGAAAAATGCTCAATGGGAATTGTGCAGTTTTAAATAAAAGTATTAACAAAACTCTCCTCAATATTGCGGATTGTACTTAATGTCCATTTTGTATTTGTAACCTTTGTTTACCTTTTTCTGGTGTTAACTGTCAATTCATGGTGGAAAAGTTTTCATTTAACAAAACATTTTTTTTCGTATAATACTAATTACCATTTTGTCAATAGTTGTCTAGGGCGAGTGTTCCTAAAGTCAGCCGTCGTCAGCGGTCGGCCTTTTGAGCTTAAAACTTAAATAATAGTGGATACATTTAGAAAAACAGATTTTTAATAGTGTAGGTAGTCTTGCCACTTTCCACTGCATATCTGCACTATACTAACCTATATGATGCAATACGCAATTAAAAATAGCACATTTTTCTTCGAAAGTTTCGACAAACTCATGTTGTATAGGGATCGCTAACAAAATGTACTTTATATTGTCATGTTTTGCATCGTCATGTTTTTTATTATTCTGTCTACTCTCAGTAAATTCGTTCGCAATATTTATGAAGTTTCTTAGTGATGGCCGAACACTGGGCAATGAAAGACCTACCATTGGATTTTGGGGTCGGACCACTGGGAGAATTGACATTTTTTTGTATACTTGTGTTATTTTATGCTTGGTGCAATATCAACTATTTTATTTTTAGATTTTTACATTACATAATCCCTGTGTAATGGAATAACAATGATGTATTTATCATTCATTGACTAAAAATCCCTTTTGAAAGTACACCTGTCGCTTAACTGGCCGACCACTGGCGAAACGACCCTAATTACAGATATTTGATTTTATGGCGATGTTTACTGAATAATTGGACGTAATTGTATCGCAAAGCACCAAACTAACTTAGAACATTTCCATTGTAAGCCTACCATATGTGAGATATTTTTTGAATTCAATATCTAAAAGATTATCCATAACTGCCAGCTTCTCAATAGTTGAATGCAGCGGAATCGAAGCGCCTACCCTCGGTTGGGCAACGGACAGTGTCCGCCGCTGGGCAGTCGGCGCTCGGCGGTAGCACAGAGGCGCAGAGCGAAAGCCAGGGGACACTAAATTATGTCCGTACACTGCTCACCCCACGGTCGCGGAGCTGGGTTTGAATGGGTTAAATATACATAAACATTCACTTATATTTATTGATGGTAAATTTAAAATAATTTAAAAAACATTTTTTTCAAACTCATCTGCTTTTAATCGTCTCAATGTGGAGGGTATAAACAACTAATAGAGCATCTTAACAAAACTTGTTTTAAGAGAACTGATTCTAAGTCGGTCTCTTTACCTCAATCTTTCGAGAAGATAAGGAAAAAACACTTTTATGACTTACGCAGTTACGATTGCGCACACTCTGTATTTTTACAAATTGATCTACATTCGAATTTTTTTTACGTGTACAATAGTCAGTATAGGCACTTTGTGTACACATCTTGTCATTTGCATATTAATTTCTCTTTGCGTATTTTTCTTGTGCGCGAATGTCTGGTCACTGGAAAAAAGAATACCTCACCTTTATCAACAAAACATCACAATCAAAACTCACTTAATTCCTCTAAAAATATGATGACATTCATGCTGTAACCTGTTTCCTGGTGAGCCGTTTTAAGGATATTCCAATACTAAGTATTTCGAAAATTAGTTCAGTAGTGTTGGTGTTAACCAAAGTTATGGAGATTATCAGGACAAATCAGGCTATATCTTAATACAAAAATTATCTTTTACACAAAAGTTTTAACACTGAGTATCAAGATATCAACACACTGCAATCTGCCGTCTGAACTGTTTTGAGACGTTAGCAGTCAGCGGGTTAATAGTTATTGACGAACTGATAAGCTGTGAGGGCATAATTACAGTGATATTTATTAGGTCTAATAACAATTGACTTATAACATGATAATTTGAATACAGTCGAAAGATTTTTTCCGAATAATCTTGCGGCAAAACTGTTTTATTCGAATGCAACTCGAGCCCTGCAATCCAGGCCTCTTGTGACAGCGTGACGATATGCATAAAAAGGCAGTAGTAGAAACAGAAACTGCGAAGAGAGGAATAAAGCGGCAGTGGCGGGGGAGAGTGGACATCTGGTAGGGGGGTCATTCAGACATATATCCACCTCCACCACTTGTACAGGTCCGCTACAGCCGGAATCTGACTTGTTTATGTCGCTTGCGAAATAGAGAATTACATCTGAACACTAATGCAAAGAGATAATCTTCGAGAGTATCTTTGATAACGTAGATTGATAACAGCAATACGAAAGATTTGTTAATTACTATTGTTAGTATAATTAAAAAAACTATGTCCAGTACACATTCTCAAATTTTCATTAAAAATCACTGATTTTGGTCAGGTACTCATTACTCTTTGATTTAATTAAACATGCTTAATAAATAAACAAAACCAGCTCTATACTTTACATGAAAATATGTTGAATTATTTTTTAATTCAAATATTGTTCGAAGCTATTGTATTTTGGCATCAAGCCATTGTCAGAACTATAATTAAACGGACGTTTCTGCATGTAGTTCTATATATTATTCAAAATACAAGTATAGTAACTTAGAAAAGACAGATAGTGTATCAGCTTACTTTCTGTATAATATTTCATTTATTATATTTAACTTCAATGTACGCTGTCTAATGTTCTTGTTAAATTTAATCTAATTAAATTTATTCTAGGGGAAAAATGGTTAAAAAATATTAATTATCTGCAGATGTGGTAGGTGGATTTTCAGCTTTCATATTGTTTTAAAAATCAATGTATGCGACTTTCCAGTTGAGGATTTGAGGCATGGACTATAGTCGGTAAACAGCAAAGTAACAAAAATAATTCTTGGCTGATTAAAATATTCTAAGGCCTCTTAGAATTATACAATCAGAGTGATCAATATTAGAGTTATAAAAAAATACTTCTAACAATGGTGTGATGCTGAAATTGCTATGGAAAATATTTTATAATCTTGTTGAACTTATGATAATGGAATTCAATCATAGAATACTTTCATTTTTCAGTTTTTATATTTTCTCTTGTTGATATCTATTCATTTATTTACGTTACCATTTCTGCGAATAAGATAAATAATATATATAGGTCTATTTCATAAAAAATACTTCTATTTTACTATCTCACGATTCAGGCTTTCTTGAATTACAGGGAAGGTCAGTATGAGTTCTCTATTTACCTTTTAGGTTAATTTATTAATTTTGTGACATCTTCTAATATTAACTCTCACGTCTTGCTTAAACTGTTGGCCAGCTAAAATTACTAAAAACGTATCGAATTTAATATGCTAAGATAGAATGAAATCAATTTTTTATCATTATCCAGGCAAATCGATTAGCCAAGATAGTGACAATCTTCATATGATGTTACTTGTTAGAAAGGACTCCAATTGAATACTCTAATTTTTCATATTCGAATATTATTCGTATATTTTTTTAATGTATACTAAACCACTGGGTTAATTAAAATGTCGTTCGTCGTCGCATCACATCTTGATATAATCCATTTTATTGAAGCACCATAATAGTCTGTAAAAATAAGTCTGGTCAAAAATAGGGAAAACAATGAATATAATCACTTTTAGGATGTCAATTCTTGGTGGAAAAGCATTATATTTTTAAAATAAAATACAATGAATATACATGATATACATTATTTTTTCCGAATATTCAAATACTGTAAGGATTTAATATAAGATATTCGAATATTTGATATCAGCGAATGTTTGGAATCCCTACTTGTTACAAATCGAGAAAATATTTAGAGGATTTGTAATCACGAGAAACTCTCCGATATGATTTCAAGAATTAGGCCCCTGGTCTGAAATTATTAATCTTTACTTGTTTTTATCTCTCCAAATGACATGCAGACAACATTAAATCTGTAGAGTTATGGCAGAAGTTGATATATCAAGTTTACCTTTACTTACAGGAGAAGAAACTATTTTAATTTATCACAAAGTTGAATTAAATTTATACTACACTTATTAAATGGATCTTCTTCATCGATAATAACTAACCTACTCTGTGGCTCTGTGGTTGGTAACGTCGTCGGCTACAGTTACTGATATCTCGAGTTCAAATCTCGGTGCGGACAGTTTCATGAATTGATCTTTCAATCGATTTATGGATTCCTGTTCGTAATCATGAATTTTTGTGACGTCTAAAACTCCCCCCTCAAAAACGGGGCTGATTAGTCCTGTCCTAGCCCTATCCTTCTATCTCTACTATCTTTGGTAAAAGAGACGTTGAGCAATTGAGTAACAAGAATTTCTCATAGAAAATTTCTGTTGAGATACCTCCATTAGGAAACCACATTCCCACAAACCACGCCATATGCTCCACGTTGGAAGCGGACATGGTAAAAAAAAAACAATTTTGCCACCACATACTGATAAATATTTTATTGTTAAAATAAGCCCAATATGAAAAAAGCGGACATCTCATATTTTGCCATATCGTCACAGTTATGGTGCATTAAATATGCAGGGACAATACGGAGGTTTGAAAACTTCTGCCCTCGGTATCGGCATTCATATCCTACCGCTCGGACTGTTTTAGGAAAGTCAACAAATCAGACTTGTATCCACAATTAGCTACAAACTGTAGCTTGCGGAAAGCTTTGCCTCTACTTGAATCCACACACACTACACTCTTCTCTCTAAAAGAGAATTACGTAGTCGCATAGACGATAATAACGAGAGAGCCGAAGATAGCTACAGATAAGCCGAAATGGAATTAAATTTTCACCCATTGCAACACTTTGTTTATTTTCATGCAACAAAACAATACATATTTTAAATTGAACAAAGTTGGTTTTCGTTAGTTTCAATGAAATTAAAAAATCAATTTTCCAAAAGTCCTACGACCAGCTTAATTAATTAATACGCATGTCGAAACTACCAATAAATATAATAACGAATCTTATTACAAAAGTTATTTGATATCGAAGAATAAAAAATAATTCGATATTCTCCCTCCAATTTGACAGCGAATAATTGGTGTAAGTTGAATCTAGATATCAGTATAAATCAGGTGACATATAATAATAATTGTCAATCTGCCAAATATTGTGAGATGAATTTTTGAATGTCACTTGGAATCAACTCGAAGAGAAAAGGGATCACAAGCACACTTGCCCAAGATCTTAAAATCTAAATTTGATGTTGATCTTACAGGGGCTAGAACTCAGACCCATCTGATGGCAACGGTAAAGCTCTTACCACTACACCACAGAAGTATTGAGATCACATTGGTTTTGTACAAATTATCTTTACTATTTGTGTTCATAATCGAAAACACAGCAAACTGCATTATTAAACAGTATAAAGTTTGCTGTCAAGCTTAATATATTTTTGTTAAATATATTATAGATTGCATTGTTTGACGACATCAATCTATAACATTCAAAATTTTGATGAAATTCAAAAAATATTGATTTATTTTGCAATGGTCCTTAATGTTTTAATACGCCTTTTAAACTACGAGATATCAGCGGACGCGAAAATTTACATTGCCGATTTCAGCATTTATTGCTAGCTATTATTTTAAACAACAACAAAACTAGATGCAAATGTTAATTTAGTAAAATAATACAGGCATTGAAATTTTATAATATTGGAGTTATTATATCAATCAATATTGAAATACAAATACAGTTACACGAGGTTCCATTACACCACTTAGGGTGTAAGTCGAAATGGTCGTAAGTAGAATCTCACCCAAGAGAAACAATGAGGCTTGAAATAAAAGCTTTTGTTATTTATATAACCTTTCATAATGAATAATAACAATTCATAGATTTTCCGTCAACTCATTTACCTAATTGTTTTCAAAAATTTAGCAGTTGTCAAGAAGATGTCGTCAACACTAGAAAGTGACTTTACTCTTAGATTTAGATGATGAATCTTAGATCAGTACATAACTAATCTTCATTTTCTGTGCGCTACAATCCAACATGAGTCATGACGTCTTCGAAAAAAATTTCATCAGGTTTATCATTTTAATTTGACCAAAAGTTATGATTTTGACAGTAATTCTGAGATTCTAAAACGGACCAGGCAGCTCCCTGGTATATCATTGTTCATGCAGGTATGTTCGAATTGGCTGAGATTTCCGTGGATATCTCCGGAGACTCATAGTCCTGCTTGCTTCTTCTTACATCCTGTTGGAGTCTAGTTTATCGGAACTTAATTATACTGGCATGTCATTAAAGAAAGAAAAGCAATTAGCGAATGTCATAGGTGTCGCATGTTGTAATTATACACAGTAAAGAGAGCGGATAATTTCAAAGAAAGCAAAAAGATTTAATAGTTAAAATGTAGCTTCGCAAAATAATCAATTCAATATTTGTTAAAATTATCATTGATTGCAATCATCTTAAATCATTTTATCTATATAGTTAGGTAAAAATTAAGAGCTTCTCAGTTAAGCATAATTCTTTGCAGCAATCTTCCAAAATGTCAGGATGCCAAACAATTTACGTTCTTATACGAAATTGATTCTTACTTAAAAGGAGCGATTCCATCACGGGGCATTAACTTTATTTAATAAACATAATCGTGGCATTATAACTGTAACCTATAATATAAACTTACCAAGATGACCGACTAGTTAGTTCTACAAGTTTGTAGCGATGGAAACGAAAAATTCTCCGTCTCCCTTAAATCTATATATATATAAATGAAGATTTGTTTGTTTGTTTGTCCTCTATGCATTCCTTTACCATTCATTCGATTTCGATCAAACTTTGGTGAGTTGTTGTGTGCACACTCTGAAGAAAAAAATTAAAATCTAAATTAATAAATAATCAAAATACGTACAACTAGCGACATCTCTGAACCAGACGAAAAAATAAAAAATATTGTATATCCGAATCTAAAAGAACTTTAATAAACAGAATTAAAACACCAACATTTTCTTTCTTTGACTGGCATTGGAACGCATGCCGGGCACTTACTAGTAGGTAATAATATCTGACTCAAGTAATGAATTCTTTTTAGGCAAGAGGCTTACAACGAAAATCTGACAATACTTTTTAAGGTCGTGAAAAAATTATTGTAACATCAATATATGTAAGTTAATATCGACTGAGAGTGCGTGATGAAATCAAATTTGAATTGTTGAAATTTTGTACATTTCCATGTATTTCATCGCTAACAACCCGGGTTTCGCCTTTCGGCATCTTCAAGCGTCAGTTTGAGGTCATTCGTTTGCTCTACTGGCTGAAGATGCCGAGTGACGAAACCCGGGTCGTCAGTGACTAAATACATGGAAATGTACAATGTGAAATATTTTTTTTAACCTTGTTTGCTCCCAATGCGGAGCATTTGGACACCCAATGGAGCATTATTACAAAAGTTTTAAGACTAAGACTGGGTGTATGATCGTCGCTCAATCGCTCTCTTCAGAAAGTTTCCGGATAGTGGTTAGCTAATCGCTCTCGCTATGTCCCACTTTAGGTTAGGGTGTATGATTGAAAATTAAGACATCACAGATGCATTCAAACATAAATCGATTGAAAAATCAATATATTAAGTTATCCGTATAGGGATTCAAACCTGTAAATACATTAACTGAAACCAACGACGTTGACCAGAAGTATACAGGCCCAGTAACATTATTCTGTCCGGTTAGTGGTGCAGTGGTCAACATTTTGACTTGTATTACGGATCTCACAGGTTCGAATAACGGTACATTCAGTTTCTTTAATCTATTAATCGATTAATATATTTCCTTCGAAGGCATGAATGTGTTTACTTATTCTGTTCTAGCCCTATCCTTCTATACTTAATCTTTTCGAAAAAATAGGTTAAGCAACTGAATAACAAGCATTTCTCGTGGACAAAACATCTATTGATTTACCTCCATTAGGAAACCACATGCTCCAGATTTGGAGCAGACATTGTTAAATAAAACTTTTATTTATTTATTCCTAATTAATTCAAACTTCTTTTTCAGTATTTCACCAGCTTTGGGATCCGTGAATCTTTCATTCATTTTTCATCAGCTGGAACACAGCTGTAGGCCTCTGTGGCGCAGTTGGTAGCGTCACGGTTACGGATGTCTCGGGATCTTTTAACCAATTTATGGATTTCTGTTCGTAGTCTGAGTCCTCCCTCTCACCCATCCGATCCTCACGGTGCGTAGCGAGAGCGATTAGCTAACCACTAGTCCTATCCTATAACTAGTCTTATCTTTCTATAACAAGCATTTCTCGTGGACAAAACATCTACTGATTTACCTCCATTAGGAAACCACATGCTCCAGATTTGGAGCAGACATTGTTAAATAAAACTTTTATTTATTTATTCCTAATTAATTCAAACTTCTTTTTCAGTATTTCACCAGCTTTGGGATCCGTGAATCTTTCATTCATTTTTCATCAGCTGGAACACAGCTGTAGGCCTCCGTGGCGCAGTTGGTAGCGTCACGGTTACGGATGTCTCGGGATCTTTTAACCAATTTATGGATTTCTGTTCGTAGTCTGAGTCCTCCCTCTCACCCATCCGATCCTCACGGTGCGTAGCGAGAGCGATTAGCTAACCACTAGTCCTATCCAATAACTAGTCTTATCTTTCTATCTCTACTCCCTTAAAAAAAAGATAGGTTGAGCAACTGAGTAACAAGCAGTTTTCATAGAAAAATTCTGTTGAAATACCTACATTAGGAGGCCATATGCTCCACGTTGGGAGCAGACATGGATAAAAAAAACACAATTTACTTATTTTTATATTACGAGGTGAGAATAGCATTATATGAAAGTGGATCTAAGTAACGCAAATCAATATTTATTTTTCTTTTCGTTTGACGAAAATGATTTTTGAAAATCCCACACCATTTTCTCAAAGATGATTTCAAAATTCTAATAGTTCTCAGATTAACTGATAGCTCTTGTGTTGAAAAAGCATGTCTTAAGTTGTATTTATATTACGAAATAGGTAATATTGTAGGTTCATGGTTAAATATACAGTATAAAGATTAACGATGTAAAAATTATCGAATATAACTCGCGCACCCCATTCAAGAATATAAAATTTATTCATGATTGTAAAATAAACATTATACTTAATATATAATATTTTTTATTTAATTATTTGAATTACAAGCCATTAAAAACGCGTCCAGCTTACGCCTACATTCACTATCCATTACATCTAAAAGCTCTAAAAAAACATGTTTTTAACTCATTAAGTTCCGCACATAAAATTGAGCTTTTGCCAATTATTATTTCGGTACTTTTTTACACTACTGCAGTTCATTACCTACATATTATGTTATTTAAATTAAATTATAGTAAAATCTCCACGTAACAGATTTTAAACAAAGCGGACCTAAATTCCAGTCAAATATGAAAAATATTGCTTAAATCATTCTGTTTAAAATTATAGTTTAAAACGTTGTCGCTGTACTAGAAGAAAACATTAAATCGAAAAAACTATACATTAAGCTTGCTAAACCAAAATTTTCCTCGTTTCGAACTTTACCGAATGGACGAACACACTTTTTATAAATTATACTTTTACATAAAAACAGTTTTTTACAAAGTAAATGAAAAAGGTATAGCATTTCAAACATTTGAAAATCTTTAATGCCCAATTACTCAAAATTAGCAGTTTTCAGTTAGTGTCTTCTTCCAGAACAACGACGATCGTCAATATAAATATTATACATGTTCCGATCGAATATCCAACAGTCACTGCTCGTTAACAATTATGCGCATGATCAGTGAATACAACATATACAGCAGTTTTAACGTGTGCTTTCCGATGATTCTATTTGCCTAAACTACGCTCTACTAGTCACTTAAAAGCAACGTTATTAATTATAAAAAGTATTTTCAGCCTTAACGGAAACCACACCCCGGCCACATTAGTTCGTATGTACTGAGGTTTTTAATTCATTCATTCAGTTTTTTAATGTAACAAGCTCATATAAATTGTCAGTCTTTTTTGAGTATATTTTAAAACTACTTGACAAGTGCACATATTTCCGAGGCTTTTGGAACAGTGCCACGATGTTTACGCTGAAAGAATTTCTGATAAAGAATGAAATATTTTGTTATTATTATCAAAATAAGAAATCCTATGTGTGTATGGATTGCAGTAGATACATTCATAAAAATAAAAATAAATTTGTCGTACATATTTCATAACTTTGTTGATATTATCAGGTCCGTTCTCTCACTTTTAATTGAACCATTTGCCCTCTGAACTAAACCGGTCGTGATCATATAAAAAATTGTCAACTAGAGCTACATTTCTTTTAAATATTATTTAATGTATATTCATTGAGAATTTAAAATACAATAAATATGTAATATATTTTTATTTTGTTTGGCAGGCATTTTGATCTTCCATTGTAATTTGCCACCGGCAGAAGTTGGAACTAAAATAGTCAGTGTAGGACGTCTACCTGTCAAGCGTAAGCTCACGACTGTTATGAAGCTTGTTTTTATTATTAATACCGTAGAAATAAATACGATAGACAATGTCAAGTGTTCCGAAAACAATTTGTAAGAACGTACGGGAGGTCATTTTAAAAGTCCGACAGTTCTATGAAGACGGTGAGTCTCAAAAAAGAGTTGATAACTCACATCAATAATGTGGTGGCCATGACAGGTAAAGTAGAATGACAACGTCACTTCCGTGACACTTGCGCCCTCTCTAAACGCGTGACATATAATGATCGAAATACCAATATACCATTTCACTAGGGCATATATAATGTGTATTTTTATTTTAGATTCTGATCCCAATGCCATATATTTCAATTCATTGAATTCGATTGGCCTTGTTGAAACTTTAACAATATTTTCTATGGATTCGGCGGTAACTTTATGGAAGCTCATTTTTAATACAAAATTTAAATTGATGACTTATAACTTAGAAGAAGTTGAGCTGATAACTTTTAAATAGAACAGGCGGTTCACCATTATTAAATTTATTTCCCTTGCGTTTTTCACCTCCAAACACTAATAATTGATTTTCTAAGAAGTAGTTATGGTAATTAGTCTTTCAGTGTTTATGTCTTATCCCCTCCCCACGCCCATTAGAATGAAATAAAACCCACGCCACGTTTTATTTTTAATGTAAGAATTATAATCATTGTTTACCTTTGGAGATAGATAACCTTGCGATATGGTTAGTCTGAAGATGCTTCTTAAAGAGGCGAAACGCGTCACGTTAGTGATAAATCAAGTGGAATAACTAAGTTATCAATTTTAATTTTATATTAACAATATTTATTTTAAAAAATATAGAAAATTCTGTCTGTAATATTTGAATATTTTCCCATATCATCCCTAGGTGCTAAGGTGTTAATAATGTTTTGAAAATCATAACCATCAAAATTCTTACGCAATAAAAACAGTCTTTACAGCCTACTCAAATATTTGACTCCAAAAAGTCCATATTCACTTAAAAATAATGATCCATCTAGATCGGCCGCAAGCGGTGAAATTAAAAAAAAAGAGTCAGCCCGGACGAGAATTAGCAGTGGCTTACCACTTTATACAGATGCATTTAACGATCCTGATTAAATACCAATATATTAATCATTATATACTTATTCGTCACACACAACGAATAAAAAACTAACTGATTTTTGATAATTTTGCAGGAGAGCGAAACATAATGTTATTTACTAATTCTTGACTAGCATTCATTCAAATTTGACATTAAAATTCCATTAAACACCCTCCGTCGATATCTCAAATTAAATTCCTTTTTAATTTATAATTTTTCAAACTTGTATTTCACTATCATAAGGGGTGTCGATACACTAAATTACATGTCATTCAAAATCTTTCATCACATTGTTCCTGGTTTATCATGATCTACCTGTTGGACGGCTCTAATAAAAATATTACTGATATAAATACATTTAATATAAAATTTGGATTATTGAGATTTTGTACACTTCCATGTATTTTGTCACTAAAGACCCGGGTTTCAAACGTTAGACACTGTTTACTGTCTGTCAGTTCGAGTCCATTCGTGTGTTCGAATGCCTGAAGATGCCGAAAGGCGAAACCCGGGTCGTTAGTGACAAAATACATGGAAGTGTACAAAATCTCAATAATCCAAATTTGATATTGAAATTCCATCAAGCACCCTCAGTCGATGTCTTAAATTACATTTAATATAACATAAAATGTGTTGTCACAAAGCCAACAAGATATGAACTCACTTACTCTGTGAATATCTCCTATAAAGAATAAAACATATTAAACAAATAAATATTTTTTTGAAGAGAAGGGATTGAATATATCGTCACTGTTCTGGAAGAAAACACTAAAGCGAAAAAATTACATATTGCGTTAGTTATACCAAAATCTACCTTATTTCGAGCTCTACCGTATAAAAGAACACATTTATTTTTATAAATTATGCTTTTACTTAGAAACAGCTTTGTACAAACAAACTAAATAAAAAATATATAGGATCTCAAAAATTCAATTACTCTAAACTAGTATTTTTCAGTTAGTGCCTTCTTCCAGAACAGCGACGATATGACATAATTTAGTAAGATAAATAAAAGATTTTGTGAAGATGTAGTAATTGTGGTGGGGGAGTCGAAATGCCCAAAATATGTGACATAATTCTCTTACCATGCCTTCCTTAATATTACTACAAAATACCTATTATATAATATTACATAACATACCGATACTGGTGACATTTAACAACAGATTTCTTCGTTATAAATCTTCTATACGCTCCATATCGATAGCAAACATGGTTGAAATTGGTATGCTGAATATTTAAACAAAAAAAATATAATATAATAGAAATCCATAAATCGATTGAAAGATCAATCTATGAAATCCGTCCGCACCGTGGATTGAACCCAAGACATCCGTAACCGTAGCCGGCGACGCTACCAACTGCGCCACGGACGCCAACAAAATACTACAGTTAAACCGTAATCTATCGTTTTTGCATTCATCGCTTTCCCGCATTTATGATTAGTTTGGAGACGTTCCGAAATTCAGCGTTTTTTTTTATGTAGCTTCACTGTAATTATATGTTAAGCCTTATCTTTTTTGCCTCTCTAATAATGATTCATGGTACTCCACTGATGTCAGTATACGTACTTATCTTATCAGCCAAACCCAACGAGCAAATTGATTTTTAATAAGCATCTTACATACCAATATATCTCACAGAACCGCGATTTTATCACCACAAAAAGTAAACAGAAAATAAAAATTCCTTCATCAGACGTAAAAAAATTACGAAATACCCTTTTCGATACTATCATAATTTGACAACATAGTTACACTGTAACAGCACAATTGAGCTTTCGTGGTAACGTCCGGGAATCAAATCTCTTTTATATAATGCAATAATTGAATAAATAGATTATCTGTGTTGGTGATGACAGTACAATTATTAACCACTAATGAGTTGTTAAGTAAATCGGCTATCGGTTGGGAAAAATATGTATTTTTTTAAAGTATGATTTGGATGCAAGAGAGTATTGAGTTTATAATACGGGAAACATTCAATTCGTCCTTTGTGATCTAGTGGAGAGCTTTTACTCTAGCGATCAATCAGGTGGAGTTGGATTCATGACTCTACAACAGTGGTTCTCATGTGCGGCTACCAGAGGATATTTCTGCGGCCACCAACGGTTCTATAGTAATAAATATTGATATAAAAAAATGAGTAATATAAAATAAGTTCGACATTTGTTTATTCGTATTGCGTACGTATGCCGCTCTAAAACGTATTTGTAATGAATGAATATTTTTAATAATAAAAGGGATCCCTTTTTGGATAAAAATTAATCGGGATCAGTACGGTAACCACATCGGGTTAATTTGTGCTGCAGTGCATTAAGTAATTCTGTCTGTTGTACGATAACCAACGCTGTTAATCTTGCAATGGTGTAATTATCATTGACGAGAGATTTTCTAAATATATAAAGTGTAACAGTGATTACCTTCTGATTTTTTTTATGTATATGGAAGCATCTGTAAATTACGTGATTCTTTATTTTTCTAATTTTTAAGGGAATTTGATAGAATCCCCGAGCTAAAATGGATATAAGAAATTATCTATAAACAAACATTCAGAAGGATGAAACAGTAAAAATCTAATGACTCATAGATATTTAGACATATTTGAAAAACAAACCTGCAGGACTATGTAATGCTAAATATAACATTTGTAAATGACAGCACTGTGAAAATATAGTACATATTTTTAAAGAAATTATATTAATACATACAAATTTTCTGCCTACGGCGCCAACTTGTATGGCAATGTTTTATTGTTATATAAATTGAAGTAGGTAATGAGTCCCTTAAATTCTTCGGTCTAATATTTTAAATCACTTTTGAAAATTTGGTGCGGCCACGAGACATTTCCAAAAGACCACTGATGTTCATTATGCGGCCAAGGAGAAATTTTCCATGAGAACCACTGCTCTGCAAGATCAGTATCAAATTGAATATTTATTAATGTAAAATTTTAGATGTCTATTCTCCTCGAGTTGATTTCGATTGTCATTAATGACTTTCATCTCATATGATTCTTAAAAAATGAAGCATCTGGCACCTTGGCTGTTCTCAAAAAAGATAACTTTTGAAAGAATCTATAAAGTTACAAAACACTCCACTTCGTAAATTCTGATTTGATATTCAGTTATGCAACATACAATCGATCATTTTTGAGAATGGACTTAACCGCTTAGTAAAAATATTTCCAAGGCAACCAAACCTCAAACATGAAAAATAATGAGATACGCCTTTTTGGCTTAGGAGAGCAGTATTATAAGCTGTTGTTCCAAATAATTTCTTAAAGTATTATTTGTATGTAATACTTGCCGTCCTCCACGCAACACGACTTTCCCACGCGTCAATTTTATACGGCAGTATCCAGTGAAGTAGCAAACGTTAAGCGTAACTACAGTTTTTTCCTTAATTGTGAGTGTCTTAGGAGCAACTGCCAAAAATCTGGTGGTTAAGGTCCACTCGCTCTCCCTATGACGCCGCATTTTTTCAAGGCCTGGCAATTTGCCTTTTTCGCCATCAAGTCAGCGTGACGGATCGGTGCAATGGAAGCTTGGACCGATTCGCGTATGTATCAAATAATAACTAAACCGTATGGTAGGGTAAAAATCATCATTTAAAAAATAAATCTGTCATAACATTTTTAATTTTTAAATTGTTTGCCGTCAGTCACTCTAAGTGTGTTTAATTGGTTTCTAGAATTAACATCGAGGAGCTGATTGTTGTGCCACTTCGCTAACTGCCAGTGCTCGTAAAAATATATGTTGCTGAGATAATTTACTGAGAGTATATATACCTCCCATCGCAAGCGGGCATCGAATTGATTTTTAGAATTACCATCGAGTAGTCGATTTTTCTGTTACTTTGCTAACAACCAGTCCTCGTAAAAATATGTTTTTTGATGTTTTTTTTTCGAAATCCATTTTCTAAGAGTCAATATGCCTCACATAGCAAGCGGAAAACTCTCTGTTTGTCTTATTTTAGCCCTTTTTGCACATTCGTAAAATAAATATGAAAATTACCAACAAATAAAAGCTCTAAATCATTTTCATGTAGTATGTAAGTACTACATTAGAAAAAGTTTATGAAAATCAAAATGATAAAAGCTGTATTGTGATATATTATACAACATTAATCGAGTGAATTTAATATTCCACTTGGGCCGTCTTAAATGGTTTCCGGATGGGTTGGTCCGACGACCAGACACGCCCTTCCGAACAAAAACAAAACGCGACTTAATGATTCTTAATTCGTGGCAAGAAGATGCGGGGAGTTTTGCGTAGGAACAATTTACGACTCCGAGATAAATTTTATACCCATACGAGTAGTTAAATGTCTTGTATATATTGTTATATATTAAATTTCTTATATATATATACTTATTGACTATAGTTTTAATGATATAGTATTGTGTACAATGTACATAATGACGACAGATATATATATTACTAGTGAGTACCCGGCATGCGTTGCAATGCCACTCAAAGAAAGAAAGTGTTTTTGCTAATCAGTATTTTCTTGTCTTAGTTCATGAAACATCAGTTTTATATACCTTCATTTTTACACTCAATTTTAAATAAATAAGCCTGTTATGTTTGTATTTTTACCAGTTGATAATGCTCGTGATGAGCGAAACCGGTCCTGATCATTATAAATATGTGGAGGTAGTATAAATGAATTGTGTTTTATTTTTTAAAATAGAAAGTGTTTGGGTTTTAATTCTTTTTATTGAAATGCTTTTGGATTGGGGGTGTGCACGGACCGTAAACCAGATTATTTTTTCAGCCCGAAAATGCCCGATTTTTTTCAATATAGAAATTCATTCATACTTTTCAAACAGTATATCTTATTTTTATCATATTTCCACCGAAATTCATAACACATGTGAAATAAATTATTTTAGTAACGAATTAGTATTGCCTTATGGCTGGCTCATGACCCGAATATAGTACGTAATATTTTTCGTAAATGAGTTCCTTACCTTTTGAATACTTTTCCGAGATGTCGTTGTTTGTACGTATTTGATCCTTTTTTTTAGATTTTAGATTAAAAAAAATTCAGAAACCTTCGCGGGTGTGCCTTCAACAACTCCCCAAAGTTTCATCTAAATCGAATGAATGGTAAAAGAACGCATACAGATACATTCATTTTTATACATACAGATAACAGTTATTTTCTATCAAAAAAAACTTAATGCCGAAAATGTCGTGCTTTGATTTGTTTATTACAAAAAATCCTGTTATAATTCATCACATAGCACCGAATTCTTTTTTGCACGAATGATACGATCCAAGGGACCACCGTGTAAAAATTATTTCTCAAACTTAAACGCTCGATACGTTAATATTTTTCATCGATAATAATAATTAAGTAGATATATTTTTCAACCGGAACTTTCCTTATTCACAATTTGCGAGCTATTCCCCGTGGATTTCATTAACCGGATATTCCGTATCGCTGCATATATAAACAATTCATACCTATGTCAATATTTATTTTAAAAATCTGTGCAGAATAATATTCAGCAATAATAATGTCGTATGGAATATTTGGAAGATGAAATGAGATCAAATTTGGACATATAGATTGACCAAATTCAAAATGCCCCATATGTTAAAATAATCTTTGTATATCACAGGACGTATGAAAAACATAATACCTAATCGTCATGAGAATGAACCAGTATTGAATTTATGTCAGAGACGATCATCGTTCATGACGTTTATCCAAAGAAATGGAATCTATTATCGGATTAACACAAAAACATCAATTTATAAAGTTTTCCAAAAATTACTTAATGAATTTGATAGCTATTTTGGTATCAAAACATCGTCAAATCATCAGTTTAAGCGATGGCTCAATTCGAAAATAGTCGAGTCCGCGGTGCAGTGGTCAACGACAGTTTCATAAATTGATTTTTCATTCGATTAATGAATTTCCATAAATCGATTAGCTAACCACTAGTCGTTTCCTAGCCCTATTCTTCTATCATTACTCTCTTCGAAAAAGAGAAGTTAAGCAACTGAGTAACAAGCAGTTTTCGTAGAAAAACTGTTTAGATATCTCCATTAGGAGTCCACATGGTCCACATTGGGAGCGGATATGGTAAAAAAACGTAATGTAACTATTTTTTAATTTAAATATAATGGAGTACTACCAAGTTAATACGCATTCAAACAATGTTTTACATCACACGTTATTGTTAACTGATGAAATTTGAAACGTATATTACCGGAGCTGATAACTATTTCGGTTTGTTTAGAACTACAGTTTTAACGATGATTTCATGTCACTATTGTAACCAAAAACTTTACTATTCTTTGCATTAATATAATAAAGTTCTGCGATGTAAATTCAAATTGAATCAATATCGAGCATTGCACGTTACTTCTATTTTAAAGTTGAAATGCCTACTTCTTGAATGAAACCGGTCTTACTATTTTTATATAAAGCATTACTTTAAATTGTGTTTTATTTTGGTTTATTGACGATCAGTCACAAAATTGTGATGACTAATGACTTTTACTTATGATTGATTTCTAGAATATGTAGACGATTTCATAAAATCAATATTTTGATACAGTTTATTTATTTGTAAAATCACGAAAAATATCTATTTGAAGCAAAGAAATAAAAATGTTCTTCTTAAAACGACGAATACAAATTTATACTTTTAATAATTATTATATTCTTTAGTAATAATTCAGTATTTTTTTTGAAAGTTATTTGACGCGTTCGACAATGCAATCAAGTAACCATCGAATGTCCATCGAATTGATTAATGCCAAATATCACAGACAATAGTTAGTAATATAAATATCTGTACCTGAGAGGCTTATAGTCAGTTGCTATTGATAGATGAGGGCTTGAAGAGTTTCATTTACAGGTGAAATCATGAGTTTTTTTACGATTTAATGGATTGTTTACCCCGTAAATGCAGAGTGACATAGGACTGATTTTGGATACGGTTTTTCGATAACCAGCCCACATACGCCAAAGTTTTATTTACCCATCTATAAACTACAAATAATTTCACATTTATAACTCAATTTCACTTTTTTTTTACATAAGACTATTATTCTCTGAGGTGCAGATATATATAGAAGCGAAATGTCTTAAATTTGAATTGTTCAAATTGTCTACATTTCAAATGGGCAAATTTCAAACTGACGTCAGTTCGAGCTCATTCGTGCACTCGAATACCGAAAGACGAATCTCGGGTCGTTAGTGACGAAATTCATAGAAATATACAAAATTTTAACAGTGAAAATTTCTTCTAACAACTTCAAATAAATGAATGTTTCATTTCCAATGTAACCTAAATGATTATATTACATCTACAATTTGTAGTACATTTGTCTGAAATGATTTTTAAATCAATGTCATATTTTACAATGTTTTCGTATTGAATTAATATAATTTTGGATAGCCAACAGTTACTTTTACCATTAGGCAACAGACTGACCACTCTTTTTATGGTAGTATATGGGAAAATGGGTTTAACGTTGATCTCCGCATCGACCCCACCGAAGATTAACTTGGTTGACCTGAGTGGATAACTCTTGTGAAAAATGAAATATATATTAACGTATTTGCCCGAATATCAGACCAAGTTTCAATCTTTTTCAGAGATAGAAAGAATATAAGTGTAATGTAAGTATTGTAATGTATTTCAACCCGTTTATGTCATGTTCTAATTATATGACGACTTGTCTGGCAAGTGTGTGTAAAGTGACGAACCTCAGTTGTTTTCATATCGTCATTTAGAGTTTTTTACGATTTTTTTAAGCGATGACTGCTCCCAATTTGAATCATATGGACTCTTAAGGTGTTAACTGTCAATTCTTGGTGGTGAGGCGTTTTAGTGGTTAAAAATAAATCACAATTTGTTTGTTGGACTGATTTCGCTCATCGCTGACAAAACTGAGCCTGATCATTATATATATATATATGTAGAAGTAGTAAAAACAAATTGTGTTTTATTTTAAAAAAAATCATACGGACTCCCAACAGATGTGTCTATGGCATAGACTCTATGTTGGCATTGTTCTACAAGATTAGCCTGTTGTTCAGTAGCTCAGCCTCCCTTTTTGAAAGATAGTATGGCTATCCATAGAGCCATGAGACTAGACTAGGAGCGTTAGTAAATTGCCCTCGTTACACACTTACGAATGTAAATTTACAAACCAATTAAAAAAAATATTTATGAATGTGTCCGTACTGGGATTTAAACATGCACAGCAACTGAAGAGCATGATGTTGACCACTTGGCTATATTTAAAATATTGTATTACATACCTCAGGACTCTCAGGAGTGATTAATAATTCATAGTCATCCTTGGAAAAGTCAAAAAAATCTGAATCAGAAAGAAGTTTAAATTTTTAATATTCATAATTAGAAACAAAATTTGTAGATCACATTTTTTTTCTATACGGCACTTTTTATGGCGCAGAAGAATATAATAAACTAGTATAACCGTACCCGTCATAGATAACGGTATTGAATGTCTAAAGTAGCTAGTACGTCGGAACTATGTGTGCATTGCATAACATTTAATTATAGTTCATGAGAAAATTTCATACCTACTTGTGATATGTGATAATAATAAAACGTCTACAGAGAGGCCTGGGCTATTTATATAAGATAATTTAAAATCGTAGACATAGTTCATCCATACCATTTTGACCAAATGAAATTTATTATTAAAGCTCAGATAAAAAATAAGAATTATCGAGACAACGGGACAGGTGTTTTTAATATAAAAATCACTCAGGTTTAGTCATTGATGAGTTGAGATTGATAAGAGACAGAGTACAGTCAATGGAATTGAGTATAATAAAAAAATGTTTTTATTTTCATTATTTATTCATCACGTTGTGTATACGATACATACATTTTCATAAGAATAATTCTATCGATCATTTATACTGTTATTGTTTTCACGGCGTTTTTTTATTTTTATTTTAATAATTTCTTCCTCCAAATAACCCGTTTTTGACTTGTAATGGAACGTTTCATTATTAAGTGCACATTCAGTCAATCTCATGGGATAAAAAAGAAAAGCCTAGTGACTGAATGGCTGGGTTAGATCTGTTTTCATGACCAGGTATGATGAATGGTAATGAAAGAAATCTAGACAGACACGGACGTTTACGAATCGTAGTATTAATAAACATTTGCAGCGGGTCGCTTTCATGCTCTCGAGCATCCCTTTGCCCAAGGCGGCCTGCGTGGACCATTATTATTATAATATTTAATAATAATAATATTCAATGAGTGGTGTGGAGTGGATGACCTCTCTTGATCGGGTGTTTGCTTAATCCGCTAACCGATGATAAATTATAACCGCAATCGGGAAGCGAACGATTACAACCAATTACAATATATTGTTTATGAAATCCCTAATCTAAAACAATTATAGAATAAAACAATTCATGGAACTAACCCAAAAAAATTCATGATCAGGACCAGTTGAAAATGCTCCATCACTGAACGAAACCGGTCTTGGTCATATTTACATTCGTTGAATCGGAACCATCAATTGACATTTACTTGGTAGAATTCCATTATAGTTAAGAAAAAAATGCAAAAAGTATTTAAGAATCACGCCAACGTCAGATATAGTAGAACAAATAAATATGACAATTTCGTAATACCGCTATTGAAACTCAATACTATAAATTTGATTGTTTATATAAAACAGTCATTCCACTAATAATTGACATTTAGCAAGAAATGAAGACATAAAAAGAATCAATATTAACCATAAGCCCGTGTAAAAAGTTGTAAAAATACGTAAGAATAGAAAATTTAAGCAAGTCAAAGGTGAATTTTAAAATCTACGCTAGTCAAGTGACCATTCATAAATTGATTATTCAATCGATTTATGTATTTATATTCGAAGATATGGATGTCTGTAATGCCCAAAATTCCTTCCCATCCATTCAATCCTAAAAAAGAGGTAGCAGGAAGAATTAGCTGTCCATTATTCCTGCCCTAGCCCAATCCTTCTACGCTCACATTCATCTAAAAACAAATGGTTGATCAACAAGTAAGCAGTTCTTGCAAAAAGAACTGCTGTTAAGATATGCTCTATCCGGAGTTCATAGTTCTTATATGCTCCACATTGGGAGAGAGCACGGTTTTTAAAAATGTAGATTTCGCAACACCCTTAGTCGTTAATATCGTAAGGCAAGATTGAATGATATTTACAATAAATAAGTATCAAAATATTTTTTTAAGAAGCAATTGGTAAAAAATCTTGAGGTAAAATTAGTCAAACAATACTGCCTAAAGAGGCGAAATAGTGTCACACATAGTAACATAACTAGTGGAATAATAATCAAGGGAAAAATTTGTTATCAAAATTATTAGATAAAAGTTTTGATTTACTCTTCCTATTTAATATGTTATAACATTATCCATATAAACGTTGGAGATTAACCTTTTTGATTGATTGTCTTGTCGTTAAGTCCATACCTGTTGCCCGTGGCCAGTAATGAAGCCTTGCCTCCCTTCCATTGCATACAATTTTATTAGTTCACTTTATCGTACAGTTTTAGCTTCATCTCGGACGGAAACCTGAGCTGCACTTGTTTGTTATAGGAAGGGTGACCATCTATTCTATATTTATTTTAAAAAAGCCATATTTTTACATACCATATTACTGGGCCTTTAACCGAGTTTTCAAAGTGGTTTAGAAATATATTTTCAATCGTTTTATGCTTGACGCGATTTAACGGTAAAGTTGGTACTGAATGACGATGATGATGACAATTATGCAGTTCAGAGGAAGTGTTTACAGTTCGACCAATGACCACAGAATTCACGTTCGGTGAGCGATTACGGAATGAATCCGGTCCTTCCTTCTCTGTTCGTATATACTGTTTAGGTAGAGCTTAATTCAATTCAATCCAAAAGTTAATTCATATAAAGATTTACTTTTGTGTTCCAATAAGGACTTGTTTATGAATTAAAACCTAAAAAATTCATAAATTCTGTCAAAACAAAGATCCAGAAATTTGTCAGTTTTTCTGTGGTGATAAATTATCGGATCTTGGGTTTTGCGCTTTTCATTTTGCAGTGATAATATTTATAGTAATTATGATTGGTTGAAATCAAAACAAAATTATTGATAATCAATGAAAGATTATTACAATTTGACTTTTATATGTATACATGCATCCAGCAAAAGAAAAAATCAACAGATACAGCAATATAACATAATAGATACTATAAGCGAACATATAAATAAAATGACAGACGCGACCATATACTAATATATATTATTATCCCTCTGTTGATAACAAGATCAACCGAAAAATTAAAAATCAACTCCAACTTTTATTTAGTTTTATGAATGCAATGTTATATTTCATACTGTTATCACAAGCAAGATGTAGCCTCACATAAATAGAAACAACTGTGTATTTTTCAACTGGCATACTAATTTCATTCACAGAATTTAAAAAATTACATGTTTCGAAACTGCACGGTCCTACAAAATGTAACCTACATTTATATTGTCTACGTTCACTGCACTTTTTTACACGGCTTATTGCGCATGATTGTTTTGCATTAATCGCATCCCCCGTGTAAAAAGAGGATCGTGTTTATTTCGCATCAACAATGAAATAATCAGCCCTTCGACTGGCTCACGAACGAGAAGACTGAAAGGAGATAATGTGGTAAAAGTATGGTAAAAGTATATGATAATATTAATTAATAACTCTGGTCACACTACTTTTCTACATTTTCGTGATGCAACATTATTAAAATCGCTGATTTTTTATACGTATTTTATTTATCTTCTCTTTTGTCTCTCATTCAGTTTTTGTGGCGCCAATCATATGTTTTCATACAAATAACGATGGTGAGTGATGGTTGGTTGAAAGACATATGACAAAATTAAACTAATATTTACGATTAATATTTAATTCACTGTGCTTTATGTGTTTAAATTGTAAATATGTTAGTAATAGTTTAACACAATTACTAATAGATTTATATTTAATAGACTACAGTACTATCTCAATAATACACTACCCCAAAAACCAGGCACGTGTCCAATTAGTGAAAGTGGCGGATTAAATTATAGTGCATACATACAAAATATGATAAAAAATTACAACAGGTATTTCTTAAAAATAGTTTTATTGAGAAATTTGTACTCG
Organism: Himalopsyche phryganea; assembly: GCA_022494535.1. NCBI lineage: Eukaryota > Metazoa > Arthropoda > Insecta > Trichoptera > Rhyacophilidae > Himalopsyche > Himalopsyche phryganea. The sequence continues at coordinate 2,534,012 of JAGVSL010000076.1, read as the reverse complement.
CAATAGTTTCATAAACAAAAACATAAACAAAATTAAGTGTATATTAAAATATAGGAACATTTTTTAAACTATGCTTATTAACTACATATTAAACAGCAAGTCACTTAATAGGATAAAATATCAAAGTATTTAGTTCTACAGACTTTTAAGTAGGTAGTTGATAGTTATTTCGGCTTAACGTCATCGTCAGAACTATACCTTTTAGTGTATTTTATAACTAATTTCTCTGAAGCGGTTTAAGACCAAACACACATTAATTCATCACCCTTGCTTAAAATATCATAAGAGACTCACGTAATTACTCCTAATCAATAAAATCTCAATACGTTTGCTTCAATACGACGTTAGCCCCCTTGCCATAAACACAATTAGTACATTGAATATTTTAATATCATGATGTTGGAATACGTAAGATGACATGATATTGTCTATTCCTTTAAACAGTATATACAACCAAGCTAAAATAAGTTTGAGTATAATTATCTATACAACTACTTAATAAAGGATTGTAGAACTGAATACTTTGGTATTTTAGCCTATTATAGTGGAGTTCTACCAAGTAAATGGCAATTCAATCAATACATAGTAAATCATTTAACACAACCAATTGTTCATTGTTGTTTGTTTTCTTCGTGAATATTTTCGCAATATTATTTCATTCGATAATGCCTTAACATGATGAGTGTGTTGACGATTGCATTATTTTCCAATGCCCATTTAATGATAACCTATTTCAGATAGTGCATCTTCCGATTTGTCTTTATGAGCTGCAGTGGGTTGATAATTATTGTCTTCATTCTTATAATCCTAGCCTCTTGATATATTGATAAATTCGTCTTTAGTTAGAAGTGACGCATACTCCTCAAAACTACTCTAAAACTAAGTTTTCAGTCGCCCTCTGAATGAATTCTTCTAAAGGAACTAAGCCTTCCGTTTTCCAGTGTCTATCGTCTTAATTCATGGAGAGCAGCAGCTTTTCCACTTTCTCCCGGCACGCTGTTCTATGCCTGCCTAAACTACGTTAAATATGACGTTTAATGTCTCGTGGCGGACTACTGAATTCGACATAGCGAATAATTATAAAGCTTAATTTTGTGCTTTCAACCAGTAAAAATAACGGTTGATTATGGTATGAGTAAGCCAGGCCGAAAAGGGGCAAATGATTCTCAATCAACATCCAGGATAAAATGGAAGGTCTCAATACAAACGCCACTTCGGTCTATATAAAATATTGCTACATTAAAATTACATTTACGCTTTAGCAATATTATTTAAAAAAACAGACACATGAATTTACATTTCAATTTAAACACAAGTATTACTCAACGATTGACACCAACAAGGGAATTCAACTTAAACATTAAATACAATTTCAAGACAACTAAATAAAAAAAGACGAATTTAGTATGACGAGCAAAGCGGTGCGACTGGCAACTAGAAATCAACTGATTACAATAATATCAAAAGTAAAAAATCATAAAAATATTTCATGTATCTCCCGCCACTCTTTGTCGATGGCTTCATGAATGTTGCTACCGGGGTTTGTAATTATCCAGCCCGATAACCACCGCTTTCTCTTTAAGGATTATAAATCGTTCAGGTAAGGTAATTAACTTCTGAGTGTTGCGATTTAAAGCTGTTCGACGGCCGTTCTGGATCCTTTCAAAAATTTAAGCTTCACAAAAAAGTTCGGGGCGTGTCAGATAGTTGTCTGATAATCAAGCGGCAGATTACTGACAGAGTAGTGTATTGTATAACTAGTAAAAATATCAGCTCTGATCGCTTTTCTCAAACATGTCTTCCGTTTTCGAAATATGAAAACGCTTCAAATTGGATAGAATGCTCTCAACAATATTACTGAAACAAAATTCCTTTTTTTTCAAAATGCACGAACGCGTGTATGTTATTAAATGTTTTGTGAAATTCGTATGAGATTTTTAATGTCGTACATTTTTTTTTTGCCTTCACTTCATTAATAAATGTCTCACACTGAGAAACGAAATCGCGGGGGGTAGTGCAGGGCCGAATCGACCACAAAATATCATAATTTAGTTTGATACTTGCAATTTTTCAAATTAAAATGGATTTTTTTAATTTTTTCAATAAATTTGAAAATGCTTGTGATGACGGAACCGGTCTGATCATTTTAAAAATTTGGACTTATTTATATATATATAATATATACCTTTCTATCAAAAATTGACAGTGTAAACCTTAAAATTGATTTAATCTAATAATATTTAGTAAAGTACAAGTTGGTTGCCCCACCTCCACCCATTATGTGTATGCAGCCTCTGTTCCACGGCCGCTTTCCATGACAAAATACGATATAACGGCCAACGAATTTACTCGTTATATTCTAATCCAATATTTTAACCACGCACTATCGCTAAAGCTAATCGCCAAAGTAATTATAATTCTGTACATATATGTTTTATGCAAGGAATAGAAAGAAATAAAAAAATATGGGGAAGGAATCGATACGGCTGGCAACCCAGACGAGCTGCCGACACTGGCAGAAGTAAAGACACCTAGAGAATGCGTAATACCGTCAGAGAAGCCGGACTACTTCACACGCGGGCGTACAACAATAATTTATCACTGACCGTAGACTGCAGTAGGTCAGCGACAGATCTATCCCCAAATTAAATCTGTGTAACTATACAAATTAAAAAAAACGACTACTAAAGGTTCATGATATTAGGTACACTTTTCAAATAACACGGCACAATTATCGGGCTATTTCAAAATTGTCTACAACGTACGCATTGAAGTATTAATACAGATAAAGGAAATGTTTATAATGTGAATTTTAACATAAAAAAATATTCCAAGGTCATTTTAACCAATTTTGTAGATCTACTCATTTTAGTGTAATTTTTTTCACTGTAAAAAATACAATATTTTTTTCCAATACGCCCCTGGTTGGGTAAAAGGCGATTGATCGACGTTATGTCAATGTAGGTGCGGCGACTGGGGCGAGTAGATCGGACGAGTGTTCGACATACGAGTCAAAATTTATTTTGCCACTAACTGAAAGATCTATGAAAAAAAAAAAAAAAAACACTGATAAGAATTGGACACTTTTATATACTGGACACACACAATCAGCACACGTGAAGGATTTTCTAATTGTTTACCCCAACCGAATTCATCAGTTGACAGAATATTTAGTAAGATAAAACTTTGCCTAATATATGTGGAAAAGGAACACAAAGATTTCGTCTGTTCACATTTAAGAAATGAATAAGCCAAGAATCCAGTAAAAATTAAGTAAACATACCTAGATAGAAAAAAAAACAAATTTTATTGATATAATTTTGTGCGAAAGGAAATGTTTAAGATCGGTACTTTTCAAGAGAATCAAAAAAAAAAGATCAGCGTTAATTTGAACTCTAATGAAAAATATGACATTGCAAAGTCAAATTTGTTATTTATAGGCGATGATTCTACAGGTCCTTTTTCTCCTTTATTCATATATTATATACTTATATGAGAAACTTTGAAGTACAGTAAACCCCCTTATAGCAAAATGGGAAAAATTTCGATTTGCTGATTTCGTTCAATTCACAAAACATTGAAAGATCCTAGCCTCAAATGTTATATGGGTGCCTAGTCCTCTGTAACATAGTATTCCTATAGCATAGTGCCAATCTCTACGCTATAGGGGGGTCGACTGTATATTATTCGAAGTTTAGTTACATAGCAGGTGATATTTGATGATATATATCATTTTAAAGACACACCCTATTAAAAATAATATGTTGGTTATCAAACACAAAAATTTTTTAGCCATCTGACATATTGGAATTGTAAATTCAAAAACAATTAACACTAATATGTCTGCTTTTGCCGAGAGGCACGGATATACTTTGTAGATAGAAACGTTTTGGATGCGAATTTATCTCAACATTCAATGAAATTATTCAAGTGCACCCAATATAATTATGTAACATATTGAAGATATTGTTATATTATCTACGCGCTATAGAAGTGATATAAGCTAAATAATATCATACAAAAACATTTGATATTGAAAACGTTATTAAATATATTTTTTTTCGCTTCTTTTTTATCTTTTGTTGTGTCACTTACTGCCCCTATTGGTAAAAATGTTACAGAAATTCGTGTTGTAGAAGTTTTCACTAGATTCCGTTTTGGCGTACATGTGCAGATGATCTGTGTATTTCCAAAATATTTCGTTGTATGGCTAACATGTGGAAAGAGCGGATATGACAAGCCAAACAATTTTCTAGTAAAAAAATAATCTTTCTAACTTACTTACCTACATATATTAAGCCATGGATCATTTTTTTGCTATATATATATATATATACTAATAATAATATTTTTCTTGATTTATCTGTCTCTTTGTAACGCACAGCACAGCACTGCGCTTGTGTGTGTGAATGTAAATGTTGACAGGTGGCACTGTTGCTGTAAAATATTATTAGATTTTTATAATATACGAGACATTGAAAACTTATAGGCGGGTACTTTTTTCGAAAATTCGTTATAAATATAATAATAGTAGCAATGTTTTTGAACACTTCCGCTCCTATATGTTTTGTTTCACCAAGGAGGTGTTTCGCTGGCACTGTTCGATGTTCATTTTAGTCACAAAAAAAAATTAATAAATAATCAAAATATTTAAACAATGAAACAGTGATAGCTAATTCAATAATTATAGATGCAACATTTGCAAGAACCAGCGCGTGACTGAAAAGATGGCATAAAAACAATACATCTATGTGATGAGTGGCCTAAGTATTAATACATGTGCTGTCAAGGACGTCTAGGACACGAAGTTGCCGTCTGACGGCTCATAAACACTGTGCTAATTAAGCACTTTAATTTTGCTTAATTTTCAATACCGGTATTTCGATATTAAATAAAACCACTTAAATACCGGTTTTAGTAATACCGGTGTTGCAATCTTTAATATAGACTGACCATGCTCTGTAATACAGTTCAAAAAAGATTTTTAATTTTATACGAAATACATTATATTTTATCAAATGTATATACACATTATAGGGACACTTTTCATCCTCAAATCATTTGAAACGCCTGTAGATTGATAAAGATAAAGAGATTTCGAAATCTTGGAAACCATTATAACTGGCGCATCAGAAATAGTAGTTTCAGACAAAAAAATCAACGATAAATCCGAAAATCATTTGGCCACTGAAAACACTAAACTTGATACCAATACATCAAACAGTGTTGCCAGATCCTACACTTTATATATAACACATCAATTCATTTGTGTATAATAAATTTATCCATTAAAATAAACATCTAATGCGTAAAATAAATAATGAGTCGTTGTAGTCGAACAGGGCCGTGTCCTACATGGTTGCGCGGTCAATCACAGATGCTTTGCTTAATCGATTTATAGATTTGTGTAAAAAGGAATGAATCTCAATGTCATGAATTCATCCCTATTCAATCATGAAAATCGGACAAATCGAAAGCTATAAGCTAACTATCAGTTATTGTAAGCAATCATTATATCATTGCCATATCTGATGAAGACGGTTCAAGTGACTGACTTACAAAAATATTACGTAAAAAAACTTACTTTTAAATGTTCTGCTAGGAGTCCATTTACTCCACATTAAGAGCAGACAAGGTGAATATATATATTACAAAATATTCGTTCTTCTATTAGTGACATAAATATATTTTAAGCATGTCCGCTTCCAATGTGGATTCCGAACGGACGTTATTTCAATATTCGTTTTTCTACGTGAACTACTTGTTATTAAGTTACTCGATTTCTCTTTTTCGAAGAAAGCAGGTATAGCAGGATAATACTACAGGTTAGCTAATCGGTCTCGTTATGCCCCGTTTTTAGGATCGAATGAGTGAGAGGGAATTTTATGTCTGCGAACAGAAATCCATTTTTTATATTACAAAAGCAATATACTTTTGTATGTATATTATATAAAATAAATATATTGAAAAATCAACTTATTTCCGTACTGGGATTTAAACCCGTGAGAATCACAACCGAAACCAATTGCCCTTGACCACTTGTCAACGAACTGTGCACCCAACCATTAATTATAAGAATATTAAATGATAGAGAACTAAAAATTTAATTTTTGAATTTAAATTTGTGTACGCTTGTCTAGGTAAATGTTAATCTTATGAGATCTTAAAGCTTCCAACACCATACAGTTGAACTCAAAATTTATTTACAATTTCTTACTGGCCAAGTTTCGAAAATAATGATATGCTAATAGTGATATATTTTTAATTCTGGCAACATCGCGTACCGACGTAGCAACATCAATCAATGACAGACAAACTGAAATGTCGTAAGAGATGAGAAGATGAACGCGCCCTTAAAAAACTAAACCTCAAATAAACGGCTTTAAATTCCAAGAACCACACGCCTCTCTTGTCACTTTAATGCATTCAAATTATAGATATCATGACGTTTCTAATGTTTTCTCATTTTTCAGTGCGTAACGAACAATCACTACAAGATGTAACATCAATTTCGGAATGATAGGTTGCCATTTTGAAAAGGTCCACCATTTTTCCGTCTCCTGCAACTAAAAGTTCGCAGTCATGTTGGATAATTTGAAAAATTACTTTGAGAAAAGCTTCAATTGTTTCTATTACCTATGCGTATTTGCTTTGAATTGGCGATCTTTGTGTCCTAGTGATGAGACGTCTTGAGATGATCCAGGGCATAGGTGTTTCTAGGGTTTTTCAAGGAAAATACACGATCCCGGAAAAGTGACATTTTTGGAGCTTCACCCTTCATATTTCAAAATAACAGGAAAGAAAACATTGAATGATATTTTAATTAGTTTCAATGGATTCGGTGGTATCTTTATGACAATCCATATCTTATATAAATATAATAGAAATAACATACCTAGATAACTTACGTATTATGCCTATTTGAGTTTCATGTTACGTTCAGTCTGACGATGCTTCATAAAAAAACGAAACATTTCTTAACACACTCAGTGTAATAACAAAGTTTTCGATTTTGATAGTTTTATTTATGGTGTCATATATTTATTTTCTTTCAAAATATACTTAAAATATTATCCTGCTTTATGAAAGCGACTCAATTTGAGAGTTTAAATTTAGAAATAAGATAATGTTAGAGATAAAAATGACTGGTCTATTTCAACTACACCTTAACCTTAACTTACGCCATAACCTGAATGTTTATATTCTATTTCCATTTCAAGTTTCTGTGAAGTTCTTTCAAATCCTTTTAGTTTTGTGAATACGTTGCACATTTACATGAGAACAAACCGAATAATTATTTCATCTCAAATATTTAACGGAATGAAATGATAAATAATAAAATAATCACAATCCAGTATCTGTCTATGTGGTTTAAATTTGATAAAAACAAGCTGACATAATTTAGTTTTAAATTATAAGTTAGCAATGGCTTAAACTATTCTATAATACAGCTGGATAATTATTTAGATAACGCTATATAAAAATAATATTTGAAAGATTAAGAAAAGAGCAATTTAAGTACAATATTATATATTATTTGTCAGCATTAAAACTGGAAATGCTTACAAAACAAAAACACCAGGAATAAAATCGGCGAATCCTTTTTTTATTTACAGTGCGCCAGTGTGACGTGGCGTCTTGTCAGGATGACGCATTGACGCTGGAGGCTTCGGACAGACAGCAGGACGAACGGACACGTCAATCTTGTCCAATCAACATTGCACCTTGATGGAGTAACTAGTATAACTACCTACTTACTTGTTAGCCACTCGTTACTGCGTAAGCGCCTCATCTCTAATTATCGTACACTTTTAATCTCTCGGCAGGTTTTATAAAAAACATATTTACAGATTTGATTAAAAAGATTAAACCACATAAAAATAATTAAAGTAAAATACGTAATTAATAAACTTAACATTGACTATGTAATATAAACATCGAACAGTATTTATTTTGTTTCTAATGTTTTGTAAACATATAGAATTGCAAATCTGAGGTTATTAGTGTTCTAACCGAACGCAGATTTATGGCCATTTAAAGTTCGACACATTAAAGTACAATTTAAATAATAATATGAAAGATTAATATATGAAGTGATAGCGGTTTCTTCAAATTTAATAATCGACTGACAATATTATTATATTGAATTGTAAAAAAAAATGCATTTAGTATATAATAACCCAGACCGGTCTGTAAGCGTTTTGTTATTATCACATATGTAGGTATGTTATGCAATGCATACACACACCACACAACAATACATTTATTTACTACTAGCTATTTTAGACATTCAGTTTTTCAATTTCAATACCGGAATCTATGACGGGCGTTCCACTAGTTTTAAATAGAGGTTAATTATAACTTCGAAAATTTTTCCATCAACTGCATAATTTTCTTGGTGCATTTAAATCTCCATATAATACTAGGCACAATTGATTTGATACGGTTTACTGAATTAGTAATGAAATATTTATCAATGTTCCTTCCAGCTTGGCTATTTTCGATATTTCGTCTGGCCGGGCCGTCCTCAGATTTGGCGATACTTGAATAATCGTAATTCACCTGACGTTTGACATTTGCGAGAAAATGTTGCCGCGCAAAAAGCGGCCATGTTTGTTTTTCAAAATAAGAATGCCGTTTTATTGGTCACGATCGGAGATCAATGCTCATTCGAGTCAGGCCGCACGTCCACTTCCAAGGACGATCGCATGAAAAAGTCCACCGCTGTCCCTTAAAAACCTCAATGATTTCAGGCATCCATTTTAAACCTTTATAAACTTTCATAATTGTATCTATAACTATTGTCACTCCCGTAATCGAAAATTTATATTGATTAATAATTCATACATTCATTATTATATTTATTTACAGATAGATAGATGCTTGTTATGTTTTTTTTTCCTTCCATTAGATGTGCCTAATTCGACGATTAGCTAACGACCTGTTCTTTCCTATTCTCATATTTGTATCCCTACCTATGGTAAGAGAGATTGCATGAATGACTTCCAAAAAGTACTCGTTTAGTGGCCTCTATTGCAATATCTATTAGTCGATATATTTCATATTGGGTGTGGAGTGTGGACATGGATTAAAAACCAAGAATTCAGTGAGTGTCATCGTGGCAACGGTTGCGTATCACTAGTATTAATGCGAACTAAAAGAAATGAACGGACTTGTTTTTTGCGCCCCTAAAAGGAGCGCAATTTATTCAGTGACGTATTTTTTTTTCGCCAACTTTTAAGGCTGTCCGAGAAAAACATGCCGGGCCACCGAAATATTTACAATGCATTATTACTGGCTATGGATTTCGTCTCGTATTAATATATTATATTACGTCGGAACATGATTAAAAGATCTATGCCGAGCAATCTCTGCGCAGTAAAAACTTAACGAAGAAATATTTATTTAATTTGGATTATTGAGATTTTGTACACTTCCATGGATTTTGTCACTAACGACCCGGGTTTCGCCTTTCGGCATCTTCAGGCATTCGAGCACACGAATGGACTCGAACTGAGAGACAGTAAACAGTGTCTAACGTTTATATAGAAGATACAAATGCGACAAATATTATTTACGAGGTAAGATATTATACGTCTGAGAGCCACACTGATACCTGAGTTAAAATTTCGGGAATCTTCTTAATCCTTATTTTGTAAACACCATATTAACAGAGTGGCGAATTGCCGCTTTTCAACTTCTTTTAGAAATACCAGTGATTTTACAATTATAATAGTATTGTGGATTTTGACGGGATGTAATTCGACGAATGGGTAAATATACACAATATCGTGTGCTCGAATGCCTGAAGATGCCGAAAGGCGAAACCCGGGTCGTTAGTGACAAAATACATGGAAGTGTACAAAATCTCAATAATCCAAATTTGATATTGAAATTCCATCAAGCACCCTCAGTCGATGTCTTAAATTATAAATATTTATTTTTTCTTGATAGATGTTATTCGTTGTGAAGACAAACAACATCGACTAAGTTTCTAGAAAGCAGCTTTTTTGAAAGAACTAATGAAAATGTGACCTTTTAGTTGAGGTATTAAGTAAGTATCATAACTCATAATATAATAAATATTTTACCGTTGTTTTGAATTTTCGTTGTCTCTGATTTTGAACAGCAATGGAAATGCGTATATTTTTATGCAATTATTTTAATTTATTCAAAACAACGGTAAAATATTTATTAAAGTTTTGTAATTCATAAAAACAAAAAAGTATAATAAACTCTAACATGCAATTAGAATGTGTTTATTGTAGATATTAAACACAAATATTTGCAAAATGACCAAACTGTTTATTTTATATAGTACAAGTCAATTTTTTAAAATATTTTTTAATTTGTTAGGAAAAAAATATCTGATTCGCCAAAAATTTTGAAAATCGAAAAATCATACGAGATAAACTCGATGAGAAGTCACTCATGTCTATAATCATAAATTTAAATTGAAAAAATCTCGATTGCTGATCCAAGATCTCTTTAAAATGAATTTACAGAAATTTTATAATAATCTTTATACAGTGATTAAATATATGTCGGCGTCCGTGGCGCAGTTGGTTTCGTCGCTGGCTATGGACGTCTCGGGTTCAATTCCCGGTGCGGACTGTTTTCATAGATTGACCTTTCAATCGATTTATGGATTTCTGTTCGTAGTCTGAGTCCTTCCTCCCACCAATCCCATCCTCACTGGGCGTAACGAGAGCGATTAGCTAACCACTAGTCCTGTCATAGCCCTATCCTTCTATCCCTACTCTCTTCGAAAAAGAAAAGAGAGGTTGAGCAACTGAGTGACAAGCAGTTCTCGTAGAAAAAATTCTGTCAAGATACCTCCATTAGGAGACCATATGGTCCACATTGGGAGCGGACATGGAAAAAATATATATATATTACTTATTTCTTATATATTCAATAAATAATAGATACGACAAAAATATTATTTTTAAATTGTTCTATTTTTTCCTTTTCTATTTAGTCCGGTTATCTCTCTATCCATATCATGGTGTAAGCGTATATTCTATACATTTGCTACTGTAGCATTAAAACAGTTTTTTTGGGTTGGCCAAAAACAATCATTGATTAAGATTCCTAGTTATAGTACCAGAGCCCTCAGTTGTACAATAAATAATAATGCAATTTCTTCTTCCTAAGACTATATTATTTTTCCAAGAATAAAAATATTAAATTTGAAAAACAACTCGCTGATAGTGTTAGACCGGCGTTCTATTGCAAAAATTCTCTAGGCAAATTACTTATTAACAATAAAGATAGAGTCCATTTTAAGAACAAATCTGGTATTTATAAATTACAATGCAGTGATTGCCAACATTTCTATGTGGGTAAAACCACACGTACATTAGATATAAGGGTATCAGAACATTTAGCTGCCTTTAGATTAAAAAAAGAAACTTCGACATTCGCAAATCACTTGCTAATGGAGAACCATACGTTTAATGCGGATGATGGGGTTAAACTGTTGCATAAAAACATGGGGGATCATAAATTATTTTATCAAGAAATTTTGGAAATCAATAGAGCACAGTAAAATTCCTTGCCAATTCTGAATGAGCAGCTGAACCTTCCTAATTGTCCGTTATTATATCCTATACGTTGAAACACCTAACAGATGTCACTTAATGATTGTATATATTTACCCTTTCGTCGAATTGCATCCCGTCGAAACCCACAATGCTATTATAATCGTAAAATCACTGGTAATTCCATAAGAAGTTGGAAAGCGACAATTCGCCACTCTGTAAATGTGGTGTTTACAAAATAAGGATTAAGGCAATTCTCGAAATTTTAACTCAGGTATCAGTGTGGCTCTCAGACGTATAATATCTTACCTCGTAAATAATATTTGTCGTATTTGTATCTTCTATATAAACGTTAGACACTGTTTACTGTCTGTCAGTTCGAGTCCATTCGTGTGCTCGAATGCCTGAAGATGCCGAAAGGCGAAACCCGGGTCGTTAGTGACAAAATACATGGAAGTGTACAAAATCTCAATAATCCAAATTTGATATTGAAATTCCATCAAGCACCCTCAGTCGATGTCTTAAATTATATAATAAAAATATTATTTTAAGCAGCATTAAATGAGAAATGTATTCAAATATTGCCTACATAAGATAACTATTATTTTATTAATCTATTATATTTATATCTTTGGACTTCTGTAGAACGTAGATTATTTTCGTAACTGATTTTTTTGAATCGTTTAATCTACATTCAAATAGATAAATGATAGAATGATGGGATTAGAAAATTGCTAGTAAACAAATCATTTGTTTTCAGAATTGAATTGGCTAGTTAGGAAATGATGAAACTCACACCAATTGCTTTGGGTACATATTTATAAACATCTATGGGATATATCCATAGACTCAAACCTACAGTGACAAATCTATAAACTGTTTTTGAATCATTCATAATCATAGGAAGCAGTGATACCTAATTCCCGAGTTAAAATTTCCAAAATACTGTATTTCCGGGATTGCTATCTGTGTAAGCGTATGACCAAGAACATTGTTGAAAGGAAAAATAATCCTAGAATCACCTAGTGGGGGCAGCTCATACAGCATACACCCCGCCAATGTAACAACATTCAGAGAAATGAAATATAGCATTTGTGCATTCTGTAGTGAATTGTAATTTTTAACGTCGATGTTATGTGATTCTATTTTCTTTTCATTTCAACATATTGTCGTACTAGAGAATTGCTTATATTATAGTATGTTTTTAATGTCGACTTCGCTGAACTAAATTACTTGGATCGAACATAGGATGACCAATAGTTTTTGAAAGACGGACAAACATTCTGGAAAATAAGCGGATGAGGTATTTGCGTTTTAGACATGCCACAGCAATTTTTGCTTGTCTGACACACTCCCTTAACCTATGCTCCCCAACCTTTTCTTACCCACGGCACACCTGAGAACTCATTCATATTTTGCGGCACACTACATGGTAAAATATGTAAATTTCAAGAACAAAATATAAATTTATTAATTTGTTTTTATTTGATGAATGTTAATAGTAGCTAATATATTTTCCAACAAAAACTAATTAAGCCCTTATACGTTTTCAAAGTGATGGAATAGTTAACAAATAAAAAAAAACACAAATTATGAGAAAAGCAGTTGTTACTAAAAAAATAACTAAGTTTAGCTAATAGCAATTAACAAAGCTTAGTAATTGAGTGTACAGGTATTGCTCATTTGTTGTTTAGCCAAATCCAAAATAATTTTCTTGTTTTCAATAAATAGTCCTTCGGAACATTTTCAATGATCCTAGTCGTAACTCGCTCGGCCAATTTTTGTGCTATTTGAACCCGTTCTATTTGTCAGAGCGTATAAATAACTTTTCATTTTTTTCTAATAATTCCTCTGGGAATTTGTTTGCCATCAATGATTCCCAATATACAGATTAGTGTGTTATTTCTACTGCAAGATTTTTTTGATTTACACAAGAGACAACCCGCAGTTTATTTCCCACACATAGTTGCACTATCCATGCAAACACTAATACAAATGTCCCTTAAATATCAAAATAATACATTATTTGTTTCAAAGAGAATAATTTAAGCGGAGATCTTTGCCACTGAAAGGCTTTAAGTTTTTTTAATATAAAATACTCGCTTTTTCTCACCTGGGATCGGCTCGCTGGTTGCGGAGCACTGCACTAAACTATTTGATGCTAATGATTATATTACAGGATTATTTCAACTAAAGTTAAATCATTTTGATTATGTAGTTATCTCAATAATTAATGAATACATCTTAAGTGCGGAATACTTCTTGTTAGAACAGTTTAATGACTAGAGTTTTTGACATTTGAAACAGTAACGACATACGGTAGCATCATAAAGTACGGGCCCATTGGTTAAAATGATTGATTTTATAAAATAATAAATAAATAGCCGGAAAATTGTTTTCTGCTTAAATTATTTCGCACATGTATTTAGCAAAGAATATAATTCTTTTGCAGCGTTTGTAAATAATTGCATGGTTCTGTTTTAAAATCACTGATTTCATATGTTCTCATCAGTTCTGTTTCTTATCATAGTCCAACACTGTTTTTTTCTGATTTGATTCTATGATATTATACTTTCTTCTGCCCTGATTGATACTTTTCTTGGCAAACCGAACCTCACCCTAGTCGATAATGTTATAATGGATTTAATTATTATGTCACAAAAGAGTTTACATATATATAAATAGTGATACCTTATTAAAAAAATCGTTATACATTAGATAGTTACCATAAAAATATATTTGTTTTAAATAATGGTCACATTAATGAAAACGTTCGTATTTTGTTTTGTATTTAAACATTTGCACTGCTGTTAATCTACATTTGATATTGGAACACGTATTAAAGAGTGTATAGATCGATGGTAAGGTAAGCTTTGAAGCTGAACCGTCTAAAAATAGTCAATAGTTTCTGATTAAAATGTTAATTGTGGCATTGCTGATTGTAATTGTCATTTTATTTTTCATTATATGAAATAAGACCGAACACAATTAGAGACAATGATTAATACGTGAAGGTCAACCATTCAAATAAACTTAAACTATTTTATTTTATTAACGTATTTTGTATATGTAATATAACGCAACATTGCTATATAATACAATTATCTCTAAAACAGCAGTCACCAACCTTTCAGGCCTCGTTGACCACTAAACTCAAAATTTTGAATCCCACATACCACTAATATGAGTTTATATTACAAAGTTACAAACATATTATAGGTATAAAATAATGAACATAGGAGCTAAGTTTTTTCTTTATGAAATGGTAAAAACGCGTACTTTTTTAAATAGGCTGATATTTATTGCGTGTTTAAAATAAATTTATTGGTTCCGGGCTCCAATGACCCGATTTAATTAAATCACGAATAATGTGTTCTCATATAAAGTAAAATGAAAAATGCATAAATAAATACTTCTAGATCTACTGGAACATTTTGCACCCCCCCGGGGGCCGCGACCCATAGCTTAGGACACACTGTTCTAATCGAGCAACCTGGGAGGAACGTATATATAAATATACTGCAATATCAAAATCAATACTATTGCAGTAGATGAAAATTCACAGACTTTCATCGAGAAGAGAAGCTTACATGTATTGCTAGTAATAATCAATAAATTATTCCAACTAAAATGTTTACTTTCCTGAGTTGTGTTGCATTTCCTCTAACAATATCTTGGCTTCAAGATACACAAATTGAAAAGAGCGTTGGGGCTTTTCCATGTGTTGCATATATTACCTATTGAACGCATATCGAAGACTTAAAAACAAATAAAATATTAAAAACAATAAAATGCGATTGCGTTCTGTACTTAACAACCCATTGGAACCATTTCGAAATTTAAATTAAGAACAATATTATTATCAAGGAATATTCGTCTAAATAACGTAAATTCATAAAATCGTATAATGTAGCCATATGAGAGATTTTTATATTTCAGATGGTTAAGAATTTTCCCAGTGAATTCTCTCCAATACATAAAGTCTATGGCATAGACTAAAACCGAATTAGCGGATTGGAAGATCGTTATTTTTAATGTAATTTATGAACTACTTTGTTGAATGATTATAATCATTTGAATGTTAACGCTGCGTATATTATGAAGAGAAATAATTCATTTTGATTGGTGTTTAACTGTGCATAATATTTTAAAGACTCGTCGCCAGCAGGGCTTACGTAGCTTTACTTACTTATCAATATCTAGTTTACTACTTCATAGTATGTATATTACATATTATACTTCTGTTGGAGGCATCTCAACAGAAGTAGTTCTACGAGAATTTGTCTCTGTTTTTTTCTGAGGTAATAAGGATAAAGGGATGGAGTTAGGACAAGAACAGTAGTTAGTAAATTGCTTTGACTACATAACATTTTTAGAATCGTATGGGTGAAAGCGACGTTGAACAGTGGGCTTATTATGCGTAAGGAAAATATTTTAATATCTGTAAAGAAACAACAATATAGTTTAATTATATTTTCTCAAAATAATTATGAAATATACTCATATTCGACACCTGCTTTGTAATAAAGTTATGAAGGGGTCAAATGCAGTCAGGTTAAAAACCTCGCTCGCATAAATATTTTGTCGCGTGCACTTTTTAAACGCAGCAAAACTTCGCGCAGGTCACGTACTAAGGTACTATGATTATACACATAAAGGTACCATTATACTTATCGTTTGGCACTCACGCCGTAGGAAGAAAGGTGGTATGTTGCACTCATTGCACAAATATATATTAAATTTCGATCTTAGTCATCGTAGCATTCGTAGTCACATAACTAAAAATCACGATCTTCAGAGCAGTTAGCTCATGAGATAGATTCCTCTCCATGCATCACTCACTGGACTGGCTGATTACGAGAACACTCAAAACGTATTTGTACAATGCAGACACCGAATTTAAAGTTTAACCTGCTGACTTACTAACGTGTTGATAGCTGTTAGTCAGTGTTAAAATTTTCGTGTACAAGCTAATTATTGTATTAATATATAGCCTGATTTTTCCTGATAATCTCGATAAATTCGATTAACACCAACACTATTGAATTCATTTTTGAAATATTTGTTATTGGAATATTCTTTAAACGGCTCAACAGGAACGGGTTTAGGGAGACATAATTATAATGGTTTTCGAAGACACGCTTATGACGAATATTGGGGGTCCTGTAGGTTGATTTTTCTCAGGAATTCAGCAATAGGAGAGCGTCTAAGCATACTAATATATCGATCAAATTAAAAAAATAAAACGGTGATTTTCACGTACTACGAAGGCCTTTGAAACTTGAATGTTTCTTCTTTCAATTGATGCCATTGTCTTAGAAGGCCTATGATATGATTCATAAGATATACTTGGGAAGACAGAGAATTTTGGAGGCACCTACGGCGGTCATATGCTGCGGATAGGAGTTGTACATGACCTAAGAAAAGAAAAGTGATGTTTATTGAGATTTTAATGTTTTATATTACTTATTTTGGGTTATACATAGTGTAATAATTTGTATTCCGAAACTAACAAAAACAACTGTTTGATATACAACACGATAGTTAGTTAACAACATTCCCCAATAATGTCTTGTATTGAAAATTAAAATAATATAACCACTTAATTATTATTGATTGAATTGACATTTACTTGATAGAATTCCATTATAATAGGATAAAATATCAAATTATTTAGTTCTACAAAATTTTATGAATTAGTTGATTTGACTATTTTGGGTTAACTCCATCGCATAACATACCTAGTTATTATATGTTTTATGTATTGTTGTATTATAGAGATAGAGATAGACAATACTATGTCATCTCACTTATTCAAAAATCATAACATTTATTCAAAATTAAAATATTTAACGTACCTACTAATTGTGTTTTTGGAAAAAGAACTTAGGTGGTATTATTAATTAACGATTAATTAATAATACCACGTATGAAACGAAAAGACTTTTTTACGTATCGTCATACAAACTGTGTTTCGATAAAAAAGAAATTTAAGCAAGAAGCTAAGTATTGAATTAATTAAATATTACTCAAAGTAGGTACCTAATCAATTCATTTATTTTATTATTATTACCGGCTATCCGTTACCGGTAGTTAAGTTTTCTAAATCGCGTTGTCAGCGGTCTCTATGATATTTGTTGTTGCTTCGGAGCTCCTTATATTCACATGATTAGAGCTTGTAAATTAGCTATATAGATGTCTCTTATTGTGATTATTGAATACAGCAATAAATTAATTGCAGGAAGAATCATACTATTCATTTTAGAAATATTCAGAATATTGTGGAGATCGTCACAGTTTTTCCGTGCTTTTATTTAAACAAGACTTTTTTGTAGTTCGATTTTTACCTACGTTGTAGGTATCATCAATTTGGAAAATTGTCTCTACGATATGACCTTAACACTGCGTCATACGTCATAATAATGTAACAAAGATTATTGATTAAACGCCGACACAGCATTACATACACAAGAGACAAGCATAAATCCAAATATAAATAGTTTATACTTTATTCAGTATCCATTTGCAGTGTATTCAAAAGTGTTCTTAGCTAATATTGTAAAATTGTATACATGAAGAATAAACGCACCCGTTAATGTTGTTTCCGTATTTGCCGAAATTCAATATGGCTGTTGTCAACAAATACTCGAGGAACATGTCAACATTGTGAATGTCATTCGATCGTCTAATAAGTACGTAATTACTCAAAAATTGTGCAATTTTAATCATCGATGAACATCTAGCATCGGCGAATATTCTAGTAAATCTACGGAATGGCCGACAAGTAAGTAATGCGATCACATTTATTACCGAAATTTACATATCAATGTTTTTATCTCATATATTCCAATTCGTTGAATACAGTTCTTTTAACAACTAAACACGTTTATATCATAGTGAAATTTGTCGCATTGTATTGAAATGTTTATTTTGCCTTTTCCTTTTTGTTATAAATCAAGTTACGCAACATAACAAAACTGGATCATATGGACAATGTTTTGATGGTGTCATATTTATCCGCTAATTAGTAAATTTACAGGTTGATTTCAAATCATGAGAGTTATTTACATTTCCACTGTTTGTATACAAGTGTGTTGTCATTGATTTA
This sequence comes from Himalopsyche phryganea, assembly GCA_022494535.1. Lineage (NCBI taxonomy): Eukaryota > Metazoa > Arthropoda > Insecta > Trichoptera > Rhyacophilidae > Himalopsyche > Himalopsyche phryganea. Next base: position 2,515,361 of record JAGVSL010000076.1, on the reverse strand, counting down.
TATTTTCAATTCCATTGTGCCTTATTTTGAAACCATTTCTTTGTTTAATCCGATAATATTTCTGGATTATGTCGTAAATTTGATCGTCAAACGGGCATGGAGATAAGGAATTGAATCTAGAATCCTACGTCGCGATCGATTTAATCATTCAAATATGACAGAATGCGCGTGTCGAAATCAATAATATTATGATCAAAGCACAGTGTTCATTTATGTACCCACTGTAAAACATTTCCGCATGTTCAACATGTCGACATTATAACTCGAAAACGAATCAATACGTCTACTTTAAGACGACATCTATTTACATACGCATTGCGTTTTTATTCTTACACATTTGTTAATTAATCATTTAAACATTGGCTCCATACCAGATCTACCTTAACTAAGTCAGGACAGACATTTTTTGATTCTTTTTGTGACTTTTCCATCGACTATTATCGCATGATGGATGCACCGTGAAATCGCAGCTGTTTAAAATTGACAGTTTTAAAAGTATGTGTTGCAAACAAATAGTTTTTAGAACATACATTCGTATAAAAATGATCAATTAAAATTATTGTAAAATCGAAAGCGAATCGCAAATAAATTGTCGTAGACAAATACAGGACTTCATATCAAAGGAATAATTTGATGTTGATAACAACATAGATATTATTCTAATAATACCAAAATTTTGTAAATATCTATTGTAATCTTTTTTTAGTATGTTTATCAATAAAACATTGCGGCCATTTCAGAGCGACTATTGCATTCTGTAAGTTGCATAGCTCCCGCACACCGCCTACAAAGTCTATCGCCGTTCTGCTGAGCTAGAGTGACCGACGAGTCCATTGGTATTGCTGTGTATGGATGCATTCCAGATGTATTTCGATTAAATTAGTGTGTCTTGATTTTTCCTCAAGCTCCCACTGTCCTCATCCTGCAAAATTAAGATATAGTACTCTTTTTCATTAGGGAAAAAGTTGCCAACCACTGTGTTAGGCAAGGCTATTATTTGAATAAAATATTAAAATTGAATTATTTGCCTTTGTCATAAGTTGGCAGCATCTAGTTAACAGTATTATTCAAGTGTAAATTTGTCATTAATACCTATATTTTAATGATACATGTTAAGTGGTATGCTATATATTCTGTTGCATTTTACCTGATTATCTGGTTACATCTAATAAATTGCCTTATCTCGAATTTGTCAATTTGTAATATTTTCATATGAATCTTCCATCTTCACCCTTCAGGTATGTACGTTAACCACTTAACAGCTACGAAAAATATACCTCTGCATATGTACGCGGAAAATATTTACCAATTTAAAGTTACAAAAACTCAACTTATTTATATCAATTATGGTTCCTTCATGTAACCAAACCTCGCTAAAAGCAATATCATTAAAATTCCTTTATCTGGAAGCTTCTAGCCACAAGTTTAAAAATCTGTGATTACGGTTGTCACAAGCAATTTCTATAATTTTAGAATGATTAAAAAAAAACTTTTCATGCTTTACTTTTCATCGAAACATTAAGAATTGGTTTTATTTTTCAAAGGCGATCACCAACTTAGTGTTCCTCTTCGCTTGTAAAATTCACTCGCAGCAGTAACAAAAAACGATCTCGTGGCATTGTATCTGAATAAATAGCCGAATATAGCAAAAGATTGGCAGTAATAAAATAATCGCCAAAAAATGTATATTTTATCAACCCAATTCTTAAGGCACTCAGATTCACAAACCTTTCGTTAGTTTTATCAACCAATCGAATAATAACGTCTTCGTCAACGAAATATTTGAAGAAGTCTGATTCATTATTTCTTTCGTCCATATTCATTTTCCATCAAGACACGCTATCTTCGAATGCTTCAACTTTTCCTGTAAAGTCACCCTCATTCCAAGTAAAAACATTTCCAGTGGGCATTTCAAATATATCCTCAATTTCATTATTTTCATCATTTCAATCTGTTTCAAAAATGTCGCATAGGTGACGTCAGATATCATGTAAAATTATTTATTTCTTATATTGGATTTTGACATAACCATTGTTTAGACAAGTCTGACAAGATAAGATTTTCTGAATGATTCAATTTGTTCTAATAATTTCACAATGGCATTCTTTGATAGATTGGATCTCTCGTATTGGATCTCGACATGTCTGGTTTTGGCAACCCTGATGCTACCTATATGATTTTCTTTGAATTTCTTCTATTAAATCTGTGAAACTGGATTTGTTATGTACATAGTACTAGCTGTCGGTAGATGGCGAACCAATATTATATATTCAAAAGTGATAAATAATGTAAATTCATGGTAAAAAACATCGCCCCCACCGGTGGGCTTATAGCGTGTGGAGCCCATTCGAAGACCGCATACCGATGTGGTTATAGCTGTCTAGTGGTTAAATAGATTTTCGGTCCCAAGGATGGATCAACTTTTTTTATGAAGAATTATCGCTAGAATTAATAACAATATTAGATAATAGGTTTGACTGCAAAATTTTATTCAATCAACGCGTCACTAAGTTTTTTCATTTAACATTATTATTCAAACCCTGGCGCTATATGTACAGTATTGCAAAAAAGTAGCATTTTAATATATTTACAGTTATTAGTGACCTATTACTCTCTTTCACACTTGTCTTAAACAATAAAAAGTCCTATATCTTCACCGTTAATTATAAATTACCTAATAATTATGAATTATTTTTATACCCCCTCAATTACACTGGACACTCTCTAGTTGTGTCAGTCGTTTTATTAACATATGGCGAACATGTTATCCATTACATTAATAATTATTTAATAGCAAAATACAATTCCCAATGCTACATATATTTTTTTATAAACTCCATGAAAAACTCGAAAAGAAAAGACATTACCATCACCCACAGTCTCAAATCTTAAATTGAAAAAAAAGTTAAATTTACTATTGATATTACGGGACTTAAACCCGCAGTGGTCAAGCTCTCACTGCTAGACCACAGGCTAACTAATTCCATCATTGTCTAAAATACAGATATGCTCCCTTATTTTGCATATGTGTCCATGTAAAAAATAAAAATAATTTTTAAGGCCTGGCAGTGAGCGTGAGGCGAGCCCGAAGGAAGGAAGTCCAGCGAAGCCGTCGCCTGCCCACTCGCAGAAGAGTTTGGAAGTGGACGATGCAGTTGAGGCGTCAGAGATGTCAGAAAGTGGATGGTGGGGATCTTGGATCACTGCTGCTAAGTCAAAGGTATACCTCTACCAGTATACGTTGTCACCTGATAAATAATTTCAACTATCTATTACGTGCATGATAATAATGCTTCCAAGTAAAACTCAGTATTTCATCTGAAATTTCTATTCAAGATGGCCAAACAAAATAGTTTTCTTTGGTGGTTCATTAAATATGCTCATTCTGAAGTATGCCGTAAGCAAAATAATATGTTATGTCAGACATAAAGATAATAATTTTCACATTACACATTTAAATTAATTTTTGTTGAACTTATCTCCTCTTGTATGCCTTCTAAACAAAGACAGCATTAAGTATTTTATTTCATTCTAAAGTACAGGTGATTAAAATATTTATTAGCAAAATACCATTACAACATTTATAATATTGGGTATAAGTAATCCTATCATCTTTGGAGTTTTTATTTGCATGTTGACTCGGATCGGCCGTGGAATATTCATTACCTCAGCGCACTACATTATAATCTTGTATTTTTGTGGTAAAAAAATGTGCTTATTTAATCTTATGTATGGCTAAATGATTATTACATGGTTATTAAAATACCACAAACTACATCTAATCAATTAAAACCATTTCTTTATTTATTCTATTATTTTTCTTGTGTTTTAACACATTCCATGCCGATGGCTGAACTGAACTAGACAATTTCAGAGTGTAGATGTAGTAATCAACACTAAGGGAGATGGCGAAACGCATAAACGAATCGCTATCCGACTGAAAAAAGTGATTCCAAGTGAAAAGTTTTTGAAGCAATATGATTTCCTTTACAATAGATGTAGACGTAAATAGCTTTCATTATAAAGGCTTATATGGGAAAAAAATCGTTCTCTTATAAAGCAGCGGTCACCAACCTTTTGGACCTTTTGATTATGACAAATTAATTAGTGTAATATTTGTTGCTGCATGTTTGAAATAACTTAATGGATATTTGACTCCAACAACGCTATTGTAAAAACTCTGCAGACCACAAAATGTTTCTCATGAAGAACCGGTTGGCGACTGACCGCTGCTTTAAAGTATAATATATATTTTTGCATCTTGTTTGTGTATGATACGCTCTTTTGTTTCGTTTCAGTATCCGTATTTAGGCTTATTTGAATATTTTGATGACATATTTAATCGTGTATTGTATTCGCTTGAGCAATTCTCATAACTAAACATAGATACCTGATGTATTTGAATTCTCAGAGCGCAGAAGTGTACGGGATGGTGAAAAAAGACCTGGACGAGCTGAGCACAGCCGTCAAAAGTGAGGCAACGCATGTCATCACCTCCACGTCATCTGCTATTGGAAAAACACTTAAAGTAAAATATTATTGAATTATAATAGCAGCTAAATGGCTTTCCATGGATTGACAGAAAAATCGAATTGATACTATATGATCCTAATTCGCGTTGGCTATAATTGTGAATGCAGCAAACGGTTATATTATACACCTATCCCTCGATTTACACGGTTGATTGGTTTCTCAAAAACTTTGAGACATTCGAAACCGTGCAAATCGAGCGAGAGGTGTGCATTATATTTTGTTGAAAATTTTAATTAAGTTGTAAATTTGAAACAGAATGATCATTTATATTTTTATAATTTTAAGAATACTCAAAAACACTTTTTGACATTGTTGAGATGTAATTTTTCATTTACTGTATGCCATTTTATGTTGCCTGATTATAGATATTATTATCGTTGAAGATCATCCATAATGACAGTATTTTATTGAGCTAGATTATAATGTAAATAATTTGGGTATTCTATATTATTCATAATAAATATTTTGTTGATTCTTTTTTCAAATACGAATATCATTTAAAAATACCATTTTTTTCTAGCTTGATGAGCCTGAATCTACAGCTAATACAATGAGAAAAAGCTTTAGTACATTTCTTGGTAAGTTTGTAATAATTGTTCACAAAATATATAATGATTTCAATGGCATGATAAATTTTCAAATATATTCAAATTTGGAACGCACATTTTTATGTAGCTACTGATGTATTTCATCCCTCTTCCATTTCAGATCAAGTGAATACAGTCTTGAATCCTTCGCCGGATGATGATGATACAGAAGCCATACTTATCACTGACGGTGATACTGTCACACTTTCAACTCTTCAGGTACATAAGAATATATTTCAAACATATCCGATCTAACAATTTGAAGAATTTTTTCAACGCTACCTCCTAGAGCAGTGATGATGAACCGTTTCGGTAAAATTTTGCTTATTATTTTTTTTAGTACTAGCTCATGGGTCACTAAGTCAGTGGCGTCACTTGGAAAGGGGAAGGGAGGATGGTTAAAAACTACAATCTGTTTTGATTGTTCTCTCTTTTATGGTATAAAAAATAAATTTTTAAAACTAAGACCCACACGTCCTAGGTTCGCCATCGCTGTCCTAGAGTGCACCACTCTCATAACTCAAAAAGTAATAATAAATGGATTTGTATAGTATCAAAAGTAGAACTATCCCATATTTGTCGAGATTGGACTAATGCTGCCACACTATTCTTCCGGTCATAGTGTATGGCTAGAAATAAATGGTATCAAAATCATGTACATGTGGTATAAAAACGTAAAAGAAAATGATGCTTGCTATCAAAATCAGAATGATTAACAACTTTGGAAACAAAAGTGAACAGTTTGGTAAAACATACTTTCGACCAATCACAGAGTTACCTTAAGTGATGTCACAATATGGTCGCTAATACTAATTTAAAACATTAAAAAACGTTTTTCTTATTTATCTCAAAACTTCGAATAGTGGATAGTTCCACTTTTGATACTATACGATTCAATTATCGTTAATTTGGTAGTGTACTTCGCACTGAGTGGCCGGCTGACATAGAAGAAATTAAGATATTTTTTTTTATATTATATTCATTAAAATTTTCAAAAGAATATACAAGTGCCGTATAAACTCCATTTACGAATGGCCAATTTAACTATTCAGCTTTTTATAACTACTGTGTTATTTATAAAAGTGTCCATTTTTCGCAGAGAGACCTATTAACCCTGCAGCGCTTAGATGCCACATATCTGGTTGCACCCGAAGGTGCCGCCCTCGCTAGGATGGCTGCCTGGCTGGAAACGCGCCCCCGTCCTCTAAGTTGTACCCTTCTGAAACATCTGCAGAACTCGTTAGTGCTGCAGGAAAAGATGCAAAAGCTCGTGCCCTCCGCTGTATCTGAAGATGACTTTTGGGAAAGGTAGTTGATATCATCGATTATCAAATTTTCTGATCTATAAGGAAAATATCACTCAACTTGACTGTCACCTATACCGGAAGTGTCAAATAAATAACATTAAATGTTACTCTATTATCTTCTACAGATACCTGTTCCGAAAAGCCCTTCTGGAAGACCGCTTCGCTCAGTCCAACCGATTCCCAACTCACGAGGAATGCACAGACGCTGTAGTGAACAGCCTCGTTCCAGATCAACCCCTGTCGAGTCATAACACTCCGAACGATTCTCCAAATCACCGCAGCCTGAGTTCAGACGACAGCGTGAGATCCAATTACGGCTCCTCCAAATCCAGATCGCTCATGGAAGGTTTCGACGGTTCGCCGACGGGTACTCCTGATTTTGCTGAATATGTTGATGCGGCCGACGGGGATGAAGCCACAGCCGTCGATGAAGACGTGGCTTGGGATAACGGTAATCTTGGTTTTTATTTTGTAAAATATTTTCAGATTTTGATTCCATGATCCCGCAAAGAGCCCACTGACAAACAACATGCTAATTTTTAGGATGAAACATTTATTTTTTGTACTTATGTCCGCTCAATGTGGAGCACACTCACAATTGAGGTTACCTCAACAGAAGTTGTTCTAGAAGAACATTTTGTTATCAAGTCGATCAACCTCTCTAGTGCTAGAAAGTCTATCTCACTATGCCCTGTTCTTAGGATCACAGACATCCATGCCTTGAAATACGAATCCATAAATCGATTGAAAAATTAATTTATAATACTGTGTGCTGTGATTCAAACTCGTAAACACCGCAACCAAAGCCAAAGACGTTAACCTCAGGTTCTGCTGAACATTTATTGGGCAGATTAAAATACAAATGCAGGTTCCAAACAATTCCTGTCAGCTCTTGTCTACAAAGACAAGAGATTTTAATAAAATAATTTGATATAAATTGTATGAAAAAATTATTGATGAATCTTATTCACCAAAATTACTCATGCTCCTTTTTACCCACCCACCGCATCACTAGCAGCCGGAACCAGGTAAAACTTTTAGCCCATATCACTAGAATGTTTGCGACCGTGAGCTCTATATTGTTCTTTGTCAAATTATAAAACTATACATAATATGTGTTGTTCACGAATTTGTTGTGAATGAAAGTCACTTGTTCATTTGGAAATATTCTTTGATTGCTGTACTTGTTGCAAAATTGTAGTGTAATTTTCTTAGATGACCTGGGTGTTAATTCAACACATATGATAAACGTATAATTTACTTAATTTCAGAAGACTTCGCCTCAAACATCGAACTTTCCGAAGAACAGCAGATAAAACTGCTACAAGAATACGAACAGGAAATGATATCGGCCAAACAGATCTCCAGCACCTTGACAGCGAAGAAACCCGCCGCCGACAGCCCCACCAAATCGGCCACATCTCAGCCGAAAGGCCCCAACAAAGGAAAAAATTCAGCTAGCAAAGTACAACAGAATGTGAAATCCACCAAACGGAATGTGGGCGATTCCCGATCAAAGAGTTCCGACGCCATATCTTCAGCTCAACAAGCACAGCCTGTTGGAAAAAGTAAAGTTAATCAAAGCTCAACTGCTCTTAGCAAAAATTCTAAAGGTATGCTAATTTTTTTCTAATTCTCTTTGGTGGGTGTTAAATGTCCAATTCTTCGCGTAAAGACAACTTCCATACATTCGATTTATGGATTTGTGTCAAAAAGTGTGTATTTAATGATTTAAACCTAGCGTATCCATGGTGATTTTTCACATACTGATATGATAACATAACGCTCCTCAAAAAGTACTGTTTTTTTACATTAGTACTAATTCTACAGGTGTGAGCAAAGTGCCATCCAAAATCGACCTCGAAAGCAAGCTCGTGGAAGACCATTTCGTAGATGAATCAGTCAAATCTGCCAAATCAAAGAAGGACCCCAAGACCCTATCCGAAGAGCTCACCGAGAAGAACAAAACGTGCATGGCAGTCTCGGACAACGCCAGCAGCAACTCGGACGAGAGCTGGGAGAAGGAGTTTGAAATCGATGACCTGCGCATCGGCGACACTAAATCGTGAATGCTTTTTTAGATGTATTTGTTATTTTGAACGAGATCAATATTGGGGATTTGATATGATAACGACTGAATTGTTGCATTTTATTAAATATAGTTATTTTAGTCTGCTAAAAAAACAATTCGATTTGATAATATAATACGCAGGTCTTTTATATCAGTAGAATATATACGCTGCAGATGATATGAGATTCTCAAGAGTCCGTAGATAAATTTTATTGTGTTATATATAATTTAAGAATACGTGTTTTTCATGCTTAATTCGATATAAAAAAAACACTTTACTAAACATAATTAAGCATTTTCATCTACGGTAATAGCAAAAAAAGTTAGCAACATGTAGTATAATATACCATTAGTCGATGATGTAAGAGTCAAATTGAAATTTAGCTCTATTATACATCACATAATACTTCAATATGCTGTATAAATATGGCAATATCGAGTCAAATATCGTAATCAGTAATGTCAATAATTAATTCTGCCGTGTAAGGTTTTAGTGATTTCAGCCTTATTGGTTTTAATGATGATTATATCATTAAAAAATCTATGGTTGAAATCAATGTATACATTTCACAGCTAAGATTAATAATATAAACGAAACTTTCGGATATAAAATCAGGTGCATGTTGAAATAATTAATGTAAAATAATCATTGCATACTTTAGTAGCAAGTCAGGATTTTATAATTTTGACATTCTGTTGCCATTTAGTCATGTTTGGGGGTAATATTGTTGTTTGCAATATGGTATTATTTTATGCAAATATTTTAATCCAAGAACGATTTATTAACAACAGTTTTAAAAATGGAATTACAAAAACTCATCTTATAGAATATTAGGAAATAATTAATTGTCTAGTAGATGGGAAGGTTTATACCATGTGTTGCTAGTTTTCATTGCTTCTACTGTACTGCCATCGGGGAATTAAGAAATAACTTATCCCACTTCTGATTTATTCAATGTTGCCATTGTATGTAATCAATCAAATGAGTGTTGCTTTGTTTTCATTAAATTGTCACATTTTCGTTTTCATATTGAATCTCACAATAAAAACTAAAATTGAGGTATTTGAAATGTGAACTGCATCTATCATAAAAAGAATGCTTCACGCATTTAATTATTTTGCCGAGTTCAATTTCGATTATCGTACGTTTTCAAAAAGGCCTTCTGTGGTATGTCATAGTAAAAATTCAGTCAGTGGATTGTTCTTTACTTTTTTTTTTAAGTTTTGTCTTGTTTGGCAAAATAGAAGTTATAGTGTAAATAATAGTAAATAAATTATAAATATATATATATAGTAGTATAAACCTGCAAGTATTTTTACAATATCTGCTACTTCTATAATATTATACTTCTTTTTCTGTTAAAAATATTTTAAAAGTAAATGTCATGCGAATTATTGTTTATGGATTCTTTTTTTTTTGTTCATATTGTCGATGGCATTTCTGATGGTTTTCCGAATTTAAAATATTTCGATACAGACTTGTTGCAATCATGCTATTTATATTGCGTACTTTATTTATTTACATGTCTCAATTTTGGTATAGTATGTATATTTCGTACTTTTTTATTGTACCCAGGTAAACTGCGCTGAATTATTTGCGAAATACCAACACACTGAAATCTCAATCTATCTGAAAGAATCCTTCGCACCATAGTGTAAATAATATGAGAAATATTTATATTCATATGCAAACATCAGTTTGCGGTGAATGCTTCTCTATTTTAGTGAGAAAGAGATGTCCATTCCAGCAGGGTGTAAGATCAGCTAAAATTTCGAGAATGTCATATATTTGAAAAGTGAACAATTTTTTACCATTGCTTGGTTTATATTTTCAGAATGCTGGCCAACGTGACGAACGACACTATGTGACAACTTGTTGTCGGATAGAATATTTTATTGGTATCTTGCTAATGAGTTAGTTCTCAATGACAGAATATACCGAGCACTGTGGCGGAGTGGTAACGCTGTATTCACTAGTTTGAATCCCTGAAAAAACTGTTCATTATTCAAGAATTACTTTGATTGAATGAACTACCAATGCTGTAATATTTGGCATGAATTAACAACATAAATAAAAACAATTGATGGTACAGTTTTATCACATTAAAAACCCTTTGAAAAGTAAGCTTCTTCTTCAGGTGTTAAATGGTTTATGGGTTCATAAATATGCCTCGGGTGTCTTTCCTTCCGATTAACTAATCAATGAATTTATTTAATGCTTGTGTGTCATCTTGAAATGGAGATAGATATAGATAGATGGAGATTTCACTGTGTTTTCACATTAATAACTCTTCAAAACGCGGGTTTAGTTCTGCCTCAGATGTGGGGTTATGCTTATAGGCTCAAAAATATGTAGTTTCTTAACTGGTTAAGTATGCTCCGTGTGCTGATACCGTTATTAACTAATTGATAAATTTCTTTAATACTTTACAGAACTGAAAGAAAGCACATGTAACCATCTGAATATGATTCAAATTAACTTTCAAACAACAGTGTGATGAAGTGTTTCACGAATATATGCACTCGATTAATTATATATTTGTACTCTCTATTTAAGTTATTTCTTCTCCTATATATATCAAATAATGTTTCTTTATAAATTTATAAGTTATTTAGTTTACTAATTATTGTTATTTTATTAAAATTTTATTTTATGCATTATTAATCTAGAAATACCGTGTAACCCCAAATATCAAGTAAGATGTATCTTTATCGTGCTTTCTTAATGTGAACATAGAAATTGATGTGGCCATATTCCACTTTCCAAATGTCAAATGCGTTGATTCATTAATTGGTTTGAAGGAGTTGATGAGTGTGGATAACATTCTGTTATATACAACAACAAAATCGAAGTAAAATAACAATTCATCCATCAATTGATGCATAAACATGATCGACTACTCAAAGATAGCACTACAACTGTTATTAATACTTGATGCTTATGAGCCTATCCTTCCAAGAAGAATAAGGTAGTTACAAATACATTTTTAATTTCATGTTAAAAGCTTTTAAGGAGATGCAGTTTTGTATTTGGGTTTATTCTCTTGCTTTCTTTAACTAATGTTATTTTAATCATAAATTTTGTGTCAATATTTTTTTTGAAAAAAAATTGTGTACCTCTTCTGTTTATTTATATATTTATAAAGCTTCAGGCCAATTCCAAATATTCTCTCGGTGAATTTTTATTACATAAACTCTAAAATACTGTAAATCCACTTTTCATCACAAATTTACTCAAACTAAGGCAAAATATTAATACTAAATTAGATACCATCTCAAAGAAAGTGGGAATTTTATTATTTGATTGATCCTGTATTTATTCTGTGTGGAAATTTCTTGATTATTATTTCGACACTCCCTATGTATAATCACGGAAGTGCCAAATATGTCTTGCATTTTCATTCTATGCACTCAATTCTATTGGTATGCATCAAACAACAGGGCCAACTAGATTTAAAATAGTAGCACTATTTCAAAGATTTAAAGATAAATGCAGTCGTTACCTTGCAGTTGCGTTATCTTTAAATCTTTGAAATGATCTACTGTAAAATCTCATGTTTGCAAATACAGGATTATACATAGGGAGTGTCGATTTGGTGTCCAAAAAATAAATATTGTATTAAGCTTGTACTTTGTGAACTTAGTTCCTTAGTGAACTTAAATAAGGACTGAGTGCTTCCTTATAGAGTTTGTATCTGTTGGGTGTGCGGTCTGTATAAATATGATCTACATCGTAACATATTGTATTCATACACAATAGAGATAGGCTCGCATGTCACGAAAGTCCACTAATCGGTGTAGGGTGTTTTTCAAACATCAAACATAACTTTCATAAATTTACAACTTGTTACTTTTAAGGTGTTAACTGTCAATTCTTGGTGAAAAGACATTCTATTTTAAAAAATAAAACACAATTCATTTGTACTACTTCCACATGTTTATAATGATCAGGACCGGTTTCACTCAGCACGAGCATTATCAACTCATCAGTTGAAACCGGTCCTGATCATTATAAACATGTGAAAGTAGTACAAATGAATTGTGTTTTATTTTTTTAAATTACAACTTGTTCCCGAAATGACAGTTAATCAGAATGGAATTGGTTATTTGACAGTTATGGAAACTTCCAGATACGCAATTGAATCATCAGCGATAGGATATCAAACTCAAACGATTTCTAGCTTTTCAATACTTCAATTTTATGATCGACAAAATCAATCAAGAAATGCATTAAATAGAGATTCATAAAATCTAAATTATCATTCTGAAATGTGCCATAAAGGTTAGTGTTTAACCTCAAATACATTCTTACACACAAATTTTTCTATTGTATATACCACACATGAATACTTGTTGCTTTCAACTCATGAAAATTCTGACTTTCGTTTTGATGATTTTTTTCCACCATACGATGACAGAAGTCTAGAAGAACTAAAATTCAATACTTTTGAAAAAATTATGTTCTTTTTGAATTCCTCTAAATCATTTTTAACTGTTTCAGTTTCTAAATAACTCATAATACGAATAAAGAATAAAGAAATTGCTGCCGTCGTCTGTTCGGTTATTCCTAGTAAAACAATATTGTAATCATATTAAAGAATAAATTAAATTCACACCATGTTATGTTGGGTATCAACGATATTTTGTTTACCGAATTATTGACTAATCCCTTTATATAAAAGAATGGCATGGTGTTTACTTGTCATATCTAGTAGATTAAAAATAACATTTACAGTAGTATTTAGTGTTCTTTTGAAACTAACTACAATAATTTAACTACAATAATTTAAGATATATTTTTACACTGAATTGCACAAAATATGCGTTAAACATTTTCCATCCATTTCATCGAAATTCAACAATTATGTCTTTTCAAATAAATCTCATGTATTCGATTTTAATCTATTTGAAATATTTGCATTGTCTATGATCAAGATTTTTCTTATGTAATCAACAATGCCTATTTAATACTTCTTTTCATATAAAATACCAAAATGCTACTCGAAAAAAAAGTGCCACGTTCCAAACGCAGTAAACTTTTGACCAATTATTCCTCTAGTGTTATAATTTTGTTAATTTCTTTGGCATACATGTGTAGACTATTTTTACGACTAATATCATTACTTTTAATTTATATTAATTCATTGAATTGCTGTACTATCTAACAATACGTTGTATCTGTCTATTGTGTTGGCATATTTTATTATAATATATTATAAACTTTATTTATAAATTATGATATACTCGATGATCGTGCGGTGATAATATACTAGAAAATAATATATATTCATAATGATATAATGTTACAAATCTTAATAAAATCTTTTTTTCACTACTTTGTTTTTATTTCTACTAAGAGATGGCTACAGAACAACAATTCTTCGCGAACGTGAGGCGGCGCGGCGTAGCTCGAAAATATCAATCGTTCTCCACCAATGGGAGTGTCCTACGTGAGAGGTGACGAAGAGATGCGGTGCGCCGCTCATTTGATATTTTCACGCGAAGTGAACGCGGCGGTGTGTTTTGCATTAACTCGCGCAGTGGCGCGTTTGCACGTAGGACAGCGTTGCCGGTTCGCCACTTTTCATCATATATCGATTCAAATCGCCCCGCACTGACTTCGTCCAAGCAAGAGACAGTGTCTATCAAATGAACTGATCGCGTCCTATAAGCGGCGCGCCTCATTCTTCGTCACCTCACGTAGGACACTCCCATTGGTGGAGAACGATTGATATTTTCGGGCTACACCGCGCCGCCTCACGTTCGCGAAGACTTCGTCCACCTAACACTGTGTCTTGCCTGTCAAGTCGAAGTCAGTGCGCGGTGTTGTCGGCGCGATCAGTTCATTTGATATTCTCACGCGAAGTGAGCGCGGCGGTATGTGTGTTGCATTAGCTCGCGCGCTTGAACGTAGGACAGCGTCGCCGCTTCACCATTTTTCGCTATATATCGATTCAAATCGCACCGACTTCGTCCAGTCTAGACACGCTGTAGGTAACAGGTAAGGAAACAAAACAAGAACAAAGTCTTTTAACCTAATAAACCCAAAATGAGATTTGAATGTCAATTCAGAGACTATCATTTGTGAATTAAATTCGTAAATGAAAAATTTAGTCGATACCTGTTACTAAAGAATATTTTATATAAAATTTCTATATTTTTTTGTTAAGCGTCAATTCGAGAAAATTATAACCAGTATATTAAGTAATGTAATATGATCATTACTTTGGCACACTGTCTTATATATATTACTCGAAATCTTATAATTATTTTTAGTGCATTGTATGAAAAATGTGTTGTATCTGTAATTTATTCTCATCTAATTTTCGACAACGTTGATACCAACGGTGCAAATGATAAGTGCATATATAATTCAAAAATTTCAATATTATCGGATGCAGTTAGTTGCTTAGGTTCGAGACGGAATTAACCAAATGATGTTTAACTCGTAAATACAACCGTTTTTAATGAAGAAAACACATTTGGCAAGTCTTTGAATTTTCAGTTGAAATAAATATAACCCTTATTTTATCGAGAAAACAACCACTTAATTTTTGCAGACATCAAAAATTTCATTTTACGTTTCTGCAAAGGACTACTCTCTTAAATAAAAAATACAGCTTATAGGGTAGGTATTCTGAATTCGTAGACTGAACAGAATTCACGCATCTGATTTCTAAAATTGGGCCCATGGCAGTCAAATTTAATGTAGATTCTTTTGTCATAAAATTTGGATATGCGCATTACTTTAGTTGTAGTTCTTGCTGTCCCACACTCTTGTAACGCAATTACGTTATTCGTGATTTCCTTAATAAAACGTCTACATTGTGATTGAGACTACGAAAATGATCGTTCAATTTTGCTTCTCAACGTTATATAGATCATTTTGAATTTAGAAATTCAAACAATTTAAGATATATTTTAGTCGTTCATATCAATCTTTTGGAATCATTTAAGTATAGATCGAAAAGCTGATTGAACTAAAAATGGACTCGTAAAAATTTCGAACGCCTCAAAAATACGCTGCTGTTATTACTAACAGGAAACTGATTCAGGATCTTCCTCCCAAAGTGTCCTAGGTATCATGGCCGTATTAACAGGTGATGGAGGCTTACAAAATGGTAGATTCCCTATATTTATGAAAAAGTTAGTTTAAAAAGACATTATTTTCATGAATTATTGTTACAAGGCACTGGCAAAAACATACTTTGCTTATAACAGTAATTATTTATTCAATTTCAATTAATTATTTCCGGTGGAAGTTCTTGACGTACCGGTGTAAGTTCTTGACGTAGGAGTCGTCTGACAACAATTCAGGCTCCCCATAATATTTCCAGTAGTCTCACTTTTGCCGTTGATATTTTCAAAACATATATCTTCGATACATGAATTCTAATAAAAAATTACGAACTCAATAATTTAAACGCAAGGTGGTTGTTCGTACCCGCCAGTAATGGTACGTATTCATCCATAGTTTAGTCACTAGATTTATGTATTGATACTTGATTATCAAATTTATAGTAAGGAAAAGATTTGTTTACAATTTTATCAAAATATGGCAAAAAAAGAAAAACTTTATTTTCATTATGAAATTTTGATTACAAACTTTATATTTGTTTATTTGTGTTCATATTAAGATGACTTTTGCTGCTCGGCAATCTATCGATCTGTTCGTGATCCATAGAATATGCATGAACCTTTAATACATAATGTCTCCAAATATCGTAGGAAACATTATAGAAGAAAGGTTGTATAATATCTTATTTGTCTATCGGACGGCTGCGCGCCAGAATTGATCGCGAAAGGTTTTCGACGCATGCGCCTTGGAGATTTCCTCTCGCTTGCCATTTTCACTCGGATTCTGTGCTTCCTCTCATCGGCCATAATCCGATATTTCCTTTTTCGACCCGCACAGGCCTAAAATCCGCCGAGATGGGACAATAACCAGCGCAAAACAAACAAAACGCGCTAAGTAACAACGCTAAAGCATCGCCGGTTAGCCCTAATTTGTGAATAAACATCTCCAAAAGACGTAAGTCATTTTTTATCCGAGTGAGAATATCGTAAAATTCACTACACTGCGTTGTTTTACTACTCAAAATTCAATATTTTGTAAATGAATGTTACATAATCATATAAACTAAACGTATAACATATTTAATTTAATATAACTTAGAATTCCATCTCGGCGGTAGGTCTTTGGATACAAGTCTACTAACGATTTCAAATAACAATTATTGAATAACAAGTAGAGAATCAAATAATATAAACCCGGTGTCTAAAGATACAAGTATCAAACGATTCGAACTGTTGATTCGAAGTTAAGTAATTATTAGTGATTTTAAGAAATAAAAAAATCTTAAAAAGTCTTCCTCGTTGTCAATTTTGAAGCGAATAAACTAAACTAAGTAATATTATAATCGATGTGCTTCCGTTTTATGATATATAAAAGTGCAATATTGATCAATTCAAGTTGAAATAATATTTATTACGAAATAGCTATACATAAATTGTTGGTTATATTTAGAATCCAACATTGTTAAAAAAAGTGCTTCCAATTAAAAAAAAAAAAAACATAAATAACACTATATGTGATAATGTAAAAAAGATTTTATTGAAAATTAATCAGTGCTTCCAAAACATAAGTAAAAAAATATAATACTTTGAAATAAGAAAGGCTTTCGTTTACAAAATCAAAGTGATACTTTTTGACTAGTTGTTTTAATAAAATTACCAAATATCTATACAAACAATTAAAATTGAAATTATTTATAATATGTGTTTGAAACGGAATTGAAAATTAAAATAGGCGTATTCGCCTAATTGATACTCAGTTAGGCTGTTTTTAAATAAAGTGAAAAAGGTCTAACTAACTATGCAGTTAGGAGGATTTAAAGTTCCAAGCGCCCGCGCGGCTATTGAAGTGGCAATGCAGACCGTCAGGCAGCAGATGCCCAGCAGGACGACTCCACCTGTTCCTCCTCAACGACAGGCAGTGAGATTCGCAAAACAACGTAAGAGAATTGGCTACAAATTAACGAAATAATATATATAACCTATACACCCAATTTCAGCAAACAGAAAAATGAATATTGACTTTTCTTCTGGGTCAAAATGAACTCACCGTAGAGATCAATGGTTTTCCTATTTCCGCATATCACTTTACGTCAACCCTGCGTCACGTAAGCTTATTAAAGTTATGGTACCCGCATGTCTCTCACTTTAAGATCTCGCCGATAATTGACCATATTATTAAAATAACTGAAACATCCATTGAAAGTTAATTCATGGCTGACATTGCTGACAATCTGTAATACTATTTTAGTTTCACTCTACGTTAATTAGTGAAAGGCGTGTATCCCTTAAAATGTTTACACGACACGAAGACTAAATCTCCGGCACTACATCCTAAAAATTGCTTGATTATCATCATCATTCTAAAAATTCTTTTTTTATGCAGAAAAGATACCCTGTTTGGCTTAAGGTTTCCCTCATCGTTAGTAGTTTTTACAAATGTTCAACAACGTTTTATACAAAGTAGATTTATTCAAAAATATATGAAAAGACCGGTCCTGATCATTATAAAAGTGTGGAAGTAGTGCAAAACTTATTGTGTTTTATTTTTAAAATATAATGCCTTTCCACTAAGAATTGACTGTTAAGATATTAAAATTATTTAGATTAAATTAAGGATGTTTTTCATCAATTTCTGTCAGTTTATTAATTTTACATCTATAGCACAGAAAATACAACCAATTTATTCATAAACAGCCGTATGTATGCATATATTTATTATTAAATATCATACTTCTATTTTTACACAATTTGGAGTATTATTCAACACTCTCCACTAAAATATCGATGTAAGGTTTATTACACAACAAAATTGAAAATTTTCATTTCATTATGAAACTCACGGATAACTTATCTGAGGAAGAATTATTTGAATTGATAATGAGTGTTTTTGCGCTAGAAATACCTACACGTCAAATTAACAATACGCCAACTAGATTCCAGCAAGACATCACCAACATATTTTCTGCGGATTATTTAAAAAATACTTCTGTAATTTCGGTGTTATTAGCTGATACGGGAGAAAGCTGCGAGATGTCAGCCATGTACGAAGAAGGCGGCTCTCCAACATACCAGTCTACTAATCCAAATAACCCTTTCGCTACCGGTTCAAATGTTGAAGAAGACAGCTTTACTACCGGCGCTGGTTACCAACAGCAGGGCTACCAACAACAAGAAACTAATGGACAAAAGAGGTTTGAAACTTGAATAATTATTTTTATTTATCAACTTCTTTAAAAACCGTCTCATTATCATAAAATAATAATATGATAAATCAAAAGTGTTCAAAGCATACCTCTCCTGTCAGTGACTGGGGTGGAAAAATTCGTGAATTATGTAGCTATGTTAGAAGGTGAAAATCGGTGTAATGATAATGTACGAAAATATATATTTTTTTTAAATATTTTCAACACAGCTAGACCACAATTGCATATAAATTTATTGAACTTTTTGGCCTTGTATACATCTTCTCAGGGCTTTATTGTCATGTAACGCGGTGGGAAGGAGTTCCAGCACCTTTTTTCATGATATTTTTAATGTTTCAAAATAAATTAGATGAAATAATGTTCGCGCTTACGTAATTGCAATGCATTTTTATTTAATTCGTCAATAATAGCTTTAGATTTGACATGTCTAAAAAAAAGCATGTTAAAATTTTTATTCGCTTCGTAGCATAGGAAATGCTCCTTTAAATTTTATTTAAATGATATAATATAACTTTCTTTAGTAAAAAGCTTGACCACAAGTGAGTTCCCACATCTTTTAAAAAAAAAACCCCTGCATCTTCTCAAAACAAACATTGATACAGTATTTTGCAGCTTCATGGAAAACATTTTAAATTTTTCGTTATATTTTCTCAACCTACTTATTTGTATTTGGCGCTTGGTCTAGGGGCTTGGGCTGTCATGGCACATACAAAAGTTTGAAATAAATAAATACAAAATGGAAACTGGATACTGGATTTTTTTTTTTTTATCTTTTCAGACAAGAGAGCATGCAAAGTGTAGATTTTTATGCATCATCTGAAGAAGGTTGCGAAGGAGAAGGCGGTGGCCGTCACGGCGCTAAGATCAATGAATGGCAAGCAGCGTGGAATGTTACCAATGCTATCCAGGTAAACACTGTTCGCATATTATACATTATGAAAGTAAACAAGCAATTGATGGGGCTTCGTCAATGACTTACAGATTTGATATAGGAATAAACCATCGACACATTCCCAAAGGATCTAACTGACATGAGATTTTCATTAACTATATCAAGCAAAGCCTCGTGTTAGGATATTAAGCTATTCCTAAAAAATATGTGTGAAAGTAATCTTCTGCCACAACACTTCCTCACACTAGAAGGCCTAATCATATTTTTTGTTCTATTGGAAGACACTCGTCAAAAAATCAAATCTTTATGTACAGCTATTTTTGGCAATGTTTAAAAATAATGGCGATTATAATAGGTATCATAATATGTCATGGTCGTTTTAAATTTGAATTCATAATATTAAATCATTATAACACTTCTTCCATTACATTATTACAGGGAATGTTCATCGTTTCATTGCCATTTGCTGTACTGCGTGGAGGGTACTGGGCTATTGCCGCCATGGTAGGAATAGCACACATTTGCTGCTACACCGGAAAAATTCTTGTAGAGTGCCTTTATGAAGACGATCCAGTCACAGGTCAGAAGATTCGAGTGCGAGACTCGTATGTCAGTATTGCAAAAGAGTGCTTCGGTCCAAAATACGGAGCCAGAGCTGTCAATCTTGCCCAGATAATTGAACTGCTCATGACTTGTATTCTGTACGTCGTAGTCTGCGGAGATCTGATGATTGGAACGTTCCCTGACGGAGCCATAGACACTCGGTCGTGGATGATGCTCGTCGGTGTGTTCCTCATTCCTCTAGCATTCTTAAAATCTCTACAATCTGTCAGCATGCTCTCATTCTGGTGCACGATGAGTCATTTATTCATCAATGCTGTAATTGTTGGATATTGTATTTTGGAAATCGGAGACTGGGGTTGGGCTAAGGTGAAATGGACAATCGACTTTGAAAATTTCCCAATCAGTCTCGGAGTAATCGTCTTCTCCTACACGTCACAAATATTCTTGCCGACTCTCGAAGGCAATATGGAAGACCGCTCGAGATTCGATTGGATGTTGAACTGGTCTCACATCGCAGCGGCTGCTTTCAAATCGCTATTCGGATACATCTGCTTTCTGACTTTCCAAAATGATACTCAACAAGTTATCACAAATAATCTACACTCTTCCGGATTCAAGGGTATGGTCAATTTCTGTTTAGTCGTAAAGGCTATTCTAAGTTATCCACTTCCTTACTATGCAGCCTGTGAACTATTAGAGCGCGCTCTCTTCAAAGGAAAGCCGAAGACAATTTTCCCAACAATCTGGGCGCTTGACGGAGAACTAAAAGTCTGGGGACTGGCATGGAAAGTGGGAGTTATCCTCTTCACCATCCTGATGGCAATATTTATTCCGCACTTTTCAATCCTCATGGGATTTATTGGCAGCTTTACAGGCACCATGTTGAGTTTTATCTGGCCTTGCTATTTTCATCTGGCTTTAAAGAAGAACATGTTGGACAGCAAAACTATTGCATACGATTACTTCATCATCTGTCTGGGTGTACTATTTGGAGTTATTGGCGTCTACGATTCAGGAACAGCATTAATCAAGGCGTTTGAAATAGGATTACCATTTTAAAGTGTTGATATCATTATTATCGACTCTGACATAATATCGCCGAATAAAAACCTGCACAACATCAATTTAACTAAATAATAGCTCCTGCTTCTTTCCTTTGCATTGTTAAAAATCTAAGCAAACAGCTGGTTATATTAAGAATGAAGGGAACAATAATTTTTATTGAAGGTAAGAAAGATGAACGGAAGTGAAAATTATTAAAAAAAACATCAATTTACAATGTGTACATCTGTACAAAAGATGATAAAACTATCGAATGAACTACTGAAATGTCCAATGGAACATCTACCTATGATGCCTAAAGATGTAAAACTAATAACATATTTTGCAGTCAGTTTTTAAAAAAGTCCTTATATATAACTTCTGAATTAATTTCTTAAACATGTTAGTTATCTACCAAAGGATATTTAAATGTCTTTGCAGTACTGCTTTTAGGCCAGTGATTTATTTTCACTGTTAAATAATGTCATTTTATCTGTATAGTAAAATACATTTTTTGTCAAACCATTTATTACTAGCAGAATAAAACATGTATTGGTTTTTATTTGGCGATTTGTGACTAATTAATAGATTTATGTTTAAGTATAGTCAGTATCAGAAGATATTTATATTGTTTTTGCACTTAGATCTATCATAATATGTCAGTGTAGTAAAAATCCTTGAAATTTAGATTATAACGTTGAAATTTTATAATATAGTTTTCTGTACTATGAGTATTGCTGATGATTACAATTTTAAATACAAATCAATAGGCTCCCATGCCATAGGTACTTAATTATTATTGATAACAGAACTTATATTGCTATTTTTAAGCAAATGTCGAACTAGGGCTGTGGAGTCGTTCCAACACCTACTGACTGCAATTATTCCTAATCTACATGCAGTCAACAACCACTACGATGAATATTTTATATCATTTTTATTTAACATGCCGGGCATATTGATGGGTCAGAATCATGGTGTAAGAAGTATAGGTGAGCTAGATTCAAAATGACAGTGGCCATTTTTGCATTTATTAACGTCATTCTATGCTTATTGATTTACCATCTAATATGTTTACAAGTGAGAGATGTGATAGAGGTCACCAAATTGATGAAATGGCGGTGGGCCGGACATGTCACACGACGAACAGACAACCGCTGGACAAATGCAATCATTCAGTGGTACCGGAGGGGCACTAAGCGGCCTCAAGGGCGTTCCAAAACCCGCTGGATTGATGAACTTGTCAGGTTCAGTGGAAGTACGTGGCAACGTAAAGCTAGAAACCGAGAAGAGTGGAGGGAGTTGAGGGAGGCCTTCATCTAGCAGTGGATCGACCCCGGCTGAAAATGATGTTTACAACAGTGTTTTGGTGTCAATAACAATTTGGTTCGTCAAACCGAGGTCACATATTTTACAAAAACAGCGTACCAGCTCACCTATTCTTCTTACACCATGGGTCAGGATAATGGCATTGGCATTAATCATAAAAGTAAGTTAATTAGTAAACAAACTACTTCTACTCCTACGCTGACCCTAAAGCCCTAATTGAAAAAATATTATTTGAAAATGCTTCATTATCACAAATACATAATTGTCCATGACAACTTATATGACAAAGTTAAGTATTGCTACATTTATTTTGTCAAAATTCTTGTTCTTGTGATAAAGCAAGTAAATATTGTACAAAATGTCAATAAATGATCTTCCATTGCAATAAATTTCTTATTGTATATTCAATATCTTAATACATATCTGTTCTGTAAAATATTTACTAGATATAGGAAAAAGCTAATAAGTCGTCGCATTTTGAAATGTCATTTAATACAAAATCAAATGTATTTATGTGAAAGCATCGACGTCACTGTGAATAGACTGGAACTTGAAGGATAATTCAATTAATGTTGCTATTCTGATGAATGAATTGCAAAATATAATAAACCAAATTCAGTTTTGCGTCTTTTGTACAAGATTGTCAAAAATATATGTTTATCCAGTCTCTATTGCAGTTTGAGTGAATAATCATTCTCAATATCATTTCTAATTGTTTCTTCGATACAACAAAACGTATGACCACTTTTTGTTGCATCTAGATATAATGTGAAGATTTCAGAAGTTATCTGATTGTAGAATTCTGATATATTAGAGGCTTAAATTAGTGGTGTGATTCACAACCGATATGTAAGAACTGTTTGAACTGTCTGAACTGAAGAAGTTTGCTGAACTGTTCTTTTATCTTTTCTTCGTATAGTTTTTCCATAAATGGAATAATCTTTAAACAATTAGTTTCCATAACATTGAATTTGTGTGTTACTGTTATAATTATTATTGTTGTTCGTAGTTTTATAAAATCTTGTCATCTGGTGACAGCAAGATGCCAATGAATGAAGAATTTTTCACAATTTTGAATACTGTTCTCTCATGACAGATGGGGAGTTTTCGACAATGATTTTATATTCAAATAATAGAAGCCAAACATATTATTGAAAATGCGACTAATTTGATGACAATTGATTTGGAAAACCTTGTTTCATCAGCATACACTTGAAGAAAATTAAGCCACACAACTTAAAAAATTACAAACTGAATGGAGGAGGAACATTGAGGAAGGGTTGTTAAAAAAATGTAATCCCACTTCTGCTCAAATTATTTATGTTATTCTTTTTGTTCAGTAAGAAAAACATTATGCATTGATTTTCCCAATTTATTTTTACAAAGTACAAAACTGGAATAGTAAACCAAACTGAAAATAGATTTATTATTATTCGAATGATGATGGTTTTTTTTAAATATCTGGACAAGGCATCTTAAAACACATTAGTGTACAAAATTTATTTAAAATGGAACTGATGACTTAAAATTTTCTAATTACGGTGTTGTATTGCGATTCTTTATTTAGAATAACGATATTAAGTAATATTTCTCGAGTCAGTATCCTTCGAAAGACGTGTGGTAGTTTGCACTAAGCATTTTAAATAAATAAACTAGGAAATGTCTACTATTATTATATATTATTCCATATTAACATCAATAGGTAATACATGTTTGATATTTAACATTGCATTTCTGTATGAAACAAACATAAAAGTATATTTAGAGAAATATTTGATTTTGTATGCTCTTATCTAAGAGGCTGTCTGTACATGCTTCAGACATAAGTATTTAATGAATTTAGTATCATGCTATAGGCTCACGAGCCCTAAACTAATGGTGATTTGTGATGATGGGAATAGGGAGGTTTGTAGAAAATGTGACATCACGATACTAATAAAATTTATGCTCACGTTTTTTGAAAATAGAAATTTGAAGTAAATGTTGTCACAAGGTAAAAACGTTCTTAGACAAAATGTGAAAATGAAGTAGAGGGGTTCAAAAAATAACCAAAATCATGTGACGTCATATATGGATGACCTCTTATTCTGTGTATTCTTAATTTACAGATTGTTGTATTGGTAGCATTTATAAGAGGTTCCTTTAGGAACCATATGAGTTATAGATTAGCAATCATTATCAAATTGGTGTGGATTCTTTAATTCCGTAATAAATGAGGATAAAATATATCAATACTACTATAATGTGACAATAATAGTCAGAATTTGAAAGGCATTTTATTATTATAGAATAAGCATGTACGAAATTATAAAACAATGCAGAATTCATAGTTATTTAGTATGTAGAAGTGAAAATCAAATCTCAGTTGAGAATTTGACATTAAGCTTGTGTAACAATGTCTTCCAAGATTGGCCTTTGACCTAAGACAATACTATTGTATAGACGAAACAAATTGATGTTCAATTATTTTTTAATGAAACATTGATTAAAAAATTGTACACATTTGTATATCTGTTAATATATATATTCTATGAATGCTTTATGTAAAATATTATATTTATATATTACAATAATTATTAATTCTTTTGAAGAAACGTATACCTATTCAAAATAAAAGTATGTCTTCCATAACATTACCCTATAATAATAAATTTACATGTGTATTGAAAGTCTTCCAAAGTGTAGAATTTGCTTTAGGATAAAAATAATTTTCAAAAAAACCTTGGGGCATCAATTTAGTGTTGAATTGTTCAAAAATTTTAACATATGACATTAATATAAGGTCATTTGACATGTTTTGGATTATTTCATTAACTACATTTTTATTTACTGTCTAATTTCTTGTAATCTGTTCATAACTATTGACGAATTTCATATGATATTCATTGTACCTTTTTTTCTTAACAGGTTATAAAATAAATGACAATTATTAATTAATTATTTTGTTACATATACATTATGGACTTTAATATTTATTTAATATTAATATTTGCTCTATTATTAATAATTCCAATAAAATAATTCCAATAAGTTAAATATATCTAAAGGAATGTTTGTAAACTATATCACATAGAAAGTTTACATTTTATTCTTTTCTATTCTAAATACAACTGTCTTGCAGTATTAAATTCCTTGTATACAACCAAAATAAACACTTCAAACTAAATTTCCATCATGTTTAAGTCCCACAAATTTAAGATTGTTAACTATTATTTTTAACAACTTGCGAAAAGAATTTAAATTCATATTTTTATTAGATAACAGAAAAAAAATAAACCTAGTGTCTAGATATCGAAATAAATTGTAAAACATAACAAGGAATAAATTTTTAAGTGGTGTTTTTTATCAACATTCCTGAATTGTTGTTGTTGATAATGTATGTGAATGTTTTATGGAAAACGTTATAACATTTATGCAATCTAGATGTGAAAATAAGAAATAAAAATTCAAATTGAAAGAATGAACATAAAGGTATTGAGTTGATATTTTATTTGTGTAATTACAGTTGTGTAGATCACTGTGGCCTAGTCGCTTAGTGGTCGCCATTTAGGGTTTAGGTTTAGGCAATCAATCCCATGGATGCCTGTTGTTTTTATCCTTCCCAACGTAACCCATTCCTGAAAAAATTGATAGACCACATAGATATGGCTAGTGATTAATATAGCAACTATCTAATAACCACTCCCCTCTTATCCTTACATTCTCTGAATAAAATTGTTTTTTTTCAGCAGGATCCTTTTCTCCAGCATTTAGTTTTCAAAACCCTACTCAACAGCAAAAATGGCTTACTAATAGAAGTGGTATCAAAACAAAAAAATATAAAATTTGGATTATTGAGATTTTGTACACTTCCATGTATTTTGTCACTAACGACCCGGGTTTCGCCTTTCGGCATCTTCAGGCATTCGAGCACACGAATGGACTCAAACTGAGTCGAACGAATGGACTCGAACTCAATAAGCGAAATTTTATATTGAAATTCCATCAAGCACCCTCAGTCGATGTCTTAAATTATATAAAAAAATATAAGTTGGAAGATAATGTGTTAAGAGTTAAGACACTACTAATGTGCAAAAACTTTCAAAGAATATGCGAGGTCCTGGACATTCAATATTTTTGGACCCCTATAAAATATTTTAAACTACTAAAATAAAATTTTAAATCGTATTTGATATTGGACTGATAGCCGACAAGTAAAAAGCCAGCTTCTGCTTGATTTATACACTCATATGTCCGTTCGACAAAAAATTTGGTTGATCAGTTGCATAAATTTGATTGTGGCTTTTTTCCACTTTTGGCACTATTTATCTGTGTGAAAAACTATGGTGGACCGGACACCGAGCATGTTTGGTGAGACCGGATCGATGGTGCTCGCGGGCCGTAATTTGAAAACCCCTGATCTTTACCAAGAAATCATACGTCATAGTCATGGAGACATAAAAATGTAAATAAACTAAGTGTAGATGTTATAAGATAATTAAATAATATATTATGTTATGCCTACTAATTGCTATGTGGTGGTGAATATCAATTTAATATTTATTAGCACCTTAATAATTCATTAAAACTGATAATTTAAAATAATTGTTTGCATTGATGGATAATTATTTAGTCATCTTTAGTTTTTGTGTCTCTGAAAATGGACATTATATTGTGAAAAATATATACCTATGGTAAAATTCGACTGACAATAATATTAAATTATTGTACCTACCTATTTCATTTTAGCAGTTAGCTCCCTGCATCGGAAATTTATTTCTCGTTGGTTTATTGCTTATGTTTTTTATACCTATTATAATCTATGATGTTTCTATCTCCAGTTCTCTATGCTATCTTCATCGAATTGCCGTATTGTCCATGAACACAAATATAACCTTAAATTTTGACAACTCGCGTGGTTGTCGTAGTATTTACAGTTACCGGTATTCTGTAACTCAAAAACAAGATGGGAGGCAAACGTAAATACAATAAATTCGCTCAAAGAAAGAGAGATATAAAAGAACTGGTGAGTCAGGAAATAAAGTCTATCTATTTAAACTTAATATTTCGATGGAACATTAATTTCTATGCAATATCAAATGGAGACGTTTTAAACATTAAATATTTACGTGTTACTTCATATTTTCTCATTTTCAGGCTAAAAATCCTCCCAAATACGACGAGAGGAAATGCTATGCCGAAATCATCAGAGAAAATAAAGAATTCGAAACTTATTACAAGGTAAGTCAATCGTTTTTTGTCATTTTGGTAACAATAGTCCCTCCATGTGTGAACCAAATGGCTAACTTATGATACATCTCGACTGGGGCTGCCAGGCGTCCCGGTTTTGAGCCTATTGTCCCGGCGTCCCGAATGTACCTTTCGGGACAGCCAAAAATCCTGGTTTTAGATAAACTCGCATTTGTCAGAAATACCGAGTCCCCGCAGTTACGACAGTGCAAAAAAATTGCGAAAATAAAACATATATTGTGCAATATCGTAGTTATCAACGGTCACTTTAAAACGTGGGAAAATTTTTCATTTACTTCCTACAAATGACTACGTAATATGGAATAAACGACGAGAATGCTAATCTTTATAAAGAAGGACTTTAAATTAAATGCATATTAGTGTACTATTTATCAGGTAAATGTTCGTGTTGGTGGACGTTGTCTAAAAATGCATTTTTTTCACCAAAAATCACGTGAAATGTTATGTTTTAGGGTAGAATAGTCTTTCATCAAGCTAAATATATTCAATAATGACGAAAGGAAACATTATAACAGTGGTTTATTGCATAATAGTTGTGTATGTCACAAACTTTATTTATAATCGCCATATTGCAATAAACTCACGAGTGCCAACCTAAAAACCAAACATATTCATGTATGTTGCAAACACATAAGAGTCTAAATGAAGATTCCTACAAATTCAACTATCTTTATTTTACATAAGACATTTATTTGGGAGAACTCAAAGATACTAGTATACAATATCAAAATATTCAGTTCTACAAAGTTTATTAGTTAGTTGATAGCTATTTCGGCTTCACGCCGCGCGATAGCTATCAACTAACTAATAAAACTTTGTAGAACTGAATACTTTGATATTTTGTCATATTATGATCCAGTTTGACACACCCTGGTTTTTCTTAAGTATAAGTGTCATTAGTGTCCCGAACTGAAATCGGCCTGCGGCAAACAGCAATAATTCGCAGAATACGCTCTTTCTTGTTGTCAGGCGTTTAAGAAGCCCCCGGGCTTCGGCCGCTGGACGAGTCCATTTTTACGGAAAGGGGTAGCTCCAACTTTGCACGGAGTTTTTTTGAATTTTTGTAGACAGTGGATGACGAGCTGCCGAGTCGGACGAACGAGGTCTCGTCGCGACGAAAGTGATGTGACGATGTGAACTGTTTGTTTGTTTTTGTGTTTTGATTTGCGTTGGATTTAATTTAAATTCGTTGTGTCATTTGTACTAAAACTTAAAGTAAATTCAGTTGCTAAGTAAATGTAAATGTAGAATCAATTTTATGTGTTAAGATTTATATATTTGTGTAATGTTAAACCACTGCATCTTGAATGGAAAATAAATAAGTTTTCTAAACCGGATCTGAAATGGTGTTTGTCTGAGATCAGCCCTTCCAGGACTCCGGATAACCAGCCGCTCGCCTCTCTCCGATCCGGGGTCTTTTCATTTGTCGCCCAACTTAGTGGCCATTGATGGTTTGTGACACCTCAGGATTCACCCCCTGAGGACTCATGCTCTGAAGATGCAGTGGCTTTGAACTGTGGTTCATGGCGCCCAACCGAATTTTAACGTAACTTCAAGAATTTCAAATCGCCGAACGCACACTAAGAATCCGGACCCTGCCCTGAAGGTGGACTTCAAGATCGGGACCAGACAACCAGTCAGCTTCCCGGCGTCTTACTATGAAACCCCAGCTTCAAAGGCGAAACTGGCGGGAGTCGTCGGTGAAAGGTGCCTGGCCTCTGTTACTTTTCACGAAGCCCTACTTCTCGACTAGCCGCTCTTGAAGTCGTTCGCGCTGACCTAGGAGGCCTGCTGGGCCTGTTGTGTTTTCAACCAGTGAGGCCTACAGTGGCTGTTTGTTTGTAATCCGCGAGGCCCGCTGTGCCTGTTAGAGTTGCAACCTGTGAGGCCTGCTGTGTCTGTTTTGTTGTCAACGAGTGACGCCTACTGTGGCTGTTTGTTTGCAATCCGTGAGGCCCGCTGTGCCTGTTATATTTGCAACCTGTGAGGCCTGCTGTGCCTGTTTTGTCTTCAACGAGTGAGGCCTACTGTGGCTGGTAGATTTGCGACCCGGGAGGCCGTTTTGCCTGCCATGCTGCCTGTAAAGACGAGAAGACGCTAATAAACCTGCCCTGCCGAGCGAGGACGCTGCGGATGCCTTCTCGGGAGAAGATGAGGCCGTCTGCCTGTGAAGAGGAGATGCCGCCGACACACCTGCCATGCCGAGCGAGGATGCTGCGGATGCCTTCTCGGGAGAAGATGAGGCCGTCTGCCTGTGAAGAGGAGATGCTGCCGACACACCTGCCCCGCCGAGCGAGGATGCTGCGGATGCCTTCTCGGGAGAAGATGAGGCCGTCTGCCTGTGAAGAGGAGATGCTGCCGACACACCTGCCCCGCCGAGCGAGGACGCTCGCGGATGCCTTCTCGGGAGAAGATGAGGCCGTCTGCCTGTGAAGAGGAGATGCTGCCGACACACCTGCCCCACCGAGCGAGGACGCTGCGGATGCCTTCCTGGGATAGGAACAGGACGCCTGTTGGCGTAGGAAAATTTGCACCACCGCCCGTTGTGATGCCGATCGCGACATGACCTGTGTTGTGGCCTCGTGTGTGACGACCGACGGCAGCTGCCACGGCGTGTGTTTTTAAGACTTGATTTTTTTGTGTTCTTTATTGTATATTGTATCTTGTTTTTGTGTGATTATTGCTACGCTGTCCGAACTCAGTTCATGGACACTAGAAGTATGGGGGTTTGACACACCCTGGTTTTTCTTAAGTATAAGTGTCATTAGTGTCCCGAACTGAAATCGGCCTGCGGCAAACAGCAATAATTCGTAGAATACGCTCTTTCTTGTTGTCAGGCGTTTAAGAAGCCCCCGGGCTTCGGCCGCTGGACGAGTCCATTTTTACGGAAAGGGGTAGCTCCAACTTTGCACGGAGTTTTTTTGAATTTTTGTAGACAGTGGATGACGAGCTGCCGAGTCGGACGAACGAGGTCTCGTCGCGACGAAAGTGATGTGACGATGTGAACTGTTTGTTTGTTTTTGTGTTTTGATTTGCGTTGGATTTAATTTAAATTCGTTGTGTCATTTGTACTAAAACTTAAAGTAAATTCAGTTGCTAAGTAAATGTAAATGTAGAATCAATTTTATGTGTTAAGATTTATATATTTGTGTAATGTTAAACCACTGCATCTTGAATGGAAAATAAATAAGTTTTCTAAACCGGATCTGAAATGGTGTTTGTCTGAGATCAGCCCTTCCAGGACTCCGGATAACCAGCCGCTCGCCTCTCTTAGATCCGGGGTCTTTTCAAGTTCTACCAAATAAATGCCTTACGTGAAATAAATATTGTTGAATTCGTAGGAATCTTCATTTAGACTCTTTTTTGTTTACAACATACATGAACATGTTTGGTTTTTAGGTTGGCAATCCTAAGTTTATTGCAATTTGGCGATCAAAAATAAAGTTTGTGACATACACAACTATTATGCGATAAACCACTGTTATAATGTTTCTTTTCGTCGTTCTTGACTATATTTAGTTTGATGAAAGACTATTCTACCCTAAAACATAACATTTCACGCGCTTTTTGGTGAAAAAAATACATTTTTAGACAACGTCCACCAATACGAACATTTACCCTTTATCATTGTCATAATATTTGTAGCTATGTACCTTCCTTAATTTTTGTTTTCTTTATATCGCTTAATTTATTATTATTTATTTCATCACAAAATCAGCAACCAAATCATTTGTAAAATTGAAATAATCTGTGTAAAACATAAAAGTAAAAAAACAGTCCTTTGAGTCCTAAATTAAATGTCCCGGTTTGGATGTCAATAAATCTGGCAGCTGTAATCCTCAACAAAATGTGTTTAACGAGAAATGATTGCAAATCAATCATTCAAAAACTACTATTGCCGAGTGGTGAATGCTGTTGGCGTTGGAATACCAGTATAGACAGTTTCATAAATTGATTTGTTAGTTGATTTATCTCTGATTTGTGTCTGAAGGTACAGTTGTCTGCGATATCTAAATTCGATCTTAGAAACAGCATTGCAATTAGCTAATCAGTTGTTCTGTCCTAACCCTATCCTTCTACCATTACTCAACAACAGAGTGTTTCAGCGACTGAGTAACAAACAGTTCTTCCGGAATTTTTGTTTAGATGATCTCCATCAGGAGTCCATAAGCTCCACATTGGAAATAGACATGCTTATCAAAGAATTTAATTCCAGTGTTTTAATGTATGAAATACAATGCAGCTGTCTTTACTCTTTCATAATTGAACTTGTATTTATTCGCAGGAACAAAATATATGCCCTCCAGAAGAATGGGATCAATTTATGAAAACCATAAAGGAGAACCTTCCAACGGCATTTAGGATAACCGGTTCAAAAGGTGAGGCGAAGGCCTTACTCGATATTGTGAAAGGTCAGCTCTTCAATGACATCCTGAACAGTAAGAAATTGGAACTCATACAAGCTGAAAAGCCTGTCGAAGAAAAGGAGAAAGTCAACGGGGCTAATGGAGATTCATTGATTTCTGAAAATGCAGATGAGGAGTTACAGAAGCCAATCTGCTTACCGTGGTATGTTAATATGATTTACATAATACTTAAGCTTTCAGTTAACAGTGAAGAAGTATGTATCTTCATACCAATATAATTAATCCCATCACATCCGCGCCTACCGTGCGGTGTGATATGCTCTGGGCACACGGGTAGCCAATTTTCGGATGCACAGATTTTGTATATTTTGTAGAATTTATAGTTTGTAACGTCAATCAGTTTTTGATTGGTCATTGGCCAAATTTTGCTCCATTTCTTTGCAATTTGGATTGAAAGTGTGCGGCTTGCCTTTGAACGTACGTGATAACATCTTGAGCATATTCACGTATGTTTCGTGGACACCCAGAAAACGTTGAGGGTATAATTTTCAAAACTTCCATGATCAGCTCATCGAATTCACGCAACTTTTGGTCTCGTAAGTAATCTTCAAGTCTCACATTGTCAAGACAAAATCACAAATCTTCATTTCATTTATAGCAATAATGTCAACTTCATTTACTATCTATTGAAGACACGAAATGAAGATGTTACTGATAGTTTTATAATTTTAAATGATGGATAATTTTCCGCTCAATCTATCGATTTTTTATAAATTTTATGATTTAAGCATGAAAAATTATTATTTGTAACGTCTATACTATAAAACATTTATAGTTGCTTAGCGACGGGGCATTGACAATCATGGAATATTTTTAGTATGTAGCGGTCGCTAGGCGGATCAGCGTTTGTTGATTTTATGTTTCTGCACCATAAACGTCAAAAATATTGCGTTTTCAGTTTTAGGTTAAAAGTTAAACGTTGAGAGTTGAAAATACCGCAGTTGCACTAACAATTGCAACCAAAATGGCGTGTGACAATTTCACTTCGCTAATGTGCACCGATTGATAGGAGTTGTTGTGACCACAAACAAACATACATATTTCTACATGTATTTTGTGCTATATATTAGAGATGGTTTTACTTAAAAACAGTTTTTTACAAACAAACAAAATAAAAAACGTATGGCATTTCAAGCATTTGCCAAACTTCAAAGTCCAATTACTCAAAACTAGTTTTTTCCGGTTAGTGTCTTCTTCCAGAACAACGACGGTGTATACATTAGTG
This sequence comes from Himalopsyche phryganea, assembly GCA_022494535.1. Classification (NCBI taxonomy): domain Eukaryota; kingdom Metazoa; phylum Arthropoda; class Insecta; order Trichoptera; family Rhyacophilidae; genus Himalopsyche; species Himalopsyche phryganea. The sequence goes on along the minus strand of JAGVSL010000076.1, from coordinate 2,481,855 downwards.
AATATAGCTCATCAACGTTTATAAAAGAATCAAGATAATAAAAACAAAGCATTTTCTCGCATAAGATTGGTTCATTTGAACCAAAACTTGATTTGTTAATTCCATAGAACTAGAATTTATTAAAACTGTTTGTGTAAAGCCCCCCCAATACACTGTTATGGTTTTTGAGGTACTTTCTAAGAAATATTTGGCAACCAGAAATACATCATTGAAATTAAAGCTTTTTTTTAAACTTTTGAGAACGCTCTTCACAATCATTCTATCCTGAAACACCGGGAAGTTATTTTCCATCTGTTCTGTGATACTGTCGTTGATAAACTTTTATTATCTTTGTGAAATTTGTAAGATCATTTATTTATAAATCAAATCTTTATACATTGTTTAATTTAGAATGAGTTCTATTGAAACATTAATGTTATAAATTGGGTTTCATCTGACATTCATAATAGGTACCCATATAAATTTATAAATTATTCAAAGTTCAATATAAATTTGACAATCCGGATTTTCCAGGGTGTACCATGTGTCTTGATATTACTATTATAACTGATTGTAGGTATCCTGGAGGTTTGGCATGGCAGCTTCAGCTCACCCGTTCTGACATTCGTCGCAGTGAAGCTTACTACAGGCTGCACAACTTCCTCACGGCAGAAACCAGCTCTGGAAGTATTTCCAGACAAGAATCAGTCTCTATGATTCCTCCGATAGTCTTGGATGTTCAACCACATCATAAAGTAAGAAACTCTTATTAAAATAGATGCATTACTGTAGTTTTTGCATTCTAAAGTGAGCGAAAAAATTATGTCCGCACTCAAATAAAAACAAAAAATCTTCATTTATTAACAATGTGTCATCATAATTTACGATGTATTGAATACAAAATGTTGAAATATACTCCCTGAATAAGTTTTTATGAATTTGAACAACAAAAGTTTATTTGAAACAATATTTTTTTAAGTAGAAAGGAAACTTTCTTACATCGTACAATTTGATTAATCTATAAATCGTTGCAATAAAAGTCCTCCAGTTCTGCGGTGAGCTGTCGATTTCCGATCTGAGCCAAACTGATTAAATTTGGACTCGTCGGAAAATATCTTTCAGCACCAGTCCTCCACAGTCCAATTTCTTCTTTCCTTGGCCCAGATTAGATGATTTTTTTTTCATTTTTGTCATCAACAACTGTTTCTTTTCCTGTTTCATTTCGGTAAAACCAATTTTATTTATCCTACTCTGGATGGTTTGCATATAAACTGATGTTGAAGTCGATGCCTCTAGTTTTGAACTTAATTTTTGACCAGAAACATATCGATTTTTTTAAATTTTTAGCTTAAAAAATCGATTATCGCGATCCATCAACACAATTTTCCTCCCTTGCTCAGATTTTTTCCCTATCATCCCTGTACCACGACTTTTATTCACAATACCCCTAACCTTCGAACAATTACCCGAAACGATTTTTTTTTCTCTCACTAGGGTCAAAATAGCCCTTTTTTCTTCGATCGGAAAATATCGCAAATCTGCCATATCAACAGGTTCATGTTTTGAAGTCGAGAATAACAAATCAAATAAAAGTTTAATTTAAAACACGGTAGTTTCGGGGGAATAAACAAGGATAGAAAATACAAAAAGAAATATTTCGGGTGGGGGTACATATTTACAGATATTGCAAAATATGTTAGGTGTGGACACAATTTCGTCGCTCACTTTATATAAATAACATGGCGTGTTCACTTATAACGTATCAATATTATTATTTCATTATCTTATTTTGGTGCCGATTTTTGGCTCTGGGATTCAAACCCCCTTCTTCCATTAAGTGCATGTATTGATTTTGCAATCAACATATGAATTTTTATCTGAGGTAATGCCGAAACCCACTTTGAAATTACAAAAGTAATTGCCTAACAGTGAATCTTTTATCCAGGCAACTTAGTATTTGTCAGTAAATAATTCCACAAATGATCAGTTAATAATTATGTTAAATTGCCAAATAAATCAAAGTTAGGTTATGTTTAATTAAAAAACTGAACGTTTAATTTAATAACTGACCATTTTATTATATAAATTACTGACTGTTTATTTTATTTATATAATTAGTTCTGACCATTTATTATTTGTTGCTGAGCAAAAATTGAAATCGTTACTGACTCAATAATTGCAGGCCAAACCTCACTATTCCATCGTACCGTTCCTGAAAAGGGTGTTTTAACGATTTATTCATGTATTTGTAAAAATTTTCTAGAAGACACTGTCAATTTTTATTGGTAATATTTGCAATCGAACTTGTGATCACCTTTTATATCAAAAATCAATACGATTTAATTGTTATCCTTGTCATCATGAGATTGAAATTCCGAAGCCTGTTATTTGTGTTAACATATTCTGTCAAAATATTTTTTTTTTCTACGCATGTCTGCTTCCAACGTGGAGCATATGGCCTCTTAATGGAAGTATCTCAACAGAATTTTTCTATGAGAATGCTTGTTACTCAGTTGGTCAACCTCTTTTGTTTGAAGAGAGTAGGGATAGAAAGATAGTGCTAGAACAGGATTAGTGGTTAGCTTATCGCTGTCGCGAAGCTCCTTGAGGATCGGATGGGAGGGTGGGAATTTTTTAGACATCACAAACACTCAGACTACGAATAGAAATCCATAAATCGATTGAAAAATCAATCTATGATAACCGTCCGCACCGGAATTTGAACCCGAGACATATATAACCGTAGCTAACGACACTACCAACTGCACCACGGACGCTGACAGGAAATTTAATAACTTTAAACTGCTTGCTAAAACAAAAATTGCGAGATGAACATTCTCGTAAAAGTAAGAATATCGAGAACATATTATAATATTGCCATCTAAATAAAAAAGAAAAGATGTAGAGACTAAGAACTTTTACAAAAAACTCTAGTAGTCGAGATCATTTTGTTGCATACCTAGTTAAGAGCTTCCCTTACAAATAAATGTTTTCTATTCGAACTTGAGAAGAAATATGTGTGTGGACAGAAAATGGTGACCAAGCTCAATTTTTGGAATTATAGTAACAAAACAGGCAAAGTTTATTTATATTTCATTTTCTATATAGTAATAACACTTAACAAACTGCTGATCAATTCTAGTGTTTACCAGAGTTTCTTTAGACTAAATAATAGAAATGCATTGACAAATATCTGATTTTCAGAATGCAACTAAGAAATCTTATTGAATTTAAATAAATAATATATCATGTAAATAAACGCATATATAATAGTCTTTATAGTATGGCTTTTAATAAAATCACCAACGTTTCTCAAAGTTTATTTTCATAAAATATAAACATATATTTTTTTTCATTATTATTAACGATAATTACACTATTCATTGTAACGCAATGACCAATCTATATATTTTCAAAACATGCATTTATACATGTAAAGATATATTCTGTTATGAGATATATCTCACTTGATGAATAATTATTATTTATGATTTCATAAAGTCTACTATTTCATCATACTTTTAAGTTCCATCTAGTATTGAATATTTATTTTAACTTTTCTTTTTCTGTGATGTGTATCTAGTGCACATAGCTTCTAACAATTAAAATATCTCTATACATATAATAAATACTGCGTTTAGATTTTAGGTATTCCTCCATTGTACATTTACGCATTCAATAACATAAGAATAACATACCATTTTGCGCAGCGTGGATATTTTGTCGAAAATCCGGGATAAATTTACTAATACAATCATACGTGTGCGAGTGTGTTATGTACATATTCTGAGTTGTGCAAGTGGATACAGCGGCCGGCGGGGAACACTGAATATTTTTCACGTTAGCTCACATATGAATGACAACGCGCGAGGCAGAGAGGCCCAGTCGCGTCGTTTCTTTCAAGATTGCGCCAGACGAAAAGTGTCGAACGCCAGCCAGTAGCTATCGAGCCTACATTTGAGGTAGTCTGCTAAGCCGTTTTTCGTTGGCTGATGTTTTTTCATGTTTTCAGGGATACAATTTTAATTATTACTTCATGTCGACTATGTCGTCTTCAACTAAAATAAATTTAAGCGATGTCTGTAAATATTCTTATTTTTCCGGCTATCAATCACTTATAATCAGTCATAAATGCATGATGTGTAATGAATACACTCCACCGTAGTGCGCGGATTTATTTTACATAGTAAGGGAAAGGTTAATGTGCTTACTGACAATTCTTTTTGATAAAGCATTATATTTATAATAAATAAAAAACAATTTTTCGAATATTACAATCCATGATCGCGAGCATTTTCAACTGAAAATCATCAGTTGAAAATTCTCACGATGAGTGAATCTGAGCCTGATCATTTCATCTAATTGTATGAATTTCATATAATAAACGATTTTTTGTCGAGATTTGCTTGAAATATCTACTTTAGCATTATTGAACATTCATGCCATCAAAAAGTATTGAAAAATCACGATTCTCCGACCACCTAAGCCACCTTGAACGGTATTTGTATCTTCATTACTCTTAAAAAAAGAAATTATACTGAATGCACAGAATATGAATAAATTAATTTATATTCCATGTTTAAAAAGTTCTACTACTCATTGCCCAATGCTATAATGTGATTATTTCAACTTCATGATCCTATATAACCAAACTTATGACAAATCAATAGTGAGGAAGAAGCATATATATTACAAAATTGAAAGGATTTATAAAAATATATCACAATGGATATATGTATTCGATTTACAGGGCTGACAATAACACATCAATATTATATTATTTAAGTAATACATGCAAAGAGCTTAGTGATTTTTTAAATTACGAGTATCTTTTAAATGTTCAATGGATATAATACATAGTTATTTTACATTATGTACACAATAACAAAAGTAACTTAATAGCTTTTCAAACAACTGCTTATCCTAGTTAGACAACGATTTTGTTTCTTTTTACCCATCTGTAAGTGGCATATATCTTTTGAATATAGATACGATCCAAAAGTCTTATTGTGTAAAATGAACAATGATTTTTTGAACTGGTCAAATTTTGTACATTTCCATGTATTTCGTCACTAACGATCCGGGTTTCGCCTTTCGGGATCTTCAGGCATTCGACTACACGAATAAACTCAAACTGACAGTTCAAGTTTATTCATAATTCAAATTTGATATTTTAATTCCATGAAACAGTCTCAGGCGATATGAATTTATTAAACTTCTGTAACTATTATAATATAATACTGGTATTTAAAAATAAAAAAGGAGTTATTTTTAACAGTATTGCCAAATGCTCATTTCAATATGCGGAATATGCATTTCATTATAATTATCCACCTAACTAAAGTAATACTGATCTTTACATGATGTACAATATTAAATTATAAATAATAATAATATTGAATATCGCAGTTGGGGCAGCCGTGCGGTCATATTTTAAGGTGCAACATAAATAAATCATTATTTACCGATGATGAAATCGACTGATCACTAATAAAATATAAATAGAGGAAATAAGGGACATCCTCTCTCTGGTTTTAATCTCAAACTGACTTGAGATTCAGACAACGGTGTCTATAAAAACATATCTCCGAAAAATGGTTTCTATATCTACATTCTTACTCATTTTTTTGTTTTTTTTTTTAAGTGATAGATAAAAGAATGTTTTGTTGTCTAATAAACTGTTATAAACTGTTATATTCAATAAATTGCAAATTTCACACCAATCACTTTATTAAACAAACCTTTTTCTACAATTTTCTTTTAGACATCAAATCTCCATAACCTACAATAAACTCTAATCTAGTCACGGCGTAAAGCACTTAAAAGTTAACTTAACTTAACAGGTGTTAACTCTGCTAGACAGGATTGAAAAATTTACTATTTCTATATAGAAATAGTATATAAATAAAAGTGCAAAAGTATAAACAAATACTCTGAGAGTGCAATTATAAAAAATATATTTTTTTTTTCATGACATTTAAGCGACGGTTAACAATTAACGATTCTCACCAAATGGCAGAAATAACTCCTTATTCCTCTTAAAATTCTATTTATTACAGGTTCTTGATATGTGTGCATCACCTGGATCTAAAACTGCTCAACTCATTGAATTCTTGCATTCCAATGATAATGGAAGTATACCTACAGGTAAAATTATTCTTATGTTAGTGTTTAACTTATCTAATATCGTATTGGTCTCAAAATAATATGACCTTTTATTCAAGCAGAGTTGAAAGGAAAAATTCTATAGTTGTTTCAGCTTCTGTATCAACTGTCGCTTTAAAGTTCATATTATATCTTCTTCGAATACCTTCATTGATTTGAATGTAACTTGATCCTTTCTTTGTATGTTACTCATTTTGTTATAATTGTGAAAGGGGTCCAGAAAATCAACCAACCTATGATACGACACGTCAGACAAACGCGCCAGACAGGGCTTGCTATAAATGTAGTGGAAGAAATACAGGACATGCATTTCTCTGGATATTTATTTTTTGAAAAGACCTTGGAATATAATGCAAATGCTTTTAACATCATATATTTAAAAATATTACTCCAAATTGGCAAATTTTCTCTTAACAACCTATTGACTGAAGAAAACAAAATTTAAGTACTGTTCATAATAATTATAATAGCATATCTTTACAGGTTTCGTGATGGCAAACGATGTCGACAACAATCGCTGCTACATGTTGGTGCATCAAGCTAAACGCCTCAACTCGCCGTGCATCCTGATAACCAATCACGATGCGGCATTCATGCCGAACTTGACCATCGGTGATGGGTGGGATGCCAAAAATGCTGACCCATCGAAACTGTCTTCCGAAAATATGAAAAGCAAATTGTTGAAGTTTGACAGGATCCTCTGCGATGTGCCATGCTCAGGTGACGGCACTTTGAGGAAGAACGCCGACATCTGGTTGAAATGGTCGCCTGGCAACGGAAATAATCTGCATGGGTATATCATTTTGGTCAACTAATACCATTATAACAACGTGTATTCAGACAGAAAAGATATTTTAATGGCACCATGACACAATGGAGTCACTCATAAATATGTACTTCTGTATTACAGCCATAATTTAAAAACTGCTTTCATGTAAGACGTCTGGAGTTTGTAATATTAATGAATTTGTCATATTTTTTAGGCATGTTAATATTTATTGATCAATAAAATAATGTACCCATTCTAGCAAAATAACTTCAGTTCAAAAAGTCATCTTTTGTGCAATGTATACCAAAATATTTTGAATTCTTACTATAATGTTAGTCTGTAAATGCTTATCAAGGGAGTGAAACAAGTGTCACACTTAATTACATAACCAGAACAATGACAATTCCGATATATTCTATTTCTTTTCATGTTTCTGCATTATGAAGTTAGGATCATTCAATATTTTGACATTTTCTTGAATAATTCACAGGGTTCAGTACCGTATTGGACATCGTGGAGCTGAGTTACTAACTGTCGGAGGTCGGCTGGCTTATTCCACCTGTTCATTAAACCCGCTCGAGTGTGAGGCGGTCATTTTGAGACTTCTGAGAGAAGCCAAAGGATGTTTGAAACTCGTTGAGATATCAGACATGCTGCCAGGGCTTAAGTTTTCCAGAGGCAAGTTTTATTCTATTGAATCAGCTTAACTAAACACCTCCCTCAATTTACAAAATCAGATGAATTTAACACACAAATGATAATTAATAGTTTTTGTTACACATTTCAGGCAAGACCCACTGGCGCCCAGCTTCGAAAGACATGGTCTTCTACGACAAGTACGAAGATGTGCCAGAAAAATGGTCTACTTGTGTCAGACCGCAAATGTTTCCTCCTACTCCTGAAGAAATTGAAGAATATCATTTAGAACGATGGTAAGATTTCATGTCATTATTCATAAGGTTTTAACGTTTTACAAAATCTGACCAATATTAATAGTATGTAATATAGTCAATGTCGGCTCTGTTGTGCAGTGGCTAATGTCGTTGGCTACGGTTACGGATGTCTCGGGTGCAAATCCCCGTGCAGACAATTTTCATAAATTGATTTTTCAATCGACTTGTGGATTTCTGTTTGCAGTCATGAATGTTTGCGATGTCTAAAATTCCCTCCCACCCACCGATCCTAAAAACGGGGCTTAGCAAGAGCGATTAGCTAACCACTAGTCCTAGCCCTATCCCTGTATCCCTACTCTCTTCGAAAAAGAGAGGTTGAGTAACTGAGTTGCTACTAACAGTTCTTGTAGAAAAGTTTCTATTGAGATACCTCCTTTAGGAAACCATATTTTTTTTTCCATGTCCGCACCCAACGTGGAGCATATGGTCTCTAATGGAGGCATCTCAACCGAATTATGAATCGAATGAAAACTGTTTGTTACTCAGTTGCTTAACCTCTCTTTTTTTATTCAAAGAGAGTAGGGATAGAAGGACAGGACTAGTAGTTAGCTAATCGCTCTCGCCACGCCCCATGAGGAAACCATATGCTCAACACTAAGAGCGGACATGGTTAAAAAATTCTAAGGAATATTCTCAACATTTTACATGAATTATTTTGCGCACATTTTTTTTACAAATTATAAAAATCATATCAATCTCCAAGAGCTTTTACTATAAAATGTAAATAAATAATATATAAAGTTGTTGACTGTAAATACATTGAGTCTTAAAAGTTACTTGTTGATTCACAAGAAGTTTTGAAATATATTTCGAAAGAGGTATTGAAAGCTGTTTAAAAACAAATGTTTTTCTTTGATCCCATTTAAATTATGCAAATTTTTTGTTTTCCAGCATTCGGATATTACCACACCACCAAGATACCGGCGGATTCTTCGTTGCAGTCCTCGAAAAAGTGAGTGTGTTACCATTTGAGAAAAAAGAAAATTCAACAGCTGCCGCAGTCCCGTCCGAAACAGTTGAAGATGCTCCTGTCGAAGGCACAGAAAAGCCAACAGATGCGTCCAACGACCCTAGACAGGAGCCCGAATCAGCCCCGTGGGGCCCGCAGAGAAAGAAGAGAAGGATGGGCGGATACAAAGAAGATCCGTATGTCTTCTTCTCTGGTGAAACTGTCGATGTTTATCCATCGATAAGGGACTTCTATTCACTTAGGAAAGACTTTGATCCAAAGTGTCTCTTGACCAGATGTCTTGTCGGTAAAAAGAAAAATATTTACTCCGTATCGCCACTTGTCAGAGACGTTGTTATGAGAAATGAGAACAAGGTGAAGATTATTAATACCGGCGTTAAGACTTTTGTGCGCTGTGACAATAATAAAATGCAATGTGCTTTTAGGTAAGCCTTTTTAAACTATTTTATTAATATAGATTGGATAGAGATAAACACAAGGGAACCAACTGCAAATTCGCCAAATGGAAATATTAAGCCTAAAAGTTCGCACATGTTTTTAAATGCTTTTGGTTAATTTTGTAAATGTGAAAGCTATCGAATATTATGGCTATTATTAATACAACTCTATTACTACTTAAAAAATATAGAAAACATTCACGGATTTTAAGATATTAATCAATAATTCAGTTGGTTCCTTTTTATTGTATGACAATTGACATACAGACAGCAGTTGCAAACATTTTGTATAAAGGAACCAACGGTTCGTTCCCTATTTTTTATGGACTCGGTGGTAACTTTGTAGAAGTTCATTTTTAATATAAAATTAAAATTGATAACTTAGTTATTCCACTTGGTTTATCACTAACGTGACGCGTTTCGCCTCTTTAAGAAGCATCTTCAGACTGTCAGTTGGTTCCCTTTTAGATTTTTCCCTTCAATATGCTAAGCCATGAATAACGTATTTATCATAAGGGAACCGAGTGCAAATAAACATTCTTATGTTTTGAATACTCCATGAATAACTACGGATTATAACGAAACATTTTATTGAATAAGTTACCTTGATAAATTTTGTGTTATAATTTTTTTATTCCTGCTCAAGATTAAAATCAACGTGTGCGTGGCTCTCTTCAGCAAAATGTGAAATATTGTCGATCCTTTTATCATTTGTGATGCATAACAGATACTTTGCAGTTGGTTCTTTTATCGTGACAGAAAATTTCACGTTTCAATATATTTTGTTTGTTAAGCAAAAGGGATATAATGTAAATTAAATGAAAACTAACCCGAATCCAGCGTGGATCTCTTTAGCATATCGAACTATGGGCTTTTTCTGACCAGTTCCCATTCATAACTCAAAATGCCTAAAAACGTCAGTTGGTTCTATTTTGCTTATCTCTATCCAGTTATAACAGTAAATCTCTACTATATAGCTCAAAATACATGTAGAAATCTATATGTTTGTATGTCTGTTGGTCACAACAACTCTTCTCAAACGGCGTACATAAGCGACGCGAAATTTTCACACATCATTTTAGCTGAAATTGTTAGTTCAACTGCGCTATTTTAAACTTTCAACTCTCAACATTTAACTTAAAACTTTATATCTTTGACGTTTCAATGTGGGATGAAAAATGTAATAATAATATAATTTAAGATATAATTTAAGACATCGACTGAGGGTGCTTGATGGAATTTCAATATCAAATTTGGATTATTGAGATTTTGTACACTTCCATGTATTTTGTCACTAACGACCCGGGTTTCGCCTTTCGGCATCTTCAGGCATTCGAGCACACGAAAGGCGAAACCCGGGTCGTTAGTGACAAAATACATGGAAGTGTACAAAATCTCAATAATCCAAATGTAATAATAATAGTCGCCTAGCAACAGCTCAATACTAATGTATTCTGCAAGTGACAGTTGAGACAGTAATGCAAACGTAGATATTTGTGTTGAATATTGAATTTCATATTTGTGATTTGGTAGAAGCGAGTGGTAAATTCATACAACTTGGTGTGCATTTGGAATCGTCATCGAGAATTAGCGTTTGACTCTGATCGTATGTTTAATTTGTGGCGCTGCAGGAGCAATTATTAAATGCAGATCAACAAGCTGTCTATCGGGAAGCTGTCTGCGGCGCCATAACAAGAGTGCAGGTGGCAAAATTGTCATCTTTTATTTTAGCTGGTTTCAACTCTTAACATTATTATTAATTGGTGGACTATATTTTGTGGGTGTAGCAAAAGAGGTATGGTTGGCGGTGATATTTTCAAATTTCAACATTAGCTAGCCAACGTCTAAATTTTATAACCTAATATAAGCGTTCACCATCTTGGGCGAAGCCGGGTAAAAAATACTAGTAAAACATAAAGTACAGTGTATATTTGTTTCAGCAATATCTATCATAGTTTTTCAAACCATTCGTACATTAAAATATGTTTTCAATACTACATTGAAGTATATTCTTCTATTCAAATGAAATAATGGGTAATATTGAACATTACATTTGCAATCTCTACTATATAGTACAAAATACATGTAGAAATCTGTATGTCTGTCGGTCACAACAACTCCTCCCAAACGGCGTACATTAGCGACATGAAATTTTCACATGTAATTCTGCCTGCCATTTCTAGATCAACTGTGCTATTTTCAACTCTCAACTTTTAGCTATTAACCTTAAACTGAAAACGCTATATTTATGACATCGCAATGAAAGGCAACAGCAAATAGTTGCTTAACAACCGCTCCATATTAAAATAATCTATCATGACAACTCAAACTGTGCTGAATTTGCTAAACGATCATAAATATGTAATAACATAAATGTCACAAATAGTAATTACTATTGTGAATCGTAATATTCGTAAAAAATCAAATGATTTAACGGAAAATTATCTATCATTTAAAATAATAAAACTTATGTTCTGTGGGTTTTACAAGAAGTATTTCCAAATGGAAGAGATAAGTGTTAAAGCTATCTACTAGTAATTTCATAAAATACCTCACTTCAACCAAACCAACATAATATGTTGTAAAGAATTACTTTATTTAACCCTTTCCCTGCCCAGCTGCTAAACGCTAATTGGACATAGTTATGCAGCAAGTTGCCAGTCACACTACTCTATTTACAATTAAAATAAAGTATGAATGATCTTATATTCTGTATAAAAAAGTTCAGTCGATCATATTCTACATTTAATAGAAATAAGATTCAATTATCGCTATATCTATCATATAAATTTATAAACAATAACTCAGAGCTGCGACTTTCCTACAATTTTAATGTGATTGCAAAAGTACCATTATCTCAGCTTAACATAATTGTGGATTGGCTACATTCTGTAGAACTACATTCAATTATCCTCTCGCACCAAAAATTTCAATATGTTTAGCAGTGATAACATGAAATTAGAATACAATATTATTCGAATATTCATTTATATGCTGAATATTGGGTAATGCGTATAAATACAGTGTGTGGGGTCCATCTCTCGATCCCGTATATATACGGAATATACAGCGAACAGGTTGAATACTAAAAACGGAAGATAAAAAATCAATAGCTATTTATAGTTGTTAATTTCCTTTTTTTCCTCTTTAGCAAGAAACATAAGTTGCTTGATACTTGTATTTCCTTTATCTTTCTAGGCTTTCACAAGAAGGTTTACCGTCGGTGATGCCTTACATTGGTGAAAAAAGGATAGTCAAATTACCAAAATCAGATCTTGTGATGCTTCTCTTAAATGATAATCCGCACACGCCGCCGGATATTGATGTGCTTACAGATATAACGAAGGAACAAGTCAAAGATTTAGGTAAAAATCATTTGAATTAACCATAGTAATTTTATAAACATAGGTTTTATTGAAGTTACACATAAATATGCTAAACTCCAAATGTAACACCATTATAAAACCCTCATTTAAAGTATACGACACACTTATTTGGGTTGTCGGATGTTTTTTATTCAATTTGTTACCAAAATACATCCAAATAGAAGATATCCGAAGCAATTTCGTCAGAGAATGATACTGCAGACTATTTGTGATTCATCATTCTCATTTTGGTTTAAGTCAAGAGAAATATGTGGGCATGATAATTATCTTTGTTTGCCAGATACGCCAGGTTAATACAACCGCAAGTGTCGCTCATGATTTCATCGCGAGGCGTTTCTAGTGTTGAGCTTTTGAAGATAACTAAACATGTTTGAGTTCAATTTTAGAGCACGGAAGTTGTGTCTTGATATACGAGGAGGGAGACCTGTCCCTTAAGATGGTCGGCTGGCGAGGAGTCAGGTCGTTGCGAGCATACACGGCTCTTCCTGACACTGTTCATATGCTGCGCTTGCTGGGTGAAGACACTTCCAAATTTGGTATGGTTTCTTTTTGATAATTCACATTATTTTGATTGATTTGTAATCCCCACTTGATATTCTTATCCGAGTCAGAAAGTGCTGAGTGGTCGACGTCATCATAAATTGATTTGTGCTCAAAGACATGTATGACTGCGATGTCTTAATTCTCTCTTACCCATCCATCCAATCTTAAAATGAGGCTTAGCGAGAGCTATTGTGTCTTATTAAATTTGATTTATATTGTGTCTTATATTTTGTCTTATATTTTGTGTTATTGTTTCAGATGTTAACAAATTTAAGAAGGCGTCAGATAACCAGAACAAATCTGAGAAAGAAGGCACAATTCCTGGCGAAGAACCTGCAAAGGACGATGATGTGATGGATGTGGAGGAGAAAGGTGAATCTGAAACAAAAGAAACAGATAATACTGCGACGGTAACATAATGTATTTGAAGCAATATGTAGAAAATAATTTAATTATATAACAAATTTTTTAAACCTCATTGACAATCTCATTTACAATATATATATATATATGTTATATTTAATATGGCTGTTATTGGCACTGTTATGACTCTCCAACCTCAAAGTGAAGCATATATCAGGTTTACACCTAGGCGCTTTCACGCACGTCTAGAAGCAAGTCTGGATTTGAGCATGTTTGATCCCAAGCTCCTCTTATTGCCTTTTTGTTTTTTTTAACCAAGGGTCACTGCTATTATGGAGCAAAGAACTTATTGTAGGATGCAGTTGGGAAAGAATTATTAATTTGCTAACTCTGCACCTCATTTTCAGAATCTGGTTAAGTCAAATTGATGGGAAGGGATGAAACAGACACATATCACAGACATCCCATACCTTCGGACATAAAACCATGAATAGATTAAAAATCAAAGTATGAAAGTGTCCGTTCGGAAATACAAACCCTGCTTTGCCCACTAATCTATGACACTGGAATGCACAATTCACATTTATCAGATCAAAGGTACATATTTTTGATCCAGCGAAAATATCAGAAAAAAACCGTGTGATATTATTTATGATCGTGAACTTAGTGAACAAAACAGCTAAAAATAAAAAGAAAGAAGATTTAAGAATTATTAAATTCTACTTTGTTACTTTTTTACTTATTAACACATTCATTACGGATGACTCACCTGAGTCTTTGCGTACTTCGGCCTTGAAATACATGTATTCAATGCGATAAATGTTTTAGAATCTTTTCAGAGATATCACGGCAAATGTTTAACACGTTATTAAAAATATAAAACCTTGCAAAATGTTCACAAATTCAATTTACGCTGAAAAAAAAACTGATATTTTTTTTATGTTTGCCTGATTTCCGTTGAATTATAGATAAAAAATACTTCAAAGGCTTAGTTCTGTGATAAAAACGATACATCAGCATACATTCTGGGTGTCAGGTTTCTCAACATGGCTTAGAATAACACTCATGACATTTAGTTATATAATCAAAATATTCAAGGAAATTTTTTCAAAGATATTAACAAAGAATCAATATTCTCTAGGAATATACATCTTATTCCCCTTTTTCAAAATTGCAAGTTCAGTATTTATTTGATCTCTGCTACATCCGAATGTATTTTTCTTTCGGTGGGCTAATAAACGTTGTTCTTGAAGACAATGCTTACAAGTACAAAATGCCAGTTTATCTATGTTTAAAAATACAAAAGGTTGACAAGCACTGATATTATTACGTTAAAATATCGAAAATATTATGCAACCACGAGTTTTACAACTGCTCACCAAATTATTTCGAAAAATGTTTATTGGTTTAAGAGTTATATGTTTTTTTAGAAAGTATCTAATTTTTCTTGCCGAATTTCGCAAATATGCCCCATAACGAGTGTGTTAATAAAAGTATATTTTGGAATAAATTGTTAAATTTCGCTTTATGGTTTTAACCCTTTGGCTCCTTACGGGGCCGACTTATCAGCCCTGTTTGATACGATTTTAACTAGGCTAGGAGCCAAGGGGTTAAACTATTAAAAAGTAATATTCTTCCCAGAATTGACCCATAACAAAAAGAATGTTTTTGTATGCAGTAATAGTAAAAATAATTAAAGTATTCAAAAATCTCATTTAATACTGGCTACTCAAAGGGGACTGAATATTGTGTTGAATTGCATTTTAGCTTTGTCTTGTTCACTAATGTTTACGTTCATAAATAGTATCAATTAGATATGGGAAAAATGATACTGGTAATAAGGGCAGATTTTATTCAGGATAAGAAAAAAGATATTTAATATTTTCTCTATAATTTAAGTATATATTATTTATTGTTTTTCACAATTAATTTAGATACATTTTTGGCAATTCAATACAAATCATCACAAAGGATAAAACTATACTCAAATATATATTACAATTCTTTCCATACATATTATAAATATTCATTAGTGGAATTATTCATTGACAATTTTAAATTTCTATAATGTTATTATAAAACCAAAAGGAATTTCTATTTGTTCATTATAAAGTCAGTTTCGAAACTTGGCTAAGGAGTAGTAGGTTAGCAGTTATGCGTTTCTTTAGTGAAATTTATAAAGGAACAAGATTTCACGTTTACAACTTACAAGAGAATTATCATTCTGAATTTTTCTTAAATAAATGATGCCATGCATAAAATGTTGTATATAATATAATACCATATTTTTGTGAATTACAAAAGATTTTGTTATTGCATAATATTTAATACGCTGCTTCCAAAATACTGATTTTAAAATTAACCGTTAACTAAGTTTTATTTAAAGATTATCAGAAATAATCAATGCACTGGTGATAATTTAAAAATTACCTTCTGAGATAACAATATCATTAATAAAACAGATTTTTCAGGGAATGTAGAAAAAATATTTGTGAAAATGAGAAATATAGTATATATTTATTATGCATGCTTTTATAATTTGGTAAGTCGATTAATAATTGATATTGGGTATTAATATTTACTGGGCACAAATCAGTTTCACTATCTTATGTTATAAAAATAAATAACAGATTAAAGAGTTACATCTATATAACAAATTAATCTATTGCAACACAAAATTATCCTAAAATGACGACAGCCATTATCATAAATTTAAAAACTATTAAATCTCGGCTTGTATAATAACAAACAGCTATTGAATCAAAAAGTATCTTTAGTGTAATTTAAAAATGGATGAAATCGGTTGTGTTGTAATAAGTTTGTGTTCAACACAAAATCCAGGACGGATGCAAAACTATTATAACTGAGCAAAGATCACTGTTTTATATCGTAAGAGACAAAAAATATGTTGGAATTAAAAGTGCTTTGCACAATTCTTACTGTAATTCACTAAACTATTTGAACCATTAATCCTCCGGAGACGAGTGTGGCCATATTTGTCACACAGTAAACACCATCGCCCATCTACACATCAATATTCACCCCATATCTTTCTGAATATCGTTTTGCCTTCACTCAATTTCGGTTAAAAAGCATATTTACGTCGTTTTACACCACATGTTTTCGCGCCGATATCTACTAAAAGCACACACGATTTTTTACATCGCCCATATATCCCAATATTCGCCCCATCTCTTGCTGTAATTGCCTTCACTCAATTTCGTTTAAAAAGGATATTTACGTCAGTTTCACACCGCCTGTTTTCGCGCCGATGTATATTAAAATCACGCACGATTTTTTAAATTTACTTTAAAAAAGATGTGTGGTGCTAAACAGACGTAAATATCCTTTTTAACAGAAATTGAGTGAAGGCAACGATACTCAGCAAGTGATGGGGCGAATGTTGGGATAGATGGGCAATGGTGTTTACTTTGACCTTATTTATAGTCACGCTCGTTTCTGTAGGGTTAACTGTGTGGTTTCACAGTTAATACATTTAAAAACAATCATGCATATAAATACATACATCCCAGTCCAGCTGGGTTTTCCAGCTATACAACACCTTCATACTCATTGATTCATGATCGTGAAGCCCACATTTTGAATAAGTACTTATAATATTACCAACAACATAAATAACTGATTTTTACAAACTAATCATTAAACTACACAGTGCCTTAAGAAACTCTTGAATAACAAAAAATATTAGTAAAGAATGCAAAAATAAATTACTTAGACATCACGACCACAGTTTGGTACACCATAAATAATAAAAATAAAAGGATTAGCATAAGAATAAGACTAGAATGATTGTATTGCTGAAAAAGCGTCACAGTTTATGTTTTTTAAAGCTTTTCAATAAAAAATCGAGCTTTGTATTGTTGCAAATACAGCGGGCGATCAGTTAACGAACAGTTCGAACTGCGAACAAATTACTCGGATAACGAACTAAAACGGTCATTCTAATCTACTTATTCTATCTGTAAAACTAATCGAAAAAATGACATACAGTGGGTGATCGGTTAACAAACAATTCGGATAGTGAACATAGTCTTGGAACGGATTATGTTCGTTAACCGATCACCCACTGTATGTTCAATCAGTTAGTGAGCATTAAAATGTCATAGTTTTTTCGGTCTGACAAGACATAATATCTGCATACTGTCCCTTTGAAGGGTATAATATAACTTTCACACTTTTAAGGAATAGTACTTTTTTAACATAAATAAAATCACAGATAATCTTCGGGTTATAAAAATGATCACAGGCAAAAATATACAATAAAAATCAAATTATTGCACATTGTAACACCGACATCTACACGATTAGTCGCAAAACATAATATTTTCAATTGGTTCGAAAAAAATTTATGAAATTCTATATTAATTATTTACTAAAAATGTTAACTTGATAATCAACAACACATGATCGGTATTTCCAATCTAACTTCAAGTGACATAACATTGGGACTGCCCCCTTACATATACCATTCAGCGGTAGTAATTTCACAGATGGTTTAAAATTTAACCAACTTATGACAGTTAAAAATAAAATAGTTCTGTAGGAGCTTGCGCACCATCTAGTAACACCACTGCTAAAGAACATTTCAATTGAAATAATAAAATATTACGAGATAAAAATATATGTGATTCATATTATCAGAGAGATCTTTTTTCATGATATTGTGGGCCGAGTACTTAATTATTCTATCAAAAATTTTGTAACTTTTCAGTAGAGTACTTTTAAGTTTTGGAACTTGGTGATTTTATGAGCTTAAATTCTTGTAAACTCTAATTTTAAGGTAATTATTGACAAAAATGACTTTCAAATTACTGTTTACAAGAATGTAAGCTCATAAAACTGCCAAGTTCCAAAACTTAATAGTGGCTCTTGTAAAAAATTACAAAATTTCTGATAGAACAATTAAGAACTCGGCCCACGATATATTGCCAAAAACATTTTATTAGTTATTATCAAATTGATGTTTATTGGGGCACTATTTAAGTGCAAGACGCTATTTTTCTTATTTGTGGTTTATATTATATTAATATCACTTACATTTCTCACTAAGCCGAAGTTAAATAATTAATTTTAATACGGTTTGCAAGTAATTTCAAATTTTTAGCATTAAATATCGATAAATGTAATGTTGTGACAAAGGCGGAATAATATTTAATCAATAAATTATTCGCTATATTTGAATAATTACTATAAGAAAAGTACCCTCTGATATTTATTAAGATTTCATTATTTTAAATAACATCATGCATTCTAGATAATGATTGTTACAAATTTACTTTGATCGTTAATAACATTGAATTGTATTGATTATTTATAAGCTATTTAAGTTTAGTAATACATGCTATAAAATAAAGTAAGGGGTCGAGGTCATCCACAAATGACATCGCACAATTTTAGATATTTTTGAACCACAAGTTTTTAAACTGGGGTTTCAAAAATATTAATTTACACGTGCTTTTTGATACGATTGGAAAATGGGTCAATTTTATCGTACTAGAAAAGATAATTTTAAAAAGTTTACCATTAATTTATAAAATAAAAATTATAAAGAAATCGCTAAAATCTTGACACCCCTATGTTAAGTATGCTATCTGACAAATCTGTTCTCAGAAAAGAGCGTCGATGGCGATTCACTTTTATATCATGAATTCAGAAACTTCACGATTCTTGTATGACATTTCAAATACTCTTATTGTTGATTATAAAAGAAAATATTATTTTTTTTGTTGATAAAACTGTTAATACTAACATCATCAAAAGCGCAGATAAAATACTTTATGTAGGGCATTGTCAAAATGTTCATGTATCAAATCTCTTTTGTACAATCTTAACTCAAAAATGAGGACTACTAGAGTTCTTAATAGTTGCTAACAATATAGATTGTACAGTAATTATTATCATTCATAAATATTAATGCACGAAAATATAAAGGTTCCTCAATAGTTATCCAAATTGTAGAAACATGATAATAAATAGATTACTTGAAAGTGTCTGAAAATAAAAAAAAATCCTTAAAAGACATAACTTTTCTCGTATTTTTTCAAATACAACTAACACTATTAAATACTTGCTCTAAAATATTACAATATCTCTTTGGAAACAATAGGTAGTCAAAGATAATTTGTAAACTCGAAATGGGAATGTATGAAAGTGCCAAATAATAGGATTTAATATTATTCGGTGAAAGGGTTACGTAAAAGTAATTATATTTAAACAATGAAAGAAAAAAATGATTTTATTTCCTAGAAAGCTAAGTCGTGGCTGAATGTGCCAAGCTGTAAATTTAGTATATGGCAATTTCATAATTTTCCATTGTCGGCCTTTTGTAAAACACACAATCCAAACACAAATTTTGTGGTTGTAAAACATAGCACTGATAAATGATTTATAATTTTGAAATGAATAATCATGCACGGATCATTATTGAGAGTGTTTAACTATTGAATGGTATATATGATGCTTTGATAATGGCAGAAGATGGACGGGCTATCTATTATAATAGGTATATCTATGTATATAATATCGTTACAATATCTATTAAAAATATAATATGTATAGATACTGTGATGCAAGTATCAAAAAGATTAAAGGTCTGAAATAATAGTTAAAGTAGAATCTCGAGCAACAGTTTTAATCGTTTTTAAGATGAAGGCAATGAATTTTAAGCTTATGCGAGAGTGACCATTTATTAATGAGAAAGATTTTGAATTAAATTCACACAAATATTCGTGTAATTGATAAAATCCAATTTGGTAAAAACATTTAGCTGTCTTAGTTGATTTAAGTGTATTACTTGGAATTTAAGACACCACAGACATCTATGACATCAATTTATGAAACTATCTGTACTGAGATTCGAGCCCGTGAGCACCGCAACCCAAGCCAACGACATTGACCACCTGACTTTCATAAAACATCTGCCTAAAGCATTAACCTGACAGCAACTGTCATGAGGATTTTTGTTAAATTTAACAACGCCAACAACTTTTACTTAATCATCCCTGGGATTTTCCAAGGCTATTAATAACAGATTTGCTTGAGGACAGCACATTAGATCGAGATTCCACTAAAAGAAAATTACTCGCAAACATAATTTTTAGTATGCTATTGAATAATGAAATGATAATTGCTATGATTATACTACAGAATTACTCTAAATAATTACTATGGGATACGAAAACTAGAGCTTATTTCAACAGTTAACAGAGTTATCCACTACTTACTGTAAGAGATCAAGAAGGAATATCGTAGCTATAAGATTGATTTTTTAGGTATTAAGGATATAATCGAGACTAGACTATACACTCGAAATGACACTAAAGATACTTCAAATCACAGGCCCGCCGCCGCCCTTTCCATATGTGTAATATCTTTAAATAACATGGATGACTGAAAGCTAGTTCAAATCATTTATTTTACGAAGGTTTTCATGAACGAACAGCTAAAAATAAATTTAATTGACCCAACGCCCTAGTAAATGCCGCCCCGCCACCTTGCCACATATAATACTTTAATATGAAAAAACCCTATGAAAATTATAACATTCTGTATTTCTAATGAATTCAGTGTTAACTTTGTGGAAATTGAATTAAATTTATTATTCCGCCAATTCTGTAACTAGGCATGCTTTCCCAAAGAGGCATAACTTGTGCAACATCTACGACCAATGGAATAAATAATGCTATTGATTTTAGTTTTACACTAAACTCTGGTATATAAATCTTGATCATAGTGTAACATACTTAAATTTTTTAATAATCGTTATTTTTGTATTTTGAAATTTTTTTAAAATATGCTGGCATGGGGTTTCTAGAAAATTTGGGCGGGCCCGTTTCTTCAAAATGTGAAATAATTTAATGAAAGCAAATGAACACAGAAAAAACAATTTTATCGAATGTTACATATTTCGAAGATGACATTTACTTTATAATATCTAAGACTAGATTTCCTGATGAGTATATAAATACTACATAATATACTGAAAAATAATAATGTCATTGAATAATATTACCCATCCATTCTTTATATTCTTATTTATGTGAATATTAATTAAGGCCATCTCTTTTTATTAAGACACATTTCCATGCTAATTTTAATACAAGTGCCAATAATTAATATTGTAGATAATAATTACTCACAATATAGAAGAAATGTGATTTATTATGTTCAAATAAATCTTTACAATCATGCAAAGATTTAATTTTTACTCTGAATATTTTTGCAGCTTATTGATATTGTGTGAAATAAGAAAAGAGTAGGCATTATTTTGGATCATTCCCCTGATCTGTCCAAATAGTTAATGCAAATGGAAAAACAGTTAGATATGCAGAAATGAAAAAGTGTACATTTTAAGTGACTATCGAGTAAATCTAGTACTCTCCTCCGACTTTACGCTTTTTGCTAGAACAACGGTAACACGTCATTCATTTATGGCGAATGATATATAAATATAATATGCTGCACTTAGCCTCTCATTTATAACTCAGGAATTCCTGCAATATATTTAATGAAATGCATATAATCAAAGACAACATTATGTATATTGTAAAGTCGTTCAAATTATGTAATTATTTTTGAAAGTAGTTATAAATTTTCCCTTATTAACTTCATAATTCTTATTTCTCTTGACTCTTGATCATCACAATTTTCAAATGCAGTAATACATTTAATTACATTAATTCAATTGACCTGTCTTTTTCCATATGTCCAGTTCTGATCTGTTTTCCCTTTGTGTGCTTTTTAACTCTAAGTAAATAAATAAATAACTGTTTTTTAATAGATGTCACATTGAACATGGAATATAGAAATATCAATTTATAATGTTATTATAAATGTAAAGAAGTATGGAATATTTAAATCGATTATTAAATGCTGTACTTTAAAGACGGTTTCTGATTTCAATGGAAAATAGCAGCCATTACTGTGTTCATGGTACTTTACCAGATTGTTTGAATGATTGTACACGCGGATTCATGGAACAGTATTTATCGGTTCCTCTCCCTGAAAGATGATTTCTCCAGCTGTCTTCGTCGGCAGGCACGTTTGCGTGGCAAAGTGGACATTTCCAGAAGTCATCGCTAGTCTCTGAAAAATAATTGAGATGGTTGATAAGATATGAATTACATAAAATGTATAGCCTAAAAAGGGTATTTTTATAACACATATTATAAGAGTAACTGAACAAAGAACCACTGACTTACCTAGACAGTCATTATCAGCTATGTGCCTGAGAAAGTTTTCAACATTGATCGCTTCCCGGCATCGGGAACAATATCGATATTCACTATTTTGAGGACAGTCTTCTGCAAATGAAAATATTAGATTAGTTAATAGCTAATGAAACACATTTGCTTTGTTTAACGAAACACTGCGGTTCTGGGCTGGTTTGAGATGTTTTACTCCCCCAGGCAAGATCGTATTTTTCGATCCTATTAAGTTTTTCGCTAAAACAGCACTGTGACCATACAATAAGGCAGGGGAGGTTATTCAAAAAATTGCGCTGATTTGTGACAGAGGGGATGCAGGGCGGAACTCTCTGATTTGCAGAAAATTTTACGTGAGTATAAAGTATTAGAATGCAACCAATTTAACAGTGGCTATATTCTTACCAGTGAGATGTTGAGATAAAACCCTTAGCTCCAGTGGTGCCCTGCACGCTGTACACCTACCAAGAAGCGGGCAAACTTTCCAATAATGAACGTCAAGATCTCCTTCGGCGACATTGCAAAGACAAAAGGGGCATTGACCTTCCTCGTCTGGTCTATTCATTCTGTAATGAACATCAAATAAAACTTTAGTGATATGAATTTAATACAATAAGTCTAAATAAAATTTGCGAGGTAAGATATATAATTATTCTAGTCTCATTTTGATGATATTTGAGGACAAAACACATTGCTAATCTATTTTCGTTTTTTCAAGTACACAGTAACTCGTAGAGAAAGAGCTGAAGAAGTGATAGCCATGAGAGAGAATGAATGGGTGAACATTGATGCTGTCTTTTTATCTGATGGAACCACTTTAAAATACGTCAACAAAATAATATTTTAATAACATATCAACTTTTGTCATAACAGTGGCATTACTTTCATTTAAAAAAGTTTTAATCATGTAAAGACATTACACCAATGGAATATGTTGATTTTTTAGGTAATCTTTAAGATATCAATAAATGTCGTGCTATTCTATCATACTTACATTAAACTTGGATTATTGAGATTTTGTACACTTCCATGTATTTTGTCACTAACGACCCGGGTTTCGCCTTTCGGCATCTTCAGGCATTCGAGCACACGAATGGACTCAGTTCGAGTCCATTCGTGTGCTCGAATGCCTGAAGATGCCGAAAGGCGAAACCCGGGTCGTTAGTGACAAAATACATGGAAGTGTACAAAATCTCAATAATCCAAGTTTAATATTGAAATTCCATCAAGCACCCTCAGTCGATGTCTTAAATTATACTTACATTAATTGGGGAAAAAATACTACATCTTTGACAATTTGAATCTAGCTGGGAAATCTGCATTAAGCCTTTCCTTGCCCAGCCGCCAACTGCGCTTTATCTTCTCATGCTCTAAATTTCCAGAATTAATAGGCAGTAATAATAGCATTCAAAGAAAATTTTAAAGTGATAACCCCGGCTGAGTGGCGGCTGGTGAAAATAGAAACAGGTGGGGCCAGGTGCCAATTTTAATCAAACTAAACATAATAAATATCTTATAAATAATATAATGACATGATCAAAACATAATAGGTTTTCAGTGAAGACATACATGGAAAAATAAATATACGATTAAACATACTGAAAACAATAACCCAGTTCAATAAAGAAGATAATAGTGTATTATGTAAAAGAATTATAATTGAAAAAAAAATATTATATTGGTTAACAATTAGACTACAATTATAAATTTGAAAAGCAAGCAGCGTAAATAAATATCAAAACATTTAATAGTGCCTAGGATTACTGGAATAAAATTATGAAAATGTATGCGGAAGGGCCCGCCCCAGATGGCCCCAAAACGACCTCTATGTTTTGGGAGAACCCAGATACATGCGCGAAAGAAATGTACCGCGTCTTGTGGCCTGCCCACAGCTGGACCGCCACAGTGAGAATAGTCATTAGCTCGGAACGCATGCACGCCAGTCACTGATGATCTCATGTTAAATTATTCCCATTACATAAATGTTAACTAATTAATTGGTGACTATCATTTTTCAAAATACATGTATACAATTATTTGTATATTAAATTTAAAGTTTTTTAGTCGTAATCATTTAGATTATTGGTGGGGTCAGGCCCCTCTGGCCTCTAAAGACGAGCCGCCACTGGTAAATATGTAACATGAAGATAGAATAAAATATTATTCGAAACATTCATTTTTATACCAAACATTATGTGATGCGTATACATATAGGGTGGGCGTGTAGGATCCAACCCTTGATCCCGTATATACATGGGATAGGCAGCGAACAGGCTAACTATTATACCAAGTTCATTTTACATTGACATGGATACCTGTAATGTATTCATCACACCCTAACCTCATTGAAATTAGATAATAAAACTAACAGATAAAACCAGCAATCCTAACATCATAATAAATTTTAATTAAAATTCTTGCGAAATTAAGTTTTAACTCAATTTTACTTACTTATCATTAAGTTCTGGAGAACTAGCATCACTGTGAAAACTCTCATGATGCTCACAATCTGCTATAACGGACTCTCTCAATGTTTCCTCGTCGCCTGTATCTTTGCAATATTCCAAACTGTCGACTTCCATTTGACTGTCATCAAAACTATCAAAATTGTCATCGTCAAAGCAAGTTGGAACATTAGATCCAGACTTGCTCCGGTAAATAACATTCTTGATGTTCTTATTCCGTTTTAGGCTTCCTGTCGGACTGGCAGTGATTTTATCATCATTTTTGGCGCTGTCAACCATGTTGTCTAAAGAATCGGCCATTTTCATTTTCCTCACGCCGTTCTGTAGACTTTCCTCGTCACTGTAGCTGCATCGATTATCAAAGACGATATTCGAATGCAGATTCCTAGCTACTATTCCGCCTTTGTTATAAGGATGAGAAGATCCATTACTTGCTGAATTAGGGAAGCTGTTCTTGCCGTTTGATGGAGAATCATCGCAACCGTTCGTATGTGGTTCTCTGTTACTGCCATTTTGATTGTTAACACCCCTACGTTGTTTTAAAGTATTGACGCTTTGTTCGTCATTAATTCTATCCCATTTATTACTCTGATCAGCAGTTTCCATCTGCGGACAAAAGTTTCCATTTTGCATCATAACGCTGTTCTGCCAGTTCTTCTCCAAGACGTAATTTCTTGGATTTTGTGAGTGCGTTTTGTTGGCTTTCGGTTGATGTTTTGGACTAACTGCACTATCGAGTCGCAGTTTATTATATCCGGGATATTCTGTATCATTTTTAACCCCATTAAAACCCACCGATGCAGACGTAGATGTTTTCTTCGAACTTGTCCGTTTTAAGCTACTCTTTGGCTGGTAAAGGGAGCCGTACATCGATGCACCCATCGATGACGACATTGAATTTGACATTTGAGACATGCTCATTTGAATGGATGACGTAGACATTGACTCCATCATTTTGAGATTATTAATGGGGTCTCCCAAGTATTGATTGCTGGATTCGGCTTGGCTAATGTTGCCCAAAGATTCTTCCTGCTTCTGGAATATATATGTCAATCAGTTAATACGTTAATTGAAAACAAAAGTATTTAACAAGAACTGGCTTTAAGTCAGCCATTCAAATTAAGAGACAAGGGTAAGGACAGAATAATAAGATCAGGAAAGCAATAGTAACCAATAGTTCTGTCTAAACCTCCTTTCTGGGATTAAATAGAAGTGGGTGAGAAGAATTCAAGACACCATAGACGTCCTCTTTGGAAAAATCAATTAAAATATATATTTCTGATAGTGTCCATTTGCTAATTCAAAGTGTTTTCCATTTGTTTACAGGACCGTGTGACCAAAACTACAATCAAAATAATTGAAAACATGACACAGAAAAATATTCTGGTCCAGGTAATATAAAAAATCATGCGTATTTGTAAAAAAATTGAAATTATTGAAATGCACGTTCTGCTGTACATACTTTAATTTTACTTACCCTCCTGTCCACTCGATCAAAGCCCTCAAAGAGGTGTCGATACAGCAGATTCCTTCTAGTGACAGGATCATCGGGTGGTAATTGAGCTCGCACGAGACGAGGAGCCTTCTCGTAAGCGGCCAGCAGCAAACGCTCTGCTGCACGACGGACAGCTCCTTGGCCATGGGTGAGGCCACCGGCCCCGAGTTCTGCTACTGCGCGAGTCTTCAGACCACTGAAATATGTATATGCGTATAGAAATAATTATGATACATATATAGAAGCAAGGCTAAACTGATGATTGTTGAATAGTCTCTCCCAGTAACTGCATCATTAAACAGATGATAATACACTACTCACCTGTTCTTGTCTATGCCATGATTGAGGAGAAGTTGCTCTACCATTAGCAATCGAGACAATGCGAGTCTAGGAGCAGTCCCGGCTGTCAGTGGCCTGACCAAGTATCCTGGGATTATTGTCAAACTTCTGAAATGTAATTAAACATAATATCATCTTAAATTTCATTACCAATCACGTATCTAAGTATGAATAATTAAAAATATATATTTGTTTTTTAATTTATTTGTAAATTAAAAATTTCAATTCATGGCATTACAACCGATTCCAAAGCGCCATGCATTTATAAAGTACAATAATAGTTATAATAATAATAATACAAACATTTTTAAAATTAGAAAAGGACATATTATTAATATACAAGAAAAAAATAGTTAGAAAACAATATCCAGAGTTCATTGCTGAAAATGTCCACCTCTCTAGGCAATGCATTGAACAGCCAAATGGCCCTTGCAACTGGTGACTCAAATGTCCGACGCGAACAATAAGTTTTAAGAATAAAAACTGTTTATGGTTTCGGCTACGTAGATAAAAATTGGGAGCATGTAAGTTAATAGTTTTGAGAATTTCAGAACTATAAACTCGTCCTTGAAAAAGAAGAGAAAAATGCTTTAGAATCGAAAACGATCTTTGAGCTTCAAGAGAGTGACGATAGCTTTCCTAAAAGAAATTTGGTTGGATAGTACTCTTTTAGGGAATTATTAAAGGGAAAATATTACGAAATGTTGCATGAAGCCCTCAGCTTTGTCCGTTAATAATAATATATAACTTTGTTACAGCAAGACAATATTTTTATCTTTTATTTCTCTTTTTCAATTCCTCTAATTGATTTGGTGTTTTTCAGTACTATTTATAGCATGTTGGGGTTAACCAGAACCTTCTTTTAACTCAGCCATTCCGGCGAAGTGGGCGTTTGCTGTATTTTGTACACAAACATTGTTTTCAGATTACTAGCACAAGCTTATAATGTAACCATTTTTTCACATTGCAGACGAAAAATAAATACATATGCTGGAAAACATTGAATGAGAATTTCACATCAAAAAATAATGATAGTTCGAGTTATGTACCGTGTAAAAATTTCACCTATGTTCAGTGTCTTTTAAAAGCCTCAACCCAACGATACAATCTGACAATCATTATTATAATCTAGGAATACCACATGTTATTTTGTTATTCGTACCTGACAGGTGGACTATCGGCCATGCTGAGTAACGTGTGCATGGCCAGCGAATGAACTCGGGGAGCGGGATCACCAGCACGCGTCAATAACTCGGGTACCAATCTTTCCACGCTTCTTGACACTTCTGCAGCATTCACACTATTAAACATAAGATATCATTAATCTAATTACCATGAACACCTTACCATTTATATGAAAATCCCTCGTTGTTTTTATTCATAAAAATGTATTTGTATTCCAAACAATATGTATTCTTAACAATACAATATAGTGGGAAATGATAATCAACGAAATTGATCATAACTAAAGTTAACATACGTAATAGAAATACAGCATAGGGCGGATTCAACCATTGATCACGTAAAGAAGTTGGAATTACTTTAACTAATTAATTTGGGATGGTGTGCAAAGAAGGAAATTCGAAGGAAAATAAATTTAACAGGAGGGACCAACCCACCCATTTAAAATGTGATTTACAATATAATAATAGTTAACGATTTAGTAGTTGACTATTAAGGCTTGTATTAATTTTCAATCCTCCCTCCACACCTGATTATCCCATAAATGCACAAGTCCTTCAAGTTTACTCTCTAGAACAGTGGTCTCCAAACTCAATAGCAATGTGAGCTACTTTCAGAAATTGAAATTTTGTGGTAAGCTCCTTTCATACATATTTCTTCTTAATTATTTTTTATCATCGTCCTTTATCGTACCATACATAATGTTATTATATTACTTAAAATAAATTAGGATATCGGACTTCCAATAAAACATAAAATGCATACTATAACTATTTATTTATAAACAAAATATCTTGAAATTAGTGTGAGTAAAAGTAAAAATAATTAGTGAAAAGAATGGCATTCACTTTCCTCTACAATTTTTCCAATTCTCTATGAGTACCTTGTCACTCCCATTCGAATGCAACTATAAAGATGTACATCTGTGAGTTTGTTTCTATATTTACTTTTAATCACTTTCATAGTGGAAAACGTTAATTCACATAAGTACGTAGAACAAAACAATGCCGTCATTTTGAAATATTTCATTTCGGAGTCCAATAATAAAATTTGAGAGGCAAATTTATAAATATGATAAAACATCCTACGCCAGCTACCAGTAGCTCACGAGCGACTGTTTGGCGATCACTGATCTTAGAACATTCAATAATTTAGTCTAAAGATACTTCTCAAATATAAGATAATTCACCGTCCGTTGACAAATTCAGTGAAGAAAACCCTGGTCAGTTCAGCTGCTAAGCTGTAAACGGAGAAGACCGGGTCCCGGAGTGCACGATGAAGGAGCATAGCCGCCGCCCTTGCAGCTTTGTTTGGTGACAGCGCAGCTGCTCCTGACGGGGTCTTCCCGTCAAAAGAACGTAGTTCTGACTGCAAAAGCATCAAAACATTGAATGTTACTTAATGTGTTATGAATTCAAACAAGGAAATATGACTTACAATTCAAATGAGAATTACCTTAAGGTTTTGCAACCCTTCTTCTTTCTCAGCAAAATGTTTTGAATATATTTTTTCCACCTAAAACGAGAAGAAAAAATAGTTTCATAATTATATTAACTAAATTAATAACAATTCCACACCTTTGAAAATGTAAAACAAAGTGTTATGTCAGAACTATAATTAAACTTATTTTAGCTTAGCTATATTATAATTATATACTGTTTAGAAGAGCTAGACAATATTATGTCATCTCACGTATTCAAACATCATAAAATTTATTTAAAAATTAAATTATTTAACTTACCAATTGTGTTTTTTAAAAGGAGCGTATGTGGTGCTATTAATTAATCGTTAAAATAAATGCATTGAAATTTTATTGCTTATGTATAATTACATTAGCTTCGTACAATGGTTTCAGTAAGGGTGATGAATTAACGTTTGTTTTGTCATTAAGGAGATTATTGCCTTGATTATATCTATCAATTTCATTGACTAGTCTGTTTATCATAGAATTGTAAGCTGCAAGTTTATGGTTCCATGAGTGAAGGGATGGTGTTAAGCTGAAATAGCTATCAACCACCTAATAAAATTTTGTAGAACTAAATACTTTGATATGTTATCCTATTATAATGGAGTTCTACCAAGTAAATGCACATTCAATTAACAAAATGTTCAGATTAGGATTATGTGTTTTTAATCCCTCACTGATAATTTAAAGTAAACACAAGTTTCGTGGCATGTCCAAGTAATAATTTTTAGTTAAATTCAAAACAATATTTTCGAATGTGGCAATAATTAAGATAAAAATTAAATAATACCAATTGCTCTCCAAAAATAAGTATTGGAAGTGCAGCCTGCTTTCTCTCCCTTTCTCCCATCTTTGGTCTACCTCTGGGCGATTCTGTCGGCTCCATCTGACATCCTCGAAGAAATTCATTTGTGTGAGAACTGTGGCAGAAATATTATATAATCAAATTATTATTAGTGTGGGGAAAGAATAAATACGATTGACAACACGGACAAGCTGCCAACACTGGAGAAAGGAGAGACACCAACAGAACGCATCATACCATACACCAAGACAGGCGATAGACAGAACGCGATCGAACATCATAGAAGCCGGACTACCTCACACACCGATACAGGAGACAATAATTTCTCACTAGCCGTCGACCCCAAAGGTTGGCGGCAGATCTATTCCAAAATGTTAAAATATCTGTAATATTACACAAATAAAAGATTCCTAAATTAGCATTAATATTCTAAGAGATGTTTAACTATTTCCAGGCTGCCTGAACAAATACGGCTAACATCTTCGCTAACCCTCCCAACAGCATTTTATAATGCAATATTACAGACACAAGTCAATGATGAATTCATGTCTTATAGGACAGGTATTTCAGACATTGAACCAAACAAAAATGTACTCAACTAAAATGGTGCATAGAAAGTGATCATGACAATTGAACATTGAAACAAACCATCGCCCAAATTTTAAATGGACAATAACTCACTGCCTAAGTGCCGGCACCATTCTCTCTTCGTAGGCTTCGTAGCTCGATCTATGATGTGCAGGAACCGGTGGACCAGCACTTCTGTTACGTCTCTTTACAACAACGGACGCTGCTTGTTGAGTAGCTAAAGCTGCATTGGCGCTCGGCACTTTATTTTGAACACTTGAGCGAGAAGAATTTGCTGGGGACGCTTGTCCTATAAATATGTTAAATAATATCAAATGAAGGTTAGGTGAATAATTTATCTAATATTTTCTTTCTTGAACTTTATTTTGTTAATTGTATTCATTGACTTATTTCTCCTAACTTGTAATTGAATTACCATTACATTATATGTTTTTCTTGATTTATCATTGTAACTCAGCAGAGACACACACACACTCTTTCTGTCAGCGCATTCACAGAGAGAATCAACCGAGAGAACAAGCTGGGTTCAGAAGAGGCTATAATATGATGGATCGCATCCAAGTCGTCAAAGAAGTTATAGAGCGGAATCAAGAATACAGACTGCCACTGTACCTTGGTTTCATTGATTATGAGAAGTTTGGATTATTGAGATTTTGTACACTTCCATGTATTTTGTCACTAACGACCCGGGTTTCGAGTCCATTCGTGTGCTCGAATGCCTGAAGATGCCGAAAGGCGAAACCCGGGTCGTTAGTGACAAAATACATGGAAGTGTACAAAATCTCAATAATCCAAATTTAATATTGAAATTCCATCAAGCACCCTCAGTCGATGTCTTAGATTATGAGAAGGCATTTGATTCAATAAAAAATCTTCTATTATCGATGACTTATGTAACCAAGGAATCTCTAGACGGATCTAATCTAATCGGCCACCAACGGTTCTACAGTAATAATATTGTTATTAAAACAATAAGTAACATAATACATTTGTTTATCCGTGTTGCCTACGTATGTGGCTCGAAAACACTTTTGTAACGAATGAATATTTTTAATAAAATAAGGATCCTTTTTTCGATAAAAATTCATCGGTATCAGTATAGTAACCCCATTGGGTTAATTTGTGCTACAGTGCACTAAGTAATACAGTCTGTTGTACGATAACTAACGCTGTTCATCTTGCGATCCTGTAATTATCATTGACGAGAGATTTTCCAAAGCATAATGTATAACAGTGATTATCTTCTGATTTTTTTTGTAAATATGAAAGCACCTGTATATTATGTTATTCGTTATTTTTCTAATTTTGAAGGGAATTTGATACAATTCCGAGTTAAAATGGACATAATAAATCATTTATAAACAATCATTCGGAAGGATGAAAGTGTAAAAATCTAATGACTAAAGTTTTATACATATTTGAAAAATAAACTTGCAGAACTCATGATTTCAAAAATAAAACACAATTCGCTTGTACTACTTACACATGTTTATAATGATCAGGATCAGTTTCGCTCATCAGGAGCATTATCAAGTTAGAATATAATATTAATATAAAATATAACATTTGTTTTACAGGATTGTAACATTTTTTTTACAGGGTTGTAAAAATATAGGACATATTTTTACAGAAATTATACTAATATATAAAAAATTTCTGCCTGCGGCGCAAATTTCAACATCGTAATGTTTTAAGGTTAAAAAAAATTCAAGTAGGTAATGAGTCCCTCTTTTAGTAAACACATCGACCTAACATTTTAAATCACGATTGAAAATTTTAGTGCGGCCACGAGACATTGCCAAAAGACCATTGTTGTTCATTATGCGGCCACAGAGAAATTTTCTGTGAGAACCACTGCTCTAGAAGATATATTTAGACGCATCGACTGGGAGAGGAGAGGAATCCTCATCAACGGGGAATACCTCAGTCACCTGCGCTTGGCAGACGACATTGTCGTCTTCCCAGAAATTCAAGAAGAGCTCCAGGGCATGATACAAGAGCTCGCAAATGAAAGCCTGAAAGCAGGCTTAAAGATTAATGTCTCAAAGACAAAGGTTATGATAAACCACTTCGCTGATCCAAAAACGATCTTCATCAACGACAATCAAATCGAGAGAGTCAACAGCTATGTCTACCTCAGACAGCAATTGTCTGTAGATGGAGGCATAGATGACGAGATCGCTCGGAGAGCCAAGCTATCATGGAGTGCATTTGGGCGCTTAAGTAATATCTTCAAGAGCGACCCTCCATTATGCCTGAAGCGTAAAGTGTTCAACCAATGTGTACAACCAGTGCTAACGTATGCTTGCGAAACATGGACTCTCAATACACGAGAGGTCCAAAAATTAAGAGTGGCGCAACGTGGCATGAAAAGGTGCATGTTGGGCATAATGCGTAAGGACAGCAAAAGAAACCAATGGATAAGGAAGCAAGCAAGAGTGAGAGATGTGATGGAGGTCAGCAAATTGATGAAATGGCGGTGGGCTGGATATATCACATGGCGAACAGACAACCGCTAGACAAATGCAGTCATTCAGCGGTACCCGAGGGGCACTAAGCGGCCTCAGGGGCGTCCCAAAACACGCTTGATTGACAAACTTGTCAGGTTTGGCGGTACTACGTGGCAGCGCAAAGCTAGGAACCGAGAAAAATGGAGGGAGCTGGGGGAGGCCTTCATCCAGCAGTGGATCGACCCCGGCTGAAAATGATGATGATGATGATTCACAGAGAGAGAGTCTATGTTTGTGTATGAGTGTAAGTGTCTAGTTCATTTTTGGTGCACAGCACATTCATAGCAAGCGTATTTGCATGACAGGTGGCACTGCAAACTGGTAATAATGTCTAGTTAGATCATTATAATTATCCTTCTCTATAAAGCAATTATATTATTTTCAATGCTATTTATTTTTTGCAGTTTTATCAGTTGAAAATGCTCACAAGCTAAGCAAAACGGGTCCTGTTCTTTCAATTAAAAATTGTGGAATATGTGAGATACTATGAAATAAAAAAACTATTATCCTTCAACTCACCATTTCTACAAGTTTCAGGAGTATAATTTAAACTCGTTGGGCTAATACTATTGGCTGGACTGTTAAAGTAACTTCCTTCCCTCACGGCACTTGCAAGTCTAGTGGCGTTACTACCGTTACTCGACATCAGAATAAAGTCATTTTTATCTTTACAGCTAGCCATGCCGGCCGAAGCGGGATGCTGATTTTTTCCGCCTCTGCTACTGCCATATTCCATATCGCCGTTTTGCGTATCGACAGTTATTTGATCTTCAAAGCAAATTCTGTTGATGACTTCGCATGAATTATTCACAGTACTATTTGTATTGGTGTTGCTTTGATTATAAGATGTCCTCTGTATTACATTTTGATGGCCGTTCATTTTGTTGATAGGGTAATGTTTGTTTTCCACATAAATCTGTTCTTTTTCACAATATGGTGACAAAATTCTGTCATTAATACTGTTATTCAAAACACTAGCAGTCTTATTTTTATATTTAACTTCTTGCTCTGTAGAACTCGAATGCATTTGCACCTCCTCTGGTATATTTTTATGAGTTGTTGCCTCATCTTTAACATAGTATATTCTATTTTCGTCTATGACAATACTGACAGGTTGGACGTTTTCGTTATTTGAATACTGAACGGAATC
The DNA here is from genome assembly GCA_022494535.1 of Himalopsyche phryganea. Lineage (NCBI taxonomy): Eukaryota > Metazoa > Arthropoda > Insecta > Trichoptera > Rhyacophilidae > Himalopsyche > Himalopsyche phryganea. The sequence continues at coordinate 2,447,067 of JAGVSL010000076.1, read as the reverse complement.
ACTGTGTCCGTGTGGACTCTTTTTGAAATGACCATCGACTGTTGCTTGACAGTTAGAAGTCGCTTCTTTTGATGAAGACGGTGGCTGTACAACATTAGGTGGGGACGGAGCATCGAAGCTTAAATTAGATGTGGGGAAAGTGAGAGTTTCGATTGAGAATGGATTTTCATCCACAGAATATTCATCGTTCTGAGTGTTGGGCTGCAAAAAAAATAGTAATGTCACACCATATTCATTAAAATCTGACATTCAAGGCTTAAGGTTTAGGATTGGTAATACAGCTGGGATCTCACACATATGGCTTTGTGATCACCCTTTAAGCCGACCCTGCGTTGTAGAAAACATAGTAAAAGCAAGTTGATATTTCAAAATACTATTAGTAAATAAAGTTCTTTGTGTTGTTGATCTGATGAATGCATGTAACTATGTACTCATAGTTTAAAATTCAAGAGCCTATAGTAGTTTTTTTTTTTTTTTTTTAATTTTGAATTCAAATTCAATAGCCTATGTTTGATTTACAGACTCAAGTTTATCTACATCTTCCTATTGTAATTCTATAATTCAACTGATTTTTGTATTTACCATGATTCCTTCTCAATATTCCGCCTATAACAACAAAATTTAAATAGCATTACATACCCCATTGGTTTCTAAAAGGGCCTCCAAATTAACGGCAGCAGAGAGCCTAGCTCTGCCGGTAGCAATAGCGTCCCTTTTTCTTGTGGCTCTCTCGTATTGTTCTGACGCTGCAGCCAACCTTTTTTGTAACTGCAGACCTCCCAAAACTCTTCCACCGGCACCCAAAACTTGACAAGCTGCCTTCAGTTTTCGAGCATACTCAAAACGTTCCTCTGTTGAGAAAAAGAAATAATATATATATAATTACATATTTTAAATAAAAAAATGTGTTTGTTAATCATTTACAAATGCATTTACTCATGCTCTTAGTCCGATACATAGCTGCATATGACTCATATTTTAAACATGCACTACTTTACTTTTAAAAAAATTTACATTACAGCAGTAAATTCACCATTTTATAATAAATTCATTTAAAAAAAAATTTATACCTAAAATGGCCGACTGTTTCTTCACTTCCAGCTGACGAATAATAGCGGCAATTTCGTTGTCGACGTACATGATGAACGCAAGATCATCGTACGGCGAATAGATTTCATTGTCATCAGAAGACTTGGCCGAAGCTGTATCCAAGCCGTTGGAATCTTTGCTTGGATTTTCCTGAGTGTCCATTTCTATACCAAAGATATTAACTCCCATCAGAGCCACCTAGAAAATATTATAATAACATTAGGTGTCTAAAGGTAAAAATCTTTTGCAACAATTTTTTTGTGTTTCACAGTTAGTTTATATTTTCCATTGTATTATACTTCCAATTGAGAACAATAACAATATTTTTATTAGCAAGTCAATACAAGCAAAATAAAAGTGAAATAAACAATAATTGTAAAATCAATTTATAAAAGATTCCATTTTTTAAGAGTAGTTGAGTGATGTGTGTCATATAACCAGTTTTCATCAAATAACTTCTGTAAAGATACTTTATTAGGAGTCCACATGTTACACATTGGCAGCAGGCTTGAAACAATATTTCATGTTGATATCAATTTCCTAAAATCATCGTGTAATAAAAAAATTGTTATTTTCTCATTACCTGATTCTGAAGATTCTTGTCATTATCGTGAGGTTCAGACAGTCTTAATCTGAGATAACGGGCGGGCCTCTTGGGTACTGATGCAGTTCGTAGCTCACGTGCTGCGGATGCCGTGTCGCTCGCCGACAAGTTGCCTCCGCCTTCGGCAAGAGCCACCCACCCCACTGCTTCATATTGAGGACTGCTCGGTGTGCGAGGAGCACCGCCTTCCGAATCATGGACCAGAAACTCAATACGCTTTGCTGAAAGGGCAATTGATTGCACAGAAGCTTAAATTTGTATAATAGTTTCATTTTAATAACAACATCAACCGAGACTTGGTCAATAAGTATGTCTTCATCAACACTATAAACGTGGATGACATGCAGGCATGCAGATAAGTTATTGTGTTTTTAGATTTATGCTACATGTTGTCTTCATGGGTAAGTGAATATTTTTCTCTACTGTTTTAAGTGTTTTTTTAGCAATATTTCCAGATCATATATAAAAATCATTCATAACTGAGTGTAAGGATTTTTTTTCAATCAAGAAAAATCAAATAAGACCGCATTTAAGAAACATGCATAGAAATGTAAATACATTATTTTGTAAATGAAGGAAAACAATGAAATTTATTTATTTATGTGTTTGTTTATTCCTGTCAATAGGCCGCAGATTCGTCACCCCTGGGTTAAGTAAGCTATGGAATAAGAAGCTCTTTATTCAATACGGGAATAGTATACACACACACACACCCACTAGGTGGTAGTGCCACCTATCAATATTCGCTGAACATTCATGCTCTCACGCACACACAAACCCTCTCTGTTTTTCTGTTTGCGCCGTGCATTAAATACAGATAAATCAAGATAATTATATAAGTTAACAAGTGTTTAACAAGTGTCAAGAAATTGGAAGTATTGAATACTTACGAATGAGATGCTGATGTGCCAACAACTGCACCCTCGTTATAGCGACCCTCTTGGTAAGTTGTAGAACAAGTTCGTGGGGAGCTCTGGCTCCAGGACCAGATCGCCAGCCCCGACTGGCTGGTCCCGCCCATCCTAACTCACTTGCAGGATGGTCTGCCACTTCACCTTTAATAATATATATATGATGTAAAAAGAAAACAAAGTTTAAAAAATTCAAGATGGAAAAGTAGTAAATATTTTCAAAGTACAATTCTAAGTGATTCGTAAGGTATTTCACAATAGGTAGGCAACATGTTTTGATAATAATTTTATTTTTTCTACTATCAAAGTTTATGGCAATCGAGTGTGTACAAATTGTATAATTGAGGTTTCCTTAAATATTTGATCACAGCAAAGTTATAATAAATTCAAAATTTTTGAAAAATACAGGATACTTATAGATTTTTAATAATGATGATGCAACTCCAGTGAATTAATCTTTTTTAAGTAAAAAAATATACTTAAATATTCTTTTTTGTAAAAATACAAGAATTTTTTATCTGTACAGAGTCACATATCTTGCGGCTATTGATGACTCTATTCATTTATATTGTAGACACGTAAAATATAAAAATAATAATTAATATGCAGAAAAATAATAATATATGATAATTGATTCAGGCATACTCACTCGTAGCGTAAATGACGTGAAATTCTATACGTTTCGGCATGTTTAATGATATTTTCACATAAAAACAAAGAAATCAGCGTTTGTGGTATGTAGGTAGCATTATTTTTATTTAATCAACACACTTTTCAGCGATTTTATTGCTGTTTATGTCGTTATTCTACGCGCAAGCTTATGACAAAGCACGAGATTATTTAATAATTAAAATAACAGGAATATCAATTTACATCCATAAGTACAACATGAATTCTTGTAATTTTGACATTACATCACATAATTCAATGTCGACACTTATAAAATCGGCAATGTTCATGTATTTTTAATGCAAAACATTGTGATCGAATTTTCTTTTGACAGCTGATAGCGCCATGTTTTTATTTTATAACACTTTCGCAGGATCATTTTACATTTAAATAAAATGCGGTTATTAATATTTCGGGGCAGTTTCAATGTTATAAAACTTCTTTCGTATGTGACATTAACAAATTAATATAGCGAATTAACAATTTATGCGACATGCTGCGATATAGTTGGTACAATAATTTATGAATACCAACACTACCAACGCACAACCTCTGTACTTGGGAAATGTAGTGTGGAAAAATAGAAAATGCAATCAACGGAGCCTTCCGTTTACCGCCAAGCTAAAATAACCTTTCTTGTCAGGGGATATATGATTTAAATTGCTGCGCGCTAGCTGCGCCTGATCAATATGTTATTTGTGAAGTTGGTAGCCTGCAATGCTGCAGTTGCAGAATTAGCGTCACTGACTTACAATAAGGGGTGATAATAATCCAATTTTACCTACTAAAAGAATACAAAAACATATTTTTATTTCGCATATCGAATAAAACGAGGTTACCTAGTATGCCTTTTGAAATGGTTTCAAAATGAGTACTTTCATTACAATCAATTGCTGAGGGTGTTTGATAAAAACTAAATTATCTCAAAAAAATGAAGGTTTTTTCATGTCTATATTTTACAACTAAAAAAATAACACAATTTTCGAAGGTAATATTAATAAATCTAATATTTAAATATCCAATTTATAGATGGTTGCTAAACAGAAGTTTGGGTATTTTAGCCTCCTTCCCCACATTGTCACAAGTCATTAAAAAAATTATCTAATTTGTTACATTTTGAATCTACCTTCTTTTGTAAAAGTAAGATGTGCTGAAAATACTCATTTTTTAACCATATCCGGACCTAACAATATCAAAAATTAATTCTAACTACATTTTTGAGTGACTATTTCTAGATGTTTCTAAATTTATAAAAAAAATATTGGTTTTATCATATTGTCAAGCACTAGTAGGTATAATACAAAGATGGATGGCATATTTATTTTGACAGGATATTTCCTGCGACAATAATTATAATATGAAATTATACTTCATTAGACTAGATATTAAAAAAAGTATTTGCAGAAAGAATGTTTATTATTTTATTTATTTATAAAATATCTACAGTCTTTAAATTTTAGTTCTCGCTATATTCACATTACTTGATGACAATACCAATTTACGGCCAATCTGTACTTGTGTTTTTCAAAAAGTCTTCAAACGGTGTTGCAGTCTTTCCTTCGGTTACTTTAATCTTTTCACCAGCTTTGTTACGCCAAAAACATCTTGGCACAATAGAAGTCAAGGATTCAGTGGACTTGACTGCAAACAAAAAAGTGATCACATTGGAGATATTATATTATGTGATTATTATATTGTTGTTGATTATCTGTATCCGTTTCATTTGCTCAATCCCCTGATTGCTATACTACTTATAACCTCCTACAACGTAGAAAGACATTTAATATACTGTTAATATACAATAATAAAAGATAGAGGTACTAGAGGTAGGTAGTTTATTATAATGTGTAATAGACATGTACATGCAAGATACCAGTAATCTACGAAAAAGAGAGGTTGAGTGACTAAATAACAACTAGTTGTTGTAAAACTTCTGTTGAGATTTTCTATTAGAAGTTCATTTGCTCCACATTGGGAGGCGACATGGTTGAAATAACACATTGTGAATAATTTTACATGGAGATTTGTTGGCTGCTCTAAATGCTACCATATTTAAATATTAAAACTGAATTCTTACTTCTCAATTGCCTTGATTTAACTGCTTCAATTCGCCTGGATTCCAATAAAGCAAGCTGAGCATCTGCAGAACTATCATTCTGCAGGCGTAGAATAGGCTCGGATATTGTCTGAAGAAATTGACAATATTCAAATTATTATGATAAAGTATATTTTATATGCTCAATAGATTATTGTAAATATCTTGACATATTTGTATAATTTTAAACTCTTACCTTAAGAATATTTTTAGTATGTAAAGATTTCTTTCTTCGCAATACTTTTTGGTTTTCTTCAAAGCATTTTAAAAATCTTCGAGTAGGGTCTGACACTGCCTGACCATCTATAATATCTGTAATTATAAAAATAGTGAAAAGCTTTCCTTCATCAGTAATTTTTAAAACTTAATTTTATTTTCGATAGTTTCAGGCTTATAAAAATAAAACAAGATGATTGTTGAGGGTGTAGGGGAAGTTTTTAAACAGACATAGAATGGACATACAAAGCCTTTTAAAAATACATGATATTTCCAAACTAAGCAATATAAAGGATATTAACATTAGATAATGATACATTCTGTTTCATACATGAATACTACAACCAGACCCATACAGAGGCAGCCTCCAGAGAAACACACTATGTAGACATAGCTTAAGGTGTGCTAAAGCGGTCAAAAACATTAATGATCAACGATGAGTCAAAAGCGACTAAATGAAATGGCAACAGTTATAAAAATTTCTGTAATGCTATGGTTTTAGATAAGTCTGAACTGATGGACAAATGTGCTAATATTTAAGCACGGAAATCTTATATTTGTTAATTATTTTCCAATTCTGCTGAGATATTTTCTACCTTATAGTTCAGAAATTTTAAATGGTGGGGGACTCAAAATTTTTCTGCGTGTCCCTGCTAGCAACTAGTCTCTATATGTTGACTTGAATAATTATACTTACCAAGTTTTGGACATTTAGCTATAATAGTTTCCTTGTATCTATGCTTAGTGCACATTGGATTTCCACTAAAGTCCACCTCTCTCAATGATATTAATCTTGTCATAGACTTTCCCAGTGAATCAAAATCGGTTATTTTATTTTCGCGAGCTATTATGGTCACCAGATTATGCAGAAATGGTAAAACATCTAAATGCTCCAATTGGTTACCAGATATATTAAGAACTTGTAGTCTTGACTGCAAAAGAGAAAAGCAAGTTAGTTCTTTTAGCTACTCTAGAATGGATGAAAATGTATTATTTATATTAATTGACAAATCTTGCTCTTCGAAAAAGACAGTCTATATCAATAAAATTCCAATAGGAGTCCATGCTCCACATTGGAAGCAGACATGGTGAAAAAAAAATATGAAAGCAGACATTCCAACAACCAAATACTTACACTTAGAGCCTTTAGGCACCTTGGCTCAAAACAAATAACTTCTCCGTACTCCAAAGTCTGTTTTTCAATATGAAGCTCTTCTAAATTCCACAAATCTTCTAATTTTTCAACAACACTTATAATGTTATTCCCAAGGTACAATTTCTTCAAAGATATCATTTGGTTTAGGTTTTCTATTCGCGATATTTTATTCCATTGTAAATACAAATGCGTAACATTTGTAAAACTTTTAAGTTTTTCATCCATCTTTTCTATGTTATTATTATGCATATAGGCAACAGTCACATATTTGGGGTGTGAAATCTTTGGCTGCAATGTTCAAAAAAATTGATAAAAATAATAATACATCCAACAGTACATAGATGATTATATTGCTACATACCTTAAAATGCATATTGTTTTTGTTATTGCATCTTACAAAAACTAAACAAAATTCACAGTTACACATTTTTGGAAATGATAAAGGCAAAGAAAAGATAAAGTACTAATTTAGATATTTTCATTTAATTTTTGAGATGTTTGGGAATATTTTTGTGCGCTTCCATGAGCATATTTGTTTTTTTATGAAACAAATTGTTTGTCAATTTATTTTCAAAGACCAGTAAACTTTTTGGTTTAAAATATAATTGACATTTTAATAAAGAAGTATCCAAAGAATTACTTCATGGAGTGATAGGAATCTTTCTAATTCATTTGTTTACTGACACGTTGTTTTACATCTTAATATTCCATTGGATTAGCTCAGTTGGTGACGCTCATGTTGACTAATAATCATTTTTCATAATAATCTGGTATTGAAATCCTCCGTTCCATAATCTCCCATAGTCTTGGACATAATTTAAAATATAATGTATAAAATAAATTTGTTTGCTTACAATATCTTTTAGAAATTTATCATTTAAATATAAATGAGTGGATTTTTTCTCGTTTTGCTTTGATTTTACTACTTTATTCACTGCAGGATCAGGAAGCTTTTTTGATAACTCCATAATAGAATAGTAACATGGGTGCTAGATCTGTTCATAACGAATTAAAAACAATTATTGATTTAACAACTAGCAAAATAATATAAACTGATCAAGTTTGTTTGGAAAAATTTATCTTCCAAACAAGAATTTAAAAATCTGTTGCCAGAAACACAATAGTTCTTCTTTCCGCCAGCTTGTTTCAAAAAATGATGAATGTAGAAATATAATCCGATACAATATACATTTAAAAATTAAAAATATACGTAATATATTTTTTTGGTTATCTTTTACGTTATCAACTCTATAACGTTTTTAGCCTATTTCATATGTATTTTTTCAATTCATTTCGTCAAATACTTCGATAACATGATAAGATGTCAATAACGTCGAGTCCATTGCAAAAATTGTGTGTCTCTAAAATATGCGTTTTTGACTTTTTGCATTATTTAACTGCAAAAATTGCTCTTACGTGAATGCAAAATAGCACAGTGACAAAAATTATGTTTTATATATTAAATATTCGTGTTTTTTATTTTAAGTAATTTAAACTGTTTTTATGATCTGCTGAAAAATTGAAATTTTGGAATGAAAACGCGATATGTTTAGTATTCCGTGTTACAAATCTATGGTTATAAATTTGAGTAGGTATGTATATTAGTATATTATCTATGGCAGGTAGCTATCAGAATTCAGCAATAGTTCTCTATGTTTCAGCAGTGCCGCCAACTCAAATGATTTATTTGACAATTATTAAATTGACAAGCCGTGTCTGTCGTATTATATACGTTTAGTTTCAATTATTTGGATTCTATCGGGTAAAAATGATCAATTATATTTACACTGGCTCGTGATATTGACAAAAATCTTAGATGCAGTAGTTAACGCATAGAATTGGCTTTTATTTGTAGAAAATAAAATGTTAGGTTATTAATTATTATTCATTCAATGGCAATGTGAATTTTGTTTTTCTTCAATACTTAAAGGGTTATGTCAAACATCAATTTAACCTCCAACTACATGTAATCGCTCGCCCTGTTGTGTTATCAAGCTCCGATTGAAACCATTTAAATATCGCATTTATCATTTCTTGCTATTTTGACCAAACTTGGTGATTTTATCGTAATTGATTAAGGTCCACTTCGACCAAGTATCTTTTCATAGCATATACCGAACCATCTGTGTACTTGGTAGGATGATTTTTTGAGACATGAAGGTATACATGTTCATTTTGCCAACTCGTTTGTTTAAATATTCCCTTTTAGGCACTGATGAATTGAGAATCCACTGTATAATGCGCCAATGCATTAAATTTCATCTTAATTCTCCAGGTAAAAGATGGGGAACGTTACAACATCCACAGCCAGCTCGAGCACTTGCAGAGCAAATATATCGGTACAGGCCACGCCGACACAAGTAAATTTGAATGGCTTACCAACCAGCACCGAGATTCCTGTTCCAGTTATCTCGGACATCCTGATCTCCTAAACTATTTTGCTGTATGCGAGAATGAAGCAAAAGCCAGAGTGAGGTTTAACTTGATGGAGAATATGCTCCAACCGTGCGGTCCACCTCCAGAGAAACCAGAAGATTAAATAATTTAATGCTAACTATTATATTTTAAGGTGACATAATAAATCAATTAATTGAAATTTCAGTGCACTAGAAGTATTTTATTTCCAAGATTTCAATAGTATACAACAGTGGTTCCCAAAATTATTACACCCATGTACCCCTTCTTAAAGCAAAAACCTAATCATGAACCCCAAAGTAAAATATCTCTACATAACTGCATAATAGAAAAATTCATTTTGCTGTCTTGAATGGTGATGTAAGAATAAAGTATAAATAAAACATTTTGATATTTAATGTATGATGAGGTTCATAACTGCACTGAATCCACGTTTTACTAAATAGGTAGGCGGAAAAGCAAACAGCAACCTCTGTACAGTGACGCATAATGCAAGATAGTGCAATTGGTATCTCTTTGTAACCAGAATTTCTGGTATCCTTGTTCAAACATTGGTTTCCGCTCCTCATTTGTTGATAATACAATAAATTCTTCCTGTATTAATATATATTCATTTGAGTTTGTTGGTCTGCTTGCGAAAGAGTCCAACGCCCAACAAATTGATATCAATTAATTTATTACTATTTATTTTAACTTTCATAATATTATAAATTTTTCGCGGTACCACTGGTATACAATGTATTATCTTTACTAATGCAAAACTTTGGGCATTCAGTAACTAAAGATGTGTTAAAAATAATAATGAAGATTTTATTCTTACCTGACGACATGGTTTATGTGATTTACATTTCCATTTTTTTTTTTTTAAATAAAACTCATTTTGTATTTACCTGTAATCGTGTTTCTTTACTAATTTCTTCAATGACGAAAAAATATTTTGGGAAAGACCTGACAATCTGAAGAGCATCTATGCTTCTAAGATCAAAATTAGAGTGAATCGATTACCAACAATAAATAGCTGATTGTAAATAAAAAACATATTTAAAAGTTTCAAACCCCTCTTATAATATGCTAACGATGACAGGAATCTGGTCTGAATTTGAGTAGGGCTTCCAATCTCAGGATCCCGAGGGATTAATCAATCCCGGGATTGAATTAATACCAATCCGGGATTCGCTATAAAAAAAAATTAATTCATATTTAAAATGTAAATTCTTACTCGATGAACTATACGAATAAAAGAAGTTTCAGAAACTTATTTTGATTTATGTATGTTCTTCATTTCTTACTATATTCACAGTGATGTGCTGCTATGGGTTTGCACTGACTCTGTCGAGCTGGTTGCCAAAATAATTCTGGTTCAGAGAGCTGGTTCTTAAAATACGGTATTTTTTTAATTATCGTAATTCCGTCACTTGCTGACGTAGAACGAAAATGAAGTCGAGTTACAAATTAAAAATGGTTTAGATATGGGAGTCGGACTCCATTCACGATATTCTGCAACCCGAATCATTGAATACATCACGGATGAGTTAAGAAATGTTTTCTCTAAGATTGTTGAAAGAAATTCGAATCTTTGCATAATCATCGACGAAGCATCAACAATGTCTAGCAAAATTTGGTGGAATTGGAAGGTCAAGATGCAAAAACAATTTACAAAGTTTTTTGGAATGACTAAAAAATACCTACGAAATAATTTGATAGAATTTCATTCTGATAGGGACAGTACCATGCTTAGATGTAAATCAGGCATGAGAATGATTCAAGATTTTCCTAGCATAATTATCTGGGACTGCTTGAATCATCGAATACAACTTACTTTGGATGTTTCGATTAAAGACATTACGCAAGTTAATTACTTCAAAATTTTTGTTCATGAAATTTATTCAATATTTCACCAGTCAAACGAATGCCAGAAAAAGGTTTACAATATATCCAAAGTCCTTGAAATTGAAATCTTAAAGAAAGGCTGAGTTTTGGGACCAAGATGGGCTGCTGCCTGTAGCTTGCGGTCAACCCGTGTTGTCTGGCGAGGTTCTTGAATTATGCGAATATTTTTTAAAAAATAAAATATATTATGGAATGGTGTCACGTCTCGGGAACAAATGCTTCCTAAGAGACTTGGCACTGATTGGATTGATATATTGGAAGAAATTTCCATTTTATCGAATGCACTTCAGTCCAGAACACAAAATCTCGTTAAAGCGAATCAGTTAATTTTAAGATCTATCTCTACTTTTGAGCAATTCAAAGAAAATATTGGCTGTTATGAAAAACAAGTTGATGACATAGTAAAAATCGAAAATATTGCCTTTCAAGACAATAGAGTTTATGGAAATCTCCCTCGAGAAAAGTAAATTGACAGTATAATAAAAAACATGACATTGAGTCTGATGAATCAGCAAGAAGTGAATTTAAAAAATTACAACAATTTAAACGTAACTAATACGAAAATTTACAATCTATTTAATACTTTTGAAAAGAATACCTGTAAATCAGATGAAATTGTCAATCCGTGGAGAGCTACCAAAGATAATATTAGGATTCAAAGTGAAATTATTAAGTTCAAAATAAATGTAAATGATTTCAGAGATTATATCGATAATATTTTTAGAGAAAATCGCGATTAACTTCCTGCAACGGTCATAAAAGGTAAAAAGTTTATTAACCTTCGCGTTTTCATGCTAAAAAAATCCCTTCGGATCTCATGCAGTCACATTGCGTTACTGGGTAGGTTTCGTTATATAAACGCATAAATAAGGCAAAATGAAACTTTCAAAGAGTGAAATATCGTTTTATGTAGCATTAGATAATTATTTTACATCATATTTTGTATGCAAAACCTGTAATACATATCAAACTATGCGGCAATTATCGAAATTCTTCAAAGCAGAACAGCCTTGAGACGTGTTTCAGTGCCGTTTGAAACAAAACGGTTGCATCTCGGGTCGTTACTATACTATATTTAATACTATACTATACTGTAATGGCGAGTTTTCCGATGGTAAAATTGACAAAGTTTTCAAATTATGATTAATTATACAAAGAAGATGGACTCTTTAATGTATTTTAAATTATATGTAGAACTATTTTATTTACAAATGGCTAATGACCTATTTCACAGATAATTTAAAGGTTTAAAGGCCGAAGTACGGAAGGGTTAATACAATTGCAATAAGCTTTGCACAGGCGGAACGAGGATTTTCGTAAATGAATACTATTTGTTCAGAAAAAAGTGTAAATTTAAGTAATTATCTACCGACACAAAGTCAAAATATTTTTCATCAAACTACCCACTTTTACAGGTGACAATAAAAATTGTAAAAATAATCGTATGAAATTTACGAAATAAACGTGGTTTTTGTGTTTAAGTGATTGTGTGAACAGTTAGATTCTTTGGCGAGGCTGCTTATCAGCCTGCATATAAGACGGGAGACACCTGTTTTCTAGACGATTTTGGTCGACCGTTTAGAGCACATCGCGGAACACGTAAGATCTCTTTAGGAAATTTTGGTGAGCCAATACCTATTTCCCTGGAGGAATAGGGACAATAGCAAATGCAATAGGGACACGAGATGCGTAAAATGCTTGGGACAGCACGAGAGTTCCAAGCATGCACCCCAGGGGAGACCCATCCCCAGGGGTGAAGTGCTGCAAGTGTGGAGGGACCAATAAAAAATGTAAAGTACCAATCCCCTTCACGATTGTGGAAATCATAAACACCCTCCTCGGCGCTGAGGATGGTGCGACTAATTCAGAAATCTCTATGTTCATAGAGAGTATTAGTATACAAGCCCCGCCATGTCTCTCAGCGACCGGTTCTTCAGAGCCGAGGCGTTGTTTGACAAATGCGGTCTAACCACACCATAACAGGCGCAGACCCATTTAATAACGAGCGACCGCTCAGAATCTTAACGCTAACAGCGTTTCAGACCACAAGCAACTCGAATTCCATGCTCTCCTCATAGAGCTTGGTAATGACATCGTCCTATTTCAGCAGACTTTCCTTAAAACGAAAAACTGTTTATCCGTTCCCGGGTATGACTGCTATCGTGAGGACTGCCCCCATGCGAAAGTGAAATGGCATCGCTTAAAAAAGTATGTTACGCAGAATATCCACCTCACGCCTAAAACTCTGCAAATGGAGGCAGAAATCGACTGAGCAGCTGCAGAGCTGATTGAAACAATCCTAATGACCCATCGCCGATACGTTGCCAAAGTTACGCCATCGAACACGCGTGCCGAGCTCACGGACAACATCCACGATTTGATTCTTATGAGTAATAAACTGCGTTAAGAAGTGATCAAGACAAACCGCGAAAATCACTTCGTCAAACGTCAGATTAACTCCCTCACTGCGAAAATCGAAGTAGAAATAAACTGCCACGAAAGCTTACCTTCGTGCACGGTACAAAGTCCCTGACATTCGAGAGACTCTAAGTTTAAACTGCGCTAACTTCGTGGAAAGATTAAAGCAGGGGCCTTACCTCGCTCCAACTCTCAAAGCTGCTAAAATAAAGAAATTTAAGTTGCAGCTCAAATTCTCCAAGAAACTCGTCAAGGTGATGTCAAAATCCTTATGCTCCCCCTCCCCCTCTCTTACAGGAAATTCTTCTTTAGCGGAGGCGAACACGGAAGAGGCTGACAGCTAAGCTGGCCTTACTTACGTTAACATTACTAAGATTTCTTGGTAGGAATTGAACTTTTGTTAATGATTCAAAGACAACCATTCTCGTATGGGGTTTTTCGAGAAAATCTACACAAAATCAAAATATTTAAACTACCCTCTTTTACAGGTGACAATAAAAATTATTGTTACAATAATCGTATGAAATTTACGAAAAAACGTCTACATGTTCATCTATTGTAACAATAATTTTTATTGTCACCTGTAAAAGTGGGTAGTTTGATAAAAAATATTATGTGTAGGTAGATTTGTTTTTACCTACGTAGAATCAAAATATTTATACTACCCACTTTTACGGGTGACAATAAAAATTATTGTTACAATAGATGAACATGTAGACGTTTTTTCGTCAATTTCATACGATTATAGTAACAATAATTTTTATTGTCACCCGTAAAAGTGGGTAGAATAAATATTTTGATTTTGTGTAGGTAAAAAGCTTCTACCTGCAAAAAATATTTTTATTAAACTACCCACTTTTACGGGTGACAATACAAATTATTGTTACAATAATCGTATGAAATTTATGAAAAACCGTCTACATGTTCATCTATTGTAACAATAATTTGTATTGTCACCCGTAAAAGTGGGTAGTTTAATATAAATATTTTTTGCAGGTAGAAGCTTTTTAGATACACAAAATCAAAATATTTATACTACCCACTTTTACAGGTGACAACAAAAATTATTGTTACTATAATCGTATGAAATTGACGAAAAAACGTCTACATGTTCATCTATTGTAACAATAATTTTTATTGTCACCCGTAAAAGAGGGTAGTTTAAATATTTTGATTTTGTGTAGGTAAAAAGCTTCTACCTGCAAAAAATATTTTTATTAAACTACCCACTTTTACGGGTGACAATACAAATTATTGTTACAATAGATGAACATGTAGACGGTTTTTCATAAATTTCATACGATTATTGTAACAGTAATTTGTATTGTCACCCGTTAAAGTGGGTAGTTTTATAAAAAATATTTTGATTTTGTGTAGATTTTCTCGGAAAACCCCATACGAGAATGGTTGTCTTTGAATCATTAACAAAAGTTCAATTCCTACCAAGAAATCTTAGCAATGTTAACGTAAGTAAGGCCAGCTTAGCTGTCAGCCTCTTCCGTGTTCGCCTCCGCTTAAGAAGAATTTCCTGTAAGAGAGGGGGAGGGGGAGCATAAGGATTTTGACATCACCTTGACGAGTTTCTTGGAGAATTTGAGCTGCAACTTAAATTTCTTTATTTTAGCAGCTTTGAGAGTTGGAGCGAGGTAAGGCCCCTGCTTTAATCTTTCCACGAAGCTAGCGCGGTTTAAACTTAGAGTATCTCGAATGTCAGGGACTTTGTACCGTGCACGAAGGTAAGCTTTCGTGGCAGTTTATTTCTGCTTCGATTTTCGCAGTGAGGGAGTTAATCTGACGTTTGACGAAGTGATCTTCGCGGTTTGTCTTGATTCACTCTTTACGCGTAAGGATGAGTCTGTGAGCTTGATGCGCACGTACGAGGGCTTAACTTTCGGAACGTATCGGCAATGGGTCGTTAGGATTGTTTCAGTCAGCTCGGCAGCTGCTCAGTCTATTTCTGCCTCCGTTTGAAGACTTTTAGACGTGAGGTGGGTATTCTGCATAATATACCTTTTTATGTGGTCCCATTTCACTTTCGCGTGGGGGACAGTCCTCACGATAGAAGTCGTACCCAGGAACAGAGAAACAGTTTTTTGTTTCGTAGAAAGGAAGTCTGCTGAAATAGGACAATGTCAATACCAAGCTCTATGAGGAGAGCATGGTATTCAAGTCGCTTGTGGTCTGAAACGCTGTTGGCGTTAAAATCCTGAGGGGTCACTCGTTACCAAATGGGTAATGCGCCTGTTATGGTGTGCAACAACGCCTCGGCTCTGAGATGCCAGTCGCTGAGAGGCATGACGGGGTTTGCACGGATGGCGTGGGACATTCTAATACTTTCCATCATAGAGATTTCTGAATTAGTGACATCATCCTCACCGTCGAGGAGGGTGTTTATGATTTCCACAATCGTGGAAGGGGATTGCTACTTTCCTGGGGCCGGTTGGGGGCGTTGGCAGGTGCTTGAGATCCTGCGACAGCGCTCCTGTAGGAGAGCAGGTTAGGGACGGCTGCTCGAGTAGCTGAACGGCGGGCCACAATTGATTTAATGTAGGCGATTGGCTTTGGGCATTGCTTGTAGTTTGCGGGGGGGGTCCCACCGCACTTGCAGTACTTGACGTCTGGGAATGAGTCTGCCCTGGGGTGGGTGCATGCTTGGAACTCGTGCTGTCCCAAGCATTTGACGCATCCCGCGTCCCTATTGAAAATTCTGGCTGAGTACCCCAAGAGCTGGCACCAGTATCTAAGCATGCCACCTGTGCTTGTCCGTCCCCGGAATTTTTCAAACCTCACTTTAATGCGATGGAGAAATTTGGTTTTATTGACCATAAAGGCCATGTCCGTGCCTGCTTTTATGGCAACGAGGAGGTATATTGGGTTGCGATGTGGTTCGTTAGATGTTCCCTTGAAGAGGGACACTGAGGCTGAATTAAATCTGTGTTCGCTGATAGCGAACGCGATTTCCTCCAAGGAAATAGGTATTGGCTCACCAAAATTTCCTAAAGAGATCTTACGTGTTCCGTGACTTTTAAAACCAAGCGAAGTAAAGTTTTCAAGGCGAGGAGTCAGTGGTGACCTCTTCCCAAAAGTACTTTTCTCTCGTATATAATTACAAAAATATTTCATGTTTAGCAATTTATAAAGAAATAAAAGAAAATAAGAAACTTTTACACCAAATACGCTGTGTAGATAAATATAGCAACAGAGATGATGAAATTAAGAATGAAGATAATCAAATTCTACAATTAATTTTTAAGCGCACTTTTCATGCTCCTAACTATTATTATGTACATGTGTATGTGCTGGTTATTATGAAAGTGGAATAAGCCATATAATATTTCGTTTGAAATAATAGGATTTTTGCGTAAATTTGTTTTAAAAAATATATTGATACTACATAGAAATATATATATATATATATATACACATTATGATTCTTAGCCTCTGAGATATAATCTTTCCTGTACTGGTGGAATTTTATCAATAATAACCTGCATAATTATAAAGAAAATTGTACAAAATAAACATGTTTTTGTTAAATTTTCTCTTTTTTTGTCCATAACACCTGACAACCCTACCACAAACTGACTCGTGGCACTGTCCGAAACGCATTCAAAACATAGGCAAATCTTTGTCATTGGTACCGGCATATACAACAAGCAGATCTATTCACAAGAGCGAAGGTATGTATGGCTCGACAAAATTCTATAAAAGTTTTATTTTTCAATCCCAAAATGCTCATTGTCGATAAACAGCTTAATACGCAAAAAACTGTCATTTCACTAAATTCACTATAATTTGTAAACCAATTGAGATATCTTAACCAAATTTAATTTGATGGCTTCCAGATACTTCGCCGCATAAATCGATACCGTTTGAGCAGTGGTTCTATATTTGTGGGTTGCATACTTATATGATGTAGTGAAAAAAACTTAAATCTACTAAAAAATCCCTGTTGCAGATGTTACAAGCCACCCTGGGACAGGACACGGTTATCACAATGACTCGAGCACCATAAAAATTTCCATATGGTCCATTCAATAAATCATTACGCAATCTGTAAATAATAATAACCAATACTACGAGAGAGAAAAAAGTAAACGTGTACCATCTAGGAGTTTTACAAAACTGTGTGGTAAAAATATTGTTTATGTATTGTTGAATAATGCATTGATGTGTATACCACCATCTCTCGTTGACATTTGAAATCAAACTCGATTATAACCCAGTACTTTTTCAATAGAATGGAATGTATGACGTAGGACTCATATGCGAGTCCGCGGCCATTAAACTGCTTAACAGCTAGCAACACAATTTAGGAAAAAAATTAAAAGCAATTCAATATTTGGGACTGAGTCTCGAAAATTATATTTTTGATTAAATTACAAAAGTTCAATCTTCGCCATTCTCCTTTCCCTGATTCATTATGTTAATCAACGTGATCTTGATTTAACCGACAATAGTAACTTTCACTCAAAAGATTTGATGAAGTAAGAAAACATATAAAAATTAGTATGTTAGTTAATAAAAATTCCTATTTGTTGAAATTACAATGTTTTAAATTTCTTCTCATGGAAATTTCCATGCTGCATCTTCTTCGACGATTGGAACACTGCAAACATGTGTCTGCGTATCAATGGTTGATTGATGTGTTCTTAACCATTTTTGTATGTAAAGTTTTGGCTTCCACTTCTCAATTGGTAGACTATTTTTGCCAAACAGCAGATACAGTTCTAAATGAACTTGCTACCCATCAAACACACGAAACAAAAAACCAATATTTTTAATCTCTTGCCCTAGATCAATGGTTTCACACACTCACACTTTCAAAACACTTTTCAAGTTCTGCTTGATTTTTGAAGACTGAATATATACTAAAAATTGATATTATATAATTGACTATATATATATGATAAAAACTATTTATCTATTTTATTTGGTCAGTTGTGAATATTCCATATTAAAATATTTTTTAATATACATACTCGAAAAGAAGTTCCAGGTCAAAAAAGTGGCAGGGCGGCACCCTGGCTTAAAAGGAAGTACCAGGTCGGCGACCTGGCCCCACTACACCACTGAACAAGACTCACAAAATCTCAGCACCTAAAAAAATCGAATCAGAGACACATATATTTTAAAAATAAAAGATCATTGTTTTATGTGATTGCACATGTGTATAATTATTATTATTTGTTAAGTATTATACAAATAATGTTTTTTGATGCAATAATAAATAAATATCATAAATGCTCTTTTACGCGTTTTTTTTTGAACATATCCACACATTTTGTATGAGCTCCAAATCCTCCTCTTTTTTCAGTTTTTTTTTTTAATTCTGTATTAGCATAATTATTTATATCTTTTTTTCACGGCTTTCATTTGCAGTTTATTATGGAACGTATCTACTATGTAAATCTAGGGGATTTGAAGGTCATGATAATATTTCATTTATAATCCTACTGTGGTCTCGTTTCTACTGATGCCTGAACCTCCCTAAAACCATGCAAAATATATGTGTCCCGGAAACAAATGCACACAATATCTCTGCTTTTTCTATGAAACTAACAAGTAAAAACATGAAGTATTCATTAAGGAGAATTCTATTTATAAACACCTTCTGACCGTCTTCACCAATGTTTGTGTTCGCGAAGAGCCAGTGGATTTCTCATTCTGTTGTTTTAGGCATCTTGCCTGCCATATTTAGCTCCTGTCAGTAAGATTTTATTGCATTATTAAGATAACCCTTTCTACGGGGTACAATTGTTATTTGTATAGATTCCACAAATGCATGTCGCAGCGAAAATTTTCATGAATGAAACTAAAAACAATAAAAAACCGTAAACTATGTTGATATTTCACTGCTACGGCGACAGAGATGATTAAAACCCATTTGCTGAAATTCTTACTAGGCTGTAATTTTTCGTTAAAAAAAATAAAAACCAAAATATAGTACAAGTATTCTTTATTTTAACAAAAACCATCATTTACTATTAGTAATGCTGTTCAATTTCTTTTCACTTTTGTCCTCACTAGCCTTTCTTTCCAAGTAATGATCTACCTTATCGATAAGTATGTTTTTAAGTTCTGAATATATTGCTTGAGTGATTGGTTTAATCTTATCTGAGAGATTTAAAACTGTGTCCAAAGCCAGAGCGCCGTGCTGCCAGAATTCGGTAACTTGCTCCAAAACAGGCAGCGATGCCATCACTACGATTCCATGATCAGATTCATTGGCGTCTCCGCTAGATATTCTACTCTGCATGCATAATTTTTCTTCAGCTGCTGTCGGGTCGATGAACACTTTGTTTCCTTGGATACCCACAGTGACAGCAGTGATGACATCGTAGATGGGTATCTCGGCATCGGCTAATGCTAAGCCAATAGCATTTATAGCAGTAGATAGACAGGATCCATCATTTTCTAATACGTAGATGTATAAATCGATCTAAAAATAAGCAAATTATTAGATTATAACACTTTTAATGCAAGAGATGTGAACAACAGTTTTAAGTGGGCCACTCAAAGATTTTAATGTTAATTCTTTGACTCCCAATTAAGTTTCATTGTTTAATTAGCAAAAACCAGACATGTTGCAGATTCTTTCTTGCTTAGCACAACACAAAAAACTACTGGAGATAAAAATTTGAAATATTCAGTACACATTATTAGACTTACTTAGTAATTTTTGAGACTGATATTTGGTTTCACAAACACCTGGGTGCAGAGGAACACCACAACACCTGCAAAACCACCTGGTTTTTCTTTATTTCTTGCGAACAAAACAAAAACATAGCCGGATAGTGATGAGAATTATGTAAATATTAGAATCATCTGATTCGAAATAATAAAAATTTGAACGCTGGTGTCCTTGACGGCGCCCGTGGCGCAGTTGGCAGTGTCGATGGTCTACTGTTACAGATGTCTCGGGTTTAATTCCAGGTGCGAACGGTTTTCAGAAATTGATCTCTCAATCGATTTATGGATTCCTGTTCGTAGTCTGAGTGTTTGCAATGTCTAAAAAACTCCCTCCCAACCATCCGATCCTCACGGGGCGTAGCGAGAGCGATTAGCTAACCACTAGCCCTATTCTTATATCCTTACTCTCTTAAAAAAAAGAGAGGTTGAGCAACTCAGTAACAAGCAGTTCACATAGAAAAATTTTGTTGTGATACCTTCATTAGGAAACCATATGCTCCACATTGGGAGCGGACATGAAAAAAAATCTATTGATTTTCATCACCAACTATATCCACTGCCACTTTTCTTTGTCTCGACTTTAATGCGGTAGTAATTAATTTAAGGGATTATGCGACTCGCTACCATGATCTAAAAAGGATAACTAAAAATAATATATTTAGCGAAATGGGTGCATTCTAGTATAAGCTATGATAAAAGAGTCGGAAAATCGTAAATGTGCGCGCTGCATGCAGGCCGGCGTCTAACATTTTATCACTAATCGACCATAGTCGATTACGGTAAGATAACCACAAAAATATTAATCGACTATAGTCCTTACACTTGCTTTGTCATCATCCGGTCTAATGCTAAACGTTTATCATAATTTTTATTGAATTTTTCTCTTAAACGGTCAACCATTGATAACGTACACCTTAGTAGCTGTTTTATATATATTTAATTGCCGTTAGCTGTCTTTTTCTGTCTAACTTCAATGATGGCAGTATAGCAACAATTCACACTTAAAGGGATGATACAATCTGTTTTGATGATCCATAAATTAAGACGTATTATAATGTGTCTTCACCTGAAAATTTTCAAATAAATGCCTCAATACTGTAGGTTCTAGTGCCCTGCGTATTGAAGCGGCCATTTCACGTTCTTCATTTCCAGGTTGTAACTGACATCGATTTGTAGAAGAAAATGGTGCATATTTAAATTCGCAGAACAGCTCTCCTTGAAAACTGAAAATAAAGTCACAT
Source organism: Himalopsyche phryganea (assembly GCA_022494535.1). Classification (NCBI taxonomy): domain Eukaryota; kingdom Metazoa; phylum Arthropoda; class Insecta; order Trichoptera; family Rhyacophilidae; genus Himalopsyche; species Himalopsyche phryganea. Next base: position 2,425,670 of record JAGVSL010000076.1, on the reverse strand, counting down.
GAAAGGTAGGAACAAAAACTGAATTATAAAGAGAAGAAAAACACTATTTCGGTAATTATCGGATAGTTGTAATACGATCTAAAACTGATATTTTCACCGAAAAACATACACCAAAAGCGGCGTGTGGTGGAGCTATCTCTATCTCCATCGCACAACCCCACTTGGATATGAGCAAGTAGGATACAAGAGCATGCGCCCACATGCCCTTGTATCTCACTAGCACCCTTCACTTTACAAGTGATTGGGCGAGAAAAAGAGAACGACACGACACGGGCTTGATACACAATGATGTGTTAAGTTGTAGTAAGTCGGTTATGTTAGGGTTGGTCTCGTCTGGTTTGTTCTACCCTAAAACATTTAATTTTGCATACTTTCACTTACTTTCTGAAGCGATCGCAAGCTGCCATGTCACTCGCCATTTTTCCTTCATACAATATGTATGGCTTTGTTAGGTTGGTACTTAAGAGACATGAAAGTTTGCGACATGTCATTGTTAAACCTATATCCCAACGTTTCCTTTCGCTATTCACGAATATTTCCCGTGTATTTAGGTCCATAATAGATTATTCTACCCTAGAACATATCATTTTGTGTAGTTTTCGAAGAAAAATATCATTTGTAAGCCTTGTCCAGACTATCCTATTTTAACCACTGTTTCTTATCGAGTAAACAGTTTTCAGCGGATCACCATCTGATTACTATGAAGATCATTTTTCCAATACTTTTGTTCAACTGGTCTGTTTGAAAACAATGGACCGAGAATGTATGAAGAATGTCTTAATTTGGAAGTAATTTTTACCAGAATTCAGTTTGTTTAGGAATTTCCCTCGGCTCAAATACGGACGCTACCACTTTTGTATTTCCCATTTCGATATAAGCCGAGCCTTTAGCTTGAGAAACAACGCCGACGCGTCCGACTGAAATGGTATGAAAACATTTTATAGGTTAGTTTACAAGCAAATTTACATCCATAAGATTCATGTTTCACCACACGCTACAAAGTTGATCGTGATACTTACATATGTCTCGTGGTTCAATGAATTTTCGTTTGTCTTTTCTTGTTCCATCCCCATTCAATACATCGTTAGAAAGTTGTTCGTAAGTTTTGACATTGAGGCTCGAATACAACCTATATGGGGTTGTACTTTCAGGGGCGCAAATACGTTTTGTATCCACCGGCATTTTCACTAGAAGTAGATTTCTCTTAAGCTAAAAACCCAGTTAGAAATTCTTTAGCTACAGTTTTGTAATAATAACAACGATTCACCACAAACAACTTGAACTTCGCGCACATGTGTGTTGAACGTCAGTTTTAAGCATAGATTTTGCTAAAAGTATAGTTCTCTATGGATTTTGCAAACTGAAAAGTAGGTATAGTTCTCTATGAAACGGACTAAAAATTATTGGATATGGATTGTTTATAGCATTATCGAAAGTTATTTTACAAATAAAATTATAGGATAAAAGAAATTATTCCCTAGTAACCCATATTTAACATAGGGTTCTGGTCCATTTTGAAGGCGTCAATTTTACACTGTACACAAATGACGTTGAGACTTACCATAGACGATTATAGACGATTATAAATTTATTTCAATAGACAAGTAAAATGATATTAGCCCTCTTTATGGCATTGAAACTAAAGTAAATTTTTATTTCATTATTATTTTAAAAAAGAAAAATACCCCTATTTAGTACAAATGATAAAATGCTTTGGAAATGTGTTAATTAAACATTTGTTAAGCCTAAAAAAATTATGTTTAAAAGTCTTGATTTGTTGAGATAGAGGATAGATACAAAACCCTTGGCACGACGGAGCACGAAAAATATTTTTTTATTTTCTAGGTTGTCGATGTTAATACTTTTGTTGTCAGATTTTGAAAAATCATATTATCAATTAAATGAGTTATGTAATATAAGGGTAACTAATTCAAAAATGTAGGCGTACATGGGGATAACCATTCATTTTAAAAATTTGACAAGATACAAGGAGATACCCCTAATATTAATATAAATATATTAAAGACCATCCACTACAACGACACGATATCGGGGAGGCGGTCTAATATTGTATAGTATAATGCAGTGATAGAGAACCTTTTTATTCAAATGTGCCAAAATATTATGCCTAATACATTAAAAAAGAGTGTGATGAATAAAAATCCTTTCTCAATTAAGCTTATTGAAAATAATTTGAACAATGATAATTGGAGATGTTTATACTTTACGCAATGCGGTGAAGCTGCAAGTAGAAGTTAAAAAGTTCTGATTTTTTCTATCTCTTCTTCTAAAAATGAATTTATTTTATCCAGTAGATAAACAAAACCAAAGTATACGTATTTTAATTATTTAGATTTTGTACACTTCCATGTATTTTTTCACTAACGACCCGGGTTTCGCCTTTCGGCATCTTCAGGCATTCATGCGCTCGAATGCCTGAAGATGACGAACGGCTAAACCCGTATCGTTAGTGACAAAATACATGAAAGTGTACAAAATCTCAAAAATTCAAATTTGATATTGAAATTCCATCAAGCACCCTCAGTCGATGTCTTAAATTACTAAGTATACGTATTTAAATCGAATTCAAAAAGAACATTTTTCGTACAAAATTCAAAATTTTTCCTCGTTTCACCAAAACGACCCGCGTTTCATAGTTTTGCCATCCCTGATATAATGTGATGATTCGTGACGAAATAGTCGAGGGGCTATTTTAAACTGTGATGTCACGAAACCAACAAAATATAAGAATTATTTAAAATATTACATTTTTTAGATAGGGAGGTAAAAGTTTTTGTGATCAAATATTCCTAATATCGGATAGAATCAAATATATCCAAACTCATCTGACGACATTTAGAGACCAACCCCAAAAGATAATTTCAACTTAATCAAGAAATAATTTTCTTCTTTGATTTTTAATTTAATTTCACAACGTGATTTGATATATACTTCTTCCACTAGATCTTCAAACATAAATAAAAGTTAGAATTCTTTTTTTTAAATTTCCAATCAAGATTCTACGACTTCTGTTGTGTGGGCAGGACATGCTATGTTTACAAAATGTAGATTTAGATTATTGTACATGAGACAACCAATTAATATCGTGTTCTTGGAGGACATTACTACATACAAATACTCAATGCAAGTCGTATACGTATTATTATTTTGGACTCCATTCACTGCACAGCATGAAAATATTGAAAATGTCGTTTTGAACATATTGAGATGTTGAACACGAAACATCTCATATTTAATAAACTTTTGTGAAACCTTCAGTCGCCGTTTATTTCCAGTGGCGCTACGTCCAACAAGTCTACGTCAAAACTAATGATTATTTGATGTTTTTCAAATGAAAATAAATTGTGATGAGTATTTTTCAAAATTAACTGACTTATTCCAAATATGAGTTAATGTGTATCTGGGACTATCCATGTGGATAAGGGACCGCTTGATGTTCAATTATTTCGTCTAAGCGCCCTCATTATTTTAGACTTTAGATGTATTTTTATGTTTTTTATTTATATTTGACAGTGTGAAATTGTTTTCGTATGCAAATGCCGCTTACGTATAATCGGTAAAATCTCAATGCATTTAATTAAACGATTAATTAATTATACCATGTACGTTCCTTTTCCAAAAACACAATTAGTATGATAAATATTTTAATTTTTGAATAAAAGTTATGATTTTGTAATAATTGAGATGACGTAATATTGTAGATCTCTTCTAAAACAGTCTAATATATAGCTAAGCTAAAATATGTTTAAGCATGGTCAATAAAACTTTAATAATACATGTTGTAGACCTGAATACTTATCCTATCATAATGGGTTTCTACCAAGTAAATGTCAATTAAATCAACTAATGCTGTTGTTAAAGTTCCAGCCTACTGCTCATAAATATAAGAAAGGCACAAGGCGGATTTTTCTGAATAATATACGACTTTTTAATTTTGAATCATTATTGAAAACGTCAGTTTTCTAATTTTATTCATTAATTTGCTTGATGATGACCATCATCAATATAAATTAATTCAATCAGAAATAAAGTTCAAATAAAATATCTAATTGCGCTTCCATAACTTACGCGCACATAAAATGACTTCACATATACACAAATGTGCACATTAACAGTTGTAACCAAAATATTAGAAATACCTATATTTAAAATGTTTGTTTGTCATATACTTTTTACAAATCGTAAGTTGCTATAATTTATCAAAGGTACGCCTCTGATATAATTCTGCACCAAGGTCTCTTTTTACTTATGAATTCGTTCGATCCCACACAAAATGATATGTAGGTAAATTTTATTATTAATTTAGAAAAACCTTGTTTTTCATTAAAAAAATATTCCCACAATTCGTTTAAAGCTGTCAGAAAAGTCATAATCGTTTTGGACTTGAAAACAATAAACAAGACATCTTATTTCCTATGTAATAAAACAGATATTTTACTTTTAATAATTCAAATATTAATGCTTCTATAAAAATCTGAATAAGCCTAATGATAATTATGCTGAAAAGTTATGGAAATACTTCTTTATTGAATAGGGTACACTACTTGTCGTAAAGATTCTGGACACACGTATTAAAGGAAACTAAAATTTTGAAGATTTTATTAAATTTTTTTTGCACAGTTTTCTACAATATTAAGTATTGTAATTTTTTTTGCACGAATTCGAAAAAACACGATTCAAGGAAAAGAACCGATATTTTTTTTTTATTGTTTTTCACTTTAACATGGTTTTAAACCAAAGAAAAAAAATCACATATTTCACTGAATTATGTGTGTGTGTGTACCTTGTACAATTCCAGCATGATTTAAAAATGATTATGACAAGTTATGAAGAATCATACAAAGAACTTAAAAAAATGAAATCACAGCATCTGAAAACCAAATTATTATTTGAAATCAATGAAAAATAAGATGGAAATTTTATTCAAGATACACTAACTTGTAGATTAATCGCCAAGAAAAATTCCAAGTGCCGAGAGTGATTCTTCGTTATAATAAACAACAGAAAACGGGCACGCTTATTATATAGTAGTGATACTGAATGACTAAATAATTATGTTGTATGATATAATGTTAAATATATTTTTTTAAGTACTACATAATATGATAAATTAACGTTTTTTTATTGCGTACTAGTGAGTACCCGGCATGCGTTGCAATGCCACTCAAAGAAAGGAAGGGTTTGTGTTTTAATTCTGTTTATTGAACTGCTTTTGGATTAGAGGTCTGCACAGGCCGAAATTTCATAGACTTACCCGGTTCGAGCCCATCATCTTCAGGTCTGGCCCGACCCGAACCCGAGTTTCAATATTACACTTGTTATAACACAAAATTTTTGTTTTTCTTCTGGTGCGTACACGAATAAATCAGAAGGTTTTTCCTAGATGTCGCTGGATTTTTTTCTTCTTGTCGCAATTTTTTTTCTTCAGAACCCTTCACGGGTGTGTGCACAACAACTCACCGAAGTTTCATCGAAATCGTATGAATGGTAAAGGAACGCGTAAAGGACAAACAAACATTTATTTTATATAATATTTCCCGGCATGATCACAACAAGTCCTTCCTGAAAGTTTCGTCGCGATCGGTTGAGTAGTTTAGGAGCCTATAAGATCCGGACAAACCAACAAACCAACAAACAGACATTCATTTTTATATATATAGATTATTACACGGAGCCGTATCTATCATGTGAACACCATATCTTTGTGTTCATAATCGTATTTTTTTTTGACAATTTCTAACATGAAAAGCTGGCTTTTGTTTAATGCCGAGATTGAATAAAAGTCAATCCCGAAATCCCGGGATCAGAGAAGGGGTCCGGAGTCCGGGATTGGATGCCCTATTTGGAACGTATCCCCTGAGCAAAAAGAGAATTTGGTGTATTGCATTTTGTTGTGTAATTGTTTGTGGAACAATAACATATAAACTTTTGGTGACACAGCAATCGCCCTATACGACGGTCAGTTAGTGTTCTAGTATTATAAATTTGTAATTCTAAATCAAATCATACGTTTTCATAATTCGAACGAGTGGAATTTTATCAATAACAAGAATAAGTCTGCACTCAAAAGTTTATTCTAAATTACTAAAACCTCTTAAGTATATACTATTATTTCCTAGAAACAGCTAATATATTTATAATAATAGACCAGACCGCTCTGTAGACGTTTTATTATTATCACATATCACATAAGCGTTCGCGGCGTCTATATTAAGTAAAATTTTATGCAATGCACACGCAATCCCGACGCAATAACTACTTTAGACATTCTGTATTTCAATTTTAATACCGTCATCTATGACGGGTAATGTCACTAGTATATTTATAATAATGAATGCATTGTGTGCAGTTTGATGCGAGTAATATCGACCTCTAAGGTACATTAGTTGACGTGGCGTGTCCAAACATGCTTTGGTCAACTTTTTGTCTCAAAACTCTTCACCTCGGTCTGAGGTTAATAAAATAGATACTTTGTTATTATATATATGTAGATATATAGCTTAAAGAAATTAAAAAAAAAACTTCTTATTGTCAATGCGTCAGATATTTGAAAATTTCCAAATTCCTCGTAATCAACTCGAGAAGAAAAGACATTACACATACCCACGTGCAAGATCTCAAATGTAACTTTGCGGAAATTTTTAATGTAAAATTAAAATAGTTATTCCAATAGTTGTTACTAATGTAAGCCGTTTCGCTTCTTTAAGAGGCATCATCAGAGACAGCAAAACGCGTTATATCGTTATCAATTTTAATTTTGTATTTCAAATGTAATTTTAAAATGCCATCATTTGATGATACGACTTACACCCGCAACCTTCTCATCGCTAAGCAGAGCTCTTACGACTAGGCCACATGGGCCGATTCATACAATACAAATTAATGTAATTTGCAAACAATACAATAATCATAATGACTGCAATTTCATAAACCAAATAAAATTGCTGTTTTATGGATCATGATACTTGGTAAGAATAAATTTATTCTATGCAAAAATCAGCAACAATCGGAGTGGAAAGAGCAAAATCATTAAAGTCAGTGAAACGTATCGAAAATATAGATTGACTGAAAATCCTTTTTATCAATGCATAATAAAAGTACGATTCCATCCTAATCACACCCGCATTATGGGTATATGGAGCAAAAAAAACCGTCACACATTTGTATTGTTTTAATGTGACGAAAGAAAATTCATCAGAAATTATTTTTCTATATTCGGCAGATGCTTTCAAACTAGGGATTGGAAATTACATTTTGGTCGGAGCGTGACTTTTTTTACGTTAATTAATATTCAATAAACGGATACTATCTACTTACCTGTTTACCCATCAATATAGCTTTTTAATAAAGGTTATTTTAATGAGTCGGGTAATTAATGTAGATTTTATTGTCTTTATAATTTATTATACTACAGGAAAATTATGAATATTCAAATAAAAGCTGTATTTTGTTTTATCGCTTAAAGTTTTAAGCAATGGTAGAGTACACGCCGTATAACTTTGTACTCTGACTCTAAGATTCAGCTCTAGGATTATGGATACATAAACGGCTCTAGGATCCATTCTGATACATACACGGGATACATACATACTAATACACTGACACGCTCTGTGTATAGTTTACAGAAAGCGTATCAGTGTAGTAAAAAGTGCAAAGTTATACGGGGTATATTCTACAGCAGGCACGGGAAAACCGCGGCCCGCCGCGTATTTTTCTGAGGCCCGTGAGAAATATAATATTGTTGAAAAAGATAAAAAGATTCACGTTTTTAACTTTTAACGTCTTTTTTCAAGATAATAAGTAGTACATATAAAAATGGTATTTTACTTGCGGCCCGCCGATCATTTTGAATTCCTGAATTTGGCCCTTTATCCGAAAAGTTTGCCGCCTCCTGCTCTACAGCAAATAAATGGTGATGACAAACTTTTTGTTCACCATGTCCGCTTCCAATGTGCAACATATGGCCTCCTAATGGAGGTATCTCAACAGAAGTTTTTCTACGAGAACTGCTTGTCACTCAGTTGCCAACCTCTATTTTTTCTAAGAGAGTAGGGATAGAAGGTTGGGACTAGGACGCCTAGGACACGAACGGTGGTTAGCTAATCGCTCTCACTACATGCCGTTTTTATAATTGGATAGATGGGAGGAAATTACAGACATCACAAACATCCATGCCTACGAACAAAAAATATATGAAACTGTCCGTACCGGGACTTGAACCCGAGACATCCATAACCGTAGCCAACGGCGTTGACCACTGCACCATGGATCCGACAAACTTTAGAAGATAAAATTGACAACATTGTTATTTCACTGGTTGTGTAACTATAAATAGAAAGTGCTTGGCTAGCTTAAGAAGTATCTTGTCAATTTAATTGTGTGTTGAAAATTAATTTCCTCACTTTCTGATACAACCGTTAGTGTATTGGTGCATGTTTGGGGTATGCAACATGCCGTTCCGAATATCGCTGTCATAGGATGTAAAGTTGACAACTCCGATTTGACTGAAATTGAGATTGTTAGCTATTGCATATTATAATATGGATGATTATTGCACGTCACATATATTGGTGATATACAAGACTTTGAATATCCTTGTTGCGTTGAATAAACCATTCCGTATTACTATCGAGTTATCTATTAACGTGTGTTAGAAATACGATATTTCAGTAGAGTGTGGAATATTACAATAGCCTTAATACTCTTAATTATATCGATCCGCCAAAGCGTAACCTTCACTACAAGCGAAACCATAAAAGTTATCCCTGATCTTTATGAATTTAATGTCAGAGGCCGTACATATATGACGTCGCCCATTTAGTGCGTCTAAAACATCGCGATGATTTTTGACGAGGGGGTCTCAGAAAATGTGAAGTCGCGAAATACCGGCTTACTAGATTACAGGTTTCTGTAACAAATGGAAGTTCAATGTGATATAGAGAAGTAAGAAGAGGCTTAAGATTTTGTGACGAAATATGGCAGTGTGGAGAAGGGTCAAAATATCCGAAATCACAATATATGGCGTCACTTATAGATGAAGCTAAGATGAATGAGAGACTTTGGTTAACTCGCCAGGAAATGAAACGTATTTGAAGTAATTGATTTTATAATCACTTTTCATCTAAAACAGGAAAATAATATGTTATAAGTTTCACTTTCTTTCCCTAGAAGAGTATTATAGTTATAGTACACCGGCAAGAGACTTAGCGTAGTAGAACGTATCATCAACACGTTAAATGAGTGGGATACTCTCGGGTGCTTAATTTTTAGAAGGGGTTAGATCTTCTCCAATGTTTTCTTCTCTAAAAATCTATTTATATATATATAAATGAATGTTTGTTTGTTTGGTGTGTCTCGCATGTGTTCCCATACTATTCATCCGATTGCGATGAAACTTTGCTGAGATGTTGTGCGTACACCCGTGAAGGTTTCTAAATATTTTTTTTTTTAAAATCTAAAAAAACAAACAGCAATATTTGAGTTCGTGTATGACGAAGTGGTTTTAATTGTTAAATTCCAACTGCTGGTCTTAAATGGAAAATTGTTGCCACGTACCCAATGATTCCAACAGATATGCCAGTCGAATTCAAACGTCTGCAGTTTCTGGCGAGACTTGGATTTGCAATGACCATCAACAAAGCACAAGACAATCGCTACAAGTGTGTGGACTAAATCTGGAAAGCATGTGCTTCTCACATGAACAGCTGTATGTGTGCCTTCTGATTTATTCGTGCATGTACCAGAAAATATTGTGTATGCAAAAACACATAAATAAACAGAATTATAACACTTTCTTCTTTGAGTGGCATTGTAGCGCATACCGGGTATTCGCTAGTATTAATAAAAATACAACATGATAAACTCTACGAAACAGACTGGAGCTGCTGACAAAGATTAGTTGGTATCAACAAAGCTACATGATTCAAAAAAAGCGTGAAGAGGTAGGACGAAAAACGAAGATCTTTTATTCTTCTATTGAATGACTTTATAGACTATTGTATGATTTAGACTTTTATGGATATTGTCGCTATAAGATTTTCTGCATCAGATCGCACCAAATCTCAGGTTAAGAAAATAATACTAAATTTAATATATTATTGAAGAATAGATTGAAATCAATCTCAATTTTATTTATACTTAAGCATTTAGGGAAAAATAATTAAACTGCATTAGAAAATTATCTTCGTTGAAATGGATATTCAAGCAATAATGTCAATATTGTGATATAAACTATTAATTCAGCTATGATTATTGTGTAATTTTCATTGGTAAAAGGGGATATCGTACTGGTGTAGACGTTTTTTTTTTTATAAATTGATTGTTTGGCGTAAAAGTTGATTGATATAAAAAAACTCATTGAATGACGGTGGTATATTGGAGGCCAGAAAAATGTGGATGCAGAGTACATACATAACAAGAAAGTTCTGCATATCGTTTAAAGGATTGAGGACCGTTAGTTGGCAATCAAATGGCAGATTCCGCGCTTCGGCCTAGGCATGCTGTGTGGACGTCTCAAGATTTGCGCGCGCTCGTGCAGAAGGCCACGAGGTGAGCGGCTTGAGGCCCCCTGGCAAATTCGTAACAGCAATCTGTAATATTCAGCGAGCGGGCAGCACGATTCTCGTTCAGACTCGCCCGCAACACGAAGCGAAACAAGGAGACTCGACTCGGTCGTTCAGTGCCTCGTGAAACGCCGACGCGTCCGCCCGCTGCCGATGCACCGCGAGCCAATACGCTCCGCCATCTTGTTAATAACAATCTCTCATTGTGTCATAAAGAAACACGCGAGTCCGCTCTTTAGGCGCAACAAAAAAACGCGACTATCAGAAACAATCAGTGCTGCAAACCCAGTGACAGTGTGTTCGTTAATTGCCCCAGTGGAAAGATAATTATATTATTGTGCGATTATTTTTTTAACAACGTCAGTGTTGCTAGGACACTCTTACCTAAAGTTATGGTCCTTAGTACGTTTTATACCTACCTACCGACAAGAAACAGTTCTTTTCTTTGGGAATTTGTACCGGCCTGCGAACGATAGCCGATTTCTTCAATACGGTAAGAATGATTGATTGTTTTTATGGCGATTTTAATTTATTACATTACTCATTTTTTATGTGTTGATATTTTATTAAAATTAATAAATATTTATTACGGTGGTTTCTTTGTGCAAAATGCCTAAACATTAACTTTCAAATGAGTTGAGTTACTACCTATTTTATGTATTAGAACTTATGAAATATCATAAATTAGAAGTGGATTTTTGGCACATGAATTAAGAAATGTTGAAGCAGTTTTCGCATATGAATTAAGAACTTTATAGTTATGATATACTATATTGTTTTGTTTATCAACTATGAATCTTATTAGATATTTCGTAATAAATAATGTACTATCGATTATTGAGACTGCTTGACGAAACCTCAGTAATATAATACAACCTGACTGATTGTTTTGTTTGGGTTACACTATGAGTATTTAAAAAAATGAAAAGGATATTCATAACTATGATCAATTATTAATTTGATTTTGATGTAGCTCGCAACCATAGAAATAGATTTTAATTCATTCAAAATAATTTACATAATATTGTACATTGAAAAATAGCCTTGATTTTGCAAATAAAATTTGGGATCTCATTTTGAAAATATATAAATAATTCATACTATCGGTACATACGCATTTGTTTAATTAGTCGATGTTAGAAAAAAATGTCTTGTTGGTTTGTATTGCTCATGTATTAATTTATTGCAGAATATTGAAATATGTCTACTCCTAATGTAACATTTTAATAGTAAATTTTAAAGAAGGATTATTGTTAATTATTATGACTTAATTACTCAAAATTCTTTCTGAGCTAGGGGTAAGGATATACATACTTCGGCAGTATGTATGGCGTATAAGTGATGTAAAATCATATTTAGATTGAGAAATCAATGCATGTGATTTAAATGCCGGGGATTTGAATCCCGGATTGCACATACGACAAAAACGTAATTCATCAGAACACTATCAGTTTAAAATGTGCCAAGTGTTTGAATCGATTTTCATTTAAAGCTTTCAGTAACAAAAGTATGACAAAATGACATATTGATTTAGTTATACCAAAAGGTTCCTTATTTCAAACTCTACCGTATGAAAGATCACACGTATTTTTATAAATTACACTTTAACTTAAACACAGTTTTCTTCGATCAAACAAAATGAAAAAGTTATACATAGCATTTCAAACATTTGACAAACTCCCGAGTCCAATTACTCAAACCTAGTATTTTTCGGTTAGTCTTCTTCCAGCACAACGACACTATTATAGCCCGGAGCGCTCTGTAGACGTTTCATTATTATCACATATCACATGTAAGTGTGAAATTTTCTCGTGAGCTAAGCGTTCGTGGTGTATATATAAAATAAAATTTTATGCAATGCACACAGTTCCGACGTACTAGCTACTTTAGACATTCAGTATTTCAAATTCAATACCCTCATCTATTTTAAAAAATAAAACACAATTCATTTGTACTACTTCCACATATTTATAACGGGCGAAACCGGTCCTGATCATTATAAATATGTGGAAGAAGTACAAATTAATTGTGTTTAATTTTTTAAAATATAATGTCTTTCCATCAAGAATTGATAGTTAACCTTAAAAAAACCCTCATCTATGGGGGTGCGGTTATACTAGTTATCTTATATATATAATAGCCCAGATCGCACTGTATACGTTTTATTATTATCACAGTAGGTGTGAAATTTTCTCATAACCTAAGCGTTCACACACAGTTCCGACCTACTAGCTACTTTATACATTCAGTATTTCAATTTCAATACCGTCATGAATGACGGGTACGATTATAATATAATAATTTTAATAAAATTTATATTTCGGAATTAACTATTTGTATTTTAAAGCCGCAAGACTGTAAAGTATTCACAGAAGGGCACAACGGAAATTAAATATAATTGTTCATTTTAAGTATATATAAAAATAAAAGCCTCTTTCCTTTATATGTTCAATCTTATCCGTATCTATTCTAATCTACCAATGTTGGCCTATATAGCTAGGTGATAAGGACTCTGATTAGCAGTTGGAAGTTCACAGAATGAAGTCCAGGAAAGGTCAATGCCAAACCTTGATTTTTCAATTTGACATTCGAAATTTTTGGCATGGTTGTTTGTGATGTCTTTTCTCCTCGAGTTGATCTCGAGTGAATTAGTTTGAAAATATCAAATGATTGAAATATAAGTATAATATTTATTGCGTCAGACACAAGCTGTAATATTTGTTCAACAATGTGGACTACTAATGGAGGATATCTGAGCAGAAACTGTTCTAAGAGAACTGCTTGTTATTCAGTCGTTCAGTCTCTCTTTTTCGTAGAGGTTATGGATAGAGGGATGGAGCGTGGACAACTAGTGTTACACTTCTCGCTCTCGATTCGGCCCTTTTTTAAGATTGGATGGGTGGGAGACAATTTTGACATCCGTGCATTCGGACACAAGTTCATAAATCGATTAAAAAATCAATTTATAAATTTAAAACACAATTATTATCAACTGATCATCACCAGTTGATAATTCTCGTTATGAACGAAACCGGTCCTGACCGATGTTTAAAGAACAATTCAAAAGCTGAGTAGGCCAAACCAACAAATGCGCGTCACAATTTTAATGTCTTTACATATTAGAATATTTATTTACACAATTATATTATGTTAAAAAATTTGATTAATTTGGTTATTTTACTTTTTCATATGGATCGCATAGATGGAAAAGATTTTATCAAAAAAGAATTAATAGTTTGTATAGGAGTGTGCGCAAATTAGAAATGGGTGCACACGGGCATTAAAACTGCTGCGCACATCTTATACGGCACATTGATCCTGATCAGTATAAAAATAAAAATATGGAATAAGAACATACATTTTATTTTTATAAATATATTACCTTCCCACCAAGAATTGACAAATCAATTTAATTTGAAACTGTCCGTACTGGGATTTGAATCCGTGAACATCGACGTTGATTACTCGGCTATGCCAAATAATAATAATAGACGGGCAGTGAGAAAATATTGACGTCCATTTCTGCTTACGGTATGGCGCGTTCTGCCCATGTATTTGCTTCTGTGCTACTATTGCCATCCGTATTGATTTAGTCTCCCACATACTTAAAACAAAATACGTATATGAAAATATTACCTAGTCTCTTCTCTTTAGCAAGTTTTTTTCTATCTTATCAAGATAATTTAGACGTTTTGACCCATTATTGCTCGAATTTTGTCAGATTAGATGTCATTTCGCTTGTAAAAAATGCTAATAAAAAAACACCCATCGTTCCGAAATGTTAAAACCTGAAAGAATTCTGCATCAGACACATTCGACGCTTGCCAGACGTTGATTGATTAAATCTCAACATATGTTGAATATCGTTTATTGGAACGGGAACAATAAAAGCTAAATGTTCCAATATTGGAACACTGGGCAAAAATGGGTTAAAGTAATATTATTTCTTCTAAACAATTTTACAATAGAGAATCCTAGATCACTTCATATATTCCCAACACGCAATATATGCCATGATTCTATCTACATAAATACTCAGGTATTTCGTTTTACGTAATACGAAGCGTGTGTACGAATGAATTACCTGGCGGAAGAGGAAGGATGTGATGCAAGACGTTAATAATTGATGACTTTTGATTATTTATTGCCTGGGTATAAAGGTACTTATTATGTTGGTACACAGATCTTAAGAAAGAGTTCGTCGCATGTACAAACAGGCCAGAGAAGTTTTCGGAGAAAGACTGTTATTAATGATCTCTATGCTTACGGTATCAGTACATTATTGGTTTATTCTACAGACCAATCGAGAAATTTGTGAATGTTTCAATGATGTTTATTTGAAAACGTGTAAATTTTTTTTTGTTTATTTCTTTACGTACAATGTAATTTTAAAAAAATATTTTTAAAAATAGACAATCATACGAGATTAACAATATAAAAATTTTATTGTCATGTACAAGATCACAAATTTAAATTGAAAACATCTAAATTGAACCAAGTCCCACCTGAGGTAAAGCTCGCTAAGCTTTATTTATTAAAATAATTTTAAATAAACATTATGATGTTTGAATACTTGAGATGACAATATAATATTGTATATCTTTTCTAAACCCTATTATAATGGAGTTCTACCAAGTAAATGCCAAATCAATCAATAACAAAGGTTTTAATTTTATATTCAACTAAAAATACGCTTAAATATTTTTACCTTTTGAGTCCTAAATCTTTAAAAGAGCGATTAGCTAACCGCTAGTTCTGTCCTAGCCACATCATCTATCCCTACTCTCTTCAAAAAAAAAAAAAGAAAGGCTACTGAGTAACAAGAAGTTCTCATAGAAAAATTATGTTGAGATACCTCCATTAGAAGGCCATATGCTCCACGTTGGGAACGGATATGGATAAAAAATCTTTAAAATTAATTGGCTGTATATATATTTATTAATATCCACGATGTAAGTGAGAACGTCGATTTCTTTACACAGGCTCAGGCCATGATGTAAAAATTATAGGTGTGTAGGATAAAAAATGTCAGTCGCCACTTTTGCCTTTGTTGACGTCATTGTGTGCTTATTGAATTACAATCTACCATAATTTAAGATATCGACTGAGGGTGCTTGATGGAATTTCAATAACAAAATTAGTAACGAAATACATGGAAATATACCATATTTACAACGCCGTTTTGGTGACAATACAAATTTGGTTCGTCAAAGTGACGAAAAACAACGGATCCAGCTCACCTATACTTCTTACACCATGGACTCAGGCCAGCTGGTAACCCACGAAGCCGAGCTCTATTTGGACTGCACGTATCTATACAATTGAACTGATAAAATTCCTTTTTAAATTATTATGTTGCACCAACCCAGTGTTTACAATAATATATTTGAAGATAAAATGGTATGTGGGACAGATGTATACCTAACTATGGTAGTTGATAGAATATAATGTATTTATCTTTTGTATATATCAGCTGTAATCATTTGGGTATTAATTATTATGACCAAATATGTGCGTATAATAAATTAATATTTGATTTACGATTCATTTCGTTGTTTCGTAAGAAATATCATTATTCTGTCCAAGAGATCGATCATGGTTAGGTACTGCTTGGTCTTCCACAACGATTATTTCTGTTAAGTGATTACCTGTTGGTTAAATGGATACTTTTTTCCGTATAGTAAATCAAATTCATTCATACCGGCGATGTAATTTAATACTGAAGTGGGTACTGCAAGTAAAAAAACAATTTTGGCCAATGACTCGCAACATGAAAAATTTGAGAAAAAATATCTGTTAGTTAATTGATGTTCGGGTCCACGGTGCAGTGGTCAACGTCGTTGCCGACGGTTGCGTATGTCTCGGGTTCAAGTCCCGGTGCGGACAGTTTCTTAAATTGATTTATGGATTTCTATTCGTAGTCGTGGGTGTTTGTGGTGTCTACAATTCTTTCTCACAATTACGATCCTAAAAACGGGTCCTATTAAGAACTTAATAACCAGCAGTTTCCGTAAAAAATTCTGTTAAGGTACCCCAGTAAAAAAGAACATAGTAAAAAAAATATTAGGTTAATCGAAAAAGTGTTATATTCATTCATGAATATGAAAAATATATTCATTTTTTTTCCTACCTCTACTTTCCTACTGAAACTATATGTGGAGTCCGTGAATCGGGCTCTTAGTTTCCTGTCTAAATTTCATGCTAGGGTGGGTACACATGTACACATTAAGTCTTTATTTTTCTTTCCCGCATGTAAGCAGGCTCAGTAATTACTATCTAAATGATTCTGTCATCGGAAGGCTTTGTGTGGGGAAAAAATTTAAGGAAAATCCCTTACAAGACTAATTGTCTTCGAATAATTAACAAAAAAGTTCAATTCTTATCAAGAATTGCTGTAATGTTGGCGTAAACTAAAGAGAAACTACTCTTATATTAGACTTGCACAGTCCATTCATTAATTGTCTCCTAATACATTTTATATCCGTCTGACAACATGATACAACAATCTGCATTGATCACAGAAACTACACCTTTCGTACAATTTCTTGGTCAATATACTCAGACCAACACAAATATAATATTGTTTCTCCAAATTCTGCGGTCTAGCGAAAATACCCTGACCACGGTTGGAATGCGATCAAAATATTATCTTGTAACTGTTAGAATTTAATTTTGATTTAAGACACACACATTTCTAATTGAGTTTGTCTGAATACAGTGGAATGTCGAGGCACCGTTTCCCAATTTATCGTTTTTCTTCATTGGTCGTTCAGAACGATCATAAAGAATTTTGCAGAAGTTGATGTGTTTTATCTTGTGCCTGTATCTGTTGCGCATCTATTTTATCGTTTCTGTTTCTATCGTGATGAGATATTTTACTATTTTGCCATATTGCCTCATGCATCGTTTTCTCACATCCATCGTCTTTTCTGTTGTCCTCGTTAAATGATGATGGTTATTGAAACTACAGTTCAAATGACATACTCGGACACATAACTGAACAGCGATGACATACCTAGACTTAAAACTGCGGCTGGTATATTGCAATTAGACTTGTTTCTATTATCGCGGATTCGTTGCATACATAACGCGTTTTACAGAACTTGCGAGTTTCAAACTGCTTATGTACCTGTATAGTATGTGGTCTGGTAAATGCGTGTTTGGTAGATAGGTTATATGGCGATTCATTACAGGAGATCTACGTCTTCTAGACTGAATTGTTTTTCTTATAAAACTTTGACAAGACCCGAATCAAAGAGAGGCGGATGGCTGGTTAACGAACGTCCTGAAAGGGCTGGGATCTCAAAAAAACACCATTTCAAATCCGGTTCAACACTTATTTATTTTTAATCGAAGATGCAGTGGTTTACAATACACAAATACAATCTTAACACCTAAAATTGATTCTACATTTACATTTACTTAACACATGAATTTACTTTAAGTTATAATGCAAGGGACACGACAAACGATTTTAAATTAAGTCCAATTCAAAACATACACAAACAATTCACAACGTCACCGGTGCTCGTCACCGGCCACCGGCCGGCTCGACAGATCGTAATCGACTTTTCACACATAAAATCATAAAGGACTTCCGCATCGTCAAAGCCACCCCTTTCCGTCAAAAATGGACTTGTCCAGAGAATGTGCCCTCCGGCTTTTGAACGAGCGCCCTTCGCGACAAGAGTCGGGCCGATTTCTCCGAATCATTGTCGTTACCGCAGTACAATTTCAGTTATGGACCTTAATAAAACTTAAACTTAACAAAAAAACCAGGGTTTGTCAACTTCTACTTTAATAATGTTAACTGTCAAATCTTATTGCATATACATAGCAACATCAAAAATAATTATATTCATGTGTTTTCCCTTCTTTGCCATTTTTTTGAATGTGACCATAGCCGGTTTCGCCCTGCGAAGGACCATACGTACTTTTTTATGAACAGCATTGATCTATTTTATGGGTTTTAGAGTAACTAGAAGGTGTTAGTGTCTATAATTATAATCCATAATTAAAATTAAAATTAATGCTTGTATATGGCTAACACGCGGTTCCACCAAGATTCTCTGTCCCCCGCCAGGCTTTTTGCTTCCTCCCAGGTCATCCTAGCGTCCCGTAGCTCCGCTGAATACATCCTATGGACGGTCATCAGCGGCCTTCCAGGGCGACGAAATCCGATCAGTCGGTATAAGAGACAGGCAAAATTCAAAATCCCTTGCGGCATCTGCAGCATTTGTCCAAGCCAGGTCCATCGTCGCTTCTTTATTTTGGACGAAATAAGAGGCTGGTTCATCCGTTCTCTTACATCCGAGTTCCCGACAAAATAAAACTACCGTACCCCCAGTATTCGCCGCAAGCATCTGTTTTCGAAGCACAGTATGCAGTTACCCTGTGCTTTGGTGAGGTGCGATGACTCGCAACCGTAAAGCAGCTCCGTCAGAATGCACGCGTTGAATAGGTTGCACTTGGTTCTGACCGAGTACACTGAGCTAGTACCAGATCGATATTTTATAACTTAAGATGTCGACTGAGGGTGCTTGGTGAAATTTCAATATCAAATTTGATTCGCTGAAATTTTGTAAATTTCCCTGTATTTCGTCACTTACGATTCGGGTTTTGCCTTTCGGCATCTTCAGGCATTCGAGTACACGAATGAACTCGAACTGACAGACAGACAAAATTTTAACAATTCAAATTTGATATTTTTTTGATGTCCCAGGTTTATATGTTTACCTTATTATAATGTAGTTCTACTTAGTAAATGCCAATTCAATATGTATGCCCATATAACCTTTTTTGTATCATTAAAAGCGTCGCTCACGTTTGGTCAGTTGCGCGGAGCAGAGTGTATATTGGAAGTCGAAGTCAAATTCGTAATTATTTCAAAGAAACTTCCTGTGTCTGCATAACTGTTTTATTGGATTGACTTTTTACGTTCGATTGGATGCGACAGCTATTTCTTTTCCCATCAGACACTCGATGAATATAGTCGTGTCCGCTGTATAATTTATGCAATGCCATAACCATTATTTTTAATAGGTAGGTGTGTATGAAAGTTACATACACGGCCCTGTCAAAAGCGAGGCAATTTTATCATTTGCGTTAATTCGGGCTATTTTGATAAGCAATTACGCCGTAAAATGGTAATCCGATATATATTTAAATTTAAAGTAACTATTAATTCAATATTTATTATAAATTCGCGGTAACTTTGTGGAAATACATTTTTAATACAAAATTAAAATTGATAACTTTGTTAATTCCACTTGTTTTATCATCACAAACGTAACGCGTTTCGCCTCTTTAAGAATCTTCAGACTAACCATATAGCAAGGTGAGAAGTCCCCGGATCGAAGAGAGGCGAGCGGCTGGTTATCCGGAGTCCTGGAAGGGCTGATCTCAGACAAACACCATTTCAGATCCGGTTCAGAAACTTATTTATTATCCATTCAAGATGCAGTGGTTTAACATTACACAAATATATAAATCTTAACACATAAAATTGATTCTACATTTACATTTACTTAGCAACTGAATTTACTTTAAGTTTTAATACAAATGACACAACGAATTTAAATTAAATCCAATGCAAATCAAAACACAAAAAAACAAACAAACAGTTCACATCGTCACATCACCTTCGTCGCGACGAGACCTCGTTCGTCCGACTCGGCAGCTCGTCATCCACTGTCTACAAAAATTCTAAAAAACTCCGTGCAAAGTTGGAGCTACCCTTTTCCGTAAAAATGGACTCGTCCAGCGGCCGAAGCCCGGGGGCTTCTTAAACGCCTGGCAACAAGAAAGAGCGTATTCTGCGAATTATTGCTGTGTGCCGCAGGCCGATTTCAGTTCGGGACACTAATGACACTTATACTTAAGAAAAACCAGGGTGTGTCAAAGGTTATTTATTTCAAATGTAAATAATGATTCTAATTCTTACATTAAAAATAAAGGGTAGGGTGGGTTTTATTCTATTCTACTGAACTTGGGTAGGGGGGTAAGACATAAACACTGATGGATTAATTACCATAACACTACTTATTACAAATTAATTACAAGTGTTTGGCGGTGAAACCGAGGGAAATGTTCTATTTAAAACGTTATTTACTAATATTTCATTACTGTTTACGGTTTTATTATTTTTTTAAAACTCTAGGCTATTCATTTTAATACCTTTTTTGTTTATCCGATGGAATATTTCTACGTTATTATTTTTTACGTCATTATTTTATTTTATTAATATTTATATTTTTATTAAAATTATGCGAAACGCGTGACGTCGTTAGTGATAAAACAAGTGGAATAACAAAGTTATCAATTTTAATTTTATATTAACTATTACTTAATCTCCTCCACCCTCCGCTGGTTTCCCATCCCTTAATTTTGTAAACTATACGACGCATAACATTGCACTTTTTACTGCACTGATATCGGTAACGACAGAAAATAAAAACATCAATGGCCAGTATATTGAGTTACCTCTTTATTGCCTGATCATTTTTGAATAATTTAAAACGACTGATTGATAGAAATTATATTTTTATCAAAAAAATATGACAAAAGTGATTAGTGATCTAATATTGTTTGCACATCCCGGGAGCGGGTTAATTTTGGCGCTTTAAAATTAAAAAAAAAAACATTAATTTTTTTTTATTTTGTGTTTTTTCATATTAAACAGATTAATAATTTGTTGATTTAATTTATAGCAAATCTAAATAAGTTACAATAACGACTGTCTTATAGGAAGATAGATTATTGTTTTCTGCGCAAGATAGCGTTTTTAACTCAAAAACTCAGTCGCAGCATATGGTGAGCAGTCGATATGGTGAGTTGCGTTATGAATTTTTGAAATGCACTCCTATAAATTCTCATATTTGAATATACGGGACTATACGTAGGGAGTGTTAATATAATAGTGGCTTGCATCAAGTGAGGGACGGGGGGGGGGGGCAGAATTTTTAAATCTAAAACCAATGTAAAATTATGCTCTTCCAAAAAAGGGTCAATTTATTTTTGTATTTTACATCATTTGGCCGAGACCTGCTCTGTCGTCTTGAAAATCCAATCATTAACTCATTTTTCGCATTTTTTAAAGGTTTTATTAATTGGTCATAATACCATCGATATGCTTTCTGTATGCTACACAAAGCGTGTCAGTGTATTAGTATGTATGGATCCCGTGTATGTATCTGTACGGAGTACAAAGATATACGGCGTGCACTCTAACAACAGTATCCAATGGCGTAGGAAACTTTAAACGTATCTACTGTTTGAACTGTAGGCATTTAGGAATAAGATATAAGACATACAGGTTTAATTTTATTGTCAAGCACAAGAACTGGTTCCGACGTTGATAAAATGCGCCTTGTCAAATAAAAGCTATTACCTATAACGCTTTAAATAAACAGCATACTCGAAGGTACTTGCCTAAAATGAGGGCTCCAGTATCATAACTTTGTTTTTGGCAAATTCAAAAAAAATATTCATGTTACAGTTACAAACACATAGAACAGACGTTTACACCATGATATATAAACAAATACTGGTGGTCATAATAGTACAATGCTGCTATCTCATTAGACGGAATGAAAATTATTAGTTTAGAAAATTATAGGACATTGGAGAATATGAGTTTAGAAAATGAACCAAATTTTTACATTAATTTTAAGTAAATTTAGAAAGATATTTTATAATCCAAGTATTGTACTTCATATCTCATTTTTTGCATATGCTGGTGATTATGAGTTATGAAACTAAAAATGTTTTGCGTTTTCTGTTGAATGTTGCATTTGCTTGCAGTTAAGTTTTATGTTTTAAAATACTAGGTTTTTGGTCATAAATATAATTGTTTTATATTTTTATTTGTCAACTGCGGTTTATGCATTAGAATTGCATAGATAAGAAATTGCGATAAGATATATATGTGTCGCTTTTCTTACCCACTGTTTATCAGTAGGTTATATTATTTTATAAAAATATTTTTTTTATACTACATATTTACACGTCGGCGTCCGTTGCGCAGTTGGTAGCATCGTTGGCTACGGTTACGGACGTCTCGGGTTCAATTTCCGGCGCTGACAGTTTCATAGATTGATCTTTCAATCGATTTATGGATTTCTCTTCGTAGTCTGAGTGTTTTTCATGTCTAATACTGAGCCCCACCCGCCCATCCAATCCTCGCGGGGCGTAGCGATTAGCTAACTACTAGTTCTGTTCTAGCCGTATCCTTCTATCTCTACTCTCTTCGAAAAAAAAGAGAGATTGAGCAAACTGAGAAACAAATAGTTCTCATAGAAAAATCCCTTTGAGGTACCTCCATTAGGATACTATATGCTCCACGGAGCGGACATGCAAACAAAAAACATTTAAAAACTGTATATCATAATTTTTAATTTACTTTAAATACACCCGGAATCAAATTGCTGAGAAAATAAAATAGCTGCACCACAAACACTCCACCCCGCCTAAGGTACGATATTTTTAATTAATTTTAGTACAGATTTTGTGTTGACCTTGCCATTTTTGCCTTTTTGTATTGAAAATAGGCTTTTCGTCGAAAAACGTCTCGAGTGGGCGGTAGGTACATACGAAAAAAGGCTCGAGTGGCACAGGTTAAATACTAAATATATTTGCATGGCAAATGAAAGACGTTTTTTAATGAGTATAGTAAGTTGCTTGAAGAATGTTACTTTAAAACTATAAGAACATTTTTAAGCCATTACCAAAAAAACTTTCATATGTATGCTTTGTATTTATATTATTTGATATTTTTTTAATGACATGTGAAATTTTTAGTAGTAAATGTATATTATAACAATGTCATTACATCAAGGATTAGCAGTAAATAATATAATAAGTATCTGTTACTCTCGTAAACGAATACAGTCTCTTGTCTGTATTGCCAAGGTAAGATGAGTAGGCCGATTATTGCCTGACCTACCTTTTATTTATTGCCAATACTTACCTAAATACAATTCAGATATTGTTTATTAACCTCCAAAAGGAACGTCTCAAGTAGATATCTGTATTTATAAGTACATGTATCTAGTTACTTCTATCTGTGCAAGAATATCGAAACTATAAATATGTACACCTATGTCTATATATAATACTATGACATTTCATTGGCGTTTGTAAGTAATTATCAACTACCTACGTAGCTACAATGAAATACAATACATAGTGGTTAACCAATTAATTAGGTTTGGTTTAAGACTGTGTAGTGGTGACACGTTGAAGTAATTGAAATTGTATGAGAAGGTATTTCAAAACAAAATTTGATTTTGTGACGTAAAAAACATTTTTATGTTATAAAATGAAACGTTTAGATTTTACACGCGAATACCAAAACAACAATTTTTATTTTTGGTTCTTATCGCAAACTCAAAATCAATTCATTATATTTTTATGCTCTCAGATAAAGTTGCATTCTATGGAATTAACCCCTATAGGACAAATTAGTTTTTTTTTCCGAAATCAACTGCGAACTATATTATTTCGAATAACATATTGTGTACTGAACAATAATTTTGCTATAAAAATAAAAGCTTTAATTTGTGGTGGTTTATTTATTGAAAAAAATACTGTAAATCGATAAATAAAGGCATATTTAATAATTATTAAATAGGTTTTATCGCAACACACAATATAAGCATCAAAAATATAATTTACAAAATCAAGTTTTATCCCAAATCCTGTTCCAGCTGTGGTCGCGAACGCGCAATGGTCGATTGATCAACGTATAATAATTGTTTGCGAGTGATTGGTGCACACTTTAAGTTTGATCGTCGATAAATACACCAAAGAACTAGAACTAGATATCGGCTTTAGGTATTAAGGTTGACATTTCTATGGTCACCGTATGAATTATAGCCCTCAAAGGCGGTGGTCGATATATCGACCACTTTAGTGCTTTGCCCTATAAAGGGTTAAGAGCTTTGCGTTTGTAGATTACAGGCCATTGTTGGACATAACGCCAAGAAATATTTTATACTTCATTTCCTGTGCTAGATATATGGCTTTTGAAATACAATAAAAAAAATATTCATTCTTTTTTTTTGAGTTAACCGCAATCATATTTACATTGGCGTTGATATAACATCGTTTTCTTGCATTGTATTTATTAAATTTCTATTATTTTCATTCTTATTACAGATACATTTTTCTAAATACGAAATTATTAAGTCAATATTTATAATATAAAATAAGTACTACTATTTTGATTGTTTCGTTTTATCACACGTAAAAGTGCGTCGAGAAGAAGATACCAGCTTGAGGCAGAAAAACGACGATTTGTGTTGTAGGTAACCACAGTTTATTTCGCCCTTTCTATATACATAAAAGGTGGCTTGTGTTTTCCATATATATTATAATACGATACGTAATTGATTTCTGTGAAAGCGATAGTGGTTTGCGAAATGGGTGATCCTGATTATTATGCGGTTTCTGTTTGGAATTTTAGCGGGATTATCCTTGTTGTTATTCCACGAATCGACATTTGTTAAAATACAGTTTTTTTATTATTCCTTTTAGTCAAGCTTTTATATGCAACCTGATCCTGATGTTTGTAATCAATATTACAAATTTCATTTTTCAGGATAATATTTCTATGGCTGTTGTGATTTTTCATGCAATGCGAAGACATTCAAATCCCTGTCTCTTATCACTAGACTAATAAACGGTTTGAATTAATGTTGTAATTGTTTATATCTAAGATCAGTAATTAAAATTATTATTGTATAATTTATTATTGTGCAGCTAAAATAAATACATAAACTTATATTAATTTATGTCTTATGCTGTTAGAAATCGAACGCAATGACATATAAAATATTTCAGGACAACCATTTTCTGTCAAAAACGCTTTAGCTGATTTTCTTCTCTTGGCGAATATTTATTAAAAGCGTCTTAACACGTTAGCTCCGAGGGACGCGTTTTTTGTATTGCGGCGGGGACCGCATTTTTCGCGTCATTCCATATAGGCGACCTTAATCGCTCATAACTAATAATTCATGTTTGATTCATAATATTATTGAAAGAATTTGATCAGTCTATTACGAAACACCTTTTTAGGAGAACATCCAAATTTGTTTTCGCGTAATTGTCGATTGGCCAGTTTTATGCTGTTCTTTCCATGACCTATTGTCAATTTCCTGCGAATCAGCCCCGCCGCTCCGCGTATTTTGGTCATATTTCCCCCGTTGCGAATGTGTTAATTTGATACTTAAATGTTAAAATAGTATAAATCGATTGATGCTACAATAGGTAAAAACGGATTCTCAGTATACGGATACACAGGATACTTAATATCGCTTAAATTAAGTAGTATAAATCGATTGATGCTACAATAGGTAAAAACGGATTTTCGGTATACGCATTTTTTCCCCATCTATCTTTCTTTTTCTTAGGCACAACAGTGCGCGGTTTAAAGATCGGTCCCGTGCAGCTCTGCATCCGACCAATAACGTTGTGAGTAAATTCGTTTATTTTCTTGATCGTGAAACAGCGGCTGCATATACACACATAACTGATGGAGGTAGGGCAACATACTTTTAAGTTAAAAAAAAAACCATTTATTTTATTCTTGTCTTGGATTACAAGAAGTGCCTTAATTAAAATTGAAGAAAGTTTTATGTATTGCCTAATTAATCTTATAATCCTTGAAGAAATACTAATAAGTTTTTCTTACAATAAACTGTTGTTAATAATTCTTGGAAAATGTTAAATTTCAAAGAATCTCTTGTTTATTCATTATAAATTTGTCAATATTTAAATATCGTTTCAAAGAAATTGATATTATTTGTGTTACCTCACTAAAACGTCCGATTACAATATTCAACAGCTGACATTTTGGAATTTCAATTATGTCTACAAAAAAAAAAAACTTCAACGCTCGGACAAAAGGGAAACCCGCACGCGATAGTGATTGCATTATTTTGATCAGTGATTTCAACGCACGTTAGGCAAAAACTCGTTTGTATTTTTACGTTTTACACAAAATGATTCAGAAGTACTTTTTTATTGTTCTGCGAAATATTCGATTTTGCCATTGACAAATATGCATCATCATAGTCGATAAAATGTCCACATTTATTTGTTTTATTGTAGTAATAAACCAGCAAAAGTTTTAGTGAGCCATGGATGTCACAGTTCTCTTTTCCGAATGTATATAATTAAATTTAGTATACTTAAATGTGACCTTATTTGAAAAGGGGGTGAAAATGGACATGGACAACCTCAAATACGACTAATGTATGTATTCAGTCGGAAGCAAAATAAATATTATTAAAAAGGTCAATATGAACGTAACATATGTGAACATTATAATGGCAGACCTCTCTAACGAGCTTACAATTCAGATACCCCATTTCAACTTAACACAACGCCTAGATACTTTACTATAAACAATTAATTAGGTAGCTACACAACTATTTATTAAACTTTATTTAATTAATTAATGCAGCGCTATGTGGATATTTTCCGAAATTAAACAACATTTTGATTGCATTATTTCTCAATTATTGTGTTAAATCTCTCTCACAAAATCTCTCAAAGTTAAAACATACAAATTAGCAAGTATTGTTTCAGGCGTTGGCAACATTTGGGATACGAACCGGATGAAATATTATAAATAACTTAATGCATTAGTTATATACCTAACTTTGAACAAATGCTTGACAGCTACGTATAATTTGTCGTTGGTATATTATATTAGTTTTGACATAAGCTGTATTAGTTTTGACATAAGCAATATTTGTGTTGACAATTATTATAAATGTAAAACCTATAAAGCTTTTTTTTTCACGACAGTCAAATATTTCTGATTGAATTAATACATAAAAATAAAGTAGAATAAATTATGTACTTAATTGTTACATTAAAAACCTCTTAATTTAATGAAGACACTGCTGAAGACATCGTTAAAAAACGTGCAGGTACGTCTTTTATTTGTGAAAGATTGAGTACTAACATGCTTTCAAAAATAATCGGTATAAATTTCATAGCAAAAAGGTTGACATTTCATGCATAAGACAAAACTGTAGCATTTTGATTTTGCGCGACGTCAGAAATCAAATTGTATTGCCCGTATACACCGTTACACTAACCATACAGAATGGTCCAATAAATCGTACATCCTACAGCTAAACTAATACATACATTTTACGATTTCATATTATATTGCTTGCTGTTTATATTTAGGTACCAAAATATTATAATTATCTAATCGTATTGATTGGCTACACGCCATCTTCAGTGACATAGTTGTAACGATGGTATGATGCTGAAATATCTATATTGATTTTTTTAACCTTATTATAAGAGTTTTTTTCTTTGTAAATGTTGATTCTATCATTGAATTAACACTATTTTAAAACATTTTTCGCATTGGGGGACTTTGAATAATTGGTATTTCCGTTTCTATTATGAACTTAAACTACATAGTTACGCTCACCCTTCAATATTATGATACTACCGCACGCGTCATAGATGGCAGTATTGAAATTGAAATACTGAATATTTGAAGTAGCTAGTACGTCGGAACTATGTGTGCATTGCAAAATATTTTTTTTATACACACTGCGGACGGTTAGTTCATGAAAAAATTTCATACCCAAATGTGATGTGATAATAATAAAACGTCTACGGAACAGTCTGGACTATTATTATATTCCATATGATCATATTTTGACCATATAAAAAGTCTCAAAAAGTCTTTCCATTATAACGGTACATTTATAAGAAACATTTTGAAACCCACGCAATCGATCATTTTCCAAAAATTAAATTGCCTATTAGTTGTTACAGATTCGGCTAAAAATATTGTCTTAATAATTGCATAACTTCATGCAATTATAGCCACATATCATAATTTAAGATATCAAATTTGAATCGCTCAAATTTTGTACACGACCATAAGTTCATTCAGGTATTCAAGTACAAAGATGAAATCGAACATTATTTCAAAAACATACAATGTTCTGCTCAGTTTGTGACACACTGTACAATCATTCCGGATACAGCAATACTTCGGTTGCCTACTCAAGTATCCTGTTACATATTCAATTTATTCTCGATGGCAACTTTACTTGTTTCTCCTCGCCATATTTTCCCATTGTTCGGTCTTCCATTTGCATGCGATAATATTTTCGATTTGCCTCTATTTTCGGACTCTTTTTTCTGGTACTCTAATCTCTTTGCACTGCATATAAACTATTTCGTCAACTCTTTAAGTACAATAAAACTTTATTTGGCGAAGGTATCAAATTGTATTTTCCAATATTAATAAAATATTTGGCATCTTGATATTTTGAAATGTTTAAATCACACGAAATCAAATTGAGGAGAAAAGACTCGAAAAGACCAGTACACAAGATTTAAACTGTTTGTTGAAAAAATCTTAATTTGACATTCATCTTGACGGTACTTCAAGTACCGGAAACATCTGAGCGCTATGGTAAAGCTCTTACCGCTAAATACAGCGTCGATACAGTTTTATCAAAATAACAATTATTTCATGGGACAATTATTATTGTAATTACTATTTTAAGTGAAAGTATTCACAATATAAAATCTTTAGCTGTTTTTTTAGGAAATACAATTCACTAAAACTAAAAAAATAATGCTTAAATTGTGTGTCGTAACTGTGCACAATTCTAAAACTTGAAGAAATCTTTCTACAAAGAGAGTGACAGGACAGTGTCAATTGTTTACATTATTTGTTTTTATATTTTAACTAAAATTAACTAAAAGTAAGTATAATTTAAGTATAATATGTTTCTTATTGATAAGAGATGAAATGGGAATTCAATATGTCAACAATTTAGTCTAACAAAATTAGGGGGAACCAAAAGTAAAAGCGTTTTATCTTACAAATACAGCATTAAGAAACAGGTGTGACAATGGAATATCAACGGAATATTTCTGACGATTATAATAGTATGTTATTTAAATTTAAAAAAAATAAAACACAATTCATTTGTACTACTTCTACATATTTATAATGATCAGGACCGGTTTCGCTCATCACGAGCATTATCAACTGATAAAAATACAAACATAACAGGGTTGTTTATATAAAATTTAGTGTACAAATGAAGGTATATAAAACTGATGGTTCATGAACTGAGACAAGAAAATAATGATTAGCAAACAAATTATACATAAATCAAGTCTACAATTGAAATGTTATGGACCTCTTGCGAATCATTAAATACTAATCTGAAATCACAAATATAGCTACATTAAAAGTCCATTTAGCTGAACAAAATTTTTAATGACATTACTAATGTAATATACAATAATGAAACAGGAAAATTATAAGAAAAAATTAATGAACCATTTAAAAATAATCAAACATTAAGTATGTAATTAATATTAACAGTAAACAACCATCTTAAGTGGAGAAAGCAGAGCAGCTATGAGCATCCATTAAATTTTTAATATCTGAAAAACAAAAATTACAGAGACAGAAACAATTCTTACAAGTTAAACATAACCTTACAGAATGTGTTTCTTATTGATAAGATATGAAATGGAAATTCAATATGTCAACAATTTAATTGCAAAATTAGGGGAACCAAAAATAAAAGCGTTTTATCTTACAAACATTACAGCATTAAGAAACAGATGTGACAATGGAATATCAACGGAATATTTCTGACGATTATAATAGTATGTTAAAGATAATTATGTTATTTAAAATTTGACTTTCGTATATGTTCGGTAGTATAATTTAAAACTTTTTAAGCAGTCCATTATGGTTGAAAGTGTTAAATTGGTAATTCATTTAATATCAACAACTGTCTCGAATAGGACTACAGCTATTGCCTTATCTTGAAATTGCATGCGATTTACATAAAACTTTATTACAATACTATCTGATGTAAAAGGAAAAAAATACGCGTTCTATTATTCCGAAAATACATTTTACAAAAATCAGGCCCAAACGAATTTATTAACATGGGTGGTGTTACTTTGTAATTGAATCTTTCCATTCTTTCCGCCAGATCCAACGAAAATATATGTCTATAATTTAATGACATTCACGTAAAAAATAGTAAAAATATCACACTTTATGAGCTTTGTGTCTACTTAAGTAAATCAATTTTGTCTAAAACGTGAAAATTTAGTATGTCTTCGAGTGAATATTTGCCTGTGTATCTATAATAAGGAAGAAAAATCTGCGTCCCAGCCTGGGGCATGGTCGGGACCGCTCGATAATTACAGAATCACGTAAGGTCGCAGGTTCGTCTCTCGGTCATTATTTTCGATTCCATTGTACAGTTCTCATACCATTATTATCAATTTATATATTCACAGAGATCTTACGGTAGAATCAAAATTATAAGATTGTTCATATTATTTACATCAGCACGTCCAAGAAGTAAAAGACAAGCTGATCGCCAGGGGTAGATTTGATTGAGAAACATATATTTCATATAATAAAATATATATGTAATCAGGTGCGTGCCGCGGATTTATCTCTTTCTCGCTCAATCGTGTGTAAATTAAAGGGTGCGAGCGAGATACAACGGCATGCGGGCACATGCTGTTGTATCCTACTTACTCATATACAAGTGAGGTTGTGCGACAGAGATAGATATAAGCATACCTCACGCCGATGCTATATATATATATGTCCACTTTCAATATTTATTATATTAAACATATATTAAGACCTACTAATGGAGGTATTTCGACCGATGTTTTTTCTACTGAACTGCTTGTTGCCCATTTCTAATACCTCTTGTTTTCTAAGAAAATAGGGATAAAAGGATAGAGCTTATCCAGATCTTGTGATTGGCTAATCGCTCTCGCTATAAATATATGTATCGATCAAATGCTACATCATGGTATAACCATATCCGCTTACATCCAAACTAAGCGCGAGCCGTTTAATGTTGTAAGTAATACTAAATTTGAATATGAACAAAAAGGATATATTTTATACCGTATCAGATTCTTATATGTATGGTTATAAGAATTTTTAATCGTGAATGATATAAAGAGTATAATTAGAAGACAAAATATCAATGAATGAATCCGGAATCGAAATAGCAAAGTATGTAGGTATTTAGTTCTGTAAGAATTATCAAAAACAAATAATTAAAAATATGAGCGTGTCATATCACCCGTTACTTAGTAATTATAAAATTAATGAATAACATAGTACTGCCATGAAGTAGCAGATATTATAATAGTTACTTCGGCGACACGCCATCGTCAGAAGAAGTGGCATGTAGCCTACCAAATAGATATCAATCTATTTGATAATTGTTTTTTTTTTCATGTCCGCTCCCAATATGGAGCATATGGTCTCCTAATGGAGGTATCTTAACATAATTTTTCTACGAGAACTGTTTGTTACTCATTTGCTCAACCTCCCTTTTTTTTTCGAAGAGAGTTAGGGATAGAAGGATAAGGCTAGGACATGACTTGTGATTAGCTAATCGCTCTCGCTACGCTCCGTGAGGATGGGATGGGTGGGAGGGAGGACTCAGACTACGAACAGAAATCCATAAATTGATTGAAAAATCAATCTATGAAAACCGTTCGCACCGGAAATTGAACCCGAGACATCCGTAATCGTAGCCAGCAACACTAGCAACTGCGCCACGTACGCCGACAATTAACATAATTGTTGTAAAACTAAATACCTTTCTATTTTTTTTTACCTTATTACAATGTATTTATACTGAGTAAATGCCATATCAATCGATACTCTTGGAATCGTGCCTTAAAACACAAACTACTCTTTACATATCAAACTGTTGAAATATTTCGTGAAAATACAAGAAAATTCATCGTCCATGCAAGCCGTGCGAATGGGTACTCATCGTGTGTAATTTATTTTCCTGAAAATTGCAATAATTTATAACCTTTATTTTCATGTAGGTATTATCAAATAATAAATATGCAATATTTTATTTTTACAATCATGTCTCAATGTAGCGCATATGGTCTCCTAACTATCACAACTGAAATTTTTCTACACTGCTTGTTTGTTACTTTGCTGTTCAATCTACCTTTTTCGAAGAGAGTAAGGATAGACGGATAAAGCTAAGACAAGACTGGTGGTTAGGTAATCGATCTCGCTACTCCCCGTTTTTAGGATCTGATGGGTGGGAGGGTATTTTAGACATCACAAACACCCATGTCTTCGTACAAAAATACAAAAATCCATCGAAAAATCAATTTATCTAACTGTCCATACTGGGATTCGACCCTGTGAGATCCGTAACCGGAGTCGACGACGTTGACCATTGCACCACGCGGGCACGGCGCAACAAATTTTACTTCAGGAAACTCATATTTAAATGATGTAATCAATTTGCTTTTATACATGTAAAAGTATGACAATTTATTTTATAAAACCTGTAGTTACCAATTTCATGTAATTATAATTCATTTTTCGCCCACTCGTTATGTGCGCGCAGCAGCCGAATTCACGACCGCCTTCCGTGACGTGTAACGGATAATCTTTAGGAAAAACGGACTAATTTACACTCTTTTACACTATACAGTTCTGCACAGGACTCATCTATTTACAGTGCACTATTGTGCTGATAAAAAGCGCCACAAAGATAGTGATAATTTTTATAATTTACATGTAATGTACTCAACGTTGTAACCATCACCGCCCGTTACGGCCTCATACTCTTTTATACTGTGTATTCGACAGCGTGTCATCGTTATGCGTGTTTTAATTTTTTGCCATTTCAAGACTTTGTTGCAGAATAATAAGATAATGGAAGAGCTTTTATGGATTGAGTTCCACTCGCTCTCTATAGGATAAAGTGCACTCTTTGATTGTCTTGTTATTTTCCCTGCAATAGAGTTGGCTGTTTTATAAATTTTTCCCGATCATTATCCAAAAGTCATCTGAAAATTCCCGAAGAATCAATTGGCACATTTACATTTTTGATTACTTATTAACCGGTAAAACCTTGGCAACGATGTGACTATGGTCAGTCATGAATTGGCTCTTCCAGAAATCAGGATTCAAAACTTTGGTTGTTATGTTAACAATTAAGAAATTAAGCGCTCGCAATGGAAGAAAAGGTAAAAAGGGTAAATAAAATTCGGTGTCGGACTGTTCAGTTAATATGCGCGGCGCATAGGCGGTTGGGTTATGCGTTTCCGAGAATTGCGTCGGGAGATTCGACGCGACTTAATGCGATTGTCAGCGACGAGAGAAGGCTCCGTGGATGCCCATCGAAAGGAAATTGACCGTGTATCGAAGTAGTTGTCGACTGAGAAAAATGCCCTAGATGCATTTTTGGGCGGCCCCCTCCCATTTGATTGCTGTGTCGACGATTTATAGACTAATCCACGGATGTCTGTGATGTTTATATTCCCTCTCACATATCCGGTTGTATAGATTTGTTAACGTCTAGTTCTCTTTCATATTGACACTCACTTCGTCTATTCACGTAAACGTGTCTTTGTTGCGTCTTGCATTTTCGTTGTCGATGCACTCAGTTATATGGGTAGTCCTCAAACAACAGGGAAAATTTGTGTAACACTGTCAATTTCGAAAAGACATGTAGTCGTCACTTTGCAGTTGTGTTGTGAATCTTTGAAGTGCTCTCTTGTAAAATCTCATGTTTGCAGATACGGGATTATACGTAGGGAGTGTTGATATTATTATCATATTACTTTGTGGAGGACGTGGTGATAAAATTGTCAAGTTTTAAACGACGGTCATTTTATGTATCAAGTTTTTAAAAAACTATGAAAAGTGTCCAAGTCGAAATAGTTATTTGTTGGCAAATTGATAGATATTGTTTTTTTAAATATATACGAATTCATAACTTTTCATATTTTTCATTTAAAATATCTTAAACATCTTATAGTACAAGTTGTTAGTCTGCTGTATATCGTTTTGTTACATGGCAGATTTATTAATACTTTTATTTGCATCTAGCAGATTCTTATGGACTGGCTTAATCAATATGTTAATTTGGATTTAGTGAAATATTTTGAGAATAAAGTTGACTTGTTCATGCATTCCAGTAAAACATAACTTCTCGCACAGTGGTAATCAACTCGCGGCTCGCGAATACCTAAGTGCCTGCCGCAACTTGTTTTCAACTGTTTTCAGTACCGCGTGATATCTATTAAAATTAAACAATTATGTATAGTTATAAAACGAGTCCGTGGCGTAATGGTGATCGTTGTTGGTTTCGCTTACGGATTCATGGATTTCTGTTCGTAGGCATGGACTTTTGTCATGTCTAAAACTCCGTCCCACTTCTTAACTAGTCTTGTCTTAGCCCTATCTTTCTATCCCTACTCTCGTCGAAAAAACGAGAGATTGAGCCACTGAGTAACAATCAGTTCTCGTAGAAATACTTCTGTTGAGATACCTTCATTAAAAATCATACGCTACACATTAGGAGCGGAGATTTAAAAAAAAATGTATTATCATTGTGATCCAGTGAATTCCAGTGAATATTATAATAATATATCGTTGTTGTTTTGGAACAACATCGAAAAAATAACATATTGAGTTAGTTACACCAAAATTTTCCTAATTTCGAACTTATCGTATAGAAGAAAACACTTATTTTTATAATTTATACTTTTACGTAAAACAAACGTTTGTACAAAAAAACTAAATGAAAAAGTTATAGCATTTCAAACTGAAAAAAGTCCAATTACTCAAAACTAGTATTTTTCAGTTAGTGTATTCTTCCAAAACGACTACGATATATATAGAACAAGAAAAGACGGTGGTGTTGCTATTCCGTTTCTCACCACTCCAAGCTTTATCGCTTTTCCCGCGGGAGTGTATGGGTGAACTCCCACTCGATTTGATATAACTTAAAATTAAGATCCCAAACAAAAAAATGTTGTCAATCACGGTTTTAGCACAATGCATTTTCACAAAAGCTCGTCAAACAAAATTGACTTTGTTGCGCTGTATGCCCAGGAAACTCATTTTATTAATGTTTCAGCAAGTATCAATTTTTGAGGAATGAATAAAATGTGTTCTGAATAAAATTGCTTGGTATCTTTGACGGTTCTTCCCTTCCGTCAGTATCGTAAGCGAGCAAATCACCAATACAGTCCCAGCGGTTATGCATGCGATACAGCGCTGTGTTACGGCCGGTCCGCGGCGTATGGCGAGCAGCACGTACATAATACATAATATGACTGTATAAATCAGTGGTTCTTAACCGGTGCTCCAAGAACTTGTAACAATGACTCCGGCAAAAGGACATTTCGCTTGAACGAATTTAATGACTGGATAAGAGAACCATATGACACAGTTAATACATAGAGTTATTTTAGAAGTTTTTTTTTATAAGAACCGCTTGTCACTCAGTCTCTCAATCTATCTTCTTTGGAGAGAGTAAGGATATAGAATATAGATAGACACCTTGTGTTTAGGATTGGATGAGTGGGAGGGATTTTAAACATCTATTAAAAAATCAATTTATAAAACTGTTCGTCCTGGAATTTGAACCCATGAATATCGTGATCGAATCCAACAACGTTGACCACTTCACATGATGATGATGATGATTTGTGTACATATATGATTTGGATTTGCATCTACGTTGCTTATCAAGTTCATGATGTGTCATCTCACTTATTTCGACATCATTAATTAAAATATTTAACGTACTTTCTGCGCTTTTGAGGTGCTCTGGGAAATGAAACATACACGGTATTAAGAAGCTGATGTAATTAGGCATAATCAATGCAATTTCCATGCATTCATTTTATTGATTAATTAATAACACCACGTAAGCTCCTTTTCCAAAAACACAATTAGCTACTTAAATATTATGATATTTGAATACGTGAGGTGACATAATATTGTCTATCGCTTCTTAACGGTATATATATATATATATATACATATAGCTAAGCTAAAATAAGTTTATGAATAGTTTTGACGATGACATTAAGCCGAAATAGCTATCAACTACTTAATAAAAAATTTAGAACTAAATACTTTAAAATTTTATATTATCATAATGGAGTTCTACCAAGTAAATGCCAATTCAATCAATAAAACACAATTTGTTTGTACTACTTCTACATGCTTATAACGATCAGAACCAGTTTTGCTTATCACCAGCATTATCAACTGATTTTCTTCAGTTCTCAGATTTCATTTGATAATGCTCGTGATAAGCGGAACCGGTCCTAACCACTGTTAACATTTGGCACAAACGAATTGTGTTTTATTTCAAAAATATAATGCCTTTCCACCAAGAATTGACAGCTTAAAACATTTTTATTATACTTTATAACGATTGATTAATAATAACATGTATAATTTAAGACATCGACTGAGGGTGCTTGATGGAATTTCAATATCAAATTTGGATTATTGAGATTTTGTACACTTCCATGTATTTTGTCACTAACGACCCGGGCATCTTCAGGCACTTTCGGCATCTTCAGGCATTCGAGCACACGAATGGACTCGAACCCGGGTCGTTAGTGACAAAATACATGGAAGTGTACAAAATCTCAATAATCCAAATTTAATAACATGTATGTTGCTTTCCTAGAACATCTCTAAAACTAAATGAGTACAAATATTTTAATTTTAAATAAAAGTTATGAAGTTAAAATAAGTGAGATGATATAATATTGTCTATCTCTTCTAAAGAGTTTAAAATACACCTAAGCTAAATTCAATTTGAACCTAGTTCTGACGATGGCGTGAAGCCGAAGTAATTCTCAACAAACAGAAAATAAGTAAATGCCAATTCAATCAACTAAGAAGTTACAGTTTCAACAAGGTTAAGAACCACTGGTATAGATGGATATGTATATATATATATAAAAACGAAACGAAAAGACCGGTTCCGACCGAGACTCGGGGTCATTATTCTGCGCGAGAGGTTGGTCGGTGGTCACCTCACCTCACCCGCTGGCCGGTGCGCGTCGCGGCCGCTATCTTGGGCCGATCCGCGAGAGGTGGGTGTCGAATGTTTAATTTTACACATAATGAAGGCAGATGTTTTATTTATTGATTGAGTTAGCATTTTTTTTGGTATAACCACATCATGATATGAAAAAATAGCAAACTGTAATACCTAGTAATAAGGTAAATACATCAGTTTTGATTCTACAATAAATATAGTGCTTGGTTGATCGTTATCACGCCAACTTTTTTAAACTGATTTGACTGGATCTATAAGTGTATAGGGCGAGTGTTCGTAAAGCCGTCGTAAAAAGTCGGCCGTCGCCAGTGCTCGGCCTTTTGAGCTTAAAACTTAAATAATAGTGGATACATTTAAAAATACAGATTTTTAAAATTCGTGTAGGTAGTCTTGCCACTTGCAAATGTATATCTGCACTATACTGACCTATATCATGCAATACGCAATTAAAAAAAAGCACATTTTTTTATTGTTCTGTCTACTATCAGTAAAATTATTTCGCGATATTCATGAAGTTTTATAGGGATGGCCGAACACTGGGCAACGAAAGGCCGACCATTGTATTATGGGGGCCGACCGCTTGGAGAATTGGCATTTTTTTGTAAACTTCTATTATTTTATGCTTTGTACAATATTAACTATTTAATTTTCAGCTGGTTACATTACTTAATCCCTGTTTAATGTTGAATAACGGCAAAAAAATATGTATTTATCATTCATTGACTCAAAACCCTTTTTGTAAGTACACCTGTCGCTTAACTGGCCGACCACTGGCGAAATGACCCTACTGATAGTGATAGTGAACGTGCACCTCTGCTGTCATTAGTAAGAAGGCAAATAATGACATATCAAATATCCTGGACAATGAAATAAGAACTGTGATTCCAGTTCATATTTTATGATATTTCACATTCAACTTTTTGGTAGTTGTATTAAGTATATGTTATTTTTAAACCAGTGTGAGCATATGGCCTCCCAATGGAGGTCTCTCAGCATATTTTTTCTAAGAGAGTAAGGATAGTGGGTTATGGCTAGGGCAGAACTAGGGATTAGCTAATCTATTTCGCTACGCTTTGTTGTTAGGAGATAATAAATCCATTGAAAAATAAATTTAGTACTGGGATTCGAACCCGTGAGATCCGTAACCGACAACAACGACGTAGATCACTGCACCACGGAACCGACTCGTTATATACCTATATTATCAATGTTCATGTCCGCTCTTAATGTGTATCATATGAGCTTTTAATCGAGCGTTTCAACAGAAGTTGTTTTTACGCGAACGTCTTCTCTTTTTTCAGCTACGGTAAGAAAAGTTAGCTATTTATCTTAGTTTCTACTGTTTTTAACATCGGAAGGATGGGAGGGATTTTAAAAACTACATACATCTACGTCTAGACTACATAAAGACGTGGCAGAGTTTATAAAACAATCAATGAGTACTTAATTCATATCTGTTGTGTGTTAAGTGCTAAGTGGTGTAACCTCATCCGCTCACGATTGGTCAATTGCCCCATAGCGGTCCATAATCTCTGCGCTTATGACGAGGACTACCCGTCCGCCAAGAACCTGGCAGATATGGTCGCAGTACGGCCCGCGGGCCTGACATAACGAGATTGATCCGCAACTTCATTAATATTATTACCTATAGTCTCCGCGATGTTGCCAGAATACGGAAGGTTAAATAACAAATTGCAACAATATACAACACCAAATTTTAGGGTCATCAAAAAGTCGGGTCCGTGGTGCAGTGGTCAACGTCGTCGTCGAATCCCAGTACGGATAGTTTTATAGATTGATATTTTAATCGATTTATGGATGGTAATGTCTCGAAATTCCCTCTCACCCATACGATCCTTAAAACGGGGTGTAGCAAGAGCGATTATCTTTAGATAGAAAAAGATTAGAAAAAGAGAGGTTAAATAACAGTTCTTTAAGAAAAACATTGGTAGCGGACATGGCTAAAAATATTCTATATCTTTACATCCCTTACATCATCATTATTATAATTTATTATTCTGTCCGGTAGCATTATCAAAAATACCTAAATATTATTTTTCTTTAAATATTTTAAATCAGATACATTTTACTTTCATACTTACGATAATTAATATAAATAAAATTGAAGACCATGGCTTAAAACAGCAAACATCCACTATTTTCCATTTTTTTGTATTGCATTTCTCTATTCCCTGTTTATTACTCCATACAACTGTGCGAAGATATATTTAAAAAAAATCTTAAGTCCCTCAAATCAAATCTAAAAAAATTGCCGCCTTACTACACAACATACAATAGTCCAGACCATTTTGTATGGAAGCAGTAAAGACCTTTTACAACCAAGATATTATATTTTTACCCTCTCCTGAACGAAATGAGCTTTGTGACATTTGCTGTGTGTTCTTAGGGCAAGCTCTTCAATTTTTACGAATAATCAATTTACCAAGGATACAAATTATCAATTAATGATGTTATTTTATAAAGGATTGCTTGTTTGCCTTATGTTCCTTTAAAAAATAAAGCAATTCGTTTTTTACTGCTTTCACATTTTTATCGTGACCGATTTCGCTCATCGCGAACATTATCAGATAGCGTTGGGTAAAGTTATAAAATTACAGTGAACAGTACCAGCCAATACCACAGTGGAGTCACCCTGTTGCTTTATACTTAAAAAAAAATATCATTTGCTATGTAAATGAACCGGCTCTGAGCCCAGAACCGCTTATGTTTTAAGACGCTATCAGCGGCGCCTGTCACAGTAATAAAGCGTCCGGATCTACCCGTAAATCCGACCATAGACGCGGCAGGTGTATGAGTTGTCTTTAATATTATAATATGCCTAGGTATTTCCCTAGACCGCAAAAGCTTCAATCGACTGATACAATTTCAACCGCACAGCCGCAATAAATAAAAAAAAATAGAAAATAAAATATGTTTATTGGGTTCATGTTTTACTGATACAAATAACACGCTCAGAGTTCGTCTTCGCGAATGAAGTGGTATTGTTTTGATTCGATTGTGAAGAGTGTGTGCGTATTCTTCTTCTTTACTGGCGCCAAATTCTTGGGTGAACCTTGGTCTCCTCAATCAGCCTCTACCAATCGCTGACCTTCGTAGGCCTACCTTGATGTTGTAGCTTTCAAACGCTTCGTTTTCCTTCAGTAGTAGACAATGTGTGACGTTTTTGAGGCAACCATTGAGCATGATATATGAGATCGACATAATCACGCGAATTCCACATACGCGATTATACGTCTTTTGCATCTTCGTTGAATACGCACTCAGTTCTGTAGGTACACATCAAAAAACATTACGAAAAGTTTTTTCGTAAAGTATAAACACGTAACTAGCCACTTATACGAAAGTCTTTACCTTAAATCCGAAGTCCAATATCGCGTATCTGTAATATTTCAAAAACTATAAACTATTATACAGCAAAACTTTATATAAAATAAGAAACTAGATTTTAAATAATAGCACTGCATCAATTTTGAAGAATGCAGCCGTTACTCGCAAGTGCGTTTTAAATCTTTGAGACGCTCTCCTGTAAAATGTCATGTTTGCAGATACTTACTGGATTATACGTAGGGAGTGTCGATATAACGTCCGACCCAGGGTATGCATTAAGTTTTGAGAAATCCGTTATTAAGCTCATGGTTGTGCCAACGTCACCAAATGTCATCCTCGCAGACAGATAGACAGACAAACACTTATGACACATTTTTTATATAATTTTTTATACGAATCATAAATTATATCATTGTTTTTTAAAAACGGGGTATAGATACCTGATACTCATCAAAAAAGTCTAATGAAGCATTGTAGATTGTGTAACTTCAACAAATATATAATTAAAGTTGATAACTTTGTTTTGATTGAAATGGCATTTACTTGGTAGAACTCCATTATAATAGTATAAAATAACTAAATATTTAGTTCTACATAATTTTAGTATGGAGTTGATGCCTAATTCGGTTTAACGCGATCGTCAGAACTACTCTATTTCTAGTATCAGCTACCTAATAAAATTTTGTAGAACTAAATATTTTAATATTTTATGCCATGATAACTTTATTATTCCACCTGCTGTGTTACTAAATGTGACACGTGTTTCTCCGCTTTAAGAAGCATCTTCAGACTAACAATATAGCAATTTTTACCACTTAGCTACAGCCCAGTCCATCGAAAATATTAACTTCAACTTTATTATGTGTACGATAATCAGTATTCAATTCTTTTCAATATCATTCTCCACTTTTTATTCACTTTCACAATTTTTTATGAATCCAGTTCTATTTGATTGTTTATCAGTTCTGATCATTACATAAAATTTTGGAATCATGACAAAAAATACGTTTTATTTTAATAAATATAATGCCTTTACACCAAGAAAGAGTGAACAGTCAACACCTTAAAAGTGAATAATTATTATGATATGAAATTAAAGTGTCACGTGTTTATCGTCTTTAAGAAGGATATCCGTACTAACTATATTACAATGTTTAGTTAGTCTGAAGATGCTTCTTAAATAAGCGAAACACGTGTCTCATTAAGTAACACAGCCAGTGGATCAACAAAGTTTTCATATTTAATTTCAT
The DNA here is from genome assembly GCA_022494535.1 of Himalopsyche phryganea. Lineage (NCBI taxonomy): Eukaryota > Metazoa > Arthropoda > Insecta > Trichoptera > Rhyacophilidae > Himalopsyche > Himalopsyche phryganea. The sequence goes on along the minus strand of JAGVSL010000076.1, from coordinate 2,383,577 downwards.
ATTAAAAATGGATTTCAAAGTCGCAAAATTACCGCTGAATCCACCGAAAATAGTTGATCATTATGGTTATAAATGCAATTTGGTAATACTTTGTTTTATATTTCAAATCATAGCTACGATTCACGATCGTTTCTAATATGGAAACGACACATGCGTGTATATATGACACTGATTATATTGATTAAGTGCCTACGCGTCTACGAGTTTAGCGTAGAGTCGTAGACGACAGGTCTGCGTTGTGTGTTGTGCAAGAGGTTGTTTTAATTCTCGCACATGCATCGCACACCTGTCGTTTTCACGGGCAAAAATAACTGTTTCTGTTTTGATTTCCGATATCGGTTTAAAAATATACTTGTCTTGTGTCACACACTCTCAAACTTAATAAGTATACTTGTTCATAAAAATGTTGATTTTTATTATTGCTTTACTCATTGCATACCAGTTACATGGCATTAACGCAACTGTCAAATATTAAGACTATTATAATCATTCCCTTCTGCTAATTAAAAGTTTTGCGTAAATAGCAATTTTTGGTAATTTTAAACCTCCTTGCCCCATTTTTTGAGACTTAAAATCGTTTGTAAAATTTCGAAACATTCATTACAAATGAATATCATTCTCAGAAAAATTGAGTTAATGGCTTTTTCTTTTCAAAATAAAACACAATTTATTTGTACTACTTCCACGTGCTTATTATAATCAGCACCGGTTTTCGCTCAGCACGGGCATTATCAAATGATTGTGTTTTATTTTAAAAATATGATGCCTATCCACCAAGAATTTACAGTTAACACCTTAAAAGTGATGGAATAGTTTTCGCTTTTGTGACATCACATTTTATACAGTATCAACACTATCACAAAACGTCACATTATAAAAAAATGCCCCCCTCATAGGCCGTTTCGTATTTGGGTGGTCCCTTATGAAAATTTAAAAAAAACATGAATACAAGTTTAGTTACCGCTTAACGTAATAAGAAAAATTAATAAAATTTAAAAAATCAGTGGGTAGTTGCTAAGTGCTTCCACATGATTTAAGGAACCATGTTCAGAGACTTGCTCTGTCCAAAAACGTTGGCAGATATTCAGCAGGTCATTTACTTCACCCTGGTCAGCTGACAAGAGAATCGTCTTGACATCAATCAAGTTACTTGTACAGTGATGATGAATTGATATTCTTCTAGTACCCTAATACTTCACAATATATATTCTCCCTATATTGTGAACAGCAGCAGAGACTAGATTCCACGTCTTATTCCCTTTTCAATTGTTTATATTATCAATCAATAGGAAGGTATCATAATTATAAAATAAAACACATTGTACTAATTTCACATTTTTATGGCGTAATGGTCAGGACCGGTTTGGCTTATCAAGAGCATTTTCAACGTCAGTGCTTTATTTTTATACAAGTATTAAATTACATAAAAATTTAAGATGTTGATGGAATTTCAATATCGAATTTGAATTGTTGAAATTTTGTACTTTTCAATGTATTTTGTCACTAACGACTCGTAACCCCGTCATGCGTTTGTTTTCCCAACTAGTATTAAGGGTCGTTATTAGGATCAATCCAAATGTAGTTCCTAGACTCAGTGACAATAATTTGTCGTATTTTATCTTAAATATAAATGATATAAACTGTTTACTGTCTGTCAGTTTGAGTTCATTTGTGTGCTCGAATGCTTGAAGATGCCGAAAGGCGAGACCAGAGTCATTAGTGAAGAAATACATGGAAATGGATAACATTCCAACAATTCAAATTTCATATAAAAATACCGTTTTTTTAATGTAAAATATCGGTATTTCAGTAAAACCTAATGATTCTTTCTTCAACAAGCGTTGAATCTGAAAGAGTTATTCTTGCTGTCGGACGAATTTGCACGAAGATCCGATGAAGATGAGCACTAGAGCACATATTTATGAAAGTCATTGTTTATGATAATTATATAATTTTTCATATCGGTATTTTATGAAATATTAATATATTGATATATTATTTGTCCTGTAGGGCAATTCCTAGTCGGATAACCCGAGTGTATAAAATTATGTACTATAGTTTTCTCGTACTGTACAAATAATCTAGATGCGGCAACTGTGCTTAGCACGGCACTGTAGATGAAAAGGTTTTGATTATTTGACGTAGCTCCGTACACTTTGTCGTATTGGGAATCACCGATCGACCCGTTCGGTGCCAACTACTTATGTAATGAAGAAACGACTTTGCCAAAGCTGAGTCCGTAACGAGAAAAAAGTTACGTGATTCACCGTTGACCCTCCGAGACCCCGCTATCTCAAAATCGTAATTAAGTGGAGTAAGAAAATACATTGTCGTGTAATTTTGTAGGATCGTAAATCTCTCCTCATTAAGTACTTCAATATCGTGCCGTCAGTGAGAACACTCAATATTTATCAATCTGATTTTAATATTCGTATCAATTTGTTTTATAATTAGGCTGGCCAGGTAGTCGAATGGTAAACGGGATTTTATTTACAAAATTAAAATTGGACCTGGCTTGGACAAGTGCTGCGGATGCCCCGGGAGAGCCTGAATCCTGCTTGTCTTTTCTACCAACCAGATGGATTCCGTCGCCCTGGAAGGCAGCTGACGACCTTCCATAGGGTGTATTGGCGGACCTACGGGACGCTGGGATGACCTGAGAGGAAGCGAGGAGACTGGCGGGGGACAGATAAGCTTGGAGGAACCGCGTGATGGCCATATGCTCCGAAAAGAAAGCTGATATGGTTTAAAAAAATATATAATATGTATCCGGGTCCGTGGTGCAGTGGTCAACGTCGCTGGCTTCGGTTTCAGTGCTCACGGGTTCCATTCTCAATTCGGACAGTTTGATAAATTGATTCTTCAATCGATTTATGGATGTCTGTAATGTCTCGAATTTCCCTCCCACTCTTCTGATACTAAAAACGGGGCGTAGCGCGAGCTTCAAGTTAACCACTTGTCCTGTCCTTGCCGTATCCTTTTATCCCCGTTACTCAGTTGATCAACCTCTCTTTAGAGAGAGAGTTGAGCAACTTAGGAACAAACAAGCTTCGTAAAAATACTTATGTTGTGAAACCTCTATTAGGAGGTCATGTTCTCTATATTTGGAAGTGGATATGGTAGAAAAGCATAATTAATGTCACTAACTCACTATCCATGCTATCACAGCAGATTGATAGTCCGACGCCCAACAATAATTTGGTTTTTTTTTCAATAACATAATAACATTTAATAATATTTGACCTTTTCTATTGCATGACGTAATATATTACGTATTATAATATTTAAAAAAAATGTCTTTCGATGTTTAAGTGCTATTTCCGGCGGGGGTCTTAGCGTGTCAAACCCAGTTTAAAAATTCCAAAACTGGTTTTAGGAACCAGCTCGTCTGACCAACCACGTGTATGTATTGAATTATATTAAATACACCTTTACATATACTTATATATAATAATACTTAGCATAATATATTCGATTTAAATAGTTTATTGACTTTACGAAATTGTACCATTCAAATTCTTTCTTATTGTCACTTTAAAGACAGTTACATGGGATATTATAAAGCAACAAGGTGAAAACGAACGAATAATTTATATATTTCAATTATATTTGTCTTCACCATTTAAAAAATACATTGTTAACTCTTAATAAGTGCTTTTAACTTTAATTACACACTTTAACCCTTACAGCGGGAGCCGTTTTTGCACGAATTTATTTTCAGTCAATTGATCAGTTAAAACGCTCACTATGGCTAAAAATAGATCAATTTCAACAGTAAAAAATGGAGAATTGTGTGAAACATATATATTAGTTATCCCAAATACATCAAAGAGTAAACTAAACTCGTCGTAATCTCGCTAAAATAAATCGTATAAAATGAAAAAGTTGAAAATTATTTAATCTACAACTTTGCAAGCAAAATGGCTGCGGCCAGTCTTCGAATACACCGCCAACACGCACACAAGCAAGCGCTTAGCCGCATAAGTATATACAATGTATAAGACTGACGATTAACGTTGCGTATCAGCAGTTCGAAGCTGAAATTCAAAGACTGAATATCGAGAGTTCTTTTCAAAAATATATATCCTTGTTTTCTACTTGCATTTTCATGATCTTTTGCCTAATTTCTCTACCTAAAGGTTTGAACTATTTTTTAAAGCATATATCCACAAGTGTTCCTTCTAGCTTTGCAGTAAATACGAGACAAAGTCTTGGATATGTAAACATGTCCATCGGGACATGAATGCAATTCTCCACATTTTCAATTACCCTTTCTTCTTCTATCCATGTTTGTCGTCTAAATTACATTACCTCTCTTCTTTATCTTTGAATTTTGATGGATTTACGGACTTAAGGTAATGTTTTTAAATGTAGATAGAATCGTATTTTGAATACGAATAAAACTGCATTAAAAAGTAATATTGTGAAAAAAACAGCAGATGGAACCATGTTTACCCAAGGCGACGATAAATTATGCACTGTAATTATGTTGGCATATTCAATCCATTTTTCATGTTTTAAAACTTGCATCCCTTTTCTTTTCGTACACAGATTTATAACCGTGGTTTCTCATTGCCATCCATAATAGTAGTACTGGAAACTCTATCTAGACTTGATCATATTAAACACAAGACGATGTAGATGTGTGAAGTTTGGTGCAGTTTTGCTTTCTTTATACTTTGATATTATCAGTTTTAATGATAGACAGTTAGACACCGAAGAAAAAACTTTGTTCTCCCATTTTAGAAAGAACTGTCAGACGCTGCCTATCATGTCATAATATGTCATATATAACGACGCAGCTTTAAATATGATCAATTGCATAGGATAAAATATCAAATTATTTAGTTCTGCAAAATTTTCTTAGGTAGTTGACAGCTGTATCTTCCTAACTCCATTTTCAGACCCATACTTAAACCTTATTTTAGCTGAACTAAATACACAATATCGACTGTGTTTCTGGCCAATTTATGTAAACCCTCAAAAAATACAAAAATGAGTTATTGATTGGACCTCATTTTAAAGACAACAGAGCAGGTCTCAGCCAAATGATGTAAATGAGAAAAAGAAATTGACCGCTTTTTAGAAAGGAAACATCATTTTACATCGTTTTTAGATTTACAAATTCTGACACAGACACATTATATGTTATTTCATTTTGTCAAATGACTATGGCGAAATGAAAAATTTACCTTACGATAATGGTGGCTAGAAGTAATTATCGTAAAAAAAATGTATTGTTATTTCTTAACGCTATTACGAATACACTAAACTGTCAGTTCGAGTTTATTTGTGTGCTGGAACACCTGAAGATGCCGAAAGGCGAAACCCAGATCGTTAGTGACGAAATACATTGAAAAGTACAAAATTTCACCAATTCAAATTTGATTAAAATTACATTAAGCACCCTCAATCGACATCATAAATTATGGCTATTACTTTTTATTATTTAATGCTAAACGATCTTGCATCGTTTAGTATCTTGCATTCATTGGTAAATGGTATATAGTTTGACGAAGATAGGGACCTATTGTTATATTTAAACATATGTTTTATAGTTTCTACAACTGTTAAATGTACTTTAGAGAGACATTATATATTGTCAGTTAGTTTCACGCTAACAATTTCACGTGTTAATGGCATCGCAATTCTAAGAATAAGCCTTTTATATTATTGTACTAAAGCCTTTTATGGATGTTCAATTGTACATTAACATACGATGTAATATAACCGCGAGAGGTGTTCTTGGAAATTATGTGAGGAAGATCGGAAAAATAATTGTACTGTAAAAGATACTTCATTTTCTTTTTAACCATGTTCGCCTCTAGCCTAGAACTTACGAACTTCTTAAAGAGTAGTTCAATTGAAGCAGTTGAATATTATGAATAGATATCCATTTTATCGACTGCAAGATCAATACACACAAATGTATTATACCTATTCTATTAGCATTTATCGTTTAGAACTCCATTATACTTAGCTAAAAAATAGCATCACATTCAGTTCTATAATTAAAGTTCTGATGATGGCTTGATGTTTAAACAGCCAACTATATGTAGTATGTTGTTCTTGTGCAAGAAAATTCATTTTTGTCTCAACATACAAATGTCTATACGAAGAGCAACTTGTCCTCCCGACTACAAAATTGAGTTTGAAAGGGATTGTTATTATTTTTCTCGAGAACTAATTGATTGTGTAAATAATATGCGACAAAACGTTTTTAAGCCCATTAAAAAAATGTTCAAAATTGGGTGACCACATCAAAACGTATTTTGGCCATGGAAGACGTAAAAAAGTTATTACCTACAAGATTTTGAGACACTAAAAAGGATTTGGGTGAGTTGCAATTTTATTTGGAAGCACTCAATACTCCATTTAACGGTTGCATTGGAAGTAATGAAAAAGAAACACAATTCAACTTCTTAAATGTAGAACTTGGCTTTATCACTTTTTTTTAAATTATTGTGATGTTAGTTGTCGTTTTTTATGTTATTCATATTATTTTGTTCTAATATATTTACTATAAAAAAGCTTAATAACCGTAAATATTTTATATATAAAGTTGTTTCATCAAAATGTATTTTGTCCCTATGTTGTAAATCCCAAATGCACCAAAACAATTTTGTCCCAAATCAGTTTGATTTATAATTCTTGTGTCAAAATAAAAATCACCTTTTTGTTTCATTCTATTATTTTTCTACACTATTTTAGATATGATAGAGTAGTAAACATTCTTTAAAAGGGCTGAAGTAATAAGATATCAGTTTTTCCCTTATTTTGAAAAACTAGTTAATGTGAGAAAAATACGATTTGGAAGAGTTTGCCCTATGGTTGTTTCGCCAGTACTCAGCCAGTTAAGCGACAGGTGTACTTTCAAAATGGATTTTGAGTCAATGAATGATAAACACATGTTTTTTCGCTGTTACTCCATTAAACTGGGATTAAGCAATGTAACCAACTAAAAAAATAGTTAATATTGTACCAAACATAAAATAAAAGAAGTTTACAAAAAAATGCCAATTGTCCCAGTGGTCGGCCCCCAAAATCCAATGGTCGGCCTTTCGTTTCCCAGTGTTCGGCCATCACTATGAAACTTCATGAATATCGCGAAATAATCTACTGATAGTAGACAGAACAATAAAACAAATAATGATACAAAGTATGACAATATAAAGTATATTTTGTTAGCGATCCCCATACAACATGCACTTGCGAAGTAAAAATGTGCTTTTTTTAATTGCATATTGCATCATATAGGTCAGTATAGTGCAGATATACATTGGCAAGTGGCAAGACTGCCTACACGAATTTAAAAAATCTGTTTTTTAAATGTATCCACTATTATTTTAAGTTTTAAGCTCAAAAGGCTGACTACTTGCGACGGCTGACTTTAGGAACAAGCACCCCATGAAGATTTGAAAGTTAGTTCGCGACACCACTCGTTCACTGTGAACGGGAACTTATGCATCACGAAACAATAAACGGTATACTAAATAATAATACTCCACATCCTACCAAAATAGCACCATATTACTCGGTGCCACTAATTACCATTTTATATCCGGATGAAATTATTCACTACTAAAATTTTGCTTGGATAATCGCACATAATATGAACTGCAGGTTCGTTCAATTTATTAACCGGCTCGTTCCAACAGGTAAGAGCCTCTAGATATCCATTACAGATTGCGCATAATATAAATAACTTCATTGCTTTGGTTTACCATCTTAGAATCGTTTAAAATCAAATAAGTGGTATCCTTCGCCAATGATTGATGATCGGCCATTAATCTTATATTGCGTAAGGTAAATTTAATAGTTGATGGGTAGGCAATAGTTTTAATACCTTTAAGATGTAAAGTAAATTTGCATTAGACGGGTGGATAACCCATATTTTTAACGATTTGTAATAAATAAAATATATAAATAAATACCTTGTGAACATTTCTTTTAATATGAAAATATTTGACTTTTTTATGTTTGAATATTTTAATAAACTATCTTGAAGTTTTTATACTTCTAATGTAGTGATTAAAAACTGAAGTGATTTTACAATTATTTGCCATTCCTTTTTTTCACAGAACACAGAAATACACGGACTTACGAAACTATTTTTTGTTTTATTTATTTATCGAAAAAATTAAAATATGTAATACTACATCTGACAAATGTATCATAGAAATGTATAACAATTATATTTATACAGCAACACTACATGTCGGCTCCGTGGTGCAGTGATCCCTCCCACCCATCACTCGTCCTGTCTTAACCATATCCTTCTATCCCTACTCACTTCGAAAAAGAGAGGTTGAGCAACAAAATAACAAGAAGTTCTTGTAGAAAAACTTATTTTGAGATATTTCCATTAGGGCTCCATATACTCCTCCACATTGGGATCGGACATGGTAAAAAAACAATAAAATTTAACTAAAACTTATATTGGAGATTCTTGGATATTATTGTCATTGAAAATCAATTCATTGCCACGAAATAGCCGCCGTCATTAATATTTGATGTTTTTTTTTTCATAATTCTTAAAAGTTACACTGATAAATCATATGAGTTGTTTTATATCTTTCTAAATTTACAAATAAATGTGAAAATTTTGTTCATTTTCAAAACTCGCATTCCCTAACGCCTTATAATTTTCTAAACTAATAATCTCCATTCCAGCCAATGAGAGTGCAGTATTGTACTGTCATGGCCACTAGTGTAGCATGAAAACGGATTTGGTTTTGTTAAAAGCAAACATTGATGGAGATTCTGAGTTATGTTGATACTAGAGCCCTTATATTATACATGTCGTACGGTTCACTGAAATAGTAAGACCAGATATCGATCAATCAAGTTCATTCATTTAAGTTTCATCATTTAAATTAAATGAACAAATACAACATTTTGTCACTTAGAATAGTAATGATGTAACCACAAAATTACAAAAAATGAGTTTAGACCTCAAACACGTTCAAAAGATGTTATTCTATTAGTTTAATAATGGTGCACCTTCATATATACTCCTAATTTCTTTAAAAAACTGTTATCTACCCATATTTAACGATATTTTTCAGAATAATAGTGAAGTACTTGCAATATCAGAATAAGAGTGGAGTCTCCGGACAGACTCCACTACTAAACTAACGTTTAAGTTCTTCAGTTGATTGATAAACAGTTATTAATGCTTGTTATTTGATCATAAGAGCATTTTACAAAACCTTGATTTTCTCAAAACTTAAAAACTGGAGTTACACCATTACTATTCTAAGTGACACTCATCATGATTATCATTATTAATGTATTAATTTTCTTTATTTCAATGTCAAAATATACGTTATTCACTAAATATGACTGAAATTGGCAGTTTGAAATTCATAAAAGTGAGGTTATCTCAAATTTTACACAGCCGGTTTCGAAGTATCAATTTTCAATTACTTCGAGTAACGTTGCGTTCTATATTTAAAAATCCGCACATGGTATTTTCTTTCAAATTGTTACCAGTTTTTATTATTACAGTGAGAATATTTGAGTCTTACGAAAAAATGCTATAAATTTCACCGCTATAGATTCGTTCAGCCCAGACCTTGGTGCAAGCATTATGCATAATGGATATTTAACAATGGCCCTCACTTCCTCGATCGATCACGGGTAATCTCTTCGACCTTTGATTACTTCCGCGAAAGACGGTGACTATTGAAAAAACGTATTATATACAATACTGTGTGCACGCAGTTCTTTTCAACACACAAGACAATATTTATTAAATATGTATCGCTCGCTCACTAGAATTGTTAACAGTTTTGGTCTTAACTAAGTGATCTCTTCGGTGTCAAGTGTCACGAAAACAAATTTAATAGTACTGCTGCATTTGATTATAATTGTATAAATTAGCATAGTTCATAAATTGCATTGCCATAAAGCAGTGCTCCGCAACCGGTGAACCGCGACACACTGGTGTGCCGCGAGACGATTCCAGGTGTGAGAGGCACAATCGTGTGTAAATTAAAGGATGCGAGCGAGATACAACGGCATGCGGCACATGCTCTTGTATCCTTCTTGCTCATACCCAAATTAGGTTGTGCGATAGAGATAGTGATAAGTCCATATCACGCCGATGATATATAGATACATTATGTTTCCTTAAATTATTCTTGTTGTACAATCTGTTTAATTTATAATAATGTTTATATAATTTAAAACATCGACTGACTTGATGGAATTTCAATATCAAATTTGGATTATTGAGATTTTGCACACTTCCATGTATTTTGTCACTAACGAATGGACTCGAACTGACAGTTCGAGTCCATTCGTGTGCTCGAATGCCTGAAGATGCCGAAAGGCGAAACCCAGGTCGTTAGTTACAAAATACATGGAAGTGTACAAAATCTCAATAATCCAAATTTGAAAATGACTTATATTTTTGCACATAATCCCTAAATGTTTTTTTGCAGTGATAAAAGTTACTTTTGTAAATTATACGATTTAATGTATTTACTATTCAAACTTTTAGAATAAAAGAGCCGAGTATGCGTAGCGCTACAATTGAGAATTTTTACGACAGCCATAAATAATTTAATTGAATAAATAACATGTTATAAAGTGGACAAGGTTTACTGAATAAATTTAGTATATAATAAAAATAATTTTTATTTCTTGTTGCCATTTTTGAAAAGGCGTATTTTAAAGAAAATAAATGAAACAGTGCATTTTAAACAATGTAGGTATTTCTTAATTCTTTTTATATTATGCAAATTATTGTAGTTTAATGAAAAATCGTATGCGCATACCCAAAGAGCCATAGTTTGTTGACCCCTTCACTAGTTCATATAATTTATGTTCGTGTTTATTATTAAATTAAAAATACGGAAAAAATGATGAAATTAAATTTGCAATGCATCTTTATTATATAAACAATATTATATTTTATGTTTGATACTCAGTTTCTGTATATTGATAACTCATTATCCATAGAAATGGAAGAGGTGATGCTGGATTTTTTTTGCTTAATATTAATTTGTCGGCGTCCGTGGCGCATTTGGTAGCGTCGTGGGTTATGGCTACGGGTGTCTCGAGTTCAAAACCCGGTGCGGACAGTTTTCAAAAAATTGATTTTTCAATCGATTTATATATTTCTGTTCGTAGTCTGAGTGTTTGTGTTGTCTAAAAGTCCCTCCTCACCCACCCATCCCATTCTCATGAGGCGTAGCGACAGCGATTAGCTAAGCACTATTCCTGTCATATCCCTACTCTCTTCGATAGAGAGAGGTTGAGCAGTTGAGTGAACAGTTCTCATAGAAAAAATCTGTTGAGTTATCTTCATTAGGAGACTATTTGCTCCACATTGACATGGAAAAAAATAATAATTTTTAACAATATATCGATAAATTTATTTTTTAATAAAATACGAATATCAATTTTCTAGCAAAACCGATCTTTAATAAAAACAAAGAATGCAATTAATAAATGACAAAATAAATAAAGATGTTTTTTTAAAAATATTACAATAATTTTGTACTTTTATACTTCTGAAGACATAGAAATTTTTTAGCGATTTCATTAAATGAAAGTACGGCAACTGCAATATGGGTTAGATCTTACGCGTATACATATATTTCCGTCAAAAACGACTCTAGACGGACGTCAATTTTTCAGTCGATAAATATTCATTGTTTTTATTAAAGTTTCTTTAACTCTTTCTTCTTCAGGGAACGATAACCCTTGCAGTAAAAATAATCAAAACCACAAAAAATACAATATATTATTCTCTATATATATTCAATTGCATCAATAATATTTTGTATACAGAAAAGCGTAGAATTCTTTAAAATCAATGAGTTTTAGTAGCAGTCCAATGAAGTTATGCTTTAGAGGGGAAGTGGGGCATTGAAACAAAGTATCACGATTTGGGACGAAGGGGGGCGGAATGAGCAAAAATTTTGACATTATAAAACTGAAATAACACAATTATTGTTTTATATACCCCTTAAAAATATTGAAAGAAAAATTTTAAAAATGTGACGTTATTTAAAAGGGAGGGTTAATGATTTTGTGATGAAGTGTGACGATGTTGGGGGATGAGTTACAAATTGTTAAAATCGCGTGGCTTCCTTTACAGACAACCATTAAAAACTTAGAGGGGTGATTTAGATAAAAATGTGGCGTCATTTATATAGGTGTGTTTAAAATTTTTGTGACGAAATGTGATGAAGGGAGTGGGAGAGGTTACAACTACTGGCTAAAATGTTGTGGTTTTATTTACACACAATCCTTTATAAGCAGTAGTTTGTTAGTTGATGTTTTAAAAAGACTGGTACTAATTTAGAATCATTTTTTTTTCCATGTCTAGAATCAATAGCTAAGATTAATAATCAAAGAAGCAAAACACATTTCACACAGAAAAGAACATTTGGAATTATGAAGCTATCAATTTTATTTTTTATATCGCATATTTTTTTCATAATATCCTTCTCAGGTCGCACATCCTTGATTTTCGGAGATATAAGAAGCAAAGAGCACAATACTACTATAGCAGGGTTTTTCAAACTTTCCCCGTGATGGAACACTTTGCAAATCCTAAAATTTTAACGGAGCACCTTGCTTAGTTTGTATGCTAGTTAATGCATAATCAACTAACAAAACATTAATATTTTTTAAGTAGTCATTATTTTTATAACACAATACTAAAAAAATAATAATGACTTAGATCAGGGGTTCCCAAACTTTTTTTGCTCTATTCCCCTTTTACCGATGTTCAAAATATAGCTCCCGCCTTTCCCAAGATAACCTCAAACTCAAAAGATTCTTTCCAAATATGCATATATGATATATCGTTTTCATATATATTTTTCAATATTACATATTATGTAACATAGAAAATCTTTAATAAGAGTCAGCAGTTCACCCCTAGTGGGGAATTGCCCTCTGGTGACTTCCTGCTATCTTTTATCTGGTGTGGCGTCGAGACTGTTCCTGGACTTGCAGCATAAGAAGATTTTTTTTCTCACCCGCCTCTCAATATGAAGTCAAACATGCTTCGAATTGTTGCAGTCTATAAAACCATTCCAGGATTTTCTGCGGAATATAGTTTGAGAAACATTGCACTAAATAATCCGTACATCTTTTGAAGGGTTGAAAAACTAAACACCAAACAGTCATTGTTAAAAAAACATATTATCTTCCAAACTATCAGCCGTGCAAATGGTTTAAAATGAATATAGCATATACATACATCTCTGCATTCTGTGGCAGTTCGATTCACTGTGTGTGTTATCGACCTCTGATTTATATACGTTACGTAACTTGAAATTGTAATGCGCAAAAAAAGTAAATGGACGTCCGCTGTCTGTTTGATAGTTAATCGATTCCTGTAAACACTTTTTTTGTACCGCGAATACATGTAAGTATGTGGTATATCAAATTATTTGTTAAGCTAACTGTGCTACAATATATTTAAAGCAGGAAACTGTAAATAAGCCATGCGATTTTCTTTTAAATTATTTATTCAAATGAAAAAGAGCGACGACAGTTTTTTTTAATAAAGCCGGAAGACGATTTTCATACTTTAATATATTGGATAAAGTTTGGACGTTCATTTCTTGTGATAAATGTTTTTGTTCAACATGTAAAATAAATATTTTCGATGGATTAGTCAGTAACTTTGTGGAAATTATTATTTATTTTTTAATCCATGTCCGCTCCCAACGTGGAGCATATGGCCTCCTAATGGAGGTATCTCAACAGATTTTTCTATTAGAACTGCTTGTTACTCAGTTGCTCAACCTCTCTTTTTTTTGAAGAGAGTAGGGATGGAAGGATAGGGCTAGGACAGGACTAGTGGTTTACTAACCGCTCTCTCTCTACGCCCCGTGAGGATCAGATGGGTGAGAGGGAATTTTTTTTAGACATCACAAACACACATACTACGAACAGATATCCATAAATCGATTGAGAGATCAATTTATGAAAACCGTCCGCACCGGGATTTGAACCCGAAACATCCGTAACCGTAACCAGCGACTCTACCAACTGCGCCACGGACGCCTACAAATTAATTAGGTACAATAAAAAAAAACACTTTGTTATTTCACTGGTTGTGTAATCAAATGTGACACGTGTTTCACCTCACTGAGAAGCGTCTTCGGACTAACTATCTAGCTATAAAGTAGACATGGATTCTGTGCCTTTTAATCACAAGTGTGATATCCGATTTTCTTGGAAGTTTTTATTTTATTACAAATTAAATTTTAATATTATTTTTTCTGACAATTAATGAAAAATTTTAATAGCTATATAAGATTACTAGATAAATAAAATTATATAATATAAAGATAAATCAGTTTGACCATAGTTTTGAAGATGTCGTGAAGCTGAAATAGCTGTCAACTAGTTCATACTAATATTGTAGAACTAAGATTACTAGATAAATAAAATTCATTTTTTAGAACTAAATACTTTACCTTATTAAAATATCCTCTGTTTTATTCAAAGTGTTTTTTTCAATATATGTTTTATTATAAATCTACCATTTCTATTAAAGATCATAGAAAGTATATTTACGTATCATTATATCGAAGGTATACCTGACAGAACACATTAAGTCAGTTTTTGATGATTTTCTGTTTAAATGTCAAAATTTATGTAATTTAACACTACGTACCGGTAAAATGCATCAAGTCATACGTTATAATGGCTTTGAAAAAGAACAGTTTCAAGTCTTATTGTTAACTTATATAACTCATCGATACCAAATATTATGATGTGTATACCAAACAGATTATTCTTTATGATGTACATGAATCTTTAAAAAAAAACAATTGTACTTGGGAGAAAGAGAGAAAAACAAATAATAATTCAAGTGATATTATTTCAGAACTTATTTTTTGACTTAATGCATTCTGTCCGTATACTTTCGATATATTTACATATATTATAGCAAACATTTTTTCTTTACACTTTTCGGTCTATCAATACATACATACTTAATAATTGCATTATTTGATGAGCTGTGCAGTTATCAGTGCATATCTTTGCGTCTGTGTATGGGTGTTTGTGTATGTTCTATTACTGTGCATTAAATTGCGAATTAAAATACACGATAAGCACGCAGATGTCTTACAAAATCATATTTTTTTCAGCAAAAATTAAGTAAAAATAATTACAATGGAACGAAATCATCGGTAATAATACTTTTGGAAACATTTATTCGACTTGTGTAATTGTAGATTTTTTAACATTTTGGAATAGATCTGCCGGCAACCTTTGCAGTCGACAGCTAGTGAGAAATTATTATCGCCTGTATCGGTGTGTGAGGTAGTCCGATTTCTACGACGTTCGATCGTGTTCTGTCTATCGCCCGTCTCGGTGTATGGTATGATGCGCTCTGTTGGTGTCTCTGCTTTCGTTAGTGTTGGCAGCTCGTCCGTGTTGTTACTTGAATTAATTCGTTTCCCCACAGCTCAATATGTAAGTGTTACTATTACTTACAGGTCGTATAAATAGATTACTTTGTTACACATTTTTTTAAATCATGTCCGCTCCTAATATGGAGCATATGAACTCATAATTAAGGTAGCTTAACAGCAAATTTTATACGACAACTGATTAGTACTCGGTTGCTTAACTTCTATTTTTTTAAGAGAGTAGGAATAGAAGGATAAGACAAGGACATGGCTAGTAGTTAAGTCTTTCGCTACGCCCCGTTTTTAGGACCAGATAGGTGGGAGGGAATTTTAGACATCACAAACATTCATTGAGTAAATTGGTTGAGAAATAAATTAATGAAATTGTCCAAACTGGGATTCGAATCCGTGAGATCCGTAAACGAAGCCAACAACGTTGACCACGACGTTCGTTCTACATATTTAATAGACTATAACGACATTTTCAATTAATTGTCACAGATAGACTTTAAAATTAATACATTTTAAAAATCATAGGACATTAACGTCAAATGGCATAGCTGTAATGATTCGGAATAATTACTATATTATAACGCATCTCACAACACAAGGTTTGGGTACAATGCTCGGTGCGGATAAGTGAATCTGGTGTTCACACGGTTTATAATATTACTTATTCTATAATGAGCCTTTAAACTGAAGAAAATAGTTTACTTTAGGTTATGTATGATAAATATTTTTTAAATGGCGAACAATTTGTGTAGATGTAATTGAGCGATCCTTTCGGAACAGAATTATTACAAACAGCGATTTATTTATCGATGAAGTTGGTATAGGCAGGGAAGCTTATCACCTGGCATTTTCATCGATCGTTCTAGCGTCCTTGAACCACTTATTATGTTTAATGTATGTAGAAATGAAAAAACAAATTAATATAATTTTTTAAAATTTGGATTATTGAGATTTTGTACACTTCCATGTATTTTGTCACTAACGACCCGGGTTTCGCCTTTCGGCGTCTTCAGGCATTCGAGCTCACGAATGGACTCGAACTGACTGTAACTAATTGAGAGAATGGCGAGACACTACGATGGTGTTTTGACACCAATAAACTCTCATAATACTATATTAAATTATCATCAAAAAGTTAATAACACAACTTACTTCATAATAATTAACAGTTTATATTATTGAATTATTATATTTGAATAAAAACATTGAATAATTCAAACCATTGCTTCATATCGTTATATTAACTAATTAATTAGATATGTCGTAAATAAAATATTACTCCTTTATAATAGTTTAGTAATTATAGTAATAAAAATCATGCATATAAAATTCAATATAAAATATAACTGTAAATGATAATGATGTCAAATTTATTGTTGAAAGTTAATTACACAGTGAGTATTTCACGAATATAGTATCTGTTTAGTAGGCATAGCAGAGCGTCACTATTTGTACAGGTTTCTCGTTCATTGTAAATTTCTTCTTTTTTGTCAGTTTCATTAAAATTTACCAAAAATGGTTTACCGTTTCACATATAACGTCTACCGCTTTGCCTCGCTTCTTTGCTTTTCCGTATGTAATTTCCACTCGAAGGCATCTGCGCTCAACCTTTTGTGGCGTCGCATCTGGTTCCAAATTCATAGTAACTGTGCCGTGTATTTTAAAATGGTAGAAAAAGAGCGAGTATTTACTTTGTTTTCATGACAAAATTTACACAAAAGTTAATTTTTTCCGACAGTCACATGGAAAAAAACAGCAGGAATGCAAAACTAAAACAACTATCTATGTATTACGACATCATGCAATCTTCAGAACTAAGGCGTGATAGTTTTTATTGTTGTAACGTAATACATATGAATTTAATAAATAAATTACCTTCTTAACTTAATTTTAATAAGTTCTGCAAGCTAAAAATAATCTGTTATTATCGAAATAAAAAACTGTACAACTTTGAATCTTATTAAAAGATTCATATGCATGATTATATATTTTGTATTATGATATAACCACGGAACTTATATTTTCAACTTTTACTCTGGAAAGTGTTTTTACTTTAAAAAATTATTGTCACATTATAATTATTGGTACAAACATACAACTAAAAATATGTAAATAATTGTTACAACTAGAATTGTGATAATTATAAGAAAATGAAAACATAAGGGTTTGCATTTATTTTAGTAAGTTTATTACGAGTCTAATGTTATCGATGCATACGCGATTCATCAATTTGTCGAATATTACCTTTGCTTACTTGGGCTTCAAGATATATTATGGAACTATTAATGTTTCTAATATTTTACTGAAGTTATATTTAAATCATTAAGCTCAATTTCGATGAAAGACTTATTTGTCTCCAAGATGGTAATATAAATGCTCGCATGCCAAAAATTATCCATCACTGACTCAATCTAACGCCATAACTGTTCTAAGTTTTTTTCTGTATAAAAAAAAGCTGCGCATCTCGACCGGACAATATGTTTTTTAACGGAATCGAAAATAATTATTCGCACCGTCGGCATTAATAAACATGTACGAATGAATATGTTTAACAAAAAAGATGATTTACTAGCAAACACTGGTCGGCCGGAGATTTTATACGTTACTATTATGAACTTTTTGAACTGAGCGTTTTTGCTACGGTTTTTTCGATGATCTGTCATCAAGGCATTCCGAAATTGGCGCCCATTTAAGCATTCTTTAAACGTAATTGAAAATAGGAACAATTTTCGAATTATCAACAACACTTTTTGATTTATTACAGTCAATCAGGAATGACACAACAAATTAAGGAGCTTGATGGAAAAACAACTTAAAGGCATTTAAGTGGTTTTTCTGGACATTATGTATTTAACAAGACTCATATCTTGGTTACCTGCCCTCCAAAAATTATATCTGTATTTAGTTAATAGAGCATGCTATAGTCATTTATGTTGGAACACCTTACAAGCTGTTCTTCCATCTGAAATTATGCGGCCATTTTTTTTACATGATTTAACATGCGGTCATTTTCAAGACATTATTTTTTTTACTGACATATAAAAATACTATTTTTTTCATTATTATAGTAGTTAAATAATGCAAAAATATGATATCCGAAACACTAATCTGTAAAAATATCATATAGTAGCAAGAAAAGTTTTGAAAATATGTAACACTGAATATCTCAAAACAAGCTTTTGGGGGTTAAATGGTTCTTCCACTTTCCACACACCATACTCCTCAATTCTAGAAGAGGCATTATCCTTTCATATCCTTTGAAAATATTTTGAAACGGACAATGAAAGGGAAGAACTATTCAATTTAATAGATGCCCACTTTATTGCAACATGGGCTAATCATATAATTATGAAACGTTATACAGACAGAGAGGGTAGATTTCAACTCATGGAACCATTTTCAACCACAAACCATTTTTACATACTTGCTTCAAGTCTGACAATCATTTGAAAGGGCATAAAATTGCTGTGTTATATAGTATGTCCAATAAGGGCTGTAAAAACCAAGAGGATAGTGGGTGCAACGTGAAAAGATGTTCGTTCAGTATCCTGAAGACACCTTATTGGAGCTCCTCTTGGTGACTAATATGGCAAACTACCAGGGCTTTAATAAAATATTTCCGAATGCAAAAAATACGTTTTTAGAGTTATTTCAGCCGTATCATTATCAGTTGCGATAAAGTTGATTAGGAATTTTACTTCTTAAGGATTGTAAATTGTAAGCAGAAAATATCTTTTACATTCTTAAAATTTCGCAGATTCAAACCCCATAATAAAGAAATAAAACTACTGGATTTAAAGAACGTACCATAATTACTAAAGCATCCCCGGTATGTCTACGTTTGTGTGAAAAAAGCCTGAGGCAAAATTTTTTAGAACTGGAAATTAATAGATTTAAACAAGACAATAATCTCCTTAATGACCAAACAAACATTAATTCATCAACTTTACTTAACTATTACAAGATAATCATATAATTAACAAAAAATTTAAGGCATTTATTTCAATGATTAATTAATGGCACCAATTAAGCTCCTTTTCCAAACACAATTAGCGTCTTCAATAATAAAATTTTAAATAAATATTATATTTGAATAGGTGAAATGGCATAATATTGTCTATCTCTTCTAAACAGTTTATACAGCTAAGCTAAAATAAGTTTATATATAGTTCTGACAGTGACATTAAGCCAAAATAGTTATCAACTACCTAATACAATTTTTTATGAAATAAATACTTTGATATTTTATCCTGTCAAAATGGAGTTCTACGAAGTAAATACAAATTCAATCAATAAAGAAAGTCATTAGATATAGAGATTTTAAGTGTTAATCATTTGTTTTTTTTTTAAAGTCAGTTGATAATGCTCGTGATGAGCGAAATCGCTCCTGATCATTAAAAATATGTAGAATTAGTACAAACGAATTGTGTTTTATTTTTTAAAATATAATGTCCTTGCACCAAGAATTGACAATTAACATCTTAAAAGTGGTTTATCATTTGCTCGATAAAATCATTTTATTAAAAAAATCTATTAATCTGTTAAACTAAAAATCGATAAATAAAATAACTGGCTTTACAGAGAAGTAGGCATAGTTTTACCACTCGACCACGGCGATCGGTAATACATCCGTGTCGTTCTTATAATACTGAGTTATACATTATAACGCTTTGTTGCAATAACAATTCAAGTTGCAAGATTTACGGAATACAAATCCCGACTCGTTTGGCGTAAGGACATTAATTTTATGATTTAGTATAGTAATAAATCGCACATGTTCACCATTTCACCTAATTGAATTCCACATTTTTTGCACTTTATTGGACATAATAATAAAATGACGTCATTAAAGTAACTAATAGTGCTCATAGGAAAGAATAGATAAGACGCAGCAAGTGAACACTGAAGCAAAGTAGCCGTCGAAACAAACTTTTACAAAGTTCATGTTGTAACAAATTCAGCTGTGAAAAGTACAGAATTATTATAAATAAACAAAAAACAATGTAACATATTTCAACTGTAAGGAGTTAACTGTCAATTCTTGGTGGAACGGTATTATATTTTCAAAATAAAACACAATTTGTTTTTGTTAGTTAATGTTTATTACATAATATTCCATTTATTAATAATAAATTATTTAAGTTTAGTGGATCGTAACTTAATTGTAAAATTTTTCTATTTACCGTATCTGTTACTTATTATATTTTTCACCCATAATTGGCTTTTAATCTGGCTTAATTTTGGATTTCAGAAAAGTAGTTCAGATTTGTAAGCGTTCCTTAAAATTATTATCTGTAAATTCTTGTCAATAGTTCTTGAACCAATTGTTTGATATACCGTGTAATTATTCAAATTCAATTTCAAATAAATAGCATTGATAAGATTCACATTTTATCAATTGATAATGTCTGTGATGAGCGAAATGGGCCCTGGTAATTATAAAAATGTGGAAGCAGTACACAATAAATTGTGTTTTATTTTGAAAAAAATAGTGTATATTTATGAGATGGTCAAAACAATCATTTTCAAATGTTCAGTTGAAATTGTTTGTCATGAGCGTGACCGCTCGTGATCATGTCATAAAATTTTGGATCAAGTACAAAAAAAGAGTTTTATTTTTATCAATAATACCTTTTTGACAATTATAAATTGACAGCCACTTTAAAATATATTTTCTACACGAAATAAGTGAAATTGGCTCTGATAATCTTATACAATTTTAGAATCATTATAATGTTAATTAAAACATGTGTTTATTTTTATCTACCTTTCTACCAAAAACTGATAGTATACACCCTTAAAAGCACATAATATAACTTGGTAAATATTTTTTTAACTAAACGCCTGCTCGTTTTGTTCCCGTTAGTATTCCCCACATTAATTCGTAATTAAAGTTAATAACACATCTATTGGCGTGATAACGAAATAGCCATTAACCAAATTTTATAATTCTTGTGGAAATATGTAATTACTTTGCCATTTTTACAAGTAGAAGAAGTGATTTGTCTTGTATTTGTTATATTTTCCTAAAATAAAAACACATTAACCATGTTTCGGACGGCAGTACATACTGTCTTGCGGCTATTAGTCAATGGCCTCATCTCACCGTTTTTTAATATCTCACTCAAGTTATTTGGTAAAAGTAACTCTACCGCAGATGAAAGATGACCTTTCAGTTTGGCCCGGACACCGGTCACGACTCAACTATGAACGTAATCAATATAAACTACCATATTATTTGTTTTAATATGCTTTATATATATACAGATGTCGTAATGGGCGATGGCTGCCGAAAATAACCACAATTGCCAATTAGGGAATGTGATAAGAAAAAGGCAACAAATGTCTGAATGTAATGAGGTTGAATTATTGAAAGCGCAGAGTTTCAAACGGAGCTTTGCAAGCACGTCGTTAGCGATAATATTCGTACATCTTGCTTTAATATTTGAAGAATAATATCGTATCGACTATATTAACGATATCGACTGATGGTGTTTGATGAATCTTTAATATAAAATTTTTAAATCCATCAATTTTTGTACACATCCACAAGTTTTGTCACTAACGAACCGGGTTCAGTTCGACTTTATCCGTGCACTTGCCTGAAAGTGCCGAAGTGACAAAACTTACAGAAGTTGACAAAATTTTAACGATTAAAACGACAAGATTTATTAAGCCAACTTTGGGCCATGATATTGACGTTTTTCTGGAACAAAACACTAAATCGAAAAAATGACAAACTGAGTTAGTTATACCAAAATGTTCCTTTCAAACTCTACCGTATAGAAGAAACAACATATTTTTATAATTTATGATTTTACTTAAAAACAGCTTTGTACAAACAACCAAAATGAAAAAGCTATAGTATTTCAAACATTTCACAAACTTCAATTACTCAAAACTAGTAATTTTCAGTTAGTGTCCTCTTCCTGAACAACGACAATATTTTCGTCTACTGTTATCCAAATTTGATTGCAATTAATTGTAATTATAGTTCATTCTATTTTAGGAAGTAAGGTGTGAAATGTTTTTAAAATAATTGCCCACAATTTTTATTGTGAGTAGTCCATAAATGGCTTTACACGATATTAAGTATTTTTTCTTACCATCATTACATTTCATCACATTTTCTTTTTACCGTCTGTCTAAATAGGGTCACACTTTCAACCTCTCCTTCATTTTAAAAAAAAAGTGCGGTATTGTATTGTCATAGAATATAGGTTAATTATTTAAGTGTTGTAACCTAACCTAATCTAATAGTGGGAACGCCCATCATAGATGACAGTATTAAACTGTCATAAATACTGAATGTCTAAAGAAGCTGTTCTTTAGTTTTGATGGACTGATTGTTGATTGTGATTTGCGTCTCGTCGGAACTGTGTGTCTTGTTTATATACACCGCGGAAGTTTAGTTCATGAGAAAATTTCATACCTACATTTGATATGTGATAATAATTAAACGTCTACGCCTACAGACCGGTCTGGGCTATTATATATAAGATGTGATACGCCACAAATCATTTCGACATATTAGAATTACCCCCTTAGATCAGATAAATAATCTCACTTTTTGAGTTGCTATTTGCTCATTTTTATACAGTAAGAAGGTTAAGACATGCTGCGATATTACATTGTTTCGACTAGAGAATTAATTTTAAAATAAACTTATACAATAGACCACAAATATATATTATATCAACGTATGGAATATGTAATTTTCGGCATAGTTTGTTTAGAAATGTCACTCATTTTCAATATTACCAAAAAAATAATTCTTTATCCGCTGAAATTAAATATGCATCTAGCACTTAATAATACAATTTATGATTATTATTTTAAGTGCGAGCGGTGCAGTTAAAATTTAATATTCTCGATAGTTGATATCTGTTATTCAGATGCAGACAATTTATGTCGACAGTTAAAATATAAAATAGCCTATAAGGCGTGTTCTGCGAGCCAATAATTGTTTGTCCGATTTCTCGCATTCGCCAAAAATGTAGATATGATAACTGTACTTAACTCGGCCGTGAAGCTTGATTTGGAATTCGGCGCTTCATTAAAACTTACCACAAGTTCTGTGAACTCTAATAAAAATATCGTAAAATTAGTATCGTTTACTGTTAATCCTTGGTGCAATGGTATTACTACATTATAATTGAGCTACTGAGAGGTTAAGGCAGCTATCCTTCTGAAATAGTTATTCAATTTTCTTCCGTAATGAAAACTTATTGAGCAGGTTGTCAAATTTATCAAAATCGTAAGGTGTATTTAGTGGTGTATGTACATATATTAAATACATGTTACCATCACGTATACATTTTAACTTTATTTCTTTTAGTCTATGATAGTTTAAGTATATATTTTTAAATTTAAGTAATAGATAAATTTCCGCTCTATCTTTTGAATTCAGGGACCTATAATTTTGATCCAATCATGGCGAGGGAAAAGTGCATTATCTTATTAAGTTTGTTAAATATGCATGAAAATATATAAAAAGCCTTTATAAAAAATACAAAAGTATTTAATAACGACTAACTTGGCAACACTAATAATTTGATTGTTTTGTCATGCGGCAGTTGTAACTGATGGAAATTATTGGTTATTTACAAGATTTTTGCGTTTGAAGAACTGACAAACAATACATATAACTTCCCGGGCTTTCTCACAGATTCGTTTTGAACTATTTAACATTCCGTGACCACTTATTTCTAGTGTATTTTTAAAACAAAACTGTTTGTTAACATACGTACGCACCAGGCGCGTGCGGTGGTTTTATCTTTTTCTCGCTCAATCACATGAAAAGTGAAGGTGCAAGCGAGATGCAAGGGCATGCGGCGCATGCTCTTGTATCCTTCTTGCTCATACCCAAATTAGGTTGAGCAATAGAGATAGTGATAAGCCCACCGCACGCCGATGGTACGCACGTGTTTGACAGTTACTAAGGAATAGTGTCAACCTAGGATAAAACTGGTTTCAATGCACATCACCAAACTTTAATATTTATAAATCAACAAGTATAATACTATCTTTAAGTTAAAAAAATACTTTTGTAAAAATAAATTATAATTGATATTTTAATACAACACTATCTTAACGTAAAAACAATTTTCTGATATTTTAGCAATGGTTATCAAAAGTAGACATGAATTTTCGAAAGATATTTATTTTGCATGAAATGGCAATTGGGGGAATTTATCCTAGACTGAGAATTTTAGTTCCAAATTCGGCGGGGGCCAAGGTTGGTAATACCATATTGACATTTACACATACCGTCTTTTTTCGAAAATAAGACACTGTCTTGCTTTCTTTTTTGGTCCAAAATACGTGCTGGGGATTATTATCGAGGGAGGGCCTTTTAAAGTACAATAAGTAGATTTATATATTTTTTTAAATATTTATTTGTATGTAAGAGTTTTACATTTATTACTTTTACATTTAGGTAAATGATTATGTGTATTTAAATTTAACATTGTCATAATTTATCAAATTTTGAATTCCATTCTGATTTTCCTCCAAATCCATTTCCTGCTAAACCATTGGTCCAAATCTCTCATGGCCTGCAATAACTCTCATTTATTTTATCCCATAAATTCTTCACCCAATTCACAACTTCTTGTAGATTGGGCTTCACAAAATTTCCTCGTTGGTTTCTCACAATTCTGTTTTCAATGTATTCATTAATTTCCATGCTCAAATGATCCTAAAATGACGTTTTAATTGCGATATCAAGTGTCTAGAGATAGACTGTCACCTGCACCGTTACTGTATTTAGACTGCTGCGTTATATTGTTATGTAGTTAAATCCTACACTCAAGATTCCAGGAATTAATTTCGGCACCTACGAGTGCATTGCTTGCAACGAACTGATGACGTAAATAAGGTATTTCTTAGAATTTTTGTTCTATTATGTTTGCAATTCTCGGAAATATTAGGCCAACTAGAGGAAACTAAACTCAACAGCATTTTTTAACGGATTATATTTTTCACATTATTTTAACAAGGGCTTGTTTTTAGCGAAGGGATTATATTCCAAAAAATCATGAAAATCACGCTAGGGCTTATTTTTGGATGATGTATTATTTTCGAAAAAAGACGGTACGAGTAGATTAAACAATTACTGATTTACGTAATTATCTAGCTCAATTATTGTGTTATACAGTGGCAATTATCAATGGAATACCCACCGTAATTATTGAAAATGCAATACAGGTAATTTACACAAGACGAAGATAGACATTGATAAACCTAGCAACCATCCCAAGTTTCAACGGTGGTTGGACAGTAGACAGTATCATTTTCCGGAGCTTAAAAATAAAAACAATCGTTCATTCATGGCTATAAAAACTAGTTTTTGTTACAAAGTTAATTACGAAAATATTAACAATGTGTTTTGTAATACTTCCACATTTTACTCGAACCAGGGCCAGTATCAAAAGTAAAGCTGGTAACAAAATAGTGAAATCAAAACCACAGAATTTCGGAAACTGTTGCGTATATTGAGGTTATTACTTTATCACAATGACTTTCCATCAAAAATTAAAAGTAAATAAAAATAAAAACTACTAACCTACTACCAGACGATAAAACGATTATCAATATTAAACTAACGCACAACATCTTAGTTTAAAAAGGTTTAAGCTCTCTCTATAGCTTTTTAAAATTTGTCAAGTATGATAAGTGTTCTCTCTTGTGAAGACTGTCAAGCTTCTTATGTAGGACAGACAGGTAGATATTTTATTATTACAATTAATGTCTTAAAAGTATTAATTTTTCAGAGTTTGCGAATCATTTTATTGAAAATGATAATAATTTCAATAAAAATAATAACGTAGAAGTACTAAATCGAGTAAATAAAAAAGGTATTAAAAGAGTTTTTAGAATTAATGAAACCATTAACAGTAATTGAGGATTAGTAAATAACATTTTAAACAGAACAGGCGGCTCGCCATTATTAAATTTATTCCCCTTGGGTTTTTCACATTCAGGTGCCAGTAATTGATTTGTATATAGTGTAACAGTGTTTATACCTTACCACCCTCCACACGTCCAGTAGAATGTAATAAAACCCACCCCCACCCTTTTAAGAATTAAAATCATCGTATACCTTAGAAATAAATAACTTTGCAATACAATACGGTTAGTCTGAAGATGCTTCTTAAAGAGGCGAAACGCGTTACGTTAGTGAAAAATCAAATGGAATAACTATATAATAATAAATAATGTAAAATAAATAATAATAAAATGTTGTTTACTAATAGTAAAGAACATTTTGAATAAGTCAAGTGACTCATCACTGTTCAATTTATTTCCCTTGGGATCTTCACCTCCAAACGCTAGTAATTGTTTTTTTAATTAGTAGTGTTCTGGTAACTGTATACTGTCATTGTTAACGTCTTACCCCCTCCCCACGTACCCTTCATTTTTAATTTCAGAATTAGAATGGTTGTTTTCCTTAGAAATAAATAACCTTCGTTAGTCTGAAGACGCTTCTTAAATAGGCGAAACGCGTCACATAGTGACAAAGACAGTGTAATAACAAAGTTACCAATTTTAATTCTATATTATATACTAGTGAGTACCCGGAATGGGTTGCAATGCCACTTAAAGAAAGAAAGGGTTTGTGTTTTAATTCTGTTTATTGAACTGCTTTTGGATTAGACGTCTGGACAGGCCGAAATTTCATAGACTTACCCCGTTCGAGCCCATCATCTTCAGGTCTGGCCCGACCCGAACCCGAGTTTCAATATCACACTTGTTATAACACAATATTTTTGTTTTTCGTCTGGTGCGTACACGAATAAATCAAAAGGTTTTTCCCAGATGTCGCTGTATGTACGTATTTGATTCTTTTTTCAATTTTAGATTTTCAATTTTTTTTCTTCAGAACTCTTCACGGTGTGTGCACAACAACTCACCGAAGTTTCATCGAAATCGTATGAATGGTAAAGGAACGCGTAAAGGATAAACAAACATTTATTTTATATAATATTTCCCGGCATGATCACAATAAGTCCTTCCTGAAAGTTTCGTCGCGATCGGTTGAGTAGTTAAGGAGCCTATAAGATCCGGACAAACCAACAAACAGACATTCATTTTTATATATGTAGATTAGTGTTCATAACGGTGCAATCTAGTAACCCTGAAGTAAAGCTAGAGTACACTCTGTACAACTTTGCACTCCGGCTCTAGGATTTAAGATACATACACGATATCCATTCACTGCTCTAGGATCACTGGATCTATACATACTAATACACTGGCGCTCTGAGTAATACAGAAAGCGTATCAGGGTAGTAAAACATTCGGATGTTATACTGCATATACTCTTCTTTCCACTCGTCTTCCCTTTTCTACTGAAAATGTGTGAATCATGCAAAGCGGTTTCTCAGTTTCCTGGATAATTTATTGACCCTATATATTTCGTCGTTGTTTTGGAAGAAGACGTCAACTGAAAAAAACTAGTTTTGAGTAATTTTACTTTAAAGTTTTGTCACACGTTTGAAATGCTATACCTTTTTCATTCTGTTTGTTTGTACATAACTGTTTTTAAGTAAAAGTATAATTTATAAAAATAAATGTATTCTTCCGTATGATGCTTGATGGAATTTCAATATCAAATTTAAATTGTTGAGATTTTGTACATTTCCATGTATTTCGTTACTAACGACCCGGGTTTCGCCTTTCGGCATCTTCAGGCATTCAGTCAGTTCGAATGCTCATTCGTGTGCTCGAATGCCTAATGATTCCGAAGCGCGAAACCCGGGTCGTCAGTGACGAAATACATGGAAATGTACAAAACCTCAACAATTCAAATACGGTAAAGTTTGAAATAAGGAATATTTTGGCATAACTAACTCTATATGTCATTTTTTTCGATTTAGTGTTTTCTTCCAGAACAGCGGCGATATATCATTTACAGACTATGTATTAAAACATATCTCTCATTTTTTAATGTTTTGTAAACTGTCCTTGGAACGTATCACGTATCCGTGCAAAAGGAGACTCGGGTGCACTAAAAAAAAATCATTGTACAAGTTGAACATATAATTATTACATAATAAAATATTTCCATTAAAATATAGTATGCATTCAATTAAAAATCTAAAATAATTATTTATTTAAAAGAAGTTCTCTCATCACACAAAAACACCGGTGCCCAAAACCATATTCCGCCGCGAGCGATACATTGTAAATCAAATCATTTAATATTGTTATTTATTTTGGTATTTTTTACGGTTGGTCTGTCAATCAATCTATGGCGGAAATTATGTGCCAGGCGTTTTTTTTTTAATAATTAATTTAATTAATTCAGGCGGTGCTGAGTTCATCATGAATAAATCGATTTTAATACATGCAGCCATCCGCAGTACTGAAGTGCCGTTAATTCTGATTCAAAATTTATTTACAATACATTGGTAAATGTATATTCAATTTCTCTTAACGCTTCTTAAGAATATGTACGATTTAATGAAAACAACTATATGTACCACAGTTTACAATTTTTCTTTAACCCGTTCCTGCTGAGCCGTTAAAAGGATATTTCAATACCAAATATTTCAAAAATTAATTCAGTATTGTTGGTGTCAATCAAATTTGTGGAGATTATCAGGGCAAATCAGGCGATATCTTAAAACAGTAATTAGGTTGTGCACAAAAGTTTTAACACTCTTATATTTTTGAGTATGAATCAACACACTGAAATCTGTCGTCTCAACAGTTGATACGTTAGCAGTCAGCGGTATAACAAAGGGTGATTTTTTCACAGATAAGTGTATTTACCTATACGAAATAAGTTCTAATTTGTACTGATAGCAAATTGAATCATTTATATTTATGAGATGGTACTTATATACAATCTACTTTCATTTCAAAGTCAATGCGAGTAAAACCAATGTGCTCTTCTTATTAGCAGAATCAAACTATAGGTATTTATAATTTAAAGAGCTCGCAATCCGATTAGGGATAGCTGGAGCAACATTTAACTCAATGCGGAAAGTCTGGGACTCACGGTTGTACTCGGTCAGAACCAAGTGCCACTTATTCAACGCATGCATCCTGACAGTGTTGCTTTACGGTTGCGAGTCATGGCACCTCACCAAGACACAGGGTAACCGTATACTGTGCTTTGCAAACAGATGTTTGCGGCGAATACTAGGGGTACGGTGGTTTGATTTTGTCAGGAACTCGGAGGTAAGAGAGCGGACGGACCAGCCTCTTATTACGTCCAAAATAAAAAAAGCGACGATGGACCTGGCTTGGACACGTGTTGCGGATGCCCCAGGGGAGACTAAATCCTGCCTGTCTCTTCTACCAACCAGGTGGATTCCGTCGCCCTGGAAGGCCGCTGATGACCATCCATAGGATGTATTCGGCGGAGCTACGGGACGCTGGGATGACCTGGGAGGAGGCGAGGAGGCTGGCGGGAGACAGAGAAGCTTGGAGGAACCGCGTGATGGCCATATGCTCCGAATAGGGAGCGGATATGGTTAAAAAAAACTTGTATACTTTAATTTTATTAAAAAAAAACTGTCCTTATTAATAATCAGAATCAAAATATCAAAGTATTTAGTTTGATATTTGTACGTGATATAATCGAATTCCACCACGTAAATGCCATTTCAATCAATAAAGTCAGATGTTCTTTCAATATACGTTATTGGTCTCTGTGGTCTGGTGGTAATAGCTTTGTCCTAGCGATCAGGTGGGTGTTAGCTTAATCCCCAGCAAGTTCAAGAACAGATTTTAATTTGTGATCTTGGACATGAGTGACTTATAGAAATAAAATTCTCGTCGAGTTAATCTCCAATAACTTTCCAATTTTAGAAATATTTGCTGCATTGGCTGTCAGCTGTAAATGCCAGATATATATATATATTTTAATTTAAAATAAATCGTATTATTGTCGATTTTAATCAAGATAATTCTGTTTTTGAGGAACAAAAGACCCTGCAATATATAAGACTCGGGTTATCAAATAAGTAAAGGTTGCGAGTGAAGATTTTATATTTTTAATATTTGTCAGTAATTGGTGGGTTTTGGGGCTATAGTTACTTTATTTGCTTCCGAGCACAGTTTTGAACATTACGAAAAACTTAACAAAACATTTAGTTAGCTTACAGTGAATAGCTAAACATCGTACAAGATGAATTGATAGTGGAACTTCATTGCTTAGATTCCAAAGCTTCTCTGAGCTCTGACAAGATCTTGGGCTAACAAATTGTACGCATTAAAATCCTTTCAACTGGGCCATGCCAATACGATGGATGAGTTTCTCGGTCTCGTACAAGATGGATGGATAGTGTCGAGTAAAAGATGACGCTTAAAAAATGCTGCTCTGAACAAAACTTGACGTAGACTTGGGCTGTAGCGTCAAGAAAAAGAAGAATTATTAACAATTAAATATTTACCGCATAACCGGTTGATCTATGTATATTGTAAGAAAGATTATTTGTAAGCTTCTGGAATTTAAAAAAAAAACCTGTTGTTGAATAGTTTCGGAACTGATTCTCAACCAAAATGACGTTGCAACTTTTCTAATGTAAGCAGTAATTACCAATCACAATATTCTACTGGGAATCCATTGGAATATGAAAGAAAAATTTGTATTGATGGGCAAATAGTATTTATTATTCACCTGTTGTGTCGTTATTGCGTCACATTGCTCTGATTCTCAGACATTTTGACACACAAATATCATAGAGAAACAATAATTACGTAAACGCACTATCAAACACTTCCCATGCTGATGAAAGATCTTCCGTAGTGGGTATGCCAGAACGGCAAGTTTTTATTGCGAATCTGAAAAG
Organism: Himalopsyche phryganea; assembly: GCA_022494535.1. Lineage (NCBI taxonomy): Eukaryota > Metazoa > Arthropoda > Insecta > Trichoptera > Rhyacophilidae > Himalopsyche > Himalopsyche phryganea. The sequence continues at coordinate 2,352,364 of JAGVSL010000076.1, read as the reverse complement.
TGTGTGACTTGAAGCTTCCTCGATATCAGTAGTCTGACATAACGTAACGCAACACACAATTGAGAGCAGGTCGGAAATATTATCAGGATGTCGTAACACGCAAGGGTTTGTCTATTCTTGGTGGATTAATAATATTATGGTGGTGGCTTGAAATTTTATGTTAAAACTTCCCAATTATTGCTTTTAGCCGTGGAACCCTTTTCCATTGCATGTACAGTAAAACCTCTATTATACGAAGTTTTTTAAGCCAACACAAAATTTAATTTTGACAAGACCGTTAGTAATTTCCATTAGCGCAAATTTCAATACGCAGAAAATGTTAAGAAGAAGATGTCACCGATTAGTTAAATTGCGATGTGAAATTTTAAAAGATGAGGAAATAATTAAGGAAACATCTGCCTCAGATGAGCAAGATTAAGGAGAGGAAGAGCAAATTCCCGAGTGGAGATATGTTGATCCTACAAAGTGTGAAGCTTTCCAATGCTTAGACGTCTCCATTAAATGGTTTGAGTCGCAGGAAGAATGTAACACGAGAAAATTTATGTCTCTTAAAAATATTCGTGATTTGGCAGCTTTAAAAAGAATAGCTACCCTAACTTAACTTTAAATTAAAACTGTATGAATAAAAAATATTCATACTAAATGTACTTTTCTTTCCCTCACAATTTTATTTATATTTTTTTGATTATTCGGACTACCTTCATCCCCAATTAGTCCAAATAATCGACATAACCTACTACAACTCAACTCACTTTGTTAAAAGAATCCGTGACTAAGTGGAAACTATTAAAATTGTACTAAGTTAATACTATCTAATACAAAGTGCAATTATTTATGACCATATATATTATATAATACGTAGATATTGAAACTATATTTAGAGACAGCGAAACGGGCTTTAGGTACCAACTAAATCTTTATATCTCATTCCCGCATTTATTCTGGCTAATGTAATTTTCAACTTGCATAACATTGAATTGAGTTACACAATATATACTAAATATTTATGAATACTATAACTGTGCTCAACGCAAGATGGTGGTTTCATAATATGTATGCTTTTAATTGGACTAGTTGTTAATCATTAATTCCACGCCCATTTCCACAATCTTAAGTAACGTAACAGAAAAGAATGAGGATAGAAGCATCGCTGACAATCACGCCCTGCAAAAAACGGGCTATTATACAAATCGGTTTAAAAAATCCAGTGTTTGTAGTTATCGCAATATGAAAGAATGATAAATACGTGAACACACTAGTAGGGATTGCAATAACGGCTTTACCGAAACCGGAATCCCGGCGGTTTTTTAAATGCCGATATTCCTGTTGTCAAAAATGTCACATGCCGGTATTACAGTATATTACGGTATTATTTTTTAATAACTGTTCATTCAACAGGCGTTGAATCTAAGATGGCTTTTTCTGCATCCGGATTAATTTGCACAATGATCCGATCAAAATTGACAGATTCCAGCATTGATAGACGAGCTTTTTAATGGTCATATTTTATTATATATTCACCAGGGTACTCAAAGTTTTGCCTAACACCACCACGGATCTAAATTTTTTTTACAGGGTGTATTCCGCAGCCTGCCGGCCTATTATTCGTGTTTCAGATTTTTGCCAGGAATGCCCGAAGAGAAATATCTCAAAACTTGGTTGAATATACTTTGTGTGTAGGAATTCAAACCATTTCGTCTCCCAATGTGGAATATATGTCGTCCTATTAGAGGTATCCAACAGAATTTTTTTTATGAGAAAAGGAGCAGCGGTTGAAGGATAAAGTCAAGACAGCACTAGTGATAAGCTAAGCGCTCTGGTTATGTCCCGTTTTTTTTTTAAATATGTCCCGAGTGTGAGGGAATTTTAGACATCAAAGTCATCCATGCCTTCGAAGATAAATCTATAAATCGATTGAAAAATCAATTTATGTAAACTGTCCGTACTGGCATTCGAACCCGCGAGATCCGTATCCGAAGCCAACGACGCTGACCACTGCACCATGGACGCTTACGATATCAATATTTTTTAAATAACAGATTTGATTTATTCGTATATATTGTGATCCTAATTTGCCGTAATTAATATTAATTTTTATTTTTGTAATACCGGTATTGATATATAGGTATTGCAATCCCTAGACACAAGGAACAGAAGCGAGAGTATGTCTGTTGGGTGACGCAACGCTATCCGCAATGTGAAACAAAAGACAATCATGTGAAAAAGTTTGGAACACTTTACAGCCAGTAATAGTTGCGAGACATTTTGTTTTCAATATCCTCCATTGTGGGTTATAAAAGCCACGCCGTTTCGTACTTCCTTCAATTCAATTGAGCGAAGTCCATGACTCTATGGCTATTTTATCCGACGATGCTTGGTTATATAAAATATATTTGCACAATTGCCGATCTTAATATATACGTATTTTATATTTTGACTATTAACTGTTAATCCTTTTTTGACAGACATACTACTTACGGTGATTATGTCGACTGTGGAAAAGAAAATGGACGTAATCCACACGAAAAAATATTGTGTATAACTCACACAAAACGTGCGAATACACTATATTTATATACAAATATTTAGTATATCGACTGTGGAAAGGCAAAAGAACTTATCCCTCCGTCTTTTCAAAATATTCTTTTTTCGATAATCATGTCTAAAATTTAATACACGTTTATTTTGGACTATGCGACACTGTCGGCGTCCATGGTAGAGTCGTTGGCTACGGTTACGGATATCTCACAGTAAAACAGTTTTTATAGAAAAATTCGATTGAGATACCTCCATTAGGAGACCATATATGTTCACCGTTGGGAGCGGACATGGGAAAAAAAATAATCAATTCTCTTTTAGGAAAATTATTATGAGATATGCTCCATATTGGGAGCGGGTATGGATTAAGCAAATACACCTTATGTGAGTTATGACAATGCAATGACGTAATTTCAAGACTTATTCATACCATATATTTTTTACACAACACACACAACTAAGTAGAAACATAAATACACATATACATCAATAGCACCGGCGCCGTGCCGTTAGTGAGTTCTGATAAGATGATAGTTTTATTTTTTTGTGGACAGCAGTGTTGTGCATAATATTTTCGATGATTTCGGAGGTAACTTAATTTTAGTGTGATGTATGATTATTATCAATTTATCCACTTTTTAACCAATGCTCAACCAAATCTAATCGTGGCTACTTTATTCCAGTGCATGTTCCAATTTTAAATATTTTTCAACTGACAGTGTTGTCAGCGATTATTAGTAATTGTTGTATTGGTAAACAAGAATTTTTTGAATTGTGGATATATGAAAGAATATTTTATAATACGTATTCAGTTTATTAAAACTTCATTCGTCGGCGTCCGTGGCGCAGTTGGTTTCGTCGCTGGCTACGGTTACGGATGTCTCGGGTTCAATTCCCGGTGCGGACGGTTTTCATAGATTGATCTTTCAATCGATTTATGGATTTCTGTTCGTAGTCTGTCGAGTCCTCCCTCCCACCCATCCCATCCTCACGGGGCGTAACGAGGCGATTAGCTAACCACTAGTCCTGTCATAGCCCTATCCTTCTGTCCCTACTCTCTTCGAAAAGAAAAGAGAGGTTGAGCAACTGAGTGACACGCAGTTCTCGTAGAAAAAATTCTGTCAAGATACCTCCATTAGGAGACCATATGCTCCATATTGGGAGCGGACATGGAAAAAAAAAAAAAAAAAAAAAACTTCATTTTTAGATATGAAGGCAATTGCGTATATTTTGCTGGTATATATTATTGCGTCAAGAAAAAATACACTGCTTTTTATACTACCAGTCAAATTTATCTCAAATTGCTATCAAAACGGTAAAATAATAAAAAAGAAAAAATTACTAGTCATTTTATCATCAGAAACTTAGTTCAATTATTTCATACACTTCATATTCCGTTCTAGAAATTGCGTATAATTTATGCCGAGCATTGTTCTTGTGTATTTTTTCTTTGCTTGAGTCGAGTTAAACAAAATTACTTATTTCAAGCAACATTGTGTGTGCCTGCTAATAATATACCGCTAATTTTTCCACATTCCATCGTTAAGTATGTATTTTTACACAGTTTAATAATCGGCTGACCCACCGTTACCCGACATGTCAGTGGCAAAGAAATGCTGGTGGAGCCAAGGAAGCGATGGGTTATCGAAGAGAATAGGACACATTTAGGCGGTCGCAGATTTAATATACTGTGCAGCACATCGTAATAATGTGAATTGATGAAATTCGTGCAAGTTTTTCAGGTAGAATATAATCAAAAGTATTAGGAAGAGTCCACTTTATTGAGCTTAATTTCTCTCATATTTTTTCCTGATACTGGACGATGCTATCTCTATACGTTTAGAGCGCCGAAGGTAAAACGTTTTTGAAAATCTTATAAACCTGTGGGACGCCCCGTATTGAAATTGAAATATTCAATATCTTTGACTTTCGTTAATTTATTGTGATGATTCATTTCGAACCGCCTGAGTTCGAGCTTCTTCAGTTCTTCGATGAGCTTCTACGTTAGTGGCACGTCGGGATTGTGCGGCTTCCGGAGTTTTTTGTGATAGTTGTTGTCTGTGTGCCACGGCATCAGCATCTCGTCGGAGCTTGCCTAGCTCTCCATCTCTACTGTCGCTCACGACGTAATCGCAAATGCCGCTGTTCTTTAGTTTCCATACTGACAGACTGATTCTTATTAGTATGTTTGTTTGTTTACCACAGGATTTGCGTCACGTCGAAATTGTGTGTATTGTTGGGTGTGCATTGTATAACATACCTACATGTGATATTTGATGATAATAAAACGCCTACAGACCGGTCTAGGTATTATATACTAAATTAATATAAGTAGTAATATGTATACTTCTGTAAAAATAAACCACATTTTTTGTACTTCTGTCATAAAAAAAAATGTAATAAACATTACCGGTTTCGCACATCGCAAGCATTCAACTGCAAAACAATTAGTTGATTAAAGGATTATGACAAGAATTTACAGATAATAATACAAATTGCAACCTAATACACAGATCAAATGTTTACGATCTCTTAAAAATAAATAACTACTAAACTGTAAAAAAATATGTACTATATATAGAAATGACCTTGCTCGAATAAATTTTTCGTCAGTTTAAAATGCTGGCGATGAACGAAACCAGTCGTGAGCATTATAAAAAATAAGTATAAAACCTTAAAAATGATACATTGTATTATTTTATATCACTATCAATAATATAAATATACAAAATGCTAATAACAGCCACTACTTCTCTTCTTCATTTAAGGAATTTAAACTTTAATTAAAAAGTCAGAATCAAGGCTTACTCGATATCTTTAATCATTCTCAAATGATGAACTAAACACCTGTCAATTATGGCAACATCGCGAATGTAAACAATTTTTAATTTCATATCATAATATGACGAGTTTCGATTTTTATGCATAGAAGGCCTGGCTTATACAGTCGTTCAATCAACAACAAAAAAATATCCATATTCTAGTTAAAGTGAAATTTGGCACATGCCGTTGAAGTATCCGATAATTGTAACGATTATTTGATTCGAATAATGACATTCAAATTTCTTTTTAAAGAAACTGAAATCAATTTTGATTTCACTGTGTGCCACATAATGCAGGTGATACATTAAATAAAACAATCTGGTATAATTCTCGCTATCATTCTTTCAATAAATGAAATCATTTGCTTTCAAAATATTTGCGTTTTTAACAAGCCAGAATATTACGAAGCACTATTTCATAAACTTTCAATTAAATCACTGCTTCTTAAACGTTCATACTAAAACAATACAGTTTTAATAGTTTTTACACATGAATTATAACACAAGCAGAATCTCCCGACATTCTCAAATAAATCATTCAAATATAGTAGTCAGTGTTTGTTGTAAAAATGATAAATAACCATTTTCAGTCAATTTCGGTGGTACAATTCATTTTGGATAAATGTAGAATATGCATCAGGTAAGATAACACTTGTGTAACATTTTTTAAATTTAATTTGACATCAGCATTTTTATTATTTTTTCGCTAATAACGTTTAATTTATTGAACACAGCTCGTGTTGACGTGCTCCTGAAAACATGACCCAGAAAGTTTAAATATGATGCTATTGTAATCATATTATAATGTAGATTCACCTATAAATGGATTTCATTAGACCAAAGTTTAAGTCAGTAAAAGTAACATAAACATAACATGAAAATATATATATATAAAAGAACAAACCATCACCTTATTACGTCCAAAATAAAAAAAGCGACGATGGACCTGGCTTGGACATCTGCTGTGCGGATGCCCCAGGTGAGCCTGAATCCTGTCTGTCTCTTCTACCAACCGGGTGGATTCCGTCGCCCTGGAAGCTACTGATGACCATCCATAGGATGTATTCGGTGGAGCTGCGGGATGCTGGGGTGATGACCTGAGAAAAGGGAAGAAGACTGGCCGGGGACAGAGAATCTGTGTGATGAACATATACTCCAAATATTGAGCGGAAATTAATGAAATTAAGCCAAGGAAATTGAATTAAAATATAAATATTACAATAAGCATCGTTTCATAAATAAATTCCTATCAAATTAAATATGGGAATAATGCTATTAAAACAGGTAGATATCATTTGTGTTATGGAAGTGTTGTTACTGGAATTGCACAATACAGCGAAAATTCAATTCAATAACATCACGCTTTGGGAAGCGTTAACTTAGAAAGGTAGTGGCCATTATGATGATTTCAATCTTGGAAGAAATAAAGCGATTATCATTCGCATAATTTATTATTGTTACGTTATATTGTATTTATATTTCGGACATGCCCGTCTATTAAATTTTATCAACCTGAGCTAGTAAAATTAATATAGAATGTGGCAAACCGTAGGAATAATATATCATAGCTGTGAATATGAAACAGTTTTGCAACAATACGCAACTTCGGTGTTATAATACTATATATTATTTGTCTTTTTTTGTAGCGATGTTTTCATCTTTATTGTTTATTTATACGTCAAATAATAGTGTATGCTTTTGAACAAATTTAAAAGTTACTTTAAAATTACAATAATGATCTATATTAGAAAAGGAACAAAATACTTACTATTAGTAATAGATATTTGAAATACAAGTGTAATGTTGTATTTAATTTGACTCAGAGCTGTCAATGGAGTGGAGTTCTGTCAGAAAAGCAACAATCTATTCATACCGTATCTTTGATAATTAATTCTTAAAAAAGCGAAACGCGTGTCATACTTAAGTTATACAACCAATGAAATAACAATGTTTTTTTTAACCATGTATACTTTAAATATAGAGCATTTGAACTCCTGATGGGACATAAGAATAGAATTTCTTTTGCGATAGCTGTTGTTCAACCATTTCCTTCAGATATGGTAAAGGTAGAAAGATGAGACTAGAAAATAACTAGTAATTAGTTTAATGCTCCAACAACGCTGCATTCTTAGGATTAAATCGGTGGTAAGGAATGTAAATTTTAAAGACATCCATGCGTCTATTGTCGACTAATCGGCTTTATAATAAAGATATCAATTATTATTCTATATTGAAGTTGCACGTATTTCTCTCAGTTCATGGTCAGATAAAATTGTATTGGTTTTATATTAAAAATGGCTTGAGTAAATCAACAAAAACTACTGAATCTATCGAAAATACGTGGCATGCTTCTAACTGCATTATCGGATCTATTGACAAGGCCAGATGTTAAAAAATATCTTAATTTTAGACGAAAACATAATACTGATTTACCTTCTAATTTCACGCCAAAACTATCTACACAAAATACAATTTTCTAATACTCATTGTCTTAACCAATGGTCCACGTTGGCCAGCTGTCGTCACAAGCCATGCCGGAAATCCGAAACCGGCAGCCTCGAAGGGAAAACATTCATTAAACTTTATTACTATTATCCGAAGTGAAATTTTTTATGCAAACGGCGATTTGCAGGCGTCCGACCGAGACCTTCTCAGCTTAGCAGAGTGGTCAACGCGTTAAATTTCGCTCACGAATTATTGTGAAGATCAATTCCCAATGTAGCGTAATGGAACGATTATTATGGGAATCCGTGCGTTTATGAATAGCGATTTTAATGAGATGCGCTTTCCATAGTTCTTTAAAGCGAAAACATTGTCTACTGTTCAATTATGTGGCATCTATACTTGAACTAGTGGTCGCAGCGAAGTTTGGATTTCATTAATATAAAATTATTTACTGTCAAACGTGTCTGGCAGGACGTTAACAAAGACTGTTTTTCTAATTTCTGAAAGAAACTATGATATGTCGGCTTTAGTATCATATCGCGAAATCTCCGTCAATGCTTGTTTTTGGTAAATCAAGAAATTCCGTTTATATGCTACAGTTACAAATGCATACTTTGATACAAATAAAACTGTGGAATAGACGATTATACCATGATGTGTAAACAAACACTGCTAACCATCATGACAGTACTATGCTACACTCGCATTGGCTTTAATGGAGATAACTAGCTTAGAAAATTATATGGCATATAATATGGGTTTTGAAAAGTAACAACATTTTAGATAGGAGTTTATAAGCTTAGAAAGATATTTTAAATGGTATTATTTGCGTATGGTGGAGATTATGAGTTATGATGGTATGATGTCTACTCTCATATATCAGCCCTGCACAGTGGCCTTTCATATTATCTATTTCCTTCATATATTCCAGAATAATAATACCAAACTTAAGATTATTTGAACTAAAGGATTTATGCAAGGAAAATAATACTGACTACATTCATCAAATAAAAGTATTCAATTATTATCATAAATTATTCGTTGTGTGATCTGTAACATGAAGAAATTACTTGGATGAGTCAATTTATGAATTGCAGAAGTGAGTCGAAGACATTCTTCCTTGAGGATAATTTGGCTTTCTTTTAAGGCATGTTCTGAAGCATTTATAAGGTATTTAATGCTGCACCAGTCCATCTCCGCTTTGGAAGATATTCCTGAAATCTATAATAGTCGGACTTATGAGTAAAACTCAATGTTTGGTCATTTTACGATAAGTAAGAAACACATTCCAAATATAAGAACGCTTCAGTGGAACTAACAGCATAAGTCGCAGATGCTGGCTTAAGCTGAGGTGCTTTGTCTTCTCTCTCGATGAAGCAATCAGTGTAATTTGTAGGTATAAAGTTTTCATGCATAAGTTATTTTAATGTTGAATCTGAAAACTATCCTAGTTAGTAGTGAATGTTTTCTTAGCTAGACTCGTTTCAAGATGACATAAAGATTATCTTGCACGTGACGGTGTATCTACAACCAAAACATTATCAGTTTTCTCCGTCTATTTAGTCAATGTACAAGTATATTGACCAATTAACCAGGTGGAAATCACGTAGCATATTATAATATGCATAATAATTCAATACAACACGCGACATTTGATGATTTTTTAGCTTGTAATGTTATATTGTTCACAATATGTTTAAAATGGTGGCCGCGTGTGGGATCGCAGAGGTCAAAGACGTTATATAAAATGCATTCTACCGAATTATATACATATAAGTGTACTCGGAACATAACTACGAAATAATTCTATACTATCTATAAACATTGTTGGCAATAACCTTCTAAGTAATTTTTCAATTATATTAAGAAGAAAAAAAAGAATCGTGATGTCATTAGTGACTGCTTACTTGCTAAAACAGAGGTAGATTTCGGTTGGCATTTTTTGTATTAAAATTATTACTGTTTGGCGTAGAAAAAAACGGCTTTTAGCTAGGTCGGAAATAAGACCACTGATTTATTGACAAAGGTTTTATAATTGAGTTTGTTATCAGTATAATATTAAATCAAAATTGATAACTTAGTTATTCCACTGGCTGAATTACTTAATGTGACACGTGCTTCGCTTCTGAAGCATCTGCAAGCTAACTATATCGCAAGGATATTTATTTCTAAGGTAAACAATGATTCTAATCCTAAACTTGAAAATGAAGGGTAGGGTGGGTTTGTTTCGTTCTACTGGACGTGGGGACGGGGTAAGACATAAACGATCATAGTACCAATTACCATAACATTACAAATTATAAAATTAATTACTAGTTTTTAGAGGTGAAAATCCCAAGGGATATAAATTTTATAGTGGTGAGCCACCTGTACTTTTTAAATTATTATTTACTAATAATCGATTACTGTTAATGGTTTTATTAATTTCTAAAAACTATTAACTATTCATTTTAATACCTTTTTTATTTACTCGATGCAGTAGTTCTACGTCATCATATAGATTCGGCAGTTTTGATTTCTGTATAATTACAGCAAACTTTTTTTCAATTTTGTCAACAAAATATTTTTAATTAGAGCGTTCGTTATGTTTAATGTTAGATCCATTAATGGAGAATGAGTGGAGGATGAATGCTTCGGTTAAAAAAGAAATATGAGATTAAACTAAACGAATATTTATAAATATATCTGTTTTAAATCCTATATTGTGTTCTTATTAGGGATTATAAAATCACAGAAATTCTTACTTTTATTCTTTTAAATACAAATATATAAATTGTTTAAAAATCAATGTATGAAAGTATCAACCCCGTGACCTCACAATCAAAAAGATAGTCAAAAAATATTAAACCGACTTTTTTAATTGTACTGATTCAACATATATTCCAACTAAATTCCTGTATTTGTAAAAGTAAAAATTATTTTACTGCTTTAAAGTATAATCGTATTGCAAGCCCTGTAGTACATTTTCACTCAAAAAATAAAAAATAAATTTTTCATTGTTAAACACAAAACCAAAAATTAAATTCAAGATACAGACAAACGTAATTATGACATATTCATAAATGCTTTTTTTGTTCTATAAGGAATTCAAAAAAAAAATGGAATGGAACGATTTATTTATGTTCGTTTGTTTTTATCCTGTTATCTATGGCAAGAAATAAGTCTCTGCTATTGCGAAAGTAAAAGTGTTTGATTTAGCGAGATATTCGCATATATACCTTTGCATAACTGACTAATTATCAAGACTGCAGGCAGTATCGATAAATTACCCAAAATGTGCAACGGTCGCAAATCTTATTGGCATAGCGACTGCAATCATAAACAATCGTACAAACCAAAATGCCATTTATATAACCCTAATGTTTAATATTATACTATAATAGTAAGCTGACCATATTTCCTTTAGATTAAAATGTGACGTAACGTGACGTTGGGAGGGAGTGGAGGGGAGGAAGAACAGTTAAGAATAACTATTACACCAATTATGTATTCAATATGTAAAAAAACACAAAGCACTTTAAAGTATTTCATTTCATGATTCCGTTTATCTTAGAACAATCGAAACTTGCGTAATTATAATATGTGGGATGTTACAGTAAATATGTGCCGCCGCAAGCTATGTTTGTTCGAACATAATATATCCAACTCTGGCAATATATTATATTATAAAACATTCACATAATTTCAATGAGTTCAGTGGTAAATTTGTGGGAATTAATTTTATAATATTAATTAACATTGATAACTTTTTTATTCCACTGGTTGTGTAATTATGTGTTACACGCTTTTGCCTCTTTAAGAAGTACTTTCTGATGAACATAATCGTAAGAATTTTAACTATACCAAAAAAAATTAATATTGATCTACATTTAGTTGTATAAAGAGAATTTGGTTGTACATTTTCCATTTAGACACACAAGAGCAAAAGACACCTCTGTCCTGAAAGAGCTCCAAATACAGGGCATTTTTGGCTTCATTGACCGCAAGCCTACCGACAATCTCGAGAGACTCATTATCATAGGAAAAACCGAAGGCAGAAGGGGAGTCGGAACGGCCCCAACTCGCTGGAGCGACCAAGTGAAGGAATCCACAGGGCTCTCCTTAGCGATGTTCGTCAGAGCAGCGGAGTGCAGGGAGCGAGTGGCGAATGATCGTCAAAGGAAATGGAATTGTTGCGGAAGGCGGACGTCACAACCCTCACACGTGAGGAATACGACTAATAAGAAGGAGAAGTTAACACTGTCATAATAAAGTCCTTTTTCAATAAACAAGCCGATACAGAAATTTACTGTCTCTGATGTAAACACATAAATTCTCTCAAATTTAGTTTAATACCAAACAATATGTTGACATTCAAACACTACTGAAAAATGGGATGTATGTTCAAATTTGGATTATTGAGATTTTGTACACTTCCATGTATTTTGTCACTAACGACCCGGGTTTCGCCTTTCGGCATCTTCAGGCATTCGAGCACACGAATGGACTCGAACTGACAGACAGTAAACAGTGTCTAACGTTTATATAGAAGATACAAATACGACAAATATTATTTACGAGGTAAGATATTATACGTCTGAGAGCCACACTGATACCTGAGTTAACATTTCGAGAATTGCTTTAATCCTTATTTTGTAAACAACCCATTAGCAGAGTGGCAAATTGCCGCTTTCCAACTTCTTTTAGAAATACCGGTGATTTTACAATTATAATAGCATTGTGGGTTTCGACGGGATGCAATTCGACGAAAGGGTAAATATATACAATCATTAAGTGACATCTGTTAGGTGTTTCAACGTATAGGATATAATAACGGAGAATTAGGAAGGTTCAGCTGCTCATTCAGAATTGGCAAGGAATTTAACTGGGCTCTATTGATTTCCAAAATTTCTTGATAAAATAATTTATGATCCTCCATGTTTTTATGCAACAGTTTAACCCCATCATCCGCATTAAACGTATGGTTCTCCATTAGGAAGTGATTTGCGAATGTCGAAGTTTCTTTTTTTAATCTAAAGGCAGCTAAATGTTCTGATACCCTTATATCTAATGTACGTGTGGTTTTACCCACATAGAAATGTTGGCAATCATTGAATTGTAATTTATAAATACCAGATTTGTTCTTAAAGTTTACTCTATCTTTATTGTTAATAAGTAATTTGCCTAGAGAATTATGTATGTTCATTCTATGTAATAACGTATACCTATTAAATCGAAAATCTGTTGTGTGTTGCCAATATTCAAAATAAACAAAATATATTTAAAATTGTAAAATGTGTTCGTTATTCAAATAATAATTGATAAAACATTCAAAATGGCGTGTACTCGTTTTACTGTATACAGAAATATTATAAATAAAACTGCGAAAGGTAGCACAAGATTGATTAGATCATTTTTAGTAAAAAATAATTTGCAATGTTCGCAAATCTTCTTCTGACAAACACTTCAATCATAATAATTTATAACATAGTACCCCATTGTCTGTTGTGGTTTCTCACGGCTGTTCTGTGTTGTATACCGTTTCATTTGACATAATGCAAATAATATGGCGCGAAATTAGCATCCCGTTTGGCGGGAAACAGCCGACGCCATATTGTTTATTAGGGACGGTGGATGCTAATTTAGAATGGAGTAAATTAAATTTCGTAACGTGTATCTAAATTTTAATGATTGTGGCGAGTAAAAGTGAAATTTGTTCGGATTATTGTTTTGTCTCAACATTTTTTTTTCTAGACTTTAAGCTACAATAAATGTGTGCCATGGAGTTAGCGTGACGAAAGGATAATATTTAGGTATTTACTTTCGTTTGAATTAAGCTGTGTGGACATAATGACAAATCGACATGCGAAATTGTATGTCGTGGGGATATTGTAGAAAAATCTAATTTGTAATATGAATTCTATGGCGATTTTAAATGTTTTTTTTTGCCATTAGATGAAAGGAAGAAAGTTGTACAACAGGAAAATCCACTTTGATTTATTTATAGAATAGTATTGCGTGTGCTATACACCGTTTGAAGTTGAAGACCTTTTGCCTGAATCCAAATTTTTCATTTCATTGTTTTCATTAATTTACAAAATAATATGTACCATCGGCTTGCGGTGGATGTTTCTCCATCTCTACCACACAACCTCACTTGTGTATAAGCAAGTAGGATAAAAGAGTAAATGCCAGCATGCCCTTATATCTCGCTTACAACCTTCACTTTACATGTCGACTATGGAAAGGCAAAAGGACGCAACCCACACCAAAAAATAATGTGTACATCAAATCACGTGTTAATACACTATATTTATGTATATATAATATATCGACTGTAGAAATGCAAAAGGACGAATCCCTCCGCCTTTTCAAAATTTTTTTTCGATAATCACAATGTATATAATTTAATACACGTTTTGTATGGGCTGTACACAATATTTTTTGTGTGTGTGGGTTACGTCATTTTGCCTTTTTAGAGTCGATGTGATTGAGTGAGAATGTGAAAATTCACTGCACCCGCGTCTGGAAAGTATATTTTTTTAAAGTATTCATTGAAGTTTCATGAATGTAGTCTTATTAGTTTAAAAATAGAAGAATGTGGTTTTCCGAAACCAAAAGGTTCCCCACCCCTCTACAGTTCTATTTCGATCAATCCTCAAATTGTATTCTCCACCGATGCAGCGGAAATTGCAATTATATTCAATTTCCCGTTTAAATGACGAATTGATCTATCGAAAGTATGTGTTAAAATTAAATACCGTTTACCATTATTGTAATGCAAAATAATTTGTTTTACACAGCGGGCCATTTGCATATGTCTATAGCCTTGGGCAAAGACCTTAACATATATTTTTTTTTCTATGTATAAAAGGACGTGCCATTGTGCGGCCGGTTTCCACCATTATAGTGAAAAAAATATAATAATTACATCTCGGCGTACGTTTATGCATATTAAAAACTTTTGATAGCCGAACACTTGTTTTAATTTTATATTCGATACCCATTCGTAAGGTCATATTTTTTGTTGTTGTTATGTTTGATGAAGTAGTTCCTCGCGAATATTTCCTTCTTTATATTGCAACGCATGTAGCCAGAAGCCACTTTTCATTTCAGTATTGGGTTGGGTTCCATTCGATGCATCAATCTTTTCCTGATAGTATTGAAGCTCTATCAAGTAAAATTCAACTCAATCAATCGACGTTTATTAGAGTTTTAAAAGAAAATAAGCAAATGTCATTAAAACACTAGTAAGTGACGAATATCCTCGTATCATTTTTCATTGAAACGGAATTTAACATAATTTTCCTTTTGTGGTTGGCAAAATTGATCGTCTCTCGTATTTGCATGTCAATTGGCTTCGTAATCCGCTGAATACCTTCCCACGCACGCTCACAAATCCTGGAAACGAGTGTTTGTAAAAAATGTACGATTAGCAAAATAAGAGTCGTTTTCTAATTCAATCATTTTACTTTTACCGTGTCTGAAAACGGCGGTCGAACGACTATGGTAAACAAGCCATCTTTTATAATTCTTCATTGTGAGTTTATATTCAACACAAGGAGAGCGGGTATGGGTGTAAAGAACTTAGAAATACCAAAATTATTTCTTAGATCCTAAATGTGAAAATCATTTGTGTCGCTACTTTTCAAAAGCAGCCATATCCAAAATGGATGAACTCGAGAAAAACCACTTTTTAGTTTCTTCGTGTACATAGTGACAATGTTGGAAGATTATAGAAATACTTATTTACTTGGTATTTAATAGCATTTGGGCCATTTTTAAAATGCAGAAATATTATAAGCAAATAGGTCGATAATAATTGACAAAAAAGCGAAAATACCTAGATATGGCTGCTTTTGAAAAGTAGCAACACATTTCTTGTAGCAACACACAAAAAAGAAAGTTCGACATTCGCAAATCACTTGCTAATGGAGAACCATACGTTTAATGCGGACGATGGGGTTAAACTGTTGCATAAAAACATGGGGGATCATAAATTATTTTATCAAGAAATTTTGGAAATTAATAGAGCCCAGTTAAATTCCTTGCCGATATTGAATGAGCAGCTGAACCTTCCTAATTCTCCGCTATTATATCCGATACGTTGAAACACCTAACAGATGTCACTAAATGTGGAATGATTGTGTATATTTACCCATTCGTCGAATTACATCCCGTCAAAACCCACGATACTATTATAATTGTAAAATTACTAGTATTTCTAAAAGAAGTTGAAAAGCGGCAATTCGCCACTCTGTTAATATGGTGTTTACAAAATAAGGATTAGGGAGATTCCCGAAATTTTAACTCAGGTATCAGTGTGGCTCTTAGACGTATAATATCTTACCTCGTAAATAATATTTGTCGCATTTGTATCTTCTATATAAACGTTAGACACTGTTTACTGTCTGTCAGTTCGAGTCCATTCGTGTGCTCGAATGCCTGAAGATGCCGAAAGGCGAAACCCGGGTCGTTAGTGACAAAATACATGGAAGTGTACAAGATCTCAATAATCCAAATTTGACATTTCTTGATGTTTATAATAACAAAAAACAATTCCTGATGCGACTTCAATACTGCTGTTAATTGAACGTTCACCAAACAAAACGAATGGAGTTCTTCTGAATCGTTTCACCCATACACCAGACTTCAGCTAACAAAATATTTAGTAAGACACTGCTAGATTAAATGTAGCAAGGTTATAATTACTCGGTATATATTCACCTTTGCAATAAATAGATGAAATGAAGAGCTCTCTTCGCTCCCAACGTGGAACACATGGTCTCCTAATGGAAGTATCTCAACAAAATTTTTCTATGAGAACTGTTTGTTACTCAGTTGCTCAACCTCTCGTTTTTTTTCGAAGATAGTAGGGATATAAGGATAGGGCTAGGACAGGACTATTGGTTAGCTAATCGCTCTCGCTACGCTCCGTAATGATCGGAGGGGTGGGTGGAAGGTTTTTTAGACATCACAAACACTCAGACTACGAACAGAAATCCATATAATCGATTAAATGATCAATCTATGAAACTGTCCGCACCGGGAATTGAACCCGAGATATCCGTAGCCGTAGCCAACGACGCTGCCAACTGCGCCACTGATGCCGACATAAATGTAAATTGACCACTTTTTGGAAAGGAAACATCATTTTACATTGGTTTTAGGTTTAAAAAATTCTGACTCGGCCACTTGACGTAAGCCACTATTATATCGATACTCCTTTCGTATAATTCCGTATCTGCAAACATGAGAATTTACAGTAGTGAATTTCTAAGATTCGTAACGCAACTGACCATATAATGTTTTCGATAAAAACAGTTTTTACTCCTGAACAATTTTAAAAGTTACATCAATTGTCCAAAACAACCATCGAATTACATTCAAGGGTTTCGTTTATTCTTTTCCCCACAGTAAGCCTTTGGTGGACAGTATGTTTAGTTGGACATGGTGGTACATGGTGGTCAAGACTCTACAACCTTCCTAGCAATAAATTCGATAATAATCTCAATCTACCTCGCGATAATGATGTCAATCTTTCAAAACTTTACACTAAAATATAGATAAACACTCATTCTTCTATTGACGAATAATGCGCTCGCAGATTAACGTTTCGCGTGCGCTTTTATGTAACAAAGCGTCTAGTCAAATAATATTGGGTACAGTAAATCACTTCATTATTGCAGCGCTCAACAACCGCCGCGGGACGATCCCAGGTGTGCCGCGGCACAGTGCATCCAGAATGAGAAAAAATTAAAGACATTCGATAGCCAAGATCTCCGCTTAAATTAATCTCGTTGAAACAAATATTGAATTATTTCGATATTTAATGAAAACATTGTATTATTGTTTGCACCAATAGTGTAACTGCAATGATGAGGAATAAAATGGGGCTTGTCTCGTGCTTCAAACAAAAAAATCGTACCGAAGATGTTACACATTGCTGCATATATTTAGAAGCATTGATGGCGGAACATCCCCACTGTAAACAATAAACAAAGAACGAATGTGTCAAATAATACACATTATCAAATCATCTGTTGTCAAGTGTTCCATTACTTTGAAAAGGTAAAAGTGTTTAATTTGCTGTTATCAAAAAATATAGTAACTACTTTTTCGTATTCATCAAATAAAAACAAATTGATAAATTGTAAGTTTTGTTTATGAAATTTACATATTTTGGTTTGTAGTTTGTGCCGTGAAATATTAATGAATGCTTAGGTGTGCCTTGGGTGAGAAAAGGTTTGCGGAGGACTGCATTATTGGACCAGTGTGAAGCAGGCTAATAAATTGTTGTGATGATAATATCAACACATACTCCAATGAAAGTTGTGATTGATTTGTTTGATAGTGTTGGCTCATAATTACTTATGTAGGTTAAATCGGCGGCGTAATAATTAAGACTCGGCTTTGATTGGCTATCACCTTAACCAGCCATTGTTGGTATTGATGAATTGAATGAAGGGTGCGTTTTTTTCAAAAATGATTTTTCACTTGAATAAACTGAAGTTTGCATTTATCCACCACTTAACCTCGTATGTATTTTCATTGTCACACATGAACGTCATCGTTTATTCAAGTTGGTATTAATTACATTATTGATGAAGGGTGCGTGAGATTTATCGTGGAAATATTGAAATCGTGGACATACTTTCACTTGAATAAACTGAATAAGCGTTGCGAATCATAAACGTACGTAGAAACTTAAGTTTATCGAATCCACCGAAAGCAATCAGGAAGTGGTTACACCCAGCGTGCAAAATTATTTAATTAGTTCAACACAACATATTTTCATTGACAATACACACATGAACGTAGTATTGTTAATTTTTATTCAATGTTAATATTAATTACATTATTGAATTTGTATCCAAGAGTGTACGTGATGCTTTTTACTCTACTACTTCTTAAAAGATGTGCAATGTTAGTAAAACCATCTATTAATTCAGTGCTTCCCAAACTGTGGTGCAGCAAAATATTCCAGAAGAGTTACAAGTGTTTATTCACGATTTTATTCAAATTTTTGTCTTTGATGCGATTTCAGAATGCAGGTTTATAAATATATAATACGTAATGCCAAATAAGGTTTTGGTAACTAAATTAATTAAAAGTTTGGGAGGCACTGTCTTAAGTCATGATCACAATGAATACCAAATACCTTAAACAAAAAATACCACTGTCGAAACTCTCCACATTTTATGCTTTGATATCAGATGTTGTAAAAAAGTAGATATTATAAAATCTGGTTTCGTTCAAGGACAAAGCACTGTCAATTAATATTAGAACTTTGCTGTCAAATATTTGAAAAAGTCTGTGCTATTAGCACAGACTTTTATAATATAATAATATTATCTTATTTTAAGAAAAATGAGATACCGTCTGTTATTTGGCGCAATGTTTTTAAAATGAAACGAAACAGACATTTGGATCTTACTAAGTCCGAACATTTGCTATACTGAAACGTATCTTAACTTATCTAAACGAAGTGATAATAGCATATCTCACATATAAGGTGAGAAGTACAATGACGAACATAATATGTAATTTGGTACACTGTTTTGTATTAAGATTTTTCTCTCGTACTTGTTGAATGAAATTTAGTAAGCTCCAGCTTCTATGTTTGATACAGCGTTGCCTATGATGACTTACAAACAATGGTTAATACAATATTTCGCAATATCTAGCAACACTAAGACAATGAAAAACAAAATGGCGAAGTTTAGGGTGACATGAGAAAAAATATAAGTATTATTTATTGTTATTCGTTCACAGTTGCGTAATGATTTTTATCTTTACAATATTGAAATCGTGTGGCGAACAAACATTGAAGGATTTATGTTCAAATTTTTTGGACAACCGTTTCTTTAAGACAAAGTGACGCTGCTAATGAATTTGCAATAAAACATTAGATACGCAATAATAAGCTAATTTGTAATATTTATTGTTCTTGCGAAAAAGTGAAAATGATATATTTTACAATTAAAAAAAACCGATAAAGTTTTAAAGCTTTAGTGGTTTATATTCATTAAATTATTACTGTATTATAAATACGTCGTGCTATGATTACCATAAATTTGGATAAGTTTGTCCATCGGTCTAAGATTGGCCCACTACATGGAAAAAGCTACTGTTATAATACCATAATAATACTAATGCCATATAAATATTTTTTAGTTAAGCAAAGGTATTGAGTAGCATCGGTGATGAAAATATGAATTAATGTTCAACATAATTTGCTTTATTGTTGAATTTGTAAGCTGTCAGTTTGGAATAATAAAACGCAATTAAAAAACTTTTCTTGAAGTAAATTGGATTAGCCATATTTTCAATTTTTATTACTAATCTGTAAAACAAACGCTGTATATTTTTTCTCATCTCAATTATGTACAGAATATATGAAAGCATAAAGAAAAGTTGCCAAGACTTTAAAATCACTGAATTTTTAGTATTATTTGTATCGTTGGCCAAAGTTACCCGATTTCTATGAAAATTTTTCCCATCTTGTTTTATCTGTATTTATATATCAATTATAACAATAAATCTATTTACGTTGATTAAATTTCATCTTAAGACATTAATTCATTTCTATGTAGAACAAAGTCTACTATTAAAATGTTATGGACCTCTTGCAAATCATTCTTTCATTTGATTTATGTATAATTTGTTTGTTAATCAGTATTTTCTTGTCTCAGTTCATGAACCATCCGTTTTATATACCGTCATTTTTACACTCAATTTTATATAAATAAGCCTGTTATGTTTGTATTTTTATCAGTTGATAATGCTCGTGATGAGCGAAACCGGTCCTGATCATTATAAATATGTGGAAGTAGTACAAATAAATTGTGTTTTATATTTTAAAATGTTTAATAATGAGAAACCAACTACGCCAGTTGCGGAGTTCTATGAACCTGCCGGGTCCGTGGTGTAGTGGTCAAGGTCGTTGGCTACAGTTACGGATGTCTCGGGTTCAAGTCCTGGTACGGAAATCTTCATAAATTAATTTATAAATTTCTGTCCGTAGATATGGATGTTTGTGATATCTAAAATTCCCTCCCATCCATCCGATCTTAAAAACGGGGCGTAGCTAAAACGATGAGCTAACCACTATTCCTGTCCTAACCCCATCCTTTTAATCCCTACTCCCTTCGAAAAAGAAACGTTGAGCAACTGAGTAACAAGCAGTTTTGTAGAAAACTTCTTTTTGAGATACCTCCATTAGGAGGCCAAATTCTTTACACTAGAAGCGCACATGGTATAAAAAATAATCACATAATGAGCGATGCAGATTATAATTATTAAATCCAATTTTCTAATTTATTATCATTTGGTTTATAATAGCATATCTATTTACTTACTTCATATTTTTCTATTTGCATTTTCAATGAAAAACAAAGTTCAGACATCGTCGATAGAAATTCCAGACGCCACCATAGACAAAATTGATCGAACACGCACAAGCAACGTGACAAACTTGTCGGAATCGAATCTATCTTCGAAAACTATCATTATTATTTTGTTATTGTTGCACTATTACATGTAAATTTGTAAAATTTATCTGTAACTTACTGTCTTCCATAAAGGACTATCGAGAAGTTGACTCGAAACCGTTGATTAAATCCTGATTGTATAAAATGCTTCGAAATGTAGTTAATATGTTTTAACTTACGAGCAGGTATGATTTAAAAATACAATTACATCTTATGATTTATGGTAAACAATACTGGATTAATTATTTACCTTCAATTTCATTGCATGTAATTTTTTTCGTGCGTATACTGACGCCATTTTCGGCCCTGAACCCGTCATGTTTTTACCCCAGAAAGACCCGCATTCAATCTCGGTAGCCAATAAATAGGCCATGATGATAAAACAACAATCTGGTAGTCATAGAGTTATACAATCAGTAATGTTATACTTTGTTTCTTGCATTGTTTAATGCCAGTGTTTCCAGCGCATTTTTTCCCACAAGATGGCGACGATTGCGCACTGCAAGTGTTGCCACATCGGGGAACGAAAGTTAAATTGACAGTGGGAACTTTTTTCGCGGGAAAACAATCATTGACGCTTAATTTATTCCGCGACGGAATTGCTATGGCGACACTGAGAGTTCTGCTTAATTGCTGTAATGTTGCTTAGCTTTGTTGTGCAATATATCTGTTTGCTTTGTTATGTTGGCCATTCTGATGTCTAAGAAACAAATTGACAGGATGAATACATTTATTATACTGCGTTGAAAAGCTGAAAAGTAACGTATTGAGTGAGATAATGGCAGTATTAGTTGCCTGGATAGGCGGTTACACAACTGGTACTGAATACTCCCGGAAGAAACCTTGCTAACCATGCTGCGCGTTATATACAACCGGAATACAATGGACAGAATATCAATTTTAAAAAAGTACTAACAACCCTGGTTTTACTTTTCGGCATCTTACGGCATTCAAGTGTACGGATAAACACGAACTAAGAGTTAGTAAACTATTCTGTAACTGTCAGTTTGAGTTCATCCGTGCACTCACGATGCTGAAAAGCCACACCCAGGTCGTTGGTGAGAAAAGTTACAGAAATGTGCACATTTTTTATTGAAATTCCATCAAGACCCTTATTCGATATCTAAAATAAAAAAAATACGTTGAAAAGTTTTT
Organism: Himalopsyche phryganea; assembly: GCA_022494535.1. NCBI lineage: Eukaryota > Metazoa > Arthropoda > Insecta > Trichoptera > Rhyacophilidae > Himalopsyche > Himalopsyche phryganea. The sequence continues at coordinate 2,329,932 of JAGVSL010000076.1, read as the reverse complement.
TTTTAGGAATACTACACACGCATCATAATGCCATAAGTCGTCATCGTTATAGAAGGCCTGAAGAAATACAGTCTTGTAAATTCTCATGTTTGTAGATACGGGATTATACGTAGAGATTGTTGATATAATAGTGACTTACATCAGTGTTCCCCAACCGGTGGTCCGCGCCCAGTGCCGGGCCGCAGGAACTTTCCGCCGGGCTGCGAACAGTATGCCAAAGAAATTCGCCATGAAAAAATATTAAATATAGGATTTTTTTCGCTTACACGTTTACTTGTATTTTTAGTTATTGTTAAATAATAACAATTGGTAGGACGATACGAAACGATGGTCGCTGCTTTGCTCAGAATCGACAGTCATAAATCTTCTCAGGTACACTCAGGGAGAACGAAGATATTTGCTCTTGGATATCGAACCTAGATGCAAAACCCTACCCAAATATATTTCCAAGAATTTCGTATGTATATTTGTCATGATTTAGTTATGTACATCTGTCACAATATAAGATGAAAAAAATTACATAAAAAAACATTTTTATTTCAGTATTAGTGGTACGCGAAAACTTTTCCTTTTTTTAGCGGTCCCCAGGTGTAAAAAGGTTGGGGAACACTGACTTACATCAAGTAGCCGGGTTCAAATTTTTAAACCTAAAACCAATGTAAAGTGATGCTTCCCTTCCAAAAAGTGGTCAATTTATTTTTCTAATTTGCACCATTAGACCGAAACCTGATTGTCGTCTTTAAAATGAGATCCAATCATTGACTCATTTTCGTGTTTTTTGAGGGTTACATCAATTGACCAAAACACAGTCGATATTATGAATGTTGTTGAAAATTACATAATTTAATAACTTTAATGTTAATGAAAAGCATGAGGCACTAATTTGGTTTAAATATTAGTAACAATTTGTTTATTCTAAGGGCTTATTCAAACCTCAAAACTATTGTATTCGGAACAAAATTAAATTATACCATCTCCGTGACTATTGAAATACTTTACCAAAAATCTCTCAAAATTGTGTATTATAGCTCATAAATATTTTTACCAAGACTTCATTTAAATTTTATTGTTTTGGTACGAAAAGCTCGTATACACTTTAACCAACAACTTTCCGCTTATAATAATTAGTAATTGACTGCTCGAATTGCAACTGTGCCTTAACCGGTTCGCTACTATTTATGACAGCATTAAAATATCTTGGAGTTAACGTACTTTTTACCATATCGATAAATGGCTACATATTATGGAGAATTCCTTACTCCCACGCCCACTATCTAATAAGAAAAACAAACAATTTACAATGCTGTGCACTGCAACTAGTAATCTTTTATTTAGCGGATTCGAAAATGACCCACCATTAGCATCGATTGCATTAATAAATTGTTGAGAAATTACGTTTTCTAAACATGAATTTTAAACGCAGCTTAAACTAGGCAGCTGCGTTGGTTAGTTTTAAAATCAATTCAATTAGAACCATTCAAAAAAAAACATAACATTTATATAGTGAGTTATTATCATTCTTTCTAATTGTTTTTCATCACGTACTTTTTAATAGAACACTGTATCAATAACGCTGTATTTTAATCTCTGATATTTAAGGTTTTGTCGAAAATCTACATTTATAACTAGCGATCCTGCACTGTAACCTAACGGTTAATATGATAACTAAAAACCAACATTGTTGAGTCAACCCTCTTAAACAAGCAATGAAACTTACTCAACTATTTCTAGGTAGTTATATTACGTTAAATAAATCTGCAGGTGAAACATAAAGTAGATAATTTAAAAATATTGTCAATCTTTTCTGGAAACGCATACAAGTGTCGTAATGTCGGAAAAAAGTACGACGATAGTTTATAATCCTTGCTATGTTATTTAAGCAGTACTTAAATATTGTTATATCATTTTAAATATGCTTGGATTATGGCTATGTAGTTTAGTATTCTCATTACTTCTTTTATAAGTGATGGATTGAGTAAATAAATATCTTCTACCTTGTTTTCGGTTTTTCTAAAACACCTTTATATAGAAAAATATGGCTTTGAAATTACATGAATGAACTAGAACTGACGTTGTTGGTAGTAAGTTTAGTAATTCTGAATCTGTTTTTAACGTTTTGTTTTGTCTTTTTCCAGATATTCGAAACCCGCATCTCTATCGAGTAACTCCGCTGCCATGAACCTTCCAAAACTCTACCACCACCGAGAGAACCATCATCAACACTCTCAGAATCAGCGATAGTCTTGAAATAAGGAACCAAAAATGTTTCCTAATAGAACTATATCTTCAGGAGACGGGAGCTTCCCAAGTTCTGGTGAGCTGGGTCGTAACTCTTCGATGCCATCTCTAAAAGCGCGTCCGATAGGTCCAAACCATAAACAACGATTCCCACCGCACTTTGCCCCACCATGCAACCCGCACATATTTGACGCGGCCAGATTTGTTTGCGAAAAGGTACCGGTCCATCGACCGAGATATTTAGACCGTGACAGAGAAAGACACGTCACACGATGGTTAATGGAAGCCCAAGATGCTTTAGAAAGAATGGAACCTGGAGGCAAAAAGAAGGCTTCAAAGAAAAAGCCATTTTTGAGAAGATTTCATTCTCAAGATTCAAATAAAGACTATATTACAAGCTCTTTAGACGAAAGTTGGAATGAGAATTTTATATTAGCTGACGGAAGTAATCCGAAAAAAACGAAAGCACTGTTAAAACGATTCCAATCACAAACAAATGAAGGATCAACCGAAAATTTAGACCAAGTGTTACCCAAGAGTTTGGATACAACTTTTGATAGAAGTGAATCCAATGGCAGCAGACGAGACGGAGAGAGTCCTAGTCCTCAATCAACTGGTGCAGGCTCTAAGAAATTTTCCGCAAGGGAGTTTTTGGAGAAGTATTCTTTGCCGAGAGTCGTGTCTTTGGATGGTGAGATACAACCACTTCTACTGTACAAGCATTTGTCGAGTTATACGAGAGTGGAGGCTGTCAGACTTGTGGGGAAGAAGGGTAAACCTGTTGGAAAGCCGGTGTACATCCCTGAAGGATATCAAGGTGAGCTATCTTAAATTCAAAACTTTTATTTTATTAGAAATGTAACGATTGATTCGATTCTTCGTGATTTTTTATTATTAGCTTTAGTTTGGTTTCTTCCATAATTTAAACCCTAATTTTATTCTTGTTTACATTTCGAGCTGAAAATAATCACATTCATCCGAATACTCGAGCGAAATAAACGTAAAATTCAAGACACCAGGACCTACCGCTTACAGTTTTTGTGTGACGGACAGATACGAGTCTTTTCTATTCATTATATTTATTAGTTGCATATCGTACTATTTTGTATGCAGTTGAGTTGCCTTTCACAAAGTAATAAAGATAAAGAAAAATAAATAATTTCACCCTTTACGCTCACTGTTTAGTTATACAGGGCCAATTTTTTTTTATTTGCAAAAAAAAGAGAGGGAAAAAATTGTGTAGTGGCTTACTCGGTCACGATGATTTAAAATTAACCGTTGTATGTAGAGAATTCAAAGAGACACCGTTCTTCATATGTTTGCAAATGTATGAAATGACTTATGAATGTTGAGACGAAACCACGACGTTAAGGAATTGAATATTAGAAGTAAGAAATTAGAAAATCTCATACAATCACCAAATTTTTAGTTTTATTCAGAAATTATAATAGTCAGTCAGCGAGAAGACGACAACCAAAACAAACAAATAAATGTCAGGAGAGGCGTGACGGGAGCGCAAGGCAGTTAGTTCTGGCGAATCTCATCTGTAATTCACACTTTTCCTTGTGTCCCCTGCCACCCTTGCACCTTTCTTTTTCACTTTGACTTGCTTTTGTCTACCAACTAGATAGGGACATGAGGTAGACAGATCTATAAACCGGGACATGTCCCGGACTACCAGCACGTATGGCAGCCCTAGCATAGCAACAACGGGATAACTGTCTTTTAAGACATTCCTGATGTTATTTATTTTTTATGACAGACTAGCATTTTTTACCCTGCTTCGCCCAAGATATATAACGCTTATATTACGTAATTAAATTTAGGCGTTGGATAGTTAATGTTAAAATTTAAAATTTCACTGTCAACCGTACCTCTTTTGTTCCACCCACAAAATAAAGTCCACTAATTAAAAGTAATGTTAAATGTTGAAACCAGCCATAGTAAAAGATGACAATTTTTCCACCCGCACTCTTGTTATGGCGCCGCAGAACTTCTCGATAGATAACTTGTTGGTCTGCATTTAATAATACGATCAGAGTCATACGTTAATTCTCGATGACGATTCCAGAGGTACACCAAGTTTTACGAATTTATCAAACTCACTTTCTACCAGATCACTAACATGATGCTCAATATTTAACACAAATATCTGCGTTCGCGTTACTATCTCAACTGTCACTTGCAAAATATATTGGTATTGAGATGTTGCTAGGCGACTATTATTATCACTTTTTTCATCCCTCATTGAAAGTCAAAAATATCGCATTTTCAGTTTTAGGTTAAAAGTTAAATGTTGAAAGTTAAAAATAGCACAATTGAACTAACAATTACAGCCAGGATGACATATGAAAATATCACGTCGCTAATGTACGCCGTTTGGGAGGGGTTGTTGTGACGACGGTCATACAAACATACAGATTTCTACAAATATTTTGTGCTATATAGTAGAGATATTCGGTATTCGATCATTTATATTTTTTATCAATTTGGTTTAACACATCTAATAACTTGATGGTTATTTTTTTCTTCCATGTCCGCTCCCAACGTGGAGCATATGGTCTCCTAATGGAGGTATCTCGATAGAATTTTTCTATGACAACTGCTTTTTTGAAAGAGTAGAGAGATAGAGCTAGGACAGGACTAGTGGTTCGTTAATCGCTCTCGCCACGCCCCGCGAGGATCGGATGGGTGGGAGGGAGTTTTAGACATCGCAAACATTCATACTACGAACAGAAATCGTCCGCACCGGGAATTGAACCTGAGACATCCGTGACCGTAACCAACGACTCTACCAACTGCTCCACGGACGCCGACAAAACCGATGGTTATTTTTTATTTTTACAGAGGAATAAGTGAATATCAGGTAGAGAGATATATTACAGCGGCCGGTAAACTTGTTGACTCACGGACCACTAAAATTCTTAATTTTATTCTAGCGGACCACTAACGGAAAATTTGTGTTAAATATTATAAATATATTGGAAAAAAAGTGACCAATGAAGACATAAAATGCACCTAGTTAATGAATTTAAAAAAATGTAATTATATTTGAAAGCTTCATTAATTAAACAAATGTTGTTACAACAAAACAATAAAAAAAAAACAGTTTAAATACAATATTATATACTTTTAGTTTTAAGCATTAAACATTTCTCAAGTGATAGATAGTCCGCTTCTTTTCATTCATTATGGACGTAATGAGAAAAAATGTATAGAATTTAAACTCAATTTAGTTCAATAAATGTATATTGAATACATTTTATATTGAACTCAACACATCCATAAGCCGCACTTTTATCACGCCAACTGAAGTGTTATGTCATGTGATGGGCTCGAACGTTAGACGTGTTACGAGACCACCGAAATTTTATCACTGACCACCACTTTGGCTACCGATGGTATATTATAAAATAAGCAAAACTGAAAAAATGTAAGCAGAAAACCCAAGAGTAATTCAAGTACTTAGTGCCGTTTTTGGTTGGAGATGTGATTAGGTCGGTTTTTCAAATCATGTTAAAATTACGATAGTGAATGAATATTTAACAATATCGTGACGTGATGACATTTTTTATCGAATTGCCGTGAAAAATGAATGGACTTCGAAGCAATACGAAGGGAAGCACAAATTTCGAAACGTTTTTATTAAAATAGGTCCAAAATCGTGAGAAAATGCCGTGCAAAACTTTGCCAAAAGAACGGTATCGTATCAGATGACTTGTGATAGTCACTTACCTAGAATTGTGCACTATTTAATCCAAGAGACCAACAATGAACATCATGTCAGTGAAAAGATCCCGTTCTCATAAAAAAGCAAGTATTCCGAGATTCCCAAATAAAACTTTACATGATCCGCATTGCTAAAAAAAATATTTTTTCATGTAGTTTTAGCACTCTATATTAAATTTCATATGCCAATTTCTCAATTCACTGTACATTTTTAAAAATAAAATAGTATTTTTCTGTACTACTTACACATTTTTATAATGATCGGTTTCGCTCATCGCGAACATTATCGACTGATAAAACACAAATTTGAAGAAGGTCATTTATATGAAAAGTGTTAATAATTACAAGAACTATGACAAGAATTTACAGATAATCAAACAAATTAAATAGTCTACAATTAAAATGTTAAGGAACTTTTACAATTCAATAACTACTTATCTGAAATAAAAAACGTGAGAAACACATAATAAGTTTGAAAATCTATTTATATAAAAATGAATGAATGTTTGTTTGTCTTTTATGCGTTCCTTTACCATTCATCCGATTTCGATGAAACTTTGGTGAGTTATTCTACACCCGTCGTTAAAAACAAAAAATATTGTGTATCCAAAATCACCTCAATAAACAGAATTAAAACACAAACCCCTTATTTCTTTGAGTGGTATTGCAACGCTTGCCGGGCACTCACTAGTATTTTATAAATATTCATTTTTAGAAATAGAAAATGAGAAAATTTTAAAACCAGTCCTGATCATTAATCAAAAATTTGCAAGTAGTACAAAACAAATTGTGTTTTATTTTTACAGTATAATGCCTTACCAACTAGAATTGACAGTCAACACCTTAAAAGTGATCACTGTAATCAAAATGTCATTCAGCCCTTTCTCCCACCCCACTCGGTGTTTGCCGATTTTGTATCCGATTATTCAATGTTCGTTTACGTTCGTCATATTTGGTTACTGTTACGGTGTTCACATATATGATGGAAATGACTATAATCTCCATGATATTTTCAATCAGACAGTTGGAAAAATCATAACTATGAAAATTTTCTTTGTCAAAACATAATTTTCTTTACGATGATAACCGATTGCAACACTATGAATAATATCGATGAAAATCTACTTACTTTTGAAGCATTACGTGTCGTTAATTGCCGCAAAGAAGAAAATACGAAAAGCCTTGTTGCATCGAATGAAAAATAACATTATTGAGGTGTAACAGTGTTTCGGGCGGTGTCCGCAGGTGTCTGTTGTTTTGCTACAGTACCTGGCCAAAGTTTAACAGTCGACACTAACTTTGTTACTCACTCGCTGCAATAAAGAAAAAATATACCATAACGCGAATTAGAAAGTGAGTCGCCCTATCACAGGACGTGCCAAACTGTGGCACGCATTTTACTCGACATCGGAATGTTTGAATTATATAATTAACATTCTTTAGACGTACGTATACACTTTAAGGGAGCGTCGTTTTATCTTAGCAATACAGCTGGTAATATTTAAATATGTAATTACACAACAGCTCTCAACTATTTTCACATAGCTACGCCCCCAAATCGTTTATTTCTCGTTTGTGACGATTTTATACCTCCCCAACGACCTTCTACTCTCTCCTGAAAACTTCAAAAAGTTTACTTACTCCAACCAAATTTCGTTGCCGTGTCTCAATAGAGAAGTCGAACTGACAATTTGTAAAAACAACATTATTCTGTACATATAACTTTTGTAGATTTTAATGAAGTTTTAGGATTACTTTAAAAAATATATTTAAATACTAGGATTTTTCAGAGGTTTTCACAGAATATTCGTAGTTATTACAGTTTGAATCCAAAGAAATAATAATCAAATAAAGTCTTTCTAAAATAATCACATAATATGACCATTTGTTTCATTTTAAATGGTTCAAAAAAATTAACGCTCCACATAACACAGCACACACGCTGTCTGTCTACGCACCGTACCCATCGATCGTAGTGATCGAATTTTGACAGGTGACACTGCCGCCTGGTAATTTCGATATCTTGTTTTTATAATAACGATTTTCCTTTTATTCGCCAAGTGTCAATAGTTGAAATACTTTGAGGGCCTCTATGACGACAATCGGTAGGCATTTGACGGCAGGAACTCGTTACCCACACGTGCTTGATAGAGTATTTATAATACAGCCTCTAACTTGTTGCCTATTCACTGATCAACAATAGGCGACTTTGTCATACTTTTAGAGTGTAGAGTGTAGAGGTATAATTTATTATGTATAGGCATTGCTATGTGCATTGCAGTTTATATTGTTGATATAAGCCCCGATTGCTCTACCCGGATAGGAAATGCAATTCGCTAATGCTTGCATAATGTACCGTTATCAACTCCAGACTGGGCTGACAAATTGGTATAATGATATTAATATATTTATTCTACAAAATTTAATTATGTAGCTATTTCGGCTTAACGCAATCGTCAGAACTATACGTAAACTTATTTTAACTTAGATATATATTCTGTTTTGAATAGATCATGTCATCTCACGTATTCTAACATCGTAACATTTATCTGAAGATGGCGTTAAACCGATATAGCTATCAACTATTTAATAAAATTTTGTAGAAATAAATAATTTGATATTTCACCCTATTATAATCGAGTTCTTTCACGTAAATGCCAATTCAATCAATAATATATTTCTTTTTTACCATGTCCGCTCCCAATGTGGAGTATATGGATTCATAATGGAGGTATCTATGGCCAGGACTGGTGGTTAGGTAATCGCTCTCAGTACGCCCCGTTTTTAGGATGGGATGGGTGAGAGGGTATTCCAGTATCACAAAAAAATGTGTAACTGTGCGTATATGGAATTTGAAACCGAGACATCCGTAACCGAAGCCAACGACGTTAATCACCGCACCACGGACCAGGCAAATATCGCTGCAATTTTTATTAAGCCATCTTTTTACTGTAAACTTGAATTTGAATCATTCAAATTGTGTATAATTCAATACGTTTTTTAGACACGCTTGTTTGCAAAAAAATAATTTAAAAAATTACGTAATATTGTCACTTTGAAAAACTTTATCTTACTGTTCCTCCAATATTTATCAAGTATTCTAAAGCGGTAACTTTGTGAAGATTCATTTTTTAATACACAACTAAAATTGATAACTTTATTATTCCACTATTTGCTTCACGGCTAGTAACACAACCAGCGGAATAAAAAATGTTATCAATTTAAATTTTACATTACAGTGCTGAAAAGAGTTTCATATATCACCTCTAATATTTTGTGCTAGATATGCTCCGTTCGCAAGCAAAATAATCCAAACGACCGAATCTTTGTAGTGAACGAGTCACTCGATCGCTTATATATATTAGAATAGTCGCGAATCATTACCAAATATATATATTGGTTTAATTTTCATTTACTTGGAGGAACTCTTGTTGAAAGGAATAATTGTTTCAGAAAGAAATACTTTGCTATTGTTTACATTATCAAATAAATTTACATAAAGCTCTTTCAATTCGAGTTAAGTGGCGCTGCGTGTTATTGATAAAGTTGTGTTAGGGTAGGTAAACATATGGTTTTGCTGTTAAATTTTAATATTGTATTCCGCGCAAGTCATTTGTTTTCTCACTCTGTTCGCTATTGACAAAGCAGTGTTAGACTGGGTAAACAAATGACTTGCGGCTAATTTCTGATTTGATCCTCCGCTAGTCATTTGTTTTGTTCACTCATCTAAATTAACAACATAGAGTTAGAGTGGGAAAACAAGTAATTTGCGATGATTTTAGTATGTCCATAATGTCAAACGAGTGACTCTCATTCACTTCACAGATAAGGTCGTTTAAATTATTTCGTTCGCAAGCGATGCATATCTAGTGAAATCATGAAATCTTTGAATCAGGGACGGCTCTTGTAAAGGAGCAAAAGGTGCAATGCACTCCAATAAGTCCCATCAAAATATTCCATTAATGAACGATATTCAAATATAATAATTATACCAATTCACTAATTTTAAATTTTCCTCGTGTTTCCCATAGGAAAATATTGCAGGACACGATGATCAATAAACACGACCAGCAAATGTATTCTGCGTCGATTCAGAATACGCATGAAAGTCGGTCGATGACGCGGTAGGAGCATAAATTCTTTTGCACTCCTTAGACGTCTGAAATGTTCTATGTATTTTGACATATTTGTGACGTTGCACCAGTATGAACTACGCTTCAGTTGCATTTTGTATGGACTGTTGTTGCGGGCCTTTGAGCAGTGATCCCCCTGGCGGAAATTCCTGAACGTACCTGAAAGCGATTTGACGTTTGAGTTTACAAGCCTGTAACAGTCATTTGTAAGAATGAAAAAGAGCAGTGGAACAAGCGTAGTAAGCTCATTTAATTTCATAATTACTATACGCTCTTCAATAAGAATAATATTTACCTACCATTATAACTTTTGGAGTGATGAATACAATTTATAAAATTATAACTATGATCGTGTAGAATACCGAGTAGATATAATTGAATATTTAAAATAGGATAGTTTCGAGCTTTTTACCTGGCTGGCCTTACCTATTCCATAATATTCAACTGTGTATCTGGTTCAGTTTCGTAATACACATTCCTCTAATATTTTTTATATTCTTTAATATTGAATTCTAAAAATTACTTTCCCCAAAAAATACTTATGCCAAAAATTTCCGGTTTAATACAGAATTATTCCAATTGCAGACATTAATACGGTAACCTTAACATACGATTTCATGGAGGAATTTAAACTTAAATTGAACTAACTGTCTTATACAGCAGAGAAGATTTTTATGATGTCGTTGGAGCCCTGTCTATACTTCAACTCTTCACGAATAAAAAATACATGTAGTATTTAGCTAAACCGTTAAGCCATTTCAAATAATTTATACAATATCGATGACATCCATCGAAAGTGAGTTTTACTTCTAAAATTTAAAAAGGATCAATTCATTTTGAGAAATACCACGACTAAAGACAGACAAGGTTTCCCAAACTATCATCCGCGACAACCTGGAATGGTTGTATATGCTGCTAGGACTGCAACAAATTTAGACGTACTCAAATTCATATTGATATTACCTACCAAAAAAAAAGAAAAAAGGTGGTCCGTCGAAATTAATCCGCAGGAAAGGTTTGGGAAACCCTGGTGAAGAGAAACAGTTGATATCGCCAATATCAGACTTATATTTTCGTATATGTCTAATAGTACTTTCAAAATCCAATATGTGGAGGATGGATTTCTTAGATAAATATGTGAATCTTTTTTTGCACTCCCTAATATTCCTGTCACCGGCCGCCACTGCTTTGAATAATCACTTTTCTTGAGAACTCTTCAAGAGACGCTTGTCCAGCAGACACTATGATGATGATGGTTGTCTGGAACGTATAGTAATTGCGTTGTACAAAACGAAAATAATTTAATTTGTAATACGGTAGGCATGTTTTTTAATATATTAATTTATGTTACGTATGTAGACGATTGAAAAGTGTGCCACACCGGATCACGAACGCAAACTAGACACGGCAAGGCCGATACGTTATCCAGATCACCGCAACGAAACGCTTCGACTGCTAAATACCCAATTATTGCATCCGGCATCATTTAATTGGGATAATCATTATTAATTATTATTTTTATATCTTTTTCATCGCTAAAATATTGTTCTACGACTGTTCCTTGATGTTTGTATACACAATTTTAAACTATTTCCGCTTTTATATGGGACGAATATTGATTGACTCCGAATGAAATATAGCAGATATTGTTTAGCGAGAACTTGTAATTCAGTAGCTCAATATTTCTCCAGCAAGAGCAAGGATAATAGGATCGGTTTCAAAATAAATAAAACACTTATTAATGGCTAGTTATTATTAACGGATGTGATCGTGGGTGGCTCGGAAGGATTGTAATTATAATAGGCATCCTTGTGTTTGGAAACAATTCTGTGAAATGTTGGTTTTTTTTACCATGTCTGCTCAACAGAAGTTTTCTACGAGAACTACTCAATTGCTTGACCTCTATTTTTCGAAGAAAGTAGGGATAGAAGGATATAGGACTAGTGTTAATCGAATAGGTGGAAAGGAATTCTAGACATCACAAACATTCATGCTCTACAAACAGATATCCATAAATGGATTGAAAAATTAACCAATGACGTTGAGCACTAAACCACGTAACCGTAATGTAGTTATAATAGCATATAAATAATTGTTTTATTTAATTTGTTCACGCCTTTTGTATTTGTGACCAAAAAGAAACACATTCATACTTAAATTATATAAATTTAAAATGAAATTGATACGTTACCATTTCGTTCAGAACTTAGAAAGTGAATATTAGTATTTATTTGTTTCCATTTATGACAATTTAAGTCTTCCGAAATAGTAAATGTAATTAATTTTTAACACTTTTGCTTTTGAATTGTTGAGATTTTGTACATTTCCATGTATTTTGTCACTAACGACCCGGGTTTCGCCTTTCGGCATCTTCAGGCATTCGAACACTCGATTGAACTCGGACTAGCCCCCGTCGAACGAACCCGGGTCGTTAGTGACAACATACATGGAAATGTACGAAATCTCAACAATTCAAATGTGATATTGAAATTCCATCAAGCACCCTCAGTCGATATCTTAAATTACTTTAAAGCTTTGACAGTATTTGTCTTGATATGACAATCAGTTGTAATGAATAAAGTCACCAGACAAAATAGATAGACTCCGACTGCACAGAAAATACCATAAGTCCAAGACTCTGAATCCGCAGCCCTGTCTTTTGGATCACGTAACCATAATTTTATGTTAAAAATATTTTTATGAATTGCAGACGTAATATTTTATGTAATATTACGCTAATTAAAAAATAAACACATAAACAATGCGATAAAAACATTACGAAACCGTGTTTACTTAAAGAAACGACCTTAAGAACTTATTTGCTTCAGAATATTCTTTTAAATTATAATTGTTCTAGCTTATCCCACATTGTTGAATGATTTTCTATTGTTCCGGCCTATGTAATATTGTTTCTAAAGTGTTGCGCGTTTTGAATTTCGAATCAAGGCTTTTTTAAAGCAGCGTTTCTATAGGTTAAAAAATCTCACGCTGAGTATTGTTAGCTCACCATTGGGTATTAAACATTTCTAATATTCATTGGTAGTACTTTATTTTCAATTTGGTTATTATATGTCATATTAGGGCAATGGAAAAGAACAATAATTGCCATTAAGCAACTTTTCCTAGATTTAAATGAATTCTTTCAAGCAAGCTTTAGTACAGGTATTGATTAAATTGGCACTAACTTGATAGAAAACCATTAGTATGCCAAAACATCTATCAACCATAATATATTATGATATATCCCTCGTGGAACTTCGTTATATAAACGAGTCGTCGGCTCAGTGTTACAGTGGTCAACGTCGTTGGCTCCGCTTACGGATATCTCCGGTTCGAGTCCCGGTGCGGATAGTTTCATAAATTTATGGATTTCTATTCGTAGCCATGGATGTTTGTGATGTCTAAAATTGCCTACCATCCATCCGATCCTAAAAACGGGGCATAGCGAGATCGATTAGCAAACCACTAATCTTGTCCTAGCCCTATCCTTACATTCCTACTCTCTTTGAAATGGAGAGGTTGAGAAACTGAGTAATAAGCAGTCCTCGTAGAAAAATTGTGTTGAGATACTTCCATTAGGAGTCCATATTATCCACATTGAGAAAGGAAATGGTACATAGAAAATGGTTTAGAATCAATGCTCAATAAAGTTAAATGTAATATAGTCAGTGATTCAATTGGCACTAACTTTCTAGGAATCCATTAGAATAAGGTAAACATAGCGAGTATTTAGTTCCAATAAATAATTATGACATATAGTTCTGACGATGACGTGATGCCGAAACAGATATAAACTATATTATCCATAAACTTTGCCATATTCACCTTAAAATCTAATAACATAAAGACTAGCAATATATTAAGCCCCGCTAGAATTATCTGTTGATAGCTTTTTGAAAAAGAGAGGTTGAGCAACTGAGTAACATGCCGACCTACATACGAAATTTTTTAAAAATGTCAACATGCATGCCGTCACACAGATCAATTAAAATGGTAGCCGGCCAGCTTCCGACGAATCGTCTTGAATCCCACAAACCACGATTCCGACTCCACAGTACGTTAGCTTCAAATATGATATAATAAGTTCAAAAAAAAATGGGGACAATGATGCTAGGCAAACTCCTTGAAATGTCTAAAGCATAATAACACTTAACCTTGCCGTCTTTTCCTGTCTTTAACACATGTAACAACTATTAAAAGATTTATTTTCGTAATAACTAATAAACACCCACTCGTACGCCTTTTGTTATACAATAATAATATAACAATTCTCTATGTTACGTAAGGTAACATAAAACTATCTATCACTACTGTACAATAAGCATTGACAATTTTGCAGCCGTACGTACGCCTCTGTAGAATAATGGTATAAAAGCACTCGTATGCATTAAATTAGTGGGTACCTAATTTTACCCCACTGGATCATTTTTGAGTTTTTTTCTACAGTGAAACCCCGATTCTACGTTTTCCAAGGAACCGTTGAAAAAACGATAAATTTCGGAAACGATGAATGCAGGAACGCTTCAAATAATAAAAAAAAGGAATAATAAGTTTTATTATAAACCATTTATTTTTGTTTATTTATTATATACCATATGTCGGCGTCCGTGGCTCAGTTGGTAGCGTCGCTGGCTACGGTTACGGATGTCTCGGGATCAATTCCCGGTGCGGACGGTTTTCATAGGTTGATCTATCAATCGATTTATGGATTTATGTTCGTAGTCTGAGTCGTCCCTCCCACCCATCCTATCCTCACAGAGCGTAGTGTGAGCGATTAGCTAACCATTAGTCCTGTCATAGTCCTATCCTTCTATCCCTACTCTCTTCGAAAAAGAGAGGTTGAGCAACTGAGTAAAAAGCAGTTCTCTTGGAAAAAATTCTGTTAAGATACCTCCATTAGGAGACCATATGCTCCACATTGGGAGCGGACATGGAAAAAAAATATATTTTTGAAAAGTCTTTAATATTATTAAGTTTCTTCTTGGCAGTTTTGCACTTCAATTTTAACAAATACCTCTCAAAATCGCGTACTCATCTAACAACAGATTTACCTATATCTTTGGAATATAAAAATGATTTTATCTTCTCGATTTTTTTCGACGTTTTCAATTATTATACTAGTTTTCTTTATGGGAAATTATTTCTGGCAATTATTGCAAACATGAGCGGTCATTTAAAGTTGCGAGTTAGAAAAATTTGCGATACCAGATGCGAGGCAAGACTGAACGTCGACCGACCTGTGCATACTCAGCGACCCGACTGAAGACTGTATGTACACGGTTGCTAACATTCATAAGAAGAAACATTATGACCATGAACCATTAACAATTCTACAAAGCTTGCATACTTTCAGTTTCTATTTTTTTACGAACTGGTTGGATGGGGGTAGAACGTGCTTCTGAGTGAAATGAGAAATATTCAACAAAAACGGTCAATCGGAATAATATTTGCGACAGGACCATACTATTTAGACATTAGATCGAGGAAATTATAGGTGTTTCGCGGGACTATGAAAAATGAACGATTCATGCGAGAACGGTAGATCGGGGTTCCACTGTATCGACTGTGTTTTCGCCAATTGATGTAATCCTCAAAAAATAGGAAAATGTGCTAATGATTGAATCTCATTTTGAAGACGACAGAGCAGGTCTCGCCAAAATGATGTAAATTACACAATTAAACTGGTTTTAGGTTTAGAAATTCTAAACCCCCCCCCCCACTTGATGTAAGATGTAAGTGACTATTAATCGACTCTGTATACGTATAATTCCGTACCTGCAAACATGAGAATTTACATTAGTGCTTTTCAAAGATTCATAATGCAACTCACCATACAATATTTTCGATAAAAAAGGGCATCCATGGGCCAAAACACTGTCGATAATATCGTGTCACAAATAATTGACAGTTAACACCACTCAGTTTTCAAGAATTAAGATAGGAATGAAAGAAGAGTTGAAAACGTTACTTATACAATTATTTCAATGCATCCGATACGTATGCTTATTATTAAACAATAAAAAATGCACTTATCTAGATTGAGAATCGCACAATAAGAGCGCAATGAATTTTGCTGTTATTGCTTTATTAATTTATTTATGTAAAGCATTTGAAATTGTTTTTTTTTTTAATATAGTCATCATTGCAGCGACGCTCTAAATGGTTAAATAATCGATTTTTTAAGCCCATCGTGTAGTTTAAGATACAAATTGACGTGTTAAATGGAGCCTGGTTATAAGTTAGTTGCTCAAGTTATTCTTTTTTAAATAGGTTATGAGTAGAAAAATGTGAAAAGGAAAGGACTAGAAGTAAACTAATTGCTCTTTCTACGCCTAAGATACCGAGGTAGGGATCGTATGAAAGCATTACAGATATCAAAACTTTTCGCATACAGATTGATACAAGTTTGTTGCCCCACTTCCACCCGTTATGTGTATGCAGCCGTTGTTTCATGGCCGCCTTTCATAACGCAATAACGATCAAGAAAAGAAACGAATTTACTCCTCATATTCTTGGCCCGATGCAGAGCTGCACTTCTTGTAAATACTTTGGTATTTTTTACTTCAGTTCTATAAAATACCAATTAATGGGATAATAGTATAGTATTACCAACATTACTTGGCCGCCGCCAAATTTGGAACTAGAATTGTCAGTCTAGAATAAATTTCTCCAATTGTCATTTCATGTAAAATAAATATCTTGTCTACTTTTGATAACCGTCGTTAAAATATCAGTTTTATAATATATTTAAATTTCAGTTCTGGTTGAATATGGCAACATTCCTAACGCGACAGTGGTACCCTCACTTGCGGCCAAGTTAATTTAGTACATCTATAGTTATGACTTAAATTAGTGTATACGGGTATCTTCATTTGGATTATACGATACGATAGAAAATACAAATTTCTTCCATAGTGTTTTCTATTGATTCGGCGGTAACTTTGTGGAAGTTCATTTTTAATATAAAATTAAAATTGATAACTTAGTCAAATTTGGATTATTGAGATTTTGTACACTTCCATGTATTTTGTCACTAACGACCCGGGTTTCGCCTTTCGGCATCTTCAATATATACATTGTATATATTTACCCATTCGTCGAATTACATCCCGTCAAAACCCACAATACTATTATAATTGTAAAATCACTGGTATTTCTAAAAGAAGTTGAAAAGCGGCAATTCGCCACTCTGTTAATATGGTGTATACAAAATAAGGATTAGGGAGATTCCCGAAATTTTAACTCAGGTATCAGTGTGGCTCTCAGACGTATAATATCTTACCTCGTAAATAATATTTGTCGCATTTGTATCTTCTATATAAACGTTAGACACTGTTTACTGTCTCTCAGTTCGAGTCCATTCGTGTGCTCGAATGCCTGAAGATGCCGAAAGGCGAAACCCGGGTCGTCAGTGACAAAATACATGGAAGTGTACAAAATCTCAATAATCCAAATTTGATATTGAAATTCCATCAAGCACCCTCAGACGATGTCTTAAATGATAACTTAGTTATTCCACATGGTTTATCACTAACGTGACGCGTTTCGTCTCTTTAAGAACCATCTTCAGACTAACCGTATCGCAAGGTTATTTATTTCTAAGGTAAACGATGAATCTAATTCTTAAAAGGGTGGGAGTGGGTTTTATTACATTCTACTGAACGTGTGGAGGGGAGTAAGGTATAAACACTGTTACACTATTTACAAATTTTCCATAGTATTTAAATCAAGATTCCAGCCACAGAAAAACATATTCAAATTTTATTTGCAATATTATACATACAGTCGAGAGAAAAATAAGCATCCATCTTCTCCCGTCTTGCGCCAACGGTGTGTCGAACTCTCAAACCAAAAAATCCACTTCGGGTACCGACCGCGGTATTTTCTTTTTCGTTTTAGTTCTTTTGGCAATTCCGCCTGCTTACATTATCAATAGCCTTGCTTTGTGTTAGCTTTTTTTGTGCAAGGTCCGAAATATTTTCGTAAAACAAAGCGATTTGCGTTGGTCGATTTTTCGCAAAGCTTCGGATGCTTCAGGGATATTTGAAGCTATGGCTGCAAATTTGTGCAAGCACTAGCTTATAAGTAAAACAGGAGAGAATTCTCAGCATCACAACTGGACAGAGTTAACCAAAAAGAAACCACCTGAAAATACACTCAACACCTGATTGAATTTTTGCACAAGTTTGAAATAACACGGTCTAAGAAAATGTTTAGATTATTTTAATCACTTGATGTTTTGCATTTACGTGATTATAAAAAACCGTAACACAGACAATTAATATAGTATATTTATAATGTTGTTATTTTGGAAGAACACTAAAAGGAAAAATGACATATTGCATTAGTTATACCAAAATGTTCCTTATTTTGAACTATACCGTATGGAAGAACACACTTATTTTTATAAATTATACTTTTACTTAAAAATAGTTCTGTACAAACAAACTAAATGAAAAAGGTATAGCATTTCAAACATTTAAAAAACTTCAAAGTTCAATAACTCAAAACTAGTATTTTTCAGTTTGTGTCTTCTTCCATAACAACGACGATATAAACTGTCAAAGATCAAATTTTTTTAAAAAATGTGCTTTTTGTAGTTAATACATGAAATCTATATATATAAAAATGAATGTCTGTTTGGTGGTTTGTTGGTTTGTCCGGATCTTATAGGCTCCTAAACTACTCAACCGATCGCGACGAAACTTTCAGGAAGGACTTATTGTGATCATGGCGGGAAATATTATATAAAATAAATGTTTGTTTGTCCTTTACGCGTTCCTTTACCATTGATACGATTTCGATGAAACTTCGGTGAGTTGTTGTGCACACACCCGTGAAGGGTTCTGAAGAAAAAAAATTGAAAACAGAATCAAATACGTACATACAGCGACATCTAGGAAAAACCTTCTGATTTATTCGTGTACGCACCAGACGAAAAACAAAAATATTGTGTTATAATAAGTGTGATATTGAAACTCGGGTTCGGGTCTGGCCAGACCTGAAGATGATGGGCTCGAACCGGGTAAGTCTATGAAATTTCGGCCTGTGCAGACCTCTAATCTAAAAGCGGTTCAATAAACAGAATTAAAACACAAACCCTTTCTTTCTTTGAGTGGCATTGCAACGCATGCCGGGTACTCACTAGTAATAAATAAATCTAAATAATGATAGAGAAAAATATACGAATTAGGATCGCTTTGCAGATCGTTCTTCTAACGTCCAACTGCAAGGAATTAGAGAAAATTTTCTTTTATGACAAATCTATCCTATTATTGAGAGCCGGGGTGGTATACGAAAGACTTTTGAGAGGAAACTAAGCCCCCTGGTATTTGGTAAACTCTTATAATAAATGCTAGTAACATATTTCAAACACCCCCTTAGTTGTTTTGATCACAATAATAAATATACTCATTGACGTCAGTTACATATTAATTATTCAATGCTTCTTATTTAAACATGTTGATGATACTAAGAAGTACGGCCCCTATTATAAAAGATTGTGCGCGCCTGGTGGCTACAAGAAAGGTTGCGCAGAAAATAATTGCATTTAACAACTCCAAACAAAATTAAAAACTGGACTACCGTGTAATTTTTCATACATTATGAAGTGTGTTGGGGATTTCCCTTACTTAAGGGCACTTATGCAGTATTTAATATTTAAATTTGAAATAAAAAAAACTTACATAACTCCACTAAATTGAGACCACAGTAATACGTGCGGTAATATCTTTCTTCATCATCACATGGTTTACTGAAACCGTAAGATTATATATGCTATATTACCTCGATTATAAATGAAAATAATTTTTCAAAAATAACATTACTATGAATACACAATAAAAATAAAAAGAATTACTTAGAATGGTCGATCAAATAAATACGGGTATCGACTAATGATATTTTTGCGACTCCGAAAATCAAAATTCAATCAATATGGTGAAAATAACGACTAGTTCTGATAATGGCGTGAAACCGAAATAACTATTGGTTATTAAATATAGCTCTAACGATGGCGTTAAGACGAAATAGCTATCAACTAATTAAATATTGTTATATTTTCTTCTATTACAATGAAGTTCAACCAAGTAAATGCTAATTCAATCGATATATACTTGTTTGTTGTTTCTAATTTTTCTGAATCACATTTTGACACACTGTCGCTGATTTCGGCTGAGGAGGATTCACATCTACAGAAATGTAACAGGAAATACAATAAATTACTCATGTTTTTTAATCATCAAAGCATTGGTTATGGTTGTATTCTGATCTAACCTAACGCAGAAGATCCGAAACATACTGAGATGGAATAATTCTCTACCGCCCTGCTGTCTGTTATATGGCTGTGAATAGCTACCACAATCAAGACAGAACGAATGTGTATGTTACTCAACTACGTTCATCGGATGTAGATATGAATCCGCATTTAGAAGTGAATTTATTAAATAAAATATAATTTAATATATACTGTGTTTATTTAAAAAAATAGCTTTTATAGCTCGTTCAAGGTCAAGACTAGAGCGAAAAACTATAGTCTCTATATCTCATTATTTATTATGTTTAGATAATAAAGCTATCTTATTATTTGACGAGTTATCGTTAATATAATAATATTACTATTGTTCGCTTATCTATAATAATTTATATTTACATAAATTATAATACTGTTTAAGCAATTTCGCATATTATGGAGTTACCGATGATTTGATTTCATTCTCAATTTGGCGCCAATACTTTTTGGCTTACAAAGCTGCTAATGGATTTGACTGCATATACATATTACAGGGAATTCAAACTTGCATTTTTGTAGATCTGTATTTATTTTGTCATTATCTTACACATTTGTTTTGGACAGGAAATGAAATAATTTGTCAGCGAGTAGATATTTTTTTTCCATGTCCGCTCCCAATGTGGAGCATATGGTCTCCTAATGGAGGTATCTTAACAGAATTTTTCTACGAGAACTGCTTGTTACTCAGTTGCTCAACCTCTCTTTTTTCGAAGAGAGTAGGGATAGAAGGATAGGAACTTTTAGTAAATAGTTTTCTGAAATTTACTGCCAATGAGTTGTTATTTTTAAATATGTTTTCTTTATTTAGTTTTAAATTATTTATTAAGCTTTAAAATTTGGCTATTGATTGAGGTAACTGATTTTAAATATAAATTGTTAACATTCAAAATAAACGTCAATATTATTAATTATATGAAGACAAAAAATACGTCTCGCAATACCGTGCTTCTTCATTTTTTACATTTGATATCTGGTATTGTTTTATTAGTTTAAGTGTTCGAGGATCTACCTTCTTCGGTGTTCTAGTCATTACAAATCAGCCGCTTACTCAGGTGAACAAGATATTTCGTAAAATATATATATAATATATTTAGTTGGCGTTCCTCCTTCAATTCAAAGTTCAAAATACATTATTTTAAAGTGCTTTGTTTGGATACCCCCAACCACCATCAACCACGGAGTATAAATTAGTAAGTGTTCGATACTACTTGCTTGCAACTGCAAAAAAGGCATTGAGGTGTTGAAAATTTTCATTTGTAATTTTAATAATTTAGGATAACAATTGAAAATCAAAATTCCAAAATTGACAAGGCAAAATGTAATTCTCAATATTCTTATTTAGTTATATTACTGATATAACATAAATTATTTGAATTACAGGTATTAGCTAAACTTCTCCTACTCTGATGACTTAACTCATAATATCTAGACTAGAGATTTTATTACATTATTAATGCAATTGCGGATAATCTTTTAATATCCCTGGCGTGGTAGAGAATGAAATGAAAATAAAAAACGAAATTCAAAAAAAAAAGAACACAGTAAAATATTGTCGATGGCCGCGTGGGCTGTTCAGTGTGGGCAACATGCAGGCAAAAAAATTCGCGCTACAAGTTCACAAAACAAAAGACGACGAAAAAAACACAACAATAAATAACTTCAGCATCGAAAGTAAAGGGCGACCTTAAACTCATCGCTGAGGCCAATGTTTTTATAATACGGAGCCATTAAAATATGTCTCTTTATTGAGTCGACATTTACATATTCTTATATTTTAGCGAAAATACTCAATGACGTCATCGCGTCCTTCGCATTTGGCAAAATGGCGATTTTGATAGATTTATTATTTGAATAATATGACTTTAAATTTATATATGAAGAGCATTAAATTTGTACTTGGAAATGAAATTGGCTCTCTTATCACTTATTTTATTGATTTCAACGATCAATATATGAATCAAGTTGTTACTGACAGCATATTTATCTGTCAAAAAACGATGTTGCCAAAATGACGGTAAATTATGACCGAATATGTAGGTACGTGGCAATAAGATTGCGCATACGACAAAATTATTTTAAATTGTTAAAATCGGAGCCGTGTAAGGTTATGTTGGAGTTAGAAATTTATACAGAGACGGAACGTACAGGAAAAATGAGTTCGAGGCAAAAGCGAGTAGTAAGATTAATACATCATCTTTAGACGGACAATACCTAGTTGGCTAGTTGTTAAAAGGTTTACCCTAGGCCTGGGCTAGATTCCCAACAAATCCAATATCAATTTTAATTCGAGATGGATATTTTTTGTGTCATTTCTCCTCGAGTTATCGATTATCGAGAGTATTTGTATCTTCTATATAAACGTTAGACACTGTTTACTGTCTGTCAGTTCGAGTACTCTCGTAAGCTCGAATGCCTGAAGATGCCGAAAGGCGAAACCCGGGTCATTAGTGACAAAATACATGGAACTGTACAAAATCTCATTAATCCAAATTTGATCTTTTTTTATGTTTGAGCTTATCTCTGTTTTCCTAAAATTTCTTACACACTGTGTAGCAAGGGATCTTGCGCCCAGGAGAGAGTGCCAAAAGTTTATTGCTCTCGGCATGCAAGTCATTAACTGGTCATTTACTGCTTTGCATATAAATTGATTAAAAAAACATAACCAATCCCACGGGCAATTTAGAAAATTACATTGACTTACATGCTTTTCGTCTCTTGGAATTTGACTGCATGTACAGTCTTGCATTATAGATGAATCTTGTGTTTTTCCCTTTTTGTTCTTTAATAATATTTTATGGGAAGCAAATTTATGTACATTTTTTAATTCTGTCAATAAGAAAGAATAAGTGCAGACTTTGTGTAAGCACAACTACACTTAAATAAAGAGAAATAGGTACAGTTACTTCAAACAACTACTGACATACAATTTCTAAAAAGTGATATGGATTCATTATCACTGATTATATCAATTACAATATCGACTGTGTTTTGGGCAATCGATGTAACCCTAATAAAATACGAAAATAAATTAATGATTGGATCTCATTTTAAAGACGACAGAGCAAGTCTCGGCCAAATGATGTAAATTAGAAAAATAAATTGACTACTTTTTGGAAGGGAAACATCATTTTACATTGGGTTTAGGTTTACAAATTCTGACCCGGCCACTTGATGTTAGCCACTTTTATATCGACACTCCCTAAACATAATCACGTATCACTTTTAAGGTGTTAACTGTCAATTCTTGGTGGAAAGACATTATATTTCAAAAAATAAAACACAATTCATTTGTACTACTTCCACATATTTATAATGATCGGGACCGGTTTCGCTCATCACGAGCACCATCAGTTTTACAATTATAATAGTATTGTGGGTTTTGACGGGATGTAATTCGACGAATGGGTAAATATATACAATTAAATATATACATTGTATATATTAACCATTCGTCGAATTACATCCCGTCAAAACCCACAATACTATTATAATTGTAAAATCACTGGTATTTCTAAAAGAAGTTGAAAAGCGGCAATTCGCCACTCTGTTAATATGGTGTATACAAAATAAGGATTAGGGAGATTCCCGAAATTTTAACTCAGGTATCAGTGTGGCTCTCAGACGTATAATATCTTACCTCGTAAATAATATTTGTCGCATTTGTATCTTCTATATAAACGTTAGACACTGTTTACTGTCTCTCAGTTCGAGTCCATCCGTGTGCTCGAATGCCTGAAGATGCCGAAAGGCGAAACCCGGGTCGTTAGTGACAAAATGCATGGAAGTGTACAAAATCTCAATAATCCAAATTTGATATTGAAATTCCATCAAGCACCCTCAGTCGATGTCTTAAATTATAAAAAATGATTGTTTATAATTTATAAAATTACTGTTTTTTAATATACTTTAAAATCACATAATATAATCTTGATGCCAATTTCAAGTCTCTCGAGATCAACTCGAGGAGAAATGACACAAAAAATATCCATCTCGAATTAAAATTGATATAAACGCCACTCACCATATAATGTTTAAAAAAAAACAGTTTTTACTGAACCTGAACAATTTCAATTTTGTCAAAACACTGTCTTATTATATATGTACCTGTCAGGTAAAGCAGGCCAGCGCCTACCATAGGTCACATAGGTGTGATTAGTGCTGGGTACTCGGACGGCCTATTTCGGGGGTCGTTTCATGATATTTTAAAAAAAAACATTCATAGAAGTTATGGTTTGAATTACTTCTATGCAGTGATTATGTGCTTCTATATAGACTTCATACTTCTTAATACCTATAAGAAGTAGGAAGTCACTCTGCAGAGATAGATTTACAATCCCGAAGCCGATACGCTGAAATAAACAAACCGCTACCAGAATATTAATAGAGCTCGTCCACTTTTATTAAATAGGCAAGTTAAGAAGCAAAGCATTTTCTCGGATAAAAGTGGGTCGTTTGAAGCAAAATTTTATGAATACATTCCTCAGAATTGGGAGTTACACATATAGGAAGCGGTATCTTTGCACTCTGGCGGCCGACTTCCCAGGCGCGGCCCTGAACACAACATTGGACTTGAGTGACAGAGTGATAGTGTACGCGAGCGCGAGTATTGATAGGTGGCACTTCCAACTGATGTATAATATTACAAGGTTAATGATTCTACTCCTATTAAAACATTACTACGAATAATTTTTTGTTCAACATTACCTAACTATATTTATTATTGTTTTATAGGGTGGTTCGCAATTGTCGGCGACAAAGGCTCAACAACAGCTCGTTCTTACAGCACCCTCGACGATCTGGTGAAGGCTCATGTGCCATACTTCCTACCATCAGCTCACCTACCTGCATACCTGCTTCAAAGAGACCCTGGTAAGTTGATACTGAAACCCTGCTTTAGTCTTATGATGGCAACACAACCCAAAAAAGACAAGAAATTCGTCACCAAGTGTTGTAACTTTCACCCAATGCGACCCTGTCCTTAAAACAATGGAACATGGATAAATTAGCACTTGTGCGATTTTTATGAAGTTCTTACACTGAAATTTTCCAGAACTAAATTATTGATTTTAAAATTATTGTATTTATGATCTTGTATTAAAATATGTCATCCTTTTTGATCTAGCTTCGCCTTTGAAAAATGAGCGATTAGTTAACGTCCAGTTATACTGCACGAGACCTTAAAAGTGATTATTAGGTCAATTGTAGATCTTATTATGTAAACCATGGAAATAAGCTAATCCGGTAGCTTTTTTGCGATTCCTAAACGGTTTGATTCTGTTATCCGTTGCACATATTGTGTGCATTACAGTGCACACAATATGTGCAACGGATAATATGTGCCGTGCTTTAATAATTCGATGGTGTTTTGGCAATTGATGTAACCCTCAAAAAATACGAAAATGAGTTAATGATTGGATCTCATTTTAAAGACGACAGAGCAGGTCTCGGCCAAATATGAAAATTAAAAAAATAAATTTACCCTTTTTTGGAAGGGAAACATCATTTTAAATTGGTTTCAAGATCAAAAATTCTGACCCGTTCACTTGATGTAAGCCACTATTATATCGACACTCACCACAAAAAATCCCATATCTGCAAACGTGAGAATTTACAGTAGTGCATTTCAAAGATTCATAACGCAACTCACCATATAATGTTTTCGATAAAAACAGTTTTTTATCTCTTCTTAACAATTAAAATTTTGAGTGTTATATCAATTGACCAAAACATTTGTCCTTAATACAAATGCTCGTAACTTTTTACCGTCGCATTCACTTAATGTCCCACATAATGAGATTAACAAGTTTATTATAAAACGTGTATTTCCCAAGCTTTAATATCTGTCATGATAATGTACATACGTATTTTAGTATACAGTATATTCAATTGAATTCTCTTAAATGCGCCCATATTTGTTTAACTTTTTGGTGTAGCTGTTTGCTTTATCGAAACGTATAATTTTATGAAAGCACGAAATTTTATTATAGAAAGATTGTCTTCTTTTGCGATAAAAAAATTAGGCATTTGTTTGTGTCAGAAAAAAACAATCGCTGTACAATATGTTACACCTTATGTATTTATCAAACGAGTCTAGTACGTAAAAGTTTCGTTTTTAAAACACTTTATAATATTCTTTAATAATTTTAAAAGACTAATCAATAGGCTAACAAATCAAATATTGTTAAATATTTACATCACCAAATATTTGATGCAAGCATATTGCTGATGTTGTAAGAGGAAGTGTTTGCAGCTTGAGTGAATCCGCATTCACGCTCCGACAGTCGATTTTATTTACGATTGGTATTAGGTGTTTTTTTTTTTTGTAAATTTTGTTAAAATTACTAGTTAAAACCGCAGATGTACACCACTGAAGTAGCTCGTTACAATAATAATTATTGCTTTTGAAGTATATTGTGCGATGATTTTTGATTTCTTTTATCAATTAATAAATTTGAACAAAAAAAACTTAAAACAAACATTAATAACACAGGCTAGTTATATTGATGAACTAAACTTCCAGTGTCCGTTACATATTCATTATGACGGAATTCTACAACTATCAATACATATTTGTAACCATGATAATAAATAGTAATACCGTAATAAATAACAATCATTCCTTTCATACTAAGTACTTAAATAACTTCTCTCCCGGTATTCTGATGGCAGATCGTGCCATGCGGATTTGTTCAGCTGTCTTGATTAGGCACCGTTGCGTCGCAGTCATCGAACCCTCGGCCGCCGAATTCACAAAGATCGATAGGAATAATTATTCGCCAATCGTGCGTGACGCAGCATCTGCCGCGGCCGTGTACACCGGGTCTCAGCGCCGAATGCGTTAACGGTAATATCCTATCAAAGATTACTAGGTATTATTAATGATTATTAGTGTGCATAGAGATATAAATCCACGCACGGGCAGTAAATTGATTTTAAACCCCTCACAGACAGATTAACTGTATTATGTTGCGACTTCCAGAAGCATACGATTTTTGTATAGCTTATCTAACGCCATATGGTATCTAAATGAATAAAATCAACAGACATTGTTTAACAAGATCTGGTTGCAAGTCAATTGCTCATCCATTTCTAGAAGAGGGTAAAGCAAAATGTTCGTACTAATTGCTTCTTACTCCACGTCCCATTTTCAGGATTTCATTTGGAATTTTAGCCCATGATAATTAACCGTTTGGGTACGAGATAATCAAAACATCGTTGAAATGTATATATTTTGAAGAGTAACAGAAAAGGCCGTTATCTCATTAATTTAAAATACGAACATTATTCTGTAATTCATTGTTTTATTAAAGTAAGCTTCTTTACGATGAATTCGTATAAAATGCCACATTCCTAAAGTGCATATGATGGCTTTTATTTCCCAAAATGTATTGCTTTGTAAAAAAAACGGTTTATTAAAAAAAGCAATCGAAAAAGTCATATAGACAAGTAAAAACATATTTCGAAAATACCTCATTTGTTCCGTTGTTCAGCATTCGTATTTAATGGGTTAAAAAACTATTGAATTCTGAAAGACGATATTATATTTTGAAATGCAGTTCGTGCAGAGCCAAATTTAATGCCATTTTAATTTTATAATAATTGTCTAAGGTCAGTATGTGGTACTAGAACCTACGAAATTTAAAACGGCCACACAAATCCTGATGATGTAAATATAATTTAATATAGTGATCTTGATTTTGTAAAGTAATATAATATGGAAACAATATTTTTCATAGCGAAGGAAGACTCAAACTCGTGTGCAGATAAAAGTGGCGCTGACAGGGTCTCAAGTTACCAAAGCGCGGCTTGGATGATTTGCTTGGACTTTAAATACGACTTCACTCTCTTTGCCGAGTGGTAATATATTATATGCTAAGCGCATGCTAGTAAAAGCCACTTCCCTGACCATGTTTATGTTAAACGTGTTACAAAAAAACATGTAAGTTTATTTGCGATGACCTTACGTCCTTTGTTTTAGATTTATTTGCTTCTTTAAAACGGTCTTTTTGTCTTATATTTTTTAGATCGCAATGTTAAATGCAACTTTTAACTCAATGCGGAAAGTCTGGGACTCACGGTTGTACTCGGTCAGAACCAAGTGCCACTTATTCAACGCATGCATCCTGACAGTGTTGCTTTACGATTGCGAGTCATGGCACCCCACCAAGGCACAGGGTAACCGTATACTGTGCTTTGAAAACAGATGTTTGCGGCGAATACTAGGGGTACGGTGGTTTGATTTTGTCAGGAACTCGGAGGTAAGAGAGCGGACGGACCAGCCTCTTATTACGTCCAAAATAAAAAAAGCGACGATGGACCTGGCTTGGACACGTGCTGCGGATGCCCCAGGGGAGCCTGAATCCTGCCTGTCTCTTCTGCCAACCAGGTGGATTCCGTCGCCCTGGAAGGCCGCTGATGACCATCCGTAGGATGTATTCGGCGGAGCTACGGGACGCTGGGATGACCTGGGAGGAGGCGAGGTGGCTGGCGGGAGACAGAGAAGTTTGGAGAAACCGCGTGATGGCCATATGCTCCAAATAGGGAGCGGATATGGTTAAAAAAAGAAAATGTTAAATGGGTTATTGACACGCAGCAAATTAGATAGATATAAACATTTCACAGGTACTCAATAGCGGCGCGGCGCCGGTATCGTTGATGTGCGTAACTATGTAGTGTGACTGTGTGTGAAGTGCAGAAGCGGTTTTAAGAATCTTAACAGCACCTAGTGTAATATCATAATAAGGAAAAAAACATACAACCTAGACGTTTTCGAAATACTAGCTATCTAGATTTTATTAATTAAAATATTTTTTTTATTTATAGTTCTCATTAATAGATGTCACTGAAACATATCTCTCGCCCTTAAGAATTTGGACAAGTGCTTAAAAATGAAATTTATGAAGATGAAATCCTTCAATAATTTCATATGAGTACTTGTATGAGATCTTGCATATAATAACAATGTGAATATTTTATTGTATCGTATTGAAGTGATAAAATCATTTCGTAACATTGAACGACTCCAGACGAGATCAAGATTACCTACTTATTTGTTCTCACGTCTCCCCAAACGTAGCCATCGCGTTTTTCATTGTGCTTTTAATGGTAAGTATTTCGAAATTCAATAATTTTATTAGTATCATTGACCATGATCCACTGTCGAGTGTAGTTACATAAATGTATCGTACGAAATTGACATTACTAAAATGCTGTCGTGCAGTGTCAGGCGATTTTAATATTGGACACGAAATGGACTGGTCAAATGTTAGGGACGACATTTTGAAAATAGAACGAATTATTTTACGACTTGTCGCCGTCTATGACAAACGTCAAACAAATACGTTTGGAAAATGACACTTGGAACACGGTATCTAATTCACATTGACTATTTAAATTTTTCATAGTAAACTGTGATTTTTAAGGAAACTATAAGATTCTTAACGAAAACATGTCCGTGAAAGAACGCAGTTTTTTAATATATGAACAGTATTACATTCATAAAACATTTTTTGGCATGGTGGTTATTGAAATAAAAGGAATCTTATGAGAAAATAAAAAAAGTTACATGTTCCAGTATAATTTGCAACTTGACATTCTACAAGTTAAATCAAAACCGGTCTTGATCTACATGCTACATTGATGTTTGATAATATAGCAAATATTTTTTTTCTATCAATGATTTACGGTCTCGGAAGTTATTTATGGAATATGTTTGAAAGACCACACATTTTTTTTAAATATTGATTACTTTGTCAGAAAAATCCCCGATTGAAAACTTCTATATATATATTTTTTTTCAATCAATTTATGTGTTTGTATCCAACGGAATTAATATCTCTGATGTTTTCATCATTATAAATAAATATGCTCCGGCTAAGATTATAATATTTCACTAGCTATTCAATCAGTATTATAAATGGGCAGTATTTACTGGTCAGTTACTTAATTAAACAAGCATTACGTTTCACTTTTAAGGTGTTAACTGTCAATTCTTGGTGGAAAGACATTATATTTTAAAAAATAAAACACAATTCATTTATACTACTTCCACATATTTATAACGATCAGGACCGGTTTCGCTCAATACTAATCTAAAATCACAAATATAGCTACATTAAAAGTCCATTTAGCTGAGCAAAAATTTTTAATGACATTACAAATGTAATAACCAATAATGAACCAGGAAAATTATAAGAAAAAATTAGCGAAGCATTTAAAAATAATCAAATATTAAGTATGTAATTAATATTAACAATAAGCAGCCATCTTAAGTGGAGAAAGCAGAGCAGTATATTAGCTGCTGAACCCGTCGAAAATAAATAGTCCGTACCTGACATAAGATACAGACATTTTTTTTATTACCGTTTTTGCTTGTTTACACGGTGAAGTAGTTTTTAAAAAACCTCTTTTATTAAACTGACTGTTTATCAATTCAGCTACAAACGAAATAATTAGCTGCCAATTAATAATACATACGTTTTCAACATTTCCTAATTCAGGCACTCAAAAACTTGTCATTCTTGATTTAAAGATAAAGTTACAATGCTTTTATCCCACGTGCAAATGGTTATGTACGATCGCGCCATATTGTATAAAGATACGGAGAGGGTTCGGTTTGTACTTGCAGGTATTGTGAAATCAGCTTATCTCCACTTACCTCATCGTGCATGAGATGCCGATCGTTTTCCGCGACGATTGTCTCGATTCACCAAACGGCTTAGGTTCAATGGCATAATAGTCATAGGGTTGCTAAGCCTCAGCAATGATCAATCTATAATAATAACACTTCTACTACAGTATTTGGTGTTTCACACTTTCACTGTTAGGTACAAAGAATGAGCCACGCTGAAATAATTTGAAAACAGTATTAAATATTAAACACAAGGTCAAATTTGAATTGTTGATATTTTGTACATTTTCTGCATTTTGTGCATCTTCAGGCGTTCGACTTTACTCGTGTGCTGGAATGCCTGAAGATGCCGAAAGGCGAAACCCAGGTCGTTAGTGGAAAAAAAATACATGGAAATGTACAAATTCTCAACAATTCAAATTTGATATTGAAATTGCATCAAGCACCCTTAGTCGATGCTTTAAATTATATTAAACGAAAGATGTTCGTTGTACGCACGCCTATAATGATCGGACCAACGCATCATGTGCATAAGGCAATTATATCCACAAGAACATAAAGGCGTTTAAAGAAATTCTAGTCACACTAAATAATTTGGAAAAATTAATTAATTTTAAACAAAAAGTGCGTTGTTGAACAGCAGTTACATAAATTTTAATCATTAATACATCTTAAGCGCCAGGTATGCGTTTTACGCACTGCTACAATGAACAAACCAACGCAGCAATTGCAGAGTTCGTACGGAATGGATTACGTAGGGCTCAAATCTTTAAATTTCCGGTTCTGTTGTTGAACTATAAAACCTTTTGAGCTCTCGTTCAAAATATCCGGTCCCGCGGTTTAAAATTCGAGACCCCGCAGACCATTCTTACAAGACAGGACGTTTTCATTCTTCCAGGGCTTCGTTTAAGATTAAGAAAACTTACCTCCTTTGAGTGTCGCCTTCTGTAGACCACGATTGCAAATTTTTGATTATTTAGATTTTTTAATTCACGATATGATATAAAATGGTCATACAATTATTGTCTGTACAATCGAAATAATTGTTTTCTTTTTCATTGATGTGTGACATTGTTTTTTTTTAAATTAACTACCAATTTATTTATAATAACGTGTTAGAAACGACACGAATGTTTGATAGCGTCTTAATAAGATGTTTTTAGTTTCAATGTCGATTTTTGTTCACGCTTTGCCATCACGCGATCAGTTTTATAACCCCTACACTGAATACTTGAACTCACTTTTACCAATGTGTATTATATTTATCTGTCAGAGTTCGCCAACCTTCGGCACGCTAGATCAGACCGAGTGTGGCCTGTCACGTCGTGTCACGCCAGACTTCTCCAGAGTCACGCGAGTGGTGATATCGTCTACGGATGCCATTTAGCTGTATAGGAATAGGGATTGCAATAGAGGAAGAACACAGTACCGATATTTCATTTCAAATACCGGAATCACAAATATCAATAACGCTGAAGTTTTTTTTATATATCGAGGATAATAATAATACTTATGGCCAATTAAGATACCAATACCGAACGAATAAATCAACATCGATATGAAAAAATGGTTTGGTGACAAAACAGAACAGTGACAAAAAGTTTCTTTTTAATGCGTCCTTGAATACATATTTTCTTCACAATAAATTCAAATATAGTATGTCGATTATAAATAGTAAATAAAATTATATTTAGAAAACTAAAACTCTCTTAACGCATTTCAATTATCACTTTTAACGTGTTAACTGTCAATTCTAGGTGGAAAGGCATTATATTTTTAAAATAAAACACAATTTGTTTGTACTACTTCCACATGTTTTAAATTGTCTTTTATCCAGTTGATAATGCTCGTGATGAGCGAAACCGGTCCGGATCATTGTGGAGTAGTACAAACAAATTGCATTTCAATTACATATGGAATATATCCATAAATTCGATTTATTATCTATATAATCTGCAGTTATTATATTGAATAGTTCTTAAAATTGTGTTGTATATGTATTTAATTCATACATATATACTGAATACAAAATAATATTAAGTGCTTTATATTTCCCATGTCTTTTTTAATTACTCGAATATTTTATAAAAATATATATGCATATATATGCCGCTTCAAATATGGAGCTTATCTCAACGGAAGTTTTTCTACGAGAAATGCTTGTTACTCAAGTAGTACTCAGTTACTCAACCTCTATTTTTTAAGACATTAGGGATAAGAATTATTGGGCTAGGACAGGATAAGTTTTTAGGACCCAATGGGCGGGATGAAATTGTATAATCCATACCTTCGAACAGAAATCCATAAATCTAATAAAAAACCAATTTGTGAAACTGTCCGTGCTGGGATTAGAACCCGTGAGCACCGACACCGAAGCGGAGGTTGACCACTCGACCACACACCCGGCATAAATATCTAAAATATATATCGTTTCTTTTAATTTAAATATGACTTTAAAAATCTACTACATCAATGTTTGAATCTATCAATCTTGATCGGATCTTCATGCAAATAAGTCCTGCTGCAGAAAAAGCTTTCTTACATTCAACGACATATGACGAATATTGTAACACTGACATACCATTATTTTGCATTATAAAAACCGGTATTTCAGTATTGGAAAAGGAATCAAAATATCGGGATTCCGGTTTCTATCATACTAGTAATGCAACCCTATATGAAGTATTTTCAAATATAACAAAAAACAGTATCATACCTGCATATTCAATAGTTTAATAACATTGCACGGGTTTCGCAAAGCAAGTGGGTATTTTTATGTGACTAGATGAACATTCAAACGCGATTACTTTTATAAAAGTACTAGTGAGTACCCGGCATGCGTTGCATTGCCACTCAAAGAAAGAAAGGGTTTGTGTTTTAATTCTGTTTATTGAACCGCTTTTGGATTAGAGGTCTGCACAGGCCGAAATTTCATAGACTTACCCGGTTCGAGCCCATCATCTTCAGGTCTGGCCCGACTCGAACCCGAGTTTCAATATCACACTTGTTATAACACAATATTTTTGTTTTTCGTCTGGTGCGTACACGAATAAATCAGAAGGTTTTTCCTAGATGTCGCTGTATGTACATATTTGATTCTTTTTTTCAATTTTAGATTTAAATATTTTTACTTCAGAACCCTTCACGGGTGTGTGCACAACAACTCACCGAAGTTTCATCGAAATCGTATGAATGGTAAAGGAACGCGTAAAGGACAAACAAACATTTATTTTATATAATATTTCCCGACATGATCACAATGAGTCCTTCCTGAAAGTTTCGTCGCGATCGGTTGAGTAGTTTAGGAGCCTATAAGATCCGGACAAACCAACAAACAGACATTCATTTTTATATATATAGATTTCCCGGCATGATCACAATAAGTCCTTCCTGAAAGTTTCGTCGCGATCGGTTGAGTAGTTTAGGAGCCTATAAGATCCGGACAAACTAACAAACCAACAGAAATTCATTTTTATATATATAGATAATAAGTTTGATTGCAATTTCTGTATTTACACTTGATGTGGTGTATTGGGATAAACCAATGATGGGAAACCTTATCTTGCATGAAGGTTTTGTTAGATTAACGTTAATGTAACAAGGCCGCATTCAAGAATCTTGAATAATATACACAAAATGGAAACACATTATTTCGTAAATAAGTCTAAACAAATAAATGAAATATTTGTATGCTGTCATAAGGCCGCATTCAAGGACCTGGAAGGCTGCAGTTTCTCTCATTCAGGACCCAAAAACCCAACCTTTTTATACGTGATGAAAAAAATATTTTTCATCGAAACTACCTGGGACTCTATGTGTAATACAGGGAGCTTTTATTGCTACATTTATTACTATCAGATTTGAATACCCAGTCGATTTGTTAGACTTTCCCAAAATGCAGATATCTTACTGTTCTGTGTTCTTATTTACTGTGAAAATCTTATGGGCGGGAGGGAATGGAAATATCACAAACATTCATGCGTTTTAACACAAATTCGTAAATAGATTCGTAAGTCTATGTTTGAAAGTGTCCGTTCAAGGATTCAAGCCCGTGGCTACCGTAAAGGATTAATAAAAATGCCCAAGAGCGAACCACCGGACCGATAAAGTAATTTTTTGAATAAGTTAACGAAAAGTGAATAATAAATACTCTTCTTTATGTATCTCCATTGCCTAGATTCTCTTGTTTGATTTCTCGTAATTTATAAGTAAATGGGTAACAGTTATTCTATTTAACAATCTATTAGCGAGTAGGTAATAATTGAAAATACTCAAACCGCAAGTCATTCTCATCTTACCGACGCACTTTCACTGTCAAGCTTAACTCGTTTTCTATGTGGAAAAGTAAAATTAGGATAAAGAAAGTAAACAATGAAAAAATGTCTTTATACTGACGTGATGCCAGTATCCCAACAATTTCTATTTTATACGATTCATAATTTTCGCATTACAATAACCCTTTTTGATTGGATTGAACAACACTTGAAACATGCAAACGATACAAAGTTGAACAGTGCCAAACGCCTTAGGATCTCAGGCTTTCGTTCTACTCGTTCGCGTTGCTGAAACATTCGTTCATTGGATTTTAAGCCAAATATATTGATTTTTGTGATGGTATAATTGCTTTTTATTCAATTCGAGGTCTTGAAAACACGGCGTGAAGAGAGAGAAAGGCTACGCGACTGAATTGAAAACAGTGGCTCCGTTAGAGAGTCCACCCGCTCCAGATGGTAAAGGTACTACATAGTAAAGGCTTTCTGATAGAATCCCATTTGTCAAATTTATCGATTTTTAAGAAACGGCATAAAGCGTGTTCGTGGGAATAATTTGCCGAATCTTGACATTTAAGCGACGCAAGAGACACCATTTTGAATGACAATATTATTTTAATTTTTCAACACAATTCCGGATATCATTGACAAATAATAAACTTATATCGGTAAATTAGTGATGAAAAGTGGTATTTTAGCAGAATCAATATTGTTTCATGTCGTTATATTCCGGACATGTGATATTCTGTCAAATATTTGTGAATGTAAAAATACGCTCACCAACTCCATTTACAAATCTGCATTATTAATTAATTTCACTGTTTTTTTGAACGAAATCCCTTCACAAATCATAGGAGCGCAACATTCCGTTGAGGATTCTAGCTTCCAGAAAAACCCTAACAGACCCTAAACAGTCTCCCGGATCCAGTGTGGCGGTTTTCGAAATGCACGTTTCAGTCATACGACAGCCTTCAATTATTCCATATAGAGAGAAAATTCTTGATCTACTTCTCTTACAATCTCGAAACCATGGACATTCTTTTCTACCCTGTTGTTTACCCTACCTTGTTAAGCCATATACTGCACGTGAGTCGTGATCTAAACCACTCATCTCATCACTTTGATTCATTGTAATGCCCTGGCATTAGCATAAAACCCATAGAGCCTTCCGTCGAATCTTTTCTGCACGTATTGCTGATTTGATAGGCCCATAATTCTATACAGTGGAGATTCTTTTTCTTATACACTTTAATTGGATGTTACACCGAATTCTTCAATAATATATTGAAATCAATTTTCATTTTTACTCCACCTGTGTAAATAAATACCAATCGCTATGTTTTCAAAGCTAGAAATAGATTCATTGACAGAATCCTGTGCGTGAACACTTAAGAGCTTTGTTCATCAAATGACATTTCAATAATGTTGCCATTTTGTGTTAAGTGACAGTTCTTGACGTCTTATTTTAAATTTGGAAGATTTTCCACGTCAGATATGCAGAAATTCAAACAATTATCTATGGTTAGATTATATCGGTTAATGATAAAATCGATTAGAAATTTAAGCATAAAAATCATCGATCCATTAATTTATAATTTTGGACTTTGAAAGTATGTCTTCGCTTAAATGAACTCTTACAAATCTTACCCATTTTTTTATCCATGTCCGCTCCCAACGTGGAGCATATGGCATATCCTAATGGAGGTATCTCAACAGAATTTTTCTATGAAAACTGCTTGTTACTTAGTTTCTTACTTGTTCAATGGCGTAACTAGTATAGATGACCATGTAGTAAATAACCCGGGAAGGCTCATTAACCTTTGGATATGCATC
Organism: Himalopsyche phryganea; assembly: GCA_022494535.1. NCBI lineage: Eukaryota > Metazoa > Arthropoda > Insecta > Trichoptera > Rhyacophilidae > Himalopsyche > Himalopsyche phryganea. The sequence goes on along the minus strand of JAGVSL010000076.1, from coordinate 2,292,807 downwards.
TTAATATTAATAAATACTATTTTGATATATATTCCGAAAAATTCGTGTCATATTATTCAAATTATGCTATCTTTGTGCCTCTCTTTTTCGTGAGACAACCGACGCTGTTTAGATTATAGCTACTGCTAAGAATTACATGATTGTGCATTGTGTTGTCAACTGCATTAGTCTAACTCTTAACCGTCTCTAAAAGAGAGGTTGAACAATTGGTTTTCAATTTATTCCCGTTAAAATTATCCCTGTTTTAAGCACGGTGACCTTATTTACAATTTACAATAGAGTACAAGAAATCGGTCAAAAAATATTTGCACACACTTTCTCAAATATAATAAGATATATTTTACGAGTCGTTATTACTCGATTCCGACTGTATAAAACACATAAATTATAGAAAATATTTTAGCTGTAACAGTAATAGTAAGTTTGATTAGTTGTTTAAGTAATTAAGGTTTCATTATTCACTAATATGATTGTTGGCATGTCCGCTCTCAGCGTGAGGCATATGGCCTCCTAATGGAGAATCTCGACAGGTTTTTTTATGAGAACTGCTTGTTACTCATCATGAAACTGTCCGCACCGGAACTTGAACCTGAGACATCCGTAACCGTAGCCAACAACGTTACCAACTGTGCCACGGAGCCGACAGTATGATTCGGCTGATCAAAAACCAGTTTTGCTAGAGATTAGGCTTTCCCCTTTTTATCAATTGCGAGAATGAATAATATAGAATATTGATTTATAAAAATATAAATTTACATTATACTTTAAACGTTCAATAACATACTGTATACTTGCACTCGACGTATAAGCAAATTAACAAGAAACATTTTACATCAGGAAGAACTCGGTACTCTCAAGCCTCTCATTTTTTCCCATTGGTTACAATAATTATTAATAATAATATTGCACAATATAATTATCATTAATTTGATTTAAAAAAATCTTACTATGTCTCTATGAGTTATGATCAAAGTATGAACTAAAAAGATGAAAATTTGACAATGAAGGAGTGAATCAATTTAAATGGGTTCGGCTTCTTCAAAAGTCTTTACAGAATTTTTTTCTCCCACAAATAAGCTATCTTTCCAAATCAAGACTTTGTGGTCTTTAATGCATATATTATTAATTATGTACGAAAGATCACAATAATAATCGACACATTATAACGTGTGACTCAATTCAGAGCTTGTAAATCTAAAAATATAGATAATCATATATACATTAAAATGGTATTTCACATTTTAAGTTTCTTATTTTTCTCACTTATGCTGAGCTATTTTAGTAGTTATATATTTTATATGACATAACTAACGAGATGATAAAAAAAAACGTAATTGTTTGCATAAGAAAAAGTCATCAAAATAAGTACCATAAACAATTCAATAGTTCAAAATATGCATACACGCCAAAGCGCAATGTAGCTCATGTTTTTAAATTAATAATATTATGGTAATTTTGGATAAATACGCTTGACCTAAGGTGCTCTATTTAAAATGTGAATATTGTGGATGACTTCAAGATGTAACGGACAATTATTACTTTTAAGGCTCAGATTTCACTAGATCCGTGTACTTTCAGTATTATAATTTATATTTACATTTAATTATTTCGTAATTACAACAACGCTTCAGATTTAAAATCTGTGAATTTAAAATAGGTAGACATACTGTTTTGGAATAAAATAAACATGATGATTTTCAATAAAATCTCCATAACTGTAAATGCCATATCGTCATAAAACATCATTAAAACCATGTTTCGATTTCTTGAATTATGACTTTTACTGTAATTCTGTGAATATGAAAAACCCAACGAAACATGCTATTCCATATTATCCGTACCTACGTTAGTTATAACTGAAGTTACAATAGTTATTGTAACTCAATTTTTACTATCTTACGATTACAGCTATGTAAATATTCTAGTTGGCCCTGTAACTGAGTGTTTAACGCTTTTATATTCCGTTACAAGTTCGAATCCTCAAACGGACACTTTTTATTCATTGATTTTTGTCCAAAGTTCATGGATTTTTGTAATGGATACATTTTATTTCTGAGAGAGCAATAATTACATAACTACTGGCCTTTACTACCCTTATCCTTTTATCCTGAATCTCTCCGAAAGTGAGGTGTTGAGAGACTGAAGAAGAACCAGTTGTCGAAAAATACTCCATTAGGAAACCATATCGACACTCCCCACGTATCACGTATCAAGTGCCATATACGTGATTATTACGTCTTTTGCACTTTCGTTGTCTACGCAATTAGTTATTTATGTAGGCATCAAAAAACATTGGGAAAAGTACCTACTTCACCGTTTTTCAAGTATAAACACGTAAGTCACAGATACGACTGTAAAGTTTCAAAATCTATAACCTTTTCAGCAAAACTTAACTAGAATTAAAATAATAACACTGCCCCAATTTTGAAGAAGATAGATGCAACCGTGTTTTGAATCTTTTAGACGCTCTCCTGGAAAAAATCATGTTTGCAGATGCGGGATTATACGTAGGGCTTGTCGATATGGTCCACATTCAGTGCGGATATGGTAAAAAGAATAGCCTGTCGTATGCATAAGCAAACAATACTGATGACAATACTGTATAATTTCTTCATGTCATATTATGAATTTTAATCTTTGATGATTATTAAATCCAACGGTAATTCAATATGCCCTAACCCTGAATCAACAAAAGGGTCACGTGGCTCCCGCGAGGTCACTCAGAGCAAGCAATAACACTTAGAGGATTGCTTTTATTGATAGCACACTATTTTCATGCATATAAGGAAGTCCCTATAACCGTTTTGCTAGACTTTTGGCGCCTTCCTTAATGGTTTGTCGTAATAGTGGAACGGTAGATTCTAGGTATTATAATACCGTTAAAAGTTTAATATGTGAATTAGATTAATTTTTTGTTTGAATTATATGTGGTTTTATGACTCGTGTATATCAATTTAATATCGAAAACGGACAATGAAAATAAACAGATTTCCAATAATCGTTTATTGATAAAATGACTCTAGAATTGATGTTATTTTTGACGGAGCATCTCAAACTCGCGGCCCGCTTTCCAGCCAATATAAAAATGTGTAACAAACGATTGAAGATTTCGTAGCTTCAATTTTACAATTTTCAATATAGGACAGAAAAACACGTTAATTTCATAAACGTAAACCTAAGCCTTATTTATTTAGCCCGTGTTAGTCTTTGATTTTGATATTCTTGTTTTAGACCAGGCCTGGGCAAAATACGGCTCGACACGTATTTTTGTACTGCCCACACTGCGATCAATGAATAGTTTGTTTTTGAGAATCACTTAATTTTTACCCTTCAGTTAAAAATTTTGCTCAGGCGTGTTTTAGACGATAAGTGACGCCTACCACTAACTACCTTCTGTATGGGCGCCAATGACGTTCTTACCTGATAACTCTTTTTCAATAAATTATTTCTTTTCAATCAAAACATCCCATTTTGTTTCGAAAAATACATCGTAAATTAAAATAGCTTAACAATGTACATAATTAACGGCTTCAATTTCAAAAACAATGTGTATTCATTTTGTATGAAAATAAATTATTTCATTCTTATGTTTTTCAGACAGCGAACGCTGGTCTTACATAAAGGGTGGTGCGCGTGCCGGCACCCCTCTCCGACTCGCAGGGATATTCGTCGAAGCGCCGCGGAACAAGCAGCGTCCTCCGACATCCTCGCAGTCGCCCGCATCGCCGCTTTCCTCGCCGCTAGCCTCACCGCTACCACCGACGCCTCAGAGATACGCGCAGCTCGTTGATCCTAATATGACGGTGAGTTTTTTTACCACAATATTTTTAAAAAATGCGTAAATTTACATAAAATAACAACGATCTCTCTTAAACGCTTTTGCAAAACCTTCAAACAGATGTCGCCACATAAGCGCATTGTTGTCAACGATAATAATTTGGTTCTCATTTTAAATAATAATAAATATTGTACAACTTTATTACTGATATCAATTCAATACATAATAGTCTTGAATCGTGAGTGAATATTTTATAGTTTTAATAGTACGCTCTTAGTTGCTTTATGGGGACGGTATTGTTATATATCAGTGTTTCTCAACATTTTACACCCGAGGACATGTAAAAATTTTAATCTGTATATTTTTTTTGTAAACTGGCAGACTTGGTAGACCGGCTCTGGTCTGTGAACCAACGGTTGGAAACCACTGTTGTATATAATTTCTATCAGTTTTTGATAATAATCGCTTGCAAAATAGGTCCTGATATCTTTTTTAATTGACATTTTTTTTATAAATATAATAAACCACTAATTATTAGTAACACAACCACTGTAATAACAAAGTTATCAATTTAAATTTTATATGGCGATTATAGTAAATCTCCATAAAGCCCATTCATAATGATTTTGGTGAATGCGAAAAGCTTAAAAAAGATTTTTTGAACGTTTCTATAAAGGAAGAGAATGAATAAAGTGTTTTCACAAAGTTATCACTGAATCCATGAAAAACGTATAAAAACAAATTCATCGATTATTTAACCTCGTTCAATGATGTATCAGAGCTGGAGTGCAATAGAAGAAAGTAAACTCGGCGCCAATTAGATACGAATTCATTATAATTTGGGTTGCTACGCTTGGCGACACTGATGTCGGCCATGTTTTCTTTTTTGTATTAAATTTGAAGACTTTTTCGTACAAAACAATCTTCTGTAAAGTGATTGCTCGTTGCTAATAACTTTTCGCTTGTTATTTTGTGAGAAATAATCAGGGCGTGGTGCAATAATTTTATTTCTTTTAATACGCATTTGGTAACGTATTTAAATGAAAACAACGTAAAAGTTAAAACTATTTGTTCTTGATTGTGCCACTTAACCAAATGGACGATATTCTGACAAACAAAATTTACGTTGGAAATACGTACTACATAAAGGTAAATGATGATCAGCTTTTTAGTTCTACGAGAAATGCATAATACAATTGATATCTGTTTCGGCATCACGCTATCACGAGAACTTTGGTGCGGATTCTACCAAGTTAATGTCAATGTAATCAAAGAAATACTAATTTGAGAAAATCGATGGTTAATCACTTTTAACATGTTTACTGTCAATTCTTGGTGGAAAGGCATAATATTTTAAAAATAAAACATAATTTGTTTGCACTACTTCGTGACATGCGAAACCGGTCCTGATCATAATAAACCTGTGGAAGTAGTACAAACAAATGTATTTTATTTTTGAAATAGGTTAATAGTTAGTTAATTGCTTTATATACTGTGTGTTCAGGAACACCCAATGCGCGGGAGGTATGCACACATCACAGACCTCCATGCCAAGAATGCTCCACTCGGTTACGGGACCGACGTGATGTTTCAGCGATTTCTGTGTGTTTCCAGCTTTCGTTTTTAATCATTTAATGTCACATATCTGCATATAATACGGCGATTGGAAAAGGCTTACCAATTCTGTATTTATATAGCTACATACCTGCCACATATTGTGTGGTTAAAATTTGTTCGCCACAATGACAAATGGTGACATAACGCAACCTCGTCCATTCCAAATAAGTCTCACTGCAACTGCGCCAGACAATGTATGAAAGATTTAAAACTGTATGCAAATTCGATTTGCAATTTCATTTTCCGACATACCTATAAATGTACAGCTCGACTCTGCCGCAACCAAATGACAATGGGATAGTAAGGCGTTTCTCAAATGTATGACTACAATACCTACTGTAATAAAAATAACAATACACACAGTTAAACATGTCTAAAATGGATGGATCATCTTGATAGATTTTGTTTTTTACGAGAATTGGTTGTGCATTAATCTTTCAATCTTCGTAAGAAGCTTAGGAAATAAGAGGAGAGTTAGAGAGGACCAGTAGGTGACTATTTGCGCTCTCTCTACGCTTTGTTTGTAGGAATAAAAAAAATACTCTTGATATTATTATCTAACCTGAAAATTTACCTTTTTAGAATATCTAAGGTTGTTTTTACGGTGTTTTGTTTACGGCTTGTCATTTTTTTCGAATCGGATAGATTATGTCAACTGTATAAGTCGATTGAAATCACTGTATGAAAGCTCCATTCGAGGTTTCAAACCCTTGACCACACAAACTCTTAGAGCGTGGCCGATCGGCTACTTAGCGGACAGTTATTAGTTATATGTATTTTAAATTACTATTATAAGAAGACGTGTTCTGAAAATAATGTTTAAGTGGCTTTTTTTCTTTTATCTGTATATAAGGTACTCCTTTAAAATGTAATGGGTGCAGTAATAAATAAGACCTCAATAGACAAATACTGTCAAAACCTGGTACTATTGTCTGGTAAAAATTGAATTAAATCAACAACGTAAATGTCACTATTTGGAAAACACATAGTCACTATAAATAATAAAATTCCCGAATGAGTTTACATTTCCCGATTCAAGAATGTGACGTCTTGTATACGAAGCTACGAAAACATTATACGTCACCAAGTAAAGATTGAGAATCGCTCTGAAATGCAATAAAATGCTATATGAATAAAACCAGTGCATACAATACTTTTATTGTGAGTGAAAACTTAAATTGAAACTGATTATACATCACAGAACAGTAAGATTATAATACTAGTAATAACACAGTATTTTCATTTCCCTTTCAATTTAAAAGGAAAATGAGTTATGATTATGTGGTAGCTCAATGGTGTATACTTTGAATTAAAAAATATGGAGAGGTAATGTATATTTCTACTCAATAATCGTTAACTTTTTAACCAAAGATATCTTTGTGTTTTCCCTATAAGCACGAACACGAGTCATATATCCATAAGTAACTAGGATTTAACTCAATTTTTGGTTTAATATGGACAATGTGAGGAATATTCTAATAGAATGAAATATGTTGCAGCCATACAGTAATGCACCGGGCGAGCGGAGGTTCAGGATAAGTTCATGCTCTTCTTCTTTAAAATAAGGATAAGTAGTATCACGTTTTTTTTTCAACATGGAGCATATGGCCTCCTAATGGAGGTATCTCAACAGAAGTTTTCTACTAGAGCTGTTTGTTACTCAGTTGCTCAACCTCTCTTTTTTCGACGAGAGCAGGGATCGAAAGATAAGGCTAAGACAGGATTAGTGATTTAGAATCGGATGGGTGGGAGGGAGTTTTACACATCACAAACATTCATGACTACGAACAGAAATCCGTAAATCAATTGGAAGATCAATTTATGAAACGTCCGTAGAAACACCACGGAGCCGACAAATGGAGTGTCACCTACTATAACAAAACTATTGAAGTAGAGTAAATTGACGTTTTATAATGTTATATATATACAGAGTAAATATCAATTCACTGGATGGCATCATTTTCCTTTTTGAACGAATTTGTTTTATGATGGCCATGGAAATGTAAGTGAATTCTAGAAAGTTATGAAATGTTGGCATGTTTAGAGGAAAAACGGGAAAATGGCGAGCTACTGTGATTTTGGTAACCGTGTAGTGGCAGAGCGAGAACAAGGGTGAAAAAGATAGCGATCGAACTGAAAACAGTGGACAAATTGAAGATGAGGCGAATAAAAAGCAATGTTAACAAAATAAGTTTTTTAGAATTCATGATTACAGTTGATCAGGCGGCCCTGAGTGAGAGATTGTGAAAGTAAATACCACCATAAATAATGAATTTATTTTGTGTGCCAAAAAGCTTCAAGTAAAACATTGGCAATTCATGAATAAACCATTACCCGCGCATTTTCGACAGTATGTAGCAATGTGTCAATTGTTGATAGCAATATCTGCATTTTATTTCGAGTCGTGAAATTTTGAGAAACCAGGGAAAGTGACGTCGTTCACGGGTCATGGAATCACAACAATTCGCCTGCAATGTTGTTTCGTATACTAAACTGTGCTCGATTTTACAAGACGATTTATGACCTAGTATGACATGTCATGTTATGACGCGCAAGATGTAAGGGCTTGGCCAGTACTAAAGAGAAAGTGACATCTCACAGTTATATATTCTACAGAGGAACGACAAAATAAGCTGAGATCATGAATTGATTTTAATACTCAATAACCCGAGTATACAACAACTAAAAACAATGTCAATTACTTGAATTTGTTATAAATAACATTTTATATAGTTTACTGAGATTTAAAAATGTTTAGAATCTATCTGGAATAACGATCCATACCAGAGTCTGCTAAGCTTCTTATAAATAAATAATCTTGCGATATAGTTAGTCTGAAGATGATTCTTAAAGAAGCCAAACACTTGTTACATTAGTAGTACAGCCGGAATAACGTTATCAAATTTAATTTTATTTTATATCTGCCAAACTTCGTTACATCACGGCATACTGAGAAAGCGGGATTTGTTCCGTGGCACACTAAATAAAAATTCTTCAAAGTTTTATGTACTTTAGTAACAATACATTCAAATGTTTTATGATTTAAGAGGTTGTAAATATGATATTTTTGAGAAGGATGCAATTGATTGTTAAAAAGAATAATGTCAAAACACAGCTCTAAATTAGATAAACAAATACTTCTCATCTACCATCTGTTACCGCTCCCGTTTTTTTTTTATATCATTTCCATGAGCGCTGAAAAACTCAATATAAAAAAATATGATGACCAAAAGGGTAACAGAGATTCAACTGCTGCAGCAGCCGATTTAGAATATTGACTCCAATGAAAATTCCAAAATGCTGACAAATTGAACTCAGAAAATGAGGCTCTGTGTAGAGGGTGTATTAATTTTCTCTGTTAATGTCAGTGTACCCTCGTATCTTGCGAAAGGATTGTGATAACCCACTATTAAATTTGAAAATCAACTGATTTTGTTTGAGAACATAAAATCTTACGTCTAGAAATCAATAATTAAGCTGAGAGTTTTTAACTCGTTTGGTCAATAGTTCCCATTTTTCTTCTTATTTCGCAGCGAATCTTGAAAATTCTTACTGCACACAGTTTGGTATACACCGATCAGTACTGTAGACAATTAGTTCGGCATCAGAACATCTCTAAAATTATGTAAATATATCGGAGAAATTTACTCGATTATAGATAAGTAAGCTACACGTGGTATATACTACCCTAGATCGTATCCTTAGTATTGCAAGTACGCACAATTCATGCGTTTATGTTAATTTAATTTATCGGTACGCTGTGCTTATTTGTATGAAAGTTTTTACGGATAAAATAAATGACACCGATTTCAGTCATCATTGTCATAGAAACGCTATACGTACCTAGGTGCATGAGTTAATCACTTTTCTTCGATTAATTTACAGTAAAGAAATTGCTTTTCCATTAAAACCTTTTAATCACTGGATCTGATTTCATTTAATTTTAATGGTTCATTTTCTTGATTGTTATAAAACTTTTTTTTATCCTATAATTGATTTTACATATTGAACGTTGTAATAGCGATCATTGACGTATAAATCTTCACGTTTAATCCACATTATATAGCCTACCAAAGAGTGTCACCTTTTAATATGATTACTGTTGCTTAATTTATTTATATCACATTAAAATACATAGTTATTTTAATTATATCTCATATTGTTTTTCCACCAAAGATAACAGCATACACGCATAGTCTATAGTCTGTACATCAATTCTTAAACATTTCATTAAATTCACCACTTCTTACACATTTGGTTGCTTACCCATATTGTCGTCGCATGCCTAAAAATAACTAAATTATCTAAAGTCAGCACTATGCCAATCATTATTTCTAAGAGCAACGTTCCATATCATATGCCACTTTTTTGGAAACATTTGAAAGAGGCCTACAGCAGTTTTTTAACATTGTGCAATATTTATACCATAAAACAGAAAATACATCTGCCTGTCTGTCACAAGAACTCCTCCTAAATGGTGGATATTACTGACGTGGTATATGTCCCTGTCATTCTGTCTGCCATTTTTAGCATTTAGTTTTTAACATTATTATTAATCGATAGACTTTATTTTTTGCGTGTTACACGAGTACAACGTCTAAATGACCTAATGGTAGCGGCATTTATCCTGGGCGAAGCCGGGTAATAAATACCATTGTATAATATTTGAGATTGTTATCAGTTATTAAATTTATCAACGTGTTACTTAACAAAGTTATTAATTTTAGTTTTATATTACACCGACAATTAATAATATTAACAGCTCCGTCGTTAACACGTGTAAATATAGCCGACATTAAAAGTTCTAGACTATTTATTAATTTAAAAATAAATATCTACGCTACTGGCTGTTTAGTAACGGGCCAATCAAACAATTTGCATAATGCAAAATGTCGGACACGCCAAATACCGAAATAATTGAACGGTATCCATTTATCACTCACTGCCACCGGCTGACAAACTGCCTACATTAGATTTTTTAATGTTTAGACACGACATTATTACGAGTTTAAAATCGTAACGAATGAAACACTGAAATATGTTATATTTCTCATTACCAAAGACTTTCATAGACTACCGAATCTATCCGGAACTACATTCGAATATACTCGGCCCTTTTTGTTCGAATATTCGTTTAATATACGTCTTTTTGTCCATTTTAAAGTCACTGCAAACATTAATGTGTTGACAATTAATCTACATTTACAGAGCGTGGCGCTGAAAGTATTATACATATAATGAAATTACACTGAAGTCTGGTAATTTGCCTTCTTCGCCCACAAGTCAGCGTGGCCGATTGGTCCAATGTAAAGATGACTTTCGCATCTCTTCCCTTTCTTCTTGCATTGAACGTCACTCCCGTAGGATGTATTCAGTATCCTGCTTTATAGCACCACATCTAGCAGCGACACCGTGGAAAGTAATGAATTGAACCACCATTTTTATTATTAAATTCATTATAAAAAATGAACTGTACATGCGGGAAAACGATGAGTGCGAGAAGATACAGCCAATAATTAACAATTAACCTAAAAAATGTTCTGGCACCTACGACAAGATCACGTAAATCTATTAAATACGTTTAAAAGTTAAAATACATATTTTTCATTTAAAATTAAATTAAAAATTGATAACTTAGTTAATCCACACGTTTCGCCTCTCTAAGAAGCATCTTCAGACTAACCGTATCGTAAGGTTATTTATTTCTAAGGTAAACGATGATTTCATTCTTAAAAGGGTGGGGGTGGGTTTTATTACATTCTACTGGACGTGTGGAAGGGGGTAAGCTATAAACATTGTTAAACTATAAACAAATCAATTACTGGCACCTGGATGTGAAAAACCCAAAGGGAATAAATTTAATAATGGCGAGCCACCTGTTCTGTTTAAAAATGTTATTTACTAAGGAATGTTATTTTCTGGAATAAGCTATCAATTTTTAATTTGATTTTATATTAAAAATGAACTTACACAAAGTTACCGCCGAATCCATATAAAATACATATTTTTCATTAAATACATTGAACAGGCCCTGCTAAAACTTTCCTCCATTTTCACACGAACTGCTCCTGTTTTACGCCAGCCAATAAACTAAGTTGATCTTAATTGCCATTTTTTCTTTAAGCTTTACTAACAAATATAAATAAATATTTAAAATGTCTCAACTAAAATACCCGTTATGCAATGCTTTTGCAAGCATATATCCTGCATCCTGCCTGATGCCGGATCAATAAACAAATATCGTTAAATATCTTTTTCCTTAAATTGTGCACCGATAATAACTTATTTTATTGCTTTGAATTATATTCCGATAACATTAATTAGCCATCTTGCTAATTGATTGCCAATTAAGAAAGGCAGTTATTTATACGGTTGCGAATTTTTCAAATAACTAACGGATAATAATATTGACCTGAGACTCCCGGGAGTGTGTACAACAAACAGTTCAGGCTACAGTTCTCAAATTTCGTTTTTTTTTACATTTCGTCGTTTGGAAGATAATCACTTGATTTAATATCCAAGGCATTGGTGAACTAATAAGACATCGCAATACAGATAAGTCGGGTCCGTCGTAGAGTGCTCAACATCGTTGGCTTCGGATACGATGTCAAGTGCAAGAATTCCAGTAAATGCAGTTTTATAAACTTACGATTTATGGAACTTTGTGTGTAAAGGTATGGATTTTATGATGTCTAAAACTCTCCCCCACTTATACGATGTCAAAAACGTAGTGAGAGCGACTTGTTGACCGCTATTTCTGTCTCAGCCCTATCCTTTTATCCCTATTTTCTTCGAAAAAGAGAGGTTGAGCAAATAAGTAACTAGTAGTTTCCGTAGAAAGGATTTCGTTGACATACCTCCATTAGCAGTCCAAACACTGCACATTAGGAGACATGATCAAAAAATATTAATGTTTGTGCAGCAATCATAAAAGACGGCACCAAGTGAAGAAGTATAAAAATATATGCATTTTTTCTACGTATCTATTTTTTACAAAGTAACCACCATTTAGTGCAGAGTTTTTTGAAACCCTTCGGGCGCTTTAATTTTGTAGTAATTAAGGGGTGGGGGGAGCTCTGCTACAATCCAAGTGGGCAATTGTTCATTTCTTTGTTCTTTTAAATCAGTTTAATATAAACAGGCACTCCAAGAAATCCATTACATGACATAAATATAGGTATACAGTAGTGTAATTTTGAAATTTCGTTACTACTTAAGCGGGAGTTGAATAACCTATTGTAGTAAAGTGGGCAATGGTTTAAAAAAATATGAGAAACACTTTCGGCCCTTATCTAAACTATATACATGTATGTATACTCATAGCTGCTCTGCTTTCTCCACTTAAGATGGCTGTTTATTATTCATATTAATTACATACTTAATATTTGATTATTTTTAAATGGTTCATTAATTTTTACTTATAATTTCCCTGAGTCATCATTTTATATTATTATCGTCATTAATAGTTTTGTTCAGCTAATTGGACTTTTAATGTAGCTATATTTGTGATTGTAGATTAGATTTGCAAGAGGTCCATAACATTTTAATTGTAGACTCTTTCATTTGATTTATGTATAATTTGTTTGTTAATCAATATTTTCTTGTCTCAGTTCATGAACCATCAGTTTTATATACCTTCATTTTTTCACTCAATTTTATATAAATACGCCTGTTATGTTTGTATTTTTATCAGTTGATAATGCTCGTGATGAGCGAAACCGGTCCTGATCATTATAAATATGTGGAAGTAGTACAAACAAATTGTGTTTTATTTTTTAAAATACATGTATGTACTTAATTGTATCATTAAAGAAATGAATTTGTTATTGTGGAACCTTTTTTATAAAATAGAATCACTAAATAACATACAATCAAAGAATAGTGTCAAAATATCAAATTTGGATTATTGAGATTTTGTACACTTCTATGTATTTTGTCACTAACGACCCGGGTTTCGCCTTTCGGTCGGAAACCCGGGTCATTAGTGACAAAATACACGGAAGTGTACAAAATCTCAATAATCCAAATTTGATATTGAAATTACATCAAGCACCCTCAGTCGATGTCTTAAATTATGTCAAAATATCAGCTGAAAAAAATACAATATAGTCCGACCTTACACAGAATTATTGGCGACGAACTGTTGCCAATGATGCTAGAATCGAATCAAATAAATTATGTTTGTTTAAATATAATAACACAACTGCAAGCAGTTGTTGTTATTAGTGAATTTAAAATGATGTAATCCCTATATTTATCGTGTAAATCAAACGCGGCGTCGAGAAAATTACTAATAAATGAAATCTGACGATATTAATAAATGCGTTATTGGTTTTTCTTTTAAAGTCAATTTCTTTGCTAACCATATACGGCTTTCTATTCATTCGGTATATTTTACACGCTCGGTTATGAAAGCATATTATTAGTTATGATATTTTGAAGATTTTTTTATTTTTATATTGCAAATAACATTGCGTTTTCAATGGGATTTAATTCTAAAAGAAATTCTACGGTAATAATAATTGTAACAGGCGTGTGAAGAGGAACTAAAACTTCAATTTGAATGTAGGTACTTTTTTTATTGTTATTTATATTTTACGGTTTAGATAATTAAACATTTTCAACGTTACAGTTTACAGTGAAACTTTTAGTCTTCTGTAGATGATCATTATTTCATAGATTATAAAAAATTAAGCCGCGCGATGTGTTTAACATAATTAATATAAATATCCAAGTTTCTTCATGGAAAGAAAGAAATCGATTGAAAAATCAATTTATGAAACTGTCCGCACCGGGACTTGAACCCGGACATACGTAACCGTAGCCAACGACGTTAACCACTGTACCACGGAGTCGACAAGAAAATCACCATATGTACTCCTAAAGCAATATCATGTAGCCTAGCGACAAAACTTACCCTGCAAATCTAAAATCAAGACGTGTCTGATTACAGGTCTGGCAAGATGAATATCAAACTTTTTTTAAAAATAAATTTTTGATTAAAAAGTACATGTTAATAATTATTATTAATTATATGCATTTTAATGACTTGTAAGAGGTGAGTTTCTCATTCTATAATAAGCAATTGCTTGGTATAATTGTATGGCGACAATTTTTTGTTTTTCATTCTCTATTCAAATAGTAATTTTATGGGTCTTGATTTAACCACAGAGAAGAATATAAGAGGGTTTCTAAAACTTTTTATGCCTTTCCTATCCAACATAGTTACCGCGGTACTCTGATAATGAATCGAGGACTCTCTGTAGAAGTATTTACGTGTATAATACCGCCTTATTTATGATCTGGCATTACTTACTAAATTCTTCAGAAGTCAGCATGATAATGTATTAGAATGACACTGGTCTTTGATTATTTGGCGCGAAGGCGTGTGTCGGCCATAAGCGAAATAATATAACTGTATCCATTGTCAGATAGACAAATGAACCAGGTGCACCATCGTGTATAATAAAACACATTATAATAATACAATCTTAGCAGCGGTCAAAAACCTTTTACAATCCCACGCAAGCTAGGAATATAATATCTTCTATTTTGCATTTCTGCTTAGTTGATTTCCAAATACGGAAATTCATTCATATTTAATGATTGTTGTATTATTGAAATAAAAAAGAGAAATGATTATGATGTGTTTGAATAAATTTGATTAAATTCCGCTATAAATTATCATAATAAATGTACTTATTTTTTAACCTCTGTGGAAAGGTATTGTTAAATTTTACATCATTCAAAAGCATCTGGCTGCTTTCTTGTAGTATCTGAGTGGCGATGATTGTTAGGTTTAAAGATATTTCTAATAAAGACGACACATGTGGAAGGTTCACTAAATGTGAAGGTTTTGATGCATTGAGAGGGTGTTTTGCATATCAACGACTATCGTATTACACTTAAAACTACTCAAACATTCTTCGTTTTCCGAGAGACCATAACAAACGATTAACACGGGAAAGTCTTTTCAGTCCTTCGACTAGAGCAGTGCTCTGCAACCAGTGTTCCGCGGCACACCAGTACGCTGCGAGACGGCCCCAGGTGTGCCGCAGCCCAGTGCGTCCAAAATGAGAAAAATCGAGTATTTTTATAAAAAATCAAAGACATTTAGTTGCTAAGATCCCCATTTAAATTATTCTCGTTGAAACAAATAGTTACTGTATTATTTTGATATTTAATAGAATAATTAATTGTATTAGGTAGTGTTTGTTTACACCGAGAGTGCAACTACAATGGTCTCGTGTGTAAAACAAAAAATATCCCACTGTAGAAATTACACATTGCTGCATTATACACACTTACACAAGTAATTATGCCTACTTAATTTTTTAATTAAGCAAATACTTTTTTCATAATTTGTAATTTTCAAAAAAATCTGTCTTAGCTACTATTTCAAAAAGTGTCTTAGCTACTATTTCAAATTTATCAAATAAAAACAAATTAATATATCGTAAGTTTTGTTTATAAAATGTTCATATTTTGTCTTGCGGTGTGCCGCGAAATATTAAAGAGTGCGTAGGTGTGCCGTGGGTGAGAAAAGGTTGCGGAGCACTGGACTAGAGTCCTAACTTTTTTCATATGAGGAATTTCGTTAAATACTTGCATTCAGAAATACGAGAAAACCAATATTACTGACCGACTCCGTGGGGCCAGCTGAATGGATGTGTGCGTACTTCGGAATACATATATTTAACCGATAAATCGATGAAAACGATAGATCGGGGAACGGTGAATTATTTAACATTGTAGATGTTTCGAGGAAACTTTACAAAATTAACGGTACATCGTGGACATCGTTAATTGTTCTATCAGAAATTTTGTAACTTTTCACTAGAGCATTTTCTTCTATTATGTAGAAATTGTTGATACAACAAAAATGACCTTAAAATTAGAGTTTGCAATAATGTAAGCTCATCAAAGTACCAAGTTCCAAAACTGAAAAGTTACAAAATTTCTGATAGAACAATTAAGTACTCGGCCCTACGATATGCTGAAAAAACGATAAATGCGAGAGCGAATGATCAGTGCTTCACTGTATTTATAACTAGAATTAGCCAATTAAATTTTATTAAGAGTATTTCAATAGTACACTTAATGGTTTCGTGAATCGTCTCATATAAAAAGTAAATTATTAGTTTTTTTATTTATCTTTCAATAAACGAATATATAAGAATAAATCAGTACTCATGGAGAGATGATGGAGCTGGCACTAGACCTTCAGGTATCCATAGTACGTATTCGGAGGAACTAAAGGATACTGGTATAACGAAGAACACAACGTAAATACCTAATTCTTTTAAATTATACTTAATAATTGTTATAGAACTAAAGCAATCATTAACTAGATACTTTATAATATTTTATAAAAACCTTCTGTAACTAATGAAAATATGCCATTAGCACTTCCTATGATAGTTGATATATAGTACGTTCATAAATAATTGCACAACATTTGTGTGTTAGAAATTAGCATACATCCGATACTTCAAGGCGTTGAATTAATATATTGATACTTAACTATAATATTTTACAATAGCTTAAGTACGTCCAATAAAACATTATTAAATGCTTGCTTCAACTTTAGCCGTTATGCGATAATAATTAATAGCATTATTATGCTATTTTTTAAGCCAATATTTCATTGTTTTTTTTTAATTCAACCATTAAATTTAAAATACGCGCGCGTTGACTGTTGTGGGCAGTTTTCGAGTGCAAATAATTAGTGGTTAGTTTATTGTAATTGCAAGGTTACTTCGTTTTTTGTAGGGGTAAAGAAATAAAATATTTGGTGGGTATATCGACAGGAAAATAAGATATATATGTATGCTGTGTTACGGGACAAATCACAACCTAGTTTCCATAGCTTGACAATTATTATTAAATCAAAAAACTGTCAAGAGAACGACTGTCGTCAAATATTCATCAAGTTGTTCTTTGATATCGGCGGCCTAACAAACGATTACATTATGAATTATGATCATTAAATTAATTTCATTTGCTTTACAAAGTTTGCAAATGATACGGGTACCAAGAAAGCTGTTTTTTCCAAAGTGTGTTAATGTAATTATTAAGTATCCAACCATCTTCTTATATTTTAGATCTCACCTGATTACTCTCCGTTTCAATGTTCAAAATTTATTCGAAAGTTTTAATATGAAAATGTAAAGATATTTTAACTACTATTTATTTACTATTTGCACCACCAAAGCCCCCTATAGTTACAAGCCATCCTATAAGGCCCGTCAGTGGGTATTTTTACAGGCGAGTGGTCGACTGCGTTTACTTCGAAGTCACGAAATCGACAGGAGGAGACAATGTATATATATCGATGGTGGTGTTTGGCCAATTGATGTAACTCCAAAAAAATACAAAAATGAGATAATGATTGGATCTCATTTTAAAGACGACAGAGCTGGCTTCTGTCAAATGATGTAAATTAGAAAAATAAATTGACAAATTGGAAGGGAAACATCATTTTACATTGGGTTTAGGTTTGAAAACTCTGACCCAGCGACTTGACGTAAGCCACTAACATATCCACACTTCCTTGTATAATGTTATAATGTTTTCGATAAAAACAGTTTTTACTCTAATTTGAATTGTTGAGATTTTGTACATTTCCATGTACCTATTTTACTCTCTCCTGAAAGATTTCAATTTTGAGGGTTACATCAATTGGCCAAAACACCGTCGATATATAGAGATTCTCCACTGAAGGTGAATACCTAAAGGTTAATCAGCTAACGAACAAACAAAAATTTATGGATCACCCCTTCTTAAACAATCAAAGAATCATCAATTTATGAAACTGTCCACACCGGAATTTGAGCCCGAGACATTCGTAACCGTAGTCAACGACGTTAACCACTGCACCACGTAGTCGACTAACGGCCACGACCAAGAAGCCGGTAAACAATAGTTAATCACAAATTTATTTATGACTGAAAATTTTAATTGTGAATTAACATCACATAACAATTACCATTTAAAATTCCGTGTAAAAATAATTAATATACATATTTAATATTATATATAAATTAGGTTGTCACAATTTTAAATACTGATTATCCGATATTCGCTCAAAATCCACTCAATAACCAGTAGTATAATAATAATTGTGCTCCGGTATTGCATTATCTACTAGTGTAGGTAACTAATCAACGAATTCAATCATCAATCAACAATACAGAGTGACGTGAAAGTTCACCATTGAGGTCTATCAACAACTTAGCAGTGAATGGTAGACATTCAAAATATGCATTTACACTTAAATACCTTTTGAATTAGTTGACCCAAATAATAGTATAATATATTATATCAAATATAGCTCCGCAATGATAGTCACTTCGTGACGAATTTTTTAAAAAATTATTTCTGACCGAATGCTGTCACTAAATTGACGGATAAAATTGTCAAATTTATTTATTTTAAAACCATATGCAAGTTTTTTTTTATTGTCATAACCAACAAAAAATCTGGTTTTAATTTATTTAATCCGCATTTTAATATTCGTTTCTATTTAGGGTTGCCAACAGGTCTCTTTTTAAGAGAAGATGTTCTATTTTTTAGCACAGTTCTTTTGTTTTCTATCATTTTTATATTATACCCAGAATGTCCTCTTTTTGGGTATTTTGAGGGTAGTATATGAATACAAAAATATTTCATGTTTAGAATTTTATAAAGAAATAAAAGAAAATATGAAACTTTTGCACCAAATTAGCTGTGTAGATAAATATAGCAACAGAGATGATGAAATTGAGAATAAGAATGATGATGATTAAATTCAAGAATTGATTTTTAAGCGCACTTTTCGTGTTCCTAACTATTATTATGTATATGTATGTGTCGGTTATTATGAAAGTGGAATAATTCATATAATATTTCGTAATCTTTCCTGTGCTGGTGGAATTTTTTAAAATAATGGTATCTTTGGAACGTTAAATGACTTATTCCACTTTAATAATAACCGGCACAATTAGAAAGAAATTGAACAAAACAAACATTTCTTTGTTAAATGACCTCTTTTTTTATCCATAACACTTGGCAACCCTATTGCTATAACAAGTTATAAAGTAATAAAACAGTTTTACAAAAACTTTATCGTCAAAATCCGCCATTTTGAGATATACATACTTATTATTATTATATCGCCATTCATAATCATCTTTTGACAGGCTGCAGAAAAATCTTACGTAAAGCAATTGAAACTAGAATAGCTTCAATAATTTCTTAAGAAGAGCATGTAAAGAGATGTATCTTGCTCTTATGCTATTTTGGAAGACACCTCAAGTATACCTAATTATTACACTTTTATAAATAATATCTCGGACGGATTCCGTCGCCGTCGCTGATCACTACTCATAAGATGTACTCGGTGGAGCTACGGGAAGCTGGGATGAACTGCGCAGAAGCAAGGAGACTGGCAGAGGATAAAGAATCTTGGAGGCACCGTGTGGTGGCCATTTGTTCCGTATAGGAAGCAACAATGGTTAAAAAATGTTCCTTGACCAACTTAAATCAAAATTTTTATAAGTGTGTGTAAGATTTATTCTATTCTATTATTCTATTTAATCATTATAATTTTCATACTATTCTTCGTTAATGCTTGATAAAATAAAACGTATTCCATAAATTTTATTTGAAATCAGGACCAGCTTCGCCCAACTAGTGAACATTTTCAAATAACTTACTTGATTGCATTTCCATTAGTGTGCTTTATATTATCGAGTCAGTTTAAGAATAGTCCTGATCATGGGTAGGGAACCTTTTCAATTCGTAATACTGCACTCAATTATCTGTTATCTATAACATCACATTTAAGAATATTCATGAGTTAGATATAATATTAAAAAAAAGTTCCGTTATTTTGTAAATGAATATAAGAAATATAATCCAGTTAAAGACCGCAGGATTTCCACTTCTGATTTTGTCAATCCTTTTAGAATGAATGCTATTTTTACACTACTATAGAGTCGGGAAAGTAAAAAAATTTACATTTTCTATTTTTTATTCAATAACGAATATGTAAAGCTATATTTTGTACTTCATCTAGAAGTAAATTTATACGACTTGCCATTTTTGTATGTCTAACGGTTACACTCGCAATTATTTCATTTCTGTAAGATCTCGTAAATATTCAACAGTTTCATAAATATGCATTGATATTCGTCATTTTATGTCTGCAAACCACATACCATCGTATGTGCATGCCTTTTCTAGAAATCTGTAATTTATTTATTGGTTACAACACATACGCGAGCATGAATAAATTATTAGCAAAATAACTATCATTATTGTCAACATCGTAATAATGTATATGAGGTCTAAAGATGGCATCGTTGAATATTTATCCATTAATCGGTTAAAATGTAAACATACTGGGTATTATATTATATTGTGGAATCCTTTACAAATATGGGTAACCTATTTTCAATGTAGCCACATCGTCACCTTCAGATTGATTTGTCGAACGCGCCATATCTCAGCGTTGTACATATCGATACCTCAGTTACAAAGTGTAACAAGTCAAAAATTTGCAGTTTTAAGTTAATTATTAGGTCCCAGTACGGACAGTTTCAAAAATTGATTTTTCAATCGATGTATAGATTTCTGTCCGTAGGCATGGATGTTTGTAATGTCTAAAATTCCCTCCCACCCATGCGATTAAAAAAAAACTGGGCGTAGTGAGAGCGATTAGCTAACCACTAGTCCTGTCCTAGCCTCAATCCTTCTATCCCTACTCTCTCTCTGAAAAAGAGAGGTTGAGCAACTGACTAACAAGCAGCTCTCGTAGAAAAACTTCTGTTGAGATACCTCCATTAGGAGGCCATATGCCTCACACTGAGAGCGGATATCTACCAGTTCCAAAATGTAACAAGTTAGTGATAATCTGTGTTTATTTTAAAATAACAGTGTTTATTATTACTTTAGATCTAAACTGTAACAACAAACCTCTGTAAACTCCTATTATTAATACTAGAAAAAAATAAAGTTGTGTTTGTAATATTATAAATATATTTTTTTACCAATCTGAACGTGGCTAACGTATATCTATGCGCCTAGGAAAAGAAAATGAACTCAAAGTGACCCATCCGTGTACTCGAATGCTTGATTCTGAAAGAGCGAAACGCGTGTCGTTAGTGACAAAACATATATGGAAACATACAAAATTTCAACGATTCAAATTTGATATTGAAATTCCATCATCAACCTCATTCATTCGATATATTAAATAAATACAAGAATTGTCCGATTTTTTAAATGTATTTCGGCATCAACCATGGCCAAAAGTAAGACTAAACGGTTGTTTGTTTGCTTTTATTTACTAATTGAGAAGATATGAACAATTAAATTAATAGAGTAGACTGCATCAAAGTTCTGACTGAGATGCCGAACCAACAATACTGAACAACTCTTATAGTATTACTATTAAATACGTTGTATTATTTTACTGTATTAAATTTCTTTGTTTTCATTTTTAATATCAAAGTGGAATGAATTATTATTTAGTTGACATCAATAAACAGTGTCAATAAATCCACTGAGAGATTTTTTACTTACCGTACAACTTCAAGATAACGTTGATTTTACTGTTTATACAGTCGCATAATAATTATTGTTTCAATTTTGACGTTTGATAGAATTCGTTATCTTTCAAAAATGGAATATAAGACGTTGTCTCTTATTTTTAAATACGGTAGACAGGCGCTCTATATAGATATGCAGCAACAAAATAGCTTCATACTATCGCCGTCTGTCAAAATGAATAATAATAGACAATTCGACAATTAATTATAGGATTTGTCCCGTGCCCACACTGTTCGCCCATATCAGCTGCCACTGTTAAATGCATTATTTGCGAATATTATTCAAATTAATTTATTGTAGTGCAACACCATAGACACTAAACATCTACCTAATCGGCTTCAATTTGCATATAAATCTCTGGTCCGCAATCTATTTGACAGCCTAAAAATTCCTTATACTACTAATCCTCAATGAATGATTTCTCTATATATTATTACCTTTATCCGATATATACTTCAATATTTAGCATTATAACATTACATAGTTGATTGACATGAACTATTCTGATAGATACTTCTAACGCTGACGTGATGCCGAAATAGCTATATATGTATGCGAAATATCACTATTATAAGACTTTTACCTTATTACTGAACGTTATATTTTTTGGCGAGGACGTATTGTTTATTTGGGTAGTTATGTCTGCCCCGTGGCGCAGTTGGTAACGTCGTTGGCTACGGCTACGGATGTCTCGGGTTCAATTCCTGGTGTGGACAGTTTCATAAATTGATCTTTCAATCGATTATGGATTTCTGTTCGTAGTCATGAATGTGTGTGACGTCTAAAACTCCCTCCCATCCAACCGATCCTCAAAAACGGGGCGTAGCGAGAACGATTAGCTTAACCACTAGTCCTGTCCTAGCCCTATCAAAAAAAAAAAAAGTTGAGCAACTGAGTAACAAGCAGTTCTCGTAGAAAAATTCTGCTGAGATTCCTCCATTAGAAGGCAATATGCTCCACGTTGAGAGCGGACATGGAACAAGTTATGGCAGCGAACACGTCATCAACGTAACAATAGAAAACACCACGCTTTTAAAATTATGTTATAAGAAAAGGTTTGCTTAATGACTGACTTACAATCAGAACTTGTTAAATGGCAACTTATGAACTCTTCCGACAGACGTATTTATTTATTTTCTTTATTTGAACATAAGTTATTCCACAACTTTATAATATTATAGGGGTCAGTTGATCGGATGATGATCATGAAACAGATTCCAACCATACTTAAAATGGTCGCAAGTGGACTTATTTAAAAAAAAAATAGGTATAACGTTTTCACCAAAAAATTACAGATAACTTATTCAAATATTGATTTTTTCAAAGATACAAAACACTACATTCTGCTACTTATAACGTTCTGGAATTTTCGGCGAGTAATTTGCGCCAACTCTCAAGTAAAAGTAAATTGTAACTATACCTACATTAATATTACCTACCCATTTCAAATTAATAGTATCAATAATATTTCCCTACCGGTAAGAATGCGAACTAAGATTCGAACAACATGGCGCGCATACCACAGCTGTCACCGTTTAATTCACGCGCTGTTTTCAATGGCGGCCGATTTGTCAGTCGATCGGCCCCCGGTTCTTAGGTTCCGCATATTAGTTTAACTATAAACTGAATATCTACCACTTTCATAATGACTGTTCGTAATGATCGCCATATCATAATATAAAATAAAATCATAAGTTGGCAGTCAATTTCTCAACATGTTTATGTAACAATAATCGCTGTTATGTCGGATTCTATTCTCGCAATTATTGCACTGCCCATTTTACATATTATATTATTAATAACAGAGCTGTATTCAGAAATTCGGAAAAGTTTGCACGGTTGCGACTCCTCCTCAGGGGTATACATTATATCACTTTTAAGGTGTTACTGTCAGGTGGAAAGACATTATATTTAAAAAAATAAAACACAAATCATTTGTACTACTTCCACATATGTATAATGATCAGGACCGGTTTCGCTCATCAACTGATAAAAATACAAACATAACAGGCTTGAGTGTAAAAATGAAGGTATATAAAACTGATGGTTCATGAACTGAGACAAGAAAATACTGATTAGCAAACAAATTATGAGTGACTTATAAAAAATCTCATCGAGTTTATCTCATACGATTTTCTAATTTTCGAAATATTTGGCGCATTGGCTGTGAGCTGTAATGCCAGATATTTAAAAAAAATATATATAGATTTTTCCAAATTAAAAAAAATGTGTTCTTAGGCTCCTCAAATTGATTATTATAGTCTGCATTGTGTACGAAGTGTAGGCTCATTGTCGTAATCAGCTTTATGACGCCAATAGTGGTTTTGCAAATATAATTTGTAATGTAAATATAAACCAAAATCAAATTTTCAGGCACTCTTTCATGGAAGTGTACAAAATGTGAACGATTCAAATTTGATATTGATGTTCCATTAATTACTCTCAGTCGATATCTTAAGATTAATAATTCAGAAACTGATATTGTTTGAAGATAATAAATTGCAAGACAGAACACACTGAAATGATTTTGGGAGGTTTTTATTTTAATTTATAATTTTATTGTTATAAAACATAATTCGACTCTGCAGCGTAAGTAGTGTGCATTCTACATAATAAAATTATTGTCTCTAAACACGATACATAACTTACCTACCGTTTCCGAATTGAGCTGTCATAGTTCACAAAGGAATGTCCACCAAAGACTGAAGCGTTTCAAGGAAGATATTTGTCAATATGTACAACATTTTGTTGACTCTGAATACTAATTATTTCATCAGAATTCAGAGCCTGATTCATAATTTTATGACACCCGTTTAAGTAACGAGTCTTTTCGTAAACTCACGGTTCAGTAGTTGCGATACTGGTACTGTACTCATTCGATAGTCTCGATACCTAGCAAAGTATCAATTGAAGACATGAGTGGATGAAAGAGTTATATACTCATCTTCCATATAGACATACCTAACATCTTAAGAATTTCAATGGCCTTTCATTGCGGCAATAGATAAAGGTGAGTCTTTTATTTTTATTTGAAAATGGATCAAGGTGTCATAGACTGTTGGGCTTTGTGGTATTTTTTATAAATAAATGACACATTTGAAGTTATAACAAATTAGTTCTTAGTTTGTAAACTTGTATGACTCTTAATTAACACGTAAACACACTAGTTAAATTGTTCTTAATTGAAAAAAAAACATTGACGTATATTGTGACGATATTTGTTATTTTAAATGTTAATATACTTAGCTGTCAATCAAGCATAACTTAATTTCAAATAAACTCGCATCGATCAAATGGAACATAAATTTGAATCACGCAATCAATATTCATTGCGCGTATCGTTACTTACTCGATACTAAGTTAAAAGTATCAGTAATAAGTTTTTTCATGTCAAAAAGTTGTCTTCTTGATTGCGCAATCAAGAAGTACACATTGATTTTTAAACCTAATACTAGGATTTTTTGGCCTTACCTTTTCTTCTTTACCCTCTTCGAAAAGAGAGGTTCAGCGACTGATTTAAAATCAATAATTCACATTGAAAACAATATCCGTTAAACTGGGTACTCGGCTGACATATATTACCATCGGATCATTATGGACTATAATATAAAAGCATAAAATCGACGGTGTTTTGGCCAATTGATGTAACCCTCAAAAAATACTAAAATAAGTTAATGATTGCATCTCATTTTAAAAACGACGTGGCAGGTCTAGGCCAAATGATGCAAATTAGAAAAATAAATTGACCAAGAAGGGATCATTTTACATAGGTTTTAGGTTTAAAAATTCTGAAACGGCCACTTGATGTATTATATCAGTGTGCCGCGGCACACCGGTGCGCCGCGAGACGATACTAGGTGTGCCGCAGCGCAATCCGTTAAAAATTAGAAAACATCGAACAATTTGATATTAGAAAAAAATAAAGCTATTTGGTGGCTAGATACCTGTTTCGCAAAAAGTTTCAAGAGTGAACTACCGATAAGGACATTTTCCTAGCAACAAACGATGTTTTCAAAGGTTATGACATTCGACGGAATTATTGTATTATGAGTGTTTGCACAGATGGTCGAATCAAGAGCCTTCAATTTTTGAAATATGAGGAAATAGGATTGGAATATTCATCTGTACTGTGTTATTTTTAATTCACGTTATTAAATGTGAATTTTGTTTTTGAAATTCACATATATTTTTGCTTCTGGTGTGCCGCGAAATTCCAAGGAGTCAGTAGGTGTACTGTGGAAGAGAAAAGGTTGCGGAGCACTGTGCTATATAGACACTCTCACGTATAATCCCGTATCTGCAAGTATGAGAATTTTCAGCAGTACATTTCAAATATTCATAACGCAACTCACCATATTATAATGTTTTCGATAACAGTTTTAATCTCTCCTGAACAATTTCAATTTTGAGGGTTACATCAATTGACCAGAATACCGGCGATATATAATAATGAAAGAAATGAAGTTCCTAAACGCCGTGTCACCAGTATAAATTCAAAACCAAATATTCGCCATCGATTTATTCAAAACCTGTATTTCTGTATTAACGTTTTTTGCTAGAACGATGGCGAGATTCTGTTAGTAAGAAAGAGTAAGCAGATTTTACTTATGCAGTTCTTGTAATTCGGGTCTTACTTTTTTCCAGTTATCGCAGTATTATTTAAATGATTGCTTTTTTTATTCTAATATATTGTAATGATTGGAAAATAGACAAATAACTACCAGTGACTAAACGCTGTTCGAAGAAGAATGACAGTTTGAAATTACCTATAAATTAAACAAGTTCAGTAGCTAACAGCACTGTTTCGTAAACACACCTGGCGCATTATTGCGCAGGTATTTAATAAACATTTCTTTTGACTGCTTTATTAATCGTCAACATTAGGCACTGATATGCAATTCATAGTCTCATAGATATTAGTTATTGCATATTTTTATGTATCTTGTTACAAATCAATGATGAATATTTATTTGTTCATCATATACCATTAAACAGTTCTGACGACTTGACAAAGGCGTACATGAAAATTGCACAAACGACAGTTGCGCTCAGTGAAATATACGCGCATATAGACCGTTACATAGAATATAAATAAATTTAAATGTAGAAAGAAAAATATGTGATTAATATAATTTAAGACATCGACTGAGGGTGCTTGATGGAATTTCAATATCAAATTTGAATTTTGACTCGAACTAATTGATCGAGTCCATTCGTGTACTAGAATGCCTGAAGATGCCAAAAGACGAAACCTGTGTCGTTAGTGACAAAATACATGGAAATGTATAAAATCTCAATGATTCAAATTTCAAATGTGATTAAAAGTTATAAAATTATTAATGTCACCTTAATAATTATTATTTTACGTGCGTTTATCTGATGACAAATAATTTCACAATGTATTGTTCAAAATATATCTTGAATATGGATGAATGAATGAATTCATGGAAACTATTCATAAGTTTTTTTTATTTCGCTCAAAATATTTTTGCAATTTTTACATTATTTCTTCGTATTTCTTGACATTAACATATTTTTAAGAGGATTTCTATTTTACAATGAAACTGTATCATGAAACGCTAAGAATGTAATTATTTATTCAATCGTATATTATTTATCGTGAATACATTAGTTTTTATTGTCGACGGTGTTTTGGCCAATTGATGTAACCCTCAAAATTGAAATTATTTAGGAGAGAGTAAAAACTGTTATCGAAAACATTATAATATGGTGAGTTGCGTTGTGAATTTTTGAAAAGTACTCCTGTAAATTATCATGCTTGCAGATAAAGGATTATACATAGGGAGTGGCTTACGTCAAGTGGGGGTGCGGGCGTCAGAATTTTTAAACCTATGCAAAATGATGTTTCCCTTCCAAAAAGTTGTCAATTTATATTTTAATTTACACAATTTGGCCGAGACTTACTATGTGGAGACCTATCTATTTTTAAAATGACATCCAATCATTAACTCATTTTCGTATTTTTTAAGGTTACATTAATTGGCTAAAACACAGTCGATATTCATGCATTCAATCGTACAGTATTTATCGTGAATGCATTAGTTTTTATTATAATAAGAGCCATAATATGAATATAATAGTAAACAAAAACAAGATTATTATAATGCTTCGGACATCGAACAAAACGATTTATAGTATTTATAATTATGTAGTATGTACGTATTTTTAGACAAAATGGTTACTTATCGGTTTTTGCTCTTAAGCTCCACATTAAAGATATGTTGAATCTTACAACCGAAATTCGTTATATACCTTCTTCTGGAATATATCATTAGGCTGCAAGTGTTCCATATTAAAAGCGAGCATTGTTTGATAACAACATACAAATAAATAAAACTGACATCTCTACATGTTGTTCAAAGATACGTAATATGGCGGGCTATCGGGACATTATGAATTTATGACAATTAATATTCAAATATAACAAATATTACACAAACGTCTGAAATATTTTCGAACCAATACATATTATAATATAAATCATGCACCAATATTGCTATAATAAAAATTATGTATTGTTACATACACACTCTTCTATCTTACTAATTTATGAGTCCATCTTTTTTAATCAATGATCGCAAACCAATTGTGACTCGACCGCTTCAATTAATATCAGTTATGTAAATAATTTGTTGGTTAAATGCTTTATTGAATATACACAATATAACTATAATAACTTCCTGCGGTTTTAAAATGGCAATAAACGGTGGTCGTTTCCGGCAAACTATAACTTTACAGGTATTATGCCTAAAAGGAGGTATTATTTGCATAATATTACACGATACTAGGTCATTATTCATTCATTGCCGATAACGTTAAAATACTTTAATAGATACGCAATTTTATGGCACTTTCTCTAGATTCTAGATATTATTAAATAATAATTATCTGGGAATAGTATGTAGCACAGTTTTTTCACCGTAAAATAAAATCTCCACGTGAAATCGCCGTCAAATATAAGAACCGGTTACATCAGAATATCAAAACAATAATTAACGAATTTGATGTAACATCATATCGTCGTTGTTATGGAAGTACACCAAATGTAAAAAATGACATATTGAATAAGTTATACCAAAAAAGTTCGTATTTCGAACTCTACTGTATGGGAGAACACACTTAATTTTATAAATTATGCTTTGCATTAAAGCAGTTTTGTACAAACAAACTAAATGAAAAATTACTCAAAACTAATATTTTTCAGTTAGTGTCTTCTTATAGAACACCGATGATATGCGCTTTCAAAATGCCAATCTAATGTTTGCAAGAGAATTACAAATGCATTAATAAAATCTTACCTAATAAGAACGCCTGTCCTGCAGACATGTGTTCAAATTCTTTGGGCGTTGGTCCTATTCGGTTGCACAATCACAAATTCAAATCCCAGGGCGGCTTTTTTCACACGTTGCGATTTCTTGGTTATGGATGCTTAAATAAACAATACAGCAAATAAGTTATGAATAACGCTATTTATACGTTTAAAATAATTATTAGCCATTTATGTCGATATGTATTTTAACCACTCGGTGTGGATTGACTTATAATGTAATGTTTAATACTAGGTATATAACGGAACTCCAGCTCATTAACCACTAAACGACGGCGGTTGCCCAAACTTAGGATTTATTTTAATTTAATAATACGTCCATACAATATTCACTCTTAGTTCAGTTCAAGTAAATAGGCAAGTAAGTATATTATTCCGAAAAAAGATAACCTCGTACAAAATTAAGTTACAAAATGTAGATCAAATCAAAGAAATTGGTCTCCATTGTCGGCCTCTATATTTTCAACATTTTAAAATTCAGTGAAACACAGCTCGGGGCTTGCGTGCCGCATAACGAAATATATATATTTACTCCGTAGCACTTTTGATCATAAATTCTTATAAATTGCTGTTATTGTAGTGTTAGATACCTTGAATAGTATAGATGCCAAATCGATCAACTTTCAAACCCAGAAAAGGTTGTTATATTTCATTCGAAAATGCAAGACAATAGCATTCAATATTGATAATAAAATAAACATACCGAAGAGATAGAGATCTAGTTCGGAAGGTGTGATGCCGAAACAGCTATATTTATAATTCTTGTGAAACTAAATACTTTATTATTTTTACGCTATTATAATGGAGTTCTAACAGATAAATTCCAATTCTATGAATTATTCATTATCATTGCATTTGTATCTGTTAATATTACATTATTTTTACCCATATCATATATCATAGTAAACGATGATATGATAAAAGGTTGGCTGAATCTGACCAAGGCAGTCATCCATGGCTCACTCACGTCCACATGAAATCGCTGGCAGTCACGTATCGTAACACATTTTCGTGCGTATTATTATTGCGACCATTATCACAATCACAAATGGCTGTTGTGTGGTTCCATATATATTGACAGTCGTCTTGAACTAACTCATACTTTATTATAAAAAATCACCAACAAAAAAGGAGCTAACGTTGGTTAATTCACTGAAAAATATCGATGTAAAATAAGGCATTATTAGAGAGAAATATACTAGTATGCATTATAGCACTATTTTGGTGAAAGTTGGAAGTTGAAAGTTAAAAATATCACCTTAAATATCGCGCAAAAATATAGCCCATCAGTTAATAATAATATTGAGAGTTGAAAATAGCACAGGTGATCTACAAATTGCAGCCAAAACAACACATGCCAATATCACGTCTCTACTGTTCACCGTTTGAGAGGAGTTCTTGTGACGGACAAACAGATTGATACATGTATATTCTGCTATATAAAATAGCTATATATATATATATATTTAATTTGGATTATTGAGATTTCGTACACTTCCATGTATTTTGTCACTAACGACCCGGGTTTCGCCTTTCGGCATCTTCAGGGATTCGAGCGCACGAATGGACTCGAAACCCACAATGCTATTATAATTGTAAAATCACTGGTAATTCTAATAGTAGTTGGAAAGCGGCAATTCGCCACTCTGTTGATTTGTTGTTTACAAAATAAGGATTAAGGCGATTCTCGAAATGTTAACTCAGGTATCAGTGTGGATCCTAGACGTATAATATTTTATCTCGTAAATAATATTTGTCGTATTTGTATATTCTATATAAACGTTAGACACGGTTTACTGTCTGTCAGTTCGAGTCCATTCGTGTGCATTCGAGCAATGAAGATGCCGAAAGGCGAAACCCGGGTCGTTAGTGACAAAATACATGGAATTGTACAAAATCTCAATAATCCAAATTTGATATTGAAATTCCATCAAGCACCCTCAGTCGATGTCTTAAAATATATATATATATATTTGTTAAATAATAGCTAAGGCGTCAGATATTAAAATTAACATATGAACGTCTCCATTCCATTCGATCCCTTGACTGCACAACCGTTTAATAAATTGTTCGCTAATGTATGACCAGCGTTAGTTGACTCTTTGTAAAAAGGCAAAACAAAATACGGCCGTAATCTTAGTGTGTATCTAAACAAAAGAGTCGATGTGAAAAAAATGACAATAATAATAATAATGTCAAAAATGTTTGAATACCTCTGTTAAATAGACAAAAGTCGCTAGCAGCATGATCTGAATACAAACACAGTGATAAAATTCTTTTTCGTGCAATTCATGAACATCATTTTTCCTCGGGGCGGGTATGTATGTTCGGTGTAATAAGGGACCTGTAATAAAAGATGTGAATATTTGAACACTTCTTCCTTTATTATAAAGCTAAATTATGTTATATTTATTTATCAACTGCATTTGAATTCAGAACGCAGAGATCGCGTATTAATTATGATATTTGCTCACACACAAATGCTCTTTCTCTCTCTCTCACACACACATTCTATATACGCATTGTTTTTTTATGCATTGCAGTCAGACAAACAGGTAAACCAAGTGACATATTATTCAACGTGTATCGTGAAATACTAAAAAATCCAACAATATTCTTTATTATAACGATTTCTTATCAAAATATGTGCCAAATAGTGGGTGGCAAAATACATAATATCGCCATATCTAAAGTATTAACTAAAAGTATTAAGCATTGATACTACACATTGACACATTGGAACTATTGGCTCTGTATTTTAACGATACGTCATATTTTTTACTATATCGTAATGAGTAATTGTTTGAGAATGCCTGGTCGAAGAGGGGCGAATGCTTGGTTATCACCATCAAGGACGTATAGGATCCCAATCAAAACACCACTCCAATCCGGTTAATCTCTTTTTTTTATTGAAGATGCAGTGGTTTAGTACACAAAAATTACCAGTACGTTTACTTAACACATGAATTTACATTTAAGTTACAATACAATTGACACAACAAACGATTTTAAGTTTAACATTAAATAAAATTCAAAGAAAAGACAACGAATTTAAAACAATGAACAAAACGTCACCGCGACTGACGCCATCTTCGTCGGTCGCCGGCTTCTCGTGACCGACTGCCTGCCAAATAAAAATTAAAACTTCAAACAATGTAGTCGTCAATGTAGCGGTCGGCCAGGTAACGTTACTTAGAAATTATTCTGAGAATTGCGATATTAACAGTGTTCGAATGCCGTTCTGGATCATTCCAACCTTCCAAGAAACAAATAAATGTTCTCAAAAATATCAGGGCGTGTCATATTGTAATCTTGGGATATATACTGGATCACGGGATTCGACACTCAACAAATACAATCTTGGGGCTAATAACGACATCGCTCTTAAGATGTTAACTGTCAACTCTTGATGGAAAGGCATCATATTTTAAAAACAAAACACAATTTGTTTTGCACTACTTCCACATTTTTAAGTAGTACAAAACAAATTGTGTTTTATTCTTTAAAAAATATTGACAAGATTTTAGATTATAGATTCTTAGAAAATAATCGTGACATATTACAACTTAATTGTTAACTCATTTTTTTTTTCAACAAGACAGTTTCTCCCCTTATCACTTTTTAAAATTTCCTTGCAATTTTTTTCCTGTAACTAAATCAAACATATCCATCTTCGGTCTTATCTATAAGTATCCTTTTTTACTACCTCATTAAATGTTTTTTAAACTATCGTTATAAAATAGTTAATCAAATCATTTTTGATTGCTGTAATTCTTTATCATTAATTAATTAGTCATTTCAATAAGATTTGAATCTCAAAAATCCCGAGATTTCGTGACAAGTAAAACAGTTTGAACCACGG
Organism: Himalopsyche phryganea; assembly: GCA_022494535.1. NCBI lineage: Eukaryota > Metazoa > Arthropoda > Insecta > Trichoptera > Rhyacophilidae > Himalopsyche > Himalopsyche phryganea. Next base: position 2,259,609 of record JAGVSL010000076.1, on the reverse strand, counting down.
TTATCAATCCCTAGTTATGAGTTAATTTCTCAACGACCATTTTTTTCCGTGAGGGTAATAATATGAATACATACCGATAATTTTATGACACCTTGTACATACTCAATCGATACACAATAATTAATAAACGTTTCTTTATAATTTCAGGAACTGTATGCACCACTTTCTACGAAAGGTGAATTCTTCCCAATAAGCCCTGAAGGAGGAGGACCGGAATCAAATTCCGGCGGATCGAGTGTGGACGATGGACTGCAACGACTGACAGGTCTCCTGAAGAGGCCGCTGCCTCTCAGGGTTAGATTGGTGGCTGGTCCGGCACCCCCTCCAGCACTTCAGCCTGCATTGACAGCAGGTAAAATACACTGCTAAAACGGCTAAAATACTCTATATAATATTTTTTTGATAAGTTACGTATTCTATTTGTTTTTCAATGAAAATAATAAAGTAGCCAGTAAGGCAAAAAAGGTGCTTTTACGTCCCAAACTATAAATAAAAATCTTCCTACCTATAGATTTAGTCTGAAGATGCTGCTCCAAGAGGCGAAATATGTGTCACAACTCATAACACAAACAGTGGAATAACAAAGTTATCAATTTTAATTTTATCTCATTGAAATATATCTTTCTAAGCAGTGGCAAAGAATCACTACTAAATAATAATTTAATAAAGTTAAAAAATAGTTCAACTGAAGCATTCATTAAATATGATTTGCAATTTTGTAAATAGTGCAAATTGAATAAAATGCAAGCAGCCGATACTTTATTAGTAAAAACTTTGTATCACTAATACCATCTATTGTAAAATAAAATAACTTTCGAAAATTCGTTGCAAGTAAGCTGGAATGCGATAAGTTATCGAGATTCATTCTCAGCTAAATTATGTTCACAATGTAATCCATCGATGGCATAAGAAATTGTTGGGACTTTGATCATCTTCTTTCATATTTGAGAGAGGTTGTTATCTATTAATTTAAGCCTAATTAATGTTTGACAATACTTTTTCAGGAACTCTCCTTCTACGTGCCGTGACAACCGAAGCGGTCATCGTCACATGTACCCTTCCGGAAGCGACGAGGATTCCTAACCTCACATTACTCAGCCTGAACACTGACAGGAAGCTTCAGAGATACCACGTCGGATATGACACGGACAAAAGAATGTTCCCGTTGTCGTCGAAGATTCACAAATCTCTAACCTACTGTCAAATGAACGTTGACACTTGGATTAGACAGATTACCTTCGCTTTACCTGATAACCCGTCTGAAATGAATCATGGTAAACAAAGGATAATTGTACACTCCGAAATTGTCCCCAGCGATAGAGAAGTCACCGGTAATGTTGTAGATAAAAGAACTAGAAATGAAATTGCACACGGAGGCATCAAATTTGAAAAGGAACGTCGGTTTACTTTCCAAGGGTTTAAAGCTGATGCTTCCAGATTGTTTGGAAAGAGCGATAAGATCCTCAAGGATATTCCTGATGAAAATGAAGGCTCTATAATATTTTTAAGTAAGAACGAATTAGAAAATATGAACTACGACCTTTACAGCGATGAAGAAGGAAAGAAGGTTAGTAAAAGTAAAGAAGACGATGAAAAAGAGAAGCATCAACAGATTGTCGACGATCGAATGAAAGTTTTCAGAGAGAACAGCAGCGGAGGGCACCCTAAGTTGTCTAAATGGTTCAAGCATTTGAAAATATTACGAAGCACTGAACGCTTAGCGGAAGATAAACTTGAAGAGAGCATTAAGAAGCTTGAAAAGTATAAAGAATTTAGAGATCCTTTCGATCCATTGAGTGATAAACATAGTTCTATCGAGCGATATCAGGATATGTCTAAGCTAATTGAAGACAGATTCGGAGCTTCTAGATTTGGGCTCAGAAATGATGATCAATCGTCTGATAAGTGGCAATCATACAGAAGTCTCACTACTTCATCAGATTTAGGCATCGGCTCTACAGGAGTAAGAAGTGAACCTAAAAGAGTCTTAACAAAGTCAGTTTCAGTTCAAACTGGTATTTTAGATTCACCGTTTACAGATGATAGAATGTCAGATTTGGGACAGAAGAAAAACCTGAGTGTAGAGCAGATTAATTACTATTCTGAGAACGATTCTAGTTTGAAAAAGAAACAAACTTACTCAGGAAACTGCGCCAAGAGGCTCGAAAATGACAACGGCAAACCAAAGATATCCAGATTTGAAAGGCGTCAAAGAATTCGACCTGATTTAATACCCGAAAAGAGTGATATCGCATCATCAGATTCGTTTGATCAAATTCAGAGCTGTGAAGATTTGAATGCATTCGGTACTGGTTCAAGCCGCAGTGAACAAAATGAACAAATAACATATAAACAACATTCGTTCATCACAGAAAAGCTTTGTTCAGAATTTCACGTCAAAACCAAACGCGTTCTTAGCAAATCGACATCTAATTTATTGCACGGCAAAGATAAAAAAGATCAAAATCAAGCCACAACGGACGTACAGCACGGTGGTAAATCATCCAGTAATTTAACTACAACTCCTGAAAAAAGTGTAGGAGACTTAGTAATAGAAAGTGACGCATCAGATATAGGCTCGGATAAACTTGAACACGGTAAATTAAAGAGATCAATATCATCAATACAAAATAGAAAGCTTCCGGTGATCGAAGATCTGCCGTATGGGCAAGTTGCCGATGCAATAAGTCGAGGTGATCACGAAAGACGTGACTCTGGACAATCCGATAACATTTATGCTGAAATTTGCAATCCTCAACTGAACAGAACTAAGTATCCTCCTCAGATTGACACCGGATTCGATCGTGATATTTTATTACATGAAAATATTTTCGAAAATACAAAAATCGAAGTGAAGTCGCCGTCACAAAAAAAGAATGATGTTCAATTCCGGCATATCGAAGTTGTTGTTATCGAAAGAAATATCAACGATAACAACTCAATCGATTCGGACTTTGTCGATTCAGACTCTGATGAAAAGATATCGGAGAACGTTTCACAAAAATACTCATCCTTAAGTGGCTCCGGTGGGTTTTCGGCTGGTAATTCTTTAGAAAAGGACAATACTAGAATTAGCGGAACTGATATCTTTAACCGTTCTGATAAATTACACGCAATTCGGTTGGAAGTGACTCATAATAATTTGTATGATGTTGAAATGTCAAAGACAGAGATCGATTCAGATATGATCAAAATTCCCAACATGCAAGCTATCAAGAATGGATCATATGTAAAATTTAGTCAGGGTGTTAATATAACAGATGAAATTTCTACCGTTAACACCTCTGATGGGATTTATAATACATTAAAATAAAAGAATCCAGTGATAAAATATTCTATATGCAGTGAAATTAAAAAAGCTTTCTTTTCTAAGCTGGTGCACTCGTCTAGATATGGCGTTTCAATTAGCTGATACTGATTTCAAAAAAATTAAGTCCAGTGCATCTATCTTTATTATATGTTTTGTAAGACGTGTCTTGTTGTAGATCTTTTGTTGAGCAAAAGATTGACGTGTCTTCAATTTAACTGTACAATAATATTATATTTGTTTGTCAAATTATTATTTTATAAATATTAAACAATCGATATATATCTAGGTGGTATTATAGTAATAGGCTAAGTGAAATTGTGCAATTGTATCCTGTTGAATTTTTTTGTTTATGAAATTGTTTTAAAATTTACAAAATTACCATATTGGTAATATCAACACAGTTTTCGCAACCGAATCCAAACTAGATTGTTTATAGCAATGCAAAAATAAAATTTATTTCTCTTATGAAAAATTCAGTCACTTTATTTTGACATAACTCGAGTTTTGAGTCTTTCTATTCCGATTAACTTTATAATAATAGATTAAAAGTAAGAATTTTAGAATATCAACAAAATATTCTAGTGTCAAAAGTAAATCAAACTTTATGTGAAATCTCCTTATAATAAGTTGTACATACCATAAAAAAATACTTATATTTAAACATTGTGTGCTTAAAAGGTTGTGTTATACCTGAATCTAAATATTATATTATACATATCTTTAAAAAGCCAGTTGATATATTATTATTGTTTGAATAAATTCTTTAGTGTAAATCGTAATTATTATATTATTGTCTTGATTTTATTAAGTGAATGGTCATCTTAAAAAGAATGTAAGAAACCAAATAATCAACTGTTTATGTTATATTGTATTCAGTTATATTAGTAGAATTTCTCTTATATTAATGCAGATTTTATAAAACTACACTCAGTAAAGCCCTTTCATATGTCATATAACTACATATAATACAATGTGGAATCAACTTGTGAGTTTCTGAACAATTTTATTGGTTCTTTCAGTTGTTTGTTTAATCTCCAACTCTGTTTAAGCTGGACAGTGGCATCACTTTCTGTTGGTTAAGACAGCATCTGTCTCGGTACAATTGTATTGTAACTAAACCTTGATAAACTTTAAGTTCCAGCAAAAGTTCAATTCAGTAACTTTCCTTTTTAGGGGTCACCTTTTTCTCCTTAAAACCTCCTCCCAGGTCATCACATTTTGTCACAAAATTTTCATGTCCTGTGTCCTTAAAAACATTAATCTCAATAAATATTTTAGTCCAAGAAAAGATATTTTAAAAATATAGCTTTCTGACGTCATATTTTCCACAGCTCCTCTCTAACCCTTTAGTCACATTGTTTAAGCACCCCTAATAGTGTGACTTCATACATGGACTACCCCTCCAGTCATTAAGTAAATCTAAATTGCTTTTAATGCCAGGCCACTGACAAAAACTGGTATCCACAAGCACCATATCAGAAAATTTCTTACTTATGTTACTTATTTACTTCATTATAATATTTTTCAAACACAAAACTATTTTATAAATGGAGGACTGTTATTTTCTGTATATTTAAAACAATTTTATAACGAGAAACTATACGAGAATTATTGTAGAAGTAATGAAGTACATATTAGATGTTTGTTTTCCGCCATTATTATTGATATAATATTTAGTGGCTTCTTAATATATCTACATTTCAGTATTGTTTTAATTTTTATGCAAATAGATACTTTTAAGTCATTTTATCAAATCAAATCAACTGAATTACTGCTCTCTATTTTACCTAACAATAAGACATAGCAACTGCATAATTGAATGGCGCTTTTGCATATAATGCGCTCAAATGCTGTTGTAATACTTTAGAAGAATTACATTTTTTTTTAAATTCTGTTGCCAGAAAAACACAAATATCAAAAATTGTATCATCGCCTTCATGGTTTCTAAATCCTTGGCCCATCAGTTGTGTCAGCGTCAGTTTGTTTATTTATAAATATATGGAAATGTACAATATTTTTAGAATCAATACAAATGTGAAATCTTAGTTCCACTAAGACCATAAGAAGAAAGTATTAATTAAAATAATTGCCAACCAAATATCTGATCGCTCTCTAAAATTGATTATATTTTCGAAATAACTTTTTTTATTTTCTTTAAGTCAGAAGTAAGTTTAATTCTTTTTCGATTATGTTGGTCTTTTGTATTTCTTTAAATAGCTATTCTTTGTATTTCTCATTTATGGCACCTAAGTGTTGCTTTTCTTCCTATCCACAATAATAATTACAAAAATGTATAATTATTGTTGCTCATTAAATGTTTACAATTCTTACTGTATGACCCATTTGCAAATAATTGTTCATCAAAAGAAAATAACTGTATAAAATAAAATAATGATGACCTATTATTATTCTCGTATAAGAAATGAAGCTAAATGTGAACATCTCACTTACAAATGGTGCTAAAAATATGTCATTAAATTTGCTTGTGTATTATAAAAGCATTTTTGATGATATTTACGTAGCTTAAAGCAAATTATATATTATTTTCATCAATTGGTAAAACTTTATGAAAGCTTTATTGAAAATGTTGTAGAATCTATTTCAAAGTTTTTTGACATTGTTTTCCGACATAACCAAGATTTTAAATTTAGAATGTTGTATTAATTCAAATCTCTCTATTGCCTTTTTTACTAAATTTTCAATATTAGTTTTTTGATCGTTGATTATTTATCATAGTGATTTCTTTGTTTTTAATTCAATAGTCGTATTTCATCCGTAAATGTGGTCCTCCAAAATCGAGTTGTTGTTTTAAAATTAAATACAGTTATATCCAGAAATAAAGACAATAAATTGTTTACATTTGGCAATAATATTTCACACTGCTGAATTATTATCGATACAAAACTTATTAAATAATAAAGAATATTTTCAATTCTAGTATTTATCAATGGACGTGATATTTTATTTTAGATTTTTTGTTTAGTGATTATTTCTTACTTTAAATAATGGAAATGTCTTCTTCATAATATCATTATACTTAATCAATATTCTGTAAAAAAATGTATTATATAATAGAGATACTTATTTTATGAAATGTTTATTATATCATCTATAGCTTTTTATGTAATAAAGATGACGCAGTATTATTTGTGCATGTCATTATTCAGTTATTGAATTCTCAATCTCTCTACTCTTCTCTGTGGTTTATGTTGTGCCAACAATTTTTCTGCATTATTTCCAGAAAATTTTATACTTAGACATTAGAGGTCTGCACGGGCCCGGGCTTGGCCCGTGGGCCTCTACCTAGCCCATCCCGTGGGCCGGGTTGAGACAAGTGTTATTCGGACTCGGGCCGGGCCCGGGTAAGGGATTTTTTTTTCAGAAAAATATTTCGGACTATGTTCGGATTGTCAGTACTCTTGATAACTAAATACTGCTGATATCAAATAAAAGACTCATATTGTGTCCAATGATATTCAAAACGTAATAAATTATTTTTGTTAAGTATGGAGACATCATTTTATATTTTGGTAATCTGAAACAGAGCTCATAAAATTGTTATTGATCCGTGAAACAATGCTTTATTTATTTAAGCATCACCGATACTAAGTTTAAATATTTCGTTAATGAATAATGTGTGATATTATTCAGTATCTGCTTCCTATCCGTTTTAGATAGTCGACTGTGTCATGTGTCGAAAAATTCATTACAAAAAAATGTAACTGATTCAAGATCATTTCGTGAAGTAATATATTTTTCTACATGTGAAAAAATTGGGTAGATATGTTAAGTGTGTTAAATTTCAATCAATTTTATGCTACTGTATTTTTTTTTAAATCGGGTTTTTTTCGGGTTGAGATATATAAATTTAGGCTTCAGGTCGGGCTCGGGTAACAGGTGTGGTATTAAGACTCTTGCTCAGGCCGGGTCGGGACTGAAGTGTACGGGCTCGGGCCGGGTAATTTCATCAAATTTCGGCCCATGCAGACCTCTGTTACTCATAATACCTTAATCATGCAACAAAAATCTACTCATGGTAATTGAAAATAAAGATAATAATTGTGTCTTAAATAAGTACTTTTCAGTCGAGTCAAAACAAGATTTGCGTATGTGTAAACATTGTTGAAAAATATGATGTTTTAACGGAAAAATATACTATTGCAACTGATACCTTTTCTCTTTTAAGCGTGTAGTCAGTGTACTCCAAAGTGCAAAGTTGTAGAACGTATACTATACTGAATTCATGCACGGATAATTAGGAGTTGACTGTATTTATCTTTGTAATTTAGGTAAGGCTGTTAATAGTCAGAACAAAGATTGAGGCAATTAACCATTTATTTTTACGTACATAATTAAACAGATGCACAAAATTGAAATAAAAAATGAAACAATATCAGTCACATCAAATCGATCAAGCCGACATACAAATAAAAAAAAAAACATGTTTCATAAAATTGAAAATTTATTTCTTCATACATTAGACATTAAATATACATATACAATGAACCCAAAAGCAAAATTATTATAATTTGAAAGGGGGTTCAAAAATTAAATATGGAATAATAATTTACAAAGTAAATTTCACTTTATTTAAAATAAAAAAAAAAGAAAAATCGCCTCCTTGAAGAAATAAACATTTTATCTTGATAATAATTGCACGATAACTCATAAAGAACAGTATTCAATTTAAAAAGTGAAAAGGGGGAATGAAATTTACAAGAATATTGGCACATTTAAACACCATATACAACAGGAAAATTATATTTTATATTATTATACGTCGAATAGGGGGGAAAATCAATTTCAAATCATCATGAGAGTGGGAGATAAAACATTTAATTTTTATTCATATATTATTTTTGGATACATATATGTAAAAAGTTCAGAAAATTTTCCATATAACACTTAGGAGGATAGGGAACGTTGGGAGTTACGCCATCACACTTAGAAAAACACATTTCACAATTTATTATTATACCAACACACTAATTGAAATTCAAAATATGTTAACTTTGCTGAATTTACCAGTATAAGTTATATAGAGGAGTTGTAACGATTTGAATATTACTTTATTATCATTTGCCACGTGTATTCGATAAAATACACCTTCGTTAGCACGCAATTTAAGCGGTAAATAAAAACATATTGTCGAAGATAAATATTATCAGGGGTTAAAGGTATACCATTTTAAAAACAGAATCAGCAAGAATTTGTCGAAACTGATAAAAGATTAAGTCATATTACGCTGTTTCGTATTTTTAAGGTCTATCATTTAACCTTGTTGGAAAATCGAGGTGACAGTATATTTACCGTAATTTTTATGATATTATTAGAATAATGAAGTTCCGAAAGAGAATTATGGCCAATGTAAACTTAATTTGAGGACATAATATGAATACAATGGATTATTTAATGATAAATATAAAAATTGCGATCTAATAGTCTAGTCAAAAATGCTTTAATCTTAATATATTAACTGAATATAATGTGTTTAATTTGATTTTTGCACGGTATTTAAAAGCGAGGACAGCCAAATGACAAACGTAAGTTGCTGCAAAAACATGGTGGACGAGAGGGTCCGTTTTGCACAAGCAGCGGCAAGTTGTTTACGACTAATTTTGCCGCACTTGTGTTGACTCAGATCCACCATGTCTTCGGCGTTGTTTAATGTGTTGTAAAATATGTAGTGATTTTGGAAGAGATGTCATTGAACGCTCGCGGGGAGGTGATGCGCGCATAGTCGAGACCCCTCCGCGCTTATGCAAGTCTAATGGATTGAATAATCTGGAACACCGCCGACCCGCACACCACAAACACGAAGAGCGCCAGCAGCCATGGGCCGACTGGGTATTGCTCGTCCTTTTGCTGAAAAGATAAAAAATACTAAATCAAAACAACTGCATAAATCATGGCCACAGATATTGTTTAACGACTGGTATGATTGCAGGTGGTAGTATAGGAAAGTTTCTTTAAGAAACATAATGAGCAATGTGTAAACAAACTTTCCTTGTGAGGTGGCAAGAGTAGTCAATGAGAAATTCCTCACAGCCAGTGCAATGTTCCACCAGTAAACACCCCATCCAAAGCCAACGACAGACCATGCCTGTAGCCGAGTGGTCAACTTTAAAAAAATTACACTCTTCCAATATGTATAGCTCTGCACTACATCTCAAAGACCGCAGACTCGATTAAGCTGATTTAACCTGGGATACAGGCTGCTATCAGGTGATCAAATTTGTAATTTTTACATTGTTGTTTTTTAAGTATGCTTTGGTTGATTACCACATACCTCTACAATTCTTCTACGTAGTTCACCAATTCAGCTGTTTAATATTTGTTTTCTACGTTCTATAAATTTAAATAATGAAATGTTACGATTGGCCGTTGAACAGAATTCAGAATGGTAATCATCATTAATGATAAAATACACAGATAAACCTAATACTATTATAATTGGTAAGCTATAACTTTTAAAATTGATTCCACATGATAAAATTATAGCCTTGATTTAAATATTAACCAGAAAGCGACATAAAAAAAAATACTTTTTATTCTCTGGTGATTTAGTTTTAATCTCACGTTTCTAATTGTATTTCACTACAATCTGGGTAGTTATCATTTAATTTTATTTGTAGCACTGAAGAAGGATAGATTAAAATTTTCTGTAGATATAAATTAGACAAGGGATATCTTTTATTTAATACTTAAGTGTAAAAGTGTAAAAAACTCAACCAAAAACGGTATCTGTCATTCCATCAAGTGCAAGAAATCAACCAGCAGTAAAAAATTCCTTGTGCAAGATTTAAACATCATTATCAATATTTTGGCAGTTACATGATTTGCATCCTACGGCAAAGATATCATTTGCTAAGCTTGCTAAATATGTATTTAAGTAGAGAAATTAGATACTAGAAAGTGTTAAAGATTACTCCAAATCAGACACATTTATGATTTTTTACTAGGCAAGGTTTCGAGTATCAATAAATTCAAAATTTTGCTATTGCTATTAGGTAAGATGAATTTCTTTCTTTCCCAAACAATAATACATGCAAATTTGGATTATTGAGATTTTGTACACTTCCATGTATTTTGTCACTAACGACCCGGGTTTCGCCTTTCGGCATCTTCAGGCATTCGAGCACACGAATGGACTCGAACTGAGAAGTGTACAAAATCTCAATAATCCAAATTTGATATTGAAATTCCATCAAGCACCCTCAGTCGATGTCTTAAATTATATTAAATAATACATGCATTGCAAGAAAAGCCTATAATAATATCATTATATATTAAGGTTGATCTGCAAAAGACTATAAAAACAAATTGGTACTTTACACAACACCAAATTGACAACGAAAAGATTGTTGAGTTTCTAAATCTTTAATAACTGGGTGTTTGATCAAATCACACAATCTTTCTCAACATTTGAATGATGAACAGTACTTAATGATACCATATTCAACATAATACAAGCGGCTAATGAAGAGGCATCTTTCTCAGCGTGTTATTTGCAAATTTTTTGGAATGAAATCTCTCGCTTACTTAGATACATCATTGTATGATAAAAAATACTGTATGTTTTCTTACCTTTGTGGATTTGGGTACGTTTCCTCTCATGGTGATGTTTTTGCTGGCCATCTCGTTGGCGATACGCATTCTCTGTTTGGGAGCCATTTTTTATGTTGTGCGGGTAGTCGTCCTTTTATTTGTTACTAAACAGTGATGCAGCTAGAAGCGCAAGGTTGTTTTTAGATGCTGAAACAAATAAATAACTTGGTTATTGATAAGATAACGACCACTCAATAATGTGGTACATCACTAGAGATATTAAAACTAGAATTGAATAAGCGGAACTTGTTTATATCAGTCAAAAAAGCCAAAAATAAATTGCTCTATTGGAGAATACATAATCATATTTTAAATATTGTGTTCGAATGGAAACTAATATAACAAAATTTACACAATAACTAAATGACTTTCTTCATCAGATTGTGTTTTCAAAACAAAAGAAGCAAATAATGAAAGTATTTGGCAAAATAATAAAAACTTGCAATATTTTTAATGGTAGAATTGATAAATAAAATAACACATGCCTCTCTAATTATGTTATCACCTTATGGGACGCTTTCTTGAAAGCAATCAACAGTATAATGCAAGTGATACTTGCAATTCCGTCACGAAATAAAAGATATCTAAAGGAAAAACAGAATATTCTGATTGCAGAAAAATAAAACGATTATGGTTGTTTTATTTTACAATATTTTTGTAAACCATAAAAACAAAAAAATGATATCATAACTATGGTTAAAATTACAGTTAATTTTTTATTGGATGGAATACACATTAAGCCATTCGTTTTGTCTTTAATGAAGAAAGTTTACATAATACAGTAATATTGAGGAATGATTCCACAATAACACAATTCTGTATTGCGTGCTCACATTTTATTATGCAAAAACAAGGCATATAAACAATTTCAAACGTTATTGTAAAAAGACAAGAATTCTAACTATCACACTGCACGCATTCTTTCGGGTGATACGGATAAAAACATTATTACACAACCTGAGCAATTTCAATATTTATTATTGTGGAACAAATTGATCTCGATAACCTCATAGAGATAAAATATGAAGGTAACTCAGGTATCAAATGCGTCATCAGCAATATTGATGTTGTAGAACGAAAAAAAAAACATTTTTTTACATACACAATCAAATAATATGAACTCTGCAAATAAAATGAGAGGAAAAAAACACAGAACGAGAGTATAAAATTGACAATGTAACTATTGAATGAAGTGTATTTGAATAATTTTCAATATGGAAACCTTAACTTCTATGTAATTTAGGGAGAGTGATTTTTAATCATCAAAAATTAAACCAATTAGACACTTTCTTTTTGCATTACAACATTATAGTTATATACATGGCAAAAACAAATTCAGTAAGTAATAATACATTATTTAGCATTAGCTGCATTTCCCTTACACTGGCAACATGAGAATACAAATAAATAACGATTAAAGTGGAAATAACAAAATATTAATAAATCTGGAGTCTTTATATAACTTTATTATTACACTTAAAAATATGTGGGATGTAGATTACGGACTAATTAATGGTTAATTAGTTGATCAACTATCTAAATGAACGTGTAGAATAAACTGTGGGACTGCGGTTATTTTTTTTATAGATAACATGTCAAAAGATGGAATAGGAGCTGTGATCAGTCATTATCTCATAATGGAAGCTTGCAAAAGAAATATACTAAAAGGTCGCATTTTTCTAGAGTTGTGCATTTACAAACACACAATAGATTACTTACAAGCATCTACAATGCGTGCAAGTCAAGCTGTTGCTAAAAGTTAGTAACTTTACAAATTATATCTTGTAGTAATTGTTTTACATTTAAAAAGTTTACTTATCGAAAGGTATTCCAAGTTATAGATATTTAGATACATACATATTAGACACAAACTTATCTTCATAGTGAACAAGAGTAGCCCATTTGCTTCTATATAAATATTAGAATCGTCGCGAATCACTTGTTTTCTCACTCTAGCACTACTTTGGTAATAGCAAGCAAAATGAGGAAACAAATGAATCACGGAGAGTGCATTTAGAATTGAAACATTCGAATTTATTACTGACTCGTAGAGAAATTGTTAATACAAATGAAATAAACCAATCAGAGAGGGGAATTAACTCAATGTGTTTGATTCCCGCCGAAGTAATTCATTTCCCAGGTTTTATACAATTTATTTTCAACTAAAAATATCTAAAACGGCATACCAGCAGTAATTATTGAAGATTGTATGAATACTCAATATGTGGAGTTAAAAAATATGTTAAGGTTGAATCCGTACATACCAATCGTTAAGAATATTGCAAATGATCTGCATAAATACGCGTAAAGAATATATCATTTAATGCGCAATAGTTGAATGAAATATGTTTGGCAAAACTGATTAATAGACTGAAAATAAACAAGATTAAGGTAAATGTTTGATTTTAAATATTTGATCAGTTGGCTTGTATTGAACAAATACTTTTCTATGTGGCGGTGATGTATATCTTTAATGAAAATCTACATATTTATAAGTGGTATAAAACTGACCTATTTATAATGAAAGAGCAATAACGAAACATTTACGCTGCCGCAAAATATAGCGTTTAAACAGTAAAAAAGATAACTTAACACTATGACGTATGTAGTATATGGAAGCAATAAAAACAATATGTTACGTAGGTTTTCTACTGAAGGTATTTATCCGTTACACGCAAATGAAGCTTCTTAATATGCGATATACTCACAAATTTTGATAATACACTGTGTAGTTAATAAAGTAGATAATAATCAAAAATGCAGCTAGTGGTTGTAACGGGAAAACTGCTGTCAAATATGGAAAGTGTCACGCAAATGAACAAATTTTACAATACTTTCTCTTTTCAGATCATTTAAATACTGTTAAGTCTTTAATTGGAAGAATTATAATGTATTTAGTTCTTAAAATAGGATATAAGACAAAATAAAGGCACTTGTCTGACAACTCGATTAATATAATACGTGATAAATCTAGCTGACATAACATATTGAATATTAATATTTGATAATAACACGGTTTTTCCGCGATTTTAGGGCACTTACATTATATATGGTGTTATTGCTGAATTCATATTACAGAAAATGATGAATATTGTGTGGATTTTACTCACTTTAAGCTTGACGTTCAGGAAAACCCCGACCCTTCACCCGGCCGACAGAATGACACGTAGAAAGTAAACACGCTGGCTACCGTCGAGATATTTTTGGTCGACGCAGGCGCTTCGCATACACGCGTCGTGTTTATTTCAGGTTAGCCAACTGACTTTTGAAATAAATAGTTTATGAAAATGTTAATATATGAGCTGTAAATTTTGGATCAAGAAACATTATGGACCTTGTGCACGGGTTGTACAAATTAAATCAAATTTTAACTACCTAGTGAAACTTTAAATGCATATTTAATAAATATGCTGTACAATTAAATATTCTGAATAATATACTATTTTACATCAACTATAAATTAATTCTTACACTTTTTTTTATTTACCATCAAAATATTTGGTGAGCACAATATTAATAACAAAATATAAAATTCATTTTTCTACCCTTTTCTAAATAAAGTACAGTCGTACGGAAACTTAAAAAAACATCAATTAACGAAATTTTCATATTTAATAATTATTCTTCAACGGATTTTCCCCCACTAGTAAAAAAACAACAAGAGGAATACAATAAATTCCAGGCTTTTTAAAAGAAATGGGTTGATGGAAGGAAAGGGATAGATTGACCCATGGCAGCTACAACAAAGTACCTATAGAGGGCCAATTTAACCAATTAAACTGAAACAATAATTTCGCCAAATATATCTATAGTTGATACCTTATCTGTTGTTGATAATTCAACTTGTACCGTTCCAAATTCATGAATAAATTTATTGAATTTCAATAATAATTATGTACGACGTATGGCAATTCGGAATATAAGTTGAATAATTTTGATACGACACAAACATGCTAGCTTTGACTAGTGAACTAAAGATGGCACATGATGACTTAATGTTAGTAACAATATTATTGTACAGATGGTACTACTCCCACTGACGTGATGGAAAATCGATTCTCTACATCAGGGTTTCCCAAACTATATTCCGTGGAACACCAGTGTTCCGCTAAACCTGAATAGGTGTTTCGCGAAATACATTTAAAGATCTTCTACTTCATGTTGAAAGGTGAGTGATCATCAATCTCCATTGATGTTTATGACGTCAAGTATCAAGGTAGTGGCGGAAGACTATCTTTTCTAACTCCGTGCGCATGAAACAGATGGGGTATATTTTAATATTATCTATGGGTATATTGTTACCTGACCGGTTGACGGTCTTTTTCAGTTTAACGGCAGTTGTGAAAATTGACATAACGGTTACCCGCGCTAATAAATATTTTTCTGACTTTTTTTGTAAATCAATCACACGTATTTTTCATAACAAGCCATTATTGTTTTATTTCCGTTTTCTACAACCTATGTATGCGAAGCGGGAATTTCTCATTATGTTGCATCGTAGTCAAAGTGCAGGAACAGGCTCGACACCACACCAGATATTCGAATGCAACTTACCAATATATTGTGCCTGATATGAAGAAGATATGCAATTCAAGGACTCAAAATCATCAGTCATTGAGTGCTTTATTTATTCATATTTTTATGTTTAAATTATAGTTTTATACTTAAAAATAATTACTTAATGAATAACATTTTTTTGTTTTAAAATATTTTTCTAAAAAAACTTACTACTGCTCAAGGTAAAAAATAAGCTCAGTGCTCGGTTAAAATTTCCGGGTTTTCGAAGTGTTCCATTGCAGAAAAAGTTTGGGAAACCCTGCTCTACATATATACCTGACAGAAATAATTATTACGGTTTGAATTTTTTTTTCTACTTGAATCCATAGCTCTTCTATTCTGAAATTATGTAGAATATCGCCAATCTCTGAATGACTACATTTCATATATAATAGAGGTCTGCACGGGCTCGGGCGGGTAAAGACAATTCAGATTCGGGCTCGGACCGGGTCCGGAATTCAAATTTAAGAAAAATATTTCATACTATGTTCGGGTCATGAATCAGCCATAAGGCAATAGTATTCATAACTTAAATAATTTATTTCATATGTGCTATGAATATCGTTGGAAATATGGAAACAATAACATATATTATTTGAAAAGGACAAATGAATTACTATAAATCAGGCCTTGTTCGGGCTGAGAAAAATAAATCTGGGCTTCGGTCGGGCTCGAGTAACAAGTGTGATATTGAGACTCGGGCTCGGGCTGGGCCGGGCCGGGCCTGAAGATGGCGGACTCGGACCGGGAAATTTTATGAAATTTCGGCCCGTGCAGACTCTAATATATAATAAGAATACTTTTAAGCCAATATAATATTTTTTGATATTGTCGCTGTTCTGGAAGATGAAACTAACTGAAAAAAACTAGTTTTGAGTTATAGGACTTCGAAGTTTTTCAAATGCTTGAAATGCTATACCTTTTTCATTTAGTTTGTACAAAACTGTTTTTAAGTAAAAGTATAATTTATAAAAACAAGTGTCTTCTTCCATTCGTTAGAGTTCAAAATAAGGAACATTTTGGTATAACTAACTCAATATGGTTTTTTTTTCAATTCTGTGTTTTCTTCCAGAACAGCGAAGATATGTTTTGATTTGGAGTATTTTAATATGCACGATAAAAACACATTATACTGCCAGAAACGAGAGCATCACTTTGACCTCTTTCGCATAGTCCTCAATCTGTTTTCATCAAAAACAATTTCAGTTACAATTTTATTAGGTGCGGAATAAATAAATCGATTTCCACTTAAAAAATGTGGTCGCTTTTACAATATGACATCAGAGTTATCTCGCATAAATATCTATTATCTTATATCTGATGTGAAACTATTTGAGGAATAGTCATAATTGGAAGTATTATGCATTATAACTCTGTGCAACTTTTACGGAAAACAATTAATTATCTTGAAGAAACACAAAAAATATTGAGAAATATAGTAAAGTAACCAAGAAGCTGTGATATAATATTTTGGAAACTTATTATTTACAATCTACCTACATATATCATTTTACTTGTTTACCAAAGGTGTTCCCTTTAGTCTGCTTGTGCGTATAATATAGGTACCTACATGTTATAGAAAGTTAAAATTCTTGGCTATAATGAAATTATAGAACAAGGCTGCTTGTGTGAATTCTTTATTATTATTAAATTCGTTAATATTAATGTAAACATGCATACTGAAAAAAACTCCCATCAACTGAATCGTTGAAACTAAATACACTTTGTGTAAATTGATATGATTTTTATATTGTAACTGTTGGTAACATTGATTGATTACAATTCATTGATTGAATCGAACATGTATATTGCGGTTTTAAAAATTGTAATTGTCATTGATATGTCAAATATAAACCAATAATGAAATTCTTGATATTCCCATCATAGTGCGAATTGGAAACATGAACTCTCCGAAAGATGAAGTGGTCTGTAATAAATATCATTTGCAATAATTATTATTGCAGATATGGGAGCTATTTTGGAAATTTTCAATTACGATAAATGTAACGGTAAAAGATATTAATAAAGCCTCTCTTACACTTACACCAGCCGGCAAGATTTATAAATGTATGATGCGGTATTGTTTTCGACAATACTATTGCGGTAATATGTCAGTGCAATGTGTATCTGGTATAACAGATGATTTTGTACGGATACGTGAAGTGAGCTAAAACAACAATGACCGACATTCGTTGCTTATTTAACAGCTGTAACTTTTTCTGCAGCGTATGTAACTCTGATTTTATGTGCCCTTAATTCACCGCTATTTGAGCGCAATTTTCACATTCCCGATTTATTTAAAGTACATTCAATACCGGCTTTTACGTTTTTATTTCCCTCAATTCGCGTCGGAAATATTAAAAATTCCTTTAAAATTACGCTCATTTTCAGTTGAATTATGATAAAAGGGAACAATATCAAGGCATTTAGTTGTACAAAATTTTAGGTAGTGATAGCTATTTCGGCTTCACGCCATCGTAAGAACTATGGCGTTAAGCTGACATGGCTATCAACTACCTAGAATTGTGTAGAACTAAATACTTTCACATTTTACTCTATTATGGTGGAGTTCTACCAAGTAAAGGCCAATACAATCAGCGAATCATGATACGCACAATTTTTAGGAGGTGACAATTATAATGAAATTAAATGATATTGACATTATAAAACTGCTAAGAGCTTATCTCTTATGTTTTATGTTGTATAACATATTTTTAAACAGTTTTTATTAGTTTTATAATATAACAGAAACTTGTATTTTTCACCAACTTATACAGGAGTTATGCTTTCATATGGCATTTATTCATCGTAAAATGACAGAAAATGTAATAAAAAACAATACTAACAACAAAACTTGACATTGAGAATATATCTGACATCAGATCTGTCGACGCGACTAAGCAATTTTACAGATCTCGAACAGAAAGAGAACAAGGGTAAATTTTTCCTGTCAATATTGCCGTAATATCGATTGCGTTCGATAATCAAAATATCATCCAGTCATGCGGCGATAGTGCCTTGTGTTGATGTTTTATATGCGACCACACATGGTCGGCAGCATATTGCCGTACAAATTTGGTCGTGTCAGCCGACAATTTAGGATCAGAAAAAAATACAGACAAATTCTATAATATATATCGTTGACATTTAAAATGATGCTCAGATATTATCCATTTTAGAATGACTTATCTTAATTTATGCATCACGCATTATTTTCAAACAATTCAGTATAAAATCTTTTATATTGTCCAGTTATTTTTAATGTTTCAATATCGGTAAAATTATCCTGTTATATGAAGCAGTTTATGTTGTATTAACTCTTCTTTCCAGTTGAATAACTTATTTACAGTCAATTTCAGAAAATGTACGATGTATACATATTTTAAACACTCTTTGATCACGTTTACTTTATGAAATACTATGATATGAAACACAAGTTATTCTATTTTAGTGGTTTTGCTTACCTCAATTATTCAAATACTTAAATATTCATGTCGTGAATTCATGATATTTTGGGAGGAGTAAAAGTCGTCAAAAATCGATACAATCCGATCTTTTTTATCCGACTATTTGTTGTTTTAATTAATCGTTGATAAAAAAAAGCTGGCAAAAAATACAAACATGAATCACAGGCCTGCAATGCATTAAAAATATTTTATTACTATTATTCACAGTGATAAAATTATGTCTGCATGTGGCAATAAGATTACACATTACGAAAAAGAGTTCTTATTCTTTAGTGGTATTCCTCACGTGTGAGGGTCGGAACTAGGGATTCCAACTATTCGAATATCGAATAGTAAAACTGGAACTATTCGAATATATTCGGATATTAGTATCAAAATACTATTAAGGATTCGATTTGAAGAATTAATAACATAACATTATATAAATACACATTCCAATACCTTTTAATTGTATTACAATATTTATACAACGGTATTTCTTCAATTACTGAAATTGAGCGGATTTTTTTAGCCTCGAGTCATTCGTCATACAACGTACAAATTATGATAACGTATTGAAAGCGGGGTGGGATATTCGTTATTGTTCTTGAAATCTAGACAAATTGTCATGTGATGTTTCGTCGATTTTGTAAAATATTTCATGAAAAATTAAAACGAATACTATTCGAGTAGTTGCCCAAATATTCGAATATTGTGTAGTTGAAAAAGGGACAAAAATATTCGGATATCGAATATTCGAGATGGAATTCCTCGTCGGGACCTCCGCCTATCGTAACAACTCCATTTCATTTGACGATCCTTTTGACGATTTGACGAGTTGGAGCCCTTCCGCGTACCATTCTGCCTTCGTCTTTTCCTGTGACGACGAACCTCTCGAGATTTTCGAGGCTTGCGGGCGATGTAGCCAAAAAAGCCGAGTGGGTGTCTTGTATAAACGCTCGATTAGGATTTATGTGCGTCTGTGCGCTTGGCCGTTCAAATTATACCTGTATGTGGCCATAAGATTACACATTACGAAAAACAGTTAAACGTTAGCGGTTAATTAAATTGTCAAAATTGGAATCGCAGTAAAGTAAAGTTGGAGTCAGCCGTTTTTCAAAAACTCCGCGGCCCTGTTAAATATCAATAAACACCATTGAAAAATCATCCATCATCATCACAAACTACACCCGAAAATTATACAAAATAAAAAAAGCTAGTATGTTAGATCTGTTTACCTGCGTCATCTTCAAATACAAGCAACGCTTTCCGAAAAGGTGGTGAACGAGGCTTTCCTTTGAAATATCTGATTTGAAGTCATCGTCATGAATTTAAAATCACGCAAGTATTTTTGGCAACAATACTTAGCACTCAAAATAATGATGGAAACGGGGCTCTTCGAAAACAGATTAAATTCGCAATAAATTCCTGGTTAAAGCTGTCGTAAACTTTTATTAAAATGCGTAAAGTTAAAAATGCTTTGTTGTTTATTATGCTTGGAAAAGCGAGACTCATAATCGGACTTTCTTTGTAAAATGGTGATTTTCCGACACTTTCAGATAGTTTGTCGAAAGTCAGAATCTAATGTTACAAAAGGAATGGTGATTTTTAAAAATAAAGAATATAGTCTGAAATTGGTTGTTTTAATTTATTGAGTTTTTACAGTAAAATTCTACAGCGAAGAAAAGTTAATTTTTTGGAATATTAAGATCTATGTAATAGGTTTATGTGATGTAGTTTTTCTCTTATTCAATAATTCCGAACACATTTATAATGTAATGTAATGCCAGACGTGTTTTTTAAATTATTTAATTGTACAGAACTTATACTGGTGGTAAACGTGTGAAAGAATCCTCAAACGGAGACTTTCCCACATATATTTATATGTGCTCAAACGCATAGATGTTGTGATGTTTACCTTTTTTCCTACTCACCTCTGTCCTCTGTCTATCCAATCCTGAAAGCGTACAGACCGAGTCGTTTCCTAGCCCCAAACTTCTATCTTTACCCTCATCGAAAAGAAAGGTTGAGCGACTGAGCCAGTTCTGATTATACAATTCAGTTGAGATGCTCTACTAGTTTTAAAAGAAGTTTTTCATTTTAGGATCAGTCCACGAATATCCCGATATAGCACAAATATCTCCGACGATGTTGGCAGGCCCTGAATTTATTATGGCATCATCTATTTAAAATTCCGTGACGACAGATCAAAGGTGTTTGTTTTAGTAATCTGAATTTCGTAGAAATCATCAATTATTATTGATACACATTGAATTTTTATTTCAATTGCTTCCTACTTAACGCGAGTGATTGAGAAATTTCTGCGGAAGATTAAGTAATATATCTAGTTAAGAATATACATATTTTTTTTATCCTCTGACGGAGTGTCATTTAAGAAATGTTTTGTATCATAATTGGTCATATCAAATGTTATGATTCGGCGCCACGACAAAAAGGTAGATGAAAATATATTACGAACCTAATGGCGCGAGGAAAAGATGTATCGGTCAAATTATAGTACAGATCACAGACGTATTGGTGTGAGGAAAATTGTATCACATTTATACAAAATATGTTAGGTATTACTTTTCAATTTTAAATTCATGATCTCGTCCGTTCCTTCATATACCTAAGCACCATTTTGTTGATACTATTTTAACTAATCACTTCAACTCAACTTTTTAATAGTCATGCAAATTAATTTGCATATTTCGCGACGTAAATAAACAAACTATTTTTCATTCTGACTGATTTTACGCGGCCGTCAAAATGAAAGAGTGATTTCTTAAGTTTAAGCTGGAATAAACATATAAGTAAAGTGTAAATCAGGAATGTTGTGTCAAAAACTGGATTTATGGTATTTTAATCATCAAGAATAAGGATACGTCTCGTTTAATGTATTATGATTAATTTGTATTATTTCGTTAATAATTTCGCATGTGTGTACTTCCATTATGATATATATGCACCAGGCATGGGAACCAACCTAGTTCTGTGGCCAAAAAGTAATCATTCTGTCTCCGAGTCAAGGGTCGGAGCAAATTACTAAATAAAATAAATTATTATTAAATGAATTAAGACAAATTGATGCTTCTTATTTCATTTCTTATTCTTTCTAATGTATTGAACGCCCTGACATACAGTGAATACAAAATTTTATGTGAATATTGGCCTTGGACTTGGATTGCGACACTATCAATATTGTACTATGGTATTTCTTAATGATTATCGCATGGAAAGTTTCAGGATCACGGCCACACCAAAAGTAATAGAGGGCCGGTGGTTGCTCATATATGATATACACTTCTACCATCATGCTTACTAAACATTATATTTATGTAGTATACAAACCATGTCAGCTCACAATGTGGGGCATATGGGCGCCTAATGGAGATTATCTTGATACTTAGTTGCTAAACCATTGTTTTCCGAAGACATTAGGGATAGAAGGATATGAAAACCAAATTGTACCAATTTTATATTGTATACTCTCAATTTCATATTCCAATACAATTTTCAAAATATATCAAATCAAATGAACGTTGGTGCGTGGAAGGGTAGGGAGGCGTCCATATTATGACGTCACGCTCTATGGTAGGGGGTCTGATGTAATGTAACGATTGATGATTTTTTGGTGCAATTCTATGTGAAGAAATGTAATGATTGGGGAGGGATTAAAAATAGTCAAAATCGTGTGACGTCATATATGAAACAAATTATTATTCAAAACTATGGGTCAAGAATCGAATAAAGATGGCGAACAATATTTTGAAACAAGCTTAAAGCTCCAAAAATACATTATCTTAAACTGTTGAATTTCGTATATTTAAACTAATATATTGCGATTTCTGTGACACATTCAAAATTGAAATTGTTCAGGAGAGAATAAAAACTGTTTTATCGAAAACATTATAAATGCTGAGTTGCGTTATGAAACTTTGAAATGCACTGCTGTAAATTCTCATACAGCACGGGATTATACGTAGGGAGTGTCGATATAATATTGGCTTACATCAAGTGGAGGGCGGGTCAGATTTTTTTAATTTGCATCATTTGGCCGAGACCTGCTCTATCGTCTTTAAAATGAGATCCAATCATTAACTCATTTTCGTATTTTGTGAGGGTTACATCAATTGGCCAAAACGCCGTTGAATATTCTATTTTGTAAGTGTGTTTACATTGAAATGAATTTATAATAATTAAATGCATATTTTTATTCATTTCTCCCATAATTGTGTGGTAATAAACTTAAACACGTATTTATTTTTGACTTTGATATGGCAAAATATTTTCATATAGCAACACCAATGCATATTATTATTCATTTTATGTAATTTTTGGCACAATTGAGCACACTATGCATAATCGCGAACGGAACTGAGTAATGCAACGTTTGAACGCGTAATATTTGTAATACGGCAAGTGTTGCATTTTTTACTTTTGTGAGAGATAAAAATAAAAAAAAGGTATTCGCAAACACTTCTTTTTTGCATTGACTCACGCCAGATTTGCATGTGTGGTCATAATACTGCGATGACTGTACAGCGCAACATCTAAATATTTAAAATTAGACATACCAAGTAAATCGTGCAATGCGGAACGTACCAACAAGGTGATGCATACACTTTGACATTGAATATTCCGTTGGAAGGACTCTTTTTTAATAAATCTTTACAAAAATATACCACATTAGTTACTATCGACTACACAAGCATAAAATGTATTTATTTCAACAATTTGTACGTCCAATGTGGAGCATTTATGATCTACTATTGGAGTATCTCAATTACTCTTTTTTTGGAGACGGAGAAGAAGATAACAATATGACAAAGAAAGATCTTGTAGTTGACTTATTGCTTTCTCTTCGCACCGTTTCTACAAGAAAGGTGTGGAGTCGTTTAAAAAAAAACGCGACTAAAAAGATCTAATTTTGTCAGGTTTTTTCCTACCTTTCCTATCGATTTGTACTTGCTGTTCAAATAAAACACCAACCTATCAATCCGGCAAATGGCCAAATTTTTATATAGTATATACACCATCGGCGTGCGGTGGACTTATCACTATCTCTATCGCACAACCTAATTTGGGTATGAGCAAGAAGCATACAAGAGCATGCGCCGCAAGCCTTTGCATCTCGCTTGCACCTTCACTTTTCATATGATTGAGCGAGAAAGACATAAAGCCACCGCACGCGCCTAGTATACTATATATATATATACCAGTGGCGTGCGGTGGAGTTATCTCTATCTCTATCGCACAACCTCACTTGTATATTAGCAAGTAGGATACTAGAGCATACGCCCACATGACCTTGTATCTCACTCGCACCCTTCTCTTTACATGTGATTGAGCAGGAAAGAGAAAACGCGCCACACATATCATATATGTATATTACAGGATAATAAGTTATAAGCATAAATAAAAATGAAACTAGTACATTAGTTCACACAAACAAATTAATTTAATAAAAAAAGTTATAATTTTGTAATAAGGATATGTACAAAGTTTTATTTAAATCAAGGATATCTTTAATTATTTGAATTTAAAGTAGAGAAAGAAAGAGTAGTTGGAGTTGCTCGTTTTTTACGACTCCGACTCCAACACCACAGCTCTGGTTTCTACGATGGGATTGTAGGGAAGGATTGAAATATCACAGGCATCCGTGCCTTTGGCCATAAATTGTAAATTTTAAAAAAGCTGTACATAGGTACCTATAAATCGATTAAATAATTGTATGAAATCGTTTGTACGGGGCTTCAAACCTGTAGACACCATATGTGAATGGGAAGAACACCCAAAAGTTGACCGCTTGTCTAAATCAACAGCTTTAAGCTCTTTAAGCGTTTGTCTTGTATACTTTTAAATGAATAATAAGAGAAAATGATTTTACTTAAGCTTTTACTTACATTGTTTCATTATTAATTAAAACATTTAAAAAAAGACATAAATTAATTCAAAGAAGTCTCTTTGCAAGGCAAAATGACGTCAACATAGTGACAATAAATTCTCGCGACCTATGACTATTGACGTCATTTTCGCGTCATAATAATTAATGTGCTTTGACAATCTTTTACTGTGTCCTAATTTATTATGACAGTGACTGGCTATAAAACGGATAATTTAGGTTAGAATTATGAAACTCACGGCGAACAAGTTAAAATTGAAGCTGCATTTTTCTTTAACAAGATTATCTTTGAAGTCCAACAGGTTTAAATATTGTATTTTTCTTTATTATTGATGTTGTGGTATGTCTGCCTACGCAAATTTGAATTTTAAGATTATTTTTGATAGTCAACTTTCAAAATAAACTATAAGCTTTGCATTCCAGAAGCATATCGCAATAAAAAGTAAGTTATGCGCAACTATTGATTTGAATTGTACCTATATCGCGTGTAAAAAATTGATTTTGGTGACTGAGCAAAGCGGCATACACAAAATGATGAGATGGTAAATTTTGAAGGACAAAATGGTACACAAAAAAAATAAGGGTAAATATCTCTCATATACGTACCATTATGTTCATATCATTTCGTCCTCGTTTTTGTTATGTCTATCATTTTATTCTAGCACCATAAACTTCAATTATAGTAATCTTTTATCTTTATATTAAAAAGTATTTGATTAATTAGCACATTAGACACTTTTTATTCTTACATTACTAGTATGCATCACTTTACGCCTGCATCTGTAAATTTAATTAATTTGACAATCCAGATGTTATATTTTGTGTTTTAATTACCAAACCTGATAACCATTCTACGGTGACAGTGTAATCTTCACAAACAATTCTTACCAGACACAAACCTATAGGTCAAAGTTATGATAGCCATTAAGAATTGAAGGCGAAGATTTAGCACGGAGGACTGTGCATTTTTACGCGAAAAAGACAGTAAATACAATAAAACGTTAATATATTTATTATCAATCTATAATGGGAATCCCTTATTAAGAAGCTAGTGATCCTAATGGTAGCCTACTGCAAATATTCGTTCTGGTAGAATGGTATTATTAGGATGACATAGCTATCTGGATGATGGTACATGAATATTCCAATTTATGAACAAGTTTTTAAAAATCTAACTGTGAATACAGGTCATAATCTTCATCTCTATATTTGTACGTCTGTTTTATTTCATTCTGGAATAAAACTTGTTGATTTTACTATAAATATATTTCATTGATTTCTATTTGTTATGGTAGCGCTTTACAAACTATTACTATGGAAGCCTACATGCTTACCAAGCTTTCTTGATGTCCAGACATCCATATAGGGCTACCAAATGATATCCAAAAGAAGGGCATATCTTCCAATTCGATTTAAAATGAATGTCATTAGCGATTTTCCGTGTTAGTATCACTGGTTCTACAATTGGAAATCTATTTCATCTATCTCATTTTCCTGTTATTGCAATTGGAGGCTATTTTAACTCAGGGTGCTTGATGGAATTTCAATATCAAATTTGAATGATTGAGATTTTTTACATTTCCATGTATTTTGTCACTAACGACCCGGGCTTCGACCAGTTCGAGTTTATTCGTGCGCTCGAACGCCTGACGATGCCGAAAGGCGAAACCCGGGTCGTTAGTGACGAAATATATAGAATTGTACAAAATCTGAACAATTCAAATTTGAGCCTTTTTTTTTTACCTTATTTACTTCTAATTTATCATTCATTTTACCTTAGACCAGGGGTTCCCAACCATTGGGGAATTCCTCCCTAGGGGTGAGATGTAGATTTTCTGAGAGGGAGAGGGGGGGGGGGGTAAGCTGCCGTTTATTAAAGATTTCAAATATTTCCTATATATATATATATTTATGACTATTTGGAGAACACCTTTTGAATTGGAGTTAGATTATCTTGGGAAAGGAGGAATTACATTCCAAACATTGGCAAAAGGGGGAATGAAGCAAAAAAGTGTTGGGAACCCAAGCCTTAGACCTCGGATAATACATTTCGGAAATAAATATAGCAGATGTTTTATATAAATATTTTTATAGTGAATTTGATAAAATAAACTTAAATATGAAGGTTTTTCATTCAAAATTTACCATTATTTCCTCCATTCAAATAGATCGGTACTGGTTTATCTGAGTCCTATTGGAAGAAATTTTTAAATAATAGGGAATTGATTCGCAAGACGATCGTTGCGAACAGCTGACCATCACTCACGCGCTATAAATCTTTCCAAAAGCTTCTCAGTGGATACTGAATACTGGAAAAACTTCTTTATTATTTGTAAATTGAGTGGCGCCCAAAGGTATGGGATGAGTCAGCAACTCTCGGCTGAATATAGTAAACAGGTCATGGTTGGTGCTTACACGCTGAATGATAAAGGTTACTTGGTTAAACTGATACTTACATCAACAATTAGAGTTATGTTTAAATTATATGTCCCGGATTTAAGCCTATTGTGTACAAATAACACCCGTTTTACGGTTTTAGATCGGCGATATCGCCATTGTTAATTTCAATTAAAGCCATTTATTTTATCTACCTATCTGTGGGCCAACTTACATTTACTTTAGTTTGTTGCATATTTTAACAATTTTGACATTAAAAAAATAGCTAGAACATTTTTTTTCTGTGAAATAATTTGTTAAACAAATATCTGCTAAACTTGCGTCATTCGCTAAAGAACGAATCAAAACGAATTAATCTTTGTAGTAGGAAAAATAAAACGTCTTTAATGATATAAATTTAAAAGAAGTCGTTATTTCACTCACTAACACTGCTTCGCCACTAACAGACAAAATGAGAAAAAAATGACTCGCGAAGAATCCAATTCAAATTGAACCGCGAGTCATTTGTTTATCCACCTTAATACTGTTGCATTGATAGCAGGTATAGTGAAAAAATAAATTACTCGCGCAGAATCTTATTGTAATTGAATCGCGAATAATTTGTTTTCATTACGCAGTGATACGACTAGGAAGGATATAAAAGTCAACAAAATTGACGCTTTCTAATAAGACGAAATGGAAATTAATGTAAAATAAGAAATAAGCCTGGTTTTTAACCAGTTTTATTGTATTGATAACTTTAAAAGATAATAGTCGAATTCAGTTTAAAAAAAAATCTAAATATGTAAAGGGATATTTTAGTTTTGATAAAATTCAAGGAGTAACAAACAAATTTTGCAGAAAAAATACATAAATATCAATAATAACAAAACAGAATGAATACCTAGTTGACGTCCACCATTGATTTATTGAAATTTTAATAACAATATTGGGCAGTACAGCAAACAGCCAATGGGCCAAATATTTTTTTTAAATGACATGAAATCAATCAAAATGAGAATTTTCGTAGTCATTCGAGATCAACTCGAGGTGAGGAGACATCGCAAGCACTCGTTTCCAAGATGTCTTGATCACTACTCGCTAGAATAATGCTTTCACCACGAGAACATAGAGGCCGCCGCTTAAATTTCTGCATTAGAAAAATATTGTGAAATAGTTATTATTATAATAATTAATGTGTTTATTGTGGCCAGAACATGACGTAAGAAGTATAGGTGAGCTGGATCATTGTTTTTGTATTACATGTGACGTCACTTTGACGAACCAAATTTGTATTGTCATCAAAACACTGTTGTAAACATAGTACATTGTATTTTAAAATATAAAACACAATTCATTTGTACTACTTCCACATATTTATAATGATCAGGACCGGTTTCGCGAGCATTATCGACTGATGCTCGTGTTGAGCGAAACCAGTCCTGATCATTATAAATATGTGGAATTAGTACAAATGAATTGTGTTTTATTTTTTAAAATATAATGTCTTTCCACCAAGAATTGACAGTTAACACCTTAAAAGTGAATAGTACATTGT
Source organism: Himalopsyche phryganea (assembly GCA_022494535.1). Lineage (NCBI taxonomy): Eukaryota > Metazoa > Arthropoda > Insecta > Trichoptera > Rhyacophilidae > Himalopsyche > Himalopsyche phryganea. The sequence goes on along the minus strand of JAGVSL010000076.1, from coordinate 2,230,849 downwards.
AATTCGATAAGCACGTAATGACGTTATCAAATACAAAAATGGCGACTGTCCCCTTTTATCCAGCTCACCTGTACTTCTTACATCATGTGGCCAGACGAAGTCGGTAGGATGAAAACATGAACTTTTGTGTTTATAAATAGCCGAAGACACGAGTTTTTTTGTCTTGTCGTTTTTTACCAGAATGTGTACGAAATCAAAAGAATATTTGCCAAGCTTCAGCAGGACTCTAATATTAGCATTATGTCCACGTCTGCTGCATTTCAATGCGAAAAGATGCATTCATGTATCCACACGACCTAAATAATCACTGACGTAATCCATTTCAAGGTGAGGCATCAATATTTTCTTTATTTCGTGCTGTAAAAATATTGATAACAACCAACAGGTCATGAAGCAGCGTCCCGAAATAAGTTCAGCCAATTTTTACATTTAAGTATGATTGGCTTAACTCTCTTCTTCGCTTAAAACAGTTACGATTCACTTAACTTACATATTTTTAGTAACAGATGTCTCACATTTTTATTTAAGAATTTAAAGATAAAATAACAGGTTGACCGAGAGTCTTCCTGTAGCTTCTCTTGGTTGGGACTTGGGACTGTTGGGAGAGGAGAGTGATATCAATAATGTTCGATAATATCCGGGTTGTCATTTTTTTGCAACAGCATTTTAAAATCAAAAACTGAAATGACCACTTTGCAGTATTAGTAGTAAACGAATTTTTTTCCATTGTATTTCTAATTAAAGAAAGAATGCATATTTTTATTAACCAGTCAACCGCCAATTACAATAAATATGGTCATTTTACCAGTGTTCGGCCAGTTAAGCGACAGGTATACTTTCAAAAGGGATTTTGAGTCAATGAATGATAAATACATATTTTTTCGCTGTTATTCCATTAAACAGGGGTTAATTAATGTAGCGAACTAAAAATAAAATAGTTAATATTGTAACAAGCATAAAATAATAGAAGTTTACAAAATAATGCCAATTCTCCCAGTGGTCGGCCCTCAAAATCCAATAGTCGGAATTTCGTTACCCAGTGTTCACAGTAGACAGAGCAATAAAAAACATAATGATGCAAAGCATGACAATATAAAGTATATTTTGTTAGCGATTCCCATACAACATGAATTTGTCGAAACTTGCGAAGTAAAAATGTGCTTTTTTTTAAAATTGCGTATTGCATCATATAGGTCAGTATAGTTCAGATATACATTGGCAAGTGGCAAGACTACCTACACGAGTTAAATGTATCCACTATTATTTAAGCTTTAAGCTCAAAACGCCGACCACTGGCGACGGCCGACTTTAGGAACACTCGCTCTACAAGCGAAATAAAATTTTGACATTTGAATTGAATTCAGCATTTGATTGTAACTATTATACTTACCGGGTTCTGCGTTTTATTAAAAGTTAATACATTTTTTTCGAATGATTTTGTCAGGTTACTTATAATTAGATATTGTGTGAAGTGACATATAGTATAATGTGCGTGTGTTTGATTTTGAAAAAATGTGGGAAAAGGATGTAGTTGTACTTAACGTCATCCTTTTATCCTTATCCCCCCCCCCAATACAGATTCAATGATTTACGTTCAACCAGTTCTCATTGAACATGTTTTGTTGAAATCCTTCATTTTTTAACTATGCCCGCTCTATGCTATGTGGAGCAAATGAAATTATCTGTTTACGAAGACACGTTGATTTTCATTTTGTTTTTTTGCGTGCAGCGAAATTTTTTTGTAATAAAAGAAAAAATATACGAAACAAACTATCATTTTGTCGGGATAAAATAAGGCTTACAATTAAATGCACTTTTGTTTAGGTCATATTCTCTTTCATAAAAATGGTTTTCACTTATGACAAATACATTCCACAAAAAACAAAGTCTTTCACTAAACATAAAGTGATCCCACATAATAAAATATATTTTAACATTGAAGAAATATATAACAAATAGATACAATAGTTTTCACTCAATGTAAATACTCATATATCGTAATGAAATGTAACTTATTCTTTTACCCTATATTAGGCCGCCTATATTGCGTTTTCTCCACGCATTAGAATACATTACACAAACCAAACCGGACTAACCCTAACATAACCTACTACAACTTAACTCATTTTGTTAAAAGAATCCGTGACTAAGTGGAAACTATTAAAATCAAAGTTTTAGTATACTAAGTTAATACTATTTAATCCAAATGCAAACTGTCGATATAAAAGTTCAAGTGTACCAAGTGAATACTATCTAACACAAAGTGAAATTATTTATAACAGAACAATATATCAAATCAAGCATGTCCAAACCTTCAAAGTTTATTTGATGTATCATTATTCCCAATACATTTTATTTTCTAAGCTTACTTTGAAGTTAAGTATTGATGAATAATTCATCATGCACCAACTCAAATAGATATATTCCATCACATGATTCCAGTTAGCTGCAAATTCATAACATTCCAATAATTTGCACACGCGTTTGTATTACGTTGAATTATATAATATAAATACTGTGACCATATTTTTTTAGGTAAAGTAAATACAATTGAGGAGCTTGGGATCAAACATGCTTAAGTTCGGTTTTGATAAAAAACGAGATATCGCTGTATAGATGTACCAATTTAACTTGATTGAATTTCAACGAATTCCATAACTGATATTTCAGCGACAGTTATTAAAAGCAGACAAAGATAGAGTAGTAAAAGATATTTATTTTGCATAACATGGCAATAAGGGAAATTTATTCTAGATTGACAATTCTAGTTCCAAATTCTGCGGCGGTCAAGTAATGTTGATAATACTATAGTACTAAATGACAAATTCAAAAGAACAGAATTGAATTTTCTAAGTTGCTCAAATCATCGTTGTTTCCATACAATTTAATGTCAAAATATGAGTTTTTGTATTATAATTGAGAAATTCTTAATTCAGCCAATCGCTAGTGTAGTTGCATTCATTGGCCATGGCGGCATAGTCAGCTATCACTCTGTCTACTCATGTGAAGTATTACGCTGTTAATGTGTGGTTTTAAGTGCTTTTTTTTAAATATTGCCAAAATAATGCATATTCAGAGCTTTCTTCAATGTCTAATGAACATATAAGAGTAAATACATCAAATTAAACAGTTACATGAATAGTTTATGGAGAGGATATTTTTTTATTCGAAAATTAATAGATTTAAAGAACAGGTGACTGTTATAGATGACTTATGGTCACCGTCAATATAATGATCAATGAATGACTGCCAACCAATTTATTTACGTTATTTTATCGGAAATGTGTATTTATAATGTTTAATAGCGGCTGTGCCATTATAAATTATAGCCCTTGTATCTATTTGTTTGCACTTACCAATACAGTGATGAAGAACAGTTTATTGAAAAAATAAAAGTAGAAAATTTTTTCTTGCAGGTGCCCCCACTTTTATTTCATGTTTGTGAGCGAACGATATTTTACAAAGTAAAGTAAAAAAGTATGGTCTATGTGACTTATGACAAATCAATAACTTGAATCTAAAAAATGTATTCCTTATCCGCAGACCATGGCCCGGCAGGCTTCTGGAAGTTTTTTTTTAATCTGTAATAGAAAATCAATCATTAGTTTTTAACATAAAGGAAAATCAAAGAATGTGTATATAATTATATTAGAACCCTTTCCCCAATTAGGAAGATTTATAAAATCTTAATTTAAAATTCATTTCAACTAATTGAAGTAGGGGTTCAAATTAATGACTCCGAATGGTGGTCCCACGATGTTTAAATAACATTGATTTACACTAAAGCTGTGTCCTTTTACGGTATTCCTTATCATACATACCACTAATATGATTAATTAATTATTCGCTAATTTGAAAAGAAAGTCTAATTTTATAGCGGAAGATAATCTGAAATCCAATCTACCACAGTGACCAAAGTTTAGCTAAAAATTCCATGAAATCCAAAATTATATTAATGTCGAACTTAAAATATCTAATTACTAATATAGGTATTTAAATATGTTATGTGAATTATTTTTAAATGCTATCGATGAGTGTTAACCACAAGTTTATCATAACTGCATTACTAAAGATAAACGCTTTATCAATATGCTATGAATCTTGAGTGGAAACAGAACACCCAACTAGAGAATTCTGAAAATATTTATTCGCTGTAGAAAATTCGCAGAGAGTATTGACGAATGATTTCTTCGAGAAGATAAATTTGACTACAATTAATAAAAAAAATCATGTAAACATTTTTTTATATGAAAAAGTGCGTTAATAGCAACAAAATTATTATAATCATTACTTAATTTAAAATTATGTACTAGTTTTTGTGTAAATACCTTTCTTTAAGAGAGGTGCAACGCTGAAGATTCACGATTAATTAAATTTCATTTATTTTAGAATATTTTTTTAAAAGCGCCAAATCTCAGCCTTACAAAAAGAATGTTGATGGCATTATGACATTATATTATGGACGACAATAAATACATCGCAATACAGTTGACCCCAATACGCCATGCATTTGACTAGTGTAATATTTATATTATAGGAAAACCTGAAAAAACAATTATACAGAAGAAAGGGAAAATAATATTATTTACATTTTTTTAAACTACATCCACTCCCTACTTCCATAGGGCTGCCAGTCCCGGTATTCCGGGTTTGTCCCGGTTTCGAGACTTTCCCGACTGCCAAAAGTCCCGGTTTTTATTAAAATAAATTTTCGATTTCGATGGTATTTGGGGGGGGGGGGTTGACCAATTTAAATTAAATGTTTCGGTTAGGATGCCAATAAATCTGGTAGCCCTATGGTTGGAGAGCATGGAGCATGACATTCTCTGCCCCCCGCCAGTCTTCTTGCTTCCTCCCAGCGTCCCGTAGCTCCGCCGAATACATCCAATGAATCGTCTTCAGCGGCCTTCCCGGGCGACGGAATCCATATTTACGTAAAGTTTACATAGTAAAGAAAAAGGATATACAAATCTCGGCGCTGATTATGTCCACCTTGATCCTAATGTCTCTCCTGAAAAATGCTTAGAAACAAACTTACGACCGTATTTTATTACGGGTGCAATATATCGTTTTGGTTAATTTAGAAATTCAAAGTTAGATACTGGTAAGCCCTTTCAAAATCCACTGTATTAAAAAGGTAGCAGAAGGTCACAGGCTGGATTATGTGGCAGTTGAGAAATAGAGTCATGAGCGAAATAATATATCTGACAGATCATAATATATAATTTTACTAAATAGATTCATCAATATGCCATTTAGCATTTTTAAAATTCCTCTGATGTAAACGTGCGTATGTATATCATTAAGTTTGATGATACTAATACGGCCAGTTCATTCATTTATCATTTACTATCTTTCTTATTTTAAATTGACCGAATAATTGAAGAAATCATTCTCTCATACAATGGTCATTACGCTCATAAAAATATAATCAAATATTATGATTGAACCAATAAAAAGTGTGAATCACTTTTGTGCAGAGCAGTGTTTGCCAACCCAAGTTCCGTGGGAACCCACAATTCCGCAAATAATCGGAACCCGCAAGATTTAATTAAACAATAATACGTAAGGTAATTTGAATAATACTTGATTATCGATCAACTCGACATGCTTTCATTCATGTCAGTATCATCTTTTCTGGAGGTGTAATTTTAAGTGAGGTGCCATGCCTTAAAAAATCAATTGGACTCTGTAAATTAAGAAAATGTTAAAATCAAAATTAAAAGTGGTTCATACTCCGATAGTATGTGAACAAATTATTCCTCTTAGACAATATTGATTTCATTTAAACTTCCTTTCTGTTAATATCTATTAATGAGATAATCGAAATACACTTTGGCCTCGTATAACACGCTTGATGAATTGTGATATATTTTTGTACAGCACGCTTTATATAACACGGTTTCAGCTTTATTTTTATAGAAAATGATCCTATAATGGAAAGAAATTTGAAGTTCAAGAAGGAATAACAACAGATCTTGTCCCCTTATCACGAAATACGTAAAGATGTATACGCTAAAAGCAAACAATTACAAGATTATTACAGAATTTTTAAAGCCTAAATCCAACAATATTTCCTTATCTTTGAGTCCTCCGATAATGAAAACTCACAACCGATCTCGAAAAAGAGTCGAACATATGGAATTGTAAGTGATAGCGACGATGAATGAATGATCTATTATATCAAATTTGAATTATTGAGATTTTGTACACTTCCATGTATTTTGTCACTAACGACACGGGTTTCGCCTTTCGGCATCTTCAGGCATTCGAGCACACGAATGGCAGTTCGTCAATGACGTCAATTCGAGTACATTCGTGCGCTCGGATGCCTGAAGATGCCGAAAGGCGAAACCCGGGTCGTTAGTGACAAAATACATGGAAGTGTACAAAATCTCAATAATTCAAATTTGATATTGAAATTCCATCAAGCACCCTCAGTCAATGTTTTAAATTAGATCTATTTTATGTTAATAATTTTTTTTCTTTTAAAAAATAAAGGATATTAACAAACTTCGATATTTTATTGCAACGCATGCCGTAATTTTGGATGAACTTCAAACCTCGTAAAACACGGATTTGTATTACACGACGTGGAACGTTTGAATTTGTGGAACCATATGACAATGTAATAAGAGGCCCAAGTCTATACAAAAACATAAGTGTAATTGAAAAAATAATGCTATTATTGACGATAAATTTATCAATTTACATATTTGTTATCGGGATGAAAGCGTTACAGTTTGTGACTTATTAAAATTAAGACGGAGGGGGTTGTCGATTTAGTAGTAGATTTTTGATTAAATCGTGTATTACTAAAATGTGTCTTTGAATAGATTTGGGAGCCACTGGCGTATGGCAATAATTTATGAATATTGATAATTTTGTTTTGCAGGAATATAAATAAAGATAGCGTGTAGTAAAGAATTATTTTTAATTTTAAAATGAATAAACGGTGACATCTTGCGTAGTTGTTCGATGACATAATGGTATTATCTCATTTATGAGCAATCATCGATTTGTCATCGTATTGGTAAGGTACATCGGTTCAATCGCTTTTATCATAATCTGCGCTTTTAAATTATTCATTATTTGGGTAACTTGATAATAATTATAACCTATGTAGGGTTAGCACTAAGGTTATTTAGACATTCCGCGCGTGCAATGCAATTGTTGCGTTTGTTCGTTCATTGTACTTTTTTATGCGGTTGATAGGTTCCACAGACAATCATCAGCATATAAAAAAGAAACTGAACTCTCTATGAAACATTGGCATACGTTTTATAATTCTTTAAGATTGCATTAAAAATGTATTCGGAAACCTGAAAGAAATTGTACAAATCTTCGAGAATCTTCGTTCATTAAATTTCTTTCTTCAAACAGAGGATGACCAATACTCGGTTAAAAGTCCATATTCTCCACATGGAGATAAAGCATGGTTACAAAAATACAAGCCTCATTAATAAATATGCTATAAAAAGTTAATAAAAACTACTTAATTCTCTTTATTGAAAATTTGAGTACGTATGTATTGATAGTATTAATTAATATAAAATAAAAGTTTTGTCGACAGGAATATGTTTTTTTTCGGGCGTCCAAGGATTTCAGATTTAGGGGTCCGTGGTTTGAAAAAGTTTGGGAAGCACTGCCTTAAATCATTAATTAATTTTAAATATGGTCAAATATTTTCGAAAAATAGTCATTTTTTTTACATAAAATGAACAGGTATTTTGAGATATCAACATGTTTACTAGACTTCCCTCATTACAGATATAGACGAAATTAATATATAGTGCGTCAATGGTACACAAGCGTTTGTATCTCAACTTCTCTCCATGTCCAGTTGAGGGAAATAATCCCACCCCATCCTTCATTTTAAAGTTGAAGATTAGAGTATTTGTTTACATTAGAAATAAACGTTGCAATATATTTAGTCTTAAGATGCTTTCTGAAGAAGCGAAACTCGTGTCACATATAACATATTAATTTATGAAAAAATACTAATTCTAAACGCTGTAAAAAGTTAATAAACGTAATGCATTATCATAATATAAAATTATTGCAAATGATTTCATTATGCTGAAATGGCTATCGATAAATCGAATCGAGTTGTTTACCATAAAGAGATAGAATTCAACGAAACTCAGATAGAGTGCAAAAGTGTACTATATAGCAGGGGTAACGAACCTGCGCCCTTGTAGGGTCTCAAGTGCGGCCTTTTGACTGATATAAACAAATAAACAAATAAATAGATTTCATTGTTTTCCTTCCTTTACAAAATAATGTACACACATTTTTATGTATTATTCTTAAATGTGGCCTTATTTGATTTTAAGATAAATAAATACGGCCGTGTAACAGGAAAAGCTTGGTATCTCCTGCTATGTTGTGTGTATTATATATTATAATATAAATATGAACCTACCATCCAATCAGAAAATGTTCACTGATGTACTATTTTATATGAATTCACTTGGTAAACTCTTCACTCTATTTAATGATCAGAAAGTTGCTGGTTCAGTTATAGAAAAATCAATATGATAAGATATTGGGCATGGGTGTCTTAAATGTCTAATCTCCTAGTGTTTTCCGATTCAAGTGATTTAAAAATATCATTTTTCAACTAATAGTCGTAATTATATTACATCTAAAAGTATAGAAAATAAATTTGTAATTATTTTAATGATTTTTAAGTGCATATAAGCGGTAATACATATATGCAGTATTAACAAATTTTAAGCAGACTAATTGATACTAAATGTTAATAGCTTTGTTTTTAGAAATATTAATATTAATTTTAATTGTATATTTTATTATGACTACTGTTCGAAATTGTTTGCAAAATAAGTATCATTGGCATGAAAGTCAAAGAAAATGATTTTATCTACCTAATTAAATTTATTCTACAGATCTAAGCCTATACGTACACATATATAATCTTACCTACATAATTTGCAAGTTTAGTTGACGACACGGTGGCGACATTATTACATAAAGAAAAAGTTCTTGTCTTATCTCAGGGATACCCAGAAAGTCGTCCGTGGTCTACCAGTCGCCCGTGGAGAAAATTATGACCGATACCTGGAGAAAGCAAAACGTTCAGGGAAAATTAAAAGTATTTAACGCTAAAATAATAAATATATTCCAGACTTTATCCCAAAAACAGGCAGTAAATTTGGTTATTTTTTGTTTTATAAGGTACTGGTTGAACTACAACTTAAGGCTATCATGCACTGGTGACTAGTCGCCGGCAACTAAGAGGCAGTAGAAGGTTGCGGCAACCAGGTGCGTAAACGCTAGTTTCCTTTGGGTTATAAATAATTGCACTTTGTGTTAGGTAGTATTCACTTGGTACACTTGAACTTTTGTTTCGATAGTTTGCACTTTGTGTAAGCTAGTATTCACTTGATACACTTGAACTTTTGTTTCGATAGTTTGCACTTTGTATAAGATAGTATTAACTTAGTACACTCAAACTTTCATTTTAATGGTTTTCACTTCGAAACGGATTCTTTTAACAAAGTATGACAGACTAATTTTGATAGCTTGACTTTGAAACGGATTATTTTAACTTTGTATGTTATGGACATTGAAATAAATTATATTAACATATTGCATGTCCACTTAGAACCCAGCTTCTTCATAAATACCACTCCTAAAATATACTAGTGAATGCATTCTAATGAGTAGAACAAAGACAATACAGGCGGCCTAATATAGAGTTGCGACAAGTAAACTAGTCTATGGTGGAAAATCCTATGTTGCAAGTAGTAAAGAATAAGTGAAATTTCATTACAGCGTTGTGAAACTATCGATTTCAAAGTGTGAGAATTTATATTGAGTGAAAACTATTTTGTCTTTGTGATAATATTTTTTCGTAAGTGCAACATATTTCTTCAATGTTTAAATATATTTTATTATGTGGCACCACTTTATTTTTAGCGAAATAATTTGTTTTTTGTGGAATGTATTTGTTATAAGTGAAACATATCTTTACGAAAGTGAATATCATCTAAACAAAAGTGCATTTAATTGTAAGCCGTTTCCTTTCTACTTCATCGTGGTTGCTGGCAACCATTCTTCAGTACATAAGCGGCCTTAGCGAAAATTGAGGTACAAGCATCCATACTTAGCATGAGATTCACATAAGGAATTGCAATTTACTGTCACTTTCCCATAACCGGTATCGAGGCTTTCTGCCAGTTATAAAATTATTCGATATTTTAATCAAAAAATATATATGTAGATAATTATCCAAATAAAAGAATATAACTAATGTATTCGTAGTATTGCTGTATTTTAAAAGTAAAACACAATTTATTTTGAACTACGTTCAAAGTTTAAATTGATCACGATCGGTTTGGCTCATCGCGAGCATTTTCAACTGATAGTTGTCATAATATAATACCTTTCCACTAAGAATTGGCAGTTAACACAAGCTATATTTATTGAACATAGGTACGTTTAATGAACATAAATATTTTTTGAATTATAGTGTGATTGAATTATCGGTAATGCAAAAATCTAGTATAAATATCTGCGCCATAGTTACTCGCCAAGAAGACTTATTGAAATAATAAGATCTGTACCTCAGAGGCAGACGGATGCAACTGGCAAATTCCAAATTGTCCAGGAGAGCTTAAAAAACTCTTTATTTTTTTAATAAATACAAGAAAATATACAGATTGCGATTATTATTTTTTTATATTCTAATTCAATTAAAGTTCTTCTGTACTATGTAATAAATAAATTAGTTTAATTCCATTTCATATGTAAAAATAAATAAATAAAAAAGTAGTATGGAGCATCCTTTTTTTTCATGTCCACTCCCAATGTGGAGCATATGGTCTCCTAATGGAGGTATCTCAACAGATTTTTTCTATGAGAACTGTTTGTTACTTAGTTGCTTAACCTCTCTTTATCGAAGAGAGTAGGGGTAGAAGGAAAGGGCTAGGACAGGACTAGTGCAAGACAGGAGATGCAAAGAGAGTTGCATCCTAATGCATTAATTTAAATAATAAACTATTTAGATGCAACTTCACTTGCATCTTTATGTTATGCCTATTTTTATTATTATAGCAGCTAGGTTCTACATCTCTCTGCCACTAATAAATAATACCTTTAACACGATGAATCCGTCACAAACTCATTTTCCCCTAAAATGGAATTGCATCCATTTGCATCTGAGGTACAGATATTATATAGTTAAATATACTCTGAAGAATGAGGAAGAACCAGGAAAGTACAAATTCTAAAAGTTTGCCAACGGCGCATATTCCCTTTTCAAATGCAACATAAATATAATAATTCAAACCTTTAAACACGAATATATTTTACATTGACAAATTAATATGTTTCTTAATTTAACTCCTTTCATTTACTTGAGTATTTTTTAGATAGACCGCCATTATAAGTGTCTAACAGTGTGATCACACTTTTCTTTAAGCCTTCATAACATTAAATTTACAAAGCCTGTTTGGCAGAAGTAAGTAATTGATTGCAAATAAAAAAACCGAAGATAAACCTAATTAATTATTGTGATCACAGTATATTTAGCATGCGCCCAGCACTTGAACGGTAATTTGCATATGGTTATTTAATACTTTTATTTGACTACAATTATTCTAAGCTGCATTCCTTGTTAAAACGATGCGTTCATTTGATTAAATATTCGGAATTTTATGCGCGACGAGCAGCAGTTACCGTCTCATAACCAAGGCTTTCAACAGACACGGGTCCGGTTCAGAAGGTTAGTCTGCACATTAACGATAATGAATATAATTTGCGAGGATATTTGCACTAAATTCAGCCACTTTAAATGTAATGAACTCCGATATTTGCATTAATGAGATACCAAACATGATATTTATTAAATATATTTTCGGTAACGTAACAAATATTATTATGTCTTCTACTGTCTTTTTGCTTATTTTTGGTTGCTATTTGCGAAAAATATCTAGGCCGTAGGGGAGTAGGAATCTTTTTCCAGAAGACCGCATTCAATAAACTTCTACTAGATAATAAATAATACTTAAAATTTGATATTCATTATTTTGTTATTGAATGAAAACAATGAGATGAAATAATTTGGACCGCAGGAGGTTCCACACTTTTGATCTATAATAGAATATCTGGTCCAGTAATATTTTCGCTGACTGACAAAATGCTGAAAATCTTCAGTTTTATTTTTATAAACATGTATCCATCTTTGATCATTAAAAGATGTTTAATACTATAACTTTCGTATCAAATTATTAAAATATAATATAATATACACATCACGCCCTGAGTCACATACACACCGGTAAATTCAAAAACTGTTATGTGTTTTCAGTCAATCTAAATTAGCATAATTGATGGAGACGTTATTATTTTGTCTAACACAGTAAAAGGAAATGGTACATTCTTTTATAAATTCATGACTATCGATTTACATTTTAAAATGTCTTTTTTCAGCCGTCCGCTCCCATATGGAACATATGGACTCCTAATGGAGCTTCTCAAGTCAAGCTGTTGTAACGAAACTAGTTGTTATTCAGTTGCTCAATGTCGCGTTTTCGGAGAGGGTAAGTTATTTAGGAATACAATTCCAATGTTGAATACTCAACGGGATTTAAGAATAGGACGGCAACTTAAAATGGCAACGTAGCGCTTGGCAAACAAACAATAGACCGCCCAACCTAACTGTTGATTACAAAAGAAAATGCGAAGGACAAACGGTTGATGGGCGAAGAGATTAAAGAATTCGCCCTTATTATAAATTGTGCAGTGGGTCACGGTGACCTTTTTGCCTGCGGCGGTAGAAATATTTGGAACGGTCACATAAAATGATTTTTTTTATTAGTACGCAGGTTTACATAAAATAAGTTAAATAAAGTAATATTTGTTTGCCAAAGCTGTAAAAAAATGAATTGCCATAATAAAAGGCACGGTTTCGGGCACGCTGCAAACCTGGGGTGTGTCAAGTGCTATAAATGTATTTATATCCAATATCCATTACAAAATTTTGTAAATAAATGAAATGACGGACAGCACTGCTCAAAGAATCTTATAAAAATGTTCCCGGTGGAAGACTAATGTGCGAAAGAATATATTCATTAACACTTCGATGGAATTCACGTTAAACTTCAGCACTAAAGTCCAAAAATAAAACAACAAAAGGGTTAAAGACTCTCCAGCTTATGACTTCCTACAAAAAGAGCGTGCCAAGATGTTAACTGTTTCTTACACAGCTATAATCAATGTTAACAACACTGTGAAATTTCAAGTGCAAGCCCAGTGACGTGGAATATCGATAATAATAAGTTATGATACTTAATACTAATATCATTACATCAAATCTATTCGTTAAAATTAGCATATCAGCAGACTTGGCAATTATGGTGCACCAAAATCTCTTTTTGCACGGATTTGAAATAACGCGATCCAAGAAAAAGAGCCGATAATTTTTTTACATTGTTTTTTTCATTTTAGTACGGTTTAAGCCAAAGAATCTTCATATTTATGTTGAACTGTATTATGTGCACCCTATGAACTTCCAGCGTGATTTAAAAATGTTTATGACACGTTTTGGACAGTCATATAAAAAACTTAAAAAAAAGAAATCACAGCATCTGATAACCAATTTTTTATCTAAATCAATGAAACAGAAGATGGAAATTTTATTCAAGATACACTTATCGCCATAAGTATAAGCAGAATACACTAACTTGTAGATAAATATTTTCTAGTGATACTGGATGACTGAATAATTATGTTATAATGTCATATAATGATAAAAAAATCTTTTTTTCAATAATATATATGTAATTTGTAATTTGTCCCGTGTAAAAGGAGAATTTGGTGTATTTTAGATGGAGACAGTCGTGAGAAATTGACCGACACTGAATTAATTCAGAAACATTTATTTTTATATATACAATATTATCAGGTGTGTAAAACTGCTTACGTCTGGGTACTCAAGTGCGGCTTTTTGACTTAATCCAAAATTTCATTGAAATATACGAAACAATAAATTGGAAGATCATCCGAGATAGACTCGGTGAGAATTTTTATAAGTGGTTCATCTCTAAAGATCACAAATTTAAATTGAAAAAATCTTAACTTGTTGTTAACCTTGCTGTGACTTGAACCAGGACCCACCTGATTGCTAGGGCAAAGCTCTTACCACTAGATCAGAGAGGCCGAGTTTTGTTGTATACATCAAATAAATGTATAAAAACCGTGGCAGTCTTATATTATATTCCATATATTTTTAAGCGATGGCTTCAATATTTTTAATCTTAGAATAACAGTAGGTAACAACCTTTTTTTGACAAATGTATTTTACCGCCAGCCCTACGGCAGTCGCAAGAACATGAGAAATGAAGCGTATAATAAAATCTATAGTCATACAAATCGCTAATTAGAGGTTATGGTATAAATTATTTAGTATATTATAATATTTGAAAGTATAATAATTCAATCAAGAAAAACTTGTTTTTTTTTATAACGGTGTAATTTTGCGGTTAGGCTGGGTGCCAAGAACCGAATCAAATATAATTACTATTCCTGTATCGTCAAATTCGGTAGCTAACCGCATTATTTGAAGAGGTGTGTAGATAAGAGGAAACGTGGGGCAATTGTAGCTTAATCAGCTAATTTTGATATAATAATCAAGAATGCGTAAAAACATTAAAAACGGTTCAAAATATTATTTAAAACCGTGAAAAATAACACAAATGAAATCAAATGTCGCTGTGTTTTTGTACGATTCAATGAATCAAGTTTTTCAATTTATTTTTGGATAATTACCTCTTTTGTCAAGTTAATTTAACCATACGAATTAAAGGATTTCCCTTAAATTATATATAGAGTTAGTGTATTTAATTTAAATACTGATTGTGCTTTAAAATTAATTGATTGTATATGCATACTTATAAGCAAACCTTACACGATCGGACTGACAATTTGATTGAATCATTCATATTGACAATCCTGGGTGTGGTATAGAGTCACGGTCGTCATTCCTTTAAATACCTACCATACATTGTCAAGCTGAATGTCATTCTTGAACAAGATTGTCAATAATATTAGTATTTTATTATTAAATAAAACAATTAAAGCGTTCTCAGTAAAAGATATCAACATTTTTTTTTTCATTTAGAAATTAAATATTCTTCATAATAACTTAAAACAGCATCAAAAAATAACTTTAGACAAAACAAATTTAGGAACCAAGTCTACAACCACAATAAATAAACATTTTGTATAGGTACATCGTTTTACTCGTGTTCTTTAATTTATTGGGCATGGTTGCCATATTTTTTATTTTATACTGTGCAGTCAAATTGCTTAATCTATGGCGTGATGGCAGAAGTTGTTATGTCAGTTTTACTTTAGTTTACAAGAAAATAAATAAGTTACTGAGTCGTTAAACACACAATTAGAATTTTGAGTAAATCATGACAAACTGTTATGCTCAGTATGATAGTTTTAAGTATAATTTCAGTTATTTAGTTACAGCGTTGACCGTGTGAAACGAGGATCGAGATCGTGTAAAAAACGACATTTTTATGTTTGAAAAATTTTTGAATTTCGAACAGGGGACGAAATTGGAAGAAATTTTAGACATGAAACTGGGAAAGATGAAAGATCTATCGATAGAGCACATACGTACATTATAAACTCGTTTATTGAAAAACCTCCAGGAGCGTGTTTAGCGATTTAGCGACTCAAATATGAACTTTGAATATGATATTTTCACAGCGTTTCAAACATTTTCCAGAAAGTATTAGTTGCCAGATATTGCCATCTTATGGTAGAAAAAATGATACTGTATTCGTGTGATGCAAAACAACGATATGTAACTTAACATTTTTTGGCTTCTCATACTTTTTAAAAAATTCACATATTTTTCAAACGAAATATCTTTTGATATATTAAATTTCGCCACGACACACGGAGGAATATTTTCTATAAATGGTGAGAATAAGCCTAAAATTACTAAAACATGACATCAACAAGAGCGTCTCAATCAACAAAACGTTCCTCACTGCATTTGATTACCAAGCAGGTATGCACGTGAATCATCACAGCTCAGAGTGGTTTCTTAATTTATAGGTATCCATCTTCAGGCCCATAAATAACCAAAACGCCCTTGGCCCATATACATGTATTTATTCCGTCCATTAAACAAAGAATGTTATGATTAATTAATAATACTGTAGCGCCACAAACATTAAAGTGATTTGGATAGTATGTTACTAAATGTGTTATTTGAATGTTAATTGTGCGCCGATTGTGTCTGACTTAGTGATCACAATCCCGGTTCTTTTTTGATGTAACATCATATTATTTAACATCGGAATTATTCAGTATATAAAAAAAATAATTTCCTTAAAATTTGTCATTATAATAAGTTGTCGATTGGACTTAAGTGCAATTCGGTTGTTCGCAAAAGGTTTGGAATCTCGGAACGAAAGTTTTTATACACAGATTTTTGACTGGCGTCTCTTTGTCTATAACAGGGTTCTCCAAAGTACGGTCAGCCATAGTTTTTTTCACACAGATAAGTAGTGTCGAAAGCGAAAAAAAGCCACGACCAAATGTATGCAGCTGATCAACAAATAAATAAGTGTATAGATCAGGGAGAAGATGGTTTACTCCTTGTCGTTTATGAGCTATCTCCGCCGCAATGAAATGTGTTGACACTTGCCCGTAAGTACCAACCATATGCGCGTAATTCAAATTTACAGTATGTTGGTATAACGAGCTAGCTAGTTCTTGGCCCTCGGGACTTAGTGGAGGACTCAGTGTCTCCCTTAGGCTAAAAAGTGTGGAGACCTCATGTCTATAATATAAAGACCATTTCAATGGCTTGTTCAAAAATTTTGCATGTATGGTTTTGATAAAATCGAATCTGAGATGCATGAAAACGTATGCGAAATAAACATTTTTACTATGCATTTGAATGATACAATATCTCCTCAAATACCCTATGTTGACGTATAGATATGATGCAGACGTACGTTTTTCATTCATCATGTTGCACGAAATAAACATCCAATGTGCAAAAATCCTGTTTTCAGATAAAGACAAAAAATAGTTTTGAAAAATCAGAATGATTTTTAATAAAACAGTAATGCAGTTTATCGGAGTAATATTAATTACAATATTTCAGTTATTAAAGTGATCGATAATGTTTTACAGTTTTACAATAAAAGATATAACATGTTTAAACTGTCACACTGGAGGTTTGTGTTGCACAGTTTTGGCACATTGGAAATATTTACTATGAATTTTTTTTTTTAAATTTCATTTGTTCACTGTTCCCTGCAAATATCTGTGTTAATATTACTTGTAACTACTGTTTGTCTTAGTCAATAAATGTAAATTTAAAAACAAACAGTAAGGTTTTTTTTCAGTTTTCTCATTACAATTATAAAAAGTGTTGACAACACAAACGATAATTTAGTTTTAAGTAATAATAACATAGATATATGTAGGGAACAATGAACAAATAAAATTAAAAAATATTAAAATTCCATTATTTATTATATGATGCCAAAAAGTGAAAGTTTTTGTCAACGATGTAGATAAAATCGTAGGTTAATTTTACTTAAAAAAATCATTTTTGTGAAATTGGCAGATTAGAAGTTTATTATGTTAACTCAATTTCGACAAAAATACATACAATATCTTTGAACTAAGCCATCGATTTGTTTGTTTCATTTTATCGTACATACTTGCGACAACGTGACAACAATCTTTAAAATTAGACCCCTTTTTATAAACCTGAACCATTTCTTTGTGCAAGTTTTTGCTACACGGCTTAGAAAATAGCACGGGCGAAAAAACGGGACAATTATATTGCTTTAAAACTCCTATAAAAATATTATCAACATAATTATCATAACTTGTTATTGTCAATGTATTTTGTATGATTAATTTAATTGAAATTGAAAACCGTTTAAATATATTATATCGTTTATATGTAAATTATGTAAATAATATTATGAATTGATAAAATCAAAATTAGTTATGAATTGTTAATTACGTTGTCTTATTTGTCTATGGTTCCTGGAACGTATTCCCAGTGAAAAAAGTGAATCTAGTACCGGAATATTCATATCAGAAGTAAAATGAAATGTTTATGGCTCAGATTGAAGCGATAAACAATAGGGAAAATTAATTAAAGTCAAAATTAATCTACGATTCAAAAACAGATAGTATATGTCTTGTTAATTTAATATTTACAAGTAGTCCTCGACTTAAGACTGTTCGCGCATAGAACCTTATCCCTCGCAACACCCAAGGGCCTTCAAAGAAATATGTACTGATATGTTACTATTACATTACCGCTCAAACAAAAGAGTTTGGATGACGCAATTTATTTTCGAATACTATTTATTCCTGAAGTAAGACAGTATTATCATGAAGGAATTTCAACGCAATTCTTGCAGGCATAAACTTATTTCATCCACCAGCATTATAAAGCAAATTTCATTTTTCAACGCAATTCTTGCAGCCTAACCTTATTCCAACCACTTGTTTTACAAGGAAAATAATAAAATTCTTTTCACAAGGTTTTATTCTATGTTTAATTTATTAAAAACAGAGAATCGGTGAACGAATTTGCGAAAATATTGTGATAATTTGCGATGGTATCGTTTGACTGTTACAATATAAGATTTGAAAAGCGTGTTTTGATGTGTTAAAATGTACCCATACCATTTTGGTTGCAGGTGTTTTTATATATTAAAACTGATCTGAACCGAACAATATTTAATTTGAATATTTTAAATTGAATTCGATTTACGACCGATTCGACTTAACGGCGACCAAACTTCAGGAACGTATCTCGGTCGTAAGTCGAGAACAATCTGTACTTCCGTTTGAAATATTCCATTAGGATTCCATAAGCTCAACATTTCAAGCGACCGAGCTTTAAAAAATATTCACAGCCGTTTTTATTGAGCAATAATCACTTAAAACTTTTAGAGAATAAGCATGGAATCTTTCGAGGTGATGAGTTAGAATTATGTAAGAAGCTTAAAGTATTTATTTTTTTCTTGTTGACATGAAACAGCGAAATAGTTTTGTGTTCGGTCAGTTACTTGTAAGTGAGAAGTATTTTTTTATAAGGTTCATATTCATCTGCACGCCCAATAGAACCACTTCACATTATAAATAATAAAAATGTAACTACAGACTGCTTGTAAAAATACTGTAAATATTTTAGTCGGGAATCAGTAGCGTACGAAATAAAAGATTCAAAAATCTATCTCCATACACAACGCATACATATTTAATTTAATTGGGGAGTATTTTCCAAAGAGCTCTACCCTAGCGATCAGATGGTTACAGATTCAAGTCCTGACAAGGAAACACAATTATTTAATAAAAACTTGTACTACTTGCACATGTTTATAATGATTACTTTTAAGGTGTTAACTGTCAATTCTTGGTGGAAAGACATTATATTTTAAAAAATAAAACACAATTTGTTTGTACTACTTCCACATATTTATAATGATCAGGACCGGTTTCAGATCAGATGAGCGAAACCGGTCCTGATCATTATAAATATGTGGAAGTAGTACAAACAAATTGTGTTTTTTTTTTTATAATGATTATACACATGTGGAAGTAGTACAAACGAATTGGGTTTCATTTTAAAAATATAATGCCTTTCCACCAAGAATTGACAGTTAATACCTAACAAGTGATAATGATTTATTAAGAGTTCGAGATCCTTTTTCTTCTCGAGCTGATAGCGCATGATTGTGCTTAAATTTTCATTGAGATTATCTATAATGACTTTGTTAATACCTGGCACATTGAAAGTTAGCTGTTATGTCAAATATGTATTATAAATTCCACGCCTACAGAAGAAGAGCTTGCAGAATATGTGAACATCCAAAACAATGTGTGTCTTAAGCACTGGTTTTAATACACAGCCAATTTCTCAGAATTTGCAATTTTATTTTTAACAAAGCCTATATCTAACATAAATTTTATTTTCAGTTGTTAATGTTAAATATGAGAGGGTTGTAAAAACAAGGCCACAATTTTTGGTTATAGAAAACGGCAACTAATTATTTGGTTAGTAACTAATGCCATAAATGGACAGTAACTAATTCAATAAATGGTCAGCAATAATTATGTTTGGTCAGTAAATAATTGCCAAATAAATAAAGCTTGGTTTAATTAGAAAACTGACCGTTTGTATAAATCGCCCATCCAGTATAAAACAACCATAAGTGCTAAATTTGGGATTTTCTGTTTTAAATGCAAAAAATTCCGTAGGATTCACATTCTTGTAGTGTAAAAAAATCACTGCTGCTAATCACTCCTATTCAATTTTGATGGTTAGTATATTTAACAAATTTAAAATATTTACAGTTTCAATCACGCTATTTTACTGTAGAAACAAGAAAATATTTTAGTATTTTAAATGGATGAAAAACTTCAAATGCGATTTGCTCAAAACGATGAATCAGCAGTTATGGTTGTTTTATACCGGATGGGCAAAATATCTGACCGTTTAATTTAATAACTGACCATTTTATCAAAATTACTTACCGCTTATCCATTTAGTTACTGACAATTTTGATTAACTACTAACCATTTATTTCATACTGATTTAACGGTATGTATTTTAAAAGTTGTTATGTATATCACATTAAATGTTTTCAACCATAGTGGATTATTTAAGTTTTTTTTATAGTTTGATAAAAAAAATAGTATAAAATGCACAGCAATGGCTTTTATAGTCATCTTTCTCTGGCGCTCCAGTGATTTATAGATGAAGCCAAATAAAAATTCGCGTTGGATTATTTTCAGGGATATCAAACTACAGGCTCATACTTTGACTTTAAATTATAACACATTCATAGTAACCAAAGATTTAAAATATAATCATCTTACATACTGTAGACATCAACGGACCTACATTGTCTCGATGGTGAACTGAAATGCATACCGAGGTTTACTAAATTCCGAAAAGACGCCATCCAACTAGGTATGCGAATAACCTCAATAATTATGCAGGAAGATTTATGCCATCGCAGAACCAGGAAGAACATAATATTATGATTCATGAAAAGGTACATAAATGATAAGAAACCAACTACATATCGCTATAGTATTAAATATCGCTATAAAATTGTTTTTTTGTTCTTTGAATTCTAACAAATTAATCGTAAAATCTGTCAAAGTTGAAGTAAACTCTTCAAGATTAATTTCAATTACTAAAAAAATCTGATGAGAATTGAAAGCTTTTTTAATGAAAGTTTACAGTCAATATTTATGGGGTTTATATCAATATTGATTGATTACTATCGAAGGCTTTATTCTGATACAAACCGGTAGACTATTTCTTCATTTTTACATTACTGTTCTATAAAATTATAGTTATTTCCTTTCGCAGAAGTTTATCTTGCCTCAAGCATTTGCAATAAATTGTTTAATCCATCAATTTCTATGTAGAAATTAATTCATTCAATTTCATTAAGCTACTAAGCATTTAATTACTAGTATAGCCGTACCCGTCATATACGACGGTATTGAAATTGAAATACTGAATGTCTAAAGTAGATAGTACGTCGGAACTGTGTGTGCATTGTTCATACCACGAACGCTTACGTCATGAGAAAATTTCATACTGACGTGTGATATGTGATAATAATAAAGCATCTAAAGAGCGGTCTGGGCTATTTTATTTAAGATAATTTTATTGTCCGTGGCGCAGTTGGTAGCTTCGCTGGCTACGGTTACGGATGTCTCGGGTTCAATTCCCTGTGCGAACGGTTTTCATAGATTGATCTTTCAATCGATTTATGAATTTCTGTTCGTAGTCTGAGTCCTCCCTCCCACCCATCCCATCCGATTATCTAACCACTAGTCCTGTCCTACCCGTATCCTTCTATCCCTACTCTCTTCGAAAAAAAGAGAGGTTGAGAAACTGAGTAACAAGCAGTTCTTGTAGAAAAATCCTGTTAAGATACCTCCATTAAGACACCATATGCTCCACATTGGGAGCGGACATGGCAAAAAAAATAAAAAATAAAAGGTTACTCGTCGATTGGCTTGTTACGCGCAACCAATGTAAGAATATCGAAAGCTTTGAATTCCCTGCCGTTAATGGTATTGTAACCAAAATAAACTGATGCTAAACAAATGTGGCAGTCCACAATTCTCATGGCGGACAGCGCTGAAGAAAGCGACCACACGAAAATTCTATATTAACTAGATAACTAGACAGTTCATGTTCAATTGGCTAAGGTCAGCTGTGCTGTGTGTATTGTAACACAACACAGCACATGCAAGCAATAACACAATCATGTGCTGCTTACGAAACTGACGTAAGACTTTGATGTTCTTCTGTTTTTTTTTTGTTTGTTTCTGTTCTCTATGAATTGAGCTGTTTGTCTATTCCTGGGTCTTGTTAGCTGGAAAAGCAATGTCAGTTATTAGATTAATTTGGACACTTCTTTTAATATAACTTTAACTAATTATGTCACACCCAAGACTAGATTAATGATGCTCGTACTGTTTGAAACATTTTCTGCCATATTATGGACATGAAATTTTAAGTGGTGGACACATTGCAGACGATGTTTTCTTAAGTAGTTTTTAATATTCTAATAATTCATTTTGACACTAGTGTGAAAAATATTGTATCTTTTTAAATTTCTTTCGACGTAAAGTGCCCATGACAAAGCGTCACTGTCAGTTTGGTTCCGTGAAACTCAATTTTGACGAAATATGATATTCTGGTATAGTTTATTTATTTGTATTAGTATTAATTTGATACAAAAACAGTGCCGCAGATTATAGCTTTTATATATTACTTAATAATACAGTAATTAAAATCTCTTTTGTAAAACTTGCGCTTTTAAAAAAAATTGACAGTGACAGCACGCTCGTTGATAAATAATGACGAGTTCTTCTGAAAGTACCTATACAATTTCTCATTGTTTTCGTACCTCGTACACCCCCAAAGCGTCTTCGAGTGTAAGTGAGAACTTTTTAATTAATGGCAATGATCTGTAATCTATTAATTCCGCTTTCAATTATATGTCTTAAAAATATGTCATGGAAATTATTTTTTAAATTAATGAATGATTTGGATTCAGTCGGAAGGCCACGGATTTCTCACCTCTGATTTAAACCAATAATTAACAATTGTCCGGGTGATTGATCGATGATAAAAAATTTCCATTCGGTAATACGAACCCTTGGTCTCATATCGGAAAGGAAGAGAAGAATTCAAAAGCATTTATTTACATGGCTACGTCGTCGATTTTTGTGCTGAAAGTATTAAATTACAATACTTACTGTAGTCTGTAGTCAATAGATGATAAGTGTGATTTTTAATTGTAATCGAAGCTTCTTATATTGTTAAATTACGAATGCACGATATAATTATATTTATTTTATTTGGAAGTTGTTTTTTATATGCTTTTCTACTCAAATTGCCATTGAGAAAACGAATCATATTTCCCTATATACAGAACAAAGAAGCTTTTATTTCTGAGACACGTAAATTTAAAAATGGAAAATTTTTGTAAATTGGATAAAATTTAGCGCACGCGTTTATTTTAATTTTTGCAAAATAGAAAACCGTTTCAAATTCTGTTCAACTGTTTTTTATGTTTCAAGATAAAAAAAAAGCAATAAACAGAAGTCAAGTTTAATATAAAAAAATATTTTAATTCAAGTGATATTCCCATGGTTCTATAAGATCCCCACTAAAATTCGATGTATTTTTTGTGTAGCCATAGATATGAATCATTCTTGCACTGGACAAAAAAAAACAGAACAGAAATTATTTAAGTCAACTTGACTATGTAGGTATAGATTATCTAAAACAGTTTTTTATTATTTAGTCAGCAGAGTATTTTCACTATAAATAGAATTGGGTTTACGACCAAATATAACAAGATGCATATTTGAAATTCATCATAAAAACGTAACAATGGTTATTTTTTGTCGAAAACCAAATTTATTCGGCTCGTCTATTCACATATTGTTTATGGCTATTTTTTCTACGAATAGCCATCTAAAAATTTTCTTTTGAATAGTTCCCATACTCCATGATGACTATTTTTATGACTGTCCATCTCGTTTCTTGGCATAATAATCAACGTTATAAAGCACTGAAGAATTATTATGTGGATAGCTTGGCAGTTGATTTTTTGACGGATGGATGGGCCTGTAGTACAATCTACAGGACGATTTTATGCGTTGTAAACTAAAAAGGGATTATAAATAATGAACATGACCTGCAGTAAAAAGTAAATGGACCGTTCAATTTTGTCACTGACTTCCATATTACCTCAGTACCCCATTGCACTGCTTCATAATTTGTATTTCTAGCTAAAGAAATGTATATTCATATAAACATTATATAGAAACTCCCTATGTATAATCACGTAAGCGCCAAATATGTGATTATATTTCTTTTGCATTTTCGTTGTAAATAGTAGCACTTTACTGATCCAATGTTGAAGAAGATATGCGTAGTCGTTACTTTGCAATTGTGTTATGAATCTTTGAAATGCTTTCCTCTCTCATGTTTGCAGATACAGGAATATGGGTAGGGAGTGTCGATATATAGACAGGTTACGCAACCGAAAGGCTATAATTGATATACAGTGAAAATACGTTCTTCAGAACTTTATATCCCTTTTTAATTTACTCTTGCAAAACGAGAAATAACAACTGTCATTTTTTACTAAGAAGTTTACAAGTTATTATTATCTATTGATATTTTTAGTTTCGGTCGTGCAGTAATCGACTGGCCAACGCTCTACGCCTTTCGTCCTACTCGTTTGCGTACCAAGCATTGATTTCTCAATTTGTATCCGAATTCATGGATTCCATTTCTTAACACCAGCTCTATCCAAACCTTAGAATAGGGCTTTGTGGAAACGGCTATTTTGCTACTATGTAATTTTTCCTAACAATATCATTCTATCCTTAACAATCGAAACGTATCTAAAGAGAGAGATTGACCAAATGAACAACGACCAGCTATCGTTACACAATTTATGTGCGGGGATAGTTTAAAAAAAAACAGTTCGATGCTGGTCACCGCTGCCGAGTGATAACAGTATATATAGTCTTGACATAATCTGTTTTTTCTAACTTATAATAAAAAAATTCTAAAAATACTGCTATTTGTTTACGAATCATAACAGTACAGCCTTATCCGTAAGACTTTATAATAAAAAAAAACGATTGTTTGATTGTATTTAATAACTGCTTTCAAATTAGTAATCGCTTTCGCTACGCCCCGCTTTTACTGCATTTGCGGGACTTAAACCCGAGACATCTGTAACCTTAGCCAACGACGTTGACCACTGCGCCATGGACCCGAGCAAAATTAGATCGCACGAAATGTGCGCACCACTCCTATATTTTATGAAAAGTTTACAATCAATTAGAAATATAAATTTTTATGTGTAAAATTGACGAGAAATAACTGATCATAAATTAATCGATATAATCATAATATTTCTTTACAGAAATTGAAAAACTTGTTTTTAAGGCTGTATACATGTCAATACAACAAAACACATCATCATAATAAAATAAAAATATATCTACCTTATTTTCAGAATAATTCTTTCATTAACATGACCATATCAATTTCGAATCACAAGACAAGAGTGTCCTGCCGCCCAGATAGTGTTACAAAAGTTTATTTTTTCTTTTAAACATTTGAACATATAATGAAACACATATTATAAAAAATACAATAAAAACGACGAGCATTGACCTTTCAGCAGCTATAAAATATTGCAATTATTTCTATGACTTTAATTCTAATAAAAAAAACTTCAACAGGAAATCGAAATCCAGATTAGCATATTTTATCGATTGTAATATAAGTCTCTCAAGGAATTGAAATCCTGAAGAGTTTCCCATGAAAAGAAGGAATCATTCAACTTGGTTGATGGTATCTATTATATGACAAGTTTCCGGCACTGTAGTCGACAGGTCAATTAGTAGGAATTCGTCATATTTGATCGCGGTGGTCACATGCACACCTCCGAACGGACAGTACCATGCATTAATTTTTCAGTCGATTTAAGGATTCATGATCAAAGGAAAGGATATAATGTATGATCTCTCCAATCTATCGATCCTAAAAAACAGGCGTACAACAAGCGATTAGCTTACTTCTGCTGTAAAAACCTTGAGTCAATACGGAAAATAACAAGTTTGTCGACACTGTATAGATTATCCAAGTTTCTATTTTTATAGGGTAGGTACTTAACATGAAGCCTACGATCACTCGCTTTATACCATTATTTTGATCATTTGACAGGAGTATCTCAGGGGAAATTAACAAAGACTTGGATGATACGCTTTATGGTGTCTTAAAAAAAATGAAGATCTGCAGCATAAGTGTCACAACGTTAATATTTAAAGGCCTTGAGATGAAGATTTGGTTCCATGCATGTTTTGTCTCCATCTTCATCATCCTATAATTCTGATAGACCTGATTTCTACAGCACGAAAAATTGAGAATAATGCTCTAATAACCGAATAGGATAAGGATGAGATTTATATGGTTTTTTTATATTATGAAGAACGGGGAAAACTCAAACAAAATAAAAATAAACGTGACGATTTTGCGATACGCGATCGCGTAAAAGCGGGGATTGATGTTCTTGTATTTTATTTTTAGGACCCATGCTGCGCATTACAACATATAAATAATATAATATACATATCGATATTTCATTATTTCTTTAACATATTATGTTTTCACCATGGGAAAGTGTTATGGACATGTAATTTGTACGTGTATTTTATCGTGTATCAAAAAAAAAAAAAAACAGACAATAAATTTAACGTCAAAGTTGAATATTAGCGAGAATTGAAACGTGCAGCTTGTTTATTGCTTAGTGGCGAAATATCAATTTGTTCAAGCAAAAAATAACCGCGATGACAGATCAAACATTGCCCATAGTAACGTGTGCGTTGTGAGGTGGAGCCTAGTATAATGTTTGTTACCATTATGATGACACTTTTTTTTTCCTTAAATTTATTTTACTGTAGTTAGTTAATTGATATTGCGCTAGATGTCTCTAAGCTTCAGATAAATCCTACCGGAAATTTATCACAGTCACTCGAGATCATTTTTGATACAGTTTTCAAAAGAAAGTCTTGCGTTTGAAGTTGAGACGATGAATATAATTGAAAATATAAATAATTACTATCCATACTATTCAGTAAAACGGTCGAGAAACAGTATCATACGAAAGTAATATTTTAATCAACAGATATTAATGAAAAAAACACATAATAGTTTTATGTGATTTATTTTCTTCCACTGTTAATATAATAATTCAAAATAAAATATTACATTTTAGTAAATGATAAGAATATACGCCAGTGTTTATGGATGCCGCCATATACCCCCTTCCCCTCCTACAGCACTAATAAATAAATTACACGATTTTTTTTTGTAAAAATATTTTACTGAAAGTTATCCCCTAATTTTTTAGTTATAATCTGCAGTAATTACACTATTTTATTGGAAATCGCGCTTTTGAGCGTATACCAATTTACCACAGGTCAAATATAAACGTATTTTAACCACATAAAACAAATCTGTTCTTTTTGGACATAATATTACATATCGGCCACTGCAGTCTATTGGTAAACGATTTATCTTATCAATCAGACTGGTACAGGTTTAAGTCTTGGCAAGATTAATATAAAAAAATTCAATTGAAATCCGAGATCCTGTTAATGGTTGTTTTTTATATCTTCTCTCATCGAGTTGATCTCGCGTGATTTATCTATTGCATGTTATTTCAAAATTTCAAAATATTCGGCACATTGACACTATTCATATTTTTTCAATCGTCTTGTGATAGAATATAATAGTTTAAATAAACTAGCTCCACCCTCTTCAGGAGAATCAATTGATTTATATAGTTTTTAAATACTTACCAATTGTGACAATGTCGCTACATTTTCTAGGCACTTCGAGAAACAATTTCGAACGACATATTACATTCAGTCATATTCGATTTAGACTTGTTTAGAATAATTCATATTTAACATAATGACATCTTTATTGAGATAGGCAATCCGCCATGATGTCAAAGAGTTCATAACATAAGAATCATCCATTTTTAGTAAAGCCATTCTTGTGTTCCAATAAAGGCGCGTGGGGACCGTTTGATAAAGATTATTTTGTACAGAATAAGTTGTTAAATTTGATATGTTACAAAACCATGTAATCACGCCGCACGTTATGGTCAGTATTCACTTGAGAAAATTATGACTCACAGCGTCCTGTGCGCGCACAAAATGCTCAGACGAATACCGGCCTTTAGGATTTTGACTTCATACTCTTCATAATACATATTTATGGCGAGGAGAAACGGACAATAGGTAAACGGTATTACAGCTAATACTAATTCGTCATGTGTTTGACTTAACTAGAATGAAGACATTAAAGGCAGTGCACGAAATGAAAGTAATAACAATCTAACAGAATTGAAAATAGATATTTAAAAAAAAATCAATGTACAAAGATCAACGCTGAATATATGTCGAAGGTATACTGACAGAAGGCATTAAGTCAAAAAATAATTTCTGAAATAATCGAATTTAAAGCAAAATTTTCTTTCAATGTATAGCTATCGTTTGTTTTTAAAAAAAGATTTTCGGTACATTATAAAGAATATAATCTTTTTGATATACAAATCATAAAATTTTGAATCTATGATTTATAGTCATATCATGATTTTTACCACAATAAAATAATAGCAATACGACTAAATACTGTTTTTTTCAAGTCATTATATCCTATGACTTCACGCGTTTTTTAAATTTGTTAATACAATGTTGACGTACGTTTTTTAAATAAATAAAACCGAATGCTAAAAATGACATATAGTTATCATTGATATTTTAATTGTATCTTTCCAATTTTCCCATGCGAGTTTATTCCCGGTAAAACCTCGGTTTTTCCCGGCCTCGCATTACTAGTTCTATCATGTTCGTAGAGCGTTAAATTGCATACATTTTGAAACAGAAAATCGTATTATCACCAATATCAGGAAATGGGAGTTCTTATTTTGTTGAAACTCAAAACCTTAGTGATAACACGAGGTCCACGCATAAAATTGTATTTACTAAGACTGTGGATTTGGTGATACGGATTAATTGCATTTTGTGTGTCAAACATCTGGTAATTCTAATTCCTTTTTTTTTTAATTAATTTCTGTTATAATTAAACGATAAACGCTGGTAAAAATACGGCTTATAACGCTTATACCAAGGATAAAGAAACTTTTCATATCTGAAGGCCACATTTATTTATCTGTACATAATATTAAAAGGTCACAAAAAAAGAAATTTGAAATGGATCAACTTAAAAATGTGTGTAAACTATTTTCTAAATTATTGATAATATTGAAATGAAAAGATTGGATTCAGTCACACTTCAGGATCTAGAAAGCCGCATTAGTTGGTGAAATTACTTGAGTGTAATGTAAAGTCAACTGGATCAAAGACCTGAAATAAAAATAGTGTTGCAAGATATAATAAAAAATAAATATATTAAGCTTAGGTACAGGTAGTCCTCGACTTTAGTAGTTCGCCCTTTCCACCAAAAAAACACTTTTTTAGTGCATCACGGAGCACGATTGCCAACGGTTTAATGCACGCGGGAAGAAAGATCAGTTTCAATGTTCAATAAATTTAATTTTTAATTTTGATATATTTAGCGGAATTCGACTTACGACCGATTCGACTTATTAACAAAGTATCTCGGTCGTAAGTCGAGGACAACTGTATATACATAATGCATTTTTTCAATATTCAAAAATTGTACGAATTATTCTCAGCTTGTGAGAACTATCGACTTACCTGTTATATTGAACAATATTATATTTATAAATATGATACCAACATAATAACGGTAAAAAACTGGTTTTCTTACCAGGTATAGTTGTTTTTTATTGTTGAGATGCAACCCTCACTTGTTGACACCCGCTCTATCGTAGCGGAATATTTTTTTATGTAATAGTTTTCATCTCATTTATACACTGTTTTTATAATTAATACCCATATTACAAACATGTTTTGTACATCTTGCCAGCTAAAAACGAGTTTTTTTAAGTATCAATTATGTACCAATATACGCCATTAATTTGTATGGAAAAAATCGACCGCAAAATATTATAGGCTGTTTTTAATATAATGAATATTACACTATTAAACATTTCCGGTATCGATTTTCAGATCCGGTTTTCGATACCCTGGGAAGTTGCTTTTTATTAAAGTTTTACTTGGTAATTAAAAAATTGAATCATTAGTAGTTCGATAATGTCATTCCAGCAATTTAATTAGTTATTAAGATCTTGCGATTGAATATGTTTCCATTAAATTAGTTAGTTTTAGAAGCACAAGGCGTTTTACTTAATAAATTTATGATATCAAAATAATTAGTAACCAAAAAGCCAAAAAGACGAGTATAAAATTAAAATTTATTTGTTTATCGAATAATTAAATGTCGTTTGTTTTTTATTTCCGTCCGTCTGGGACCTACATTAATTATTGTACATAGTATAAAATAAATTTTGGGGATGGTTTTACCAGAAACCGCGATAAGAGGCGAAGAACCGACCAATCGCATCAATATCCACCGTTTTAAAAGATCAGAACAAGTCCAAAATACTCGTGTGATAATCTGAACCGTTGCACACATTCATCGTTCTAAATATTATTATATTATTGGAACATGGTTTCAAACATTTAATTGCAATGGTCAATTGTAGCATGTCCAATATCAAAAAATTGGCGGCACACAACTTGAGTAGGATGTCGTTTGTATTTTCTTTTTTTAAAATGTCAGCTTTCATGTGAAGCAAATGAACTGTCAATGGAGATTATCTCAACAGCTTATAGTTATTCAGCCGCTCCTTTTTGGATATATACTACAAAGTTTGACACGACCCAATCTGTCCCAATCCAATATGTATGGTACGGCTCATTCGCGAATTGTGCAAAGAACGCTCTTAGAATCACCTCTCATCAAGGCAATTAGAGAGAAAGATAGGCAGTGGCATGAGATTCGGTTTGTATATTCGTGCATATAAATTCAGTTATAATAAAAACTCCATTTAGGATAATGGTTTTAAATCGGCCCAAGTGAGCCCCATGGCCGACTAGGGTACATGGTACTCGGCAGGGTACAAAAAGGTTGCGCTTTCGAAATTATTTTTGTCAATTCGTTTTTGTCGGTGAGCGGAGCGGCTTGACGTCGCTCCCCTCATTGACCGTAAGGTAACCGTTTGCCTTTCCACTAACCTCTCGCTGCTTAAACTCTACTATATTTCTTTAAATTGTAAATCGTGTAATTTGTAATATTTTTTATCAAGTTTAAAATTATCAACTGTAACTAACTACAATAAAGATAACTTTGACCTAACTGGCGTGTTTCGATTGTCTGAATCACTCTGAATCTGATTGGGATAATCATCATCATCAACACGCCTGCTATGTTTCAAGCTTGTCAAGTGATCCAATAAGGATCGGATGGGCTTGTAACAGGAAAAGTGGTTAGATAATCGCTGTCGCTACGCCTTGTTTTTTGGGATCAGATGGGTGGGAAGAAATTGAAGACTTAATTTAAGACAGACACACTTCGAACACAAATCCATGAATCGATGAAAAATATAATTTATGAAAGTGGTCAAAATCCGTACTGGAAGGACCAATAGACACCGCACCCGAACACCACGATGTTGATCACTTAGCTGTAGCCCCATCACATATTCTCTTAGTCCAGTGGTTTCCAAAGTGATTCCTTCGCTGAGGAGGTCTATAGGAAATGTGTGGACAATGTCAGGGGGTCCGCGAAAGGTTTAATAAAAAAAAAAAATGTGACACATTTTCAATATCATAATAGTCGAAATAAATAAATTGCTAGCGATCTGTTGGGCGTTGGAGCCTTTTGCAAGCATACCCGCAAACTCAGATGAATCCATACTTGTACAGTGGCAATTTATTGAATTATCCACAAATGAGCAGCGGTAACCAATGTTTGAACAAAGATTTAATAAATTCTGGTTACAAAAACAAATACCAATTTTATATCTTGCATTATGGGTCACTGCGAAGAGGCTGTTGATTACTTTCCCGTTTTCCTATTTAGTAGAACGTGGATTTAGCACAGTCATGATACTTTAAATATCAAAATGTTTTATTTTTACATTACCATTTACCATTCAAGACATCAAAATTAAATTTATAATTTTCCATTATGCAGATATGTAGAGCTATTTTACTTGGGGGTTCATGGTCAGGTTTTTGCTTTAAGAATGGGTCCATGAGCATAATAATTTTGGGAACCACTGTCTTAGTCAATATAATATACAACTCTTAATTTCTACGATAAATTTGGTCTAAAGATGCTTTTAAAATCAGTGAAGCAAGTGTTAATTCTAATTAAACAACACGTGAAATAACATGATATCAATTTTTACTTTGTTTTGAACATTAATTTCCACAATGCAGTCGCCGGATTAATTGAAAAGATTAATAATACTCCATATTTTGTAGACGTTATTATTTTTAGCATTGTTTGATTAACAGAAAACGTTTATTTAACTTCGTTTCATAATTTTATTGTAACACATGTCTATTCAGAACTTTCTTAATAGTGTTATTTTAGTAAATAAACCGTTTGAATATTGTTTCAATAAATATTTGGACAGTTTGTTGTAGGAAGCTAAAGGCATGTTATGACCATTTTGTTTTTCTTTCCCCAGTATCCAAACGGCAATCCCATAACCGAGTGGTCAATATACTTGAGCCTTCGTCGTACTCGGTTATTCAGTCAAGGTTTGGAATCCTTGAGTGGAAACTCGTAAACATTGATTTTTAAATGGATTCGTACTTATTTAAAATAAGTGGATATCTGTATGTTATGATTTCATTCCTTCCCAACTTGGGCATCCAATCCTGAACCCTATTTATAATCCCTGGACTCGGGATTCAAGATTTTTTAATCCAGGGATTGCTCATAAAGCGTAATTTTATGTTTTAAATTGTATATCTTAAATTAATTCTGTGCTTATTACTGCTTCAATTGGAATGAATATATGATTTTATGTTTTTTTGGACATGAGGATGGATTTTTATTTATTGAAAAGATTGAATAATAGTGCAAAAAATAAAATATGTTGCTGTCAAAACTGTAATCTATTCCTGTCTACGGAAATTACGAAATATGAAAAGGAGGGAGACCACAATACACAAATATATCGTCGTTGTTCTGCAAAAAGATATTTACTGAAAAATACTAGTTTTGAGTAATACTGGACTTAGAAGTTTTTCAAATGTTTGAAATGCCAGATCTTTTTCATATTATAGTTTGTTTGTATAAAACTGTTTTAAGTAAAAGTTTAATTTATAAAAGAAAGTGTGTTCTTCCATACGGTAGAGTGCGAAATAAGAAACATTTTGATATAACTAACTCAATATGTCATTTTTTCGATTTAGTATTTTCTTCTAGAACAGCGATGATATGTATTACTGATGTAGGTATTATAAAAAAGTACACGTTTTAGGTAATTAGGTGGTATTTAATTCCAAATATATTTTAACATTTACAGTGAATGCAGAAATCCCGGGATTGTCTCAATATCGATACCGGGATTACAGGATTGAATAATTGACCAGGATCCCGGGATTGGAATTGCCTATTCTCAACCAACTCCTTACCAATCCTGAAAACATCTTTCCTGACCCACGTCGATTAGAGTTGTTGAATAACCGAATAACTACCTGTTATCGTAAAAAACACATTGTCGTTTACCCTGCTTTTAGCTTCCGGAATTCTTCAAATGCAACGTTGTTTATTAAGCTAATATAAGCAAACAAAAAGCAATATTTGATAAGTTTTCTTGAAACGTGCGCCGAGGTCATGATAAATGTTAACACGCACTTTCTCACTCTCTCGCCGACATTGTTAGGCCACAATTTCAACACACGTGAATAAAGAAATAAACATTTACCATACGTCTATCTCGGAAGGAGATAGGAGTACGTAAAGTTTACAAAATATAATAACACCCCAATTTCTTGAACGTACGCCAGTGTATGAAAGAAAAATTCCTGCATCATGATAACGTTTGGCTTTCTTTTAACCCTTTATAGAGCAAATTAGTTTTTTTTCCAAAATTAACTGCGAACTATATTATTTCGAATTATATATTGTGTATTGAACAATAATTTTGTTTTTAAAAGTAAAAAATACTTCGTAAAATTTTGAGAAAACTGTGATTTGTGGTGTTTTATTTATTGAAAAAATACTGTAAATCCGTAAATAGATCCATATTGAATAATTATACAAAGAGCTTTTCTCTCAACACACAATATAATCATCAAAAATATGATTTGCAAAATCAAATGTTATACACAAATCCTGTTCCAGCCGTGGCCGCAAATGCGCAATGGTCGATTTATCAACCACTTACGTATAATAATTGCTTGCGCGTAATTGCAACACACTTCAAGTTAGATGGTCAATAAATACACTAAAGAATCGATATCGTTTTTAGGTATAAAGGTTGACATTTCTATGGGCACCGTAAGAATTATAGCTCTTAAAGGAAGCGGCCGATATATCGATCGTTTTCTCGCTTTGCCCTATAAAGGGTTTAAGCATATTTCGACGGACCAATGTCGTCAAATATGTCGAAACATCTCCATCTGTGTCATCAATACAATTTTATTATAACATCCAATAAAGGAATTAGTTAACATATTTTACACGACCAAGTTAATGAATCATTGACTAGTTTCACCAACAATAAAGTCAACCATAGTATTGGAAAAACTCCTATCAGTTTTACTCTACATCTACAGTACACTACATTGTATTCAGTAGTCAAAAAGTAAAATTCTTTCGCGAATTTCGTTCGATTGCAATCGAAAATATCATCGTCACTTTTATATATCGAAGGTAAGCTTAGAGCAGCGTTGTCCAACAGAAGTCGTTTGGTGGGCCAAATAAAATATTACCGGTATATGGTGGACCGCATAAAAAACAAACAACCAAACAAACGTAATAAAAACACTTTATTAATAAATAATTATCTAGACATTTATTTTTTTATTTTAAAAAAGACAACTTATCAAAATATTTCATTTATTTAAGTAATGTGACACTATTTGACATTTTTTTTACATCGACTGGTAATTTATTCGATGCACATCGCAGTTGATTTGTCAAGTTTTCATCAGCCAACCTGTTGCAACACTTCGTTTTCACTATTTTCGATTTTGAAAAGAACGACTCGCAGCGATATGTGGTCCCAAATGCAGCTGTAATGTACATTGCCAGCTTTTTTAATTTCGGAAATTTATCCTCGAGGATTTTGATCAAATTTCATACAAATGCAAATCTTGTTTTCTCTCTCCTGAAAAGAACCAATTTTAGACTTGACGCCTTTTTCTTTCGCACCCAGAATAATTTAAGCTCTAGAGAACATCAAAACTCTGGAAGCAGTTTTGTTTCTCAACGACGGATACATGTTTTCTTTTGAACACGCATCTCTTGCCGTATATTTATTTCATGAAGGTTTCCGTGAAAAACCGCAACAAGAACTAAGATTGATGCGCTGGATTAGCACCGTCATGATTAAAACTCTTACAATAACATCAGTTGAAATATATTAAATTATACATTTTCGTCAGTAATTAATATGTTTAACAGCTTTTGCTCTGCGGGAGTCCAACCGACTGTGCTATGTGCTAATGATGTCGCTTTTACAATATTTTATTTTAAACACTAACATTTTAATAAGTGTTTCGTTCGTTTAATTGATCTCAAAGGCGTACGTAATTACATTAATTTAAATAAGAAAAAAACTACGACACTATACTTACAGCAAATCAGTTGGCTGATCACGGCAGTTGTGCCCAACCTATTTAACAGTAGGACCAGTTTACTCATTTTCCAATTGTTCACACGGTGCAGAGGCTAACAGTTTCGCGGATTATGATATATGTAATCTCTTTCGAATGTAGATAAACATATTAATGTAGTTTCTTACGAAACGATTTGAAATATATTACGCAAAAAATTGACTACACCTGCATTGTCTGCACACAGTGTGACACATATTTTTTGGTCTTGGGAATTTCAACCAGTGGAGCGTAATAAATGTCATTTTGGACCAAGGGTTGTGCATGTCTTGAGTACACCATATGCTAAGAGGACCTACTACCACACTCCATATCTGTTCCATTTAGGAAATGCGTTGCATAATTATTGTGTCCGTTATGGGAAGTTCTATACATCATATTTTGTTATCTGTTGTGTTGACCTGTGTTTACCGTCACTGTTCTACATATTAAAGAATTGGAGCGAAAATGAAAATTGTTAACCTTTTCAATGACATTGCACCGGTTCACATTATTTTCAATCAAGCCCGGTAAACGGCATACGCTTGTGACAAATTTAAGTGACACCTTAACAATATTAATTTTGACAACACAATAGCAATACAAATTCGGAAAAATGTCACCGGATTCAGAGATAAATCGCTTTTGTTATTAAAATTATTGTCATTATTTTGTATACACAATATTTTCGAGCTTGTGCTGACACATTATGTAAGTATGTAATTTCGATTTTATCCTGAAGGTGACAGCGGCGGCAAATATGAGTTATTAATTTTTCACTAAAAAAACTATTTATAACAATAACGTGAATTATTCTAGTTTGTGATTAAGCAATCATAAGCAAAGGTGAAAATGGGATATAATGACAAATCGAATCTACGAAGCTTACAATAAAAATGAGTAATTGATTAAAAGTCAATATTACACAATATGTCACTGTGCCGGAGCGTATGTAATAGTTATTTTATTTTAGTGCGAGAAATCGATCAAAGGATAAGTGGACATGGCCTACGAATAAGTAAATATCAACAGTAATTCTGACAAAAATCAGAAATAATTTTCAATGTTTCATGACATTATAGTATATGTGCTTATAAATAGAATTTTAATTTCAATTAACACTATTTGATTCTTTTCAGACCGTTGAGATTATTCAAAATAACTCAAAACACAACTTGTTCGTCTTTAAGCTTCTTACCAAAGCGAAGATTGGATTTTTTTAACGCATACCCGTTCCCGATATGAAGCATATGGACCCCTAATGAAGCTCAAATCTACTGAACTTGTTCTGCGAGAACTGCTTGCTATTCAGTTGCGTAATTCATAAATCGATTGAAAAATCATTCGATGAAACTCTTCATGCATATGGACCCCTAATGAAGCTCAAATCTACTGAACTTGTTCTGCGAGAACTGCTTGCTATTCAGTTGCGTAATTCATAAATCGATTGAAAAATCATTCGATGAAACTCTTCATGCATATGGACCCCTAATGAAGCTCAAATCTACTGAACTTGTTCTGCGAGAACTGCTTGCTATTCAGTTGCGTAATTCATAAATCGATTGAAAAATCATTCGATGGAACTCTTCGTACTAGGATTCAAGCCCGTGAACCAGAGCTTCGGACAGTTATTTTTTTGGTTTCGGTTTTCGTTCCGGTTCATGTAAAATCGGTTCGATTCTGGATTTTGTTCCAAAAAAAATAAAAATAACTGATTTCGGTTCAGCTACGAGTGATTAAAAACAAAAAAAGAATATTTCTATTCAAGAAAAAATTATATATTATAATATTAGAAAATCGAAATACACACAGATACCGCATAGACCAAGGCCGAGTAATCCTTCAGGTTCTCAAGTTCGTTCAAGTGAATCCAAATTTTTGTTTTTTCGTTTTCATTAATTTACAAAATAATATTTTTACATTTTTAAGTATAATATCTAATTGAAGGTTCTTGGCGACCTTATAAAATGAAAAATAAATGAATGCGGCCTTCCGAACATAGCTGTACTTCGTTCAACAGGTCAATATAATGAATACATAATTCATACTATAAACTATAAATAATAAGACATATTTTTTGCAATTCAAAATAGCAAAATAGCATTCATTGTAACATCTGATCATAAAATCCCTAAGCCACTGGCATTACACCTACCTACAAAACCAGTAATGGCGAACCTTTCCAGCATTTCTTTTCTAAAACATTTATTAGAAGAAACGATACTTCAATGAAATTGTGTGATTTAATATTATTTTTGTCCGATCAAAAAGAATATATTCGAATCACATATTCGACTATTTATGTTTCGTATTTTTTTATCATATAATTAATCTCTCATCTCATTTCTGTCAAAATCACCACATATGAAGTAATTTATATAGGTATGCAGCGACGATATTTAACATAATTAAGTTAATTCAATTAAATCTGAAATTGGTTTCATGCATGCCGTGCATTAATCATCTTCTTTTTCAATCATGTAACCATGTCCGATCCTGGTGTGGAGCGTATGAACCCTTAATAGTGCATATCAAATTTTTTTTTTACGAAGTCTGGTTGTTCAATTTAGTCGCTTGATCTTCCTTTCACGGAGAGGGTAAAGATAGATGGGTTGGGTTAGTACATGACTTGTTATACCTTTGTCTTGTTTTTAGGATCAGATAGGAAGAAGGAAATGTCATCAAAGATATCCATCTTATTGAACAGATACATTATCATACATTGTCTGAAAGTATCCGTCCTGGGAGTAGAATCCGTTCCCACTGGGTTGACCACTTGACCACTTACTACTGGAAATCACTATGATCCAATATGAATATGTGGACGAATGAAGACATAAAAATGCAATACATATATTATGTTTGTAATAAAAATCGTATCCATGTATGTCTCCATTTATGATCAAACAAGTTGGTAGAAATACCACGGATTGTAATTTATATAATACTGTGGGGAACGAATCAATACAGATGGCAACCCAGAAAACATGGTAATACTGGAACAGAAGCATAAACACGGGAAGACGCCGTACAACTCCACACACGTACGGACGATAATACTACTTTACTGGCCGTCGAGGGCAAAGGGGGCACCCAAGCTTCTGGACAAGTCGAAAGCCGATTTACTCTTAATTTAAATTTCTATAATTATACAAGCTAGAAACGCGATTCCTTACTATTGATAAAAAAATCCATACGGGGAAATCGTTATCATTAATCGAGACTGCATGCTCGCTTGTCACAGATGTACCATCGCTTAACCAAGGATCTAAAAAAATCTATGCAATTTGTAGGCTTTATTATTTCATCATCGTTACGTCTAGACAAAGTTTCCGCATAGGCGTTTTAACCGTGGTATTCTTTTATATGTAAAAAAAACCTGATTTTATTTACGATTCACATTGAATTAATGAAATATCTTTAATCTTGACTAAATGGAGATTTAGAATTCCTGCTGTTGTTTATGTAAACAAATGATATACGTATAATACTAATTTCAAATAATAGATTATATCCTGTATTTATTTAATTATATTTTTTTGGATACCTAGCCGCGTTTTCTTCTTTATCTGTAAAACGGATTCGTTCTTGGCTAATGAGTAGAATAACACTTAAGATGGCAAATTCGTGTCGCATGCACAGTGTTACAAAAACTCGGGAACTTTGAATTGGCGGGGAAAAAACCCAATATATTGGGAAAATTTTGAATTAACTATGATGATCCCCTGGAGAGAGGGGCTATGCATGGTCTGGGATGACACTGTAGGGGATATAATCGTGGCATCTCACGTGAATAAATCCGCTGAGTCGTCGGGCTCCGCGGCTCTCACGGCTGAAACCAGCAAATCTAGAAAATACGACTGTCTGTCGCCAAATTTAATTATCTGTCCATTGGGTTTTGAGACGTTCGGTCCCTGGGGACCGTCTGTTTTGAGGACGGTGGCGGAAGTTGATCGAAAGATGACGGACAGGACGGGTGAGTGCCACTCAAGTGAATACCTTAAACAGCGAATAACCATAGAAATCTAACGAGGGAATGCAATCGCCGTTATGGTTACGCTCGAGGTATCCAGGGGGATGGAGAAAATTTTTTTCATTCTGGGCGACACTTAAAGTTTGTTTAAATGTTTTAAAACAATGTCTCTAGATGAGTTCTAATGTAAATAATTTTGACAACTACATTGCAAGTTATAGCAGAATATTAAAAATACATTAAAAATAAATAAATAACTAAGTATTAAATATGATATTTTTCATTGTTTTTTCAACATATTGAGTCCAGGTGCTCATAAATATAAATATGTGTCTCTCACAGAGTTTAAGTACAGACATAAAAAACAGGAACGATTCAGTAAATATTTTGTATTGGCTTCAAGTACATAAGTTCCTTACTTCCATGTATATCATCGAACTAATAAATCGCGGTAGCCTTAAATTTACGGATACAATGTTGGCATACGTAAAAAATGCCACCCTTTTAAAGTAAGTGTTACCGAATGCTAAAAATGACATTAATATTAAAATTGTTTTCCGGGTCTTTTCCCGGCCTCGCATCCACTACGCATGCACAACGCGAAGATGTATGTTTTTTTATGTCAATTCCGTGTGACAAATTAGTTGAATACATTTTTATACCCAAGATGCGTAGACAAAGAGAGAGCGTGTGCTTTCAACCCTCTTGTCACCTTTCAATATTTCAACTGCATGAGAGTTGGTACTGTGTTAAAATCGGGGCGGAGGAAACTTACACACTTGGAAGGCCACACTCAAGACTTCAATTCACTTTTTTTTCAATGTTTTACGTATACATCTTTTTACTATAATTTAAGACATCGACTGAGGGTGCTTGATGGAATTTCAATTTCAAATTCGGATTATTGAGATTTTGTACACTTCCATTTATTTTGTCAATAACGACCCGGGTTTCGCCTTTCGGCATCTTCAGGCATTCGAGCACACGAATGGACTCAGTCCGAGTCAGTTCGTCAGTTCGAGTCCATTCGTGTGCTCGAATGCCTGAAGATGCCGAAAGGCGAAACCCGGGTCGTTAGTGACAAAATACATGGAAGTGTACAAAATCTCAATAATCCAAATTTGACATCTTTTTACTGTTGACGAAATTTCATCATATACTTCGCTGTCAGTTATATTTCAGGCATAAAGGCTGGAAATGACGCAGCAGAATTTCTCTCCTAGTAGAAGATATTCCAATAATTACAACTTCAAGTAAATTATCAACTATTGCAATTCAAAAAATAAAATACAAAATGGCCGTTGTATAAAATAAATAAATCGAATGGACATATCAGTGAAATAAGGGACTATCCTCCTAAACAAAGGGAGGTTAATCACCAAGTCCTGTAGCTGAGCGGTCAACGAACGCTTTTGGCTGTTCGTCCTATTTAATTGCGGTGTCCACGGTCTCGAATTCCTGAAGAAAAACTTTCATACATTGATTTTTCAATCGATTTTTGGATCTGTATTGACTTTGAATATCCATAGACGAATGTGATTTTTGCATAGTTTTTCAAATGAGTGTTTTTAGAGTGATTTTAATTTTCAAAAATATTATGTATTTGTT
The DNA here is from genome assembly GCA_022494535.1 of Himalopsyche phryganea. Classification (NCBI taxonomy): domain Eukaryota; kingdom Metazoa; phylum Arthropoda; class Insecta; order Trichoptera; family Rhyacophilidae; genus Himalopsyche; species Himalopsyche phryganea. The sequence continues at coordinate 2,189,334 of JAGVSL010000076.1, read as the reverse complement.
ACAGTTTAAAAACAGTTTCGTATAATAACGTAAATACCTTTTTCAACATTACGTTTTTTACCAATATTGGGTCGATACTATTTTCGAGTATCGATTGTTGAGCGCTATTATTTACAGTTCATGTTTTTAGCATACTCAAATCATAAGTCATAAACTTTTTCTTACCTTTTCTGGCCGCGATTGACTTTGTTATTTAATTTGTTTTTTCAGCTGACGTTTTACCGTTTTATTTTCAGTTTTACGCCCGAAGGAATCAGCGAACGCTATCCGGTTCGTTGATTTAATATGTATTTGATAAAAAAACTTTAAAAAACATCTTTATTACGGGGAATTAATAAATTTATTGTCTATGTATCCTCCGAGGCGAAACAATATGGCGTCGATGTATTCGAAATTAACTCGCTGTCATTCGTATTTTTTAAATGGGGAAAACAAGCATTGAGAATGAGCTTAATTGTGTAATTGTTGCTTAGTTTGAAGTGTTTGAACGCAACCATAGTTCTAATTGACAATCACAGAAGATGTAATTATTATTGTGACCATTAAATTGTTTTTGACAGCAATCCATCAATTGATTACGCCATGTTGGAGAATTACACCACCTCCCATGCGCTGTCGGAATGTTTTTAAGATTTGTGGGATTGTCTGTTAGCTGTTTATCAGCATCAAGAATATCCATCCTAATTATAAACCGCTGTAATAATAATGTATCTCCATTGAAAATAAAATGGCAGTTAACCCTTTACATTGTACATCAGATGATCAACATTAATGAAAAATGATGTTCTAAGCAAATTTTTGATGAGTATGATGAGCATTGGAGCTTGATGGGTCCAATACCAGGAATCTATCATTTTTTCATATAGTTCAAGTAGCTGATTAACTGACTTTTTTCATACATATAGAAAAAACTTTATGACATTGCTATTCATAACAACGACATAAAAGAGTTGAGAGTGCTATTATGATAATATAAAAAAGTGTTTTATATCCCAGTGGTCGCCAACCTTTCAAATTTAATATTGAAAAACATTTATATTCACTTCCATGTATTTTGTCACTAACGATCCGGGTTTCGCCTTTCGGTATCTTCAGGCATTCGAGCGCACGAATGAAGTCGAACTGACAGACACTAAACAGTGTCTAACGTTTATATAGAAGATACAAATACGAAAATGTCTGAAGATGCCGACAGGCGAAACCCGGGTCGTTAGTGACAAAATACATGGAAACGTACAAAATCTCAATAACTCAAATTTGATATTGAAATTCCATCAAGCACCCTCAGTCGATGTCTTAAATTATATTTATAGATTATTGAAAAATTCTACATCTTACACGGTTGACTAAAAAAAACATCGTGTTAGACAGTTAAGTGAAATTACTGTTTTCACTTTAATCCTCCTAATGAAGGTATCTCAGCAGAAATTTTCGATGATAACTGCTAGTTATTCAGTTGCTCAACCTCTCTTTTTTCGAAGAGAGTACGGATAGAAGAATAGAGCTAGGACAGGACTAGTAGTTAACTAATCTCTCTCGCTACTCTCGATGGGTGGGAGGGAGTTTTTTAGACATCACAAACACTCGAATAGAAATCGATTTAAAGACCAATTTATGAAAACCGTCCTCACCGGGAATAGAAGCCGGGACATCCGTAACCGTAGCCAGCGTCGCAACCAACTGCGCAACGGACGCCGACGTTTCACTTACTCATCGAAATTCAGCGTCATTAACACAGCAATTTGTCGAAATATGTTACTATTTGTATTTTAGAAAAGTTCTCCTCAGTCTCTTCAGCACCTGATAACTTTTTTTTGTATCTTAGGTCTTACCTGCTCCGAGACCAAGTCCTAGAACCATTCAAAACATCTAAGGTAGGGAACTACAAGCTACCACCGGAAAGCCAAACCTTGATTTCAATATTCTTTTTACATTTATGCTTAGAAAAGTTACTGTATTTTGGTTTGGTATCCTAGTTCTTGACCCGATTGACTTTACGGAACAATTAGTGTGACCTGTGGACTAAACTAATGGAAACCTCTGGAATTCACTATAGTATATACCTTATTTTTTATAACTAATAAACAGAATGATTATGGCAAACTTTTTGTTAGGCACAATTTCAATTTTTGGCTTTAACTGCTATAAAAAACTTAATTAATGAAGACGAATACATAAATCAATTCAATCATTACTGAGCACTATTTCAATTTATATAAATAAAAATAATAAATTTATTTTTTTGTCATTTGGTCAATAGTTCGAATCCAGGAATTTTAACTTTTATATCTTGAATTTTGGATTATTGAGATTTTGTACACTTCCATGTATTTTGTCACTAACGACCCGGGTTTCACCTTTCGGCATCCTAAGGCATTCGAGCACACGAATGGACTCGAATGCCTGAAGATGCCGAAAGGCGAAACCCGGGTCGTTAGTGACAAAATACATGGAAGTGTACAAAATCTCAATAATCCAAATTTGCTATTGAAATTCCATCAAGCACCCTCAGTCGATCTCTTAAATTTTATATCTTGATTTTACAATCGGTTAGAGCAATGAAAGGAAAGTGTGTATATGATGTTTTCATACCTTCCTGCTACAAGCGACTAACTTAATACTATCACTTTATTAATTTTATCCTTCTTTCATCGTCTCTCAGTAAGAAGAGATTAAACGATTGACTCAAACCAGTTCTCGTAAATCAACATCAGTCTGTTGATATGCGTAATTGTGTGTCCTGGAAGCATTTATCGATAACGGGAATTGCAATACCAAAAAATGAATCCGCTATGCCTACTCACAAGACTATAAATAAAAGATTGTACGATTAATGTGTTACGATGAAATCAATTCTTTTGTAACACATATCAACATAACAGTAACACGGTACAACATAATAATTATTATAAATTATAACACACCCACCCAATTATAATATTGAGAAGATCGAAATCCTTGGCAAAGACATACCTAAGATAAAAAAATCTCCTCTCCCCGCGCAAACAATAGACACAGTTGGCTCGCACGCACTCACTTGACAGCCTTTCCGAGTTTGAAATTCGAAATTCGAATCAGTCCGCGTTTGAATTTTCGCCGTACAGTTAGTTCCCACCTGGTACCGCTCCGAGTGTTCCAATTTCAAATTAATTTTCCGACGGGAATATTATTTTATTTCAAAACCATTCCCTATCTGTGATATTGTCTTTTATTATTAAAGTTGGCGGGAAATTGAACGAGAGCACATTTTGGTTGTTCATAAACAGTCGACGAAGGACTTCTATTTAAATAATGTAAGTATTTTTTTTTGTTGTTTTTTAGCTTTTAAAATTTTTATGGCATTCACAGTTTATTTTTAAAGACATTCTAATCAATGTCAATCAATTTCATGGCTAATTATATGTCAGCTTAATTATACTTAAATTCCCAATTATATTTAACGTTTTCGAAACTTTACATTTTTAAAAGATAAAAATAGTTTTTTTTTTAGCAAGTTACCGAATGGTGGTTATCATGTTATTACTAAATTAAATAAAAATAGTAAAAGTCAACAGTCAAATTTTTTATTTCTAATTTAGCTTATTTTTCCTACAATAAAATCGTTATCAGTACTTTTTTTAGAAATAACTATTTGATAATATTTTATAGCTATAAACAGTATCAAAAACATTTTCATTACCATATAATTGGACGTAATGTGAATAAATTATTACAAATATATTGTCTACGATTGAATTATTAAAATTCGTGTTTTTAATTTTGTTTTTTTTCAAAATTAGAACAAGTGTAGGCAAACACGTTGCTGTCAAATTTCTTATTCGATTCTGAATGTGCACAGAATTTTCTCGAAATCTACTCAAGCAAACTTGCCATCTTTTCAAATTTTGTATTTGGAATGTTATTCCTAGTTACCAACGTAAATAGTTCAAACGATGCACGGTGGTAAAACAGTTCACTATTTAGATATTAATTGATTGGTTCTTTGTTTGACATAATTGTATTAAGTTAAATTGATAATTTATTTGAAGTATAGATATAATACAATAGTTTTGTTATTATCATAAACTAAATAAATAATAAAATAGTACTGTATCGGCTTATTCATTACTGTGCAATTACTGAATTAATTTTGGAATATTATTTGGTATGTTTTATCGTAATAAAGATGTACGTTTACCTAGTAAACTTTGCATATATTACTCGTTGCATAAAAATGTATCTTTTTTTAGCCCCATTTTCTTCAACCCACTTTGCGTAGAACTAACTTTTTAAATTTAATATTCATATTTATAAAAAGAAAATACTTTCATTGCAAAAACATGCATCCAATAGTTTCGCTACTGAAGCATACGTATTAGTTTTGATGGCAACGCTGAACTTGGTCTATAAATAGTATCACGTGAAAATTAAGGTAAACATGATTTACAACATTTTTTGTTTTACTAAACGCCGCTAATAAAAATGCAGTTACATAGGAAATTTATTGCGAATCTAAAAATGCCAAATTAATATAAGTACATAGAAATCAGGTAAACCGATAATTTACGTGAAATACGAATTATAATATCAGTATGAAAAAGTCATTTTAATAATATATGTCAAATGGAATATGAAATATGGCGACGAATTTTCACAATATTATTTTGTATGTCGCATAATTTATAGTTTTCCGTGATATCAAAGTTTGTTTTTTCGGCAATTTTCCATTCGCAATTAAATTTCCTAGATAATAGAACTGTTTTTAACAGTACTAAGTAATTTTTCAGGTAGAAAAAAAGTAGCGCGTTGTAAAGCATATTTAGCAAACTTAAAAAAAAGTGAGCCAAATTATTTTTAATGAAATTAAACACATGGGTGTTTTATAGATTTTTTTTAAATAGAAAATATTCGCAACTGACCGTTTCAAAAAAACCAAGCGGTGAGTCCTGGCGTCATATAGTTTATTATGTTATACGAACAGAATAATTATTTTCAGCTCTCTGTATTTTTGTCTCGCATTATGAGTCGACGAAGTTAAAATTAGAATAAATATATAATAAATAGCCCAGACCACTCTGAAGACGCTTTATTATTTTAACATATTACATGTATGTATAATTTTTTCTCACGACGTAAGCGTTCGCCGTGATATAATACACACAAAGTTTCGACGTACTAGCTACTTTAGACATTCAGTATTTCAATTTTGATTATACTAGTAGCAAAATGATAGTGTAATTCAGCATTTACGGTTTGGGCAGGTTTCCATTTAAAAGCATTTTAACTGATGTTTTTCGGCACAATAAATACTATTGATAAAATTGAAAAATTGAAAAATATGAGCATAGTAACTTTTAAGTCTACCAACTATCAATAGCATCTGCGTAAATAACAAGTTCTGCAAATAATAATTATATATTGTAATGTAGCGTAATAATCCGAAAATCTAGATATAGATAATTACTCAAGTTGCTCCGACCCACGGCCGGGCTGGTTGAACGTGCTGACTCGGTTTCTTATGGTGCGTCCAGAATTAAGGATTTTTGCGCGCACGCTGTGCGTCTTGTGCGCGCAAATATGCTCAGGTCTGGACGCATCTTAAGACGTCGATTCACATTGCATGAAATAATTTTGGAACGTCCTTCTAGATTTACTACGTATTTTTAGTCTAAATTAAAAAAAAAACGTTAGTAAAAAACGGCCATTTTACAAGGCCAAATAGCAATATAACTTTTTTCGTTGAAGGAACACTAAAAATAAAAATCATTGTTTTTTACAATTGCCCAATCAAGGTTTCTTGATTAATAACCGAAAAGGTTTTTTTTCGATCAGGCCCTCTTCCAAAGTGGGGCATTTATAATGGAGCTGCTTAACAGATGTTGTCTTTACGAGAAATGGTTTACAGTCGCTAAACCCCCCTAAAAAAGAATGCGGCTAGGAAAGGACGACGAAAAAATTTAAATTGTTTTACATGATTCACTCAAATACATATCGTTTGCATATTTGAATTTACTAGTTTTCGGATGAGGAAATATATATTTTGACATTCACACATGTGCAAGATAAAAGATGCATTAAAGTGCTTTATGGTTTGAACCCCTTTATATTAAAAACAAGTGATCTTAATTTAATTCTTAAATAGAAAAAATACAAGTAGTTGTTGAAATTAAACATTAGTTTTTTTTGTAATACTGCAAGATTTATTTTATTTGAGAGTATTGCCTTTATTTTGTTAATCAGGAAGCGAAATAGTTTTTTATTTGTCGAAAGGGTTAATCTATTAGTTAGCTGAATTAAATAAACTTCAATCATTAGTTTAACCTCATTTTTACTGTTTCAAATAATACTTTTTTGATAAGAAAAAAATGTTGTTATCAATCGTTTTGTTATCGCTAGATTGCGCAAAAATTTTCGAACACCTCGTTCTATTTTAAGTTTCGTCTACTGTCGCCAGGTGAAGTATTCATTCATAATATCCGATGCAATAGCCCGTATTTACTATCTACGTAATCCTATTACAAAACGACTCTTTTAAACTAAATGTATTGATAAATCAATTTAACGCTAGTAAACAACATATTTTTATCGCATTAACTGCATTCTGGCGTCATGGAATTTTACTGTATACGTAGGTATTTTATAGCATCTAGAAATATTTCTACCGTATAGTGCCCTCAAGATTCCCGCCAATGCTTTCTTCCGATTAAGTCTTGTTATCGTTCCGAAGCTCCATATCCTATCAATATGTATTTTTTAAACATTCAATACGATACTAACAATGTTTTTTTCATACCCGCTCCCAACGTGGAGCATATGGTCTCCTAATGGAGATGTCTTAACAGAATTTTTCTATGAAAATTGTTTGTTACTCAGTTGCTCAACCTCTCTTTTTTCGAAGAGATTAGGGATGGAAGAATAGGGCTAGGACAGGACTAGTGGCTAGCTAATCGCTCTCGTTACGCCCCGTGGGTATCGAATGGGTGGGAGGGAGTTTTTAGACATCACAAACACAAGTGAAAGATCAATTTATGAAACTGTCCCCACAGGGAATTAAACCTGAGACATCCGTAGCCCTAGCCAACGACGTTACCAACTGCGCCACGGGCGCCGACACTAACGATGCACCCACCACCAACCGCTACTTATTCACGCTCTCTTCTTATAGGGCAGTGGTGCACAACCTATTTGAAAGAAGGGTCAGCTTGTCAATTTTAAACGTGTTAAAGTGTTGGAAAATAATGATACATTATACTAGACGGGATACGCATTTTGTTGTTTTTAATTTAATAGGCAGTTACATAATTTTACTACACATTACTTGTTATTTTGGACAGCAACAAATGCCTTTTTGGGCTGCGGCTTGTGCATCACTGTTAAAGAGTGTATTCCGCAGTTATTCGTGTTTTAAATTCTTGTCAGTAATGTCCGAGAGGAAATTCTTTAAGACTTAGTTGCATGAACTGTACAGAGAGTTACAAAAAGGAGTAATTAATTGAGTTTCATTTGCTTTTCTTAGGACTCAGTGAACTCCTTGAATGGCTTGTGTTATAATTGGTCCTAGATGCACCACTTCAGCATGATCGACGAGGCCGACAGATCCGACTGATAGTCGTGTAGTCTTGAGCAATTTTACCCGTTAGTTGTATCCTATCAACAGTCAGAAAGTGTTTTTTTTTTATACTGAACACTGGAAAAACTCACCGTCGAATATACAATATTCACACCTGTAGGAAATGCATCGATTAGCCGCACAGTTCTTGCAACAGGCGTCTCATATAAATACCATCTGAAGAACTTAATTTACATTCGTAAGAACATCAAGAACTTCATGCGAGATCATACCATTTAATTTAATAAAATAAGACACAATTTTCTGTGCTACACGCTTATGGCGAGCATTTTCATCAAATCAACTGAGCATTGATAAAAATATCTTTTATTTTAATAGATATAGTCTAAACATGCTTCTCAAAGAGGCGAAGCATGTGTCACAACTAGTAATACAACAAAATTATTATTAATGTATCTTCACAAAGAAAATATTAAAATAATGTTTTTCATCAAGAATTGTCAATAAACATCTTAAAAATGATCACACCCCTTAACCTGAAATCCATTCAAAATTGATTAGTACCTAGCCAATTGTTTGGTAGCCATTCTATATTATAGATCGCAGACTTTATTTTTGTGATAATCAAGAATCAAAATATGTCCAATGATCGACATTTAGACGGCAACAGTAAGTTAACAGCTGCACTAGAATTAGATCTTCAGCCTAAATGAAGATTGCATATTATGTTCTTTACAATTAAAGAAACCTTCCTATCAATCTGATACTCTTAACGGTTTTTAATACGTAATTATCGGTATTTACTTCTAATCTTAACCAATTTACCAGTCATGCCATATATCGGCAGTTTTTCATACATGCATATAGGGATAACAATACCTGTATTAGCGAAACCGGGATCCCGATATTGCGACTGTTTTTTCATAATACAAAACTCCGGAATATCGGTATGATAATATATTTACGGTAAAATTATTTATTAACTAATATAACCGTACCCGTTATAGATGACGGTGAAATTGAAATACTGAATGTCTAAAGTAGCTAGTACGTCGGAATTGTGGGTCCATTGCATAACATTTTATGTTATATTATACACCGCGAACCGAGTCTTGTGATATGTGATAGTAATAAGTGTTCGGCCAAAGTCAACGCGCGACGGCGGGGTGGGCGCATCGCTTAAAACGGCAATGCATAGCATGATTTTGCAATGTCCGTAGTTTATACGCTCTTGTCTTGAGCGGTTTTGCATTTCAGTTTTAACTGAAGCCGAGCACTAAATCGCAACATAGTTCTCTGGGCTATTGTATATAAGATAACAGATTCACTTAATTAACAAGCATTGAATCTGAGAGGACTTCTCAGCTACGGACTTATTTACACAAATATTCGATCAAGATGAACAGATTCCGACGCTTATGAACTGGCCGTTTTAAGTTCATAGTTTATTTAAAACAAGGCATTTATGAATATCAGCCTTTCGTGCTTATGATATAGATTTGATTAAGAATAATAATGGTATTTAATATAAAATATCGAATGTTCAGTATTGCGAACGAATTACCCATATTTTGTTTATTAATTTTGTAAATCCGGTATTTAACCCTTACAGCGCGAGCCGTTTTCGCACGCATTTATTTTCAGCCAATTGATCTGTTAAAACGCTCACTATGGCTAAAACTAGATCAATTTCAACAGTAAAAAATAAAGAATAATGTTAAATATACATTGTTTATCCCAAATACGTCAAGAAATAAACTAAACTCGTGGTATTCTCGCTAAAATAATAAATCGAAGAAAGTGAAGAAGCTGAAAAATAATTAATCTACGACTTTGCAAGCAAAATGGCCACCGCGTTGCCGCATAAGTATAGGGATGACGATTAATGCTGCGTATCGGCAGCTCAAAACTGAAATTCGCAAGACTGAATATCGAGAGGTCTTTTCAAAAATATGTTCTACTTGACATTCTCATGATTTGTTGCCTAATTTCTCTACCTAAAGGTTTGAAATATTTTTTAAAGCATATATCCACAAGTGTTCCTGCTAGGTTGGCCGGAAATACGAGATAAAGTCTTAGACATGTAAACAAGTCCAGCGAGTTCATCGGGTTAATTTATTATCAAATAGCGAAATATCGGTTTTGAAATCCTTAGATATGTACATATTAAAATGAAGTTGTTACACTTCTATATCTTTCTCTTACTTACTTTATATATATATATATCACCAATTATTCGTTACTGCAAATGCAATAGTTGTTGACAGTGCTTTGTTTTGTTTATATTTATATTTATCGTAATAAGACACATGGCGTTATATTTCACGTGCATTAAAAATAATCGTTAGTCTTATAAGAAACATCATTCATCAGTATATTAATAATATTTACTATCCAGTACTTCTTGATTGAATTATGTGCACGTGTCCCATTTTTGTCCCTCGACGATCGATCCTCCACGCACCGCAGTGTTGAAAGCACTGCCCCACTATCATTCATCTGGTAAGGTCGTTAACATTGAGTTTGATTTTATAATACCGCCATGCAAAACCTGCTAATTCCTAATTATAGGTTGGACTTCTTATTTCGATGACGCAATCAATTAACACAACTCGTATATTACGTTTGTAGAATGATTAATAATCGTAATATTGTGCGGGACGGCGTGAAACCGGTTCTGATTTTGAAAATGAAAATATTATGCGGACATAGGTAATTTGACGCTGAAGCTGTGCAGCATTTTAATTTTTAAACCTAATCTTCGTTGATTGAGCTATAAAAGTTATGTATTTCATAATTACACCGGCTATAATTCTTGTTACATACAAAAAAGAACGTCTTAATACAAGCAATTAAGGGGGAGTAAAAAGCTTCGAATTCTGACACAGTGTCGCCTATTAATGAGATTTTTCTTTAATGGATCCGTCTAAATACTTTGAATGATAAAATCTAGCAAACTAGAATTTTGAAAACATCTTAGTTGATTGATATAATATTTTTTGTTATACTATTCCTTAGCCCCATAGTCTATAATCGATTTTTTTTCCGGAGAGGGTATCAGAAAGAAGATAAAAATACCAATGTATCTAGTTCTACAAGAATTATTATTATACCATTACGCCATCTTCATAACTACGCGTGTGTAGGGTTGCCAACAATCCCGGATTGACCGGGATTGTCCTTTATGGTCATAATGCCGGATAAATAATATCAACATGTCCGGAATAATACTTATGTTTGGAGAAACTCTTCACATTGATCACGAAACATATATTTTTATTTCATTTTTGCGTCACATGTCAGGAATTTTTCTTAAACGCGCTGGTACCCGTAAGCGTAAATATCGATGCAACATGTTAAATAAAAATATTAGAACTTACACGTTGCTATTTGCGTAATCTTAAAAATAAATTTCTACTAACTAAATACTAATTCAATCAATTAAGATTCCTGTGCTTGGTTCCATTTTTGATAATTAAAAATAAAATTGAGGGTTCGTAGACCAAAAGCTTCATTAGTTCCTTCCTACCTTTCAATGAAGAAATCAATAATTTTACATTGCTCAGTTTTCGTAAATATATTTAAATATTTTGTCAAATCCTTATTAAATAGTTATATAGTTGAGGTACTGTCCCTTGTTGTAGTATTTAATATTTTTTAATCCACTGTTTTCTTTATATTTAATTTCACCCTGTACAGAATAAGCTATACTTATAAATCACATAAATTAAATTTGAAACATTTTCAAATACCGGAATCTAACATATACTCCGGAGTGCAATCCCTAGTGACGACATACCATTAATTTAAATTAACGTAAATGTGTTAGTGAGATTTGCAAATACCCTCTAGTATTTTATTGAGATTTATTAAATTATGTCACATTTTTGATAACGTATAAATATGCAAGTTGCCCAATTATATTTTTACGCTAGCCAAAAATATCGTTTTGTTTCTCCAGATAAAAAAATCTTTCATGATGAAACTCATTAACAAAACTTGTCGAATGTTTTTGTTTATGTAATAGTTGTAATTAGTTCATTAATGATGGAATTAATTATTTATGAGCATCATTTTTTACAATTCAATCTGTTTATCACGTAAAATAAAAATATTTGTAAAATTCAGTGGCTCTCAAACTTTTTCGTTTTAACGCACTTAATGTGACATCTGACTACATATAATTCAATATTATATTTTGTGACATGGATTTTATAAAATATGTATATTCATTTTACTCAATAAATCAATATAAATACGATGTGAAAAGAAGTGACGCTAAAAGTACAATACATACACAAAATTCAGTCGGGCTTAGGAGTAGAGAACTCAAAGAAAGATCCATAATGTTTTGTAAACGGAATTCACTATTTCTTGCACATAGAGTTACCGATACAATACACCTCTCATTATATGGGAAGGCTCGTGACATTCAAACGGGACACTCGATTTAAGTATAGAATCTAACAACTTGTTTGTAAATCTTGTTTCGCGGAAAGAAATTAACCCAACTGTATTAAACTTGAGTTATTGAGATTTTGTACACTTCCATGTATTTTGTCACTAACGACCCGGGTTTCACCTTTCGGCATCTTCAGGCGTTCGAATGCCTGAAGATGCCGAAAGGCGAAACCCGGGTCGTTAGTGACAAAATACATGGAAGTGTACAAAATCTCGATAACTCAAGTTTGATATTGAAGTTTCATCAAGTACCCTCAGTCGATGTCTTAAGTTACGTATACTTAAGTTATGTCTTAAGTTAAGTATACCAACTGTATTAATTTTAGAAAACTTGCAAATAAATATTTACTAATGCAGGTAATTGAAAACAGTGTTTTCTGAGCTATGAAATAGCACTATGCGCTGTGACTCCAAAGAGAGGAGATAATCTTTGTTTGTTTACATTAATCGAAATAAAAAATACAATTTCATTGTTTATTTACTAATTTTATCGTAAATTTAACTTCTTATTACGACTGAAATTGGCTTTACTAAGGTATTACTAAGGTTTTAAAGGTATTACAACGCTGTTTTTTATTGATATATTAATGAATAACTACTATAATTTCGTAGTAACTTGTCGGTGGCATTGCACAAAATAACAGTCAGTATAATGCTAAATTAAACGAAAGGAAAGATAAATATTGCACATGAGACTAACTTTGAGGACCACTTGAATGAAAGATATCATGGCGAACCAGTTTATTTAACCAATAAATAGTGAAAAATACATAATTTCATATAATTGTTTCGATTTAGCGTACATATATATATATAAGAATGGCGCGAATGTAGTTTTTAATTAATAACAATATATCACTAAGTCTATTATAGCTTTTTGATTCAATAAAAAACGTTCCGCATAAAATTATGCAAAATTTTATTGCATTCCAATATTATATTTAAATTAAATTTATTTCTAGACATCTTTAATGGCGGTCATGTGCCATTCCTGAGGCTATTTCACTGACTTTTTCGAATATATTTTTTCAATGAAATAATAATATATATTATGAATGACGTTTTTTATTCTCGTGTATCGCATATTTATTTTTTTAATTTTACACATTGATTTTTTTAACGGAAATTAATTTGAAGTTACAGCGTGTGATCAATTACTTGCCGGTTGGGTTCGTTGGGGTGTCCACCGGATCAGATCCTAGTACGAATGTCCCACCCATCCAATCCTAAAGACAGTACTATCGAAGCATAACAAGCAAACCACTTGTTTTTTGTCAGTTACTCTCACTAAAATAAAACAGTAAAATCTTATATTTATGTATTAATGATTTTATGATAGAGAGTAGTATAAAATGTTCTCAAGTAATAAAGTATGACAACCCTATGTACATTTGAAAAAATGTATTTTTGTTTAACCTCTATGCGTTCCTTTACCATTCATCCGATTTCGATGAAGCTTTGGTAAGTTGTTGTGCGCACACCCGTAAGATTACTGAAAATAAATAATTTTAATCTAAAAAAATCTTAAAAAAGGATCAAATACCTACAAACAGCGCCATCTCGGAAAAACCATTTGATTTATTCGTGTATGCACCATACGGAAACAAATATTGTGTATCCAAAGATAATCCAAAGTCGGCGTCCGTGGCGCAGTTGGTAGAGTCTCTGGCTACGGTTACGGATGTCTCGGGTTCAATTCCCGGTGCGGACGGTTTTCATAGATTGGCCTTTCAATCGATTTATGGATTTCTGTTCGTAGTCTGGGTCCTCCCTCCCTCCCACCCATCCCAATCGGGGCGTAGCGAGAGCGATTAGCTAACCACTAGTCCTGTCCTAGACCTATCCTTCTATCCCTACTCTCTTCGAAAAAAGAGAGGTTGAGCAACTGAGTAACAAGCAGTTCTCGTAAAACACCCTGTTAAGATACCTTCATCAGGAGACCATATGCTCCACATTGGGAGCGGACATGGGAAAAAAGAGAAATCTGCACGGGCCCGGGTTTTTACCCGGCCCGGCCCGTGAGTCGGGTTCGGGCTGGTAAATCGGACAATCCAGACTCGGGCTCGGGCCAGGCCCGTTTGTATATTGTTTGAAAAGTATAAATGAATTACAATCGTTAAAAAAATCAGGCTTTTTCGGGCTGAGAAAATAAAACAAGACTTCGGGTCGGGTTCGGTTAACAAGTGTGATATTGAGACTCGGGCTCGGGTCGGGCCGGGCCTGAAGATGACGGGCTCGAACCGGGTAATTTTAAGAAATTTCGGCCAGTGCAGACCTCTAATCCAAAAGCACTTCAATGAGCAGAATTAAAGCACAAACCCTTTCTTTCTTTGAGTGGCATTGCAACACATGCCGGGCACTCACTAGTGTCATAAATTGTACATATGTTGAAATTATTTAATCGAGTCTAACGGATGCACACCGTTCAAATCTATACCTATCCCCACTACTCGCATACGTACTTACTTCTAAAAATGCATTTTAAAAAATGCAAACAATATTAAGTGTGTTTGCACAAACATTCTGAAGTAAACCTATCGAGAAGGTACTGAAGAAACTAAAGCCGAACATAGATGATCAAATTGAAAAAAAAGTGAACGCAATATTTTGCGCGTGTTCAGAAATGTAATCTATTATTGCAAACTAATCGTAGGATCATAAATCTTGAGCATATTAAATATTATAATTACCATACGGTCTGTTTCCTATTGCACGAATGCATTGTTAGGAATGTTCCCGCACTTACGTTTAAGGCATGTGCTAGGAATCGATCGAACACGCCACAGCGATTATAATATTGATTTCTAGGGTTGATATTACTCGTTTATAACTAACTACTGCTTTTTTAGCTGCATTCCTACCAGTTATAATAGTGTAAATTACATGGCAGTTATAACAATTTCGATTATTAATTAGTATTTTTGAAAGTGATTGCATCTTAAATGCGGACTTTGTTTTTATCCTTTAATAAGATAGCTACCTTCCTTGAAACTACGGCATATGGACCGGATCCGGCCCACGGTCCATTTGACTAGATTGGTTAATATTATATGAAAACACAGTAACTTATATATGCTGGCCGGTACGTCATTATGACCGTTTAGCAAACTAAACTATCCCTTCACTCCTTTCCAGCCCGTTAAATGAGTAACTACTTAAGCGTAATATCGATCACACACAAAAATCACAATGAGGGGAATGTACTGTGAAGGAGTGAAGAGAAAGCTTAGTTCCCTAAACAGCCACAATGACGTATTGGCCAGTTTATAGAAATCATAATGTACATAAATTAAAAAATATTTTGACAAGTGATATATATTATATATATTTAGCATGATAGTGTTCTCAGGTGTCCGAGTTATTTATTTATATATTGATGTTCGAGTACGATCTCACTTGTATATTTTTTGTCTGACCTGTCTCTCAAACAATTTGAGGACTTCTGACCTGAGCCATCCTTAACCATACCTACAGAATAGTTTCTTAACCTTCCCATTTTCATGCTAAAAAATCCCTTCAGATCTCACGCAATCACATTCCGTTACCGTGTGGGTTTTGTCATATAAACGCATTTATAAAGCGACATGACAATTTCGAAAAGTGAAATATGGTTTTATGTAGTAATTGTTTAACGTCATATTTTGTGTGTAAAACCTGAAATACATATCAAACTATGCGAAATTATTGTAAGACTCAAGAATCGAAATTCTTCATAGCAGAACAAGCTCGTGCCGTTTGACACAAAACGATTACATACAGTACGTCATGCATCTTAGATTGTTACTATACTGTAGTAATTGTTACTATACTATAATTTTGTATTTTTCGATGGTAAAATTGACGAAACTTTTAAATTATGATTAATTATACAAAGAAGACGTTAACTATAATGTATTTTTAATTATATGTAGAACTATATTATTTACGAATAGAAAAAATTTCAATTTTTTTGTGACGATAATTTAAAGATTTAAAGGCCGAAGTAACCCATTTTTACACTATGAGTATGGAAGGGTTAAGCTCTGTTCAATGCTTGCACCTAACATTAAAAATACTTGCCATCGTGTGTGCTAGTCTTTCTATGCTGGTTAAAACTATGGTTATCGCATCATATATTTATTATACGGTTGTAAAATTCATACGACTGCATTCAGGTCTTCTATGAATAAATATTTATAATGCTTGTCAACTATAAGTGTGTATATGAAGTTGATTTATAATTTATTGATCATTAAATAGATATTTATTGAAATTGTGTCTCTATATCGTACAAAGAGTTTCAAAGGAAACTTAAAATACAATGTAAATCGAGAACCAATTATATTGATCGATTCATTTAATTTGACATTACCATTTTGCACATTAAATAATATAATAATATATCGTAAGCATAGAGACAGAAGGCGATGAGTTGAAAATCGACTGTTTTGAGTAATGAATGAATGCAGTAAGATAGATTTGTGGACTCTGTCTGAAAAAAGAAGCTCAAGCTTCCATGTATTTTTGACGTAATTTGAAGAATACAATATCGACGGTGTTTTGGCCAATTTATGTAACCCACAAAATTGAAATTTTTCATAAGAGACTAAAAACTGTTTTTATCGAAAACATTGCATGACGAGTTGCGTTATTAATCTTTGAAATGAACTGTAAAGTCTCATATTAGCAGATACGGAGTTATACGTAGGGATTGTCGAAATATATAATAGTGGCTTACATCAAGTGGCCGGGTCAGAACTTATCAACCTAACATCAATGTAAAATGATGATTCCTTTCCAAAAAGTGGTTAATTTATTTTTATAATTTACATCATTTGGCCGAGACCTGTTCTGTCGTCTTTGAAATGATATCCAATCATTAACTAATTTTCGTATTTTTTAAGGGTTACATCAATTGGCCAAAACACCAACGAATTATGAATTAAGTTAATTTCGTAAATAAGTATTAGTGGCAAAAAACTATAACATTACTTTAAAAAATAATTACTAATGCTTTAATCGAATTCGTAAATGTTTAAGGAATCTCATAAAGTGGTTAGTTTAATAAATAATATTTATGTTTGTAAATAGAAAGGCTTAAATTTCATTTTAATTTAAATTAAATTTCAAGTCGATTTTCTCAAAATGAGTTTTTTTGATTAACGCTTTCTGCCGTTATATCGGTGATATATTTATATTATATTATAGAATTGCATTTATTTGGTATTTGAACTCTATTTATTTAGCTATTTATTAGAGAAATGTACGGAAGAGACAGCTGCTGAATATCTCGCATAGTTATATTTTCCGAATTGTAATAATAACTGGTTTGCCGCTAGCAGCGCGGAAAACTGTCTTTAAACATATTTTTTCAAATAAAGTAAATTTTATAATGTTTTGATAAAAACTATCTCTTTTGACGTACTTATGGCTGGACCGGGATGACATGTTCAGCATGAACAATATACCGAGATAAAATGTGTGACGCGACTACAATATTTCGCCGACAAATCGAGGAAAACAGTAGATGCGGGATTATTTAACATTACTCTTACAGGTGTTTTCCCGGAACCATAAACTATGAACTATACATGCAGTATTACGATTGCAGTATTTTTTTTTATTTGAAAGGATCGAAACTGTTGTATTGAAATACATTTTCTGTCTTTAAATATCCGCAACAGTCATAAACGCCTTACGTTCTCTGTTATCGAGATATTAAATAAACAAACTTCTATCTTTTTTTAAAGTAAACAGTACAGATGTTACTGTTATCTTTTAACACCTTGTGGTATCTAAAAAACTTGTGATATATCAATAGATTCATTTATACAAATAACATGTTTTTTAAATAACTGCCAAATAACAATAGCTTGCCTTTTCGCATCATAGAAAAACAACGTTGAAAATTTTTCATAATTTAGTAAAAGGAGGAACCCATAAAATATGTTTATTATATTTTGGCGCCATCACTACACACATTACCATATGTTTTCAAAAAGTATATTGTGTTTATTCAAAAAATCATTGTTACAGCATATGTTCTAATTTATTTTGAGTGTTTGTGAGTTTGTAAATTTTCTCATGGAAGCAAAGTACGAATAGTTTTTTTGAAGCGAAAGACGAAATAAATGTAAATAGATTGGGGATACTATGGAATATTTATCTTTATTAAGTCATTCGATTCAATAAATTGATTTTAAAGTTTGTGTAAGACGCGTACGTCGTCAAAGCTAGTAGAAAAGCTTTTATAGGCAATTCACCATAAAATCTACGAAGTTTTCATTGAATTTTGAGTATTTAGAAACGTAAAAATAAATAGGTATTATTACAGTGCTTAAAATTACTCAAATAGCGGACAAACGTGAATTTCAGCCACGATAAATATGATTTCTGGGACTCACGGTTGTACTCGGTCAGAAAACCAAGTGCCACTTATTCAACGCATGCTTTCTGACGGTGCTGCTTTACGGTTGCGAGTCATGGCACCTCACCAAGGCACAAGGTAACCGTATACTGTGCTTTGAAAACAGATGTTTTCGGCGAATACTAGTGGTACGGTGGTTTGATTTTGTCAGGAACTCGGATCTAAGAGAGCGAACGGACCAGCCTCTTATTACGCCCAAAATAAAAAAACGACGATGGACCTGGCTTGAACACGTGCTGTGGATGCTCCAGGAGAGCCTGAATGTTGCCTGTTTTCTTTTCTACCAACCAGATGGATTCCGTCGCCCATCCATAGGATGTATTCGGCGGAGCTACGGGACGCTGTGATGACTTGGGGGGAAGCGAGGAGACTGGCGGGGTACAGAGAAGCTTGGAGGAACCGCGTGATGGCCATATGCTCCGAATAGGGAGCGGATATGGTTTTAAAAAATATATATATGATTTCACGATCTTGTATTTATATTTATTTACCACACGATAATAAATATGTTATATTCGCATATTTTTTCAATATTATCCCGGAACGCCATTTGAGAAAAATATGGTTTAATTTGATCTAATTTATCTCGAGTGGAGTTCAATGGGTTGTATCTCCAGAATCCTTTCCTTTTCATATCTTTCAGTTTGGTTAAGTGTGCCAAATTAATAAAACTGTGTCCTACCACAGGAAGTTGTAAAACGCCCAAATATGTATTTAATAAAATCTGCTTATTTAAGATATGAATGAGATTCCAATCTTATCTCTACCTACTCTCAAGAAATGTTTAAATTGAGAAGATTAAACATGAATATAAATATTAATTGTTTTATACATAGCGGAAGTGCTTATAAATCCTAACGCGATCTATTTGTATATCGCAAGGGGAGTTTAAGGTTGACATTGATTTCTAAATACATTTCTGCAGTAATTCCTCCTTTTTTCTGAGCTGTGTTTGCAAACGAATTCCTCCTTTGAATAAATTATTGAGAGCAGTCAATATTTTTGTTAACTACATATAATTAAAATATTTTTTTTTCTTTTTTTCAGGTAAGTGATACGACCTTTTAATACATTTGTCGCGAAAAGAGCGTAAGTATAAATTATTTGATCATTTTTTACGTAATAAATTAAATCAGTAGCTGTTAAACTAAATGGGCCAGATGAATAAATATTATTATTCGAGTGATACTACAATATACTCATGTAAGAATTGTTAATCGATTCGTATACATGATGAGCACGTGTGCATCCCAAATATATTTATCATTAAAAATAATGTATAAACAGATTATTATTTACCAGCAACTTGCCAAACGTGTACAGTAAAATCTTTAATAATCTCCAAGATACAAGAAAATGTCAACTTTAAAAGTAATTTTCCTTTATAATTCATAAATTGTAGCACCAAACTGTTTTAAAAAGTACTGATGTGAGGCTTTAGAATGAGATAAGCGTAATTTAAAAAACTAACCTGTTAAATTTATCTTCAAATTTATTATTTTAACATCATTGTTCAGATAGTAAAACCTGATATCTCGATATTTTTACGAATTCGTGGTATCACCGTCTTCATATCTAATATTCATCTGAAATGCACTATAGCAAATAACTGTATCTACGTTTTATTCGTCTGCATTGGGTCAGTATTTTTTTCAATTTTTGATCTGTAAGTAATAATAAATGTTCAGTATACCTACACGTTGTCAATTAATAAAATAAACGGTCAGTTTCTTAATGCAACCTAACCTAACTTTTATTTATTTGGCATTATTTATCGAATTAGTTACTGACCGAGTAGTTTGTTGCTCTTTTTATTTTCAAACAATATCTAAATTTAAATCGGCTCTACTGCATACATAATTAACAAAAATACACATCAGGTGTTGCCATCTGAAAACTGTAATAGTGTTTATAGAAAATTATCAGTTATTAAGGTAAAAAATGGTCTTATTTTTTGTTGCAATGCCAAACTTGGTTATAAATAGCGTTTGAAATCAACGGGATCAAATTTTAATATTCCGATAAACATCAAGAGAGCATCGTCTAAGAATAGTTATAATTTGTAATTATATGATTTCGGTGATTCGTTCCGGAACATAAAGTGGTAATCAGGATACCGAAACAATAACATCTTCTGAAGAGCTAGAGGCAATAATTAAAATTTATGGCTCGCCGCAGGTTACACATTACAATATTGATTCTAAATTGCGGTTCCTGAAGGTTAACGATTTGGCAAATTTTTAACATGTTTCCGGCCGCAAATTTACGACCTCTCGAGACATTTAACATCAATAACTTCGCGGTACAGAAACAAGGCACGAACAATATGAAGATTTTACTCATCTCGTGCAATATTGAGGACTGTTCATTTGTTGCGGCTTAATTTTAGCCTAAATACGACTTTTTTTATGTATACCGAACAGACGCGACGGACAATGAGTCGTCCGTCCGGTTTGTGAAATTTTCCGTTTCAAGCTCTTGATGCTAAAGAAATATTGTACATGGGTTTTCAATAATTGGTTAATGCCAGTTTACACGTACTGCGTTTGCCTGTAATATTTTCAAAAGCTATATCGAAATTAAGTATTAAATTTTCGTAATACGTCTCTGTCTTAATTTAAATCAAGAGAGAAACTATACTAATTTCTTGAATGCGGTCACTTAACCTTTAAACGCCCATCGGTCCCGTACGGGAACGTTGATAATGACACATTTCGCGATCGGAATACACTGATTTATGATACAAGTGCTCAAAATATTAATATTACCTTACATAAATAATGACTTTGAGATACCGAATCATGATATTATTTTCGCATTCAATAAACATTTCTGTCATAATAAGTAATACAAACATCTGCGTTTCGGGGTCGTCGATATTCACATACCAGAAGTTTAAAGATGCTCTATATAAATAGACAAATGTTTTAAAAATTGGCATACGAAAAAAATATTTAATCTTTGTGTATTTTATAGTTTGATTGGCTATTTGCTTTAGTAATTTTACAGTTTTTAATTTAATTTTGGTGTTGTATTTATAGCTTTAATTCTTTTACTTTAATTTAAAATTATGAAAATTGCGAAAAATAGTGAATAAAGCAATTTTTTTTTTGAAAATGCTTTTTACTTTAGCCAAATAAATTGACTAGTTATAGGGATACAGTTATTTTAATGACAGTTTAAGGTCACGCAATAATTGCGCAAAAAAATGCTCGGGCGGGTAAAGGTTTATAGAACATATTAATTTCTTTTAAATCGTCTTGAAGCAAAACGATCGATGCCATTGAAATTATTGCTTATTAATGCATTGCTTTATAAATCTCGTTTATTTATAAATATTCTACATTAACTCTTTCTTATCGTATAGGTATGCATTCTGCGAAGAATTTAAACACTTTTTCTTTACAGCGAATCTTGTGTGCGTAAGATGTGGTATTTTTTATTGGTGTAATAATAATTTTCTTATCAAAGTCTGCATAACTTTACTATAGTAACAGTCATTGTTATTTCTGAGTATCTAAATTAAAAAATACAATTGATACAGTACAAGTAAATTTTGCACATACATACTAACATCGAGGAGGGACAGATAGCTTATTGTTGCGTTATGAGGTCATATTGTATTTGACCATACATGAAGTGAGCCATCTTCAATTCAGTAACGTCACGTTACTAAAATACGAAATGTTACATTTTTAAGAGGTAATATGGTAATATGATATTAAAGCCACCATGTGATCGATTTAATATATATTTATGTAGAACTCATAACGCAAAAAAGTATCTACCCTGTGTGTCAAAAACAAACGGATCAAAATTAATATTAATAAGTGGTCTTTATAGTTATTTATATAAAAAATATTTTTTTCATTAAAATGCTAAAAAATAGCACCATTGTTATAAAATATTCAATGTTTCATTGCTTAATTGTTCAATGTTACATTGTTAACTCATAACTAGTATTGCTGACTGAACCTTTTTTTGAAAGAACAATGACGATAGTCTATCTAATTTCATCTAAATCTATCCTAAACATCAAATATATTTAACTAGATGAACTCATTACATCAATGCGATGTTACGATTAAGACAGTTTTAAAACGTTCTTTTTTCAAAATCTATTTTTGTACTGTCAAATTTGTATGAAGACCAAAATAATAATCTTCATTTTTCAATTCTGTCTGTGCCTCTAGCGGGAATAAATTGAAGTAACATAATTTATATTGTGACTATATTCAGATTCAATTTCGAAAATTCGAACATCGAGTAATTTTCCCTTCGCATATAGACATAAAAATACTTCTATTCGGTAGCACTCGAGTTGATACTTGTTCATTTTTAGGCCAAACATAAATCACTCTATGTAAGATGTAATAATAATTAGTTTGTCACTCTGTCACATTATTGTGACACTTAATTTGCTGGGATAACATATCTATTTGATCTTCGGATCATTGACCATTGAGCGCAACGAATACTAACTAAATAGGTATATCTTTATGTTCTCTCAAAACTGAAGTCTGTTGTGAGAAGAAATATGTAGGGTTACTGCATAATTGAATCAATCAATGCTCCAGAATGCGCATTTATAATGTTATATTTACTAATCCGTCACTCTTGACTATTTGTTGCCAATGTGACAATATAAAAAAGTGAACTGAAATATTAAATCATACCAAAGTGTCAATTTCTTACGAAATAAGGTTTCAATTGATATTTGATTCTCAGCTAAAATAAATACATATAACATGATATTCGAATTTGTGTCAGTATGTTTTTGAGAATCCATTTCTTCTAAATAACGAATTCAAACGTGGAAAAGCAAACGGAAAAATTGACAATCAGCAAAACTGTTATACTCAAAATTTGATTAATCAAAGATTTTTAACCACGTATAACTTCTGTTTGAATCATCAAAATGACATTGAAAAGGCTAAATCTTTTCTAATATACTAGTATAACCGTACCCGTCATAGATGACGGTATTGCAATTGAAATACTGATTGTCTAAAGTAGCTAGTACGTCGGAACTGTGTGTGCATTGCATAAAATTTTATTTGATTATATGTCGCGAACATGAGAAAATTTCATACCTACATTTGATACGTGATAATAATAAAACGTCTACATAGTGGTCTGAGCTATTACGTATAAGATAATACAGCACGTAAAACAGCTTTTCCAATTACATTATTCGAGGAACCCTGTTATATGGTATACTTATGGTATATATTTTGGCACCTTAACTGACTGCACCCATCACTTGTGTACACTTGTGTTATCTTTCACATAGTAATAATCCTCTTCAATATACTCAATACCAAATCTTTCTCGCTCCTAGATATACCCGCAATAATTTTTATCTTATAATGTACATATTTTCTTCAACTTCTTCGCTGGGAAAATTGAGAAAACGCTAACATAGTAAAAAGTGGTTAAAAGATTGAAGCAATGTCTTATGGGCAGTACATAATTACATAGTATGTAGTAAACTATATATATATATATTGAAATGTGGCAAGTAATATTTATGCGCCAAGATGTTATGTTGCTGAGTCTATTAAGTGGTTTCGGTACGTGAATGTGTTGAACGTTATAATGTTTCATTTACCACTATAATTTTCACCCCCTCAATTATATTATAGTTATATTAACATAGAGTTTTAGCTTAAGCAGCATTTTACATATTAATAAAGTTGCTGGCGTCATTTTTATCGACTCCAAATATTATACTACATTTGAGACGTTTCTCCTGAATTCTTTTAGTCAACATAATAATGACTGTGGAAAGGTCAAAAGGATTCGTTCAAAACAAAAAAAAATACATCAACTAAAAGTAATACTATAAAATGTTCTCATTTGTATAATTATTAAATAAATATGTTATGGAATTTCACATATATAATTTTCTTTATAAACAACACGTAAGTATTAAAGTTGTCAAAATAATTGACTGCTTTTAAAATGGATAATGAAATATAAAAATGAATAGTTCGGATTATCCGTTTTGACCCTCCCCAGAATTAGTCCGGATAGTCGAGAGTTTTACTGTATTGTAGAATCATGCATATTATTTGGTAAATCTAGTAAAGAATAATACTGAAAAAATAAAACATTGGATATTAAAATTATTATTTACAAATTTAAATAAAAATGTCGATACATTAGTGTAAGTCTTCCATCCAGGATTTGCAGGATAATAATTTACTCAATATTTTCCAACATTACAAGTAATCACTTTTAAGGTGTTAACTGTCAATTCTTGGTGGAAAGGCATTTAAGAAAATAGAACACAATTTGTTTTGTAATATTTTCACATGATCAGGACCGGTTTCTGCGATGAGCTAATCATAAAAATATAGAACTAGTGCAAAGCAAATTTTATTTTATTTAAAATTAAAATAACTAGAAAAACTGTATATCAAGCGGCAGTACCACATGCCAATATTCGCTCAACACTCACTCACTTTCTGTCCGGTATTGGTATGTTCTTTACAGACAGACAATTATTTATATATTGTTAAGGAATATTTTAACGATAATCTAAATATAAAAATTTCTTATTATCATATGTCAATCATTAATAAGAATATTTTATACTCATTTACGTTAAGCTGTAAATCTAGGATTGCCGTGTTTTTTTAATGTCACAAAATACAAGTATTTTTTTAATTCGTATGTTCTTCTGAATTAATAAATTCAACCAAATTAATTGTATCAATTTAAATTGACTGTTCCTAAGTAACATTTTTGGATAGCAGGTGAGAATTCCCCGGATCGAAGAGAGGCGAGCGGCTGGTTATCCGGAGTCCTGGAAGGGCTGATCTCAGACAAACACCATTTCAGATCCGGTTTAAAACTTATTTATTATCCATTCAAGATGCAGTGGTTTAATATTACACAAATATATAAATCTTAACACATAAAATTGATTCTACATTTACATTTACTTAGCAACTGAATTTACTTTAAGTTTTAATACAAATGGCACAACGAATTTAAATTAAATCCAATGCAAATCAAAACACAAAAACAAACAAACAGTTCACATCGTCACATCACCTTCGTCGCGACGAGACCTCGTTCGTCCGACTCGGCAGCTCGTCATCGACTGTCTACAAAAATTCAAAAAAACTCCGTGCAAAGTTGGAGCTACCCTTTTCCGTAAAAATGGACTCGTCCAGCGGCCGAAGCCCGGGGGCTTCTTAAACGCCTGGCAACAAGAAGAGCGTATTCTGCGAATTATTGCTCTTTGCCGCAGGCCGATTTCAGTTCGGGACACTAATGACACTTATACTTAAGAAAAACCAGGGTGTGTCAAACCCCCATACTTCTAGTGTCCATGAACTGAGTTCGGACAGCGTAGCAATAATCACACAAAAACAAGATACAATATACAATAAAGAACACAAAAAAATCAAGTCTTAAAAACACACGCGTGGCAGCGCGTCGGTCGTCACACACGAGGCCACAACACAGGTCATGTCGCGATCGGCATCACAACGGGCGGTGGTGCAAATTTTCCTACGCCAACAGGCGTCCTGTTCCTATCCCAGGAAGGCATCCGCAGCGTCCTCGCTCGGCGGGGCAGGTGTGTCGGCAGCATCTCCTCTTCACAGGCAGACGGCCTCATCTTCTCCCGAGAAGGCATCCGCAGCGTCCTCGCTCGGCGGGGCAGGTGTGTCGGCAGCATCTCCTCTTCACAGGCAGACGGCCTCATCTTCTCCCGAGAAGGCATCCGCAGCGTCCTCGCTCGGCGGGGCAGGTGTGTCGGCAGCATCTCCTCTTCACAGGCAGACGGCCTCATCTTCTCCCGAGAAGGCATCCGCAGCGTCCTCGCTCGGCGGGGCAGGTGTGTCGGCAGCATCTCCTCTTCACAGGCAGACGGCCTCATCTTCTCCCGAGAAGGCATCCGCAGCATCCTCGCTCGGCAGGGCAGGTGTGTCGGCGGCATCTCCTCTTCACAGGCAGACGGCCTCATCTTCTCCCGAGAAGGCATCCGCAGCGTCCTCGCTCGGCAGGGCAGGTTTATTAGCGTCTTCTCGTCTTAACAGGCAGCTTGGCAGGCAAAACGGCCTCCCGGGTCGCAAATCTACCAGCCACAGTAGGCCTCACTCGTTGAAGACAAAACAGGCACAGCAGGCCTCACAGGTTGCAAATATAACAGGCACAGCGGGCCTCACGGATTGCAAACAAACAGCCACAGTAGGCGTCACTCGTTGACAACAAAACAGACACAGCAGGCCTCACAGGCTGCAACTCTAACAGGCACAGCGGGCCTCACGGATTGCAAACAAACAGCCACAGTAGGCCTCACTGGTTGAAAACACAACAGGCCCAGCAGGCCTCCTAGGTCAGCACGAACGACGTCAAGAGCGGCCAGTCGAGAAATAGGGCTTCGTGAAAAGTAACAGAGGCCAGGCACCTTTCACCGACGACTCCCGCCAGTTTCGCCTTTGAAGCTGGGGTTTCGTAGTAAGACGCCGGGAAGCTGACTGGTTGTCTGGTCCCGATCTTGAAGTCCACCTTCAGGGCAGGGTCCGGATTCTTAGTGTGCGTTTGGCGATTTGAAATTCTTGAAGTTACGTTAAAATTCGGTTGGGCGCCATGAACCACAGTTCAAAGCCACTGCATCTTCAGAGCATGAGTCGTCAGGGGGTGAATCCTGAGGTGTCACAAACCGTCAATGGCCACTAAGTTGGGCGACAAAATGAGAATTCCCCGGATCGAAGAGAGGCGAGCGGCTGGTTATCCGGAGTCCTGGAAGGGCTGATCTCAGACAAACACCATTTCAGATCCGGTTTAAAACTTATTTATTATCCATTCAAGATGCAGTGGTTTAATATTACACAAATATATAAATCTTAACACATAAAATTGATTCTACATTTACATTTACTTAGCAACTGAATTTACTTTAAGTTTTAATACAAATGGCACAACGAATTTAAATTAAATCCAATGCAAATCAAAACACAAAAACAAACAAACAGTTCACATCGTCACATCACCTTCGTCGCGACGAGACCTCGTTCGTCCGACTCGGCAGCTCGTCATCGACTGTCTACAAAAATTCAAAAAAACTCCGTGCAAAGTTGGAGCTACCCTTTTCCGTAAAAATGGACTCGTCCAGCGGCCGAAGCCCGGGGGCTTCTTAAACGCCTGGCAACAAGAAAGAGCGTATTCTGCGAATTATTGCTCTTTGCCGCAGGCCGATTTCAGTTCGGGACACTAATGACACTTATACTTAAGAAAAACCAGGGTGTGTCACAGGATTAACAGATCGTGACCAAACTTTTAATATTTCCATAGTTGATTATTATCATAATATTCATGTTTTATTTTTGAGGCTTAACGATCCTGAAACAGCGCAATATATTATTTAATAATTGCAGTCGTGCGAAATCTATTAACAATCAATTATTTTAATATATCGCCTAGTGTCATCTTCTAAAGCGGCATCTGACAGTTATACTATTTTGATCTTGGCAAAGGTAAATGCATTCATTGCATTCCGGTCTCCATGCATTATTATTCGTGACATTGTTTCTGCTGCGCACGCCCTATTACTAACTGTCAAAAACACTTTTATATTTCGTGTTGGTCTATTTACTCAAGAGTATTCAATTCACTTCGCAAGAAAAGATTAATATGTATGCATTAATTATTGTAGTTACCTAAATTATATTACAAACCGCAAATCTAATGTTCCCATTAATTTGATCTTGCATTGTGCGCATCAACAAAAATCATTTTAGGTATTTTACCATCACGCTGTTGAATTATAAATTTCTTTATATAAATTCACTCTGAATTGACTTTTGTTGATTGCTGCTTAGAGTGCATTATGTATAAACCAAGAATTATATCATTTCAATGTGGAGCATCTTGGCAAAAATTGTTTTGCGAAAACTGGCTGTTATTCAGTCGCTCATTTTATCTATCGTCTTCGGAATCTTACCTTAAGCATAAATGTATAGGGCTAGGAAAGAACTATTTCTACTAAGGATCAGAACGGTGGGAGGGAATATGAACATCGCATATATTAGTTCCATTAAACACCAATTCATAAATCGATTGGAAAATCAATTTCTGAAAGTGTCCGAACGGGGATTAGAAGCCGTGACACCGCAACCCGAATAGAACGAACGCCCAAGAGCGATCAAAACCGGACCGACGAAAATTGTTTATAAGATCCAATGTGCTTATTTTAAATCATGGTTATTTATTAGCACTGGTTTAATGTAATTCCAATTTCAATTTATCTATATATATATATATATACAAATGAATGTTTGTTATCCCGTATGCGTTCGTATCCCAGTCATCCCATTGCGATTAATCTTTGGTGAGTTGTTGTGCGCACACCCACGAAGGTTTCTAAAAAAATGTAACCTCTAAAAAAACCTAAAAAAAGGTTAAATAGGTACAATTAGCGATATTTCAGTTCGTGTGCTACATTACAAGTGGTGTTACAATAGAGAATTTCAAAGAGAAGATGTACTGTTGACGCTTACCAATGATTTCGGCAGATATGTCAGTCGAAAAGTCTAAAGGGCAAATCCATGCTTCTTACATGGAAGACTGTATGTGGCCTGCTGGTGCGTCGGAAAACCTTTCTGATTTAATATTTGAGTGACATTGCAACGCATGCCGGGTAAGCGCTAGTTCCCAATAACTATCCTTACTATGTTATTGATTCTCAATTCAGGCGATCCGTTTTAACATAGATCGTATTTTTGTAACGATTTTGTCATTACAAGTTTAAGCGCATAAAACTGAATTAAGTTATGGCACGTTGATTGAACATTTTGAAACTCGCTTCATATGGGGTCATTGAAATAAGCTTTAGATATCTCCTCTACGACAATACATCAATTGCCAAAACTGGTTCCCATAGTTTAGTATTGAATTTGCATTTCGCTGACACATAATTATTTATATTCAATAGTGAAGTAAAAGATTTATTCCCACATTTCTAAATACTAACTGACCGGTTTTCGTAGACGAATCAGTACAAAAAAGGAGAATTCTTTTTCACAGGCTATGGATGCCGTGACCATTTTTCTTTTATTATACGATATCGGTGTTACTTAAAATTCAAGAAACTACATTATATATATCTAATCTATTATTAATTTGACAATGAATGAACTTAAATGTAAATGGAATTTACACAACTTTAAAAGGATGAAATAGTGACAAGCTCAATAAATCAAAAACGGATCAAGTCTTTGATACAATTTTGGTTATTTATTATAAATATAATGTATTCGAATCTATTTATTAGAAGAATATTTCAAATTTTAAGCATAATCATATAATATGTGGAGTAGCGAAAAAGCAGAAATCTTATCGTAGATAATGTAAAATGATACATTTTGACAAACTTGATCATAGTTGTATGTATTTCCAGTTTCAAGTACCTACGTATGTACACCATTTTACGTTTTATTCTTTATTTTTTTTTTAATATCATGTGGTTACCATAGTTATAGGAATCGAGGTAGACTTAAATTTCCAGACAAACATCACTGTATTTGCTAGACGAGAGTGGATACCGTCTCAATTTTACCCACTCGTGCAGCCGAAATCAATTAGCATAATTATTTTTATCCACATATTTAAATTTGTTGTTTGAACCGCGTCCGTATTTTAACATATTTTATTTAGATACTGGAGTCTGTGAATGGACTATTACTTTATCTGGTTTTATCACGAGCTCACCAATGATAAGCTCAGCTTTCAAAAAAATGAATCTATCGTTTTAAAAGAAGTTAAAATTGAATCTAAAAATAATATCGTTTTAAGCATTTTTTTACCCCTCATATTTTGATTTTTTTTTGTTGTAAATTAGTTTATCAACATTCATTGCCATTGCCAGGTGATATCAAACAACGGCTCTGAGCTTAAATCCAGGTCAGCAAATAATTACTTATGCAGAATAATAACCTGTTTAACACTATTTACAAATTCACTGTAATAATTTTGCCGAATTAACATATTTTATAGAGTAATCGTATGACCAAATCTGACCCAGAAGTTAAGAATGGATTTTATTGTTGAATTTTCAAAAAAATCTTAAAATAAAGTTTATAACTAATTCACGACATATTTGGGGTCAAGTATGTTTTAAAAAGTTTCATTCTACTATGAAATATGAAAACTTTAAGCAATAGTATTTTATTAAAATTACACAATAATCGATAGTTAATGTCGAAGTTATACTAACAGAACGTATTAAGTCAGTTTTTGATGATTTTCTGTTTTAAGTGTCAAAATGTATGCAATTTATAGTATCTTGTAAAGTGCATGAAGTCGTAGGATATAATAATGGCCTTGAAATAAAACATTATTAATTTATATTGTTGTTTTTTTTATTCTGGCCAAAAGCATGATATTACTATATATATCATCGAAAAAAGATTATACTTTATGCTTTGAAAATAGTTTCTCAGAATTTGTTTATATGACTTAATGCCTTCTGTCAGTATGCCCTCGATATCGTAATTAGTATAATTATTAACAGTAAGGACATGTGACTCTTTAATAAAATATGTAAAAAAATGAGAGATGAATTTTAACACATAGTACAACCAACGTAATCTTAATTTAGTGATCATATTCATAAGTTGCAAATTTATGACACAGGTATGCCCTTGAAATGTATGTAAACCATGTTCGGTGCGTCTCTAAATATTAGTAGATTATGTATTCAATTATGGAATACATACCTATATTATTCTAACAGTCTCATTACCTGTTCAAATATGCACTTAAATTTTAGCATACATCGGCTGATAAAACTTTCAATAGTCCGGAATGGTAGTATTGTATTACTGTGCAAATTAATTTTTCGAGGACATTTAAAAATTAATTGCCTTGCGTAGGTGTCCCACTGTCGAGGGCGGACGCACATAACCGACACAAAAAGAACTTAAATCTAGGATTAAAAATATTAGAAAAGATTTTCTGCCCACTCTTCTCATGACTGATGACTTTTCTAAGAACTCATATCAATAGCTGTAAAAGCAATTTAAGTGCCTACAATAAAATATCAGTTATTGGTCATGTTTAATGACATTGTAGCGGTGTAATTGTATTGCTGGATTTTATTGGTCTGCCACTGAATAGCCATAAAAAGACATATAATTGTATTTACTTTTAAAAGTTTGATAACTTGACCGCAAACTGGGAGTACATGCAATAAATCTACCAGCACTTTTTCATAAACTTCATTGCAACAAAATAGACATTAAGAATTAAAAGTAAAAATTATGTGTCGTACACAATCAACATTTATTAAAAGGACCGTTATCGTTCAACTAGTGATTAATTCAGTTGTAAATAATCACTAGAAATTTTTCTATCTGTGCAAAGGATGAAGAATAAGTAAAATATAGACTTTATTTTTTCATTCTATATTTGTAAATATATAAGATATTTATTTCCACAGAAATAAGTATTCTTTTTTTCTTGATATGGATTTGAATATCTCAATTGATGGAGAAATTCATACGAGTTGGTTTTTATTATCAACTGTTCCGGCAAACCGGCATGTCGATAGCGTGCGAGAACAAATCAGTAGGTGACACACCCGTGGGCTTGGCGGCTAAAGGGGTAACTATTTTTTACGAAAATATTAATGAATTATTATTGAATTTGACCTCTATAATTTATTATGGTTTCTACAAATACATTACAAATGTGATATAACGTTATTGCTACATAGTATTATGTCATTCACAATAAAACTTGTAGGCGTAATGTGTCATAATTTATTCAAAGAATTGTAAATTTGGATTATTGAGATTTTGTACACTTCCATGTATTTTAATACATGGAAGTGTACAAAATCTCAATAATCCAAATTTAATATTGAAATTCCATCAAGCACCCTCAGTCGATGTCTTAAATTATATCAAAGAATTGTATTTCCAATATTGGAATAGCATATTGAATTTACCAATCAAAAATTATGCGAAATTTTAAAATTAATTATCTTATTATAATATAAAATTAACTATCGACTCAATTTTATTTACGTAATTTTGCGCACTTCTTACGGTTTATTTTACTATGTTTACGTTACATTGTTTTTGACCTTTGGCTTGATTTATATCTGTTTTTCTAGAGCAATCGGGTGACTAACCGTTTAAAAATACTTCTTGCTTTTAACTTCACACCGGTAAACACATAATTGGTATTTTGTTGTCAGAATGACAAAACCGGGAAAATGTAAATATCTTTTTAACGCCATTTTTTAAAAATCATGTCCGCTCCTAATGTGGAGCATATAAACTCCTAATTGATGTATTTTATCCGAAGTAGTTCTACAAGAACCACTTGTTATTTAGTCTCTTTTGTTCCTTTCTTAGTCCCATATTTCCTTCCTTTTACATGATCTGACAATAGGTTTAGCTTTTGACATCCAAGCTCTGGTTAAAATAGCTTATATTGAAATGCCCCGTTAGGAGTCAATTTGCTCCACACGGGAGCGTACATGGATAATAAAGAGGGGGTTAATTAATTACTAACAGTTAGTTAAAACACTTCAAAAATTTAAGAATTCTACAGTAAAATGGTTTAAAAATGTTACCGATACTAATTTTGCATTTTTTTTCAATTTTCAAACAATTTCTAAACGCTTGAAGAAGTAAAAAGTGTTGAAAAATAGCTAATGCTTTTCAAATAATACCGAGCTCTAAAAAAAGAATATTTTTTATTAAAAACAAAGTTCAATGGTACCTGTATATTCAATCAATATAAATTTGAATTCAAAATGTCAATGGATCATTTGTCTCAATTAATTGTAAAAATAGTAAACGTGCATGCAAGTGCAGCAAATAAATTTAAAATAAGTGATGATGTAATGACTCCATTACTAAATTTCTCATAAACGAAAGAAAATATGTCATAGACAAAGGAAGTTCAATAAACTGCAGACCGTAAGCGATGTCATTTTTTTCATTTCACTGTGCAGATATCTACCAGAATATATATCACCTAATTATAGTTTGAATTTATATAGAGTTTTCCTTTAGAATTTTAAGTAGCTATTTAGTTAGATTATTATAGTGTTTATTCTATAAGATAATGAATGACGGGATATGAAATTTAAAATACATTAGATTAAAATAGAAGGTGATTTTAAGCACCAAAATTAAGTTATTAAAGCAACGGTTGTCAACCTTTTTTGCTTCATCCCCATTTCACCAATGTTTAGAATATTATTCCCCCCCCCCCCCCAATATTATTCTTTCCAAGATAATTCTTTCCAAGATAATCTAACTCTAGATTAAAGGGTGCTTTCCAAAAATGCATATATATATATAACATTGAATTAATATTGAATTAAATTAATATACAGCAGCAACTCCTCACCTGGAATCTAAAATTCACCTCTAGTATTAAACGATGTCTGATTATAAGCCAGTCGCCTGTACAAGTAGATTGATTGTTAGTTCTACACTTGATTTAGTGAAGGTTTATGAAACGCGCTTTGTATTCGATTGAAAGTGTATTAATAATTAATTATAATCTCAGGATAATCATGAAGCCTCAATGTCAAGGCAGAAAGAAGAAATTGTTCTGAATTATCATTTTGTGGTTGAAATTAATAAAAATCTATTTAACATCGACAGTGAGCAATTTGCGATTCTTTGCAATTCCTGCGATAGAACACCAACTGACAGATAATATAGAATTAGATAATGTTGCTGACGATTTTTCTAAGAGCAAAGCAAGGAAAAATAATTTTGTCGTAACGTTTTAATTTTTCTTGCGAATATTTAAAATGTTGTGTCCTAAATTAATTCACAATTTTAATGTACAATATAATAATGGATTGTACATCAATAATCTTTCGTTTTTTTTATATAAATTATGTACATATTTTTTATAGAAACCGCTGCTTTAAAGCTAAGCGATCAGTTTAATAAAAAAATATGCTTCATGCTTGTATCTTTTGAGCATTCGTTTCTCTCACGGTTTTCTATTTATACTCCACTTAATAATCCTGGAACAATAGATTATATAGAAAAGTTTAGCAGCCCTGTTAAAAACGATGAAGATGTTAATAATGTATCAAAAATTTAATTTCGTCTAAGTATCTAATAATTGACACAGTTTTAAATTTCAATTGATGGAAATGTATCATGTTGAGAATTACATTTTTACGATCAGAGTGTCAGGTCATAAAAAAACCTCTTGATGCTATATAAAATATTAAGTCCATGATTATTACTCTTTTAGTGTTGCATAATGCCTTTTCTGACTCTCAATAATAAAAATAATCTTACTGGCAATTAAAAATGATTTAAGTTTTAAAACAATTTTTACGCTCCACTTTGGTATCTATAATAATTAGCGAATATGAATTTATTCGTATTTTAATGATAAGTCTAATTTGTACATAATTATAATTGATATCACCTATGTTTTGAATAAGTCATAAATAAATCATTTTTACTGTTTATAATTATTTACTTGCGTCAAAAAAGGAGCTGTGTAAAAAATATATTTCCCGGAGCACTATTTAAAATATTACCAAGCCATTGTTGGTCAGCAAGACAGGTTCCAAAATATTATTGTAATTTACCAGAAATTCGACAGAAAATTTAAAAAAAAATCACGTTTTAATGTATTTAAAATACGAAATAATGATTATTCTATAGACTAGAAATGGTTTTAACACATTTTTTGTACTAACTCTTCATGTGTATAAAGATTATGACCGGTTTTGCTCAACCGAAGCATTATCAACTGATGACTCGTGAGAAATTGTCTTATATTGTTTTAAATACTATGTATCTTTCTACCAATAATTAACTGTTAACATATTAAAAGACAAAAATAGTATTACAAATACAGATTAATATACCTTGTTAAATAGAGAAATAGCTGCATAATTATAGTTTTTAAAATAAAAGACAATTCGTTTGTAATACTTCCACATGTTTAATGATCATGACCAGTTTTGCTGACGAGCATTTTCGCACAATGCTCCGGTGAATGCAGTCACTGTGAAGTAGATACTGTTCCCAATGTTTATTGATGCCTACCTATAGAACTGAGTGCGTAGACAACGAAAATGCAAAACACGTATATTCACGTATGAGGCACTTACGTGTTTATACGTAGGACGTGTTGAT
Organism: Himalopsyche phryganea; assembly: GCA_022494535.1. NCBI lineage: Eukaryota > Metazoa > Arthropoda > Insecta > Trichoptera > Rhyacophilidae > Himalopsyche > Himalopsyche phryganea. The sequence continues at coordinate 2,153,765 of JAGVSL010000076.1, read as the reverse complement.
ATATCTTTTGCATTTTTGTTGTCTACGCATTCAGTTCTTTGGGTATGCATCAACTATCAGGGAAAATTTAATTTGAAATAGTAGCAATGTCCCAATTTCAAAGAAGATACATATAATTGTTACTTTGTAATTGCGTCATATATCTTTGAAATGCTCTCCTGTAAAATCTCACGCTTGCTGATACAGGATTATACGTAGGGAGTGCCGATATTATTACCTACCCTACAAAATAAACAAGGCGTTCCCTTAAAATTTCAGGATTTGCGAAGTGTTCCATCGTTGGAAAACTTCAGGAAGCCCAATTGTAGAATAATGTCACTTCCTCTTCCTCTCCAAACACAGAATATTTACCAATATTGTGTGCACTGGCGCATTCCTCGTCTGCCATCTTTCATGACACAAGTACTGTGTAAATAAAAATTAACAATTATTATTTATTTACGTTGGCAAAAAAACTGGAAGCATGTTTGCCAAATTTACATTTCTGTTTAATTATCACGTCAATATTTTCTACTTGTTAAGAATAAATTAAGCGACATTTTTAGCCTAACTGTTTTTTAATGGGTAACACGGCGGCTGCATCTATAATTAAAAAAAAATACTAAACAGCACAATGGTTTACATATTAATTTACCAAGAAGCCAGTTTGATACAATGCACTACCAAAAGAGTTGGAGAAATCATAATTTTCCATTGAGTATCTTTTGAGTGAGGAACTTTATAATGAATGCGGTCCGTGGTGCAGTGGCCAACATCGTTGATTTTGATTACGGATTCAAATCCCGGTACAGACCGATTCACAAATTGATTTTTCTTTCGATTTATGGATTTCTGTTCGTAGCTGTGAATGTTTGTGATGACTGGAATTCCCACCCACCAATACGATCCTAAAAACGCGGCCTAAAGAGAGCTATTAGCTAACCACTATATAATATTAGCCCTATTCTTCTATCGCAGGAAAACGTCTGTTGAGATACCTAAATTGGAATATCATATGCTCAACATTGGGAGCAGGCATGGTAAAAAAATCCTTACATTTGGTCGAAAACGATCAATCGAGGAAAAATATGCCACCAATTTTGTTAAACGATCAACGTGAGATAACTATTCATTGGGAAAAAGGTCGCTTTGTCGTATTTTATACGAAAATAATTTTGGTTTCCGTACATCTTAACTGGAACGCTCGATATTTTTTTAAATATCGGCTATTTATCAACTATTTTTCTTAAATTTTTGACAGTGATAATTATAAAATATTTTAAATTTGGATCGTAACTATTGATTTTTTACGAAATGCCACGCTACTCTTCGCGGATTTCACGAACGTACGCTGGATACCGGAACACATTTACTTGTTAGAACTCCAATATAATAGGATAAGAATAACAAAGTACAAATCTGTATGCGAAAGGAAAAGATAGTTAATTCGAGTTAATTGAAAAAATGAGTTAAATATTCTAAAATAACTACAATAGATACCGATGGCCTAATGTTATAATCCCGTTAATTTGTATATTAAACTTTTTTTCTTCTAAGTATTAAATGGACAGTGTGTTAGAGTACTAGTAAATCATTAAAAAGTTTAAATACTTTGTATTATTTTAAATAAACGAGATATGGTTTACAAAGTCATTTTCGTCAAAATATCAGACACGGGTTTATAACATTAGGCCATCGATACATGCATATAAAAGAAAAGGACGAGTCAAATCAATGCCGCTGAATTAGTAAAATTCAAGTTTAAACATCACATTTTTCATCAAATTTTATACAAATACTAATCTTGTTTTAGCTCTCTTGGAATGTACCAATTTTAGACTAGACGCCCTTTTCCTTTTGCACACAGAAATAACAGTACTAGTTCTATCGATGGCGTGAAGTCGAAATAGCTATCAACTAACAAATATAATTTTGTATAACTGAATTTTTCTCTGTTATTTTCATCCAATTTCATTTGTTTAACACCACCGAATTATATTCAACTCGTTTGGAAGTAGGAGAAAACTGTATTCACTAATTTGCACGATCCATAGAGCCAAACGAATGCTTTTGCATGGCCTACTGGCGCTGTTGCGAACCCTTGCTGTTTTGTCGTCATGCCATATTTAGGTAATTTATTTTCAGATACGAATCTTTACAGTTATCCGATTTTATCTTTTCACAGTTACAATGAATTATAGCACAACATAATTGAATTACGAATCGTTTTCAGAGTTGTAATTAAATTCTGTTTTCACTAACAACCTAATCCCATAAATTATATTCTCACAGATAACAGTCAAACGATTTGATAATTAAACGTGTACCATTATTATTACTGACTGCATCGTATATCTCGATTTCGCACAGCTATGTATGGATAAGAGCAACATCATGGCTGACATTGTAATCGAAAATGACATTCCACCCGCGTAATAAATCTATACTATCTGCTACAGATATGCAATCGATTCCTCGAATTTATAAACAAAGATAATGCAGTAGGTGTGATCAAATCTAAAGCAATTGCTTTATTATCACATTGTTATGTTTGTCTTATGTACTCCCACGTCAATTATCAAAATATATTGAATTACGATACAGATTCCGCTCATCGTCTTACCGCCATTTTAGTGATGCACGATTCTTTTTTTAATGTTAGGCAAATTAAAAGTTCTGATTTGCGTGGTGATGACTTGCAAGAAAACAATTGAAAATCAAACCAGATCGAGTGCAGTATCAAATATTCCTCCAGAATTGTATACTTACATCGTGTAGTTGATGGGTTACCGGTTATCGCCATACCTGGGTGTGCAGTCAAGGGTTCGAATCGCCGAATTCACACTTTTATACATCGATTTGTGGATTTGCGTACAAATGCATGATTGTTTTCATTCTTGCTAAAAGTGTTAATGATGTATTATACTAGAGGAGATATGCATTTTATTATTTTAAATTTAACAGTTCCATAATCAGCTACTTCAATAACTCTCCAATTTGCATTACGTGTATATTTGCACGACGGAACTTCAACTGTAGTGTGTGGGATCAACTTTAGCGAGATTTCTGACACTATGTTGGCAACAAGCATTTTGATATCGGGTTCAATGTTTGTGGTTGCTATCCTCAGTACAGCACTAAAATCATCATTGTTCAAGCGGCTTCTGTGTTGGGACTTGTAGTTTTAATAAGGAAAACTTGCTTACTGAAAAGATGCTTACGAAAAGACTTGGACAAAGCGCAGCCTTCTTACGTAGGGTGGGAAACTGCTCTTCGGGAAGACATTCGTAAAAATTCTGCAAATCTAGTTTCCAAAATGAATCGGCCTCATTGATGGAAAAAAAAATAGACTGCACCTGCGTCATAGATAGTGTGACACATTGTAAAAAAAAATGAAGTTCAGTCGCAAATATTTACCTGTGAAAATATAATCGTATTAAATAATAAAAATTGCATTATGTTTTCTGTCAGTGATGATTCAGATTATATTCATTTGGTACTGCATAATTTATTCGCATAATCTTAAATATTTAATGAAAAATTTGGTGATGAAGAATGGCACACAACAAATGCCATCTTGGGCTGCGGTTTGTGCATCCCTGCTTTATATCTTTACCGTCTATGAATAGAGAGAGAGCTTGGGATATTAGTTTACAACAGAATCCATGACTCCACGTCCAGAGGAAATTTTATATATGAAGACTTTCTGTGCTTTACTAAAATTCATTAGTATCAGCATGATTTCGAATATGTATGGCAAAAACAGTTACAATAAAACCATAAATCATTATTTGTATTTTTTCGATTACTCTTGGGAATGAAGTTTGCAATTTTGATTGATTATTAAGTACTAATAAAAGCGCGATAATTTCTCAGAAAATTATTATACTATGTTATACATTATATCATGGCTTTACGAAGACTATTTTATTGTTGTTTAAAAACGTTCTGGTTCAAAGTCGTGGGTGCACGATTTTCTACAGCTTAGCCGTTTAGTTTTTTTTTTGGTTAGTATGACAAATTTGATTTAATGTCAGGTGAATTTAATGCTGATTTGTAATGTTCGAAGAATGCTGTTTTTTGGTGTCACGACTGCAGTCAGTTGGAAAGATACAGTTGCGAATCGACGTCATCAACAGCTCCATGCTGTTCCAAGTCCTAGCCTTTTTATAGATCCACATAGACATTCAATAGACTTCCATTATTTTTTTGAAGTCCCAACAAAACTGAGCCATTCTTAAAATATGTAACTTCTCTAATCGTTTTAAAATTTGATTTACAAATATGGTTGTTACTTATTACCGATGATGAAGTGATTAAACTAGTGCCGTAAAATAGTTCGTACCATTTAATTTCACACAGTTCAATAAAGGCAATAAATTATCCCATAATCACTTCGGAATCGATCTAACTAATCGCTTGTCACGATTTTTTACGCCCAGTTTACCATTTATAAATATACCCATTTAATTATTCGATCAAAACAACAGCGACATAGGGCGAGAGTTCCTAGAGTCAGCCGTCACCAGCGGCCTTTTGAGCTTAAAACTTACATAATAGTGGATGCAAAAAAAAAACAGATTTTTTAGATTCGTGTAGGTAGTCTCACCACTTGCCAATGTATATATGCACTATAATGACCTATATGAAGCAATACGCAATTGAAAAACCACATTTTTACTTCGCAAGTTTCGACAAATTCGTATTGTATGGGGTCGCTAACAAAATATACTTTATATTGCCATGCTTTGCATGATTATGTTTTTTATTGTTCTGCTGTCTACTCTCCATAATTTCGTCCGCGATATTCATGACGCTTCATAGCGATGGCCGAACACTGGATTTTGGGGGCCAACCACTAGGAGAATTGTCATTTTTTGTAAACTTCTATTATTTTATGCTTGGTACAATATTAACTATTTTATTTTTAATTGGTTACATTACGTAATCTCTGTTTAATGGTATAGAAGCGAAAAAAATATATATTTATCATTCATTGACTCGAAATCCCGTTTGAAAGTACACCTGTCGCCTAACTGGCCGACCACCGTCGAAATGATCCTAGTTTTCTATATTAAAGTGTTTCAAAAATATTGGTTATAAAATAATATTGATGAAAATTGTTTGAAGAGCCAGAGCAAGCTACAGCTCCATTTTTCCTTAATTTCTTCCACAAATCAATTCTTTAAAATAAGTCGTACAATGAATGATTAGTAACCTTTTATCAAAGGATTAGGGATGGGTTGCTTCTACACCCTTCTCTGTGAACCGGCATGTTCTTTCAGCTGTCGGCTCCAAGAAATCAGTGGTTATTTTTCTCACAGTCCACCACCAGCGACGCGTTTCCCAGAGTTTCTTTCCACTCACACAGTATAAAATACGAGTCATGAATGATGGTGTTAATGCCGCTTTTATAAAAAAAAACGAACAACGCCAGCGACCGTGGCTTACATTCATCTCGTTTGTTGGTTGTTGGATGCCGTGTATCTTGGCTTTAAATGTTCTATCCTTCGGACTCATCGTAGACATTGCGTTTTAACAAACTTATTGTTAGTAATTTTGTTTTAAATACAAGGCATGATAAAATAATCGATTGGCAATAAGTGGCCGGAAGGTATAACAATTTATATTGTGTGTTTTCGTCAATTTGACAGTCGTAAAGTATAGGTAGAATGTCAGCAGTCTTCAGTCGATAACATGACCGTCACCAATTGAATACATTTATTTAAAATTAGTTGACGTCTTTACAAAGATCTATTCCATTATATATTTGAATCGCTAATACTAAATTAGTCTATGACATAAGGACAAAAGTTTTAGCTTTATTCTTGGTTTCAATATGTAAATACATCAATACACACGATCCCTTTTTTGCACTGGGGATACCTTCCAAAGTTTACCATGTAAAAAAAAGATAAGATGTCCTTACAAAAATAGTAGATAAGTTTCATAACTTGAAATCATTTATAAATACTTGAACACAGAAATAAATCGAATTTATTTATTATTTATGTGTACACATAAATATTTTCATAACTTACATAAGATATACATAAAAAAGTAATAAATTTACATAGTTTTTCATTTAAATTAAATTTAACACAGTTTTTCGCTGGTGAAAAATCACTCTCATCGCTGGAAATATTTAATGGAGAGACATCTTTAGGAGTATCTTGAATAATATTATCTACTTGTGTTTGTTTTATTGGTTTTGAATATGAATTCAGTTATCATTCGCTGTGATTTTATTTTTGTTAGTTCCTTGTATGATCCTTGATAAAGTGCCGTAATCATTTTTAAATCACGTTAAAATTGCACACCTCGTTCGAAATTGCTAGAAAATGATTTCCAAGTTTATTGACTAGTTGAAGGCTTTCTAGAATTGAACTTTCAGTTTGTTGTACCATTTCTTCACCATCACTACTATTAACTAACGTGGAATCGTCTACATTATTATCAGAAACAATCTCTAGTATTTGTTATTCATTAAGCACCTTTTTAAATTTGCTTCGAAACTGTCCAAAAAAAAAAACGTGCCAGATGATCGAGTGTATTTCCTATTATTTTGTCCAACTGGGCAAGTTTTAAAATGGCTGCGCGCATTTAATCATTTTAAACCAACGTTGATACAGATAAAAACTCTGTTCATTTAAGTTACTTAACATCGTAACTATGAAATGAAACATCTTCCAAATAAATTGTATACAGTGGAACCCCGATCTACCTTTCTCGCATAATCGTTTTCCCGGTGGATCGTCCATTTTTTAGTCCCGTCAAACACCCATAATAACAATGTTAAATAAAATGTTAAAAATCCTGCATTAACCATTCCCCGATTTATCAATTTCCCCGATCTATATTCTAAATATTTTGGTGCAGTATCTGCAGGTCGGTCAGCGTTCAGTCTTGTCTCGCATCTGGTATCACGATTTTTTCTAACTTGCAACTAAAATGTCACTCGTGAAGAAAACTACAACTCTTGCTGTGAAACACTAGAGACGACGGAAAAAATCATTTTTATATTCCAAAGATATAGGTTAATCTGTTTTTAGATGAGTACGCGAATTTAAGGGATATTTTTTAAAACTGAAGTGCCAAACAGCAAAGAGGAAACTTAAAGACTTATAAAAAAATTGTGTTTTATAATAAAAAAGTCTTCTACAAATTTAACGTTTCCTTATTTTTATTATTTGAAGCTTTCTCGCTTTCATCATTTCCCGCATTTATCATTTTTTTAAGCGGTCCCTTGGATAACGTAGTATCGGGATTTCACTGTACTCATTTATTTTTACCGCCAGTGCCATAATATAAAATCTTTTTAGTTGTATATAAAAATATATGCACATGGGTTTTAAATTTACTTGCTTGATTTTTCGGCTTAATAAAATTTTATGCATTTGCGATAAATTGATGATTATCATGCCTCAATAAAATTAATAAATATTACTTTATTTAACACAGCGCTGTTGATTATTATTTATGTAATAATGAATGGAGTGTAATGTTTTTAATTTTATTGACAGTTTCATAACAGCTTTCTGAAATAACTTATTATTTATTCAATCAATTCCCCCAACTTATGCAAAGTATAATGAAATAAAATTTTAACACTTATTTTTAATTTGGTGTGCAGCAAATCGTCGTCTTGGGTAAACAATGTTCTATCTGCGAAAACTAAAACTGTTCAGGAGAAGCAATTTTACATTTTAGAAAATGTAACATTTTGAATGGAATACACTTATGCATTCACATACGTGAATGAAAGAGAATACCACTTTTGAGACTGGATTTCCTACACGCGGTATTTCTTATTATATATTCAGATTGAACCTTGATGCACTGTAACATTTGTATGTTTTTCAGATGGAACATTTTTCTAATTTGAATTTTGATGATTTACGGACAATTGTAAGGTTTTTTTAAATGCAGTTTAAATTTGTAAAAAAACGGCACATGGAACATTGTATACCTGAGACAACGAAATGTGCAATTTTCTATTAAAATATGGTAATTTTTTTGGCTAGTATTAAGATATTTAATTTCATAAAAACATTGACATTCAATTTAATGACAAAGAAACGGTATTTTTAATTAATATTCTTTTTTGCATTTATATATTTATGTATGGAATTCTTCGAAAATATCACGGTAAACGATATGATTGAAAACAGGTTCTTGTAAAAATATATGATTTTAATTAAATATAATATTAGTTAATCTGAGTCAATTTTGAAATAAACTTAATAAACAAAATTGATTCGAGACGCATTATTGAAAAAAAAAAATAACGGTGTGGTAGGTAACTAAGAAGTAAAGTCTCCTACTTGTAAAGTTCAACTTCCAACGTCACCCGTTGTGTGTATGCAGCCGCGTGTCGAGGCAACACAGCTGCTGGACAGAAGATACACCAAATTCTCTTTTCACACGGATTTGAAATAATACGGTCCAAGAAACAGAATCGATATTTCTTTTCACATTGCTGTTTTTACTTTAACACGGTTTTAAACCAAAGAAAAAAAATCATTTATTGCACTGAATTATGTGCACCATGTGCAATTCCAGCGTAATTTAAAAAATATTATGACACATTATGAAGAATCGTTTAAAAAAATTGAAACCCCAGCATCTGATAATCAAATTTTTATTTAAAATCAACGAAACAGAAGATGGAAATTTTATTCAAGATACACTTGTAGATAAATCGCCAATAAAAATCAACAGAAAACGGGCACGTTGATTATCTAGTAGTGATACTGAATGACTAAATAATTATTTTATATGATATATATTCTTAAATAATATAAAATATGAAAAAGAAAACTTTTTTTATTGCGTACTATTAGTTGGAACCTATCTACCATTTCTATATGAACACCTCATATTTTTTTTTGCACTGTAATCTTTGAAACGTATCCCCCGTGAAAAAATAAATTTTGGTGTATGTAAATGTCGAACGCATCATGGTATTCTCGCGGTGACTCCATGGGGCGGCACTCGTTGCGATAGAAACTGTGCTGCTGGCCTGACAAGATTGCGGGACTCCCTCAACACGGTGTTCTCTGTTTATATACAAAACTGAATGGAGATAATAAATTCAAAAAGTCTCGAGCCAATTCATTACTGGACACCGTGTACTCGCAGCTAAGCTCTGCTAGCTTGTCGGTTAATGGCGTAAATGTAACCGTGGCTCTATAAAGCATTATTCTGAACACATCCTATAGGGTGGTAAGAACAGCGCAAATTGATGTCTACGTGATGTTTAATAACACGACGCTATAGATTCAAATAAAGTGATCATAGTTTCAAATAAAAAAATCACCGACATACAATGAATGACGTGTCCTTGAAACCGCTTTCAAATATGTAATGTAAAATAATGTTTGCAACTCTCAATTAGCAAACGTCAGATCAAATAAAGTGATCATAGTCGCATGTAAAAAAATACCTACATACAATGACGTGTCCTTGAAACCTTTTTTCAAATAATAGTAAAACAATGCAACACTCAATTAGTCTGCATAATCGTGTTTTAAAACAGATATGATCAATTTAAAAAAAGTTAACACGACGGCGTCTGGGTGGTTAGTTGGCCGGAATGTGTCAAACCCAAATGGTGTTTTTTATCCAATAACTAATCTTGTCCTGTTGTCACCGACAGCCATTTTCTACCCACAATATTGTAATAGTTTTCAGAAGTAACATGGCTTTACTGACAATCAGATAAACAATGCGACTTTTTTGGCTTCTTCTGTTTCACTTGTTTTGATTCTTCCCACGCATTTAATAATTCTTTTGCTGGCCGCCCATTTTATGAGAGATGATTAAGATGTTTTTAAATACAGCAAGAAATACTTCGTTAATCTTTCGGAATCTCACAAATGCGAAACACTTTTGTTATGGGTATTTTATCTGGGATTATCGCAAAGTTCAAACGGTTTGACCTGTTAGGCACGAATAAAAAAAAACAGCTGTTTCCGAGCCTGTACAATAATCATTAAATGTATCTATTATCGGCCGACTATGTTTTAAAAATAAATATTTCTTAGTCACCGATTCTCTCTGACAAACCTTTTAGCGAATGCTTATCGCGGCCTTATTTAGTGATAATATTATATAAACAACGCTTGTATATTATTTATTTTACATATTACGTAGTAGCGACACTCCCTACGTATATTCATTTATCTGCAAACATTAGATTTTACAGGAAAGCATTTCAAAGATTCATAACGCTATTGCAAAATAACGACTGCATATATCTTCTTCAAAATTGAGACAGTGCCACAAGTTTAAATTTAATTTTCCCTGTTGTTTAATGCCGACCCATAGAACTGAGTGCGTAGATAATAGAGATCTGCTCGGGCTCGGGCTCCGGGTAACGGTAATTCCCACGGGTAAAGACAATTCAGGCTCAGGCCGGGCCCGGATAAGGAATTTAATTTTTAGAAAAATATTTCGGACTATGTTCGGGTCATGAGCCAGCCATAAGGCAATAATATTCATAACTTAAATAATTTATTTCACGTTTGTTATGAATATTGTCTGAAATATGGAAAAAATAACATATTTTTTATTGTTTAAAAGTATAAATTAATTTCTATATTGAAAAAATTGGGCTTTTTACGGGCTGACAAAAAATAAATTTGGGCTTCGGGTTGGGTTCGGTTTGCAAGCATGAAATTGAGGCTCGGGTCCGCGCCGGGCTCGGACCGGGTAATTTGATAAAATTTCGGCCCGTGCAGATCTCAAGTAGATAACGAAAATCCACTTACGTAATTATAGGTAGGGAGTGTCGATAATATTTTTTTCGAATTCAAAGAATCCCAAACTTGAAATTTCAATAATGCTTGGGATGATGGTTGGGGCGGTTAAGAGTTTATACAATCTAACCCAGTGCTCCGCAACCAGTGTGCCGTGGCAAACCGGAGCGCCGCGAGACGGCCCTAGGTGTGCCGCGGCGCAATGCGTCTAAAATGAGAACAAAGACCGAATTTTAATATAAACAGCTTAACGACCAGGGACTCATATATGAGTCCTACGTCATACATTCCATTCTAAAGTACTGGGTTATAATCGAATTCGATTTTAAATGTCAACGAGAGATGGTGGTATACACATCAACGCATTATTTAACAAAATATTAAAAATATTTTTGCCACACAGTTTTTGTTAAACTACCCCTAGACCTAAATCTTTAAAAAATAAATAAAAGTATTGTATGTTTTAATGCAATTGAGTGTTTAAGTTTTACACGATCTATTCGGAGTAATTTATGAATAATTCGGTGATGAAATTGCACGATAGAGAGAGAGATACTTTTCATGCCATATTATTCTAGAATTAAAGTTAAAAATGCAATTTCGATGAGTAATTGATTGAATTAGTATTCATTTCGCAGAACTCTTATAATACAATGAGGATGAATTTTGTAATAAAGGTAGTTCGGTTACACGCCACATCAGAACTTAAGTTTTTTATATTTAAAAAATATTTGACATTACCGCTTGCAATTGCCAATGGGTTCAATTTTAAATCACCCGGGATAAACTTTGTGACAATTTTTATAAGTCACTCGAGATCAAGATCTCAAACACAAAATTGAAAAAATCTAAGTTCAATATACGTGTACCCAAAACCATCTGATCATTAGGATAAAACTTTTACCTCTACGGTATTCCACAGAGGCCGAGAAGAGTTCTTTAATAATGTAAATAGCTGGAAATAGTTATCAACTATATTAGATACATTATTCCTGGAGAACTAAATTCTTCGATATTAATTGAAATGTTTATATTCCTCAAGTTTCCTTGCTTTATTATAATTACATAAATATATGATGTGTTTCACAGCAATTCTTATCCAATTTTGACCCACATGTTGAAGGAGTCCGCAATCGCTGTTTGGACGACGATATTCATTTTCCCATGCATTTAAATTGATATTTTTAATATTCGTGATATATAAGCCGTCTAGCAATTAGCTGCAGTTAAAATTTAACGAGCTTGTAACTTCGTTGTGGCTAGCTGAAAACATACTAAACGCAATAAATTCTCCAATGAGAACAATGCAAATATGAAATGAGAGACCTTCGACGAGATTCAATCCTTTAGCAAAAGTTTCGCCATGAATACAGAACACAAAATGATAATAATACATAAAGATGTCTGTCACCCGTGTATAGCGTGGTAAAAAGACATACGTGAGAAAATAGTATTCTGCCAAATGAACACAGAAACCTGGAATCGATTTGCAAATAATAGTATTAATCCTCCCGGGGCACTGAATACAAGGGATTTATATTGCTTACTTGCGAAGGTTTTTTGTATTTAATTTATTTTTCTATCATAGAAATGTATTTTATTCGTATGGCTGTTGCAGTTATGTGAAGTAATTAACGATGATGGTGAGATTTCTCTTATTTGCGATGTCTGTTGTCACTACCGGATTACCACAAAGGCACGCTAGAAACTTGGCTAGGGTTCCTGCATCCACGAATACGCTCCGAGTGTGTGAGAAAACCCATATAAAGTGACTAGAGATTGGTGGACCCTTTTTTGCAGGGCTAGAATTCAAAACCCTTTGTTGTAACATTCAGAAAATTTCAATTGAACCGCGGATTAACGTGAAAAATATTATCAATTCGGTTCGTCTGCCATTTTACATAGATAGCTGCAATTGAATCACGTGTCAGGACAAACACAGCACAATTCTTGACATAAACCAAGAGTGAGCAAAAATGATCTATTGGTCAAATAGGTAGTATGCAAAAGAACGACTTTTCTCGGTTTCTATTCATAGTTGATTGCCATAATGTTCGTAAAAGTAAAATGAATGGTTACCTAATTTTATTTCAAAGGCCTAATTCAAACATTCAAATAGGAAATAAGTTTTATAACAATTTTTAGATATGTTGCCCAACTGGCATCTTGATGCCGTTATTATTATATTTACCGCTTTTTCTCTGTCTCGATCCTCAATGTACATTAACAAAAATGGGGATACAGTATAACAAATTCGAAAAAAGTTTTTAAAATTTTTGAACGCATAAATTTCTCAATAACGCCGAGAAGTACTTCTCTAGAAAATCGCCTAATGTTTGTCAAGGATGACTTATATAACAGGTCCGAGCAAACTTTTGAATTGAAGGGCAACACTAAAAATTCCAAATGCACAACGAACCACAAATAAAATACAATTTTTATATAAACATTATTAAAAGGAATTTAAACATTAAAAAATGTGCTATACTCTAATAACAAAAGATTCATGAATTGACCTGTTTGTGGGCCGCGCAAAAATACGTGGCAGGTGGTAGTTTGCACAGTTCTGCTAGTATACATGAATGTCAATTCCTTCAAAACCATCAGTAAAAATTCCTTTAGTCGGCCATCTTTAATTCAGCCATAAATATAGTCATAAATGTATGTACTGTGTATAATAATATTGTTTTGTAACATGATCTGTGATAACACACTTGATAGAGATGTAACCAAAAACCAAATGACAATCGAAGGTTCTTTTCTCGCATGTGAAAACGTTTTTACGAAATACTTTGGTCTTATGCATAGATCGTATATCAAAAACTAAAATTAATTTATTGTATTGTATTAATTCGGGGCCCCTTGGCTGGTCAAGTAGTAAAATATATGGAGATATTAACCAATTAGGCGCCTTTCATTTAATTGTTTTATGACTGTATCTTGCATATATTATGTTATTAGGAAATTTGTATGTTGGAGCAGTGTTTCGTAAATGATGTTCCGAGAAAATTTTAGCTACCATAAAAATTTGTATCGATGAGAGTTAGAAGACTAAATTTTATTGGGGAACGCTACGTTATCAATAATTGACGGAGTAAACTTTAGCCATTAACTTTTAACCGACTCGAAAGGTCGTTGATTGAATTTTTCTCTTAAAAAATAGGTGATTGAACGGTATACTTTTAAAACAACCACTATTTAACGCATGCTGCCCCTGGACCGCAGTTTGCCCAGGTTCCGGTATAGAAAATATTAGTCTATTGTAATCATTGCGTTTTTTTCCCCCTATATGATTCATGTATGTATCATCATTTTCAGCCAGGGTCGATCCACTGTTGGATGAAGGCCTTCCCCAGCTCCCTCCACTCCTCTCGGTTCCTAGCTTTGCGCTACCACGTACTTCCACCTAAATGACAAATTGACAAATTCGTCAATCCAGCGGGTTTTGGGGAACTCCTGAGGTCGCTTAGTAATACATGATTTCCCAATGATAAATATTACATGTCTTATTTTATCTTTACTGCGATTGTCAACTTAGGGTTTATCATTATAGGTTTTTTAATAGCAATACCGATACGGCTATTGCTGCTGGTAAAAGACAAAATGATTACCTCCAAATATATTAAGTATACCACGAAAATATTTGAAAAATCGCAGACTAATGAAACAAACTTAAACAAGAGCGTGGGTAATTTTCCTAGGCCTGATCTATCTGCATAGCCATAGTGTATATATAGTGAAAAGTCTATGTTACCAACATTGCTTATGAAATAAACATACGTATTTTTGTTCACAGCGTATCAAATAGTACAAATTTTCTCACACTCAGTTAGTACCTACCCATTAAAACCTCGTGTGTTATTTTGTTTTATCTACTTGTAAGTCTGTCAAACGTGTACAATAACATTCATTTTACAAACCTATTTGCTCAGGTGTAAAGAGTACAATATCTAGTTTCTACATTTCTAAATAGTTAAAATTCAAATGGTTGACTGTTCAAAAATTTATTCACGTTGGCGCGGCAGCTTCTAAGAAAGAATCCCAAACACAATTTGAATACAGTTTTTCGGTTTAAAGTCGAGGGCAAAGCGTTTTTGTGATAGTGACATCTATTGACGAGTAAAAATTGATAAACGATTTTATTTAAAAAAATGTTGTTAAGCTGATAACATATATGTATTTTCAATTTTTTAAACTAAGGTGTTTTTTTTCGCTTATTCTTCTCAACTGGAACGTCATATAATATTTTGAAAACTCACCCAAACAGAAACTAAAAGATACAGCCTAAAGCAGGGTTTCCCTACCTCTTTTGCTCCCTTCCCCTTTCACCAATATCCAGAATATAATTCTCCCTTCCCAAGATCGTCGACTTATCATGAAATTTAAGTCTTTCTATTTAAACACCTTAGCCGTTACTTATTAAACTAACCACTGTACGAGATTCGTTAATCATTTACGAATTCGATTTAACTATTAATATTTTTTTTTATGGTAATATTAATTACAGTTTTTTGCCACTAATAACTGTGCTGATATACCGTCCTAAAATCTATTGCACTTCTTTCATAACTCAAAACTTTCGACTTATTCACCTTCCGCCACTCTGCCGACGATATGTAAATAATGTTGAAAATCTTTAATAAACGCCAGCATTTCACCCCTAGGGGGAATATCTCCACTGTTTGGGAACCCTGGTCTAAAGCAGTACTACGAAACGGCACACCTAATCACTCATTAATATTACGCGGCACACCATAAGCCGAAATATGTAAATTTCAAAAACAAAGCTTAAAAGCTCATCAAAACCTTTCACCTTTTTAAAGTGATAGAACACTTAACACGCAAAGAATAAAATACAAATTATAGAAAAAAAATGCATATTTAAGGCTCTTGATTTGACAGTTTGTATTAATACATTCGTTCATTACTTGTAATATTTTAACTGGGAAATTTCTCACTCTCACCATCAATGCTTCCTAATTAATACAGCAATGTGTAATTTATACCGTAGGATTTTTGTGTTTTACACACGAGACAACCACCATTTTATTTCTCATCATTGCAGTTCCACTATCGGTGCAAATACTGAAACAATTATTCCATTTAATATCAAAATAGTACAATATTTGTTTCGACGAGTATAATTTAAGCGGAAATCTTAGCCACCGAATGACTTTAATTTTTTCTAATATAAAATACTTGATTTTTTCTCATTTTGGATGCACTGCGCTGCGGCACACCTGGGATCATCTCGCGGTGCATTGGTGTGCCGCGGCACACCGGTTGCGGAGCACTGGCCTAAAGCAACGATCCCTACTATTACCATTTTTCTCAATAAGAGATATGCATGTCACAGAATTTTTTCTTCTTCTGTTATGCTTAATGAAGAATAATATTCTTTGCGGTTTTTTTTAAACCTAATCCGCTTCCAATTGGAGCATATACATTCCTAATGGAAGCATCTCAACAGAAGGTGTTCTACGAGAACTGCTTGCCTATTATGCAGTTCACCTTTTTTAAGAGAATACGGATATAAAGGTGGGACGGGGTTCGTAAAATAATGTTCTATGGTGTAGCTTAAAAATATTTCAAAGCATTATTTGGATAAAACTTAAAAAAAAAATTTTTTTCAATTATAATATTCCTATGGAAATTTTATTACTTGATAATGTATTTAAAACGGAATATTAGAAATATTACGGTACTAGCTCTGCAGATAGAGATCAGAAGGTGTCTGGTTCAATTTCTAGCAAGGTCAACACCAAATTATTATTTTTTTAAGTTGAAATCAATTATCGAATATAATATTTTTGTGTGATGACAATGTTTTTGTTCTTCGAGCTTTATTTAATCTCGATCAACATCAATATGTAGATATGATATGTAAAATTATTTGGCTTAATATAACTTTCATTTATTTTTGGTTTTAATAACACTTGTTATTCGTTATCGTATATCTAATTAACGCACATATTGTGTAAAATTAAAAGGTTTATTATGTATGTGTAATGTTTCCAGTGGATAATTTCGTTGTTCAACTGATTAAAATAAAGCAAATAAATTCACAAATCCTATAAACAAGTGACATATTAAGTTCCATTAACATATAACAACAGTCTATTTAGGTCTAGGCTAACTTCTGAGGTTCGGTCCAGGGACGGATTGGCCCTTGGGGCCTCATTAGAAGTCAAATGTATGCGTGAAAGTTTTCAACGTCGACGAGAATTTTCAGCCGATCATCAGTTTTGATGACATGATTTCATTAGTTAAAAATGCAAGCGATGAACGAAACGGGTCCTGATTGAATACAAAATTGTAGTGTTGGTACAGAAAAATGATGTAACATAGAAGTCCTTGATTTATTTGTTGGTGCATAAGCATATATATAAATTATTAATTGACATATTTTAATTTAAGACATCGACTGAGGTTGCTTGATGGAATTTCAATATCAAATTTGAATTGTTGAGATTTTGTACATTTCCATGTATTGTATCTGTAACGACCCGGGTTTCGCCTTTCGGCATCTTCAGGAATTCGAGCTCACGAGTGAACTCGAGGTCACTAGCCCTGTGTAGTTCTAGCCCTATCCTTTTGTCCCTACTCTCTTCGAAAAAAGGGAGGTTGACCAACTGAGTGACAAGCAGTACTCGTAGAAAACTTATGTTAAGGTACCTCCATTAGGAGTCTATAAATGCTCCACATTGGCAGCGGACATGGTAAAAAAAACTATATCAACTGAAATCTCAATAAAATAGTATGAGAAATTGCTATCCATGATTATTTTTTTTTAGTTTGTATTCACAAGGGTGGAAAGGAAAACAGAATTGTGTTTACTGTGGGTATTTTACACAACTGTTTTATGTCATCAATTCGGCCCTGTCTTATTTAAATGCACAATGACGTAACCGACGTCATTGAGGTAGGGTCTTTACGTTTTTATTGTTTACGTGATGCTAAATTTTATTATATTATTCATATATGGTACCAAAAGGCTCCGGTGATAATTTATGCAAAGCTGTTTACCGCAGAAGATTAATGAGGAATTATGGAGCTTAGTAGTCATTTTTTGTGATGATGATGTTACCTAGGCCTTTGGCAGTAAATTATGTGTGGGACTATGTATTAATGAATTCTTGGTGTGACATATCATTGAGACACAAGGTTGAACGTTCTATGTCGATATTGGTTGGAAATATTATGTAATTGTAATCTACAGAGAGATATATGACAGTTATTCTTAACCGATAAAATGCAGAATATTGGTGCTTCACCGAATTAAAGTCAGTTATTATAATTCTTCTTCTTCTTTTGCCACCTCCGCTCTCTCATAGAAACATACCGTAGCAACCAAAAGGTGTCTCCTAGATTTTCTGGCACGGCTTCTTTTGTTTGCTACACTTTCCAAGATTTGAACTCTTGGCAGGTACGTAGTCAAGGAAAGGCCACCCCTCTGCTAATGGTAATTTATGTTAGCTTAACACATTCACTGCATATAAAATATCTCATGCAATACAGAGCACTTGAAAATTATCGAACTTTCGAACGCCTATAACTTTGTTTAAAAACGAAAATTATTATTAATTTAATCTCCCTAGACTAGACTTTCATTCCCCAGAAAAAATGGCCTTAGCGATGTGTCGTAAGCTTACGATGTCACTCAAGTGCACATTCAAAATATTATTTTCTTATCTTTTGTCGATTCATTTGTTGTTTTGTGTCCGAAATAAATGTTTTTCCAAAAATAATAATTCATTCACTATACGAATTCTGTTAACAAGTGTGTAAATGGGCCTATATACGAGCATATTATGAAATACGTTACATACGATCGATCAACAGGAATTATCGATATAATCAAAAGTGTGCTTAGTCACGTGGATCATATTTGCCAAGTTTTGTAGCCCCGCTGAAATTTTTTCGACCTCATACATGTTAAAAACAAAGTGAACACACCAAGTGTGGTCTGACGCGCGGCTGCTATGTTTGTATGGACACACCAGCTGTGTCGTACATACACGACGTGCTAAATTTGTAAATAATTATTATATATCATGTAATAAATTATTGCATTGTTTTTTAAAGTCAAATTTTTAAATGGACTTATTTCACTTAATTGACGTTGATCTACATCCTTATGTTCTAAGATATAATATTTTTTTAACCTGAAACATAAATCCTTACAATCTCTGACGGATGTACGAAACATGTTAGAAAGACAATACACAGATGGCAAATTTCTAATCCTACTTTCACAGTATTTACATATGAATTGATAATTATAGCTTGACATACTGTTTCAGATGCCCTGACAGGTTAACTCGTAAGATTCCAGGCATTTTGTAAACGATTCGCAGGAAAGCGTTAGCTTAATCGTATCTTTATCAGATGAAGCTTCACGACTAAGCGTTAAGAAGTCTGTTAAGAAGAACCGTTCAATTTCTACATTCATAAATGCAGTGACGTTATGTTTATTTAAATTAGATTCTGTGTTATGTGCAATTTATATGACAAGGTCCGAATCGAAGAGAGGTGAATGTTTGGTTATCAACGTCCGGGAGGTCTGGGATCTCAAGCAAACACCATTTCAAATCCAGTTCATCTTTTATTTAATAAACGAAGATGCAGTGGTTTATTATACAAAATATCAGTAACACATAAAATTGAGTCTACATTTACTTAACACATGAATTTACCTTTAAGTTATAATGCAATTGACACAACAATGAGTTTAAATTTAAATTAAGTCCAATTTCAAAACAAACAAAAACAATTTATAATTACTTCGGCGGAGCAGCTACGCCGACCGCCCTTATCCGGCGAAACCTCTCAGTCGACTCTCCGCAAAAATAAAAATTAAACCTCAACCACTGTAGGTTCCTCCGCTGGTTCTCAATAATAGACTCGTCCAGCAGACGTGCCCCTTCACAGAGTCTGCTTTCTAATTTCAGCTATAGGTCCTCGTCAGTTAGCAACCGATGGCTTTTTAATGGCCATAAACCGGTTCGGCTAGTTAACATTAGTTAGAAATTATTCGGAGCATTGCGATATTAAAAGTGTTCGAATTCCGTTCTTGGATCACTCCAACCTTCCAAGAAACAAATGAATGCTTGCAAAAATATCAGGACGCGTCATATAATTATACTTACCTACATTGAAAATTTATCTTGCTTGTGATTGAATTGATCGAGAAAAAATAAAAATAACCTACGAATGTATCAAAACTCAAATTAAGCACCGGTATTTAAAAAAAACAAATCATACAGATAAAAATACGATTTTTATAAAATTCAATACTGGAATGTGTAAAACTTTAATTGTTCTTTTTTTGTTGAACAAGTTTGGTTTTGGCGTTCTTCACCGCGTTCATGCGTTATTTTTTTTTTTCATATTTGCGGCAAGGGAATTTCCGTTTTATATTGTGGCAACCCTTTTTTTGTATATTTCGAAAATAGAATATCAACATTTTTTTACATATTCAGCTATCTTATTGTTTTTTTTTTTCGTTGTTTCAGGTAAGTTGCACAGCTCTACAATCATCAGCATCAAATTATAAAGAATATAACATATCTATATGCTCAGGTAAGCAGTGAAATAAAAAAAACTGTAACGACTAGACTTGCCAAGCATGTCACGACATGGTCTCCTTATTACAATGGTAACAGACACTTATATATTTTCTAGACTTAAGGCAAGCCCAAGACTGAGCCCAAGCATAGTTAGCATTATATCTACTAGTATAATCGTAACCGTCATAGATGATAGTATTGAAATTTAAATAATGAATGTCTAAAGTAGCCAGTGCGTCGGAACTGTGTGCCCATTGCATAACATTTTATTTATTATTATACACCGTGACTAGGTCATAATAAAATTTCATACCTACATGTGATATGTGATAATAATAAGTGTTCGGCCAGAGTCAATGTGCGACGACGGGGCGGGCGCGGCGCTTAAAACTGAAATGCATAGCATGCTTTTGCAATGTCCGTAGTTAATGCACAGCGACTGGAAGATCGCGCGTCTTGTCTTGAGCGGTTTTGCATTTCAGTTTCAAACGCCGCGCCCGCACCGCCATCGCGCATTGACTCTGGCTGAGCACTAAAGCGTCTACAGAGTTCTCTGGGCTATTATATTATATAAGATACTCAAACCAGGTATATTCTATACTCAGCATTCAAACGGCATTTGTATCATTCATGTTTCGATATGGCGCCTTGGCCCTCCGCCTAGCGGAAACGCTTAGCTTGCTACTATTCCTACCATAGTCTTATCCTTCTTTCTTTACCCTCTTAAAAAAGACATTTTGAGCAACTGAGTGATAAGTAGTTGTCGTAGAAAATATTTGGTGAGATAAGTTCCAGTAGGTGTGCGGTATGCTCCATATTAGTAGCGGATATGTATTAAATATTTTTAACCATGTCCGCTCCCAACGTGGAGCATATGGCCTCCTAATGGAGGTATCTCAACAAAAGTTTTCTATGAGAATTGCTTGTTACTACTCAGTTGGTCAACCTCTCTTTATTTTCAAGGAGAGTAAGGATGGAAGGATAGAGCTAGGACAAGACTAGTGGTTAGGTAATCGTTCTAGCTAGACTCCGTTTTTTGAAAATCGGATGGGTGGAAGGGAGTTTTAGACATCACAAACATTCATGACTATGAAACAAAAATCCATAAATCGATTGAAAGATCAATTTAGGAAACTGTCCGCACCGGGAATAGAGCCCGAGACATCCGTAACCGTACCCAACGACGTTGCCAACTGCGCCACGGACGCCATAGATTACATTATAAATTATGCTCTTCATTAATTTACTCGACATGGCAGTATTCCAAGCCTTACACTGCAGATAATTTTTTGCAACGCCACTGCTCCAATGGTATCTTAGAAAGCTCGTGATTTCTTCAGGCTATCAGGCAGTGCACGATTTTACATGCAAGATTGTTATCAATTAACCTAAGCTATAGCACATTATATTATTGTAAAACGAAAGGACTTGCGAACGGATGATGATTGAAAAATAGCCATGTTTACACTGGAAATAATTGATTTTGTCAGCTTGAATAATTCATTCAACGGTACGCTGTATTTCCATTGAGGTTTATAACCTTTAACATTATTCATTCATTGCTTATTTTAATAGAATTTTACTAGAACAATTCTGAATGTTGAATGAAAATGAGTTTATATATTATTATTACTATTTACAGTTATATCGTAAGATGATCAATTATTCACTAATTACCAGGTGTGTATAGTCGCATAAAAATCTATCAACCCCGACTACAAGGTCACAAATAGATGTACAGGTTTTCCTCCACTTACTCAAAATACTGAAGTCAAAACATTGTTATGTTCGGGCTAGTTTTAGCGGCTTCAATTTCATTTGTGGAAATAAAGCAACTGCAACCAAAGATGGTACGGATACATTTTAACTCATCAGAGCGCGCTTTTCAAATCTTATAATGTAGCCGTCAAACGACAATCACAATATTATCGGAGATTGGTGCTCCGATCCTCTTTTTAATAAATAAAACAGAATATAACGTTATCAACACAATTTTATTATTTTACTTGTAAAAAAGTGCATGAAATAAGTTTATGCCTACAAGAATTGCGTTGAAATTCGTTTCTGACCACAATATTGTTTTACTTCAGGAATATTATTCGCATTAAAAATTAAACCTACAATTTCTATATTTATATAAATAAATATCCAAATGTGTATCTGTCTTCCCATATGTATCAACCGTTGGGAATAGTGCTCCACGACGAAAAATGTTTTTTTTTAATTTTTGGTCGTAAAGGCGAATCTTCGTAAGTCGAGGACTACCTATATTTGCGTAACGCAACTCGTTCACCTCCCTTTTGGACGTAAGTTAAAAAGAGATAGATAGTCATTGGATGCACTTTCAAGCGTGCGGGATTGTTTTGCTACCTCTAGCGAATTGTCGGACTGAACATGACAGCGATTCAAACGCCTTTCCTTTTGGTTTATGTATGCATTCAATAGCTACTATCTAGTACATGGTTTTCATAATATGTAAATGATTGTTTAAAATCAATTATAATTAAGAGGCAAAGTTGACTGATTATTGACGACTCCGGCTCGGCCTTCTATTTATCTGTAATCTAACAGTCCTGTATATTTTTCAACCATGTACACTCAGAATGTAGAGCATCTCAACTAAACTTTAAGTGACCCTAACTTTGTTGGGGAGAGTAAAGGTAGAAGGATGGGACAAGGAAATGATTAGAGATTAAAAATATAACTTACCGCTTCCGCCGTGCTCCGTTTTTAATATCGGATGAGTGCGAGGAAATGTAAATATCTCAGACATCAGTTTGTCTTTTATAATTCGATTATCAACTTATCTAAGTCACCGCAAACGATTAGGACAAAGGCCCAAGAGTCTTGACCATTCAGCTACATGAGCGCCATCTTTCTTGCTAAATACTGCTCATTAAATCGCATCACCCATTTCTCATATTTAACTCGTAAATCATTCCTTGGCCGAGTTTGATATTAATATGAGAATGAAAGGTGACCCAGGTTATGACCAACATAATACACATTTACTTAAAATCTCGTGAAATGTTGCAACAGCGAAAGATTTATGAACACGACCTACGTTGACATTTTTATGATAACAATGTCGTGACATAAATGTCATGACAGAAGAAAGTTTGAGATTGCACCATATGATTTAAAATAATGTGCGGATATTGTTTCAATTGTTGATATTTCAGTTGTTACTGTGGGTAGATTATTGGAAATAAATGGATTATATTAATATGAAGCTTTTTTTATGGTGACATCTATAAATGGGAAAATTGTTACTTGCAATGAACACAATTTGGAGTATTATAATTTTTGGAGTTAGGAATTACATTGAATACTTTTCCACATACCGTCTGCTATATATCAAGGCTTCAAACCGTTGTTCTTTTCGTTTCGGCTTACGTTCCGGTCAAAGTAAAAATATATATACATATCAAATTTGGATTATTGAGATTTTGTACACTTCCATATATTTTGTCACTAACGACCCGGGTTTCGCCTTTCGACATCTTCAGGCATTCGAGCGCACGAATGGACTCGAACTGACAGACAGTAAACAGTGTCTAACGTTTATATAGAAGATACAAATACGACAAATATTATTTACGACGTAAAATATACGTCTGAGATCCACACTGATACCTGAGTTAACATTTCGAGAATCGCCTTAATCCTTATTTTGTAAACAGCACATAAACAGAGTGGCGAATTGCCGCTTTCCAACTACTTTTAGAATTACCAGTGATTTTACAATTATAATAGCATTGTGGGTTTCGACGGGATGCAATTCGCCGAAAGGGTAAATATATACAATCATTCCACATTTAGTGACATCTGTTAGGTGTTTCAACGTATCGGATACAGTAACGGAGAATTTGGAAGGTTCAGCTGTTCGTTTAGAATTGGCAAGGAATTTAACTGGGCTCTATTGATTTCCAAAATTTCTTGATAAAATAATTTATGATCCCCCATGTTTTGATGCAACAATTTAACCCCATCATCCGCATTAAACGTATGGTTCTCCATTAGCAAGTGATTTGCGAATGTCGAAGTTTCTTTTTTTAATCTAAAGGCAGATAAATGTTCTGATACCCTTATACGTAATGTACGTGTAGTTTTACCCACATAGAAATGTTGGCAATCACTGCATTGTAATTTATAAATACCAGTGGACAAAATCTCAATAATCCAAATTTGATATTGAAATTCCATCAAGCACCCTCAGTCGATGTTTTAAATTATATATATATCGGTTCAGTTCCTGCTTTCGTTCCGACAAAAATAATGGTCTTTCCAGTTTTCGGTTCAGCTCCGAGATATTACTTTTTGAATGTTTTATATTTGTATTAAAAAAATATTTTCTACCATAATTTAAAATATTTTATGGTACGTGTATGATAGCCCGGCGCCACTTTACAAAACCAATAGTTATGTTACCCCGCACGGCCGTAGCCATAATTTTTTAAAATACATATTATATACGATCGTGAATGATTTCTTTGCAGGTGTCTGAACAAGTTAGTGCCGAAACGAAAAAAACCGTTATTTTTTGGTTTGGTTCCGGTTTTCGTTACGATAAAAATAACAGATTTTCGGTTCAGTTCCAGTTCGAAGCCCTGCTATATATCTTCAATAATTTACTTCTCAAATAAAACGTGATATATTATTTCAAAAAATTTAATAATGTCGAACATTTTTTTAATGTGAAAATCTGGGTTGCCAGTTGGTAGATTCGCCGACTTCACATTCGTATTTTTGTAAGCAGGCTGCAGAGCATTTCAAAGTCTGTGTAGCACATCGGTAAGAGCTTTACTTGGTAACGTCAAGTTTAGCTATTTTCCCTGCGGATTTGAAATCTTGGATATGAGAGTTGATTTCGAGTGACTTTTTAAATTCTCGCTAAGCGTACCCCATAAAAATTTACTGGAGCATTGGTAATCGACTGAAAATTACATTGTTGAAATCATATTGTTGATGGAAATAAAGGTCAATTTGTTGACGATTCATTTAGATCCGTGAATGTCACTTATCGCTGAAATTAAAACGTGAAATTGTTGTAATTCTAGTAATGCGGCAATAATTCGATTGACACCAGGAATTCGATACATACTTAATCACACCTTGACCTAATATTTACGCTAATGTTATGCGATAATCGCTTTATTTGTAAACTGCAATATAAAGTTTCATTTCGACTTCCATTGGCGTAACTGCTAACGGATTTATTGGTCAACAATTAACTGTAGTGCATACCTACATCTGTGAGCTATAAGCTAGTGAAAGCTTGTTTTGAAATTTCAAGTAATTATTTAATTGATATAGTTACGAGTAGTTATGTGGGATCATTTAAAAATCTAAAAAGCACTTTGACACTGACTCCAATTTACTTTGCACTGCGACTTCAGTTCCGACATAAAATAAAAGATGGTCGCATAACAAAACCCGTTCATCTTTCTTTTTTAACGTCAGTTGTTAGAGACAGATAGATCGCGTGGCCTGACACGTTCGCATGCTATCTGCAGCGAATAATCAATTGATTTTAAAGCGGGGATTCAGCAATTTTTGACCATCTTATTCCGAATCTGCCCAACATTTCATACTCTTACGACTCCAGTCATGGTACAGGCTGTTTCAAGTAAAATCTGGCCATCTGTTAATATTTCAATTTATAATTGCGATGCATTTATTGACATATTCATATTAATTTGTAAATAACAAAAACATGCTACTCTACTTGGTGACCTTCAATATGACCCTACATTGTTTCTATGAGCAACGTTCATTTCGATATAAGGTGTCTTTCTATCATTTCCATAAAAAAAAATTGTAGCTAACTGTGTAACCACCAAATATAGTAAAAATCGTGTTAAGTAAAACTTAATAGCCAATACATAATTATTTATAAGCCATAATTTATTATGTAAATTTAAAACGACAATTATGTGCTGAAAAAATTAGGTGAAGCCAAAATAACACTTCATCAGATAATTTAGGATATGTCAAAACTGTTTTAGTCAGATGAAAGATAAATAAAAAATGACCCCTCGAGCAATAATTATTGGGAACGCCCCTGGCGTCAACTGTAACGTATTTATGATAATATTTTGACAGCATAATTAAATAGAGACGAGCTCTAACCTTTTATATTTTGAATTTTTAATTCGGTATCGAGCATGTATTATAAGTTGAATCCTTGAACCTGAAAGCGAGTCGTTGGGCGGGCGATTGTCTATCAACTAGTCTTGCCTTGTCTTATCTTTCCATCTTTACAGCTCATATAAGGAAGGTCGAACACTTATCGCTAGATAAAATGTTACAAGATAACTTGTAGTGTAAGAAACGGATCATGGTTTAAAAATAGAAATAAATATTCTAAACTGTACATACATTTTTAAAATATCATATGTAAATCTTTGAATGTAAAAATATCTGTAAAGTGCTATCCGTAAAATATTATCGACTCCTTATTGCACTGTGGAAAGCGGTCATATAAGCCAGTGCTTTACAAACTATGGACTGCGGTCCTTTGTGGGGCCGTGGGGTTTCTGCGGGGGTCCGAAAAATGCTCCAATAGAACCACAAGTATATAATCAAGCATTTTCTTCCTTTTACAAATGTATATTATATTCTTTATATGAGAACACATTATTCGTGTTTTTATTAAAATTTTGTCTTTGAGGCGATTGTAGAATGCGAGTGCATTTATAAGAATATTATATATCATGCCAAATAAAGCTTTCGAAAAGAAAATTTATTTAATTTTCGGGATAGGGGGTCGTGGAATATTTTTTGCAAATTTTGTGCGTCATTGAATGAAAAAGTTTGGGAAGCACTGATATAAGCAACGGCTGGACATTCATGACAATGGATAAAGTTTCTACCTCTGGAATTCAATTTCATATGTATGACTGATTATTGTTTCTTCACTACCAAAAGTGAAGAACCAACTTTAAGGGAAGAGCTTTAATATCGACTAACGATATTTCTACGGATGTCAACATATTTCCCGTAAACGTAAATGAGGTCAGTCAGTTAATGTAGATTTTGTACGAACACGCTCGGTAGATTTGCTTGCAATTTGTATTATTTTTATATGCGTTATATATTATAAAAATAAATTAAATTGAGTTCCATTAGAGGGGCATATGCTTCAGTTTAGAACGGACTCGACTACAAATATATATATGAATTGATTGAAAATTTAAAACATTGTCATTTAAAATTTGCATTACTTATAATGTTTTGTCAACAATAAATATAAACATACAAACAATTATTAACATCTTAACTAGGGATTCCAATCGAATATTCGATATTCAAACATTCGTATATTCGAATATTTGATAAATTATTCAAATATTATTCGTTCGTATAAATAGTATCTTGATATAATCCATTGTATATATTTAAACATGACAATACTTACACAAGATAGGTACCTGAGTGCTGGAAACTTGTATGTGCTAAGAATCAATAATTCTGATCAAAAATATGAAAAAAAAAACAATCAATATACAATATAAATGATGAAATTCGCACACTGTAATTATAAATTGTTCAAATACATTCGAATATTAAAATACCTATTTTTGATATTCGAAAATTTGTATTCGCAAAATCCCTTATGATAACGTGTGTAGTTTCACGGATTCTTTATAATCTAGAATGATTTAGAATCTCATCTTTTGTGTACACGATATTAAGTGGATTTCCGTGTATAAATTAGAATTCCTAATTTATTGAATAAAAAATGATTATGTACACAAATCTGAAACGTCGTTGTTTACGCACTGTCGAAATCGGCGTAAAAGTATGTTCATAAATTAACCGGTAATGGTATCGATGACATCACACGGCGCTGGTGACGTTACCTACACCAGATAATTATCGCCGGTACAGTGATCTCACAAAGGTACCGGTTTCTGATTCAGGGTTATCTGCGACACATTATTACCTAAACAACAACATAG
This sequence comes from Himalopsyche phryganea, assembly GCA_022494535.1. Taxonomy (NCBI): domain Eukaryota; kingdom Metazoa; phylum Arthropoda; class Insecta; order Trichoptera; family Rhyacophilidae; genus Himalopsyche; species Himalopsyche phryganea. The sequence goes on along the minus strand of JAGVSL010000076.1, from coordinate 2,125,493 downwards.
TATAGGTCTGCAAGGGTCGGAATTTTACACAATTATCCTGCCCGAGCCCGAATCTTAATATTACACATGTTACCCGGAACCGACCCGAAGCCCAGATAAATTTTCGTCATCCCGAAAAAAGCCCGATTTTATTTTCAATACAGTAATACATTTATACTTTTCAAACAATAAATATGTTATTATTTCCATATTTCCAATGATATTCATAACACGTCGGTAAAAAATATTTATGCTATAAATAGTATTGCCTTATGGCTGACTTATGATCTGAACATAGTCCGAAATATTTTTCTGGAAATTGAATTCCTTATCCGGAACCCACATCTGAATTGTTCGGGTCCGTGCAGACCTCTACTTTATATTGAAAGGCCGTATAAAGTTAGTTTTAGTCTCACTAGGATATATTCAAGAAAATTCAATTAATAGGTACATTCTTTGTCTTCAAAATTTAAATCTATATATTGTAAATATCAGAAAAAAGAGAAAACAGATCATTATAAACTTTAAAAGTTGCAGAAAAATTACCCCTCTTCAGATATGTTAATTTATTTATTAAAATAATCAAAAACGAAAAAATAAATATTAAAAGCTTTTCTGCGTTTAGGATTCATTCAGAAGTCTACGCTCAATGCCCTCTAATGATATAAGTTTCCCATCTTAGGTCTGAAACAATACCCTGACAATTGATTCTCTAAATTAAATCGTTACGTATGAAAACACTTCTACAATAAAAACTGTTAACTGCTTTTATCCATGCTGGCGTTTATTTTCAAGTTGTTTCTGTAAATTATAGTTAATTTTATTTAATACGTTTAACGTCGTGTGAATTCTGCATTCTGAATTCTGAGAGACAATAAGTGAATACTTTGACAGACAATCAAAAATCAAAATGGTACTTACATTGAAAGCTAAAAATGATAAATTTTGTTTTACGAGGACAAAGCCTAACGATGTGTTGTTTCTTCTTTCTGAAGGTCAATATTACAAAGCATATGTTATCGTCAATTGATCATAATAAGAGATTTACCGTCAGTACGACTTCAATATAGAATGTCAATGAAAATCTTCATTATTTTAGTAATAATGTATATACGTAAAAAAATCACGATTGTTATTATGAGGGGTGGGGAGTCGATAGAAAAACGTGTCTCCGACATTAACCAACAACCCTTCTCCGGCACCAGTTCCCACTCCATCTCCGACTCAGATTACAAATCTAATTTAATCTTTTTCCTACCTATTTATGTGTAATTGGTATTCAAATTAAACACCAATCTGCCAATCCGGCAAATGGCAAAATTTTTCATATTATACATATAATATATACATACATAAATGTATATTGCAGGACAAGAAGATGTTATAGACATAAATAAAAATGAAAAAATCACATTAATACACGCAAACAAATTAATTTAACAGAAAAAGTTTTAATTACACATAAGGATGTGTACAAAAATTAATTTAAATCAAGGATATCCTTAATTATTTGAATTTAAAGTAGAGAAAGAAAAAGTACTCAGTGTCGCTCGTTTTTTAATACTCCGACACCAGCTCTGGCCAAAACACCGCGACTCCACGACTTTAACTCCGCAACCCTGGTTATTATATGCGATTCAGCAGCGATTTCTTTGATTAGGGAGTGAGCTATACAATTTTTAACACCTTTTATTGTTTTGTATGAAGCGGACATATTTTTAAAAAGAACGAAAAAATCTGAATGGTTTATGTTACTGATTTCGTGAAAAACAATTTTCTAATGTTCTGAAAACGTATCTATGTAAATATCTGTTATCTCGTAAGGCAATGTTTTTAGTTTTAATTTTACATTTGGCGATAGAATTTATTACATTTTCGAATAAAAAAACGACGAACCTGATAAATAAAAACATTATTTAGCCCTTTTTAGGACTTGTAATAATTGTTGATTGTACACGTGTTCTTTCTGGCCAGTAACCCTGACATTAGGAATATTAACACCCAAGGAAATCGAAGTCAATTGATTACTATCATACTAATTCGTCCCTAATTATAGAAACATTGAATGTTATTTCTTACTGCTAATTATGTAATATTTTATATGTGTAAGATAAATTATTAATAATAAAAGTTAAGATAAGATCATAGAACGATTAGCCATGACATAATATATTTGAATGCCTGCTTAAGTAACTTATTCATAATTTAATAAGATAAGGTTTTGAACACTGTTAAACTTAATTGAGAACAGTCTTGATTTTATTGTTATTAATATTTTATTTTAATTTAATGGTCAGATATGTAAAACTTATTTGTAGTTTTAAAAGTATTGTGTGCGTAGTTGTAATTTTTTTTTAATTCTGACTTTTTGAGGCTGTTTGAGATAGGACAAAGATGGGTGCGTTAGTGAAAGTTATATCAATTGATATAATAACAGTTTTAAAATTTAAAAAAATCGTATGTTAGCTGGATATTCGTTCCCCAGATACCAAGGCGATAACTAGAAACAATGATGTAGTGAATTTAATCTCAATTTCCAAGGTTAAATCCCAGAAGGATTCATAAAATAAACTCATAAATATCGATAGATACATTATACTTATAGTTTTTTAATTGCTCTATTTATTTTGAACGACTTTTTTTCACACGTGGAATAAAAAATATACTGCATTAATAAGGAAAAAATATCAACGTATTTAACTATAATTCTGACAAGGGTTGAAGCTGAAATTACTGTAAACTTTATCTCATAATTCTTTTAGATACATCTATATAATTCCATCCAAAGTCACACTTAAAAACTTCTGCCAGTAGCTTTATTTACTTACAAGAAAAAAACAGCTCCCTTTTCGCTAAAAATAATATTGAGCGCCGCAAAATATATATAAACGAATAAAATTACACCAATGTGGAAATAAATCTAATAATTATCGTAATATATCCGATTCTCTTTTTGCACTGGGGAACCATAAAAAATCCTTGTAAAAAAGATAAGGTGCACATACAAAAATGGGAGATATTTCGGTTCCGTTACTTAAAATATGTACCCCCAAAATATAAAATCCTCGAACTCAATAATTCGAATTTTTTTTTATTTAATGTATTAAAATAGTTTCATAAGATAATAAATTTACATAATTTTTGATTTAAATTACACATTAAAATATAAAAACCAGAGAAGAAATAAAATTGAAACATAGAAGAGCAACATAAATGTGTCGAAACAATAACAAGTCGTGCATGAGTCATTAATACCTGTATCTTAAAATTTAACAAATGGCAAAAATGATAATTTCAATATTTACAAGTGTTTCCGTTTTCATAGACCGTACAAAAAAATGTAGAAAAGGAACCGTGCAAAAAGAGAATTGATAAACTGAATACATATTATAATATTAATTTAAAGCACTATTAATAATTACATTTTATGAATAAAACGCAACTACTTAATATATTCTTAATAATCAGGCTATGCAAATAAAATCAACTTGCGAATTGACGCGAATTATTTTATGTTGGACTACATAAAATATTATGCAGATGCATTTTAATTTAACGACCTACAATATCATCCGTTTTGCTATACACTGATCGCTGTAAATTGCTTCACGGCAAACGAGCGGGACAAAAGACATCATCATTTATGGCAGAGCTACGCAACCTTTTCTCACCTACGGCACACCTAAGCATTTATTAGTATTTCGCGGCACACCTTATGCTAAAATATTTAAGTTTTATAAACGAAACTTACATTTTATTAATTCGTATTTTTTGATAAATTTGAAATAGCAGCTATTATTTTTTCAAAAAAATGTGTAATTAAGATTCTTGTATTGTGTAATGTGTTATATCTACAGTAGGATTTTTTGTTTTACACATGAGACAAACCCCATTTTATTCCCCATCATTGCAGTTGCACTATGCTTGCAAACACTTATACAATTGTTTCATTATATATCAAAATAATATAACATTTGTTGCAAAGTTTTTAAATTATGTTTTATCATTCCAAGCTGACAGCTTACAAATTCAATAATAAAACAAATTATGTTGCACATTAATTCGTATTTTTACCACCATTGACTACTCAATACCTTTGCTTAGCTAAAAAATATTCATATGGCATTAGTATTATCATGGTATTATAACAGCACATTTTTTCATGTAGTGGGCCAATCTTAAACCGATGGGCAAACTTACCCAAATTGATGGTATTCATTGTAACTTTTTCTTAGATATAAAAATTTATACCGGTGGTTGATACTGTTGTCATCTTTCCAATATTATGTCGACCGCTGTCGCCGCTCAATCATCGTTAATTGAAAGGCTAAAACTAGACATTGGGCAAACAATTAGGTCCTACACTCGCCGTCCGTTGATTAGTAAGTCAATGTCAATAATCACGAAGGTCACGAAATGTGTGAAGACGGAAAAAAGCCATAACCAAAATGACATTGATTGTTATCCAATTCAGCGGCACGCGAAACTATCGCAAATATTACATTAATACAACTGCGTTCTATAAACTAAAATATATCTGCCTACTGAATCTTTCCGAAGTACACAACTTTTTACACCCCTTATTGGTAGGGCTGCCAGGCGTCCCGTTGTCCGGCCTTCGGGACAACCAAAAATCTCTTTTTTAGATAAACTCGGATTGGTCACAAATACCGAGTCTCGCAGTTACGAAGTTGCAAAAAATACAAAAACAAAAATAAAATCGTGTAATAGCGTAGATATCAATGGTCACTTTAAAAAGTGTGTACATCCATCTTTTACTACTTCCTACAAACGACTATAATACGGAATAAACGACAGGAATACTAATTTATATAATTAAGGAAATTTAATTCGTATAAGTGTACTCTTTTTTCCATGCCTAATAGAGGTATCTCATCAGAATTTTTCTATGGGAACTGTTACTCAGTTACTCAACTTCTCTTTAATCGCTTTCGCTACGCCCCGTGAGGATCGGATGAGTGGGTAATGAGAGAGTTTTTTTTAGACAATACTTTTTTAGAAATCCATAAATCTAGTGAGAGATCAATTCATGAAAACTGTCTGCATCGGTAATTGAACCCGAGACGTCCGTAGCCGTAGCCAACGACGCTACTAGCTGCGCCATGGACGCCGACGAGTGTACTCTTTTCCATTCTCATAATATTGTAATTTTTGTTTACATCTCTTAATTTGATCACAAAATCAGCGACTAAATCATTTGTAAAATTTAAATAATCTGTGTAAAATAAAAAAGTAAAAAAATAGTCCAGCAAGCAAATCATTAAATACGTTTTTCGATGGTATATGGGGAGGGTAGAGTCAATTTTAATTAAATGTCCCGGTTTGGATGTCAATAAATCTGACAGCCCTACTTATTGGGCGTATCACACAAGCCTTTCGTTTAAACGCAGTCAAATTATTGTCAAGAGTGTCTTAGGAGTAATTCAATAATTGGTTGCTATGCATTAAAATGTGTTTAAATAAATACATCTTGCACTAAAGTTTCTACTAATTGAGTAATATTCGTTGTTTGTACTCAAAGAAAACTGCCTTTAAATAATTCTACAAATAATTGAAGATTCTCCAACTTAATGAAAACCTTATTTAGCGATAATTTACTGCAATTAAGACTATTATTAATTTCCAATGCCAGGTATGGATAATTGCCTATTCAACCGTATGTAGTCCATATTATCCTGCGCTATTTACCCCTCACTATTTTTACACCCGTACCACAGGGTGTATCCAGTAGAGTTAGAAACAGAATATCTACAAAAGAGTGTATCAGTAGCAACCACTGAAGATTTATTGGCATTATAAGCTCCTAAGGGCTGGAATCGACTCCTACTTCGTAGTGTATTGCCGCAATCTTTTCAAAGCCTTAGTATTTGTTACTTGTATGTGAGCATGGCCGTTGGGTTCAATAAACGATTAAATCACCTTCTGGTCGCCGTGAACCACCTCTCCCATAGGATGTCATTTACATCCTGGCAAATTGCACCACATTCGAAAGTAAACCTATCAACACCATCAACCAAAAGACGTGTTAACCTCACCACAATGTCCTGTGATAAATCGGATAGTCATTATGATAAGCGGTAGCTTCTTTCTTAATCTTGATTCGCTATCCGGATGTACTGGAAAAACCGATGACCGGCCATCCACATTACGTCTCAGTCATTCTATCTACGCGAATAATTCTACTTTTTCAAGAATTTCATATTGTTTGTGTAATGTCTTCATACCACCATTCACCTATCCTAGTGGTGGGGAAAATTTTCATGTCGCAAGGCCGTGTAATCTTATCTGTAATCTAATAAGGTCGCATTCAAGAAACTTCTATTAGAAGTATGTATATTGATGAAAATAATGAGGTAGCATTTGGGATCTTACAGGCAGCAGTTTCTCACCTCTGTCATTTCCGATCCTGTGGAGAGAAATAAGGTAACTACTGGGGCATCCAATCACGGACCCCTTATGATCCCGGGATTGAAAAAAAAGGTTCCTAGGGTCATTTCGTCAGTAGTCGGCCAGTTGAGCGACAGGTGTACTTTCAAAAGGGATTTTGAGTCAATGAATGAAAAATACATATTTTTTTCGCTGTTATTCCATTAAACAGGGCTATTTCCATTAGTAATGTAACCAACTAAAAATAAAATAGTTAATATTGTACCAAGCATAAAATAATAGAAGTTTACAAAAAAATGCCAATTCTCCCAGTGGTCAGCCCGAAAAATCTAATGGTCGGCCTTTCGTTGCCCAGTGTTCGGCCATCACTATGAAACTTCATAAATATCGCGAGCGAATTTACTGAGAGTAGACAGAAGAATAAAAAACATAATGATGCAAAGCATGACAATATAAAGAATATTTTGTCCCCATACAAGATAAATTTTTCGAAACTTGCAAAGTAAAAATGTGCTTTTTTTTAAATTGCGTATTGCATCATATAGGTCAGTATAGTGCAGATAATACATTTGCAAGTGGTAAGACTACCCACATGAATATAAAAAATCTGTTTTTTTAATGTATCCACTATTATTTAAGTTTTAAGCTCAAAAGGCCGACCACTGGTGACGGCTGACTTTAGGAACACTCACCCTATGTATACGCGGGACTATACGCCGTCAACTTCATTTGAAAAAATGCGAATGAAACGCCAAGAGAATTGAAATTCAAAAGGCATCAAGAAATCGTGATATATCCATTGTGTCATTATTGCCGCTTATGAAATCAATTTGTCAATATTTAAATTGTTTCCTCAGTAAATCATCGCTGATATTAATTCCTTTGTATATTTTTATTTAAATGTTAGGTAGTAGTTTTCTTAACGATTTCACGCAAGATTGATTTATTAATTAATAGTTTTTAATAATATTAAATAATATTATACATTCACTCTACCTTAACCGTAAGTGATACTATTAAAAAATATAAACTTACGCAAATCGCACAGCACGTATTGAACCGTATTCAGGCTTAATTTTTTAAATCATATGAGATGGTTTCAGCAACTTAAACGATTAAGTTTTTTAAAGTCACTCGAGATCAATTTGAATATATAATAAATCACAAACACCAAGATCTGAAATTTAATTGGTAAAAATCTAAATTTGAAATTGTCTTTGCCGGGACCCAAACCAAAACCTACCCTATCGCTAGACTAAAGCTACCACTAGACCAACGAATTCGTAAATTTATTTATCTGTATAATTCATTAGTGTAAGCACATTTTTACACGAATTAATTTCATAATTGATTATAGACCGAATCAAAGTTAACCGATTTCTACTTTATACTAATGAAAGAGTTGAATCCATTGTAAAATAAAATGCCCAACATAATTAATCGCCAAATTTAAGTGTGTTATTCAAATTCAACACGCCCCAGATTCCGAAATAAACCATATTTCAAATGAGTACATTTGTAAACGTTAATGTTGAATTATAATAAATATTCATTAAATTAACGATGTAATAAACCTTCACAAGTCACATAAGGCCCTTATAGGCAATAGTGCTGCTAATTTATTCCTTCCCGCATCTATTTCAATGACAGGAAACACGTTTATTGTTATAAAATAGTAGTTATCTAACGATTAATTTTGAAAATTTACTCAATATTTTTGCCGTACTCGAATCGTGTGTAATAGCACGCGTAAAATGGATTTTGGAGTCGAAGTGTTAACCGTGGCTCGCTTAGCCTCTTAATTTATCGGCCGTACCCTGCGGGCCCCGTGTAACTGTCAACCGTCAGTTCAAACCATTTCTCACTCCTTACACCAGCGTCAATAATACCAACACGTAATTACAAATGTCTCAACATTATTATTACAAATGTTTATTATTCAGGATCTACATTTTTTTTATTCGCCCCGTTATTAACATTTAATGGGCATTGTTTATATTCGAAAGAGTAAATCACGTTTTTTTTATTTATGTAGTGGTCTAATAAGAATTTATTACTTTTCGAAAATCGTTTGATACTTTAAATATGCCTTTGTTGTCTAGAAAATAGATGTCTCAACAATAAATCACAATAAGTGGAATAGGTTTAGCCTACTTAGATTGTCAAAATAATTGTACTATTGATACAAATTATTTAGATTGATTTAGTTGCTTGAGGCAGTGAATCGCTAAACACGCTCCTGGCGATTTTAAATAAAATAAGTTCTTAATGTACGTATCGATAGATCTATCATTTTTTCCAGTTGCAAGTCTAAAACTTTCTCCTATTTCATTCCCTGTTCGAAATTCAAAAATTTTCCAAATTTAAAAATGTCGTTTTTACACGATCTCGATCCTCGTTTTACACGGTCGACGCACTTCGAAAAAACGACGGTGTACAATAATATTTTATTTTTTATTATACACCGGGAGATGCTAAATAACATTTTTTTATAAAAAAAACCATATCCGCTCCCTATTCGGAGCATATATTGCCATTACCCGGTTCCTCCAAGCTTCTCTGTCCCCCGCCTGCTCGTCTCCTCCCAGGTAATCCCAGCATCCCGTAGCTCCGCCGAATACATCCTATGGATGGTCATCAGCTGCCTTCCAGGACGACGGAATCCATCTGGTTGGTAGAAGAGACAGGCAGGATTCAGGCTCCCCTGGGGTATCCGCAGCACGTGTCCAAACCAAATAACATAATTATACTTAAAACTACCACACTGCTCATAACAGTTTTTCGTGATTTACTAAAAACTCTAAAGGTCTTCGGGCGCCTGTTAAGCGACTCAGCGACTCACTTACACTTTTCACCAATCACCGTGGCTGAATCATACTAATGTATAACTTCACAATTGAGCCCATTGAAACACAGCGTTGTCCCAAAAACATTGATCAGAGATAGTAGCGGTTGATTGTTGTGGAGATACCCTTTATCGAAAATATGTATCTTTGATGAATGATGGTTATTTTATTGAGAACACAGTTTATTTATCAAAAAATCTTTGACAAAAAAACCAAATAAAGATTATCGCTATTTTTCCGCATATGGGCTCAATTGTGCTCCACAATAAATGATTAAAATTCCAGAAAAGAAAGATTTATAAATTTGTATAAAATTTAAAAAAAGGCTGTATGTAATGTTTTTATCTTGGATAATTTAACAACTTTCCTTCTTTTCTTGCTTTTATCTGTATACCTTCTGACAAATGAAACTACAAACCAGTGATATAATTTGACGTCAATCACATTATATAAGCACTAAAGGTCTGCACGGGTCCGGGCTTGGCCTGAAGGCCGGGTTCGGGCGGTTAGAGAAAATTGATATTCGGGCTCGGGCCGTCCCCGGGTAAGGGATTTGTTCTTCTGAAAAATATTCCGGGGGCTATGTTCGAATCATGAGTACTTTTGATAACCAAATACTGCTGATAACAAAAAGGCAATAACTAAAATAATTTATTACATTTTGAATGTCATCGGACACAATAGTCTTTTTTTTGATAAGTAAGGAGACATAATTTTATATTTTGGTAGCCTGAAACTGAGCTCATAAAATTGTTATTGATTCGTGAAATAATGCTTTGTTTATTAAATCATCAACGATAGTAAGTTTAAATAGTTCCTAAATGAATAAAGTGTGATATTATTCAGTATCTGCTTTCTATTCGTTTTAGATAGTCGACTGTTTCGTGTGCCGAAAAATTCATTGTAAAGTAATAGAACAGATTCATTATAAATGAGTTTCAATGATATAAAGAAAATGTTAAACTGTGGTGACTGTGGTGATGTGGAAATCATTTCGTTAAATAATAGATTTTTCTACATGTGAAAAAGTTGGGCAGGTACGTTAAGTGTGTAAAATTTCAATCAATTTTATGCTACTGTATTTTTTTTAAATCGGGTTGTTTTTGGCTTCGGATCGGGTTCGGGTGACAAGTGTGGTATTAAGACTCGGGCTCGGGCCTGAAGTGAACGGGCTCGGGCCGGGTAATTTCATCAAATTTCGGCCCGTGCAGACCTCTAATAAGCACACTTGTTTTTGAATCCGAAGAACCTCACATTATTTTCTTATCTATTCCAATTGTATAAAACAGCCATGAATCTATTCGGGAATAACGTTAGTCACTGCCAAGGAAGATATTGCCAGACGAAAAATCCGTCTGAAAAACAGAATAATAACTTCACGTGTTTTGAACTCCGTTCACCTGGCGTTAAAATAAATATAGTTTTATTGCATGCTAACTATTTTCGATCCCGTGAAAGTTCAATGTGCCGTATCTATTATTGAATCGCTCTTGTCACTCGTTTTGCGTAAGTGCGATGTCGTCTTTTCTTTGTAAATTCTTTAAATAACTCAAAGCAAAATAGTTTAAGCGTTTGGCTTACAAAATGAAAGACAAGAAAAATTAAATCACTCTTAATGTCACATAAATATTATAATCTAGCCAACTTTACTGTCAAACAAAAGGTGACCATGCCGGAATCATGTTTTCGAATTTTGAATTTTTAAATCGTTATTCCACAGAGTACGCAGTCCAGATTCTTTTTTACTTCGATTTGACTTCGCACTAGCACAGTTATTTGAACTATAAATTATCATTAATAAAGCGTCCATGTATTGTTTATCTTGGTAGATATTGAAAAATAAGACTATTTTTGTTCGTATTAGGCTATTAGGATTCAATTAAATTTCGGTTAGATTATAATATACTAGTGTGTACCCAGCATGCTTTGCAATGCCACTCAAAGAAAGAAAGGGTTTGTGTTTTAATTCTGTTTATTGAAGTGTTTTTAGATTAGAGGTCTGCACGGGCCAAAATTTCTTAAAATTATCCGGTCCGAGCCCTTCATCTTTAGGCCCGACCGGCCCAAGCCTGAGTCCCAATATCACACTTGTTACCCGAACCGAACCCGAAGCCCAGATTTATTTTTCTCAGCCCGAAAAAAGCCTGATTTATTTTTTCATATAATAATTCATTTATACTTTTCAAACAATATATGTTATTGTTTCCATATTTCCAACAATATGCGTAGCACATGTGAAATAAATTATTTAATTTATGAAAACTATTGCCTTATGGTTGAGCCGAACATAGTACGAAATATTTTTCTTAAATTTGAATTCCTTACCCGCTCCCGGCCCGAGCCCGAATCTGAATTGTCCTTACCCACCCGAGCCCGGCCCACGGGCAGGGCCGGTTAAAAGTCCGGGGTCGAGCCCGGGCCTTTGCAGACCTCTATTTTGGATTTACATTATTTTTGTTTTTCCGTCTGGTTCAGAGATGTCTCTAGTTGTATGTATTTGATTCTTTTTTTTAGATTTTTCCAGTAAGCCACGTAGGCTTATCATAATAAGGCTTACCACAAATACTCCTTATCATCTACGATTAACTTTATTTGAACTATGTCATTTCCTTTTGGCAACCAGCATACAGTAGTATAAAAAAACTGTTAGATCAAAGTATATGTTAGATCAAAGTGTATGTTAGTATATGTATAGCCATTCTCTAACGTAAATTTATTCTTAAAATCTATTGTTTTTATCGAGATGTGATGAAGTGATATTTGTCAAATTCCCATCTGTTCTGTTAAATTCTTTTTAGTTATAAAAAGATTCCATTGTTTACAACTGAAAATAAAGAATTCGAGTTACTAGATTGAATCAAAATTGTTCAAAATTACGTTAAATATTACAAACAATTATGTTTGTAAATTTATAAATCATAACCAATATTTAATCACAAAAAGTTAAGAAACTATAAAAAAATTATCCTCTGAAATTATTTAAATTTAACGAAATCCTGTTGCCGATAGTCATTTAAAAAGGTTTCTCAAATAATATAAACTATACACACCCTAAAGCTAGACATAGTTTTCGCCACTACCTAATTTACGACGATAAAAATGCCGTGTTACAGTTTAGCTGGATTTCGCACTAACCGTTCCGTTATTTATCGGATTACCACATTAGTATGTGTCATGTTGGCATTTTTTATGTTTTCTTCGTGAGAGAAAATTTTTTTTTTGTTGTGAATATGTTTTGATATCTATTAAGATACAGGCCTGCAATCAAACTGTGAACTACTTAACATAACTTCATGTTATGTGCGGGAAGAAGATTATTTTAGTTTGTGTAAAGTGTGAGTAATATTGTGCTAACGTCTTCGCTCTGGCAAAAGAAATGCGAAGGCTGGAAATATTAGTTATGAGTATATTTTTTTATTTTTAAAGAAGGAACATTGTCTTTTGAGATAGGTGAGTTAAGATGGATTTTAGGATGGCTTGAAAAAATATATTCGCGTAAGTCTGTATTTGGGTTATTTAACATACGCAGTGCGTTCGAAAAGTGAAAAAGTTATCTTACGTACAATCTACAAAATATGAACAAAAAAATAAGAAATGTCATAATATTACTGAAATCAGCAAAAACCGATAAACTCAGGCGACTTACATAATTATTTTTTTTATATGTGGTCTAGAATAAATGTAAATTCTCTATGCCGAGAAATTCCTTCCAGTGCTTATGTGTGCCGTGGTCGAGAAAAGGTCTCGGAGCACTGATTTAACAGATAGCATTTAAAAACTGTTCTATGATTTAAAAAATTATCCCGTATTTCTTATTTCATCTCAATAAAATGTCACATTAAACGAGTGATTTTATATCCCCGATACTAAGGTTTAGATTTATCTTTATTGTTAGACTAATTCCTGTTCTAAAGAATCGATTAAATTGTATTCTAGAGGTTCAGTAATATAAAATATTTAATATCCAGCACTATTGTTTATTTATAATTGAATAGCTTTTTACCGCATAATAAGGGTAAATTTCTGATAAATTTGAAGAGAAATTAATATGACACAATGTTAATAGCCATTAACGACACTATTTCGTTGTAGCGTAATTATTGACATTATGTATATTGTTGAATTATTTGCACTTAATAATTTATATTTAAAATAATCTGTATTCATTTTTGTACTTACAAACAATTTATTGCTTCAGTATTTAAAAAAAACAAATGTTTTTAATCTGTTGCAAATGCTTACTCTTTTGGTCAGGTCCTGATTAGGGCTTCCAATCCCGGGATCCGGTATCCCGAAATCCTGGGATCCCGATCAATTATTCTATCCCGTAATCCCTGGATTGATAATCAGACAATCTCGGGATTTCGGGAACCACAATAAATGCTAAAAAATAATTCATATATTAAATAAAATCTTCCTGATTAACTACAACGTGTACCTCAGTTGTTCATGTACATAGTTTTTTTATAATACTTATAAAATTAATATAAATTTATTATAGTCTCATATTTCGTAACAATCAGTCTTAGCCGATTTGAAATGGAGTACAAATTAGGACCGCTTCTTAAATGAATGGACAATATTTTAAAGTCAAATTGAAGGAAATGTCCTCTTTTTTGATACACTTTTGTAAAACCTACCATAATTAAGCAATAAATAAAATATAATTTTTTTTTTTTAATATTCTTCACTTTTTTGTAAATGATGTTAAATCAACAAAAAAATCATTTAAATGCCGAAAAAAATATTTAATCATATATATATTTCCATTTAAGCAATGATGTACACAAATTAAATTTTAAATTTACAATTTAACACATTTAATTACACTTATTGGCCAATCTTCTGATTGAGAAGTTCTGAATCCTGAAATCACGGGATCGTAAAAAGGGTCCTGGTATTGGATGCCCTAGTCCTGATTTCTTTGCATTATCATAGTAATTCGACTGTGTTTTGGCCAATTGATATAACCCTCAAAAAATACCAAAATGAGTTTTGATACGAATGATTGGATCTCATTTTAAAGACGACAGAGCAGGTCTCGGCCAAATGATATAAATTAGAAAAATAAATTGACCACTTTTTGGAAGGGAAGCATCATTTTACATTGGTTTTAGATTTAAAAATTCTGACCCGGCCACTTGATGTAAGCCACTATTATATCGACACTCCTTACGTATAATCCTGTATCTGCAAACATGAGAATTTACAGGAGTGCATTTCAAAGATTCATAACGCAAGTCACAATATAATATAATTTAAGTAATTTAAGACATCGACTGAGGGTGCTTGATGGAATCTCAGTCAGTTCGAGTTCATTCATGTGCTCGAATGCCTGAAGATGCCGAAAGGTGAAACTGCGATCAATAGTGACGATATACATGGAAATGTACAAAATCTCTACAATTCAAATTTCACCGTATAATGTTTTCGATAAAAACAATTTTTACTCTCTCCTATACAATTTCAATTTTGAGGGTTACATTAATCGGCCAAACCAGCGTCGATATATTGTCCATACTACGAACATAATCCAGTGAACAAATAAGTCAACATACTTAATTATTTTTTCTAGGAATGCTATTTTATTTTTTATAGTTGCATTGCGTATGCATAGAAAAACAATTAACGGTCTAATAAATCTTGTGGAAACAAAAGAAATGGCGATTATACGATTAAGTCACAATACTAAATACTTTTGTCGAAACTGTGTCGCGTGTCAATGGGATGATGAGATAATATCAGTAGCGTACTTAAAACTATTCGATAACATAATAAAATACTTATTTAAAAAAAAACTAATACGTGGTTTGTAAAACTTGTTACTTTTAATAGTTATAGTCGAGGCTCAGGGCATAAATGTTTTTAAGTCCCGCAAATTGAAAATTCCATATCATAATATAAAATATGAATGATTATTCTGTGGTTATTAATATTATTATTAAAATACATTTTTAAAACAAGCTTTTCGCGCTTTCGATTATAGATGTATGTACCGTACCAATTTAACTAAGCCGCTAATGAGGGCGCCTCCGTCGCGTTAGAAATGTTGCCATACTCAACCAGAACTGAGATTTCAAAAAATTCCAAAACTGATTTTAGCGACGGTTATTAAAAGTAGACATGAATTTTCGAAAGATATTTATTTTGCATATAATGGCAATTGGTAAAATTTATTCTAGACTAACAATTCTAGTTCTCAATCCGGCGGCGGCCAAATAATGTTGGTAATACTAAATATGTAATAATAATAATGATAGTAAATTCAAATATAATAATTATTAGAGAATATTCTAATGCATAAGCAAATTTTTTATAATTTATTTTCAGAGTTTTTAGTCTAGTTTTTATCTTATTGGGGATTTGATGGTTAATTTGCGGAGATTCATTTCATACAGAAAAATTGAGAAGAAGCTTTCAGTCAAAGATGATTCTAAAAATGGTAAAATACGTAACACATATTTTCACAATCAATGGAATTACAAGATAACAAATTCGTGTGACACATATTAACACACAACAAGTGACATAAGAAGGTTGAAAAAATTATAACTCTCATTCTTATTTAGTTTAGAATCCACTGTTTATGTTTGCAAACATACATTGAAATACAGTGGAGCCCGGATGTTTTTCTTTACAACTGGCTCCCAGAAAAAGTCTTAAATTCATCGATGAATAAGGGAAAACGAAAAATGAGAGAACGAAAGATCTAATATGTTCCAAGAATGCATTTTTTTTTTAAAAACAAGGAAATCGAAGTAAAGAACTCGGGTGACGATGTTTCAAATCCTTCAAAACTGTCGCACCACGTGTGAGAAACAAGTATGGACGTCACTGCAGCGAAACGATGACCGCAATAATATTTGGCTGAGGAGTTGAGGGCTGGACGCAGGAATTTGGCAGCCTCCACTGGCACGTTGACTTTGCCGATGAGATCATTACCGCACTCAATCGATGCGACAATACCCATCACACCTGTGCGAAACTACCAATTGATTCTCATTGATCGCAAGTGACACACTGTAAGCTCAATTAATACGAAAAACAATTTGTTATGTAGTAATTAATGCTGTTGTCTGACATTACGTCAAACTCTTTTCTCTTTTACTATACAGAATTCTCTACCCGTCCTGGAGTCGAATGATCAATTGCGGCTCAGTTTTCGAGTGGAAACACTCATACATTTATGGATTTGTTATTTGTATCCAAAGGCATAAATGCCTGTGATGTTTTCATCGTTCTCCATCTATCCTATATAGTCTATCTGATCCGTAAAACGGTCTCCCTGAGAGCAACTTACTACCAGTTCTTCCTTAACCCTTTACAATCTCCGAAGAGAAGTTTTCATTACATGCATTTATTTGATAATTACTAACAATTGTATGCTATTCAAAATACATTATCGGTTAATTGGAACAGAAAAAAAAATCAGAATCAACTGATTGTTGACATCTTTGAATCTCCCTTCACCTTCATCCAAATCCACGACTGCGACTCCACAGCCGTGTATCGATTTATTTAAAAAAGATTAAAAATATCAATAAACAAATGTTTTTATTACGAGACTCGGAACTTTTGGCCCCTATTTAATACAGAAGACAATGCATAGACCGTTCCACAAATCATAGTAATCAAATTGAAAAAAATCTGATTTTCGGCAATCTTTCCTACATAGGCTTCCTAAACATGGCGAATGTACAAAATATTACTAGAACACAAGTAGGAAGGATATGTTTAACAAAATTCAGGTATTCAACGCGCTCGTATGTATCATTCGCGTCCACATAATTTAAATAAATTTAAAATAAGAATATTGCAGCCCAGAAATTCAACACTAATTATTAAAATAAAGGCTGTGTAATATTACTCAACTAAAATCAATAATAATTGCATTTGTAATGAATTCTTGTAAATAACAAAAATACGTTTCCGTTTAAAAAATAACATCTTTTAATCGATTAGTAAGAATAATCAGACCGTAAAATCGTTTTAAAATCTATTCTAAATATTTGACTACGATTAAGTCAGAACTAAGCAATGGTTTTTAACTGATAACCTTTATTTGCACATTAAGATTTAAAAAAAAAGACTATAGGATAGTGATAAATACGCAGCTGAAAATCGAGGTCCGCTGACTCGGTTGAATTCAATTTTTGACTGCATAAAAAATCCTCGTACATTACAGAGAACTTACAATTTTCGGATAACTAAAACGTTAATAATTAAAAACTTTTTTCAGTATATAAGTCTTTAAAAAAAAGCTGCATTAATTTAATGTTATAAAAAACTGCAGTCAAAGATAATTAATTGCACGTACAATATTAGCTCTGTTTTGGAAACAGTTTAGAATAGGGGTGACGAACCTGTGGCCTCTTAGGTTCTGAAGTGCAACCTTTTGACTGAATCCAAATTTTCTAAATTTGAGAATTTGGAAATAAATTGTTTTCCTTCATTTACAAAATAATGTGCATACATTTATATGAATGTTTCTTAAATGCGGCCTTATTTGACTTAAGATAAATGAATGCAGCCTACCGACAGGAAAACGTTCACCACCCTTGATTTAGAAGAAAGTGGTTTATAGTCATACTGGCAGAAGTTAACCGGTAACAAATTAATAGTTATGAATAAACAGTAAATGTAATTTAGAACTTTTGTAATAAAGTCTATCCTCGATATTTTACGATTTTATTTTTTGTACATATATAATAATTATAATATCAAAATATCAATGGATTTATGCCGATCTAATACAAATAAAGTAAGGAATTAATAGACAGTGACAATAAATTGACTGCTTACAAATGACCATTTATGTACTTACTAATAAAATAAATTGATCAAGCTGGTATAATTAATGCACTAAATGAGTTATTCCAGACGAAGAATTGATAACTAAGAATCTCACCGTGCATTTGTCTCATTTGTGCTACTGACGAACTGCTCAGCTTGGACTTACTGTCACTGTAACAGTAAGTCCATGCCTTGCATATGAGAGCCGTGTTCAACGCAAGGGGCGTGTAAAACTATGTTTTAAAAAATATTAGCTTTTTTAAACTGTCACTTTTATGGTTGTAGGGTGTTAGGTGAGCACGCCAGTGGTTAGTGGTATGCGGCTATGAATTTAAAGGCATTCATGTGATGTCATCTCATATTTGTTATTCTAATATTTTCCTAGTTTTGCATATCAAACAAAACCCAAACAATGGAATGGATATTTAATATTTTTAGCGGATTTTGTGATTCCCAACATCTGAGAAAACATTTTTTTTTAAATATTTCTAAACCTTAAAATTTTTGTTATGATTATCTATTTATACATACGTAAAATATTCCCAATCCACAACTTTACTTGATAAAGATAACAGAGCTAAGAATAGTCCATATAAGTATTCAAGAAAAAGCATTTTTTTCATCGTGTATCATATACACTCCTAACACAGCATCACGACACAGGTTGTTAGTCAGTCGTCCAACCTTTTTAGAGGGTAATGCAAGGAGGGTGGGGCTAGGAAAGGACTATTAGGCTAGGCTAATCGCTCTCGCTACATCCCATTTAGAGGATTAGACGGGTGAGAGGAGAATGTGAACATTACAGGCGTCGAACCCGTAGACACCGCAGCCGAAGAGTAAGACGTTGACCACTCAGCTACAGACCAGCGAAAAAATATTCACAAATGAATAATAGCAAATAGATGAAGCTTTTAAAAATCTAATTTTAAAGATTCATGTGTAGTTAAATTTATCTACAAATTAATGCGAAATATAATTTTTTACCACAACGACGGAGCTATTTACATCTAAATATGGCGAAGTACAAAGAACTTGTGTACGCTTTTTCGCCGATTGTTTCTTTTACATTTTCTCGGCTAGCTAATTTTTTTGCAATGCATTTTGGTGATAAAAAATACAGTTTGAGAACTTCTGAAAATTTCCTTATTTTAAACAAACAAAAAAGCAAAATAAGTTTTTTTTGTTTAACGTTCAAATACAAGAAGTCAATAGTTTCATAGAAAACCCATATTCCTATTATTCACTCGACGTTTTCGTTATTAGCCTAATCAGATACGCTTCAGAAATGCTATACTTAGATACCTAAGTACCTTTCTTTGGTGTCACAAAATTAGTACATGCGGTCATGATTCTATTAAATACGACCTTTTGAATGAATCCAAACGTTGCGGATTTTTTATTGATACAAAGATACATTTTTCCACAAGACGATGATCAAGTCATGTCGTGGACCTCCGCCCCGTAACCAAGTATTTAAATAATCATCCTTTAAAAATAATCAAAACGTACCTCCAAAAAATGATTACTATTTATTACTCTTATTAATTTTTTGAGATTTCTTTGTTGAAAGACGTATATTATAGAATTTCTTGTTGCCCTATTTTAAAAAAAAATATTCAGTATAATTCTATTTTAAATTTTTTTTTTTTTTTTTTTTCCATGTCCGCTCCCAATGTGGAGCATATGGTCTCCTAATGGAGGTATCTTGACAGAATTTTCTCTACGAGAACTGCTTGTCACTCAGTTGCTCAACCTCTCTTTTCTTTTTCGAAGAGAGTAGGGATAGAAGGATAGGGCTATGACAGGACTAGTGGTTAGCTAATCGCTCTCTTTACGCCCCGTGAGGATGGGATTGGTGGAAGGGAGGACTCAGACTACGAACAGAAATCCATAAATCGATTGAAAGATCAATCTATGAAAACCGTCTGCACCGGGAATTGAACCCGAGACATCCGTAACCGTAGCCAGCGACGAAACCAACTGCGCCACGGACGCCGACATATTTTAAATACCAGTCAGAAAAAGTTTGAGAAAACGAACACGTTGGTACATTTCAAAAATCTTTTTAGAATCGTTATATTCAATAAATTGCAAATTCCTTTCCCATCACTTTCTTAAAAATACTTCGTTCTACGATTTTGTCTTAGACATTAAATCTCGATAATCCACAATAAACCCTAATCTAGTAACAGCGTAAACCAAATAAAAGCATTTCTGAAAAATAGGTGTCAACTCTTTGCTATAAAGGCTTGAAAACCTTACTATTTTCATTTAAATAAAAGTGCAATAGTGTAAACAAATACTTTGAGAGAAAAGAAAAAAAAATATTTTGACGTTTCATATATTTTAGGCCACGCGAAACGATTAACGATTTTCGCGAAATGACAGAAAAACCTACTATAGGGCCTTTAACTGTGGCCATCCCTGCCATAAACTGACTTATATTGATTGTCAGGAGTTCACGTTATGGCTTTTTAATGTTTTAAACACGTATGACATTATTGAAGTACTAAAATATAAATTAAAAACACAATAGATCGTCATAAATATTATTATCGAAATGACATCTAGGATCGAGGCACAGACATTATTATAAACTTCCAGGGGTCTGAAACAGTGGTGTCGATGAATGTTTTCTGCATCCTTATTTTGTATTGTTATTGCTTTGGTTTAATAATAATGTTGGTAGATAATTAATATTCAAAAATAATAAACATCAAACATGAATGAGTATATAATTTTTTTTTTGTAAATTATAATTACATTTACACTCTTCCAGCTGACCTAAACATCACGCTCATTTGAATGAAAATATATTTTTTTAATACATAATTTTTTCACTTTATACACCAGTAAGACATTTATAATAATATTAGACATATTATAGCTGTGAATACATCCTAAATAAATAAACTTAGAGTTGACAGATAACATAACTATGCACCGAAATGTCACTTATTTAACGACTTTTATCAATTTTTTCTACTGTTTCATTTAATATAAAATTAGACAGCAAGAAAAAATAGTGACGTGGCGTCGGTTACGCTCAGTGTGGTGCGACGCCTAAATAAAACTTCGTTGTCGGTTCTAGAATTCAGTTGACGACCCCATATTTAAACATTATCATAGGGCGCCACACAAACGCTACTAGACACATTATTTTTAATTGAATATTTAAAGAGTTACGGACAGGACTCCAAAGTTTAATAATGTGAAATTATTTTACAATTGGCTGGAATTCAGTGCAGTCACTTTAATACCGTTCAAAAGAGATTTAACTTAGCGGTCAGTATGCCTTTTTTCTTTTACATGCTATGACACTCTGCTAATTCCTTTAATAGAGTAAAACCATAAATTGTGCAATAAGCTAAATCATCGGAGACACCGCGTACAACATTATTTTCATATGCGTGATGTAATTTCTTTTATAAACCATGTAAGTAATAATAACCCAACATTTGAACTATTGATCTACTTCTCAACTAGTCAGAGCAGACGCCGTTTCCTATGCGATACACAAAAAATAGTCGTTATGAATTATCTAGTTGCAATAGCTGCCGACAGACACTGTCAACAACGCTAACATAAATACCAATAATTTATTATTTATATTTTGAAATGAAAATTATTTTTTTTTTGTAATGAGCATAATTATCATAATTCATAATATCATGCGTTTAAAGATATTCCTGTGTCATGTCGATGGCCCAATTCCATAGGACGATAAGTCAAAAATTTGATGTGAGTTAAGTAAGCCATTATGTTCGAACACCGCTCTTCTACAGTTCCACAAAAGCACAGCTTGCAAAATGATCAGGTTTTCTCTCAAAAGGCAGATATTTGCGTATGGAAATCAGCAAAATTAATTAATTTCTCAGTTCCGTATACATACATATCGTATTGTGGAAATATATTTTTGTGAATCGTGGCGTTCCATAAAGAAACAACCTTTAATCCTATCACTTATTTGAATAAAAAAGTAATACAAATAATAAGCCATCACTTTTTTCGAGTCGGCTTAGACGAGTCAAAACTTTGATCGGCTATATCTTAAAACTACCAATTTCTAGTTGTATCACTATGGAACTAGGCCGTCGATGTGATCTCATCACCTCACTTTAATTGTGAATAAAATCATTGTTTCTCAATGGTCTGCAGATTTTTTCTGGTTGTCCGCTAATAACGCCCATTTTAATATGCATAAATATACAAAAATTCTAACCAATAATCACCATTCAAAGCCGGGCAGAGCTGCAAGTGTTCACATTGTATGTCTCGAAAATAAGGCTGAAGCCTATCAGCTATTCTAGCAAAGAGTATGATTCTCTCAAAATTCAATACTTTTAAATATTGTTTTTTATTGCTATATTAATTTAAAAACTAATTAACAAATATTACCTTTTTTATTTAAATTTAAAAATTTACTAAATGTCTTGCAATTTTTAACTTTTATCCATCCAAGCAACGCTGGGCAATTCACATCCTTCAATTTAAATAATATAGTATTTTATTCCTGCGTTAGTGGTCCTCAAAATATTTATTTTATTTTTATTGGTCTGTATGTCTAAAAAGGTTGAGAAACACTGAATTAAATGACAGTAGAGGTGTACAAAAACTGATTTTAATCTATTGACATATTCTTTAATTAGTGGCTCATCGATTTCAATTCACTACTAAACAATTTATGAAATACATTATTACCAAAAGGAGTCCAAATAATACAGCATCACAATTCATCAATAAACAGAGATAAAATAATTGGGGAATAATATTGTCATTCAGCTACGGCGCATTCTTTTCTCAATCCCCATTCCTGTTACGGAAGATAATTTCATATTATTTTTGTTACACCATTCCACAAACTGGACGCCATTAAAAATAGAACTTTCCATTAACATTTTGCAGTTATCTTCAGCAAAATTCGTATTGAAAGCTTGCTTTCCTGACATTCTTTCACAAACATCTGCTAATTCATATCTTTTATTGCATTCAGAATATTTT
The DNA here is from genome assembly GCA_022494535.1 of Himalopsyche phryganea. NCBI lineage: Eukaryota > Metazoa > Arthropoda > Insecta > Trichoptera > Rhyacophilidae > Himalopsyche > Himalopsyche phryganea. The sequence goes on along the minus strand of JAGVSL010000076.1, from coordinate 2,102,466 downwards.
CTTTTATTCCTGTTCTCCGAATCTTTATTTATATCTTCTTTGTTACTTGTAGGTCCTAATTCATGAAACATATCTTCAGAATTGACACAGCAATATTCATTTGGCAGAGCATCAATGACAGTACTTAGTATTGGAAAGTCAAATTTATTTCCACCGTGCGCCACAAGACAAACCGGCTTATCCTGCCTGTCCAAAAATTGCTGGATTAAACGCACATCTTTCACGTCAAATTCTCTCTGGCTTTCTAAATTATCATTTGAAAGTGGTGTGTCATCCGTTGCGATGTCACTTACACTTTTCCCAAGATATAATGTTAATAACAGCTTGTCATACATAAGGTAATTGTTACCCTTTGTTGCCGATAGAATTTGTCCACGATGTGCAGCAATCATTACTAATTCTGTCACACTAGTCTCGTCGTGCTCGAAATGATGAGGACCAGTGGTTTCCTGTTTACTGGTCAAATCCACGAAAACAAAAGTTGATATATGAGACATTTTCGTTTACGAAATCTATAAAGAAAATAAGAAAGTTTGTCCAAACAAAAACCAGTTTTATATTATACAAAACCAATTGTCTACCAAAATAGTATTTATGTAAATTGAATTTTCAATGTTTTATATTTTATACTATTGATAATCCATCAACATAAAATAATAGAAAACAAAACACAAGTCTGCACTTGCAAAGACGTAATCCTCTCCAAAGGAGTAGAATCAAATGGACAGTCTTCTAGGGAAAGCCATTCAGTTACGTAACTCAATAATGTCTTCTGTTGCCTGAACTTCCCCCTACACTCAATATTTATTAGATTTAATATGTCACCAAACACTTTATTACACAGTTTCACACTTAGATTTAGCTCTTTGTTTATATGAAGAAACACTTCTTAAACCCTATTACAGAATTACGATGTTTTATTTTTCTAGGCTGTCTGAAGAGGTATGGATTTTTACATTATTCGATAAGTATTGACACTTTTTGATACATAAATCCTAAATACTACTTTAAAATATAGGTAATAACGTTTCTGAGATTATATGGTATTATATACTACAAATACACGACTGTTGATAGTCTACAGTCAGTTAAAATGGTTATCTTTAAATTTCATAGATAACTTATCTAAATATCAAAATTGAATTTAAAAGGAAAATTAATTACGATTAATAGTTACCTAGAATTTCCAAGTGTTGCACATACACACAGTCGTTATTATTCTAGTCAGGTTATCATTACTTTATCATTAATCAAAAGTTTAATGTAGGGTGAACATATTTATGTGAAAAATTATTGTGAATATATTTTCAGCACACAAAATATTATTCAAGTATGGTTTTTATCATATTTAAAATGTGCTGTCAATTCTTGGTGGAAAGGCATTATATTTTTAAAATAACACGCAATTTGTTTTGTACTACTTTCGCATGTTTATAGAGATCAGAACCGGTTTCGCTCTCGTTGATAATGCTCACGATGAGCGAAACCGGTCCTGGTCATTATAAACATGTGGAATTATTATAAAAAAAATTGTGTTTTATTATTAAAATATTTATTTAGTACTGAATAATTTCATTGTATTCTTTTATTAAATTATACAAATTTTAATCAATTTTACTATAGTTATGTATTTTAATTAATATTTTTCTATTATGATAATATCCAATAAATTTTACTAATCTATTCATTGAGCATAAGTCATTAGAAAAACTCTTTCGTGCGTTTTAAGTAAGCACAGTCAATCACAAATTCATGCTATTGATATTTTTTTCTACATTGAACTGAAAAAATATTCTTTAAAACTTATAAATATCGATTTTTACTGTATAATTGTGTAATTACATGACAATGGGATACAATTTTGATGAACAGAACACATCTCATAAATAAAGAACGTTTGGCTACCCTCTTTGAAAGTTAAGAGATAGCTCAGGTTTTTATGACAGTGGTATCTATTGATGACAAAAATTATTGATTGAAATTTACATTCATATTAATTTGATAAATAATATCTAGTTTTTGAATATTTTATGTTGATTTAAGTTTTACATATCATACCATTTACATAACTGTCCTTGTCATAAACTGTAACTGCAAATTAAAAATTCATAACCAAATCTTACAAATGTCACATCCAAACAATGTGATGACGCTTAAAAGTAGATAATTCACAATGTTAATAATAAGTAATATTTCCTTTTCAGGGAGCGGCGGAGGATGGCGTGGTTATTATCCCTGGCGTCGCTGATTGCGGTTGAAGGTATTACAACAGCTTACACCGGTCCAGATCTTCCAGCGGGACCATTCTGCGGGGCAAAGCCCAACGGCTGCTGCGATGGAAGAGAAGATGACTGTTCTTCTCCTATCTTGGGTTAGACATAAATCATATTATTCTAAACAATCTTTTCAATTGTTTCAGCTTTTTAAGCCTTGTTAGCGTTGAAATAGAAATTAGGATTTCTTATATAGTGCTGTATGAGTAACTATTTAACAGGGTCTGGTTGTAAATCAGGCACTCGTTCTATTCTCCGATCGACTAACGGTAGACTAGAAGAGGACTTGTAGTATATGGAAAAGAGCTTTTTATTTGCTGATATTATTTAAAAAAACTGAAGTACTAATATTTCTATATAGATTCTGGGTGGTATCATTTGATTCTTCCAATCGATGACTTATTTCACAGGTTGTGTTTACACACACACACAACCAGTGTAATAACAATTTTATCAATTTCAATTTAATATTGAATTATTAGAGCCCAACCGTTGTTAAAAGACTGATCTGCTCATGTCCAGCAATGCATTTCTTTCGGGACTCTAATTATTAGAAGTTTCTAGAGGTTCTAATAACTTAAAGAATATTCATTACATTCTATATCTGCTTAATCCAACAGGAACAATGTGCTATTGTGACGTCTTCTGCAATAGAACCAGGAATGACGACTGCTGCCCCGACTATTTCAGCCATTGTCATGGAATTATAGAGGCAGCGCCTTTGAAGATCTGCTATCACAATGGGGTCCCCATTTATGGTGGCGGCAAGGCCAAGGAGAATTGTAACTTATGGTAAGATTATTTTAGTAATAATTTATTCATGCATTCTGTCTAAAATTCCAAATTATAAATAAAATGTTTTTCCACAGACCTTATATTTAGAGTTATATTGATGATAGGTACCACAGTTGGACATCCAAAGCGTGTGAGGTACAATTTCAAAATTTCTGGGGAGAAAAATGAAAAAAATAAATTAGTTTATATATTGTGATATGAAGGTAAAATGTGCCAAGTTATAGTTATTAACAACAGCAACTTTATGTTTTACAAAACAATCTAAAGCTAACTAAAACTAATTTTACCCACTCACCACTGCTTCCAAGAATGTTTAAATTACAATTTAAAAATTTTCGGAAATGATTTTGAATCTATATTCATAAGATGTGTAAGACAGTAAGTGTGGAAACCACACACGCACAAGGTAGATAAGACAATAATTATCATTAGACATACTGATACTACTGAATTTTGATAAATTTTAATGTCTATTTATGAAAAGGAAGTGGCGTTGGTGGAAACAAATGTCGCTATTTACGATTAAAAATTGCACATTCTTGTGGTCAAATTTAATCTTATTATAGCACAGTTGCTAAGACTCCTACCTTTGCATGTATTTATTATTTACCTTGACTTGATAATTTAATTACTTGCGCCGCAAATAAATCTATTTATTCTTCCATACAACAATATTTAAAATGAACGACCTCTATAAATATTTGTTTTTGACTACTAGTTTCTATCAAACTGCAAAAGAATAATACAATTTTAAAAGGTTTCGTCTGCCCTAAATAATTGGGACTATTTTTATTTTCACAGGTTAATTGGCAAAAGCCTTTTTTTATCATAAAACATTAAGAAGTAATTTACTGAAAATTAAAAAGTCACCGCAAGTTGTATCTGCCCTACACAGTTGACAGATAATGAAATAATATTATAAGTTACTCTTAAATCAGCTGAGATGTCATATCCAAAATTATAGATATTTCATCAATAATTATTGTAGAAATATTTGTCTAAATTTGAAATACTGACAATAATTATTGTTATTAATAGATGGCACTGTCACAAAAGTTTTAACATTGCTCACCCTCATTACACACTACAAAGGCTTGAGTGAGACATACTTATATCTACATGCTATTTCACTCTTTTATATTAAATCTTTCAAATGCTTTTGTGTTTTCCAGCTTCTGCAGTGCCGAGGAAGGCCGTATGGAAATGGTCTGTGACGCAGATCCTTGCATGGTAGAGGATGAGGTCTTGAATGCCATCAATTCAGATCCCGTGTCATCATGGGTGGCAACTAATTACTCAGAGTTCTGGGGCCACAAACTCAGCGAGGGATTGAAGCTAAGATTAGGTGGGGAAATTTATGAAAAATACCAATTTAGTTAATGATATACTTCAATATATATATATATTTCAACCTCTAAATCTATACTCTACTTCAGGTACACTGACTCCAGAGAAGACTCTCAATATGTATCCTTTGAGACCAATCTACGACCCTAATGCGCTTCCTCGTTCATTCGACGCTGTCGACCACTGGCCCAATCAGTTGGCTCCAATCAAGGACCAGGGATGGTGTGGATCGTCGTGGGCCATCTCTACAGCTGATGTTGCTAGCGATAGGTGATTAAGTGACCAATAAATATTTCTTAAGCACTGTTACTTGTGTTATACTGGATTTATAGATTAACTTACTAGAACTCCATTTTTGTACATATTATTTTTGCTAACAATGTTGCGAAATATGGACGCCCTTCAAAACAGGAATTTGTAATGGATTCAGTTAGTCACCTTGTGTCCTACCCTGTTGTGAAGAAGTGTTTAATGTAGTGAGAATTGAAAACTGTGTTGGAAAATACATCAACCTGAACATAAATCATTAAAATATCCATAATTTTGAAAATTGTAAAAATACTGTAAATATCATTTTTATCGTAATAGAACTGATTAAAACCTATGCAAAGTAAAATTTATTAAAAATTGATTTTTCTTTCAGATTTGTTATTATGTCTAAGGGACTTGAACATCCCCAACTGAGCGCCCAGCAATTATTGTCATGCAACAATCGGGGACAGCTTTCTTGCAACGGAGGATATCTGGATAGAGCGTGGCAGTTCATCAGGAAATTCGGACTCGTAAACGAAGAATGCTTCCCATATGTGGGAGCAGAAAAGAAATGCACCATTCCGATGCGAGGAAACTTGAAAAGCGCCGGATGTGCTCTGCCCGAAGACAACACTTTCCGAACTGATAGATACCATGCTGCTCCCGCTCACAGATTGGGCAACGAGACCGACATTATGTATGAAATTCTCAACTCTGGCCCGGTACAAGGTGAGCATAGATTCCTGATATCATTTCTTCTGTATCAGTAGTTCTACTGAGAACAATTTTATACAGCATCTTCATAGTCATGTATTAAAGGCTGGCAACCAAATTGCAATATATCTCTATATTGGGTCAGTAATAGTAAGTTGCCAACATCAAGACAATCTTTTACTACACCTTTGCTGTATTCTAATTTTCCTTGCATTTTGAGTCTCAAATATAATCCATATTAATTTAATCACAAATATTATTTATAATGTAGGTATTGAGTGTAATTTTACTAATACTGTCAAAGATTATACTACTAACAATAGAACAAAATAAACCAAGATAATATAATTTAAGACATCGACTGAGGGTGCTTGATGGAATTTCAATATCAAATTTGGATTATTGAGATTTTGTACACTTCCATGTATTTTGTCACTAACGACCCGGGTTTCGCCTTTCGGCATCTTCAGGCATTCGAGCACACAAATGGACTCGAACTGAGAGACAGTAAACAGTGTCTAACGTTTATATAGAAGATACAAATACGACAAATATTATTTACGAGGTAAGATATTATACGTCTGAGAGCCACACTGATACCTGAGTTAAAATTTCGAGAATCGCCTTAATCCTTATTTTGTAAACACCACATTTACAGAGTGGCGAATTGCCGCTTTCCAACTTCTTATGGAATTACCAGAGATTTTACAATTATAATAGCAAAGTGGGTGTCGACGGGATGCAATTCGACGAAAGGGTAAATATATAAAAATACATGAAAGTGTACAAAATCTCAATAATCCAAAACCAAGATAAATTTAATCAAACTCATGATAATTAAATTCATAAATTTAAAAAAATCTTACCCATATTGAATTACTGCGGTGTTAAAATAGCAGCGAGTATTTGGGGCTATACCTGTTCTGATGATATAGTCCAGGCGTTTCACGCAACCACAACTGTTGATAAAAATAGGTTAAATTTGGATTATTGAGATTTTGTACACTTCCATGTATTTTGTCACTAACGACCCGGGTTTCGCCTTTCGGCATCTTCAGGCATTCGAGCACACGAATGGACTCGAGGAAGTGTACAAAATCTCAATAATCCAAATTTAATATTGAAATTCCATCAAGCACCCTCAGTCGATGTCTTAAATTAAATTATAAAAATAGGTTAATTCTCCACGATCTTAATCATTCTGACACTGTGAAAAAATGGAAATTTCAACATGTTATATTTATTATTTTAGCAACAATGAAAGTATACCAGGATCTCTTCTCGTACAAAGACGGAGTCTACAGACGGTCGAGACACGTTCCTGAAGAATTTGGATATCACTCCATCAGATTGGTCGGTTGGGGGGTTGAAGATGGCATCAAGTACTGGGTAAGAACATTTGATACTGTCATACTTCACACACAAATAGTGGGTATATTGAAAACTTGATACAGAATGTATCGGAGATGGACCTGGCTTGGGCACATGCTTCCGATGCCCCCAAGTGAGTCTTAAACCTTCCTGTATCTTTTTCCAACCAGATGAATTACATAGCCCCGAAAAGCTGCTGATGACAATCCATAATACGTACCTAGCATAGTTTGACCCAAACCATGCCAGTGCTCCTTCACTGTTATGGCTTGGAGGAAGCAAAGAAATTGGTGGCCATATGACAAAATATAAACTACTATCTATATAATATTTTGTTTATTAGTTTGTAAATCTTATATTGCAGTTAGACATAACATACGTAATGTAACAGTGAGAGCACAAATGTTTTTGGATATCCGCAGAAAATTTCGGATTCATAGTCTTTTTTGTTTGTATGGATAGCGCCACTTCTTGAGCAGGCTTGCTTATATCTTATGTTACTTATGGTAATTATTATTGAAGCCGAGTGACAATTTGATAACGAAAAATTTCAGCTGTCAATTGACTAACTAATGACTATTTTCAAATCTTTTTCAGAGAGTGGCCAACAGCTGGGGTAGAAACTGGGGACAAGACGGTTATTTCAAAATCGTCAAAGGAGTCAATGAATGCGAAATCGAGAAATTCGTCATTGGTGCATGGGTGAAAACCCACCAAAGCAATGCAAACAGAGTTGATAACTAATTAACTGAAGTGTTTAAAAAAAATCAACAATGTCTTTATAAGTTGCCATAGCCCATTTTTTAGTTTTAAGTCTGAGGAATGCGGACACATCCATATGTTTGTTTTATTGTCACTTTATTATCGCAGTATTTATTTTGAGAGAAATTTATCTAATGATCTCATAAACTTTTTTCATTGAAATTCCAATATCCTAAAACTCTTTTTATGAACATTTCAGTCTGTGTCGAAATTCGTACGAAGTAGTAGAACATCTATATATTTGGTACAAATTCACTTGCACCAAGTTATTGTATTTATTTTTCAACTGTGCTCGAGGAAGTCATGTGTTTGCATTTCTCTTATAAATTTTATGATAGCTTAACTTGCTTTATATTTTTATAGATATAATTTTTGTTGAGGTTTCCTAATTGATTCTTTTGATGACAATGACATTCAGTTAATGTCTTTCAAATCTTAGGAAAGTGGTTAGTAAAGAATTTAAATATTATTATTTTCTTTAGTGAGCATTTGATAGTATGCGGCTTAAGGATGTATGCTGTGATTTACACTGCCATTTTCGGGTCAGAATTGAATTATCTTAAAATTTACTTTTAACATTGTTAAATAATGTTTACTTGACATCTCAAGTTCAGTTAATATACCTAAAGAAATTTTTCTATCATAAACCGTTTGCACTAAAAAATAATTGAATTGTTATGTGACATAATGTGTTTTTTTCTAGATAAAGTATTTTAACTGATTTGAATGAAGAGAATTACTCATTAATATATACCCAAAGTATTGATTGCCGTTTCTTATTAGTACTTATTCACTTTATTAAAAATGTGACGAATATAAAACACACCTTCTCTTTTGGATGATTAGATTTAAAAATATACCATAAATAATGTAAGGTATAAAATAAAATTTTGAATAAAGAACTTAAATTTATTTTAGTGTTGCCAAGCAGCCGTAAAAATAATCCAGAAATGTACGCTTAGCTATATTATTTATGTTTTTCGTAATGTTAGGAATTTTATTTAAAATTCGAAACACAATCATTTATTTTCAATTATTAAAATGTGTTCATAATATTCATAATGAGGCATTGTAAATTTTTCTCATTTATTCTTTTACTGCATTAAATTCGGATGGTTTGTTTAAAAGGAACAAGTATATTTATGACTAGTGATAATTTTCTAGAGATAGAAATGAATAATAATACAATCATTTCAAAAATTTTGCTACGACAGACAAGATTGGATATAATATTTTTTTTATGTTATGATTCTCTTTCTTTTCTCATTTGCTTATTTTTTTATAAATACCTAATTATTAAGTTATCATTTTTGTAAAATACGTTACGAATCGAATGAAAGACGAGTTTTCATGAAATGTTGATTTATTGTAAATAAAGTGCATTTTATCGAGTTCAAAAACTTTCAGGTACATTTTATTTTTTATCAATATATTGAGTACCTAATACACGTGCGAAAATAATCAAATGATTTTTGTGTAACAAAGCAAGAGATTTCTTTATTCTCGCAGAAATATTCTGAATAATATGTTATAAACATATGGATTTAAGAACAGAGAAAGTGTTGAAGAAAAATTAAATAAAAATGTGAAAACAGGATGATAGTTTTATTAGTAGCAAAAGGCTGAAAGTCTTATAAAATATTTTATAATGTTTTTGTTACCAATGGAAAAAAAAAAACTACAAATTCAATATAATATGTATTTATTAAATTGTTATCAAATTACATACTATATACATATGAAAATTCAATGCGGTGTATTGTGTGATGTAATTAAGTATATAATAATGTCATTAAAATAGTTACTATGTATATTAAAAAAATAAATAAAAACATAGTCTTAAAATTCTTTTCATTAGATTATTTCTGCTTCATCTATACAAGTTCTATTTCTCTATTTCAAATCGTACGAATCGATCCAAGAGAGGACGAGTTGAAACTGAAGAAAGTTGTTTATATGTTGTAACAAACTTCCTAGAGACTCCACAAAAGTTCATCAAAGTGATAAAGATGTCTTCTTCGGAGGTGCTGAAGGAGAAAGCGTTTTCTTTTTGTGTTTGGGCAGAGAAAAGGTTAATAATTTATATTAAAAACAACAATTGATTTTTTAAAACGTATTTAATTTATTTATGTAATTTTCTTAACAATAATGAACATTTTAATAATATTTATTGACTAAGATGTACAAAAATAGTATTCAACGATATGTTCGATAATCACAAGAATGATCTTGGATCACTTAAAAAACTGCAAGATTCGCATAACATATATATACCATTCTTTTTACAATGTATGCTCCTAATGTGGAGCATATAGATTGCTAACTTAGCTAGCACTTCAGCACAGAATCGATTGTAATTCAGTCACTCAACCTCTTGTTTTCAAGAGGGTAAGGAAAGAAGGATGAGGATAACCTACATGGTTCTGGATAAATCAACTGAAAAATCAGTGTATGACAGAGATTCGATTGTTTGATTGCGCAACCGAGTAGAATGAAAGTCTTGACCACTCGAATATGGGATAAGTCGTCTCCAACAAATTTGACTGTTTTATATCATACCCTACTAAGACAACTTGTGACATTTTGTTTTCTAATATATTGATTTGAAACGTTTTGTACTTTTATAAATGCAAATTGTTAATTTTAATTTAAATGATTTTTTTAATGAATGTAATTGTTAAAGTCTAGGTGTTAACATTTTTGGCTTTTGATAACATCAAATAAATGAAAACAGTCTGTTTTTTCTGTTAATGATAATACATAATATTATGATACATATAAGAAATATGACCTAACTTCGATTGAAGACACAGTGAAGTAGTGTGGATCCATGAAACTTCTAGTGATAACAGACAGCAAAAGACACAATGTTACATTAAAATAACTAATATACTTTATTTATTATACTGAAGTTATATAATCTTTGAAGATTATATAGATGATATAATAAGCAAAAGTGCAATTAGATCTGACTTTGATTTGGTTAGCAATGGTGAGAAAAGATTATATTGAAATCATAGATGAAATTGAAATTGACATAGATGCTATAACTGCATTCAACAGGATAGTGCTGTCTGCATATATTATAAAGTTAGAATATGACATTAGATCCTCATCACATTATTCATACACAATGTTGCCATTTCTTCACTATGTCCACAGCCTTTCTTTCTAACTTTAAAATCAATGTATAAAACATAACTATCGTCCATATTTTAATTATTTATAAATAAATGATTCATTAAAACAAATAGTAGTTATGTATTGCTTCAATGATGACTATCAATAAATAAAATAAATGACTATGTTGTAGTAAGTTGAAGTTAGTTTTTTGATGTAGTCTGCTGTCCACCTATGAGTCTCTGTTCTCGGTCCAACTCTTCTACTCGTGCAGCGTGCCTCGATGTTGCTTTATTTAAAACATTCTGCGCTCTTACCTGAAAGATTAGGCAATTTCTTAATAACGATTTAATATAACTAGTAATAATACATTAGGTGGCAACATTTGCTGAAACACACTCTCTGTCTGTCCCCGTCTTCACATCATGCATCAAAAACAAGCACAATATGTTGTGTATTACAGGCAGATGGACAGACAAATTGAAACAAACATTTATTGTAATATTACATAAATGATAATGAGAATTGATTGTATCATACTTCATATTAAGAATACACTATATGCAGTGAGACATCCTTATTTTCAGTCATAGAAAATGTATTTTGTAACATTAATTTGCTGGTAATATAGAGGCCAGTCATCAAAACTTTAAATGGAAATGTAGCACTATTTGTACATGTGTTTTCACATGTATTGGTAAACTAAGATTTTTCACAAATATGTTTGAAAAAAGGTGGAATTATTATTAATCAATGCATACCCTTAATTTTCCCGATCTGTCGTGTATTGATGTCATCTGTCTTTTAATAGTAATAAGCCTTTCTCGACAGTGAGATACATCAGCAAACTAAAATATAAAATAGCAGTAGATTAATAAACCATTGTTTAGTTACGTAAAATATTAACTGTTGCTGTAAATTTATTGTAATATATAGATATAAAAAAATCGACGTGAAGCATGATTTGCTGACTCATTCACCTTATGGACATTGTATGGCTCTGTCGAGCTCCTATCTGTTTCCAAATCTCAAAGAATTCCTTGATGACAATTTTTGTCAACTGATATACACATGGCAACATAAAAACTAAATGCCAGATAGTCAAAGCTGAATATTTTTCCAGTACAAAAAAAATATTAATTACACTTATTCTTACCAAGTTAGTAACTCCATCACTTTGCTGAGTATTTTTCAATCTTAAATTCTGTAATGATACTGAATTGATAAGGGCTGCTTGTTTGTCTCTGGAAATTGTCAATAATACTTTGCATGAAACATTCAAGCCAGGATCAGAATGCTGATCAATTCTGTGAGTGAAAGAAATAGGTTGTCGGGTCTAAAATCAGTAATTTTCAGGAGATCCGACACCAGATTTGCATTATTGATAACTTTCTAAAAAAATGTGATGTTCCAAAGAGAAATTCACGAATTCAGTTTTTTCCTGTAGGTACACGTAATGTTGAATGGTTTTTACTATACGATTTAAAATTGTCAAAAAGAAATTCAACATAGCAGTTCGAATGACTGAAACATAATTATCTCTGTATGACCTAGAATTATGACGCAAGTGAGTGCATTTTTGTTTCTTGAGCTCCGGGCGTGAAGGATCAAATAATGTATACTTATAATGCCAAATTTTTTGTACGCTTTCTACATTATAACTTTTAAACGAGGTGTTCACTCGAATTTCGTGAATTTGATTTCAATATAAGCATACATGGTGTCTAAAATTTATTGTATATGGAAGTACAGTGTGTTAAGATAAACAGAAGGAAACAACAATAGTGTACTTACGTAAGCTCTTTTAAATTCGCTGCTACTTTTGTGAGAGGCTCTTTATACAGATCTACTAATCCATTAGACAAGTCTTGAATTACTTCTTTAGGGATCAAATTATCATGAACACTAAAACATAAGTTAAGTCATATTTATAATAATTCAGATATTTAATCATCTTGGGAGTGAAATGCTTAAATTTGACCATGTAGGATGGTTTCTAAATGAAAAATATGTTTTTGTTTTTATTAAATGTATGAAATATGAAAATAGAAGTTATTAAAAATTAACTACAATTTAATCAATTGTTAAAAACAAGTTTTGTTTCATTTTCTATGATTATTTAACAATTTCAAATTGTTATAATAGGCAATTATTGCCCTATTATATAACAATAGGTGCCTGTATAGTTTATATAACCTGCTCAGAAGTCCGTGCAATTTCTGCAATCCCGTTTCATTTTAATACATTTAATACCCACTTTTATATAATTACTTCCAGCAATTTACTTATGAAAAATTCAATCAAAATTACGAACACATTCAATTAAATATACCACAATCATTGAATTATGACATTAGGTGTAGTGGATGACATAGTGAAGTCATATCTAAGAAAATTGTGTGATGAAGAACTGTCCGGTGATGAAAAGGTTATCTCAATACATCCATTTCCAACAAAACAAAATGTTATGAAATAAATTCAGGGCCTAGAAAACTATTTGAATAGCGTAGCATTGATTACACAAAAGGCGGTGTGGGCTTATAGCGTGTGGGGCCCGAGTAAAACACGGTGCGTAAAGTAAAGATGATTGAAATTGTAGGATTTCCCGTTATTCCCTTATACTTTTGATACAAAACAAAACATTTTTATTTGTCAGGTTGGTTTTTCTGTTCAATATGAAAATCGCCATGCTTCTGACGTTTGTGGACGAATATGCGACATGCCCTCGTAAAACCGATATTCCAACGTTTCCTTTCGTGATTCACGAATATTTTCCATATATTTAGGTACAAAAAAGATTATTCTATTCATTTTTAGGCCTTGTCCCTACTAATAGACATTTACCCAATTTATTTTTTTTACATGTTCAATAACCCTAATTCTACGTTTTATTATTGTTTTTTGCCAGTCCCTTCAAAAAGGTAAAATCGGTGTTTGACTATATATACGTAAATAAGTAATGAAATAGAATACTAATTGAAGTAAATTATTAATTAATACATAGTCATGAATTCATAACAAAGTTTGAAGCCACGAAACAAGATTCACCAGCAACTTTCGAATTTATTTACAGGGTACGAATGAATTTTTGTATTTTTTTAACTAAGTGGATTATTTGGCAGTATCTTTTAGCAAGGAGAATTTATTTAATTTAACTATACGAAATAAATACAACAACTTTAATTGAAATCCCACCTCGATTCTTCCATTTTTAAAACAATAATAGTTTACAACAGGAATGATTTTTAAACACAAACACAAAATTATTTGACAGCTGAATTGTCACTAGACTTGATATTGCTAGAAACAATAATTAAAAATAAAAGACAATATTAATTATTTTAAATTATACAGCAATGTGCTAATACTAAAGCGGGTATTGTTAAAATAACCCAACTATAACAAGAGGTAATAGTTCTCAAACAATAGAGATAGACTATGCCTACAGTTTTTAGTAAAAGTTACAAATAGCATGTAAACTAACCAAAAAGAAATCAATTATACTAAATGTAGAGAGAAAAATATGGGAGATATTATTTTTATGATCAATAAATCCGAAAACTATTTCATAGAACTAAAGTTGGTTTTTAAGTCAGTGTTAACTTTTAGATTACAGGTATAGAGCTAATTTAACAGAGTATATACACTCTGACAATTTTCCTATTTCAACAAATGTTTTTTCATCTAGCCATGTATGTTAAGGTTTTATGCGAAGCTGCTGAATTTTATTTACTTGAATACAATGACATTAATTTTATTTCCTGCCGACAATAATATGTAACTTATAATCTTATTAATTCATTACAAAATACAGAATGGCGGATTGTCTATGATCGCGTAGAGTAGGGACGGCACGTAATTTATGACATTTTTGGTGCAGCTCCGCAAGTTCTGCACTGCCACAAATATCTTTTACAACGGGTCGAACAGTTAAATCTTGAACGGCGTCTCGCCGTCCAATTATTTAAAACATTGCTACAACAGTCCAGAACATGTCGTTACTGGCAGCCAGGCGTCGTAAAGAGCGCAGTGATTCCGGAGAATACTCCGACGCTTCCTACGAAAATCCCACTATCAACTCAGATATTGTAAGTCGCTGAATGTCATTTTCTTTTCGTGGGCGCCCTAGCACACGTCAAGCCAGATCTATTTGGAAGACATTTAAGTGTATTTGTGTTCATGTAAATTAGTATCGGATTCGAACTGATTTAACAATGAGGTCATGCGGTTACTTTTACCGTGCTATTTTGTCTTGTCAGCAAACATTATTAACTGTGTCAATTTCGCCGGTGTGTATTTTTATGATAACAATCGATGCATTTATCATTTTAGGATGGGGACGGTGATTCAGAATATGGTTCTGCTGAGCATAGTGGATCAGATCTGTCGGAGAGAGAAAGCGGCGACGGTCAGGTTAGTTCAGTTTTTATTTCTTGTTCTTTTTTTTGTGTATCCAGGTCAGTTTTATTTTGCCACCAATTCAAATAACTTCTGTCAGTTTTTTGTGTTCCAAAACTTAAGATGCTTACAATCTAAGTGGAACAAACAAATCTAAAGTACAGTTAGTATATTAACAAAAGATTTTAGAATTAATCTAAATATTCCATTATAATAAATTTCAAACTTTATTTTTATTGTGAATGTCACAAATTATCTGTGGGAATAAAAAAAAACAATTTTGATTTTACTCCAAAGTGGTCAAGAATATTCGTGTTTCACAAACAGATTTCCAGCTGTGGAGAACTGAATAACAAAAGTAATATCTGTTATCTGTAAGATCCAATCTATCCCTCAATGTTAGGGGTTAAAGTTCAGTGTCATTAATTATTATTAAAAACAAAACTATAACATAGTGATTTTAGCAAATTTTTATTGATGTAATAAAGAAAACAACATCTTTAATTATATTCTATGTCAAATAACTGCTTTTCATAGAAAGTTTCACAAAGCCTCTTTAACTTGAAAAGTTCTGAGAACCGACGTGTAATAATCATGCACTGTATTATTTACATAAACTGAAAGGTTTGCTGATATGATATGAGGTGTATTTTATATGACTACATTTTAATATTTAATGCCTTTCCCGACTCCACCGTGTATATATTGATAAATTTTTGTCAGTTGTGTAGCTGGGTAGCCAATGCTCTTCAGCTTCGTTTACTTGTTTGCAAGATTATTTTACGCAAATTAATTTGAATTTGGAATACTATAGGAATGTGTCCATAGATGTTATATAGATTGTGTAGTTTTACTTATAACTTAATCTTTTCTTTTAGGAATGTGAAAAGAGAGTAGACGATGATGAAGATAGGCGCAATCCGCAGTATATTCCTAAAAGAGGTACCTTTTATGAACACGACGACCGAACAGCGTCTGGGTAAGATTATTTTATTGCTTCGTTGCTATTTAGTTCATACTACTAGGTCATTGCCTGAGCTAATGTCAATATTATTAATATTATGTTATTATTAAATATGTTGTTGACATGCTCGGTAGACAATATCTTCCATCCTGCTACATGGAGAATCGTTGTGGGTTTTTTGTCTGCATTACCCGTCATTATTGTACCGTGTTTTGTATTAATTGTGACATTTTACTAAATGTAGGCCATCAAACCAGTACTTGATATAGATTTGTATTTTTAATAGTTTATTAATTTGATATTTGGCATTACGGCTAATAATAGCCAATGCACCAGATATTTTCAAATCAATATATTAAGTCACTCGTTACAACTCAAGGAGAAAAGACATCTTTTCATCATTTCTTTTTCCTGATTATATATGTTATCCTTTCCACTAAACTGAATTATCCAGTCAATGCAGTCTTTGAACAAATTTCACAATCATCGGGAAACATTACTTACAAATGAAATAATTATTGGTATGTTGCACACTTTGCTATTTAAACTTGATGCTATAATCTTCTTCTATATATGACAGTGGCGACAATGAAACATCTGGTGGGCCACCGGCCGACGGCGCAACCACAAATGATGTGTCCCGTTCAGATAGAACCTCAATTGGCGGAAGCGAGGGAGGCGTAGTTAACACTGGAGACACAGTCGGAGGATTCCCTGCCGTCGCTGCGGACAAAAAGAGACCGAGCAGAGCCAGCGCTGACAAATGGACGCATGATAAATTTAACGAAAATGATCAGGTAAAATATTGAGCATATTTTTATGCATTACGTTATTTGTAAGATTTGTTAATTTGTATTGCTATTCACTGCCGAATTAAATGGTAGTTGTTCTCACTGACAACTGAAGTTGAAATATTATAAATAATGATGAAGCTACTTTTTACTTGATGGAAAAATTACACATTCTTAAATCATTCACTGCTACACTAATCACCTAGATATTAGTGCCCTATCGATTACCACGTAGTTGCTAATTACCGACGACACGCGTGGCGCGTCGTTAGCAGTGAATGTGTTAAGTCCTTACCTAGATAAAACTATTTAGTATTGCGCAAAAAATTCAACTTTGGCATTTCCCCACTTATTTAAATGTTTGTCTACTCAGGCTCCCAAAAGCAGTGAAGAGCTGCTGTCGGTGTATGGTTATGATATCCGTGGTGAAGAAGGACCTCCGCGAGCTTTCCGAAGACGTAAATATGGGTGAGTTCATTGAATTGCTGAATTATGATACTGCATCATGGTGACCGTGCATAGAATCATTTATATGAGGCTTAGATATTTAGTCTTACTACATTTAGCAGCAATCATGTCATCACGATGAATGAAAATGTCAAAATCTTAAAACACAAAATTCATTAACACTCACATGCCCTATTGACGAGTGTAAATTTTGAAAAAAAGTGATCATAAATGCATGTAAACAATTTATAAAAACTGCACCTTGTTCACCTCTTAACCTTTACCACTCGAGCCTTTTTTCGTATGTGCCTACCACCTACTCGAGACGTTTTCGATGAAAAGCATATTTACAATACAAAACAAAAATCGCTTTGATATTATTTCCGTAAAATAGATTTATAATGAATATATTGCACTTATTTTTAATATTATTTGTAATTCTTCATTGTGTGGTATTTCACATACCAATCTCCTATACGTAATCCTGACTTATTGATGCAGGACTCGCAAAATAGTCGTGTTTCTGATTTACCACCTGGGATTTTACCTTTACAGTCGCGGTCCAAATAAATATACTCGAAACTGGGAAGACGAAGAGGCATACGGTCGTGGCGTTCCAGGTGTTGGGGGCGTGGGCCCAAGAACACCCAAAGGACCCCCCACTGTGACTAATGGGGAGGAGTTCCCTGCTCTTCAATCCAAGAATGAACGGTAATTTATTGAGTTGATTTGTTCTTCGTATGATCACAGAATTAAAACCTAATCTTAGGCTGTATACACCTTAACAGCTTAATGACCACATGTTTTTTTTTTTATTGAATTTCACCTGGCGGCCGGGCGATTTTGCAAAATATTCCCAAAAAACTGTCATTTCACTAAATTTACTATAATTTGTAAACCAATTGAGATATCTTAACCAAATTTGTTTTGATGGCTTCCAGATATTTCGCCGCAAAGCAATTTGAGCAGTGGTTCTATATCTGTGGGTTGCATACTTATGTGGTGTAGTGAAAAAAACTGAAATCTACTAAAAGGTCTTTTTTTTTAAATATGTGAAATCTTGCAGATGTTACAGGTCACCCCGGGACAGGACACAGTTATCATAATGACTCTAGCACCATAAAAAATACCATATGGCCCATTCAATAAATCACTACGCAATGTAGAAATAGTAATAACTAACACTACGAGAGTGAGAAAAAAGTAAACGTGTAGCATCTAGGGGTAGCTTTACAAAACTATTTTGTAAAAATAATAGTTCAATTTTTGTTAAATAATGCGTTGATGTGTATACCACCATCTCTCGTTGACATTTGAAATTAAACTCGATTATTACCCAGTACTTTTTCAATAGAATGGAATGTATGACATAGGACTCATATATGAGTCCATGGACAGCAACCAAAGTTCTTCAAGGACTCGAATACGAGTCCGCGGCCATTAAGCTGTTTAGGCAAAGAGATCGAACCAATCTGTTATGTTTATTTTTCTTATAGAAATATCCGCATGGATAGACGTCGCTCAAATGGAAATGACAATACTCCAAACAGAAGGAATAAGGAAGACGTCAAAGACGAGCCAAAAGAGGCGTCTCCCACCAAGCAAATATTCCCTGACAAAGCTGTATTTAGTCCGAAGCCCAAGTCTGAAAAATTCGCCACCGAAAGACCGGAAGGAGATAAGGATGCTCCGGGAAGAAAACCGAAAGGTCCGAACAGAATGGAACCGCGCAGGACTATTATTACTGTCAGAAATCAGACTCCACTCCAGGAGCAGAACAAGTAAGTCGGTTCTTTTTTCATTGCTCAAATACATCAAGTGATTCGCGTGTTGTGTTCATCATCCTGGCTAAAAGAGCCAATCTTTAATACAAGATATTTTAATGAATATTTTCAATTTTTCAGACATTCTTTATTATGTGAGTAATTGATGCAGGCTAATCGAGGGATATTTATCTCGCCTAGTAAATTATCAGTAATTCTCAATTTTAATTATATTTTAATATGTATTTACATTAATGTTTGATAAAACTTATCATTATTGACATTTTGCTATTGTCATATTTGTAAATAATTTTTGAATTATATCTTGGTTACGGTGGCATCAATCTCTTATCGATTTCTTGAATTTCAATAAATCATTATTTGTCACAGCTTTACTATTATATTTTATCAATTATTTATTATATATTTTACCATTTATAGAAAATTTTAAGTATTCACTTGTAATTGTTGATCTGGCTTCCATAAATGAATATTTTCAAAATTGAGTTGAATATGTATGTATTGTTTAAAAAATTGATTAATCCATCAGTCATTTGGATAGTACAATACGATCATTGTTGTGATTATCTACTGTAAATATTTAACTAAGCCCAGTTGTTAACCTGAATTTCTCAGGTGTTCAAACTCTTGGCTACAGAAAAACATTTGCTTAGTATGAGTATTAGCATAGTTCATAATTAATAATATTTCTTCATTACGTATAGACACTCACTCAGTCTATTGCAATGTATTGGTGTGTTTATTTTTACTTCTATATTTATATATACATATAAACAATTATATTCGGTTTTATATTTATTAAAGGAATCTAATGGTCCCCATGACAGCAATTCCTAAAAGTATAGTCACTTCTAAAAAAGTCCCTCAATTGATGTGCCGTGCGTGATTATCTTATGAATAATTTCTTTTCAGACGAGAGGTGACAACTTCTTCGATATCACCGCAGCGATCTCTGCCTTCGGCGATTTCCAAACAACCTGCTGCTTCTATCGCCGGTGCTTTCCCTGCACTGCCGCAGCAAGACAAGAAAATATTACCCCCCAGAAAAGCTAATCAGGTGCTTAACATAGAAATATAATAATTAATTTACAGAGTATGAATTATTATTTTATATGGCAGTGATGATTTCTTAAGCATTACAATTAAAATATACACTGACTTAGTTGGCTTTATTTCAATAAAGCCAACTAACCCAATGTAAAATTATAAAATTTTGTTGGATGAGGAAGAAGGGAGCTGAAGATAAAATCACACTTCACACTTCAGTGTGACACTTGGCATTGGAGAACATAAACTAACTTTTCTTAATCAGATAATGGTAGACTCCCATGCACTGCCATGAGTCATAAGTGACCAATGCACTTTAACAGAATAGTAATACAGCTTGGCTGACGAAAGAGAGAAAAACATCTCCATCTGCCTAAATCTCTATACCTGATCACTGTAGATTTGTCATAATGCTGTAGTATTTGTATAATTTTAATAAACGCCATGTGATTCTGAAATATTGAAATGCTCAGATGTTTGCACTTTGTTATTGCGCATCTAGAACAATAAACACTAGAGGGGAGCAGGCATTTTTTAATTATTTGTTATTTATTATTATCACATTTTTCATTAAATTTCATACAGATGCAAATCTTGTTTTGACTCTCCTGAAAAGTACCTTTAAGTAATTTTTGATTTAACTTCCTTTTCTTTTCTCACACAGATTAAGTATTTAAAAATAAAATAAAAACACTCTTCACAATCCAACAATTTCGTCATACTTTCACTATATTGCGTTTTTAATTTTCAAAAAATTTGCACTACTTGAAATAATAATTATAATTCTCATTGATTGAACAATGATAAAAATAAAATGTTTTTACATTTTTTTTGTGTAATAATATAATTTATTATCAAAGGGTTTTATGCTTGCCCTGGTTACCATGGCCATAATACTTTATGCGCCGATGTTCTTAAACCTTCTTATCAGGAATTCTAATTTTCCATATATTTTTCAGTCTCAAGTTCCACCTCGCATGCAAAATAATGCTCCGGCAAGTAACGCTGCACCTTCCACGCCTTCGGTTCCCGCTACGGCGACAGTCACCGTCTCCACTTCTGTAGGGTCCGCATCGTCATCGTCGCCGGCGGCTCCTGCGGAAGTCGGAGCGCGAGGGAAAAGATACTCCAGTCTCAGACAGAGACCTATGCCTGACGCTTACCAGCCTCAAACACAACCACAGCAGCAGGTCTATATAAATGGTGAGATATCTTTATAATTGAGAATCATATATACCCAAGTAATTGAAAAATCAACAAATTATTAATTTTATCAATAGCTATTTCGGCATCATCCCACTGTCGTAACTTTTGGTTCATGTTGAAAATGCCAAATATATCGACGGTGTTTTGGCCAGTTGATGTATCCCTCAAAATTGAAATTGTTCAGTAGAGTTATGGTGAGCTGCGTTATGAATCTTTGAAATGCAATTCTGTAAATTCTCATGTTTGCAGATACAGGATTATACGTAGCGAGTGTCGATATAATAGCGGCTTACATCAAGTGGGGGGTCAGAATTTTTAAACCTAAATCCAATGTAAAATGATGTTTCCCTTCCAAAAAATGGTCAATTTATATTACTAATTTACATCATTTGGCCGAGACTTGCTCTGTCATCTTTAAAATGAGATACAATCATTAACTCATTTTTGTATTTTTTGAAGTTTACATCGATTGGCCAAAACACTTCATTATTTGCTAATTCAATCAAGAAAACCTTTGACCTAGATGTAACTTGAACCCAATTTTATTAACCATGTTATGAACGCTTAGCAAATAATGACATTATGCTTGCCGGATGAATAGCTTTTATATTTTATTTTAGATTACCAACAGCAGCCCCCGACTGTGCCAAAGCAGCAGCAACCGATTCAACAGCAACAGCAATCCGTGATGCCTAACCTCGCCACCGTACCCCTGAGACAGACACCTCCACCTCTCATTGCTCAACAGCCTTCACCGTTGCCACAAGGGCAACAGCAGAACATTCAGCAGAACCAACAGCAGCAGCAAAACATTCAGCAAACTCAGCAACAGAATATTCACCAGCAAATGCAACAAGCGCAGCAATTGCAACAGCAACTTCAGATGCAGCAGCAGTTGCACCAGCAGCAGCAGCAAGCCTCTCAACCCGCCGCAACAGTTTTGCAACATCAGCAGTCTCAGAATGTGAATCTGCTGCATCAGCAAGGTGTGGGTATCCCCGGGCAATTGCACCAAGGCAGCGGACTGCCCCGTCAGCAGGCCAAGGGTAGTTTGCCCCTGCGTCAAGTTTCGCGGCCCTTGCAGCAGCCCTTGCCGTTGCACAACATGCCTGCCACTGCCCACATGCAAGGTTTGTTATTGTATCTTCACACATTTCACACTTCACCAATTATATACTAGTCTGATTTTGTAGTATTATTCCTGTGCATAGCAGCCAAATCTTGGGTGACTGCCCCTCGGACACTGGCCAGTATTTGAAAACGCTGAGTTACAGGATACGCCCAGTACGGGCTGTAAATCTGTAACGGGTGGTGGTAGGCATGATATTGAGTAACTTGGGAAGATAGAGATTCAGTAGCACCTTTCCTGCGACATTTATAATATATTATGTATCATGGCATGTTGCACTCCTGCGGTTCCTTTTCTAAACTATAAATACCTACGTTGCGTGCAATATTGGCATTTTAACATTATCTGTAATTATTTCTCTCTTGAATGATTTCAGGTGGCTTAGTTGCAACACAGACTTATGCCCAACCACCAATGATGCCTCCCGGGCAATATATTCAGGTAAATCAATATGCTTCATAACATCTGTTTTCCATATTGTTATTATACAATGTCAATCAAGTGTTATATTTTCCTTCATTTGGTTTATGAATATTCAGCAAGATAATGTAAATTATTTTTAATTTTCAGAGTTCGAATGGTGCAGTATATGGACAAGTGTATGCGCAACAACCGTATACCGCATTACCTCCTCCGCAGGCGATGCCTCCTCCGCAAGCTTTGCCCCAAACTATGCCACCGCAGGCTATGCCTCAACAGATGCCCCAGCAAATTACCCAACAGATGCCTCAGCAAATTCCACAACAGATGACTCAGCAAATTCCCCAACAGATGACCCAGCAAATTCCCCAACAGATGACCCAGCAAATTCCCCAACAGATGCCCCAGCAAATTCCCCAACAGATGCCCCAACAGATGCCACAGCAAATCCCCCAACAAATGCCCCAGCAAATCCCACAGCAATTGCCGCAGCAGTTACCGCAGCAGCTGTCTCAACAATTGCCACAGCAGATACCTCAGCAATTGGCCCAGCAGATGCCGCAGCAGATTGCTCAGCAAATGCCTCAGATGCCACCTCAGGTGATGCCGCAACAGGCTATTCCAATCGCCCCTCAGGCAATGTCTTCTCAAGCGATGACCTCTCAGGCAATGCCTTCGCAAGTTTTACCGCCTCAGGCGATGCAAGGACAAGGATATCATCATCAGCCTCCTGCTGCACATCAAGCTCCTCCAGCACATCAAGCTCCTTACCCAACACATGTGAGTGAATCGCGATCATAAAGTTTACTTTATAATCATTGATAAAGCGATCTCGATGGTAAGATTGTTTGTTCTGCGAGGATGTTCTTTAATAATCGGTTATCTTTTCAATTCCAGACCGGCCGAACAGTATTCCGAGAGCCGAGTGGAATAACATATTACAGTCCTCAGGAACAGAAAGGTGCTCCGCCACCATTAAAACGACCAACGAGTGCAATTCCAATTGTCCCCCCTCCTTCTCGCGGAAGGTTAGTAAAATGCATAGTTCGTTTACGAAATCCATCTATTTATCCGAGTTTATACACTATATAGCATTTATGAGGGTTTTTATTTAATGAAATTATTTTCTGTTTTCAGGGGTCGAATACAAGACAATGCTGCCGCTCAGAAGGATAATATCGATCACATTGTTGATAACATGTTTGTGCCGAGACACCAGTCTCGGACGGGACCCTCTAGACCTGGTACGTACACCATAGATGATTCCCTTCCATTGTCAATCATCTCCAAATAGACAGACTTGTTTATGAAAAATCTATTTATCAATTTTCAGGTGATACACCACCAAGAACAACCGGGGTCGATCCTCAAGTCACAAAACACCACGAAGAGCCTCTCAGACAATCATATGATGATAGAACACTCAAAGAATTCACTCCGCCTTCGAAAGATAGTTCACCCCCGTTAGCCAAAGACAGCTCCCCGCCCTTAGCAACGGAAACCATGCAACCTTTAGTAAACGAAAGTATACCGGCATCGATCAAAGAGAACACGCCTCCTCTGATGAAGGAGAATGTGCTACCTAAAGAAGCCGTACCAAATTTAACTAGTGAAAGTATACCTCCAATAGTGGAAGAGAGCACACCTTCACTGGAAAAACCTAGCACAATCGAAACGACAATCGAAGATCGAGGCGAGATGCCCGCTGAAAGTGAGCAACCGAATGTTAGTACAGCCCCAGCATCGGAAGAAGTTATCCAATGTATAGAATCCCACGTGCTAGAGGAAGTTATCCCGCTGACCGGTGATTCAAGTCTAGTGTCGGAAGAGATAGATCTGGAAGTTGTGGAGACTTCAGCCAAAGAGATAGAAGACAAATTGATTGTAGAAAATAATTCTAGTCTAAAAGAGATTGAAACCGAGCCTGTCGTTGAAAATGAACTTTCAACTGTTGAAGTTCCTGCAGAAATTTCTGTTGAAGAAAGCAAAGAAGAAAACCAAAAATCTGTTGATGATTGCGACCCACCACTTGAAGATGCTGACCTGATTTGCGAGGAAATTAATAAAGAAGTGGCCTTGTCTGTTGATATTGTCACTTCAGAAGTCGAAGCTGTCGCCGTTGAAGATGAAGTAGAAATGAAAGAGGTGTCAAAAAATGTCGAAGAAAAACTAACAGACATTAAAAAAGAGTCCTGTCCATCTAAAGAAGATATTGTATCAAACGTCACAGAGGCAATTCACATTGCCGAATGCGACTTACCCGTAGTGGCCGTTCCCGAAAAAGATTCTGAGGTTGAAGCAGTAAAGGTTGTTCTAGAAGTGAAGTCACTCGCTGAAGAGCTTATGATGAGTGATTCTTCGCAGCAGGTTGTAGACACCAAATCAGATGAAGTATCGAAAGAAATTATAGAAGCGAAATCAGAATCTCCTGAACAGCAAGTAGACACTACAAAAGCAGCTGAAAATCAATAATATGCAAATTTACACACTAGTTATGTAATTATTACTCTCATAACATTATAGATATATATTAATAGTGTAAAAATGCTTAAATGGTGGGGCATATATTTTATCGTAAAGTACTATTTCATAGCAGATAGCTACATAGAAATTTTATTGAGCAATAAACGGTAATTGTGTGAAGATTTTTGTATGTTTTTTACGTAACGTCAAGCCTCAAATAATTTAATGACTAACGTTCAATATTATAGAGCCGACACCGGTCATGTCAGTAGTGGAAATAATTTAATGAATTAAAACAGACCTAGGAGGAATATAAATGAAAAAGCACCGGACCCTACACTAGAAAAAGTAATGGTTTTTATAATATTTCACAAACATAGCAACTAAATTAACTTAAAATCACTAACGTATTTATTGGTGATAGAGGCAAACATAATATAGCTCTTTGATAGCATAAGAATGTCTATTTGTTATTTCTCATAAATTATGTTATGTTTAGCAATTAATATTGATTAACCATCGCTTGAAATATAAATTGACATTTATAATATATAAAATATGTTTTCATCGCTTAGCTTCCGTTTCTTTTGAATGCAGATGTGTCACGGTCAACCTGAATTCACCCACAGGCGTGTGACGTTAATGGATATTCACATATCTTAATATCGCTGACAATAAAAAATGTATGTAATAAAATAAATTTAACTGTAAATAAAATTGTAAACTTTAATAATTTTGTATTTGCTGAAATTAATATTCTATGCGTTCTTTACTAAGAATTTCTCCTCCAGTGTTTCCTTTTTAAATGAGTTTGCCTAACCTTAAAGTCATTAGGAAACGTTGAATCGTTAGTGAAGAATACTTTATATAATATATGAATGATGTTGAATCTGTTTAGCCATTTTGGTTAGTATGCTATTGCTGCGCAATGAATTATTTAAAATATGAAGAAAAAAGAAAACTAGAATACATACTTATTTTACGTGGATTCAGGTTAATCACTCACCGAAGCTGTTATCAAATTCGCAAAAAAAATATTGACCAAATTAATTTTAATTTCGAACGAATAGTACATGTAGCAGGTTATATATTTTTGAAATGTGACTCATGAAATATTTATTGTTATTGAAAACAATAATAATATTTCTACGACTAAGAATAAGGATACCTCTCTTTGCAAAATTGTGTTTTTCGTAGAATTTCGTGTTGATACTGTTTTCATTTATGAATACATGTTTTAAAGTTAGTATAGTAATATAAAATTAAGACGTCATCTCATTCTTTTTGTTGAAAATGAATACGACGACACCAAAATTAGTTAAAGTGTTAGGTATTTATAGATTGAAAGTTTATCATAAACTGTAAAATTGACTTGACGCTGGAAGTGTTTTTATAAATGCTACACTCTTCGCGGCGTGGTATGACACATGTTATTTGCATATTTTTATTGTCCAATAAAGTTTCACCAACAATCTATAAATACGAAATACGCTACCCAAAGATACAATATATATATAAATAATATTACTTATAATAAACCAATACAAAAAGGTGATATCATATCGACTGTCAAATGGAATAAAACACTTGGTCAAGCATACAATTCAGGACAATGGCACGCCCTTAACCAGAGGCAAACATGAGTAGCACAAGAATTTAATATCTAGTGTTATCATATTTTCTGAGAGCGAAATAATACACATAATCTAAAGAACAATTTATCCTCGAACTCAAGCTGGTACTAATAATGCTTTTGCTTATGACCGGGTATATTTGTCAAATTCCCTGTCTAGGTCCTCAGTGATACGAGTAAACAGACCTACCTCGAGTACACCGCACACTAGTCTTGACAAGAGAGAAACTATCTATTTGCAAACTTATGTTCACTACACCTCTCCCAGTGATTAAGGAGGTCAGTCAGTCTAAACCGAGCTAGTTATAGACTAACGTGCTCATAAAATCTGATTATTTGTAATTGATGCCACATTCCATGAGGCAGTCATATGTTCGGCCTGATATTTCATTGTCATTTAAATAGTGATAATAGTAAAATATCATCTTTCAAAAAACGTTTGCTCACAACTGACATAAATTTTATATATCACTTAATATGCCTTTCACATATCCTTAATACATATAATAAGTATTTACATTCAAATTAGTTTAAAAAAGAAAAAATGGTTTGCATTGGATGTATATTTTATACTAGTATACTAATATTATCCATAATATACTCATGTTAAAATGTTTGTCTTTTTACTATGACAGAAAGAAACTGCAGTTATATATTATCGTATATATATTCAATGCCTCCGTAAATAATGGACGTACTGTGTCTTCTTTTTGTCAAACATATTAATTATTTCTCAGCAATAACAATTTATTGACTTATCCTTTTTGTTTACTGTCATATAATAGTGGATAGAGTACTAGAATAAACTTATATATTTTAAGTTTGATATTTCGAAACTAAATTTCGTATCATTACTGTTATTAGTTACCTCTATGATAACTAAAATTTGTGTGACATTTTCATAAAAACTTTATTTGAGGCTACATCTAATTGTTTCGGCACTGCAGAGATTGGTAAAATTTTACAATTTAACCCACGATTTTGGTGTATGTGATTTATTTGTAAAGACTAACGCTGTGTCGCTTTTTTTAAATTATGAAATTGATTTGTTCTATAAATTGTTCATAAAAATAGAGCATAGTGGTTGATTATCTATTCTAAAATAGTTTATAGAGTTTAATGCTTTATATTTTTAATATGTAATATTTATTATAATTATTTATATTTTTATAAATGATCATAGTCTATGGCAGTTAGCGAAAATAACAAAAAACTATAATGATTTATTTAACACTCGCATCTTCTTCATCTATTGAAACTGTAGATAAAATTTTGGAGTAACGCAACCACCGTCCAATGAACCCTAAATTAATTTTGAAAAAATAATTTCAGTGTATTCTGTTACAAGCAAATTGAAACACTGAAGTTTGTGTGTAGCTAGTGACATCTATTGATAAGAATAATTAGTTTTTCAAATTTACAGAATCATTCGTAATTAATAGAATTCCTCGATAGAATAATAGCTATGTTTCAGTTGATTTAGGTGTTACTTATGAATACTATTTCTCTAAGCAATGAGGCCTCAGTGGCAGTGTGTGGTGGGGTGTCACATGCAATGTGCCAAGTTGCGTCTTCGGCGTTCAATAGCATGGCCTCATTGCACAGTGAATGTGGGAGCGTGCAAGTGATTTCATATATAAAAAGAAAGTTCCTGGCAACATTGTTAAACAAAGAAAAATGTTTGGGGAATTTGTTATATTATAATATGAAAGATTAAGGTTACATTAAATGAGTATACAAGAATATCCATATCAACATTTGACAATATATAAGAAAAAATTGGAATTCTATAAAAAGGAACTGGTATAAACTTTCAAATCAACTGGAAAAGAAAAAAGAACCTAACCCGCACACAAAAAATACTGTGTATAGCCCAAAGCAAACGTGTATTAAATTGTATACATTGTGATTATCAAAAAAAAATGTTTTGTAAAGACGACACAATGAGTCCTTTTGCCTTTCTATAGTCGATATATAATATAATGTATTTGTATAAAAATATAGTGTATTGGCACGTTTTGTGTGAGTTATACATAATATTTTTTGGTGTGGGTTACGTCCTTTTTCCTTTCCACATTCTATATATCAAATTCCACAACACCTGCTGCAAAGTTAATTGTAACGTTAAGGTAAATGAAAACAAAACTCGATTTAATATATATTTTTTATTAGATTGTACAAATAACCGCGATTTTCAAAAAAAGTATACTCATTTTAACAGTAATTTCGGGATTTCTGTCAATTTCTTCACTGCAGGCAAAATACTCATAAATTGAGACCTTACGCTAACAGTGTTTAATTTAATAATCCACAAAACTCAGTGTTTTCGTTGCGTCAGAGTTATCTGTTAAAAAAAATATTTCATTGTTTTAGAAATAGTGCCCTGTACACTGGAGGGATAGAGAAATAGTATTATAAATCAACTGGGACATTTTCAATGTTTTTACAAGCTGGATTTTAGCAATAATATTTATGGTAATTTCAATTACTTTTCTCAGCCATAGATGTAATTATTACACAAGCTTTTGTTAGCTATAAAAATCATATTTATGATTGTTTTTATTTATTTAAAAACTGATGATTTTTAGTAAACATGGCCATTGATCCTGGTCATTATAAACATGTGGAGTAGTACAAACAAATTGTGCTTTATTTTTGAAAAATATAATGCCTTTCTGCCAGAATTAGCAGACACATTAAAAGTGAAACATGGCCAAGTTCATCATACATGTATTTTTGATGATGGATTGCGTCAGTTTACAGACCTTTTACATATTTGGGGTTCAATGGTACAATGAAATTGGATTGTAGTAAAATCTATGTAATAATTACATAAAACTTATTTGCTATATAATGTCTGTTCGTTCAATGTCAAAGGCTATAAGCAGGTGGCGTTGGTATCTGTTGAAAAAAAATTTGTTCACGAAGATGGATCACAAATCTGTTACAATTTATTTCAAAGGTTGTATATTTTTCACAATTTGCTTCTATATTCTGATATTGTAAACTTATTCCTAACTTGATTTTTGTAAAAAAATGCAATTGAAAAATATTTAAAAAAAATAAAAATGGATTTAACAGATTCAACAAATTTTAAGGGTTTTATTTTCATTTTTGTTGTTTAAATTATATAATATGCCAGGGCTTTAGCCGAGTGCTCAACATTGCTGGCTTTGGTTACAGTGCTCACGGGTTCGAATACCAATATGGACAGTTTCATAAATTGATTTATGGTTTTATGCTTGAAGGCATAGGTGTCTGTGATGTTTACAATTCCTTAACACCCATCCGATCCTGAAAACGGAGCGTAGTGAAGTGATTAACTAACCACTAGTTCTTTCATAGCACTATTCTTCGAACCTTACCCCGTGTCTAACGTAGGCGAAGTCGATGAGAATGTGGCACGGCACGAAAATATCAAACGGTCAGCCCCACTTGGAGTGGCCTACGATCAGCATCGTAGTTTGATATTTTCACGCGAAGTGGGCGGTGTTCGCTATTTCACCATTCCAGATGTAGAAATTTTAATCAGTGCCATACAAGAACGTCATGTTCCGTGGGACAAAACAAACAAAACATATCATTTTTTGTTTTATAACGTCCACGATGTAGTCAAGCACACTCCTTGAATAAAAATGGTTGACTTCTGAATTCTTCATATAAGTTGCAGTGCATAATATGATCAGGCGTTTGATGTGTAAAACCAAAGCCCCCTATACTGTGTAATGGCCAGGCTAAGGCTCATGCAACTTCATATTACTCTAGGGTGGCTGCTATGCCAGTCCGCAAAGAGAAGTAGGTATCCAGTGCATATGGGAACTAAGGGAAAAGTCTATAACATACAAAAGAAATTCTAACAGAATATATTTGCATTGTATTTAAAAATATAATACATAACAAATCACATGGAAAATATTACATTGTTAATCTTTTGCAATTTTATATATCCAAATTATTGTTGTTTTAGTTTTGTAGACAACATAGATATAATTATTATGTAAAATCTGTATCGTCAAACGAGGTTATTCCGTTTGGTTTTTCTACGGTGTGTTGTTAATTTGTATTTACCGTATTTTTTAATTGTTATATACACGTAACTGCAGTTATTCAAAATGCTAAATATTATCGATTTAGAATCTAATATATTGATTTCATTGATATGTAGGAAAAATAACTCTGGTTTTGGGTTATTCCGCCTATTTTTTAAAAATCCAAGTAATTCCTTAACGCCATGACATCAATGAGGTAGAATAACACTAATAACATATAATAATGGAATGAAGAGTAAAAATACTTATATTGTATTTTTATATTTCTGGTAGATAAATGATGTTTTTTTGGCAGTTGAGGTAACTACATATGTACATACGGTTTACAAAAGTAAAGTTTTAATATAACCTACGAGAAATTCTAGAGGTTTAAAAATTTCAATGTGATCAACTAACTATTAAAAATAACGTCATAAACAAATTTTTGCCTACCCGATTGTAAAAATAAGTTGTGGCCATATTAGCAAAACAAATTTTATTAGGCGGAATTGTACTTGGCAGGCGAAATAGCCCCAGTTGACGGTAGTTGCTCATCCAATCCCAAACGAAAATCATAGACCATTATGAGCATAGAGAACTATACTTTTAATTATGAGTGCCGTTTTATACTCTGCGAGTCTGTGGTGTATTGTGACATTTACTAATTCTTTCATTACCGGTGCTTGTAGATCGGATTTATTTTTACGAACTTTTGCAATCATGTATGGATCTGAGGTTGAAAACGACAAGAACAAAAATGCAATAGTGTGCAACTCCTGCAATTCTAAAATTTTAAATTCAAACTGCGGTTCTTATAAGGTTGAAAATGTAAGGTTATATTTTGTATCATTTTCATGCGTGTGACATTCTATCTTGATCGTTCTTGTACAATGATATAAGACAATAATAAGATGACGATTTATTAAATTATGTTGTGATCTGTGGTCAATCATGAGTAGTTCCAAATACAGTTAGTTGGGTTAACCCTCTCTTAATTCTCTCGGGGTTAGCTAAACCTTTTGAGGAGCTAATAGATTTACATAGACGTCACCGTGAGGAGTGAATTTTTCATATTACAATTGTGTAATTTTTTTCAATAAAGTATGTATTATAAAGGGAGGAGTAATTAAAAAATAATTATAAAAATATGTTACAATTTACAGGTTTTATGCCTAAAAAACGGTTTGCTTAAAATAATTAAATTTCCGTCGTTTGTTGACATTAAAGAACTGTTACTGTTTCATTCTAAAGGAAGATTTTACAGACATGCGACATCTAGTGTACAGTCACGTCGTTTTCTTTTGGCATACATTTTTCACTTATATCGTTATCACGAATGATCGATTGAAACGTTGAAAGAATTGTAACTAGCACGATCGTAGCATTTACTCTGCATTTTTGTAATTAATTATATATTTTTTCAGAAATCAATCCCCAAGACGAATCAATTGAGAAACTACACAGATATAGAAACTGAACTTATTTCAGAGTTCTGGTTTGTGGAAGACATTTTCACATTTGAAAATATAGGTTTTTCTCACTCATCCGATGGTAAGATTACATACCTCTGCTGCGCTGATTGTGAAATGGGCCCCTTGGGATACCATGACCTCTCGACGCGGGCGAGTTTCGTAGCGCTTAGCAGAGTTAAACATACATCAGAGCAGTGATCAGTGATGGTTGATTTTAGTCATTAAATAAACATATTTTTAACTGGAAATAATATTATTTTACAGCCTAACTGAACTAAATCACATTTAGCCTCATATTATATTAATCTGTTAATAAAGTCTGAAAGAATCATCGGTTATAAGTTACATTGCTGGAAATTACGTCTTTAACACATCATGGTAGATTTAATTTATGAAGAGGCATCCCCTGATACACACTATGGTATTATGAGAAGCAATGCAAATTTTAAATTCTTGAAAAGTACTACAATGAGTGCATAAGACTCCTGGAGTCGGATGTATGATGAATTGGACAATAGAAAAAAAAATTACTACTATATTATTGACTATTCTATGGTAAATGATGTTTCTATGGACCATGAATTTTTCATTGAAACCATTTCTTGTTGAGATTACTGTCAGCAAGAAGTTCTATGAATTTGGAAAATATTTTGTTTTGTTTTTGAAACATTGCGAAAACAGTAATGTTTAACTCAGCCCCTAATGTATCAACTGTTATATGGCTAATCATAGCGTGTGGGTATTCAAATATTAAGCACTGTCAAAATATGGAAAACTGTCATATAAGATTCATTTTTTTCTGAAAACACCACCCCTATTCGTTCTGCTACTGCCATTTCCAAAAGTTTGCTTAACCCTGACACTGCTTAATTATTTTTTCAAGTCTTGGGTATCAGGATAGAGTATTTTGTGGTGTTAGACAGGACTTCTATTTGTTTTCAAATTCTCGTAAGATCATCCGCTTCAATACAATGTGGTTACAGAAACATGACAAATTTAAAATGAATGTAAAAGCATTTTCCTTAATAGAAAGGTAAAAAATGTGCGGTCTAAAAGAAAGGTTGTTATTGTTTTCTCATGTAAATATTTGATATCTTTCATATGAGGTTTGTGATATTTGCCATCATATATTTATATCATATATTTTTGAATTTCACTGAATTTTTACATTTTTTATTATTTCACTGTTTATCCAAAATGTTTCATTATATCTGATATTATTTTGAACAACTATCAAATCCATTTGATAACTACTTACATATTAATTTCTTTTGCTACTATTATTATATTTGGATGTATTTTTTATAAATAAATAGAATAAATTAATTAATCTATTTTTTCATTGATTATAATTCTAGGCTTATCATATATTATATTACTCATAGCAGTTCTGTCAGGGCAGGAGGCAGGGCTCTTCACGGAAAATGTGAGGACCGTAGTCTAATATTTTTTAAGCCAATCGCTTTCAAAAGATGTTACTAATTTCTATTCATACTTGTATATTTTTCTTTGACCCTTTTGCCGCCCCCCGTCTATGATTTGACCTGACATGTGATATGAATTGGAAAAATAGGGAGATTAATAAATATGAAAAGTTGTAAGGAGTAGGAATAGCATCACATCACCATTGATTTTTTCAAGATTTTTTTTCTTTTAACAATATTTTATTGTCTCGTCTAAAAAATATTACAAAATACTTATCTACTATACACAGACAGATTATTATTGTAACAAAAATAATTTATAAAAATACAAAAATGGTTTCGATTTTCTGTCCGCTTTTCTATAATATGCATACGTATGGTACATAAGATTCACACTGGTCAATTAAATACATTAATATTACTGGCAGTGACTGACTATTGGTAGATTTATACAAATCATTAACATGCACACATCATTCTTTATTATTCGGTTAATATCATTCATATATGGATCTAAATTCATCCATTAATCTTTAAATCTTCTAGAAAAATTGACATGATTGGGGATGTTTGCAAAATCTCTATATTTAATTCGTTTACTAGTCTATCAATAATAAGACTAAACTGGCAATATTAATGACTTCAGAAAAAAATATCATTTGCAGAATGATGGGTATTGTAAAACATTGAGGTTTGTGCCCCGAATTGTTGAATATATTTTCATAATAGGACAACATTCAAATTATGACTTAATATTTTATAAATTTACCAGCTTTGCTTGCACATCCATGCTAGAAAATTTTTAAAATATTTACTGAATTAACACCTTTTTACCAAATGACTTGTTTGTAATTTTTAAATAATTATCGTACATTTTACAATAATTTAGTTTACAGTTTCAAATTTGTTTTTTAATATCATTTAATCAATAATCTGATTAGTATCTATCAATTTGGACATCAATAAAACTGTCTCATATACTACCTATCACGCTATGTCAGCAATCATTCAAAGAAAATAGTTCAAGCAATATTGTACTATCTTAGGTAATATTATTTAGATACTATGTTAATATTATAAATAATAATCTTTTTTTGATTGCACGCTGATTTATAAACGAATGAAAAGCAATGGAAGGTTTCTCAAATTATCGTTGTTTGTTCCATCACAGTCATCTTCACATATGTGACTTGCACTGAGAATGTCTTTGTAGTTTAAGATACATGCAAGCTGCACTGATACAGCTAACAACCATAACGAAAAGAATGAATACCGCTCCCCATAAGAAGCTGGCATATGAAACGCAAACGCCTAACGGTGCTGTGAAAGAGATATCTTCGGGTACAATCACCCTCAGTCCTTTACCGACTCGTATGGGCTCGTACAAGGTTTCATTTCCTGCCAATTGTGTATCTCTTCTTCGCCTTCTGCCAGGTTCCAACTTCTGATTTGGGTTCGGACACATCTCACAGTTAACTTTGCATAGTTCTACATTACATTCTAATGTCAGGTCCATAACGTCAGGGAATTTGAAAGCGCTGAAGTAAGCGTATGCCAATAAAGATGCACCGGTATTTCCAGTGTTCTTTGTCTTCTGGAAAGCGCCGAATAACTTAGGCTTGAGAACGCATCCGTCTTCGTCAGTTAGAGCGACTACATTTTGCGATGTCGAGTCTCTGGCTTTGCAATCCTTGACTTGAATATCGAATCCTGGATCTCCAGTTATCGATACGACCAGCGTCATAGTTTCACCAATCTTTACGAGTCCATTGGCAGGAGCTGCGAAAGGTCCGCGACCCATCTGAATGTCTAAGCTGGCCATAGCAGTGTCACCGCTGAATGTGACAACCTCTTGATTCAACATGCCGACACTTAAAGCAATGCTCAATTGTTTGTTTAGGTTTCCTTCCCACAGACAACGTACGCTTCTGATGCTGTCCCAAACTTCTTGGATTCCTGCTTCGTTTTGTAATACTAAAACATTTTCCAAGTAGGACTGTCCTTGAGTCTCAAATCCATTGATGAAATCCGTTCCGCAAGAGTTCAGACTTAGTGTAAAGGAATATTTCACTTTGTTAGAATTCTCTTGAACATACCTGCAGTTGGGATCTGTATAATAGCCCTTCGAATAGATTATACCATTGTAAACTTTATTGAATTCAATGTTGATGGTCATCATATCTTTAGCACACTGTACATCGATAGCGTGGATATGTGGAGGGTGAGCGTCATCATCATCGATGGTTGGAGACGAAGGTCTCAGAGTTGACGATGGATAACCAGGTGTAGAGGAAGGATAACCGGGTGTAGAGGAAGGATAACTAGGCCTTGGAGTATAAGTTGGGTTCGGTTTTTGCTGGGAAGGAATATATGTAGGAGGTTCAGTTGGAATTGGTTGATAACCTTGTTGGTTTGTTCCAAAATCTGATGTGCTGGGTCTTGATGGAGTTTGCGTAGGTCTTGCCGTAGGGAATCCAGTCTGATATGTGGGTCCTGCCGGAGACGATGGCGAGAAGGGTGAATTAGTGGAAGATCCCGGTTTATAAGCAGGACTTGAGCTAGGGTTGTACGGAGAATTCGTAGAAGGTCCAGGTTGGAATGTCGAAGGAGTTTCGAAGTCTGGCTGTGGACTTATAAACGGTGGTCTTGGAGATGGTCCAGGTAGCGGGTAGCCAGATTCACTGTGGTCAGGATATTGCTGGCTCGACGGTGGGTACGGAGCGTTACTCGATGGGAAAGATGATCCGCCGGACGGTTGGAATGGAGTATTGCTCGACGGTTGGTATGGTGTTCCGCTAGATGGTTCAAAAGGAGTCGATTGGGATGGTCTATAAGGTCTTTGCGTGGATGATGGAGGCTGGAATGGACGAGGCCTCTCTGCATTTTGTCCTGCTGGTGGTAAATAACCCAGATTTCCTTGACGGGCTGAGGAAAAATGGAAAATGTCATTAGTGGTGTTTTTTCAATACCCTATAGTTAATCATGGAACAATTTTACTGAAAGATTATTATTTAGGAAACTTTGAGAAATACATGTAAAATGATTTATTGATTTGAAAGAGATTGGCCACTAAAAAATCCTACATTAAGGTATAGTATAGTTGTAATCATTATTTGATATAAGATATGATAAAGAAAGAGTTAATGAATAGAGAAAGGAATATGCTTTCTAGTGTATCTTTTTTTGATATATTGTAGATACTATATATCTGTCCCTCTTTGGCAAAAGCAGATATGTAACTTTTCTTGTTTAACAAGAGACTGTTTTTTTATGTTAACCAACGCCTTTAGCTGTGAATAAAGTCTTCAGTAACAAACCATTTTTATACTATTTAATAATAAGTAATAAAAAAACTAACTTAAAAAGCTACATGATTGCCGAACGTGCTCGATTAATACGCTACAAGTGTCACTTGTAATTTCAGTGGTAGGGGCGTGATATGTTATGATGGGTATTTGTAAAAGTATGCTGAATGACACTGAAAGAATTTATTGCAGTATTGGCACTTAAATTAATCAAGGAAAAATGATATCTGCATAGGCGACATAGGGATGGACATACACATAGAAAGTTTGGTGAAAATGTAAAAAATAAATATACAAATTGATGTTTGAATGACATTAAAACGTTGGCCGAATTAGAACAGTGTTAGATGTAAATGATGAAATGGTGCATAGCACTAACCTTTACGATTGTTTTGTTTATACACACCCTGTAGCCACTGGAGGATATTTTGAACCATTTCTTCAGCGTTTGCCTGACGCACTTGCCGGGTGATGGCTAGAAGGTAACAAATATTATATTATTTAAATTTTGTGTTAAGAAAATTAAATTGACAATGTTTATTGTTGGTGGAACGACGTTATATAATGTAATGCACAGTACATATTTCGTAATTTAATTGCTTCAACATGTTTAAAAACTAAATTTAATGATTTATGAATATAAATTATAGCTGTTATAACGAAAACTTCTTTTTATGGTAACAAATTTTCATTCTTCGTTTCACTTAGCTAGTGAACATTTAAACTGAAAATGAACATAGGACTTACAGTAAAAAAAGATAAATATGCCAAATATCATATGGGTATAATATATTATTTTGATGAAAATTAGGACTAAACTATTCAGTTATTTCATTTTAAACTTACCGTCATCGTTTGAATTAGCAGTTAGTTCATCGCAATGCACAGATGGCAGCGCTATCCCAATTACCGCCAACAAAAATATGCCGGCCAGCTTCATCTCTGTAACAATTAAGAGAAAAAGATCGTTAACTATTTTGGTTTTTAAAAGAATTATCATTTAATTTTTTGAAAGTGTTTCCTTTTCATTGAATTATTTCACATTTTAATATTAAATATACTACCAATTGGAATAGTCGCTGACAAAAAATCAAACGTAAAAAATCTAATCTTCCGATGTAATAGGTGATTGCAAGCAACATCGTTGTATGGTGCCATTGGTGCCTATTTCAGTATCCAAAAACACAACGAAATATCGGATATGGCACCAGACTTTCCATTACTTACATACGGGCCATATAAATAATTGCAGTAGGGGCACGGTGAAAGAAGTATGTAGCTGCCATCAGCTCTACAACTATAGGGGCCTCAATTTTAAACAATGAAGTTGTAAATTTACATCCTGGACGTCACGTCCAATTTTAAAACGAGAAATGCCAAGAGCTGGAAAGGAATATTTTTATTGATATTAATGAATTTAAATTCAATTACAAAATCAAAAATACTGGAATGTTCGATATGCCCATTGTACTGGTGGTAATATTTGCATGACGTTAAAGGTAAAAAACTTTGTTCGTATTGTCGATTGAAACTGGACCCAGTATTTACCTAAGAATAACAAAATTTCCTCTCCGAAATATCTGTGAGTACCTGGTGTTAACGGTTCACTGGGAACCATGGAATCAAAAGAAACATAGCCTTATTCTATTTTAGCTCTACAATATGTGAAAGCGTAAGAAGTTGAATAACTTCGCAAATACCCGAAAATCATATAGGTATTGGTAGTCACTGTTACACACTATTCAATGTAAAATTGGTAAATAAATAGGTAGCTAGTTCCCCTAAGCGACCGTTTGCGACATACAAATGACATAATTAGTCATATCATGTGCATGTGAATACATTGCACAGTTTGGCAGATCTGTCAGTCATTTTGTGTCGTAATTCATGAAAATGGCTGCCGCAAGCGAGTTTTCCGGACAATGATAGTCACGTGACCTCGGTCAAATGGGGACGTCGATGATTTGACATTTTTATTGTCACAGTCTTGTTACCGACCTTGGGACGGCTGATGACCCGGAATCGTGACAACCGATATAGCAACATTTTAGGGGCATGCAGGTATACATAATGTTATATTTTGTCGTCAAATAAGTTTTATGTTTGCAAAAGCAAACTACTACAATATTTAAATATGATTTCACACATTATCATAGAGCTTGAAATTTAAAATGTATGAGTATGAACTGATGATTTTATGGTGAATGAAATTGTATTGTTATTTTCGTAGCTTGCGAATTAAGAAAAATAAGTTATGATGTTCTCCTAGATCGCTAATAATACTACAAAACTTGCTAAAATGATCTTGCTCAACAAAGATGATCTAAACGTTTTCCAGTAATGACAAATAATGACATTGAAGTCATTGGCGATTGAAACGATAACGCGCATACTGTACGACATTTTGAATATACAGAATCATTTTGTAAGCGCTTTATTTCTTTTTTAATCTAACAAATAAATCAAATTCAATATTTAATTTTGTCCCTCAAAATATAATATTGGTGTTATTTATGAAGATTAGCAATTTTGTCATTATTTCAGTTTCGTCGCATCCATATAAATAATTAGGTACCAAGTTTATGTAGGTATGTATTTAAAAAAATACGTTTCTACATAAATATTTTCTAATTTAATGAATAATAACTGATCACGTTTGGCTGAAAATAAATTTTAGTAGATTTAAAATTTTGCCCCCCCCCCCCAGTATTAAGAATACGTTTAAACACATTTTAGGTTAAATTATTGTCCTATCGTATCTTATTTTATTAAAATATAATGTGTTTTAATTCCCAGTGCAGTTAAGTATTAATATAAAAATAAAAGCGTGCGTAAATAATTGCGTGAAGGTTTCTATTACCAGATAAACAGATATTTTATTGGAACATCAAACAAATTAAAAGTGACATATTTTTATGGGAAAAATAACACGACTGCTAAATCCCTGAGCATTATTGTCGAATGGGAAATATTTTCATACAACATATAATAAAAAGGATATTGGTTCCGGTTATCGTTTGTTATCGAATCAGATGATGATTTAACATTTTATGGTGCAAGTGATTTTATGAACTGTGTACATTGTACAATAAGTATTGAACTTTGGTTTGAGATAGAAAAAATATATTTTAGAATGCATTTTTGTATTACGTCAGTAATTTAGTGTCATTATATTTCATAGATAATTAATAAGTATGATGAAATGCTCAACCTTGTGTGAGCTTGACAGATTTTTGTTCATATGTTTTTTTTTTACTATTCACTCTCTATAATTTAGCAAAGCGCATAAAGGAACAAACATATATTATGGTTTCTTAATTATTTATTCTATAGTATGGACATAATAAACCAAATGCACTTTGACCGAGAACTGATTGAAAATAATTAGTAAATACGTTTGGTATTGGAATGCTACATAGTAGTATATATTATATAGTGTATATTTACGAAATATTAATTCATTTATTCAACTACTTTTCTAGCTAGCTATTGGGAGAAATCCGGATAGCCCATTATTAAATACATTATTTTCAAACATTAAAGATATAAACATTTGTTTCAGGTACTGTCTCTACATTATTCCTCTATCAAACTTTCTATTATCTCCTAAACCAGTGCTTCGCAACCGGTGTGCCGCGAGACGACCCCAGGTGTCTTGCTGCGCAGTGTGACCAAAATGAGAAAGATCGTGTATTCTTATATGAGAAAAAAATTATAGCCATTCGGTTGCTTAGATCTCCGCTTAAATTATTCTCGTTGATAAAAATATAATATTATTTTGATATTTAATGGAATAATTATTGTATTAATGTTTGCACGAATAGTATATCTGCAATGGTGTGGAATAAAATGTCTCGCGTCTAAAACAAAAACCTACCGTAGATAATCCTGATTGTTTCACACAGAAATATGTTGGCTATCCGAGGCAACGTTTTGGTAAGATTATTTGAACTTTGATATAAGACTATTTATTTTTAACTTAACCAAAACATGCCAGAAACGTATCAACTCTTTTAAAATAATCATTGAATGAATTAAACATTGCTGATATCTTTGAGCATCTGAATGAATTAAACAAAAAATGAAAGGTCGAAATGAAACATTATTGACATGTTCTGACATGTTCTGAAAACATAAACTCAAACATTTGCAAATCGAGTTACGACTAGGATCATTGAAGACTATTATTGAAAACAGAAAGACTATTTTGTATTTAACAAAAAAAAAAGGATATAATTTTATACACTCAACTCAGAATATGCAGCCTATGTTACAACAAATGTTTTTTTTGTCACCTGAAATTTTGCGTGCTTATTGTTCCATCACTTCGAAAAGATAAAAAGGATTAATTGTTATTTATTAAAAAAAATATTTGCTACTCTTTAAAATTCAATACAAACTAATTAATAAATTGTAATTTTTGTTCATTAAATTTACATATTTTGGCTTGTGGTGCGCCGCGAAATAATAATGAGTGCTTAAGTGTGCATTAGGTGAGAAAATATTGCGAAGCGCTCCCCTAAACCATTAAATAATATGCTCATGCGAAACGTCTTTTCCGTATATAAATAAAAAAAATTAATACCATACAGGCTAACTTCAACCATGCCGTATATTCATAAACATTTAAATATTTTACTCTTACTCATAGAATATAGGAGCCCCCTCAGGCTCTCGTCGCCCCTTCCCCCACTCTTCGGATAATTTATTTTTGTATTTCGAATGTAATATCATTACAAAATCATAAATGATGTTTTTTTAATGTAAAATACTATTCTTCAAAATTGCTCATACATTTTATTTTATTTAAAAATATGGACTTTTACTGAAGCAACTCAAAAAAGCTTGTTTTAATGATAACTGGTTGTTAGTCAACTTTTGAATATCTCTCTTGAGAGAGGGTTAGGAAAGAATGGTGTTTTACGTCCCGTTTTTAGGATCGTAAGTGGGAGTTATAAAAAACACTAAAATGTTGATACTAAAGCTGTTGCATATAAATCTATTAAAAAATCACTATAAATACATTTACATTTCGGTATTCGAACCCATAACACCCGCAAAGAGGCGGAGGAAAGCCCAACATTGTCGACTACTCTATCGCTGCAAAAAAATACAAAAAAATCTCGATTGAGTCTTAAAAAATGCTTTACGTCCCGCTATGCGGTGATTATGGAGTTAACGAGCTTGCCAATCTAGGATGACGATATATCGTTAGTTATAAATTGATTTTGCCTAATAAATAGATTAATCCTACATTAAAATAATGGCATCCATTTGGCACCTCAATAAAAATGTTGAATAATCATCTCGATAAGGCAGATGCGATCACTATAGTAGTATGTAGTCATGCATTCATTAATCTGCCGATATAAACATAATAGATTTTTAATGTCAGATTTCGCTAATAAAGTTATATTTCTTTCTCTGATGTTTCAATTTCTCTTCCCGGAAATGCCCATGGCTATATATGATACAATACTAAAATTCTTTTGTATGTTTTTAGCCCACGTAACGTATGAATAAGTCCAGTGCTCGGATTGAAAAGTATTTGATTTTATATATATTATTTTTCATCATTTGTAGAAAGGAATCTAACCAGTTGATAAGCTTAGATTGCAAATTACTAGACATGAATTATTATTAGGACCTTCAATATGTATGATGTTATGTTTCGCATTCAGTCAACAGAATTTATTAAAATTTGAATTCATTCGAGTTGTTAAGAGGTATTAGTAGGTTTTATTCTCATTACGCGAAAATCGTAAATCGTTTTCCGTCGCCTAAAAAATATGAAACGTCGAAATATTTTTTCTGACTGATATTTAAAGTAGAATTATAGTGAATAAACAAAGCGTCTTTTACTTGTTTTTACATTTCTTCTTTATTATTGTCTATGTCTGTTAACTGCTTCTAACTGTCTGTTAGTATGGGCTTTTAATAGACTTACCCATTCACAGAAGTTGAGAGAATGGTTGAAAATATTAGTTCAGGGTTTCCTGATTTGATTCAGTCACGAAATCATGTTGTGCTTTGTGAAACTGAATTGAGCCCCTTGTTTATTTTTAGCATAGCATATAATAAAAATTTCAAATTTCCCTTATTTTAAGATGAAATAAGTTGAATCTTGCGTCTCGAAATTATTTTACTTCGCTATACTCACCCCACGATCCTACGGAATACCATTTTTAAAACGCTGCTCTAGTTATATCGGATTCCATATTCATGTATTAGCTGACAAATATTAATTTAAAATATCAATTGTGGGTGCTTAATGGCATTTTGAATTGCTTAAGTTTTATAGACTTCCATACGTTTTGTCACTTAATACACGCGTTTCACCTTTCAGCATCTTCAGCCATTTAAGTAAACAGATGAACGTGTGGAAGTGTACAAAATTTGAGCGATTAAAATTTTAGAAACATTATATTAAATTAACATTGTAAATATATATTAGTATATTACGTCATTTAAAATTAATGTTGATTATTTTTATAATTTAATAATTCGATTTAAGAGATCGTCATTTAAAATAAGCTGCTATAAGTATGATTTCTTTATAATAATGTAATTAATTTTTGAACGGCTATTATACAAGACCGTGGATAAATAAATAATTAATGTGTATGTAATTATGACATGGGTAATATTTCTACCCATAACTCTTAGTAACGTATAAGTCCACTCAACGCCCCCACCGGCCGAATTCGGTGGTTCTTTTTTGTACAGCCAAAGGTGAAAGACATTCTCAGCCCAAGTGAAATATTCATTATGGCAAC
This sequence comes from Himalopsyche phryganea, assembly GCA_022494535.1. NCBI lineage: Eukaryota > Metazoa > Arthropoda > Insecta > Trichoptera > Rhyacophilidae > Himalopsyche > Himalopsyche phryganea. Next base: position 2,058,545 of record JAGVSL010000076.1, on the reverse strand, counting down.
TTTCATAAAATTGACACTACACAAACTATCAATAACTTTCTTTAAGAGCAATAATAATAATACGACGGTGACCTCTTCATTCGAGTTACGCAACTATTGCGAAAACTTAAGCGATGGTTATCCAATACAATAATATTATGTAGGTATACTTCAACAATCGAAGTTCTTATTTTGAAATTTATCTCTTTTGTTTCACGCTTCATTAATAATCTTATTGTGTTTTTATTGTTTCAAAAAAGGTTCGTATAACTAGCCATTCATTGAAAATAAATAATTAGGTTTATTAACAACAATAGGCTTGCGTGTTTTAAATTATTGCGTCATATTTGAAGCTTCTTTAAATAAAATCATAAACCTGAATTTATTCACATTTTTTGTTCTGTTGACCCTTTTGGCAGTTATAAGAAAACAACTAGCCCCTTCTGAAAACAAAGTTTCACTTCGCATAGATACTTTGTTGCGAACGAAATTAAAACTGGCATAGCTCGATTTACATGACGAGGATAGGCTACTTTCAGAACACACGAAAAATCTTCGGGTAGAATGAATAATCGTACAGCAATAATATACTCTTTGTCGTTGTATCCACATCTGAAATAAAACTCACAACTCTACACAAAAATAGACTTAACCCTTACAGCGCGAGTGGTTTTCGCACGAATTTATTTTCCGTCAATTGATCTGTTAAAACGCTCACCGTAGCTAAAAATATATCAATTTCAACTGCGGAAAATGAAAAATTATGTGAAATATTTATTGCATATCCTAAATACAACAAGAAGTAAACTAAATTCGTCGCATTCTCGCTAAAATAAATCAATAAAATTGGAGAAGTTGAAAATATTTAATCTACCACTTTGCAAGCAAAATGGTTCCACCCAGTCCTCATATACACCGCCAACACGGACACAAGCAAGCGTGTAGCCGCATAAGTATATGTAATACATAGGGCTGACGATTAATGCTGCGTATCGGCAATTCAAAGCTGAAATTCGAAACACTGAATATCGAGAGCTCTTTTCAAGAATATATTTCCTTGTGTTCTACTTTACATTTTCATGATCTGAATCCGAGATCTTAAAGCCTTGGACATGTATACATGTCTAGCGCGTTCATCGGGTTAAAAGTGTTAATAAAAGAAACATTTACCCCATTTTTAACACAGTTTAACAACGCGACAATCAGTTTAATATCACTCATTATTCAATCAATATCAATTATTTATTTATTATTCTAGTCTATAAAATATTATACTATTAGCTATACATTAAAAAAAACCTGTTATAAATTTAAATAAACTATCATTACACTGACGCACCCTGTATTCCAGTTAAAAATTACTGTTCGATTTATTGGCATGTATACCCTATACATTATAATAATATTATACTTAATATCGAACAACTAAACATTAACGCTGATTTTAGTAGAAATACAATCATTCTATGTAGGTTTATGTTTTATTTGATTTATTATTTGTATGACAAGGGAAATACTTTACAAAGAAATTAATTAAGGACTGCTTTTTGCAGCTTTGATTAAAACGTTAAAGGTATTTCATTGGAATATGTTTGTTTTGAAATTGGGATTTAAATCATTTAAAAACCCCATAACACTGAGAATTGAGATTCATACTGTCAACAAAAAAAGGGAAATAAATAGAACGCGCACAAATTAATCACCGACTAACTATCATTGGGATTATCAACAACCAAATTATGTCACATTAAAAAAAAAGATGATCTTTGTCTTGTGAAGACCAATTTATTACATTTGTTGCGTTAGGCTGTATATATATAAAATGGTTATACTGCCGTAAATATGTCGGGTCCGTAGTCGAGTGGTCGTTGCCTTCGGTTACGGTACTCACCGGTTCGAGTCCCACAACGGATAGTTTCATAAATTGGTTTCTTAATTAATTTTTGAATTTTTGTTCAAAGGCACGAATTTTTGTGATATCTATAATTCCCTCCCACCCATCCGATTCTATAAACGGGCATATCAAGAGCGATAAGCTAACCACTAATCTTTTCCTAGCCTTATCATTTAACCCTTACTCTCTTCTTAAAATAGAGGTTGGCCAACCGAGCAACAACCAGTAGAAAAACATGATTTAAAAAAATTAAGCACAATTTGTTTTGCATTACTTCCAAATTTTTATAATGATTGGGACCGGTTTCTCTCGTCGTGACCATTATCAGTTGCATCATGAGCAAAACCGGTCCTGAGCATTATAAAAATGTGGCAGTAGTACAAAACAGATTGTGTTTTGTTTAAAAAAAATCCTTTCCACCAAGAATTGACAGTTAAAACCTTAAAAGATTTTGAGTGTCTTTAAGATATGTCAGATCCGTCCCTGATTGAAATAATAGCAATAAAGTAAAGTAAAATCAGAATGCATTTTTCCGCGATTACCGATTCGCCTTGAGTCTCTTTGCATAGGCTAATAATGCGCTTAGCCTCAAAACAGGTTTTGCAATACGATGTGCAACTTAAGAAGATGCGATCCGGATTTTGTATTTCGGTCGGTGCACCTTACAATTGACAGACGGGGTGGGAAACATTTTTTTAAAACACAAAGACGCACTTCGTATTTTCGTATCTAAATAGCAAGAATGTTTAAGAGGGAGAAAGATTACTAGAGAAAGAATACTAAATAAAATAATGTATGATTATGCGATGGAAGTTCATTGAAGCCTGTGTATGAGACGTCGGCACTGTCAGCAGTGTATAGTGGATTAGACACAGTGCCAATTGAATGCTTTAATTCTGCAGGAAATGAACATAGGAAAAAGATTTTTTCTATCAGCCTAATGCGTATTTTTTGTGGATTCCGTCGAGGATCAGAATGCCATGAAACCACGATTCTACTGGGCAGTTTTCCAGGTAATAGAGGCAGAAGAGTTTCGCTAAGAAGTGGACCGGTCAATGATACAATTTTTAAAATCTGAAAACCAAAGAGCTGTGGGAATTTCGCTGTTTCTCGTGAATAAGTATTGTTTAAATAAAATAACTAGCTATTTTTGTTTTCATTTAACTTATACGAGTTATAATATTGCTCATATTTTACGTTGCGAATACCAATTATCCTAGCCCAACGATACACGGTCGACATAAAATGGAGTTTGGTTTGCTTAAAGAATACATAGGTAGTTAATTAACCAAACTGTGTAATACTTAATATTTTAAGCCGAAATATTATTAAATTTATTTAAAATTAGTGAGTACACGGCATGCGTTGCAATGCCAATAAAAGAAAAAAAGGGTTTGTGTTTTAATTCTGTTTATTCAAGTGTTCAGAAACCTTCACGGGTGTGCGCACGACAGCTTACCAAAGTTTCATCGAAATCGGATGAATGTTAAAGGAACGCATAGAGGACAAACATAAATTAATTTTTATATATAAAGATAAATTATCTTGCGCGAATGAAGCAATGTTTAATCTCGTGTGATTTGTTTACTATCTATCATCCACAAAAGCGCAAGTTGTGTCCCATAAAGACATAAATAAACATTATCTCGGCAATCATTATTATTATAAAATACGTAGTTATGCGTACACGACCTCAAGAATGCTTCAGGATTTACTTTATTATTTACAATAAAATGCGTCTGAAATAAACAGTTACTGCATAATCGTTATAATGTTAATTACATACATAAAAATATGATTATCAACGCGTGATAACCGATCTTAATGACCGTTAAGTTATTAAATTGCATTTATAATAAAGTTAAACCTTAAATTTATATTACTGATAATCAATACAATCCTTGACTAGATAGCATTATAAGAAAAGGGTTTAACAAGTTTGATTAAAATTCTGTTATTTTCATGTTGTCAACATTATAGAATCAGAGTCACTGACGCCCAATGGAATATCGGAATCGCTGAAAAACATTTAAAAAAAGCCCAAGTAAAAAATAATCCGTGCTGTCAGTTGGTATCATTTTATAATTTAAGTAAAGACATATTATTGTATAAATCATTCATGAATATTTTTTTTTTTTAAATTAACATCCAACTAAAACGTGATTCGATTCGGAGTACTTTTGACTCATGATTGTCAAAGATATTTTAACTTCATGAATAAATTACTCAGTGTTTTGGCAGATACACCATTTAAAAATATATATTTAGTAACGATTTTACGATATGTTTTTACCACATAAGAGGTTTTTTTTTTTTTTTGACTCGTCCACATAAATCATCAGATTATTTAGACCCCTTAGACGTGACGTTAAATAAACGGACAGCGTCTTTGAGATAACCAAATACATATAAAAGGTATTTTTACTACCTTCATTAGTACCACAATGATAAATACATCTTCTTGTAGCATAGTGAAGATCTGCGGATCATCGTGATATACTTTATTGTCATAATCGAGGCGTTGATTATGAGATACTAAAAACCAATAAAGTTTAGTTCTGCGTCACGAATTTTCAAAAAGTAAGTAATAGTTCATGAATAACATTTCACGATATTATTATAAAACCAATAAAGCACCTATGATTGGCTCACAATTTTAATAATGTTACCAAATAAACAACAGAAGTTGCAGTAGAAATAAATAGACATATTTTACCTACACATACACTTATCGAAGTGTTATATTGTATAGTGTACTATTTCAAACTTTCATCTTTGGAAATATGTACTTACATTAATGAAGAATAGTATGAAATGTATGCACGTCGTTTTATAGTCTATGTAATATTAGGAAATCAACTGTTATGTCATATGTCGTAAAAACAGTGTATTGTTTTTAAACCTACACAGTATGTTTGATGTTATTTCATATGTTCTAATATTTAGTAGCTATACCTTAGCAACGTATGGGTTTACATTTAAGATACCTTTTATTATAAAATAGTTATATTCTTGCTTTCTTTTACATGCACCTTGGCAATGTTTGTTTATATATTCTTTTATTTATCAAAAATTGACACAATATATTATGTTCATCGTATATTTTAAATTGAATTTCGATCTTGGTATTTCAATTATGTTATATTGCTCAAAAAACAAAGCTTTCAATTATTGTAATGACAAAGATACATGTGTGATGATTCTAAAGTAAACAGTATTCCCACTAAAAATTATTGAACAATTTACTGTGAATAATGTAAAAAAAATGTTTGGTCATTTTTTATAGGTTTCCAATATGAAATAACTAATAATTTAAAAAAAAATGACTAAGCCATAAATATATAAAACTTTGTCGTCAGCCAAAACTTTATTTTTTGTCTTTCGCGATTACTGTAACTAGGAACAGATGATGACTTTATTTATAAGTAATTTTATACCAGTTAATATTATGTTCGAGTAAAGCTCCCTTTTAATTAAAGAGGATATAAGTTTCAGGAGTTATGTGGTCTTTGATATCAATACACATGTGCAGATATTCATATTATGTAAATAAAATAATCAATTTTTGCTTTGTTCCAGCAAGGATTTCCCAAATCACAATACGGAAGCCGAAAGAGTTAGCCGTTGAACCAATGCGGTAGATAATAACGATATACTAAAAATTTAGTTACTTAGTCAAGATGTTTTTCGTAACATCACAATAATCGAAACTTAAAAATCGTTATAATAAATCCTTGTATTTACAAAGTATTCAAATACCCACTAGCTATTTATTACCCAATGCTTTCATAACAACAAACTATTCATTATAACAGTATTTTATTTTAATTGATATACAACTAAGCACTAATATTTATCTTCTACTTGATCTTTTGTTTGTTTTAATGACTTGACAGTTGAACAGATGATGCGCTCTTCGAGTCACAGAATCGTAATAAACCAAACTTATTTACTCAATATATTTTAGACTTTAAGTGCCTCGTGTTCAAAGATTGTACTGGGATATAATTCTATGAAGTTTGAACTATATAGCTGTAAATTATACATATTTGAGTGGCTACTGTTTCATGTGTAATATCCAATATAACATTTGTCTAGCAGTTGTATATTAATAATCGAGTAACTGAATAAAATGATAATTGCATTAATGTCCAATTTTATATATTACGACATATTCAATTTAACACATTGTACAGATGTTTATAATTCATACACTGAAATGTTCCTTCTAAACTTTTCAGAAAAAATATATCAATTTCACCTTTTAAAATAAATTACATTGAAAGTTGATAAAAAAGAATAAAGTTAATGAAGACTATTTTAGTATAGTTGCTAACGTTAAAGGATCATAAGCTGTGATCAGGATTTTTATACGTCAAAAGTCTTAATCCAGCAATTTAAAAAAAATGATACCGATTGTCAAACAACTCGTCCACTTAATCTAACACCATATTTATATCGTTACCCTTCTTTCATTTGGTACAGTATCTTACTTATAAAATAGTGTTTAAATGCTACATTAAGTCTCTTTATACCATACAAATATCATTCTCTAAAAAAGTAACACAGTAGAATTAATAAAATAAATATACATAACATTTATGTTTCTCTTAAAGTATACGGCCCTACCGTAACACATCTCAAATGTTTTTTAGAATGAATGCACACCCGAAAATGAATTTTATAAATGTTTTTTTTCATTTCTAGTTAATTCCATACTCCGTTTATGTTGCCAGCATTAGCTAGCTTTCATATTATATATAAGCAAAAATTTTCTGCTTAAGGAAGCATAAAAATAGCGGAACAATAAACCCCGTAAGAATACAATACGTTAAAATTGATAACTTTGTTATTCAACTTATTATTTAATTCAATAATACACGTGCTTCGCTTTTTTTATAAGGAACTTCAGACTAAATTTATCGTAAGAAATATCTTTATCGTAGTAATTTATTGTGAACGATTGATATATGCTAACAACGTAGCTGGTGGGGATATGAAATAAATATTAGTAAGTAAATTGAAAAAGATCTTTCACAGAGTTATACATCGCAAAAACACAGCATTAGAAAAATAAAGAATTAGTTATATTGAAAATAAAAATAAGAGGGATACAAATAAACTGATGAAATTTCGTTGAAATATGGCAGTTAATACTAAAATAAAATATTTTGATTATCCACGATTCCATTCTAAAAGAATAGTATCAATCATTCATAATCGAAACAATCAATCACTTTTGTGATTCATATTGATTGAGATCGCTTGAAGTCAATAAATAAATGATGAATGACTGACTACTCAACTATGTAGGAAGAAAGTGTTGCAATATAAAAATGTTTTTCTAATGATACCACGTTTTAGGAAGTTACCTTCTCGATACAAAAGCACGCATCTGATGTGGAAATGAAATCTTTATTATTATTTTAATTTACTGGCGATCATTTATTTATTTTCTAGCCAGAGGTCTTCTTTGAAGTGATAACGCTACATAACGGCAAATATTGCAATAAATATATACAATAATAAATCAGATGTTTTTTTTTTTTAATTATATTCGCCACATTTAGTTGTTAATCGAGAACGTTTCGGAAGCTAGTATCAAATTCATTGCTCAGTTCATAGAGGGTAATAAAGAATGAATGGGGATAGTACAAATATTAATAAGTAGCTAATCACTCTACGTCTCGTAGCTCAACCTCTCATTTCAGGGATAGTAGTAAATAAAGGATTTTGGTTAAAAAATAATTAGTAGTTAGGCAATCACTCTCTTTATGTACCATTTTCAAGTAAATTAGTAAAGAAGAAAAACACCACAGACATTCAATTCTTTGCATCCATAAATCGATGAAATAACCGACATATCAAGATGTAAATTTGAAATTTTCTGCGAAACTGAATAGCGTGAAAGTGGTAAAGCTTGACCATTAAGTTACGGAGATCGTCGAAATGATTTTTCAGATAAATATTATATATAAGTTGATACAATAATTTACATAACAAATTTGCAGTAACTTATTTATTCATTTTTTTTTTTAAATAAAACGCATTTTTTTGTAAGACTTCCACATGTTTATAACGAGCGGAAACCGGTCCTGATCATTATAGACATGTAGAAGTAGTACAAACAAATTGTGTTTTATTTTTAAAATATAATGCCTTTCCACCAAGAATTGACAATTAACGTCTTAAAAGTGATTAGTTATTCATGTTCAATAAGATAATATCTCTTAGCCTATGTATCCTAGCTTTGAGAACCCAATATAGTGGTGTAGATATAAGTCTTGGCATGGTCAATAAAAGTGGTTGACTTTTTGATGGTTTGATCTTGAAATGGAACATATCTAGAGAAGTCGTAAGTAAAGTTTTCGTTCTTACGCATTCGTTTATATAATATTACATTCCGAATTTGTCCAAAACCTAATCGGCATTAACATTTTGTAAATAGGTCAATGCTGAAAATTGTAATGACTTCGTCGAAGTAACAAAAAAGCAAAAAACAGACAAATGTCTCTTCTGATTTCTTTGAATGATAACTGTCTATATGTTTACATAATAATCTATGTAAATGCCTCACTAACTTAAAGTGGGATGTCTATTTGCATGTGAAAAGTAAGCAATATATCAATTGCGAAAATTCCACTTCATGGAAAGATGCAACACAAAGTAAATTGTTAGTGTTGAAACTAGTTCACCTCAAACAAATTAAATATCAAATGTTTTATGTCAACGCTTTTTTTCAAGCCGTTTCAATACTGTTTGCTTTGGTTGTCTGAAGTGCAACTCAATTTAACTTAAGTAAACAGTGGATGTTGTAATATTTGATTCAACTGTCACGATACTCGTCATATCATCGTTCAGATTTTTGTAAACGCACTCGAAAAATAAAAGTTTATTATTACATAAGCATGAAGTGAGAGATGAGATAATAATAATTGAAAAGCCAGTTTCGAAGGCTAAAGTCATCTTCACTTTCACTCTCATCTTCCAGAAAATGACCGCAGCAATCATGGTACTTGCATTTGGTTATGTTGGTAATGCAATATATACCCATCCAATGCGTAGGGATCATCTAAAAGTGCATTGACACGGGAAAATACCATAAACAATGTGTAGTATATTGTTTATGGTTAAAGCAATTATGATACATGTTGCGATTATGTGATAATTATTTTATGTCTTATATCGTATCATATATATTTACATAATAAGAGGCATTTCGCGTTATATAATGTAATGTTTTAAAAATAAATCTCTTTTTATAATTTTATCAGTGCGTTTGAGCTCTTTTTACATTTTTTAAATTTCTGATTGTATAAAATCTTTCCCATCATCTTTTGGCTGAGAAAAATGTCGCTATCATTAGCCTAAAAATAGAAGAATGGAATAATATATATTAAAAAAACTGTCAAATATTGGAAAAATAAGTGAAGATCGATTAAATGATTATGTTTTTTTCGATTGAAAGCAGGCAGCTATAATGATTAGTTCAATAAGTTGTGTTTTGTCTCTATATTTTGCAATAAAAAATTAAGAAATATCATTTACAATGTATGTACAACTAAATGTAACGAAACAAAGTTGTTTTAATCTATTTTAAATCTAATTGATACGTACTTTGTATGTTTCATTGATTGCAAATATGAAAAGTATGACGGATTAATTAAGATTTACATGTAGGCATGTGTATAATCCGAAGATGATAATATATGTTACTCTCTTTTTTCAAATATTTTTTATAGATTGTAGGCAGATAATAACATTATGAATGTTGCCCGCATGCAATAAAACGAAATTATTATAATAATAGCCATGCAATGTAATGAAAAGTATGAAGAAATTTGTTATTTATGGTCGGAAACACTTTTGGAAAGAATAGAAGTATCGATCGATGGTATATTAATATATCATATTTTTAAGAATACTTAGATGGTATATTAATATGTCATATTAATTGAATACCGTGATTAGATTATTATCTCATCAAGCACAGTAGATTAATTTTTTGATAAATAAACTAAATTTCTTTATAATTTTGAATTGTAATTGATAAAAGCAATCAAATCTTTATGTCTCAAATCCACTAATAAAATGGGTTTTCATCTGAGGAGTGTTACTAATATGATGAAAAAGCCTTTATTTGATTGAACCTTAATAACAGCAAACAGAATGTATGTTTAAACAGTTTGAATATGACGTATTGAATCTGATTGGATCTAGGGAATTAAGAAAAAGATTAGAAGTTAAGAAATAATGGTATACCACCGTTCTCTCAAGCACAAAAAGCATAAAACAATTATGGTTACTAATGAGAAATTGTCACTTTTTCTGAGAAGTCAAATAAATGTGATCAATTACATTTAAAGAATTTTTACTAAAGCAACTACTTACATAATTACGACTTAGTAAAATCTAGATACAACATTAAATAAACAGTAAGTTTAGCTTAAATAATTTTTAAATAGACAAATAAAATACATGTCGTATCCTAATCATAATCACCGTGGATAAACATTCTGTAATCTTCAGATTATCTTACATGCCTCATTCTCTACAATAAAATGGATTATATTGTTAATAAATCTGCAGCTTGCGCAATGGTTCGGTATCTATGCTAGCTATGAATGTATCGTAGGTATTTGTGGCGTGCACATAAAATTCCATATGAGCATTGAGTACGCGAGTTTGACAGCTGAATGGGAAATTGGCGGGAAATTACATTATTTGCGCGTTCATAAAAGAAGCAGTTAAGAATGTTCTAAAGAACAATTAAATATTTTTGTAGGTAGTTAGTGTAGTTACCAGAAAGAGAATCCAGTATCACGTGGTAGATTATTCGTTTTATGCTAGAGAGTAGCTTTCTGGTGACAATAGATCAGAATAATAATAATAACAGATTTAAGAGTGCTTTATTGAATAGGTTATATATTATTCAAAGTTTTTTTTATTCCGTTAGTTTAACATTATTATAGATATACAAGATTAATATATATATTTATAAGGGTGGTAGCATTTATTATTATATATTGAAATGAATAGCTATGATAACACAGTCAGTTTGTAGTATAAAATTTGCATATATTTGGTGTCATAAAAGAATTTGTTTTTCATTTATTATTCAGAAACATACTATCAAAAATCATGAAGAGGAATTAACAAAGAACCGGATAATTTTTTATCATACCATCATCATACAGATTTGGGCCTTGATATTTTGAAATAATTAAAAAATATAATGTGAAAAGCGAAACCACAAAGAATAATGATTATTATTACATTATTTGGGCTGACAGCACTGTAGTCTTGAACGACGCACTCATTTCAAATAATTAATAAAGGAACACTATAATTATTATTCTGACGGCCTTTCAGATAAGACATTTTCTTTTTTTTTGACAATCAAATATTTCACAATAGTTTTTGTTTCGTAGTGTCAAGGGACATCGTGACATCTTGTTATTGTCAAATACGATTTGCCTCTTTACTGTTTAAATAAGTCTAATAATAAGGCTAATGACGGTTTTTCGTAATTAGTCAAAAATCTAGTGTATGCATATTGAGATGTCAGTTTCTGCCTGAAATTATTTTATTCTATTATGATAGTCAAAAAATATCAGCTACATTATACTATCCACTTAACTTATTTCCTATGTTAAATAAAAGTAAGTATTTTATATGTTTTAAAACTCATATACAAATTGATTAATTTAAATATTGCACACTGCTAAAACATTCAGCGTGAATTGCATGGAGATTTTTATCCACCATTACGTTAATTTAAAGTATTTCAAAAATGTTAAATCAAATAATTAAAGAATGTAACATGAAACGTACGCTGTACGCTGTACACTTCATACTTCTTACACCTTGCACTGTACCTACAATATTCAAAGTATCTAAAATCAAATTAATTAAGCTCCCCTAAAAAAGCATCAGATGTGACAAAATTGAATTGTTAATTATTATGGGGCATTACATAATGATGTTATAATTTTATGATGGAAGCGCCAATTTTATAACTTGAATTTGTTACTTTGGTTTCAAATATATTGTAATAATAATATATGTTGTACAATATATATGTTCTAAAATTAGTTACTTGCAATGGCAGGTAATGTAACGAGAAATATTATTGAGTCATCACTCAAAACCACCTTTTTCAGAAAGACCTAATATTGAAAGACTAAAAGAACTAAAGGAAAGGAACCAATTATTGTGTAACACTAATTTTCGGATACATAGAATATTAATGTAAAGCCATATGTAGTTCAATAAAGTGAATTGAGCTGAATGAAGCTAAGAATTTTAGTCCAAATCACAGAAGCTAAAAGATATCTACATCGAAAAAGTAAAACTACATGAAGAATCTATGCAATTTTCGATAACATACAATAAGACTTATAGACATTATTTAGGAAAATTAAGTCATCTAATTTTATTAAAATTTCATGACTGGAAAGTTCACTGAACAAATAAAGGAAACTCTGTTATGGCAGATAGTATGTCGTTGCAGAGAAACGAAAAACGAAAAACGAATAAATAGGAGAAAAACTGGTATGGTATTTACATCATTGGTTAGTAAGAAGCTTAAAAATGTGTTTTATTTAAATTATTTTTCTTTTAAGTGAACCTTTCTTAAAAAGATGTCCTACACAAAATAATATTATGTGTTACTATAGATGTATTTCGTATATTAGAATTGTTTTGAAAAACTTTCGTAAATCTATGTATGGATAAGTAGGCATAATATATCATAATGTGTATATAATTTTTCAGAAGAACAAAAAGCAAGCATCGTGACTATAGCGAAACAAGACACAAATCATTTACAAAAATTCATACGCAGATGTAATAAATGTGGAGAAGAACATAACTTTACTATATCGTCACGTTGGATTGACAACATAAAGATATTAGTTATTAATTTGAATATGATATCTTGAAGAGAAAATTATTGCAATGTGTCACTTTTCAGCGGGAAATAAATAACAGCGAATTCAGTAACCATGTAATCACTTGATAATAATTATTACGAGTGCGCAAGAAATAAAAAGAGCTCACCATAACAATTGTTATAATAGTTTGTGTGGGAGGGCCCTACGATAAAACAATGAAGCGTTGCAAATTTTCCGAAAACAAAAAACGTTTCCGAATCTATTGCCAGTAGTTATTGTGTGTATGTTGTTAATTGCTTGTTAAACAAAGGTCTCGGTATATTTGTTTACCCAGTTACGTCACAATATTTTTGCGTAATAAAGATTCACACATAAAAACGCGACGACGATGTCGTTAGTATTTTTCTCTTGATTATAAATGATTAAACCTAGATGGTTATCTTAAATTTTCACGGCAGAGCAATATTGTGTAATATTAATATGAGACGAGTAACCGCGGAAACCAAATTATTACAATCACGAAAAGTTTTCAGGTTGTTATTTTTTTCTCTTAAAATTTTCCAAAACAATGTCAAGTATTATAATTTTTATGTAAGTGTGTTTGCACGATGCATCATGTTTTGGTTGGAATCGAGTTTCGCAAAAACTGTAATAAATTATGATGTACTAAACCAATGTGTTATTGCAATGTAACCATTAAAGATCAGGACCGGTATGAGTTCAACGAGTAAAATAATTTAACCACTGAGAATTATTGTCATTCTTCGGTAAACTATATTCAGTCTATGTGTATAAATATAATGTAGATGACTTTAGAGCTAGACCAATGCATTTAATGGAAATTTGATTTTTGTTTGTTATAAAACTAACGTAGTAGATTACTTATAAATCATCTAAAAATTATAACCATAAATGCAACCAGTAAATACGCCATTGTGATCACGATCAAGCATGGTCATATATAAAATTACCTAAGTGAATCTCACGTAGTTAACCAACTACACAAAGTATGAAACATCGAAAAAACTATGTATTCTGTAAATATAATAGCTTATTGAAATGTCCACGTTCGATTATTCAAGTGATACTTATATTTTACGTTTAGAATAAAGTATCTTAATTTTTTGTAGTTTTGCGTAACTGTTCGATAGATTTATTATACCCGTACAGGTATTTCCATTAAAAAATATTATGCTTTATTAAAAAAAACAGTATTCAAATCGAAAGAGTGTTCCATTTTTAATTGTCTTTTAATATCAACAAAATGTATAATTTAATAGCCATAAAGTTGTTTAAAAAAAAAAGCTGTGCTTATTCGAAAAATGTCATTCCTGATTCAAAAGTGAGGAGCAAACATTCAAAATGTGATTTTTCACACAGATACAGAGCTTGGGAAATGATGAAAAACATTTTGCTCAATAATCTAGTCCATATGCTTAAAATAAACTTTAGCAAGATACATATTTAGTTTATAGAAAGAATTTTGATCCTGGTGTTGTGTATAATCAAAAACTATTGATTATTATTGATTTTTATGTTTTAAATTTGGACAAAACATGTTTTGCACGAAATGCGAGGAATGTTCTGCACCACAGTCAAATATAATCTTTTGTTCTTAAAAGTATATTCTTGTATCATACGAGTTTTTCATCTTCAAATTTTGCCAGTCGTCAAACATTATTTTTAATAATTTAATAACATCATTTTTCTTTTCTTCTGATATCAAATGGTATAAACGCAGAGTCTTTTTCGTTTTCATGGTTTTTAAATGCTGGAGAAATTATGTTTTGCTTGAATAGGTAAATTTTAAGACTATTTTTATGTAGGGAAAACTATTCTTTCAACAAATATTTCGTTTCATCCTATAAATTTCACTATGGGTTATCGCACTTGATATTTAACTATTTTTTTTTTGTGACAAGCCACGTTTTGAATGTTTGCTTCTCAATTATACCAGTATGAATATACTCCACTGTCATAACTACGTAACACATTTCTCTTACATCCATTCTTATTTTTTTACATTAATATACGTAATAAAATGTACTCAAGACAAGTGAATATGGAATCCTTTCGCATTAATATACTTCAAACATAAAGCAAAGATGAAAAGAGATGTCAAACTCTTTCACGTTGAAAAAGAAAAGGCACTTGCCAAAATTCATTAGCTAATAATCAAACAATAAACTATCACTCGAATAATATAAGAAGTTATTCCGTCTTCCGGATTTATAAAAAAACAATAATGTAAAAATTGAATCTTCGTAAAAAATCTGTTTGAGAATGGTGTCGCGTGTCTAATCATAGAATTACGCAACTTATGAAAAAAAATGAAGATAGTCAGCGCGTGTGGTCGCTATTTAAACATTTGTATTTGGTTTTAATGTCATATTTTATTCCATTGTGTTAATAAGTTCTAGAGACACATTTTGAAATAGCTCGTGAATTAGACCATCCGCTTTAAATATGACATACGGCTTATACCAAATTTTATTTTGAAATATAAACAATACGATAGAATTGCTAGCCATATCCTTATCACGATAATAATTTTATTATGAATTAGAGTCGTTTCCGAGACATAATCATATTCATTAGTGCTTTCGGCGGGTTTGCATTAACGTGACATGGACCTAAAATATTGTTACATGACAAGGTGAACGGAGAAATTTTCACTCATTGAACGAAACCGTTACTAAGAAAATTACAAAAATTGTGGAATATGTGAAGTAAATGTACCAGTAGTTGAGCTTTTTTCAATAAAAGTGTAAGTCCAAAATAAGAAACGTAGACTCGGGATTGCTCTAAACTGTAAAGTTCAGACAAGTGAAACCATCTTTTGTCGGATTGAGGAACTGACACATCACCATATATGTCATTGGGGTGTCATAGCAGCCATTTGAAAACAATTCCATTAAAAATTCTGACCAGGCCATTTGATGTAAGCCACTATTATATCGACACCCACATGTATAATCTCGTATCTGCAAACATGAGAATTTTTTTTTTAACCATATCCGCTCCCTATTCGGAGCACATGGCCATCACGAGGTTCCTCCAAGCTTCTCTGTCCCCCGCCAGCCTCCTCGCCTCTTCCCAGGTCATCCCAGCGTCCCGTAGCTCCGCCGAATACATCCTATGGATGGTCATCAGCGGCCTTCCAAGGCGACGGAATCCACCTGGTTGGTAAAAGAGACAGGCAGGATTCAGGCTCCCCTGGGGCATCCGCAGCACGTGTCCAAGCCAGGTCCATCGTCGCTTTTTTATTTTTGACGTAATAAGAGAATTTACAGGAGTGCATTTCAAAGATTCATAACGCAACTTACTATTATAACTATAATGTTTTTGATAAAAACAGTTTCTATTCTCTCCTAACCAATTTCAATTTTGAGGGTTACATCAATTGGTCAAAACACCGTCGATATGAAATCACCAGTATTCGAATATTTTTGATTTCAATAAAACAATAAAACTTTCTTTTTACGTATTCAATATTGAAAATATCTGCGGCTCTGCGTCCACTGTATCGATATCGTTATGAAGTTAGATAATCTGTAAACATCCTTGTATTTGATGCACGTTGTAAAGATTTTCTAATAATCATGCAAATTGCAAAAGTAAAATATTTCCAATAATGGCCAGCAATGACGTTTATCTTCCGCGACTTACTCTCACTTTCGATTCAGAAATAGTTATGCATAATGGGTCTTAATTTTGTGACCACTAATCGTTATAAGCGGATAAATATTTACTGTTTTTCGATATTTATGCTAATTTATAAATACAAACCGCTTTGTCAGGAAGAAAAAAATTCACAAAGTTTTTTTACTGTGACCATCTACAGAGTTCAATAAAAACAGTGGTGTGTTTTTGTCAGCCTAAGTAACTTAACAGAAGTTTCTGGTTTGATACGAGATTAAAAGAATATTATTTTCGATCGAATATTTATATCCTACACCCATGGCAAGGGTGTATCATGTATATATTCATCGACACACAACCTCTTTTGATTCATTTTTGAAAAGTAATAATCGCTTCGTCTCGATGTTGGCAATCATGTCCACCAAATATTGATACAGAAT
Source organism: Himalopsyche phryganea (assembly GCA_022494535.1). Classification (NCBI taxonomy): domain Eukaryota; kingdom Metazoa; phylum Arthropoda; class Insecta; order Trichoptera; family Rhyacophilidae; genus Himalopsyche; species Himalopsyche phryganea. The sequence goes on along the minus strand of JAGVSL010000076.1, from coordinate 2,041,695 downwards.
CGCCTTTAATTCAGACAATATCACGAATCTTAATCAAATTTCCAGCAAAGATAATGGCAACTTCATTTACACTGTTGCGTTAAAGACACGAAGTGAGGATGTCACTAAATTAATTTTTATAATTTTAAATGATGAATAATTTTCCGCTCAATCTTTTGATTTTTTACAAATTTTACAATTCACGCATGAAAAATTATTATTTGTGACGTCTATACTCTATACTATAAAATACTAATAGTTGACAATCACGGAATATTTGGTACGGAGCGGTCGCTAGGCGATCAGCGTTTGTTGATTTTTTTTTATCCCGAATCGTAAACGTCAAAAATACATCGTTTTCAGTTTTAGGTTAAATGTTAAAAGTGAAAATTTCACGTCGCAGATTTGTGCCGTTTGGTAGGAGTTGTTGTGACCGATAGACATACAAACATACATATTCCTACATGTATTTTGTGCTTTAGTAGAGATATCGTGCTTTATGTATCAATTAGTCTCAAAATTATTAAATTACGAAGTAAGTAAGTCATTTATTACCAACGCGAATAGAGTCGTCAATCCATCCCACGAGATGGGATTCATTTCCTTTGTTTTTCTGATCAATAAGTTCTGCCTTATGCGTGACTGTCTTGTGAAAGCTGTGTTTAAGAACGCAGAGGATGTCAACCTGTGACCTGCGTCATAAGGAAACATGTTTTAGAGAGAATCGCACATTTGTTAAGCGCATTCACAAAATGATCGTGATGGAAGAGTAATTGAGAAAGCTTCGATGATGTTTTACTATGATACCGCATTTCCGGACACTTTTAATTAAATGACATGCTCAGTATAAATACTCTACGATGTGGGATAAGTCACATTATAAAATAAACAACACAAATATTGAGTGAGTGGAGTTAGCAAGAAGCGGTTGAATTACAATGCGATATTATTTTTCAAGCAAGTAACAATGTATAATACAGACGAAGCTAATTTTTTTCTAACTTTTAAATTGACCGGTTTGATTATTTAAAAGTATTTTTTAATATATTCTTCAACAATTAAATCCAAAATTAAGGTGGACATTGTTTTTTAATTAACATTGTCAATATACTAAATATTTGTTCATTCGTTAGTTCTTTCATTTTTATTAAAATTGAGACCCTTGAAATATTCGTCAGCATTATGAACATTCTCCTAAAATGTTAAATTGTCACAAACTACTGGAATGATTTTTTTGTATTCAACATTTTTTACATCACTCCTGTAAGGGTTGTCAATAAATGACCTTACACGATATTGAGAATTTTTTACTCTCTTCTTTAAAGATATGTAATAAATATTTATTACATATTTTACTCTTAGCAAGAATGATTTTATATTACGTTATTTTTTGACGAATAATTTTCTATAGTCCTTTTAAATTCATTAAGATTTAATTTAAATACCAATTGTAATCTGAATTGAAATAATTTTGTTAACTTTTTTGTCTGAAAAAGCAATATTCATTATGAAAACATATATTTTGAAATCTAGCTTGAGAATTCTAAAAAATATATCACTTATTGAGTACCCCTGATAGAGGTCGCGCGCTCAATCATGCCATCTGATTACACACGGTTCTCCGTTCAGTATAATATACTAACTTAGTATCGTTTATACATAAACTGTAATTCATTCGGTTTTACAACGATAACGACACCGCATAGCGTGCGCTTTATTTTATAACGAGACGTTTTTGCATAGACAATATCCAAGATGTCATTGCACCTACCGTAAAACACGTTAATACAATAAATCTAAAAACCGTGGCTAATGAATAATTAAATCAATATTTGAAGTATCAGAGCAGATCAAATGTGGTAATTTCCAAATTAAATATTATGGCTAAAGAGAATCCACCTTACTCATAAAATAAACTATAATTTTATTTAATATTGCTTTTTATATTACTCAAATAATTGCAAGACAAGAAGTTATAAACGTTCAATTTACCTATTTATAATTCGTTAATAATCTATAAATTCGACCCATAAAACTCCCAAACCATTTTTTATACCATATGCTTATAAAAATATTTTTTAGTACGAATTACATGATGTTGTAGTATGATTAGGACTGGTTTCGCTCAGTGAAGCAGCATTTTTAACCGGTTTTGATATACTATGAAATTTCGGTCTGAGATGTTGTGCTCAATGCTTACATAGTTTCTTTCAGAGACAAAATTACATTTAAAAAACACACCATTCGGAATGAGTCAATAGTAATTTGGGTAAACAGTTCTTTATAAATGTATTTCTAATCTGCTAAAAATGTTAACCCGTTGAGCAAAACCAATTGTGAGTATATTAAAGAAATGTTTAATAGCTAATAAATGTTTTGTTTTATATTTATACTAAAAATATTATTTTTTGTGTAGACATTACTTGCGGTATAATATTATTGTATTTGCAATGCAATTTACAATAATTTACCACCTCGGATGGACCAAAGAATGAATCAATATACAGTGTAGAGTTTCACTTTCGATCCGAGTTAACTTATTTATGAGAATCTCCATACGAATAATATAATATACTGTCTACATAAGATGACTCTGACCTAGAGATCGTAGGTTCAAGAACCTACCGCTGCAGTTGTGTTTAGTTAGACAAATATAAGACCATGCTTTTTAATCATTTAAGAATGAAAATTATTAATGACTTAATACAAAAAATAAAGCTTTGCATAAAAGATATATTTAATAAGATACAGCGTGATAATTTTATGTAAATTAATGTTTTTTAGCATCATGAATATTTTCATTTTTCCGATATTAATTTAATGTTAACGCATCCAAGATGATGTACAGTTTTATTGTTTGAAAGTCTTTCTAGGATATTTCAAACGGGCAGCTAAAATATTTTAATAGCATTCGTATATCATAAAGGTTAATTTTCATTACATTTTAAAATAGGGTATTATTTCGATGGTGTTTTGGCCAATAGATTGAAATTGTTCAGGAGAGAGGAAAAACTGTTTTTATCGACAATATTATACAATGAGTTGCTTTATGAATATTTGAAATGAACTCCTGTAAATTCTTATGTTTGTAGATAAGGGATTATACGTAGGGAGTGTCGATATAATAGTGACTTACATCAAGTGGCGCGGTCAGACTTTTTCAATCTAAAATCAATGTAAAATGATGTTTCCCTTTAAAAAAGTGATCGATTTATTTTTCTAATTAACATCATATGGTTGATAACTGATCCGTAGTCTTTAAAATGAGATACAATCATTAACTCATTTTCGTATTTTTTGAGGGTTACATAAATTGCCCAAAACACCGTCGATTTAATTTATTTTTCTAGTATAAACTATCACACGTATATTATTGGTATCCAAATACCGTTATAAGTTATTAATGGTATTGATTATGTTAAACCTTTCAGTTCTAGTGAGAACAATTAAAAATATTATATTAAATCTACTTATTTTAATTATTTTAGTCTCCTCAGCACAAAATACGCTTCATTTAATAAATTTAACAAAAATAATTCAATAATAACATTCGTTTTAATAACTTGCTACTCGAATTGCAATTTATTTCGATGAGTTTTCGTGACAACGGTAAAATTTTATTTTCATGTTGCGTGTTAAGATTTTTTCGCGCCAGGAAATCTAGTCGTGAACATTAATGAAATCAAAAGTGAATTGGAATAAAGCAAACAGTTCGCAATTCAAAAATTGACTACGATAATTAAAACATTTTTAACAACAACCATAAAACACGCGAAGTGTTTTATTATTAACAATTTAAAAGGCACTTCTTTCATTTATTATATGAAGAAAATTGAATTTTCTTCCGCAACATATAATTCATAAGTAACATCCGTTAAAAGACAATTTGATTTAATTTTATGGATAGTAATATGTTTATTTAAAAAAGAATATTTTGAACGGTATTTATGTGTTTTATTAGTACGCTTAGAAAACTTTATGGCTAACAAGGTAAAAACTTTTTAAGTCATTTAATAATAAAAAAAAAATGAATTATTCGCTTCTTATATTAAGTATGACGACAAATAAAAAATAAATACACCGAATGATTTGAAATTTAATTTGTAAAAAACAAATTATAATAATTAAATTTATTTTATATCATTCAAAAAATATTCGCTGCATTTTTTATCCATTAAATTATGGTTATTAAAATATTCCCTAAAAAGTAGCAAATTATTTTAATTCACGTGATAAAATCATTAGTTTGTAAAATTATAAAAAAATATCACACATTGTGTAAAAAATATATTACACTCACCTATTTTTTTATCCTTGCAACACTCACTGAATAAAGATAAATTAATTTGTCACCAATAAGTGATATATTAGAGTTCGAAATTTGAAAAATAAACGCGAAACTTGACAAAACAACACAACCGTTTCAGAACGTAATTCAAACAAAAATGATTGTGTATCACGTTCAAAAGTGAAGCGGTTTAAATAATTGAGAAGAGAGTAATGATTTTTTTTTTGTGTTTTGTTATGTTATTTTATTTGATTTTGTGTTATCGTATGGATGCTTTACTCACGGGGCTAGAGGTAAAAGGTAATGAAGCATCTCACGGTGGGTGCTTGGTTTATATACCGACATTTTCACTTCTCACCGTTTGATATTGGTCAATGTTTTCGGCTTAGTGGAGGTAGGCTTCGTAGTCATATTGGGGTGCAATATTTGACGAAGTTTTACGACCAATCCATATATTTAAATTGTTAATTTAATAATATCTCTTAAGAGCATTTGATGAATATTCAAACTATATTCAAACCAGAACTCAAATTATGTAAAAGAAGAGCGACTCGTAAAGTTTAAAATACAACCAAAATCAAGCAATTTCAGATCTGGGTTGAATTTGAAGAATATTTATACATTTAATTGACTGATACAGCATTTATTCAAGGACTTTCTGTGACATATTCAGCAAACATCTTTGTTAACTGTTTTTATATTACATTATGATTATTAATGTAACATGTTTGCTTGTTTTAATTTGTTGTTTTTTTTTTTTTGTTTTTTTTTTATAGTTATCTGATCAGGACTCGAGATCTAAAAAATCACTTACCGGAACGTTCATAATTTTTCGTAAATACTTTTTAGCAATAATTTTGAAACATATAATTTTGTACTTAAAAAAATTGAGAATTTACTAACTGAAACGGACATTTGATTTTTTTATAATATGGTTCGACCGGTACACTCCGGTAAAATTCGAGCCCTGTATAAATAATCTAAAAGTTATAAGTTGACAATGCAGATTTACTGAATATAGCACCACTATTGATTGAATTTACTTGGTAGAAATCCATTATAATAGGATAAAATATCAAAATATTTTGTAGAATTAAATACTTATATATTTTAACCTATTATAGCAACACTATTAAATTAATTTTTTGTTTTCGACAAAACCCGGGTCAATCCCAACGAAGCGTCCAAAATTTGAAAATGTGATATTGAACATTAATCAACCATCTATATTATTAATTAATAACGAGGGACTAAAAATATTTGCTCACTAAGCACAGTGGTAATGAATTTGTGACTAAGTCTTACTTTGATGCGATATCAAACCACTTCAATTAGAATCCTCATAATTATAAATTTGTATGCAAGAGTATGGTACCGTTGATGTTTTCAAACCATCTACACACCAACTAATCAATATCTTATTTTAATTTATCAACATCATTACTTCTAACTTTATAGTCTTCTATTCTATTTTATTAGTTTTGGTACAAATATTACCTTTTGAAATTCTCGATAAAGCAATACAAAAAATATCTGGAATAATTCTATGTTTTGAAAAAGGATTTAGGTCTTATTTTACCGAGTTATTCAAGATGACAAAGATCTAAGTATTTGACGATTCAGTTGATTTTCAAATAATTTTACTCAAAATATTAATATCTTGTCAAGATTTGAAACAATTTATAACTGTCTAAATCAGGGGTCTCCAAACTACAGTCTGCGAGCACCACCAATCCGGCCCGCGGTAGCTGGTTTGATATGTCCGGTATCCGGCCCGCCATAGTTTTTTCACACATGTAAGTAGTGTCGAAAGCGGGAAAAAGCTACGGTTATGACACTGATCAGCCATTTTTTTTGTCGATAGGATTTAATATGAGTGTAAATCAGGCAGAAGCTGGTTTTCTCCTTGCCGGCTATCGACTAATCTCCGCTGCAATGGAATATCCTTGACACTTGCCCGTAGGAACCAATCGAAATTTTCGTGTAATTCAAAACTACAGTATGTTGATATGATGAGCTAGCTAGGTCTTGGCCCTTAGGACTCAGTGTAGCCCTTAGGCTAAAAAGTTTGGAGACCCCTTGTAAATACTTAGTTTACTTGTTATTTGATAAACGACGAGAGGAAAAAGAGTCCTTTGAGAGCGGACATGGTAAAAAATAAGAATTTTAGTATACTTGGTACTACTTATATTCACAGTATGTAAGCAATTTCTCGGTGGGTTCATTTGTTAATAAATAATTTAAAAAAAATACAATTTGTTCTGTACCACTTTATATAGAAACCGGTCCCGATCTATATTAAAAATTTGCAAGTAGTACAAAACAGATTTTTTTTTCATTCAAATATAATGCCTTTCCTCCAAAAATTGTCAGTCAACACTTTAAATGTTTTTAATAAATTTGTTGCTTGTTACTCAGTTGCTCAGCCTCTTTTTTCGAAGAAATAAGGGATATAAGGATATGGCTAAGGCGGGAATAGTGGTTAGCTAATCACTTTCGCTATGCATCATTTTTAACATCGGGTGGGTGGGAGGCTATTTTAGACATCACTAACATCCATGGCATGAACAGAAATCCATAAATCGATTGTAAAATCAATTTATATAACTGTCCGTACCGGGTCTTGAATCCAAGACATCCGTAGCCATAGCCAACGACGTTGACCACTGCACCACGGACTCGACAAATTTTAAAACAAAGACTTATTGAACAAACGGCTGCAACAAAATCCCTTTTCAAATGTATTTTTCATTAGCTTAAAATGTTCACTCACTGACCAACGATAGACTTGATCATATTTTAAAAGTATCACAAATGGTTTATTATTTTTAAAGCCACTATAAAATGTAATTTCACCAGGAATATAGTTATCACCATTAAATAATTGCTAAAATACTTCTTAGATTTCTGACTGAAGCTTTTCGCCTAGAAAACCGCGAGCCTCAATTTGAGAAGTAATGCACCAAATTACTGCTTTCGGCATTTAACCTTTAACTGTCCAGCGGTCTCGTGCGGGACCGTTGTTTATGACACATTTTGCTATCGGAATACACTGATTTATGATAAAAGTATTCAAAATTTGAATATTAGCTTATATAAATAATCACACACGGAATCAACAAATATTTTTGTCATAATAAGTAATGCAAACATCTGCATTTCGAGGTCGTCGATATGAACATGCCAGAAGTGTTAAGTTAGTCTATGTAAAGACAAACATTTTAAAATTGGCATATGAAAAAAAATATTTAATCTTTGTGTAATTTTAATTTTTTAAATGTAATTTTATAGATTTAATTCCAAATTTTTTGTAATCTTACAGTTTTTAATTTATTTTTTTGTGTAATTTTCATGGTTTTAATTTTTTAACTTTAATTTTCAATTGTATACATTCTGAAAAATAGTGAATATATAAGTTTTGTAAAATTTACGCAATTTTTTTTTGATAGTGCTTTTTACTTTACTCAAATAAGCTGACCAGTTTTTGAGATATAGTTATTTTAATGACAGCTAATGGCCACGCAGTAATTGTGCGAAGAAATGCTCGGGAAGTGGGCTACTCTTATTGCAAACAGCGCACTGGTGTGGAAAGGTTAATCACAGTATGTGTTATATTTAAATGTATTCAACGGTAGCTTTACGATAATCGATGCTGAATTGAATGACTGTGTCTCTCATAGTAACACAAAACATTATATGTATAGTCTCATTTAAAAAAAATATCGTGATAACCATTAAAGCTTTGATCTTTCCATAATTTTTCCAAAATTAGTATTATATTATCCAATGCTCCATAGCGTTTTGAAGGTCCTGGCCTCGTTGCGTATCAACTTTCGAACAAAGTAATTCTTAATCGACCTGAAGTTAATTTACATTTTTAATAATGACCACATTATAAACAAATATCTGTTCATTTATAAAATTTAAAATTAAAAACAATATGTGAAAATCGATCACAGCTAATTACACGAGACTAGGAAGTCATTAAGATCTCCACAATATACAAAAAAAACTGGTGGAAGATCAAGAGCATTCTTTATATTGACATCTCCGGATGATTTTATTTATTATCGACAGTAAATTTATTTTTTACTTTATATGCTTTAGGGTGTGTGAAAAGCTTTTGTTTTAGTGACACCTTATTATATTAATAATAAAAATTGATGAACTTTATTTTTACAACATTCATGTAATTATGTTATAGTTAGACATACTTTTGAAAACGTCTCAGTTGATTAGGGCCTTCCTTACAAATACTATTCCACTATTGTCTTTATGTATTTATTAGCAGCTGCAGCATTAAATCTTGATTTCAATTGCCTATGAAACGTGTATATAAATATTTGTGTAAAAACAAAAATGGCTGTGTCTATCGGCTAAAATTTTTGGCAAGAAACCTTATTGTTATCTCGCGCCCAAGTTACATAGTGACGTCAGTCTGAAATTGTAATACTTTGACAATGCTATTGTTAGATTCGTGATTTTTTTAAATCTATTTAAGTAAAATATCGCAAATCCCAAAGAAAAGTGTTGTAAATAAAAAAAAAATTTTTTAGGAGAGCGAAAACAAAATTCTAAAAACTTAAAATCTTCGAACAAACGGTGCCGTAGAAAAGAGAAACTAGAGGCTCCTCACGGTGAATTAGTGAACTGACTATTATACGGTTTTCATGGGGATTATAATTTTTCCTCTACTATTCCGATATAACACGTAAATCAGAAATTTCTGATTTACTCCATTTTTCTTCGGGATGTGCGATATGTTCATATCTTTGAACTCATCAATTTTGATCATTGATTGAATTGGCATTTACTTGGTAGAACTCCATTATAATAGAATAAAATAACAAAGTATTTAGTTCTACAAAACTATTATCAGGTAGTCGTCAGAACTATAGTTATAGTAGATAGTTCTGGCGATGGCGTAGATCAGAAATAGCTATCAACTACCTGATAAAAGTTTTGTGAACTAAATACTTTGTTATTTTATCCTATTATTAATTTTCATCAAGTTTCGATTTCACAACGGTGAAATCGATGGTAAAAATATCTCCGCTTTTTTACTGAAATTTCTGCTGTAAGAGATCATGCTTTTCCATAAAACAAAAAAATATTTAATGCTACCAGACTTTTTGTGTATTTACAGAAAAAAATGGAAACTTAAAATAGTTCTACAAGATGACATAAATATTCATAATTACTACTGTATTTTACTGGGGTTGCCTTTTGTTTGTCAATTAGGAAGTCGCGTATAATCATTGTTATTACATATATCTATTTCATTTATTAGTTTTATATTTATATAATGCTACGAAACTAAATAATGTAAAAAAAAACATTATATTCAGTTAATATTACGTGTGAAGATTTTTAGAAGATAAAAATTTCATTACCTGGCTAAACATAATATATATATTTTACATCACGAACTGCATGCAAAATAATAATAAAGCAAGATAAAACATTATTTTTTTTAAAACGGTTTAAATTAGATACGTTCTTTTGTATCTCATTTGTTTGTTGACATCTATGTGGCGATGCGTTCCACTTTCAATTCCTAATTATGTAGAATGCAAATATATTATAAAACAATCTTTAACATGTCAAAAGCATTTATAACACTATTAATTTAATTTATTCATATAAGACGTTTGGTTTATTGCGATTTATATTGTAATTATGCATATGATGAAATCGACACAATGACCTGATGTATATTTGACAGTAGGTATGTACTAAAATGGAAACTGCATCAAATGCATAAGGAAGTTGCCTCAATATGAATGATAATTTATGCAATAGATGTAAATAAATTACCATTGCTGTCTATAATTTATATTCATAGAGTAAAAATGACCGATTTGATTTTTGTACATCCATAAAAAAAACTTTATGAATTACTATCGTCGTAAGTGATATATTAAACTAGATGTACCCAACTGTTGTGACATATAATAACCAATTATATATCCTTAATTGAGTATTTAAAAAATTAAGTATATATTATATACAGTTGTTCATAAATGACCATAATAGAACCATTGAAAGATTAAATTGTCTTCTTATATAATACTTAAAATGAATCATAGCTGTCAAAACAAAACATTTAAATTTGGAATATTTTTAGAACAACCATAGAGTAAATACGTACTACGATTTATTATAAGAAAGATGTTCAAATAAAGTTTTATTTTTACGCAATTCGTACAATAAAATATTACGTATTTGAATGACTGCAAAGCAGAACTCGAAATGGACCAGAAACGGAGGACCCTCAGCGCCGATTCGTGAATTTATCGAAGATAGCGTAGAAAGTGTGTTCTGTTTCTTCTAAAATAATTAAATTCACTCAATTTTATTTATTATTCAAAAAAAAAAAATGGTTGCAGTGGTAGCAGACGCGTGGTGAAAAATAAATTGTTTAAATTATTTTCTAAATTAAATCATAAATGTGAATTCGACAAATAAAACTAATGTTTTGAGTTATTTTCATAAATATTGTATAATTTCAATTATTGTCTTTGTTCATATTATTTGTGAATATTACTGCAGATTGTACTAATTGCAGGCAATCATGTTAAATTAAAACTATTTTTCAATAATTTACAAGGAAAAGAAGATATAATATTTAGTCTATGTGTTTTCTCCGATAAGAATTCTTGGAAATTTCCAATTTTTTTGACGGAGCAAAATAATATATTCATTACATTCCATGTACACAGCGACACTCTTAGTGGTGTTCTTTTAAAATATATTTTTTAGTTTTGTTCCAATTAAATTCCCGAAATACGAAAAGCTTTTCTTATTAGTGCTCAAATCCATTTAAAAAAAAAACTCCAGTCTAAATGATTTCGATTTTATACAAAACACAGATGTATTCTTGTTCGTAATATAAAAATAAAGTATTATATTCTACAAATTTTTGTTCATTCATCTTACGTTAACAATGGTGTGGACTTTTGGAATTTGTGAATGAGAGATTATGTCACAGTATTTGTATATTTTACTCCTGCAAAGTCGTACCTACTGTACAAGATTTTACGCTGGGCTGACATAATAAGAAGTAAAATTATACATTAAAAATGACACCTGTAATTAATATATTTGTTAAAATTCAAGATCGCCTGCATAATCGTCAGGTATACTTTGTTTATGAATCTTAATAATAGTGGTCCTCATAAACTGTCTAATTTACGACACTGCACTGTCTCAACACTTCTGATTCGACCTTCAACTGTGAAAGTAAAAGTTTTCCAGTAGTGGCGGGTGTCAGCCAAAGTTTATACCAAAGGTTTAACGTATTTACTTTAATATATAAAAGATGTTTTTAATGAAAAAATAAAAAAGTTAAATATTGGTGGTAGGAATTAATAAAAACAATAATTTGTAATAATTTTAAGTTAACACAAAGGTTATGATTTATTTTTTGATTTTTTGGACAGGAATTTGCCTGAAAAATCGATAAATAAACTTATGTTTTAAAGTCGCGTAAATTTAAAACTGTAATTGCTACAAATGCTTCCCTTTTTGCACGATGCATGGACCAAGGTGCAAACGAAACCTTATAAAAAGATGCAATGAACACCGATATATGACTTTTAAGGTGTTAACTGTCAATTCTTGATGGAAAGACATTATATTTTAAAAAATAAAACACAATTCATTTGTACTACTTCCACATATTTATAATGATCAGGACCGGTTTCGCTCATCACGAGTATTATCAACTGATAAAAATACAAACATAACAGGCTTATTTATATAAAATTGAGTGTAAAAATGAAGGTATATAAAACTGATGGTTCATGAACTGAGACAAGAAAATACATTAGCAAACAAATTTTACATAAATCAAATCATAAATCAAGAGTCTACAATTAAAATGTTATGGACCTCTTGCAAATCATTAAATACTAATCTGAAATCAAAAATATAGCTACATTAAAAGTCCATTTAGCTGAACAAATTTTTTAATGACGTTACTAATGTAATATACAATAATGAATCAGGAAAATTATAAGAAAAAAATAGTGAACCATTTAAAGCCTAATATTTGCATAAATGCATAAAAAAACAACATTTAATTTCATTTATTTCTTTTTTCGAATGTTTGATATTAAACTAGAACATTCTGTTTTGATTGAGGACTAGTTTATCGAAAAAAATGATCACTGTTTAACGACCACGATGATAAGAATATTTGTATACATTTAAGTTACCATATTTTTATCATTAATGCATTGCAATGCCAGGGGACCGTCAGTTTTTCCTTTCCTCTTAAATAACCATACCTTTCAGTATACAATATTTTGTTAGTATTAATTTTAAAAAAAACATTTCTAATGAAAAAAACTCGTACATCTATGTGCCGTCTCTGACAGTCGATTCTCGTGGTATGCTTTGTAAAGTAACCGATGACCACTAACGATGCACTACGATTATATTTAGAAACCTGATAGTATATCATCTTTGAAGGGTTGTCACACAGATCTATTGTAGTTCTTTAAATAGCGTTACATAAATCAACGCGATCGTGAGCACGATTTTTTTAACTATTCGTATATTACCATCCAAAAGATTTTGACAATTGCAGAATATTTTCGCAGAGCGCACTATATTTATGTCTTCGAAAACCATTCTTCTCAATACAATGTTAAGCTGAATACATCTTAAATAGTTATAGTTAGATTTGCGCTGCAAAACAACTGGTTTTTTGTCAAATAACAAAAATACATAAATATATAATCGACATTCGTATATCTATCATTTTTATATCGATCCAGCTTCCTTGTATATGTTAAAATTCATATAGATTCTCTTACTTTTTTCATCAATTCAGACCTATCTTAAATTAATCCAGCACCGTTAGATATTTTGTTACTATGTCATGCAGTATGCAATTTATATTTAATCATGCAATTTTGTAAAAGTTATGTTGATGAATATCTTCAGGTACTAGTCTCAGACTTGTTCATTTGTTCTATATATTTGTGAACATAATCTACATCTTGGCGTAACTAGTTGTTTATGTATACATAGTTGTAATGGACCCACAAGAATGTTTTAGGAGACCCTAAAATTCTAGCTGAGGTCCCATGATATGTATTTGGTCATTATCTTCAGTTCGCTATTTTATTGCATCTTTTTTACACTCGATACGCGCAGATTGTAATCTTATTATTTTGTGAATTTTAAGATTTTTTAGTGTTTATTTCAGAAATCTTAAAAGCACTGAAAAATAATTAAACTAAACTCTTTTGTTGTGTATAATAAAATTTTGCGACTCGGTTTTTAATATTCATAAATAATTAATTTGATAAAGATCTAAGATAATCATCCTTGAACCCATTCTATGTAAATACAACCAATGTATGTCTTAAATATTTTAAAAATCAACAATCAGCCAACCCTATTCAGGATGACCAAGAAAACAGTAAGATACGGAAATAGTCACTAATTAGGATTACTAAACTGGGATAGTAAAAAAAACAGACATTACGAGTCTTTTTCATCTTACCTTTTATATAGTCAGTAATAACAATTTTACTGCTTTACGCTGATAAGCTTAAACCATAATATTATATAATATATAGCTTTAGTATTATTGGAACAGGTTTTGGTACAAATTCCACATATATGTGACTATTTAATATATTAATTGTCAAACACACTTTCATCTTTAAAGAATCACTGGCGCTGATATAAGATTAGTGGAGAATATTGAATTTTGAACACCCATTTTCATTGCGTCAAAGGTAGAAGAATTTGAATACTGCCATTCTTTTGACTCAATTATCTATCTAATTGTGACACACATACAAAAACCACGCAAACAGTAATTTGTACCTAGCACAATTTCGAAATATCATACTTTTCCCTATTGGTTGGCAAGTCTGGTATTTTCTTATTGAAAGCATTGACTATTTTTGTAAATAAAAACCAAGGTGTTTTACAATTTTTGTGTTGATTTCATCCCTTCCAACCCACACCAAAACTATCCTGAAACTTTTTAACCGAAGTAGAAATCACGATTAGCTAATTATTAATATTTTCATATGAAATTACTACGGCATTACATTATAATATATTAATAACGGCGGTAAATGTTTTTCCAGTGGTTACATAACCAGGTGTAACACTTCATTTCCACTCTTTAAGAAGCATGTTCATACTATGTATAATAAATTCATCGTAATATTAAGATAAACCTTGACCACTGTACAACGTCGGGTCCGTGGTGCATTGGTCAACTTCGTAAGCTTCCGTTACGGATGTTTCGGGTTCAAATCCTGGTTTCATAAATTTAATCGATTACTGGATTTCTGTTTGCAGACACAGATGTTTATGAAGTTTAGATTTCCTTTCCAACCATCCAATCTAAAAAACTGGGTGTAGCGAGAGAGATTACATAACCACTAGTCATGTCCTAGTCCTATCCTTCTATCTTCACTCTCTTCAAAAAATAAATGTTGAAGTAGCAAGTTGTTCTCTTTGAAATACTTTTGTTAAGATACCTCCATTAGGAAGGAGCTCATTTGTTCCACATTGGGGGCGGACTTGGTAAAAAAGAGATTAAGATTAGAAGAATGTCTGGGAAACATTACCGTACATAATCGAAAATGTGTCACACCTAGTTAGATAACTTGTGGTATTGCAAAGTTATAATTTTAACTAGTTAGTTTCCTTACTCAATACTTATTTCCTTTACTTTTCCGAAGGTTCAAGAACAAGAATGTCAAAAGAAAAGTTACGATAACCAACTTCTAGTATTAAGATGTTCCATTGCAACTCCATAATATGGCCCACATTTAAAACGTATATGAGTTAAAACATATTTATATTACAATATAATATATGTCACAAGATTAATTATTATTCTATTACCGCGACGTATATCATTTTGACGTATCTGGAAATACACTTATGCTCTGAAGATTTACTGATGCAAATAAGATGTGCTGTGAGCAGAAAATGTGTCTTTTATGTTATGTTGATATTATTATATTAACTTCGTAAGCGAACATTGAATACAGATACTGATTAGGTAAAATATATTATGGTACAGTGGAGAGATATAGCCAGAGGTTTTGTGTTTTAACGTGTTGTGTCCGGGACCAGTATGCTGTGACATTTAATATCATAATGTTTACTATATATTATGGCTTATTGGTTTTAATTAAAACAACACTTGAAGCTTTCGATGGCTTAGGGGGTACCTTTATGAATATTCATTTTTAATATATAATTAATAACGGTTATATTGCACCGGTTGTGTTACTATGTGTATCCCGTGTTTTGCCTCTTTGAGAAACATCTTCAGATTAGCTCTAAGATAAGATTTTTATTTCTAGCGTAGTATTTGATTGTAATTCTTGACTTATGAAAATAGAAAAATTAATATTAAAGCGAATTTATTGAAGTATTTGGTATGGTTTTTTTACAACTTAAATAACTTTATTGTACTTCCTTTAAAATGACATTTAAAAATAAAACCATTGCTTTAATTTTCAGACTGAAAGTCTTGCATTAAGTAGGCGCTGGAAATAACCATGGCTTTTTTTTGAGCATTTAAAAGCTACAGATGATTTGGAAATAAAGTATGTATGAATAAATTACCTGCGTTGTCTAAATCTACTCCTATTGAGTGACTCTGACTACAATTTGAAGTTCGGTGTGAAACGTGTCGCAAAACTGACGATACATTTGTAATAATACCTTTTTTTATCAAGAATATTGGAAGAATTAACCACATCTATAAATTCACGATACGCTTGGTCTTTGTAAGAAAAGTAGGCTGTCATTTATCTGAGCTTTTAAATCGCTACCTCATCGCTTATCCTATCATGCAAACGGTGCGTACAGAGATCGTATAGCTAACTACTCGTCATTTACTAATCCTTATATTTCTAATCTCTCGAACAAAACAGGTTGAACGACTGAATTAACGGAAAAAAAATGTTTTGAAATGAAGTTCTGTTGAGATAGATCAATTTTCTCTGCACTAGTAGCGGACAAAGATTCATAAAAATGGATTAGTAAAGTAAATAACGGTAATATCTTGAATGAAGACTTTTTCTTCATTAGTATAATTCCGCCGAAATCGAAGAACCCATTTTTGAGTGAAACACAAAGTATAAGAATTTGAGCAATATTAATACTCTTGACAGTTATTCTTTTATAATTCTTGTTCAATGACTTAAATACGGTATCTCTCTCTGTGGCTGATAAACATATTATGAGATACTTTATCGATAAAGAACAATGGATGACACTGAAATTGATTTCCGTAGAATTGATGCTATAATATATTGGCAGTCAGAGCGTTAAGGTATATAGCTTTCCCTTTTAAATTTCACATGCCTATGCTCCAAGTAAAGCTGTTCAAAGTTCCATATGGTAACGTCGAAAGCGAAAACGTCCCAGCAACAAATAACTTTACTTTTCCCGCGATAGAGCTTTCAATTTCATTTCTCTCGTGTTGTCTATGCCTTGAAAAGGCGTACACGAGGGGAGGTTTATATTGTATTTTATATAATGCATTATTTTATGATCGGGCCCCTTTTTAAAAATACGTAAAAACTAAATACCATCAGCCTAGTGTTTCCCAAATGGGGTTCCGTGAAGGGTTGAGTTTTTTTATTTAATATAAACATTTGTTTAAGCCAGAAAATATTGTAGGTAAGGTTATATATTTTTGGCAGTGGCTGAAGAAACATTACATGCGAAATTAAAAAAAAAACACTTTTGAGAACATCTTTAACCCATAGAACTCCTATATCGAGCTGGACTCGACTTTTTTACAGGACACTTTGAAAATGAATTTACGATTATTTTATTGTCTTTTTTTCCTTTCAAGTACAATTTATTGGTATTGCACAGGATGTGTTTCTTTCGATGCAACATTCGGTATAAGAAAACATTAGTATTATGATAGTAATAAATAAGCAATTTTATGAAGCGTTATCTATCTCAGTGACTTTTTATAGGTGACACTGACCAGCGCTTGAATGGACGCATCCATTTCATATTTTCGAAAAAAAAACATTAAGACTGTATGTTCCAACAGGAAGGTTCCAGGAGGAAGATAAGAGACTCTTGTGAGAGTAAACCTGGCGTTTACCCAGGGGAATATTTTTAAAAATGTCACACTTCGAAATGTTTTAAATAGTAGACATTTTTTTTAAATATCTCACTTTGATATGTTATATTTTTTTATTTGATATCGTAAAACTTAGTTATAATGAAATAATTATAAAATGTAGGCGTCCGTGGCGCAGTTGGTAGCGTCGCTGGCTACGGTTACGGATGTCTCGGGTTCGATTCCCGGTGTGGACGGTTTTCATAGTTTGATCTTTCAATCGATTTATGGATTTCTGTTCGTAGTCTGAGTCCTCCCTCCCTCCCACCCACCCCATCCTCACGGGGCGTAGCGAGAGCGATTAGCTAATCACTAGTTCTCTCATAGCCGTATTCTTCTATCCCTACTCTCTTTGATGAAAAAAAAGAGAGGTTGAGCAACTGAGTGACAAGCAGTTTTCGTAGAAAAAGTCTGTTAAGATACCTCCATTAGGAGACCATATGCTCCACATTGGGAGCGGACATGGAAAATAAATAAATTATAAAATGTGTTATTAATTAATTATTGGATGTATATCGCTCAATTGATTCAATAATGTTCGAATATTATTAAAATCTTTAAATTAAGGAGTGCAAAGGGTTAACTGTCTCAATAGTTTTAGACGCAGAATTAATAAAAACACAAGAGAGAATTGGATACCATAATTCTGGATCAATTACGTACCGCTCGTATAGATAAAAAATGTCAATAACATTGAAATGGAAGATGTTTGACCTTAAATCAAGAGATCCCCCAATCAATCAAGAATCAAGGGTTTTCCTCCTGCAATGCGTTTTTTTTAAACTAGACGCTAATATTTAGCAACAACAAAATCGACTTTGAAATCGTACAAAAGTTGTTTGTTAGCGAACGTCAGCCTAAAATTATTAAATAGAAATGTTTTCGAGATGGTAAATATATACATTCAAATTATTTAGATATTGAATGGAATGATATCACCCATTATTCAGTTCTTGCCGTATGCCTCAAGACATTGAGAATTGTTATAATATACATGAAGTGTTGCGGAAACGTTTTCGACATAATAAATGTATTGTCGCTTAGGAGCCAGCACAGTGCGGATCATGGAAGATTACTTTTGTTAAATCGATGTACAATTACCGTGGCAATATACATGAAAATCAATATAAAATACATGACAGCTGAAATGCGTACTGTAAGGCTTTCAATTCCGGGATCCCGGTCAATTAGTCAATCCCGAGATTTTAGGATTCACTTTAAATCTTGAGAAATAGTTCATATTTACAAAGTTTGATCAAAAAACAATAAGCGAAGTTTACGATGTAAATAGTCTAGGTATTAAAAAACTTATTTTTATCTAATTAAAGATTCTTAATTGCATAAGTCTAGATAGTCTTCACAGTTGCATAACGATTGTATTATTACGGTAACTATCATGACCGGATATTTTTTTTTTCTTATTCAACTTTTTACGACTTGTCTGGTTTTACTTTTAAACATCATATTGAATTTTCCCACACACCAAAAATCATAAAGAAACAAAATACCGTCTAGTGAGAAAGACAAGTACGGATGAAAATAACTATTTTCGTTAAAGAAATATTATAATACGTAATATTATTTCATATTTCATTTTTTTGTTCAAAAATGCCGGTCTAGTTACGTTCGACTAGTGAGCGTTTTCAGCTGTCATCAATGAGCACTAACCGAGGCTGAAAATAAGTAAGTTTTTATAATTCAAATAATGACATATGTGCGATAGATTTAATATTAAAGTGTCGAATTGTATTTCTCTACTAGGAATCACAATAAGGTAAATATGTTTTAAAAAATGCTACTCTGCTAAAAACAACACCATAATTTAATTGCGAATAGGAGTTTAGGAAAAAATCAAACATTGGAATCAAGGAAACCAATAAATTATGTGAAATACGAGATATTATTCATCAACAAATAAGTCAAATATGCTCTATAGTTTGCGTTTAGAAGTTCTACTTGACATATGTTGACTTTTTCGTACCAAAATTATGTTCGTATTTCGCGTAAATTATCAGTTTGTCTGATTTCCATGTATAATAATTTGACATTTTCCTATTTGAGATTTAAATTCATACAGAACTGCATTATCACTATCGGAATTTAGTAAATTTTTGGGAGGAAAAAGAGTAGCATGCTGTGAAGCATATTTACCGACATTGATTATTTTTTCAACCCCATCCGCTCCTAATGTAAAGCAAACAGACTCCGAATGAAGTACCTCAGCAGAAGTTTTTGCGGTTGTTTTTCAATCGCTCAAACTCTCATTTTTGCAGAGGAAATGGATGCAAGAATAGTGCTAGGAACTGTCTAGAAATGAACTAATCTCTTTCTCTGCACTCCGTTTTTGCGATCGGATAGATGGTAAGGATTGCAAGCAGTATGTCGAGATTAATGCGTTTAAATAAAAATTCGTAAATCAATGTATGATAGAGTTGGAAAAGGATGAACTACCAAGAGCGCTGACTACTCGTGTGCCTACTCCTCATATGTAATATGATTTTTATACACCCAATTTCTGTCAATATATACTGTCATATTGAAATTAATCAGTTTCTATTCAATTGGTTGCTAGTTGGTTTTATTTTGTTTTTATAAATAAATGCCAGGAACTATCGACCGCTCTTTGCTGACCACAATGACCTAGTGGCAATGCCAATGCATCCGTTCTGAGATTTAGACCAGTCAAGACATTAAATTGCATTTCTTATTCCGGTGCTCCAAGTTGTTTTATTACTTCATATCGGTGTAGGATAAAAACGTTTAATAATGCTGCTGGAGATTTTCTTACTTCATCACGGATTTTTTTGTACCTCTTGTCTCTACTTTTAAGATAGATTAGGGATATACATTTCGTTGTAAGCCCAATACGCAGTATGACTAAGGAGGAACTGCATTTTGCTCGACAAACTTTGTTATAAGACGGTACTTAGTGAATAAGAATAATATCTTTACGTCTAAAAGTATCACTATCAAAGGTGGCATGTGACGCTGTTACCTGGTGATTTACTACTCTAGTATTGTGACAATAATTGTTACTAAATCGTTGCCGTCCACAAAGTTGTTGAAATTTCGAATGACTTAATTCGCCGATTTTTATGTGTATCCAAAATAATTGCATCATTATTCATTTCCATGTTTACATATTTTTTTGTTAAGCCATCTTTGGCTCACATCCAATACACATTCATTAAAATTCCTTTTCGTACACACTGGGAATCGATCGTGAACTCTAAGAGAAAGCTCATTATTTCGTTACTTCACTGTTAACCTCTATTTGACAAACCGTTCTCGGTATAGAGAAACAGATTTAATTTTTACTTGGAAGGCGATTTATTCTATACTCGAGTTTTCCACTAAGATCGACAATTTTTGTATGAATGTTCATGGGATCTGATGTATTAGATAGATCACTAGCAATAAAGAACATTTTTTCTAAAATTTAAATTATTGATATTTTGTAGATTTCCATGTATTTTGTCACTAATGACCCGGGTTTCGCCTTTCGGCATCTTCAGGCATTCGAGCACACGAATGTACTCGAATTGACAAAATACATGGAAATGTACAAAATCTCAACAATTCAAATTTGATATTGAAATTCCATCAAGCACCCTAAGTCGATGTCTTAAATAATTTTTCTAATTCTTCATCTTGGTTCGTTCCTTATTCGTAGCGCATCGAAACTATTATACATGGTACTTCCCAAAATTGATTATCTTAGTTTCTCTACGGCACGTGCATCTCAGCACGGCTCAAAGCGGCATTAAATTGCAACTTTTATATTTGTAAAATCATTATGAAAAAAGTATTGAATACTCATTTGGGTAAATGATTTTGAAATAACTCACCGAAATTATGCATTCACCTCTTGCAGTCGTGGATACGTAATACATAAAGTAAAACACAAAATAAATACTTCTCATTTCATTATTTTGTAAGCAAGACTAAAAAACTTGATTCAATGGAATGACTAATTCACACCAAAAAATAAAACAGTGGATATTACAGCTTCAGTTTCCGATCGATGTCAAATTTTAATGTTTTTAACAAATAAAATATTTTAATGCAGTAGTAGTTTTAGCTAATGCTTTGAGCTTCCGCTATATAATCTTGGGCTCAAGTCCTCTCATTCAAATTTTCACATCGATGACATAATGCATATAAACTGCATCCAATTATTTAAATTATATCCTAAGTCATGGGTCGCGAATCTCTCGGCGTAAAATTGCCAAATATTAGTAAGACATTCTTTTAGAGTGTCACAAACACATTATATAGTTTTTCACGTCGTTCATATGAGACATCAGTTGCGAGGGCTGTGTGGCTAATCAGTGCGCTGTCTAATGAGGTCAATATATTCAGCGGTGTGCTTTAGGTATTGTTTTTTGTCGTTATTATTTGAGGTTAATGGTATCCTCCTATGAAATGTTGATCCTATTTAAACCCATATAAAGCGAAGAGGCAGAACTTGAAGCTTCCATGAACCTCACTATTATAGCTTTTGTTGTCGATATAATAGTGGCTTACATTAAGTGGCTGGTTTAGAATTTTGATTTGAAAAGCTCTTCAATAAACAGAATTAAAACACAAACTCTCTCTTTCTTTGAGTGGCATTGCAACGCATGCCGGGTACCCACTAGTTTATTATATAATACAAGAGAATTAAATAATTTGGCATTGTTAAATATAATCCTGAAATGAAGGTAACAATCTATTATGCTTTTCATGAGAGCAATTACCACACATGGGCATTATCATAAATTATTTAATATCCTTTCTTTATCTACACATAAGATAAAAAGTTAATATTTTATTATAATGGTGATTATTCATTACATTGTAAATGAATCCATTTCCACATTCTGTATTAAACGATAACAATAATCAAAACAATAAAGCCGCAGTAAAAATTTTCATCTCACACAGAGTAATTGTAAATTATTAGTGTGACCATATTATGAATAAAAATTACAATAAGAACTATGGTATCATATTAGTAAGTCAGTTTTGATCTGGGGTTGGTCAAAGTTCTAATGCTCTGTTGATTGCCCTTCTCCTCTATTTGGCAACCAGATGTCGGTGTTTATCCTCCATATGTACTTGTTTTCTCCACATGACTCCAGGATTTTTATGTCAAGCATACAAAATTAGCTAAAAATAAAATAGTTACTGTATTTTAAAATCTGTATTGATGCTAATTACAGTACATTAGATATATATTATAGTTTTATTTTTATGCTAAATAATATATATATATATATTGGCAATAAGTGTCCCTGACTTACAATATATAAAATCTTACATATAATAACCCAAAGAACTCTGTAGACGCTTTAGTGCTTGGCCAGAGTCAACGCGCGACGGCGGGGCTGGCGCGGCGTTTGAAATGCAAAACCGCTCAAGACAAGACCCGCGAACTTCCAGTCCCTGCGCATTAACTACGAACATTGCAAAGACATACTGTGCACTTCAGTTTTAAGCGCCGCGCCCACCCCGCCGTTGCGCGTTGACTCAGACCGAACACTTATTGTTGTCACATATCACAAGTGGGTATGAAATTTTCTCATGATCTAAACGTCGCGGTTCGCGGTGTACACAGTTCCGACGTACTGGCTACTTTAGACATTCAATATTTCGATTTTAATAGCGTCATATATGACGGGTATGGCTATTCTAGTAATACAATAATTGTCATTCTCACATTTTTATAAAACCGTGTTAAACCAAAACGAAGAAACCGTGTAAACAGTACGTCCAAAAATAGTCTTCCGGGACACTAGATACAGCTTTTTGATTATATACAACATAAATCTTGAAGTGTTTATGCATTTCTATCAACCCAAATACTCCTCATCTTCTACAAACTGGTATGCATTAAATCAATATAATGCATATTCTGAAATGCTTAAGTATAGTGGTTTCCTACCGGGGAGGCACCAAAATTTTGTAATTAAAAAATTAACCTTAAATAAAACGTCATATCTTTACATGACAGTAAAAATTCAGTGAATGAATGTCTATTTTACCCATTGGCAAAATATACTCTTGGAGGCAGCTTTTTTTGAACAGAAAATTCCGTAGGTAATAAAAAAATAAAAATAGTCTTAGTATAATCATGAGGCCTCAATCTCGAGGCAGAAAGAAAAAATTGTTGCCAACAATCACAAGCTAAATTATCATTTTGTGGTTGAAATTTATAAAAAAACTGTTTAACATCGACTTGTCCTAAATTAATTTACAATTTTAATGTACATATATTAATGGATTCTACATCAATAAATTTGTATTTTTTATATAAATGAGAAATACAAAAATTATTTTAAGACTAGATTTTTGACATATTTCAAGAAGAAACCTGCGGGACTATATAATATTAATATTAAATATAACATTTTTAAATGACAAATTGTAAAAATATGGTACATATTTTTCAAGAAATTACATTTATATATAAAAACATTGCGCCTGCGGCGCAATATTCTACGCAGGGTTGGTTAAGCTTTGAAATTAATAATAAAGATACCCTTAATCCAACACAATTGTAAATAATAAACCATTTTTGGAGGAAAGATGGTGGAGGGACGGTAAAACCCCTAGTTACGCCACAAAATCTTGTTATTATTCTGTTGTATTTTTTATTTTTTTATTATTTAAAGTTTTTATTACTTAAAACGTGTCTATGTTATAATATCGATTAAAAAAATTAAAGGTGGGGAGGCGAGGAAAAAAAAATTGTTAGGGGAGACGTTGTAGCATAAACATTGGAAACCACTGCTTTAGTACGTTATGTGAACCAAAATAATCATAATTTTTCCATATTTGAGTAAAAGACCACGTTTATCATTTTCGCTTTATCTAAGCTGGACCATGTCCTTCGTATGGCTGACCAAGAAAATAATCTCCAGCAGTACGTTAGGTTGTAAAAGAGGAGCAAGTCAAGTAGTCATCGCTGGCTAGATAAATATGTCGATTACTTTTGGACTTGGACCACCATTTTAAAATTTACAGTTGGATTATAGAACGCCATAAGACAATGTCAAACGACGTTGTGATCTGAAATGTTTGACTAATAATACTGCTAGCATGTCATGCTAACCAGGGCTCGAATTTGACCATGAGCGTACCGGAGCTAAAAATATAACTTTGCGCAATAACGTTGAGAAACTATGTAGACATGTTTTTTTTTAATTATCGGGTTTCCGATTCCTGAATTTTTTCGAATTGAAACCTCCAGAATTGTACAATGTAACCTGGACTTTTACTTACTTAACGAATGAGCATCAATAGAAAATGACCACTAGTTGAGCAAAATCGATCATGATCATAATATAAATTTTGTCGAAATTGTGGACTAGGATTAGTTTTTAATAAAATAATATCAAATTGTAAAGTTTCTTATATTAAAATATGGTAACCACGTTGTAAATGTATAATATAATAAAAAATTATATTTTGTCATTGTTTTAAATCTCGTCCGATTAATCAAGCAGTTCTCACGGAGTTGCTTATTCTGCATACGATTATTGCTTACACGTATTTCTCAAACGGTTTCGGAATTTTTTCTCTAGATGCGTGCTACCTATCTAGTGCCCACGACATCTCGGGGTCATCGAAATAACATATTTATAATAATACTTGTTATGAATGCTTACAAATTGCTAGTTACTGAAATATTATCATTGCCAAAACACACGGTTTAATTGACAAGGTGTCGATACTTAGTTATGCATAGAGATTGCATTCCCGGATTTTTTAGTGAGAAAAGGTATGGATCGAGTTTCATGTTAAAAAACAGCACCCAGGAAACTTTTATATTTTTTTATGTATCTACTAGAGGTCTGCACTGGTTGAAATTTTATGAAATTACCCGGTCCGAGCCCGATGTCTTCAAGGCCGGTCCGGCCTAAGTCTGAATCTCAATATCACACCTGTTATCCGAAGTCCAGATTTATTTTTCTCAGCCTGAAAATAGTCTTTTTTTTTCAAATTGGATTAGGTTACAAATTTTGATGACGTCAATAGGTGAGCAAATAAAAGGTGTTTGTTTATTTTTTCCATCTTTGCAACGATATTCATAACAAATGTAAAATAAATTATTTAAGTTATATAAATTATACGTTTTGTTATGAACAGTATTGCAATATGGCTGACTCAAGACCCGAAATATTTTTCTGAAAATTGAATTCCTTACCCAGGCCCTGCCCGAACCCCGATCCGAATTATCTTAACCCGCCAGGCCCGGGCCCGTGCAGATCTCTAAAATGTACACTATTGTTTAGATAAATGAAATCATTCAGTTAAAATACCGCAGGTTCCTACTTATGGTTTAAATTTTCAATATAAATGTAACCAGCATATAAATTTGGCTGACTTTGTTATTTTTTTTTAAATTATAAAGCGTTCCGCTTTTTTATAATTTTCCATTTCGAGCCCTGATCTAACATAAAAATCAAAGTAAGTTAGTAATACAAGGTACACTCAACGGACATAGTTAAAAAAAAACTTGGTATGTATTGTAACGCATATTGGAACGCTAAATTTTCAAAATAAAATATATACATGACATTATTATATTATTATCTCTTTCATGTTTAGTTCTTCAGTACAGGGAGTCCTAAACCGGTCATCTGGTATGTATTTCAATATCTGTAAGATACAGTTAGATAGCTCATTTTAAAGTTAAAATCTCCTACTTATCACATTCTTAGTATTTGATTGCAAAAACGTGAAAGCTTAAAAATATACAAATAAATATATTTAAATATTATTATTACTGTAAAGCAATAACTAACTTCATGCCTTCGGAGGTTACATGGCTTATAAATTGCGGATACGTTCAGTCAGTAATTACACTGTATATCGCCATTTCTTCACTTAGTGGCTATATTAATTGCGTGTAAAGCTATTAATAAAATTGGGATCTGTGCACATATAATTTCGTCTAGCGTAAGCCGAAAAATAAAACATAGCTACCAAAAAATTGCTACCAAAAACAATGGAAAATAAATTAGTGTTTAATTCTTCCAAATAAACTTGTGCGTGGGAATTGTAAATTGAACGCTGCTTTTACGTAAGCACAATAAACAATTATTTCGTAATTAACAAATCATTATTGTAATAAAGAGAATATTATAGATACAATCAAGGCTGCCTATTTACCTATATTTACTCACAGAAATTATCAGTATTCTAGCTATTTTTTCATACGATTCTGTGAGCTGAAGACTTTAAATGATAACAATAAAGTCCTAACAAATACTAAGAGTGGGTGTTCAGTGTTCACTAAAAAAAAGTATTTAATTAGAACGAGTGATTGTTAGAAGTTGATTTTAAACTAAAATTTAATATAAGATTAACATTTTATAACTTTGTTATTCCATTGGCTTTATCACTAACGTGACGCCGTGACGCGTTTCGCGTCTTTAAGAGGCATCTTCAGACTGACTATATCCCAAGGTTAAGGATAATGTCAAAGCCAGTGAAATAACAAAGTTACCAATTTTAAGTTTATATTAAAAATGAATTTCCACAAAGTTACCGCCGAATCCATAGAAAGTGTTGAAGAATTTACTTTAACTTGCTCAGTCCTTAACTGACTTTGAGTGAGTGAGTCGAAGGCGAGCATGCAAATCGCTTATGAGCAGGTTGCGTGCACAATCTATTCTTTATTCTATGCTTGTGTATTTTATGAAGCATCGATATGCTTATCGAGATTTTAGTCGACGACCACCTGCGTCATGATAGAAATAACTGGATTAAAGGGCAAGTATGCTGGAGTAACAAGCGTCGGCGTCCGTGGCGCGGTTGGTAGCGTCGCTGGCTACGGTTACGGATGTCTCGGGCTCGATTCCCGGTGCGAACGGTTTTCATAGATTGATCTTTCAATCGATTTATGGATTTCTGTTCGTAGTCTGAGTCCTCTCTCCCACCCATCCCATCCTCACGGGACGTAGCGAGAACGATTAGCTAACCACTAGTTCTCTCATAACCCTATCCTTCTATCCCTACTCTCTTTGAAAAAAGAGAGGTTGAGCAACTGAGTAACAAGCAGTTCTCGTAGAAAAATCCTGATATGATACCTAAATTAGGAGACCATATGCTCCACATTGGGAGCGGACATGGAAAAAAAAACAAGAAGTTCTCGTTGAAAAATCTTATGTTGAGATACCTCCATTAAGATGCCATATGCTCCACATTGGGAGCGGACATAGTAAAAGAAAGGGCATGAGGATCACTTGACATCACTTTACCAAACATTTAGAAGACTCTCGCAAAGCTTTAACAGGACCTGCTGAAGCATTTTAAAAAAAGTTGTTTGGTATTTAGTCCCTCTCTTTTTCAGAGAAGGCAATAATAATCGGTATAAATACATACATGTAAAAATGCTTTTATTTTAACAAATATACTTTCATATAATATTTATTACAATAATTATTATTGAATAGGAAAAATTCTTGTGTGGAATCGATGTAAAAAATGTATGCATTTATTACACCACTGAATGGTGATTTTTGCATGATAAAAAAAACTTGAACGCGTGACATTATTGATGATGCAAACCCGTGAAAGCTTGACTAATCCTTCGGCATTATTTCAATATAAATACTCAAAATGCAACAAATAACTTTCGGCAAACTGACATTATGCTGACAATTTACATAACGACATGTAGCCATTCAGTGCATGTACTTAGCGTAATCTGTCAGAATGCATTGAAAGGAAAATATTAACTGAGCATATATAATATTATGACGTTTAGTTACTTTGACCATATTCGTTTGGAGAAAATAATGCACATAACTATATCAGATTTTTTTAAATTATTTCATCTTCTTGGTCGTGTGAATCACGTGCGAGGGTCGTGAACTTCGCCTACCGTAACAACTCCATTTCTTTTGGCGACCCTTCGCGATCACTAGCTCATGCACCGCGCTGCTCTGAGGGCCATCGGTAAGGAGAGGCCAATGGCGCCCTTCACTTAGTCGCTCACACTCCCTCAGGGTGTATTCCACAGCGTAACAACATTATGCGTGTTTCAAATGTTCGCCAGGAATGTCCGAGGAGAAATTCATCAAGACTTGGTTGCATGCACTCTAGTGTGCAGGAGGTTACGTTTTAAACAAGTTTAGTGTTAAAAAAAAGGAAAAACAAGGAAGTTAATGTCTTAAGGAATTGCTGCAGCCAGTTGGGGACCTTCGCGCACTCTTCTACCTTCGACCTTTCCTGTGATGACGAGCTTCTCAAGATTTTCGGTAGGCTTGTGGGTGATGTTGTCAAAAAAGCCGAGTATGCGTCTTGTATAGACGGGCGAGAGTCTATTCTGTATTTGGAGTTCTTTCGGGACAGAGGCGTTTGTGCTCGTCCAGCATCCTTCTCCACCACCACATTTCAAATACGTCTAGCCGTTGCTTGTCTTTCGCTTTTAGAGTCCATGTCTCCACTACGTAAAGCCATATAGAGTGGACAGCGCTCGTACAAGACGCATTTTGGTATGTCTGGTTATTTTGTTGTCCTTCCTTTATTTACGAACTTGAATATATACGTCATAAATGACAATCGAAAGTCATAATAAATAAAAATTCCAGCAAATACAATTTGTATACACACATCAACGTCACCGGTACGTCGCCGCTAGCGAATGTAATTAAAATTACATTTTTTTATGTATAATATGGTACTTGTTCTATGCGCTTATTATATATCTGCGTTATTCTGGAAAAAGACCCTAACTGAAAAATACTAGTTTTGAGTAATTGAACTTTGAAGTTTTTCAAATGTTTGAAATGCTACACCTTTTTCATTTAGATCGTTTATTCAAAACTGTTTTTAAGTAAAAGTGTAATTTATAAAAATAAGTGTGTTCTTACATACATTTGAGTTAGAAACAAGGAATATTTTGGTATAACGAACTCAATATGTAATTTTTTCGATTTAGTGTTTTCTTCCTCCAGAACTTCTTATCTTCTATCTTATTCAATTCACAAAATAATGAATACAATTTTCAGTTTAAAAATAAATAAATCGAAAAGGCAGATAAAAAGAAATGAAAGATGTCTGGTCACCGTACGTATAGTTGAAGTTCTACATTGATATTTCAACTAGATCTATTAATTCCTTCTCTTTATTAATTATTTCGCCTCACAAAGCGTCCACACTTTCCTAGTTTTCGGTCTTTTAATATTATTTGTAGACTATTAATTTGTTTCCGCCTCTCATTCTTGATTCTGCTAGTGACTTAACAACAATTTGGGTGCTTCTTCAGAATTTCCAGTGGGCTCAATGATTCTTTCTTTATAAATTATTTTTTTTGATGCCCATTTTATAACTTGACAGGCTTTCCTGATTTGTAATATTGTGTTTAAGTGTTCTTATGTTTATTTGATTCTTATTGATATTAAAATTTGTGTGTGTACTAATTCGGTTCTTATTTACACTGTTATTTTGCATAAAATTATTCGTTCTAATCTGTTGTTGGTATATTCACTATCAAAGCCGTCCTGAATTATGTGTGTATGTTTTATACTAGTTTCACTACACAATCCTGCCTCAAACGAACGAGTTCTATTGAAAAAAAACTGTTCACATATTTTGTAAAGTGAAAATTTTCAATACAGAACTCACACAAATATTCATCGAAATCTATAGAAGTTTTCTATTATAAGTCTATATAATTGTAAGCGAAAATATATTTTAATTAGTATTAGAATTAGCGAAGTTAACAAAGGCATCATCGAAAAACCTAGAATCATTCTGTTTAATAATAATTAGCATTCGAATTCGACCTTTTCCTAAAATATACGGACGGAAAAATTTAGGTTCCGGTATGTAAATTATCACACATATCAAACTTGGATTATTGAGATTTTGTACACTTCCATGTATTTTGTCACTAACGACCCGGGTTTCGCCTTTCGGCATCTTCAGGCATTCGAGCACACGAATGGACTCGAACTGAGACTCGAACTCGGGTCGTTAGTGACAAAATACATGGAAGTGTACAAAATCTCAATAATCCAAGTTTGATATTGAGATTCCATCAAGCACCCTCAGTCGATGTCTTAGATTATCTTAAATTATATCACACATATACTTACAATAAAAAAAAAATATTGACAATACTGACGAAACAATTTATAGATATTTTTATTAAATAATCTAGCGTTGCGGTTCATGACGTTTCCAATTTTGGGCCCTAATAGTTAAATTATATGAAGTATTTTATATGTATGTAGTGATACATGACGTTACATTCGAAGAAAACTTTTGTTTTGTGCCAGAGCATTACGTCGTGTCAGCAAAATTGATAAGAATTATTAATGAAAAAGGTTCTATAAAAATGACATTTGTGTCATGTCATCACTTGACATAACAGAGTTACGAAACGTGATATTCCTAAGTGCAAAAATAAACAAATCTGTGATTGTAAAAGAAAACCGTCTGCAAGCGTGAGAATTATGAAATGCGACATTTGGGAAACAACATGACGACTAAAGTGGAATAAGAAAATAGGACACGAGTAAAGAATAAAGAAAAGGGACAATCACTCTGTCGCCACTCGCCGAGCGTGATACATCTAGTCTGAACTGCATTATCGTCATCATCATCATCATCCGTCCTACTGTTTAATCGCGTCACGCACACAGACAATTGAAATCATATTTCTAAATGTATGAATGCCAAAAATTATGTTTAGTACAATAGAATCATCTGCCAAAGTAAGTTTTGACATATGCTCATAGAGCCAGAAGTATGGAAGTAGCGTGGGAAAGCCTTACCGCAGCATTTAATGGACTAATGACGGCTGCTTACACATGATACTCTTGGATTGATTGAACTTTCGTTATTTCTAAAATATTTTTTTCTTCGCAGCAAAATAATTGCAGCACAACCATATATCAATAATAAATTATACAATATCTTTACTCATCCGTTGGACAGGTTGTCAAAAATCTTCATGTGAAATCGTAGTGATAGTGCTGTAAAATAATTTAAAAATGAATTTGGGAAATACCGTAACGCGATGCTTTGAAATATGAAATGCTATGCATAGTCTGATATGCATCGAAATGCTGAATAAATTTCACACGTTTCGAATTGCATCTTCCATAGAAAAAAAGAAATAATATAACATAAACAAGCGCAGCATCATTTACAAAAAGATAACACGACAAAAGCTTGCAAAAATTGTTTTCACTTTTCGTCTTTGGGATATTTTTGGGTCACTTATCTTATATACTGATCATTCAAATTAAAACTAAATAAAAATAAACTATTCCTATTTTCTAAGCGAAATTCATCAAAAGCATGTGATCTTAAAAAAAAATAACGGGGAAACAACCGTTTTCGATGTGGAGTAGAATTAACGATGTCAATAACACTCAGATGTCAGAGCTAATAATTATGTCTTTCCGTATATGTGTGTGTCTGTCTGTCGTCGATGGCGGCGGGTGATGTCGTTTCCGTTATTATTAACATAGCGTTTCGTCGATACGATGATGAGAATGAGCGAGCGAGCTTAACCTCCAAAACCGTAGAGGGTGTGTCCTTGCCTCTTCAGGGCGTAGACCACGTCCATGTCGGTGACGGTCTTCCTCTTAGCGTTATTGGTGTAGGTGACGGCGTCTCTGATGACTCCTGTGGTTTCTTCGTAGATCAAGCCGGATATGCACTCGACTCCTCCGCGGCGAGCCAGACGGCGGATGGAGGGCTTCGTGATACCTTGGATGTTGTCGCGAAGAACTTTCCTGTGACGCTTGGCGCCTCCTTTACCGCAACCGATCACCTTCTTTTCGTTTGAGAGTAGAGTAAAAACAGCAAATACAAATCGGCGATGCGATACGTTCATAAAATTGAAAATTATCTTGCATAGATATGAAAGAGCATGCGATAGCAATATCACATTTATAAGTCTAGAGTATTATTTTGAACCTAACAATTGTTATCTTTCTTCGCTAAGATTTGTTGACAATTTATTGTAAGTACATGACTGAATTTCCGATGGTGAGTGTTTTTAAATGAAGATTGTTTTGGATACACAGACGCAAATACATATTAAACCTGACCGTATTAATTATTTTACATATGCTATGTAAAATCGTTTACCTCTCATTATATTTTAGTAAAAATTAGCACATCCAATTCAGTATTATTTCTGAAACTAAGTTAAATGGCAAATGTAACAAATTGATGACTTCTTTATTAACAAAGTAGCGTTATGCAAGCCAGAGGCGAATTCTAAGAGATCTTTAATTATTGTAGACCATTCAATAGAAAATAAAAAACAGACGGGCATGAGAAAAATAACTAAACAAAATGCCATGCGTACCTACGTATATACAATTATTTTCCAGTGCAGCGCTTAGTAATTCATAGGTATATAACAACTCACATTTATATTAATTTGACTTACTTAATAATTATGGTAGTAATTATAAGATGGCTTTTACTTTGATTGATTTTAATTAGAAATGGATTATTTTTAACACAGATATCATTTTTATAAACGGGTTTATTATTCAAATGAGATGGTTACAATTTTTAATAAAATTTTTAATCTATAGAAAACTTTACTGGAGTCTTTATAGTTTGATCCAAAAATACCTAAATTAAACTGTGACAATTTTTATTGACGTTTGCGTGATACACGTTTACGGATTGGTAGATACGATGTGCCTGTAAAAGTATAGTTCTCTATGTGCGTGGTGCTGCAAACGGTACATTAATATTTTTATTTAACATTTGAGATCTATGTTGTATTCACTCTTCGAGTTGAGTGACAAATTTATATCAATATTCTTTCTTAAGCCATGTGGATTTTTTTCAACAATAACTGGACTTTAGTCAGTGACCATTGATTTAAAATAGGAGAATGACAACACGGTGGGGTTGGGTAAGTACCATTTAAAAGCTCATAATTATAAATAACACATTGATTTATGGATGCATTTTCGAAGGCATGGATATTTATGATTTTCAAAATTCCTTCCAATCCATCCGATTCTAAAAACGGAGCGTTTCGAAAAGGATTAGCTAACGATCATCCTGTCCTCGACCTATTCTTCTATCTCTGATCTCTTTGAAAAAGAGAAATTGAAAATTAATAAATAATTCACGTAAAAAAACTTTTGATGACATACCTCCATTAGAAGATCATATGCTCCACACTAGAAGTGGACATGGTTCAAGAAAAGATAATCAATCTCTATGCGTCCCGTTTTCAGTTTAATATAAACTTTATATATATATTGTAATGTGGGTGGGAAGATATGAATACTTGTCATCCAAGCATTTGGATATCAATTTATACATAAAACGAAAATTAAATGTATCCATTTGGTTATTCGAACTTCGAGTCCTTGAATAGCGAGCGCGTAGTACGAAATACGACAGCGACAGGTATTTATAAATTAACATCTTTTTAAACTTAATACTTAATTTCTACCCACCAATGGAATTGTGATGGCATGGATGCATTATTGTATTATGAACGAAAGTGTCTTTGAAATTTTTGTCTTTGACTCTTATTATCTCATCCCATTGGTGGTGTAATAGTAATTATTATAAGACAGAATTAACGGAAATGAATTGCATTATCTGTACCTTGTGATTTTTATTGTTACAAATGGTTTGCTGTACAAATTCTGTACCACGACATTGCGCCATTTTAAAACGTCATCTTTGGTTTCTCATGTTTTTGTTTACAAATTATTGATTACTATAGTCATTCATGAAATATTTGCTCAAAAATTTTCGGAATAGAACTTTCAATAGTGTACCTATATCGTAACAGAAAGAGCGTTTCATAATCTTCGGAACGAATAAAATGTAAATTTTCAAATAGCTTAATAATAAATTGTATATAACAATTTTGATTTGGAATAATACGTAGTAAATATATATCCCTCAGTGTAAATAAGGCTCAGGCTGTTTCGATTTTGTCAGTTTTTTTTCGAGAATGACGACTGTAAAGACAATCCGAGCTTATAACATTAAATAAGTTCTGAAAATTTGGGTGTTTTCGTTTGCATTCAAATATTAATTTCATCGAAATAACTACGACTATATCATTCAGCAATCGCTTTGATTCCTTCTATGATATACCAGCGTTCTTTAGTTTCAAGAGTCATCCAGTACGCCGGAATCCCAAAAGTTATATGTAGAGGCAAGCAGGGCTGCGCACGTGATCCAGTTAGTTTCAATGTCTCTCTAAAACCGTTGATGTAACATGGAGCTGCCTGGGCAGTTCAATAGTCTCCAAATTACTCACGAAGTCTATAATCTATTCTCGAAGCTTAGTACACGGAATCTTCATCTAAATACAAATGTTTACCAAATGACATTTCATTTTCGCCGAGCACAGCTAAGTTTTCCTGAGTTTAAATGAAATATTGAAATACCGATATTTAATTATAATCAACATATGCATCATCGAGAATAATTTAATTGCAACAAAAATACTGCCTTATTGAATAACCAAGGAACTTTAACTTGAATTAGTAATGTTGTTGTACATTATTACATTGAAAGTTGTATTGTTGAATAGTGAAAAAGTGGGAACATAGTTAGCGATTTATCTTGAGATACATAAGTAGTATCGTTGATCGGCAACATTGAGGTTGAGAGCGCAATTTATTGTTATTTATATAAAATTATGATTAATCAATCTCAAATGAAATTTTCATGACATACTTACTATCGTTAGTTGTGAAAAGAGAATACAGGTAAAAATATGTATTTCAAAAAATAAAACCGATGATCAGGCTCGATTTCGCTCATCATGAGCATTATCAACTGATGTTCGGTATGAGTGATCAATATAAAAATTTAATGGTAGTACAAATCATATTATTGTGTTTTATTTTTAAAAATATAATACATTTCCACCAAAAATTGACAGTAAGCACCGTAAAAGTAAAAAATTACATACTGTATTTTAGTCTTGTAATATTTTAGTTTTGAAATTGGTTTAACATCACTGGCAATCGATCAAACATACGCAATGGTAATAATTATTACTGTGTGGCACGTACGTTCATCAAAAGTCAACCGATGCGAATATCAGCAATTAAATTGATTAGGATGTCTCCAGAATAGATATTATTTTCTAAGATTTACCGTGATTCAAAAATAAACATTGAAGAAAACTTTCATACGGTAAATACTGTATACTTATTTATTTTGAAAGAAAATAAATCATTGTAATGTAAACTTAATAATGCATGTAGTCAGTGGCAAATTGAGAGTTTTTATGTGTGCTGCTTTTGTGAGGTAAATTTTTCTTCAACACCTTATACTCTTCATCACAAATCGATCTCTTTTCTTAAGATACCTTAGATCTGACTTTATACATGGGTTCAATAACGTGTGTTGCTTTGCATCACGTCCTATGTAGGTATATATAATATAGTACACCCGATTCTCTTCTTGCACGGTCCAAGATAATGAACCAAATATTTTTTTACACTGATTTTTTGGTTTTACACGGTTATAAAAGACGAAAATTGTTGTTAAATACAATATATGTATATATTTAAAAACACTTCGGCCCTTTTTGAATATTGGAATCGTCATTTTTATTATTTTGACTCATTTATGTTGATTTTATTCCCTCTATGGTTTTTATTTTTTGTTATTATTATATCTGTCAACCGAATTTAGTAGATGAATTTGTCTCCAGTATTGTTTTTCTTGAATATGTTACAAGTTGTTTACATTTTAATGCAGTCATATCTTATAAAGCTGTTTTTATATATAAATAAAAAATAAATTCTAAAAACTATTTTTGAGTTCGAGAATTTTCTATTTTGTGGGTATTTTAAGTAATGGAACCTATCATAAATTTTGATATGAGCAACTTACCTTTTTTTAAACGAGTTTTTTGCACGGTAGTCTCTGTAAGGTATCCCCCATGCAAAAAAAGAATCGGGTGTATGTGAATCTTCATAAAAGAATAGCATACTAATTTTGTATGATCCGCCATTCTTTTCGATTTTTAGTTAAAAACGCATTATTAGTATTGTGAGAATAAACAAGGATCAAATAATTAACCTTGATAAATCATTCAGTAGAAATTTTATCCCTATTTTATAAACCCACCCTTAGATATGGAGAGTTGTTTTATGTTATTGTCTCGTAGAAATTTAAAAAAAAATGTTTGCGAAGTACTGAAACCTGTCTAGAAAACACTCAGCTGACCTCAATGAAACCAGAATGGGCCTTCTTCATCCATTTGCATCTTATTGTACTGCATTTTGATCCGCTGCTCTCGCGTTGCACTTACAACTTAAACCGGTCAGTAAAATAATGCATTTACTCATATTTTTAACTTCAAGTTCATGATTAATCTTGGATATATTTATAAACAGTAGACCAGTCCTTCTCCAAGTTGTGCTTTAAGAGTCATCGACTGTTGCATTGTATCCAAGGAGTATCATATTATTTTACCTCAGAAAGAACGATAGGCTAAGTTGAAAAACGTTTATTAAGCTTAAGGAAAGTAGTCTTGATCATAATAGTTATTAAATTGTCGAATAAATACATAAAATTGTGTTTTCATAAATGTAACGAAAGGTTTTTAGTAATTTACACGGAAGGAATAAGAGTTTTATAGTTGGTAGGATATTCATTTAGTCTTCCTCCACACATGTTAGCGTAACCAAGTTGTGATTTTAAATGGAATGAACGTCGTAATTCCGTTCTGCGATAAAGAACTTGAATCCCTGAAACCCTGTGACACACCCTGGTTTTGGTTAAGTATAAGTTTCATTAGTGTCCAGAACTGAAATCACCCAGCGGCAACAGCAATAATTCGCAGAATCGGCCGTTTCTTGTTACCATGCGTTCAATAGCCGCCGGGTACGCCCGCTGGACGAGTCCATTTTGACGGAAAGGGGTAGCTCCGACGATGCAGGGAGTTTTTTTTAATTATTTGGACAGTCGATAACGATCTGTCGAGCCGGACGAGTGAAGTCTCGTCGCGGCGGAGAACGATGTGAATTGTTTGTTTTTTTGATTTGCTTTGGACTTAATTTAAAATCGTTGTCGTGCCATTTGTATTATAACTTAAAGTTAATTCAGTTGCTAAGTAAATGTAAATGTAGAATCAATTTAATGTGTTAGGATTTATATATTTGTGTAATGTAAACCACTGCATCTTTGATGGAAAAATAAATAAGTTTTGAACCGGATTTGAAATGGTGTTTGTTTGAGATCACAGCCCTTCCAGGACTCTGGATAACCAGCCGTTTGCCTCTCTTCGATCCGGGGTCTTCTCACCTGATTACGAATTTTTATAAAGTGATTAAGGAATTTGCATCCCGGTAATATTTTCTATTCTTTTTATCCACCCACCCAAAAACGGGTCTTAGAAATCTATAGTGGTAGGACTGGTAGGTATACTGCGGCATACGCCATATTATATTATACCTTGTTATATATTCATAGAGATAGAGTATCTCCCTTGTTTAATCAAAATATTATTTTTTATTATGCAAGGTACGGGAATATAACATGTGTATCTAAAGATTATACCAACAATGCGATTCCGTATACCCTTTGCTATCTTACGATTAAAATTAAAACAATTATTAACCTTTGTTTAACATTAAAGTCCATGTGATCCAAAATGGAAGCGAACGCGGTTTTGGAAATACGTATCTGATAACTAATAATTAATATTAAATTATCCTTTATTTGACAGGCATTATTTATAACTATTTGACATGCACTGTCGCGTAGTGTCATAGGTAAGTTGAGAGGAGAGAGCGGCAATCGATGGTGGTCGTGACTGGTTGGGAACCTATGACCCGTCAATACCTATTTTACGCTTCTATATTTATTGTATACCATTTCCCTCGTCTGTTTTCTATTACTCTTCGTCGCAAGGTTATGCTTTTGCACATTATTTGCCACAATTATCATTATTTCTTTCAAGTAAAAATATTTTTAGGTATGTGTCGGCGTCCGTGGCGCAGTTGGTTTCGTCGCTGGCTACGGTTACGGATGTCTCGGGTTCAATTCCCGGTGCGGACGGTTTTCATAGATTGATCTTTCAATCGATTTATGGATTTTTGTTCGTAGTCTGAGTCCTCCCTCCCACCAATCCCATCCTCACGGGGCGTAACGAGAGCGATTAGCTAACCACTAGTCCTGTCATAGCCCTATCCTTGTATCCCTACTCTCTTCGAAAAAGAAAAGAGAGGTTGAGCAACTGAGTGACAAGCAGTTCTCGTAGAAAAACTTCTGTCAAGATACCTCCATTAGGAGACCATATGCTCCACATTGGGAGCGGACATGGAAAAAAAAATGTATGTACTTTTAAAAAACTGTCAATTAAAGAGAATAAATCGACATTCCTTACGTGAAATCATGTGAGTGTTATTATTATGTCTCTTGCATTTTCGTTCTCTACGTACTCAGTTCTATAAGTAGGCATCAAACAACAAGGACAATTAGATTTAAAATAGTAGCACCGACCCAACTTTAAAGTAGATACATGCAGTCGTTACATAGCAATTGCGTTATGAATCTTTGAAACGCTCTCCTAAAATCTCATGTTTGCAGATACGGAACTACTTTGGCAATTTCCGCTCTTCATATGAAATATTGGAACCACGTCCACTCCTAATGTGTACTTTATGGAGTCCTGATGAAGCATGTTGACAGAAGAAGAACTTTTACATAGAATTTCACTCTACCTACCTTTTTCGAAGATCCTAAGGATAGAAGGAGAGGGTTAGTAAAAGACAACTTGTTAGGTAATCGATCTTGCTATACCCCGTTTTAAGTATCAGATTAGTGGGAAGTGAATGTTATCATTACATCATAAACACAACTGTATAAATATATTGAAAGACTATTTATGAAATTATTCGCTTGTAGGATCGGATCCTTGGACACGGCAACGGAATCGGTCGAACACACCACAGGGTTGAACACAGGATTACAGGTCTTGTTAGTTGTTAGGTGACGAATAAAATGAGTTTCAAAGGCAGGCCATAATTTTAGGAAGGCGGAGAATAGGAAGTGTTTGAGAAATTTTCACCGATGCAATTTGTAAGGATTGGGTGAACTCATAATATATCAATTTATATCTATGAATTTAACTGTGGAAAGGTGAAAGAAACCATTTTTTTAAAGCTTAAATTGTCTTAATTTACTCATTTTTATTATGAATTACTAACAAAACTATAATGTAAATAATTAGATTATTGATTTGGATTCTGAAAAACTATATAAAATTCTTCACATGCATTCAGTGCAGCAAACTATTAATATTCGAATGGTTAATTTCCGTTTTTTTGTCTAGACATGATGTAAATAGGGCCATTACTCCCCCGCCTCTAACGTAAAAGTTCAGTTGGCAAATTCTCGTTTAAAAATAATATTGTTGATACCTATTATGTATTAACAATAACATATTGTGACTTTTCACAGTGATAAAAAAACTTAAATCGATGACCCGTTGGAAAATCGACCTCCCCCCTCTGCAGCACAATAGGAATTTGAGACTGCTTGAAATATATACAATAATATAAAATGAATTACTGAATACAATGAATTTATAACATATTTTGACCTGTAAAATGTATTGTAAATTGGTTGGGTCTACACCAGACAGACAGAGAATATCTAATGTTTATAAAGATTTTTAGTATTCAAATTTTAATCAGTCAATGTATTACTCCTCGTTTGCTGGTGTGAGTTTTCAATAAAAAATGAATAAATTAATAATGCCATGATTTTTTATATTCTAAGTAAATGACAAGTCGTCCCAATTAACCTAAACTATGAAATTTCCATATATAATAATAATTCCACATATTAATTATATACTAATAATACACACATAAAACATATTTTGTTTAAGCGATGAATACATTTTACAACATGAAATATGAAGCTTACTCGCTTTCTTAAAATATCCTCCACTCCAATACGGCTTCTATGGCGACATCAGTATATCAATTGTGTGGTGAAACAATTTGGTGATTCAAATTTAATATCTTTATATATGTACACTAATCATATTTGCAAATATTTGTTTATAGTAAAATAGAGAACAGAAATACAGATTTTTCTCAGAGCTTATAATGGGAGTAGTAGGTTTCCCTACTACTCTGACCGAAATCTGTTTCAAAAAATTCATCGAGAGCTCATTGCAATATAATAATTATATTTATCTTGATTTATCTGTCTATAATGCAGAGAGAATGTTTGTGTATGAGTGCTAGCAGATGGCACTGCCTCCTGATGTATTACATTGCAGTTTTTTTAAAAGAATATTTAAGAATTTCAATTTTAAATTAATTGAGTAACAAAATTAATTTCTACTCATAAAATCCGGCCACCCTTGTGATATGCATATTTTGCCCGTACACATAGAGCATACATTCAAAGAATAATTTTTTCATGTCTATTTCATTCATTCACCAAGCAAACAGATTTATATTTTCCGAATAATTTTTGGCGACAGACATAATGAAGAAGTTTTGATTGGAAATACTTTCAGCTCCTTCAAAACAACTTAAAAACTTACTACCCTAAAATTGTAACATAATTAAGTCATGAACATTAAATAGAATTAAAAATAATAAATTTACATCAATAGAAAAAGATAATTTCATCCAAATTTTTCAAAAGTTTCATTTCACCATCCAATGCTGCAATAGTAAGTAACATGAAAAATGGGTTATCAAGATCCAGGAAAACTCTCTTGAATTTCAAATTTTAGCTGCAGGTTTTCTCCTACAGATGCTTAGAACTTTCAGATCTTTCCCAAAGTTTTCTCCATCCTCCAAAGTCTGCGGCATGGGTGTGTTGAGTGTCTCCGGTAAGAAAAGAGATGCCACTGAGCCGGCCAATGAAAGGATTCCAAGAACAATCAATGGAAGTACTCTCCAGTATTGAGACTGAAATAATAATTATTGTCATGTACTACTGACCAAATTGCGTTGTCAAAAAAATTCACAAGCAAGTTTTATCTGATTAGCAGATTATTTTGTTTACTTTAATTTTAGATGTCTAACAATTTTATATGTCACCCATCTATTGAATCTGAAGGAACAGAATCATTCTGATGTTACAAAGGAGCAGCTCTTTGCCTGAATTCAAAAATGTTAAAAATCAATATGAGATTGCTTTAGCCATAAGCCATAGCACGAATGTATATATATATATATATAAAGTATAAGTTAGCCACAAGAATATTTTAGAAACAAAACTGATAAGCTTCTTTTATTTGAATTCAAAATAATGATTTGATAATAAATTCTACCTGACATAACATGACACAAATCATGCATTACACTGCCATCTCTTGGCAAGAAATACAACCATCGAGATAAATTCCATGGCTTATGAATACATCGTTAATTATTCAGAACATATTCTTGAATTAAAACTTGATACATGTTTCAAAATATGGAATCACTCGGGTGGGTGTTTGAAAGGTATTAAAATTATTTTCGTTTGATTACCTTAAGTCAAAATAAATCATGTCATTATTGTCCTATAACATCAGAAAATATAGTTATTCATGACTATTTAATAAATCAAAGCAAAGATACCAAATCATTTACCAGTTGCAAGATGTAGGGGAACGCAAGGAGTCCTACGCTCACAACCACAGACGACAAACCCATCGCCTGAGATCTCAAAACTGTCGGAAATAGTTCTCCAACAAACACATAAAAGACTGTGAAAGATGCAGCAACTCCAAATTTACCGATCATCGCAAATGTCACAGTCAGCCACACTTGTTCTGAAATATAAAAAAATCATTGAACACTAACTTTACTATCAAATTTAATCAATCTAAGGTTGCTCATGTGGTATTCATTTTAACCCTTCCGTACTCGTGGTGTAGCAATGAGTAACCTCGGCCTTTAAACCTTTAAAATTTCTGTGAAATAAGTCATGCAAAAAATTAAAAACGTTGCTATTTATAAATAAAATAGTTCTACATATAATTAAAAATACATTATAGTTTACGTCTTCTTTGTATAATTAATCATAATCTGAAAACCTCTCAATTTTACCATGGAAAAATACAAAATTATAGTACAGTATAGTAACAATCCGAGTTCCATAACGTACTGTATGCAACAGTTTTTTTCAAACGGCACCGATACTTGAGCTTGTTCTGCTATGAAAAATTTCGATTTTTGCGTCTTTCGATAATTTCCCATAGTTTGATGTATTTCAGGTTTTACACACAAAATATGATTTAAAATAATTACTTACCATATAGAACCATATTTCATTTTTTGAAACTGTCATTTCTCTTTATAAATGCGTTTATATGACAAAGCTTACATGGCAATGAAATGTTACTGCATGAGATCCGAAGGGATTTCTTTGTCATGAAAACGGGAAGGCTAATAATAATTATCGTAAACAATCAATCATGAGCATGATAACCTTTGCATCCTAATTCCTTGCCTTTTTTTTTTTTTATATTTATTACATCACATTTTTTTTATTAGCCTAAGTCTTCTTCTAACGCTTATCGCATTACCAGACATTATTCACTTTTTTGGTTCATTTCATTAAAAAATATTTGGCAATTTAGCCTCCCATAATGAGTCACATAATTGAAACTCTTAAATTAAACTAGAACTAAAGGGGGAAGAAAGAAAGTCCACTGAAATCAACTTGAGGACAAAAAACATTGCAAATACTATATTTTCAGGAATTCAGATACAAATGATAGGATGTAACCATTCTTTTCAAAGATGGCACAACCGCCATACTCTATTTATCTTATGCTCAAAATTTCAAGAATTAATTAGGCAGTATAATAGAATTTTAAAGTGATAGCATGTAAATAGAATACAATATTGTTTGAATATTCATTT
The DNA here is from genome assembly GCA_022494535.1 of Himalopsyche phryganea. Taxonomy (NCBI): domain Eukaryota; kingdom Metazoa; phylum Arthropoda; class Insecta; order Trichoptera; family Rhyacophilidae; genus Himalopsyche; species Himalopsyche phryganea. Next base: position 1,998,434 of record JAGVSL010000076.1, on the reverse strand, counting down.
ATGTGCCGAATATCAGAAGATACATTATATATACAGGGTGAGCGTGTGGGGTCCAAATCTTGATCTCTCATATACACGGGATTGACAGCGAACAGATTATTAAAAAAGTAAATTCATTGATCCTGAAACGGGATTACTATCGTTATTGCACTCCAAAAACAAGTAACCAATAACCAATTTCAAATTTAAAACAATATTATACCTTCTGGCACAAACATACAGGATATGCATCCGAGACCTCCAGCTCCAAAAGATAAACATAAAACCAACCGTCGACCCAAAACGTTCATGAGTTTCCATGCCAGTAAATTTGAAGGTATCTCAATCACCGCGGCTGAAAAATAATATATATTGGTATTTAATAGAAAGATTTTTCTATGCGTTTATTTGAAGCCATATCCATGCAAGGCCCATATGACAACTTTGTTATAAAGATTTTATCTTAAACTTACTCTTAACTTAGTTAGAACATTATTTTCTATTTAAAATGACTTAATGCTAGAGTGTAGAAGTGGAGTGAACAGATTGCTGTCAGAATGTTTGCTTTCTGTCATAGTTTGTCATTGTGCTGATCACAATCAGGCTAGTATATATAATCAGTAGATGATGCTGCCAAGAAAACTACAGGGAAAAATTGATAAACTTTACTAGACATGCGTTTAGTTAACTGTTACAATGTTTAACTAGATATAAATATTTTAATTCATTAAACTGTACCCTGTCTACACAGAAAAATATTAGCAAACATAAACTGCTTATGTTCTGTATATTTGTTCGTGTGGAAATCATTCCTTAAAAAATGTTTCAATATGAAATTAATTCATGCATCTATGCAAAGAAACTTTGCTGTCCTTTTATTTTCTGTACAGTATACGTACTGTCATTTTATAGTCAAACCAAATTTACCTTGTTCACCCTAAATTTTAACTATTAAATACGATAGTAATTATCCACCCTTGCCTAAACAAATCTGAAGACTTTTGACAATATATGCATTATCTTCAAGTAAACAAAATACTATGTTCTCACCTATGAAAAATGCCAAAAAGTCGTTAACTCCCATATTAGTAGCATTGTAACTTAATCCATTATACACAACCGCATTAACAATCCACTGGAATGTCAAAAGCAGGAACTTTTTCCTTATATTTGGATACCGGAATATATCAACCAGGGTTGCTGGTGCTAGAGCCTTGTTATTTCTTTCTACATCTATACATGTGGAAACTGTTGGCACATTTTTGGTTAATCGCTCCCAATCAGATCTGTCATCATCTTGGCTTTCAGGAAGATATTCATTCGTTTTATCTATGGGTCTACTTTCATCTGTTTTATTATCTTCAGAATTGAAAAGAGATTCCTTATTTAAAATCGTATTGTCTATGTTATATTGTTCTTCATTCTTTATTATCTTGTCCTTTTTCATTGAATCCTCTCTGTTACTGTACACATTTTCGGTAGGGCTTGTACTATTTTCCGGATTAATGGTTTGTTTATTTAAATCATCAATGTAGGAAGGGTGTGTAGTTGTTGTAGTTTTTACTATATAACCATTCATATTCTTTGAGTGTCGTTTTCTTAAGTCAGTCATCGGTATTAAAAGACTTCTCGATTCTGATTCTTCCTGCAATATTCATAGAAATATGGTATTTAATGATTAAATTGGCATTTGGTAGAATTATTTATCGTAAAAAATAGCAATGTAGGTATGCAATTTTACAAGGATTGTCAAATGCTGTTGAGCTATTTTAAAATCAAGAAATCAAAACTATGCTAAAACAGATTACACATCCTAGATTAAAACTGATGGAGAAAATGTTTACAAACTTACTTACATATTTATTTTAATGTCTTATATTTATATTATTACGATTACTCTAATTCTAGCTTTTCTAGTAAAATATTGAATAAACATTTAAGGAAGATTTTTTGAAATGTTACATTTTGATATAACTCAGTGAGTTAATCCTTAATGGCATAACAAGAGGTGATTAATATTTTATTAATTTTTGAGTGGATTGGCTGACCCAATATAATTACATACTTGCAACTTGTGAAGTAAACGCTTTGGGATGGTGGCTCCGTTGTATTTGGCGATTTTTTGAATAACCTCTTCAGCGTCGTCGAGGCGGCCTCTACTCACCAGCCAGCGAGGGGATTCGGGGATTATCCAATAATAACTGAAATTAATGGCCATTAATCATTCTTCAACCCTGTAATAAAAATATTCCTCCAGCTCTATCTTAGAAAACCATAAATTGAAATTGTAAATTTTACATAATCTGTTATTAGATTATATATGTTTTATATTAAGGTTACATTAAAACTTTTTTTTGGTTGGGTGAAAAGGTTCAAATTCTGAAACAGCGACATCTAGTAATGAGAAAGGTTGTTAAAAAATATTTTTAGAAACATTCATGTAATCAATAAAATGTAGCCAGCTAGAATTCTGAAAATGTCTTAGTTTAGTAAGGTATTCCTTATAATAGTATTCCATTTGACTTCTACTGTACTGCCAGTGAGGTTCTTGAACATAAATCTATTATTTTTTTCGATAAATTACTTTATCTCATTTAAAATGAAATATTTAATTTTGAAAACATTGCTAAAAATTAATTGAAAGAAATAGCTTATTGTGTCTTTTTTTTTTAAAACGTTTTTACTAAATTTAACAATGCTCCATTTAATCGTTGCAATAAAAATCAAAAAAAATAGTTGATGGTCTAACAGAATAATATATACTGAATTTGGATCAACATTGTGTGCTGTCAGATAATATATTGTAGTAGAACTAATCTTAACCATTATAAGACGGTTCCACTTTTAAAAAATATTACCTGAATAGGAGTAGAAATGGTACACTTGTTGCAATGGAAAGACGAAACCAGTCCCTCAACAAGTAGGCGAGCAATGCCAGAATTGACATAGCTCCAGCAAAGAAGCTACAGATAAGCATTCCTGAAAAAAAATAAGCCGAATTTGAATCATTAGTTCTTTGACTAAATACATTAATGATAATAGGAAAAGAAGAATTTTCTCAAAAAAACGTAGGCTAATCGCCATAATGATATTATATATTTCAAACATTGAATTGCTGCCAGTGGGTTTCTCCTTCTTATGTGCTAAATATTAGGGCAGCATTAATCCTTCGTCATGACTTCTCTCCATTGACTTCTGTGTCTACCGACTATCATTAAATTTCCAAGAGGGCCTGGGAGATTGAAAAGAAAATTTGTCATTCTACTGAACAATACAATTTCTTGTCTTGTTAATTTTTGTCTTTTAGTGTAGGGCAAAAAAACTCATAATTGTTGCTATCAAACACAGCATAAAATAGTTAATTATAAAAGACTGAGATGATAGCAGTTGCTTTATAGTAAACAATATATTACAATTATGATGTATTGAAAATACTTATGTTGATACAAACCAGCAAATGTTCTATGACTTGGTCCCATCATTTCTATACCCAGAACAAAAGGTATCTGATACAGTGATGGGAAGAAGAATCCTCCTAATGTCCTCAAAAATAGATAAATCTTGTAATTCTTTGCGAAGCATGTTGCTATTGAGATAAAAACTTCAAGAACTATCATCCAAAGCATTGCTTTGCGGCGGCCAAACCTGCAAATTTTCTTATGTATAATAATATGACAGCTGTGCAGTTGGTCATGAAAACTTTTGTTAGTTAATTGTTTCTGCCACTAGATAGCATGTTGTTAATAAGTTATCATCATTCTGGGAAAAAAGAATAATTGTGATTGATTTTGACACAGGTGTTTTTAAAACAATTCTAATATCAATGAATTTGTATTTTTCCGATAATGCTTGACCAAATGAACAAGACCGCGTAATGCAGGGGTTTTCAGCCTAATTGAGAATGCGGGTACAATTAAACTGAACTGGCTACTGGCAGATTAAATGAATACCTAAACAAGCGCACTAAAATTGGCATTGTTAATGTTTGAACTTTATGAACTGAAACATTTTCATATTATTAATGCAAGTATATAAGCAAATTCAAAAGGCAATGTTCTTTATATTCAATTGTGATTTTTCATTGTTTAACACTTTGTAGTGCAGATGCTTGAGAAACCCTTGTGTGTAGCATTATTTGTACTACTGATAGATCTAATTGAAATATGTAATTATTTGTAACCTGTTTTATACCTGTCTGCAACCCATCCAAATAAGACATTTCCAAATAGTGAGCCAAAGTAAAAAAATGATGTGCTTGATTGAGGCAACCAGGAATCATCGCATACCAGATCCAACTGAAATAAGAAACGAAAGAAGATTGATTGATTATTTTAGACGAAGGGAAATAAAGACTCATTTAAATTGCTAGCCATAATAGCTTTATCGAAGATTTTTTTGAATCCATTAGTTTTGTTTATTAACACTTCACCATAGTTGATTACTTAGTAAACATACACCACTGTTTTGCGTTATAGTGAGTGGCACATGTTTCACGCCTCGCTTAATTTACATCACTTATAATAAGTATGTTATCCTGCATTATGATATATTATAATATTCATAATAAGTAATTGTCAATTAAAGTTTATCATTAGAGAAAAAAACCATTATTTTCACATAATAATAATATCATTTTACAAACATTTTTTTTGTATTCTGATAACATAAATAAAATGTCACATTTACAAACAATAACAGTATTTCTAATTGATAATTTATTTAAAATATAATTGTTTATAAAACGCAGATAATTCTTTTAGGTGTGTGCAAACTATTCCAAATTAATTTATGAAGAGTCACACTCCCACATGATTCATGTTCAAATCTATGATTTATATCTATGATATATTTGATTGAGTAGTTTGCATTATCATAGGCAGAATAAATTTGCTCTAAATTGATGAAATACAATGTATTTAAATAACACTTGACACTCCTACAGTGAACTAAATTCCATACCTCTACCAAAATTTAAAATGCTGGCTTGTAGTGTAAATCTGCTGCCTTTTAAAAGAAAATTTCACTGGAAGTACAAAAGGCTATAAATATAACATATCACAAACATATTATATGAAAAGTAATTTAACTAGACTTGCGAGTAGTCATTTCAAACCAATAAATAAAACCAGATATAATGGGTTGGAAATAATATTGAAATGAAGGATGCTGTTTATTGAAAACGTTTGCTTTCAATAATATATTGTTGTCCATGTATTGTAGGACTATTTGAGCCATTTGAATTTGGTAACTAATACCTTCGATATAAACCACTGTAAATATAGACAATAAAATAGAATGTATATAAATACTAAGAGTATGAAAGTATTCACATCTAAAGATATGTACACAAATGACATTTACCTCACACTCACTCCATTGTATGAGCACATCTGACTTGTTTTCTGCCTACACAAACGTGACAGACGAATGTTTAGATAATATTCCTATTTATAATGTCATGTCGTCATTAATTTGTCTACTAACCTCAGTAACAAGGGTACTGTCATAGTAAGCCGTGTCATATGTCCAGCCATATTGACAGGGTGCCGTTTGAAGACTTTCATTAGCTATTAGCTCTTCCAGTTGTCTTCTCCAGTCATCGTTGAATGTGAATTTATCTCCATCTTGAACATTACTATCCACTTTATATTTGTCTTCACGTTGAGTGAAATTATCACTAGTATGAAACCCATCCAAATTATAATGATTCGAATCATTTCTGAATACCTTTGATAAACTCGTATCAACGGTGAGAATACTGTCAAACAAATCTGTATTATTTAAGTCATACATTGTACATTTACTAAATATCTTTTCACCGTCACGTCTCAATCGATAAGGTATCGTCAAAAACTTCAAATCATCTTCACTTAAGTTCAAGCCTCTATATTTTGGTGGAGCTTTGCACCAATGATCCGGCGTTGCACTCGTAAAGACATTAGAGAATGCTAAAAATGCAACCGGTAACGTTGCCGGAATGCACAAAATAAAGAACATTATAGTCTGATATCTTCCCTTGTCACCAATCATCTCCAAAACTTTATCAAAGTCAATTCCCGACATGATTGTATTTTATTTTATCACCAGGCCATTAAATTTAAAAAGTTTTCTCATTTCATTCTTTGGGAATGTTGTTGTCAATAAATTCTACTGATTACTATGTTTATACACTGAACTTTTATTAAACATGTGTATTTTGTTTACACTAGTTTATTTAAAACTCTTTGAATGATACCATTTTAGTTTTTAATTCGATGGCAATGTTTATTTAAAGATTGTCCGTAACATTTTGTACACCACATAGTTTTCTTAGTTTTTATCACTGTTGTAATACTTCCACTACACATTTTGGGTGTTCTGCTTTAAATTATGCTTTTAAACACTAATCTATTTCTATAACAATAGATAGATATAACCAGTGATCTGCTGCTAAAATTCTATCGACCGGCTCGTACCTAGGTGAACATTAACCCCCAATTTTTTTATATTTTTTTTTTCAAATTAAAAAGGAAAAATTTTTAATTAAAAAAAAAGTTATCATAGATTACAAAATTATTTATTTACATTACATAATTTAAACATTTCATAAATTCATTCCAAATAGTGTTTTGATTTTCATTCGAAACTTGAACCGTGACAGGCTTTTCGTCTATCATCTGCTGTGTGACGGTGACTTATGAGCAATAATTTAAAGAATGGGGTGGAATCCCATGAATTCAGGTGTAAACCTATCAAATTAATGGTCATTAAATCTGATATATGTCGAATACTAATATTTGCCCTTCTTTCTGGACAAATAGTATTCATTAACGAAAATCCTCATTCCGCCTCTGCAGAACTTATTGCAATTGCATTAATAACATTTTTAGCTTTTCTGACCGTTTCAGGAAGTTCATCGCGATTATCTCTTAAAATATTATCGATATAATCTCTGAAATCATATACATTTATTTTGAGCTCAATAATTTCACTAAGAATCCTAATATTAACGACCGCAAGTTTTTACTTTATCCATATCGGATCAAGTATTGTGATTGTGATCGTGATTTGATCTCGGGATTCCGTGAATTTAAAAAAATCCGTATTTTAAGAACCAGCTCACCGAATCAAAATTATTTTAGCAACCGGCTCGGCAGAGGTGTTGCGAACACATAGCAGCACATCACTGGGAATAAAATGATTCATATATTTTTTTACTACCTAAATAAGTTTAATATTGTTAATTGTTTATCCTTACATAGTTAGGATCATAACAAGTCAGCTTTATGTTTAATACTACGTGATTGTTAAACCAATAGCTCTGATTAGGTGTGAGACATGGATAGTTTTTCCTCGCTTCTCCGTCAGACTCCAAGTATTTGAATGCAAAATTCATTAAAGAATATATTTACCGGTTAAAGAAAAACAAAGGAATACCCTTGAAATGAACCAAAGTAATTATTTTGGGCAATTTTGGTCTAATACTAAGTTGGGCATGTCATTTTGCTAATTGCCAGGGATTAGAGCTCTTTACAAGATGTATGATGGAACCCCAGTTAGCACTTCAAACCTGAGCCTTCCTCGGACGAGATAGATGAACAGCATAAAAAGGGATTCCGAGAAGCTGGGCGTGAATAACTGGAGAGAGCTACTGATTTAGAGTATGCTTGGAGTGAAGTGATGAAAGTGACGATGACTGTGCACTAATATAAAGTATGAAATCATTAATATTAATTGATTCTAAAGAAAATATTTTTAGATGAATTGTTATTTAAATAATTTATTTTAATATTCGGAAAAGCACTTAATAAGTATTATCAATACACTAAATTTAATGGACTGATAATCATCATGATACAGTAAATTATGTGATTAATTTTTGTTATACATACTGATTAAAAAAACACACCTTTAGTCAATAACAAGAGAAATATATAAATATTTAGATTAAGCTTGATTATATCTCAACGATCTTTTATATGATAAAATGCTTACTCCACTTATGAGATAAAACTGTATTAGGTTATTTCAATATCGTGTCTGATTTCATCTCAGTATAAAAAACAAACAAAATTCTTAGTGAATGGGGAGAACTTTTTTATTATTATCTTATCTGTGGCTTAACTAGTGATGATAAGAGAATTGACCCCCAGACCAGCACCAGTATTGTAATTAACGGGCCCATATCCTTGGTGGATAAAGACATAATTCTGTGAAGTCAAAATGGTATGGACATAATATGTTTAGGACAATAAATATAGTAAGAAATAATAGCCCATACTGCTCTGTAGACGCTATATTATTATCACATATCGCATGTAGGTATGAAATTTTCTCATGATGTAAGCGTTCGCAGTTAAACAATGCACACACAGTTCTGACGTACTAGCTACTTTAGACAAATACAAAACTTCACAAAATATGGAGTCACTTGGGTGGGTGTTTGAAAGGTATAAAAATTATTTTCCTTTGATTACCTTAAGTCAAAATAAATCATGTCATTATTGTCTTATAACCTCAGAAAATGTAGTTATTGACATGACTATTTAATAAATCAAAGCAAAGATATCAAATCATTTACCAGTTGCAAGATGTAGGGGAACGCGAGGAGTCCTACACTCACAACCACAGACGACAAACCCATCGCCTGAGATCTCAAAACTGTCGGAAATAGTTCTCCAACAAACACATAAAAGACTGTGAAAGATGCAGCAACTCCAAATTTACCGATCATCGCAAATGTCACAGTCAGCCATACTTGTTCTGAAATATAAAAAAATCATTGAACACTAACTTTACTATCAAATTTAATCAATCTAAGGTTGCTCATGTGGTATTCATTTTAACCCTTCCGTACTCATAGTGTAACATTGCGTTACTTTGGCCTTTAAATCTTTAAATAATCTGAGAAATAGGTCATACAAAATATTGAAAATTTTTCTATTTGTAAATAAAATAGTTCTACATATAATTAAAAATACATCAAAGTTTACCCCTTCTTTGTATAATTAATTATAATTTGAGAACCTAATCAACCACAACAAGTATAGTGTTAAATTTAGTATAGAAACAAGGAATAAGCATAGTAACAATTCGAGATGCATGATCGTACCGTATGCAACAGTTTTGTTTAAAACGGCACTGAAACACGACTCGAGCCTGTTATCTTATGAATAATTTAGATTCTTGCGTCTTTCGATAATTTCGCATAGTTTGATATGTATTTCAGGTTTTACACACAAAATATGACGTAAAATAATTACTTAATACTACATGAAACCATATGTCACTCTTTGAAATTGTAATTTCGCTTTATAAATGCGTTTATATGACAAAACCCACGCGGTAAAGCAATGTGACTGCATAAGATCCGAAGAGATTTTTTTAAATATCAATACCGTCATCTATGACGGGTACGGTTATACTGGTATAGTAAGAAATGATGTGGACAAACAGGTATATGCAAATATCCAACAATTTCTAATATTTCATTTTGTCTATCCAAACCATTTTATCCCATGCCATTTTTCCTCACATCATATTGTCAGGTCACCATATTTTCTGCTCATTATTTGGTACATCCTGAATTCATATGTCTACTGCTGTTGTAGTTTATTTAATTACTTATTCTATGGAAAACAACATTTAAAAGTTTGTTTTTATATGATGATGATCGTTAAAAATATCTAAATTCCGATAATCCCATAAGATTTACGAACACCTACATACACACCGCTTTGATGACATTACAAATTACATGGTCAGAATGAAAAAATATTAAAAATTATCTGTATTCAATATGATAATTAGAATTTCAAATCCTTTTTCAAACAATCATTCAAAAAAATTGTATTTGGTCCTCTAAGTTTTCTTAGATGTCCATGAAACTTAGTGGCGCCAATATAATATTTAAAGCATAGAGCCCAAAAAAACTTAAATCCGTCAAGTACTTAAAAATATAAATTAATATTAAAATTATATTGTTATCTGCTTTGATACAAAAAATATAAAAAACATAATTCTTCATTTGTTCAGTCTTGGGTCTAATTCCAATATGGATTAATGCAGACAAAAGCACATACTAGGAAGAGTAGGGATGGCAAACCGTACACCATAACATTATAATATTCATATTTAAAGGTGACAAAAAAAAATGTGTTTAGCAGTAAGAGAAATGTTGGTGACAGTGACATTTATTTATGGCTTATGGGGCAATCTAGTAATTCAAGTTTTTACAAATATTCGTGTTATTTATAAAATATAGCACGCTAATCTTTCTAAAACATCTTTGTTGATTTAAAGATTATCTATCTGTTTCATTAATCATCTACTATAAAATGACCCTCTTAAATGGTGGCATATTATTTTTGATCAACTAATGAATTCTACATAATGTATAAATTAAACTAAGCTAACTTGACAGTGACATTTCTTATTTTTAATTAAAGAAAGCTCGATTTTCTACAAATACTATTTAAATTGAAAAGTCTATGAAACCAAAAATCCTTTAATATTTTTATTTAGTTTTCAAAATAAAGTATCTCGTTTTTTTTTATAATTTAAGACATCGACTGAGGGTGCTTGATGGAATTTCAATATCAAATTTGGATTATTGAGATTTTGTACACTTCCATGTATTTTGTCACTAACGACCCGGGTTTCGCCTTTCGGCATCTTCAGGCATTCGAGCTCACGAATGGACTGGAGCTGTCAGTTCGAGTCCATTCGTGAGCTTGAATGCCTGAAGATGCCGAAAGGCGAAACCAGGGTCGTTAGTGACAAAATACATGGAAGTGTACAAAATCTCAATAATCCAAATTTTTTATCTCGTTTTTGTTAAAAATTTGTTCATTAAACAAACTGATAAAGTTTCTCATTCAAAGATGTTACTAGCACAAAACTTAAGCGTTGCTCTGCCCTTAAATGCAAAAACTATTTCACTTGCATAAAATATTTCGTGAAAACATTACAATTGTAAATCTTTTAATGAGCAATGTTTAAAAAAGTAGAGTAGTTTACTGAGGAAATCAAAAGATTGTGTGGCACCAGAGGTGGATTAAAATAGCGGCAGACGATTATTGACGAGCCCTTCTTTTGTTGTGCAGAAATTGGCAGTTCAATAATTTATTGGAGGCTCAATTCTAGCCACCGTTTTTCTATCTCTGTTCCAGACAGTCGAACGTCGACACAAAAACTATATATGACATTAATAAATACTTTATTAAATTAATTTATAATATGTTATCTCTTACAACTAATCAATCTTCTAATAATGCGCACTTCAATAAACAAACAACCGGTTTTAGTTTGTAGTCTGTGGCCCATACTTATGTACTTACTTATGTTCAAAATAAGAACAAAAAATGCTCCGTTGACACATTTATCTACTATGTGTGACGATATTATAATACAGTGGAGCCCCGATCTACCATTTCCCGCGTTCATCGTTTTTGGATCCCTTAAAAACGATGAATCGGGGTTACACTGTAATAAAACATTATACTATAAAGAGCCACAATTGCTTTCCTGGCCAACACGTTATGTCTAATGCAAAAATTATTGAATGCCATAATTGTTACAATTGAGTAAACGTAATTTAAAAGTTCGATAATATTGTAAAAAATTTTGAGAAGATAGTATTTTCATTTATATATAATAAGGGTTCGAAATGAACCGGAGCGGTCGGAAAACAGTTTTTCGTTCCGCTTACGCGAACACAATTAAGATTTTGTTTTCTCATCATTGAATTTGATTTGTTTAAACACTGAGTTCTATAAGCAATAATGCAATGAATGCACTATTTTCATTAACTATTCATTTCAATTAAGCATTCGGCGACTTGTTTTTGTTTTATAATATTGTGAAATTCGACCTAGTTTTTGCTAATATTAACCAGGAATATTCATGAAACTTTGCATTTTAAAAATATTATAAATATCCTGCAAATTGTATTAATTGTGTTTTTTGCAAAACAAAGTAGCCAGATTGCAATATATATATATATATGTATATATATCTACAGTAAGGGAATTAATGTACCGGTCAAATCAATCTTACTAATAAATGTTGGAAAATGAAAGAAAACTGCCGCATGTAAATGATTTGTGTCGTGCCATATACACTCGATGATTTCATCAGCATTGTGAGTTTGACTAAAAGACGTAACAAACAAATTGAATATTATGATATTTATCTAACGTTCCGGTTCGTAAAATGTTCTTTTCCGAGCACTGGGGGTTACAAAAGTTGGCCAACTTGTTATTTCATCTATGTAGAGACCAGTGCTGACCAGTGTTGAGTGTCTATTACAACCAAATAATGAAAACATTCTGAATTATATATTTATAAAATAACTAAACTTTTTCGTCAAATTCACTGACATACATACGTTAGTACACTTTTTGTGATTTTGGGGTTATGATGATATCTGATCATATATTTTCTGCCATGTTGTTTGGTTAATTCGTTGTATGCCTATATATCATACAACGTGTGTAAATAACTAAAAACATATTTCTCGTAACCCCGATATGCTTAAAATTGGGAGCAATATGTCGTATTCCACGTCAGCAAATCAAGTGTCAAAACAACTTCCGTCATCTAACAATGTTTTTAGAGGAGTTAAAAGAAACTAAATGAAAAGTGAATACATTCTTCGTATATAAAGACTGGTATTTCATCACTTAGTTATCATATTAATAATATATATGCAGAAGTAATAACGCGATAGTGTGAATACTTCGTAAATAAAAATTCAGAATAACTGACAGATATATATATTTTTATCAATATTAGATTTCAAGATAGAGGCTAATGTAATGAATTCTCTTTGTATTTGACATACTATACGCAAAAGAGGCAAATACGTTGACTAACGCCAAAAACGTTAAGACAATAATTATGATTACGATAATAAATGGGAAGATAACCTTAATCCAATGTTGGATAAAAATTGTATGTTGTCATCGAAGGAACAGTTTCTTTTTGGTTCCCATTAAATTTTGATTGTTATAAACATGATAATAAATTGAAATGTTATAGATGTACCAATTTAACTTGGTCGCTAGTGAGGGTGCCACCGTCACGTTAAGAATGTTGCCATACTCAACCAGAACTGAAATTTGAATGAATTCCAAAACTGATACTTTAGCGACAGTTATTAAAAGTAGACAAGATATCGACTGTGGAAAGGAAAAAACCCACACCAAAAAATATTGTGTATAGCTCACAAAACGTGCTAATACACTATATTTATATATAGATATATAATATATCGACTGCAGAAACGCAAAACGACTTATCCCTACATCTTTTCAAAATATCTTTTCTTCGATAATCACAATGTATACAATTTAAAACACTTTTTGTTTGGGCTATATATAATAATTTTTGTGTGTGGGTTACGTTCTTTTTCCTTTCCACAGTCGATATTTATTAAGCATAAAATGGTATTTGGAGAAATTTATTCTAGACTGACAATTCTAGTTCCAAATTCGACGGCGGCCAAGTAATGTTGGTAATACTATAGTTAATGCTATTTCAAATAAAGACAATTAGCTCTCTCACAAAGGAAATTAGATATAAAATATTAAATCAGACGCGATGCCCGTCTACGCTTAAATCCTTTAATAGTTCCGTATTTTAAAAGAAATGAGATACTTTTAAGCTTGTTTATACTTAAAAAAATTAATTTGTATAGTTAGTTTATATATCAATTAGGGTTTTTTGGCATGAATGTTGATATACTCTCATTTACAGTATTCTAACCATTTAATATTCAAATTTTGTACACTTCCATAAATGTTGTCAGTCACGATAACTTCAAGTATGCGGATGAACTGTGTATTTATTGGTGAACTTGAATGCCTGAGATACCAAAAGGTGGCACCAGAGACGTTTGTGACAAAATTTATGGAAGGAAACAAAATTTGAACGATTCAAATTTGATATTGAAATTTCATCAAGCACCCGCAGTCGATATCTTAGATTTTATATTCCATTGCAATAATTATCCTCTGTCTATAATTTTATAATGTTTCTGTACATTTTTTGCCTGCTATTTTTGTGGACAATGTTGTTAATCTCTAAGAAATGTGTGTAACTAAATTTTTATCGAGTTTCTGCTCCATCGTTTTCTCACGCTTGTATTTATGTTATCCTTCAACAACGATTGATAGAACCCACAGCATCAGACAACGGCTTCTCAGTTAGATTAAAAAAACACAATATATGATTGACATTTTGTTTTTTTAACGTTCTAGCCGAAAGCAAGAATTTAAAATCTTGACCCTAATTAGCAACCTAATAGTAAAACAATAATTTTAAAAGATTTAACTATCGCTCAACATAACCTGTTTCTATAATTTAAGACATCGACTGAGGGTGCTTGATGGAATTTCAATATTAAATTTGGATTATTGAGATTTTGTACACTTCCATGTATTTTGTCACTAACGACCCGGGTTTCGCCTTTCGGCATCTTCAGGCATTCGAGCACACGAATGGACTCGAACTGATCAGTTCGAACTCTCAGTTCGAACTCTCAGTTCGAGTCCATTCGTGTGCTCGAATGCCTGAAGATGCCGAAAGGCGAAACCCGGGTCGTTAGTGACAAAATACATGGAAGTGTACAAAATCTCAATAATCCAAATAACCTGTTTCTTTTTTTATATAATAATTACAATATTTAAATTCCATTTCTTTTCTAAGTGATAGATATTAAAATAATGTTCAAGCGGGCATATTTTTTTATATTATAGCAATGATTATTTTGTATGCTATGTTTTATATATTAAACTGCCAGAATACTTCCAGTGGTCCCAAGCTCAATGAGCATTGGAGCTAATTTTAGAAATTTAGATTAATTTGAGAGTTTCTTATTAAAAAATGTATATAATATGCACTATGTTGTCATTTATAATGAATTAGGGCGGTGATTTTATATTAAAATGTTGAAAAAACTTACGCCATTTGAATATAACATCGCAAGCTACCGGTAGTTCGCGAGTGAGTGTTTGACAATCGCTAATTTAATCCAATCGTGTTTTACGAGTATTTGAAGCTAAAGCGATTGCCGAAATTATATTGATTATCTTTAGGTTGAATATAGTGAAATATATGTGCGACATTTGTATGATAAAATTTATGATGAAAATCTCGATTTATTTGTCAACATCGATCTATTTAAAACTATTATTTCCAACGCATGTTTTTACTAGACATATAACTATCCAATACAAATCAAATAACATCTCTTTATGAATTTTACGATTACCTAATTCATTTTTTGATTCATTTTTATCGTTTCTTTTGCTAGTAATTATTGTACAGGATAGTACACGTTTACCATCCATCATCAGAGTAATATTACAATTAACCGATACGTTGCCAACGTTAAAATGAGCTAGATTATTTTTTATTCAATATATTATTCTCGTTAATATAAATATGGTACTGTCAGAGCAGCTTCATCTCCCCACATGAGTCAACAATAGAAACTCATTAGAACCAGATTTTTATAGGCTTTTGAAGAAAGTTATTTATAAATAAACGAATTATTTTCAATTCTACGTCATTAATAAAACAGCTATTTGTTAATGTGAACGCAAAACATACACATATAAAATTTTTAAGCCACTTGAGGCACCCAAGTCAAGGAGAAACCGTGAGAAAATCACTTGAAATCAACTCTAAAAGTAAAAGCATATAATAAAGATTCGTACTCTGGATCTCGAAAACAAACAAATATAAAATTATATTACTTAATCAGTCGGTTTACTTCTAATAGAAATTCTACCGAATCGCTGCCATTATATAGAATTTGAAATAAAGTGAAGAATCTTTAATAAAACTATTAATTAATAAGTTGGCATTCGTTACAGTCGTGGCAAATTGGGGCCATGTGAGGACAGGTCTCAGCAAACAGTCCAATATTCAAAACCAACGCCTTTTTAGAGTTTCCAACGGGAGACTTAAAATGGAAGAGACAAAAGTAGAGTGTCAAACTAAATCTAGAAATGGTAGGGTCATTTAAAAGAATTAGAACAGTTGTTGGCAATCAAAAATATCAACCAATAAATAATGAATATTCATATCAAAAAATTAATATTATATAGTTTCATAATGTTAAATTATATTATTTCCCCTGTTGAAACTGGCCTAACCGTATCCATTCAAGTAAGTACCTATGGTTGGTAGATTGTGTGTCAAATCCAGATGAAGGATTAAAGGATATTATGTAGTTACCGGAAATTCTCGAACGCCATTTCAATGTATATTTTCGATAGACCCGGAAGCACAACGCGTTAATCTTGGACACGCAGTCCAGTGCACGTCTTATTTTATAAGTATTTCATTTGCTAACAATATTCAAAATGCAATTTCGAAGCAGCATTTTATTCAGTTAACCTAAATACATATACGATTAAAATATTCTAGGGTTGAGAGGGACTTGTTCGATTATTTTTATAGTTTTGTTTTGTGAATATTTTGGATGTATACAAAATTTATTTTGCAAACAGATGGTAAATTGAAAAGGTGAAAACCGATATTTTTCTCTCTGGTCTCTGAATTGTGGCATTGTTTTAAAAATACACCCTTTCTTATAAAAAAGGTTAATATTTCAGGAAAATATATTACATTTAAAATAGATTTTATGACATCAGTCATACATAAGTATATAATTATTATACTTTCATCAACACGCATTCAAATTTAGGGACTTTTTAGTATAATTGTACAATGAGAGATTCTTTTTTTATTTATTTATTTCCCGATACGAAGATACCCAATTTCATTTATATTCATTTATTCACAAATACATTTTTACGAGCTAGTTATACAGTGCATAGGTCACAAATTAAAAATATTGATATATTATTTTGTATTGCAACTATTTCTGCATACATTTTTTAACAATTTTACTTTAATCGTTATTATTTTTATGATAATATAAAAAATATTTTCAGTTTCACGGTTTGTACGAACTATTATTTTCTCATAACTTTAACTGATCACTTTGCTGTTTCACAACGTTTTTAAATAGTTTATAATGGATTCAATATTATTATAGACACATTGTTCACTAATATAATGGTGGCGAAGCTATCTATAGTCCGTGCTATCCCGATAGACCTATAAAACATTACTGATACATAACTCAACAGATAATATTGAGATGACTTCGGTGGTTATCAGGGGCTTCAAACTCGTGTAACGCAAATGAAACTAACCGGTTATATGCTAAGATAATATTGCACACTGCGTCGCACATAGGGCTTCCAATCCCGGTCCATTAGTGAATCCTGTAATCCTGGGATTTCAGGACGACTGTAAATGTTAAAATATACGTAGACGGGAGCAGATAATTTTAACAACAATATATTTTATTAATATAAAATTATAATTGATAACTTAGTTATTCCACTTGGTTTATCACTAACGTGACGCGTTTCGCCTTTTTAAGAAGCATCTTCAGACTGAAGAAAGTCTTATATGAAAAATTTTATATTAAAAATGAATTTCCAAAAAGTTACCGCCGAATCCTTAGAAAATATATTTTGTTTTAACTATTTACATAAAAATGTATATGTTAATCGTCGGCGTCCGTGGCGCAGTTGGTTTCGTCGCTGGCTACGGTTACGGATGTCTCGGGTTCAATTCCCGGTGCGGACGGTTTTCATAGATTGATCTTTCAATCGATTTATGGATTTCTGTTCGTAGTCTGAGTCCTCCCTCCCACCAATCCCATCCTCACGGGGCGTCACGAGAGCGATTAGTTAACCACTAGTCCTTTCATAGCCCTATCCTTCTATCCCTACTCTCTTCGAAAAAGAAAAGAGAGGTTGAGCAACTGAGTGACAAGCAGTTCTCGTAGAAAAAATCCGTCAAGATGCCTCCATTAGGACATGGAAAAAAAAAAAAAAAAAATTTACAAAAATCAATTTTATGTAAAAAATAAAATCTTTCTCAATAAATAAATAGCCCATTCCCATACTTCACCCACAAAAATATAAAAATCGAATATTCATTCTAATTGAAGCAATAATGGACACAGATTTAATTTAAAACATGGAATTATGCTTTATGACCAATCCCGGGATCATAAAAAAGGTCTGGGATTACCAGGGGTGACGAACCTGCTACCTTATAGGGTCTCAAGTGCGGTCTTTTTACTGAAATAAGCGAATACATAAATAAATAAACTTCATTATTTTTCTTCATTTACAAAATAATGTCCATACATTTTTATGTATGTTAGTTAAATGCGGCCTTATTTTATTTTAAAATCGCTAAACACAGCTTTCCGACAGGAGAAGGTCACCACCCCTGCCCTAGTCCCAGGCACCGGGCGTAGGGCTTCCAACCTGGTTTAAACCGAAACCGGTTAACCGGTTTCTCGCGTGTTTTGAAAAAAACCGAAGCCCGGTTTATTTCACGCGGTTAACCGTGTTTTTAAAAATACTTTTAAAAATTCATTTATTTACATTATTTTTAAAATTTTACACCTTTAAGTGGAAAAAATGTACATATTGTTGAATAATCGCCTGTCACAAAGGTGTCGAAATTATGAAGAGAAATATTTTATACAATAATACGGCATCATCAAAAGACACATGCATTATTTACGCTTAAATGCATGATATGTTCATATGCAATGAATAGGTGAGATTATAGAAAAAATAATCAAAAAAATAGTTTTTTGATATATTTTCACCCAAAAACACTTTGTAATTTATAAACGCCATCGTGCATTAGCGATAATATATACTTACACAGTACTTTTAGTAGATTACAATTATAATAACATTAAATAATGTTGATATTTTTATAACTCTTAAGTGATAGTTTTATGTTAACCTTGTATAAAATAATAAAAATAAATATTTCATGTCTTCCAATATAAAAGTTCATTGAGCCGACTTCTCCTATAGGCTGATCATACTCTTTAATAATTGATTGATTAGCATTTACTTGGTAGAAATCCATTATAAAAAAGTGAAAAATAGCAAAATATTTAGTTCAATATTTTTTTTACTATGTCTGCTCCCAACGTGGAGCATACGTCTTCCTAATGGAGTATCTCAAAAGTTTTTTTTTCTACGAGAACTGCTTGTTACTCAGTTGCTCAACCAATTTTTCTTCGAAGAGAGTAGGTATAGAAGGATAGGGCTAGGAAAAGACTAGTGGTTAGCTAATCTCTCCCGTTTCACTCCGTTTTTTAGTATCCGATGGGTGGTAGAGAGTTTCAGACATCACAAAAGTTCATGCCTAAGAACAGAAATCCATTAATCAATTGAAAAATCAATTTATGAAACTGTCCGCATCAAGTTAAATTCCTTGCCAATTCTGAACGAACAGCTGAACATTCCAAACTCCCCGTTGCTGTATCCTATACGTTGAAACACCTAACAGAGATGTCACTAAATGCGGAATGATTGTATATATTTATCCTTTCGTCGAATTGCATCCCGTCGAAACCCACAATGATATTATAATTGTAAAATCACTGGTAATTCTAATAGTTATTGGAAAGCGGCAATTCGCCACTCTGTCAATGTGTTGTTTAGAAAATAAGGATTAAGGCGATTCTCGAAATTATGATAAAAAAGGTATGAGTGTGGATCCTAGACGTATAATTTTTTATCTCGTAAATAATATTTGTCGTATTTGTATCTTCTATATAAATGTTATACACTGTTTACTGTCTGTCAGTTCGAGTCCATTCGTGCGCTCGAATGCCTGAAGATGCCGAAAGGCGAAACCGGGTCGTTAGTGACAAAATACATGGAAGTGTACAAAATCTCAATAATCCAAATTTGATATTGAAGCATCTGTTTGTAAGCTTAGAATTTGCTTGTTTTTCAATTCTTTTATGTCTCGGTATGTTATTTAGTCTGTTATACTCAACCTACTGAATAAAGTGACACTTGGAGCCACCTATAATCTTCAGCATATATCAATTAGAGCATCCAATCCCGGACCTTTTTTCTGATCCCGGGATTTCAGGATTGATATTTTTTCAATCCCGGGTCCCAGGATCGAAAAAAAACCAGGTTTCCATGTTTGAAATTGTCAAAAAAAAATTTTTTGTAGGTAATATGTACTACGATAAACCGTGTAAATGAAACCAGAGAAAAAAATATTACAAATGTTCAAAAAACCCCGTGAAAACACTTTTGTAGTTCATACAAAATATTAGGATAGGTACTCTAGATAGGTATGTTCCTAAAAACGCATAAAAGAACATAATACTTAGTTATAAGATGATTTTACTTATTTACAATCAAAATATAAAATAATACAAAATAATAATAATTATGAACAAGTGCAATCACATAAAAAATGTTTACTTATTTTTTTAATATGTATCTCTAATTCGAATTTTTTAGTTGCTGAGATTTTGTGAATCCTTTTGTTTGTTGGACTCAATAATAAAACTCGATAAATTTCACATGATGTCACCAATATTTTATTAAATTTATTACATTTACACAGAAAAGAGTTTTGTAAATACAAAGAGGTATAATAACGGATAGATTTTTAAGTTAATCAAATACTAGGCAGGTGTATCATGAATACTCTTATTTATACATAAAATTATTTTTATATGTGAATACAAATATTTTGCATTCAGACATTTTAGAAGTCACTTAGTTATGTAGTAAAATAAACACTTACTTGTCTTGTAATTATGTCGTATTAAAATATTATTTAAAATTATAAATGCTTAGATATTATATTGTATTCATTTTATAAACTGAATTCATCTGAACATGAAGACCTTCAGTAGATCTACCTTTTGTTTTTAATTCTCACTTTTTACACTTCATTTATTATCCATCTCTTTCTCGCAAAAAGTGTTTCCAAACAGAATATTCATAGTAAATTGCTCTGTTTTCGTCGATAGTTTTTGTATTTTAAATTCTATTAAATTACAGTAAAATGAAAAAATCACCACGTGCAGGTGTCCTTATAAAAAATAATTCCAAAGGATAATGTCGCAAAAAATAATAAATTGTCTTTTCTTGTCTATAGCTGATTCGACATATGACAGTAAGGGAGAGCACAAAACAAATATTAATTATGTAAACCTATGTATAGTAAAAAATGATGTACGTACATAAATCGTAATAAGTTACACCGGAAACATTTTTTTAGTATAGTCCATCGAGTTGGAATTGATAGTTTAAATATGAATTAATTTTTGATATTTTTCAGCGAATCCCAGGATTTGTATTAATTCAATTCCGGGGTTATACGATCCCGGATCCTGGGATTGGAAGCCCTAATATCAATGCAGCCGTGTTACGCATGTGGAATTTTTGTCAACTCTTGTCCGCAGTCCAAGCATTTCCAACATCAGCTTTGCGTTACACACTTACTACTATCGAGATAAACATATTGAGCTGTGTTACCTTGTGACGTCAGGTCCACCGAAATACAAAGCAGAAAATGTTACCACACTCCAAACACAATATCTCGGATATAATAGGAGTAGGGTGACAATTGGTCAGATATAATCGTTGGGATGATAATCATAAAGAAGGCGACATGAAATAAGAATGATGCTAATGGTGCTATCATTAAAAAGTAACAGTCGTAATGGGTTTCGGTATATTTAGTCCCATCTCTCAGCGATACATCCTTCCAACCTAGTCTCATAAGATTTGAGACATGAAACTCTATTATTATGTAATTATTATTTATTTTATAATTCTAAAAACTTGGGATTGACCACAAACGAACAATTGTAACGGTACCATTGTGTGCCCTATCGAAAGTATTGATTGAAATAACGACCCACTTTTCCGGAAGCGTAATCTCTCAACAATTACTAAAAACTTTGAGGATTTATTCCATCGTTTACCGCTCAGTCAGATCGGCAATAAACTTACTTTCTTAAGTAGAGGACATTCGTAGGATGAACGTCACTTCCCTCCTCCGCCATATCCATATAGGTTCCTTAGTTTATTTGATGTCGCAGAGTTTATAGGATATGAAATAATTATTAAATAATTTCGCATTTTTTTAGAACAAAGAACCGTTTTATAAAATAACAGTTATGGTCCATATGAGTTTTATTAACGCTGAAATTTTCTTTGCAAGGAAAAGAAAGAACATTATTTTACAAACTGTTAACTAGAAATATTTTAAAGAAGATGTTTAATATCACATACAAACCCTCAACATTTGTAAATATCTTATGTGTCGGGAACAGTTATTTATGGGTACTTGCCTGTTGCCTGTACAATTTATATCGAGAGTTTATAAACGTTAAATTTTTTCTCCTTAATTTCAAATCGTCAATTTATTTTGTTGTTATAATCTCGTAATTTTGTACTCGTAATTATTTTTAGATTTTTAACTATTGATCCAATAATCATGAATATAAAATGTAAGTTATACACAAATATCATAAGCAATGTGCCAACTAGGAAGATTTTAGACTCAATTAAAATTATTATATTGTGCATCGGAGGGATCTTGAAGAAAAACATATTTCAAAATTGAGCCGGCTGAACTTGGTCACCCTAAATTTGAAGGACCAGGTCGCAAGAGAGCTACGTGATGCATGATTTTATCTATTGGAGAAGTATTACGCTGTACTCGCTTGCGTTAATTTATTATATTATGTTAAATGAGATTTGGTGCCTTAGCATAACGTGTAATTTCAAAAGTAGGTAATCATTATCATCATAATGTGACTGCCCAAGAAGAGAAAAAGGCTGCATAGGTATCATCAGATCAAGTGAACATTTAATTATTCGAATCAGACTTTAAATGTGGACGACCCATTGGCGTAGTGCTTGTTCGTTAATGTCCAAGGTTCGCAAAATTCGTAGGGTTTGCACACAGTCTAGCTAAGTACCATATAGGGAGAAAACTCTTGCGGCTGTCTCCGCTGAGAAAGAAATTATTGAAGATTATTGGAAATGCATGAAAAAGTAGACATCGCGTTGCCCAGTTAACTAGATGCATTGCAGTACGCATAAATTTACATTTATGTACTACATAGGTTACACTCTTATTACGTCCAAAATAAAAAAGCGACGATGGACCTGGCTTGGACACGTGCAGCGGATGCCCCAGGGGAGCCCGAATCCTGCCTGTCTCTTCTACCAACCAGATGGATTCCGTCGCCCTGGAAGGCCGCTGATGACCGTCCATAGGATGTATTCAGCGGAGCTACGGGACGTTGGGATGACCTGGGAGGAGGCGAGGAGGCTGGCGGGGGACAGAGAAGCTTGGAGGAACCGCGTGATGGCCATATGCTCCGAATAGGGAGCGGATATGGTTTTAAAAAAAAATGGGTTACAGATTATTTTTTGTCAACTGAAATCAGTTTACATAATTGTGACAAGGAATGTGTTGTAGCCAAATTTGTTTGTGAAGTTTGTTAACACTTCACTAAACTTAAGAGATTAGTACAAAAATTAACGGTAAGAGATGTGTCTATGAATAGAAGAGTCTTAAAACAAAAAGATTTGAACATTGTTTTAGGTAATGCAAATGAAATAGTAGTGTGGCGAGTTCATATTAGCCGAAAATCTTTTAGCTAGGGGTCTTAAAAGGTCTCGATGTTCAGATATGAAACATGAATTTGGGCTATTTTGTAATTAATTTAATTTATAAATATTTTTTAACTATATGAGTGGTATTTTAAACATCTTTGATTTGACGTCTCTGTTATGATAATAATAAAAATACTGCCGTCATACGTAAAAAGACAAGTTACAGTTAAAATGCATGGCGTTCCGCAACGTAGAGCTAAAAACTCTATAAACCAATCGGGAAAAAATTAACTCATACTATAGACTTATCAATTTAACTTGGCCGCTAGTGAGGGTGCCACCATCGCGTTAGGATTGTTGCCATTCTCAACCAGAACTGAAATTTCAATAAATTTCAAAACTGATATTTTAGCGACGGTTATTAATAGTAGAAAAGATATTTATTTTGCATAAAATGACAAATTGGATAAATTTATTCTGGACTGACAATTCTAGTTACAAATTTGGCGGTGGCCAAGTAATGTTGGTAATACTATACATGTGAGATCATAAACTGCATCAATGGACTTATCATCAGAGCTTCCCAAAACTATGTTCCGCTAAACTTGAATAGGTGTTTCATATACTGCAATACATTTAAATATTTTCTAGTTCATATTGAAAGGCGAGTGATGATCAATCTCCACTGATGTTTAAGTATCTAGATACAGGCGGAGGACCATCTTTAGTGACACCATGCACATGAAAGAAATGGGGTATATTATAATATTATGGGTATATTGTTTTACCAGACCAATTGACAAGTCTTCTCAGTTTAACGACAGTTGTCAAAATTTAGAGAAAGGTTAGCAGCGCTAATAAATATTGTTTATAAATCTGATAAAAAACAGCTTAGAAATACGTGTTAAATATTCGACATATCAGTGGATAAATTCTGGAGGGAAAAGTCTGTGAGAAGTTACATGAGGTAAATCCGTGTTGTTTTTTTTTATCTTAAAATTTGATCGACTTTGAACTGAATTTTTTTGTTAATCAATGACACGTTTCTTTCAAAACAAGCTATTATTGTTCTATTTCCGTTTTCTACAATCTATTTATGCGAAGCGGGATTTTCTTATTATGTTGCAACGAAGTCAAAGTGCAGGAACAGGCTCGACGAAATACCAGATATAAGAATGCAACTTACCAATAGATTGTGCCTGATATCAAGAAGATATGTAACTCAAGGACTCAAAATCATCGAAGTCATTAAGTGCTTTATTTCTTCATATTTTTATGTTTATTATTATAGTTTGATATTTAAAACTAATTACTAAATAAGTAATTTTTTTAATACCATTTTTTTTTAATTTTTACCAGTAGGAATTACCCAACATAAAAAATATATGTTCCGTTAAAATTTCTCGGTTTGTAAAGTGTTCAGTTGAAGAAAAAGTTTGGGAAACCCTGGGTTAATGAATACACTCAGTAAATGTTCGGAAACTTGTGCATATGTGTGTACGTGTGAAGTGACGGCGCCAAAAGATGCCACTTCAAAACGAAATATAATTGGCAAACGCTGGCTTAGAGGATATACTATATTATGTTATCTAACGAATGGGGTTCCAAATGTATGATTTTTAGTGATTTCTATAGGTGGTTGTGAAAGTGTGGCGTCACGAAACGAACAGAATCTTTCAAATTAAACGCTTTGTAGATTACAAATTTTCGAAGAGCATGCCTTTTAGGGGCTTATGCCTTTTACCATTAACTGTATGTATACTTACTTATAACAGCAGACTGCATGTGGATTAGGTAGAATTTTTTATTAATTCTTTCGTGCGTATTCATGCCTATCGATCTTTTCAGTGTATATTCTAGAATGTAGTCTGCAGTGTCATGTTAATTATTAATATTCAAATTAAGAACACTTTTTGGAAGACATACAAAAAACAGCCAGCATTGTGGTGATTATTAATGATTAATTACTGTTTTAACTGTCATCCTTAAGACAGACAATAGTAGTCAATTGCATATGACATGGTATTAATTAAAACAAGACTAATAAAGGATCATTAATTTTAATAACCACTAATGGATCGGCATCGGATCTGTCAAAACAAATACGTCAAAAACTCCTTTATTTAACTGATAGACAATTTATTTTAACATGAGCCATAATTAAAAACGGTGTGCTGATCAACAATTCATTTTTAATTGGAGTCTTTTTTGCTTGATAATTTTGCGAGTACAAAGTATTTTAGTTTATTAACTAGGCGCTTGCTAGATTGAGTCCTATTTCTGATGGTAGCAAATATGAATCAATACGAATTTTCACAAGCTGGAACGCTCAATAATTTCAAAAGAAATATTGAGATATGTTTTCAATAACGCTGCCTGTATTTTTTACGGCAATAATAATTTAATACTATTCTAACACCACATATTGCATCTGGATAGTTTTGAGCAGTGACTATAGTAAAGGTCTTGAGAAAAACATTTGATATCTTTCTTGTAGCTATCATTTACATAACTTACTGAAATAACTTATTTGGCATTGGCAAAATGTTTTATTTGATTTTCTGGAAGGTGGGAGGGGTCGGACCGCGAAGAGACAAAAAATAATTAACCAATAAACTGAAAAACGCACCCTTTTTGTAATCCGTCTGAAGGCTCGGTAGGTCAAGTATAGCCTCGAACGTTAGAAAGATTTTATAGAACTAACTACCTAAGGTGACTTTATTATTATTGAATTTAAATGCACGAATCTACAAGATGAATCAATGTTGCCTTGCCAATCAATGTCTATCATTCTTGCTAATCACCTTGATGAGAAGTGATTTGAGGAGGTTTCTGGGCACAATTCACGGCTGGGCCGTGCCAAACACAATTGGGTCGTATCAAAATGTATGTATGCTATGCAGGTTTTAGACTTTATTTTTCTCTGTGATAACTGTATCGAATTATTTTGTTCCGTGCCTCAAAAGCTGGCGAGTATGAGTTTTACCTGTCACGTCTATTATTTGCGATAATCATTTTGTGTAATAATAATAATTATTTTTGCTTCGTATGGTGCAAAAAAATAACACTTGCGATGATTTCATACAAACTTTAGGGTTTTAAGTATTTGTCGGTCTAACAATTTTCTACATAATCTATTCGATTCATATTCTTCTGAAATTTTTAGATTTCTTCTGCTTGTTTGTTTTCTCTGTTGATAGTTTTTGGGGTAAGTTTCACGCTTTGGCCTCGTAGCAAATGTTTTATCAAAATGTCGACCACGAATTCATTCAATTATTCGAACTTGGCATTGCTAATTAACCAATTAACCAAACGGCGAATGACGTTTGATTGAATTACATACAAATGCACATTGGCTGAATAAGGCAGTCGCTAACTACGAACGGCAACCGAGCAAACGATGATATAATTAGAAACTCAATCTATCATTTATCGTTCGTTTATCGGAGTTTTCGTTCGTTTGATCAGGTCTCAAAAAATTCTGATGCGAAATTACTAAATTACGCTAGCGGGATATTGATTTTTTCACAATATTTCAAGGTTCATTTCGATCTATAATGATTACGAAAACCAGATTAGTCGATAAAAAAATAAATGAAAAATAAAAAACTATGATTGATACGACGTTTTATGCTCAATTTCTCAGTTAGTTTTTTTTACTCTTAACCGGTGATTGAATTCTAAATTGATGACATTTTCTATTGACGCTGTGTTTACGTTTTGGTCAAAGACATTGTATTACGAAAATTGTAAACAAAAATTATCCATTTGTAAATGGTTTATCAGGCGGACTTTGCGACGACACCGAGTAGTCGGAATCATCATGCAACGTAATGAAATACATTTATTCTATAATTGTTTCCAAAGTAACAAATCATTTAAACATTTTCGTGTTGATGGGTAACGAGAATATATGTTTAACCTGTTTGGTTTTTCATAAAAAATATTGACATGAAAAAGGTTCGTAGTCACTGGCATATGACCGGACACTCCGACCAGCGGGGACATTGGGAATTGTATATTTCGGACCTTAACCCATTGAACTCACCTAAATCGGATCTTTTATTATATCAACAAAAAAAATCTAAGAATTAAATATTTCGTGAGAACTAAACTTGTAACATAACATTTTTTAAGGGAAATAGGATTCGAAAATGTGACGAAATCCAGTCAGGGGAAAAACAGTTTTGGACGAAATACGACAATGAGGGAGAGGGAGGTAAAATAGATTATGATGATAATCAGGAAGGCAACCACGGGGGTATAAATGTCTGAGACGATTTAAAAATGACCTACCCTGTACACTCATTGAAAAGAGAATGTAGAACAATCGATTAACAAAAAGTCACCCTTCAACTACATTCTTCTATTTTAGCTAGAAATCTATACAAGTGGAATTAGTTTTGTAAAAAACCAGTGCAGATTGCCTAATAGTGTGAACTGTTATCTCAATTCTATATTTTCTTCAAATGCAAAAATTGTATGTTTCAAAGAATAATTATACGCAAATGCATGACTGTTCTTTCATTGTCAAACCAAACATGCGCTTATTCTATTGTATAATTGCAGTTCCAAAATCCCTCCAACAATTTCTACCCAAACCAAACATTGGAGTAACCCATAGCATATACCCTGCAACTTTGACTAAGCTCGAAGCTTTAAAGATCGTTGCTATTCTAAATTCTACATAAGGATTTAGTATGCTCGTCATTGATATCAGATTTAGTATGAAAAAACCATTCATTACAAGGGTTAAAAGATTTGATCCTGACCATGACTGTAATAATAGTAAATACACCTAAGGCCAAAATATGTAACAATACTATAACAAAATATGTTTTATACCCACAGAAAAAAACATACAATAGTGTTTCATAAAAGGGTATTATTAAAACAGCAGGTCATGCGCGTAGTTATTGAGTATACTTTTTTTGCTGCTCCTGTTGCCGAATGATCAACGGCTCTTACCTGTCCATCCTTTTTGGTTGCAGTGTGCATGGGTTTGAGTCCCCATATGAACAATTTCTTGAATTGATTTTTAAATTGGTTTATGGTGATGTGTATTCAAAGGCATGGATGCTCTGATGTTAGTTATACTAGCATACTCAAATACAAAAGCCGTATCTGCATTTTCAGCACATGAGAGAAGGATAACAATACAAATACATGGCTTGTGTTATGCTGAGCTAAGTATATTTATGTATATATTTTAAATTTGGATTGTTGAGATTTTGTACACTTCCATATATTTTGTCACTAACGACCCGGGTTTCGCCTTTCGGCATCTTCAGGCATTCGAGTGCACGAATGGACTGACTGTGTCAGTTCGAGTCCAAAGTTGATATTGAAATTCCATCAAGCACCCTCAGTCGATGTCTTAAATTATAAAAGTATATATTTTAATTATTTGATTTCTAAAAGCATAGCAGAAATCAATAAATTAAGCATCAATTGAAATCCAATAATTTTCATCAGGTCCATTCTGTGAAAGTGCGAGGCTCTTGGCCAGTGCTCAGCAACCGGAGGATCATTGGCATTTTTTAAATGACAGTTTTATCAATATTTTAGAACCACATGACGTTTATTAAAATTATATAAACACTGCAACACTGTCACAAATATTCATTGATTAAAAAAAATATCATTATATAGATTAAGGTAAACAGTCATAATGCTATACTCTTTCTCATCAGCCAAGCCGCATCGCTGACTTGCTTGAATAGAGCAACCAAAGGGTGCATAGATTACTTGTGACTCATGTCAGTGTATGGGTGCATTCCAACATGATTTGGGTGTGTTTCGATTTTACAACAAGCTACCAACCCCAATCCAACAAAATTGAGATATAGTGCCTTTCATTATAAGCAAGCCATCTTTCTTAGTAAAATATGTTTTTAATCACTGCCCTAGAGACTAATATTTTTGAGGCTCACTCTTTTCAAAATTACAGGAATTTGTTTTTATTCATGAGGTTTGCTTTCAAAACTTATTTGAAGAAAACCTTTAAAAATAAATCACCACTGTAAGATATGATTGCATCCGAGTGTAGAAGATATTAATACTATTTCTTTTCGATATTGATACTATATTGGAATCATTTGCTTTGCAACCGAGTAGTGTCTCATTCAATATATTTATATTGCTTCAACATTTAAGTGAATAAACAAAATAGAACGTACCTGATTTAAAATCAGTGTAGCGTAATGATTTTCTTGTTCACACTCTGTCACCCCCGAGACATGCAGCTAGCTAGCTTTACTTAAGCCGTTCCCATAGCCTTGACTGTAAGTGATCAATGATTGTTCAATAGTTTATAGATAAGACAGTAATAAAAGTATATATCAATAATAAAATAAGGTGGAACATTATACAATACTACTAAGTAACCGGCATGCGTCGCAATGCCACTCAAAGAAAGATAGGGCTTGTGTTTTAATTCTGTTTATTGAAGTACTTTTGGATTTTGCACGGGTCGAAATTTCATAAAATTACCCAGTCCAGACCCGTCATCTTC
Source organism: Himalopsyche phryganea (assembly GCA_022494535.1). NCBI lineage: Eukaryota > Metazoa > Arthropoda > Insecta > Trichoptera > Rhyacophilidae > Himalopsyche > Himalopsyche phryganea. Next base: position 1,968,449 of record JAGVSL010000076.1, on the reverse strand, counting down.
AGGCCCGGCCGGAACCCGAGTGTCAATATCATACTTGTTACCTAAACCCAACCCGAAGCCCAGATTTATTTTTCTCAGCCCTTAAAAAGCCCGATTTCTTTTTGTAATATAGTAATTTGTTTATACTTTTCAAACAATATAATACGTTATCGTTTCCATATTTCCAATGATATTCATAGCACATGTGAAATAAATTATTTAAATTATGAAAACTATTGCCTTATGGCTGACTCTGACCCGAACATAGTATGAAATGTGTTTCTTAAATTTGAATTCCTTACCCGGGCCAGCCCGAGCCCGAATCTGAATTGTCTTTACCAGGTACAGATCCTCTGGCCAAGCCCAGACCCGTGCAGACCTCTATTTTGGATTTACAATATTTTTTTGTTTTTCCGTCTGGTTCAAAGATGTTGCTAGTCGTACGTATTTGATTGGTTTTTTAGACTTTTTTTTAGATTTTAAATATTTTTCTTCAGACGATCGCGGGTGTGCACACAACAACTCAAGAAAGTTTTATCGAAATCGGATGAATGGTAAAAGAATGCATAGAAGACAAACAAACAAACAAATCTTCATTTTTGTATACATAGATTTTACTGCATGTGATACAGTTTGTTTTGAGTGTCAAAAATTTGTCTTCAATTTTTAGGTAATATTATTGCGAGTAGATAGTTCCTTGATTCATGAGATTTATAACAGGTACTATAAAAATATAACGTTTTTATGAGATATTTTAAAGTATAAAACGATTTTTGGAGGTAATAGAATGTAACAATAACTATGTACTGTATCAAACTGAATATAATACGACCTGTATAATTTATATACTCCATAATTTGTTTATTTTTTCACTGGACATCAAATATTAAGGCAAATTCTTTTAAAAAATGAATATTTCAAGTAGAAAACATTTGTTAAATACCAATCCAACCAGATATAAAATGTGCCATATTAGGCTATAGCTCTGAAATTTCGGCTCTTATTGTGGAAACTGGCTGTCCGTCAGGCTGACTCAATCGACTTGGAGTGTAGATGCCCTAGCGGTGCCGCTGTAATTTATGGTATGACTATTGTGTTGTAGTAAATAACAAATTGAAAACGAAAACAAATTTTATTTAGAAAAAATAATCCACAATAAAAATACAGGTCATTAGTGCTATCTATCATCATGTTTATGTTTTTTTTTCGATTTATGTTTGTGCTCTCTCCTCTCTGGCGACTTTGACTTCTTCTTTCTTTTGGTTTTCTTATTCTTCTTATGTTTACTTTTATGTGACTTTTTTAACTTAACCTTACTCGTCTCTACCCAACTGTCACTGTCACTTGACGAAGAATCAATTTCGATAGCATTTGAAGAATTAGTGACTATTGCTGCTTTAGTAATGTTTACTTCTGGAACAATACTTCTCTCACCTTTAGTTTTAAAAATTATGTTTTTCGGGTAGTTTCGGACCATAGACATTGCAGCTTTGTGGATCCAAATCCATAGGCTTATCGCCAGCTGCTACATTTGGCTTTTCATTATCTTTCAAGTTATCCGCATCTGTAGAATTACTTTTATTGATATTTCGTACTATTTCATCATCATTATTTTTTGGAATGCTCTTATCGACATCGGAAACATTAGAATCAGTCTGATTCTTTTGCCAAGAATTAAGTTGTTCAAAATTTAAATTTGCGAAAATTCCCCGAGGAGGTGATGGATTTCTTTCGACATTTTCGCGAGGAGATTCAAACGGATTTACAATTTTCGATGATGCATTTTCACTACCGATATTGTCAATTTTATTATCTCTAAGATTACCAACTTTCGTTTCAGGTTCTTTTATTTCTGTCTCATTTTCAGATTCAGAATCACTAAGAAATATAGCTTTATACAAATCAACTTTATTGAAATTTTCTATGACCTCAGTGACTTCTTTTTCTTCTTCAGGTTTAGAATGTTGGCTGATTTGTTTTTGGAATTCTAAAGTTGGCACTGAATTCTTGACCCCACTCTCTCTTTCCTTCTCCTTCTCTTGCATAAACAATTCTGCAACTGTCATGCGTTTTACTGGAACTATAGCCTTCGGATTTACAGTTTTATTTGGTTCATCACTTGTTGGTATGCTATTAGATTCTTTTGCATTGGAGTTTGAGTTTTCAGATTTATCAATAGGTTTCTTTGATTCAGCTACTTTGAATCCCGACTGCGCCTTTAAAAAACTGCTTTTATTATGAACAGAAGCTTCCAGATACTCGAAAATGGAATATGTGGCTTTCTTTTTGCCTGCCATCTCTTGGCCATAACTAAAACAAGAAATACACTATATCAATAGGTTTAAACATATTTTCAAAGATGGCATTGTTTAATATTGGTTAATGTGTTAGTTTTGAAGAGTTGTGAATAAAAACAATACTATAGAAGGCAGACAAGTGGAATTGTTGAATTGTTTCAAGCGGGTGGCATATAGACACTGCATTCCAATATGTGTCAGCAGAATTACTTTTGTACATAGCAAGGACAACTAGATTTTTTAACTTTGTTCGAATAGCAGGATGATAGTGTTCGTCTCTACCAAGTGATTTTTCAGAATGGTCGTAGCAATAATTTTTTTAAAATGTGCAGTGTCCTATATGCAGTGAACCAAGGGAAACGACCTTGTGCTTGCCTTATCCTTTATATTTGAGGGGAAACATTGGAAAAGTCTTTCTTCAATATCGATTGACCAAGAATTCTTTTTTCTTATCCATCTTGGTTGGACGAATCTAATGTTACCTGTTTATTTGATGACTGATTAACGAGTAAATATATTGATAAATCTCTAAATCCCTTTTCAGAGAGTATTAGGTAACATGTTGGAAATCTGGCTGTTGACCAAAGAGGACTTAAAATTATATTGATTCAACAATAATATTTACGAATGCCTCAGTAACAGATTCGAGCTCTGCCCCATTCCTTTGGATCTTTTCATAGTAATGATATAAAAATATAATATGTATGGGATTGTGAAATAATAAAATCTATTCAATATCCTTACCCTGGTCCAAATGGGTCCGGTACATTAAATCTTCGGCACAGAAGCGAGTCAGGTCGCCACTGTTGGACTTCTTTGGTGAGTTTGCCAAACATTCCGAGACGGGCAGCCTCCATCTTTTCCGAAGAAGTGTATATCAAGTTATCTTTTTTTTCCCTGGCTGCTATTGACACATCTTCACTGTGCACTGCAGACACAAACCTAAGACAAAGTTAAAGTTCAAAATTTATTTTCAAACCAGCAAACTCATTTGACAATATAAGTTTTAAATCAGGCAAAGTTAAAAAAAAATTAAATAATTCCCGCTCCTAATATGGAAAGCATGGACTCTTTGGAGTATTTCAACAGTAGGTATTTTACGTAACCTCTTTTCTTAAGTCAGTCGCTCAATCTGCCTTTGTATAGACGATAAGGTTAGAAAAGAACTAGTTCAAAGTCAATTAACAGCTCTCAATCAAAAACTAGTTGCCTATGGACATAAATTGATTGAAAAATCAACATATACATATTGCACTTTGTAAAGTATTCCATCTGCATAATTACGATTTGGATTAAAATTGTAATTAAATAGTTTTCTAAGGAATGATAAAAAAAAGAACTATTATTATCTTGCATCGTCATTTTCAATGTTCTCTTCTGAGAAAAGATTTTCAGATAGAGCATACATATTATAATAATAAAAGTGGCAAATAAAATAAAACAAACCTATCATTCATAAGTCCACTGAGGGGTCTGTATAGTTTATACGCCTGCTCGAATTCCGACTTCTCTCTTACCTTCTCCCACTCGGCCAGTCTGTCTTTTGTCTGTTTGCCATTGTTTTTTTCTTCACTGGCAATACCATTATTCTCTTTGAGTGTAATAAAATCTTCATATCTTTGCTGCTTTTCTGGATTGGTCGCAAATGGCTTAAAAACTCCCGGTTTTTCACTCACATCCTTGTCATCTGTGTTTGTGCCTACGTTTGATGAATCACTGACAAAGTTAACATTTCGACCTGTAATCGCAGCTATTCTTTCTTCGTATGAAAGATTTTTTATCGTGTTTGAAGAACTTTCTTCACTATCTTGAGTAATGTCAATTTTCCTTTCTTGTTCACCGAGAATAACACCTCTCTGTTGGGCAGTGAGATCGTGTCGCCCCAACCCTGTAAAAAGACACAAAATTGATATACTGTAAGTTTTCTAACCGTGATGACTAATATGCACTTACGTGAGATTATTTATATGTATGGCAATAGTTTTTGCTAATAAGCAAGTGTCTATTGAACTGTTTTTTTGTTATTTCTGATTTAATTCCAGTAACAGCGAATCATTGAACTTCATCACTATGATTTTTCTATGAGACCTTCATATCAAACAAATATTCTTAGCTGGGTCCACATCTGAACATTAGTGTGCACGTGGCTGACGCGCGAAAACAAGTCATTAAACTCTAGGCCTGAGCAAATCATGACTCATAGTGCGAACAAATATTCAGATGTGGACCCAACTTTAGGTACTCTTTATTGCAGACAACAGTTTTTAGAGATTGCTGTACATTATGGCCCTACTCTTCTAGCTTATTTTGTAACTTATGTGTATCGGTAGCTTTTGTAATGACAATTATATTTAGAATGACTATCCTCAGAGAAAAGAAAACCATTGTCACCTCTGTCTCTGATTACAGTGACATTTCCAGATGCACTTTCTGGGATATCACTGAATCTAGTTTTTCGTGCTAGTGCAGCACCCGGTTTAAAGTCTCGAGGCAGTGCTGGTAAGGGAAATACTTTTGTTACTAAAGTTGATGATGACGCAGCCACAAAGCCGGCCAAGACCTGGAATAAAATAAAGATATATTTATATATTCTAGCACTATTTTGTTTTTCAAAACAATGTTGGCTCCTAATGTTATGCATATACACCGTTCATAGAGAATTTAAGTCAGCAACTCAACCTCTTCATTTAGAGATGTTTAGCATAAAAAAGAAAGGAACTGATAGTTTAAGTTTAAGTTTCAGAATCAAATGGATTAGGTGGGAAGGATGAAACATTACAGACTTTCATTTCTTTGGAGACAAATCGATATGTGAAAGTGCCAACCAAGGATTCGAATCATTGACCAAGCATTGTATAAAATGAAAGCTAAGCTACGGTAACTGACACTATTTAACTATTAAAATTTAATTCAATGTTAATAACAGCTGTCATCTTGAGAGAGGAGGGTGAAGATTATCATATTCACTCACTGTTCTATTGCCAATTGCCTGTCCTTGCTTCTGTTGAGAGAATATAGTTTGTTTTCTTCTTTCTGCAGGGTTTTCAAGAGTGAAATCGTACCCTGACATGTCTTCTTTGGCGTAAATATCTTCATCGTCTTCTTCCATAGCACCAACTCCAAAAGCTTGGCCACGGATCGAGACCTAAAATAGAAAAAATGATTTATTTATCTCATTGTATCCTACTTTTTAATTTTTTAGTTAGTGCAACAGAGATTTTCAATAAATTGTCTTTGACTGAGAAAATCATCAAATTGAATGAAAAACATTGAAAAGTTATTGCAAGAAGGCCAATATATTTATTGTGTAAAAACTATCAATAAAATGTGAAGTAATGGGTGATTACTACACAATGCCCAATTAAATGAGTAATATAATGATTATATATAAGCCAATCTAGCAATAACTAATCGATTTCAGGATGACAAACACTTCGCCCAAAATAGAGGACGCTTATATAAGGTCATTTAGATGGTAAGGTTAGTTAATGTTGAAATTTTTTTGATAGTTGAAAATATCACCATGGAATGTATCTCTTTAATGTTAAAAGTTGAAAACATCAATATTAAAAGTAAAAATTACTCCACCTTCACTATTATTATTGCACCGTAGAACTTAATGACATATAGCTTGTTTATCTGCATTTAAAAATGGTGTTTGAAAGACTGTAAATAATTTTGTCTGCATTTTCCATTTTTTATGCATCGCGACAACCTATTGAAAGCATGGCATTAGGCATGCATCATACTTTTAATGACGGTGTCAGAAATCTTTTTATCTACGCAAGTATTGAGAATTTCTAGATAAAGAATATTATCAGGTTTTAATTGTTTTTGTTAGTCAAATCAAAATCGTGTGAATGCTGAAGTTCGCGTTTCTGCCATTCGATGGAGTATAACCAATACTTAAAATCACCAAAAATTTGAGCTTTTATCAGCACGTTTATGAATTGTATAAGCTTTTGCCAGAAGATCCTTGTTACCAAATCATGTCGATCAGTTTTTGATTGGTCATTGGTCAAATTTTCCTCCATTTCTTTGCATTTTGGATCGAAGGTGTGCAGCTTGCCTTCGAACGTACGTGATAATATCTTGGGCATATTCATGTATGTTTGACACCCAGAAACCGTTGAGCGTAAAATTTTCAAAATTTCCATAATCAGCTGTATGGGTATCATGTACAATCGCATCTTTCAAATGAATATATCCATCGAATTCACGCAATTTTTGGTCCTCGTAAGTATTCTTTTCAAGTCTACACTACATTGTCAAGACAATATCACGTTTCTTAATTTCATTTCCAGAAATGATGAAATCAACTTCATTTACCATCAGTGCGTCAAAAGCACGAAACGTCACTGTCTTAAGTTTTATAATTTCAAATGATTGATAATTGTCCGCTCAATCTTGTGAATTTTTGCAATTTTTACGATTCAAACATGAACAGTTGTGACGTTTAATATAGTTATAGTTGCTAAGTAACATGGTGTTATGACGTTGATAATTACGGAATATTTGGTATGGAGCGGTTGCTAGGCAATCTTCCTTGGCTTTTGTTGATTTTTTTATTCGGAATCGTAAATGTCAAAAATATCGCGTTTTCAGTTTTAGGTTAAAAGTTAAATGTTGAGAGTTGAATGTTTAAAATAGCGCAGTTGAACTAACAATTTCATCACTTGTGTGTGCCGTTTGAGAGGAGTTGTTGTGACCGACAGACATACAAACATACAGATTTCTACATGTATTTTGTGCTATATAGTACAGTTAATGGTAATTGAAAATCTTCTGCTCCAAAATCTCATTATATATTATTGGGGTAGGTATAAACATCTTTATAAAAATAAATCCGTTTCCTCTAAATTGTCAAAAATCCAGTTAGCATACGTTTCTATTCAAATTTAAATCCTCATTCATATAAGGAACTTCATGATCGTATTTTCTCCAGTAATTTGTAACTAACCTTCTTTCCTTTGTCAGTTGTAACAAGATGACTGCCTCGCCATTCATCGTCACCCCTCAAGTTTCCTGAAATTCCTCCCAAAACAGAATGACGGCTGAGTCCCGCATATCCAATGCCAAATGTATCGGTTTTCGGTTTAGCTACATAAGGTTCAAAGTCATCTGGTTCAAACAGAAATTCTGAATAGTGGTCATCATTATCATCTTCATCAGAACTAGTTTGGGAAGGGCTTGCTTTTACTTGCTCTTGAGTTGGTGAACCAGTCTGAAATACAGGAATAAAACACTAATGAGAAATTGAAAGAAAAAACTGTAATTATCCACCTTTTAGTTTTTAACGCATGTTCTCTAGAAGAATGAAAGACAATTTACATCTAACTTTCGTTCATTTATAATAGGCGCTGTCTAATATTGTTCGTTTGATGGAGCCGGACAAATGGCAAAAAGAAATCACTTAGTGTACACGTTAATGAAATCGTAGCTTATGCACTCACCCTAAATTGAGCTGGAATATGGCAGGTGTAAAGTTTTCTGGCTGACTTCTTTTCTTTCATAGTCAACTGGGCTCCAACACCGCGGCCCGGTTTCCAGCCCATGCTTTTTAAGATTCGCATCGCGGCTGTCTCGTGGACAGGGCACAGGAAAGAATCTAGAACCGGTTTTCCTAAAACGCGCGCAATAAAATTGATTATATAAATGAAATAGAGAAATATAATTTAAAACATCGACTGAGGGTGCTTGATGGAATTTCAAAATCAAATTTGAATTGTTGAGATTTGGACATTTCCATGTATTTCGTCGCTAACTATCTATATTAAATAACTATCTATAGTAAAAGTCAACGTTTTCGTATCTTTATTGGTTATATTACTAGTGATCATATAGGCTGCATGCTCAGTGATTTTATTTTCCTTAATAGCTCACTTTAGAATCGTTGAGTCCACCACAAGCTATAGAGGGTTTGAGGATACTCAACGAGAAAATGTGGTAATGCAAGATAGAAAATGTGTCACAGGGCAAGAGGTTTGAAAGGAAAAAGTCATCATTGTGCAATTACCAGGAATTGGACCATCGTGAAATTCTGTCTGTCGTTTTCTTTTTGTAGCAGTAAAGTCATGGGTGGTTCTCACTTCTCGAGGAGCAATTCCAAATTCACTTCGGTCCTCCTCATCCATAAAGTCTTCGGGTTTGAGGCTTTGCTAAAATTGAAAGAAGATTTTTTAAATGAGTCAGTATTTCACCGATGACCCATTGAAAGTTAGTCATTCTCATTCTCACAAGTCTAGCTGTTGACAAATTTCTGTAGGCATCTTTTAGGAATGAGTAAGCTAGAAAATAAAATAAATACAGACATTCATAAAAAAAACGAAAAAAAATATTTGATCAAGATGAATTTTAAATTAATATTTGATAATGTCAATTACGGATTTGTAGTACTGTCGCAGAACGCAAGTCTGCAGCGCTATCACTTGGACATGGGGATCATTTTAATAACATAGAAGTTTTCAAACAAAAAAAAATAATTGACAATCGTTTACTTGTGTTTGCATTCGGTCCGTTCGTGAACTCTTAAAAGCTGTCGGAGTCCACCCTTCCGGAGCAGATACGGTATTGCCATAACCTGCTGAGAAACCTCCGGTGAATGCTCCGTGAAATCGACGTTTTCCATTTGCATCGAGAGCATATTGTTCACTTACATCTTGATATGAAGATTTCTTTTTCGGGACTTTGTCTGCAACAGTTAATAATAAATTGTTAATAATACGCACAGTAAAATAAGCTTTTTGCACTGCACAAAAGCAGCTATTTCTGCTGACAATTACAAATAATAATATGACAATAAATGATATAATTTCCTTACAAATTGTTTTTAACATTCCGTAACCCTTTGCCTGTCACCACTGCTAAGTAAATATTTGATAGCATGTTTGTGAAACGGTTGATGAGATTATAATCACTAAGCCTGCCTGATTCTACTGGATTAAATTTACATAATATAGATCATAACGAAATATAAAATTTTAATAACAATTACCTTCGTCATACTCTGGTAGTGGAGTTCCAAACCGAACAACATTTTCGTCATCTGAATCATCACTCATAATAAATCTCAGTTATTTCTGAGAGATTTATTGTATCAACAGTAATCTAAGCATAACCTACAAAATTTTAACTGTCAATATTATTCATAGAGAAACATAACATCAGGCTCATAACAACTTCATTACTGTCAGGTTGAACTATATTATTGGTGGAAATGGAAAATGCCGGTGAAGTCAAATAGATGTATAAAATGAGTAAATAGAAATAATTACGGATATGGAATTTGAATTAATTTTTTTTTGATAAATCTAGAAAAATTCCTTCATTATGTTTTATTTTAGCAAAATACTGGTCAGGAAGTGTGAACATTTTGTTCGGTTGAAAAATTCAAGATTTGAAACTTGAATATGACTCTTCTTATGCAAAGTTTATATACCCCATAGAGTAAAATGCCTATGACATAAACAGACGCTAATAGTATATGACACTACTAATCCTTTTAAATTTTCTCGGTGGTAAAACATTACAGCGTCTTTTTATTCGCATGATACTAGTGTTGCGAAAAACTCGTAAATTTTGAAATGGCGGGAAAAACTCGAAAAAATGGTAAACTGTTAAACGTAATATTTTTCATTTTTATTTTCAACATATTGAGTTGAGGTGCAGATATACATATGTGTTAACTCCTATTTTAACTTCATACATAAAAACAGGAGCGTTTCTGTAAATATTTTGTGTTGGTTTCAAGTATACATAGATGTTATATGTGATATAGAATAAAGTTTCTTACTTCTATCGATAGAGAACTATACTTACACCTACATTATCAAACTAAAAATTCACCATAACCTAAATTTGGACACACAATGTCAAGCTTTTAAAATAAGTGTTACCGAATGCTAACAATTATATACAGTTACATAGCAGCCACTACAAACCACGTCAGTTCAGTCGAAAGATTTCTGAGAGATAACTAAATAGAACCTTAGAGTTTTCTCTATGGTTTTTTAGCCCATCGCCATGGTGGAAAGAGAGAACTACTGGTGAGCTGCATCGTTGCTATGGAAAATATGTGACGTCACAACGAGCGTATCGTAATTTTGAGTTGTTTGGAAATTTATCGAAAGACATGATTTGCTTAGTGATCAAAATTGAAATATTTTTCGATTCCATTGAAAAATATATGTTAAGATTATAGTTTATGTAACAGTTATTTTTATTTGTTTTACAAACTTTTTTTAATTCTAACATATATCCTAGATCTTAAAAGTAATACTTTTAGATTTACAGGAACTAAAGTATTATTACTTTTGTTTAAATAATATTTAAAAAAAATGGTCTGCAGGGAAAATTTTACAATTATTTTGACAAATACTTTTTATTCTAAAATATTGGATAAGAATTATTAATATTTTGGGAAACCGATGATTTAAGCAAAATACGTATATAATATCAATATGAAAAAGCCACCATCATATATTATCATGACAAATGGAATTTCTTAGAACAAACCATAGAGCATATTTGAAATATGGCGACGAATTTTCATAATAATATTTCGTTTTTCGCAAAATTTATTGGTTTCATTGATTCCAGTGTTCGACTTTTCACCAATTTCTTATCCGTAATTAAATTTCATAGATAATGACATTGTTTTGTCAAGCAGAAAAAGAGTAGTGTGTTGTAAAGAATATTTACCAAATTAAAATAATATAATGATGTTGGATTTTTTTAATCTCACTTAACTCACTCAATATAATAAGATTTTTTTATGTCATGTCCACTCCCAATGTGGAGCATATGGTATCTCAATGAAGATATCTCGAAAAAGTTTTTCTATGACAACTGCTTGTTACTCAGATGGTCAACCTCTAGTTTTATTCGAAAATATCATGGGTATACGGATATGAATAGGACAAGACTTGTGGTTGGATTATCACTCTCGCTACTCTCCGTTTTAAGGATCGTATGGATGAGAGGAAATTTAATTAAGACATCACAATCACCCATGCCTTCCAACAGAAATCAATAAGTAAATTGAAAAAACAATTCATGAAATGAATTCAATTCTGTCGGTACTGGGATTTGAGCCCATGAGCACCGCAACCGAAGCCAACGACGTAAGCCACTCGAACACGAATCCAACCCTTAGGAAAAGTAAAAAATCTCACATTTTTGTTGATTTTTTTATGTTTCAGCTCTTACATGTTTTCATTGCACATTTCGGCATTGTTATTAATTCTTTATGTTTAAAATCTTTACAATAATAGTTTTGCTTGGACAAGAATGTCTAAATGTTTTATTTTAAACTCTATCAGACTATTATATATATATATGTTCCTCTTTAAAACCTGAATCAATTACCTCTTTAAAACAGTGTCGCAAACAAAATACTTTTGACGTTTAAATATTGGCACGTTATGACGGCTTTAAAAATAAAAATGGCGATTGTCAATTGTTTTACAGCTCACCTTGTAGTTCTCTCTCTCTTTCCACCATGACCCAAGACTCTGTTGCCAGACCGTGCAGCATGTAATAGTATATTACTTTATGCAGCATGGCTTGATAAGTGTACTTTGAAAGTTATCATTAATCTAAAATTGTTTTTATCCCAATTTTTTCCCGGCCTCGCATCATTACATGATACACAGCCTTTAACAAAACACAACATTTATTTCATTATGAATTTTCTTTTGTTTCTTATGCGACCTGTAAACGACCGACTTTTCACAATTTGCTGCCGACCATGTGTGGTCGTTTATAAAACAAGATACAACCTCCTAACCTTGTAACCTCCTAAAAATCGTGAATAAATATCATAATGTATAATAAAATTTACGTAATTTTTAATAATTCAGTCCAGAATTGTGGGAAATACAAGCGTACGCGCCCGTATTAAATGTACTCTAAATGAAACGGGACGGCAGAAATTGCACTCAACTAGTGGGAATACGTGAATTCTGTGCATCGTAAATCAAAGTTTCATACAATGCTGAAAAAGTGACAGCTGTCAAATATCCGACGAATGTCGGCCATTGTAGTTTTAACTCACTTCACGTTTATCAGCTGCCAGATACAAATTGCCCCGAAACTATTATACTGGAAACTTTGTCGCATCATAGTTCCTGAAATCTCATATCCAGCGAGACAGAATGCTTGAACCAGGTACACAATATCCTTAACATTATGAGGGATGACCTTGCCCCTTTGAATACCAAAAATATAAAGGATCAACAAACCAAGATATTGAAAAAAATGGATGATTTGAGGCACCTTTTTAGCGTCACTGTTGCAGAATCAGCTGAAAACGCAGCACTAGTTAGAGTCTTTTCTCAACAAATAGACTCGAATAAAGACACGGTGGCTAAGGCGTTGAACGTTATTCAGTCAGAAAAACTGAGCCATAGTATTTCATACGCTGGAGCCTGTGCTAAAAACTACCCACCCCCGATATCACGCTCCGGTGCCCCAGCACTTCCCTCTAAACCAGCCATCCTAATATTTCCTACCAATGACAGCGTAAAAGATTCTGCAACGACAAAGGCAATGATCGAGTCAGCGGTTAAGCCCAGAGATATCGGGGTCAAAGTAACCGGAGTCAAGCTGATCAAAAACCGAGGCGTCATTATAAACACTGCCACCGCTTCTGACTCAGAAAACATGCAGCATAATGCTTAAAGGAAAACTGTCTCGAAAGCCAATAATAAGGTTCAATACAATAACAGTTCCTGTTCAGCGAACCATGAAAAATCTTGGGGTAATATCGGATGACAGATTACCTTTCTTAGACCACGTTAAAACTGCTATAGCCAGCTCTAAGATAAGCTTTGAAAAGGCAGCACGCATGGCTAGGGTAAGTTGGGGCTTAACATTTCCTACGGCGCGACTCTACTACAAATCAATATTCCTTGGTATTGCGTGTCATGCTGCAAGTTGCTGGGCATATAGATGTTCCCAACGACAGGAAATATGCCAAATACTTCTTCGGGGGCAAAGTTTCCACTTCTTGCTATGTCCAAAGCCTATCGAACCTGCTCGACTGAATGTCTTCCTGTTATGTTAGGACTTATTCCTCTAGATTTAGAAGTCCAAAGAAGAGCTGCAATTCATCTTTTATTGCTCGGGAAACCAGCTCAAATTGGCAGCACAATTCTTCAGCCATTGGATTCTCAACAGTTTCTCAAAGCTAAAGTGAAAAAACTCTGCTCATTAACTGTTCTAATGACTTGGCAAAAACGGTGGTTAATATCTCCTCGAGGTAGAACTACCCATCTATTCTTCTCAGATATTCTCTTTCGTCAGAATGCAACATGGTTTTCTCCAGATCACTGGACTTCCCAATTTATCACTGGTCATGGTGCGTTTAATGCCAAATTATATAAGTTAATTAAACCAAACCCAAATTGTCCTTGTGGTGATAAAAATCAAGATTCTGAACATATTCTTTGGGATTGCCCAATTATGTCCATTGAAAGAGATATTCTGTATTTGTCCTGCAGAAATAGTCGCGATGGTCCTATAGGACATCCGGATCTGGTTTCTTCCCCAGAGAACTTTTATCAGTCAAAAAAATTTGCGGCCTCCTTTGGAGAAAAAGTTTACCTTCCCTGCCCCTCACCATTTAATCCTTAATTGTTGCCTCACCATAGAAAGTTCTGTGGATTTAAATTAGTTGACGACTTTAATATAATTATTGTGTACTCGTCATATTCCTTCAAATGTTACATTATTATTATTTCTTATTGTTACTTGTATTATAAATATTTATTGTAGACTTAACGTATCATTGAGGAGACATGATCTCCGGTATGATGCAAACAAGTTCATCGCATTAAAAAAAAAAAAAGTTCCTGAAATCTTTCCAGCCATGTGCAATTTTTGATGTCCGTTTACAGCCCCCATTAGTTTTTGAATCGTTTCGGCAGTGTCTACCTTAAAATTCAGAATTTTAAAAACTATGCATATTTTTATAAATACATTAACCAATTTCTTCATACGGTTCACCGAGTATCTGTGATATTGAGTGAATAGTGAAAGATTTAATTGAATCCCTATAAGTCATAAATTTTAGATATTTATTTACATTAATGTGGTATACCATTTAATAATTTACCACTTCAAAGGAGCAGAGAGGAGGTTAAAACCTTTAGTAAGACAGCTGATTCAGAGATCTCCAGCATTCGAGAGTAATCACAATTACTTTTAATGTGTTAGCTGTCAATTCTTGGTGGAAAGACATTTTAAAAAATAAAACACAATTCGTTTGTACTACTTCCACATGTTATTAACTGATAAGTTGATAATGCTTGTCATAAGCGAAACCGGTCCTGATCATTTGTTTAACATGGTGGAAGTAGTAAAAACGAATTGTGATTTATTTAAAATAAAAGTAATCACAATTGCTAATAAACATGCATTACATTGAAAATGGTATCTCAATTAAAAAAGTAATGAAAAGTCTATAGAAGTCTTAAAGAAATCATTTTATTATTAATATGTACAAGAGAAACAATACATACACCAGACATAATTTAATTATTATTTCACTATGGATTGTCACTATAGGTAAAATTTATATTGACAAAGTATGCAGTGAAAACTTAAGGAAAGAATGATGTCCACAATTTTTCAGTAATTTATAACGATGAAGATAAGGTGCTTATAAAATGAATTATAACCTATAAACTATATTGATTTTTAAATGTACGTATGAATTGTGATCGATGATGGCTATAACATATCTACATATTTCAGGCCATTGGTGTAATGGCTAGAACAGGTAACCCCCATTTATTGCACCCCAGGAAAGTTATTTTTAATTATTTTAAGTTTAAGCCTCTTCCTTTCCACATTTAATATATGGAGTTATAAAAAGATAATGACGATGTTATCGGTCGAGTGCTGCGAGGCAAAATTGTACAAGAATTTTTAACAGAAGTTAACGAACATTTTTACATAAGCAAATCAAAGAACACTAGATTCTTTTTTGCAATGGACAAAAACAACATAACATCTACATCATTTGTAACGTATATTTTATTATAACGGTACCCGTCATAGATGACAGTATTGAAATACTGAATGTCTAAAGTAGCTAGTATGTCAGAACTATGTGTGCATTGTATAACATTTTATTATACATAGCGTACGCTTAGGTCATGAGAAAATTTCATACCTACATGTGATAATAATAAAATTTCTACGGAGCAGTCTGGGCTATTATAGGTATCTAAAATGTTATTTTGACAATATTCCGGCACCATCTTCTATAAAAGTTAAGTGAATAATTGATTTTTTACTTCATTATTTTGTCATAGGCAGCAAGGGAGATATTATTTTATATTTTGTATATCTTCAACGAGACATTCCCAGAATGCTATACATTGCAAATTTCCATTTGTAAAGATTTTAATGACTACTATGGAGTGATGTGTTCTCTACAATTTATAAAGATCAGACATTTTGACAAAGTGGTGTAGTAATTTGAAAAAAAGATGCAAATTAGTAAAAAAAATATGAATTAATCTTTGTCTATGTAGTACTTACTACTAAAGTGTACAAGAGTGATAAAAAATAATACTTCAGGGTCATTGACATAATATATTATGTATATATATAGCGTGCCATCCATACATGCGGTAGATGTGTCGCATGCCTTACAATTCAGAAATGAAAAGGTTTTTTTATTCTCATCTTTGTAGAGCTATTAAATTATAATTTTACGTAATTATCAAACTAAACTGCTTCAAAGTTGCACATTTATACAAAAATTTAGAAAGTGTGCGCGTCCTGATTGGCACTTATCTGCGTTCTATGCAGCCATGACCGCTCGATAAACGTACGTCCTCTGATGAAATTTTGTATGCATGCGCTAAGAAGTTTGCTTTACCGGCGCATGCGCAGTAATGAAAAATCCGATTTACGCTATGGATCGCGCATTACAGTTAGAATGCAGATGCATGCGCTTGGATTTTAGCATCTCACCGTTAGTATTGTGATTCGGATTGTCAGATAAATCGTGTTTAATTTGTCGCTACCCTCAACATGGATTAACAGTAAAGAAAAGGAAAGGGGATTTAATAATACATTAGCGGAATATTAGAGACAGTAGAGCAAGCATGCCCAACCTTTTTTGCCTCCGTATCTACTTTTCAGTTTTAAAATTTTCTCGGGATCGACTTCTAATATGATTCTTATGGGAAATTTTTTTAAGGTCTTTTCCTTCTTTAAACTGAAAATCTTTATTTTAAATGCAACATATTATTAGATAAGTATGTGCTTACAAAATAATTCTAATTTAGTATTTTCGTATATTTTTAACATAGTATTTATTATATATATAATATATATTTCATTTATATAAAATAATAATTTTTCTTTAAAATTCACGGAATTCGAGATTGACCAAATTTTGCTTTGGGATCGATTGGTCGGTCGCGATCGACTGGTTGGGCATCCTTGCTGTAGAGTATTTGAAATTACGGTGTACAACTCATGAGAAGAATAACATTGAATTTAAAAAACATGATAAATTTTGCATATTTTCCTTCTTCACAGCATGCCTTGCATCATAAGTCACCGCACGCCACTGATATACATATCTTAAATCTGACCATTTTATGAGGTAAATTTTCTAATTTGTATATTTCGATACAGTATAGTTTCATACTATAAAAGGAAAACTGTATAATTAAAGTGAGAAAATAATTATCATTAAAATAAAATACTCATTTACCGAAAAAACTTTCTTTACAATAAACTACTTGATAGAAAATGATTCAATTTAAAACTCATCGCGGACTAAACAAAAGTTTTGAAATTTCTTATCACTTCAGAATCTCATTCCTTAAAAAATATCTTTATTCAACATCTTCACAAACAAAAAGATATTTTTAGCAGTATAATGAATGGTAATAAAAAACGAAGCAAAAGCTATGTTCAAACTGAACTGTAACTCAGCTGTATAAAAGATATTCTAGGAAAATATTATTTCTACCCTACTTACATTTTCCATTTGGAACTATTGATTATGGACAAGTTTTTCGTAATTTGTAAAATAGGTCATCAATGCAGGAAAACTATATTATACAATACAATAATATAAAGAGTTAAGGTTGCACTGAATGTGTATGTTTAAATACATATTAGAGTTAATCTAGTCATCAATGTGGCACATGTGTTGAATTTGTTTCCACCAACCGATTCAACATTATCAAATATACATATAACGAAAAATTAAACTTAAAATCAGCATGAAAAATACATTTTGAGTAAATAAGCTGTGTATATATATCAATATTATATTGGGAAATCGTTACAGGTGTCATCTTCGAGAGTCTGAAACGTCAGGTAATTACCACCAACCGCAACATGACGTCTTCTCAATGTAATATCCATATAAATAATAGCCGTGAAAGCCTAAGAACCTACAAACTAAATAATTATTGTACACCAGTGGCGACTCGTCGACAAGGGTTTCGAGGCTGCAGTCTCTTCTGTATAAAATGATTGAGGCTATTTTATTATCGACGTCCTTAATTTTTTAACTTGATAAAATTTCTATGCGGGTCTTATACAGACAGAGATAACATACACTTTCATTGTTGTATTTTTGTAACACATACTGATTGTTACTTTACTACTACAAATACTTACAGGCCGCCACTGTCGCACACACACATCATAAGCAAAAGAGCTAACTTATTATGAACTATTTTAATTACGAAAACACATTCGGTAAAAACCCCAACAACACAAATTCTGAAGAGCAGTCAGAAATCGTTCGCCTTCATTGCATAATATATGTGCATTGATATCGAAGATTCAACATATGTCGAGCCAGACCTCATCTGCTGCTGAGCAGAGGCAGAGTATAGCAGAATTCAGTGCTATTGGAGGATCAACTTTATTTACTGAATATTTGGAAAATAAAAACACTCATTCAGTAGCAGTTGATATTCAAATATCAATTAGCCACAATTGCATGTGTCCAAAAATTTCAATTAGAATCATCATCAAAGTTGGTTTAGTACTCAAAAATAAAAAAAAAATTGTTAACCTTTATATACATATAAAATCTGCTTTATTGACTCTATTTTATATGCAGGATTAACCTTTTTATCTCATATATACAGAAAAAGCATAGTTTCAGGTCATGCACATTTACATGGATACTCTTTTGGGTGTTCTGTCTCGTCAGTCTTAGAATATGTTGAAAACATATATCAAAAAATACAAGTTGTCTCTTGATTTCCACTGTTTCACACACCAGATAGCGGCACTTTTCTGCCTGGCCACGCTTCTTTGGCATACTTTTTCTTCTTGGGTTCGTTCGAGGCACTTTGACCGGGTTCGTTGGCATCAGAGGTTCGCTGCCCTGACCCCGACAGGTTTCCGGGATGAGCCGGCACATTCGTATCAAACGTGTCCATCTCTTCGTAGAGATCTACGTCAGGTGCAGGATTTGGCAAACTGAGACCCAATCTGAAAAAAGAAATGATATTTGATAAAGTCTATTACAATAAGGCCTTCTTGATAGTAATTATGTTTAATAATCTTAATGGTCTTTAAGATTCATTTCTTATTCGTAAATTAAAAATGGAATTCTCCTTATGAATATTTTTTTGATGAATTGTTGTGGAGTAGAGAATTTCTGCTGATAGTTTTATTTTTCACTAAGTATTCTATTTCTACTAATCAGCTAGCATGATTGATCTTGATGAATGATGGAAGAAAATAATCAGTTATAAACCAACCGAGATCCGAAGAGTGACATACTGCCAGACAGCATAAGTCCACCGGCCCCTGGGGACTGCGGAGGTAGCATCTGGGGAGCGGGAATGTCCTGGTACAACAGCGCTGAAGGGTGGAGATGCTTTGACAGCTCACGGAACCGTATAGATTGGTTGACTGAAAAACAAATTTACAATGTTAGAAAATTTTGCACAAGACGGTGATTGAAAGTTATTGAACTTGTGTCTGAATAAATAACTGTATTATTTTATCGTTCTTTCTTCGATTGTGCATAAATAATGAAAATAAAGACACAATCATTGAAGTGAACCAAATTTGTTTTTCATACGTGTCACATACATATAAAATTTGAGCCATTCAAATTTGATATTGAAATTCCATTAAGCTCCCTTAGCTGATATCTTAAATTAAATCATATGCACATTTCTGTACTTGCGGCTATGATCACTTTCTTTAGACCTAAGGTTTTGGATAGATTTTTATTATACAGTTGGTTCTAAATACGTTTTATTCCCAATTGGTATGCCATGTATACTATGGTCAATTTGCATTTCTAGACACTGATAAGTTTATCGTGTCATCTTCCATAATTACGTGAAAGAAGCTATATGGATTATGGCCCATTGGTTCAGTTATGATCAAATATACCATAAGCTCACAGCATGGGATAAATAAAAAATTTCAGCATCACGGCTTGAATGACTGAAATATAATCATGTGTAGTCATACGGATAATAGAGTAGTGAGTCAATTTTGTGTCTGGCTGGTGTAAACAATCAAGTAATTGTTATGGATATATTCATATATTATTACAGAGTGTTTTACTTACGCTCGTCTCCTGTACTCAACTTCATCCTCTTGGATCCTAAGTGACCATGCGTAGGTACAATAGTAGTCTTTACAAGATTCCTAAATCTGCCGACAGATGGGTCTACGTCTTCAGGGTTAATAATATCAACATCTTCATTGAAGGAAACCTCATACCGTCTCTTGTTAGGAGGAGCTGCCGGATTACCCAGGCCTGATGATGCAGAAGATCTAATGTTTGAATTACCCTGGAAGTGAATGGAAGTAAGTTGTCTGAGGGTTAATTATGTACTTTATTTGACATATGCCTTTATTTTGACAACATTAAATATATTTTATAACATGCAATATCAGCTCCCATTGTCGAGTAGATGAGCTCATAATGCAATATTTCAAATGAAGTTACTAAAGAAGAACTAGCGATAATGGTGTTTCTCTTTCCAAAGAGGATAGAGTTGTTGGGATTGGGTACAAATTTACAAATCAATATGTTCATTCAGTAATTCGAGTCCTTGATTGCATTAAATAGTATTATTGCGCAGGCTTTTAGACATTACCAGTTGTCGTTGATCAATAATTACAATTGACAATTAGCCCACTATATAAAACAACCTATAATAAAAAAAGAATATTTATATAGAATAAATATATGAAATTTAATTTACCTTCATAGAATCTGAAGTATCATCAGCTTGTATTCCCAACATTGATATACGTCTGTTGTGAGCTGTATTGAATTCAGTTAAATTCTGGAAAGGAAAAGAAGACATTTTTAAGTAGAGTAAAAAAGTAGAGTTGAACTAGTTATCAAATAATGTCCTTAACTGCCACATTGGATGTATCGGGGGTGGAAAGTCAAAGAATACATAATCTTTTTATTATGATAGATGTCTCTGTTACCGATTTATTTACTACTTCTTCAGGAAGCGAGGCGAGAGAAGGAAATGCATGTATTAAACCAGTACTCCGCAACCTTTCCTCACCCATGGCACACCTAAGCGCTCATTTATATTTCGCGGCAAACCACAAACCAAAATATGAGAATTTCATAAACAAAACTTACAATTTATCAATTTGTTTTTATTTGACGAATTTGAAATGGTAGCTTATATATTTCTTATAGCTCTTTATTTGATAATTTGTATCATTTAAATATATTCTTTCATTGTTTTGTAATAATTCTAGTGGGAAATTTTTCACTATCAATGCTTTCCGATATAGCGATGTGTAATTTCTACCTAAGGATTTTTTGTTTTACAGACCGGACAAACCCCATTTTACTCCCCATTATTGCTATTGCGCTATCCATGTTAACACTAAAATCATAAATTTTACATTAAATATCAAAATAATACAATATTTCTTTCAACGAGAACATTTTAAACGGAAATCTTAGCTAACGAATGGCTTAAATTTTTTTCCAAAATAAAAATACTCGATTTTCACTCATTTTGTGCGCGCTGCGCCATGGCACACCTAGGAACTTCTCGCGGTAACTATTGTGTAAAACAAAGCATAGAACGATATTTCAAGATAGTAAAGGCATTACGTCTAATTCTGTCTGCGTTTCCGGCAATCCAAGAAGGACACCATCAGCATCGGCGGCCGGTATATCCTCCATAATACTTCTCGCATTACCAGATGGGCGCTCTCTGAAATCATGGAAATAAAGAATTAACACAGGTTGTCATAAGGATGGGACATATGTAGCTACTTTTCAAAAGCAACCATATCCATGTTTAGGTATTTTCGCTTTTTTTCCCAATTGTTATCGACCAATTGCTTTTAATATTTATGTATTTAAAATATGGCCCAAATGCTATTAAATGTCGAGTAAATCAGTATTCAATTCCCACCCATCCGATCCTCACGGGGCGTAGAAATCTTACGGAGGAAATAATTTTAATTTTTTTGCCATTTAAACAATTCGTATATCAAAAATAAATCAACTACATAGGTACCTGATAATATAATTTCTTGTGGAAGCTCCGAAATGAAAATTTGAATCTATTGGTAATTGAGTTGGTTTATTTGATTCTAGTCTCATTTGTCCTATGTATGTACCATGAGCTGAAAATAAAAAGTTTTGCATTAGAGATATA
Organism: Himalopsyche phryganea; assembly: GCA_022494535.1. Taxonomy (NCBI): domain Eukaryota; kingdom Metazoa; phylum Arthropoda; class Insecta; order Trichoptera; family Rhyacophilidae; genus Himalopsyche; species Himalopsyche phryganea. Next base: position 1,946,509 of record JAGVSL010000076.1, on the reverse strand, counting down.
CTGATATAACCAGCTGTCGTGGAGTAGCGCTGTTTTGGCCGGAGTCGAAGTTGTAAAAAATGACTGCTTTTTCTATAAAGTGCATTTTTTCATGTATTAATGTACTTGTTTCATTTTTATATATGCCTATAACACCTTGTTGTGCAATATACATATATTTGTGATGATTATATGTAAAATATGAAAAATTCAGCTATTTGTTGGATTGGTTGGTTGGTGTTTAATTTGACGACCTTAATCCTAATCTGAGTCAGAGTCGCAGTTGGTCAATTGGAGTAGGAGTCGCGTTTTTTTTGGACGACTTCACACTCCTGAATATAGCTCCACCCCAATACTGGTTTGTTATATGTTTTGAATTCAGAAATTGCTAGTAGATACTTATTCTCTTCTTTGACATAGTTAAAAATACTTTTAATGCTTCCTACTTTGCTTTCCTCAAATTATACTTATACTGGCAATAAGATAGGTTTTTCAAAAGGTTAACACTTTGATTGCCAAGTAATTTTGTGCAAAATGCATGGAATATAATTGTTAGTTTTTAATAGAGAAGAACCACGCCTGTCATCCTGAATAGAAAATTACACGGCTCGCATACCCACTTGGGCTAAATAACTCAAAGATAGGTGTTTTTAAAAGGTCATCGACGACTTTATAGCGATCAAAATGTTATAGTTATTGATAAGCCAATAGTCATGGTAAAATCTTTTCTTCTTCAATATTCGATTTGAAGTCAACGGATTGAGGGAGTCAACACGATGAAAAAGTTTTTGCAACTACGAGACATTTAATAGATGGTTTGACAGTAATTAGATTATTATTGCATATGCAGTAAGTTATTTCATTATGGAGATAATATAGGATATTGTGAAGACAGAATACTTACGTATCTACAGAAAACTTTCAACTAAAAATCTAAGGTAAATTATTATATCTCCGCAGATAAGTGTTTTACCAATACTAATATCATAATCTACTAACAAGATAGTTGCCTTGGAAGTTTCATGATAAACTTACTGCTTCCCAAGTCGACTAGAAAGGCCCTGTCCAAATGTTTGTGGTATACAAACGCGGCATGTACCCGCGAACAACTTGCATGATCGATACAGAAATCGTTCATTTGTGGATTCCTGCCAAATAGGTAGCATTTCTTTTCGTCCAACATCAATTTCTGTATTAATTTATCTCCTTTTAATACATCTAAGTGGAGACCGGTCGGTGGTTTTCCGGCCCTGAAAGAAACGTGCGGTGCATTACTGTCTAGCATTTAAAACGTCGTAAATTAACAATGATGGATCAATTAAATGTCTTTTGATGAATTACCAGCTTGGGACATCGTAGTGATTGGCCATGACTATTTATTTATATTACGAAAGTCATAATAATTTTAACCTCCATTTAATTCAGTTGCTTATAAAATGTAGCCATACGTTGAAACTCAAAATGAAGCCGCAGTCATGTCAAAAGTCATAATTTTTGTAACAAATTTATTTATTTAGATTTTATCAATAAAATAATAAAACGTCTGACTGAAAAGCTTTATTTGCTTTGATTGAATTCAATTAAATTAACACTATTTTAAAAATCACACAAAAAAATATTTTAATGAAAGCTGTCCGCCAACACAAGCACATTGTAAAAATATAATTATCGAGTTTGTTGATAAAGCGCCGAGAATAAAAGTATAATAAAAATAAATTTACTATTTGCGCCGAATGTGTTCGTTTATCATTAACTATTACGGTAAAACAGGTATTTAAGTTACAAAATAACTTGGTAGTATGCTTTCTTTGCCACCAAGCTGTAAAATTAACGACTCAAAATTTTGTTGTTAAGGCACTTAGCAGAGATATAGTTTTTACTTTTTGCTGCTATTCATTTAAGTTGTATAATTTTATTTCATTGCCATAGACATAGACATTACGTAATTTATTGATAGTAGAGGAAATGATTTTATATTATTCAATTTCTTTAGCTCTTCAAAAGTACAAATAAATTAAGAATTACACATTGCCATCAATATTTATTGTTGTAGACAATATTTTTTTTGTAATACTTTTAGTATATGGAAACCCTTGCTGTCACGAAACAAAACAAAATAAAATTATCAAATTTATCCGTTCGCGACGTTCCGTCGAACTTATCTCATCCGTCAGTTGAAGTTTAATAAAATTGCGCTATTGAGTAATTCTGAATGTTATTATTTCACCAAAACAGTTATTGCTATCTGCCAAGGAAGCTGGACAATCCACCCAACGCACTATTATCTTAAATACATTTCACATTAAAAGTCAAAATGAAATGTTATTATGGAAAGTATCGATGTATTTCATTTTTGCTGCTTCAGTGTTAAGTACGATATCCACTTGTCTATCTTTGTTTTTTCTAATTGAACATGGCGAACTCTTCAACCTGTGTACACCTTGACAGACTTCTGGGTGTCGCTGTAAAGGACCTTTGGCAAGGCCAAGATGTAAGCGCATATTTACCTAATTAAATATAAGATATAATGATAACAAATGTTTGCTTAGTATATGCTTTTTTCGTTGACATTTTATTTCGAAGATTAGGACCTGTTTCGTTTAACTGGTAAGTATAAAACAATAATGATCTTAAGAAAGCAACATGAACTAATAATCATCAATTTAAGACATTGACTGAGGGTGCTTGATGGAATTTCACTAACGACCCGGGTTTCGCCTTTCGGCATCTTCAGGCATTCGAGCGCACGAATGTACTCGAATTGACAGACAGTAAACAGTGTCTAACGTTTATATAGAATATACAAATACGACAAATATTATTTACGAGATAAAATATTAATTTATGATCCCTCATGTTTTGATGCAACAATTTAACCCCATCATCCGCATTCAACGTTTGGTTCTCCAATAACAAGTGATTTACTGAATGTCGAAGTATCTTTTTTTAATCTAAAGGCAGCTAAATGTTCTGATACTCTTATATCTAATGTACGTGTGGTTGGGATGTTATGTTGACCTAAACATTATTCTTTCATTTGTACACAAAACTATAAGCATAAGTATGGGTCAGAATTCGGTTAACCAAAACTTAACTTAATTGTTTATTTTCAACACAAAACAGATTTCATGGCATATTAAAATACACACTCATTTTTAATAGTTTAGTTTTTTTTTACTTAAAAGTTCTTATACTGACCGTAGGTCAATAATACAAACATCCAATAATTATGCATGCTTTCTAATTCTGACCGCTACTAAATTAGCGTTTTAAGCACTTATATAAAAAAAAAAACAGTTAAATCATTTAAAAATATTAAACATTATATTATATTTTAAATTATATTTTGAAGAAAAAATAAACTTTGATCACAAACAAAAAAATTATTAAAATATGCAGTGGAAAAATATGTAATTCCTTAACTTATTTGGCAACAAAATTGATAAATTTGTCATATTCCTGTACCTCCGTGCACTGTCACTAACCTACCAAAAAGGAATGAATAACTGGAAACGAAATATTTTGACTCTTTGTAGCTTAGATTGTAGCGGAAATTTAGAAAGAAAGTTCTAGAAATTTCTAGAACAAATCTCGCTGTTCTAACGAATTACTTAAAATAGGTCAATATAGCCGCCTAGGTCAATATTATAGCCGTTTACCTTAGTGGGTATATTAAAAATAAAACAGATTTTTTTAATTCGTGTAGGTAGTCTTGCCACTTGCCAATGTATATCTGCACTATACTGACCTATATGATGCAATACGCAATTAAAAAAAAGCACATTTTTACTTCGCAAGTTTCGACAAATTCATGTTGTATGGGGATCGCTAACAAAATATACTTTATATTGTCATGCTTTGCATCATTATGTTTTTTATGATTCTGTCTACTATCAGTAGGTTATTTCGCGATATTCATGAAGTTTCATAGTGATGACCGAACACTGGGAAACGAAAGGCCGACCATTGGATTTTGGGGGTCGACCACTGGAACAATTGGCATTTTTTTTGTAAACTTCTATTATTTTATGCTTGGTATTAACTATTTTATTTTAAATTTAAATTTGGATTATTGAGATTTTGTACACTTCCATGTAATTTGTCACTAACGACCCGGGTTTCGCCTTTCGGCATCTTCAGGCATTCGTGTGCTCGAATGCCTGAAGATGCCGAAAGGCGAAACCCGGGTCGTTAGTGACAAATTACATGGAAGTGTACAAAATCTCAATAATCCAAATTTGATATTGAAATTTCATCAAGCACCCTCAGTCGATGTCTTAAATTATATTTTATTTTAAGTTGGTTACATTGCTTAATCCCTGTTTAATGGAATAACAGCGAAAAAATATGTATTTATCATTCATTGACTCAAAGATCCCTTTTGAAAGTACACCTGTCGCTTAACTGACTGAGCACTGGCGAAACGACCCTAGTCTGGACAAAGCCTAAAAATGATAGTTTTCACCGAAAACTGCACACAGGGATGTGTTAAGTTGTAGTAATAAGTATAAATTATTCTCATCGTTAATTCATACATTTAAAAACTAGTTCCTTTTTTTCACTATGAAGAAAATGTAATTTGGATTCATTTTGTTCGAGAACAACTCGTTTGTAATACATTCAGTTTTGGAATTATTATTTTTTATCATTTTTATTTTCATATCTAAAAGATAAAACAATACAGAAAATTTTTTATGATGATTAGTTACATGTCACAGAATAGTATAATTAGCACTGTTAAAACTCAATAGATTAGGGACATCTCATTATAATGTCTTGTTTTTCGTTTTATTTTGGTTGGTTTCAATAATGCAATCTTTGTAAATAAATAATGCTTTTCTTTTCAGCCCATTTCATGTGTGGACTGTGGACGCGAAGGCTTAAACTTGTGGATCTGCCTCGAAGAGAACTGCCTGCATATTGGATGCTCAGAGAATAGAAATGACCACAGCGCTACCCATTACAAGGTATCAACACTAGTTTGAATCCAGTTGTAAAATTTAAAATTAATTCTGCTAATCAAAAAATGTGTTGGTTGATTAATTGGTGTTGTATTTTGTAAATGATATTTTTCAGAACAATCCTTACCACTGCGTACGAATGAACCTGGTAACTGAGCGCATTTGGTGCTATGAATGCAAACAAGAAGTTTTCCTGCCTTCTGTTTTTAATTTACCGTGTGAAACCACCAACAGCAATCAGGTAAATTATTTTTGAACATCTCAAATTTCAATTGATCTTTAAAATTTTAAACCAGTATTTAATTAAAAACTTGTTTGTATGTGCTATACGTAAAAAGAAAAGGGACAGGTATAAAGATATATTTTGTGTACGCAACTGAGATTGAAAGATTTTCCTTAGATTAATATTATCTGTATCAATTTAGTGCAAAATTGTTATCATGGAATTGTGTAGAAACTTTTCATCTACTAATGCAGTGCTTCGCAACCAGTGTGCCGCGGCGCAGAGCGTCCAAAATGAGAAAAAATCGAGTATTTTTATATGTATCAGAAAAACATTAAAGCCACTCGGTTGCTAAAATCTCCGTTTAAATTATTATTATTGAAACAAATATTACATTATTTTCATATTTAATTTGCAATGATAGTGTTCCAATGATGGGAAAAAATTGGCGGTTGTCTCGTGTGTAAAACGAAAAAAAGAACCAAATGCAAATAAATTTTTATGGTTTGTGATTCGCTGACAAAATATTATATTTCCGTTCTGAAAGATCTAAGAATAATCATGAAGCCTCAATGTCGAGGGAGAAAGAAAAAATTATTGTTTGGTGAACAATCACAAGATGCTGAATTATCATTCGAAGCAGAATTGGAGAGAGAAATGTTTTCTTCACTGGACAGTGATTCATAAAATAACTCATTTCAACAGCTTTATAATCTTGCTGAGAAATATGGTTTTCTTACTCTATCAAATCTTTTGAGTGAAAATTACGAGTGTTAGTTAAATTAAGATCATAATGATGATGATCGGGAAGAATTCAAAATTATGTTGCTGTTTAGCATAATGAAACAGATGTGTGAAGTTGAAATTAATAAAATAACTATTTAATATAGACAGTGAGCAATTTGCGATTAAAATTAAATTAATTTACAATTTTTAATTGATTTTTATGCACAATATATACCTATTTAAGCATTGTACATAAATATTTTTGTGCTTTTATAATAATATTAAATTTGTCAAGATTGTAAAAATACAGAATATATTTTTCAAGAAATTATATTTATACATAAAAAATTTCTGTCTGCAGCGCAATCTTTTTATGTCGTAATTGCTAACATAAATGTTGGAAGAAATGTTGGAAAAAAACCACAAGGACCACTCCGGTGGCACAACACCTACGCCACTGCGCGAGACTATTATTGAAAACAGAAAGACTATTTTGGATTTGCCCAAACAAAAAAATGGGACATACTTTTATCCACTCAACTTACGTTAAATAATGTTTAGTAGTGAAGCTAAATTAATTTTTTTAGTTATACTTTTACAAATGCTTTTTTTCTAATTTGTATATGTCCCATCACTTTGAAAGGGTTAAATAGTTTAATTAGGTTTTATTAAAAAATATTAAATTAGCCACTATTTCAAATTCATCAAATAAAAATTAATTAATAAATTGCTTATTTTGTTTTTGAAGTTTAAATTAGCTTGCAGTGTGCCTCGAATATTTATCCATTACTTGTGTGTGTCGATGCCGAAAGAAACCCGGTTGACAAAATACATGGAAGTGTACAAAATCTCAATAATCCAAATGTATGATAAACAGTGTGTCTTAAATCATATCTTAAATTATAATTAATAATTGCTTATTTTGTTTTTGAAGTTTACATATTTTCTCACTGCTATTTTAGACCAGGGCGATGTGAGAAAAGGTTGCGATAGTACTAATGTATGATAAACAGTGTTCAATCATATAGTATTCTGATATCTCATTTTCATTGTATCAAAAGAATCTTCTCACTGCTATTTCAGACCAGCGCGATGTCATCGTCGATAGGCAACAATTCAAAATGTTCTGGTGATCGTATTCAGTCTCACACGCTCTCGAGAATCGATCGGGGATGTCGCCTGAGTGCTTCACAGTTGGGCGATTCCCAAGACTCGAGCTGCCACACTGACGATGACGGAGTCGATGGGACCTTTGATGGAAAACCCAGAGGTGTGTTTTTTTATTATAAGGATCGCATATATCTTTTTTCCCGTGGAAATTTAATTTATTTTGTCAGTTGTGTCATCTATGACTCCATGAATGTACGAAAAAACTATTCGGTAGGTCTTGTTGGACTTCAAAACATTGGCAACACCTGTTACATGAACTCGGCTATACAGGCTCTCAGCAATACTCCTCCGTTGACGCAGTACTTCTTAGATTGCGCAGCATCGGTGCAATTCCTTACAGAAACCAAAAAACCGGGACTCAGCAGGTTGGATAATGTAATTTTACTATTAAAAGAAAACGACATGAGTGACCGTGTACCAAAAATTATTTTTTAGTTTTTAAATCACGATGGAAAGATGCTATCTCTCTAAAAACCACAATACAATTGGCTGTTCGGATCCCTGTATTCATAATTTGAGTATTCTAATTAAGTAACACTGAAATACTAGTAAATATCACTTCTAATTTGGTTCCATAATGATGATATTGTAGTAAAATAAGACAGTAAATCCTCTTTTTTCAGACCATACCAAAAATTAGTGAAAGAAATTTGGAATAAAAGGACAAGGGGATATGTAGTACCTAATGGCATTTTATATGGAGTTAGAAATGTAAGTATATTTCATGATTTGAATTCGACTATCAAGATTGAAAATTATGTAATTTTAATATTCATTTGTTTTTTTATGTAAGGTAAACCCAATGTTCCGAGGGTACCAGCAACATGATACCCAAGAGTTCTTACGGTGTTTCATGGATCAACTTCACGAAGAACTGAAAGAGCCAATCAGAGAAGACAGGCAGGTGTCGAGTGGTCAGTCGGATTCAGGCTATATAACCAGACATCAACAATCGTCTAATCAAGGCACAGCACATATGAACGGAACAAGTCATCAAAAAAGTAAGACTCCACATCTATGGATATAATGTATGACATCAAATGCAAATTCACTCTGAAGCGAGAGACGCAGAGGTGAATGTGGCTCTGATGTTACTATTCTATAAATGTGAATTCTCCTCGACTCTTCAAATCAGTAAGTTTTCTTTAATTGATGAATAATAGTATTAATTATGTTTCTTTTGTTTTAAATAAAGGTGGACACATATCAGACAACTGTGAAAATAGCAACAGAAGGCTGTACCGATCTCAAAGATCGCCTGCAAGATCTTCTGATAATATTCCTTCAGCTGCAAGCAAAGGATACTTTAGGCAAGTTATTGCTCCATTCTAAAAAAAACTTACTATTTCAATCGGTTATGTATTGAATAATCATAATCTATCTTTATCCGATATATCCGTTGGAGTGAATAGACGCGTTTCTCGTTTACTTGCCGATCGTTTATTTTCGAACATACTAATAAATTCATTATTTTATAAGTTGGTTTTAATGTGAATATCAAGCAATTAGGTTTAATTTAAAATACATTAACAAACTGCAAGTGTCAGTGCAAAGTGATTAGTGACAAATTTGCTACCGCAATCCACTCGCCGGCCGTGGGTCGTCAACTGGACTGTCGAACGGGCCGCACACTGAACATTATACAAAATGACGGGCAGAGCACCAACGGTGCTCCCTGCTCAAAAACGGATAACGACTAGATCTACACTGGAGGAGCACCACTCGGCTTGCACTGACGATTCACTTGAAGTAACATTGCTAGACGCAACAGCAGGGGAACTCGAAACACCGATAAAAGAAATTTCATCCTCGTCATTTGTCAACGAGATCGAACGAATGACAAATGAAATACATTGCGCACTCAAGTGCCAAACAAAAAAGAGATGGCTGACTTAATTACTACCAGTTTATTTCAAATACGTCACGAAACTACAAAGATGGCTATTCAACTAGCCAAGCTCGAAGGGATTATTGAAGAAAAAGATAAAGCCCAAAAGTATAATAAAAAACATCCTGGAATAACTGAAACTGCCGTCACTTCTGCTCCACCCAAGTACATGACACCCTTGCCTTGGAGTACTGTAGTTGGTCGCCGGAGAAATAAATTAGACACACCACAGCAGACTTTTCCCACTCTACCCATGACTACCCCTCGCCCGGAGTTCTTTTCTTTCCGACAGGTGATGAAAAATCTCGGATACCACTAAAAACAGTAAAATCTGTTATATCTCCAGCTACACTGGGGTGCAGATTACCGGAGTACGGGCCATCCGTAATGGTGGTATCATAGTCCATCCTAAAACAGATGCGGAGGCAAAATTACCCTCAACGCCCCCAGGTCTATCAAACGTGTCGGCCTTCGTGCTGAAATCGCGGGAAAAAAACTGCCCCGTGTAATAATTTTTAATCTGCCAAGTAATATGGAAGAAAACCATACAGGAGGCCATACATAACTCTACAAAAGACAGAACAGGTCTTGGAGACTTTGATGGCAAACAAATGATAAAACTTAGTCACAAAGGCAGGCCCACGAGAATCGGGTAAATGTCATTTCGTTGTATATGTGCCCCTGCTATCCGAGAGGCATTAATCCATGACGACCGTCTCTTCCTGGGATGGGAGTCATATTTCCTCCAAGACTTTCTGGGAGTCATTAAATGCAGCAGATGCCATTTATACGGCCATGGCGAAATATTGTTCCGCCAAAGATAAAGTTTGTGCTCACTGTACGGCTTCTTGGGACATGATAGGGCTGACTGTCCTAAAAGGCAGAACCCCCCAAATGTGTCGCATGCTATAAATACAAAAACCGAGCAACCACCCAACTCATAGTGCCGAATGCCCAGCACGCCAACACGCAGAGTTAATGGAGCAATCGAAGGTTGATTACTCGGCGAGCGCCGGTGATTAAATTCGCACAATTAAATGTGGGAAGGGGTCGAGCCACCACTCTGGAATTGGTGAATACTATGCGAGCTGGTGACCTGGATGTAGCATTGGTTCAGGAGCCGTACCGTTGGGACTCCAGAATGGGCTTTGACGGTGGTCGCGTTATCCATGCGAGTCCGACGTCGAAAGCATGCATATACGTAGCCAACCCTGAGATTGGAATCTTACACCTCTCACATTTATCATCCGAGTATATTGCCTGCGCTGAAATTACCATTCCTGGAGGTGGCACGGTGGTGGTGATTTCTGCGTACTTTAACTACGAAAGCTCAACAGAGCATGTGGTACGACTGTTGGACTCGTGATCGGTTCTCTTGAAGGCAGATATATCATCATTGAGCGGATGCCAATGCACAGTCCCCTTTATGGGCTCCTATAGACCATCCAACGAGCGTCGGTTCCGTCATTGAAGAGTTTGTAGTGCAGCGTAGCCTGGTGGTCATTAATGATCCTGTTAGCGCACCCACATTTATGAACTCAATGGGAAAATCCCATATTGACATTACTCTGGCCACAGAGAACACTTTATTTCAAATCAGTGGCTGGCGAGTTTACGAAGACGCTTCTATTAGTGACCACCGACTAATGACATTTGAATTGAAGCAAGGCCTCGCACTGGCTAACACAGACACTGTCTCAGCTGCACTTTTCAAGAGGTTTCGAACGCGACACGATAAATGGCAAGAATTTGATAATGCACTTACCAAAACTAGACCGGGCGGCTAGGAATCCGGTATTAGATCTGCAGTTGGCTGCTTCGCGACTGACGACGGATATAGTTAATGCTGCTGATCGCACTATAGGCCGTTGCAAGCCGAGATATCGAGGACAATCACCTTGGTGGACGCAGACCCTCTCTGACCTCAGGGTTGTTCTTAAAAAAGCTAGTAGGTCACTCCAAAATGCTCGCCGGACCGAAAGCCCACCTGCCACAATTGATCTCTTGACAGCTACGCATAGATCAGCACGATGCCGTTACCGAAATGCTATACTTCGGGCCAAAAGGGACCATTGGAGAAGCTTTGTCTCTTCGCTGGGAGGCTGGAATCCTTGGGGTCCCCCATATCGGGCAATGAAGCTCGATTGCAGGCCTTAATGAGATTGTTTGCGGTATCGAACGACCTCACGGAGATGGTTTTACCAGCACCCAATCAGAAACCGCAAAAGTGTTGCTGGACGCGCTCATTCTTCAAGATGATTCATCCTCAGATAATGAGCATCTAAAACAAGCCCGCGCTTAGCCACTCTTCCGCTTGATACCGCCCACTCAACACTGCCCTCTGAGGAGGAGATTGGTAAAATCATCCAGTCGTTAAAATCTGGCAAAGCTCCAGGTCCAGATTGTATCGATAACACTCTTGTTAGACGATCCTGGCCTCGCCACGCCAGAAATAACAAAACTTCTATGTCAATGCTTCACTAGTGGCATTTTTCCCGACTGCTGGAAAACAGGGATACTTATAGTCATTCCAAAATCTGGCAATCGGTTGCCGTCGGACCCAAAAGCCTATCGACCCTTAACACTTCTGCCAATTTTTTGGCAAAATTTTGAAAGACTCATGTGTTCCAGAATTGAGGCCCATCTGGCTGAGATAACACCACTATCTAAAAAATCAATTTGGGTTCAGACCAGGCAAGTCTACAGAAGATGCAATCCGCACTGTACTTGCCACTGCGAAATCTTCTCCGAACAAATATGTTCTGGGGATATTTTTGGATATTGCTGGAGCTTTTGACAGTGCTTCTTGGCCACTTATTCTGCTGAAACTTAGACTGAGATTAATCCCTGAAATATATATGCTTTAATCCAAAGCTACTTCAATGGCAGATCGGTTCTTTATGAAACTGGTCAAACTATATTAAAACGGAACACCACAATGGGCTGTCCACAAGGCTCCGTTCTTGGCCCTTTGTTATGGAATATTTTATTCGATGATCTTCTATCGATCTCTCTTCCACCTGACTGCAACATTTTTGCTTACGCAGATGATGCCTTACTCCTGGTAAGTGCGAACAGTCGCGCAGCACTAGAAAAAAACAGCAAAAGAGGCGCTTTCATCCATTTCAGCTTGGGGTATCACCAATAAGCTGTCATTTGCTCCCAGGAAAACTGAAGCTATCCTCCTTAAGGGTGGTGTTGCACTCAATAGACATAGGCCTCCCACTATCCGCATGGGAAGTACCACGATAAAAGTTTCTGAAAGGGTCACTTACCTTGGAATAATTCTGGATGACAGACTTTCATTTGCATACCATGCCAAAACATCGGTAAGCAAGGCTACCACTGCTTTCTACCGAATCTCCCGTTTAGCTGGTAGTAACTGGGGCCTGAGGGCTAGTGCTCTTAAAATCGCTTACGAATCCATTTACATGGGAATTGCCGGCTACGCTGCTAGTACATGGTACAAGCGATGCGACCTTCTGTTCATCCAGAAAATCCTTCTAAGCGGCCAACGTAGTGCGTTGATAGCCCTAACTAAAGCATACAGAACTACTTCAACAGATGCATTGCCAGTCCTGGCTGGTATACTTCCGCTAGATCTACATATTCAAATAAGAGGTGCAACAGTAATGCTACATAAGGGTTTTGAATCTGAGATGGGGGGGATTCCTTTACTGCCTCCTCCTCGACTAAATCCATACATTCCTAATGTTCATAAAATTGCATCTCGTAGTGTAGCAATGGATGCTGCAATGCGGATATGGCAGAATCGATGGGATAACTCTTCTAAGGGCAGGCATACTTATAAATTTTTTCCGAAATTAAAGTGGCGAATGGAGATAACCAAAGTTTTGACTCCTGATTTCTGGACCAGCCAATTCATAACTGGCCATGGTCACTTCGCTGCCAAGCTCTTCCAGCTTGGCCGGTTGGTAGATAGTCCACTATGTAAATGTGGCAATATGATCCAGGATGCTGATCACATCCTTTGGGAATGTCCAGACATGAACAACGAACGGGAAAAATTGCTCAAGACGATACGACTATCAGTCGGATCTGTCGGCCCCGTCGGTCATGCCGACTTGGTTGCATCTCTGACAAATTACAAGGCATTTAAAGAGTTTACGGCGTCTTATGGAAAGCGATTGGAACGCAATTCCTTAACACATTAAACCCCTTGTTTTACCTTTTCTTTTTTTTTAACACTTATTTTAAACATAACCTACTGCACACTAGAGTGCATGCAACCAAGTCTTGAGGAATTTCTCCTCGGACATTCCTGGCAAACATTTGAAACACGCATAACGTTGTTACGCTGCGGAATACACTCTGTAAGAGTGTGAAGCCGTAGTGGGTGGTGGTGGGTACAACGTTGAGTACCCTAGGGCATTTAAAAAAAAAAAAAAAAAAAAATCTATCTTTTTAACCATACCCACTCCCAATATTGACTTCGAATGGAGTTTTCTCAACAGTAGTTTTTTTATACGAGAGCTATTTGCTACTCGGTTGCTCAATCTCTCTTTTTTTAAAATTAATAAAGTATTGACATGTCATACAATTGGCGTGAAAAATGAGTGTTAGAAGAAAGTTTAATGGCAGCATCCACGCAGATTGCAAGGAGAGAAAATTTTTTGATTGTAATTAAGATATTGTATACCGAATTACTCATACTTTGTCGGCGTTCGTGGCTGGCTACGGTTACTGATGCCTCGGGTTCAATTCCCGGTGCGAACGGTTTTCATAGATTGATCTTTCAATCAATTTATGGATTTCTGTTTGTAGTCTGAGTCCTCCCTCCCACCCATCCCACCTTCACGGGGCGTAGCAAGAGCGATTAGCTAACCACTCGTCCTGTCCTAGCCCTATCCTTCTATCCCTACTCTCTTCGAAAAAAAGAGAGGTTGAGCAACTGAGTAACAAGCAGTTCTCGTAGAAAAATTCTGTTAAGATACCTCCATTAGGAGACCATTTGCTCCATATTGGGAGCGGACATGGAAAAAAAAAATACCGAAGTACTCATCGAGGCTAATCACTTATTCATTTTGACTAAATAAATCTTATAGTATTGCATGTAAGTTTACCATTTCAGTGTAGATTTTAAGAAAAGCATTTTATACTTAACGGATAATGGATATATTTATTATAGGATGCATTCAGCATCAGAGAGCACCGGAAATGTGAGCGGGTTTAATAACGACAGACGATCAGCCAGTTTCTGTGATTCAAGAGGATATGCCTCATTTTCTCAGGAGTTCGATAAAGGTAATAGAGAAGTAATGAAGGTAGTTTTAAATGTTTGGTGAAATATATATGCATATTTTTAATATAGCAACACACTTTTATTCTCCATTTTTTTCATTCCATTTGATAACAAGATTGTTTCATATTGTACACAATATTCTTCTGCTGCAATGGCATCCTGATTTATAGAAAAGTGTCTTTCCATCGGAATCAGAACGCCATTCATATTTTTTATTTAAATTATTAGTTATTCAGTTTGTTCTTTAGTAACTTTTCAATTTTTTTCTTACAGCAGGAGAATACCCCAGCAGCAATAATACTCTTAATGATTTTCATTGTGAACGAAATGAGATAATTAACGGAGGTGATGACGATGATGATGAAGATGATGCTTATGAGACGTGCGACTCAGGAGTTAGTGACTCTTCATCGCTCAGTGGAGAAGAGTCGCGGCCGAGTAAAGGATACAAAAGAAAGTTAGTATTGGTTGCAATAATTGGAAATATGCAAATTTCAACTTAACAATGATTGTCACAAGAAAATTTACATTGACCCCTGTATCAGCTGTAAACAGTTTCGATTGTATATTGACTTACTTGTGTTACCGTTCCAGAAATGATTCTGATTGTGCGGAAAGGCGAGTCAGTAATTCAGCAGAGAGAGAAACCAACGGTAGAGTAGGAGACAGAAGTCCACCGGCTCCGCCAACGTACAGAAGCATCATCTCGGATATCTTCGATGGAAGATTGCTGTCTTCTGTGCAGTGCCTGACATGTGATCGAGTGAGTCTAATATGTCTATCGTTTGTAGTATATATTTACAATTTAATTACTAAATTACACAATATTGAATTTAAGAGTTGTACAGATTTTTATTAACTAATGTCGCGTAACACTGTGTCTCCTAACTGATGGCCCGCACAATGATGCCGGTCCACTGAAATTTTCTGACCATATATGAACATTTCAATCCGAATTGTATTTTTAACCAGTCCGCAGGTGTAAAAGGCTAGGAAAACACTGTTGTAACACATATTAGAGATTGACGAAGCAATTAAACTAATGAAGAATTATATGCAACTTGTTACAGCTTTTGAAACTTCTTTAGCCTGAAACTATAAATGATGTTGTTTGTAGATATCCACCCGGGTAGAGACATTTCAAGATTTATCATTGCCGATACCTTCACGAGGATCACATGGCGGTGTTGCACGGCGGAGCCACTGGTAACAGCTCACAGCAGTCACAAACAAATGGAAGCAACGGAAGGGCTTCTGTTTACTCGATCGCCGTTGTCCAAGAAGGATGGGTACGAAAAAAAGCCTTTTTTTATACTGTTAGATATCAAGTAGCAAATGGAGATAACCAAAGTTCTAACTCATATTTTTCACACTAGCCAATTTATAAATGGGCACGGCAGTTTTGATACCAATTTCTTTCAGTTTGGCCGGTTGAGTGATACACCATATTGCAAATGTGGCTTATACCACACGATGCTAATCATATCTTATGTGAATGTCGGAGATGGATAATGAAAAGGAATAGTTACTTAAGTCAGACAGACTGGTCGGCCATAGACTTGTTTACAACAAGGGCAAATTATAATACATTTTTTAATTTTGTGACGTCATACGGAGTTCGAGTAGATCTCAACTTGTAGAAGTTTTCCAAGGCTTTTTTTCAGCATACTTAAATGCATAACAAGCAACTTGTACTGCTACTCACCAAGGTTTCTGCTCCTAAAACAACCCTAGAATTCATTTGAAAGCGCTTAACGGATACGTCTGAAAGGGTTGTATATCGGTAACAAGTGGTGGCAGGTACAATATTAGTACCCTGGGATGATAGAGGTTTGGTTCAATAATGTTGCACATTCTATACTTTGAATTTCAGGGGTTGAAAAAAATGTAATCTTCGCATTATATTCTAGACAAATCTATTTTCTCATTTAAAATTGTCATTATCTTGAAGGTTTGGTGGTTATTGGGGTGGCTTCGGTCGTGGCTCTATGGCCCAGCGGTCACATTACACAACTGCTTAGCGGCCTTTTTTAGTGCTGATGAATTGAAAGGGGACAACATGTACAGGTCAGTAAATATTCTTGATCGATTTGACATTCGCTTTGATTCTAATCTGTCTGTCCACCTCTTGTTAATGCATAACCATATGATCCACATTGGAAGCGGACATAGAATAAAAAAAAAATCTCTGAAACACCTTTATTACAGAATGCACTAGTTATAAATGTACAATGGCGAATAAATTGGTTAATTTTAATATTGAATTTGTTAATTTAGGTTATGGAATAAGGTGGGATATATGTCCACAATTTCTTGGTTTACTGTCATGTATAAAAAAAGAAAAGGTCATCTGTAAAAAAGTGTAGTTAGTATAGATAGATCAGATAGATTGATTTTACTTTAAGATTTAAAAATTAGATATTATAGATGAAGCAAGATGGTTTAACACCACTTCTCACTGTAAGCCATCGTCAATTAATTAAAATAACTAGCTCGTCGATAAGCAAGAAATCGCGACAATAATCCTCAAGGTGTAGTTTATACGTACCCTTCTGCACTTAACAGAGATATTATTAGGTTGACATGACAAAAAAATGCCCTAAATAAAAAAGTTGATAATGGTGACTAGAACACGGTTATTTAATAAACTATGAATAAAAGAATGGGCGCCAGTCTGAGAACATAGTTTCAGACAAAAATTAGTTTTAAATAATAAAACACTATATGACTGGTACAAAACACATTTTAATACAAAAATGAATGACCACAAATTATTACAAAACTCAAGTAGAAAGTTAAAGTAATCACGTGTCTAACAAAAGAATGATTCTACATTTAAAGGTTGCAATATGCACAACATATGGGATGACCACAGCTAAAGTTAATACATTAAAATAACAAAACAAAATATATAAATTTGATACTGATAAAGATGTTGTCGCTCCATCAGGATCGGTTGACTTCCATCAGTGCGCTACTCGGTACAGTAGTCCTTGGAGGACCACCTCCACGGTTGAACGCCAGACCTGAAGTGTTCTATAAATCCTCTTCTTTCTTTTAGCTTACTTTCGCATTTATTTGAAAGACTTTCATTTGCCATAACATCTGACATCTTTATTGTGTTTTAAATTGTATGTGTGCGATACATCAAAAGAAATAGTTTTCGATTAATAATGTTTTACAGTAAGTTTAATGTCATGCAATAAAAATATATTTAATCTTTACAGCTGTGAAAAATGCAACAAACTCCGCAACGGTGTCAAATTCTCAAAAGTATTAGGCCTTCCAGAAGTACTCTGTGTTCATCTGAAGCGATTTCGACATGAGTTAATGTCCAGCTCTAAAATCGGCGCCAAGGTTTCATTTCCTCTATCCGGATTGGATATGAGGCCTTACTTGCATAAAGGTATGAATACTATTTTACGATAAAAAAAAACATAATTTGTATTCATACAGTATATGTTTGATGAGAGACACACACTCTCTCTCTGTCTGCACATTATTTACATCGGATCAAAGCTTAATAATCAATATTTTAAAATATGTCAAAAGAAATAAAAGCATAATCTTAAGGTTGAAAATAACCCTTGAAATATGATATATGATATTTATTGCTTCAGAAAACTTTACATTAGAATATTAGTTGTGATCATATTTTCGTAGCCAGTCAAAATTTTTTTTAAATCACTCATACTCTAGCCTATTTGGTATCCTGGAATATTATGTAAATATCTTTTAGTGTGGATATATCGTTTGAACAGTACACATCTTCATTTTCCGTGATCGCGATTTATTTTTGGCATTTATCTTACCTGCACGGTAATTAAATTACTCATTTATAAATTTAAAAAAAACTGTTAATGTGGCATTAGTTATATCAGTAAATAATATATACCTTCAAGTCCCACATATTAACAATCAATGGTAGTGTGAAATTTGACAACTTAATGTTTGTAATATGCTGCCTTTTTTCAAATAATAACTTCACTAACATTTAGAGTAATAACTCATGCAGTTTAATTGCCTACTTCTTGTCAAAAGGGATCACATTACCCAGTTAGTCATTATTGTATTTCACCATATTATTTTATTTTGCAACATTTTAACTAGAGTCAATATAAATACAAAGATTTATTTGTTTTTTCAATACACTATTATAATTTTACAAATAGTGTTTTCTTATTTTTATATGCAACATTATACGTTTCCCAACCTTTTTTGTTTGAAGGCATTATTTCAAATGGTTAAAAAGATATGATTTTTTTTTGCAATATATTCACAAATTCGATTCGCGCGCGAAATTTGCGTGATTACGTGTAAGTTTTGCGCCAAAACGCCGGATGCCTGAGTGTTCATATCAAGACATTAAATACCAATTTTGTAGGAAAGGATATTTGAGTTACTTACAACAATTAAATTGATGATCCCTCTCACTGCTTTGCGCTTGAATATTATTTTAGACTGTACATCTGCTGTGTCCACCTACGATCTAGTGGCCGTGATTTGTCACACTGGTTCGGCCGGTGGCGGCCATTACACTTGTGTGGCAAGAAACAGACATGCTGCACAGTGGTTTGAATTCGACGATCAGTACGTCACGGGGTTCACGCCTGAACAGGTGGCCGCTTGTGAGGCGTATGTGCTTTTTTATAAGTGAGTATGCCTATTATATTAACTACTATGATATCAATAGGTTGGTAACCCAAATAGAGATCAATATTTTTTTTAGAAAAATGCAGAATTATTCACTAGAGTCAGCTCTATCTGTAAACCAAAAGTGTATCCGAAAGATGGGTAGTAAAATAATCTAAAACATATTGGTCAATCTCGTGGATTAATGTAAAAAATAAACATGACAATGGATCAACTGATAAATTGTGTTTATGGTATGTCGTATGATTTGATAGAAACACAAAAATGTATATGTGTGAACATTTGAATTCATTATTATCTGTTAATATTCATTACTATTAGTTTTGCCGAAAAACTTGTTTTCCTCTCCTGAAAACTTACCAATTTGAAGATACTTGATTATGTAATATTGTCAAAAAGCTTTGGCTTAGACTTTCCAATGACTGTGCTGTTTATTTACATTTTGAGTTTGGTAGTGTATATTATCATCAGTTTTATTTTATAAATTGTTTCTTCTTACTAAAATTTAATTTTTTCTTTGCAGAAAAACCAATCATCGAATGACTGCTCTGAGACAGAAAGCTCTGGAATTGTTAGAAACATTTAACGAACTGAACGATATAAAATTCTATATTTCCAAGCAGTGGATTAACAGGTAACGTGTTCAAACAAATTAATTATTTATTTACATTGTTTGATTTCTGAATAATGAAAACTTCATTTGATAAAATGAATTATTATTGTAAAGTTTTGCTATATCGACAGGTTTAATACATACGCTGAACCGGGCCCCATAGACAACTGTGATTTTGTGTGTCCCCACGGCGGTGTGTCCCCTGAAAGATTGTCTGTCGTTGCAAAACTTACAACTGTCGTGTCGCAGCCTCTCTGGGAGTTCTTTTACGAAAAGTAAGTCCGTTCATATAAAAACTTGCCTATGATTTACTTGGTGGGCTAATAAATTTTACATTTTAACAATTCAATATCAGTGAAAGTTTTTGACACCTATTAGTAATTTTGTATAAAGAAAGAAAAGTTTTTGTGTCATTCACTTATAATTTCCCTTTTGCTGAAGTGTCATTTTACTAATAATGGCAGTATCATGACAATTTTTTTGATTGTTCCATGCGAACTACAATACCTGAACTAAATCAACCTGTTTGTTGCGAGAACTTTTTGTGCATTATGTAAAAAATATTCTTATGACATAAGTTAACTGAAGATAGAAAGAATAAAATTTACTAACGTATAGAAAAATGCTGACTCAGACACTGACAGGTTATATAATCAATTATATTCATGTGTAAAACATTTTACCAGTTTTGGTGGGGGCCCAGCTTGTAATCATCTTCACGCCTGCTCGCTTTGCCGCGCGGCAGCCGAGCAACTCAGAAAACGCCAAAGGACAGAATTGCAGAACTTTACCATTCAGCATCATCACTTTGGGGTGAGAGTTTATTCATTTTTAACCGTCACGATCTTTAAGAGCACTGTGAATGTTTATCCACGGATAGCAGGTTTATCCAAGGCAAGTATACTGATTTGTTAAGGCATTTTTAAATCTCTGAACTGATATTTTCTTAGAAAAAGTATTTCTTTTAACTTTTGCATCGCCAAATTACTTTTAAAAATGACGAATGTCGCAAAATGTTCGCTTTGGGTGGCTACAGAAGCTTAATTTAAATTTATTGAATTCTGTTGACAATCTTGGATTTTAAGGTATTTCCAGTTTAAGACAAATGAGATGTTTACTAATCAACAGCCTTATGTGAAACATATTTATACATTATAGCATCATCTGTCATTGCTCATTTTGATTTACTAAAACAATTTTTCGACACTTGCGGATTTCACCATTGACAATGAGGGTTGCCTCGTTTTGTTTGGCCTGTAGCTAACAAAATATTTTTTTAGCTTCACCTAATTTTACAAGAGAATTATTTTTACAGGTGCAAGAATCAGTCTCGCCGATCTATGCTATCAGTATGAACTGGTTCCGATCATGGCAAGCGTTTGCTCATAATAAGACTCAACAACCGCCTCCGCCTATCGACAATTCAGATATTATTTTGAAGACGCCACTGCAGGTAAAATGGATTTCAAACTTATTATTATTCATCTTGATATCACAATCTTGACAAAATATACTCTTGGAAGCAGCATTTTTGAACAGAAAATTCCGTAGGTAATAAACAAATAAACATCATCTCAGGATAATCATGAAGTATCAATGTCGAGGTAGAAAGAAAAAATTATTGTGAACAGTCTCAAGATGCTGAATTATCATTTTGTCGTTGAAATAATAAAAAAAAACTATTTAACATCGACAGTGAGCAATTTGCGATTAATTTTTTTTTTTCAATAGAACACTGACTGGCAGCTAAAATAGATTTTGATAATGTTGCTGACGATTTTGCTAAAAGCAAAGCAAGGAAAAATAATTTTGTTAAATTTTATTTTGCGAATAGTTAATGTTGTTTTAGTAAAATCTGCTAAACATCTTGTCCTAAATTAATTTGCAATTTTAATGTACAATATATTAATGAATAGTACATCAATAATTTTGTATTTTTTATATAAATAATAAATATAAAAATTATTTTAAAGAATAGGTTTTTTGACATATTTCAAGAACAAGCCTGCAAACTCTACAATATTAATATTAAATATAACGTTTGTAAATGACAAAAATATAGTCGATATTTTTCAAGAAATTATATTCATACATAAAAATTTTGCGCAGTATTCTGTACCGTGATAGTTTAAGATTTAAAATAAATAGTAAGTAATTTTTAAGATACCCTTAATCCAACACAACTGTATATATTAAATCATTTTTGAAGGATAAATGGTGGGGAACGGTAGAACCCCTAGCTACGCCATAAAATCTTGTTATTATTCTGTTAATTATATTTATCATTTTATATGTTTTTTGTCAATAAAGTTTTTATTATTTAAAACATGTCTATGTTATAATATCGATTAAAAAAATCAAAGGTGGGGAGACGTGGAAAAAAATATGCTATAATTTTATCAATAAATTAAATAATGTAAGTATAATTTCCCTCCATATGGACTCAAATACTCATTAGGGGCATATTGCATGATCATAATTGTATATCATAAAAATGGTCCATAGGAGGAACGATGAATGGTTAAATTAATTGTGTGGTGTGAATCATTCTGCTTACTTTGTATGTCAATATTAGCATTTTCAGTCATCTACAAAAAAGATTTGTTCAAAGCCATCTTAGATAGTAATGCGGATTCAACTATGATAATCTTGATGATATCGCATAATATGATAAGTTTTTATTTCAAACCACTATGAATTCATTCATATATGGCATTTATAATATAAAGCTGCATTTTTTCTTTATCGACAGGACTCGAATGCATCTGGTAAGTCATCTACGACTTCATCTCAGCCCACGATAAGACCGAGCGCAGACCTTGCCCAGTTCAACGAAGAGGTTTGGAGATTCTTGCATGGTATATATGGCGGGGGCCCGGAAGTCAAACTCAAATCTGCACCCGACCACTCTCAATATGCGAGCTCTGTACAGTCCTCCAGCCAGGGCTACGCCAGTAACTCTACCTCGTATTCCCAATTACCTGAACACGGATACCGAGACAATTATGATGCGTCTTCTCAAGGCGGTTCAACTAATACAGGACAGTACCGACAGTTGCGTAATTCTGACAGCAATTTTGACGATTCGAAAAGATACATTGACAAACAAGGCTATAAGCAACAGTCGAGCGATTACGGAGACGACTCTATCGATGATACCGACGAAGGGAATACAAGATCGCTCTCGCATATCGATTTATATGACTCGGAACGTAGAAACCGCGACATAAATAATTTTAAAAGTGCTCAGTCTTTGCAAGACGTTTCTTTACACAATAATAATTATAAACGTCATAATAACGTCATTAAAATGCACGATTCTCAAAGAAATATTAGTACAGACTCTGACAAACAAAGTATGCTCGTTGAAACTGGAGACGGATCCATCCAATATTCTTCAAATAAGGTTTATAATTGTAACGATGGCGCGACTCATAGTACAACACCATTACTGAATACCACCAAATTAAACAGCAATTCATCAATAGACGTCAGCCACAATGCTAGAGGAAAACTTAAGCCGGGTAAAGCAGTCAGGAAAGGCCAGGCCCGGTTATCCGATAACGCTAGAAACAGCTCCAGCTGGGAAGATAGCACCAGTTATCCATCCGGATATAATTCCATGACAAATGACTTTTATCGACAGGAATCTGATAAAGATGAGCATATGGATACTGATAATTCCTGCTGCGCTGATAATAATATCCAATTCGACGACAGAGTTGAATATAATGGCAGACTTACTAAAGGTGGTGGCGATAGCACATTATTGCCCAGAAACAGAGTACATAAAGGCAGTTATAACGCTGTTAACGATGCTCATATTTCATATTCGAAAACACGTGTCGTTTCGTCGTCTCTTGTGGATTTACCAAATTTAGAGAATATCTCACTACGCTCAAAGTCCGACATGTCTAAAGCTGATAATTATAAGTCGGTTTCGAATTCGTACAACAGTCTTCAAAACAGTAATAACCCCAGCAATTCAGTCGGCAATAAAGCTAATAATAAACACAAGAAAGGTGCCGGTAGGAAGCTAAAACGACAGCAGTGCACCGGCAGTATAAAGAAAGCCAACAGCAGTTCTGCGAGTGGTAAAATTTCTTCACAGCAAGAGAACGGCAACTCCTCAGTGTCGAACGGTGGTGAAAAATTTGCTAAATGATTTCTTATCGCCGTGAGGTTTCTGCACAGGCTCACTAAAGGTGGCAGCAGTGCTATTATTGATCATAGACAATAATACTCGGTAGCTGCAACCTCGTAAAAATAAAATTTGTAAACAAATTGTAATTTAAATGTAAGGACAGTAATGTGCAATTTTTTTTACCCATTTCGCACTGTTGTTTCTGTGATGTACAAAATAATGTATTATTGTAAATAAAATGTGTAAATTGTAATAATTTAAGTATACTAAGGATTCAATGGGCTGGCCTCTATAATAGCAATAAGTCGTTAATGTTATATGTTGTGTTTTTCTTTATTATAGATTATTTTTATTTTTGTTTTGAGGGCTGAGGGTTATCAGCTTGTTAACAACAGAAGCATTACTTTACTTTCAATATTATTGAGAAGTAGAAATATTCATTTTATTTGATCACTATTTGAAATCATGGTTTTGTAATAACACACCTATTAGGTTTATCCTTGTGGATTTCAGCCCTGTAAACAACCGCTCAATAATGTTTAACTCCTTCATGGCAGACATAATAATTATTGTAGCAAACTTATTTCGCTCCATACATGTGTATATGTTTGGTAGTTAACATAGCTAATATCGTAATACTGAATCTGAATTTTTCCTATGCTTAGTTAAGTTAATTCAGTTAAGTACTGTGAATTAATCCCAAATCGGTTTCGGTGAGTAGTTTTTTTACGTTGAATTATATTTTATTATTTCAAATCTTTAATGTCTCGGCAGTTCTTGACCACTCACTTAATGTTCGATATTCATTGTTGATGCTCGATAGTACCTCAACTCAAATCAGTGAACATGCTGCGTTACCAAAACAGTTAAAGAGCGATATTATGACGGATGTTCAACATACCTGACCAATTGTTTTCAGAGAATAAACCTAATGGGACCATAAAATCTCGATTTCACTGTAAATTACCTGAGCTAATTCATTCTATATTTGTATAAGTGGATTATTTAAATGTGGCAGCTGGTGAAGTATGCCATTTAGTATGAGGGTATTATAATGTAATGTGTATTTTTTTTAACTGATTGCTATTTATATTTTCTAATAATATTTACTGTTTATATATAGCTTCAGTGTTTTATTTTTAATAATGTTTTCAATGCAATATTAGAAATGTATAAGAATCAACTCTTGAACATTGAACATTGATTGAATTGGCATTTACTTGGTAGAACTCCATTATAATAGGATAAAATAACAAAGTATTTAGTTCTACAAAATTTTTATCAGGTAGTTGATTTCGGCTTTACGCCATCGTCAGAACTATACTTCAACTTATTTTTGCTTAGCTATATATACTGTTTGGAAGAGATAGACAATATCATGTCATCTCACGTATTCAAACATCATAATGTTTATTTTAAAATTAAGTCATTCAAGGTAATAATTGTGTTTTTAGAAAAGCAGCTTATGTGGTGTCATTAATTAGTCATTAAAATAAGTGTATTTAAATTTTACTAATTATATGTAATTAATTACATGGGCTTCTTGTAATGGTTTCAGTAAGGGTGATTGGTTAATATTTGTTTGGTCATTAAGCTATCGTTGTGGGATTCTCCAAGTGTGTGTTTGAAATTCTCTCCGGTGGTTATCGCTACCTGACTAAACTACCTGATAAAAATTTTGTAGAACTAAATACTTTGTTATTTATCCTATGAAAATATATACATTATGATGCAATATCAGAATTATTTTTTTTGAGAAAAGAAAGATGGGTTTCTGCCATGTCTGCATTGAAAGATAAAATCGAACTGTTGCTTGCTGGAAGTGCAAAAGTAAATTGTTACTGTGGCTTACTTTAAAAATGAACTTGCAAGAAATTATTGACTTCAAAGATGAATTCTTCATTCATGCCGTCATCTATATAAGGTTGACGACAAAATTGCAGTAACTCTCAGTTATGCTGCATATCGGTTTTGCACGGTAAAGCTAATATAAAATTAAAATTGACATCTTTGTGATTCTAAAATTTATTGAAGTGAATTTCCACAATGTAACCGCTGAATTCATCGAACTATTAATGATAGTAGTTTGCTGTTTGCCTTCTGTCTGTTCATTCTTTTCATTGGACTACACAATTTCTATTTAGGCATTTGTATCCGAGCTGTAAAATAAATGCCGGAATAGCCCTATGAAATATTGCAACATGATAGAGGAATTTAATGTGAAAGTTTCCTTCACTCTGTTGGAATGCCTTTATAGGAAAATGTTGTAGATGATCACAGGTTACTTGGCTGCTATATAAAGTGGTTGCGATGTGAAATCGGTTGGGAATTGATGCTCTAGAAGTTTTAAATGCCTGTAAAATGCCAAACAATTTGCATTATCTCTATCTCCGAACTATCGCCAACAGATTTTGTCATTGTATATATTATGTGGTTTGTCACTAATAAATTGCTGATAATTCATTCAGCTTCATTGAGTAGCGTATTTTTGTGTTGTTTAGGTGTGTTATGAAGAAATATTTTATCTAGATGTTACACTTCCTCTATTTAATAAAAAGATAAAATTATTATAAAATATATTTACTATAATATATATAGCGTGTTGTGATTTATATGTAAACTTTGTAGTGTAATATTTACATAGTGACCTTCTCAATCAATCAATTGAATAGCTATAAATAATATCAATGTTTATAAATAATAAAAACTGTCAATTTCTTCTACAATAATTATTATTAAAGATTTACATATTATATATTTATATTTCGTTACGCCAGTTCTATCTGTGTAATTGTAATTTGAATGTACATTTTTAATGTTCAAATTTTACCCTCTGTTTCGAAGTGCACCTTTTCAAAAAATACAAAACTAGAAAGAACTAGTGATGATTTGTCAAATTCAATATGTCATAATAATACTATAAATAATATAAATGGCAGTTTCCAACTGAGTTGACCTTTTCAACTGAAACATTGTTAAAAGATTTTTGTTGAATAATATAAAGATTCATGAAAGAAATGGATTTGACTATGTTCTTCTAAATCACAATCACAAAAAACATTGAATAGGTTTTTTCATCAAAATTATAACCGTTGGACACAGCTGTTTTTGTATCTACAAGACTCAATCATCGCTAACCTGTTAAACTCGATATATTGAACGTATTGAAATAATCTGAAATGTTTATTTGAAAAAATAAACAGAACGACTCTATCGACTTAATATTTTTGAGTTAATCGTATGCATTTTGACAGGCTAGAAACACAAAAATATGTTTAAAAATTTCAATTCATTGTAATCTAGTTTTTCTAAAGTCTAATTGCAGTTTGCGGTGTTGGGAGTTTTGCACTTTATGGTTGACAACATGTGTTTTCTCCTTTTGTAAATTATATAAAAATCCTGTAGAATTATATGAAAGAGAATTTTATTATATTTCAGTAAGTTTTGCTACAATATTTATTAGAATATAAAATCTAGTTACCAAATAAATGCACTATTTACCTAATTCAAAACACCATTTAAAACAATTTTAAATCAATTACCGAAATAACAAGATGTTGATAATTTCTCTTGTAGTAATTCTATTAAGCTTCTATCTATGTAGAGAAGCATTCACATTTTATTGTGCATTAAATTGTCAACATTCAGTTTTTCCAAACTTCATTCAGCTTTTATCACTTCAAATCAGTATCAAAATGTCAATACCAAGTATAATATGTATTGTGTCAGTAGAGATTGCAAACGGAACGATTAAGTTGAGATTGACTACCTTAGTAAGCATATAATTATTGCAAGCAAACATTTGATAGTACACCAATCCAGTTTCGTTACAATATACATGTATTACCCCATGTCCTTAACCAACCTGTCAATAAATATGGTTTAAATGACATATTTTTATAGTCCTGTACAGACCTTACTGTTTGATCATGGAACTAATCAAAATAAAATTCATTCCAAATGTTTTCATAATTAATTGTCGCAAAACATGTCGCACAGGTCTCTTGAAATGATCTCTTGACTGCTTTATTTATATTTGAGTATTTATACCTATTCATTTTTAAGATGACTATTTGTGCAACTCTATTATCAAAATTCGACTATGGCTGGGAATCCGTGGAATATGTAGACCCAACCCCCTCTTTCCAGTGTTATTTGCAGTTATTATTTCCTAAACATTCCTTTGATAATCTTGCAACACATGTTGTAAAAATAATGAAATACTAATGCCAAATCTCTCCATTGCCAATTCATTTAAGAAGAAAAGCAACACTGAAACTTTTTTAGTTGAAATTTATTTTCATATTATTCCGGTCACATGTTCGTTAGGCATGTTGAAAACTGGAATTTAGATAATGATTTAATCTTCCTCAACTCGTAACTTTGGAAGGGAAGAATGTAGCATGCTGAAAACAGTCACAATCATCCGGATTTGTTGCCTCACTGTTTGAGAGTTTTTGTAGAATGGACAGATAGAAGATTTTTGTGGTTATAGTTAAGATTTCTCCTACTATGATTTTTCCAATTCATTTTTCAGGCCTGTAGTCAAGTTTGTCAATGTCATTGACTTCGGATGTGGTGTTCACAGGGTGCAGTCTCCTGTACGGACAGTTTCATAAAATTTGTTTTTCGATCGGTTTATAGGTCTGTGTTCAAAGACAAGGATATCCGTGATAGTTACTACTTCAGTGACCTTCACAGAACTGTCAGTGTTGCGCTTCACTTTATTATTCTATATTTACTCATCTATGTGCCAATCATTAGAAATGGCTGTAATGTTATTGAAGTAATTGTACACAGTAATGATGAAATGTGTACGCTTAAATTGTCCAGGTTCCTCCTGTGCTAATTCTTTTAGTGTCTTTGAAATTCTAAATATATTAGGTAAGGGAAAATAGTTTGCCAAGGTCTTCCTAGTATTCTAAGCATGTGATGCATTATTATGCTATTCTGTCGCTAATTTCAATGGAATATGTTACAAAGGCTCAATTTTGTATTAGGGTAATTGAATGTACTAGTTTTTTCTCACATTTTGTTAGCCCTTGGGAAAGAAGAATAGTAATTTTATGTATTTGTCACTAGAGTATGCCTTTAGTAAAATCGAGTTTAATAAATTCATTGAAATATGATTTATAAAAAATGTGGTTATTGAGTAAATAGATTTAATTTGTTAATCTGTTGAACTTTTATTTTATTTTAAAAATTTTCTTTAAAAAAAAGTATATTTGTGAAAATTTGAGTACCTGAATGTGTATAGTTTTTAAATTTAGAAAAATATTATAGGAATGATATTAAAGATAAAATCATTTACCTGACTTACATATTATTAAATCCACACCAATTTTCTGCTGTGTAAATTTTTTTAGTGAAATAGGCCTAGATTTTCTGATACCCAGTACAGTGGAACCCCGACCTATCGTTCTAGCATTCATCGTTTTCCTGTTTGTATCACTCATTTTGTGTAGTCCCGGCGAAACAGCCATAAGAACAATGTTTAATAATTGAGCATTCATCATTCCCAGATCTAACGTTGTCTTCAATTTATCGGTTAAGTATATTGATTGTTTTTGTTGAACATTTGTGTTCCCACTCATAGGCGCGTGCGACCCCATTCAATGACAATCACAAAAAAGACCGAGACTGCAAGTCTACAAGCGTCGTCTGATACCAAATCATAATGTTTCAGATGATGCCTCGCCTACTGAGCACTTGTGTACAGACTGTTAAATTGTCTCACCGAGTCTGCCAGTGTTCATTCTTGTCATTTAGTAAAAGACTTACAAGTAAAAGGCCCATATGAAGAAAGTCAGGACTAGCGGAGAGACTGAAAAGACTCTCCCATTCATCGCTTTTTTCAGGGCTCCTTGAAAAACGACGAATCGGTGTTCCACTGTATATGTATTGCTTATTAATGTGATCATAAAAATGAAATTGTGCCTCTCTCATTATTAGGTGACTCAGGAATTTCGGAGTTGTGTCGACCATTACAAGAGGTTTCTGCTAAACTCGATGTGTTGATTCCAATCATGATGAGGAATGTTCTAACAGTGATTGAACTTGGGTTATTAACTGATTTACTCATTGTTATTTATTTTGGCATGCTTCCTACCAAGATGCTGCTGTAGTAGCAAATTTGAAATGTATTTTTGGCTGTTGAGATTTTTGAATATATAACAGTTGTAATATCATAACACCCTTTTATATATATTTTTTGTTTGTTGAATTAGTGAATGTTATTTAGTGATTATTTATGTGATTTAGGTATCAAAAATTGATCAGTTGTATTTGAAGGGTAGGGTGTTAATTTATGTAAATTTCTTTATGTTCTGTTATTTATAAAATTGTATTTATTGTAATACTTTTTTGAGCCAGTTATTGTTTGTTTTATTTATTACTGAATTTAAATCAATGAAAAGCAGATAATCCCGTTTATTATACATAATAAAAATACTTATTTGAGTGGAGTGTTTTTAAGTGACGTAATGTGCTCTATTGTCATCATATCTCGCTTTGAATTTCTGTTATATTGCTGATAATTCACCCAAATATATTTGAAAATTTTAAACACATAATGACAAACATACATTTATAAACATCAGAATAAAAATTCACATGTGATTAACACAGAGTTAAGAAACTGAGAACATAATGTTATCTTGGGGGGGGATCAATGTATTTATTTTTTAATTTTTCTACACGATACTATAAAATATAATTTCCATAATTTGCAACTACTTCCCATCTCTCTTGCAGTTTTTCCATATCCACTTTTTGAAAAATCTTGTCGCCTTAGAATTAAAATATTAATTTTAGTGGTTTTTAACGTCAGCGGCATTTCAATAAGGGTTATATATAATTGCACTTTGTATTAGATAGTATTCACTTGAACTTTTATTTCGATAGTTTGTACTTTAGATTAGATAGTATTAACACATCTCTGGCGGCGCCGATTGAGTGTAAGTTAATGAGCAACGCACGCGTATTCACTTGCGTAATTATTCGCGAACAATTAAAACATATGTTAAATTTTTTCGATAAAAGAGATCAGAATCACTTTCACTACTACTAGATACTATGCGATATACTCTAGGTCCAGAATAGGGTCTTCCTATTGGAATATCACTATCACTGAAATATTCATCGTCTGCAAAATCACTAAATTCTATATAGTCTTCATCCGAATAATCTGTATCACTATTTGCAAGTATTTCGTCGACGTAACGATCCGAATTATCATTATTCAAACCCATTATCGTATGGGTTTCGAAAAATCAACAAAATAAAAAACGAGATTGAATATAAAGTCCACACACGAAAGCTTCCAAAGCACAACTAATTTATTTGAATTAGGTAAACTAAAACCATTCGACGAATTTACTTAGGTACATAAAAAAGTGGAATAAATCGGGACCATATGTTTTGACATGCGGTTTCGATCTTGACCTGAACACGTGTATGAGTGGGGACAGTCTCGATTTATACTAGTATGATAAATTTTCAACAAAAATTCAACATATGTTAGTGTAAACCATAAATATCGCAATATAATAAGCAGAACTGTGATCGCAGTCGCCCGCTACAGCTGTAATTTTTTTGGTAATTGTCTCCCGCAAACGGCGATTGGCGGACTGAGGACTGTGATTCTTGTTTCCCGCCAGAGATGTGTTAACTTATTACACTCAAACTTTCGAAAACGTTTATTTCTTAGGGTGTATTCCATGGACCTAAAAAGGTAATAATCTCTCAGTTTAGCTCCTGGGTTTTATCGCGGGTCATCCTCCCGTTGTGAGGGCATGTATCGTCTTTTTTATCTACGAACAATTCATGCAGCGTCCAAATACCCATTTTATTCGATCTGCCAATGCGCTTGAAATATAACAGTACTGTGGACCATGGTGATGCGAGTTTCTGCGATAATTGTTTAATGGTTTATCTAGGGTCTGATTCGACCAGGGATTTCAATACATCATCATCGAAAATTGAGATGTACCTGGTGCATTTTTTAAATTTCTGTCACCCGATTTTAATCTTTGAAACCAGATTTGACATCTGCATACTGTCAACACTTTAGATACATTTTGGTAATGGTTTTAGTGACCTTGCTGGCATTCAAACTTTGATAAAAAAAAGCAGCACACAATATCTGATGAGACTTTCGCCAGTTTCGGGGTTGAACATGTTACCCTTCACAATCAGTGAATCAAATAAATGGAAGAAAAGATGCATTTCTTTAGTAGGGTTTGAATAAAAAGTCATTTTTTTGCATTACATTCAAATATATTATGATAAATTTGTAGTTTTTCACTAGTATAGTTTTCGTTTTCATGTTTAAATTTTCATCTTAACAAATATAATTTATTATATAATTAATTCTCTTATGTTTCTTTACAAATTTAGTCATTTTTCTCCAAATATAATAAATATTTTAACCCTCTTTTTTGCGAGTAGACTACGATTTTTCGACTTTCTCTAATGCCCTAAACATATTTTATATTATTTATCACGACAACTTTATATATAATATATATATATATATTATTAACTATCAAGTATCTTTAAATATCCGAGACATATTGAAAAAAATAATCGGTACATATCTACACACTTCACATACATGTATAATAAACTCAATTATTACAAATAAAATAAAACTCCTAAACACAAAGGAGTCAATATTTCATTGTTTTTCTACTAACCATATGACACATTAATGAATCAAGTTATATCAGCATAGAATTTAATGTTTGTATTAAATTTGCTATCGAAAAATATTGCATAACAAATATTAACTATTTTTCTGTTAGATGTCCAAATGAAGCAATAAAAGCTGAAATTAAACATTAAATCAAATTGAAGTGTTGTGAATATAGCATATTGCATGATTCAAATGTCAAACCGGTAACAAAACATTTTAAATGAAATTGAGTATGTTAAGAATGCAATTTCATGTTAATCTTAGTGTTTGGGGTTATTTTAACCTATTGCTGATATATAATACATTCAACAGAAATAATACATTTGTAATAACTATCACTATTTGACAGGACGAAAAATAGAAATCATGTAAGATGAGGGAAATTAAATCCTGAGTATGTAAAGTTTAAAAGTATAACCTGAAATTCTCTGAACGCAATTCTTTTTTTATATAGCATTTGTCATATTATTAGTGAATATTTGAAACTTTTGAATAGCACTGGTTTGTACATAGGTGTTTTAGTACTAATTATTTTGAATACTAGCAAGGTGATAATATGTTATTTAAAATAAATAATTCTTATTCACTACGTACTGAAACAGAAAATGGAAAAAAAAATCAGTTGAAACTGTATTTGGAAAGTATTGATCAAAACTATGATTGCTCTTTGTTGATTTTAGACCTGTATGACATATGTGGTATTCTTATTTTGCATCAAGCATAAGTAAGATGATACATAGATTCAAGTATTATATTTGCGAGACACAAATGAAAGAGTGGAAAACTAGTACACCATTTTGTGATTTTCATGAAATATTTTGACAGCATTGAATTGTTGGTTATTTGTTCATTCAATTTAAATTTAAAGGTGTAATTTGTAATAATATCATTCAAATGTCCAATGGAATCATTCGTTTGTGATTACGATTTAGTCTGAAGATACCATGATTTCAAAAATGTCATTAGTATGCTCTGGTTCTTCAGTGTGATGATGTGAAGGAAAAGATTGGTGTTACACAATCAATCTTAAACAAATACATATATCCCTACTATATTATTTAAGTTTCTAAGTTCTAAAAAGTTATCAATCAATTCGGGGGTAACAAGGCAAAAACTTCTACAAATTAATCACATAAAGCTAAAAATAAGCACACTCCTTAACAATACTAAATGGAAATTAAATAATTCCATACAATTACTGGAATATTATGCAAGGCATCGCAGATTTTATAAGATTTAGGAATTCAGGGAAACATTGTTTGAAAAATCTCGGTCGGTAGTTAAGTCGCAATTCTAATATCTACAATTATTAGGTTGACCATCGACTGATCGAAGCACGCCAACATCAAGAGACCAACATTCATAAAATAATGTTCACCTATAAGTCATAGAGAGAACAACTTTACGTCATGTTTGTTTTGAAATTTTTTATTTTGTTTGTAACGATTTAAAATATAGTCAATTTACAAAATTTCTTAATAAATTGATTCTCCCATACCTATTATGTTGTTATTTTAATGCATATATGTGTTTACAACATTAATCTTACAAAATGAAGTAACGCTGCCAGAAAAATAAATAAAAAATTAACAGAATTAGTTAAAAAAATGAATTATTATAGAACTCATTCAAGTTTTGCAATAAAAATGATACTTTTTATATTGTTAAATATTTTGTCAATATTTTTAGAACAAATTGCTAGTATCAATAAAGAGATTGTAAAATATCTTCAATAAATTATCTGTAGATAATAAAGGGCAGCTATAATATTGTGCTACACTTTTTAAATAGTTAAAACACTGACAAAAAATTTCAAAAATACTGGCCGAATAAAAAGACATTCGAAATTGTAGAATGTCAGAAGACGTTAATCTAGATAATATCATTATAATTTTCAGCATTTCAATATTTGTAAAATATTACAATCTAAATTTTAAAATATGGCAGTTAGACTCGCATTTATTCCTACCGTAATAACCGTCATCCATATTTATAATATACATGTTTCAATAATTTCTCCGCAAATTAGCAATTTTGTCAAACTTACACGGTACAATAATTAATAAATTATCAATAGTTACAAAAAGTAATCATAATAAATACATCACATTTTGTTTTGTTGTTTTTTTAACACTAATATTATATATTTCGTCCGTAAATTACACCAAGAATTATTAAATTTAAAAATTTCTGAGATCATCAATCTAGCTTAGATTTCATACTTGCATTTCATCATCTTTAATTATTTTGGATAAATTTAAACAGCTTCACTAATCTAATTTGTAATTACTGTACAAGCAAGCGGTAACAATATTTTTTTTAAGTTCATTCACACTTTAAAAAATATTCTATAAGAAGACTTTATAAAAACGACTGTCTAAAATTATTATAAAAATGATCAGATACCTTGTCATCATAAGTTTCACAAAGCAAGGAAGTCAGCAGTTTTAATTATTCATTGCATTGTATCTTATAACTTAAGAGAGACCCATAAATAAATGACTACCTTTTGTGGTTTTCAAACTTTTGCATTACTTTATAAATGACAAGAGTCAGCAATACTTTGGAAATCGTAATTTTAATTGAATTGTTACCATCCACAGACTTGGTTGATTTTGCGATAAAAAGAAATCAGCTCTTATTCTTCAACATTAATTTGTATTGTTTATTACATAACTAATTCTGTACAGAGACATTATG
This sequence comes from Himalopsyche phryganea, assembly GCA_022494535.1. Taxonomy (NCBI): domain Eukaryota; kingdom Metazoa; phylum Arthropoda; class Insecta; order Trichoptera; family Rhyacophilidae; genus Himalopsyche; species Himalopsyche phryganea. The sequence continues at coordinate 1,911,494 of JAGVSL010000076.1, read as the reverse complement.
TAAATGTAAGTAAAATTTATCTTAAAAATAATATGTTTCACAAACATATAACACATTATTTCACTATTATACTAAGAGCACATTCAATTAGGACAATTTAGTTCACTTTAGCAAGGTTTTTCAAATCAATTTGCAATCAAATAAACTATCAATGAATCTGATTTTTTTAAATAATTAGTTCTCTTCTGTTTAAGATAACAGTTAAAACATGCATCTTATTGATTGGGTAAAGTAATGACGCATCTTCAAAAGCTGTTTTTGCCAATCATTCTATGAAATGATATCTAATACAATCATATTACTTTATGAATTGACATAATGAAAATTTGTATCCATATGAAATTGTTCTTTCAAAATTAATTGCAATCAAATCCCTGCCGTTAGAAAGTTGAAATTAAATTAATAATATCCAATTGAATGATATTGTCCAATTTAGATAAGGAAAAAGACATCTAACTGGAAAACTGGTATTCCGGCATTTCAAGTGTAGTAGTTTTTTACATGTTGAGTTGATTCGATTGTCTTTTATCAATATAATCAACTCAATATTCTGAAAAAAATACATAGCTCTTTTGAACTAAGCTTACGCTAAATACTTTACATCGCCGCTCTGGTGCACAAATCTTTGTACCGAGAGATTAATCGGTCAAGGTAAAATCATGTTACTATATATGAATTATGCCACTGACAGCAGTAACGATGTAATAAAACTTTGTTTTTTTGGGTTGAATTGAAGTAGGAAGAACACCTTAGCAAATTGATGTTTGAAAACATTGACACTGGACATAATAATTAGTCATAGTAGTTAGTAACAGATTGCAAAACATAACGTAAAAAAGTTAAAAACCAGTTTGAAAAATAACAACCACTAAGAGTACGTATCATTGAGCATATTCTTCGAAGATACTTGTAAAATACAAAAATTAATACACCCGAAAACAAAAAAAAACACTTCTAGTAAAAATTCACGATAGACATAAATTCACTCTATAGGTTGGTTTTTCAGTTTTGAACTTAAACAATTACAAAAGTGTAGCGCACGGGCGCTTTAAGTGACCCTCATGGTTGCTGAAGAAGAAGTGTCTCTAATTCATCAGCTGAGCGCAGGAGAAATGCGGCCGACTCCCTGTAGCCAGTAATCAGCTGTCGGACGGCAGCCATTTCTGCAGAGTTCAACTTGTGAGACAGTAGTAGAGGTTTTGAAGAGCTCTGCGTTGCGTGTGATGCAGACGCTATCGGTGGATTGAGGCCCAATGCGCTGGCGGCGTTCACAGACGATAATGACGAGGAAAAACTTGCTTGGGATAGTGCAGCTGACGCTGATGGGGTTTTCATTGATAAGTCTGTAGGACCTGAAAGATTTGACGTAAAATCTATAAGTTAAGTGGATAACAGTTACATCTTATTGTTTCCATTGTTGTATGAATATATTATCACAGATTAAATTGACACACTGTGAGTCTGTTTCGGTAAATAGCAGTCTTTTGTAACACCCATTCTTTGAAATGTGAAATTGATTTCTAACCTTATTTAAGTGTTGCGACATGAATATTATGCATTAAAATTTATAGCTCTTACCATTTCCTGTCAATGCCACGCCGAGTCCCCCAAAGTTAAGCGACTGCCCATGATGCCCGCCAGCTGCCATGGCAGCAGAGAAAAAGGCACTTTGGTAAGCAGCAACAGCTGCCGCAGCACTCGATCCTCCAACTCCCGGATTGTGTAATCCTGCTACGGCGCCCAACGAAGACAGGAGAGCATTCGTATTATTTCCAGATGCACTTAATGAAAGAGGATTGCTGGCATGTCCACCGAAACCGTGAATCGCCGATGACGTTGAAGAGTTTACTCCGAGTGAAGATGCTAAATCACTAATATTCGCTGCACTTGTTGTTAACGGTGTTGACGTCCGGGAACTGCAATAAGAAGGAAAATCAACCTTTTTTATAATCTTCCCTTGACACTTAATTGACAGAATTGGCAAGAAGTAAGCAATATAGTTCCAACCCAATTAATTAATTTCATGTGTAAAAGAAAAGATAGTGGCAGTATGGTGTACAGTGTGTATTGACAAATTTTATCTTAAATTCTATTTTATTGTTGAAATTTATAACCTTCTAACATTTCCAACCAAATTTTGCAAAAGCAAACAACTGAATGTTTTTAATTTTTTTTAACGAGTTGCTTTTTTTGGGGCCCTGGTCTTAATGCTTATTTAAGATAAAAAAACAATTTTTTTTGTGACTAATGAGACTGAAAAAATGATTAGAATTACACATCAAAATATACATCAAATTAACAATGAAAAATAAAACTGGAAGCAATACAGGTTCACAGTTAATAACAATAGTCGTAAATGTCAAAAGAAAACCTTGTTTCCCGTTTCAACACCGCACATTTACTTGGCAACGTAAATGAAATGTTTATAATTGTTATGAAAAAGAATAGGATGCACATTATAAACATTTTATTTTTACCTCTGTCTTCCAAATGTTTGGTGTTGTCCAAACGCTTGGGGGAAGTTTGATCTGAACAAGGGTAGAGGTGGTGCCGGTGATGATGCGGGACTGTAAAGATTTTCATAAAACCATTTTATTTCATACAAACTCTTCATATTGCGAACAGTAAAAACCAATATCTATATGTCATCTATTACAGATCATTCTGTCTCTCAAAACATATTATATACTAATACAATAAAGAGGCTATAATAAATACATTGCAAAAAAATTTTAGTTCATAATGTTTGATGGAGAATTTTAAAAATACATTCAATCAGACTTTAATGCTGTGTTTATAATCTAATGCTTATCTTAACTGTGCAATGCTTGAGAATATTTTGTAACTTTGTTTTTAATATCGAAATCATATTTTTGAAAAGAATTGCGACACTCGGAATGATGTAGCTCATAGATTTTAAAATTTACATAGACTTCTTTCGAAAGAATGTTTTGTAAATAGCCAACCTTGATATTGACAGTTACATGTTGTACCTCAAATCAATTTCAAAAATTATTACTCATTTTACCTAGCATTTTTACTGCCCCCTCCACCCGAACTGACATCATTCTGTCCTTTACTGATATTATTGTTGTTGAGACAAATGCCGTTTTCGAGACCGGTGTTCTGTAACGACGATCCGAGGAGGCTTGGGATTCCTGTCATCGAAACGTCTCCCTTGTTCTGCTGCAATCCTGGACTAGAGCCGGCTTGCAACTGAGCTGCGGCAACTGTACTATTGTACAGGCCTAATAGCGGATGAGTTACTGCTGTCGATGATGCTGTTGTGTCTATGGACTGAAATAATAATGATAAAATAAATATTTTTGCTTTTAGTTAGAGTGGTTTTAGCATTGAAAACAAATATTTTTTCAGATTAGTATGTGTATGCAAAACGTATCTATTCATCATTCTCTGCGATTACCTTAGCCAACTAATCTAGTAAAATTACTTTATAATGTAAGATTATATAATGAAATGACTTTTCGACTCACGCTGCCAGGATTCGAAGTGGGCATCGGTTGACTGACGGGCTCTAGACCAAGTCTCATCCTCTTGGCATTGTGGCTTTCATTTTCGCAGGCCTGGGCAAGAATCTGCTCTGCTTGTACTGATGTCAGGTGGGCTGGTGTTGGACGAATCTGATAACGCAAAAATAAAATTATAAGGCTTCCTTTACAGAATTTCTTTCATAAATGTAAATATAATTAAATTTGGATTATTGAGATTTTGTACACTTCCATGTATTTTGTCACTAACGACCCGGGTTTCGCCTTTCGGCCACACTGACTCGGGTATCAGTGTGGCTCTCAGACGCATAATATTTTACTTTGTAAATAATATTTGTCGTATTTGTATCTTCTATATAAATGTTAGACACTGTTTACTGTCTGTCAGTTCGAGTCCATTCGTGTGCTCGAATGCCTGAAGATGCCGAAAGGCGAAACCCGGGTCGTTAGTGACAAAATACATGGAAGTGTACAAAATCTTAATCCAAATTCGATATTGAAATTCCATCAAGCACCCTCAGTCGATGTCTTAAATTATAAATATAATTAGATTGAAAACTAATATTCATATTGTTGTATACTTACAGTGGCATCCCATGCAGGTGTTGAGGCGCTATTTCCTTGAGGTGTTTCCCCACGAACTTTTTTATTCCTTCGACAGCTCTTCAGATAGGTTCTAATGCGTTTTCGAGCTCTCTCGGCAAACTCTGGAAATTGTCTGGTGCAAGAGTCGATTATGGCTTGAATTTTTTCCTTTGGTTGCTTCGAGATAGGGACAATGCGGTCGAGGTTCTCATCAACAAATAGGCGGACAAACATCTGCAATATTTCTTAATTATTTAAGTATTTATAACATAAGTACGCATTTGGAAAGTTATCAATTTAAGTAATCTAAGAATTAAGAGCCATGTTGCAGAAGCTATAATTGTGTTTTCATTCATATAATAAGAATAAAAAATACTTTAAATTTCGATTTAATATATTAAAAAAAGGAAAGTTTATTGGGTTATAACTACTCACATTAAATGCCTTTAACCTCTCTGGATCATGCTGCTGGGGATCTAATCTTTCATCACTCTCATCATCTGAACCGAGGGCATCGTCGTCTTCTTTTCCATTTCCGGCTGACGAAGAAGTCTCATCATGGAGACCTCCTGGTTCTGTGCCGCCAGCTCCTAGTAACACAGGACTCTGCAATGTGAAAAGTATATTATTTATTGATTAGACATTATAAAACCTGCATTATGACATTGTACTACATATGGGTAAAGTTGGCATAGACCAGGAGCGACGAACCTTTTCCTATCAGATGGCCGTATCCAAGAAACATACATAAAACGTGTATGTACATTATTTTGTAAATGAAAAAAAAGTAATGGAATTTATTTATTTATGTATTTGTTTATTTCAGTCAAAAGGCCGCACTTGAGACCCTAAAATGCTGCATGTGACCTTAAGGCCCCAGGTTTTTCACCCATGGCATAGACAATAATTACTTGAATGAAAGGAATGAGTCATGAGATTAATTACTTACAAACGAAATCTTAAATTGTTGTTTGCCTGTTTTATCTTTGTTGCGATTTTTATTATAATATATTATAAAACAAAATACAGCAATATAAAAGGGTTATAATACTTATACATTCAGATTTTCTATAGAGATGTCGTATTTGAATAAGAGTTAGCACGAAATTACTCTTTTGTGTTCGCTCTGGCAAAAATGCCATTTTAGATCATGTATGAAGAATACAGTAGGCATGCAATCAACTTTTAATGTTGTTTAAGACATCGACTGAGGGTGCTTGATGGAATTTCAATATCAAATTTGGATTATTGAGATTTTGTACACTTCCATGTATTTTGTCACTTGTCGCATTTGTATCTTCTATATAAACGTTAGACACTGTTTACTGTCTCTCAGTTCGAGTCCATTCGTGTGTTCGAATGCCTGAAGATGCCGAAAGGCGAAACCCGGGTCGTTAGTGACAAAATACATGGAAGTGTACAAAATCTCAATAGTCTAAATTTTAATGTTGTGTTTTAACACGGACAAAAATCTTTGCACCTTGCGGTGCATATATATATAGGTTCTGTGTCTTATAATTACTGTTATTATTAAATAGAATAATTGCAAATATAATATCAACCAGGTAATAAGATAAATAATATGCCCCGGGTCCGACACGACCTTCCAACTAACCGGCTGATCTCTGGTGTTCCTCCGTCCTGATCCGGCCAAGCCCAAGGCCGAGTGATATGAAGCCCATAGCTCAGCCATGTTTGCGTCACCGCCGACTCCAACTCCTTCTGACGCCTCACCGTTGCGACCTGGAACAAAGAACGTAAGAAAATGTTACTAAATATTGTATATATTTTCAAATCCCCGAAGAGGAAACTGTCATAAATTATTTTTATAATTGATTTATGGATTTTTATCCAAGGGCATTGATGTCTGTAATGTTTTCATCCTTTTCCAACTACATTTTATCCGATCTTAACCTGTTCGCTGCCCACCCCGTAAATATACGCGTCACCCGATATTCTATTTTCATGTTATACTAGTCCATTCTTAACACCATTTTCCTCTCCGTACCTTCTCCCAAGACAGAGGCTGTGCGGTTGACTTATTATGCAGTTCTTGTAACACAAATTCTTGATTGAGTTGATCCATTAGAAGGTGAAATGTTCCACATTACGAACGGAAATGGCTTTAAAACACTATTTTTTTAAAACCATTTTTTTACCTGGTCGTTTTTTTTATCGTCAGCTTTTATTTAAATATAGACACTTTCCTTATATTGAGCATTAAGGACTCGTGTAGTGGTGTTTTAGAAGTGAATGCGTTCAAAAGTACTGGTCTTAGACATTTGCAAGATTGGTAGCTGTTGATATTTCATAAAATAAGTTATTCACAAATTCTAAGAATGTTACTTTTGAGTGAATAAATTATCATTTTAATAATAAAGCATACATATTGAAATTGATATAAGTAAATTACCTCTAACAATTATTCATGAATAGTAAATATAGAAAATACATCATAATTAATATGTATTTATTTACACGAGATGTTGCAGCTAGCCTGGTCTGCAAGATGTTTTACATCTAGTGGTGCTAAAACTGTTTCATTTCAATGAGAATGTATGAAGACATGGTTAGCCTTATTTAGACTTATTAGTTAGACCTATTTCGAAGAGTAGGTATAATATGAAAATGAGTAGAGTTATACATAATAATATAATGTAAATATGCCAACCCGAGTGCCCATAATATTTTCTATATTTTAAAGTTCCTATACAATTACTCGGATTATTTCTTCGAGTGCGTATAATATAATATGAGAATAATAGTTATAAATATATTTTTGTCGGTATTGTAATTATTTCCACAGAATTCGGTGGGCGGCTTAAATATGTTTCATGCCCATATAGTGATGTCGAACAACTGTAAATTTACAGTTTTAAAATAATTATACTAAAAAACAATATCGAGACGTCGAAACTATGAGGGTTTAATAATTTTTAAATGTTATATTAAAAAAAAAGTAAATGCATGAAGATTATCTATTGCTTTAATAATGGTTGATTTTGCCATTTTTATTGACACATAAATATAAGCATATCGAGTTTTATTTTACTCGCTGTTTACTTCGGGCCAGTTATTAAAAACATGCCGTCTTGGAAAGGTACAAACTCGACCGAGTCGGCAATGAAAACCAACCCCACGATTAAATTATTATTACGAGAAAACTAAAAACAGGTAAATATTGGGAAGCAGTGTCGTGTGCGTGGTGTGGGTCGTAAATGTAATTTTTAATTGACCGCTGAATCGGTAACTTTTGACATTTATTGTATCGCTTATTTAAATATATTAAGTAACAGCCTGCTACTTACCTTACCTTGCGTCTGTCACTACCTTCATAATACACCCATTAAACGCCGTAATGTCGATTAAAACAGTGCCTGTGCGTGGTGATATCATTTTACTAAGTCATTCAGAAGTTTGCTCTCCAATTATAGTAGGAAAGAATTTAAGGTTAATCTTATTTGTCCAAATACAAGCAAACTCAAAAATACTTTCAGAATGTAATGGGTGCTCATAGATAACCAAAGTTTTGATTTCCGATTTCAGCACCAGCAAATTCACTGGCCGCGGTCACTCCGCTGCGGGCCCGGCGCCGAACTTTTGGCCGTCGCAGACAAGATTGTACTGTTATAAGGTAAGCAAATGATATTGTGTTTACTATATTAGAACCGAAAAAGCCGCCATCGATTACACTTTTTGCAATTTGGCGCTAACACTGCTTCGCTGCCATGCTTTTCCAACTAGACCGGTTTGCATAGATGTTCCAAATCAAATGATAGGATGTTGGTTATATCCTCCAGAAATGTCCAGACATAAGCAAAAATAGGAATAATTGATCAAGGTGATAAGACTATCTGTTGGATCTATTGGTTCGTTGCATCTAGGGCAAATTAGAAGGTATTCAAAGTCACAGCTTTATCATGATGACGGGAGTGAATAGATCTCAACTCATAAAAACACTTATTGATGACACATCCATTTATTATTTCTTCCCAATATAGTGTATGCAACCATGACAGGAGAAGGAAATTTCTGTCAAATTTTGAGCATGGTTAAAGGTGTTAATCTGTGGAATACGCCGACGCGTGTCATATTATATATTTTACGACGATTTTAGTTGCGTTTCTCTCATTTAGAAACAATCGCTTTGAAATAACTGTACAATGCAAGATGCGCGTTATAAACATGGTACAATGAATTATACAGCAATGGCGCTGTAAGCACGGAATTTGTTTTTTTTTCCGCGTAATATTTATATGATCGACGCTATCCTATTGCCTGCCACTGTCACAGAAGTGACGGAACATGCTGTTAAATAATTGCCACTGTTCCAGTAGGCGAAAACCTGGCGCTCTTGACCTTTTCTTGAACCTTTGGGCGTACTCCTTCGATTATCCACCTTTTCAACGGACATCGAGCAACAACAAATACGAATACTTACTTATGCATTTTACCAACTGACGTCTTAAGCTTCGAGTTACAAGAGCAGCTAATTCCAGTCTGAAGCTTAAATTAATAAATTTACATTTACTTGTTTTTGTCGTAGTTGTTATGTATAATAGATACATTCTGTCACTTTTCGTTCAAGTTTGCACGAAGAATAGCCAAGTAGATTCGTAGAGAGTTTCTTTTCCGGGATCTCGGTGAGCCAGGGTTTTTTTTAATATCACCGATACGATATTAAAGTTATTTGTCCCTTCTTCAAAGCTTTACTATAAGTATTACCAACATTACTTGACCGCCGCCGAATTTGGAACTAGAATTGTCAGTCTAGAATAAATTTCTCCAATTGCGATTTTGTGCAAAATAAATATCTTGTCTACTTTTAATAACCGTCGTTAAAATATCAGTTTTGAAATTTACTGAAATTTCAGTTCAGGTTGAGTATGGCAACATTCCTAACCCGACGGTGGCACCCTCACTAGCGGCCAAGTTAAATCGGTACATCTATAACTATTCCAAAGAAATTCGTTGAAGCAGTTATAGCTTTTTTAGCAGCCAATTTGCTCATAACACAAATTCCTCTGATATTTTTTATCCATGTCCTGTAGAGCATATATATTAATTTGTTTTTGTGTATTAATTACAATATTGTAAGTTAAATAATACAATGTCCACTGATGATACTCGCAGAAACCTTCACATTACACAAAATTCCAGGGAAATGAAATTTAGTAGAAAATACGTACTTTTACAAAACACACGTGACAAAATTCACAAAATATTAACAAAAATTTCAAACCATCCAACCTCTAAAAAACTACCAAAATACCAAATTCAATACTATATTTTCATTCCTGGTTGTAGAGTAATCTTTTCCTATCAAATATGATATGTTTTCAATACACAACAGCTAAGAGGTAAATGCTGGACAGTTACATATTCTATATTTATTATCAATGAGAAATAAATCGTCAAAGATTTTTACAAAAAATCATGTAAATAAGTAGTTGAGAAAATCTACCACGCTTTAGCTTTAAAAATAGCTCTGTTAATTTAGATATTTCCTATATATAATTATTATTTCGCTAATTATCCTAGAGGAGAAAATCCTAGCGGTATCGTTGAACGGAGATCTATACGTTTTTAAATAAATTACTCCTTCTTAAATAAAACGCTATATTTTATTTTAAAAACTGTATGAGACACCAAAGAAAAGAAATTTCATAAAACTACTATTTACCTAATATGTTTCTAAAAAATCTATATCGCAAGGCTATTTATTTCTCCCCCCTTTACTACACCCCTCCACAAGTACAGCAGATGTAAATAAACCCACCTCTATCCTCCATGTTTAAGTTGAGAATTAGAATCATTGTTTAGATTAGAAATAACTAACCTTGCGATATAGTTAATCTGAAGACGCTTCTTAAAGAAGCGAAATACGTGCCACATTCAGTAACACGTCCAGTGGAATAACTAAGTTATCGATTCTGATTTTATATTAAAAAATAATTTATACAAAGCTACCGCCGAATCCATCGGGAAAAATTTCGCATTCGTAGATGTCACTGTCATAGAAACTTATTCCACACCTTGATTTGACAAATAATAATTATTATCCGAAGTATTATATCCCTATACCTGTATTAAATCTTTATTTTTTGCGTATTTATTGTCGCTACAGATTAATATTCCCAAACAAAAACAGTAAAGAAAACTCTTCCATAAAAACGGCCTAGTTTTAATAAACAAGACATAATAATTCGCAAGAATTCCATATTCAAATTCAAATGCTCTAGCTATGATTTCTTGTGACGTTATTTTTGCGTATATGTATGTAGTTTTGAGTTTCTCGACTTCATCTCTCTATCAAAGTTGCCATCTCACAATTGCTCAACCTACATTAAATTGTAATCCAGGAATGAAAAAATCTATACAAATCAGGTCTACCAGCAGTTCAACAAAAATCAAACACATCACAAACACTCTTAAAAAAAAACAAAATTTTGAATAATTTTCGGTTGTTGCAATCATTACTGAAATTTTTTGGGTAATTTTTACCTCGTTTCTGGGAGTGAATGTTCCAAGCAAGGATCATCAGTTTCAGCTTATCGGCGTCTTTTAGTTGACTACCTGTCAATTGAAACAGTCAGGTATTTCGCGGTCAGTCTTTCAAAATTTTGATAAATAAAAAAATAAAAATGAAATAACCAAATTATATAATGTCAACGTTAAGAGCGGTAAGTATATAAATAATACACGATTATCACGTATAGGTACACAATCTCCGAGTAAAGAGTTTGTGTAAAATATGATAAAAACAAAAGCTAAATGAATATTCAACTGTAGATTTAATAATCACAGACATTTCAGACTCAAGAATCTCTTTCCGCGCAGTCCTCATTGGGAGAAGTGGAATTATCAGCAAACCACCGGTTTTATTTGAAAGTTTAGTTGTGTAAGTGGGGTTAAAAGAATGAAGCCTCAATCGTAACGAAGATAAGTTTTTTTATGTAGAATAATGATAAAATACGTATTTCAAAAAAATGCAAATTGACTATCGATTAAAAGAGATGCCAATAAAACTTTAGGCAACCGGAATTAATTTGGTACGAATGTAATTACTGTAACACTATCAATCTAAAACCTACTAACAATTTCTACTACCAGTTAGAAATGTTCACTCGTTAATAAAAACCTTTTCATTTAAAGAATAACCTTTCTAGAAAAGCAAGACATTCACAAATTTCATCATATTTAAAGTTTTTATGAGTTATTAATAAGTAATGCTCATGAATAAATACGTTATTTTTTATGCTTTAATCAAAATTGGATGATTAGAAAAAATGTAATTTTTGGCCTATGACTTTTCGACAACTGAGCAACAGTCAATGATAAAAAATGTATTATAATATATTATTTTAACATAGGTATACCGTTTAAATAATTATATGAAGTGATAATTCATACATATTATAATGACAAAGATGTAAATATTTACAACACACAAACTGTAAAATGTAGTGATTACAAACAAAGCAATGAACATAATATATTTGGTCTTTTCGTTTCGGTTATAAGTTCTTTTTTTAATTAATTAGACTTTACTGACTATTCTTAACGCGAAAAAGTTGTGAACTAAATTCATTATAACTTACTATATATTTAAAGTACTAATTTTAAAGTTGACAATTTAATTTAAAATGCTGTAACGTAAAACCTTGAAGGAATGGATGACATTAAAATTGTAATTAAACATTATTTTTAAACAAGAACCAAGTTACCGGAAACAAACCGTTTGTAACTAGGAGTGAATATGATCCTCATATTTTTATTAGCAATCCTTGAAAATTAAAAATGAAGCAGTTTTGATTGTCATAGTCGTTGTCAAATAACAAAATCCAAATTTTGGAACATAGTCTATATGTTTTGAATTTATAAAATCCATGACAGTTTTCGATATATTCATAATAATTTGTAAATGCTTCGGTATAAATCATTGTAGATAATACTATATAGATTTATAGATATATAACTAACATTATAGATGGGTGAGATAATCAAATTATGTTTTGAAACTTTATTTTTGAAGTAAAAAAGTGCAAATAATTGCTACGATGAAACATTTATACACACGATTAAATTGTTGTTATAGATTATTGATAATATAATTTTGATAATATTTACCTGAGTATTGGTCATCATCAGTAATGTCTGCAGGGTCAGGGTGCAGGGATTCCTGAAACAAAAAGAAATTATTCATTTAGATGACGGTTTAAACTAGTAGATTCAAAAAGAACAGATTGTGACTGTTAAAGTTGGAGACGATTAGACTGTTTTTTCGGCAATATTAGTGTTCAGGGCTGTCCTACATGGATACTCAGTCAAAGATTTGAATCCCAAAAATGAATTTCCATTCATTGATTTATCAATCGATTTTTTATCCAAAGACATGGAAGGGTGTGATGTTTTCTTTCATCTCAAAACCCCCCTGAGCGATCCTGTTAACAGGCAACTAAAGTTAACTCCCAGTCCTTTTCGAACTGCATTTTTATATTCTTACATTCTCATTAAACAATTCCTGAATTAAGCTTCATTTGGAATACCGCACAGTTAACAAATTTCAATCGATATGTAAAAAGCTTAGCTTCCACATAAAATATAGGTTTGTCGTCCGAAGTATTTAGCTCAGTTCTGAATTTGGGATTCGGCACTCGCTGTCCGGGATGGATGCATCCAATAGGTCGCATTGCATATAATATACCTTTCCATTTATTCGGTGCACAATGTAGCAGAGCAAATGGTGCAGGGTCTACTTTTTCTAAACTAGGTTTTGGCGAAACAAAAATATATGTTGCACCAAACATCAATATAAGAGATACTTTTAAAAATAAGCATTAATATTTTTGATATATCTGGCGATAACATTGTGGAAATTCATTTTTAATGTACCTATAGCTAAATTCTTTATTTCACTGGCTGTCACACATAATAATACAACCAGTGGAATAAAAAAAGTCATCAAATTTAATATATTGTACAGTAGTATAGATGAAGTTTTGCCTTAGTGAGACTGTAGGTGAAGTTGCGTTGATGCCTAGGGTGGTATAAAAGCCCCGATCTCGACCGTGCAACTTACATGCGTTGAATAGGTTATCGATGTAAAAGATTCCTCGGGGAAAAATAATTTAAGCACATGTTATTCAATGTTTCTGTACATATTAACATAACATAATATTATAAAGTCTTATGTATCCCATAAAATTTTACAAAAATATATGAATGAAATATCTTGATATGGTTTCTTTCAATCGTGCGACTTTGATAATGAATGATAATGTTTCAAGTTATATGTAAAATTTTACGTCACATCCCTTTTATTGAAGATTATAGAACATTGTCTTCATTATCCTTTGAGGCACATAGTAATTCGGTGCAAATATAGTTAAGAAAATGCCATCTAACAGCCCCAAACAATATGTATATTGTCAGATGATAGGAGTATTTTTAAGTAACTGTAAAATATTAAAAACAAACGAGCATCGATTGTTTCATTCAAACAATGTTCTTTCCGATCGGTAATTATTAAAGAATTGAAGTCAAAACAAAACAATATTTAAATGTTCCACTTTTCGAACGGTAATTTTGTGAAGGTTTTGAAAAGTCGTTTGGTTACCAGCATTTATAAAAAAGTTGTTTCGTGTTGAGTTCTGCATTTAGTATTCGTTAATGAAGGTTTTTTATATGTTTATAACGTCAAAATATTGTTCGGGACACCCTCTAAAGCCACGCAGCTACCAACCTCCTTTTTAAGCATTTCGTGAACGACCAATCATGTTTTTGGTGACAGTAAAATATAAGGAAATAGATTTTTGTTGAAAGAATAATTTAAAGAACGGACATCAAAATACACCCATACCATAGACCTAGATTCAAAAAATACTTTAATTGACCATCTATCATAATCGGATGACATAAGACATCCTGGTTTCGAAACTGCGGTCCGCGGTCCGGCCGGAGAGGCGCAGTGCGTGCTTCCACAGGCCGGATATCGACCAGCGTCCCCCACCCGCACGCACGCATCGCACCCAGCCGTCCTCTCACGCGTGCCACAGTGCCCGCGGGCCGCTTGACCTGCCCACCGCCTGCTGCCTCGCATGATTGCCTGCCGGCAGTCCTCAACATATTCCTAAACTCGTCACCCCATTGTGTGGGATTTTCTTACTATAGCTATAGAGAGTTGCAGATATCAAAGTAATTGCAATGCATTTTTTTTTATTCTGTGCAGACTTAACTATAGTATATTAGCAATCATGTGTTCACGTCAGCTGTGCACAAAATGAATGCCGCAAGACACTCCTATTAAAACATTATTGTCGTATGCTTTCTTGCTTCAGTTGAAACCCACCTTGTTACTAACCCCAGTTTCACCTTGAAACCCAAATTTTTCCGAAAGATTCCGTAAGTTCGCATCTAGAATATGGGAGCGATTTTTCAAGCTTATAGCGTATTGGGTCGTAGAGCGATAGCCTAACAGCAAATACTATTAACCACTAGTATTACCGTACCCGTCATAGATGACTGTACTGAAATTGAAATATTGAATGCCTAAAGTAGCTCTTACGAACGCTTAGGTCATGAGAAAATTTTATACCTACATCCTACATGTGATATGTGACAATACTAAAACGTCTACAGAGCGTCTGGGCTATTATATATACGATATTACTGTATTGTCTATACATTTTAAAATTACGGCTGAGCGGCTTTCTTACAACCAATCTTCGCTGAGCTTAATCTTACCCACGGACATCAACAAATAATTTTCTTCATTAAAATAATATTATGTGGAATGTAACAAAGCATTTTAGCCGTAACGGTCTAACAACCAAAACGTATGTGTTTCACATAATAATATTGATATATCAGTGACTGCCAATGCTGAAAAAAATTGCTTTCGCGATAATCTTGCATATATATTTTTCAGTTACGTCATTGTGACCCTGATTATTTATAGCCATTAACAACACAGGTCTGATGCTTTTATTAAAGTTTTAGAGCCTTTGCAGTACACTAGTGTTTCCCATATAGTCCCTGGGGATAGTATATGTCACCCGCATGAGTGTTCGTGATGTAGGTGAGATGAGCCCCCGTCAATACCTATATAACTAGCTACAGTAACTATTTACTTACTAAGCTATCTATAGCCGATATTGGGATATGTGGATCACTTCAATAAACTAAAAAAAAACTGTACATCACAATCAAAATTCAATCTTTAAAATATGCAAGACCTTAATAACTTTTTGATCAATGCACTCGTATTTATATAATAAGCTATACGTAGAGAAATTGTCGCACGTCGGCATTTTTTCTTTTCCGGTAGTTTAATAACTCAAATTTTCAATTTAAGTTGTATCGAGCAGTAAAAAAAAGCATTAATTTTTTATGATTTGTTACATAAACAGCTCATTTTTAAATGTGAGATTGAAAAACAAATTCTTCGGTGGATATACATGATGTGATTTAAATGAAAGAAGCTATCAATTGACAATTGTATTATGTTTAATGCATATAATTGATTTCTTTTCTCATCAAATCTATTTAAATCAAAAAAAAATACTCAAAACAAAAATGTACTTAGAATTAACGTAGGTTTATCGAACTATTGACCGTTCGCACATCAAACGTAAGTATATAATATGTGAGTTGTACAGGTCAATGCAACTCCAATTCAACATCAGCCTCCGCAGATGAGGGTTAACGGTTAACGCACCCTAATATATAGATTGCGCGCGGAATGGTTGAGCGTTTATTTAGATCAGGTTGTGTAGGACTAAGTCAGCATAACAGATAAATTTTCGACAATCATTGAAAATTGTTTTTTACTACACACTACGGGAGAGAGAACTATTGCTATAGTATATATATAATAAATCAAGAATAGTTGTGTAAAAGAATACTGCATTATTGTCACATGCAGATAGAGTTGTCGTCTCAGTTTTATAAAATAACTAATGATAAATTTATTCATTAATAAGAAAACGGTATAATCGTCAGACAGATTTTTTTAAGCAATATTTTCTTTGTGGCAAACAAATATAAGTCATGATTTTGAAAAATAAATTAAATGAAACTGAAACTAGAATTTTTTTTTATCAAATCAGATATATGAGGAGCCAATATGACTGCGACGTTATGTCAAAGAAAATCAATAAATATTGTAATGAAAAGCTTTGCGATGTTATGAGGTTTTAAGGCAGTCACAACTGACGTTTTTTCTGCAATAGGAATGCGGATAATATAATCAATCAATTAAAAGCACCAACAGTGCTATACTAAAATTAAGCCTGCGAACGATACAACTGTAGATGATGGTGTGATTTGATCACTTGTACACAGTACCATTCTGTTAGATCGACGGTATGATGCAATAGCTTTGCAGGAATGGGTGATAGGGGTTTATCAACCCTTCTGTTGGACAATGCCCTGCAACCCTAACGCGCGCTTTGGCTCCGGCACGCGGTTCTGGCGTCGGCCCCCTGACCGACTCACCCAACAATCTATTTACTATGAGGAATAATAATAAAATCGATAACATTATTTTCAAAATACTACATGGTGGAATCGGTATAATATGATGCGATGTGTGCTTGTATGTTTTTTTAAATTACCAAACATTTGACTAGCCCAGCGTACTGACAGTCATCCAATCGCTTAACCTCGCTTTCATGTATTTAAATTTAAAATGAATGAATGGTGCGAGGTGAAATGAGTACATTGGTATCAAAGTCACATCCCACGAAAGTCACGTTTTTATTGTTTGTGGTACTGCAAGTGATGATCTTTTCAAAAAAACTCATTAAAAATATCAGAATCCAACGGTTTCATATAGATTTTTGAGTTTAAAGTTCGTAAATAGTTTCAAAAGCGGACACTAAACATCAATTTTCGCGAAAACAGTGGACATGTCCACGGATTTCGATCCACACATTGACCAATCACAGAGCTAGGATTTACTTTAAATTGTCATGGCTGCCGGGCTTGATGACGTGTGGAATATATATAAAATTAAAAATCACCTCTGCTGCACATTTTCATAGATGGCTTATGTCCGTCTTTGATACCAATGTACTCAAATGTTTATTAAATCCCTTTTAAGGTGTTAACTGTCAATTCTTGGTGGAAAGACATTATATTTTAAAAAATAAAACACAATTCGTTTGTACTACTTCCACATATTTATAATGATCAGGACCGGTTTCGCTCATCACGAGCATTATCAACTGATGATATCATAGATATCATGGATATATTCATCAGTTGATAATGCTCGTGATGAGCGAAACCGGTCCTGATCATTATAAATATGTGGAAGTAGTACAAACGAATTGTGTTTTATTTTTTAAAATGCATTAAATCCGTTGTTTTATCAGAGTTGGTAGAGTTAGATGTGTTGTCTTACGGCTGCCTTCCAAAACTAAATAACTACCAAGAAAATTTGTACGTACCGTCTTTTTCCGAAAATAAGAGACTGTCTTACTTTGTTTTTTGGTCCAAAATACGTGCTAGGGCTTATTATCGGGGGAGAGCTTACTTTTCAAGGACAATAAGCAGATTTATATATTTTTGTTTAATATTTATTTGTATATAGGAATTTCACATTTATTACTTTTAATGTAGGTAATTTCTAGACTTCAGATTCCAGATTCCAGGAATTAATTTCGGCACCTGCGAATGCATTGCTTGCAACAAACTGTAGACGTAAACAAGGTATTTCTTGGATTTTTTGTTCCATTATGTGTGCAATTCTCGGAAATATTAGGCCAGCTAGAGGTACTAAACTCAACAGCATTCGTTAAAACATGAATTATATGATTCACATTATTTTAACTAGGATTTATTATTAGGCGAGTGTTTATATTCCAAAAAATCCTGAAAATCATGCTTGGGCTTATTTTCGGAAAAAGAAGGTACTACGTTTATAATAACTCTGAACATTTATTTGGGTAGATCGTGTTATGATTTCAAAAAGTATCGCATGAAAGGAAGTCGATCTTAAAATATTTCATTTCTGTATTTCAAACGGTACCTACGTAAGTGACATATATCATGACAAATGATTCCTAAAAAAAATAAAAACTTTTCTTTTTCGTAAGGGGTTTTTCTTACTTATTTTCTCCATTCAAAGCTTAGTATATATCCACCCTAAAGAAAATTAGTGAAGAACTGAAAAACCACATAGTTAGATATTTTGAAATTGTTAAAAATAAGAAACTTTTCAAAGTGCGATGATCGGTTAGAACTAAATTTATTCACTAATAAAGTGTTTTGTATTGAAATTATTTATCGCACCACTCTTTTTTAACTTGTTTTGTCCATTATAAACGTAGAATTTAGTAATTACATAAAAATGAATTGTGCACGTTTTATGTTATGTAATTAGTGGTCGCATTAATCATGCATATTTGCCCCACTGTAGTGTGATTAGGATTACAGAATTGGACATATTCGACTGTTTCGATATTATAATAGCAAATCAGTGGCACGAAACCATTGGTTTCAGGATCGAACACATACAAAATACATTATTAGAGACACAATTATTTTTAATTCTCACACGAGTACCAAACAATAAAGTCGCATGTGATAATTTGTCTGTTTTCGGGGACAATGTATTCTTTTAAGAAAACCATGAAAAATTGACAATGGATATGTGTTATTTATTTTGTGGTAGGACTGAGATTAATAACAGCTTTAAACGTTGTATTTATATTCATGAAGTTAAAGAGCAGTTTTTTTCCATTTACCCTCCCAACGTAGAGCATATGGTCTCCTAATGGATGTATCTTAACAGAATTTTTCTATGAGAACTGTTTGTTACTCAGTTGTTTAACCTCTCTTTTTCTCGAAGAGATTATGGATAGAAAGATAAGGCTAGGACAGGACTAGTGGTTAGCTAATCACTCTCGCTACACCCCGTGACGATCGGAGTTTTAGACATCACAAACACTCAGACTACGAACAGAAATCCATAAATCGATTAAAAGATCAATTTATGAAAACCGTCCGCACCGGTAATTGATAACCGTAACCAACGACGCTACCAACTGCGTCACGGACGTCGACGAGCACTAGCTGTGAGATATTTTCTCTTTAATTCTTTCTCTACAAGATTTGTATGCAAAAGAGGGATACAAAAAGAAGTACATCCATGCATTTGGAAAAAAACATAAATTGATCGGAAAATCAAATGCACGCAGATATCAATTTATGGACCCGGGCCCCATAGAAACCTCGAAGTATTACTATACACCATGGCGGTCTGCATAAGTATTTGTACACTATTCACTGCATTAAATCATTTGAAAATATTCATAACCATTTTAATTTAGTAAAATGATTTTTACTGTTATCGTAAATGTATTTACGAATTTACGTATCTTGCAGCTGAAA
Source organism: Himalopsyche phryganea (assembly GCA_022494535.1). Classification (NCBI taxonomy): domain Eukaryota; kingdom Metazoa; phylum Arthropoda; class Insecta; order Trichoptera; family Rhyacophilidae; genus Himalopsyche; species Himalopsyche phryganea. Next base: position 1,892,001 of record JAGVSL010000076.1, on the reverse strand, counting down.
CTGATATGATGCTTAAGTATGTTCTATTGAAATTGAATTCTACCGATGCACCGATGGTTCACAATTACTGGCCTAGCATATGCATGCAAAGGCTCTATGTCATTTCACTGTACATAAGCCAATGGACCACATACACCAAAGTGAGCTTATGTGGCTCGTATATAATATATACGGCACTTTGCAAACATGCGTAGGCATATACTGGATTGGCATACCTACCAATAGGGGTGGAAGGTTTCAGGGTTGACCCGAAGACCTCACAACCATGAAACATTGACCAAATACATAGATTTAAAAATAATTGTAATAACGAATTTATTCCTCATGGTCTTGTCCCGTCTCAGAGCTGGATGGGACCGCTTATTTATACATTCTCTGCTGTGCTTTAAAACTAGGAAATGTGGAATCTAATGGTAGTATTTTTCCCATCTTCCATTGGGAACTAGAACCCGTAATTGCAAAACGACATTCGTACGAAACCCATAGAGCTTTACCACTCTGTCAGAGTGATGGCAATTCTCGCTATGTTTATTTAACGCCGTGCAGTTCAATCTAAGCTGTCGATTACATGTAGAAAAGTTATGAATTAGATATGAACACTAAAATCAAATTAGCAACTCACAAGCCACCGAAGTTGGTGATTGAAGTGAATATGGAGGAATTCAAATTAGCGAAACGGCAATTGAAATTATTATTCTTACTGGTCAAAGTGTATAAAAGTATTTTTAAACGTGTAATTGAAAAATATTGTCATAGCCAGCAATCACTATACTGAGAGAGTTTACTCAAATACGACAGAACAGTAATAGTTCGTCAAAATGACGGTAGGTGGATCTGATAGTACACCCTGATCATACTACTATAGGCATATACATGTAGCAGAGATTGTACCCCAGTCAAAGCTAATTTGACATGAATTTGTGAAATTGTATAGGAAAAGCCGACCAATGTGTATCCGCATTTAACATGCATCCAGATAATCAGAGTTTATTCCCAAATTATACATTAATACAACCAGGTATTCGGGTGTAGCAGCATTTTGCAGTTTGATATGAAAATGGAAAACGAAATTCGTTAGTTTAAAAGGACGTCGCGGTGAAACCTAAAAAATAACTATTCAAAGCCATATATGTAATTAAAAGGATTATTTTTATTATACCTGCTCGTAAAATGTCTAACATAACCTTCTTATTCAGGGCTAGGGTTTTAAAGAAGAAATTGCAAACAAACGAGTGATGTTTTTTAGTCTATTTACAATTACTAATCACAAAACAATACCAGGAGCTCAAAGGTTCAATGATAAAAAGATGAGAAAATTGATAAAACATTTTGCAAATCAATGAGTGTATTTCGCAATCTTTAAGACTGCGTAAAGTACCAAAGGTTTGAAGCGATACATTTATAAATTTGATTAGTTTAATTTTATAAAATGAGCACTGACAGTTTTATTTTTGGCGCGGTTTGGTTTCTGTTTTGTTTGTCTAAATGCACAATAACTATTAGAAATTGTTTTACTGAAATTTGACAGAAGGACACATCGTTGAATTATTTATGCAATTAGTTCAAATATCTATCCATTTTGATACTTTGCACCATATAACAATAACCATTATTGCAAATGTAGAAAACAACACACCAAATATTAGATTTTTTAAAATATTTCTTTGAATCAATAACACTAAATTATTAACATAAAGATAAAACTCACAAACTTTTCACTCGATATTGAGTTTTTTCGATCAGCAATTTTAAGAGACAATCTGCAAGAAAAAGTGACAAAAATGCACTAAAAATTCATTTTCACACCATGTTATAGATATAATATAAATTAATGTTTGTTTGTTTGTCCTCTATGCGCTCCTTTATCGTTCATCCGATTTTGATGAAACTTTGGTGAGTTGTTGTGTGCACACCCATGAAGGTTTCTGAAAAAAAAAATCTAAAAAAAATAATCAAATACGTACAAACAGCGGTATCTCGGAAATTTTTTCCGATTTATTCGTGTACGCACCAGACGGAAAAAAATATTGTGAATTCAAAAGCACTTTAATAAGTAGAATTAAAACACAAACTCTTTCTTTCTTTGAGTGGCATTGCAACGCATATCGGGTATTCACTAGTTTATTATAAAAGTCTTTAAGTTATATTTTATTACCAGTTAAAATTAAAAAATGACATTATTTCAAATAAATTATTAGGGGTACCTTTAAGATAACCATATGGAGATCTATTGCAGAATTTTTACACACCGTTGCAACTAATTTTTTTTTCTAAAAGAATTTTTCTTATTTCATAACATATAGAATATAACTATCAATTTAAGCGTCTACCATTGTCTTATCTATTTGGCCGAGAGTTGAACTAGTTATACGAACATTATATGCAAACAACATAATAAAATTGCTTTAATTTTCAAGAATATACAACCCTTTTTTATCATTCATTTATTAAAATAATAAGATGCAGGTAAAATTTGTGAGAACTTTTTTATTACTTTTCTCAACTCTTGTAAAATAATTTCGATAATAATTAATGAATTATGTAGAATTTTCTTTTTTTGAATAGAGCTATTAAATCAACTGTATACTATTTTCACACGTTACCTGCAATAATTGTGAGAAGATTGCATAGTATTATATGAACGGCATTTCAAAAAGTATATAGCTTGCAAGAAGGAGAACTTAATCAAAACTAAAGAAATTACTCTGATGTGCCATTTTGAGAAATTTTTTGACACCTTAGGATCCATGAGTATGCAAATAAATCATTTTGTTTATAATTTATGGAAGATCGAGCTTTAAATTCGAGACTGATTAAATGTGAACTAGATCTTAATACCCTGCATTTTTTTTTATAATACAATATGTGGCATGTGGCTCAAGTTGATATGTATGTTTTACATTACTTTACAGGAGAAGAAATATAAACTTTGAATATGATATGTTCACAACCTTTCAAACTTTTTACAGATAGCATGAGATGCTAAATGTTGCCATCGTATTATAGTAATCCTATAGTAATCAAAATGATGCTGTATTCGTGTGATACAAACAACATTATGTTACATAAAATTTTTTGGCTACTTATCCTTTTGAATAAATTGACATATTTTTTCAAACGATATATCTTTTGAATGGATAATGGCTGACATTTTGTCACCAAATACAAATCAACTTCTGCCATCACGCCACAGAAATAACATTGTACAAACAAATATTTTTTTGCGCAAGGTTTTCAATGAATCCAATATAAAAAAAGGATGATAAAAAAATTCAAATAAACTAATAATTCCCTGCAAACGTTTAAATAATTTAATACTTAACGAAATTTAACTTTGAAAATAAATGTTAATACTTGTTTCTAAGCTATCGGTATCCGCTGACTCTCAAAGTGTACAGGTATACATAACTATGTCTAATTTATTAATTAACCAACAATACTAACAAGCTCCTCCTTTAGTCGGGAAAACAGCGAGTCGTTGTTAATTACGCAAGCCGTTTCATCTGTTCCCTGCTAAATTATTCATTTTTAATGCAACTGAAGTATTGTTTCGTTCTAGTAATTATTGCAGTGTATATTTTTATGAAAGCTAAAATAATTTATTCTCACATCTCGAGACGTAATAAGGTAACACATAGTAATTTCGATCACCAAATACGATTTTTTTTGATATTGTAGAGGCATCCTAATTTTTCTTCATAGTGTATTTGGAAAACAGTAATAATAATATCAGCCAAACGGAGAGTTTTAATTCTCAATAAAATGTGTGTTGAATGGTTGCTGAAAAAAACATAAAGTTTGAGAATCAATGAATTAAGAATATCACTTTAAGGTATTAACTGTCCGTTTTTGGTGAAAAGTCTTATTTAATTAAAAATGTCGTTCGTGTTCGTCTGATATTGTTCGTGTACGCACCAGACGGAAAAAAATGGTGTGTTCAAAACCACTTCAATAAACAGAATTAAACACAAACACTTTCTTTCTTTGAGTGGCATTGCAACGCATGCCGGGTACTATCAAATTTGAATTGTTGTGATTTTGTACATTTCCACGTATTTCGTCACTAACGACTCACATGGAAATTTTAATTTAATATTATATATAAGATTAATATAAATACTGATTAAATATACGCTGCGCTGTGAGTGAGAATTGCATCATTTTTTTCAAATTTAACATTGTATTCAAGATCTGGTGCAGGAGTAATAATAAAATCTTTTGTTTTAGTAATTTTGATATAGTTCCAAATATTTTTTTAATTATTGAAAGGCATTATAATAAAATATATAAATTATTAACTGCGTGACAGGCAGATGGGTATATTTGCTATAAAAAATAATACCCAATGTCAACGAAATAGCTTTACGAAATAAAAATTACAATAATAAAAAATCGCCATTTTTTCTCTTCGCTAATGAAAAACGGAGCTCCGAATTAATTATAAAAAGTAACCGTGCGCGGTGCATACTAATCATTATTTCAGTCTGGTTTAAACAATACGGCTCCGCCCCCCGCTAGCTTGAGAACCAATGGCATCATGGGAACACAACGGCTATACAATAATATTTTTCTGTTATCACTAAATTTATCACACATGAGAGAAAATATAAATAAATGTGCCTTTTTGAGCAACCAGATTTATTTATATAACATTCTGCTGCGGTGAAAACAATATTTTTATTTGTTTTTAGAAGGGTAATTGTTGGGCATATTGTTTTAATATATTGTAACGTAAAGTATTTTTATACTCTAATTTGTCTGAAAAATCTGCACGTGGTATCTCATAATGCGTGATAATTGTAAAAGAAATTTACGAAGCTCTCAAAAACTAACCATAAATTATTATTCTATCCATTTCCTTTTAAAAGAAACAACCAATTTTCGTTAAAATACACAAGACAATCTAATTAGAAAGTCCTTATAATCCATATGCTTTAAATTGGGGATGGTGCTAAATAGAAATAATTCAATATATATTTTGCTATATCGTAATGTATAATCACTTAATCAGTGTGGCTAATAATGTAAATCAATTCTTTTTAAATAATGACTGAACACTATCCCTTATAGAATGGAGTTATATCAATTAAAAGCCAATTCAGTCAATATAATCCCATATGGTCTTATGGACGGTTTTTCTTATCGTAATGGTTTTATTATAATGTCTTCATGAGGATTAAAATCACCATACACGTAGGGTCAAATACATATCAACCCCTCATACGTGTTGGTTTAAAATTTGACAGATGCGCCCACACAACAGAATGGCGTGAATTTCGTTTGGACGTTACGTATCCATAGATGTGAATCGCCTTATATATACAAAAAGTCCATCCGAACATTATTCACCTTCAACATGGTTGATTTACTAAGAATTACTTTGTACTAGATTATAAAAAAATAACAAAGGGAGAAATATAATGCGTAAAATGAATGGCAGTTTGTATTAATATTTCCAAATATGGAATGAGATGCCCATCTTGAAAAAGGGTTTCCATTATAACGAATTGTTGCACTTAAAATATTCTCTCGTTGCTCATTTATTTCAAAATATTCACTTTTATGTGAGCCTTTGTCTTCAGTGAGTAATCTATATATGGTTAAAAGGGTATTTACACTATATTTAACCAATAAAGTGAATAATTCTTTATGAATTTTACGTTTTAATGAGTAAAAAGGGAGCATTCATTTTATATGTAATTGACGGCGTCTCATCAAAGTTGACAGAACAGTTTATACAAGCCATAAATAAATATCGTTATTTTAAATGAATATTGTTCGCGTAAAAAGCAACTTTCGCGGTTTGGAATACAGTTATGTAAGTATAATACAGCTATACGTACATAAGGTCAATCCCGTAGCCGAGTGGATAAATCTCTAGAGGTTTAGGATTCGAATTTCACATAAACATTTTTGTAAATTGTTTTTTTTATCCATATGCCAAAGCATTTGAAATTTTCATCTTTTCCAATTAATCCTAGGCACTCCTGAAAAGAGGACATAAAAAGAGCAATGAACTAACAACTATAGATGTACCAATTTAACTTGGCCGCTAGTGAGGGTGCCACCGTCGCGTTATGCCATACTCAACCAGAACTGAAATTTCAATAAATTTCAAAACTGATATTTTAGCGACGGTTATTAAAAGTAGACAAGATATTTATTTTGCATAATAATGGAAAAATTTATTCTAGACTGACTATTCTAGTTCGAAATTCGGCGGCGGCTAAGTAATGTTGGTAATACTATAGTCATTTTATATCCATGTTTTATTCACTCATTTTGTTAAAACGTCGCAATAACTGTGATTATCACAAATCTAAAATATGTTTCACACTGGAGCGGCAATAACTTAAAAAAGCTATTCATCTGATTGGAAGTATTCCAACTAACTTCAATACAACAATACACACGATTAATATTCATTTATTTCATTATGTTTTTTTTTCAAATAAAGAATACAGTGTTGCTTGTAGTAAAATATACAATGATGTTTAAAATGCATTCAAATTACCTCTTTTGGAACACAATAAAAAAAGTATATTGGACAGAAACCGTGAAAAACTGCTGTCCAATAATATAGTAATAGATCTTGATATTCTTTGTATTTAATTAAACAAAAGATTTTAAGTGGCTAATAAAATATAATTATCAAAATACCATACACACGGCGACAAAACTAGATATTCGTTACCCCACACATTCTTATAAAAAATAGATGCGACCAACGAAATGTCAAAAGCGGTGTGTATTTCGCGCGCATTTCCTTGTGTTCCGAACTGAAGGAAACACTGCCACCTGTTGCATAGACCTTCAGACAGTATTGCCCGTTCCATTCAGAAGAATTTGATTGTTTTGAAACAAAACAATGACTTGCATTTTGCTCGAATAAGGGCATACCATTTTCTTAATTTATGTTACGTTTATTCTTTTTAAATTGAAGATATTTATGTAATAATTATTAATGATTGCAATCTGAAGATTTCAAGGTGCATTGATTTATCTGATTCAAATGAAATGGAAACCATTCTGCGGTGTAACTCAATGTGAATGCTTAGGATTATGACAATAAAATGAAAACAATCAGTAATCAATTTATCGGAAAATAAAAAAAGATCGTGCATAATTGATTACTTCTTCTTCTTTTACCAATTATAATTGTACAAAATATTGTAATAATATTACGTAGTTTATAAAACAATATTTTGGTTATTTATATTCGAAAGCTGTCAGTGAAATATCAAAATAACTAACCTTTTCAAACGATAAACTAGAGCGGATAAGAGCGGAGTAAAAGACGGTACAATTTATAATCCATCTCTCTCACATTATGATGATTTTCTCTTTTTTTATTTCTAGGTTTTATAATTTATACTGTTTTTATGAATAACAATTTGTAATGGCACTTTTCCGTAACTGCCTATTGTTAAATGATATTTTTTATACGATACAAGAAAATTTCATTCTTTATCAATGGTGTATAAAGCTTTACGTATAATTTATACCAAGAGTCAAGATAAAATTGGTGCTCAATATTAAATTTAGGATCGGACATTGAAGTCGCTTGCGAGGATTTTGCTTTTTCCAGTGGCCAGTTGTTCTCTTTTTGTTCAACCTTATAAGCTTTAAAGTATTACGTAATATGACAATGTGTTACTTTCTATTGGAACAAAATTAAAGGTCGTACGTCACAAATATAACAAGTGTTCTATTCTATGGGCAACGTTTAAAAACATATACGAGATATCTGCTCTGTCAATTCTTGTTTCAGTTGCACGGCATTTTAAAGCCAGAGCATTGACTTTTGTTTCATTCAGACCGTGCTTTTGATAGTTAATGTAGGTATTAGTGCTTGGATTTTTGTGGTAAAATGTAGTTTTTTAGATTGGGTATACCGACTGCGGCTTTGTGCAGAGGTACTCACGGACGGTAGCAACCCTTTTGGGGCACGCACAGTGCCGCGCCTCGACTACTCGTGCTCATGTTGTTCATCCCATACCACTTCTGGCGAGGGTGACACGCCTTGGGTCACTATGGTTGGTACATTTCTTTTAATTGATCTATTCCACACAATTAGCTATAGTTCTCATTACATTGTACATACATCTGATATTAAAATGTATCGCATACTTGAGCGATATGTAACTTTTGCGATTCAACGTAACCATGCAGTGATTAATGGGTAGAAGATTGATAATACACCTTAAAACAGAACACATCCCGTTGCACTCTTTTTCATTTGATAGCGCTTTAAAAGGTAACAGTAGCATATTACGTAATAGAAAAAATCAAACGTGAAAGATGACGATGAGAGAATAAAAAAAAATGAGGATCTTTCTCATTGAAAATGAAGAGCTAATTCATTTTTGCAATCAAATTTTTCAGGAATTCGGACTAGGCAATGATTTGAGGTTAAAATTTGACCAATAATGTGTTTACTTCTAAGAATCTATAAAACCGTTGTGTGATGATTGAAATAGTTTATACGCTTTAATATGAAACTATTCCAGATTAAGTATAATAAAATTAATTATTTATGTGACTTGAAACGCATGATATAAAAGGGCACTATAAAAAGAATACGGTAGACCCCCGATAACAAGATTGCCGACAACTCCATTTTCATTAAAATTTGCGACTGTTTCTTAATTACACATGGTATTGTAGTCCCGATAGCCCGCTTCCAGATAGCTCACCTCCTATCTACCGTGTTGTCGGGGAGTCTACTGTACAATAAATAAACCTGTGGATATAGTAGAGTAAAGAAAATGCATATAGACTAAGCAAAAAATCACTCTAAGAACTGTCTTTCAAGAAAAACGTATTCAAAACAAAATAATCACTCACTTAACTTATTCACTTATTGCGTTCTTTATAAAATAAAAATGTTGCAGTGAAGAACAGGTAATTATATTTTATGCATTTCGATTTCTCCACTATTCTGTATTTCATACGAAATGACCACATACGTTTTGAGAATAGCATCAAAATGAAATAATTTGAAGTGTCGACTCAGTTTTCATATGAATATAATTAATTATACTACATCAATGACTTTTTTGCTAATTTTGTAGATGCCTAGAACGTAAAAAAAACAAAATCAAAAAAACATCCTAGAAAATCGTGGTGTGTAGAAGACTGTACTAGCAATTTGCGAGAGTTGTAGACGTGTTTTTGTAACTTTTGTTGTATCACTAAATATTAAAATATTTACACAAGAATCACTACAAACAATTTTACCAAATTGATAATTACAACATTAGCTGAGCTCAGAGTTTTTCTAATCGGTGATTAGTATGTTATATTACATAATGATTTGTTTTATATTGTAGAGCTAAAATTTTGTCAAAATCATCATTTTTAAATTACATTGCGCAGTTTTTTTCCAATCGAATCCATCTCATTATCATAATCTATATGTCCAGATTACTCAAAAGTCCACTGTCACTCTATTCTCACTCCACCGGGGCCCTATCACCCGTAAAGCCCCACCGGGCGCCCCATCTCCACAGTCGCACTTCACCCACACAACGCCACCCTTCTTTGCCCCACTTGAAACACCCACCAGCGCCACGCAATTAGGCGCACCCTGGAGCTCCCGTTTCCCCACCCACGTATGCTGCGTCCGCACGGTTTGATATGCTATGTCATATACAAGCTTATTGTATTTTGGTTTAGACTTTAAATTATAATGACATAAACAAGAAATCGATATGACAATTAATTTATAAACGAAAATCTAAAGTATTGATTACAGGTATCGATATTTAAGTGTGTTTTTTACTAGTTGAAAGTATTACATGTCTATGTAATTTTTTAATTTAATGGGATTGCAGGGTACTGAGGATGTGTTATCTCCTGGTAATGTATCGAGAGAACACTGAATAAGAGGAATTAATCAAAGCTGTATAAAACTTACTATATTGGATTTGGTTTGCAGTCAGATCGCTTATTTACGCCAATATAAGAACTATTGTGTTTAGAAGTTTTTATAGTCAATAAAACATTTAGCGCTTCTTTTGATGCCATATTTTTCAACGTAAAATAATAAGTCAAAGAAATCAAATGTTGTGTAACTATCTCTGAAAAATCCTGGTAACTAAATCCCGCGTAAAGATATCCAGTTTTATAACATATGCCAAATCTTTGAGGATGGTAGTTGGTACAATTTTAGGGCTGTTGTGATTATAGCATGTTTTAGGTTTCCGTTTTGATTTCAAAAATTCGAAGCGCATAGTTTAATTAAAATTATTATACTCTTTATAGTACCTCAAGTAACGGCGCTCTGCTCACTCTGAGTGTCGAATACCGTTGTTTTTGTCCTGAATAATTTGCATTTTGTGAGGTAACAGCTTTAAACTCTACTCCAAAGATTTTTTTGTTACAGGATATATGAAACCAATTAGAAAAAAAACTGTTTTATTAAACGTTATCAATGATACGTATTTCATCCTGTGTGGCCGCGGCACAGTGGCGTAACGCAGCCGTTTCGCGGCGTCGGTTGGCGCCCACCCAAAGTGGAACTGTTGCCCAAGGGTGTACGAGAGAATCCCTATCGGAGCAATGGAACAGAAAAATACATAAAAGCATTTTTTTGTCTTTCTTTCTTTTTTGATTCCATACTTTTATGGACTCGAAACGATGTTTGAAACATATATACAATTTCGGCATATAAAATGAATCGATGATTCTTAAACATTCTTTGAAGGCACGAACTATATTTTTATAAAAACTGAAAATACAAAAATAAAAACCCTAATAACATGCATAATAGTAAGTGATATTAATTGGTATAGTTCTGACGATAGCGAGATGCCGAAATAGTTATCAACAATAACTGTAATTTTTGTAAAATGTAATACGCGGCTCTACAAGTCATTAGTTTTACTTTTTTTAATAGTTATCGAATCTTCTCGAATCTTCCTGTGCAGACATTTTTTTTAGCGACCAACCTCCATTAAACCAACACGCTCGATTCTAGTCCATAGATTCGAACTGTTGTTCCTCTGAAACTCAAAACCAGTAGCAAATGATTTTTCAGATTTCCAAAATTCCAACACTCGTATGTCATAGTTAAAATAATCTCAGTTGAGTGTTGCCAGTCGCAAAGACAACACACGATTCCAGACATCTTCTCCATCATACTTCACTACTGCCCTTTGCAATTATATAATTAAAATATTCAAATAAACTAAAACTGTAACCACAAATAATTCGATTTTACTTCGCAAAAATAAATCTATTCTTATTCAATGTTCAATTGATGGGTGTAATTAGTAGAATGTTGGTAGCCCGCAATGAGGCAGTTCTGTAATAATAGCAATTGACGTTTGTGTTCATGTTTAAAAATAAACTAATGAAGCAATATACGTTTCTGATTTTGAAGCTTTTAGTGTTTCTATGTATATTAAATCTATTCTACCTGAATATGTAAACTTATGTTGAATGTGAATTACAGTAGTGACTTCCCCGATAACACGATTGCGGAAGACTCGTTTTTTATTCAAATTTACAACTGCTGCTTGATTACAGATTAAAATACTTCTGTGCCGGATGCGTATGCTTTGATTTTGAATTAATATGGTTGTCTCAATAGCCCGCTCCGAGATAGTTCGCCCGATATCTACCGTGTTATCGGGGAGTCTACTGTACCAAATTTTTACTTGGTCATTGAGTGTTGCCAAAACAGTATACGCTTACCAAGATTGATTTTTGGCCATCTTTGGATTTTTTTAAAAATAAATTTGAATGACGAAATGTAAAATAGTATATAAGCTTAAAATCGAATAACATTTATTTCGGCCATAGTGTGGGTTACTGACTTCCTACACTTTTACGCATTTATTATATTTTTGGGAATGTGTTTATTGGCCGTGTTGTAATTACAGATATTTTAACATTTTGGAATTGATACGCCGCCAACCATTGCGGTCGACGGTTCGAAATAAAGTATTGCTGCATTTTCAGAAGAGTTAGGTAGTTCGACTTCGACGTTCGATCACGTTCTCTCTATCTCCCGCTTCCGTCTCGGTATCCGCGTAATATAGGTATCTTTGGTTTTGTTCGATGTTATTAGCTCGTCGGTGTTCGCCGTATTTATTCATTTACCCACATATTTTTGAATTTCATACCTTGGTCGTATTACTTTTTAGGGATAGAGTTTAAGGGATTATCTTTCTTGTTGTTTTCAACATTGCATGGTCTTAATGGTAACTGAGTACATCATGGTATCTGAAATTTCTACATGCTTATCTAGCCACTGGACGCCAGTAATAGTCGCTCTGGACACTATGTTCAGCCCTAATCGATTAAAAGATAATGGACTGCTGATAATGGATATAGAGCGCCTTCACTGCGGTATATATAAAACTATATTGTGGAAATTTCAGCGCTGTCGAAATGTCGTTAGGTATGAAACTGGATTTAACAGCCGCCTACTCCACTGCTACACCGCCGAGCCGTGTTCCGCCGCCCATGTTCCGTAGGGGGTTTGAGGCATTTAGAGGGTAGGCGGCAAAACTATGCCAGCGGCGCGCGTTAGGGGGGCGAATCGTTACCCTATGTGCGCCACTGCCACCCCGACGTACCTAACCACGCAGCCTACCCCGATTACCGGGTGTTTGTTAAATTGATGGAACTGTTTTTGCGATTACGTATGAATTAATTACATGTGAAAATCGTCTGATTATTCGTATGTCAACTTCTAATATATATTTTTTTACCATGTCCGCTTCGTTTTCTACTAGAACTGGTTGTTACTCAGTTGCTCAACCTCTCTTTTTCGAAGAGAGTAGGGATAGAAGAATAGGTCTAGGACAGGACTAGTGGTTAGCTAATCGCTCTCGTTTTGCCCCGTTTTTAGAATCGGTTGGTTGGGAAGAAATTTTAGACATCACAAACATTCATGCCTACGAACAGAAATCCATAAATCGATTGAAAAATCAATTTATGAAAATGTCCTCACCGCGACTTGAACCCAGGACATCCGTAACCGAAGCCAACGACGTTAACCATTGCAACACGGAGCCGACACATTATGATATTTTTGCATACTTTATTGATTTTTAGTTCTCTCTTTCTATTTTAAAAAATAAAACACAATTTGTTTATACTACTTCCACATATTTATAATGATCAGGACCGGTTTTGCTCATCACGAGCATTATCAACTGATGAGAAAATGAACTGAATTCTCGTGATAAGCGAAACCAGTCCTGATCATTATAAACATGTGGAAGTAGTACAAACGAATTGTGTTTTATTTTTTTAAATATAATGCCTTTCCACCAAGAATTGACAGTTACAACCTAACACCCTTTCTATTATTATCGAGCGATTCAGTCGATTTACTCATATATTTAGGTACACATTCAAACCATGTCCGCTCGCAATGTAGAATCATATGGACTCACAAAAGAATTTTTCAAACGAGAACTAGCGTTAATTCAGTTGGTCAACCTTTCTATTCAGTGCGGGTAAATGTAAAATAATGGGATAGCGATACGACTATTGATAATCACAGTCTCTAAGCCTCGCTGTCAGAAATAAAAATAAACATAATAATCCGTGCCTTCGTTAATTATCAAATCTAAATTATACAGAGTCTATTGGTGGTAATATTCTGTTACCTCTACTTTTATAATAACTATAGTTTGTTATTTTTTTATTAATGACTTCACTGGCTACCGATGTAAACTAACAAAGTGTGATGACTTTATCCCTTCTCACTTCATTATACAATCGTGAAAATTAAAGAAAGCGAGAAGTTCACTACCACTTCTATCGTATTATCAAAACACCTTACAACGAATTCTTCTTAAACACGGGAACGGACATGGATTTATATGTATATTTTTCTTAGGTTTTTCTTAATATACATAAGGAGTTCCCATTAGGAGTACTTAAACTGTAGTAGAATAGTAAATTTTTCTTTTTTTTACACAGCAATAAAACAAAAGACTACCGACATTTAATTGTGCATGGAAAACTTTTCCGTTATAACATTTTCAAATAAATAAAATTTCCAACAAATGTATTTAATACATTTGTATAAATATTTACAGACACGAAGTCAATGCAAATTTCATGAACACCGTGTAGTATGGGTTAGGCTATACTCGACACATAAGGTAGATAACGATAAAGCCCATGTAACGTAGAACCCCCCTCACCCTCCCAGCACCCCTTATATACCACATACGTACATAAGTAAACACGACTAACATGACGCATTTACCCTTATCGGAGTGGATGAGCATGGCAGCTGTAACCAGAAAAAAAATCGGCTGGTATTCAAAAAAAAGAACAAAAGAAAACGCGCCAAATTTCTGCAGAGAAGGACTGAACCAAAGAGATACAAACGCGTTGTGTTGCGCGAACAAAAGTTTCCCAACAGTAACAAAGGCAACTCAACCCAAAAAGTTTAAGCACCCTTGGTTTTAATTGAATTCTTACATTAAACAGCCCGAGTTTTAATAAAAGTCAATAAAATTTATTTAATTGCTGATGAGATATAAATAAGATTAAAGTGTACGCTTATGAATTCTCTAACCGCTGAACAATATGTACCTACCGTTATCGATTTCATCTTATATCCTCAATAATCACTGAAATACTATATATTACTAAAGTTTTATTGGGTATTTTCGTAATACATAATATTATATTTAAAATAGTTGAAATCAACTACTTACTAAACAAGAATATTTCAAAGTAAAAAATGGCACCTTTCGCATAGATAACAAAGTGTTCGAATTTTGAATAGACCCGGAAAAAGCAGCACTCACAAACTTAACTTTCGGAATACCTACCTAACGTCATATCGGTAGTGATGTGTTAAATTTATTTACGCAACACTAGCTGAATAATCGATACCGTCGATAATCGATTGTGAGCACTCATATGTTACGCAAACAAAAAAGGGTTATAAACATAACAAGGGGTTGAAAGTTATACTCTTCTTGTAAAACTCACAACAATATATTATTTGCCAGATTTGTTAACACGCTATAAATTTAACAACGTGATTATTTAAATTGATTTAAAAATGCATGTGATTTCATTCACACCTAATAAAAGTAATATCTAACTATATTTATTTCTTCTATTTTCAATTTTATACGTTACATCATTACTTTATTTGTTTTTATTTTTTTTTTTGACAATAATATATCGTACCACAGTCTGAAATACCGACACGTACAAGAATTTTCAATCAAATGAGACGGAGTTTATATTCAAATTAATTTTGCTTTTCTACTAATTTTCGATTGAATAACAATGTGACGTTCTTGAAATTCTCTTTGTCATATCGACACACCCTACGTATAATCACGTAAGTGCCATACACGTAATTATACGTCTTTTGCATTTTTGTTGTCTACGTACTTAGTTCTATAGGTAGGCATAAAAAAAAATTAGGAAAAGTACTCACTTCACCGTTTTTTCGTAAAGTATAAAAACGTAACTAGCCACTTATACGAAAGTCTTTACCTAAAATCCGAAGTCCAATGTCCTGTTTGTAATATTTAAAAAAACTGTATTAAATAAAAAGCTAGATTTTAAATAATAGTGCTTTCCCAATTTTGAAGAATATAGATGCAGCGGTTACTTTGCAACTGCGTTTTGAATCTTTGAGACGCTGTCCTGTAAAATATTCTGTAAAATGTCATGTTTACAGATACTGGATTATACGTTGGGAGTGTCGATATATTAAAAAAAATAATCATTTTCACTCAATAATAACAGTGTGCATACACAAAAATCGATTGGTTATAATTAAAACAATCAGATCAAATCAGCTTTAAATAAATATTGAATCGTTATCGTTGTGAATTAACTCTGTTTTAAGAATAGGAAAATTTATTATCAGTTTAAGATAGTTAGTTATTTGCAAAATAATCAGTTATATTTAATTAAAATTCTAAGACGTATTTTATGTAAAGTATGACCACGTGTGTAAGACTATTTTCAAATTTGAAATTCATTGACAGCTACATAAATTAGTTAATACAAAGACACTATCTATCGAATAAAATTCTTATTAATTTTGATAATGCCATTCCGCTGAGATGTTTCCAGTCGTTCAATGTAGCTAAATCAAGTGGATATATCATGTTGGTATTTTTCAAACCGATGATATTGAATAGATTGTTAATAATAGCAAAGTTCCATCTAGTAGTGACTGAGTCGGCATAACATTACTTAGCAATTCAAGGTTGACATTTAAGATTGCAGCACGCAACGTGCAGATTTGTGCTGATTCTATCAATAGTCAACCAAAACCAAAGTTCTGTCCACGAATATTGAGGTGAGCAGGTATTATTTTTGTTTACTGACATAAATTCTCATTTTGTGGCATAAATGTGGACTCTTAATAAAACATTTAAACATAATGTAGCATTGTAAATCAGTTGCATACATTGTTTTTCAAAGAACGTAACGAAGGAAAAATGATGCTATTAAAAGACTAGAAGTTAAATAATCGCGATCTATATACTACATTTTAAGGATCGGAAAAGTTAGTCTGCACTGGTTGTCCTCGACTTACGACCGAAATAATTTCCTGAACTTTGGTCGTAAGCCGAATTCTATACAAAATATTAAAATTAAATACTGCTTGGTTCAGGTCAGTTTTAGTGGCGTCACTTTCATTTGTGGAAATAAAATAGCTACAACTAAAAATTGTACGGATATATTTCAAAACATCAGAGCGCGCTTTTCAAATCTTATATTGTAACTGTAAAACGACAATCACAATACTATCACAAATTAGCCCGCTAATCCTCTGTTTTCAATAAATAAAACCTTGTGAACACAATTTTATTATTTGCCTTGTAAATGAAGTGGTTGGAATAAGGTTTGGCTGCAAGAATTGCGTTGAAAATCATAATTTGATTTATAATGCAAGTGGATGAAATAAAGGTTATGTCTGCAAGAATTGCATTGAAATTTCTTTCTAATTAAAATATTGTTTTACTTCAGATTGTTTCATATGTTGTCATATTGTTTTACTGCTATTGTTGTACATTTGTTTTTCGAAAAACTGAATTGAAGGCTTTGTGAATAAATAAAAATTTACATAATTGCAGTAGATAAAATTACATATAATTTCATGGCTTGTAAAAACACTTGCCGAATAAGTCAGAGTGCAAATCATAACAGGCGAAGCTAGTTTGCTTATTATAATAATCGATTCCTCATCAATCACTCCTTGTAAATACAACTTGACAGTTGATCGCGTTTGGTTCAAGACGTTGCACTTCTACCATAATTAGTGGCACCATTTTTCTTTACTAAATTACCCCACAAACTAGAAATTATTATAACACTGGTATCGAGGACAAACCAATTCCCTTTTGGCATAACATGTATTTGACAAGAATGTTATTGTACACACAATTATGTAGAATAATCAGAACTAGCCTCACTTAGCAAATGAAAATTTTCAATTGATTACCTGCTGAGCAAAACTGGTTCTGACAGAGAGATCAAATTGTAGAATAAGTACTGAAGAACGATCATTCTTTATTCTTATAAGTTTCACTTTTAAGGTGTTAACTGTCAATTCTTGGTGGAAAGACATTATATTTTAAAAAATAAAACATAATTCATTTGTACTACTTCCACATATTTATAATGATCAGGACCGGTTTCGCTCATCACGAGCATTATCAACTGATATTATAGCGAAACCGGTTCTGATCACTATAAATATGTGGAAGTAGTACAAATGAATTGTGTTTTATTTTTTAAATCTTATAAGTTTAATGCATTGTCAGGTCCGTATGGATGTTTGTGGTGTCTCGAATCTCTTCTCACCAATCCCATCCTAAAAATGAGTAGCAGCGAGAGCAATTATTTAGCGAATATTCCTGTCCTGGCCGTATCCTTCTATTCCTTCTCTCTTAGAAAAAAAGAGATAGCGCAACTGTGTAAGAAGCAGTTCTCGTAATTTTTTTTTGTTGAGATACCTCCATTAAGAGCTCATATGCTCCACACAGTGGATGTGGTTAAAAAAATGTGTTCCCTAAGAAATGTCAGTTTATACCATTATTTCGTTAGCGAGGGAGTGAGTTGATATTTTTTCATACGTACGATCCCACTAAAAAAATCAGATTTTTACACTATTTTTGTTTAAAAAGTTAAAAAACGGTATTTTAGTCTTGTACATTGTAAATCTGCGATTAAAAAGATTTTATTCGAGTAGTACGAACCTCCCACTGTTAATTTAAACTATTATCTATGCTGATTTTCTGACCGCATGTATCAGGGTTACATAATTCTTGCAGCGGTCGAGGAGTTAGCCCGTTCGCAAGGCCAGCTTAACGAATATAATGTGCGTTTCTGACATTTAGTTAGTATATTATTACGCGCACGTCGACGATTTGTGGTTGGTAACCATTATACTGAAAACATTGAGTGACTCTCAATACTATGCAGTTATCATGCATTTACAACTAGCTCTTGATTTTTCTTCTATAGTGAAGGAGATGAAATGAATACACTATTTTATATGCCAAGAAATAATAATGTGATATCCTCCAAGTCGTCAACAAAACAATTCGAATCTTCTCCAAATTTTTTTGTAACGTAACTTTACAAAGATTACGCGCTTGAATATTTTATTGGTGGATGCTATTTTTTTTTTCAGCCCTCCGTTAACATAGTTTTTGTGTTTTTTTTTTGTAAATTAAGTTCTTGAGCCCGTTTGCATTAGATAACTGACCTGCTTCATTTTTAAACTTAGTGTGGTACATTTCCTTTTCACCGTCGCAAGACAAAAAGGCATAATCTCTACATTGGTGAGTAATCCATGGTGAAAGCAGTTCATGCGAAAATTTTAGGCTAGACAGAAACGCATCACTGCTATACGGGTGAATAATCCATGGTGAAACTAGTTCTGGTGATTACTCCCAGCATATGACCTCCTAATGGAGGTATCTAAACTGAAGTTTCATACGAGAACTGCTTGTTACTCAGTTGGTCAATCTCTCTTTTTCGACGAGAGTAGGGATAGAAAGATAGGGCTAGGACAGGACTAGTGGTTAGCTAATCGCTCTCGCTATGGTCCGTTTTTAGGATCGGATTGGTGGGAGGGAACTTCAGTCATCACAAACATTGAAGGAAACCATAATTCGATTTAAAAATCAATTTATAACTGTCATCACCGGTACTTGAATCCGAGACATCCATAACAGTAGCCAACGACGTTAACCACTGCAACACGGAGCTGAACAATTAGATTACTTTAGACTAGATAAAAAGATATGATCTTACACAGGTGAATAATTTGTGTTAAGCCCAGTTCATGAGATTACTTTGAGTCATTTAGAGCAGTGTTCCTCAACCTTTTTACACCTGCGGATATTATTAAGTATATTTAGGTAAGGTTTTGCATCTGGGTTCACTATCCAAGAGCAAATATTTCCGTTCTCCATGAGAAGATTTATGACTGTCGATTCTGAGAAAACCAGCGACCATCGTGTCGCATCCTACCAATTATTATTATTTAACAATAACTATAAATACAAGTAAGAGTGCATGCAAAAACATCTTATATTTAGTATTTTTGGTATACTATTCGAGGCCCGGCGGAAAGTCCATCGGTTGGGGAATACTGATTCAGAGTACAATTTATTGTAAAAAAATCATTAAAAACAACATGACAGGTTATAGACAAATAGTAATATGTATCTATTAGAATTTGGAAAATTATCTTAAAAGAAAATTTATGGATTACATGAACTAGCTGTCCGTGTTAGATTAATATCATCAGTCAGTTCAATATTATGAAGATACCGTTTGTGAAAATAAATGTTTTGCTTAATAATAATCACACGGCTAGAATAACGTTCATCTATATCGACGCACCTTGTGCCAAGGTGCATTAGCAAAATGCAAGCTGCATGAATCACAAAATAGTGTCAGAGTAAGTATAGTTGCATAAACTAGAAGGTTCCGTGACTTATTTGGTTAAACGTCCAACTGCCGTACCATGACAGATTTATTAAGTCAAATGAAGCCGTTGATGTTATTCAAAATATGTAAGGATCATTATTCGCTCAGCTAGTGAAAGTTTTCATATCCTATGTTCAACAATCAGTCGAAAATAAAAATAAAAACAACGCTAAATATTTTCACATTCATCGTTAGCCAATCTATCTCTTAAATAATGTATGTGTCACTTAGAATAGTAATGGTGTAACTCCAGTTTTGAAGTTTTGAGAAAATCAAGGTTTTGTAATATGTTCTTAGGATCAAATAGCAACCATGAATAACTGTTTGCCAATCAACCTAAGAACTTAAACGTTAGTGTAGTAGTGAAGTCTGTTCGGACACTTCACTCTTATTCTGATATTGCAGGTACTTTACTATCATTCTGAAAAATATAATTAAATATGGGAATATAAAAACAAAAAACACTATTTTTAAGAAATTAGGAGTATATATGGATGTGCAACATTATTAAACTAATAGAATAACATCTTTTGAACGCGTTTGAGTTATAAACTCATTTTTCGTAATTTTGGAGTTACACCATTACTATTCTAAGTTACACATATTATGGTGCCATCGCAAATATTACCTGGATTGATCGATGTTGTCTTACATTTTTCAACCCGCTCATAAGTACGCTCGACTCCATTCATCCGTTATCGTAAAAAAATACAGAAACTGCGTCTTGTTGTTATTATGTCAGCTCATAATATTTCCACTGATGACTGAGCACCTGTTTACAGACTATTAATTGTCTTACCGAGTCGGTCAATTTTCATTTTTGCCTCGCGTTTCGCATCCTGAATTATTCCGACTTGCAACTAAAATGCCCCCTATGAAGAAAAATTATGACCACATTTGAGAGACTGAACATAATTGAAGACATTCCCGCATGTATCACTATTCTTCATAGTTTAATGAATTTAGGAATAAATACATCAATTGCCATGATACGTGACAAAAGTGCTTGTTATATTATCAAACCCTTTAACTAACAATAGTCCAGGGCCATCATGAAATTTTGCTGGACCGGGTTCCAAAATTGTGCAGGCTTACTGCACTACACGCTTTTCGCTACAATATTGATAAACTAGTATAATCGTACCCATCATCAATGACGGTATTGAAATTGAAATAGTGAATGTCTAAAAAAGCTAGTACGTCGGAACTTTGTGTGCATTGCATAACATTTTATTTTATATACACCGCAAACGCTTACGTCATGAGAAAATTTCATACCTACGTGTGATTATAATAAAACGTCTACAGAGCGGTATGGGCTATATATAATATAATGACTGGATAGCAACCAGACGCACTAACTTTATTTTTGCTACATTCAGAACATAGTTATGATTAGAAATTGGCTAAAAAATATATATTATAGCACTAGCTATACAAAGTTTCTGCAATACATCAGTAAAACTATCCATGTTAAAAAATATTTACTAACAATTAGACAAATACAATTGCACATAAATAACATTACATCTGTCATACGAAATACATCGAAATGTCTGAATAATAAAGTGTTTACATAACAAAATATGATTTTGATTGAACACCTGTTAAAAACGGCTTTTTTTCTCAAACATGTGTTTTTTCACATCATTGTCATTGAAAAACAATA
Source organism: Himalopsyche phryganea (assembly GCA_022494535.1). Classification (NCBI taxonomy): domain Eukaryota; kingdom Metazoa; phylum Arthropoda; class Insecta; order Trichoptera; family Rhyacophilidae; genus Himalopsyche; species Himalopsyche phryganea. Next base: position 1,870,373 of record JAGVSL010000076.1, on the reverse strand, counting down.
CGTGCCAAAAATAATATGATATTAAAGACATCTATCTCCAATATCGCAATCACAGGTTTTCCAAAATACATAGTTATTGACAAAATAAGCATAGGGATTTCCGTCAGTATCACATATTTTAATGACGGTGCAATTAAGAAAGACTTGATTGAAAATTGTTTACAGAAATTTTTGTGAAATCATCATTTCTAGGAAAGGTATATTACGTATCAACTTACCTGCCCAAATGCTTACATTCTAAACAAAGATAAGTAAAATATGGTATGCGAATTGTTTTAGATAACTATAAACTTTATTCACATTTAGTTAGTAGAATAGATATGGACTTTTTTACAATGCCTCATACTCCTGTTTTTGTCATTTCCTGGTGGAAAGGTATTAAATATATGAAAATATGTTTTTTTATGTACTAGTTCCACATGTTATGAAGTGATCAGGACCGGTATCACTCATCGCAGTTTCAATCATTTTTGCCAGTTAAAAATGCCCGTGAAGAAGAAAAACTATTCTGCTCATTTCATAAAACTGTGTTTTATATTTATAGATAGATACAATATTGTCATAGGATCCGTGGTCGAATCGTCAACGTCATTGTCTTTGGTTGCGGTACTCACGGTATGGAATCCTAGTTTGGACTGTTTTTCCTGTTCGAAGGCATGGGTGTCTTTAATGTCTAAAATTTCCTCCACACATCCGACCCTAAAAACGAGGCGTAGCGAGAGCGATAAGCTAACCACTAGTCACGTCATAGCCCTTAACTCTATCCCTAATCTCTTTCAAAAAGATAGGTTGAATAAAAAGCTGTTTCTTTAATAAAACATCTGTCTAGATTAGAACTACATTTTGAGTCTATATGCGGTGCCACATAGTAAAAGAAAAAAGAATTGTAAGGATATTTGTAGAAAACTTCTACAAATTTTCCAACAATATTCTTTCTCCGAAAATGAGGTGCGAATGGCAGTTATGTCACGAAATTTACTTACTTGATTATGCCACTGTGTGTGACCAATTCAGTGCTATTAAGTTAAGACTCGACTCATTGGTAGGCTGATTTTACCGCGAAAGGTAAATGAGTACCCGCAGCGGACCAAGCGCAAGGCCGCCACGTCTAAATACGTAACTACCAACAGTACCACCTACAGAATGTTTCGCCTAAGGTGAACTGCATTTCGCGACCAGTGCAGCCTCTCTTACATCTGCATGTTAGCCTGGTACATCGGCCGCGAGAACAAACGGGTTTATTATATAACTTTTTACAAACAAATGCATTTATAAAACCGCATGTTTTTTTAAGCACTATTCAATGAATGAATCATATCGTATTGACCCGAATATAGAAACAATCATTTTTTGCAATTTGAATTAAGCAATATATTATAATATTGTTTGAGGATACATAACAAGTATATTAAAAACTGCGAATACTCTCGTAAATTTTTGATATGCGATTTTCTCTTTAAGGGAAAATATAAAAGGAAGAGACGAATGTCTTTTATATGAAATTTACTGTATGTCATATGCCGCTGATTTTCCAGGAGTCCAATAGCGCTCGGCAAGATATGGACAGTCAATTTATAAAGAGGTGTATTAGGATCACAATTTAAAAAAATGTTAAAACGCATGTGTTAGGTGTACGGCGCGCTGGCTGGACATTTTTTACGACAGAATATATCGTCGTTGTTCTGGAAGAAAACACTAAATCGAAAAAACAACAATTTGAGTTAGTTATACAAAAATTTTCCTTATTTCAAACTCTACTGTATGACAGAACACACTTATTTTTATAAATACTTTTACTTAAAAACAGTTTTATACAAACAAACAAAATGAAAAACGTATAGCATTTCAAGCATTTGGCGAACTTCAAAGTCCAATTACTCAAAACTAGTATTTTCCAGTTAGTGTCTTCTTCCACAACAACGACGATATTATATTAAATTTGTACAAGACATAAATCCAAGCGACGTATCTTCGTAGGGAAAGACAACCACTTGCTTTCGCACTTCTTCGCACAAAACTTCTTATACATCTCTATTTCTTTTTAAATAGTACTTAGAGTGAAAAAACAAATGGTTTTTGGAGAATTTAATTAAAATTGATACATGTCAAGTGTAAGAATTAATAAAATATCCCAGTTCAAAATTGTACCAGTCACAGGGCAATTGTAATTAGGTTTTATATACCTACAGCTGGTTACTTTTAACACTATTAACAAATACTGATGATCATAATTATTATACTGGTATTAAATAGCATAAATCTTTACCTTTGGTAGAACATGCTGCAGCAATGCTCCCGCTTTTCGCTTAGCGGCCATTGTCGAAGAGTTCTTCTCTTGATTACTCTTCAAGACACCAACGTGTGGTGCCTGCAGATGTCTGATCCTTTAACGAGATGTCTCCAAATATTTTTCGAAAGCCACAATAGACGGCCGAGTCAATTCGGCGATTGCCTTGAATTTCTCATGATGTCCATGTGGCAGTTTCTTCTCTTAATTAATTAATATTCACTTTTCAAGTTGTTCAATTAAAAAGTATTCTGTTTTTTTCACTGGACTTCACTGGACAAATTCACTGGACAAATTCAAAGTTTTTATTCATCTATTTGTGTTTCTAGAAATACATCAATTAATTTACTGAACATCACATTAATATAAATAAACATATTAGTAACGTATTGATAATTAAAAAATATATCGCTTAACTTAAAAATGTCGTATCTAAATACATTTGAGAAGAATTCTTAGGAAATTTAATAAAATTATTACAGCTATTTTAAATTTTATAATGAATAAAAACTATTATAAATATACCTATACAAATGTATTTATCTTAAGTATACAACCATATTGTTTCATTTTCAATACATTTTTTGAACTGTCAGTTGAATACCTAGCTAATATTACATCAAAGTAAAAAAACTTTATGTTTTTTTTTTTTTTTAATTATTTTTTATGTCAATGCATTTTATAATTATTTAATTAAATCCTGTGTTAAAATGGCTAGGTAGTTTGTCATAAGCTTTGAGGGAATGCAGACAAAACGTTACATGTGAACTTTTCAACTAAGTTTTCTATTTTACTTCCATTTAAAATAATATACTTTTGATTGTCAAAAGGAAGCATATTGATATCAATATACAAATTATTATCAAATACAATTGAGATCTTAAGAATTACATTAAAAAATAATCAATCAAAGCACATGTCATGTTTTTTCTTTTCGATTATCAATGGACTACTAAGAAGCAGCGTGATTGCGATTGATTATGTTGAAACTGTTAATATTAAATGATTATTTTATGTGATGCTACTTGGCTTCTAGGGGCAAGAACTCTTCGTAGTCATACAAAAGTTCCGGGTACAAATCACGGCAAACTTGATATCAAATGTTTTTTCTTCATCGGAAATGCGTGTCATAATTTTTCTCTTGGCGAGACTTAATTAAAAAAATATTGAATGTAAACAAGTAGTGCCAAATGTTTTTAATTAAATAAATTGGATTTCTGTCTCAAACAAACGTATAAAACATCAAAATAAAGCCAGATTTAGTATTAATTGATTACTTTTTTCGTGTTTGTCTTTCAATATTCGCGAATTCGACTTTAAAACGGCAATTGTGTAAAGACACTAACACAAGCGAACGAAATGCATGTGTGCAAAACGATCGTTGAGTTTATTGTCAAAGGTCAGGAAAGTTTTGCGTGAACAGAAGAGAATAATTATTTAACGGACCAATGATGTTTAAAAACGGGAATATTTTTCTTCCATTTCATGGCAACAAAATTCATTCCTTTCATGATGGTTCTATTTTTAAACTTCTGTCAAAAAGTTTTCGATTTAAAATTTGAATACATACATTTTGTTTGAAAGTGAATAGCATTGAGAAATAGAATATTTTTTACAAATATGACCGTTTTTATTTATTATGTTTTATATCATTTTACTTTCATGACTACTTCATATTATGTTTTTTAAATAGTTGGCAAGTCAGCTACCGCTATTTTTATAAAAAGTAATTATTGATGGCAAAATTAACCGGTAGTTATTTTTCGTTTCATTCGGTTATAAATCATGATACAAAAATATTTGTGTCCAGTTTAATTCTAAATCGTTTTTGCTCCTCTTCAATATTAATAAATAGAGAATATTTTGCATTAAAATTAAAGTATAATCTAAACTACACGTATCATGTGTGTGAGTAGAACCTCCACAGTCCCTCATGCATATGACCAATAGTTCCACGGCCGACTACCATAATGCGAAATCCTCAAAGAAAAAATATACGCTCGGTGCATTCATTGGCTTGTTCCACGACAATGGTCAACTTAATGCAACCCGTATTGATTTATTATAGTAACGTAAGATAAAATTGTTATTGTAAAATAAATTTAAAAAAAAAAACTTAAGCCAGCCGTCTACGATAAGTATAGATCTGCTTTCTGTGTTAATTGACAAAGAAATATATATAATAAAAAAAATCAACATATTTCACGATTATTTTTTAATTGATTTATAGAAGAAAATGTGTTGTATTATGTAAAAGATCGTATATAAAAAGAAAAAAATACGTTCAAATTTCAAATCCTTCGCATAAAAGTATATTTTATTTTTTATTAAGACTGGTAACTGTGTATGTATTAAATGTTACTTTTAATTATGTCAGTATTCTAATACTTTACTTTCATATTTTTTAAAAAAGCGCTTGAATACCGTATTCTAGGAATATGAAAACATACAAAATTAATACGATGTTTAAAAACTACCCCTATTTCAATTCAGAGAATGTGATTTAATTTCTGTAAAACTCTTTACAGCGATAAAGTTTGAAAACGAGCCACCGACTACATTGTAAACAAAAAAAAATAAACATATTTCACAGATTTACATGAACTCAAACAGTAGAAGTCGTACTTTACACAAGGCCATTTAGTTGGAATTTTATTATTTTTTTTTAAATACACAACTTGTGATATTTAACAGATTGATAAATACGCAGTATTTCAAAAAATAGCAATATTAAAGTCAATATTTAACATTAAATTTTTAAAAAACGTTTTATATAATTAAAAAAATAATAATAATTTCTTTCAGCCGTCAAATTTGAGCATTGATTTAAGTCCATTAGACGTAGACAACAAAACTGGCATCGCTTAATATACCTAATAAATAATTTTCATTATTTTATCCAGTCACAATAAAGAAAATTAAAATTATCCTTTCAATCTGAATGTTTATTTTCAAAATGTATTTCATAATTGTAAATAAATAAAACCGGTATTTTCTTCTACAGTTAAATAATATATTTTACAAACAATAATCGCTTAGAGTGAACAATATATTTGATAGGTACATTTTTACATAATGAATAGGCTTAGAATATGTCATATGTAATTATATGAAGTACTTATAATAATGAATTAAAATATAGATTGAAAATTTTTTTAAACTGAGTTGGATGATAAGTTTTGCTAAATAATGTTTATAACAAAAATAACATCAATAAACATACCACAAAAAACTTCTAAGTCCAAACAGGACAAAGAATCCAACTGTCAACTTTTCTTTGCACTAAACTGCCGTATAATAAAAAAAGAACATTCAAATAAAAACACAATATTTTTTTGAATTAAGAACGCCGGCAATTTCCCGCGCGCGAATTATTGACAGCAGTGAATATTATTTTATTAGGCTCGCGATTCGCGGAGATAATATTAAAACTTTATAGTATTATGAAACGCGGAGGATACAATGAGACGTCCTACCCTCGTGACTGCACTGGGCGCACTGAAAATGAAAACTGGCTCTTGGCTAGTATGGTTACGATCGCCAGAGACAGAATGCATCAATGGGAGGACGTATATATCGAGGCACTTATTTTCCTATGAGGATGTTGTGCGTTCAAATCTAACTTACGAAAACGGCAGGAAATCAAGGATTATTTTTTATCAAGCATTCAACATATATTTCTGAAGCAATGAAAAGTTTGAAATGTTTTTTTATAATAATAATACATCAAAATGAAAATATTGAAAAACGAATTCTAGATTTAAAATAGAATGGTTATCGATGCATTCGTCGTAAAAGTTGACAATCAAATAGATATTATTGAATCTCACAAGGTTTTAAATAAAGGGATACTTCAAAAAACTTAATTTTTTAATGAAAACAGAAATACATTGAAAAAAAGACAATTTTTCAGGGTGTCATAAAAAGGTTTTCCATTCATAACAAACAACTATTTACTTTAATAAAAGTAGTTGACACTTTGAATTATAATCTGTATTGAACTCAAAGTAAAGCTTAACTTAAAGTTTTAACAGACAATTAAAATGAAAATATGCATTTTATAATAGTACCAAGGGATCCAAACAAAATTTTATCACAGCTATAACTGTTCTTAACAACATTTCTTTTATAGTGACTCACAGGATTGGTTTCTCGCTATATAATACTCGGTCACTGTGTAGCCTGATTGTAAGATCACAGGGTTCCTGTCTGATAAATGATTTAATTTAGATTTTGTCAATTTAACATTGTTTCCAGCCTATAGCACGTGTGCTTGTTTTTACTTGCTATTTTAGGGATATATTTCTTGATGGGGATAGTTTACTTTTTTTAACTCCACTAAAATGGCTCATAGATTGGATATTATTGTAAACAAAATAGCCAGAGGAAAATACTTCCTTCACTAACTACCTTGCCCTCCTCCACCCACCACTTTCCCATGCTTTCCCATGCTTTCCCATGCTTTCCTATCCGTTAATTTTATACGGCAGTATCTGGATACTGACGTTTGTTACGCTACTGGTAGCGTAACAAACGTCAAGCGTATATACAGTTTTGTACCCACTTAAGTGTGCAGAAAATCAATCCCTCCAGATAAATGAAAAGCTTCTATCGGTTGAGGTGTACTCGCTCTCCGTATAACGACGAAAAATTTTTAAAGGTCTGATAATTTTCCTTATTCGCCATGCCAACGTGTCCAATGGAAGGTTCTTCATTCATTTAAATGACACTCCCATAGGATGTGTTCAGCATCCTGCTTTATAGCATGGCGTATACACTAACCAGCCAAGCTCAAAGAACTTCTTCACTAATTATAACAGGTATTATCGTATCCGAATCAAACTAAAATCATCAATTAATTATCAACCTTTTGAAATATATGAAGCCAAAAACATTCATCCTAACGCTAATAAATAATATGATGTATTTGCTGATTTCAACCGAACAAACTATAGCCGTTTTCCGAACTGTGTCAGTGTTAGCACGCGTTTCGGTTTCACATCAAATACATACAACCACAATAATATAGCTATGATACGATTCATAGAGGGTCAGCGCTTTATAGAATTATTTAAATATCGTAACGATAATCTGTTGTAGATTCAAAAAAACTTTTTAGTACGTGGTCCACATCGAAGTTTATAAATAATGATGAATGAAGAAAACGTATTTCTACTAACTATTGATAAAAAAACACTACCAACTGCGCACTTTTATAGCTTTAAATCCTTTCAAACACTTTATACAAAATGTTTTCAATCCAATGTGAAGTTTAAGCTTCCACATCATGACGTACGAGTTAAATATTTTGGTAGGTTATATATGAGTCCTTCTTTGACGGCAATGCATGGGAAAACCGATACTATGTGATGTACGACAATATTAACGCAGTTTAATTGGTCAAAATTTGGAGAATACGTTAGCTGAGTAATTTCAACAGTATATTTGAATAAAAATCTTATCAGAAATAAAAATCGTTTGAATGGTACATTTAAAATTTTTTTTTGAATATATTTACAGTAAATTATTGGTATTATTGTATTATAAGATTTAATGAGAAAACACATTTTCCATAATATTTTTTAAAGAATTGGAGAAACGTATCCGTTATAGCGAATAGGGAGATATTTTAAGTTATAATGAATATTCCAAAAATTATTTATTGAAAATACATGAGATCCTTTACAAGGCACTTTGTGTAAACAGGTGTGTTTGTTATAATTGCTACACTACATTTTTATAAAAAAACCTTATTTATACATTCAGCATTTATTTATACAATCTTTAACTCCTAAACAGCAAAATAATAAAAAAGCGTATATCTTAAAAGCAGGCACAGTTATTGATTTAAATACAATAATATTACAATAAACACGGTGTGGTTTTAATGCTTTAAACCAATTTATAAAATAAAATTTAATATTTTATTGGATTTTATGAAGCGTTCTCTTTTCAAAAATTTCAGTATACGCACGTCACTATATAAGAGCACGTGAGTATATGTGCACACCGTGTTTGAGAGTATTAGTTTTCACGATTATCCCACGCTCACAAGCATAAATATAAACACACTGATATCAAACATGTTGTCTGCGAGAGTTTTCCAAACAAGAGGCTACATCAATTTTCCGGAATTCGGAAAATTATTTTGAAAAACCGGTTTTTCTTAGCATAATATATTATTATTTTATAATGATGAATTATAATTGATGCACCTTGAGGAAAAAACATCTCAAGTATCTATGTCACGAGTCTGAAATACAAAAAATATATTGTAAAGGACATTGTTCGAGTTTTTACTCGCAGCAGCAACGGGTGGGTACCTAATTGAGTCCTAATAGTGGAACAATTTTCAGTATATTAAATACTACATTTTATACTACAGCATTAATAGTATCAATTTTTTCATATTTATTTTTCTAATTTTGATATGTATAACCATGTCCGCTCTGAGTGTGGAGCAAAATATGAACTCCTAATGGAGATGATTTGAGCACAAGTTTTTCTTACGACAACTGCCTTTAATTTTTTCGCTCAACTATTATTTTTCAGAAAGATTAATAATATGGCTAGAACAGGACTAGTGATTAACAAATCACTCTCGCTACGCCCCATTTTTAAGATCGGATGGGTGGGAGAGAATTTAGACGACTTCCATGTCTTCGAAGCATTCGTTAGAACTGAGATTCGAACCCGTGAACACCGACACAAAAACCAACTTCAAATTTGGATTATTGAGATTTTGTACACTTCCATGTATTTTGTCACTAACGACCCGGGTTTCGCCTTTCGGCATCTTCAGGCATTCGAGCACACGGATGGACTCGAACTGAGAGACAGTAAACAGTGTCTAACGTTTATGACAAATATTATTTACGAGGTAAGATATTATACGTCTGAGAGCCACACTGATACCTGAGTTAAAATTTCGGGAATCTCCCTAATCCTTATTTTGTAAACACCATATTAACATAGTGGCGAATTGCCGCTTTTCAACTTCTTTTAGAAATACCAGTGATTTTACAATTATAATAGTATTGTGGGTTTTGACGGGATGTAATTCGACGAATGGGTAAATATATACAATCATTCCACATTTAGTGACATCTGTTAGGTGTTTCTACGTATCGGATATAATAGCGGAGAATTAGGAAGGTTCAGCTGCTCATTCAAGATTGGCAAGGAATTTAACTGGGCTCTATTAATTTCCAAAATTTCTTGATAAAATAATTTATTCATGCAACAGTTTAACCCCATCATCCGCATTAAACGTATGGTTCTCATTACGTTACACGTTACGTTAAAAACACAATCAGTGGAATAACTGAGTTCTCAATTTAAATGTTATATTAAACATGAATTCCCACAAAGTTACCGTTGAATCCACCGAAAATGTTAAAAATACTACATATAGTTGTCCATTGTCAGTTATTGTGTATTTAGTTTGAGATTCGATTTGAAAATATTTGGGAAGCCGTCCTAACACATATACAAACGAATCATACAGTAAGTAATCGCGATTGCGTGCACGTATGCGTGCGTCGCGCTGTCGACTGCGTGCGAGGGTGGCGCCGTCTCTCAGAGGGTGTTGGAACAACTCTGGGTGCAGGGACTCGGAAGGCAGGACAGAGCCGTTCGTAAATGAAATGCCGTTTGAAAGAAAAATTAATCGAAATCGATTTCAAAAGTTTCGAGCATTGACAAGATGCCACAATGAGATTCCATCTACTCGTCATTATCAACTATTTTTATATCGAATAATAAAACTGAAATTATTCGAATAGTTTCTGAAGCATGAAAATAGTATGAGAAATCGATTTGAATAACCAATAACATAACAGTATATAGACTAAAGTAAAATTTGCAGCTGCGTCAGATTACTGGAACGGTATTTTTTTAAATTACTGAAATTACGGCATATTTAAAGGGCTTTTTTAGCCCGAAGTTATTCGTCCAACTCAAGTATTATAATTTATGGTAAGATACTGATAGCGCCCCAGTTGGGTGAAATATTCGAATATCGAATAGTTGAAAAAGTGCCGAATACATTCAGATATCGAATGTCCGAATATTCGAGTTGGAATCCCTAGCTGTGAATCATAACTAGGCAAATTATGATAGTGATAAATGCCTCCGAAGACATTGAGATCGAGGTAATAGACGTGTATCTTTCATTTGACATTAGTAAAACCGGGAGGTTTATGAATTTTCATCTCCATTTTCCCTCTGTGACTTTTTCAAGGTGACGGTACCTTGAAAAAGATGTCATCGCAACAAAATTAATTCGCGCGGTAGTCTCATGGAATAAAATACTATTTTGCTAAGGTTAGCGGGATATTTATTTTTCTTAAAAGAATGAACAAAAAATTGCATGTATAAAAGGGTTATAAATAATTTCACTTTGTGTTAGACAGTATGCACTTGGTACACTTGAACTGTTATTTCTATAGTTTTCACTTAGCCATGAATTCTTTTAACAAAGTGAGTTAAGTTGTAGTATGTTATGTTAGGGTTAGTTTGGTTTGCGTAATGTATTCTAATGCTTAGAGCAAAGACAGTATAGGCGGCCTAATATAGAGTAGAGTTGCGACGAGTATTTTCATTTCATTACAGCTTCGTGCAATTATCGATTTCAAAGTGTGAGTATTTATATCGAGTGAAAACTATTTTATCTATGTGGAAATATTTTTTCATAAGTGTAATATATTTCTTCAATGTAAAAATATATTTTATTATGTGTGATCACTTTATTTTTAGTGAAAGCATTTGTTTTTTGTGGAATTTATTTGTTATAAGTGAAAACTATTTTTATGAAAGTGAATATGATCTAAACAAAAGTGCATTTAATTGTAAGCCTATAGAAAATAGTACAGAAAAAGGTTTTTACTAATCCGAGGTCTGAAGACTTCTCTTAATAGAACAAAACATGCGTCGCTCAATAACTTAGAAAGAAGATTTTACAAAATATGAAATCGTAATTTTATTTGTCAGGTCTGTGGTGCAGTGATCAACGTCGTTGGCTTCGGTTACGGATGTTTGGTGTTCGAATCCCGGTTCGGACAGTTAATAAATTGATTTTTCAATCGATTTATCAATTTCTGTTCGTATTCATGGATGTGTGTGATATCTAAAATCCCATCAATTCGATCCTAAAAACGGGGCGTAGCGAGAGTGATCAGCTAACCACTAGTCCTGTCTTAGGTTTATCCTTACATCCCTTCTCTCTTCGAAAAATAGACGTTGTGCAACTCATTACCAAGCAGTTCTTGTAGAAAACTTCTTTTGAGATACCTCAAATAGGAGTCCATATGGTCCAAATTATGAGCGGACATGGTAAAAAAAAATTTTTCATTATAAAAGTGGTTTCTTTTTCATTCCACAATAGTAACGTTTTTTTGCACGATGTGTATTTTTTTTTATCGTTTATAAAGAATTGACAGTTAACAGTAAATTATATATAATTTAATTATTTTACTTTAGCAGCATACTTCAGTGCGCCACTGGGAGGGTGTTTATGTGGAACAGGGGTGGTTATCGTGCAAAGGAAGGAGTATGTGTAGATCTAGGGGGTGGCTATATGTGGTCCACAGATTACCCGAATTTCAGGGCTCACAAACAGCAACGGTTGTACTGATTTTCAGCGCATTCACCTGAAAACCAATGTCCATACAAACATTACTAAATACATAATGTTTGTTCTACCGTATTTGATTATTGAACATTAGGAATTTTAATAAAACTTTTATCTTGCATAGCAAAATTTTGAAAAGAGTTTTTAAACAGTAAATAAATCAAAATATACGATGCCTTACTTTGCGATATACGAAGTCATAATTATGAATTTATTCATTTCAAGAAAAAAACGACAATACATAACATAATGTTACATTAGACATGAGAACGATGTGCGATAAATAACTATAATATACAATCAATTACATTTAACTTAGTAGATAAAAAAGCGTATATTTAGGAACACGTCACAATACAAGTAAAATGAGTAGCTTATTCAAAATTAAAGGAAATTGTTTTATAATTAATCAGAATTAAAATGAATTTTCGACACTATTAAAAGGATGAAAGCTACCGTGCCCGATCGGGAACGTTACGGTTAGACGTCCACACAATGTATTGGCAGCGAACGGGTTAATATAATTATAATAATTCTTATGGTCCCAAAACGGTTTCACACCATAAGACAGAGTAGTTTTGTAAGTTGTTCCCAAAGTAATATTTCAATTTCCGAGAAATAAACCAATAAAAAAATATTCCCTTGTTGGTACAGTTTTGTTTTGTAATTGATTCAGCAAAAGCGTGGAATATTAAAAAAAAAAACAATTTAAAAAATATAATATCCATGGAGCAAGTACCACCCACCGTTTTTTCCATTTTTTGTAGGGTGTCCACATCATAATAATATAACCATAGTGTTAATTCCGTTAATCTTCTATTCATTGTTAAATTGATTTCAAAACTGAAATGACGAGAAAACCACTTGCGCCATTGACAACTATTTTCAATTGACTAAATAAAATTTTGCCTTTCACTATTGAAAATATGCTCTGTTCTTTCTCTGTTGTGTTCTTTACGAATGATTCGTTATTTTTTCTGCCTCTTCACATCATTTTAAGTATTAAAAATATCATGTGTTGAAAGTCTAGCTTATTATCGATCACTTTGGGATACAAAAAATTAAGATCTATAAAGTTATGTCGAGTCTGTAGTGCAGCGGCCAACGTCGTTGGCTACCGTTACGGATGTCTCGGGTTCAAGTACCGGTACGGACATTTTCACTAATTGACTTTTCAATCGATTTGTGGATTCTGTTCGTAGGCATGGATTTTTAACCACTAGTCCTTTTTTTGAAGAGTACTACACTCTTCAAAAAAAGAGAGATTGGGCAACTGAGTAACAAGCAAGAGAACATATGCTCCAGCGGACATGGTTGAAAAAAAGTTATGAGAATACATTAATACTATTAAACTTAGAAACACGGTAAAATATATATTGGTTTAAATTTAAATATTATTAATTTGAATTTGTAGACGTTTTCGTTAGTACTGTCATATTCCATATACGAAAATGAGGCATATATTAATTAGATAGAAGCTAGACCTCTTAAATCAGATGTTTTATTAAATTTTGTCTGAGACTGTAAAGTCAGTTGTTATCTAGCAATCAGTCTTTGCTATAAAATGAAGGAATGATGGAACACACCATTGTTAATGTATCAAGTAGAAGAATCTAATATAAATATAATAACAGTAAATAAAAAGACATTTTTTCACACATCAATTATCAGACAGACGACAAAAAACGAACGCTACTTTGTTTGCTTTGCGAGGCGTCGAAATTCCGAAATCAAGCTTGGCACAGCCCTTGCCGCTGCGCGCCACACGAACGGGGGCAAAAAGCATCGGAGAGTGAGGCACTCGGGCCGCACCCGTGGGCCCGCGGGGGCGTGCCGGCCCTGCGACGAGCCGCTCCTAATTATCTACGAATTACATCATTAGACAGAACAAAACCTGGCATCCAAAAACGAGAACTCGTATTAAAAAGTAATACGGGGAAGCCTGCCGGGTTTTCACCGTGCCGTGCGATGTTTTTGACGAAAACAGGCAACGTGTTCTGCCACTCACACTAGTGCTACGGTAAGGTCTTGCAAATATATATATAATTTTCTTTCGACGCCCACGCAACATACTATTTTTCTTTTCTTATGACGTGTAATACGTCAGATGCCAAGCTGGTAGACGAGTGGTGAACGACGTTGGCTTCCCTGTACGGATAGTTTTATAAATTGCTTTCGTCGATGTATATATATTAGCCATATCTCTCTATCATCTCAACTTCTGATAAGATAAGTTCCATTAGAAGTTCATATGATCCACATTGGGAGCGGGTAGTGTTATAAAATAAAATTGTAGCCTAATGGGAGTCGAAGCCTCGAAAGAATACTTTCATAAATTGTTTTATCAATCAATTATTATCCAAACCAAAGATATCAGTAATATTTTCATCTTTACCACACCACTCTATCCAATATAGAAAATGAGGCACATAGAGAGTAAATCAATTATGTTTACAGTTTTTCGTTTCTATCCTAACTATATCCTAACTACACTATCTAAAAATAAAATTTGAGCAACTGACTCTTGTCAAAGACTTGATTAAAATGCTTCATTAAAAATCTGTATAATAATAATTGAAAAATAAAAACAACAATGCTTTTCATGCTTTGATCAAAATCATATTTTTTTTTTTTGATATTATTTACAATATTCTTTGTGCTTCGCACCCATTATTGGTCATGGGAGGCAGCCCAGAAATCCCCATAGGTGCTCAAAGCCACACAAAGGTTCTTCTACGATCGTCGAGCGGATACAGCGCTAACGTAGAACTTATCGTTACGCTTACGTGAGGCATCTACGCGGAAAGCTACGCGTTTGGTCTACTCATATAGCATCCGTAACGGTCAATGTGCTCAATTCACACAATTGATATAATGACAAAAATTAAATAATATAATCAAGAATTTTGATAAATTTACGATATGATGCTTTTATTCGTTTGCGAAATTACAGTATTACGAATTCCATATTTTTTTTAAACTTAAGAAATTGTTTGTCTCAATATTTATGCTTTCAATTAAATTATTACTCCTAAATCAAAAACGCCAATACGTTGTAAATTTTAATATATATGAATCATTGGGAAACTAATCAACCATTTTAATATATTAAAAATGAAACGTTAGGAGAGAACTAGATGTTTTGAAGAAGTGACTGGATTCAACAGGAATGAAAAGAACTTTGGAAAATTTCATATTATAGGGCTAGTAAATCCCTAAAGTACAAGCCTGAAGGGGATGATAATTAAATCATAATTAATTTATTATTAACTCTTGTTTTTTACATAAATTTTTGAGTGTTTGCATAGTAAAATGATACAGTTACAAACAAATTAAGTTGACCTAGTCAATTTCTGAAAAGGGTATTGTAAAATCATTCTATCTTTTCCTTCATTGAATTGGGATACTTAGTAAAGCGACTGAAAGACAACCAGTTTCCGTTAAATACTGTCTGTCAAAGTACTCTATTATTCCATATTTACAAATTGGTAATGGCGATATGCAACATAATTGAAGAATATTAGGTTTAATATTAACCCGCTCACTGCTAACGTCTCAATAGTTGAAACGGCAGATTTCAGTGTATTGATAACCGACACGCAAAAATATAAGAGTGTTAAAACTTCTATGTATAAGCTAATTGATAATCTCCATAAGCTTACACTTCTGAATTAATTTTTGAAATATTTTTTATCGGAATATCCTTTAAACGGCTCAGCAGGGAACGGGTTAAGTAACTGACACTATCTGCGGTATACGAATTGCAAATATTGATTATTTATTTCAATAATAGAGACTGAGACCCGAACTTTGACACGGAAGCCCAAAGCTTTGCCTATTGGCATATACTATTAAAGAGAGTTCTGCATACATTCACCATTAGAAAAACTGTAACGTACACAGTGTGTCCAGAGGGTGTTATGAAAAGAACACACCCGTGCAGAGTTAAGTAATGAAAGGGGTGTGGGCAGAACGGGGCAAGTCAGTGGACACATGGCAATCCACACACCCCTGCCTGTCATACTATTAAAATATCGACTTTGGCTGCTTAGGTACTATAACATAAACTCGTTTATGCACGTCAAAATACTAAGTGGTTGAAACAAAGCGGTTCATATAAACTTGGGCCTCGTATAACACGGTCATATAGTTACACAAAAACGTCGTGCTATACGAGGTTTGAAGTTCATACAAAATTAGGGTATGCGCCTGTTAATTTCCTTTATTTTTTTTAATAAACAATCCAAAAAATATAGATTTACGTATTTATTGAAAAAAACTTTAATAATATATTATAAAAGATCATTCATTAATCATCGCTATCACTTACAATTCTATATGTTCGACTCTTTTTCAAGATCGGTTGCGAGTTTTCATCATCGGAGGACTCTAGAGTATTGTTGTATTTAGGCTTTAAAAATTCTGTAATATGCGATTGTTTGTCTTTACTCTATAAAACGTTACTTATTTCGTGATATGGAGCCAAAATCTATTGTAATTCCTTCTTGAACTTCAAAACTTCTTTCCATTATAGGATCATTTTTTAAAAAGAAAATTCTGAAACCGTGTTATATAAAGCGTGTTGTACAAAAATACATCACAATTTATTAACCGGATTATATCAAAATCGTGTTATATAAAACCTTGTTATACGAGGCCCAAGTGCTATAAGCGCATACTTTTCGGTAATTTATCAACAGCTTTCAACATGAAATCGGTTACTTACAGCAAGTAAACACAAAAGTAAAAATAATTTAAGTCTACATGAATTATAGGATTTAGTTGATGGATATTTCAGCTTCATGTCATCATAGGTCTATTGTTGGTTTGAAGCCTATGTAACTATCAACTTTATCCCAAAATTCTTTTAGAACTAAATAATTTGATAAATTCCAATTTAACCATTAAATGTCATTTGTTTTTGTTACTCCAATTTTCTATTATGGACAGTTATTGTTTTTTTTTTTAAATATATATTCGTGGTTGAAATAAATTTGAATTCAATGGCAACAAAATGTGGAAACAAGCTTTATCAATTTTATTAAATTCGCATACTAAAGAGGAACAAAAACAACCCTCATTTAAGATTACGTCTCAATGTAACAAGATAATATTTAAAATCTAAATGATATGTAGAAAAAGATATTTTTGATTTAAAAATCCCTATTGCCATTTAATTACATTAAACTAAGCTATATGTTTACGTCTATATGTAATTTTAAACTTTAATAATATTAAACTTTAGTTATGTTTCAGTAATAAATTAATGCTTATTTTAAATAGCATTAGGCAAATTCGACTGCAAGCTTGTTGATAAAATATTATAACGTTATTATTGGGTATAATTGAAAAAATATACACTTATTTTTTTTACGTCGATAATAATAACATGTATTTATGTAATGAAAGATGTTTTTTTACATTGAAAAAAATCAGTAATGCGAGTATTTTGACATTTTTTTATGTTAGAAAAACGTAAGCTTTAATGTGGCATTTTAATCTTAAATTCGGTGATTTGAGACACAGCAATGCTGGTGATATATTTCATTTTTTGGTGGTATATATTTAAAATAATCTGCCATATCATTTTGTTTTTGTAATATTTTTTCTGTCTTATATGTAGTACATATAAAAATAAATTAACAATATCGTATAGTCATAAAAAGTAAATTATTTCAATACAGAAACGATGGTCACGAATTTAAGAGAAATTATTTTACTCGTTTTTTTTCTAAATCTTTTACTTATTGAAAAACATCGTAGCATAAAAAATACTTCAATGTTCTTTTTTTCCGTTTTAAATGTCAACGTAGAAGTGAGATCATTCAGAAAAATACACGTTGATTCCAAAGTCCAGCATTCACACAATGTCTCAAATCTCTAATTTATTTTGAAATATTATTAGCACAGAAAAGAAAATATCTTTGCAAATAAATGTGTGCAAATTTCTCTACATTTATTCAGATGTGACCAGGATATTTGGTGTACTATTTTTTATTTGAGTCTATTTGAAGATATTTACATAACATATATTGGAGAATTTCAACTAGAGAGAACTATGAAAGAGTCCATAAATCGATTGAAAAATCAATTTATGACACTGTCGACACTATGAGACATCCGTAACAGAAGCCAAAGACGTTTACCACTTCATCTTACCAGTCAGCAAAACGAACTTAATGATAATCTGAAGTGAAGTGAAGATAATCCATCTTACTGACAGTAGGGAAATGAAGTACAGGGAGGATATCATATTGTTGGGTGGATAATATTTAGAAGATCAACTAAACGAGACAAAGAAGAGATTTAAGTGTCACTAGCTAAGTAAACAGTTCACAGTAAAAGCATTACTGTGAAGTCGACGACGACGACCACTGCAAAACTGACCCAACGTTTTAGTTAAGCAAGTAAAAATAATTCAGTAAAGAGTCCACGTACAGATATACACATTATTAAAAACAATATATCCGGGAAGTTATTGGTGATTTTTTTTTCTTTTTAGATACCCTGTATCATTTCCCCTTAGCACCACAAGCCTGCAAAGAAGCCTACGCTGTGCCTCCATGGAGTCCGAGGTAACCACCCTCATCTAAATATATCTCTAGCGGAAATTTGCACAGTCTGCTCCGTTCCTGCATTTCAAATATACTTAAATGTCTTGTGATGTACACAATACATGTATGATAAACATCATAATATGAATTTTTTAAATAATCGTAGATTGCGATCGTATACCCCGTGAAGTAATTATTGTTACAATGAAGAATGTTTGTCAACTTTACGCGCGGCTATTAAAATTATTGTGTCGTACTAATTAATAACTACCACGAAAAATGGAGTTGACTTTTTATGGATCTACCGGTGCCGAAAAATAAATCGCTGTGACGTCATACTTGCGTTTAATTGTTGGCAAAAAAAGATAACTAGGGTGACTGCGATAGTAATTGTACACTTCAGGAAGTACTTTCCTTTAACAGTGTATAAGTCAAAAAAAAAAGTATTTAGGAAACATGTAAGATATGTAGAGATGAGGAATTTAATGAGCTTCAAGGAAATGAACACAACAGTAATAAAAACAAAAGGTTTTTTTAGATATTTGTATTAGACTGAAAAATATGGAAAACATAGTAATTGGACACATTTACTTTTAGGTTAGTTGTTGTACCACTATTTAAATCTCAATGAATATTGACAGATTGTAGTCTCTCACGCTTTCCTGAGAAGTTTCGTTACGAAATTTACGAAACTTTTATAAAGTAAATGTCACTAAAATATCACTGTTTCTTAAAGGGTCTGCTAACACAAACACGTTTTTTCACGATTTTGACCAGACATCACATACGAATGAAGTTTTCTCATTTAGTATTGTCATTTAGTAGTGGATAATTAAAGCTGCAGTTACATAGAGATAGAAAGACTAGATATATTTGTTTCCTTCACACCAACAAGAATGCTTAGCTACTCTTATTTTGGACGTTTAAAGTTGAAGTGTCCAATAACTATCGCCATCCAATTACTATAGCAGTCACCCTACTTAAGGTAGCAAAGTATTTGTACCAATTTTTTAAGATATAGTTAATAACTATTTCGGTATACGCCATCGCCAGAGAAGTGCGTTTAGAAGGATTTTGGTTTATCTATAATATTAGAAAAAACTTAGCAAAGAAAAGCACTATTTCATCTAGATTCAATGCGGAGTAGATTAAACGTTGATTATTTTCAGTATACGGATACACAGGATACTTAATATCACTTAAACTAAATAGCTGGGAAAGTCATATTTTTCTTTTGCATAGTTAAAAGATCGGTCACGTGCATCTCTGTATTTGACCAATAACATGATGATTAAAAATGTTTCTTTTCTTGATCGTTATTGCGTTATGAAAGACGGACGTGAAACAGCACCTGTGTACATATAACGGGTGGATATGGAGCAACCAGCTCTTTACTTACCTCTAATGATTGTATTATCTTAAATCTGTTGTTTAATTTCTTATACGGACTGTCAATCTATTTTCGAAATTATTACTTCAGACTGTAATTTCGTGTGTTTTCTGTTGGACCTTTCCAATTATTTATAAAAAAATATTTTCGTTTCTAACGTAATGTCGTGCTTTATAGTTTTAGGGTCACCAGAACATTCACCCACCTACACACACCGGGATCGTATGCGGTCAGCCAAAGGTAATGTCGGGACTCGCATCCCAACTCCAGCTCTTTCATAATATTTTCTCTCTTTGCCGCTGGTTTTCCCTGAAAGTTTTGGGTCGAGTCCCGGGCGAGATTCAAAGGCATTCCCTCATATTATTTCAGAGGGGGTTGTACGCTGCACCCCTCCGGCGTCGTAAGCGATCGGATGCGAGTTATTAAAAATGTTTATTATTATTGCTTGGAAAATAGTCTCGTAAAAACAGCGTTTAATACATCTCGATACTAGTATAATGGATAATGATAATGTAAATATCGATCGCCGTGGCTGAGTGGTATTCGGCAATATCGATCTGGGCACATAAATTTCCATTTCACTTCCCTACCCTACAAATACGTGAAAATTCGGCCCCCTTTATTTTTAGCTTTTATCTTTACACTATGTAAAAAGTTAGACTAGGGTTCGGCTCACACCCATTCAATACCTTTTGCTACAGCACTTGCAAAAGAATATTCCATACGCTACATGCTGGAAATAGTTTGGGGTAAATTTTTATTGAGTTATTTAAAAGGGCTTGCATTTTTCTGGCCAGAATTTTAATTCAGTTTCGGTTATAGTTTTTAATACATTGGTCAGAATTTATATAATTACAAAGGGCAGAATAAATAATTTATAGTCAGTATTTCTAACCTAACCTGACCTAACCTTTTATTCTGACCGTATAATAATGTTGTTCTGACCAAAAGTTGATTCGAACTCTTAATTTGTTGCCATTTAAAAATATCTAAAGTTATGGTCGTAGTATCAATTGCACATTTAGCACCCTTGCTTCAAAAGTAACACAACACAAAAACCATGTTTTTCGACTTATCACCATGAATGTATTGTAAAAATACTACCCAAACAATCATTAAAAGATTATTTCTTTAGCTTCATAAGTCGACGGCCAGAGAGCAGCTGTGTCACTTTTACTGTTAGGAGTGGGGATGTGGATTGATCTAAAAACTGTAGTTTTTTTGCATCTATTGAAAAATTTATATTTTTATGTAAGTGTGGGACTTATTTTAATTTTTAAATTTATTAATTCGTCAAGATTTGAGAAAATCATGTTTGAAAATATATAAGCATTGCTTTCCTTTAGTAAAATTATTTTTTTTATATAATTTGGCGGATTGTAAACCATAATTTTACTATTTCGCTTAAATATGATATAAATCCCAAACGAAATCCGTGTTTTCGGTGATACGTACATGGTATATTTTTGACTGAATTTTTTTGTGTTGTAATTCCTCAATTGTATATAATGATAAAAGCCGTTATCACTTATCATGAGCATTTTCAATCAGTTTAGTGAGTTTCCAGCAACAAATGGCAGTCAACAACGTCGTGATTAAAGTAAACACTAATAGAAAATATATATTTTTATGAGAAGCAAAATAAATAACCACATAATCATACGGAAATTAACGACATATTATATTTGACGAAACTATTGGAATGGAAGTTGCCGATCCCTTAATTTGTCTCCCAAGCGTCCAGTGTCAGTGGAAAAGTCTTACCGTCGGTATCGGGTGGCGCCCTTAGAGGCTGCCCCCCCCCGCCCATCCCCCGAACTACAACCCAACTCTGCCGCTGTGTGCTTATATGAAGATTTTTTGTAGGAAAACTTCAGAAGGGATTCGACTACCCTATTTTACACAGGGTATTCTTTTTACCATAAAATTGTATCGATAGAGTTATCCTGAAGTCTTTCTTTTAATGACCAGCACTAATTAACTATTAGAATACATCAACTGTGTCTACTGAAGTTAATAATACTTTAGAGGAAAAAATGACACAAATAATTCTCTCTCTACGTTTCATAATTAAATGAATACTGCAAGTATTTTTATTGTTTTTTGAGCTATGTAGCTTAATAAATGGATATAGTTTGCTGTACGTATTTTCCATGCATCGGAATGGGGTTAAATTCATTATTAATTATTTTAAAGTAAAACCTAATTTTACATTAGTTATACAACATCTCTTTTCATAGAAGATTTTTTAATCATATATGCTCCCCATTCGGAGCATATACACGGTTTCTCCAGGATTCTCTGTCCCCCACCAGTCTTCTTGCTTCCTCTCAGGCAGGTCATCCCAGCGTCCCGTAGTCCCGCCGAGTACGTCCTATGGATGATCATCAGCGGCCTTTCATGGCGACGGAATCCACCTGGTTGGTAGAAGAGACAGGCAGGATTGAGGCTTCCCTCAGGCATCCGCAGGACAAGTCCAAGCCAGGTCCATCGCCGCTTTTTTATTTTGGACGTAATAAGGCGCTTGTCCGTCCTCTTACCACTAAGTTCCCGATAAAATCAAATCAGCGTACCCCTAGTATTCGCATCTGTTTTAGAAGCACAGTATACGGTTAACCTGTACTTTAGTGAGGTGCCATGACTTGTAAACGTAAAGCAGCACTGTCAAAATGCATACGTTGAATAGGTGGGACATATAAAATACAGTAGAGTAAAATATGGGAATAATGGAATGTTGTTTAAAGAAGAGCATTTTTTCAGCAGATTCGTACAGTAATCAAGTCTTTAGTAATTGTCCTTGGAACACTCCTGGCAATCGCCTGTGATACGTCTAGTATGAGGTACTTTATAACAGTTCAAGGAGGTTATGGATACATTCAACTTAGTCAAGGTTCTCTAGTAATATTGTTGCGTTATAGAATTTAATTGTGAGATTTACTTACCTTCAATTGAACAGGCAACATTCAACATCTTTGACTCACCTGTAATAAAGAGACAATATGATTAATTATTATGGAAAAAGTATAAAAGAATAGACGTATACACACTATAAATACTAATATTTGATATATAAAAACAAAGTGATTGCAGATATCAAAAATTCACACACGGTCAATTCTCATTCATCGTTTTTTCGATCGCTTATATAATGTTTCTTGGTGCCGTAATTTTACTATAACGAATTACGTATTCGAATATTTCTTTGCGATCATACCGTAGAGACGACGCCGGCGGAGTAGGTAGTCCTCAAAGCCAGCAGTGAGCGGTGAGCGTAGTCCTAACCCCTCACGACGGGGGGAGGGGATGGTAACCGGAGTTGGCAAAGACCTCTCGATCCCTCTTCCAACCTCCCAACCTTTTCAAAGGCGCGTCTTACCCAAGCCTCTGCCAGTTTGGAAAAGCTGCCAAACGGGTAGAGACTACATGAAGAAACTCCCTAAAGGTAACTAACTATTCTAAAAAAGATCACGTGAGATTAAATGGTGCTTCTGTAAAAGGGAATGTGATAAATAAACACAAATAATTAAGTAATTAAAGTCAACATGTCGTACGTAAAATAGACTAACTGCATTTTTTATTCCAAACGTGTCTTTCTATAATTCGTTTACATATTTTTAAGTCATATGCGCTACTAGTGTCGATTATGGTGTATCTAAACACAAACTCTGTCTCTCAAAGTAGAAGAAAGATACAATAATAGGGTTGGGAAGTTACTATTAGTGAGCTTATCGCTTTCCCCGTTTTGCGATACATTTTCGGAATCGGGTTTGGGGGTGGTTGAGAAGGTATCATAAAATCACGTACATCCATGTCTTTGGATAAAAATTCGCAATCGATTGAACAAATTGGATATAAAGGAGTCAATTTAGGTATTTGAAACCTTGGACGCGCAACCTAGTAGAACTTTCAAGATTATTTTTATTTACTTATCGACTTCAAGTGTATATATTATATTACATTTGATTAAATATTAGTGAAATAATAAAAAAGTCTTCCTTAACTCGCTTACTAATTATCTAGTAATTAGTGCTATAGCAGTCGCCATACACTTGCTAATTACCTTCGGCGCGCGTCCCGCGTGCTCCGCACTGAATGAGTTAAAAGACTTTTTCAGATTCAGTATAGAATACCTAGGGTATGATGACATATTGCAGAATACAATCATCAGTATTGGAAACATTAAAATTATTTATCTAATTATATAAAGGTCATCGTTTCTTTCTCATTTTTATTGTATGTAAAGTAAAATATTAAAGATGAAAATTTTCCAGATATTTTTGATACAAATAAAAAGGAGAATTTAGCAACGTCAAGAAAATAAGATCGATTTGAGGAATTATAACATCACAAATACACAGCAATATCTCATCGGTTAATTTGAATAAAATCAACATCTGATATTGTTTACCTTTGAATGTAAATGATGTTTTACACGAAGTGAAAATATTCAAATGATGTTAATAATTTTTTTTTAGTGATCTAAAACTTTTGGTAATTGTTTATTAGACGTGCGCTACTGACTGTAAACTTTGAAAGTCGTCCCGGAGCCTGTTATATATGTATGTTGATTGAAAAAATCACAAGTTTAAAGTAAGTGAAGTCGGTAAAGTTAGATTATGAACGTGTGATATATATTTTTTAGTTTTTTATCGTAGACAGGGCCGCAGTAAGGAAGGGCTGCGATTTGGACCGCGAGTCAAAAAAATTGCTTGTATTATTTTATTAACTCTCAATTCCCGATGGAAAGACTTGATTGAGGCAAGTATAAACCAAAACCTTAGAATCACACAAACACAAAAATTAATATTTAAATCTGGTTTTATAGAAAACTTACAATAAATTAATTACGTTTTTAGCTCTACTGTAAAGTCTACCACATTGTGCATATTTGAAGATTACTTTTTATTCTAGAGATTTATAATTAGTATTACCACGGTGTGTATAGTATTACCAATATTACTTGGCCGCCGCCGAATTTGGTACTAGAATTGTCAGTCTAGAATAAATTTCTCCAATTGCCATTTTATGCAAAATAAATATCTAGTCTACTTTTAATAACCGTCGCTAAAATATCAGTTTTTGAATTAATTGAAATTTTTTTTCTGGTTGAGTATGGCGAGATTCCTAAAGTGACGATGGTACCCTCACTAGCGGCCAAGCTAAATTGGTACATCTATAGTATGTTAACTTCACTGAACAAAGTTTAATTGAAATTATAGCAATTAAACGAAAATATCTATGTCATATTGAAAATATGGGAAGTTTTTTTCTAAAAATCTTTTTATCGTATTGATACTAAACCAAAGTAAATATTTAAACTATTTTCCGTGCGGTGAAAATTTCGTTTTATAAATGAGAACTACGGGAGCAGTATAGCTCAGTTATATATACACTTTGTAAACATACTGTTGGGACAAAACTAATAGTAGATGGTAGATAGTCCTTGAGGCGAGTGGCTAGCGCTAACCCGTCCTGCCACCCCCACGGGGCCGTCAAGAGGGGAGAGTTGGGTAAGTGATGTTTGCAAAGACTGCTCTAAGTACTGCGAAGTAAAAACTTAACTCTTCGAGAATCATAGTCATTTTATCGATAAATGATTATTACATAATATCATATATTATATAACGGGTGTTTTATATAATATATCTTTGTAAACGTCACGCATGGTTTTTGATTGTATCTCTTTGAAGTTGTGGCCGCTTTCGTATTATTTTTTCATAATATCAATTATGGATAATTTCTCGCTCTATCGTTTGAGTCAAGAAACAAAGATGTGATGCAAAAATGGCCAAGAAATTTACGAATTCAGCGTGGTATTATTTGTGACATTTATATTATAAAATTTTCGACGGCTATACGACTTCAACATAGTTTGCGTTTTTGGAAATCGTTCATATAACTCAGGGGTCGTACACGTTTTTATCCCTACCACCCACTTTTGCTTATTTTTCATGGTTAAAATTTCTTTATCGCTTACCAATATCGCTATATTTCAATCCAGTACATGCTTAAAAATAATTCTAGAAGGAATTTAAGGAAAAAAACAAGAAATTTAAAAAATCAAATTCAATAACTATTGAGAACCTTGAGCTTAATGCTGTGTGACTAAATATTTTATGTCTGGTTAAATTTTCGTTAAAAACAAACAAAGGTGTCCTCTTTCAGTGATTTTCAAACGATTTCTTTGTTTTGTCATGATGTTATTCACCACACTGAAACCTGATTCAACAAGATAAGATGTGGGAGAGGGAATCAAAATAGCTTTCATTGTTTCTAACATTTTTGGATACAAACCAGGCATTTTTTTATTTTGTCAAAGTTTTTGGATTCCGGAAATATTGAAAATATTTTTGCTCTTCTCGTTATATTTTAGTTCCAACAACTTTTTTTCATAAATTATATCGACCTTATCCAAATTTACCGTGAAAGGATTTATCATCAAATTATATGTATTTAAATTTAAAATGTCTTTGAATCTTATTTTCATATCAATTTTTTTGCTGATATGGCAACTAAACCTTTCGATTTCTTCTGGCGTTATAGCGTCTTTTATAGATAATAATTCGGGAAATTGATAAAATTCTCTCTTCAGAAGGTTGCAATGGAGGAGTTTTAAAATAACTAAGGACACAGTATTTTTACAATTAATTAGAGTTTCAGTGGCACCTTGAAGCTGCAGTTTAATTTAATTATATCATTTGAAAATATCTGCCAAATAAAAAGCTTAAATGTTTTCAATTGTTCTTAAACTTCTCAGAAATTACAAGGATTATCGTCGTTTGAATAAAGAAAGAGAACAACTAATATTAACTGGTCTAAAACAGCTGCACATCTGTGAGCATTATCTTACCAGTTTCGCAAAGATAAAGCAATCATTTCAGCCTCCGTTCAGTTCCCAGGATGAAATACTAAGAATTTTCAATTAAGCACGTGTTATTTTCTAAATGCAGCAATGAAAAAGTTAATCCGATCACAATTTGTCTAGTCCATAGATGAAGCTATTCTGAAAAACAAAAATTGTGAAGTAAAACTTTCAAAGATTTTGGGGTAAATGAAAAAATCGCCCGCCGCCCACCACGGAAGCCATACCGCCCACTAGTGGAAGGTAAAAATCAGGTTGACGACCAATGTTGCCATTGATATGTATTCGTTCCCAACACGTTGTTATGACGAAATCACAGATGTCATATTTATCAACTTTAGAGCAGGTGTACACTTACGGTATATTTTTTACCCTTTATTTTCCGAGAGGTTTTAGTATGGCGGTGCACGGAGGACTTTCTTTGAAAAATTAAAATCTGATAGTTAAATAAGTTTACATTGATTTTAAAACAAAATATGTTTAAATATTACACCATGCTCAGAAGAGATGTCACTGTGTGTAAAATATATTTTAATTATTAAAATTATCAACGTGAACTAGCAAGTAGAGCAAATATACGCGAGCGCTCGTGGCAGTTAATCGGTTAAGAAACATTTAGGTTGTTTGTAAATAAACTTATTACCAAAGTTTTTATTTTTAAGATAGTTATATATTATTTAAAAAAAAACCCCTATAAACAGTCCATTAACCACCTCAGATCCAGTATTATCTTAAAAAATTGTTACACCTCACTGAAAACTACTACACTGGTTATGGACGAATAGATTATATCACTTTTAGTGATAAAAAGTGAAAAAAAATTCCGTTGTAATAAATTATTGCTAGTAATTTAAGTGTACAAATTTAAAAAACGTGTTTTTCAAAGAAATAAACTAACGGTAGCGGATAGCTGCGAAACAAACCCATAGATGCTGAATAAATGTAAATTTTGGTTTAGTTATGCCCCTTGACGGGTCGGAATTAAAGTGACGGCGCGAAAGGGTTGGAAAAACTATCCCTTATAAGTCCAGTCTACCGAGCGGGGAGTAACCGCGTGGGCCTTACCTCTGTCTTCCCGTTCGTAAATGTATCACGATCTATAAAATACAAGTTTCGAAGAGACGAATGATATCCGTTTACTCAGCCAATGCCCGATATGCGTGACGCAAACTTTGGTCTAGAGTTGCGTCTACATATCATTTGCAGCAAAAAATATATTAGATTTCATGCTATAGGTTAGAACGACGTTTTTACCGACGATTGTATTTATGGTAATCGTTTCGAAAAACAAAAATACACATTTGAAGACAGATCTTCCGTCATACGTCAAATTCAACATAAAATTCAACAAGGGACCAAAAAACGTAGTTCAGTTATCAACTTTCTGTATTTCTTTGCTACATTTAACACATTTATTTGAATAATAAACTTTTCATCTCACAAAGCATTCGAAAAATAAAATATCGACTCCTGTTTTTTTTAAATTGGCAGTGTTTATACCAAGAAGCATTATAAAATTCTATAATTTTCAAGTAAAATTTATTTTACTTTGACAAACATTCTGGCTCAAAATTTTCCAAATTTTAGAATTGTATTTTCTTTTGTTAATAACATTATCCTATACAGTTTCACGGTAATAGTCGTAGCTTTGCGTAGAAAACGTTTCATGTAAATATTCACTTCATTAATTCAACGATTTTTTGTAAAAAAAAAATGGCCCAAAACCATGTCTACCCTATCTATTTTCCTCGCCTCGCCTCGAAAGCTAACTATTTTGTAGCTTATTTTTTGTTGCTAATATTTAGCCAACATATTAATTTATTTAAGGAGGAATAAATGGGTTGGTTGGTGTGTACGAGAGGGGAAAGGCGGGTAACTGTGGGCATTGGGGGGCAAACTCGGCGGTAACTTAGGGGAAAGTGGGCGGTTCGGGTACAAACTCCATGGTGGTTTGACCAGGGGAAGCCAAATAACTACAACTACTTGGCTAGAGTAGTTTTCAACTAGCAGTATTAACAAATTCATTAATAATTAATAAAATTCACAATTTGTTTCCCCTTTCTTTATAGAAGCATTATTCGCTTGAAATTTTGTTCCATATTAGAAGCTAACATAAATTTTACAAAAATATATTTTTACCAAAACCCACTAAAAATATCGAGCTATGTAAAAGATATCGTTAACCGAGGTTTTCGATGAAGGCGTGGTTTTAAGAAATCGCTAAATCATGTTTTCTGACAAACAAGGAAGTTGCAAACCAAATATTCTACGCCATGTTTGCATTAGGTAGAGTCGGCTTGAATACATTAAATGTCTTTGGATATAAGTTTGGAGATCGATGCCTCAGTTCCAAAGTGTAGATAATTGGCAAACAAGATTTTGAGCAGGCTTAATCTTCTTCTGTGCATCTATTTTTTGTAGGAAATTATCTTAAAATGTATTTATAAAGATATTTCCTAATATTAATAATATAAGTTTTTCAAAGGTTTTTGCAGGATTTTCGTATTTGTTACAGTTTTGATCTAAAATAATAATAACTACAGATTACCACTTGACAGATATTGATATTCTAAGCATTTCCTCGTGTTTAACTCAACACTGCAAAATTTTTACTTGATACACTTTGGAACTGAGGTGGAACTGATATATACATATATATACATCGATTGAACTATAAGGTATTCGGGATTTTTCGAGGATACAGGAATCTTTCAACCATTCTGGTAGTATGGACGTACTTGTACGTCGCCGTG
The DNA here is from genome assembly GCA_022494535.1 of Himalopsyche phryganea. NCBI lineage: Eukaryota > Metazoa > Arthropoda > Insecta > Trichoptera > Rhyacophilidae > Himalopsyche > Himalopsyche phryganea. The sequence goes on along the minus strand of JAGVSL010000076.1, from coordinate 1,840,896 downwards.
AAGAAGTACGAACGTACAGGTACGTCAGTATGATAATATGAGTTTGTGTGTGATTTAAGCTTACAGAAGTATTAAAATGTCATCTGTGGACGTCTGGGTATATTATTTCATCATTTGAAAATATGTTTGAACGTTAGAAACTGCAGAATTCTACTTTTTCCGAAACAACAAATCATCAATATTGCATAATTCATCAAATTTGTATATAAAAAAAGTCATTCCTCATAGCACGGCCATAATTAATTAGTTACTCATTAACAGGTTAAAGATATGTAATAGGTGCACGTTCAACTTCCTTTAGATTCGAAACTCTTTCAAAATCTGATCAAAACAATAAATCAGAGTGTAAGAAATGACTGCCCTTTAAATATTAGTTTCAAAATTTAAAAGATATATAAAATAACAATCCATCATCCAAACTCAATTTGTGGCAACGCAATCATATAGAGACGCCATAAAATTGACCAATCAAGTAATATAACCACGGATAACAGAACGCACAAATAGCGCATTACCACTCACTAAACAAAACTCTGCACAGAACAGTGTATGCTTAAAAATAGCGCCACATATTTGAAGAATATTAACATCGATAGTAAAGTTTATCTTTATAGATAGATTTGGTGTCTCAGAAATTCGGATATGTATAACCTCTTGTAACGTCCAAGATTTAGCAGATGAGATTAGTCTAGTTTGGGCAAGTATTGCAGATGAACCAGGGACGTCTAAATGTCATCGGCTGTTTTTTGAGTACGATGGATATATGTACTCCACAAAGCTACGGCATGATTTGGATTCAACCAAAGAAATTAAGAAAAATAGAAAATGCTTAAACTTGTCTATAAAAAAATTGCTCTATTAAAGATGGTTTGTGAGAAAGTTGTGTAACGATAAATGGCACTTAGTCAGCAATACAGACGAGGCAAATTGGTAAACACTATTTTATTTATCTAACACAATAATTATAAAAGTTAACGCACTTGAAAATGCAGTTAGCGAAATCAAGCAGTGACCGATATACGTCGCGATATTCTGATAAAAGTGAACGCTCTGAAAAGGCAAGCCATGATGGCTAAAGCAGAACACAGACAGCCGACAACAGTATATATGAACAAAGAAGAAAGAACCGCATTCATTTCTATCATCGCCCGTTGAACTAGATATTCAGTCGTAACTGCAGACATCTCTCCGGAATTTCATAATCGTCACACGTCATCCTATACCTACAGCTAAACCTCGTCAATCATAAAACAATTAAAATTATATTCTAAAGCTGTATCTATTTACGTGAAGTGGAATATTTCACGCTGAAAAGAGTGAAAAATAGATTAAATCATTACTGCCCTCAATTTGGAATGCATGAATTCTTTTTGAAGGCTTTTTCAGGACTTTTTAAGTCAGAATGTTATGCAGTGACATGAAAATGATTCTTCGCGAAGTACTCTGCAGTGTTTGAATGATCCAAGGATGTTTAAAAAGTAATACATACCTATACCGTTATAAATCCCTGATCCATACACTTTGGAGGTTTTGCGGGGGGTGCATACTACTGCTTGCCATCTTTCGCCCCCGGCCAACCCATCCTCCCGGTCGACCGACCGTTGCGCCGTCCCTGGCAGCACAAAGGGGGCGCGTCGTTGGTGAGCCGGCTCAAGTTTGGACGCAGAGCCGGCGAGGGGGGCACGGTGCCGCGTGCCTCCGCCGGCACAGGGGCGCAGCGGTAATTAAGCCGTATTTTTGCTATTTTTCTAAGCGAATCTACGAGAAGCACGCAGAACTGGGAAGCTCTTCACTATTGGGTAAACGTATTCATGAACTTGTCACTTATGCATGAAGTTTCATTCTTTCTTACGAAGCTTTCTGTTGAAAGTATCTTAAAATGCACGTACAAATTGTGCTATCGTATTTTTTAAACAACATCTAAAAAATAAGAAACAATATGCTTCTAAATCATATGTACTAAAATAATATGTCTTCTATATACCGTCAGTTTGACTTGCATAATATTATTATATGTATCTAAACTTGTTATAACTGTTAAGTTGAAACGAGCTTGATCTGTTAGCATTTTATTTAATTTAAGCTACTTCCAATTTATAAACTAAATAAGTCCATAACACTTAAGTTTCTTAATTATTTCATTAAATTTTCTTATCGGAATATATTATTTGAATAACAGTAAAAAAATAACAAACCGTTAATGAAAAAAGCAATTAATTTTAAAACTATTATTATATGTTATATAAACTTAAATTCGGTGTTTTTTTCTTTAAATATTACTGCTAAATCGTGATACGTAACACCTGTTGAAATATAACTAATTTATTTGGACACTAGCTGTTCATGCTTCTTTAGAAAAAAAAATTCATTGAGCGCTAATTTACACAAACTGAATAACTAATTGTATAAATAAAATAAAACATGAGTTTATAAAGAAGAATATGTGAATCGTACGGATAACATTACGCCAAAAAGATGCAGGCAATCTTTTTCAATCAAAGATATTCTGTATCTCAAATATTGAACTTAAAAATCGGATATTATCGTTGAAACACTATATCCATTCTCCAACTGGACGTCAATTGACTTTCAAATATTTAGGAATAGACATTGGTAGTTTCTAGATTTGACGATTCACGTGTTTTCATACTTTCTTTTAAGGTACGATACGATAAGGCGCACATAACGCCCGGTAGACGTAACAAATATAAATTACACGTGTTTCCATCGTCCAATACAGTATCGGCATAGATTGGCTGCGCATTTTGACAAAATAAAAATAGCGAAAAAACACTTCTTGATTGCGCTACGCCCTTCGAGCCCAAGCGCCGAGCGTCGCCTACAAGACGTCGGCGTCCAAAAAGACGGGAAAAAATAAATAATAAAAAAAATAGAAAGAGGCCGCCAGAACGAAGAAGCCGTGGCGGGTATGCCATGCTACCCTAGTCGTCTCAGTCCCCCCTAAGTACCCCCCTACCACTCACGGGGCCCCCTTATCGCCCTTAGCAAGACCCCCTCCTTAAGTTGTGCCACCCTGTGAGCCGTTGGACGATGTGCTCAAGACGTGTACACTCGGCTGCATGAAAATCTTCATTTTTTACCGCTCTTCGAGTGTGAAAATAGAAAGGGTATTTAATATTTCTTCCGCACTTAAAATTTTCATTTATTTGATATTTAAATTTGCAAGATTATAAAAAAATAATTGAAAATTAATAAAAAGTGAATAAACAAAAAAAAAGTTAAGTTCACCTTGATTTATACATCTGCTATAGTAACATTTGTTGATATGTATTGGTATACTCATTTAGTAACTAATTTTGAGCTTTAAACATTTTTAATCTTACTTACATACACTACAACAGAGTAAGTTGTGTATGTATATGTTTGGTTGCAAATTTACGCAACCATACTAATATATAATAGCCAAATAATTAGCTATTAGGAATAGTGAATTACTTAGATGAAATCAATGCATTAAAAGTGGAAATTTCCGTTTAAACGTACTTGAAATCTGTCATTGAGGTGGGATGCAAAAATTGCTATATTTCCGTTGACTATGTACTCTATCGATTTTTATTTTAATTTTACCGGCATTATACATATTTGATCAGAAGAAAAAAATATCAATAAAACACGTAAAATACTTAGTACGGTGCCGCTCTCCCTTTCCAAATTATAGTAGTGTAATTCTTATGTTACTTATTAAATAAATTGATTAAGAATTTGTATTTTTCAAAATTGCAATAATTCTCAGCATTCATTTACAATATATATATCGTAGTAAAGTTACCATATCTTCAGTAAACCGGATGAAAAAATTATAATTATCAAGAAGATATACGAAGTGACCAAACAATAATTCTACCAATTAATCACCATGGGTAGGAATTGCAATAACAAAATACCGGTCTTAAAATGCGAAATATCGGTATTTAGGTATTAAAATATATATATTGTAATGCCCTTTAAATGAAAATCCGCCTTTTATGCATAAGATATGAATATATGGATTTATTTTTTCCTCATTTTTATAAATTTTTGCCATACCGGTATTTAAGATGAAATACCGAAATACCCGTATTGATATATTGCAATTTGCAAAGCCTAATATTGAGTCATTTTGCTTTAAAAGGAACTATTTGTTTTTTTTAAATATCAAGGACCTTTTTGACTATAAATTACTTTTTGTATTGATTGTAATCCTTCATAAGGTAAAATATAATCAAAATTTCGAGTGATTATTTCCGAATCAGATATGTTTTTTAAGTACTTGTGAGAACTTCTGCAGCCGACCGTACGAGACTTTGCCGAAGAAATACAAGAGAAAAAATATCCCTGGGCGAAGCAAAAAAATATGAAGGAAAAGAATTTGGTGAGGGGGCCGTCAAGAGAGGAGGGCCAGGAGCGAAGCAGGAGCGAAAGGAACGGGGGGGTATATGGTGGTATCCGCTGACGGTCAGACCCTCGTTAGGGGCACAAAACCGATAGCTAGGTCTAAAGCCATATCTTTTTATAATATAACAAAGAGTCCAGTGAATGCCTAAAGTAAGGGCAGTCGCAGCAATAAATGTTTGAGTGTGGCTTCCTTAAATTTAACGCCATCTCGTTGGTTTGAATGTATTTGAAGATTTTTTTAAAATAAATTTGATTTCAGTATTAGCATAACAAAAACAATTGTTTTAGATGTTCCGTCGTTATTTGTTGTGATGGTCACTATAAATGATTTATTTATCAGCATAAAACATGCGAGTACACTGCACTAAGTTGATTTTGCATGCAATATTCTCTCCTATGAAGTTATACTCGAACACTTTTTGATCCCATTTGAAAAATAATATACTGCCACATGAAATACGGATGTTCCCATTTTATTTCTACGATTTTTACACTTCTTAAAATAGATAAGATAATCAGGCGATACACACACCACGTCCAACTTAACGTATTTGCAAAATATAACTTTAAAAATCAACGAAATAGTTGCATTCCTAACGGGAAAATGAATATTTAAGATTAATAAATGTAATTTGAATCATTTAAGACATGGAAATTTACAAAATCTCAACAGTTCAAATTTTATTTGAATCGTTCAAATTTGATATTTAAATTTCAAGTACTCTCAGTTGATATGTTAAATTGTTAATACATTTAATTTTATGAAGGAACCACAAAATATTTTATATATTATAGTATACAAACACAAAGTGATTATTTGTTTAAAGAATTATAAAAAGAATCAAGAGGTGAAGATTATTTTTATTATAAATATAAATAAAAATTAGCTACATCTAGAAAACTTATATTCAAATGTAGTCAACAATTCAAATTGATCAAATTGTAAATAAACCATTTAATGTATAATATATATATATATAAATGACACGTGTTTTCCTACTTAGAGATAACTGACTGAACTATTCATTTGATATTAATAGCAGTTAAATCATTGTCAATTATATTCTCTATACAAATAATAGCTCCTACGTTTCAGTTTGTTTCCATCGAAAGTTCCCCTTTTAAATCGAGAAGATTTAACAGTAATTAACAGATTTTTTTAACCATCCACTTAGTTCAAATATACTTATCAAGCGATCGAAACCAGTACCAGTAAGAAAAATGTTATCTGGTAATAAAATAAACATGTTAAAAACCGTTGAAATGAAAAACTATATATTGATCGGAGTGTGATGATGATGCTATATGATTGTTATGATTAATTTCCATGAGTATAATATTTTTATATTTATCATATTTAAAATACGATAAACGGAAATGAAAAATAAAGTTTGACACGTCGAAAAGTGGCTTCAAATAAATATAACCAACGTCTCGTTCACGTAATATGGTATCAGGCGAGCAACAGGTGACAAGAGTTGTTTACTTTCTTGCCAAACTTTCAATTTTACTTCGTGCTATTTGAATACTTCGCGACATTGAGGTCATAAGAAAGCGCATTCAAGAGTTTCACGCATACAAAAAGAAAATAATATATTTTCTGGTATCTTTCACCGTTGCATGTTTGCCTGATACATTTTCGATCGTTATTCGTAAATATTTTCTGATTTATTTTTCAATTTGAATATTATATCATTTCCCGTGGCAGGTGCATTTATTAATTGGCAATTATTAATGTAAAAAAATATATTTTTTTAAAAAGCATTATTTTTATGATAAGCATATTGTCATCGATTCTTACAGCCTTTTGTCGTAGGTTTGTCAATGTATTTTTGAAAGCCAAAAAACTTTATTATTATATTATTTAAACATTGTTCCAATGACAAAAGTGTTTAAAATATAATGAATATTTTTTGATTTTCGTATAATAAAGACAGAAAAGCAACATTAACATTTAAAGATTTAAAACTGTAATATTCACCCTTGAACAACTTGAGGAGAAACGACCTTTTAATATGATTTCAAATTTAACAAAAACAATATTTGATTGTCACGAATTGAACTCTTAACCTTCTAATTGTTCAGCTATTGAATGTGACATTATTGTATATAAACTTATATCTTATATATAATAGCCCAGTTTTATTATTATCACATATAGGTATGAAATTTTCTCATGAAGTAAGCGTTCGCAGTCTATATAAAATAAAATGTTATGCAACGTACACACAGTTCCAACGTACTAGCTTCTTTGGACATTCAGTATTTCAATTTCAATACCGTCATCTATGACGGTTACGGTTTTATACTAGTAATAATATATTGTCAATTAAAAGCAATGTTAGCTCCAATCTTTTTCATTGAAATTTAATGCTGTCAACAGGTAATTTATAAAGCAGTATGAAGTCTGGTATAGAATTATATTGAGCAGTTATTATGAGTTCAAAGTTATCTAATAGATGATTAATTATCACCATCAGTATTACGATCGTATTAACATGAGATTAATACAATTAATTATTGAACCACTAGATCCTCTCTGGTCTTTGCCCTACGAATGAGCTAAATTGAACAAGCTTTCCTTTACGACTCAAGACTGACTCCCTTATTCTGAATTTCTAAATTTGATTTTTCTACTCTTTAAACGGCAGTCCAATATCCGCATGGGCGTAACCACTTTATGTTCCTATTAGGATGTACCATACACGACATGCGACAGAATAAATCTAATGGTATATTTATGGTTTCGCTTTTAGGATATCAGAGTATCTTTAAAATTTAACTGGTATTCTAATTGTGCATTTAGGTTTTCCCAAAGAAATGGTTGACAACTATCTGAATTGCTTGTTCAATAAAAATACTTTTTGTTCAACTAGAGACACGTATAATGTTTTTATTTATTTTTTCAAACTACTGGTAAATATTTACTTTAATTTTGATAATTGCTATACTTTGAATATAAAAGAATGAAATATAATTCTAAATATCTATCTGTGAGTATATTTTGGTTGTGTATTTTTTATTTTTGATTTCCAATTAATATACTTAGGTTTTCCTTGTCGTTTTCTTACGTTTGGCTCCTTGTGTATCATTTCTTTAGTTCGCAACATCAAAAATAGGGTCGTTACAGTTTCGGATTCCACGAACAACAATCGATCAAAGAAAGAGCAGGGCGGCAGAATGAAATATGGTCGAACAAAGAAACAGAACGTATACACACACTCGTGCGGCAGCCTACCGCCTCACGAAAAACCGAGTTTTTATCGATGATAAATGCCAGGGGAACATAAGTATACGCGTGTGGGAAGAAAGGGGAGGAGGTATCACGCAATCCGTAAGGATTCCAAAGGCGCTAGACGTCGCCGGGCACCGCTGATTAACTATCAATACCCCCGCCAGCCGCAACCCTGACCATTTATCTCCTCTCCTACTCATTTATACTTGCCAAGGCTTTCTTCTTATACACAAGGTGCTTGGAAACACTTGATAACTAGCTCGTGAACCACTCTTCAAACATTTTAAGAATGGATCTTTATGAATATATCAAATTCTCTATCACCAATCGAGATGTAGACAATATGTTTAAATAGATTAATTATTTTATAAATATCGCTTGTGTTATCACAATAGAATAGAAAAGTATTAAATGTCTAAAGTAGATAGTATGTCGGAACTGTGTGTGCATTGCATAACATTTTATTTTATATACACCGCGAACGTTTACGTCATGAGAAAATGTCATAACTATATGTGATATGTGATAATAAAAAAACCGTCTACAGAGCGGTCTGAGCTATTTATTTATAAGATGACATATATACAGTTGTCAGTTTCCTATTCGATATAGTTACGTTTAAACTTTTATTGACAGTTTTTCAAATCAAAAAGGTTTTGCTAAAATGTAGTAGTAGGAAAAATCGATTGTTAGCCAATGGCTGGATTTGAAAGAGTTCAATTCCCAAATCTATATTTACATATGTTTAGTTAGACGTTTTATTTTTATCACGCATCACATGTAGGTATTTAATTTTCTCATGACGTAAGCGTTTGCGGTCTATATAAAATAAAATGTCATGCAACATTTAGATTAATCGTAACATGATTTGTTTTATAATTGATGACAGAAAAATATACCTATTTTGTGTTTTCTTCAAATAAAATGTCATGCTAACGACCCGGGTTTCGCCTTTCGGCATCTAATCGAAACATGATTTGTTTTATAATGGATGACAAAAAAAAATATACCTATTTTGTGTTTTCTTAGTTTAATTTCAATGTTTGACCGCTTGATAAATATAATAAACGTGTAGTGTTTGAATCAAAAACAATTCCAATATTTTTTTTTTATTTTACTTTTCAGTCACACTGTACATTATAAGATACCCTGCCCATTTTATGTCAGCCTGGTACTTCTCAGACGACTCGGGTTAGCTGTAAAAAGTCTAATGGCGAATATTTGGACCTGCAATGCGGGTCCTGGCTAACGGACACGGGTTTAGGGACTTTAGGGTACTACCCTCCCGAAATTAGGGTCAAAATCGTAAGATGGGTAGGCTTCAATAACCCAGAGGGACGGACAAGTAACGCAGGGGTACGGAAAATTTCGGTAAAGTGTGCTTGAATGGGGTGCGGTGTCGGCGTTTTATTTTTTGCTCGTGTCCTTTTGCGGCGACCGCTGGGCCTTATCCGAATTACAACTTTTTCCTACCTGCCATGTATGTCACATTAATTGAAACACGGCCAAGTTAACTTTTCATATCAACGAACCAAATTTCAATTTCCAAAGGCCGGGACATAAAGTGTATGCCAACTGCTGATCCATCATTCAAGAGTTAACAAGTTTTAAAATATTAAGTAATCTGTATCACACACCAACACTTTGTGTAGCTAAAGATCTATAGCTTCTTTCTTACATTGGTTCAGCAGCAAAGATTAATAGTTAATAAATTTGTACTTAAGTAATGTTTTTAGTTCATCCTATAATCATCCTATAATCGCATTATCTCACATGCTTTATTATATTATTTTGGAATAATTGACACGTCACAGTGTTGATTGATTGAAGATTGTCTATAAGTAAAGTAAATTTGACAGCTTTAACCTCAAAATCATATTATTGTAAGTCATTGACAGAGTCGTTAATGAAGACTACGACTTTATCCATTGTTATAAAAATATCACAAGAATAATTGCACAGATTACTGTTAATATGACAAGTAGAAACTTAAAAATAGACTATTTTAATCAAAATGAATTCAGAAAAATTACAATAAAACAAAACTGTTTATTTGCAAGACTTCTCCATACCGTCACCATGGCTCAACATAAGCATCAAGTTATATCACCAAACATTTCCAATATTTTTGAAATCATAATTTTGAAGAAAAATTTTCACGAAATTAAGCAGCTCATCTTTATTTATTGACAGATAAAATCGCACATAGATGCAATATGCCATCTTCCAGGTGTTGCAAATATTTATACAACTTTATTTATATGAAACGATTTTAAATAAAGTTTTTAGTATTACCTGTTACAAAGCTGTGTTTTATATCAACTATATTTGATTAATATATTATAATATTTGATTATGAGAACATAATTGTAAAAAGTTAAGATAATTTTTACAACTTATTTATTTTTAAGTATTTAATTAAGATATACGACTTTTAGTAATTGGTTCCTCAAATAAAATATGTTATACTTGAAAAGCTAGCCATTTTTTTAAAGTATTTTTAATGAATATTTTTTATCGTGTCCGTTCTCAATGTGGAGGATATGGCCTCCTAATGGAGGTATTTCAATGAAACTTTTTTACGAGAACTTAGTTGCTGAACCTCTCTTTTTTGAAGAGCGTAAAAGGATAGAGATAGAACAGGACTTGTGGTTAGCAAATCGCTATCGTTACGCCCCGTTTTTATGATCGCATTGGTGGGAGGGAATTTTAGACATAACAAACATTCATGACTACGAACAGAAATCCGTAAATCGATTGAAAAATTAATTTATGAAACTGTCCGTACCGGGACATGGAAACCAAGACATCCGTAACAGTAGCCAACGACGTTGAACACTGCACTACGGACACGACTATATAATTTACACATATTATAACGTATACTGTAATAATATGTAAAAACACTTCTACATTTCAAGAAAGATTATTTTGGATATTCTTAAATTTACTCGCTACAAAAGAGATCGATATTTATGGATCAGAAGATCGTAAAGGTAAGGAGTCTCCGAAATAAAAAAAATACCCTCAGATATTTCGTCATATCATCGTGAACGTAAATCATTGTAGCACGTAACGAAGGTGGAGTGGCCCCCCAGCGTCATCGCCGAACGATGGGGTGGCACTAAGGGGTGACGGCTCCGGGGGAGGGAAACACACGACGCTTTAAGGGTGGGAGACGGCGGGGGTGTAAGACTGGAACCCCTGTACCGCTTGCCTTATACAAAAGAAAAACAGTTCTGCGAGTTATATCTTTCGCATGTTAGGAAGTTGGATGGTAACAGAGTAGCGAACGGATATATTGGCATAGCCACGTTCTTACTTATCTATTTACTTCGTGTTAACTTATCATCTCCTGATACTTCCTATTGAATTTTCGGGTTGATTTACTGAAATTTAAAGTTGTTTTTTTAGTTTCCAACTTCTAAATGATATCGACAAACAAATCATAAAAATATATATAGTTTTGTTTGGATGTTTTGAATAGGCAACATATACAATAGACACACATACGATTCAGTTCATTCCTATTGCAACATGACAGTATACAAATCAATCAGTTGTGAAAATTTAAAAAAATAATGTGTGTAAGTGTGTTTGTAAACATAATATATTTTAAAAGCATATTAAACAGCATCTGTCTAAACTAATTCACTTCCAAGCCGAATATAATGGATATCGCTAGCCGAAGAAATATCGCTAAAAATTCTTTCGAGTGGCATCAAAATATATATGAAAGAAAGAACGTTGCATGTTCACGATACCTCAGATGATTATCAGAAAAATTAAGTGCATTTGAGTACCTTGGTATCAAAATCGGACAAACGCCACATCCCACGAAAGTTTTGGTTCTATTGTTTGTGATGATCTTTTCAAACTCATTAAAAATATCAAAATGCAACGGTTTTATATAGATTTTTGAGTTTAAAGTTCGTATATAGTTTCAAAAGCGGATACTCAACATTCATTTTCGGGATATCAGTGGACATATATCCACTGATTTCTATCCACACGTTGACACATCGTCCACACATTGACCACACACAGAGCTAGAATTTACTTTAAAGTGCCATGGCTACCAGGGCTTGATGCAGTGTGGAATAGGTATGAAATGAAAAATCACCTCTGCTGTACATTTTCATAGATGGTTTATGTCCCACTTTGATACCAATGTAGTCATTTAGTTCTTAAAACTGAAAAATTAACATTAAAATTATTTGGTTTTCCATCCTTCATTTTGTTACATTATTACGATACGTTTAATAATCCTTAGAATTCATCCCCTGTCGAACTTCCTTAAATTTAATATTTGTTTCACAGAAGAACAATCATTCGCGAAGAGTGATTATTGTTGAGAGATTAACTGTAGTTAGCTGAAACGTATAGTGCAAACTACACAAACAATCAAATCAGGGGACAGATGGTGAAACCTGATATCTCGATATTTGACATATCATCTTATTTCACAATCCTATCAAATGTGGAATAAGAAAACTTTGAAGTACCTAATCTGTATTTGAAAATCATTTTAAATACACAACTACTGGACTTTTTATTTACAAAAAACATATTTTCCAGTAAGAATCAAACAATCTCTAAACTTACATCAATTCTAATGCACAATTAACTAGGTTTTTTTGCCACCTGAACACTAGATTATATTTAACCACGTCTTCTCACAATGTGAAGTATAATGGATTATCACTGAAGTATCTTAACTAAAGTGGTTTTAACAAAAACTCAATTCTTTATTCTCTTTTTGCAGATGGTATTGATAAATAATGGACTTGACTTTAATAAAAATACATAAACAGATGAAAAAAATAATTAATGCTTTTGTTCATTTGAGGATTCGAACCATTAACCACGCAACTGATTACCAAAGAAAATTTGTACTTAAATTTAAAATAACGATAAACAAAAGTAGCAGACAATTTTACTACAACTTTTGTCGATTTTCGCTCTATTTTAGCCATCGTATTTTTTACGCGTACTTTTTAAAATAGCTTTAAGTTTACTTTTATTAGATAATTTATTACATTAAAACACTTTTTTAGCCATGTCCGCTCTCAATGTGGAGTTTTTCTACGAGAACTGTGACTCAGTTGCTCAGCCTCTCGTTTTTTCAAAGATAGTTGACCACTCACGCTATGTTTTTGGAATCGGATGGGTGGGACGGAATACTAGACATCACAAACATCAAAGCCTACGAACAGAAGTTCATAAATTGATTGAAAAATCAATTCATGAAATTTTCCGTAGCGGGATTTGAACCCGTGAAGTCCGTAACTGAAGCCAACGACGTTGACCACTGCACCACGGACCCGACAAAGATTAATATGTGTGACGTATAACGAATAATATATTTTTGTTTTGCTTATAATCAGCTTGTTATTTATTTATTTTTTATAAATGAAGATAATTGTTAAATAAGCGTTGAGTATCAAGTTTATGCCACCAACGTATAAATGCGAATACTTTAGCGAAAAAAAGCTGGGAGGCAGCGCGATGCGTTCCAATTTAGGTGGAAGTTCGCCTTAACGACCGGTCTCTTTGGGGGGGGGCTGGAGGAAGGTTTCAGTTGAATATAAGGAGGGTCAGGAGTTAAGGGGGTCTAGTGCCTTCGAGGAGGCAGACAATCGCTGTAGAAGCCTTCGGCGGTGGGTCGTAAGGCACGCCAGAGGAGGGGCCACGAAACTTTTTGGGATTGCGTGCCAAAAGGATGAAAAAATATATTTTTGATGTGCAAGGTTTCTAGTTGAATTTTTGTCGAGCAGAGAAGCTCACTGAAGACGTTTCAATACACTAAACTATTTCTTACTGTTAATTCATTATATAAATATAAATAATTTTTCCTGGGATCATGGTATCCCGGAATTGGTCATGAAACGTAATTTTATATTAAAGTTAAAATTGTGTCCATTATTGCTTCAGTTGTAATAAATAGATATAATGTATTTAGTGGGAATGGTTTTTTTTATTTATTGAGAGCCAGTTTTTTTCTTTTGAAAGGATTTTATTTATAGATGAAATTGATTATTTTTAAATATAATTGAAAAAAACAATAATTTATATTTTTATCAAAATTATCTGTTCCTGCCTACGGCGGTTAGAAAATACGAGAAAGAGGGACACCACAATACGTAAATTATTATACTTTTTTTAACATCTACAGTGAATCTCAAAATCCGGGATCGATATTTAGATAATCCCGTGAGTACGGAATCGATTAATTGACCGGGATCCTGCGATTGGAAACCGTAGTTTGTACACATGATGGTAGGTATTTTTATCAATTTTTAAAAGCATGATTTGTAAAAATGAGCATCAATTTGTCTCATTGAAAGACTAGATAGTTTTCTTCTAACAGTAATAAGTTAACGATAATATCATTTCCAGTTTCTGTACTCTTTTAAATCACCTTAAAAATACAAAAACTAAAGCTTTTAAAGTATTCCGTTGACCTATTACCTATTTAACTTCATATTATGCAATACGGCAGACTATCATCATATGTGACAAGAAATGAGCGCGGCCCGCAATTTGGCAATCGCTACCATCAGTGAGGTACCCAACCCGCCCACGTGGGGGGCCTTCTTATTTCTTTTGGGGGATGTGAGGACTAGATCTCAAAACCTACGAAAGGCGAGGCGACGCACAGGATGCGAGGACAGCCCTCTGTGTTTCGCAATTGATAACAGGAAATTAACGAAAATTTTGTTGGCGGCGTAATTATACGACTACTTGACGATTAACCCGTAACGTGCAAGGCTTCGAATTTGATTCTATACGGCTATAAAACAAAACGTCAACTGATAACGGAATGTTTGAACTATAAAATCTTTACTCACCACATTATTAAGTGTTTTTTTTATTTACAATAGGTGAAACATTTCACGATTTACAACAGTTATTTATCAACTTGTGGGAACGCCTGTCATATATGACGGTATTGAAATTGAAATACTAAACGTCTAAAGTAGCTGTTCTTTAGTTTTCATACTGACGAACTGATTGTTGTTTGTTTGCTTTGTTTATGTATACACCACGGACGCTGAGGTCATGAGAAAATACAGAACGGTCTGGGCTATTATATATAAGATGATATTGGACAGCTATTGGGCATGCCTTTCGGATTTTAGCTTTTTTGTAATACTAGTTTTGGATGGAGATGACCAATATTTTGACTCCTGATTTCTGGACCAGCCAATTCACAACTGGCCATTGTCACTTCGCTGCCAAGCTGGAAGATAGTTGGTAGATAGTCCAATATGTAAATGTGGCAATATGATCCATGATGCTGATCACATCCTTTGGGAATGGACAACGAACGGGAAAAAATTGCTCAATACGGTACGACTATCTGTCGCATCAGTCGGCCTCGTCAGTTATTCCGTCATGGTTGCATCTCTGACAAATTACAAACTACACTATGGAAAGCGATTGGAACGCAATTCCTTAACACATTAATCCCTCTTGTTTATCCTTTTTTTAACACTTATTTAAAACGAAACCTCCTGCAAACTAAAGTGCATGCAACCAAGTCTTGATGAATTTCTCCTCGGACATTTCTGGCAAACATTTGAAACACGCATAACGTTTTTACGCTGCGGAATACACCAAAATATATAAAATATCTTTATATTCTAACATTTTTAAAATATAATAATATCTAGCAAAACAATGATATCTAAAATCAAGATCAATTGAAATAGCCATAGTATAATATTCTATTTTTCGTCGTGGTGGAGTGGTTCGATACTGCCGTCTAGTAATCAAGGATTTTCATTCCCAAATGACGTTTTTCATTTGAAAATAATAGAAGCATCAGTATTTGTACTGTTTCTTACTTACTCACTAAATCGTTGTGAAAATGCATACCAATAAGAAAATGGTTTACAGTTCTGCGATCTATGAATTGAAAGCTTTACCGATCGACTCACAGCCAGTCTTTAGACTCACAAATTTCATACTTTTGATATGCTCTATTAGAAGACCACATTCTTCACATTTTAAACGGAAATGCTAGCAATAGTATTTGAATATAAGAAACAATTACAGCGATTAAATAGCCATTATTTCCGACAGCTAGTCAGCTTCACATCTATCTTCTATCTATATATATAAAAATGATTACTATTCATCCGATTTCGATGAAAATTTGTAGAGATGGGCACACCCGTGAAGATTTTTGAAGAAAAAATTTTTTAATATAAAATATAAAAAAATAATCAAATACGTACATACGTACCGGCCGGGCCCGGGTGAGGAATTCAAATTTAAGAAAAATATTTCGTACCATGTTCGGGTCCTGAGTCAGCCATAAGGCAATAGTATTCATAACTTAAATAATTTATTTCACATGTCCTATGAGTATCGTTGGAAATATGGAAACAGTAACACATGTTGTTTGAAAAGTATAAATGAATTACTATATTTTAAAAAAATCGGGCTTTTTTCGAGCTAAGAAAAATAAATCTGGGTTTCGAGTCGGGTTCGGGTAACTAGTGTGGTATTGAGACTCGGGCTCGAGCCGGGTCGGGCCTGAAGATGACGGGCTCGAACTGGGTTTATTTATAAATTCGGTCAGTGCAGGCCTCTAATCCAAAAGCACTTCAATAAATACAATTAAAACATATGAAAAATATACATATGAAATATTTTCTTATGGTGAGAATTACTAATTTTGTACAATATTACTTTCAATGGTCGGTCAATCTTAAATCATTTTACTCGAAACAGAAATATGAAGACTAGCTGGTGTCTTTTAACTTTAAAAATTTAAAGAAATATGTATTCAGAAAAGGTTAGCAAGTATACAGTAAAAAACAAACAACTCGACTTAAAGAATTAGAAGGTGAAGATAGGAGGGCGAGAAATAAATAAAAATACTAACTGTTATCTAGTCTTGTGTATGAAAGTTATTATTGTGTATTACAATAATAACTAATTAGTATTTTTTTAAATACTGAAAGATACTAACTGATGCAGCGCATCTTTTTGAGAGTAAGAATGTTTACCTATCAAAATTTTATATCTCATGAGGAAGTTTCCTCACCAGGCGTAGAGGCATAGCAAGGCAGTTTGAAAATGATTTTTCTTATTTAAAAGTCAGCCCCTTGCATACTAGTCAGCCTCAGAAGCCAAGTGACAAGAGATCCGCTTAGTAATTAATAGATTTTAGGTTATATTTCAAGAAGGGCCAAACACAAAAAAATAATTGACTTGAGAACTTAAAAATCGGTGTTTTTCTGGTCGACATAATCTGAAGTGACTTTATACTGTAATGGCATAAAAACTACTTTATTATTACCGATTAAAACAAGACAGGTGACTCCTGTGTTTTACATTTATTTTCATTCTACCGATTTTCCCATCTACACACATTTCTTTAATCAGTATTGTTGTGTATCTTCCCATCTCTACACCTGGTAAAAAAGAAAATATATCAATTTAGTTTCTGATATGTTGAATAATTTAAAAAAAATTGAAATCAATGCAACTCTAGTTTAAAAAATCTTGCGATAAGTTATTCGGGAGGTGCTTATTAAGGAGGTTAAATATGTGTCATATCTAGTTACGAAACTAGTGAATAATAAAGATATCAAAATAAATCTTATTTATTTCGCTGCATTTACTATTTTGATACGGAATTATAAATGACGATGAACAAATCGAACGACTAGGAATATTTAAAGTCAGTGAGATTCTGAAATAGTGACAAACTACATGCAAGCATACTGCATTATAATTTGATAATCGTGTGTTTCTTAAAAAATGTTGAGGTAATCATACCCGATAATTTTTGTCAATTAAAAGTTTAACCTTTCGAAGAAACTTTCTAATACAGTGATCAATATGGAACCGGGTAGTGTGCGAAGAAAAATACCACTTGAATAGATTTGAACAACTTTGGAGATGTTTTGAAGGGGGCAAGAATCTGACGCCCACTGCCTCCACAGGGCAAGAAAGTAGAGACTGCGTGCCCCATGGGGGGGAGCAGCCCGTCCAATTTGTTATATCCAAAGGCATCTGATGACGCATCATGGCAACGGCTAGATTTTCCGTACACGAAAACGGCGATATTCTTTCCTCCCCTTATATTATATATATTTATTTATTTGAAGAAATCCGGACGAATGCATGTGCCCTATTCTAAGGAATGCAGCATTGATGAATTCAGTGATATTTTTGTAGCCTCTTGCACTGAAATCACGAGTGATACCCGTGGTCGTATTTACCGGGCGTATCCGCAAAATGTTCTTGTTTAATACATTTTTATACTAAGGTAATCGTACCAGTAGTTGACCGTTTAAGAGAAAAATTCAACAAAAATAACGATTAACGTTTAGCATTAGACTGAATGATGACAAAGGAAGTGCATTTATAATGAATCAAATGTTTTAATTAATATTATAAGACAAAAACTAGGAAAGGGTCTGTTACAAAAAATGTGTGCTAAATTTTTAACAAAAATGATAATGTTTCAGTAGTAGACCACTTTTTTTTCAGGAGTTGGCCATATCTAATCAGGGGGTTTCATGACAACCTTTCATCAGAGTGGCCTCAGAGCTTCCTGTAGGAACACTCTTGGTTGAATCAAGTAGCATATGCTTACATTAACTGATACACTTAACGATTTCCATTTATGGCGATGTGTTAGTTCGTCATTCTAACAAAGGTAGTTTTACTTTTTTTTTTTTTTAAAAAACACAATTCATCTGTACTACTTCCACATATTTATAATGATCAGGAGCGGTTTCGCTCATCACGAGCATTATCATCAGTTGATAATTCTCGTGATGAGCGAAACCGGTCCTGATCATTTTAAATATGTAGAAGTTGTCGTCGTCCGTGGCGCAGTTGGTTTCGTCGCTGGCTACGGTTACGGATGTCTCGGGTTCAATTCTCGGTGCGGACGGTTTTCATAGATTGATCTTTCAATCGATTTATGGATTTCTGTTCGTAGTCTGAGTCCTCCCTCCCACCAATCCCATCCTCACGGGGCGTAACGAGAGCGATTAGCTAACCACTATTCCTGTCATAGCCCTATCCTTCTATCCCTACTCTCTTCGAAAAAGAAAAGAGAGGTTGAGCAACTGAGTGACAAGCAGTTCTCGTAGAAAAAATCTGTCAAGATACCTCCATTAGGAGACCATATGCTCCACATTGGAAGCGGACATGGAAAAAAAAGGAGTAGTACAGATGAATTGTGTTTTATTTTTTTTAAATATAATGTCTTACCACCAAGAATTGACAGTTGACACCTTAAAAGTGAACAGTTTCACTTGTCTGAACTTTACAGTTTAGAGCAATTCCGCGTTCGCATTTCTTATTTTGAACACTTTTATTGAAAAAAATGTCAACAACTCGTACATGGTCAATTACCAGTAAATTTACTTAATTTTAATTACATAAAATAAAAATGGTTAATCAATGAAGAATTTATTTGTAGTGCAAGAGAATAAATCATTTTCAATCAAATTCAATGAAAATCGATTACTTCGACAATATATATACCTATAATATGATATATACCTATATACCTGATATATACCTATAATATGGCGCGTATTGTATCAACCTTTTAAGTACGTAACTTAACCTTTTTCCATTCTTTCATTATTGCGTATGCGCGTGTACAGCAAACTTCTTAGCGCATGCATGCGAAATGGTCAAAATGGAGGCCTAACGTTTATCGAGCGATCACGGCTGAATATAACGCATATAAATGCCGATCAGGACGCGATATAAACGCGGAACTTTGAAGCAGTTTTGTTTGATAATTACGTAAAATTATAATTTAATTGTTTTACAAAGATGAGAAAAAAAGTTTTTCATTTTCGAATTGTAAGGCATGCGGAGAATCTATCACATGTATGAACAACACGGCACTGAAATGCATATATTTTAAGCATGTAGCATATAAGAAAAACATCCAATGTATTTGCCAACATATAAACTTGGGCAAATAAAGGCCATCGATGCATAAAGTTAATTCTGACCGAACAGTATATATTATTAACACAGCTTTTAATATAAATTAAAAATACTTTACTTAGTAAAAAAAACTCGTTTGTGTTACCATAAAATTGGCATATATTATATTTTGCTCCCCTGTGGCAACTGATCGTCTTACTAAATTGAGCGTATTTCTTTTTACTGTGTTTTGGTTCCTACATTACCAATTCAAATGTCCTATTCATACTCAGCTGGTAAATTTTATGACTAATCTCAAGATTTTTTCAACCGATAAAAAAACGTGTTGCATATACAGTGATATAAATCGGGCCCCCCTCCGCCAAGAAACTTTCTCTCATATTTAAATAACAACGTGATTTTCACATAAGATAACTTAATAATAACAAAAAACAAAGATAAGAAAATAATCCGGTCTTAAATCTTTTAACTCTTATACTGTTGTAGATGTAAATTATTATACTTTGAAAATGAAATAACTAAACAAATAGCCACTAAATAAATGCATGTAATATATGAAAATATGTTTATTATCAATCGATGTAATGAGTCCCTTGCTCAAATACGACATAAAGACTATGATGCTATTTAAATTTAATATATAAAAAAAGCTCTGATGCTTAACAAAACAGTCTGAATAATTATTCCGGTTGTGTTTTTTTGTGAAAACTTTATCGGAAATATGCAACACGTGTCGAAGTATTTAGCGGCCGGAATGTTGTAAATGATTTTTAAATGACCATTTATTATTGTAGATAATGCAAAATTACGTGTAAGGGATTTGGAATATAAATTCGACAGGACATGCTCTACCGGGATCACTTGAAAAACATCAAAAACATAAGTAATTGGTATATAATCATTGATAAATTTTCAGTACTTTTAATTTAATTACATTGTAACAGCATCGTGATAATTTGTGTCTGTTTTTGTTCATAAACACAACATACAAAATTTACTATCATTAAAACAACCGTGTAATCTAATAAGATACTAGTATAACCGTACCCGTCATAGATGACAATATTGAAATTGAAATACTGAATGTCTAAAGTAGCTAATACGTCGGAACTGTATGTGCATTGCTCTGGTCTGAGAAAATTTCATTCCTACATGTGATAGTAACAAAACGTCTACAGAGCGGTCTGAGTTATTATACATAAGATATTTATGTACTCTTTCGTGTTTTATATTGAAGTGTTATGAATTAATATTATATTTTAAAAAATAAAGCACAATACATTTGTACTACTTCCACATATTTATAATGATCAGGACCGGTTTCGCTCATCACGAGCATTATCAGTTGCTAATCAGTTGATTAAAAGGAATTCATATTACATAAATATTTAAGAATATAATTCCAATTGTTGAATGCGTGTCGCGATCAAACAATGGTACGAATGATTATGACGATTATGCAGTTCAGAGGAGATGTTTTCAGTTCGACGAGTGATGACAAAATTCACGTTCAGCGGGCGATTACACCATGAATGCGGTCCTTCCTTAGAAGTACACGATTTACTTGAATTGTAAGCATTTTCGCCTGAATCACTTACTTGTTCGGTTATTAAGTCGACAACGTTTGCTACCAAATGTGAAATAAAATTTGTTTCATAAATATTTTTCATCTGTAGGTAGGATATCATATAGATTTTAAAATATTCCAAGAAAATTGAATCAAAATATATTTCTAAAATAACGTTTTCCTACAAAAGATTGAAAAAAACAAACCTAGTACCTACTTATTATATTTTGTCATTTGATTTAAATCAAATAATTATAATTTCAACATGAATTTATATACTCTTTGCTCGAGTGTTTCATTGCGAATTCCTGTCACGCGCTAGATTCTTTTGTATTAACTAACGGATATGACAACCTTGAATTTTTTAATACTTTTTTAACAAAAAGATTATTATAAATCGTGATTTTGCTCATATTGATTTTCGGTATATTATTACTACACGATATTTAAACTTTAAAGCTGACACGAGGCGACTTATTGAAACTACCCTGTAGGCACAATATCGCACAATGTAAGGGGGTTTATATAGGACCAAGGAAGGAAGGCTTCGGTCACAGAAAGGTCCCAGCATGGCAGATCAACGTAGGGTCTGACGGGTACGACTTAGCGTAGGGTGCGGTGCGACCCCCAGCGGGTCTACGACGCGGTGTAGAGGCACGCAAACAATATAAGAACGGACAAGATAGTAGATTTATGAAGCCGGTTTATAAATTATTTAATAAAGTCTACTGCTTGTAATTGCAGCTTTGATATTTTTATAGAAAACACTTGTACAAAAAGCATTGGATATATATTAATTTCCAGTAGTATCAATAAAAAATATCAGTTCAAATATACAAATAACGATTTTTTTTAAATCATTTTTTATCTTGTAATAACATTGAAAATTTCAGTGAGCATACAAGAAAGTGACACTTTGAAAATA
Organism: Himalopsyche phryganea; assembly: GCA_022494535.1. Lineage (NCBI taxonomy): Eukaryota > Metazoa > Arthropoda > Insecta > Trichoptera > Rhyacophilidae > Himalopsyche > Himalopsyche phryganea. The sequence continues at coordinate 1,818,834 of JAGVSL010000076.1, read as the reverse complement.
CTGTCTTTGGTTTTACTAACAACTCGTGAGTACCCGGCATGCGTTGCTATGCCACTTAAGGAAAGAAAGGGTTTGTGTTTTAATTCTATTTATCGACGTGCTTTTGGAATTGTTGGATAAACATTTTTTCTTGTTTTTCCGTCAGGTTCAAGAGATGTCGCTAGGTGTACGTAATTTTCGTTCTTTTTTTTAGATTTTAGATTTTATTTTGTTTTCTTCAGAAACCTTCACGGGTGTTCGCACAACAACTCACCTATTTTTGATCGAAATCAGATGAATGGTAAAGGAGTGCATCGACAAAAAAACAAACAAATCTTCATTTATATATATATATATATATATATATAGATTTAGTCTGTTTAAAAAATATAAACAAACTTTACTTTGAAGATGAAATTGTAAGAAAGTTTACAAAAATATTCATGAGAGTGATATGTTGAAGATTTCAGCTTAAATTATTTTTACCATCTACTTATTGTGATATATTCAATAAGGTTATATAAATAACTAAATTTCCGTTCATTCGTACGTTCCTTTCGAGTTTCATTCGAGTCCGTTCCGTCAGTTCGACTTCATTCGTGTGTTCGAATTCCTGAAGACGCCGAAAGGTGAAACGCGGGTCGTTAGTGACGAAAAACATGCAATGTACAAAATCTCAATAATTCAAGCTACATTTTCTTTGACTAGTTATGTCTAGCGACGATTACTTCAATAATAGTCCATATTACATGATGGCTATAGGACCGTATGCATTTGGATGGCTTATTATTTTATAAAAAAAACTTACTTGTCATTGTAGCAAAACCAACATAAAACAGAGAAAAATATGTCTCAAATCATAATAAAAAAATTACGAAAAATCTCATTGAAAAATATAAGAAATACAAATATATACTTCATATTTTACATAAAGTAGTGAAAAATTACATTATTTTGGAAATAACTATTTTCTGACAAAATAAAAATAAAACGTGTCTACGAATAAAATACTTATTTCTCAGTTGTTGAATAGGGGAAACCTATTTTGTTTTGAAAAAAACTGGCGTCAGATATGTACAGAATAGCCGGAGCCATCGCATTGTATCCGGAGCACAGGACGGGTCTAGAGGTAAATATTCAACACAGGCGCCAGCTTTTGAGGGGGGGGGGAGCGAAAGGCTCACAATGAAAACATCGTAGGAGGGACGTATCCCAAAAACCTCCTACCACTTCTTACGACCCTGGTATCGCAGAAGGCTTACCCTTTCTGTTTTTCCCTAAAAATCCTCATTTTGCCCGTCCTCGTCGGGAGAAGGCCTAGAAAGCGCTTTTGGAGAAGGGTCGGACGATAGGGATTTTGTATGGGCCCTCCTACGGGCAAAAGAGGCCCGTACCCCAGGGCTTCTTAGGCATTTATATCGCAGACTTTTATTTGAAAAGCTGTTTCTTATGTTTAAACTAAGCATATTTTGTATTTGATATTAGAATGCTTTCTAAAATTATGTATATAGTGTGTTAATAGCTTATATATATATGCAAAAGTGATTTTATCAAACTAAAGCGTTGTTTTAAGGTTACTTCACTTGGTACACTTGCAATTTTATTTCCATAGTTTGCACTTTAGATAAGACAGTATTAACTTACTACACTTAAACTTTGATTTTAATAGTTTCCACTTAGTCACAGACTTTTTAACAAAGTGAGTTAGGTTGTAGTAGGTTTTGTTAGGATTGGTTTGGTTTATGTAACGTATTCTAATGCGTGGAGCAAATACAATATTGGTAGCCTAATATAGGGTAGAGCTGAGACAAGTATTTTCATTTCATTACAGATTCGTGCAACTATCGATTTCAAAGTGTGAGTATTCATATTGAGTGAAAACTATTATATCTGTGTGAAAATATTTTTTCGTAAATGCAATATATTTTTTCAATGTTAAAATATATTTTATTATGTGTGATCACTTTATTTTTAGTGAAATAATTTGTTTTTTGTGGAATGTATTTGTTATAATTGAAAACTATTTTTATGAAAGTAAACATGACCTAAGCAAAAGTGCATTTAATTCTAAGCCCTTATATATACCTAATTCGAGAAAATATTAAATCAAATAGATAAAACTAGGTTATAACACAATATATGCTTCATTGAAAACTAAGTCTTTCTTTAATTTTCGACTATTTCATTCGATCTGTTTGAATTTCAGATGACGTTCCATGACTTTAGATTGGTTTTTTAAATGCACCAAATCTTTATTTTACAAATAGATCGTGAATGTGTTGTTAAGAAAACATAGAAATATAAATATTTTCATAAAGATATTTCGTTTTATGACAAAATAAACATAATATGAATGGTTTGCTACACGTGACTATGACATTTTATCATTGTTAACCCTTGAAATGACAAATTTATGACATAACAGTGCCCAACTTCCATTGAATACCTACAACATTAATTAAAATAAAATTGTACAGAAATGATGGAAAAGCTACAGCTGCAATACACGGATACGCGGGGGCTGACAGCCTCTGAGAGGTTTCCACGTTATGGAATCGACTATTGTTTTCTCGCCTCTGTGGCAATTGACAATGGTAACCATTGGCTGTTTTTTTCTGCTAGCGGATTGTGACATTTTCAATGCTTAATTGCAATCGAGATTCATTTACAAAACTCAAAAGGTTGTGATTCCTGATCCTTAGCCAGGTTCGCAAGCTGGTAGCTATGAGTAAAACAGGAATCTGTGAATATATTTTTTGTTGGTAACGCCCGATATCCACTCAGTGTTCCGATACAAATAGCATTAAGACTCATCGCCTCAGATGTTTTTCATGTTAATATTTTCGAAATCCATAATAATATAAATAGTTAAATAAAAGCTAATTTCAACACACATACACAGCTAATATTCTAAATTGTTGTAAAATTAAAATAACTTGAGATAAACGCAAGAATTTCAGACCGACGTTTAAATATCATGACAGATCGACATTCTCTACTTACGATCACGTAAGTGCTATATACGTATTTTGCATTTTCATTGTCTACGCATTCAGTTCTATAGGAAAGCATCAAACAATATTGGGAAAAATACCTACTTCACAGTTTTTTTCGTAACGTATAAGTACGTATCTAGCCTCTTATATGAAAGATATTTACGTAAAATCTGTAGAATGTCATATCTGTAATATCTGAAATACTATAAACTTTTGAGGAAAACTTTATGTAAAATGAGAAACTAGATTTAAAATAATAGCACCGTTCCAATTTTTAAAAACATAGATGCAGCCGTTGCTTTGCAACTGCTTTTTTCCGCTCTCCTGTAAAATGTAATATTTGCAGATACGAGATTATATGTAGGGAGTGTCGAGATAGTAACACCAGACAATGCCAAGAATTCACCCAGATATCCTCTGAGACAACCGCCACACCATGATTTACAACTTTTCAGAGCAATAGAAGAACATGTGCGTCCATAAGGCGGCATTTCGTATTTTTAATATACGGAGAGAAATAAAATATTATCTAATTTTAATGAGCTTAATCACGACCACGGTGCTTGCGTTCAGCTGCCCTTCAGTAGACCTTTCTTTCCTATGTAAATATAGGAGGGATAAATAAAATGCCACAGTTCTGCAGTATCAGGGTATTAAATTATATGTAGTTAGTTTCTAACTATTATGTAGACCTGCGGTGGGAAAGCTCGCTGTTTGCTTTATATAAATAGATAGTTTATTACTTGGAATCGATTCGGGTTATATACACTTAAAAACACAACCCAAATCTCAAACCATGCGAGAGTTTTAGAGCGAAAAAGATTGTTTGTCGTTTAAATTGTATCAACACGTCAGAAAATTATTATGGTCGCTTTATAAATAGAGCATAAAACATATTTAAATATAATAGTCTAGTTAAACCATACACCGTATTCTTTCGATTATAAAACTTATGTTTTTTTCTTTGAATTCGGGGTGTGCCTTAGAATCGATGGTTACTTGCAATCACTGTCAAAATGCAGCAGTTATAACTACGGCATTCAATTTTGGACGCTTTTTATGATTTTTATGAACAGTTTAATTAATTTTTTTATGATTTAATAAACACTGTTGTCAAAATGATCTGTTCCCGTCTAAGGAAGTTAGGAAATATGAAAAAGAGGCAGACAACAAAACATATATGTAAATAAACAAACCTAGGTACACGTTATAGTTAATCAAGATGTATTTAATTTCAAATATGAACTATTTCTTAACATTTACAGGAAATCCCGAAATCCTAGGATGACAATCCCGTGATTACGGGATTGACTAATTGACCGGGATCCCGGATCGCGGGATCGGAAACCGTAGCCATAACGACCCCGGAATTTTGAAATACAGTTTCTCTCGATTTGACGATTTGTTTTAAACTATTTATTAAACGTGGTACATTTCTGCGGGAACTGAATATTACTCAGTTGCTCAATTTTTAAGGGTTTTATTGACTGGAGGGAATTTTAGGCATTACGGATAATCATGCCTTCAAACACAATCCATAAAACGATTGAAAAATCAATTTATGAAACTGTCCGTACTCGTGTTAAAACCGGTGAGCATTGTAACCGAAGCCAGCGGCATTGACCAATCAGGTAAAGACCGGAAAAACTAAAATTGTGTATGACAAAAATCTGATATAAAACTTGAAGTTTACATTTATTTTCCAACATGTTTGTGTAACACACATACGTATTTTACACGGTGACGATTTACGAATATAGTGTAACCCTGGTCAATCGTTTTCCCGTTGTAATGTATAGCATTGCAACTTATTTATTTTTCCCTACATTAATTCAAAATGGAAAGAATACTTGTTGTATCGGAGCAGTAGCTACATTATAAAAGAAAAACGAGCGCACGTCAACCAATCAGACGTCATTGTGACAACAAAATTCAACCAATAGTATGTCCAGTGGTCAAAGAAACAGGAATCGAACTATGCGATCGATATCGAGCGGTACTTTCACGCCAGACGCGGTAGAGGATTGACGTCTTCCCATAGATTTTTTAATGCCTGAAACGGCATAGCATGGACGTATTTCCATGGAATTATACGTCAGACGCTCAACGAAGAGGAAGTCTCCGAAAATACTTCTAAGCTGCAATGGAGATGTGGAAATCATTCGGTACCAGATGCATGGACATCATGAATCTGGCCAGGATCCTAGCAAATTAAAACTGGTATCATCTTATTTTTATTTCGTCTTGTGTAAATATGCTTTATCGTAGTTAAATTGGCTTTGGTCATCCCGAGTGTTTCTTGTGACAATAACTCCTAAATTCATTACATGTCAGACACGTGTTTAAACTATAACATTTTTCTTTGATGTGGTGATCGCTAATAATTAATCAATATTATGTATAATGCCGACAAATAAAACAGTTTCTAATAGCCCCGCATTCATCGTTTTTAAACGTTCGTCGTGTTTTTAGAAACGTAAATAGGGGTTCCACTGTAATTATTGACTATATTATATATATTTATGCCAATATATTTATGTTATATTGAATATATAACATAAATATATTGGCTACTGTTAGGGCAAAAGCTAATATTTTTTTGTTTAAATTGTCATTTGTTTGATCGAACTCCATTATAATAAGTTTAAAATAGTAAAGTATTTAGTTTTACAAGACATATTTTGTACACTTTTAGGGTGTTAACTGTCAATTGGAAAGGCATTATATTTTAAAAATAAAACGCATTTTTTTGTACTACTCCATATTTTTATAATAATTAGGATCAGTTTTGCTCATCACGAGCATTATCAACTGATGAAAATATATATATATTATAATAAAGGTCATAGCTATTTCAGCATTATGCCGTTGTGCAAACAACTCAATAAACAGTTTTTAATGAAAAATACTATATACATACATAAATCCTTTCTTGAACGATATCCTAACTGTAAAACTGAACTAGTAGATTTATTAATTTTTTTAGCATTTCGTCAATAGTTTGAATGGATATTTCATTCGTTACTATTTATTATATATAATAAAAAAATGCACTGAAAACATAGCAATATGGTAACAAATTTCAGCGTAAGGTTTTTGTTTTTAATTGCGCTGACTGTATATAAAATATATAAGAAAACCATCGCATTAAATACAAATTTTGTAACAATACCAACAGTTACTATTAACAAAGTTGAAAGAGATATTTTATTTAAATCTCCCACAATATTTATAAATACAATACATCGTATATATTTCCATCACTTTTATTTAAAGGAAAAAAAAATAATGCCATATCCAACAACTATTTCTTAGTAACACAAAATATCTTGGTTGTTGATGCACCTGCGTTTTGATGGCATTTATAAATTTCGATGAACATGCTTAATTAAGTTATATTCAATATAGAAGATTCTGGTTCATCAATAATTAACCTTTATATGTCCTGGTAACTAGTCTTGGACGGTTTCATGCCTTTTCTCTGATTTTTTTAAAGAATATATCTTATATATTTTGAATTAATAAATAATACTACAACGAAAATAAAAATAAAAAACGTAGTATCTGTGAATAATGCTCGCGATGAGCGAAACCGGTCTTGATCACTATAAACATGTGGAAATACTACAAAACTAATCGTGTTTCATTTTTTAAATATAATGCCTTTCCATTTAATAAGATTGATTTACACTTGATTATAAGAGGCATTTTCTTTCCTTTTAATTCAGATTGCGTCACATAATCGATGACGTCTTACAATCGCTGTCAAAAATGCTATTTTATGGGAAGACTAAGAAAACGACGATTTGGAGAAATCAAACACTGAATTTGATGAAGCTTCAGGCTGATGGTAAGAAAGTACTATCTACATTTAACGCTTTATATTGTTGACTTATTTGTTAAAACTGAGTTTTTGTTACATATTTTTTATTGGTATTTAAAAATAAGCGTGCACTTTTTAGTAGTTTGTAAATACGTTATATCGCCCAATCACATGAATGCGTTAATAGTTAAGATATAATAGTTTGCGTTACTTCTATCAATCTAGAAAAAACAACCAGATAAAATAAATTTGAAAATCATTAGCAATATAAATTACGAAAATTAAGCGTCCGTATTTTTCATATTATCAAATATATAGAGTGACAACAGTGTAATTGTTTGAAATAATAGTTAATTATCACTACTGTGCCACAAGTGTGTTTATCAAATTGATAAAAATATATGTTTTAAAAAATAAAACACAATTCACTTGTACTACTTCCACATATTCGGTTTCTATCAGTTGATAATGCTCGTGATGAGTGAAACCGGTCCTGATCATTTTAAATATGTGGAAGTAATACAAGAGAATTGTGTTTTATTTTTTTAAATATAATGTCTTTCCACCAAGAATTGACAGTTAACACCTTAAAAAGAAAATATTTGTATTCATGGATAAATCTACGATTTCCATTGCTCTGAGGGTACGCTCGGTCGTGGCGGCACCAAACGCAAGCCTAGCCTGGAGAAGTAGGTACCAGAAGCACACATCGTGGAGGAGATATAAGTATCTATCCAGAAAATACCGCACGCAGGCGGTGTGGCACACACAACCACCCCATCCCGTTTCCAGCCCCCAGCTCCTCCTGCCCGTAAGCCATCCTTAAGCTATGGCGACCAAGTTTTCCCAGATGAAAATTTATTGCTGAGCACCGTTTACGTGGAAACGTTTCCGTGGGCGCAATTGGATTTATAATAATTTGCCTACATATGTTAATGTCACACTATATTTTGTTCAACATTAACTGCTTAGATACCGTAATTGTAAGGCAAAATAATCAAACTTTCATACAATAACCAACCAATGTCCCATATACAATTTGAGAACGTTTGAACATTTGAAGATACATGCAAACAAAAAAAAATGTCTCAATTATTGTTAAAAAGACTTTAATTTAATTTCGATTATATATACTAACTCCACAATATATATCTTATATATAATAGCCTGGACCGCTCTGTAGACGTTTTATTATTATCACACATCACAGGTATGAAATTTTCTCATGACGTAAGCGTTCACGGTGTATAATAAAATACAACATTATCTAGTGCACACACAGTTCCAACGTACTAGCTACTTTAGACATTCAGTATTTCAATTTCAATAACTGTATCTATGACGTGTACGGTTATACTAGTTTATAAATACAAAATTTTCTCATGACGTAAAAGTTCGCGGTATAAACAATGGACACAGTCCCAACGTACTAGCTACTTTAGACATTCAGTATTTAAATACCGTCATCTATGACGGGTGCGGTTATTCACGATGTAGTTTTCATTATTATTTTGGATTATTTATATCTCCTAAGACTTCTTCTTCGGGAAAATGTACATATATATATATATATATATTCTAGATGTAGCAGGGTGGCATCCTGGTCACCCCACCCAGCTGAGAAACTCTGGGTACCAACAATGCGCCACCTCCAGTGTTCCCTCACCTTCCTGCTTCTAGGGAGCTCTAGTGCGCCATAGAAACTCGTAAAATTATTTTGATATATAGGACAAGAATGCGAAGAGGGATATGGTATGTGCTACTGTTGACGAAAATCCTATATCAATGATAAGAAACTCGTTTCTACATAGTTTATCGTGATTTATACAATACAATCAAAAAAAAATTTTTAAATTCAGACTTCATCATTCGAAAACAAAAAACTAAGCCGTTGCCGATTTAACGTGATCATATCTCAAAAGATGTACACACATAAATAATGCACCTACTCATTTTTTATATAAAAATAAAACATTTATCACTAGTATACCTGTCATAGATAACGATATTAAAATTGAAATACTGAATGTCTAAAGTAGCTAGTACGTCGGAACTGTGTATGCATTGCATAACATTTTATTTTATTATTATACACCGCGAACGCTTAGGTTATGAGAGAATTTCATGCCTACATGTGATATATGATAATAATAAAACGTCTATAGAGCGGTCTGGGCTATTATTATATTAAATAATACATATTTTTGAACGCTCGACAGGTCTAAGGTACATATGGCCAAAACAAAAATGTATCCCAATCTTGACTGATTAAATGAATTTATCGCAATCGTAGAACATGTAAAGTTTAGCTTTTTATAGTTTCTTTTTTATTAACATTAATGCAGCTGACAATTTTCATTTCATAAATTTGATGAAAATTGATTCTTAAAATCCCTAAATGGAATTCATGTATAATCCCAAACCAAGTATATGGTAGCCATTTAAGCTTGTAATTCTAACGCATTGCTCGGCATTAAAAAACTGACCCTTTCTGTCTGACGCAAGCCCAAAGTGCACAATAGAAATTAACAGCTACCCCTGCAAAGGAAGCCGTACGACAAAAAAAAACGTCTCAAATTTTCGATTTAATAAATAACAAAGTATTTTTCCTTCAACCGTGGGTACAGCTCCCCCCGTTTCGACCCCCGAGGGGGAAGTCTGCTACCGTACAGCGAGGGAGGTCAGGGAGGCAAAAGGAAACGCTTCGCTCTTAAGGGGGCCTAGGGGGGTAAAATGGACATTAAACTATAAAGCGGCACCTACAATGTTTCCATGACAGGCTGCGATATTTTCTTTGTGCAACTAAGCCGGTCTTTCTTAAGGTTTTCGGAAGTTTTTTTCGATATATAAAATTTATAAGACTTTTTTAAAGTCGTTAATTATTTTAACACAATTTTTAAGATGAACTTAAATAGATAAGAAAGTGGTTAGGACTCAGTTGAGACTTAATATAGGGTCACCAAAAAGGATTAACTAACTACGTCTCTTAAATATTACGGATTTTAGTTGTTAACCTTTTAACTGCCGGTAGATGTGTGTATGACGGTACCTTACACGCCGCGAATTTTTCCCATGAACACAACACATCTCTTCATTGCTTTAGCATTATCGTTGTTGTATTTTCGTTGTCGTAATGTCGTTGTGTATTCAATTCAGAATATTTGCATGTTTTAAATAATGGATTTACGTTAGTAAAATCCTGTTTAAAGCGAAACGTCTAAAGCCGTCATTTTTGTATGAGCGGCGGTACCGTTTGCGGAAAGTTGCGGTTTTTAAGACGCTATTAACAGCCATCCGGTTAAAACACCATTTTAAGTAACTTTTTTAACCTTGTCCGCTCCTGATGCAATGAAGCATCTCAACAGAAGTTGGTTTGCGAGAACTAGTGTTATTTCTAATCTTTCTTTTCGTATATGGTTAAAAGAGATTAGAAAAGTATAATAATAGTTTTCTCCGAGTGCCGTTTTTAGGATCGAGAAAAATGTGGGTGATAATGAATGTAAACATCAAAAACAACTTTTGCACTGGCACATAAGTTCATAAATTGATTGAAAAATCAATGGTGTCCGTTACTTTTATAGATGGCTACGGCCACGCAACTGGATAGTATGAACGTCCAATATCTTAGCAGCTTGGTTACGGCCCAACTAAGCTGCTTACCACACATATACTATGCGGTATTTATTATGTTGACATTTAAAAAAACTAAAACATAAACTACATTGAATTTTTAAACCTTCAATTTTGAATTACATAAAAGAGTGAGGATCGGAAATTTTCTGTTAATCAACACGATTCCTTATTTTCCGTATAGAAAGTTAGATTTTTCATGACAAAAAATAATAAATAAAACGTTATTCATTATTTCTTGAATTGCACTAATTAGTTTTTGTGTTTATATGAAGACATTTTTGTTTTTAAGGGAATAACATAAAACCTGAAAAAATATTTTTACTTATGTTTAACAATATTTAATTCATTTATGTGTTTTGAAACTAATCATCCATTTTATACGAAAATAATAATCTATATATTTATAAATAAATGTTTGTTTGCCAGAATGCGTTCCTATACCATTAATCCGATTTCAATGAGACTTTGGTGAGTTGTTGTGCGCACACATCTGAAACAAAATCTAAAAAAAATCAAATACGGATAAACAGCGACATCTCTGATAACCTTCTAATTTATTCATGTGCGTACCACCATACTTAAATCAAACATTACTGTGTAAGCACTTCAATAAACAAAATTAAAACACAAACACTTTCTTTCTTTACATGGCATTGCAACGCATGCCGGGTACTCGCTAGTCTCTAATAAAATGAAGTAGGATAAAATATCGTAATATTCAGTTCTAACATTTTGATATGTATCCTATCATAACGGAGTTCTACCAAGTAAATGTCAATTCAATCGATCTAATGAAATGGTTTAGAATTCACACAGATTTTAGCATCGTGGAAATCGGGAGACAAATAGTAAACTATATTTCAGCGGTCGAAGAGAATTAATTTTATAACTTAAAATTCAATGTAAAACGTTCGTAATAATAATAATGTGACATTTTAATAAATCAACAAATTTACAGCCTACAGTAGCCTACAAAAGCTAGACAGATATTCAACATTAAATTCTGTAACAACTGAATCAACCTTAAAATCCACGTCGCTTCGGCAAGACGGAGCTTGGTCTGCACAAAGAAAAGAATTAGAACCATCCATCCATTAGCGAAATTCAGAAAAATAATAAACGAAGGGACAAGAAAAAAGGCAGCTCGCTCCTACACCCTGGAGTCTACACCTTACACCCTGCTTGCACCCCACTTAATTCTTTTTGGCCCTTAGTCACGACCCCCTAACGGCCACCGCCTTATTCAACCCGTGATGAAACCTTAGTATACCAGAGCAGCGGTTTTCAAGCTTTACCGATATTATTGAAATACTTTTTATTTATTTGAAAAAATGAAACACAATTTGTTTGTAAAATTGAAAAATAAAATAAATGAAAATTTATTTATATTATGTTTATAAGACGTTTCGTTTATATATTATGATACGGAGAAACTTCTCTATGAATAGTATTGAATCAACGCATTGTAAATATTCCAAATGAACTATTATTTTCAAAACTTTAAAAGATATTTTCATATCATTCCGTCATATTGCATTATCTCCTTTGCACTGCAGTGACGGGCAGAATTTCGGGCTGTATTTCCACGAGCGCCAGCAAAAAGATTGAAAAGGCTTGTGCTAAGAGGAAACTTGCCACCTCTTACCCTCTTATAGCCCCCTGTTAGGTTTTACCTATAAATAGGGTGGAAACTCCCCGTTTTCCTACCCTTACTGCCTTTCCACAGTTGGTAGAGTATTACCTATATACAGGCAGTGGTGTTAACATAGGAAGGAATGGCACAAAAGGTCCGTTTTTTCGTTTTCAAAGGCCTCGGGTTACCTTCAAATACGACTATAGGTTCTATACATATACGCACACTCAATCATTTAAAGGAAAGTAAAAAATTCACGTTCTTTAATCTATTTCCTATTAAAATAAAAGTAATTTTACAGCAAATAATTAAATAATATTGAATATAAATAACTGTTCTTGCCATTACTAACGTACAACAACAAAGAATTAAATTTTATTCGTCTAAAAATTCATTCAAAATATTATAGCCCAAATGAAAGTTTTCCTTAGAGTTCTTCAAAACTGAATGCTGAAATTCCATTTCATGAAATAGATTTACGTATTATATGTAACAATAAGTATATATACATATCTCCCATGATTTACACAGTTACGGTATCACACCGTTAACTAATTATAGGTAAACACGGTCAAGTTTAGATATAAAACAGTTTTTAAATAAATTTTATTTACTCATTACTGTTAACTGATAAAATATTACGAAACCTTTGTTCCTCATTTTTCAACGGATGGTGATAATTACAGGCTTTATTCAAATGAGGTCTACTAGATCATTGATTACTCAGGGGAAGTCAATGGAGCCTAATATAGTAAGTGATGAATTTCAACCAATAAAAACAAATATTCACTTATTACTAACAGTCAAAATACGCAATATAAAATTGAACTTATCTTTATTTTTCGATTAATAGAAACTTTTACCATTACGCATTGATTATTTAATAATTTAAGACATTGACTGAGGGTGCTTGATGGAATTGCAATATCAAATTTGAATCATTGAGATGTTGTACCTTTCCATGTATTTCGTCACTAACGACCCGGGCTTCGCCTTTCGGCATCTCCAGGCATTCGAGTTCATAGATGACGAAATAAATGGAAATGTACAAAATCTCAACAATTCAAATTTTACACATTGATTATTTCTCATCTATAAATATGTTATCATTCTAACCATTATTTTTGTATAATACACATTCATAATTATTAAAACCAATGGCAGTCTTGATTAACGAGATAATAATAAGACATTTTTTTTTAAAGAACTAATATATCGAGATAATCGAGAGGCAGATGGATTATAAAACGACAAAAATTGAATATAATTCTTATGATAAAATGGCTATGTCTTATATATAAAAAACATATGTGTATGTTTTATAAATTTATATTTACTATCAATGTACAGCCGCCTCTGCAAAGGGAGTATATTCCCATCGCCCCTCAACACCCCCTGCAAGTTCGTTTTTAGCGTTCCTACCCAACTTTCTACGGGGTGTGTACGTAGCTACGATGGCATGTTAGGTACCTATGATCCCCATGACTGAGTCGAGCGTCGCCTCAACTTTGCTCGGCGTGGATGAAAGCGAGGCATGCGATGGTATAGCTGCTCAAAATTACCAAGTATCTAAAACACCATACATATTCCTTTGTTTTGTTTCTCGGTAAAAATATTCTAAGTAGTCAACCTTTGAATGAAAAATTTAGATGACAAATAACAGAACAATTGATCACAGCCTCGGCTAAATTGTTGATAAATACAGCAAATATTATTCCAGAATAGTGTCGAATTCAGTGAACCCAATATCACAAAATTGATCAGAATTGTTAGGAATGAATAAACCATAATAGATTATATTTTTTTTACATTGTTTTAATCTAAATACTTAATATTATTTTACTTGTCCCTCTATTTTCACGATAGATTTAATACTTAAATCACCGTGTACGTAAAAACTATTTCAATCTGCATAGAATATTGGTAAAAAATTATTTATTATACGTGAAATCTAATCAATATAATACCTTATATAAAAAAATCATATTAAACAACCATTTTAATGAATAACCGATACTTAATCGTGAATACTCAAATCTATTGAAAGTGTAAAACCGAAACCGTGTAAACTGAAGGAAGTGCTAATAACAAGACGTTTAATGAATTGAAAATGTTACTCCCAACGATTTTATGAAAATTGCCATTAACCAATTTTATTAATATTCAATATTCCTAATCAAAATACCTTTATTTTAATTAGTATAGTTCTACTACCAGCTCAAATCAGTGTTCAACGAATCAAAACAGTTCTTTAAAGCTACGAATTAAGATCCATTTTATTGGTTTTTAATAAGTTAAGAATAATTTAATCCAGTATTCTACAAATAAATAATAAACCATATTATATTTACATTCGATAATTATTATGTGATTTTTTAAAAAAAATTTCGACCCCAAGCATCAAAAGTATCAGGCTATCAGAAATACTGCATCGGTAAATTGATATACACGAGATTAATATTGTTTGACAATATTTTATATAATTTCTTGCGGGAGATGTGCAATTTTATGAAATTTTCACGATGTTGTTAATGCAGGCCTCCGAAAGAGGTATCCGGAACACAGCTAGATACGAAAACCGTTCCCCACCTCCTGTGCCTCAATAGGTACACCTCGGAGCGCAAGAAAGTACTACAGAGGATCTCTTAAGCTCGACGTGGACAATTTATTTATTATGGATAATTATCATAAAGAAAACTTACGTATTAAAAAAAACACAATTTATATTTTACTAATTTCAGATTTATTTATAAAACTCAAGACTGGTTTCCCTCATCGCTAACACTATCAGCTGAAAAAACCCTTAATTGAAATAACATATTTTTTCAAAATTCTTCCGAGATATTTTGCTTCTATTTAGTATGTACTAATTATCGGCTATTATTGAATATCTCAGAATCTTATATATAATAGCCCAGACTACTGTGTAGACGTTTTATTATTATCACATGTAGGTATGAAATTTTCTCGTGATCTAAGCGTTCGCGGTGATATATAAAATAAAATGTGATGCAATGCACACACAGTTCCGACGTACTTACTAGCTTCTTTAGACATTCAGTATTTCAATATTTTCATTTATGACGGGTACGGTTAATTTAGTATGTACTAATTATCGGCTATTATTGAATATCTCAGAATCTTATATATAATAGCCCAGACTACTGTGTAGACGTTTTATTATTATCACATGTAGGTATGAAATTTTCTCGTGATCTAAGCGTTCGCGGTGATATATAAAATAAAATGTGATGCAATGCACACACAGTTCCGACGTACTTACTAGCTTCTTTAGACATTCAGTATTTCAATATTTTCATTTATGACGGGTACGGTTATACTAGTGGTATAATATTTCACAAACTTGTATAATATTTTTGAATATAAACGAGATTTTTATTAATCGACCTGGAGTCGTAACTTTAAATCCTATAATTGAATAATTCAAACCCCATATTTTGTATAAAATATTAAGAAAGCTTGCATTGCATGTTGAAAAGAAAACAATTGATTTGTTTTTTGTTGACTACACAAAGAATTGTATTTATTTTAACCATTTTTGCTTATTAATCTTTCACCAATTTGATAATCATTGGTTAAATATCTATTTTTTCAGAAGATGCCAGGATGGAAAGATCCATTAGGAAAGGACCGGCAATTGACTAATCGCTCTCTTTACGGCCTATTTTCAGCAATGAATAAGGGGAGAGTGGGAAGGAATGAAAACATTACAGGTATTCCATTTAAAATCCATAAATCAAACTAATTTATGAACTTCTCCATTTGTGTTTCTGAAACCCATAACCGCTCAACCGTATAGACCAAATCTCGGTAAACTGTGACCCGATGCGTATTTTTGACCGGATCATTCGTCTCATTAAATTTTTGGATATTAGAGAATCACTCGACACTACGCTCAATATTTATTTTAATTATATGCAAATAGCGCCTATTCACTATTTAAATATAATCTAAAGAAATAACGAGTGTGGTGTCGAGGCAGACGACGAACTGAATCTTAATTACAATGGTAGGTAATAAAAACATATCCCCGAAAAATTATTACTATTTACTACTCTTATTAATTTTTTTGTTAAAATAGGTATATAATAGAATTTCTTGTTGCTCTATTTTAAAAAATATATATATTCAGTATAATTCTACTTTAAATATCAGTCAGAAAAAGTGCAAGAAAACGAACTCGTTGGTACATTTCAAAAATATTTATAGAATCGTTATATTCAATAAATTGCAAATTCCGTTCTCATCACTTTCTTATAAATACTTTGTTCTACGATTTTGTCTCAGACATCAAATCTTGATAACTTACAATAAACCCTACTCTAGTCACGGCGTAAAGCAAATAAAATCATTTCTAGCATAGCATAACAGGTGGTTAACTCTTTGTTAGACAGGCTTGAAAACTTTACTATTCCCATTTAAATAAAAGTGCAATAGTGTAAACAAATACTTTGAGAGTGTAATTATTAAAAGATTTTTTTTTATTTCGACGTTTCATATTTTTTAGGTGACCGAAAACGTTTAAAAACTTACTAATTCCTCATAATTATTTTAAGTTTATAAAAAAATTAGTATTTAAAAATAGTATTTTAATTGCAATAAAAAATAGTTTGGAATGATTACTCATTTTAGTTGAAAGACAGTAAATCCTTGTTTCACACGCAAGAAATAAGATACAATAAGCTTTATAAAAGACTAAAAAGATACAACAGTGTGCCCTTTTAACCTTTTGAACATTATACAATATAAACATATCTAAAATATACCTACTTGAATAAATGGACACAGATATCTTCGAGAAAGTTATGGATATTTTCATCTGCGGCAAGCTTTACCCCTTACTCGTTCATGCCAGCCTGATACTTGGTATATTATTATTGGGCTTCCCTACGGGTCGTGTAGGGTCCGGGTGCTGTTGGGTTGGGTCGAGATGGGTTGGGTTTGACGCCAGAAGAAGACTGTTGTTAGAAACAGGCGTATACTTAGTTACTACCCTCGGCTTCTCGTACTATTCTAATACGTACGTATGTAGTTCGGCGTTTGTCGGTTTGCAAAAA
Organism: Himalopsyche phryganea; assembly: GCA_022494535.1. Taxonomy (NCBI): domain Eukaryota; kingdom Metazoa; phylum Arthropoda; class Insecta; order Trichoptera; family Rhyacophilidae; genus Himalopsyche; species Himalopsyche phryganea. The sequence goes on along the minus strand of JAGVSL010000076.1, from coordinate 1,801,692 downwards.
GCACGTAACTGTGGTCTTCATCCCCTAGTAGAGGGAGAATATTTTTAATAATAAATCCTTTCCTTTCATAACTGACCCTTATTTTAACTAAAAAGTATCATTTAGGTACTTCTATCGACTCCCAAAATAGTTTAAACGGAAATTAAAACCAGGGAATCCAAATCTTCAGTCTACACTGCGAACTTAAAACATTGTTTTTTTTTCAAATTCTACTAAGCGATTTTTTTCAATATTTACAACAAATTATGAACTGAGTTTCTCAACATCTTATATATAATAGCTGAGACCACTCTGTAGACGCTTTATTATTATCACATATCACATATATGTATGGAATTTTCTCATGATGTAAGCGTTCGCGGTGAAACAATGCACGCACAGTTCCGACTTACTAGCTACTTTAGACATTCAGTATTTCAATTTCAATACCGTCATCTATGAAGGGTACGGCTATAGTAGTTTAAATATAAATATGTATACGTATTTCGTTCGATGACTTATCCTTTTAACTGCCGGTAGGTGTATGTATGGCGGTACTTTGCACGCCACGAAATTTTTTCGATAAACACACCACACATCTCTTCATTGCGTTAGCTTTATCGTTGTTGTGTTGTCGTTGTGTGTTCAACATATTTGTATGTTTTAAATAATTGATTTACGTCAGTAAAATCCCGTTTAAAACGGAACGTCTAAAGACGTCATTTTTGTACGAGCGGCGATCCATTCACGGAAAGTTGCGCGTCTTAAGACGCTATTGGCAGCCATTGGGTTAATAGGAAAAGAAAGAATGGAATAATGATAATACGAGATAATTAATTATATGTTAATCGTTCTGTTTACGTTATGTTTTCAGTATAGGGTAGGGCATTAATTAATGCAAATAGCAAATACATCCACGATCGATGAATTCAAAAGGGACCTACAATGATGACAAAATGATTTTTATTTACTTCCTCATCTACCTATAATTCAATTCAGATAACAGACGGTAGATAGAGCGACTGTCTAAATATTATCTCTTTCCTAAATGTATTATTTCTCATTATCTTTTCTTCAAAGATAGGGGTTGATCAACTGACAACTGAGAAAATCTGTTGAGATGCGGCATTGCGAGTCCATGTGTCCCACGTTGGAACATGACTTAAAACAAACAAACCAAATGTCAAAATCATAATTTTATATAATGCTACCTGTTCGTTAATTTTTGGATTACAAAGAGACACATCAATACGAATGGTAAAATATAAAATCAATAATGCGTTTACCAAATTATATCACTCTTCATATAATCTATTATCACAGGCGCTAAGTAAATATAGCTGCTTATTTCTACTTCACACTGTACCTTCTGCCTCATATCTCGTCACTTGCGCCCCCAGCACCAAATGCTGTCGGATCCACCCAGCTTTCCTGGCGTGGTTAAAGTAGCTTAGGGTTCCGAGAACCGCGCCTGTGAGTCTGGTACCCTGGTAGAAGAGACTCACAGCAGTCGTTATATGCCAGATAAAGTGCGTTATATTACAATATAAATGTATAAATTTAATGATTATTTACATTAAAACAAACTAAAATTCAGTTTAATGTGATTTAGAAAACTTTTAGATCTTTAGATTCGAAAACACAAACATCTAGTGCAGTATTGGTTTGTAGAAACTATTTTTCAAAACAGTTTTTTAACATAAATAAAATGAAATTAACCGTAATACCAATTTTTTCATAATTATATTATAAGTAAAATTTACAAAACCACATCATTTATTTAATTTTTTATAATATACGACAGAAATTGATGAAAAGTTTTTTCCTTAAAAATAGGTAGAATATAATTTAAAAAAAAATACAAACTCGACACAACGCTATAAAATTGTAGATTTTTTGAACGTTGTTACAAGTTTTGACTGAATACATGCATAGTTAGTAAATCACACTTCTTTATTTATACTTAACCAGAACTGTGAGTATTTTACATGACAGCTAAAGTTAATTTTTCTAGTTTTATTTAATACTTTCCTGAAATTGTGTTACAAAGTAAGAAACACTAATGTTTGTAATACAAGGTCATCAAACACTGTAAATAGATATGTTGGAATATAAAATAACTTGTACTTCTATATTTATTTTATTTTAAAGGTTATTTATCAATTAGTTTTAGGAAAGAAAATATTTAATGGTGAATAACTAAGTGAGCTTCCAGAAAGGCTTGTAAACACCAATAAATATATTACTATTATTACACGATAATAAAGATCTAAATCAATCAATAAAATGCTACAATATCGTTATCTCTCAAAAACTTTTTCTCAGACATAGTAAATACAAGGAAAAACACTGCAATATAACAAACTTCCTATTTTTTAAATTAAATTTTGAAGTATAACTAAACAAATTTTAAAATCTTATTGTGAATGGGCTTCAGTATTTGTTAGCCGAACAGTACGCATGTACAACTTGAAAAATATCGAATTGCACGCACGGGTATGTTGATAAGTCACGCACAAAAAAAACATGCGAAATACTCATTTGTTTGAATTGGACGCATCGCTAAGGGTAGGACAAAAATAATCAGTTAAAATCATCAGCAAACACCATTTTCTGAAAGGATTACTTTAAAAAAGTCATTAATCTAGTTATTAAACTATTTTGTTATCAACTGAAGCCGTTTTCCCACCTCAATTTTTGTTAACTTCAGTCAACAAGTTTAGTATGACCTTCATTAGACTATTTTTTGTCACCAAATGTCAACATAATAGTCAAAACATACTGTACACCGAACCTAGAGCATAAAATATGTATGCTGTCTGATACGTTATAAAATTAAACATACAATAAAAACGTATTAAGCGTAAGGTTAGTCTGAAAATCAAATCCTTCATCTTTCTCGATTAGAAAAAAAATGAGAACAGGCGGTCATCTGACTAAATGGATGAAAACATCTTGTCTCATGAATTTACGAACTTATCTAAATGTCATAGTGGAGAAAAAACTGACATTTGGGAATGAGACCGAAATACCACGAATAGTTCCACACGCCGATAATCCATAATCGAATATTTTAAAATAACGTGGTCAATATTCTGTTCGATAACCATATAGCATCAGCCTAGATTGCAAAGCTTCTCATACTATAACTTTTTTTGCATAAGAGTGTAATATTGCACATTTAATTATGAGATTTAATCAAAAACTTAATGCGATATTTGAAATGAAATACGAATCCAATATATATTCTCCATTATCTTTTAACTTTCATTATTCCATACGGAAAAATTACCATTTAAAAAGTGATGATGTTTAAGGGGGATTTTATAATACATCCAGCATATTTTTCCAACCTGGCAGCATCAAATTACTATCTACTAATTGAGAAATGGATAAGTCCAGAAGATGACGTTCGATGTATTTATTCTACAGCTAAAAACTGGGGAATACTATTGCCATATAATTTCAGGAAAATATGGGAAGAAACTTTATCTAATAATCAATACTATATATTGTCTTGAGTTAAACTTACAAAAAACATATAGATTTATTAAACATCAAAATACCGTAATATTTATGGGAAGGCCAGCCGACAAAACAATGATTGCTAGTTCTATGAAACCAGTTTCATTAAATCAAATCTTTTGGCATATGAAAAGATAATGTAAATAAAGCTGTTGAACTCGGTATACATTCAAAATAATATATATTTATTGAAAAACACAAGTGTAATACTAATTTACGTACGACGTTCAGGGTATCCCCCAAGAATATTCCTAGATGAATTATTTAAGTATTTCCTTACTAGTTTTAAGTTTAATCATCTTAAAAGATATAATTGGCAATGTACTAGTCGAGTGCATTCTTTTTAACGTTGAAAAGTACACAGCTGGCAAATAAAAACTAGTTTACTTCATTTAAAAGGATTCGCGTCAGGACTAGCCGAGCAATAAACAGGAGGATGGGCTACCACCCCGCATAACATAAAGGGAGCAAGAAGGCTGTTACCTTACTGTAACTACCCCCTTAGCAGTACTTGCCAGTTCAACTCCGGAAAAGATTCCCGAAAGGGTTATTTTATAGTTACTAGGATGGCATGAAAATATAAACATATCGAAGGTACAACGGTTATGATAGTAACCGTTTGTTAGTATTAATCTGGACCATTATCTGCAACCCTGATCCAAAACGTTACAGAAAATATAACAGAAATTAATTCACGGTGAACTGAATTTTATTTCGTCTGTTGTGGAGAATAAAAAGTAGCATAAAAAAAACAAATAAAACTTTTTAGTTGCGAAGTTTTTCTCAGTGTTACTAACGTAAACTTTACGTACTAGTGACCTATATAAAAGATATGAAATGAAATTAACTATTACAAAATCAACAAAATGATATTGTTTCTTGTTGGGTTTATGACATGATTATACTTAGGAAGTAAACTTCGCCATCAGGAAAACATGAAATGCAAGCAATCCCATATTGCAGCTCTATTCGGAGAGCACGAAGACGAGGAGGTATAATAACGTGTGTCTCCGAAGAAATTTTCAAACAGTTTCCATTTTTGAATTTTCATATTATGAAACGTGCTCAAATTGTATCAGGGTAGCACGAGACGCGTGCGATATAAAAACTGTAGACGACCTACGCTACAATTTTCATTGTGTCATATGTTTCGCAAGAATGTCTTTGCAAGCAATGTGTAATATTTTTACATATTAATATTTCAAACGTTTTCTAAACGTGAGATCGTACATTAGGTATATTTTCTCTCAATTTTGTATTTAAATTTAATAATACCTGGGCATTGTAAATATATTTTTTCCCTGTACGCTTATATTCCTACTTGATCTTACAGTTCGGCTGTTTTTTATGAATTATGTATTACAGTAAAGTCATTTGTATTACTGAATGAATGATAATAATTAAAATAAAAAAGAAAGTTAGAATAGAGATATACATAAATACGTTCTGTTCAAGGAAAAAATGTCAACACGTTTTGATTTATTTCTACAAAGAAATCCTTTTGTTTTAACTATATCGTCTGACAAAACACACAGATATACGCAAATAAAATTGAATTATAAAGCTAAGTTGTGGTTCGTTCCCATTGTTTAAGAAGTACAGGTGAGCTGGATACAAAATTTCAGTCGCAATTTTTGCATTTGTTGACGTTATTCTGTGCTTATTGAATTACAATCTATGTTTACAGCAGTGTTTTGGTGCCAATACAAATTTGGTCCGTCAAAGTGACGTCACATATTCTACAAAAACAACAGTCCAGCTCACCTATACTTTTTACCAGGGACCCAAACCGTTCTGGTTCGGTAAAAAAAATAATTCCGGTTTTCTGTTTAGCTCGTATTTAAATCACTTTTAATGTGTCAACTGTCAACTCTTGGTGAAAGGCTTGGTTAAAATGTAATTAAAAATAAAACCTAATTTGTTTGTACTACTTCCACTTGTTTATAACGATCGGACTGGTTTGGATAAAAAAATACAGTTTATTAATTAAATTAAAATTGTTAAGATACAATTTATTAATTGAATTTTCTCGTAAGTCGAAAATAAACCAAATCGGTTCGGTTCGGTTCGGTTCCGGTTCGGGTCCATACTTTTTACACTGTGGTTCATTCCCAACTGTTATTACTTTAAATATTTGAACAGAAAACAAATTATTGTATGTAATTGAAATTTGAATTATTGAAATTTTGTAGATTTCCATGTATTTTGTCACTAACGACCCGGGCTTCGCGTTTTCAGGCATTTGAGCACAGGAATGGACTCGAATTGAGTCCATTCGTGTGCTCGAATGCCTGAAGATGCTGAAAGGTGAAACCGGGTCGTTAGTGACAAAATACATGGAAATGTACGAAATCTCAATAATTCAAATTTTATATTGAAATTCCATTACGCACCCGTAGTCGATGTCTTAAATTGTATGTAATTGTGACTATTATTCAACATGGATTTGCTCAAGACTAGTAAATACGACTTTTTGGGCGTAAATTAAACGTGTTATTGCATATATTTGAATAACAAAGGGAACCAAAAATTTTCAATACAAAAAAACTGTTCAGTGAAACAGTTGCATGTATGTTGACTTTTTGATTGATAATTACTATCAAAAACCAATGTATCATAAAAACTGATGGGTGCTCTTTTTTTAACTGTGAGCATTTAGCTCAGATAACAACCATATTGGGTATTACTAGGCACGTCACACATGCAATTAGTAGGCTGTATGTAGAACAAAGGTAGGGTATGCTCCCCATGGAATACCCTGTTCAGTAGGCTTTGTCTATGTTCTATTAGGTGAAAATGACTTCTATTATCGATTTGAAAGCCTATATCAATGGAAGTTTAGTTCAGTGTAGTAACCCCATTAGTATGCCTTTTGTTTTAGGTTACATAAAAATAAAAAATTAAATCGTTCATATTTCCTCCTCTTTTTATGAGAATATAAGTCTACAACTAATGAAAGGAAGAACTAATGAAGATCATTAATCCAAACAAATTCGTTTATCATTTAAAAATCAACTTTAACAAATTCTTACTTTAAAAGCACAGACTGTACACTCATAACTGTTAATAGTTGTTACAACTATGATTACCTGTGAAGATAGAGATTCGGTCAGATATAGTAAGTTATCGATGTGTTCTGGGTGTGTGATGATTTAATAAATATTTCCCTATATATTCGTATCTCCATTGCAAAATTGTATATTATATACATATGCGTTTTCGGCTTATTGTATTATTAATACAGCAAAAATCGAGCATAACTCTTTCGTACTCGTGGTGTAACAATGCGTTACTTGGGCCTTTAACCCTTTAAATTATCTATGAAACAGGTCATACAAAAAATTTAAAATTTTTCTATTTGTAAATAAAATAGTTCTACATATAACTGAAAATTAAAAATACTTATATAGTTTACGTCTATTTTCGAAAAATACAAAATTATAGTGTAGTATAGTAAAGTAACAATCCGAGATGTATGACGTGCCGTATGCAGTCGTTTTGTTTCAAACGGCACCAATACACGTCTCGAGCTTTTTCTGCTATGACGAATTTCAATCCTTGCGCCTTTCGATAGTTTCTCAGAGTTTGGTATGTATTTCAGGTTTTACACACAAAATATGTCGTAAAATAATTACTTACTACATAAAACCATATTTCACTTTTTGAAATTGTCATTTCGCTGTGTGAATGCGGGCTTATATGGAAAAACCCACACGGTAACGAAATGTGACTGCATGAGATCCGAAGGGATTTTTAGCATGAAAACGGGAAGGTTAAGTCCATGCAAAATAACACATCACAATAACAGATCACAAAATAACACAATGTCGGCGTCCGTGGCGCAGTTGGTAGCGTCGCTGGCTACGGTTACGGATGTCTCGGGTTCGATTCCCGGTGCGGACAGTTTTCATAGATTGATCTTTCAATCGATTTATGGATCTCTGTTCGTAGTCTGAGTCCTCCCTCCCTCCCACCCATCCCATCCTCAAGGGGCGTAGCGAGAGTGATTAGCTAACCACTAGTTCTCTCATATCCCTATCCTTCTATCCCTACTCTCTTTGAAAAAAAAAGAGAGGTTGAGCAACTGAGTAACAAGCAGTTCTCGTAGAAAAAGTCTGTTGAGATACCTCCATTAGGAGACCATATGCTCCACATTGGGAGCGGACATAGAAAAAAAAATAACACAACTAACAAAAATTATACTCAAGTATGTTACTTAATATTATTTCCGTGTTTTTTTTATTTTTGTTTCAATTCAATAAAGTCATTTTATAAACTGTTTTATTATGGTCTCCTGAAAACTTTTGATTTTTCAGAAATACAATTTTGTAATGGAAACGACAGTATGTGGCTTTAAGTAGTCAAATAACGTCAGTTTTCGTTAAATACTTTATCTATTTTACAATAAGTCGATATGCTCAAAATTTAAAATAAATTTAATATGTAACATTAAGCTACTGAATCATAAATCCTTTTATATGAAATCTAAATAAAACAATCAACATCTCAACAACATTCATTCCTTCTAAAGATTTATTTATATCCTTCGCATGTGTTATTACATTTTTTTGGAATAAAAAATAGTCAGTAGCATTTTCCCAAATTGTTTTATATTCCTACCAGGGCAGCATGAAAGGGTAAGAGATAGATCTTCTCTTCCTCGGTGTAAGGCTAAGTCCCGACCGGACGTTGGGTTTATTAGGGCCGCACATACCTCCTCCCTTCTTTTATACCCTCGGGCATCCTGATTGTTTTTCAGCCTCTTGGTGAAACCAGAGAAAGAAGAAATCGTTTTCGACCAATTGATTTTATTTGCTTACCCCCTCAATCCGCCTTTGCTAACGAATATGTTTCTTATACCTACTGAATGCTAAGTAAAATCTGTTAGTAATACACTACGTCAATATTTCCAGCTAATAAGAGTTCTTTTTATCAAATTGATAATATGTTGTATCTTGTATGACAATATTTACGACATTGTTATTTTTAATTTATCTTGATTAAAGTATGTCACCCTGATACTTTCGTCAGAAAATCTTTCGGTTTAATGTTTCCAATATTTCATCTCTGTAATTATTATTGTTTTTATGAATATTTTAATTATTTGCAACAATTTATATTCGTAATTCAATCACATCACAAGAGCTACGCGTAAAGTGCTCGAAAAAAATAAAAATGACGAGCGCCTGCCTATACAATACTATTGATATTATAATTCTTATGAAAATGTATGGAAATGTTTCAGACAGTGGTGTTCAAGATACAATCGCAAACTTTATACCATATTCGAAGAAGTTTCAGTTTATCAATCAATACAGAGCCGTCACTCTGCTGGTCAAGTCACATAGACAGTCGATAGTTCAGCAACTGGCCGGGAGGACGGTGGAGACTCGGCTGGTCAAAATCGTCTTCTACTGTTTTTTTTCAAGCAGATGTATTGAAGTAGGTTTGCCTATTATTTTTTCGATTTCAAACTTTTAAACTCTGTTTTCAGAATAAATGTATCGAAGATATACTGACAGCAATTGAGCTAAGTAGTTTTTATGCAATCTTAATCCCTACTGGCTTATCGCCATAGAACAAAAATATTATATCATACACCGGCTTCTATAATAATCAAAGTAGAAGATTCGCCTTTCTAAATCGATAAGTCTCGTATATTATATTAGAACACAATACCAAATAACACGAATACTTTTAAAATACACCAATTATTGTAATGGGATTTTTTGAAATTTGTACATGGACAATAATTAACAATCGCCAAAATTTCGTCTACGCTTTCTTAACTCAAAAAAGGTTGAACATTTATCATAAAAAATAATTCAAAAAGTATATCTGTGAAATGTTTTATTTGGCTTACTTCGGGACATCTAAAACAAAATTGTCATCCAGTTTATCATGCTCACTGTCAAGGTGCCAACTGTCAATTCCTGGTGGAAAGCTATTATAATAAGATAAAAAATATCAAAGTATTTAGTTCTACAAAATTTTATTAGTCAGTTGATAGATATTGCGGCTTAACGCCATCGTCAGAACTAAACAGTCAAACATATTATGTAGAACTAAATACTTTGATATTTTATCTTATTATAATGGTTTTCTAACTGTCAATTCAATCAATAAAGCTATTATATTTATAAATGCTTGTGATTAGCAAAACCGGTCCTGGCCATTGTAAAAAAAATGTGGAAGCACAAATTTTTTTTATATATGGCTGGTAAGTACCCGGTATGCGTTGCAATGCCACTCAAAGAAAGAAAGGGTTTGTGTTTTAATTCTCTACACGTGCTGAAATTTCATAAAATTACCCGGTCCGAGCCCAACATCTTCTGGCCCGACCCGGCCCGAGCCTCAATATCACACTTGTTACCCGAACCCGACCCGAAGCCCAGATCATTTTTTTTTATATAGTAATTCATTTATGCTTTTCAAACAATATATATTATGTTATTGTTTCCATATTTCCAAGTGAAATAAATTATTTCATTTAAAACTATTGCCTTATGGCTGGCAAATGACCCGAACATAGTACGAAATATTTTTCTTAAATTTAACTCCTAACTCTAATATTTTTCTTAAATTTGTTTTTTCGTCTGGTACAGAGAAATCGCTATTTGTACGGATTTTGTTTTTAGATTTTAAATTTTTTTCTTCAGAAACCTTCACGGGTGTGTGCACAACAACTCACCAAAGTTTGGTCGAAATCGAATGAATGTTAAAATAATGCATAGAGGATAAGCAAACAAACAAATCTTCATTTACATGTATATATATATATTACAGATCTTTATATTTATAATATATGTTATGCGTAATGGTTCTAAATTTGTCTCTTATTGTTAAATTTCTTTACAAAATTTTGATGAAACTTTGCGATGCTTTACGATGAAAGCTTTGCGCTAAAGCAGTCAATAATATATCGTAGGGATAAATTGTATGTCAAACATGCATAACTAATATCATATCCACCCTTAACACATCACGTACTTACTAATAGGCGTATGTTAGCCATTAAATTACTTTTGTAAGTGCTATATTGTGGGCATTCCGCGCTTCTACCGCACAAATGAAATAAATTATTCTTAAAATTATAAATTAATAACGTTAATGGGGTACTTTGCATCCTCGGGGGCACAAGGGGCACAAAATGAGGTAGCGCTTCTACCAGGGCGACAGCCGAGAACGGGGAGGGTTTAAGTCAAACATAGCGTGAGTCTTTTACATACCTGTCGGATGTAAATAGGGTTGACTATTAACTGAGTAAAATAATTTACTTTACTAGTCCTAAAATATCATTTCTTTCTCACAAAGAACTATTATTTTACTAAGTAATTTGTACAGATTTTAAAACGGATATAAACTTAATTTAAGATATCGAGGGTGCTTGATGGAATTTAAATATCAAATTTGAATTTTCAGTTTGAGTTCATTCATGTACTTTAATGCCTGAAGATCCCGAAAGTCAAAACCCTGGCCGTTAGTGACGAAATACATGGAAATGTACAAAGTTTATTCTTCTATATGAAGATCCTACCTCCAACAAAGTTTAAGGTGTTAACTGTCAATATTTGGTGGAAAGGCATTATATTTTAAAAAATAAAACACAATTCATTTGTACTAATTTGTTTAAACACGTTCTTTGTGAAAATCATTCGAAACTTTTATGAACAACTTTCAATTGTATAAAATGTATGAGCTTACTTGGTATTAGATAAATTAATTGATAATTTAAAGCGTAAAACGACTATCAACGAATAATCTTCGGATTGTAAATAAAACTACGAACTTGTCAAATCATCCAGTGGAAAACCAGGAATGTAACGTATTTTAAAAATAAAACACAATATGTTTACAATGCTCAAAATCGGTTTCGCTCATCACGAGCATGGTCAACCGATCAAACGGTCTTGACCATTATAAACATGGGGAATTAGTACAAACAAATTATGTTTTATTTTTAAAATATAATGCCTTTCCACCAAGAATTTAGAGTTTACACCTTAAAATTGATAAATGTAACGTATTGAATTTATCTAATCAAGTATTTCTTTCGGCCTAAATCAAGCCAAAGCAAGTACTTAGCAAAATAATTTGACATGTTTGTCCGGCCAATCTGAAAGTTGACGAAAAGTCTCACAAGTAATGACAGGATATTTTGGGTTACAAATAGCGTGATTTCTATGAAATGTATCAGTTCAAAAATAAACCACGACTATTCTAGCAACTGGCGTGGAAACAACAAGCCTACTCTGCAAAAATATAAGTAAAAACATACTAGCGAAAGACGGTTAGCCTCGCCAACTTACTTTTTCTTGAAAAACAAGCCTAACGTACAGCATGGCCCTTCGCAAAAACGCCACACACATTAAGCACGGTTTGAAATAGGTGTGATAGTATCTGGCGGCGCTGAGTCGCTCCCCTAATACCCCCTTAATCGTCCCAAACCCCCCGAACGTGCCCGTGCCCCGGGGCCCACCTTACCCCCACGTCCTCGACTAGCGATTCACAACCTATGAAGCCAAATCAATGGTAAAAAATACTAGCAGAATACATTGATATGAAAACAGGACAATTTATAACAAAAAGCTGACACCGATGAGCTTTTAAGTTAATTATAATGCAGTTTTTTCCATTTATGCTCCCAACGTAGAGCATATGGTCTTCTAATGGAGGTGTCTCAAAAGAATTTTTCTATGAGAACTACATTTTTCAAAGAGAGTAGGGATAGAAGGACAGGGCTAGGGCAGAACTAGTGGTTAGCTAATCGCTCTCGCTATGTCCTGTGAGGATTGGATGAATGGGAGGGAGTTTTTTAGACATCACGAACACTCGGACTACGAACGAAAATCTATAAATCGATTGAAAGATCAATTTATGAAAACCGTCCGCACTAGGATTGAACCCGAGACATCCGTAACTGTATTCAACGACGTTACCAACAACGCCATACGCCCACAAATTGATAATGGCTTACTTAACAGGAAATACGGTTTAAGTACGTTGGTAATGGTTGATAATGAAGATTCAATTTTAAATTAACAATATTAGTGTAGGTAATAAAAGAGATATTTTAAGACGTCAACTGAAGGTGCTTGATGGAATTTCAATATCAAATTTGAATTTTGAGATTTTGTACACTTCCATGTATTTTGTCACTAACGACCCGGGTTTCGTCTTTCGGTATCTTCAGGCATTCGAGCGGACAAATGGACTCGAACCGACAGACAGTAAACTGTGTCTAACAGTGACAAAATACATGGAAGTGTTCAAAATCTCAAATTCAAATTCAATAGAGATATTTGTTTGATTATTTATTGAGAACTCTAAACAATGTATAATATTGTCACTTTTAAGGTGCTAACTGTTAATTGTTGGTGTAAAGGCATTATATTTTAAAAATAAAACACAAATTGTTTATTCATTCTACTGCCACATGTTTAAAATTATCAGGACCATCACGAGCGTTATCAACTGACGAATCTGGTCCGGATCATTATGAACATGTGGGAGTAGTACAAACAATTTGTGTTTTATTTTTTAAATATAATATTATGTTCACTCATTAACAACCATTTACATTTTTTTTTGTATTTCACCATCAATATTAATATTTGATCTTTCAATCGATTTATGGATTCCCGTTTCTTTGTCACGAATTTTTGTGATGTCTAAAACTCCGTCCCACCCACCCAATCCTCAAAAACGGTGGGGGTAGCCAGAGCGATAAGCTAACCACTGCGCATGTCCTTCTTGCCCTACTCTCTTCGAAAAAAGAAAGGTTGAGCAGCTGAGTAACAAAAACTTCTGTTGCGATACCTTCACTAGGAGGCAATATGATCCACTTGGGAGCGGACATGGTAAAAGAATTAATACTCAAATCACCAGAAGAATATGAAAATATTTTGTGAATACTTTCTCTTATATTATAAGTTTGTATTTAATATGAAGCAAAATACATTTATAGCCATTTTTAGCACTACATATTTAATTGTAACTGCTAGTAATTTCAATCATCTAGCTCGCATTTTAGAGATAACGAATTGTAATAAGACTTTAAGTATAAATTTCCCGTATTCAATATAAAACTAGGGTGAAATCAAATACAATAATATAGAGGTTTACGCATTTGCATAGAAATATTTTATCGAAAAATGTTCATGTTTGTCAAAAATAGTATATATTCGGGATTTTTTCATACTTTTATGCTGAATATAAATATCTTAATCAGTTCTTTGAACAAAAGAATTATATACTGGTTTTATGTCAATTAAAATTTCCCAAAAACTCGTTTTATGACATATCACAGTCGTATTTTAAAGCTTCGAATGTCAATATTCGAAGCATTCATGATCTGGTCAGAAATAAAACAATATCGAATAAAGACGAAATTCAATAATATAAGACATATCTAAAAATGTTGAGTGTCGCTTTTCTAGGCCCACTTTGCCCCAGTCGACTCAACATGTCCCCCGCCTACCCATCCGGCAAACTCCTGGCAAACTTACTATGTTGTACTGTGTACCAGTCGGGCGAAAATGCGACGGCTCTTTGGGGGGAACGTGGGATGAACGAGAACGTGGGGTAGATTCAATTCGTTTATTTTAATTGCTAAAAACATACGAATAAGATAGAGATCATGACGACACATTACCCCCGGGGCAATTCGAACTGGAAATGATAAAAGAAAGTAAATTTATCACCATTAGTCGTTGGACAGTACCAACCGTGCTGTATTTAAGTTTAAGTATAGTGTAGAGGATTCAAAAAAGCGCACTTTCAAAGGAATCGTAATTTTTAAATTATTTCGTCCGCGTTATAAAGTTTAGAGGGTACATACTTTCATTAATAATACATGAGATAATAAGTTACATTTTAGTTACGACCAAATAATTACGAAATCAATGAAAATCCAAAGCTAGCCACAATGAACGAATCAACGCAGCAATTGAATTGTAGGCACATAATTTAAAAACGACAGTAAACTTATGTCCGTATAATTTGGAAAATCGTTGGTAATATTGATATTTTTTTATATATAAATAAGAGCACATAAAATCAAATTACGGAGAAAAACAGAAAGTGTAACCGTAATAAGCTTGATACTCTTTACTGTAAATATTTATTAAAATTATATTACAAAATAATACGGGAAAACGTACATAATACTTATACATATATATATAAATAAAAACCTGTAAATTCTTGTCTTAGGCCATGAACCAACTGTTTCAAATACCTTATAATTGTAAGCATTCAATTTTATATAAATAGCCCTGTTTTGATTGTATTTTTATCAGTTGATAATGCTCGTGATGAGCGAAACCGGTCCTGCTCATTATAAACATGTGCAAGTAGTACACAGAGATTGTGTTTTATTATTAAAAATATAAAAAATGTAAAATACTTCAGTATAATTCAGTTGATTAAATATAAATTAACTTAGTAGAATTTTAGATAAATAAAGGAAACACATTTAAATCTATGAGAGTCTTTTTAATCGACATCTTTTTCGATATAACTTGTTTGCCTTTATACGTATAACTATATATAAAATAGCAAAATTTAATTTTAAAAAAAATCAGTATTCTTTCAGTGGTATTTTTATATGGTACAATATTTTTTTGTGAATTACGATGTTATTTCCATTCTCCCACGCATGTATCAATTATAATATTAATTTAATATGGTATAATCGATGATTCTTAAACATGATGCTTTACCATATTTATTGTTTTCTTCGGTATTCTGTTAAAAAGACTGATACAGAAATTTCAGCGCCAACTATCCATTCGTCGGATTAAAAAAAAAACAATCGAAGCTAAGTTTGAATAGATGATTGGGTATATGAGGAATGAAGGGCGAGCAGAAATATTATTTTGGCTAAATCAGGTGAAACAGAGTAACGTACATTCTAAATTAAAACATAACCGAAGAACCATAATTTTAATGGGGTGAATCATAGCTATGACTATATGACACAAAATACGATTTAAATTACTGATTTCTGTATAAAATTTTCTGGCACAACAAATTATCGACACTTTCAACAAATAGTTTCTCCCTTGCTGCAATAAAACACTTTGTTGATAAATATTCACCCTTTACTTCGCGAAAAAATTGTTGGCGTCGTTTCCACCCTTCGTTCTCTGCGACGGCACACACATAACCACCCCCGTCGATTGAGGTGGGTGGCGCCTTACAGACCCGTTTTGAGGGGGTTCGAAACTCGGTCGCGCCAAAGGGTATGCCAGCTATACGTAACCGCGGGAAATTTTAAGGAATTTTATAGTTTGCTGTTTACAGAACAACCGTGCTGATTTCAAATTGGACCATGTAATTAATTCGTAGTTTTCTTTAATAAATATATAAAAAAAATCATTACATTGAAATATTATGTACGAGTTTAACAATAAGTGTAGCTTTTATGATATTTTTTGTTACCTAATAATTTGGCGTAGAGATTCTCTTGTTTTTTAATGATCAAACTAATACTATTGCAATTGATCTTACTTACAACATTATAAGATGCTCAATCACGTATTTGTTTTAAAATTAATTGATCGTATTTTTTCAAGTCAAAATGAAATAATGGTGTTGACTAATTTATTTTTAGATAGAATTAAAGATTTTACCGTAAGTAAGATGATATATATAAACTAAAATTCGTGTCGGGTCCATGGTGCAGTGGTATACGTCGTTGGCTGCGGTTACGGATGTCCGGGTTCATGCTCCGGTACGGACAGTTTCATAATTTGATTTATGGATTTCTGTTCGTAGGCATGAATGTTTGTGATGTGTGAAACTCCCTCCCACCCATCCGATCCTAAAAATAGGGCGTAGTGAGAGCGATTAGGTAACCATTAATCTTGTCTTAGCCCTATCCTTCTAACCCTACTCTCATCGAAAAAAGAGAGGTTGAGCTACTGATTAATAAGCAGTTCTCGTAGAAAACTTCTGCTGAGAGGACATACGCTCCATATTGAGAGCGGCGATGGTAAAAAAATCCGTTTTAACATAGATCTAACGATGGCGTGAAACCGAAATATCTTTCGTCTATACCCAATTTTTCTTATATAACTAAATACTTTGACGTGTTAACCTTAAGGCGTAGAGTTCTTATATGATAACTTAGTACTGTAAAAACCTAAGAAACATAGGCGTGCGGATTTCTCTCTATCTTTATCACACAGCCCAACTTGTGTATGCGCAAGTAGGATACAAGAGCATGCGCCTGCATGCCTTTGTAGTTCGCTCGCACCCTTCACTGTACATGTGATTGAGCGACAAAGAGAAATCCACGGCAGGCAACTGCTAAGTAATTAAAAATCTACATTCAGATCCAAAGTAATGTTTTTCTACCGCCAAAAGAATCTACTATGAATCATATATTTTCAGATGATAATTACAATATTGTTAACTTATTTAACTTATTCCCACTAACTGTAATAATATAATCTATGTAAATGTAATTATAAAGCTGTGTTTCAACATTTTTAAATTAAAATAACTTCGCCCAATGTTTCCCTTCCATGAAGGAGTAGGCTTTACTCGTAACTGAGGGGGTAGTAATATCTACCACCGCAGAATACTTGACTGGCGTAGAGTATCTACCTCAGACGGAAGCTAGTACTCCAAAATAAGACGATAGAATGAAGAGAGTTTGGTTTTCATGTAGATTAGAATGTAAAAAATACTATATATAATATATATTCAGGTTTAATGAACAAATCTCGGAATACATTAATTTATCTATATAGCATACGAATTTCTTAGGCAGAAATACATTATAACTATCGTATTTAACAGTTAAACGATCTTCATAAGATTTCTTCGTTATTTGGATGTAATTTTTAATACCAAGGGCATTTGTAATATCGACCTAAATAAACGAAAATTTGACTCTAATAAAAACAATATATGAAATTATAATACCTACTATTTCCATAATTAAATTTCAAATAAATACATCTTTTTCCAACATTTTTTATCTTCATGGAAGTATCTGAACAGAAGTTTTTCTACTAAAAGTGCTTGTTACAAATTACTCAACGTCTCTTTTTCGAAGAGATTAGGGATAGGACGATAAGGCTAGGAAAGGACTTTTAGTTAGCTAGTCGCACTCGCTTAGCCTCATTTTTAGGATCGGATGGATAGGAAATGGATAGGGAATTTTTCAAACATTAAAAATATATATTTGAATTATTGAGATTTTGTACATTTCCATGCATTTTGTCACTAATGACCCGGGTTTCGCCTTTCGGCATCTTCAGGCATTCGGGCGCAACGAATGGACTCGAATTGATTAATTCGAGATTTTCACTTTTAAGGTGTTGACTGTCAATTCTTGGTGGAAAGACATTATATTTAAAAAAAATAAAACACAATTCATTTGTACTACTTCCACATATTTATAATGATCAGGACCGGTTTCGCTCATCACGAACATTATCAACTGCTCGTGATGAGCGAAACCGGTCCTGATCATTACAAATATGTGGAAGTAGTACAAATAAATTGTGTTTTATTTTTTGAAAATATAATTCCAGTCCATTCGTTGCGCTCGAATGCCTGAAGATGCCGAAAGGCGAAACTCGGGTCGTTAGTGACAAAATACATGGAAGTGTACAAAATCTCAATAATCCAAATTTGATATTGAAATTCCATCAAGCACCCTCAGTCGATGTCTTAAATTATTAAAAATACACTTTTTCTAATATACCTATTACTATTAATAATGCTAAAATCCATGAAAAATAAAATCTATGGAATTCTTCATAGCTAATCGTTTCGCAAATATCAATACAGATCCAATTTGATTGCGTTAAGTAGTTAGACGGTGTCAGTTAAAGTTTAGAAATCAATTCAATACAGAAGTATGTAAATTCTAATCAAATACATTAGTTGGGATTTGGGATCAATTCCCACCAAAAGATTTGTTTTCTGACATAGATAAAGTATGAGAATATAATGACGGTATACTTTTCAACCCAAACCTATATATAATAGCTATTACTTTAAACTTTAAACCATATCACTCAATTATATTGTGTATTATAATGTTTTCTTCTTTTAGTCATTTTCCTCACTGGTGAGAGTCGCGACCATCGCTTATCCCAACAACTCCGTTTCCTTTGCCAATCATTCGCCAACCGCTCCTGCACTTCGCTGCTCTGATGGCCTGCGTCTGAGAGTCCTGTGGCGTCCTCCACTTGGTTGCTCGAGCAAGTTGGGGCCCTTCCGCGTCCCCTTCTGCCTTGATGTGATGTGGCCAAAAAAGCCAGGTTAGGCGTCTTGTATATACGGACAAGATTCTATGTTGAATTTGTAACTGGTTTTGGATGGATGCGTTCGTGCGTTTGGCCGTCCATGGTAGACGGGAGCATACTTCTCCAACACCGCATTTCAAATTTTATTATAAAATTGATATGTAAAAGCTAAAGGCAAGTCCAAATCAAACCGAATAGTGTACAAAAATACTGAAAAAATTACTTATTTACCCACGTGTTTTTCTTTTTGAAAATTGACCAAATAACTACAATTCAGGCGGATTAAAACTAAAACTACTTACCTTTTTTGTATATTTAATTGCAATCGACCTATTATAAAAAGGTGTTATTTTAGACACGAAACCGTATAGAAAAATTTTAATCATTTTGGAATCCGTGACATATTATCCATTTATGTATGCGCATCTATAGATTTTTAAATTGTGAACAAAAAAAACATCTTGGTATGAAAGATTTGCAAAGATTGATTTTCGTACAGTTGAAGTTTGACTTGTCTTTAATTACTCTTTTTCTACATCCCGGTGATGATTTCACGATTTTCTAGTCTCACCCGAAACAGTGCCAGATTTTTGAGCCTAAATAATGATCTTAGATTATTGAATCAGCACATTTTTCTTCTCGTTGATCATTTGATTAAAATTACTAGGTATTTAAATGAAATTATTTGTGGGAGAACTGATTGATTGCTTCGGGAAAACAGTTTATTAATAAAGGAACTTTAATAAAAAAAATCAAAAAACTTGCACATTAATTGCGAAAATCTTGTAGATTCTGTCGTTAAGTATTAGGCGCACATAAATCGCCCACGCGGCACAGAGATAATCTCGGAGAAAAACCAAAATCGGTGTACGTACGTTACACGCTTAGAAAAGGCTGAGGCGTAGATCTGCTCCCCGTCATGCCCCTCCCCCAAGCCATCCGCCGGTACGTGTGCATGGCGAAACCAGCGCCGTCGCAAGGATGAGGGGGCGACCGGAGAGACCGCCTCGGGCGCCGAGCCGATGGGGGCAGCCGATTTTTCGCAAGCCTAGCTGACACAAACAATTCAGCTGTGGAAAAAATATATCGCTGGAATTCCACAGTTTTCCACGTCGTCTCGTGGCCAAATGGCCGACCGTTTGTTTTAGTTTCGAAAATAATCAGACGATTTACGTAATATTTATATTAACCGCCTTCGGGCAGTGGCGTGTGCTCTGCGGTTAAAAAAATCACCAACAGCACAAAAAAATATACGTACTGATTCTTAGAAAGATAGTAAACATGATGTTGAAACAAATATGGCTAATTAGCTATAAAAATAACCATTTTCTTCAATTTTCACGGTGAAATTTAAGGTCCAACATTCAAGAAAGGCAGGATTTTTGGATAGAAAATTACAAATTTACAAACGGAAATTTTGTGAGTCTACGAGGCGAGCACTCAGTTGAGTTTTATGTATTTTTGAGTTTTTATATTTTTTCTTGTATGTATTCTCTAGTACTGGATTAAAGATTCTGTCGGGTGAAGACTTTGAATTAGGATTTTTTTTTAAAAAAACCCTTTGCGAATACTGATTTTTGGTGATCAGTAAATAAAAGTGTTCGTTGTGTGCCACGTCTACATTTTTATAATGACCAGGGCTGGTTTCGCTCATCGTGAAATCACGAGCACCAATTGATAAGGTTTGCTATGAGCGAAACCGGTCCTGAACATCATAAAAAAGTAGTAAAAAAACAAATTGTTTTTTATTTTTTTTAAATGATTTAAAACTTTCCACCAAGAAGTGACGGCTAGCACATTAAAAGCGATTGAAGACTTTAACTTGTCCAGTCCCTAGCTCACTTTTGAGGGTAGCGCGACTTCATGGACCTTCTTTCACTAAGAAGTCTGAAAAGGTAACGATGAACCTACATAATTAAATATTATTACAAACGATTTCGAGAAAATATGGGTCTCAGACCGTAGAATAAGAAGGGTTCCTGAAAGTATACAGGATACGAAGAAAAGTCGTCCTTTAGAAAACGTCCTGAACAACTTTGTATTATTCAGGCGAAGGACTCACTTGCTCATGCAATGCTTTGCCCGTCACTGGAAAGGCCTCCATGCCGTATTTATGTAGCCTGGAAAGGAACACGCTTACCCTGTAGGCCTATGTACTTATACCTACGAAAGATACCGCACATATCAAATGATGATACATGTACCTAGAAACTGTATACTGTCGGTTTGGGATTTTGTAGAACACAAGAACGTGGGTTCGCAACTCGCGGCTCCGGATCGATGAGACAAAATGGCAGCAGGCACGTCGCCAGGATTTGTTCAAGAAGAAAAGGGGGAGTTCGGATGAAAAATATGGTATTTTTCATTAAAAAACAAAGCTAAGTATGTGCATTTAAAAATTATCATCAAAAAACGTCATAATCAGTTAATAATGATTGTTTTTAAGGTGTTAACTGTCAATTCTTGGTGGAAAAGCATGCTATTTTAAAAATAAAACACAATTTGTTTGTAGAACATTACAAGGTATATACATAATTGTCAAGATTCATTTGTATATAAATAGCAGGCGCGTGCGGTGGTTTTATCTCTTTCTCGCTCAATCGTATGAAAAGTGAAGGTGCAAGCGAGATGCAAGGGCATGCGGTGCATGCTCTTGTATCCTTCTTGCTCATACTCAAATTAGCTCGTGCGATAGAGATAGTCATAATTCTACCACACACCGATGATAAATAGCCTTGTTATGATTTTATTTTTATCAGTCAATAATGCTTGCGATGAGAAAAGATCATTGTAAGCAAGTGGGAGTAGTACAAACAAATTGTGTTTTATTTTTAAAATAAATAATAATTATTTAGAAATTTAACTTAAATAGAAGAATCAGCCTATGTGTGGTTCTCACCTCCCCCACCCCCTCAACCTTGTTGCGATTCGGAAACATTTTTAAAAAATGAGGAGGCAAATAGTGACACCCGTTCATTGCAAGAATAAGTCACCTGCATTCGTTCGTTCGTGTGTACTAAATTAATTGCGTCTTTTTAATGATGATAAGGTCGTTATAAAAACCATTTTTTATTTAATTACACATTTGAGTTTTTGTGTTTGTATAATTATGGGTGTATTTTGTTATAGACTTGATTTCGGGTTAATTAAAAAATATATTGTGTATTGGAAATAAGTGGTAAAGCTTACTTTTTTATATTTATGTAAATTTGACTAAAAGCCGTTATTTGTTTTAAATTTCAGTATTTCTTTATTTAACAATCTTTTATTACAAAATAATTAATCAAAAAAATTCAAGGACTAATGTAGTTGTTAACGTCAACTTGGGGAGTAGACAAACATAAACTAAAATACAGCACAAATTTGAATCGATCAAATGCTGCAAATTTCCATTAGTTTTATCACTAATGACCTGGGCTTTTCCTTTCGTCATCTTCAGGCACTCAACTGTACGAATGAATTCGAATTGATTAATAGAAACATACAAAAATTTTACATTGGATAAAAAAAACCTCCTCAGTCGTTATCTTAAATTATAAATTACAGGACTTTTGGCAAACCAATGAGCGATAGTTACTTTGAATAAACATAAATACGTTTTCACTTTTGTTGCCAAAAAAATGGCCGAAATGTTTTCAACGACTCACATAAATGGTACGCGAGCCTATGTTGCTACAGAAGCAACTAAAACATCATGCCAGATTGCTTTGCAACTATTTTGCGGCTCTGCGAAATACTTACGCCATAATTTTATGTTCTCCTATGACTTCTACTCGAGTATTTGCGAAAATGTTTTCGGTTTACACAAGATAAACATCGCAATACCGCGACGATAGTGGAAGGTGTTGATTGAATTTCTCGCTACGAGAGACCTCGAAATTTAGAATTATATTCGGAAAACAATTCATCACTCGACAAAATCAATATTGTCGAAAATAACTTAACATTGTTGCTAAATAACTAAACGGTAGTCAATAGTGACAAATGTTTTTATGTGATTATTTCCGCATATCATCGATGTTCTGACTACAACCCTTTATTAAGATTTACGATAGAAAGCTATTGTTCACTACTGCAGAATTTTTCTCTGAAGTTTCTTGAGATTAAATCAAGGAAAAATAAATCGCAAGCACGCTTGCTTGTGATCTAAAATAATGAATCTGTAAAAATTGAAAGTTCTCCAAACTAAAACAGCCATGATTATCCAATAATGTTGTGTATTAGCATGTTTTGTACATTTATAAATTAAATGTTTTCCCACCAATAATTGTCCGTTGATACAGTTCAAATGATTGAAAAAATTAAATTCGATATTCTCCACGCGTATATTTGAGCCCAGAACCTTCTAATAGCCACTCAGATATTATATATACGCATTAATTAGTATGATACACCAAAATATCAGTCAGTCTATCTATAGCAAGAAATCCTTCGCCATTTAGATTAATCTTGCGCTGCAAGTATCTATTTTAGTGTGTCCTGTTATGAAATAGTTTTATTCATTTACCAAAATAACTGTATACGGAAAATTACCTGTTAGCATCTGGTTATATTAAATGTTCTCAAGGGAGCGAGATGAAGTACGATTGTTGTGCGGATTTTTAGTTTCTCGTAAAAAAACATACATCATGAATGGCAAGTCGCGTTCGCACGCCCTGATATCGAAAAATCTTATATAAATACACAGGTGTACTCAATGTTTTAATTACATATTTTTTTTACCTGATAAACTTTTTCTTTTTGTGTGTATTGACAAAATATAATACGTTAGGATACACCTAGCCCTAAACCTAACGGCATTCTTATTTACTTACCGTGTCTAAATAAGAGAAGTTGAGTGGATGCCTTATCTACTGTTGATATGTTCCAAAGTTGGAGGAAAAGTGGATGATAAAAGCAACAATCATATGATTACTGGAGTAATTTCCAGGTAATTGTTTACAATCAATGATAGCTGCCGTTTTTATATGCTATGGTTTTAGAAAATTTAAACGTAAATTTTGTAGAACTAAATACTTTGTTATTTTATCCTATTATAATGTAGTTCTACAAGTAAATGCCAATTCAATCACTAAACGTGAATTTTTGCAGCGCCATATTGCAATAGATTTTTCAACGAAAATACAAATTTATAAACTGACAAATAAAAAAATCCCCAGAGACCAATTTCTTGCGAAATAGCCAAAAACTACCCAAACTCAAATTAAATCAAACTTTTCCTTTTGAATGCTTGCAACCCTTGCCTGAAATACGCCTGGAATTTCCCAAACTGAGTTCTATGCTTCCTCACTCACATTGGCCAAGGGACCTTCTTTAGGTAATGAACCTATGATTATTTAACATGACGTGCGTGTGCTCCAGATCTCGAATCCACTATGCTGTCACGTCACAAACTTCAAGATGTGAAGGAAAGGTAGAATTCATACACGCTATGTTATATTAAGCCACACACCTTATTACTTACGCTGAAGTTACGCACATTTTCCCGTATATAATTTCTGCGCGTCTAATATCTTTTATAGAATAAATTCAATATAATCAAATATAATGAAAATGGTGAAAAATGGCAGTTGAAAAAATGCAGTAAAAGTCATTATTAAGTCATTAGCATAATATAATATTGCTGTAGTTCTTAGGCGAAAAAATTAATACCTACAATAATGTATGGTTATTTAATTTAAGTTTTAAGATATTTAAAAAATATCTTGTTTATAATATATTATGTCATCAAACTTATACAGTATATTATTATAATATTTTTTATCTTTAGGATAACGTTTATAGATTATAGACATTTTATTTTCATCAATTTAGTAAAAGCCTATTGGCAGGGTGAGAAGTGGTCCTAAAACACTTTCCTCCTCCTTCCTATTGCCGAAATGTATGATTCAAGGATTTGTTTTTGGCAAACCGAAGGTCGACGTCGGTCTGAGATATCATCTAAAACTTTCTAGCCGGCTAGTTTGGCATGTCACTTACCGATAGAGTTAACTCGTTCTGATCTCTTGATACCATTTTCATGGGGAATTAATCAATACACGAATGATTTTTCAAAATAACATCTCCAGTTTCATAAATAATTTGTACTACTGACAAAGATCTCCCGCTTATCACTCAATTCATGAAACGTTTCCATTATTCAATTATATTGCTAATTATGTACCCCAACGAAAGCAGGTTCCTTATTAAAAAATACACTTCATCACATCATATAAAATACGTAATTGTTACGAAGCATGAAAAAATCTAGCGTTAAGGCCGTTGGATTAACAAAATAATTATATTCGGCTAAAACACATGACAAATGAATGAACAGTATGTGTAGACGTTGAAAGGCCTTCACAAAAACAAATATTTTTTCGATAATGATTACAATGAAAAGTATCAGGCTAGCATAAATTAAGCAATTGCCAACGCATTTCGAAAAAAGGCGCACCTTTTGAAAGATCAAAATCAGGCTTTGGATACTAATTATATTACCTTCAAAACTTTTCCTCAAATTAGACTTTTGCGTATTTCCAATATGTACAACCAAATAATATAGTTTCACTGCGCTGACATTATGATGTCTAGTTAGTTTCTATAAGGGAGAAATACTTTGAACAAGCGCCGTATAAGAAGAAAGTTAGGTGGCACCGGATTTAGTGACGGTGGACGGGAGTGAGAGGGTGGACGGGTGATATAAGACGTAGTTCGGACAGGCGACAGTCAATGGGGCTGTGAGAGGGGTGGTTTGCGCCCCTACATCCTTTCCAAACATTTGGAATATTATCACGGCGAGAATGTTATGAAGAGATGCACTGCCAAGTATTTTATTTGTGTTTCATTATATTAAATATGAAAAAAAATTTTATGTTTGACTGCAAACGTATAAATTAACGTGTGTTATAATATAAATATAATAAATGACATGCACAGCGAATCCACGAATCAACATAATTATATCTTTCAATGGACCAGTAACAAAAATTAAATGCTGACAATTTTAAATTAAGGACGGTGTGAGGCGGTAGATATTGACACTGATGTATAAAACAGAATATAATATCATGCAGTAGAACTAGACTAATATTTGAAAATTGTTGTTATTTTATCCTACATGAATATACAATACTGGATACCACTGGGACGTGATAAAAAGGTCTTGAAAAAAATGTCTTTTGATCACCCAAAATTAATCTTACGTAGCCCGTATCAAATAGTGAAACTGAAATCGGCATGAATACGGTTTTTTATGGCAACATATAATGGTATTTCTTCGGGCGTTTTTTATTTGATAGTTTTCAAACGTTCACTAATAATTGCTTAAATATTTCTGTGCAGGAAATACAAGTGAAACAGTAGTCAAATAATTTTCGTAGTATTCGTGATCGTCAAGTATTGTTTGCAAGCTTAATGCAGGAACGAACACCTTAATAATAGATGATTTTTAAAAACATTTTTCCAGACTGGATTGCATTTTTCACTTATTTAGCGCTTTCTTCGTAAAATGGTAGATCATTTTTCTCAACGTTTCGCCTACATATTTTACTAGCATGACATGACACGAAAAAGGCCTTCGGATAGAGTTATAGGTATCAGGAGCACATACCCTCTTAGAAGGGGGAGCGGGAAAGTGTGAGGCGTGTACATGTAAGGTACAGGGGAGTGGGTGTCAGGCGATGGCAGAAGTAGTAACCATCGGACGCTACAACCCTCCTCATCCTTCATGACCCCCTGGCAGGCCGTCGTTCCCCGAATGTCTCAAAACTTGGATGACGGCGTTGGAAAGGGGTGGATCGGCCACAGATTTTCAAATGCGGCTATTTTAGATTAAATACTAAAACTTGCAAGCGTTGCAACGCAACTTTATAACACTAAAGCTTTTAGTGGTCTCAGATATACCTCTATAACGTACCGACCGTGTTTATATCTCGTGCGGAAAAAAAATTCAACTGAATTTTTCAGACTGTTTCATTATCATAATTTTTCTACGAAACCACTAGCAAAACCAGTAAGATCAGAGTTCATAGTAAAGAATAAAATGCTTTCTTATTTCTCACTGTTTACTTGGAAGCCTACCCTCATAATCAGTTCAATCTTTCAGTTGTCAAAATATATTTAAATTATTGAACTATTGGGAATGTTCAATATTGGTTTGATTCTGTTGACGATATCGAATATATGTGAACAGTTTTTGTCGTATCCATGACTTGTCAAACTGAAATGTTTCGTTATTTTCTATATTAAATCTTATATCTGTACTTAAAGGCTTCAATACTCCTTAATATAGATATCCTGCCTATTAGTGATAATATATAGCTATGGTTATTGCAACTTGACGATTAAAATATGATTTTGAAGATCTCTCAAGCACCTTCAGTCAATTGTATTAATGAAATAAAAAAATGAGTAACTAAAAAATAGAACATTTTTATAGTATGTAAATGGTAAAACAAGGTAAATTATACAACGTATTTTGATTAATTATGTATGTAAGTCCTTTTCGTTGCTTACCGAGTTTGATCCATATTGACTATTTCTAATTATCAATTGAAGTTGTATCAAAATGTTGTACAGTAGACTCCCTGATAACATGGTAGATAAGGGGTGGGGGCGAACAATCTTGGAGCGGGCTATTGGGGCTACCATATTTATACAAAATCCGAGCATACATATGCGGCACAGGAGTATTTCCTGTAATCAAGAAACAGTTGCACATTTGAATGAAAAACGAGTTTTCCGCAATCATGTTATCGGGGGTCTACTTTATTACAAAAAAAATCGTATAAACAATAAGAATCAAATGTCTAGTGAACCAAAAAAATATTTTCGATGTGTAAAAAATCACTGCAACCCGGGACAATAAAATGGCAAAATCATAACATATCAATATTCATAGATCCCGAGCCAAACTTTGTGGTACACCATTAGACCAGAGTGGCAGGGTAGGACTGGTAACGGGCACTGAGTAGAGATACCCGCGATAGTTTGCTTAACTATGAAACCGGGTTGCCATGTAACCGAACCTTTGGATAACATACATACACATGGACGCATATTCTCATAATTTGCACAACGACGGATTTAGGGATTGGGCCAATCAATGAGACGTAATATTGTAACGATTTCAGTAGAACCAGGCCGACGAAAAGTAATAAGTATTTTTTTAAATCTTCTGTCAGTATATTAAATGGAAGGATAATTATATTATATATTCATAAGGCGGTAATAGTTGTAATCAAAGAAAATCACAGTAGATGGGTCTCAATAAGGTATTGTAATACCGGATAAATAGATCAATATCGGTTAATCGGTATTTAATTTATCGGTTTTATGAAAATAGTAAACATTGATGAAATAAGAATCAAAACATATAAAAAAGTAGGCAAAACAACACTTACCACAAAAAATAGTTTAATATAAGATGAGAACCATGAACAAAATTTAATATTGAAACAAAAAAAATAGTATTGTGAATGTCGCGAATACAATAATTTATTTATTTTTTGTTTAGCATTTCCTGTTCCAGTGTGGAGCATATCGCCTCCTAATGGAGGTATCTTAATAGACGTTTTCTACGAGAGCTGTTTTTTACTCAGTTGCTTAACCTCTCTTTTTTGAAAAGAGTAGGGATAGAACTAGCACAGAACTAGCGGTTAACTAATCGCTCTCGCTACGCCTCGTTTTTAAGATCGGATGGGCTGGAGGTAATTTTAGACCTCACAAACATCCATGCCTACGAACATAAATCAATGTATGAAACTGTCCGTACCGAGACTTGAACCCGAGACATTAGTAACCGTAGCCAACGACGTTGACCACCACACCGCGGACCCGACATATTGGCGTAAGATAAAATATTCATGTGTGATAAATAACCTGTGTTTCAATACACGTTCCTTCAACGGCAATATCGAATCGTTCCACCAAAGACGCCTATGATAGGAAGTAGTCGTCTGGTGGGTCATAAACATTACGCTACTTAAAATTTGCTTGTTAAATCATAAGCAATTACGTTTACATTTCGATATTACTTAATTTTCAATACCGAAATTATGCATTTTTAAACCAATGTTTCGGTATTAAAAATCTTAGTCTTAATACTCTCAATTCTCTAAAGAGCTTCCAGTATTTCTCGATGAATGGCTTCGATGAAAGGCTTCGATAAAAGTCTTCCAGGAAAGACATACAGAGTAGGGTGACTGCTATAGTAACTGGACACTTAAGGAAGTACTTTCCTTTAGCAGTGTATAAGTCAAAAAAATAAGTATATAGGAAACATGCAAGATATGTAGATATGAGGAATTTAATGAACTTCAAGGAAATGAACAAAACAGTAATAAAAACAAAAGGTTTTTTTAGAAATTTGTATTAGACTAAAAAATATGGAAAAACATAGTAATTGGACACATTTACTTTTTAGGGTTAGTTGTTGTACCACTATTTAAATCTCAATGAATATTGACAGCTTATAGTCTCTCGCGCTTTCCTGAGAAGTTTCGTTACGAATTTCACGAAACTTTTATAAAGTAATTGTCACTTTTAAGGTGTTAACTGTCAATTCTTGGTGGAAAGTCATTATATTTTAAAAAATAAAACACAATTCATTTGTACTACTTCCACATATTTATAATGATCGGGATCGGTTTCGCTCATCACGAGCATTATCAACTGATGAATCGTGATGAGCGAAACCGATCCTGATTATTATAAATATGTGGAAGTAGTACAAATGAATTGTGTTTTATTTAAAAAAAAAAAAGTAATTGTCACAAAAATATTACTGTTTCTGAAATGGTCTGCTAACACAAACAGGTTTTTTCACGATTTTGACCAATCACATACGAATGAAGTTTTATCAGTATTGTCATCTAGTAGTGGATAATTAAAGCTGCAGTTACATAGAGATAGAAAGGCTAGATATATTTGTTTCCTTCACACCAACAAGAATGCTTAGCTACTCTTATTTTGGACGTTTAAAGTTGAAGTGTCCAATAACTATCGCCGTCCAATTACTATAGTCACCCTATATAGTTTGTGAGGTGACCTCTCCACTCTCGCAAAGTGGAGATTATATTACGTTGCTATAAATGCATCGCATAGCCAGATAGCACACACTAAACCATCGCGAAATCTAAAACTAAAAATGGAAAGCGGAAATATCTCTATGAATATACTTTGCGCGGCGTAAAAAATGTTTACAAAAAATAAGACTGTATTAAGCAAACGAATTAAATTAACAACACGAGGTTTTTAACCTTAAGACTTCATAAAGCGTAGCGAAACTTAATTTTCTAGTGTTTTGAATCAATATTTAAAGTGGCCTTTCTATTAAATTGAAATAATTACACTTATCTGTTGACTTGGCAAAATGATCATTAGATGCGGCTCTGCAAATGTACATGTTGATAAATTCACACATACACATATCATAAGGTCTCATCATCAAAAAGTATCAGGCTAATATGAAGCTGACTTGGTAATATTTGTAGTCCCTTTAAATATAACCCACTCTACCTAAATTAGCTGGGTGACATTTTCACGGAGAATTGTAGCTTTGCCAGTGCAACACGTATAATATTTTGTGAAATAAGAATGAAAAATATGTTATGTCTGCGATGTTTCTGATAAAAGTGTTTGTATGAATTTAAAATATTCTGTGCTGTCGAAACTTGAACGAATGTAATCTATAATTTCGTTAATTTTTTTACAACAGGAAATCAGAAGATTGTTGTGGTTAGGCGTTATTTATATACTAAAAAGATAGCCTACTAAACTTATAAATCAAAGAGTTTTTTTTCTTTTTGATATGAATCATTTTATAATAATAAAGTTTATACTTCGAATAGTATTTTATCAAAAAATACCTTATTTATAACTATTATAAAACTATAATTGATAGTAATTCTAACTTCTTACAACGCCTACGTCAGCATCAAAATTTCAATCTCCCGTATGATAAGTTTTCTAAGATTTTACTTCATAGTTTTAAACAAAACTTTATTCTAATATAAATTATTAAAAACATATTTTTTGAGAATATTTTGTTAATTTCTGGCAGTTATATTCTAGCTGCATTCTTGCTAGCTGCATTTACCTTAAATCTATGCACTTCTTTGCAATTCTTTACAACTGCGTTAATATACTTGATATTTTTAGTATATGTACTTTTAGATGTGGACTCTATGGTTGGCCAATAATGAGTTTCCAAAAAAATGCACAACTATCACTAATCAAATAGGTACCTTCTGCTAACTGATTCCAGATATTGGGTTCCATGGCTCAACCAACCTTTCACTCTTGTTCGAAACCAACCCGAACCAAATAACTCCTCGAAAAACTCATTATCGGCCGAAGAGAGTATAGGCCGATGGGGAAAGGGGGAGGACAACCTAACGGGTAGGTCTCCCTGTCTTAAATCAAAAAAATCTTTGTCCTGGGTATAACCTTTATTTGCGAGAAGGGGGGAGGGGCAACGCCACGGCCTGATAAGGCTTTGGTAAGAGAGCAGGAGGTTTACAAAGGGAGGGGTTTAACTGAGATGAGACAGGAGCTCAGTTGGAGGAATCAGGGGTACGTGACGTTAGATTAATGAACATTTTGTGCATTTTTATAAAGAATCATTTTTTAAATTCAACGTCTCCTTACCTAACATTATTTCAAATGGCCCTGAATACTAAATAGTAAGGATACTCAAGGTGGCACCCAATATCACCTCTACTGTTTCAAATCCTCCTCCATAGTTGATATATTCTACAATGTGACAACTTTAAACGAGTTTTCAAACGCCTAGCACGAATTTAGAGGTTTGCTTGCATGTGTTATAATGTACACGTTTAAAACGAAAACGTGCCATATTGTACTTCTAGGAGTTAAAATCCACAAGCTTAGATCTACGTTTCCGTCAAGAACGACAGTTCCGATCAATGGTCGTTTCGTATTGATTGATCCTTGTTAGTCACTTTCTTTGTTTATATCTGTATACTCCCATAATCAGCATCTTGAGTATTTTATAAAATGTTCATTCTACTTACCTTCCAAGCTGAAACAGCACGGCAACGGAACAACTGCCGATATGAATTGGTTGTTTCATAAAACAGAAATCTAAATACTGATTATCTAACATCGCTACTTATATTCGGAAAAATTTATTAGTTTGATTCCATATCATTTGAAATCTAAAAAAACATGGTTTTCGATAAATAAACAACATTTCCGATCATAAACATTTATTGAAATAGACACTGATTTTTATCCAATATCTTCAGTGCCACAAATCAAGAGAGGATTTAATGATTGAAGCTGAATCATTCTGTACGAAAAAAGTAAATTGCAAATTTTTTCATAATAGATAACACTCAACTTATTATAATAGGTTGTTTACAAAACTTATGTTTGTTCATGCTGTTCGGATCTTAATAATCCACATTTTCTTTGCAAGCAATGATTGAAAAAACTGACTTTTAAAATGAACAATTTTCAAAAATACTAACATATAAATCGTGGATTTGTGGATAACTTTCTATTCAACCACGCTATTAATAAATTACAGATTAAATTATATTATTTATATACAACTCGATAGATATATATAATGTTGATCAATAAATAAAATGTATCAGGCACACATAAAACATTTTTGGTATATGTAACAACTTTCAAACGAAAAATACTAAACATAATTTGAAAACAGAACTCTTTTTTATGCAACGAACTTCTGCGTTGAGAATACTTCGAATAAAATCATGTATTATAAATAACATAATTTATTATGATAGTATTCTTCATATTTTTTCTAATTACTCAATAGCAGACGCTGAATCATAGGAATCACATGCCACCACAAAGAAAAATCGCGCACTCGAAACATATCATTCTTCACGCCTGATCCAAATTACGCCACCGAGAGTCTAATCTACCCGGGCATCTTTTCTTTGCCATTTTTCTCCGGTTTTCGGGTATCAGGGTGGCAGAAGAAGTAGGGGGCCTTGCATTCAAGTCCCTCCCACCCGTCGTGGGTTTCATCAAAACTTCACTATGTAGTAGGACAGCCACCCCCTATCCCGTGATCCCTTCTGAACTTCTGATACCCCAACCCAAAAGGACCTTGCTTAGAGCCGGATCAGGAACGACTCAAAAGGTTTCTTTGGATATATAGCATCATCAACTTACTTATCCTTATCTATCATCTTCATGGTAGACACAACTATCCATCGCTGATGTCCATTTCTAGAGATAGTTTTTTACTGTTTAAAACTATACAGCAAGAAAACAATTGCAAATGTAATATAGATAATTGAAATTATTATTAAATAGCATTGTTCTCTTCGTAATAATTAGCGTGTTTTATAATATTTCAGTGTTATAGTTTGCTATGAATTTAAAAAATATGTATAATTGAATAGCGTTTAAACCTTATTTGCTTTACAGCCCGACTTCACTCGGATTTAAAATTCTGATGTATTTTCGACGACGCAAAACTTTAGAAGGGAAGGACGTAGCAAACTGAACATAGCTACACCAGTTCGTGACTATGGGATAACCGTTTGAGAGTTTTAGCGATACGAAAAAATTCAAGTATATGCTGTTTTCAATGGATTTGGCGGTAAATTTTGTGGAAATTCATTTTTAATATAAAAAATTAAATTGATAACTTAGTTATTCCACTGGCTGTGTTAGTTACTAAATGCGACACAATTTTGTCAAATGTTTGAAATCCTATACCTTTTCTATTTTTTTTGTTTGTACAAAGCTGTTTTTAAGTAAAAGTTTAATTTATAAAAATATGTTTGTTCTTCCATACGATAGAGTTTAAAATAAGGAACATTTTGGTAAAACTAACTCAATATATCATTTTTTCGATTTAGTGTTTTCTTCCAGAACAGCGACGATATGCTGAAATTATTTTATTATTATTGTTATAAAGAGTTGGAAAAGGGGAGAAACAAAAATACATCAATGCAAAAACTTATTCTCAATATATTTTAAAAACACGTTATTTCGTTATCGCATAATAACTGCATGAATTTTATAAATAAAAAGAAAATTTACAATCATTCATATTTTTTTATATAAAAAATATTTTCATTCTAACTATTTCATTTATATATACGTAAATAAAATTCATACTACAAAATGTCACCCACTAAAAATATTTTCGTGATTCCTTATATTATGAGTGTGTATGTATGGATAATCTGTTTTACCTGCGTTCATATATTAGTACCTACTACTAATGGGAATGATATTAATAGAATTAATACATCAATAGCTTATAAATCCGCAACTCACACTCCGCCATGCTCAACTATCTGTCGAAACATCAATGTACCAACACACGCTCACAATCAGAACTTGTTTTGTCAGCAGTGAGACTAAGAGCGTTCAGTGTTCAGTAATTATATTTTTTTGGTAATAACATTTTCGGATCCATTTAAAATACTGCAATTTATTATATTGACACTGTTTTGGCCAATTGATGTAACCGTCAAAGTTGAAATTATTCAGGAGAGAGTAAAAACTGTTTTATCGAAAACATTCTATTGTTGGTGTGTTGCGTTATGAATCTTTGAAATGCACTCCTATAAAATTCTCATGTTTGCAGATACGGGATTCTACGTAAGGAATGTCGATATAATAGTAGCTTATATTAATCGGCGGGGTCAGAATTTTTAAATCTAAAACCAACTTGTTAAATGATGTTTCCCTTCCAAAAAGTGGTCAATTTATTATTCTAATTTACATCTTAACTTTTTAGTAACCCAATGTGCAGCATATATAAATATACCCTTTATGAAGCATCTCGATATAAGTTCTTTGTTAATTTTAGTCTCTTAAACTCTTTTGCGATGAGAGTAAAGAAAATATTGATGTATAGAGTTACTAAAAGATTAGAAACCATATGCGAAGGGAATATATATCTTTCACATGTACTTTCAACTTTAAGATATTATTTATTGAGTTGGCATTTTCTTGATAGAACACAATTTGAATAAGGTATAAATACTGTGGGGGATGAATCAATACAGATGGCAACCCAGACGATATGGCAATACCGGAGCAGAAGCATAGTCTCGGGCAGAACGCGCAATACCGTCAGCAGAAACCAACAACAATACTTTCTCACTGGCCATCCACCGCACGGGTCAGCAATAATACAAGTCAAGTACGCAATTCCTAAAATACTAATTTTATAATAAATAAACCACAAGATTTATAATACATAATTTATAGGTAAATCGGTTTCACGCCATCGCCAGATCTATGTCTTCTGAGTTCTGAACTAAATACTTTTAACCTATTGATATAATTCCTAGAAATGGTTGTGAATTAATCACAAAACATCAATGAGATGAAGACAAGAAGTTGTTTCCCAATGAATGTGCGCCATGTTATAAAATTGATATATAATAATTATTCATGGGCTTAAAACGTCACAGGGAGAAATTGATTTTCTTTTTAATTTAGAAATTTTAGGTAGAAATGGTTAACAATTTTTCAGTGTACAGACGAGTTTTTTGGTATTGTATACTATGACAAAAATGAAACGGTTTATACACAGTTTTTTATGCACACTATATCGTAGATACTGACAGAACGCATTAAGTAAGTTTTTGATTGGTTTCTGTTTTAAATGTCAAAATGTATATGCAATTCAAAGCTTTGTGTACTGGTAAATCGCATGAAGTGATAGGATATATAATGACTTTGAAATAAAAACAGTTGTAAGTCGTATTGTTTTTTATTTATTCTGACATAAAACATGATATGACTATAAAACGATACCAAATCTTACGATTTGTTTGCCAAGAAGATTGTTCTTTTTAATCTTCAAAAAACCATTAAGTCACAAACAATAATTGTACTTGGGAGAGAGAAAAAAACCTATAAATGCCTTCTGTCAGTATACTCTCGTTATTGTATGCATCCTTCGTGGCTCATAGTTACAACACTGCCAACAAGACACCCCTACACGTACACGCATATGTGTACAGTCATATATGAGTGCTTCTTTCCTCGGTCGGGTTATGAGTGTCCTACCACCCCCATGCTTCTTCACGGGGTTCGGTGGTCATTTGCGGGGGCCTCGTTGAATCCCCATGGTCCCTTAACGTCCCGTTGCCCCCATTTCGGTCGGAGCCCCGATATATAAGAAAGACAAGGGTAAAGGCTCGTATCCCCTTACCAGGCGCACATAAGATTGATTGGGGTTACTCCTGTCCATTTCATAGGGTGGCTTGGCATAAAGGAAACCTTTCTTTTTTGGAGTTTCCGACGGCGGACAGGGGGTGGACGGGCGTCGGGGTGGGATTTTACCGCAGGGTCGTACGGCCATCCCAAAATGTGTGAGGGATAGTTTTCAAAGTCGCCTCAATTCACTGTATAATGTACACAAGCTGAATAAAATGTTATATAAAATACCGCTTGGCATGTTCAATTATTAAATAATATTCATCTTTAAAATATTCAATGTTTGATACAACATATCTGTACACTATCTTTAAAAAACTATTATCCACATCATATCGACGGTTAGATTAATGTAGGTAGGACCACAAACATAGTTTTACAGGCAATCAAGAATAAAATCGTGGGCATAAAACTCGTAACTGTATGAACGGAGATCATTAACGCTAATTTTTTACTATTTTCATTGTTTCTGTATTTCTATGTAATAGTGTTGTATTGGATGGGTACAGTTTAATAATGTATATTATTTGTACAAATTGAAATGAGATGTTTATTGTAAATTGTTATTTAATAGAATTTAGGATCAAAAAATTGTTAACTACAAAGTAGTATTTTAAATCTCTTTATTGTAAATCTAGGAGTTATCATCTTTGCACGCTTAGTCGACGAACTGAACTCAGTTGATAATGCTCGTGATGAGTGAAACCGGTCCTGATCATTATAAATATGTGGAAGTAGTACAAATGAATTGTGTTTTATTTTTTCGGTTTTTTTCCACGGTCGCTCTATTCTTGCATTAAATCTCTGTACTAATACAGGTTAGGAACACGATTCCTAAACTTGCTATTATAAAATGTATATGTTTTTTGCCTAATATAATGTTTTCATTGAAACCCTAGTTAATATTAACAAATAATAAAATATTTAATGTCGTTATATGATATAATATTAAGTTATGTTTTAAAACTAATTAAATTATCAAAATAGTCAAATAAATTATAATATTTACACACTATTCCAAGCTCAAAACCAAAGGATGATCTCTCTTTGATGATGACTCTTTATATACATTTTATAAATGAATGCTAATATTATTTTTATTCGTTCAGAACTGAAAGGAAACATTTTAATTTAATTGGTATTTAAAAAGCAACAATCCAATTTATTTTGAAATTTACCCAGCCCAAATTGACACTTTTGTTATCTATACGTTTTTTGGACATAAATAAACAAAATGATTCGGATTAATGACTTTTTTCCTCAGCGTTTATCTTTTTTTTTTTAATATCGAATAGATCCTTACAGCTCTCGGCAGCATTGATCCAAGACAAATCGTGTCACGTTATTAAATCTATAAACTCAATAATGTCATACACTTTGTCTCTATTAGGCCTAACTATGATAAAAACAGTAATAAAAAATCTTCATTACGACCATTCAAAATGGACGATTACACATCTGTCACGCAAAACAATCCATTACATGAAACAAGACAAAATTCAAGCGTCCGCCTTTCCGATTTGATTGATTGTACCTCGAGCCATTTGTATCGTGTACCCAGCTCCGATGCCAGAACCTCCCGTATTATGAGTCTCACAAAATTTTTCCTCGAACGAAAAAGATATCTCATCTATATATCGTATATCACTTTCCCATCATGCCTACAATGTAGGACAAATAAAAATATTGTGCGATGATCCGCAAAAACGATATCTGAATATTGCCTTCATCGGAGATTGAAATAATAACAAAATATGTGCAGCTAACAATAAACATAAACCGGTGACTCTGTAATAAAACGTACCCTGACATTTATTTTACTAAATTATAATGCTATATTCACTATAGTCACAATTTTGACAGAAGTTGGTAGGTAACAAATCTAGTGTTTCGAGTAAACAGCAAATGAAAATTTGAGCTTAGATGTACCAATTTAAATTGGGCTAGTGAAGGCGCTACCGTCGCGTTATGAATGTTGCCATGTTGAACCAAAATTATTTATTTATTCACAAATTTTAAAGATATAAATGAAAAAAAAAATACTTTATGTAAATAATATATTTTTAATAATTTAAGACATCGACTGAGGGTGGTTGATGGAATTTCAATATCAAATTTGGAATATTGAGATTTTGTACACTTCCATTATTTTGCCACTAACGATCCGGGTTTCGCCTTTCGGCATCTTCAGGCATTCGAGCACACGAATGGACTTGAACTGAACTCGAACTGTCAGTTCGAGTCCATTCGTGTGCTCGAATGCATGAAGACGCCGAAAGGCGAAACCCGGGTCGTTAGTGATAAAATACATGGAAGTGTACAAAATCTCAATAATCCAAATTTAAAATTCAAAAGGTTATTACAATTTTATAGTTGTTTAATAAACAGAAACCATTAATGGACCGTTAAATTCCATACAACAAATTTTTCAATGGAAAGTACATGGAAAATGAAAATACATGGAAGTGTACAAAATCTCAATAATCTAAATTTAATATATTTTTATTAAAACTTATAAATAAATAAATAGAAATACAAATTGGTAATACTATAGAACAGGGTTTCCTAAACTATGTTCCACTGAACCTGAATATGTGTTCCGCGACAATTTTGAAAAATTTTTATACACTGCAACACATTTAAAGATTCTCTACTCCATGTTGAAAGGCGAGTGATGATCAATCTTCACTGATGTTTGTTAACTACGTCAAGTATCTAGATACAGGCGGAGGACTATCTTTTCTCACACAGTGCGCATGAAAGAGATGGGATATATTTTATTAATATCTATGGGTATATTACCTGACCGGCTGACGAGTCTTTTCAGTTTAACGGCAGTTGTGAAAATTGACATAACGTTTAGCCGCGCTAATAAATTTGTTCTGATTTTTTTGTTAATCAATCAAACGTATTTTTCAAAACAAGCCATTATTGTTTTATTTTCGTTTTCCACAACCTATTTATGCGAAGCTACTATTACTGAAAAATACTTTTTTTAAGTAAAAGTATAATTTATAAAAATAAGTGTGTAGTTCAAACTATTCAGTCCGGTAAAGTTTGAATGAAGAATTTTATGGTGTAACTAACCCATTTTGTAAATTTTCTATTCAATGTTTTCTTCCAGAACAGCGACTATATTATAGTTTTATATTTAAAAATAATTACTAAATAAATAATGTGTTTTAATAACATTTTTTTTTAACTTTTACTAGTAGGAACTACCCAACCTAAAAAATAAGTGTTCCGTTAAAATTTCCAGGTTTGCAAAGGGTTCCATTGCAGAAAAAGTTTGGGAAACCCTGCTATTATAGTATAAGAGCCTCTAGTTTCGATATTTTATATTGCATAGATAACATTTCATACAAATAAAGTTAGGTTTTAATAGACAGGAACAATTGCCGGTAATTAAATCTGAATTAGTCTGTCAACCGATATAATAACTTGCTGTTTTGCCAAACTGGTATAATAAATGCACCTACTGAATTATTTCAGACGAAGAATTGATACTTCGAACAACGTGAAAGTGTATGACAATTATCTGCAACTTGCGTTTGATGAAATTTGTGCATGTAAACGATATTCAAATAGATGGTAAGTTTATATAACATGGGCAGGATTTTTAATCTTTCAGCACATGCCTTAAATGTTTCATGCAGACAATGATTTTCTTGCGCAGATTTTTTATGTGCCCTACAATATAATACCTTCGGTTAAAAATGTATGTTTATTGATAGATAAGTTCTTAAAATAATAATTAAAAACTAACCTTTTTATCAAACTTCATGGAATCCTCAGCACCAAAGCCCAAACTCCTCATATGTTTCAGATACGTTGTCGTGATCGGAACACTGTAATCGATCTCCATATCTTGAAAAAGGTTCTTCCCCAAATGCTGGCTGCTTCCAGAGCTCTCTGTCGACAAGCGGTGAGGCGAAAACATCGACTGCATTGACGGAGACCAAGGCTTAGGAAAACTTTTTACTTCACTGCTTTTATAATCGCTAACATTGTAAATGGGATTGAGGTGACGTTTTTTGGGAGGTGATCGGGATTTGGGAGGATCTTTGGACGTCAAATTGCAGACATCTAACGGGTTATAAGGCTTCACAGGTATATCACTATGTTTTTCTTTGTGCTTTTTGGTTTTTGGACTTTCGATTACTCTCTTTTCAATCTTTGGAGTTAATGGTGCAACTACTTCAGGAGTATCAACGTGATTTAAAATTGACAATATGGACAGACTCTTGTTCTTTTCGCTCTTTGCTTGTCTTAATTTACTTGATGCCTTTAAAGAATCTTCTTTGGCGTTTCTGTAAAGAGTTTTTCGGAAATTGATGGGTTCTTGCTGCAAATTGCTTGATGATGCCAATTCATCGTCATGTATTGAAAGGTTAAGAGACTCTTCTTTTAATGAAATTCCACTCGAATCTTTTCTTACACTTCTGAAAGCGCTCGTTGAAGAATCAAATAAAGACATATTAGATGCAGGAGACACGTGGCCATTGTAATCAGCTTTAATTGGTTTAGAAGACAAATCTACGCCATTGGTCTCACTGTACATTTCCTGTTCGCTATTAGCAAATGATTTCAATCGGCTATCTCCAGATGTATCGAAAGATGCTACCCCATCTTTGAAGCAAATTTTGACGGACGGCTGTGAAGCGTCAATTTCGTTTTCCCAATTTTTGGTATTTACTTCGCCAATATTTCCATTTTTCAGGAATTTTTGCTGGATATCAGCAATTTTTGTGTTGGTGGAAGCAAGGTGATGGAAACCGTTAGGCAAAATGGTAGTTGAGAGCGGCGTGGGACTTGGACTGGGTGTGGGAAGAACTGATGATGGTGACAGAGATCTTGGCCTTCGTTGGCAGTCGATGCAGCCCATCAGGAATCTTGTTACGGCTTCCCGAGGCAAGAAGGCGTAAGTCTCCGTTATCTGAAAAGAAAAAAATGTTATACCTGTCATTCAAGTGAAAATTTGACCAACAATTCAACGCCTGATTAATTGGTATGTATGATTAAACATCTTTTTGGATCTATGTTAACAAAAACTATTTAAACTATAATTACCAATTAAGTTATATTTCACAATGTACACATTCATTGCCGGCATATAAGAAGTGTTCAAACTTCAAAGTTTAACCCCAACCGTTTCAAACCAGAATTCTTAATTATGTTTAATTTACCAATTAGAATTTCAAATCCAGAAGTGACATTTTTTCCTTCTCTTTATAGTGATCTGAATGTTTCAAACGTTTTAACAAATTCCATGTACAAGAAAATTGCATCAAATCAAATATATATTACTTTATTAAAACTCATTAAAATCTGTGACGGTTAATATTACAATTATTGTTTTTTGAGATATTATGATGTCATATAGCAATACTTGATTTTCAAATTTATTCTAGCATTGAAAACTTTTTTTCAATGTAGCAAAAAAAGTATTTGTCATAGGCTGCTAAAAAAATATCGATTCGACAGTAAATAACTGAACCATGTTATAAATAACACCCGACAGTTTACTTAACCATTTAAAACAACCCTAAACAATAAAGATTAAACCTGCCTGCCTGGACAAAACAGAAATCTCGAACTCGTAAATTCCAACGTCTGAGGTGAACTAAACAAATTCCATTTTCGCATGTTGTTGTTTTCAATTCCTCCACAAATCCTCCTCCCATCTGGAAAAGCCCTTCCCTCTTCTCTGCTCTTCCCATTCTTTTCGCGTTAGTTCTCTCGTTCGTTTAAATTTAAACATCTTCCCTGTTGACGCAAAACACTTGGGTGGAGAGAAAAAATATCCAAATTTGGATATATTTTTATAAATACTTTTTTTCAACTTCGGCGCTTCCGAATGAATATAAAAAAAAACAAAAACGAAGTATTGAAGCAATAAAAATTCCTGTAACTGTAATAATAAAATAATTAAGCCAATGAGAAGTGAAGTGAGCCAACTGATCTTTTCGAAAGAAATGAGTTAAGTGCGTTTTGATATTTTACCTGTCATAAAATATCGTAAAAGTGAAGTGAGCTTAGTAAATAAATACAGGCTGCAAAATTATTTTATTCTGTAGGAAGTTAAATAATTCATCTAAAAACTAAAACTTGTAACAAACTAGTTTCGCCATTTTATAACTTGGTCCACTTCATCTCTCAATGGCTTAATTAATACGTGAAATTCCGTTCAAACGAAAACGGATACAATTATTTTGAGTTTATGGAAACATTATCCTACACTTTATTAAACTATTTCTCAATATCCGTAGTATTGTTGGAAAAAATGAGATACCCCAGAAATTAGCTGTCTCAAGTATGCAGAAGTTGTATGTTTAGGAAACACTAAAATAAGCAATGTAATTGATCAACGGAAATAAACGAATGGCTACAGATCGATTCTAAATAAACTAATAACGGTAAAAAAAGTCTATCAGTCAAGATCTATTAATTTGATTTTAAAAAACTGAGAATTAATAATAGTTTCATTCTTTATTAATCGATTTATGTATTATGGATGTTTGTACACGTATGTCTTTGGCTTTTTCAACTCATCCCTTTCA
This sequence comes from Himalopsyche phryganea, assembly GCA_022494535.1. Taxonomy (NCBI): domain Eukaryota; kingdom Metazoa; phylum Arthropoda; class Insecta; order Trichoptera; family Rhyacophilidae; genus Himalopsyche; species Himalopsyche phryganea. The sequence continues at coordinate 1,759,187 of JAGVSL010000076.1, read as the reverse complement.
TCTATCAAATGGTTGAAAACGCGTTTTACAGTAGAGAGAGAGAGAGATTGGCTTCAGCAAGTCCACAAGAAAGAGAGGTTGTTCAGAGACAGGCTATCTTTACAATAAAATATAAATGAAATATGCTCTGCGAACATAATTTTTTTATAAAATAATTGATTCTTAAAAAAGACAGAATTTTTTATCAGCAATATTGTGAACAATATTAATTTATTATACAATTAAATATACGTTGTTAAATTAAAAATAATATAACTGAATTCCGTCCGTCGAATATCTTTTTTGTGCCACCCTTCAATTTATATACATACCAGGCGATTATGTCGGTGCAACAGGTGCCTTTAAATTTATCTGAGGCTTTCTATTGTGAATGTGTGTGAATACTGTGAATGAATGGGAAGATGGATAGATTTTCGTATGCACGTACGTATGCATGTTTGCTGGCGAAAGAAAGGATTTTACAGTGACGTTCACGTTATGCTCTCCTGGTACAAATTTTGTACTGATTTGCATAATTTAACTTATAATAAATAATGTGTTCTCTATTAATTATTCATATAATAAATTAGTGTCGTCATAAAAACATTTTTTTCGAATTCAAAGTAAATATTGCTTGATTTGTATAAAATTTGTAATTAAAATCATGTTACCTGCCCATCTCAGTTCAAATAAGTAAAAAAAATAGTAAATTACTAGAGACGTCACTACGTTTTTACGTTAAAAATCAATTAACTCTTCTATTTCCTTTTATAATTATGACAAATTTATATTTTTACAGTTAAGCCTTCGAAATCCTCTACAATATAAATAAAAAATAGTCTGAGTACCCTTCGAAGACTCCACACAGTTTCAGGAGATATGAAAAAACAATTAAGTCTAGTTGGAATAAAAGGTATTCACTTTTTCAATTTATTTTTATTATTAAAACCAATGTTCAAATCTGTTCAATTCGTTCTGATATTAAAAACAGAGGTTTTTCATTTGGCGTCAGTGTCGTGTCATTTATTTCTACTTACTTTGACTAAATTCAGATAAAATCAAATATTTCTACCGTTCGGTATGTCCTTTTTTGCCCAGCGTGTTTTCCAGCCCTGCCTTCTAAATCAACATGTACTGTGTAAATTATGTCAAAGAAGTTCTCGACGATCGCCACTTTCCTGTAGACTGGATCATGACAGGTCGCATTCTGAAAATAAAACAAATTAAAACGTGTTAATTTAGTGATAATGCAAAAAATGCGGAATTGAGTTCCTTTATTCGATAAAATATAATTAATGCCATCTATATATTTACAGTCAAAACATTTTTAGCCAGAGCGCAAACCTATAAGGGAAATATGAAAACTACGATGTATTCTCCTAATATTTATAGATGGCAGTATACGGATAATGTGATGAAAATACTAATTTTATCGCTTACTATTTTTTGTAAACGACGAATGGATTCTTTATGATAACTATTTATCGTATGAATAATTTTCACATAAATTTGCGAAGCTCTAAAACTCTTTTTTTTTTATTATCACATTTAAAATTATTCAAATTAGTAATTTATTGTAGTTCAAAAATTTATCACTTTCCTTTCATTTTCTTCTACTTATGAATTGGTGATAAAAATGTATTTCATATTACACAAAATAAAAAAATTCTTACAAATAAAAAAAACCGAAAAAAATGATTTTGATGAAAAAGGACACACAGATCAATTATTTTTTCATACATTTTAAACTTATTGCGAATTATGTGAAAATTGAGTAGAATCCATTGTTCATTATATAGTTATCATAAAGCTTGTATCTTCCCAAAAAATTCCAAACATGAAAAGAAAAAAATGAGTAGTAGGTATATTACAGGCATATTAACATATAAGTTAACTTTTTCATCAAGTAACGATAATTTTTGACTAACTAAATGTGTATTTCTATGTTTGTTACAGAACAGTGAGTCACTCCCTATCCTACACTTTTAACCGCCGGTTTCACTCATCGTGAGTATTTTCAACTGATCTGGCCTCGTCATTTTATAAAATTATGGAATTATGACAAAAAATTGGCTTTATATAAATATAATTTCTTTTCCACCAAGGATTGACGGGTGACAACCTTGAATATGACTATAATTTATAAGCTTTTATAACGTTGTACAAATCAAGTGATGGTGATTTTTGGTTCAGGAAGACAGTTATATCAGAGTTGTAACAATGTTATATTTCTTCCACGTCGATGATTACATATTTTGTTTAAAAAATCTTGTTAATGATGATCATAATATGCTAAATAAAATTGTAGCTTGAATACAGGTGTGTTTTACACACTTTACTTGCCGACAGAATTCCATTTGTACAAAGTAAACCTTATGTAAAGTATATTCAGTACGGCCCGCATCCGCTCCAGCCTCCTCACTTCCATTCCGCAGAGGAGTAGAGACCGCCGCGCGCGTAATTAGCGAACTTTGTCCTAGGTACGTGGGCGCTGGGTTTACGGGGTGAGTGAAGAGGGGGATGGAAAACGGGAGGCTTTCGGGGAGGCCGCCATCCTTGGGGTGGGAATGAGAGCGGGAGGCGGCAACAAGTGTCCGACGGACGGGCGCCGCGACGCTCTCCGAATGCAAATTGCTCGTCCACCCCAACCCGCCGCGCTTTTGGCGCCTGCCGTGTATCGATACCTTCCCGCTGAATAATCGTAGATGACGTATTCTTGTTTGTTTATTTTTTACTATAATTCATCAATTTTTTGAAGCAGATTTATTAAAACTACCATTTTAAAATTGCTACTCCTTTATATAAAATACAATCTAGTTATTTCTAATATCTCTTGCCCAAAATATCTTTTTCCCAATTCAAATTTATTGAATGAGCAAACTGTCTTCCCCACTTTTCATATCCAATTCATTAATCTATTATTATCAATAAATTTATTTTTTTAATTTAACTTAAAAGAATTGATTCTAATCTCTTTAATTTTGTTTTTCAGATATCTTTTTGGATCCCCCTGGCCCAATCTTCGTTCTCCATTTACCATGGCGTTTAGTGTTAATGTTAATTATGTATTTAATATCTTAGTTCATGAACCAACTGTCTTATATACCTTGTGATTATTAACATTCAATTTTATATAAATAGCCCTGTGATAATTGTATTTTTATCGGTTGAAAATACGATAAGTGAAACCGGTCCTAATCATTATAAACATGTGGAAATAATAGTACAAACAAATTTTTGATTGAATTGGCATTTACTTGGTAGAACTCCATTATAATAGGATAAAATAACAAAGTATTTAGTTCTACAAAATTATATTAGGTAGTTGATAGCTAAATCGGCTTGATGCCATCGAGAGAACTGTACTGAAACTCATTTTTGCTTAGCTATAATATTATACTGTTTAGAAGAGATGGACAATATCACTTCATCTCACGTGTTCAAACATCATGTTTATTTCAAATTAAACCATTCAAACTAATTGTGTTTTTAGAAATGGTGTTACATTAATTTGTCCTTAAAATAAAATCATTGAAATTTTATTGGTTGTGCGTAAATTACATGAGCTTCTTGTAATGGTTTAAGGCGAATAAGTAGGTTTTTCTGTCATTTCGCGAAAATCGTTAATCATTTTCGGTCACCTAAAAATATGAAGCGTTGAAATAAACCAAAACCTTTTAATAATTGCACTCTCAAAGTATTTTTTTACACTATTGCACTTTTATATAAATGAAAATAGTATAAAGTTTTCAAACCTTCCTAGCAAAGAGTTGACACCTATTTTTCAGAGATGCTTTTATTTGCTTTACGCCGTGACTAGATTAGGGTTTATTTGTAGGTTTCCGAGATTTGATGTCCGAGACAAAATCTTACAGCAAAGTATTTTTAAGAAAGTGATTGTGACGGAATTTGCCATTTATTGAACATAACGATTGTATAAATATTTTTGAAATGTACCGACAAGTTCGTTATCTCGCACTTTTTCTGACTGATATTTAATGTAGAATTTATACTTAAAATGTTTTTTAAAGAAATAGAGCAACAGGAAATTCTATTATATACGTATTTTAACAAAAAAATCCCACCGACTTAATCACAATGGAAAATAATAAAAACATATCTCCGAAAAATGATTACTATTCATATTAACTCTTGTTATTTTTTTGTTAAAAGACGTATATAATGGATTTTGCTGTTGAGCTATTTTTTTTTAATATATTCAGTATAATTCTACTTTAAATATCAGTCAGAAAAAATGTGAGAAAACGAACTTGTCGGTACATTTCAAAAAAATTTATAAAATCGTTATATTCAATAAATTGTAAATTCCGTTAAAATCACTTTCTTAAAAATACTTTGTTATGCGATTTTGTCTCAGACATCAAATCTCGATAACCTACAATAAACCCTTAATCTCTTGAGTGACGGCGTAAAGCAAATAAAAGCATCTCTGGCATAGCATAACAGGTGGTCAACTCTTTGCTAGACAGGCTTGAAAACTTTACTATTGCACTTTAATTGAAATGGAAATAGTAAAAAAATACTTCGAGAGTTCAATTATTAAAAGAAAAAGAAAAAATTAGACGTTCCGTATTTTTTAAGCGACAGAAAACGATTAACGATTGTCGTGAAATGACTAGTGTTTGTTTGGTCACTTAAGGAGATTATTGTCATGATTGTATCTTTTAATTTCAAGTTGTTCTAAAAGCCTGAGACTTTTATTTTTAGAAAACCAACTTTTTGCTAAACCATTATTCACGCAAAATTTCTTCACTCGTAAGCACCATAAACCTGCAGCATACAATTCCAGATTACTCAGTGTACCCGGATGTATAATAGATTTACAATAATGAACTTAAAACTATCGAACAAATAGCGCTTAGTAACGGGTACGACGTAACGGTGCTACATAAATTACTTTATAAAAAACGGTTGAAAAGATAGACAGCTTATTTATCCTAAACGTACCCTCGTGGAAAACCGCTTCTATAAATCGATTAATTACCTAGGGGGAATTAGTGATAAAATCCACTCGGAAATTAAGAACTCCGTTAATGTGGCATTTAAAGTAAGTAATAATCTTGGTACACAACTTAAATTTTTAAACAAAGATAAATTAATAAAGTAGACAGAAGCGGAATTGACAAACTTAACTGTGTGGCCTGTGTGATTCGATCTATATCGGACAGATAGGATGGAGCATTTCAATTAGATTTAAGGAACATATAGATCATTTAAAAAGTAATAAAACATATTCTCAATTTGCTAACCACCTGTTGGAAGAAGCACACAACATAACCGCTAATTCATCTCCGATATGGTGTGATAAAAGGCCTCAGGCTCAATCTTTTGGAACAACCTGAAATTAATAGATACAATCATGACAATAATCTCCTCCTTAATGACCAAAAAAACATTAAATCCGATTACTTAAAATTACAAGAAGCCCGTGGTAATTACGCATAATCTATAAAATTTCAATACATTTATTTTAAAATAATACCACGTAAAAGCTCCTTTTCTAAAAACACAATGTAGTACATACCTTGAATGATTTAATTTTAAATAAACATTATGGATGTTTGAATACGTGAGATGAAGTGATATTGTATATCTCTCTTCTAAACAGTATATTATAATAGCTAAGCAAAAATAAGTTTAAAGTACAGTTCTCTCGATGGCGTCAAGCCGAAATAGCTATCAACTACCTTATAAAATTTTAAAATTAAAAAATATTGTAGAATTACTTTCTTATCAAACAAATTGTATTTTAATTTTAGAATAATGCCTTTCAACTTGTTCATCAAGTAAGAAACAAATAAATGGTTGAATAATTATTGTTTGATTTTCAGGTTAGGGGTTAAATTGTACTTAAAAAACTGACCAAAAATGTTATACTGTATGTAAATATTGGAAAAACGGTTTGAAACAAATTATTACTAAATCATTGTAAAATATTCTCCTATTTTTTTCTTTATGTTTTTGTATGGATGAAAACATTTAATTTACGCCAGCAGCACATTGCAAAATAAATAAATATTTGACAAAAAATGCCAATTTTGCTTATTTTTTCAATAGTTATTGTTTTTATGAATGTGAAATGAATGATGTCTTTGAAGAAAAAAAGTACTAAGTGAGAAGAGATTAAAAAAAAAGAGAAAAAGATAGCGTAGGCTCACATTTCCCAAAAACACATGTTAACATTTAAGAAGAACATTAGAAAACTATGAAGAAAGGAAAAATGACCAACCCACACGCAATTACTTAATCATAGTGAAAAAGAAAAGAAGATCGCAAGCTCTGTCTTCTGATATAATAAAATGTCTCAATTTTAAAGTTACCAGAAAAAAAGAATATCCATTCTCGATGTTAAATAGTATTTTCCACCTTTTTGTGAAAAAGTAGAAAAAAATTGTTCATGCTGTTCGGGCTCATATGAATTCCATGTTGAGAATTCAATCAATTTCCTAATCAGAAAGAAAAGAAAGATAAAATTACATCACAGTTATTAAATGAGATGAGTAGTAGAAGTCAGAAAGAAGTAAGTATCCGGATCACAGAATAAGCGGGAAAGATTAAAAATATTTACGGGCGAAGCGTTCGGTGCAATCAATGTCCACATCCACTATAATACCGCAGCACATTTCCAAATTTGCCTGCCCGCCGCCGCCGCCATTCTATTAGAAAATCGGGCGAGTTGTACCAAAACGCATGCATGACGCGGGTCGCAGAAAATTTGAGGAGATAGAAATTATCGGTAGAGTCAGCCGCATAGAGTCGGTCACAAAAATATTCAGTAGGTACCTATTTATTATGTAGCACGTTTTTCAAAAATCGGGCGAGTTGCACAAAGTCGCATGAAGTATCCGGATCACAGAAAAATAATAAATATTTAAAGCAAAAGGAATCAAACTCTTTGTTGGAGTAATTAATTAATTACATCTCAAATTATTATAATATTTATTTATTCTGGCTTTTTTTATTCAAAACTATGTGAGAGAAATTCACATCAACTACTTACTCAAATCATCAAAGTATTTAATCAATGCATATTTGGAAAAAATATTGTTTATTTTCTTATGAATTCTGCGGAAACTACTAAATAAATGAGTTTACGGAAAAGTAAGTAAGTAGTACATACATAAATTATTATTAAATTATTAAAGAATTTCTAGCGCATTGGATAGAAAAATCTAGAGAAATTAATTCTAAGGCGTTATTTAATTAACTTATTCCGATTGTTTGTTTGACTCGCGAGTGCGCAGCGGATCCCGCAACTGAAATGTATTAGGCGAACATGTAAACGAGAAGGTAAAATAAACTTTGGTTTTGAAACAAGAAAGTGACGTAAAGGTTATACGTCATTTTCTTGGAATCAAACACAGCTATAGCTTGTGACTGTCCAATGAAAATATGTATATCTGAATCTATAAGGCGTGAACCGCTCCGATTACAATTTCTGATTGGCTCAAACCGTGTACGTTTTGCGCAACATGGAGCGATTGTATTAGGCGAACATAAAAGAAGAAAGATAGAATTTAACTTAAACGTTTTCCTTCGATGACGGTTGGTGACGTCGAAGCGGTGAAAAATAAATATTGCGTAATCAGAAAGAAACAGTGTGAAAAGAAAGAAACAAGAAATATAATTACCATTACACTGTTTCATTCTGATTCCACATAAATGTAGATTTTATACACCCTACCTACATTTATTTATGTGGTTTTAGAGACAGATAGATATTTCGATATATCTACATAAAAAAACCTTCAGGAAATGATATTAACGAAAAAAAATATCCAGCACTTTAATCGAGAGGATTAGATTGTTTGGGAAGATAAGAAGACATTAATTAGGACAGTTCTTTCAGTGAAAACAGGCAGGAAGTTTAGTGTTAAGGTCAGCAAAAAATATTTTGATTAAAAAAAATCAATAGTATTTTTTTAAAAATAATATTAATAATACATACATTACATATGATTTTAAAAATATGTTTTTCCTTCAATTTCGTTCATATAAATAAGAAAGAATCTTACAATTTTTCCAAAACAAACTTCGATGGTGGTCCGATCGTTAGTCTGAAGTGAGATAATAGTATTAGGGACACATAAAGACACGTCGGAGAAATTAAGAAGCGATTGTTATTGAAAAATTCGAGGCATACCCGATACGGCTATCCTACGAATGGCGCAAGCCAGCTGATGTATTAAGTATTAGGATCACATAACTGTATCAGCGGTACATTCATTCATTCGGTCATTGAATACAAACCATACATACAAAATGTACAAATAAAACGAAAACACGAAAACGTGTTAATTATAGCCAGATCTCAAACCTCATTGATTTATTATGAATTCTCGTAATACAACGTAATTGTTCTTTTAAATTGTTAAATGTGATTTTAAAAAAGTGAGACTCCGACTTCCGAATGTTTAGTAATCTATGTACATATTTTTATATATAAGAAAAAAGAACATTTAAAATTTTGTTTAATCCGAATCTAACAAATACCCTCTGTCTCTACTATCTGTAAGCTGGATGGGAGGCGAGCACTGTGTTTACCCGGTTGGCCGATGCCGGCAATACATTGCGCGCGGACAGCTGACATTTATACCGCAGATGGTGGCACATAAATTTCCATAGATAAACAAATTGCCCGACTGCGGATAGAGGTTATTATGATTCTGCCAGGCGAGAATATACCTCCTTGAATTTCTAGGACCCTCGTAGCGCACTTAGATATCCGATGTTTGTTAGACTGTTTTGTTGTCCTGGTTATACGTATCAGGTAAGCATTTTTTTCATACTGTAAATACCAAAACAATGTTAATGAACTAGTTGGAAAACAAATGATATATATCAGCACGATTATACTGCGAAATGGTGGGTGGGTTGTATTGTTGAATAATATTACATAAAGCCGTACTTTGTGGCAGTAATGTATCGCGAATGTTCGTTTGGCAAGCCTTCATTTAGCATTCCAATGACCATAGAATATAGATAGATAGTCGGTAGCGATCCTACAATTCGCTTGGCAACAGTGGCAAGTAATATTTTCACAGCATTATATTTTCTGAGCTAAAAAATTTTACTGTAAGCCGCCCGCAAAACGAGTCACTGATCGCCATTATAATAATTATGGTAAAAATATTAACATTCTTGCAGTACTTAGGTAATACTTTCATATCTGTACCTTATCACTGAGAATAACTAAGAAGCCGTGTGTGACATTAATTCATAGAAGTAAATACAAAATACAAGGGAGAAATCTATCGACTTTTAAAAAATGAACAACATAATTATATTAATTACATATAAGAAAGAGGTCAGATTTCTTTCTATTCAAACATTTTTCAAAAAAAAAACATCTGATCCTCATAAGAACTCACGTAAAGTGCAGACGAATATAGCACAGAAAAATACCCACATAGGTTACGGTCACGGTTCGTCTTTAATAATAAATGGTAAACGATCAATCACCTATCTCCTTACCTTCATGAAGCCCTTTCACACTCAATAATTTATTTAAGTTTTAGAGTAATTTAAGACATCGACTGAGGGTGCTTGATGGAATTTCTATATCAAATTTGGATTATTGAGATTTTGTACACTTCCATGTATTTTGTCACTAACGACCCGGGTTTCGCCTTTCGGCATCTTCAGGCATTCGAGCTCACGAATGGACTCGAACTGACAGACAAAAACAGTGTCAGAGACACTAATGTCAGAGACAGACAGTAATGTAGTCGAAACCCGGGTCGTTAGTGACAAAATACATGGAAGTGTACAAAATCTCAATAATCCAAATTTAAGTTTTAGAGTATTAAATGTAGGTGTCTTTCGATTCTCGTCTCAAAAATTTCATGCTACTGTTATTTTACTGAATCTGGTTTAAATATGTATATGAAATAAGTGTATTCGTAGTAGCTACGTATCACAAACTAGGGTATAATTTTTTTTATCTGATGCAGCTCGGAGCTATATCGCGTGTAAGTACATACGCGAAACAGCGACAGTCCCGGATAATCCACATTTAATCCCGTGAAGGGGTACTCATCCCCCACTGCCCGCTACTGTCCACGAATCCAGGCCCAAATAGATAATGGCGGAAATCTCAGTCCGGAAGTACCACAGGGGCTCACAAGCTCCAATAAAAAATAATGTTTTTAGGGATTCTTTCTGCGTTATCGTGAAGTTAATTAAGATTTTTATTGATATCAGCAAACATGACAAAACACTAATGTAGGAGAAAATTGTTTGCGAATTAAAAATAGCTTATTTCATGGGAAGAAATGCAAATGCATTATTTGTATTATCACGATTCGATGCAATTAGAAGTTGTTTGACGAGAACAACTTGTAAGTCAGTATGTAGTTCAATCTCTTGCTTCAGAGAGGAAAATAAACGAACAATTAGCATATTGGTCAGATACCTTTAGCTTAATAATCGCTCTTTTTATGTCCCGTTTCCATAATCAGTTGGGTGGAGAGGACCGAAAACATCACATACATTTCTAAGTATTTGTATAAAAATCCATTAATCTATTGAAAAGGTAATGTATGAACGATTCCAGTTTAAAATGGAAAAAAAAATGTGTAAGACGAACGCCCGACAACTTTGACAACTTCCATCCATCGTTGCTCAATAGTTGCCACTATTCTTTAACGCTAGAAGCGTGACAAATAAAAGGTAGATTAAAAGATCTGCTTGTACTATTTATAGGTTTATAAATGCTGAAATACAACATTAAACTTAGCATTGCGAGCATATAATATATATTGTATTAAAATACCTTGTAACATTTCAAGAAATAATAAATGATGGTATGTAAAGCAAATCTTTTTACTGTTTTGACAACGCCTTTGTGCCACAACTGGATTCGTATGCCACCCACTGTTCGGTTCAGTGGAGTATATACCTACACCACGGGGTGGTTCGATTTATTATGGCTGGTTCGCTCTCAAACGGGAAATCCCAAATCCCCAAAAAGGCGGTCGAAAAACGAGAATGCGCGGGAAAGCGTCCCGTTCGCTCTACGCGGTAGCGGAAAGTCGACTTTATAGCTATTAGTTAGTTATCCGGCAATATACATGCTTTGTTTGCTATTCATATGAAATATGTTATCTGAACTAAGCTGAAATTCAATTCGGTAATATTTTTAATAAACTGGCAGTGATATAATATATATCAACAACTTGGCATGTAAAAATTCTAAAAAAATCCTAGCTTAACTCGGGTGCCGTTTTACATCTAAAATCAATAAATTTTTCAGCTCTAGTAAATGAAAGACTTGTTATTATTAAAAATAATTAATTATATTAGTGACTTTTTGTTTCTGAATTGCATTTGCTAAATCTTAAATTGAAGGTTGGTATTTCGTACATTTCCAGCACACGCAAGTGTTACTAACTGCACAATCAGCTGGTTTCTTTCCGAGAATAAGGTCTCACAAAAGTACCGAGAGGGAAATATTGTGAGCAAAGCCATCGCTTGAGTGCCAAAAGTGTTCGGTAATTTTGTTCCAAGAACTGCAAATTTCTTGTTCGTAGTGGCACTCTTTTTCGTTCTGTAAATGATTTCTTACTAGATTCATGAGTTTGGACCTCCAGTCGACGAACTCTTGAGCCCAGATGCTGTCTTTAAATTCTGCAAGTTCCGTCTCCAAATCATCGAATTGTATCCATTGGAGACTATTTGTTTTAAAGTACTGTTGACTGCTAAATGCGGATATTTAATTATTCTAATTGTCTTCTACGGGCTTCTAAATTGATTAAATATATTTCGTTGACGAAATTCGTTGTTTTTTGCAAATATCGTTCGTGAACGATGCGTGTCACCCAAAATGTCTTGGCGTGTCACCTCTGACACGCGTGTCATTGGTTAGCAATTACTGGCCTACATTCAACTTTTTTTTAACTCCACAAGATACAAAGTTACAAACAAGAGAATGTAAAAATGTAATTTGTTTGCTATTATTATAGAAAACCCTATTTCCTGCTGTACAAACACTGCTTTATATTCAATATATTTATGTGAACGATGTCTACAATATTCTAATATTAAAAACCACCACTAAACCAAACATTAATATAAAATTGAATTGATATTCCACTGTTACCTTTTTAGCTACGACATATTATATAATGTGTTCCGCGTCCTTGATAAGAATTTTTAAATTAACTATTTCGTAAAAATTTTATTTATAACGTAGTCATTGATTCTAATTCTTCACTTTTAAATGGAATGTTTCTTGCAACTTAAAATAATATTCATAATAACAAAAAGGAAAAGATCATTTATAACTTATTTTATTTAAAAGAAAGTGGCGTAAAAAGCCTGTGGGAAAGAGATGTGTGAAAAGTAACGAAAGACATTATCACAAATGACACTTTATAAGTTATAAAAATATGCAGGTAAAAGAAAATTTGATACATGTACAAATACTTAAAACAATATATAAATCACGCGACATTTATTTTACGTCAAAAATCGTCGCGAGCGGTAATATTTTGTCGATTTAAAAGTGACTGCACTTTTCGAAAAACGTCGGGGTTGGCTAATCAACTGCAAAAACCTCTCATGTAAATTTGTACGATTCGTTAAACCTTTATTTTACATCCAGTTGGTGTGTCATTTGTTTTCAACATATTTTTAAATCGACTTGTCTCTGAAATTTGTGGGAAATACTTCACAGACTTAATTTGAGAACAGTACTTTTAGTTCATCTGGCACTGCTCCCTAGTTAAGCGAAACAGTTTTTTTCGTATTATTATATAAATGTGCTTTCAGTATAATGTAAAATGAAGCATTATTTAGTTTTCTCTGATATTTATAACTTTAAAATTTCTTATAGAAATGTGTTTATGCTTGATTAAAACATTTTAAAGATTCAGGTGCAGAGCAATGATATTAAAAACACTGAAAGTTCGTTCAGAATGTTCGATAGTATATCATACATTGTTAACTCAACAAACCAAGCACAATCGAAGTAAATGCAGAGTTTAAATAAAAACTAAATTGCCCTTGTGGGGAAAGCATGATGCCCAACGATAAAAAGGAAAGGCTGATGAACGTTCGCTTGACAGTTGCTCAATGCGTACATACCAGAGTGGAAACTCTGCATAACTTTATCTTAATATCTACCCAACAATATAAGCCCCGACCGATCTGACATTTCGTCGCGTTTTAATTCTTGGCAGGCAAGAGTGTATCACATACTGTGGTATATTAATGTGACGAATCATCAACATGACGCTGCAGATTTACGAAACATTATAGTTGTCAATATTTGTGTTAGAGTATTTATGTCGAGTCATCAATGTAGACGAGGGAAATTGGGTAATAATATTTTATTTATCAAACATAATATGTCTAAAGGTTAACGCTGATGTAAAGGTAGTCAGCAAATTCAAGCGCTGACAGATATATACGACGCCAATTCTGCATACGTAATGATAAAAGTGAACGCTCTGAAAATGCAAATCATGATGACTAAAGAAGAACATTGACAACCGATGACGGTATATATGGACAACCAAGGGAAGGACGGATACTCAGTTGTCGCGCCCGGAACTGCAGACATCTCTCAAGAAATTATGAAATGTTATAATCGGGTGCATGGTCAATGTCAAATTATGAAATAGTAGGTCAGGTCCGCGGTGCAATAGTCAACGTCGTAGGTTTCGGCTACGGATGTCTCAGATTCAAATTGATTTGCAAATCGATTTATGGATTTCTGTTCATAGGCATCGATATTTGTTATTTCTGGAATCCCCTTCCACCAATCCCATCCTGAAAACGGGACGTAGCGAGAGCGATAAACTAGCCATTAGTCCTGTCCTAACCCCATCCTTCTATCCATACTCTCTTCGAAATAGAGAGGTTGAGTAACTGAGTAACAAGCAGATCTCGTAGAAAAAATTATTTTGAGATACCTCAATTACGAGTTCATATGCTCCACATTGGGAGCGGACATGGTAAAAAAATGAAAATAATTAACATTATTTTGGTGGCTGTCTCGGTCTGGAGAACAACATATAAATGATAAGCTTTATTACATTTCTCTTGTGCTCTACAGGCTTAGGGTTCGAGTCTACGAATGAAAACTTTATGTGTAAGTCGCTAATGTTTTAAGACTTTCCCAATCTCGCTTTTCAATTCTGGAAGCAAAAAAGCGATAAGCTAACTATTTACTACCCTTTTCAAGAAAAACGAGTTTGAGTGACTGAGTAACAATCAGTTATCATAGAACTACTTGTATTGAGATAAGCTCCATTAGGAGTCAGTATGTTCTACATTGGGGGCGAACATGGCTACAAAACATTATAATGTTTAAAAAATCATGTCGATAATCAAAATGATTGAACATGATGTACAATAACAGTATTTTTTGTGGTCTTAGTAAGCCATTAGCAATTTCCCGGTATATTTCCAGTAGGCCTACTATAATATTCGCTTTGGAACCTTACCAGGCAGACATTCTGAAGCGCTGAGTCCCATATACACAGGAATGGATAGGGGCAGATGTACGTATGTACACACGCTATACATTCGCAGAGAGAAACAGGCTCCGAGGTATATAGGGGTGGCAGAATGACGGGATAAATAAAGCCTGATAGATATGTATTTATCATTCTCTTGGAGATATGGTTACACCACAAGACCGGCCTTGAGAGAGATACGGATGAACGAAATGGCAGACAATTTAGGCAAAATGATAAGGTCACTGATTTCAAGAGACATGTGACATCTTCCATTCATTAGTGAATCAAAAACGGTCATTGAATATTAACGCAATTTGGGAAGTCGATGTAACGTTTACAAATACGACGGCTCGGATTCATGCAATGATTTTTTAAGTAATAAATGCACCGTTTACCTTTTTTATTTTTGTATAAAAATTTTCTATTTCCATTTTTTTACCATGTCCGCTCCCAACGTGAAACATATAGCCTCCTAATGGAGATATCTCAACAAAAGTTTTTCTACGAGAACTGCTCAATTACTCAGCTGCTGAACCTTTTTTTTCGAACAGAGTAGGGATAGAAGGATAGGGTTAGGACAGGACTAGTGGTTAGCAAATTGCTCTCGCTACGCCCCGATTTTTTTAGGATCGGATGACGGTTTTAAACATCACAAACATTCATGACTGCGAACAGAAATCCATAAATCGATTTAAAAAACAATTTATGAGAAGGGGCTTGAACTCGAGACATCCGTAACAGTATCCAACTACGTTGACCACTGCACCACGGAGCGGGCACGTAACACAAAATATATTTGTCATTTTCATACAAACAATAATATGTATTTTTCGATACACATTGGTCAATATGGCAAAATTTTGATTTTCAGAAGAGACAATATACGAGGACGAAATACATATAATAATATAAATTCTATTGTAACTTTATTTAGTTTACACCCAAACTGTAAATGCAAAGTAACTATTATGAACAAGTATATTTTAAGTGACATATTAATTAAGACCATACTTTCCAGTACTGAAACGCACAAAGCTTATTTAACTATGTGATGTATTCAAATGCAAGCTTGAAAAAGAATTAGTTTAAGCAATGGAAAATGTTTTTTTTTTTATAATTTAAGACATCGACTGAGGGTGCTTGATGGAATTTCAATATAAAATCTCAATAATTCAAAAATGAAGAATGTATTTTTTTTAATAAACGAATGATCAAGTCAGCCCTGGCGAGTTTTGCCTGCTAGCATGGAAGCAGGCGATGGCGTGGCTAACGACGCGGCTGATTAATCGAGAGTGGGCGCCCGCCCTAATGGGGGCCCCACCTCGCACCGTCCCGGAGGGGTCCGCGAGTTCACCCCGGGCCGCCACCTTCGCAGCGCCAAGTACATACTACAGCAGGCGACTGTCGGCTGCTGGCGTGAACAAATTATTTCTTCATGCCTCCCCCAGAGTAAGTTCTTGCTCACAGACCCGTCATTTGAAATGGATACGCGGGCCGCATGTTGCACGGCGGGTATCATTCCGTGGGAATACAATATTATTGAAAGCGTGTGTTTTGTCTCGTTCCGTATTGTAAATGCGGACTAGTTTCTCATTTGATGTATCTGTTTTAATTACTTATTATGCTCGATATAATAATTTCACATTATTATAACATCTAATAACATGCTTAGTCAAAAATCTTAAAAGAAAATTGGACACTTGGTAATTATTTATAACGGTGCGATGAAAGCCGCAACAAATATGTTATAATATAATGAATGAATCAATATGTTGTAGCACTATAATCTATATCTACAATGTTGTAGCATCTTGTTTTTTTTCCGGAACGATGATTTTCTTGAAAGATAATATATTCGACATGTTAGAGCAAAAAGATACCACTTTTTTTACACTGAACTATGTACATAATTGTTGTATATATTATCAGTGGCTTAGTGAAGCGGGGGCGCGTGGGGTCGGATCTCCTACCCTTTTTTTCTGTATTATTTTATTTTAGTTTGATATTTTAACGAAAGAACGTTTTCTTGAAAACCTGTTGGTGCGGTGATTGGATTACTGCGGGTAGAGGGGGTATTAACATATTATAATTAATCAAAGCTCCCAGGGTTTTTTGTTAAGCACTACACCACTTAATATTATGCATATTTGTATCGAAATTGAGACATGGGTTTAAATTAACCACAATTGTTCAGTTAAAAATATATATAAAACGCGGAATCAATCTTTTAAATGTAAATAAATGCATTTACTTAATTACAGTTATGTTAAAATAACAATCTATATTTGGTTCCATATCGACTATCAATAATAATCGACAGTGTTTTGGCCAATTGATGTAACCCTCAAAATTGAAATTGTTCAGGAGAGAGTAAAAACTGTTTTTATCGAAAACATTATATAGCACTCCTGTAAATTCTCATATTTTCAGATACGGAATTATAAGTAGAGAGTGTCTATATAATAGTGGCTTACATCAAGTGCCTGGGTCAGAATTTTTAAACCTAAAACAAATGTAAAATGGTGTTTCCCTTCCATAAAGTGGTCAATTTATTATTCTAATTTACATCATTTGGCTGAGACCTGCTATGTCCGTCTTTAAAATGAGATCCAATCATTAACAAATTTTCGTATTGTTTAGAGTTACATCAATTATTGACAAAAAAAAACACCGTCGATGTTATATGATTCCGTGGCATTGCTATTTTTACCGTATCGAGATTCAGTGAGATTTTGTGACTAATCACTAGATAAATTGGTTATTTTTCTGAAACAAACATATCCGTCTGTACAAACTTTTTTTTAAAAAACGTGAATTTAAAACTAATTTATTACATCCATCCGTTCCTTTGTTTCTTTCTTTACGTCTTTCTGTGGTGACGCGGTTCATCATCATAAGTGGTTGTCACGATGACATGGCGCCATTACACGGCTTACAGAATACGGCATAGGTATAAAAATAAACCTAACTTCGTGTCATCCGTGATGTGGTGGTTATTAAAAAACCTCTCTTGTTCTCTCCTCTTTCGCGACGTTCTCGTCCCGCGCCGCGAGTCTCGTTTCGCAACTCAACCTGATAACAGGAGAGAAGAAATTCTCACAGATCGGCGGGTGGCATCACGTAACATTACACAACGGGCCGAGGATAGGGTTAGCAAAACATGATCTATATTAGAAATATTACACGCTAAGAACGACACTTAAACATTTTTTCTATTTCTACATTGTGAACGCTAAGATGACATGCACAAAAGTTTTCATATTGTATTGAAAATTAGTTTCCACAAAGTTTCTGCTGAATCCATCGAAAATACTGTGAAATTTGCCAAGAGTTTTTGATATAAAAAAGATCTTCATTTGCTGTCCAAAGCCTTTAAGACTAACAATTATTTACAATCACTTTTAAGGTGTTAACTGTCAATTCTTGGTGGAAAGGATTTGTTCCACATGTGTCACAAAACATGTGGAAGTAGTACAAAAACATTGTGTTTTATTTTAAAATTATTTACAATTCCAAAACTGACAATAATTACTCATCAGATTTCGTTTGGATAACAATTGAATGATTAGAATGATTGCGGCTCCGTGGTGCAGTGGTTAACATCGTTGGCTACTGTTACAGATGTCTCGAGTTCAAGTCTCGGCGCGAACAGTTTCATAAATGAATTTTTCAATTGATTTATGGATTTCTGTTCGTAGGCATGAATGTTTGTGGTGTCTAAAATTCCCTACCAACCATCCGATCCTAAAAACGGGGCATGGCGAGAGCGACTAGCTAACCACTAATCCTGCCCTAGTCATATCCATATATCGTTACTCTCTTCGAAAAAAGAGGTTGACCGACGGAGTAACAAGCAGTTGTCGTAGAAAACTTTTGTTGAGATACCTCCATTAGGAGGCCATATGCTCCGCACTAGGAGCGGACATGGTAAAAAAATTAATGCAACACATTTATCAAAACTGCTTGAACAGCAATACTAATGATATATTTTATAAGTTTACAGCTCTGAGTGATCGAATCATATTTTGTTAAAGACGTTATTATTAATTAAACTTTAACGTGGTAAAGCATTAAAATCAACATACTTCGAGTTTTGTCGTTTTAGTTTTAGAATTGAAAAAAAGGATATATGATATGATTGCTAAGAACCATTGTATTCCATTTTTTATTTGTTATTACTGAGAACTGTTTCAACACATTTGATTACTGCAGCCTGCAACCAATAAAAGATAACTTTAAGTTCTTAGCGAAAACATGAATAGCATTAACCGATCGCGGTGACATAGCAATAACAAACCAGTTCCGAAAGGTGTCTCATGGATAGAAATCCGTATAGTATACGATGGCTTTGTTTAAATATGTTGATCTCTCTGCGAATCAAAATCAAACAATAATATTTGAATTTTAATACCTGTTTTAGATACACTTATACACATCGAGAGCGCTAAAAGTAATTACAATTTGTAAAAATGACACAAAATTATCGGTAAAAATAATAGCTCCTCTCAATTTACGTCTTCCGTATCAAAACTTCCATATCTTTTCTAAATTATTATAACTAATACAGCGGAATTCTTTAATTAAGAATATAACAAGAATCAATTATAGCATAGATGATATTATTCTTGATTCAGGCAGTCTAAACTGCTCCTCAAAAGGTATCACAGAAAAATGTACAAACAAACAAAGAAAACAATATTTTTTTCATTATGAACTTATCAAATATCGTCGTTGTTCTGGAAGAAAACATTAAATAGAAAAAATGGCATATTGAGTTAGTTATACAAAAATTTTCCTTGTGTCAAACTCTATCGTATGGAATAACAAACTTATTTTTATAAATTATACTTTGACTTAAAAACAGTTGTGTATAAACAAACAAAATGAAAATGGTACGGTATTTCAAACATTTGACAAACTTCAAAGTCCAATTACTCAATACTAGTATTTTTCAGTAAGTGTCTGCTTCCATAACAACGACGATGTGTATTTTGACAGAGAAATATAATATGATTAAATGTAGCAATAAAAATGTGTGGTAGCCCTAGCCAAGAGAGCGAGGTAAAGTTATATTCGCGCATTTCGCTCGACGGATTTTCTTTTATATGTACTACCTCTTTCCGCGGGATGGGCTCCTGTTACAAGGGACCTCACTTGCCCCAGCAGGTAGAAATGATTTATTTTACTTTGAGCGTTCTATGCCGAAACGGGAAGAAAGAAAACGTTTTTTTGTAAAATAGCGAAGCAAGTTTTGTCATAAATATTACCAATATAAATCGGTATTTTCAAATTTATTTTAGGTATAAAAATAAAAACTACTACAATATTGTTTTATAACCAGGATCGGCTCAGTTCAACAACAATTGTTTTTCTATAAATTATCATAATTATCAGAAAATATAAAACAATTATGACATGTATTTATTTATAAAGATATTCAAATGAGTTATAAATAAATTGAATAGGTCAAACTGTTCGCAATCTCTTCGTTACAAGTATTTATATTAGATAAATTGTTTTTATTTTTTATTTGGTTTGGTCTATCAATAATTAATTAGCCAGCGATAACTTTATTAAATTAAATTCTGTTGTCAAATTTTCACGAGAACCAATCAGCAATACAATAAAAATCACTGTAAAATATTGTAGCGATATTTGTACAATTATTATTCGATGATAGTAAATGGAGAAGAAAGGCATTATAATTTAATTGATCTTTTATATTATTTATTATTTCAGCTATTTCGACACTACGCCATAATTAGGGCTTATTTTGAAGATTGGTGTGATTCTGAAATAGCTATCGAAAATATATTGATAATCTTGTATCATGTACCATGTGTCACTTAATGTATAAAGTTATGAAAAGTAAATGTTACTTTGTTCAATCATATCATTTAACAATAATCAAAACCATTTAAAACCCTTGCCCTGCAGCTCAAATGAAGCCGGTTTCAAAATTCAAAGTTTTCACCGCTATGTCATTTTTAGGATCCAACTGATGTGGTATTTCATAAATATTGTATAGGGATTAATACAGGAACTCCACTAGAGATTCTCTAAGTTGCTAACATAGTCAGTATTTGTAAAGGGTTTTACTTAATTTACTCCCGACATAAAACCTTCAACTTACAGAATATTTAGTTAAACAATGGTTATTTTCCTTATAGAATACGGCGGTAAAACGATAAAAAAATTTTGTCTGTATCTCTAGTAAAAAATTATATAAAACTGGACTAAAATTAGATTAAAATGCTGCGATTCAACCGCAGTTCGGCAACTATTCCATCTGTTATCACGAACTTTACTGTTAGATTATTTGTGAAAAAATAATCGGAAAAGTATAAATAATATATTTTACTGTTTTATACGCTTTTTTGTCTAAGTATTCGAGTCAGATATCGATGGTGTGGGATCAAGCTGTCAGATATGAAGAAGCGAAGAGGGTTCGAGTTGCCCCCTCATTTTTTTTATTCCAGGGGGAGTAGATGTAGAGGGTGTTTAAATACTGTGGCAAGCGTTGGGGATACCAAGCTCGGAGAGTAAATTCAATTGAATGCCCTCATCTGGTGCCATTGAAACCAAAAAAATAACAATAATAAATTCTAAGAAAGAAAATGTTGCGGTCGCTTAGTAGAAAACAAAAGCCAGATTAGTATTGTCATTTGTTAAACCATTATACACTTGTATGTGTCACAACAACTTTCGCCGAAGCATATATAATTCAAAATATTATATGAAAAAATAGTAATACTAATAACACATTTAAAGAAATATATCAGGGGTGTGTTGTCGTCCAAAAAAAAACGTGACTCCGAATCCAACATTGACCAACAACCCGACTTCGATTGCTAATCCGACTCAGACTACGACTAAAAAAGTCTAATTTTGTCAGGTCTTATTAATCAAATGAAACTAAACACCAACCAATCAATTCGGCAAAAAGCCAAATTTTTCATATTATACATATTATTTATGTGTATTGCAGAACAAGAAGATGTTATAGGCATAAATAAAAATTAAACAACTATATTAATAGAAGCAGAAATGCAAAAATGAACTTTATAGAAAAAAGTAATCGGAGTCGCTCCGTTTTTACAACTCCGATTCCGTCTCCGCAGCCCTGAAATATATAACAAGGACACCGAAAAAACAATGCAATAGCATTAAATTTATTGAATAGTGGTACTTACTTGCGATATGAAACATCTAAGCCACCAAAATAAAATGGAAAATGTATGTTAATCAACACTTTAAGTTTGACATACGTATTGAAGAATAATTGTTAACATAGGCCTGAAAATTAGAGAGAAGGAAGCAGGGGATTAAAAACAGCTATTGGCGACACTATTCCTCAATGTATAAAATATAGTATACAGAATATGTAATGATAAATCGTGACAAAATCGACAGCGAACTAATAATAATATGTATCTGAAATCGATGGCCCTGATCGTCGAAATACGGCGTCGGAAATGGCAAATCGGAAATGTTGGTCACTTTCCAGTGGCAGCACGTGATAAAGGGTCGCTGGTTAGGTGAGAGGGGGGTTTACAAAGCGATCCACCATGATCGCCTCTACTGCGGAGTCGAAGGGGAGCTGGCGAGGACGCGAACGGGTGTGGGAGGGCGTGACAGATAGAAAATGATAATTCGAGGCGCTGCGTTTGTAACGCTGGATGTTGAAACGAGATGGGTTGTTCAAGCGAAGCGCTAATTGAAGTAAATAATAAAGAAAAATGGAGGGAAATCAACGCTTCGCAATTCTCCGACAATATATCTCTACTTATGCCTAAATTCTACCGTAAAAATGGTATCTATCTTGTACCGATCTATTTTATACCTGAATAGAACAGTTTTAATTATCAAGATGACTTTTATTAATTAAGCTAGACTGGCTCAACTAAGGGATTTAAATACCGTTTTAAACTTTTTTAAATGACATTGAATGCAAATAAATAGTTTTATTATGAAAATATGAAAAGAATGAAAGTTGTTTTGTACTGTTATATTTCTTGTTATATAAAATGTATTTTCAAACAGCCGCGTCTGATCTCAGACCAGACAATACTCACCTTGGTCAATATATTTATTGGTTATATCTAAAATATATGAGAAGAAATCGGTCGTCAAATTCGTTTGTTAAATTTATTTCGCACCAAATCGTCAATCAAGTTAGCAAAAATCAGAATAATTAATTATCGATTATGTTGGAATAGTGAATATATTTTAGTTTTCATTTTCATGAGTCAAGTGAAAGTGAAACAAGTGAAATAACGTGATCATAATGTCGTTAATCATCTGAGGGAATCTATGTAAAATAAAGGTACATCAATCAATGCCACTTCTCACCATTTTTGTTTTAATAAAATATATGTACAATCGAAATTTATAGTTCAACAAAGCATATTACATATCGCTGTTGTCAAACCAATATCTGATATGTGCAAAAAGTATAACATTGAGATATTGAATAAAAACGCTCTCCTGTAGAATTTTATATGAAGCAGATTTTTGAAAACTAATTTAAATTAAAGTTATATATGTTATAATGCTATAAGTCACATAGCAATCTTTTTATACGAAAGTTGGTTGGTAAACTAGTCATAATAGTCAAATTGTCGAAATCTTCAAAAGGAGCACATAGCCGATATTGGTTTGACAACGAAAATGTATTCTGGTTGTTATTTACATTCTATCGAATACTATCTAAGGTTACTTCCTAATTTAATTATCAAACGGTGATTTCCATCAGCCAAAGAAGAAAGAAATAATGGGAGATATTTTTATGGATGATCACTAACACGAATAGGATGACAGTGATTCCGATTTTCCAATGCAGATGAAAATAGAGACGTCATGTTTCCGATGCCGTGTTCCGTGCTGTCCCTAATATTCCAATCTCTTTGGTAGTATTATTTGCGTCTTCAGCGAAGCATTTTCTCCCAAAGCGGAAAACTGCTTGCTGGCTGCTGTAGCCGGTAGACGCTCGCTCGGTCGGTCTACTTTTTGACACGCAAAAGGGACCGAAAGAAAGAAAACGCCGTGAGGTACTCTGTTTCTGAGAGTTTGCTAAACTATGGGCCGAAAGATATTATTTTACGACGTTTTAGTCACGTCCGCTAGAGATGTTGGTGGTAGATCTATTTGTGTATTTTAAGTGCATGCAGAAAGCACACGGTGCTGGTTGTAAGTTCTGCGCGACATTTTCGGTGTAATTTAAACTTTAAATGTCATATTTAATTATTTTCCCTCAGCAGATAGCTCCGTGCTACAGAAACATCCAACCTCCAATGATAATGAAAACCGACGAAGTTCATTTTTTTATTAATTCAGTTTCCTCGCAATTATTAAGGTTGGATCTGCAAAATCAAAATTTCTTATTATTCTTAACTTATTGCCCGAAAGCAGATGGCTAACTCGTAAGGTTTCATCTTTATCGTGCAATGTTAGTTTATTGAAATATTTCATTTAAAACCGAATTGGATATCTGTTTTGTCCAAAATTAAATCTAATTTATACGGGTTGTCCATGGCATTGGATGCGAATTTTCTAAAAAACATTAGAGATAATTGAGAGGTGATGTAAAAGTTGTAACTCAAAATTACGGTATAACTCTTATTCAGAATCTCTATCTAATTTGGTATCTAATTGTCTTTTTTGGACTACCATTCTTTTTCGTTATTGCTTTACGATCACGATGACTTAGTTTTGTTTGCTTTTTCTTAAACTATTTAAAAACAATCGATGACCTCCTACTAAAAACTTGTTAGGGCAACCATGTTTGTTTCGTGATATGTACATTTTTAATTTAAGTTTTACATTATTTTATGAGGCGTATATAACATTCAAAGAAAAATATGTTGAAGGTATCATTTGGAACCAATGTTTCAGGATTTGTGGAATAGAGATACAAAGTATGTGTGTAGCTATAGTTAACGAGTTGCCGTGTTACAAATGGGATGGAGCATGCTTCAGTCGACCTTCCTTCTCCGCACGAACCCTTTTGAGTCCTGTTTCCAGAGCCGAGTCGGGAATTTCGTAGAATAAGTTCAGGGCTGTCCAAACATTGCAGGAATAAAATGGTAAGCGTTTGTTTCGTACGACTATATGCTGTATTAATTTTAACGTACACTTATTGGTAAGATGTCAACAGATTATACATTGTCTGATTTATAATATATGTATTATATTATTATAAAGAATGAATTATTATCGTAATTATTTCTTGCAAGCTTTCGGTACATCTATCTACTTCTACAATATTATTCCCTTTACTTTTTAATGTGCTAAAAAATCTTTTTGGATTTTTTTTTCTTTTGGAACCACTTGCAAATAAAGTAACAATCAGCAAAAAGTAAGTATGACAACTTTTTTGTAAATGTAAAAAATTCTTTGCTTTTGTAAGTTAAGCATAAGTTTGGCTTCCATTTTCCAACATGGACGAGGAAGTTTCAAGCTGTTGATTAATATGAACTCGGAGTGCGTTTATTGTAATTGTGGGGGACTAATCAATACGGATGGCAACACAGACAGGATAGCAACACTAACAGAAGAACATAGACACGCACCACAACTCGCACTACCATATGGACAAACAGAAGTCTTTCACTGGCTGTCGGCCCCACGTGTCCCGCCCATGCTTCCAGGCAGATCGACAGTCGCTTTATTCTTAAAGTAAATCACTGTAACAATTATAAACATAAGGAACACGATTCCAGAATAAATAATTTTTAGAAACACTTTTTTGATTTGTTGACTGAATTGGCAGGACGCTATTATAATATGCTTACAAATAGAAATGTCGTTCCAGAAGAAACTCTAAATCTATTTTGGTGTTTTTGACCATCGTCGCCGCTGAGACCTTTTTAATTAAAGAACCACAAATCCCTGCGCGCTGCTTAGAGCCGATAACACTACTGACGCGACGATAACCCACCCAATTCAATAGTTTTAGGAGTACAGAAAATATGAAGAGGTAGAAATTATAAAGTTCGCCATACAAAGTAACATGTATGAACCTACTAACACTGTTGTGCTCGCTACAATATATTTGATGCGTATTTGTTAGAGGATCATTTTCCATTTTTCACCCAATGTACGAATACCAGAGAGCCAATGGTGTTATGAAGGAAATAAAGTTACACATTCAACGTTATTTGAGTTTTATAAAACGAGGATTAACTCTGAATAAATCTGGCGTCCTCTCTTTATCAGAAAAGACTTTCGTTTTTCATGAGTTTATTTTTGAAGAATATGAATACAACGGCAAGTAATGAAGTCATCACCAAACAGTCATCGGATAAAACTTCATATAATTATGTTTAATATAGGTATAATGTCCAGGTGCGACAAGACCTCCGAATCGCATCACAGAAAGAAACTCATAAATTTAGTAAGTTACTACAACAGGATATTCTGAAAAACATAATATACCTACTGTATGATGAAAACTGTCCAGCCGGAATGGTGACCCACCAAATAAAGCTATATCGTTGACAATACAAGTGACGGTCAATAACTCAATATTGATCATTTTGTATTTATTATAGTTTTCAAATCAAGTCATTTTTAACACACCAATTAAATTAATTGTACATTCATTATTTTTTTTCGGAAAAATTGCCTTTGCGCCGTTGAATTAGTAAGTTTTTATAATTTTGTTTCGGAAAAAAATCATGCGCAATAAACAATTAATTGACCGATTCAATTTCACAGGATATCATAAATATACTGTATTGCGAATTGGACTCGAATTTCGATGTACGACTGACGCGCCGTTACTCAACAGAAAAATTTTAGGAGTCCAGAAAATATGAAGAGATAGAAACTATTCGCGTCAAACAAAAAATAATGTACTATGTATTATGGAGAAAATTGTAAGTAGGTAATGAATAAATAAGCAAGTATATTTTATTTATTAAATAATCCTAACGAAATGTAGATTACTAATCATACTTGATTGTACTATTTATCTAAAATCGGTATGTCTCTGATCTGCGATCCTGTCAATTTAATATTTGGTACATCAGTGAAGAAACATAAATTGATATAAATAAAAATAGGATAAGTGCTACGATTTACGTGTCGTCATTGAATACATATTTGTAAATAAATTAATTATCAATCATATTCTATAATAAATAAGATAGAAAATATTTGATCCTGAATTATATAATAAAATATTATAAATATACAAACGAATATATATATTTATATACTTAAGCGAAGTCTCCAACCCACATCCTACTTGTGATCTGCGTGTCATTATGACATAACGGAATGGTATCAGGAAAACAGACAATAAATTAATACTAACAGTAATCGCTAAGCAAGACTGCATGCATGTAGGCCAAAAGTAGGCTCTGTGTACCGCCTATTAGGGTGCAAGCATTGTTAAGGGGTTTAAAAATCAGGCGCGGTTATGAATAACAAAATATTATATCACTTTTACTATGTATCTGTTTGCGAATGAATTATATTCATGGGCACCGATAATTCGAACTAATAAAGACTCCATAAAACCATTTCGTTCGTCTCTTAAAATAAATTATTCATTTATCAATCAATTCTACACTGTGCGACGTATAGCGTGGTGGCCCGCGTAGAAGTTTCATCAGAATAATTACCAGTAGTTCATAAAATAAAGAGGGTAAATGTGTTTCAATAAAAATGATAGTGTCCGTTCGACCGACTGGCTATCCAGAACGTGATTAATTTTGTTCGATAAAAATGAAGCTACGAGAACTATGCACAGCGTACATTATCAGATACAATTTATTGTACTAATACATTTCAATATCGAAACATTATTTTACGTCAACACATAGCGTAATAACTAATATTGTACGAAATAAAATATGTGAATTTGGATTTTTTTATCGGCTTCTCAATTCGAATACAAACCTACAATTTTGGCAAATACGTGACTTTGGCATCAATATTTTTAAAGTATAAGAAAACTATCATGGTTTCCACAATAAACACATACAAACAGGAAAAGTTAAAGGTATAAGCACAAAAACTTTCTCGTGATAAATGTTAGTGACTCAATTTCCAAGACGTCGGTAATCTGAAACGATTTTCTAAGAAAAAAACGGCACCAGAAGAATATGAAAAAAAAATGTAATGATCATTAGATATACGATATTAAAATGTCAATCATTCGTGGCATATTTTATGTAATACATATTTCGTATAAAGCTAATCGATAACGTCTTCTATTTTAATACTGGCTGAGGTAATGTCATGAAAACTATGGTGGCATTGACATCTGAATTATTGTAAATGCTACGTTTCGTGAAAATTTGATTGTGAAGTACGTATATACGAGAAGATAATTAAGTATCACAAAATTATTGTGATATTCTACCGCCGCAATCTTCTGATTACCTGATACCATAACACCGCGAAGCACACCAATAGACACGCTTAACGACGCCAGTCGTGCGACGGCATATTTTTTACATACGTATGGATGGAATAAGAAATAAATATACTTGAGAAAATTATTTATTACACATTCATATTACATCCATATAATATGTGTTTATAAACAGTTTGGTCCGAGTGAGATTATGACACAATTTCAATTAAATAAGTTATTTAGTAAGAACTAAAGCCATTTTATCACAAAAATTTATGTATCTGTTAATAGTCCTATTTACATTTTATCAACTTTACAGGAGGGAAAAAAACGTGTTTATATATCTGTTTCTAATTTATATCAATTAGGTTTTTATTTTCGTTCTTTTGCAGTTGATAAATAAGGGGCATGGAGTTTCATTTACAGGTGAAATCATGAATTTTTCCTATGGACATAGGATTGTTTACCTCGTAAATGTAGTGTGACATAGGACTGATTATGGATACCCCTATTTTCGGTAACCAAAGTCCACATACGCCAAAGATTTATTTACCCATCTATAGATCTTAAAATTAAAAATAGTGGTACATTTATAACTCAATTGCGCTATTTTTGGACATAGGACTATAAAAGCCTCTGAGGTACAGATATTTTCGTTTATATACTCACGACCTGAATAAATACTAGTCGCGAAAATCATTTTTTCGTCCTTAAACGCTTTTTAGCAAAGTATAGAAATACCCTATGGCACGAGCTTACCGGCAAGTTGTATAACAATAATTACAATATTGAAACTTCGATGATTGTCGTAATATAGTTTAGCTAGCTATACGGAGAAATGAATTTACATCACTGATTCGAGGATTTCGATTTCTTTTGTAAATTCTTAGAAGTGATTGATTCCAATAAATTTGCACATCTCGCAGTGAACGAAGTCTGACTACAAATCACGACACTGCCATACGACTTATTGCTATTATTGGTTTCGGCATCGTGCTTTTAATGTGATTTATTTCAGCCAGATAAGGCTGTGAACATTTTACACCTGTACAGTCCTGTTAAGTGAACATAAACAATTTTGACAATCTTGACAATTTGAGGTATTTTATGTTTTTCATTAAATCGAATTCTATAATAGGTATATAATTCTTTTAA
The DNA here is from genome assembly GCA_022494535.1 of Himalopsyche phryganea. Taxonomy (NCBI): domain Eukaryota; kingdom Metazoa; phylum Arthropoda; class Insecta; order Trichoptera; family Rhyacophilidae; genus Himalopsyche; species Himalopsyche phryganea. The sequence continues at coordinate 1,730,201 of JAGVSL010000076.1, read as the reverse complement.
GCGATTTGCAAAAAGTCAAAGCCTATTACAAAATTGAAATGATTTCCGATGGTATTTTCCCCTCCAAACACAAGTTATTGATATTTTATTACCATTGTTTGTCCCCAGGCCCACTAGAGAGAAAATATCCCACTCTTTATTACTCATTTCTAAGTATAGAATTAAACTCAATTTCTGTGTTGTCTGAAGATGACTATGAAAGAAGCAAAACAAATGTCACGCCCCAGTGGAATACCAAAATTATCAATTTTAATTTCTTATTATAAACGAGTTTCCACCAAATTACCGCTGGATACATCGAAAAATAATAAATTTACATTATTCCCTCCCGCCCGCCCATCCGATCCTCAAAAACAGGGCCTAGCGAGAGCGATTAGCTAACCACTTGCCGTGTGCTAGCCCTATCCTGCTATCCCTAATCTCTTTCGAAAAGAGAGGTTGAGCAACTGAGTAACAAGCATCTCTTATAGAAAACTTCTGTTGAGATAAAGAGGCTCTCCATTAAGAGGCCATATGCTCCACGTTGGGAGCAGACATGGTAAAAAAATCTATGACTGGATAATTGTATAATGAACTGATATATCTACTACATTAGACGGGAAAATATAATAAAAGCCTGGAGTTTAAAAAGACATTAGAATAAGGCAAAGGGAAACCAGTGTCATTATGCATTCTATAGTACAAAGAAAAGTAAGTACAATTTTCGATAGGCGACGAGAATCATTTGAAACCGACTTTTGGTTTCGAAAAGTTGAAAAAGGTATCAAATCCACCTCTAGACTAAAAAAGCCAAATGTTGTATTTCAGTGGAAAGAAACGCAGGAAAAATAAGCATCATTTATCCACAGTGCGGGAAAACTCGCAAGAAATTCGCCCGCCCATGGCGTCGATATTACCACGACATGGCTCGAGAGGAAATGTGCCAGCGTTATAAAAAAAAGCCCCACGGGGCGTCGAGCACGCTTGGTTAGACTTAGGGGGGCGGTGAAATTGGGGGGGCCAGGAGTGTCTGAGGGTTTCGGGCGAAGTGGTGGCTGGGGTGGGAGCGGAAAACGGAACGACAGTGTCAGGGCGGTCTCGACGAGTAATTTCTAATGCCCATATCGAGGACTTTGAAGGTATTTACTTTGTGTTTTATTTATACGGGGGTAAATGTTTTTAATAGAGGTTATAATTAAAGAATAGATTTTGAAGGTAGGAAGATAATATTCTTAATAGTTCTTTGCTAAGTGTGGATAGGTTTGTATATAAATAACAGTAGAAAGAAATTCATGATCAAAAATACGATCAGATTCAGTAAATCTTCAAATAGACGTTCAGAATTTTGTATCCTGAATCTATCTAAAGATTAAATTTCAATTAAGCGTTAATAAAAGTTGTATTCTGATAGTTGTACTGTTTTCAGTCCTCATTTAAAATCAAAACATTTTAAAACACAACTAAGCATGTGTGAATTGTCTCGTTCCAATTTTAACCTTCCTCTAGGTTCCAACTTTCATCATGGTAATGAATAAATTTATTGAATCTTGATAATAATTATCCTAATCAAATTTTGACAATAATTTTATTTCCCAATCAAAGCGGTCCGAGAAAGTATATTATTTATCATTCTTGGTGGTATCTATCATATCGAATGTTCTAAGTATGTCTAGTCTTCTCGACTATTTCCAAACAACACTTTCTTTCTTATTTTATTATCAATTATCATGATTATTTCGTCCATAAACTAGACAAATAAACGCTTCCTCACACTCCCACTACTCTATTGAGACCACGGAAGTGCGTAGCCTTCGGCGTAGTCGATCATGATCCATGATGGTCACTATATATTTTATTACATGATTCTGTGACACAGCAAAGAGATCACAATACATCCCTGGCGGAAATATGGTGGGATTTCCAAGTGGGCGGCGAACTGGAGGCTTCGGGCGCAGATATTGCCGTTTGATTTCTCGTGGCGGGCGGAAATTTTGCTCGGCATTCAATGCGATTATCTGCGGCGGTGAATCAGGGATGGGAGGCTATCCGTGTTACATTCTTTTCTATCCATATCCACCCCTTTTCACGAGAGAGATCGTTAGCCATTCATATGTCTCCTAAGTAATACATATTGCAATAGAGTTATTAATTATTATCAATTTCACCAGCGAATTTTCCTTCGGTCTTATTAAAAAGCGTATTCGATTTAAATTACAAAATTAGTTATGTGACGTAGTTAAATATTGAAACCAATCTTCTCTTAAGGTATGGAATATAAAAATAAACTATCAACTTTTTAGCTTATACATCGCAATAAATATACAATTTAAAACGACATGCTATGAGCACTTTATTTTCCTTCACCCTACTTTACCTTCTTCGTTGTGAATGTATTCATACTTGAGAAACGCAGCTGAATTGATCGTTATGATTTTTTATAAATTATGATTAAAATAGCGGCCGTGCTAGAAAAATGACCGATCTCTGGTTGTCGCTTATGACTATTTTTTTTTAAACACATCGTTCCCAATCTGAGTACACAGGCTCCTGTAGCAGATTCGTTTGGCGGGAATGAATGGGTTGTGAGTTGTAAGTCTATCGCTTAAACTATCTGGGTTTATGAGACACCCACGCCTTTTGGATACAAATCCATGCATAAATATATTGAAAAATCAATGCATAAAAATTACCATTTGGAGATTTGAACCACTGACTAGCGTTTAATAGAAAAAATTGACATTAAATTTTATGAATTATCAACAAAAATTACAGTAAATTTCGTTTTTTTTCCAGTTGACAATGCTCGTGATGAGCGAAACCGGTCCTGATCATTATAAATATGTGGAAGTAGTACAAATGAATTGTGTTTTATTTTTTTTAAATATAACGTCTTTCCACCAAGAACTGACAGTTAACACCTTAAAAGTGATGTTTTTGGTTTGATAATTTATCTAAAATTCATTTGATAAATAACATAGCTGTCGAACGAAATATACGAAATTAAGTATTGGGGAATCAGACATACATCAAAATATTTTTTAATAGCGAAAAGATAAAGCAAACAAGACACATACCATACACATATCAGTACACCCGTCAGTTTTATGAAATCCTAATAACAGTGCTGCCTTTGTGAATTGATTTTATTGTAAGTACCAGAAATTAAAATAAATATTCATTTATCTCCTCTGTAACTTTCGACTTGCTATAAAAATAAGTCTGTGCGACAATCAACCTAATCGTTTCTAACGTATTTTAAAGTGGGTATGCTGTTACATCTAATTCACAAATAAAAAGCCTCATGATGTGCTTAATTCGGGATTTCCATAACTCCTAGCTATTTTTTCCATTAATTCTCGGGGTCAAAGGCGGACATTCTCGGGTCCCGTGCAAGCTATAGGAACCCGTAAACCTACCACCCCGGAGGCAAGTAACATAATATGGCGATGACCGAGGGAACATTCTGCATTATAAATGACTGGTCCCGAAGCGTTGCTGATGTCAGGCCAATGGAACGACGAGTAAAATATTATAATATTTATATGTTGCGACATCATAGAATTGAAAGTACGTTTGAAAAATATTTTTATCTTATTTCGGCGTGCAAGTAAGTGCAAAATGTATTCCGTTAGACACATTCTTTCGATGGTAGTTTTCTATCAACAATTATTGTAAAGTTCATTTCCAAAAACCGACTTTATCAAGCTTGGAACTTCGGTTTGAAATAAAAATGGTGAACGTTATTTTGGAAACGCCATGAATAAATATATCTGTTCATCAACTACAATTTTTTATTGGTTTGTTAATTAATAAACAAATTCCTGCCTCTATAGAGAACACGATTAAAGAACTAACACAACAATACAAACAACAACATGACAGCATAGATAATCGTTGCATTAAACAATTGTTTTTTTATATATATATTTCTTATTTCAACATCAGACTTTTCTGGAAATTTCAGCTGTCGAATAAAGCAATGTACTCGCTCATTTAGGAAATATAACGTTTTCAAAATGGATGTATTAATGTGGATACTTTTATCCAGTTGTGAATTGACCAAGGAACCCTGTATGATGATAATATTGTAATGCAAATATGAGAATAGTACACAAGTAATATTTGCTTGTGGTGTATGGTTACATACTATAAAATATGCCATAATTCCTGAACTCGAAGTGGTTAAAGCTCTATGATATAAATAGATAATCCGATCCTCGGATGGGACCTACGATTTTTTATATAGCCATGTTCGCTCCCAACGGCTAGCAATAGAGTACCTCAACAGAAATTGTTTTATAAGAATTCGGTGTTATTCCGTCAATCAACTTCTATTTTTTGGCGAGTGGGGATAATACAGAACTGGTCGCTCTCGCAAAATACCCCTTTTATAGAGTTGGATAAGAGATAAGAGCGAGCGGATGGAGACAAAACAGACATACATGCATTTCAACAAAAATCGATTGAAATATTAATTTATGAAACTGTCCGTACTGGGACTTCAATCCGTCGACACCGCAAGTGAAGTCATTTGCCACTCGGCTTCTTTCTATTACGGCTACGGCTGTTGATTCTTTCTTTTGGTAATACTTCAAGGAACTTTTATTCAATTCAAAGTCATACACAAGTTATTGTAATGTTTTTTAAGCGTATCCAGAACAACCCAAACACATCAACCTCCTTAGAAATTGAGGTTGACCTTCTGACTTGAACACGACCTCGTTAAAATATATAAAGAGCATTCATTCCATTGGAAGTCCCGTTTGGAAGTCTTCTTTGGGAATGGATTAAGATGGTTGAAAAAAGTATTCATGTCTTCAAAATATCAAATTTACAATACATTTTAAATCAAAAACTATAAATATAATAATATTTGACACGTGCGCATACAATAAATATATTTTACACATTTCTATAACATACACGAATTGTTCCGATGCGGTGCTGGTATCAGGCAAGTATACGCCCGCAAGGATATCTATGTGCCCATAATACAGAAGCAGTGGAATGGAGCGCGTAGCCTACTCAGCGCTTAACTACTGTGTCAGGGAGGACGCCGCATTACCAGGCAGAGATGAATTCAAGTACAATTTAATAATAAAATAAAATATTGAAATCTATTCGCTTTCTGATAGCCGTGGAGACAGGCGATAATATTGCGCAAGGTCGGGCATTGTACGTTCATACTGATGTGACGTTACTTCGCTAAAAAATCAAATCGTATTAGTATTTAATTTTGTATGTAGCACGATCTTTATTGCATTAGAAAAATCTTTTTCCGAATCAAAATTATTTGTTTCCGAACGAATCGAAAACATTTTAACCTTTTTTATATACATGACGGGTTTTTAAGGAGTTTTTCTCTATCTTAACTGTTTTTTTAATTTAATCGATGTACGTTAAGATTTTTTTAAAAAGAAAAGGAATGGTGAGAAAACTCAAAGAGGGGTATTATATGTGACATAAACTATTATATAAATATGTAACGTGGAACAACTTTTAAGATGTTTTCACATTATCTCAAAAATATTGAAATTAGACTAGGGTGATTGTTTCTAAAGTCAGCCGTCGCCAGTGGTCGGCCTCTTGAGCTTAAAACTTAAATAATAGTATATACATTTAAAAAAACAGATTTTTTTAAATTCGTTTGGGTAGTCTTGCCACTTGCCAATGTATATATGCACTATACTGACCTATATGATGCAATACGCAATTTTAAAAAAGCACATTTTTACTTCGCAAGTTTCGACAAACTCATGTTGTATGGGGATCGCTAACAGAATATACTTTATATTATCATTTTTTTTATTGTTCAGTCTGTCGGCGTCCGTGGCGCAGTTGGTTTCGTCGCTGGCTACGGTTACGAATGTCTCGGGCTCAATTCCCGGTGCGGACGGTTTTCATAGATTGATCTTTCAATCGATTTATGGATTTCTGTTCGTAGTCTGAGTCCTCCCTCCCACCAATCCCATCCTCACGGGGCATAACGAGAGCGATTAGCTAACCACTAGTCCTGTCATAGCCCTATCCTTCTATCCCTACTCTCTTCGAAAAAAAAAAGAAAAAGAGAGCTTGAGCAACTGAGTGACAAGCAGTTCTCGTAGAAAAAAATCTGTCAAGATACCTCCATTAGGAAACCATATGCTCCACATTGGGAGCGGACATGGAAAAAAAAAACTCTCAGTAAATTAGTTCGCGATATTTAAGAAGTTTCATAGTGATGGCCGAACACTGGGCAACGAAAGGCCGACCATTGGATTTTAGGGGCCGACCACTAGGAGAATTGGCATTTTTTGTAAACTTATATTATTTGATGCTTGGTACAATATTAACTATTTTTTAGTTGGTTACATTACTTAATCCCTGTTTAATGAAATAACAACGAAAAAATATGTATTTATCAATCATTGACTCAAAATCCCCTTTGAAAGTACACCTGTCGCTTAACTGGCCGACTACTGGCGATGTGACCCTACTACTTCACAATAGGCGTCAGGTTTAAAAGTTAGTGCAGCTCAAAAATCATTTATGGAATATGAAGACAGCTTATTTATGTTTTCTATTAACGATAATCTTAACTACTATAAAAGAAAAATGATGTTTAATTCTGGTTAAACAAATAAGACGAGGGTTTTAATAAGTTAAAATTATTAATGGATGGGTATTCTTCTTCGTCATAGATGTCATGACGATCGCAACCAATTTAAAACAATAATAGAATGCCTTTGGTCACCAAGATTTCCTTTACATTCCTTTTCATTCCGTATCTTTCACCTAGCCACACCATGGAGACCACTTCCTTTAATATTGGTTTTCATATATTTATCCTATATTTTGATAATCATTTAAAATCATCTCCAGTTCGGGCTTGTTCAGTGTTAGGCCACTGGCGGGCCACGGGTGGTTAGGGGGTGCGCGCTGTTGAGGGGGCGCCGGTGGGAATTACTGATAGCGCACCGGCTGCCAGCTTGATGCCACCGGCGGGCTTCCTGTAGCTGCCTTGACTCTCCTCCCCGCTTGCCATCCCGCCCGTTGAGTCTGCAAACAGCCCGACGCCGCCGCCGACGACTAGCTAGGTCTCTCGTCGTACGGACGGGCGGGCATAACACGTAACGTATATCTGTAGCTACGCCAAAGTATATGTATTGCAAAGCATGGCTGTGTATAGCGACCCGTGCACGTTATAGTCCCCACAGTGGAAAACGTACGAGGGTTGTGGGTTTTCCTTTAAAATAAATATTTTCTTAGTAAAATTGCAACTCACCGTGCGGGAATTGCAAAAAGGCAAAGTAGCTTTTAATATAGTTCCATATCTATTTCCAAAACGGTTGAGGAAAGTATCCATGCATTTTTCCACCTTAATTAGTTATTAGTTTTAGTTTTCAGAAATCTGATTGGTAATTATATCATCTTCAATGCTGTCTACTCTGTTTTTAAATAAAAAATCATTTCCAATTCTGGCAAATTTATTATTTTACAATGAGTTAAGGTGCAGAAGTAGCGTTCATCAATTTATAATACGGGAAAAGACGGACCGTGACTTATGGATACATGGAGAGTGATTACTCGGAAATTTATTACTGAAATTATTACTTATTAAGAATTGATGTAATAATAATAGTACGAAATAATATGATTTGAGTAATTTTAAAAAATAAAACATAATTCATTTGTACTACTTCCACATGTTTATAATGATCAGGACCGATTTCGCTCATTATGATATTATACAAATGAATTGTGTTTTATTTTTAAATTATAATGTCTTTCCACCAAGAATTATCAGTTAACGCCTTAAAAGTGATTTGAGTAATATTGTAATCTATTTTTTTCTGTCTTTACTACCTACCGACCGATAGATACATTAGTGCCCAAATCGGGAAACCCGACAGAAAAAATAAATAGAATGATCCTGTTTTTATTATGTGTCCTTATGTTGTTAACAATCTTAGCTGTTGTGGAGGAGCACATAATATATTTACTATCTAATATGTTTTCATAAAAAAAATACTTTCGCGTGAAGCACTGGTGAGTTCGGCAACTCCTAGGTGCAACTTGCTATTCGATAATTATAATTCATTATAACTTCGATTTTTTTTAATTTGTATAAAAATGTCAGTCGGTCGTCGGTCGTCGGTCGCTTGGCGCGCGTGGCGGCGCGCAATCAACAACGAAAATGCTTCCCTTTGCCCCGGCAAAGTACTAGGATCGCAGAACATCGCACAGGCAGATCACGTAAGCGTAAAAAATACGCGCTTTAATAATTTTATTCCGCGACTGTACGCCCTGCCAGTATCGCTTCTCCCCCTCCTTTTCTCTTCTGCTTCCCGTCACCACACAACACGGCACAGCGGGTCCGACACACGGCCCGCCGCTTCATACTGAGTGCACAATACACAACAAAGCAGTTCGGTCTCTATATACATAATTTACCTCTTCGTATGTGTGAGACCCTGTTACAGCGCGGACGTCGGATCGTGAAAAATGTTTTTCGTTCGTTGTCTTGGGAAAATTCACAAAGAAAAAGACTCGGAAAACCCTTCCTTTCTTTTCCAATGTTCAAATGATCTAAGCCGCTAATATAATTTACCCATCCCTAGATTGCCGATTGAATATTTTCATATTTATGACTATTTTGCTCACTTTAATGCGAGTGATAAAACAGACTGAAATTACTATGTTGTACAAAAGTTGCCAGTCTCACTTTATTTATTATGTAGAATACAAATACAAATATGATCGATAATCTCATAAGAATTTTTAGACAAAGATAAAATAATAAATAACATTGAAAGAAAAAGTGATTAACGCATATTTAAATAAATATACAGGATTTAATAAGGCGCGAGCAACAGGTGGTTTGGAAAAATTATTACTCAATGGAAACAAGTTTATTAATTTTGGTGCGATAGGTATTTTGCGTGAAATTTTGAGAAAACAATTATTCGCTTCTAATTTACTATCAAAATAACCTTGGTTTGCTCAATTTTGCAGTTCTCCACGCCTTCTATACGTGCTTTCATAATTTGTAAGCAAACACCTCGAATGGTCAACTCAGGTCATCTCCTCTATCTATATATCTATCTACCCACCAACTCGCTACACCAGATATGAGTCATGGACACAAACGAAAGTGTGTGTGGTTTAACATTTAGCGGGATACCTACCGAATACATTTTACCAGGGTTTATCGACAGATACGATTGATTGCTACTCTGAAAAAAAAATTTAACGACATCCCTGGTTACATAAATGATTTATAAATAAAATCCGTGTAAATAAATGACAAGATTTTCTATAATATACAAAAACAACCCAAAGAATCGTTACCCTTCATCTGATTAAACATACTTCTTCAATCAATATAAAGATGAAATAATTCATCAGTCGCATTAATTCGTTTGTTTGCCTCAAACAAGCAATCATTTTTTTGTTATTTTGGAAAGACCCGACTAGAAAAAACGATTATACTTTTATTACATCAATCAACGAGGGAGAATTATTGAGTGGAATGTGCGTGCCTAAAACGTTTCAAGATTGGTTCGCCTAAAAATTTTAAGTTACCACAAATTGTTTGTCTAAATCAGTAATTTAAATAAATTCGATATAATATAATCGTTTTATGAGAGAGAATACAGCGAAATTTTTTTATGCTTCGATTATATCGCATCACGATTCCCGTAGACAAGACCTGTCGCGGACACAGACTTAAGTCACTCAAAGTATCAGGCAAGCAGAAAATATAAGCGGTAGGTAAATAAATAATACGTACATCGTAATGATGAGAGAGAGAGTACATTCAAAATAACCAGGCCGCTCCGCCCCACCGCTGGCAATGTAATAAAAACGTAGAACCTACCTATAAACCTACCACATATTATATGATGACCGATGTAATTAATGCTGTTAACGAAAAGATTTTATTTCGCGGAATGGAGATATGTTAATAAATATACATAAATAGAGAATCGCTAGAACTAGTTAGTATCCCATAAAGTACGCGTTTTGAATCCAAAATAATATTGAATAATAAGCCACCACTACTAAAATTTGTTGTGTAAATAAACATTCAGTTTGTTCATGGAAACCATACGCCACAGCGAAAGAAAATAATAAAACAGTTATGAGGAGAGCAGAAAAACTAAAAGCATTCATAATATTCTTTGTTGACGAATTAGGTACGTATGCACTTACCCTGTTCGAACGCAATGCTTACATCGTGATATCGCTATCGCTACACCGACACAGTAATAGAGATGTATGGTGTCGCTGTCAACACGGGAACCCATCAAATATAGCGTTCGTCGGGTGATTACAGGGGTGGGCACAGTGTCGGATTCACCCTCAGGCGTGTAAACACAGTGTGGGATTTCCTATTTCATACTCTAGCTATTGGGGTGACTTGGGCGCCGTATATTTTACGCGTGAAAGTATCACTCGTATCCGGGTGGTAGAAATTTTACCATAATTACTTATTGAAAGATAATGACTACCAAACCAAGAATCGATAAACGCATCAGTTTTTTGGAATTGAAAGTTTGACGATTCTATTCGTAGAACGATAAAAGATAACGAACTTACGAAGTTTAATGCATAGTAATTACAGTTTCTTCAAACTTTGGGCTACAGCGTTCAAGGAGATTCAGACATTCTTGGGTAAAACTACTTGAAGTACCATCGTCAAAAATGGGCAGAAATAAATTCTTTAGACAAACACGTCAATCAATACCTGTTGTCAAATATTATATGTTAATGTTGCCAGTTATTATATTTCGAATTATAAATCCTCTTGGCTAATTTACATCCCAGTTGAAGACATCTCAAGTCTTGCGTTTGAATAAGTTTGACCATTTTTCAATAATTTGACCCCGGAATGCATAAATACACTGCTTGTTATAATAATAATGCTCTTAGGAGATAACTCACATACTCAATAACATAACTCACCGCTACATAGGCATCATTTCAAAACGGGTGGTAAGTGGGGTTCTAGGGGACAACAAGGGTGGCCGATTTGGTGCCGTCGAGGCAATCAAGTGACGTGTCGACTGTCGAGTGTAGTAAGCGTGGGGTAAATGTTGGCATCGCGAAAGGGGACGGTGGGGATTCTTCAGAATCTCAAACACGGATAAAATCATTCGGGCATATTTACTTATAAAATAAATTGGAGTAATAACTACATGCAGTAGATAGAGTATACGCCGTACAGCTTTACACTCCGGCTCTAGGATTTAGGATAAAGGGATCCATACACGGCTTTAGGATCCATTCTGATACATACACGGGATCCATCCTTACTATACATTGACACGCTTTGTGTATTACACAGACAGCATATCAGTGTAGTAAAAAGTGCAACGTTATATGGTGTATACCGTACACTAGTGAGAGGCTGGTTTCCTAAATAATTAAGATTTGTATTAAAGCCGTAGATGTAACTTTTTCAGTTCCGACATACTGTTACGGTTTCAAAAAGCAAACCAAATATTATATATAAATCAAAGCGAGTCACTTTAGCGATAAACCGCACTGCAACATAAAGTAAAGCGGAAATAGATATGTTGGGAAATGCTCGACTGGTAGCCCGTCCACAATCCGAGCGCACTATAGGTAGGTTCCAGATACAGAATACGCGATCCTGTTTATATACCCAACATGGTAGAGCACTTCCGTGGCGCACTGACGCTTTTTTACACCTAACCATTATGAACTCCTGATATCATAAAATATTGAAGAAAAAAAAAAAACAGTGAGATAATTTCATCCATTTTGAAAAATTGTGAATAAGATGATCATTGATCATTCATTACAAGAAATTTACCCAAAAAAGGTTATTCCTAATATTCCTCATTTTCTTCTCATGCCATATCCACTTCGCACGTATGTAGAGTACATTTACACACTGATTGGGACAAAATATACTTTTCACTGAACACTGACTAGCTTTTGGTTATGACGCTATTTTTCTGGAATCATGACAAAAAGAAAATCAGATTCCAGATAAAAAAAAGATTTTTTCTACCATGTACGCTCCCAATGTGAAGCATATGGAGTCCTAATGAATCACAACAGAAGTTTTTCTAAGTCAACTGCTCGTTACGTTCCTCAACTTATCTGTTTCGAATAGAGTTGGGATAAAAGGATAGGGCTAAGAAAGCACTAGCGGTTGGCTAATCGCTCTCTCTCTTCGCCCCGTGTTTAGGATCGGATGGGTGGGAGGGAATTGTATTAACAAAAATAATAAGAAATACTAAAATTCTATGAGTTTTCATTGAATCTTGATTTTTACAAACACCTCTTCGAGTCTCGGACTAAATATATAACATTAATTTATTGTATTACATTATCTCAATATAGCGGCCACTTCATTCAGTTTGTAATAATTTTACAAACCATAAATATTTTTTATTATTGATAATGAATCTTCTTTGAAACTTGGCTACAATAAACATTAATATTTTTTGTGAAACTGCTTCCTTTCTGGTGCAGAAGCGAAATGTCGTACGAGTGGCTGCGACGAAATATTTCTCGGAAATAATATTTTCTCGTGTCCCTACATTTATGACACTTAGGAAGCGTTGGGAATAGGCGGAGAAAGAAGCCAGGACATGGGCGGGTTGGAGAGGCAGCAACCAGCCTGGGGCCAGATAGGGGAGCGTAAATAATAATTTGGTAGCGCATTGGCGTGCAAGCAGATAAGACTCAAAAGAACATTATATTTTTAATTGTTCGGAAAGAAAATATTTATAACTTTTGGTAATCATCACCACCACGCTGGAACAATTTAGAACTCTTCAAAGTGTTAAAATGTAGGTATTATGAATAAAATACATATTAAAATCACCAAGGTAACCAATATCACTATTGTTGGTCACTTTTTTTGATAGTAACGTTCCAAAACTTAATAACTTGATAGAAAACATACATCGTATCAAACGTGAAAAGTGTATAGTTCTAAAACACCTCAAACTTATCAATTTAGATCGCCTAAAGGTAGCCCTATATGTCTATTTTTTATACATAATTCGAATGTATTGTAAATAAATTGAATAGTGCTATCTGTAAATTCTCGGTGGAAAGATGTTTTACAACAAATCGTGTTTTATAATACTAGTAAAATAGAAGCTTAATTCGTTAACCGTGTAGAAGATTTTTGCGTTTATTTGATTAAACTAACACTCAAAAACAGTATGGTCAATGAAGTCTTATTTGCTGAGTTACGCAAAGCTATTAAAAGTATTTTTTCTTCGAATGTTATTTATTATTAAGTTATAAATTGTATGTAGACAAAACTAGGTACGAACATCTTTAAACCTCCATGTTGTGATAGGAAATAAAACGATGATAGCTCACTATAATACATTTAGTATTTATGATAACTCACCACATTCGGTAATTTTATTATAATAATGTTTCTAAAAAAAAGCTGCAATCTGTTAGCGCTACTGACAGGGAGTTAAAAAGTGGAAGGCTTGGAGGCCTCCACGACAGGCGCTGTGACACCAATTAACGCTCTCTCGTTGCCCCAGGGTAGCTCTCTCTCGGTTGCGCCCGCAATTCCACTCATTTTTACCGAGGCCATTCCGCGAATGCCGCCTTTCATTTAGACAGGCCGCCCATCCAGTATCCGGAATGATGGGACAATCTTTTTCTTCTGTGCCCCGCTTAAAATCGGAACGAAGGGATAGCATTACCGATGATTCTATTTGTAAGTAACGAATTAACCGTCGAATAAACTGCATCACGTATGAAATTTACAATTATTTATTTATTCTGTTGGTATTTTTATATTCGTATAGCCATTTAACAGCGCTAAATGGTAAGTATCATAGATTTCCAGGGCCTCTCAGAGAAAAAGTGAGTGTCCCCAGACTTTTTGAAACGTTCCAAAATGTGAAATGTCTGAGCTATGAGAAAGAAGAACACGCTGCACAAAATAAATGAATTAAAAATATGTGTAGAATTATCAGATAATATTTAACAAATAAAAGCTTGTGAGGCCCAGTTTAGGCCTTTCGACCCACCTCCCTTCCACGACTCTATCTATATGAGTATATTTCCGTAAGAATATTGCAGTGAAATTTTAAATCAACTCAATTATTGTACCGTCAAAGTATTAATATTTTCGCTATTAGATAAATATAAAACATTATAATATCATTTTACATAGCACTACTATCTATTTTTGTCATTATTTACTAATAATTTTTATTTGTAAAAATACATACCTACTTAATAAATAATGAGTTCAATTAGTATATTAAAAAGAGACGACAGTAAATACTTTTGCTAATCATTGCTAAGCTGCAGGCAAACAACAATGTAGCGAAATAACCGATCATTCGTTCATTCATCCATCCGTTTAATTTTCTGATACCTTGGTAGCTATCAATCGGTTTAGAGTTCGCGGACAGCGGCAGCTTATTTGGAAACCATGAAATAAAATTATTTATTTATCTGGTCGTCCGTCGGTCGGTCGCTATGTCCTCCTCTCCTTTCTTTTTTTGCTTTAATATAAATAAATAAGGTTATAAAAATATATTATTCGTTTACATTTATTTAGACAAACTAGGTTATTTTTATTTAATAAAATATTAAAACGCTTTAATTATTTATTTTTTAAAACAAATAATAAATAATTGGTTGAAGGGAAGGAAGGAGGATCGGATCGTAAGAACACGTCGGATAGATGGAAAATGTGAAGAGTAACGGAGTTTTCGCTCGACAACAAAATGTATCAGGGTATCAGAAGGAATGAAGTGGTAAAATAATGCATACCAAAATCAAAGTTACGAACGAAGCGGCAGACTTGAATTTACATTTCAGATCAATTCACCACAAATGAGTAACAACCAATATTCTATATCATATTCGATAACTTTACTAACAACATAAGTCGTTCCAAATCGTTTCATAACATAAACTATGGCAAAAAAAATCTGCCACAGTTCAATTGTTAAACTTATTATTATGCGCTTAAAATGCCAAATTGAATCAATGATATTATTACTGCTATCGCTCTTCCGTTACGATGTTGCTTTTACGTAAATTTTGCTATCCTTCTTCTAGTCTGTTAGCCTGGTAGCTCGCAGTCGCTTCGGGCATAACACAGAGTTCGCAACAGCAGCACAGTAGTCGTCACGAAAGCAGCGCACTGAATAAGTGAGGCTATTTCCGAAAATAACAGTGCCGCGGATACAAAATAAAGAAGTTGATAATGAATTGAATAGAGTGTCTCTCTATCTTATGCGCAATCTTTATGTGTTTGTGTTGAGACATCTTTTTGTATGACTTAAGTAAGTTCTTTTATTTTTTCAGCTTTTACTGACTGAAAATATATCGAAGGACGCAAGAGACATTTCAGTAAAAATTAATTACCACTACTCACTACTCCTAAATTCATTGTATTGTCAAAGAGTATTTATTTAGAAGACATTAATTAAACTTGTCAAAACGGTATTAGAGTTGTTTATAATCCATTAAAAAGTGTATACATACGTATTTCCAAATTAAATTATATTGTTTGCTTAATTTAATAATTGTAATAAAATTTTTAATAGCATAGAAACATCTTAGGTTCGATAATATTTTGGGCAAGAAAAAAAGCTTAGAAAGGAATATTACTCAAACATTACATGTAAAAAAAAATTCTAAGAGAAACAAAAGGGCTCGAAAAAATCATCCATTCATTTAAAAAAAATGTTTCATTTCACCCAAATTAATGCCTTTTCTTGTATTTTTAAGGTCATTTTTAACTGTTAATTCTTGATGGAAAGGCGTTTTAAAACTAAAACACAATTTCTTTTGTACTGTTTCCACATTTTTATAATGATCGTTATACAAATGTGGAAGTAGTACAATTGTCGTGTTTTATTTTTAAAATATAATTATTCGAGTTTCAAAATTCAACGAGATGAAATAATACAGATAAGTTTGATTGTTCCGCATCTATTCCAGATATCAATCGTGTCCGTGATCTCTGTCGCTAGCAGGCAAGTAAGTGCTCCACAGCGATGTCACTGGCGTAGGTGTGGACAGTTCCACCCACCCTACACCAACTGACAGCTTTCCAGCAACCTCAGTGCCGTAGAAAGAAGAAGCATTAGTATAAACTAAACAACCACGGTGAAACAAAAACTACAGTATAATTATGATTTTGATTTTGAGACGATAATAAATGTTCTCGATTCTTCTAGTAGGAAATTGTTTAATAAACTTTATTGCATTTTAGTAATATTCTTGTTACCTTCATACAATTCGCACAAATTTTCTTTATGTAGAGAAGTGAAGGAAAAATCAAAACCTATATTAACTCCTGCAAAGGATTTTTTTTTTTGGTATCATTGTTTGTTTGAAGCTTGTCGAAGCTAACATTTGGTATGGAAGTAAATATTTAACATAAATAGAGAAAGGTTAATAAAATAAAAGGAAATTCCCTATGTGTTTGATACTAAACATTAAACGTCAGCGATAGCTAGATAGCCAAACAGTTGAAAATTTTACTATCAAGAATTCTGTATCAAAAAAAAAAAAAAACTGTTTACTGTCAATTCTTGGTGGAAAGGCACTATAAATTCTTCCACATTTTTTTACAATGTTCTGGACCTTTTCGCTTATCACGAGCAAAAATATATACTAAATTTAAAAGTAGTACAAAACAAATTTTGTTTTATTTTTTAAATTAATAAATTTGTTGGCATACAACATGATAATTAAGACTTCAACGAACACAATATTTTATTATAACTCCTTTCCCTTTCTTGAGTTTTATCTTTTTTTTTTGGTAAACCGACATCATTAGTTTCATCAAGAGATGCACCTTGAGCCAAAAGTTGTGCCCAACCATGGCGTACGAGTTATTATAACATATTGGTGAACAAATACAAAACCTACTCACTTCCATGAAATTTTGATTCGGAATTTTATATGTTACGCAGTCATATTCGAGTGTTATTTATGCATTGCCAACATGTCGGGCCGCCCTGGAAATGAGTTTCCGCCGTTCCACCTTCCGTAGGCTGGTATGACTGGGGCGACATTTGCGGGGTCTCAATTTCTATCCCACAACGCTGTGGGCGGCGGGTGAATTCTGGCTAGTGGGCGGGTTATAGCAGCCGCTCAGGACATGGCAGACGTTGGGAGCTGGGCGAGTCAACCGGCAGCCGCATTTTATTACCTATCCCGCACGAGCTACACACAAAAAGTGGTCACTTGTATATTGGATTTGAAGTATGGTTTGAAAAACATGGGCTTGATTATGCTTTGTTAATCGTAAAGCTCTATAGGTGATTGTGATAGCGTTAGTAAAAATAAACATAACACAAAAAGAAAGATTTTTTATAACTAGATTTTAAAATCAGATGAAACGGATGTGGTTTTTAATTTTTAAGCAAAAAACTGCGCAGTCCTTATTTGTTAATTTTATATTCCGTCATTCAAGAGTGGGAAACTCGTTACTTTCAAAATATTAAACACTCAATTGTAATGCTACCGTTTTTTTGGATAATTCAGAAACAATGTTAACAATCTTTTCAGACAAAAAACCATTATTTATTCATCGCAATTGACATTTACTTGGTAAAACTACTTGATAATAAGGTAAAAACATTAATGTGTTAAATCCTACAAGAATTATATAATATTTTAATGCCGAAATGGGTATCAACAATATTTGATATGACTGCAAAATGCATTGTTATAAATATTATTACTATAGTATTTTCAACATTACTTGGCCGCCGGCGAATTTGGAACTAGAATTGTCAGTCTAGAATAAAATTTCTCCAATTGCAATTTTATACAAAATAAATATCTTGTCTACTTTTAATAACCGTCGCTAAAATATCAGTTTTGGAATTTATTGAAATTTCAGTTCTGGTTGAGTATGGCAACATTCATAACGCGACATGGCACTCTCACTAGCGGCCAAGTTAAATTGGTAAATCCATACTACCATAATAATAATTGATAATTAAACATTGCGTATTTTTTAGAGTTTTGTTTGAACTCAAAGCTGACAATATTTATGAACAATTAATTGAATGGATGCTACTTACTTACTGTGAAAATTGGACCTCAGAATTCATTGAACATATATATTTTTAACGTAGAATACGGTAATATTTATTATGTATCCAAATTAAGTGGCCCAAACAAAAAACCCATGCAAAAAAGGGGTTTGTAACGAAAATATAATCAGAGCGTCTGTTTCGCTTAAGCACCACTAAAGATACCACCGGGTTCATATTATATTGGGAAAACATAAGCAATTTCGGAAGGTCCGCGACTCGTTCATATATACACTAACCCAACGTGGCAGACACGAAACGATATGCATTCTCCGATACAAAGATTGAATAATATATAATTTATATGATACTTTATTACATCTTCTCTGAAATAGCTATGCAAATATCAGTTCTTTATTATTATATGCCGAGTATTAAACGTAGCTATAAAATACAATATTTTTTCTACTAATTTTTAATTTCCAGGAGTATGGAAAAATTGATTCATATTGGAATCAGTATTCTACTGTTAAACATATTACTTCTTTTAATTTAAAAAATATGGCGAACTGTGTCTTCTAAATTATATTAACCATATCGGTATAAAAAGAAAAGACAAATGCGTATCAGACACAGACAATTGTCTATCATCTGAAAAATTCTTAGAAGAACGGCTTTGAATGAACGTAAAAATTGGAACGCAGATATGTGATGATTTGCCGAATTTCAATTCGAAACATTTTGATAATTATTATGTATTCTGTTTACTGTAAGTTTCAAAATTACTGATATTTCTCTATGTTCTAGTCAGGTCAGTGTCAATAATTTGATATTTCCATCATACGTATTGTTAATTAGCAATTCGTAATAAAAAGTAGATTTGTTAAAAAATATAGTTTCTACATGTTTACAGTGATAAAATGTTTCTTCTTCTGGGTTATGTTCATGGCTACACGTTTGAAAATTCTTGTCTACATTACGCGATCGTCTCGGTAGATTTCTGTAAATACGAATCGACCTTTGGCCTGACGGAAGTGCGGCAGCTAATTACTGAGAGAATTTTCTTGCTATGAGACTGGATGTGGTTTTGGACAACAAAATAACATGATGACAGTTTTAGACATGGTTTTTTCAATACTTTTCGATATGAAACTTTGACGTTTAGTATAAATTAATATGCCAGTATAATATAATGAAATTTACTACATTATCACTAGTGATACATATTCTTAAAAATGCCATAGATCGTCTTATAATGGTATTTACTGGATTTTGTAGTTGTAGATACTTCATCGGCCTCTGTGGTATAGTGTTAAGAGCTTTGCCTTAGCCAGGTTGGTCCTGGTTTAAGTCCCAGAAAGGTCAATATCAAATTTAGATTTGTGATCTTGGACATGAGTGACTTATAAAAATTCTCATCGAGTTTATCTCGAATGATTTTCCACTTTTCAAAATAATTGGCACATTGTTAGCAGTAATGTCAGATATTTTTTCTAAAAATTACAATATATATATATTTATATTAAATTTAAATGTTTGAAATTTGATATTTCGTACACGGCCTGCCGAGCTCCTTGAGGCGGGCCTGCGTCGCGAAATTGGACCGCCATAATAAAATTGGAAAGCACAGACTTCTGGTTACGTTCGTATTTTACATTATTATGTTGGTCGGTCTGATCTGTAACGGACAGGGAGGGACACCGGTGGTATTTCCTGTGTGATCAAAAGAGAGTAAAAAGATCGCCGGTTTTTCAACCGGACGCCAAAGGTTCAGCCTACAAAGTGAGCTCGACAACTCGAAAGTTAAACGGAAGAAAGAATAAACATTTAATACACATAGAGAGCTTATCACTTGCATCTAATCATAAATGCAAACATCTTGGCTTATTTACTAAGGTGAACGTATTTCATGAAATCATTTATTCGATATCTAAATGTTAGTGCTTACTTAACCCTTGCAGTCCCAGACAATTTTAGATGAATGTGACTAGAGTTGCACATATTCCGAGAATTTTGAAATGGTGGTAACAAAACAGCAAATTGAGAATTATCAGTTAATTATGATATTTGTCATTTTTTCGACATGTTGAGTTCATATAGACATATATGTGTATCTCACATAGTTTAACTTCATACATAAAAACAGAAATGTTTCCGTGAATAGTTTGTGTTGGGTTCAAGTATACATAGATGTTACTGGTGATCACATACTGAATAAATTCTTTACTTATATTTATGTTATCAAACTAATCAGTCATTGTAACCTCAAATTTGCGGATACAATGTTGGCATATGTAAAAAATTTCAAGCTTTTAAAATAAGTGTTGCCGAATGCTAAAAATGATATACAGTTTCAGTTATCATTAATATTATTATTGTTTTTTTCCCAATTTTCCCATTTGAGTTTATTCCCAGATAAAATGCCCAGTTTTTTCCTGACCTCGCATCACTACATATGACATAGTGTTTTGTGTATATTTTAAATTATGAATTAATTAATAATAAGTAAAATTATTTTAATCTTTCATCAGAAAAATAAAAGAACATATCGTAACTTTGATTTAAAAAGTGTCGAAGCAAAATAATTGCCCATGGGAGTTTTAGCATAAGTTGGGTGGGCCGATATTTTGAACGGGTGGGAGTAAAAGGGTTAAAAAAGTATTTAAACTTTGAATTATAATACAGTCATAAGCAAACTGTAAGCAAACGTACAGTTTGAAGGACATTTCAATAAATATTATATTAAAATGGAAAAATGTAAACACCACTGAAGATCAAGTACTTGTTATTATATTCGGCAGTGTTTCTCAATTAAATGTAGTCGCGGAACCCTCTTGTATTTTGTAAAACTCATAAAATCATTGTATCTTAATTATCACCTACAATTTAACACCATTTGGAAAACGCTGGTATATACGGTTTACAATAAAAAAACAATTTGAATTATAGATAATTTATATAACGCACTCACAAATAAGTTTGTGAGTGCTGATGATCACAGTACGATAGAACGTTAATGAGGTGTTAAATAAATCGATAACCTCAATATAATTCGACACTCCCTACGTATAATCATATCAGCAAATATGAGATTTTACAGGAGAGCATTTCAAAGATTCATAACGCATTTGCAAAGTAACTACTACATGTGTCTCCTTCAAAATTGGCACAGTGCTACTATTGTTCATTTTTTTTTTCTTGTTGTTTGATGCCTACCCATAGAACATAAAACTAAGTGCGTAGACAACGAAAATGCAAAAGACATATTATAATGACATACTTTGCACTTATATGATTATACGTAGGGAGTGTCGAAAAATTATAATTTACGCACGATCGGGATATAAATGAATTCCGACCGTAGGCATCGGTAACATATCTTTTCTTTTAAACAAAGATACTTCAACTACAATTTTGCGTAACAGAAAAACTATTCACCTGTCAATAGGCGACTGTTTAAAACTTTTTAAATACTTGATAATGTAAAATTTTGTACATTTCCATGTATTTCGTCACACTCCTAAATTATTTGATAATGTGCTTTGTTTGCCACCTCAGTATGTTTAGTCAGACCAATTACCTGTTGGTCGACTTGAGCAGTTCCGTTCAATAGAAGACATTGAATACCACCCGTATAAAGTCTATCTAAAAATAAACTTGTTTGTTGATAAGTTTGAATTAACGTTTTAACAAGAGGGTTTGTCAAGGAATCAATCATTACGAAGTACTTCATACTGAGTGTCCAGTTATGAGATCCTATAAATCGCGGAAGGTACTGTGAAGATTAAATTGAATGTGTAGAGTGCATTTGTTTGTATGCCATTCTTCTTAGACGTATTCCTCATGTGTGAGGGTCGTGACCCCCGCATACAGCAATAGCTCAGTTTCTTTTAACGATCCTTTGTCACTCGCTCCTGCACTCCGCTGCTCTGAGGGCCATCGGTAAGGAGAGGCCTGTGTGACGTCCTTCACTTGATCACTCCAGCGAGTTGGGGCCTTTCCGCGTTCTCTTCTGCCTTCGACCTTTCCTGTGACGATGAGCCTCTCGAGATTGTTGGTAGGCTTGCGGGCAATGTAGCCAAAAAAGTATGACATAACATCGTTTATTGAAGTAGCACATGCCACAATATTACAATATATTATAACGCACCCTCTCTCTCTCTTTTTCTATAATATTATGAGCGCATGTGTGTGTGATCGTAGGTGTTCAGTGATTTTTAATAGGTGGGTGAAATTTTAACGCACAGAACACACACACTCTCTCTCTCTCTCTCTCTCTGCATATCGGTCGCATCAATTGTATAGAGAAAATTCTGCCAGGTGGCACTGCCACACACAACTGGTAACAATGTCTAGTATTAAAATAATAGAACATGCAATTATTACTAACGTGCCGAAATCGCGTTGACTATTATGTCACAGTAACCCCATTACGAGATCATTTTTTTTTCCAATTTATATGATAAATATATAAAGTTGACCATGTAATATGGGTGTAACGGGTTTTAAAATGTGAACCTTCTTTCCGAATTACTTGATTGATCAATTCCTACCACTCAGAATCTGAAGTGACAACTTGTTATGTACTGAATATATTACCCCAAGCACAGAATAACCCCATTCTGTTCTTGCTTTATGTACGGCCACATAATATGTGAGTACGCCAAGTAGAGTAGGCGGGTAGGTAGGTAGGTACCCGATACCGACGAGGCAGCAAAATCACTTAGCTGTGAGAATCCACAATCCAGGAAGCGGCGGTGTTGGTTCCGCCCGATCGACGCGAGAGGAGAGCCGCCTACCTATAATAACAGGCGCGCTCTCATTGGGCCCTCGTGCCACTAATGATACAACATTTGACTTTTCATCCTAATATAAGTCTTATAGCTCTGCGTCCAAGTACACTTCTGAGGGTTATCGCAAGGCATTATTTCCGTGTTTTATTATTTCTAATGTTTTCTACTCCGGTCACACACCAACCGATCGTGAAAAGGAGAAGTCAAGAGACCGACTAGTTAAATAACAGTCCGTTTATAGCCCTAGCCTTATTGCTTTATCCTTTGCGAAGATAAGAGGTTTAGGGTAATGATTTCTATGTTCTTAAGTATTGAGACACTCCATTAGGAACCATGTGATGCAAATTGGAAGCAAAAACGATTTGAACAAAAACATTTTTGTGTATTCATTTCCACAGATATGTACTTCTTTAACAAACATTAGAGGAGGATTTGAGGCCTCTTATCCCACCTATTTATTCACGTACAAAATCTACATTTTTACTTCATGACTAGGAATAATTTATTTTAGAATACATAGTCACTGTACTGGAAGAAAACACTAAATCAAAAAATGACATATTGAGTTAGTTATACCAAAATGTTCCTCATTTCAAACTCTACCGTATGGAAGAACAAACTTATTTTTATAAATTATGCTTTTACTTAAAAACAGTTCTGTACGAACATACGAAATGAAAAAGGTATATAACATTTCAAACATTTTAAAAACTTCAAAGTCCAATTACTCAAAACTAGTATTTTTCAGTTAGTGTCTTCTCCCAAAACAACAGCGAAATAATTATAGTCACTGGGAATAACATAATTCTCACATGCCGCATCTCGAAGGCTTTACTTGGAATTCTTCTTTAATTTTAACTATCAATAGTAGTGTCCCGTGAATATAATAATTATATTCACATGCATTTTACTCAAATTCGTTATTTCTGATGTTACCGTAGTTTTTCGTCACACCTATAGTGGGAGAGGAGAGGAATCAACGGGGAATACCGCAGTCACCTGCGCTTTGCAGACGACATTGTTGTCTTCGCAGAAACTCAAGAAGATCTCCAGGGCATGATGCAAGAGCTCGCAAATGAAAGTTTGAAAGTAGGTTTAAAGATTAATGTCTCAAAGACAAGAGTTATGATAAACTACTTCGCTGGCCCAAAAGAGATCTTCATCAATGGCAATCAAATCGAGAGGGTTGACGTCGGACAGCAAATGTCTGTAGATGGAGGCATAGATGACGAGATCGTTCGTAGAGCCAAGCTAGCTATTCGACGCCTAAGTAATATTTTCAAAAGCAAACTTCCATTGTGTCTGAAGCGAAAAGTATTCAACCAATTTGTGCTACCAGTGTTGACGTATGTTTGTGAAATATGGACTCTCAATACACGAGAGGTCCAAAAATTGAGAGTGGCGCAACGTGGCATGGAAAGGTGCATGTTGGGTATAACGCGTAAGGACCACAGAAGAAATCAATGGATAAGGAAGCACACAAGAGTGACACATGTGATAGAGGTCATCAAATTGATGAAATGACGATGGGTCGGACATGTCACACGATGAACGAACAACCGCTGGACAAATGCGGTCATTCAGTGGTACCCGAGGGGCACTAAGCAGCATCTGGGGCGCACCGAAACCCGCTGGATTGACTAACTTGTCAGGTTTGGTGGAAGTACGTGGCAGCGCAAAGCTAGGAACCGAGAGGGTTGGAGGGAGCTGGGGGAGGCCTTCATTCAGCAGCGGATCGACCCCGACTGAAAATGATGATAGCGGCAATTGAATAATATATTTTTAAAAAAGTCACTATCGATATATTTAAATTTAGAAAACCCGATACATCGTTCTTTAATTTTCAGACACTTTGCTGTAAAACAATTTACAATGATCGCTAATTCGTACCGTCAAGCGCAGTAACTAAATTAGGATATTATATTTAGAAATAAAATTGACACGTAAAAGATTGGTCACCGATGCACCCCACTTGCGCCTCGCTCCCATGATCCCTCCTTAGATGTGCCACCGCGAGTCGTCGCTAACGACAGGACGGATTTCTGCGCTCCTGGTGATGTTGGCCCGCTAAGTGGCGGAGGAGGCGTATGACGTCGTCGGGACTTGGCACTGGGGGCCGCATGACGAAATGAAATAATACATTTATGAAAAAATTACTATACTAAAATTATTTGACAGAAAATTTTGATAAAAATACGGATCATTTTTTTCAAATATACTGAAATTTACTCACTGTAGGTAAACCCTTAATTGAAATTCATTTAACGTTTAAAATAATGATCAAAGTATATAATAAATATATTGGATACGCAAAATAACAATTGTTAACATTTTTAATGCCCCATGTGACGTTTTCGATCAACTGAGAAACATTCTCCGAATACTTAAGACTAGAATCTTCCTAACGTAACCTAAATTGCGATAATTCCTGTTCTACGCGTAAAGGTGATACATTGTGTCGAATAGTTTTTATCGTATTTTTGTCGATAAATTCAAAAAACAATTGTGTCCGGGATATTTCGAATTTTGCGAACGAATTATGACATAATACACATTTTGGATGTACGTAACGTAAACTGTCTAGTAATAAATGAATGTATAATAGGATTAAAAACGATAAAAAATATGGTGCGCTTCATTTAACACAAGCTGTATGTGTAAACAATAACATATTAGTGTATTTCTACCTCTTCTCTATAACTAGATAGATCTACCTACGACATTATCGATAAACTGCTGTATTTATAGTAAAACTCAATTATAAAATATGTCATCAAAACTGTAGAACTTTTCGCGAGTCAGATAACATACTATATATTACCTAGATGCATAGATAAGATACTGTCAGTAAACAGGCGGCCCTCACCTTTCGCACATTTAAAAAAATATTCATTTTGAAGATTTTGTCAATGATTCAAAAATTGTTCACTTCCATGGAGCGCGGTAGCTCACGCTCACTCACACATTGCCGCCTAGAGTAGCGAACTTCGCTGAATCGTTGTGACGTCACTAGGGTTCCGAGCTAAGGTGGTGGAGGCCGAAGGTGAAGTATACATATATTAAAGGGTTATTCTTGTATTAGGGCGCGTGTTAATTCGTTGTGTGTTTTGCCAATTTATTTGTTAATCAATTTTAAGGTATTAGCCGTCAATTTTTGGTGGAAAGGCATTGTATTTTAAAAATAAAACATACTTTGTTTGTACTAATTCCACGTGTTTATAATGATCAGGACCGGTTATTTGTTAATGTTGAAATATTGCACATTTAAACACGCCTCGTTAACTTAATTATCTCGTCGCTGTTCTGGAAGAAAACACTAAATCGAAAAAATGACATATTGAGTTAGTTATACCAAAATGTTCCTTATTTCAAACTCTATCGTAAAGCAGAACAGATTCATTTTCATAAATTATGCTTTTACTTTAAAACAATTTTGTACAAACAAACGAAATGAAAAAGGAAAAGCATTTCAAATATTTGTCAAACTTCAAAGTCCAATTACTCAAAACTAGTATTTTTCAGTTAGTGTCTTCTTCCAAAACAACGACAATATAAAATTTATTAATGACGGAAGAAAATATTTTTTTTTATAAAATATGATATTTTAGACCCTGCAAGTCACACCACATTGCCGTCGAATGCACCCCTCTATCTAGTTAGACCGCTGGTCTGATAATAATAACCAGGCGAGCATAAACAAGAATAGCTCAATCGTAGTAACAGTCCCAGAATTGTAATTAATGAAACAACAATAAAGAGTTTAACAGTTAGTGCTTCAAGCCGTACGTACATTTGGACGCAGCCCGCAGTACGAGATGAGGAATATTTTATAACAACATCGGAGAGAAATTGAAACATCGGCTGGAAAACCGGTTCCTACAGGTCTTTTACGCAATTACAAGTTTCAGTTTACCGTTAGTCGAACGCAAAAAGGGGGAAATTCACATTTGGGGTTGTGCACAGGGCCGAATCCAACTGTCCGCTACAGCCCTTTTTAAATAAAATTAAAAAATGTAGCTTATTATAGAGTTGATGGATGCATCAAAAATTCATTTTTCACCACACTAGTCGAGTCATCAAAATGCCGAAGACTGTTAACCCACTGACTGCTAACGTCTCAACTGTTAAGACGGTAGATTTCAATGTGTCGATAGCTGATACTGAGAAATAAGAGTGTTAACAGTGTCAAAACTTTTGTGTACAAGCTAACTATTGTATTAAGATATAGCCTGACTTGGTTTGATTAACACCAGCACTACTGAATTAATTTTTGAAATATTTGGTATTAGAATATCCTATAAACTGCTCAGCACAAACGGGTTAAAAAGAAATCGAAAGGCGGGCAGAAACGAACTACAATTAAATAAGCAATGTTCGCAAATACTCTTGCCTTCCAATTTTGAATAGTTGAAAAATTGAAACTGGGTAAAATGGATGTTTCTTTATTTGGTGAGCGGTATGTTTCAGAAACTTGATTTAAATCTTACAAAAAATCTAGCAATTCTTTTGGGTGGTAACTTAAAAGTTATTCATCCGTTGTTTTTTGTGTCGACGGATTTCTCGGTTATCTTTATGAGTTCCTTGTCGCTAGCAGTCCAATTTCTCACCATATATATATATATATATACATTAGTTTCGCCCGTATTTATTCGCAGTTTTCTCGTAGAACTGTGTTGCTATCCGCTATATTGGTATTTTGATATCGTTACTATTACAGCGGATAAGGGGGAGAAGAAGGAATAAAGAAATGACGAAGAAAAAATCTTTTCGAATGAAAACCAGGGCTATGTTACCGTGCACAGAAAATTGATCGCACAAATAACTGAAACGCCGCCTCGAAAAGGGATCTTTAGCTTTAAACAAACACACAGTTCGTCCTCTGTTCTAAATATAACAATGGTACGTATATTTGACGAACAAAATGCCTGACGAATATTGTTTAGTAACCGGGTCGTTAGTGACAAAATACATGGAAGTGTACAAAATCTCAATAATCCAAATTTAAAATTCAAAAGGTTATTACAATTTTATAGTTGTTTAATAAACAGAAACCATTAATGGACCGTTAAAATTCCATACAACAAATTTTTCAATGGAAAGTATGTATGTGCCATCAAAATCACTACCAAGATTTCGTGTGATGAATATTCTGCAATCAAATTTCGGGTAACAGTAAACGTTAATTATTTTTATCTAGCATAATAATAATTACTTTTAAGGTGTTAACTGTCAATTCTTGGTGGAAGGACATTATATTTAAAAAAATAAAACACAATTCATTTATACTACTTCCACATATTTATAATGATCAGGACCAGTTTCACTCATCACGACCATTATCAACTGATAATCAGTTGATAATTTTTTAAAGTATACTAATAATTATGTGAATGTGTTATATTTTTTTCTTTAACAAAACAAACATCTTCGGATTAACGCAATTAAGAAATTCTCTACTACGTATCATTTGGTCAGTTGTAGAAAGTAACTCGATAACCGTTTTTGGGCGATGTCATTTCCAGCGGTCTAGTTCGGTCCTGAGTGCCTCATCAGACCGCTCGTTCTGGAGGAACCCCTTTTTTACGGATGGACAATTTTGATGCCACCCTTAGTCCCTCGGTTAAACATAGGTCCAGGATGATGACGGGAATTTTATTTCTATTTCACCCCAAGAACAAAGAGAAAATGAAGTCTGGACCTAAAATGCTCTGAGTGGGCAGATACGACAACAAGTGTGATTTTCGATTTATTTGAAATTGCCTATCATGTGATTTAGTGTTTTACCGACTCTTTGTGACTGCAGGTAACATTGTAATAAATTTAATAAATGAATGATAGTCCACAATTTATATTTTAAACTGTGACCGGTTTCGATCAGCCAGTAGGCAGTTCACTTGTTGCTCGAAACTGTTAACATTGGTAACACTCGTGGCTATCCCCGGAAGAAGAAAATGGTGGAATATTCTTTTAATAAATGCTGCATCCGTTATGTCTTGATATTTTATAGAATGACGCAAACAACAAAGACTCTGAATCAACATAACATGACTTAATATCAATAAATTTAATACTTCGATGGTTATACTATAGAACCTGGATTCATTTGTTACAATAAATCAATCTTGCTATTTCATTATATTGGTATCAAAAATATGGTAGGTAGGGTCATTTCGCCAGTGGTCGGTCAGTTAAACGACTGGTGTACTTTCAAAAGCGATTTTGAGTGAATGAATGATAAATACATATTTTTTTCGCTGTTATTCCATTAAAAAGGGATTAAGTAATGTAACAAACTAAAAATAAAATAGTTAATATTGTACGAAGCATAAAATAATAGAAGTCTACAAAAAAATGCCAATTCTCCCAGTGGTCGGCCCCCAAAATCCAATGGTCAGCCTTTTGTTTCCCAGTATTCGGTCATCACTACAAAACTTCATAAATATAGCGAACGAATTTACTGGGAGTAGACAGAACAATAAAAAACATAATTATGTAAAGCATGACAATATAAAGTATATTTTATTAGCGATCCCCATACAAGATGAATTTGTCGAAACTTGCGAAGTAAAAATGTGCTTTTTTTAATTGCGTATTGCATCATATAGGTCAGTATAGTGCATATATACATTGGCAAGTGGCAAGACTACCTACACGAATTTTTAAAAATCTGTTTTTTTAAATGTATCCACTATCATTTAAGTTTTAAGCTTAAAAGGCCGACCACTGGCGACGGCTGACTTAAGGAACACTCGCCATACATCGTAAATACGGTATTTATAAAAGTAATCAGTAAAACATTATACAAGATGACTATTTTTTTGTTCTGTTTTTTAGTTAGTTAACATATTGACTGATGGTGCTTGATAGAAAATCAATATCAAATTTGAATTGTTGAAATTTTGTACATTTCCATGTGTTTCGTCACTGACGACCCGGTTAATCTAATTTTATTTAGTTCTCGACCACCTGCAACTGCTAAGTTCTGAGTTATTAGTTTGTTAATGCGTTTGTTTTCCCAGCTAGGATTACGCGTCATTGTTGTCGGGTCGTTGTTGGGACTAATTCAGGTATCAATTTAGTTCCTAGATTTAGTGATAATATTTTGTCGTATTTTATCTTATATATAAACTATTTACTGTTTGTCGTTATTGATGAAATACATGGAAATGTAAAAAAATTCAAAAATCTAAATTAGTTAAGATTATTTTAAGACCGTTCTGTATTACCTACTGACCGTTTAGTTTATTAACAATTTATTATATTAAACAATTGAATTAGATACCTATCAAATAAATAAAGGCCTTTTTACCGGTCTAAATTATTACTCGTTTGATATTCGTGTTTTGTAATATTTTAATACTTCGTTTTTGTGGTCACCCTGTACGCATGTAAACCGACACCCCACTCGCCGAGTGGATGGTACATCGATCACCGCGGAACATTTCGGATACCGCGGCAAACGGAGCGCGGTTAAAATCGATCGCAGATAATGTCGATTGACGCTGGGGTGTAAAAGCTATTAGGCTAGTGCGACCATACTGCCGCCGTGTTAAGCGTAGTTGCCGTATCTACGTTTTAGACATGTCAGAGAAAAACTTTGTTTGGTCATTGTTACACCCTTCAACTATTTCATATTTCATTGGATCATGAGACTTGTCGATTTCTCTAAAGAATAAAATGAATCAGTTATTGTAGCTGGGTCAAGTATATTAATTTTATTTTTATCACACGTATTTTTCGAAACACAGAAGGACGAAGGTATTTCCAGTAATATGCCATCTAACATTTCACTTTTCTCAATATCGTCTTTCCACTATCCACCCGTATATTTTTACGTTGTATCATTTTTAAGGTGTTTACTGTCAATTGTTGGAGGAAAGGCATTGTATTTTAAAAATAAAATAAAAAAATTTTGTACTACTTCCACATGTTTATAATGACCATCGCAAGGCTATGTATGTAAAATTTCAATTAACGTTGAGATTTAATTTTAATTCAAATAGTTATGATTATTTAAATTAATTTATTTGATACGTTATAGAAGATGCTGCGAATAGGGAATGCAATACGGCTATTACCTAAATATGAAACACGTCATTTCAGCTGGATTCTCATCGCGAAAATCCCGGTTCTCCAGTACCACAAGATTATTTATAATTTAAGATATCGGCTGAGGGTGCTTGATGGAATTTTAATAACAAATTTGAATTGTTGAGATTCTGTACATTTCCATGTATTTCATCACTAACGAACCGACTAGCGTCAGATCGAGCCATGTCGTGTGTGACAAAATACATGGAAATGTACAAAATCTCAACAATTCAAACAATATTATGTAATGGCAACAAGGGTTGATTCTGTGAGGGCTTGTTTGTAGCCAGACTTACTTCACAACGGTCTGATCAAGATTTACAGATTCTGTCATTAATTAACAAGCTTTTTTAAGGTCATATTTTAATTAAAAGAAACAATAAATAAATAGGGTAATTATCAAACTAGTCGTATTCTTATGGTATAGATTTACATATTATATTTAATGCGAGTTTGTAATATGAAATATAGAAATACCGGTATCGAATTACTCCGGTACTGCGATAGCAATTGTTTATTTTCATCAGCATTTGTTATACCGTTATTTTATATGAAATACTGAAATATCAGTTTAGATTTATTCTTTCGTAATTATAATCCACTAGCTGCGAAAAACACAGATGGTTAAATGACATCTAACTCGACAAATCTATGCTCCAATCTGTTTTATTGAGTAGAGTGGAGTATCTTTATGATATCCGACACGCTTGAGATCAAATATTTGATCGATTTGCTGTTACTTCTTACATGTCCTGAGCCTTTACAAAGTATATTCCAATCCACGTAGCATTTTAGGCCATCGCAAAAATGATAATGGGTATTTTATGGACGCTCTAATACGTGCGTGCTACATAAGCTACAAGCATGTAGGTCTACGAAGCGGTAAACAAAGAACCTATGCGGCGCCCTCTACAGTGGGTCTACGACTCTACGTCTATCTACAGAGTACGCTGTGTGAAAACCGAGCACTCCCCCATTTAGGTGGTTGTCAACAATTTTTAACGCATTTTGTTTAGTAATCATGTCCGCTATGAATGTGGAGCATATGGACTTATAATGGAGCTCATCTTAACAGGAGTTATTCTACGAGAACTACTAATTAAACAGCCGCTCAAACTTTTTTCGAAGATAGCACGTATGGAATAATAGGGCTATAACAGGATTAGCTAATGATCCTCGCTACGCTGACATTAAGATATCACAGACATCCATGCCTGCAGACACAGATCCATAAAATCCGAAAAATCAAAGAGCACCGTAACCGAAGCCAACGCCGTTGACTATTCGGCTTTAAGTACGGATAAATTAATACACAGCATTGACGCACTACTATTAATACCTGAACGGGATATTTATTTATTTCAGAACAAAGATACATGGCACTATACTGACAGAACACATTATGTCAGTTTTAGATGATTTTCTGTTTAACCTTTCTGGGAATATGGACGTACTTACACGTCGTCGCGATTTTCCCGCGAAGGACTATGGACGTACGTGTTCGTCAGTATGTGTTTGTGTGTGTGATTTAAGCTTGAAAAAGTATTACAATGTCATCTGTGGACTTCTGGGTATATTATTT
This sequence comes from Himalopsyche phryganea, assembly GCA_022494535.1. Taxonomy (NCBI): domain Eukaryota; kingdom Metazoa; phylum Arthropoda; class Insecta; order Trichoptera; family Rhyacophilidae; genus Himalopsyche; species Himalopsyche phryganea. The sequence continues at coordinate 1,697,748 of JAGVSL010000076.1, read as the reverse complement.
CATCATTTTAAAATAGGTTTGAACCTTAGAAACTGCAGAACTCTACTTTTTCCGGAACTACAAAACATCGATATTGGGTTAAATGTCAAAATGTGTGCAATTTAATGTACAACGCATGAAGCCATAGGAAATAACAGCTTTGAAGAAAATAGTATTAAGTTATATTGCTATTTTTTATTTTGTCAAAAAGCATGATATAACTAAAAAGATTATTCTTTATAATTTACAAAAAACCTTTTTAAAACAAACAATTGAACTTGAAAGAGAGTACTTTGAAAAAAAAGATAATGGACTAAATGCGATTATCTCAGAATTCGTTTTTATGACATAATGCTTTCTGTCACTATAACCTTGCTTAAGCAAAGAAACAAATGGAAATTTGGAGAAAAATAATGAATACATATTATCGCCATTAAAAACAAGTTTTTAACACTCGAATAGGAATCGAGAACAATTTTATAATTCAAATTTGGATTATTGAGATTTTGTACACTTCCATGTATTTTGTCACTAACGACCCGGGCTTCGCCTTTCGGCATCTTCAGGCATTCGAGATCACGAATGGACTCGAACTGATGACCGAACCGAAGATGCCGAAAGGCGAAACCCGGGTCGTTAGTGACAAAATACATGGAAGTGTACAAAATCTCAACAATCCAAATTTAATATTGAAATTCCATCAAGCACCCTCAGTCGATGTCTTAAATTTTATAATTATTCTTGATTACGTCGGAATAGTTCAAACCTAAAACACCAGAAAACATATTAATTTCGCTCTTAGCGACGCTGTACTTTTTGATTTTACAGTTTTAAATCATCAGACTTCATGTGTCGGAATCACAATAGTGTCGCCCGTTTTCCGACAAGGTTCCGCGACGCTGCGTTCGGAATGGCGCCGCGTGGCGTGGCGTGGCCCAGCGTGACATGGCATGCCACGGGGTGACAAAGGGGGCTGACTTAGGCACGGTATAGCGCACTAGATTGCTCGCTCGTTTGACAGGCCCGGCGAACGCAATCGGGGGTAGGTTTCGGTGAGACCACCGACGGCCGAATGACCTATATATTTGATGCAATTACTAGCCGTAACTACGATCCATTGTCGACGCGTACCGAATAATGGAATAATACAACCCAACAGATCAATTACGTGTTCGGAACCCAAGCTGACATTTGAATGAGAGGATTGCTGTATTTTAATATGAATATACGTCAAAGTGTATAAATAATTATGAAGATAAAGATAATAACACAATAATATATATCAATAAAATTTCTGTAGTTGTGCGAATATGGTTTTCTTGGAATACAATATAAAAAGAGCAATAAATGAAACAGATAATTGGAGCAACTGCTGAGCAATTTTCCCTGTATTTTTATTCGCCTTTTATAAATAAAAAAAATGAAGAATTTTTTGCCAGGCTATGGTATTTATCACGGGTGTGGATTCATCCAAAAAAACCGCGATTCCAACTCCACTATTCATCAACAACCCGACCACAACTCCGACTCCAACTCAGATTACGACTAAAAAGTCTACTTTTATCATGCTTTTTTCCTACCTTTCCTATTTATGAGTGATTGGTTTTCAAATTTAACATCAACCAAAAAAACTGGCAAATAGCCATATCTTTCATATTTTCATTGCAGGACAAGATGTTAAAGGCATAAAAAAAAGAAACAAGTACATTAATAAACGCAGAAATGCACTTTATAGAAAAATTAGTCTGAGTCGCTCGATTTTTACAACTCCAATTCCGACTCTGGCCAAAACAGACTCTGGCCAAACTCCACGGCTCCACGACTCCAACTCCGATTCCACAACCCTGATTTTTATTATAAACTAGTGAGTACCCGGCATGCGTTGCAATGCCACTCAAAGAAAGAAAGGGTTTGTGTTTTAATTCTGTTTATTGAACTGCTTTTGGATTAGAGGTCTGCACAGGCCGAATTTCATAGACTTACCCGGTTCGAGCCCATCATCTTCAGGTCTGGCACGACCCGAACCCGAGTTTCAATATCACACTTGTTTTAACACAATATTTTTGTTTTTCGTCTGGTGCGTACACGAATAAATCAGAAGGTTTTTCCTAGATGTCGCTGTATGTACGTATTTGATTCTTTTTTTCAATTTTAGATTTTAACATTTTTTTTCTTCAGAACCCTTCACGGGTGTGTGCACAACAACTCACCGAAGTTTCATCGAAATCGTATGAATGGTAAAGGAACGCGTAAAGGACAAAAAAACATTTATTTTATAGAATATTTCCCGGCATGATCACAATAAGTCCTTCCTGAAAGTTTCGTCGCGATCGGTTGAGTAGTTTAGGAGCCTATAAGATCCGGACAAACCAACAAACAGACATTCGTTTTTATATATATAGATGTTTATAAATATTGAAATACATACACCCGATTTCCTTTCCAGCCTAGTATTAACTGGATTTCAACGTATTCTGGGTGTATTTCGAGTTATAGAGACGAGGGTGTAATATTTTCAAGCATCGTGGATTAGATAAAAACACTAATATCGCAGGCATAAGCAGTCGACTGCATTACCTACTATTTAAAATAGTATCAGTTAGTAGAATTTTTGTGATGTGTTTACACTTTAGCTACCGGGTGTAATTACATGAAACAATGACTTAGTACGGGCATTTTTTTGGTAGCTTTTCATTAAAATCGCTATATCTCTTAAATGCAACATATTGACATAAAATTTCCAGGAATTGTCAAAAATGTATCAATAATTATATAAATACCGATTTGTTTATAATTGATTTAAGGTTTTCCAAACTGTGGCTTATGGTTTCCCAAGAGTACATACGATTTTGATAGTCAGTATTTTTTTTTTTTTGCAATTGTTTCTACTTTTATATTTACCAAATAGATTATATAATGTGTACAATTCATTTTTTTCTATATATAAAGTTTTCTATAAATTAATATTTTGTTATTCAAAACATCGAAACAACAGAAAAATCAAAATTACAAAATGATCGATATCTGTGAAATTCACTGTAAACATTTTATTTTAAATCAAGAATATGGTATTTCATGTATGTACACCGCCATCGGTTAACAAATTTGGAACCCGACGTTGGGAGGGAGTTTCAGACATCACAAGCAACCATGTCTTCGAACAAAAATCCATAACTCTCCTTACTACGATTTGAACTCGTAAGCACCGCAACTGAAGCCAACAACGTTGACCATTCAACCACGGACCCTTGAATTACGCTATGTTAAATCTGGAAGATTATAGTGTTTATCCGTTAAATAATTGGAAACAATATCTAAATACTATTATTGATGATTAGGCCATTCTGCGGATGTTACTTAAAAGGCAGAGAAATGTATCACGCTTAGCATAAAACAAAATTGCATTTTTAATTTTTAAATCCGAAATAATTGAAATTATAATAATAAAATATATTTTTAAACGCGTTTTTTTATAGGTAAAGTGAAACATTTGCTGTCCTTGAATGAGGTAATTTGTTATTTTTAATTTACATTTCCTAAGAAATTGTATTTCATCAATGTTTGATTATATTTTGGTAGTTTTGTATTGACCTCCTCGTCAATATTCGTACACTATTATATACTCTTGTTTCTCAGAGTGTTGCGGAATCAATGAATATTACGGGCCCTCAAATGTTCAACGGTTTAGCTTTAACACAGGCAAGATGGCCATTTAATCAGTTCATGCTCGTTGCCCCACCTCCATCTGTTATGTGTATGCAACCGTTTTTCACGGCCGCCTTTCATAACACAATAACGATCAAGAAAAGAAATGAATTTACTTTTAATGTTCTTGACCCGATGTACGCAGCCGATTTTTTAATCACGCATTATTGTGCTTAAGAAAAAAATTATAGAGAGAAAAAAAAGAATATGTGACTTGCTCAGCCACCTAGTTTAAGCAATATTAAGTATCCTGTGTATCCGTATACTGAGAATCCATCGTACTTCACGTTGAATCTAAAGAGAAATCGAGAATATCCCGCTCCCCATATGATGTTGCAAATTTATCGAATGCCTCAAAGTTGGCCTTGGTTGAGATCGAGTCAGCGTGGCCAGGTGGACCCGTTAATCAGTTCATGTATAATGAATGACTTCAGAGAGAGACTTTGCTTAATAGAATATATAATTAATAAACGAAGGCCAAATCTTAAACTCCGCCAAAGTGTTCCGCCGCATCCGTTGGTACTATCTCGGCTCACCGTGCCCAATTAAAAACTCCCGGAAACGCTTTCACAGATGCAGAAATAATAAATAAGTGAACGTGTACCAACGCACGCGCCTAAAAAAGCACGACCCGCTGTTCCGTGACGTTTGGCGCGCTCTGGAAAATGCGGCGGCAAAAAGGGCGGGAAAAAGGCGCCGAAACAAAATGGAGGACCGGAGGGGGAGGGTGAGAGAACCCGCTTTATTCATTAGCGACCGGCGAGGCTCGACGATGGGGCAAACAGGGAGGGGGGAATGGCCGAAACCAGTCGACGAAATACTAATGTGCCACCATTTGAATAAAAAAAACTAGTGTTTTTGTACAACTAGCTTTTCCAGCGGTTTCCCTACCACGAATCAAGAATTGAAGAAAGTAATGTACATACTAAAGTTGGTCTGCAATAATGCTTTACATTAAATGGACAGAACCCCATTCCTGTGTGGTTATCCATTGCAAAGTTAAAGAAGAAGTATATAAAACTCAATTACTAATTCGTAAGCAATCACCAGGTATAGGACTCATCAAGGAGAACTTCAACAAACGATGTTTTTACGAGGGATGTTGATAGAAGACCAACAAAAGACAATATATTCCGTGAATAAATGTCTGCAGTTAATTAAGGATAGATTACCAACAGAGAGTCAAATAATATATCATATGTATCACAAATAATGGAAACCATTACCTTGAAGCCGTAGAGAACAGAAAAGATTTTGATTTTACTTTCACGAAAACTACACTTGGTTGCTTACTGTCAAGTACTTATTATGTCAATGATCCAGCAGCTCCATCAAAATAATATGGAAACACTGTTGACCTTCCTGAGATGAAGATAAAAAAAAATGCTATCATTTTTAATAAATAATTCATTGATATAATTTTATACTTCTTATTAATTTATATTATATTAATTATTATCACGTATTAAAATAGATCGCAGGGGGGCTTTCGAACCTTATACTATCAGGATAACATAAATAATGTAAGAAACAATGTTGCCTCTAAGTAACGAAGAACGTAATTCGATCGTCATAGTACAATGATAAGAAATTACACACTTCTGGCTGATAAGGCCAGCTGCTGTCATTCATATATTCCTCACAATATAAACATTGTGACTGTGTTACTTGATTATATTTATCCAAATGCGTTCATAGCCTCCTGATACATGGTTAGCGCAATTATTATAATTAATTTATTTAATAATATTATAAATTAATATTTATAATAATATATTTATTTCACGCATTCTTCACAGACAGTGAATAATAGATTATTATGTTATTTGTGTTATATACATGTAATATTATCATTATGTAGGTATGGCTAGGCCTGAAACGTATTTTGGTCCTTCCACTATTGTTGAGTATTAATTATGGATGGCATCATCCCCGTGTCCCGATTTTGTGACTAGTTTGCTAGTGGAAATTATATATATTTATACGCTTTTAACTATAGTAATATACAAATTGTATTATTTATTGCTTTAGATAGAATAACATACAATAATTATGGTAAATAGTTTACCGGGCCCGTAGCCGAGTGTTCAACATTAGCCTCTTCGACTACCGTGCCCACGGATTTAAATCCCAGTACGAACTCATAATTTGGTTTTTCAATCGATTTATGGAAGCGTGTTGTGCTCAAGGATGTTTGTGATGCCTGACCCTCTCTCCTTTCCAATCAATCCAATAAACCATAGCATAGCAAGAATGATTGTCTAACTATTGGTCCTGTCCAAGTCCCGTTCTTCTATCCTTACTCTCTCAAAAAAAGAGAATTCCATAGATAGAACAAACAAACTTTCGCAGAACACTCGTATTGGTATGCTCCATTGTTCCACATAGTGAGGGGACATGGATGAAAAAACTTATATTATCATCACACTGATTTCTATCCACCGTTGGATGAATGCTTGCCTATATTCTACACCAACATTCTCAGACTTGTGCTTTATACTGTTCACATAATTTCTGAGTATATCCGATCCAAATAATAATTCTAGTATTTCTGGATGACTCAAATTACTCCAATTTTTGAACACTTATTTACGTAATCGATTATAAAATATGCGCAATAGATCAGCAAAAACCGACGCTAAATCTTTGGTTTATCAGAGAGAGGTAGAGGGTTATAAAAACATAACTATGGAGTGAAGAATCCAACGAATCAGGATTAATCAACGCATGAACCCTTCGTCGAAAATATGCTGTATTAAAATAGCCCGAGCGACATTTCTTTGTTTCAAGTAAACAATGTGTCGGTATGACGTTGCCTTTATTCGTTCTTATCGGAAATTGTGATACTGTTATTAATTACAGTGCATTTGGGATTTAATCATAGATTATGAGAGATAAAACACTCAAATGATGATATGTTTGGGGGAATCCAGAGATACAAAAATATACCTAAATTAATAGGATCATACTCAAAGATCGCTATTCTAAGGACATGCCACATCTGAAAAAACACGCGTATTTTGATCTTTACAAGACAAAGAATTTATCATTTTATACTATCGTGATATAAAGTATAGAGAACAATGAGTGCATCTTCTGAATTGAACATATATTTTCTCTCAGTGGGCAAGTAATTAAAGAAGGTTTGTCAGTAAACTTTGTAAGGTTTGGGCACACCTTTATTTCAAGATTGAATTCGTTCGATATTGTAAACTTTGCTAACTTAAATCTCTGTTCTTGTTTGGATACGGGACCGGGAGTCATGAGGCATAAAAGGTATAACGGATATAGCACTGTTTGTTCCACCGGTGCACAGAAGGGTGGGCCATATCCGGTCAGGCAGCCCGGCCCGCTGACAAAATTGCCATATAGGCCTGCCGGATATTGAGTGCTGTGAAATGTTTGCTTTTACAGGGAAAATAAGCAGGTCCGCCAACGGGACAGTACCATTATTTTAATAAATCAATTATAACTTTGTCTCAGTCATTATATTAAAACTCCCAAGTTTTGTAAGTTGATGGATTTTGATGTACACTATTTTTATTTGAGTTTTCTCATGCGTAGCTAATACTTGAGTTGATAATGTACAATATTGAAGATGGTAGAAGAAAATCACTAAAAGCTATGCTTTAGATCTGCCATGGTTTTAAATAAATACATACATTTAAATGTATCTACTCGTGTTCGCCATTGCTTATATCGTTATCATACAAACACTTGTTAAATAAGGAGTCACTGAGAGTGAACGAAAGTCGCATGCGCATCTGCCTTCCAGGTATCACGACTAGTAAATGACTAATTGAAGTAACCGTGTCATTTAATTCCATTGAAAGATACAATAAAAATCAAAGAAATATTCTTGAAACTTTTAGAGTATTAGACAACGCCATGGCATAAAGCCTTGGCCCTAAAATGCAAAGCTCATAAATCTTAAAATACCACAAATGAGGAATAAATGTCATTTAATTCCATTGAAAGATACAATAAAAATCAAATAAATATTCTTGAAACTTTTAGAATATTAGACAACGCCATGGCATAGAGCCTTGGCCCTAAAATGCAAAGCTCATAAATCTTAAAATACCACAAAAAAAATCTGTTTCTATAATTATGTAATTTCTCTAAATAAAATGAAAAATTAAACAGATTTTCATCTTAACTGCATAAAACAATATTTTTCATTTATTATTCAATCGAAAAATTGTAACTAATTAATTATTACACGCAAACATTTGCGTAAATTTATGGTTTGTTTTATTGAAATCCATAAGAAAGCAATTATGTTTTTATGATCCTCAGTTTGCGCACTTCCCTCTCTAGATAAACAACTGACGATAAGGATGAAAATAATTTTCATTATAAAAAATTAGCACATGCATATTCAGAAGAAATAATACTGAATTGTTGACAAGAAAGCATTCGTATCACGTTCGCAATCATATTTTTTATATGCTGGTGCGCAAACTAGTCTCGCAAGCGCCTCGTTATCCGCCCGAACCGAGAAGAACAGAATCCGGCGCGACGGGCCGCCCAATTAAAATCAAATTCGTCTGAATACGTATGAATGTATTCGTATCTGAATATTCAATACCCAAGCAGTTTTCTGCTCGCCTAATACCTTGTGCCAATGTGCGCAATCGAAAATCGCTTCAATGAACTTAAGGTTAGCCAAAAATGCACTTTGAAAAAAAAAACAAGTAAAGTAAACACCAACCAAACAACATGAAATAAAATTTAAAGCGTTGTAAAAAAATTGGTACATTTTTGTAACGTTAAACTTCTCATAAATGAATGGCCCGTGATTATATTTGATACAATAATCCTCGGATCTTGGAGGCCAACCAAATTAATATCGAAAAGTTTTGCGATCTTTCTTTACCAGGTTTGCACTTTTGTGGAACGAATTCACTGTAATTTGTATAAAATTTAAGCGTTGATAAGATATAAATATTGTGGATGATATTATCGAATCGATCACGTTTAATTATTTAGTTTGCGCTTTCGCCAATAAACTCTGTAAGACATTTATTATTTATCATTTAAAACAGAAATAATTCTGTGTGGACGTTCCTAGTAGCCTAGTAGCGGATGGACCCAGGAACAAAAGATTTTCATTATTGCAGGACTACTTATTGAAACCCTAATAGTTTTCATATACTTTGGTGAACGTATCGATAAGGTTAGAATTACGGATTCAGTATAAATAAAGAAAGTTATTATCATGTAATATTATTATTTGTTTTTAAGAAAATTGCGTTTACTTTAGTGAATGAAAGGACAATGTTTTTTATTTACTTCTCTTGAATAAAGATTGGATACAAACCCTTTAATAAATTGATGGATCAATGCATGAAAGCTTAAATTCAGGGATTAAGATAAGACATCACCGAAGCTTTACCATTCGGTTACGGAAACGGTTTACTATATTGTATATCTTTAAATTCTCCTGTCTTGTTTGGGAACCACTCGCAAGTGGGAAAAACAAAAAGTTCATTAATGTTAAGGAATAATTGAGAAGGCAAGGGAGACTTGAAAGATTCCGAGATATTCCAGAGATAAGACAATTCTCAACTATTTTCTATATCAGATAATATCTATATTCCCGAAACATTTAATATCCCGTAATTCGCTTCTGTCGGCTTTCACGGCTCACAAGTATCGAGGCGGCAGTCTGTAGGCGAAAAGGGTGGAGTGGGGTGGGCGGAAACGCCGATCGCACAGCCTGAGGCCCGGATGAATGGAAAGGGGAGAGTAGGGGTCCCTCTGCTTTGCGAACAAATCCCGATACGGCGACTGACTCGACACGGGTACGACCGTGCGCCGATACATCAAACTTGTTAAATTATTTTTAAATTTTATTCCAGAACCAGAATGTGTACTCTGATACTTAAGTAAAGCAGAGCGATAAGATATTCCATTATTTCAATGAGCAGCATCAGTGTCGAATTTTATCCAGCGTGGAAGACGGAATCAGCATACCACTATGAAACTCTGCTAAGCTACAGAAATATACAGATTATCCGGCCTGATGATCAAGTTGGGGCACTCACAAGCCTTCTTTATTTCGTTTTAAAACAAATTAATATATCACTTTTAAGATGTTAACTGCCAATTCTTGGTGGAAAGTACAAAACAAATTGTGTTTGATTAAAAAAAAAGTAATACATTATTTAAGCGCAGTCTTGTGAAGAAACTTTGTGATTAGTTTCTTTTTTTGAATTTTTATCTACGAAATATTATCATTATTTATTGTTATCTTTGAATCCTCATTGCTTCATCCACTACGTGTCGACAAAATTCAATACGGTTTTGTAATGCGATTGATACTTTCTTTTTCATTTCCATCATCTCTTTCTTTCGGATGACTGATATAGACACACTTTCTGCTCGTCTATGTTTTCTTTGTTAATATTTTAACGAATAATCAGGAGTTTACTTGGAGTATTATGTTGGATAAGATATAGATTCGAAATCCCGTTAACTTATTGCGTCAATACATACCGTACATATATATGTATCAGTCGTAATAACATGATAAGGTAAAGTAAAAGCGAAAGAACAGGACCGTGGAGTCGCTAAAAAATTGTCGACTCCTATTTTAGTAATTTAAAAGTTCAATCCTTTTTTTCTTATGCATAGCCATTCTAAAAAGTTACACTGAAAAGGTTTTCTTCAGAATATTGACTCTTAATTAGGAATTTTTATTTAAATATTTAATAAAATGATAGAGCAGGAAATGCACCACAGGCAATTATTTTGTGTATTGATTAAATTGGTATTTGTTTGGTAGAACTCTATTATAATACGATACAATTTGGAAATAAATACATTGCTATGTTTACCTCCTTATAACTATATAAATATATTTTTAAATTTTGAGTGGATATTTTACAAAATCATCATTTTCTACGTTAAAAGATGTGTTCGCAAAGTTTAAAGCAGGGACCGCTGCAGCATTCTTCAATTATTATGTTCATTTTTTCAACACTTTATTACAGATGGCAAAAATGAAAGAGGCATGGCTGTGCTTGGGCAAACTAATTGTGTTAGCTGTTGAAAGGAAATTATGATAATACCAAGTTTAATTATTATTTTTTAAATGTTGACGCAGTGCTCCTGTTTCTGAGACTCGGTGTATTTGTTGAGCCGCATCACGGCGCCCGACGAGAGTCCTCAACTGTGGGTAGTAAAAGAACAGTTGAACCAAGAAAGCGGTGAACTATACCGACTTATTTCACATATAAAGTTACTAGATACACACCCCGGCTTCATCCGTGATTTAGGCTCGATTATTTTATTTACGAAGAGAAAACTGAAAAAAATAATGCTCGCTGGAAAGCAAACTGCTAAAAGATAACGAATATCACTAGTTCTGTTATTTATTCGGTATTTCAAGACTTTTTTGCATCGGTTTCTTTATCAGCGACAATATACCTACAACATTAATGAATCATACAACTTTAATTTAAGACATCGACTGAGGGTGCTTGATGGAATTTCAATATCAAATTTGGATTATTGAGATTTTGTACACTTCCATGTATTTTGTCACTAACGACCCGGGTTTCGCCTTTAGGCATCTTCAGGCATTCGAGCACGCGAATGGACTCGAACTGACAGACAGTAAACAGAGTCTAGCGTTTATATAGAAGATTATATAGAAGATTATAAAATATTATACGTCTGGGAGCCACACTGATACCTGAGTTAACATTTCGAGAATCGCCTTAATCCTTACTTTGTAAACAACACATTAACAGAGTGGCGAAGTGCCGCTTTCCAGTTACTTACTTTCCAGCTACTTTTAGAATTAGTCAGTTCGAGTCCATTCGTGTGCTCGAATACCTGAAGATGCCGAAAGACGAAGCCCGGGTCGTTAGTTACAAAATACATGGAAGTGTGCAAAATCTCAATAATCCAAATTTCATACAACTTTAGTTAGCTGCGAGAAGTATTCATCTATCAGATACAATCCAATAACCTTCAGTGACAGCTCTGGTCACATAGTGATGTTGATGGACAAATGCAAGCCAATTGGTAAACTGAAATCTTTGAAGGAAACCCGAAAAGATTATAGGAATAAGTGTACATCTTTTAATGAAAGCGTGTTTCTCTTTATATACCCTAGTTAAAATCGTTGCCTCAACGATGTAAGTATTGAAAACGTAAAACGTCAATTTGGATCCATTGTACAACCTCGATAGATTAACTTTTAACGATAGTTCACCTGAAGAGAAATAGATCAAACTCACTCTTCAGAAAGAGTAAAGAAAGAAGAATGGTGTTAGGGAAGTTAGCTTGATTAATCATGCTCGTTACGCTCCGTTTTTACGATCGGTTAGTGGGTGGGTGGAATATCTGTATGGAAGCAACATAAATATCCATGATTTTTGACAATCTGTGTGAAAGCTTCCTTTACTGAATTCGAATATGTGACCCCTCAACCGAGTGTAAAAAACTACAACAGAGTTGACCACCAAATCAAATATTAAATACGTTTCTAGTCGACAGTAAGCTGGTATAATCGCTTTGGATAAAGGATTTCAATTTGGGTTCTGTAAATAATTTGATACTGGCCTACGTTTGACTCAAAAAAGCAGTTTTTCTTTGAATGACGTGATCAACTTTTATAAAATATTATTTTCACAGACTATCGTACTTTAACATCCATTGCTCGCCATTGTTAGAATTTGCACCTACTGATCGAAGGTCTTCCGGATAAGAATAATGTGAGCTTATGTTTAGACAATGAACTGAATACCTCGTAACGTTTAGAAAAAAATGAATATTACATAATAGAAACAGCGACAATTAATCTTTCTTGTCATTCCTGTACAGCAAACGACAAAAGCCGCACCCGACCCTGTACAGAGATAGACGGATGGATCGGTGGGCGGTCTCGGTGTGGGGTTAGGTTGGGTTAGGTAGGCGGCTGAGGTGGCACGCGGGGGCATGCGGCCTGCCTGTCAAGTAACTATGTACCTATCTATCTACCATGGGCGGCGGCGGGACTATCGGCTTCTGCAAAGCGGCCCGCGACGGCTCGTTTCGAAAACGCGGGAGAACATTATCTCCGTGCAGGGCTGGCTGCCGAAACGAGGTTAATTATTAAAAGATGATTTTAATTTAATTGTATGTCGGATCATCATTGCAAACTGAACGTTATTCCATCTTAGTAAATCTTTTTAAGCTGCTAATTGATATTAATTACCGACAGTGGAAATCAATCTATACAATTGATCGGAGTCACAAGTCAAAACTTGCAGTGTCAAAGTTTACCAAACCAAATGGTAAAACATCATATTCATGGTAAATTTAGTGCTATGCAGTATATCAGTTCATTATTAATTAACTTTACATTCTCTCTTCAAAGAATAATGTAATTGTTATGTAAATGTAATGTAAATGTAATGTAAATGTAAATGTAATGTAAATGTAATGTAAATGTATATTTATAAATTTCTTTGGCTACAGATAAACAATTATGAGTGATGCATTGACTTTTTATAACATGACGATGAGAGAACACACTTTATTAGAACTAACTATTTCCTTCCACATTTTTATAATGATCAGGACCAGTTTTGCTCATCACTAGCATTATCAACTGTTCAGTTGATAATGCTTGTCATTATGATATATATAATACCTTTTCACCAAGAATTGATAGTTAAAAGTTTTTAACTATTTCCTCCATATCGTTATACCTTATTGCGCCTTACATACGGGATGGAAAACGTAACGTGACGATACCCGATAACGTTATAATAACGATTCAATTGACATTATTTTCCAATAACGTAACGGTATTATCATAACGTTCTATAACTTTATAATAACCGATAACGTTTCTGAAATGTTATTTTTATAGTTATTTATTTCCTTATTATCCCTTTATATTTATATTAATTTTGTATTTGACATATATATTCGACAATCGTTTGACAACGGTGCGGTTTTGTCTTATTGCTAATGACTCACAATTCTATAGAAGTCATAAAAATATACTTGACACGAGGAAAATATTGGATAACGTTATAGAATAACGTAACAATTCGAAACGTTATCCCATCCCTCCCTTACATATTAAGGAATTGAGCCCTTTCTCGGAATAATGTTGTATCCAACAAAAGTATCAATGTTGAGTTATTGATGCAATAATGTTGGGTATGCTAGTATGTGTCATTCGAAGTAGTTACTATGGCAAAGAAAAATATTTGAGCTTGTGGCGGTATTTTTAAGTTTTGGATATCTGAAAGAACATTGTCTGCAGTGTCGTCAAAGTGGTGTCGCCGTCTGTCAATACTATATTAAGTTTATTATTTATAAACTGTAAAGCTACAAAAAATACACAGCAGACATCTCACTATACCCGATTCTTTTTTGTCTAGGGGATACGTTACCTGAGATACCTCCATCCAAAGAAAACGTGTAAAAAATATAGTGAACCAATATGAATGATAGCAAGATTTCAATACTTTGAGCAACTTGATAATTATTATAATTTAAAAAATAGCACAAAGTATTTAGTTCCACAAGAATTATATAATATAGTTATCGGCATTGTCAAACTTATACCTAAATTGTTGTGAAACTAAACTAGGTACATTTTGACTCGTTTTTATAAATGATTATATTTTGAAATGTTCCATATGAATGAAATATGCGTTTCATATCTTGCGTGGTTGTTGGTCTAATTAGTGTAAAAAACAAGCCTGTTTTTTTAGACCGTGATACTTCACAGCCGTGTAAACACCGCATCCAAAAAGAGAATAGGATGTAAGTATCTGCATTCTGAAAGCTTGATTTTTGCAGTGAATTTAAATTGCACTTTTTTATAACACGTTTTGGTTGCCAGCACTTTAAGCAGAAACCCGATTTCTTTATTTGTTAAGCCATCCCGTCGCCAAGTAAACAAATCACGAATATTCGACCACCCGTGTGCGATATATAGATAGATGGTCGCGATCAGGGTGCGCCCCTGCTCGCGACGCATACATCGAGCATTTATGATGCGACACGCACACAGAGACGCCGCGACGACACACACAGCCTTCGTGCACAGAAGAGTGGTCGCCGCACAGTTTTAACCGCAACGACGCGCTAATTTGACCCCACGACAACGCCGCGCCGCATTAGCTACCAGGGGCACATACACACGCGAAGCCGACGACGGTTTTAGCCTAGCCAATCTTGCCTGTCGCGATCGCGTCGAATTGATATTGCCGCGATTTTGCGATGCTCTCGACTTGCATTACTTACTTCTACCTTATCGCTATGAATTTAGCAGCAGTCCTTCAGATTATTATTCTCATTACTAAAATTTGAATTTTGCGATGTTGAATTACACGTTATCGATGTGAAGCTAGGTAAGTATTGTTCATTTACGGCGAAGTTTTCATCATACTTATCTTTGATTATTTTGTTTATGCTAAATAATTGTTAACATTTACTTGAAAATGAAAGAACACAACGAATATCATCATATTATTATTATATATTTGTCAAATACGCTATATATACGGTAACGTATAGACATCAACTAATTAAGGTGTCATGCGTACCGTAGGAGGAACATCAAGGTTAATTTCCTGAGTTCCTTTTGATGTTCATTCCTGCTAGGTGTGTCTTAAGATCCTGGTTCAATTTGGTACGAGTCTATCGATTCAACAATGTCATGAAAAAAGTAAATAAAGACGTAACTTAATCAAAAAATAGCACCGTTTTATATTTTATACGTTGTGAAAACAACGTATAAAATTTTCAAAATTAAAAATACCACAAATATAACCTATTTCGGTTTGTATATGCAAAGAAGTTTTTTTTTTTATTTAACACGTTGAAATAAAATTAGATATGGTTGGGCTTGTTAGTCATCAGTTGCGATTTTTCTGGCAGTCCCGCCGCAAATCACATAGGAATGTGCAGGTAAAATCCCACTTTACGGTATTATTCACATCTTTTCTCATGAAGTTCTTATAAAATATTCCACCTATCACATTTTTATGAGTAGTATTGCATTCAGTATAGATTGAGTCACTCAGAATCAAAGTGAAAAGGTACCTCCCGGATCGATCGCCCGTGTGCGCCGAACACTCTTGCTGTATGGCATTGAACTAAATCGACAAATTTAAAAATGAACATCAATATTTTGCTCAATATCTTGTTTCTAATTATTACTTTCACATTGAACTTCATAACATGAAGTGCATACGAAAGAGATCTATTTTAAAAAGTGCCTTTTAAGTATTATGGGTAAAATATTTCGAAATGTTTTATAGTGATTTCAACGAATACAATCCCATTCGATATGTAATTCTTTACGAGAATACATGTAAACAGTGTCACACGGATGAGCTGTGAAATCCATCCAAGTGAACCGTTCGAATTTCAAATACCTTGCTCATTTTCGAAAACTGCGCGCGGGCTGTTCTGTTTCCAGTAAAACAATTTACGAAAGATGAATGATATTATTTTTATTTTACTAATGGGACAGTAAGCACCACATAGGTAAAAAAAGTTTCTACAAGCCAGTTTATCTTTCAATATAAATATAAGGTATAATAATCGATACGAATTAATATGCATGCGACACGAGATGTTTACTGTCCCAGGGGTTAACGAATCTAGGTACGAACAGTGTCATAAAACAATTTTTCAATTTATGGATTTCTGTCCGAAAGCATGGTTGTTTGCGATTTCCTCCCAACCATTCGATCCTAAAAACGGAACGTAGAGAGAGAGGAATAAGCTAACCACTAGACCTGTCGTAGTCCTACTCTTCTACCCCTACTCGTCTTGTAGAAAACTTCTCTTAAGATACCTCCATTAGGAGATCATATGCTTCACATTGGGAGCAGACATCCTCAAGACAAATAGTGTAAGCAAATTATTTACTATTATTTACATCTTTGTAATAGAGTAAATGTCAATTCAATTATCGGTTGCATTCATGTTTGAAGGTTATAACTAGGCATTGTCAATAGTTTATATACTGCCAATATTTTTCATTTACATCCGTTTTTATGTGTAACAACATCTTAAGCCGTGTAGGTTGTTGGAATGATGAAAATTTGCGAAATATACAGTCGAAAAAGCAAGGATTGACAGCGTTTAACGACAATGATCACAAATTACCACAAGAATGATTTTCAGCCGTTTAATTTTTTTACATATTACATATTTCTATAAATTGTGTCCCCAAAATTCGTAGGGTTCCATAATGTATTACTATATTCAACTGATTTTCAATGTGTGTTTCAGTCACGAAAGTAATATTGTATCTGCACACCTGTTGCGCATGCCCGGTTAAATAATAGGTACTAAAAATTGTAATAAAATTATAATGTACAGAGATTTTTTTGTAACATATCGCTCATCCTATGTTGGATATATTATCTCACCACCTTATACATATACATATATGCGTGAGTGCTTTCATCGCGACGCGTCGCGTGAACCAAATGGAAGTGAGCACACATACAATAAGACACCTATGCATGCATGTAGATTGTAGATGTATTATTTGCAAGTGGACGTGCGCCCACAGCAAAATCGGCGGCGCGGCGGCAGTCACCCATACAGATAGGGAGCATACTATGACATTCCGTTTCAAGTCACTTTCGTCTTAACTTCAAAGGCTTTATCAACAAAGAAAGGTTCCATAGTTTTGTCCAAAGCTAAGAGCGGGCACGGAGATTATGAGATGAGTATTTATTACCTTAGTATCCAATGCTGAGTTTACCCATGTAAGCCAAATTTACTAGTCACTAGTCCCACCGAAACCCAAATGACCGCCGATAAATTTCTCGTTGACTTTTCCGAGTCACGTTGAGATGCCGACGAAACCAACACCTTTACGAAATGTTTAAGTCAAACATTAATAATTGGTGGTTTTGATTACATGGTAATAAATGTTGAGAAAATTTTTGTAGGGAAATAATATAAATAGGAAAGAGTACCCAAAACGAAAACTATATCTACAAATACTATAGTATCAGAAGAAAAAGTTACTCTTTATCGGTGATATTTTATGAAAACATTGACCAGATTTGTGCAATCATTTTAAATTGAAAAAGCTTTTATTTGATGTGGATATGCCAGAATAATTAAGAGAATTTTTAATTCCGTTGCGTCAAAAGCTATTTTGTGTGAATACCTACCTATGTAACATTTTTTTAGATTTTTGTATCAAGCCCGGCAAGGAATACGATTGCCCACAATGACGGGCTGTGAGTTTGTTCATACTCAAGCCATCTTTTGTGCTGACGGCTCTGTCATTCAAAAACAAGAATATACAACAGCCTCATAGCTTAGTCGGGTCAGGGATCAACAACAATACTTACGTATATGGAAAATGAAACATAAGAATCACGGTTACCGTTATTATAATAGTTTCTTGTAATTGAATGTAGAAAAATCATCGATTCTTTGCAATATTTATACTATGGATATAAGAAATATTTTTTTTATTATTATCCATGTCCGCTTCCAACGTGGAGCATATGGCCTCCTAATGGAGGTATCTCAACAGAATTTTTCTATGAGAACTGCTTGTTACTCAGTTGCTTAACCTCTCTTTTTTGAAGAGAGTAGGGATAGAAGGATAAGGCTAGGATAGGACTAGTGGTTAGCTAATCGCTCTGGCTACGCCCCGCAAGGATCAGATACGTGGGAAATAAATAACACAATATAAATGTATAAACACTATTTCCATTCTGTAAATATCGATGGTACATATTACTAAACTTTACAAAAAATATGTTTTTTTTCAAAGATGGACAGTGCAATAATTTTTGTTTGGTCGATTACAGTTATGTCCAAGACCAAAGACGTTTAAGTCTATACCTTACCTAATCTGACAATACGAAGGGTAAAAATTTTTGCACCGTTTAAAATCCACCCGCTTCACAAATTTTCATTGATTGAATTTCAATATAATATTTTAAATAAGAATAGAGAACCTTTCCTAGTGGGGCCAAATTAACATTTTGTCAATTACTAAATAAAATAATTTAAAAAGACTTTTTATTTCTTATTTTATTACACTGAACTTGTCATTTATTTGGTTATCGCTGATTGTGCTTACGCTGCGCCGTCCGGCCATCCCAAAGACCAAGCACACTTTATAACAGCTGGTAGCGGGGCACAGCGCGGTGCGGCACCCGCGAGCGGATGCGAAGCCTCGCGAAGACGCTTTTCGAGCGGCGCAATCGGCGCGATGGTATCAGGCTAGCAGAAAAGGCGAGAAGAAATGAGACGGCGACTGGAGACTTGCGGTAGTTGCAAAAGTGGCGTTCAACATTTTCAGCGGAGTTCTGATTGAATGTTTTTGGCATGATTTTCTTTATTTGGATTTAAAATAAATTTTCTATAGTTTGTATTCGTGTAAAAACATTATTAAGATTTTGTATCATATTTAAACTAAAATTAATCACTTTTAATGTGTTAACTGTCCATTCTTGGATGAATAGCAGATTTTAAAAATAAAACACAATTTTCTGTATTTGTAATGCCACATTTTTATAATGATAAGGACCGGTTTCGCTCATCACAAGCAATATCAAGTGAATAGTTATGTTTTATTTTTTTAAATAGAATTATATTTCGAGACTTTTTAGAAGTCAAAAATATTTTTCTTCAACAAAACTTAATAAATGAAAGATATTTCTTTTAGTATCATTTATAATCCATTCAAAATTACTATAAATACATTGGTTTTCCCACTATATTAGCATACTTTAAACCCGTATTTAATTATAAAATATCAACCAATTTTAGGAACGTCTTAATGTGTGACAATATTTTTGAAAATTTCATATCATATATTTATGTGTTTTACATTATATAATAGGGAACCTAACAATGATGGAGAAATATCAGATTTTTGTGTATTCTAATCAAATATAACCGGTCGCATGATGATGAACGATGATGAAATTCAAGACTGAGTAAGTCTTCGTTACAACATTTTGTTTCGCGACACCATTACTAATTTAATTTTAAAAAATTACTAATTTTTAACAGCTTAAAATGCATTGTTTATAAAGCAATCAATACCCATGCTGTCGGTTCACAATCGCTTCGACGTAATTTGGCCTGCTGACGCGAGCCGACGCAAGCAGTAGCAGCTCCATAATCCCTTGCAGCCGTATATAAATTTACCTTTACGAATATACAATACCCGCATAGACAGTCTGTTCGCCTGGTATATCGCGAACCATTTGTTGCGGGCGGTTGTGGTATTTTTGTTGCTCTTCCATTTTATGAAATAAATAATAAATACGTCATAATTTTATTAATCTATTTACCTAGTGTGGTGGGCCAGGTGCTTTTTACAAAAGATAATAATAATTAGTTGTTAGTTGGTGATATAATGTTACGCTTTCCTCAAAATAAAAATAATAATGCATCTACTAACTTGTTTTCGCTTCATTATAAAAAGGAATAACATAACTTTTATTCTATTTGACGTTTTCTTTTAAAAGTCGTAAATGTATGCATGAAAGCATCATAGATAAAATTAACACTATTTATGGAATTTCAAAACCGTATTCGAACTGTTTCGACCTCAAAATATGTTGAAATGAAAAAGTACGGCTATTTTATTGTATAAATATGTTTCACATGCCCGTTCGTTCGCGCCTTTAAAATGCTTCAACAAAACATTAACATCGTCATATTTATGCAATATGATAAGAACGAGTAGGTATGTATTATATTTTTTATGTCCACTTTCCAAGCGACATTAATATTTTGTTGTAGCAATTTCGATGTTATGGAAAACCCAATGAACCAACCAACCTCTCTCTCAGTCACGGCATGCGAACATTAAACGGTACATACCTGAAAACAAAATATTGCTACTTCCAAAAACAGTATTGTTTTATTCTAGTTTTCTTAGCAGCGACCGACCGTCTATATTCGGCCAACTTTAAAGGTAATTTCATAATTATTGGCTTGGTATAAGCAACATTCTAAATTAATTGTCAATTGATAATGCTGATAAACCTGGACAAAACTTGCAGGAAATATTCTATGAATTGTTGCCATTGCTAAAAAAATCTGAAATGTACTTTTATGTCAGTAGACAGCAGAATGGGGGAGATTGACGCCTGTCGTCATATAAACCTAGGGAGAGCAAAAGCGCCAACTGTATACTTAAAGGGAGTTGTGGACAGGGTCGCAATTACCCTACGAAGTGCCAGGGGGTGGGACAAACGCGAGACGGAGAATGCAGAACGGGACGGTGTTAAATTACGGTTTCACAGGGCTGATTTTTTCTGTAAACCTATATTAATCTAATTGCTTGCAATACCTTCCATCTTTTATTGACGATGAAGCTTTATTAACTAAATTACTAACGGTGGAAATCATGGGTCAAAATATATTTAAGTCACAATAATTACTTCGAATTATTAGTATTATTGGACGAAAATAGCGTAATACATAGGTTCTTCGTAAGTTGACAACTTAAGTTTTACTTTTGGGAATGATAAAAACTTTGTGATAAATGCTATACAGTATTTTCTTACTTTTTCTAATAAAATAAATCTTCGAGCATATCTTCAAAATTAATCATAATATTATTATGTAATACGCATGCTTAAAAAAGTAAAGGCCTCCAGCTTCCCATGCTGCAAAGTGATTAGTGTTTCTAATATGACTATTAATGTAGACAGCAGAGCAATTTGTGACCATTAATTAATGCTAAAATTATCCGAAAGCAAACAACTGTTGGAAAGAAAACTCAATTTTATCGAATACAAATAATTAGTTTACCAAATTGAACATGGCCATTTCATGTTTTTGAAGATTTTCTTTAACTGGATTTATGACGCACATAGTTATTAGTGAAACTATTGAAGCTTCGCTGAGAAATTATTAAGTCTTTTGGGTATCTAATCAAATCAAATCTAACCTTGCAAATTTGCCAACAAAAAATATAATATACAAGAGATGGAGAATTTTTTTATAGATTCGATTCATATTTTCCTCTCCATTAATTACTATCATTTAGCCCGGAAAATTAAAAGGAATATGCCGAAGGATGATCAAATCTTTTGGACTAGACAAATAACAATGAGCTGCAGTGAATTTATGATGAAAAGCCACCACATTACTGGGAAAACTGTTAAAGTGATGACATTCGATGTAATGAAAACCTATATGTAAACAAAAATATGTATTTGCATAATATCTTCTTGCTTGACATTGAAACAAAATGACGCCGAGGACATGAAAATGCTCATAATCGAAGAGAAAACATCAAACGAGGGTTATCCTATTATGAATTATTCACAAGAGTCTATTCCGGAAAAATATTTTTTATATCCTTCATGGGGGGCTTAGTTGAGTGGATGGTTTTATAAGTAAAATGGGTTCCCTGTCCAGCTTTAGGAATGAAATTTAAATAAAATTCGCAATAGCTTACAATTTTCTTATAATTATACCAGGCTAGCATAAACATTTGCGGATAGAAACACGACGTTGAGGTAAACAAACGGCGGAGAACGAGTGACACAAAAATGTATAAATAATATGTCGCGACACTTGGCAGCTATCGTGTTTGCTCGGATCACAGATAAACGCGACCGGGCGATGCATACGGGCAACGCATTTGGAGAGTGGCATAGGTAAACCACAATTACACAGACGGTTTCCACAAAGCCGGACACATGAACATAATGTGAATAATTGATTATTAAAATGGCCTGCAGACTGATAAAAATGATAACGCTATAATGACATGTTTTCGGCTTGGTGGCTTGTGTGGAAAATTTATATTTTCTGTCTGGGTCATCATAGCATTACAGTCTGGCTGGCTATGTCTGGTTTTGATAGCTCGTTGAGTGGACGGCACATCACTGTCGGGTAAAATAAACTTATCATTATAATCAATGAGATATTTTTTTAATTTTTTTCCCATGTCCGCTCACAACGTGGAGCATATGGCCTCCTAATGGAGGTATCTCAACGGAATTTTTCTATGAGAACTGCTTGTTACTCAGTTGCTCAACCTCCCCTTTTTTTGAAGAAAATAGGGATAGAGAGATGGGTTAGGACAGGACTAGTGGTTAGCTAACCGCTCTCGCTACGCCCAGTTTTTGAGGATCAGATGGGTGGGAGGGAGTTTTAGTCATCACAAACACTCAGACTGAGAACATATATCCATAAATCGATTGAAAATTCAATTTATGAAACTGTTCGTCCTGGGGTTTGAACCCGAGACATCAGTAACCGAAGCCAACGATGTTGACCAATGCAGCACGGACCGAACTCACTTTAAATAATATATTTCACTTGTAAGTGTTATAAAATAACGGATAAGAAAACACTAAGATGCAAAAATTACATATTGAGTTAGTTATAACAAAATGTTCTTGACTTCAAACTCTACTGCAGTGCTCCGCAACCTTTTCTCACCCACGGCACACCTAAGTACTCATAAATATTTCTCGGCACGCTAGAAGCCAAAAGTAAATTTCATAAACAAAACTTACAATTTATTTATTTGTTTTTATTTGATGAATTTGAAATAGTGGCTCATAAAAGCCAATTCAACTATTTAACCTTATCAAAGTGATGGGAGACTTAAAAATTAGAAAAAAGAATTTGTAAAAGTGTAACTAAAAAAATTAACTCAACTTCACTACTAAAAATTATTTAACCTAAGTTAAGTGGATTAAAGTATTACCCATTTTTCTGTTCTGGCCAAATCCAAAATAATCCTTCTGTTTTCAATAATAGTCTCGTGCAGTGGTGTAACTAGTGGTTGTGCCACACGGGGCGGTCCTTGAGTTTGCCGCCTCCCACCACTTTTCCTTTAAAAATTTTTTAGCCGCCACAATGGAAAAAGTTACGCCGCAGGCAGAAAATTTTCATGTATAAACAAATTTTCTTGAAAAATATGTATCATATTTTTACAATCCTGACAAATTTTATATTAATATGGAAACACGAAATTATTTATATATAATACATACAGAAACATTATTGGAATCTTAATTTAAGACATCGACTGAGGGTTTCGCCTTTCGACATCGATTTCAATATCAAATTTGGATTATTGAGATTTTGTAGACTTCCATGTATTTTGTCACTAACGACCCGGGTTTCGCCTTTCGGCATCGTCAGGCATTCGAGCACACGAATGGACTCGAACTGTCAGTTCGAGTCCATTCGGCGAAACCCGGGTCGTTAGTGGCAAAATACATGGAAGTGTACAAAATCTCAATAATCCAAATTTGATTATTGGAATCGATTTTATCTGCCAGCTGGTGTTCTATTGAAAGTATTGTAAAAAATTTTAATCGCAAATTGCTCATTGTCGATATTAAATAGATTTGTATTAATTTCAACTTCAAAAAGCTCCTTTCAGAGCAAACAACACAGTTGCGAGGATACAATATTTTTGAACAAATTGCAGAAGTTCAATCTTTGCCATCCTTCCACACATCTGTTTCATTATGATAAACAGCAACATAATTTTGAATTTTTCCCGATCATCATCATCATTATTAAAACCGAATGGCTTTAATTTTTTTCTGATACATATAAAAATACGCGATACGCACTGTGCCGCGGCACACCTGGAATCGTCTCGCGGCCCACCAGTGTGCTGTGGCACACCGATTGCGAAGCACTGCTCTACTGTATGGAAGAGCACACTTATTTTTATAAATTATACTTTAACTTAAAAACAGTTTTATACAAACAAAAATCAAAAAGGTATAGGTAGGTAGGCCTAGCATTTCAAACATTTGATAAACTTTGAAGTTCAATTACTCAAAACTAGTATTTTTCAGTGTGTGTCTTCTTCCAGAACAACGACGATATGTTATCAATAATATCCCAAATGAATAATATAAAGTGTACTTTGTCGGATTCCTATTCCCGGTTTCGTAGGGTAAACGCGTATATACATGCAGGTGGGTACAGGAAAACACAACAATATATTTATTATAGGAACCCAAATTGCATGTATCGTAGCCGCTGTGCGTGGCTCGATAGCGGGATTTGTGGACAAAGGCACCACAAATTGGCGAGTAAATTACATCGGTTTCACTGCACCGAAGCGACATCGGCAGTCAAATAAAGTAGGTAAATGTAGTTAGCAGACCAACAATCGAATTTAACACTGCCTGATCTTTCTGTGCGCCTGGCAGCGAAACAAAATATATATATAGTCCCAGGAAAAATAACATTTAATTTATAATTTAATTATTAATTAAGTTGGAAAATGTTTCTTTCTTGCCCTGGAATGAATGAGTTTCATATTTTTTTCAGACCAATCTTTAAGCAGTCCGTATTTATTTATTATCCATATTTTTTGGGCATTTCACGATAATTAAATACTTCAATAAAGTATATAAATTCACATAGTAGTGGGTATTTAAAATTTAGTCCAATCAATGTCATTAATTTTAACCCATTTTTGTATGTATTATATTTTATATAATATAGAGAAAATTCAACATGGATTAAGTTACTGGAAAATCACAATCTTCTCTGATTGTTAAAATAACATAGAAAATGGAAGCTTTCTCTTCTCGTCTAACGAAATAAATAATTCATTCGTTTTTTTTCGGCGCACAAAATTTGAAAAAATCTCACTGAATTTTTTTTTTATATAACGTCCGCTATTCAACACCATTCCACGGCGATCAGAATATCGAATAGATATCATTTTTATTGCGTGTAATAATAATTATTGTAGTAAAATTTTATACGCGACACAACGATGGATAGGGAAGATGACGTATTATTCAAGGATCCTGTTCGGCGCTCGAACAGCCGAGTGGTCGCTGAATACCGTTAACAATTTCTGCGTTCCTAATACTTAGAGAAGCCCAATGTTAGACAGGTCGGAAGCAACAGCTGATTGATATTTTTATCTTGCTTGAAAGGAAGGCGCCGGCCGGCAGATAATTTATTTTGTTTTCATAACAATCTATTACGATTAACAAAAAAAATTTAAATTGCCAAGATAATTGAAATGTTCGGATGGTCGTTTAAAGTGCGACTGAAAAAATTGCGCCGCAGATTCTATATATCTATATAAGATATATCTTCTTTTTTTATATCTTCTAGAAAGGAAATATATTTTGTCAGCGATTCACAAATCATAAGAATTTTTATTTGTTTTTGACCGAAGTAATTTTCTACTCATTTTCAAAAATGCAGCCACTAGAAAAGTACATTTTGTCAGCGTGCCACAAATTAGATGGAAAAAAGCATGGTGAATGGAATATAACTTACATTGATTATGTATATATAAAATAATATTTATTTTTTACGGTCGAAATTCTCTATTCATTTTCGAAAATGCCGCCTTCTAAAACGTGCCGCCCCCCCCCCCCCCCTTCTTACGCCAGGGCATATCCAGGCTATTTGATTATCTTATATAAGTTATAAATTCTCAGCTATTAATTGACAAATAAGTTACAGAATACTGTTAAAGTATTTTTTTTCCATGTCCGCTCCCAATGTGAAACATATGGTCACCTAATGGAGGTATCTTGACAGAATTTTTCTACGAGAACTGCTGGTCACTCAGTTGCTCAACCTCTCTTTTTTCGAAGAGAGTAGTGATAGAAGGATAGGGCTATGACAGGACTAGTGGTTAGCTAATCGCTCTCGTTACGCCCTGTGAGGATGGGATTGGTGGGAGGGAGGACTCAGACTACGAACAGAAATCCATAAATCGATTGAAAGATCAATCTATGAAAACCGTCCGCACCGGGAATTGAACCCGAAACATCCGTAACCGTAGCCAGCGACACTACCAACTATGCCACGGACGCCAAAATTCTAAAGTATAAATAAACATATTTATTATATTAAAAAATGATTTCAGCCTTCAAATCCAGCCGTGCAGAAGGCATGTTTCTAGAATATAAAAAAATATTAAGTCAGTACCCGCATCTGATTACAATTTACCGCCATATCCCACCCCGGTGACCCATGTTTGAGGTTAGGCTCGTCAGTCGCGCCTCTCCATCGCGACAAGATTAATAATCGACCTGCCGCGACGACCCACCTTATCTGTGAGTGTCGACAACTACGCTACGGAACGGCGAGCGAGTGCGAAGCGTCTTGATTTTACCGCGCTGCTTTTCTGTCCGCCTGGTATCTAGTCGGGAGATACGGCTCGCTTCTCTTCTCACCGTATTCTGGAATCTCACGTGCTTGTCGTGTCGTTCATCGTCGTCTGTCCGTCAGTCAGTCATCAGTTCGTTCGTTATTCTTCGGAAAAGAATTGTAAATAAATAAATAGTTGACTGAAGTTGAGCGCAATCGTTTTTTATAATTAATTAATACTATTTCTCTATATTTCCTGAATGTTACAACATAATGACGTTTTTAAGCCTCTACAATTAATTTGTTTTACTACAAATAATAAATAACAAGATTTCTTTCGGGGTGTGTTAGAGTGGTTCGTTTCCTCGATAAATTCGAAATTCGAATAGTGAACTTTATTAACAACATTGGCAGCACGATTGCACCCTGCTAACGAAGAAAATATAAAATTATGTAAAGCATTTTAGTATAAAACGATATCAACAAACTTGACCGAGTTGAATCTCTTGGTCAAAAAAGCTCTAAAATCGTAAAAAAGCTGGGTCACTCACTTATCGCCGTACAATCACGATATAATATGTCATTTATGACAAAGATGACACATTTTGTATAATGTTTTCAACGCGAGAATTCCGAAAAAAATGGTAGAGTTTATTAATAATAAAAAATATAAAATAATTATCAATAAATAACTATTGTTTTACAACGAAATACCTACACAAATTTCGTTTATTCCATCGTTGGAAATAAAAAAATATCTAATCCTACATAATACATAATTTTTCTATTGATAATGTTTTTTAGTCTGCTTAGACTAGAATTTATGTTGCCTTGATTAAATAATCACCAACATATCGATGATACGAGAATCGCATAATAATTAATTATCTTCTTTCATTCCTGTCGTCCTGGTGTGTTGGTGTTGTAAAAATGCTGCATTCGCCGCTGCGCTGCGGCTGGGACGCAATTTTCAATTTAAATGAAAAACGAAAAACCAACCAAACTAGCTTATTACTTTTTAACTAATTAATAAAAACATAATGCATTTATTTATTATTTTGGAAAATATTCAAATATGCAACTAAATATAAAATGTTCAAAAAGCTACAGAGAACGTTTATCGAAACATTTTAGTGCTGAAATCTTTTGCCAGAAATAATCATATTTTTTTCTGATTTTGAATAAATATTAGTACATTCACAATCCAGGAAAATGAAATTAATTCGGTGACAAATCTTTGTGGAGGAAATTCATTTTTAATAATTATTATTGTACAATTGTTATTCTTGTTATCCCACTGTTTATGTTATATTAAAAATGTTGATTTTATAGTATTGGGTGAAGGCTGTTTTCTAAATTAACTGCTTTTTTTATTAACACCAAGACGGTAAAGATTGCGCCGCAGACAAAAAAAACTTATCTATAAATAAAATTTTTTGAAAAACATGTACTATATTTTTACAATCCTGTCATTTACAAATATTAAATTTGTAGAGTCCCACAGGTTTGTTTTCCAAATATGTCAAAAAATCTATAAGTCTTTTAAATAAATTTTATATTCATTATTAATATGGAAATATAAAATTATTTATGTGCAAAACAGTAATAGGTATATATTCTACATAAAAACGAAAATAAATTAAAAGCATTTTAATATTTGCGACATTGAGGTTTCATGATTATTCTTATATCTTTCAGAAAAGGACTAAATTTTGTCAGCGAATCACAAGGCATAACAATTCTTATTTGATTATTACCTACATAATTTTCTACTTATTTACAAAAATGCCGCCCCTAGAAAAGACAATTTTGCCAGGGAGTCACAAATTAGGCAGAAGAAAACATGATGAATGGAATATAGCTTGCATTGATTATGTTAATATAAAAAAATACTTATTTTTTATAGTCGAAATTTTCTATTCATCTTCGAAAATGCCGCCTCCTAAAATGTGCCACCCGGGGCGGGCCGCCTCCCCCTTGCTAAGCCGGTGAGTGGAATACAAATTTTAAATTGTATATCAAATATTACTTTTAAGGTGTTAACTGTCAATTCTTGGTGGAAAGGCATTATATTTTAAAAAATCAAACACAATTCATTTGTACTACTTCCACATATTTATAATGATCAGTACCGGTTTCGCTCATCACGAGCATTATCATCAGTTGATAATGCTCGTGATGAGCGAAACCGGTTCTGCTCATTATAAATATGTGGAAGTAGTACAATGAATTGTGTTTTATTTTTTAAAATATCAAATATTACCCAAATATATGAATAATATTATTCTATATTTCGATATATTTCAATATTTGAAACATTAAATTTATGCATGTCAAAAGGTCCCATATTATGTTTGATTGTTTGTTTTTTGAAAACTATAAAAACCTATGTTTATTATGAACCTGTTGTGTCTCATACTATATTTGTAATATTTTTTGTATATAATATAGTTACTTCTATTTGATATGAAAAAGGATTTGATGAACAATGAAATCAGGACTCATGTCTTAATGACTGATGAAATCAAAGTATACCGTAATCACACAGTAAGTTATAAACTTAAAGAACATCACACCTTATTTGACAGAATTTAAAAATACTTAAACATTTGCCTGTAACCAAAGCAACCTTAAGTTACAAGCAATGTCATAAGAAAATTTGCAATTTACGAGTAGTCCTAGAAGTCCCAGTCTCTACGAACAAATTGTATGGCGATCAATCCCTATGCAGAGCATATGGCTACCACGTGGCGTCTCCTTGATTCCCTGTCACCCGCCAATCTCTTTGCTTCCTCCCATGACAAGCAAGAGTCCCTCAGCTCCGCCGAGTACATCCTATGGATAGTACCCGATGGTCTTCCAGGACACCGGAATCCCACAGGTCGGAAGAAGAGGTAAGCAGGATTGAGGCTCTTCGGAGGCATCCACAGTACGTGACCCAGCCAGTTTCAACGTCTCTCCATAACCGCTGATGTGACAGGGCGTTTCCCGGTCGTTCCTTAATCTCCGAATTCCTCACAAAGTCTAATAATGTATGAGTTATAAGTGATACTGCTAGCATTAAAAAATTATTTATTATAAAATATTATTAAAATAAACGATGATTCTTTATACTTTTGTCTATATTATTTTTCTTCGCATATTTAACCCGTACTAAGCCTTCCTAAAAGAAGCCCTTATGTCACCGTGGAGTAAAATTAGTTTACAGTTATCAATTGCCATTGAAACCTAAATTAAAAACTACAAAATAATTGTTACTCTTGAAAACATATCCATGATATCATTTTCACTTTTATTTTATTAATTTTAATGGCAACACTGACTAGTAAGTGTTACTGCACGGCTAAGCCAATATATATTAAAGAGTACTAAAATTTCAAGTCAGTACCAAATTGAAAAGTCAATCGCTGCAACAAACAATTGTGTAACTAATGCTTTATTGTTATATAGGGTGCTTGTTCCTAAAGTCAGCCGTCGCCAGTAGTCGGCCTTTGAGCTTAAAACTTAAATAATAGTCGATATATTTAAAAAAAATAGATTTATTTAATTCGTGTAGGTAGTCTTGCCACTTGCCAATGTATATCTGCTCTATACTGACCTATACGATGCAATACGCAATTAAAAAAAGCACATTTTTACTTCGCAAGTTCATATTGTATGGGGATCGCCAACAAAATATACTTTATATTATCATGCTTTGCATCATAATGTTTTTTATTGTTCTGTCTAATATCAGTAGATTATTTCGCGATATTCATGAAGTTTCATAGTGATGGCCGAACACTGGGACAAGTTTTTTTGTAAACTTATATTATTTTATGCTTGGTATAATATTAACTATTTTATTTTAAGTTAATTACATTGCTTAATCCCTGTTTAATGGAATAACAGCGAAAAAAATATGTATTTATCATTCATTGACTCAAAATTCTTTTTGAAAGTACACCTGTCGCTTAACTGGCTGAGCACTGGCGAAACGACCATACCCGAGTTTTGTTTAGAACTCTCAACAACCATCATTTAAATCTGCTTGATATAGAAGTTTATTCATTAACTTACAAGCTTTTCAATAATTCGCATTCAATAATAGTAGTGGGCTACGCTGCGATAAAAAGACCGAGTGCACGTTATCGGGATAACCATTTCAAATTGTGGACATTAACTTCATAAACCTTCAAGATAGAAGGAACATTGGAATCTTGAGTGCACAATCTATTTGAAAAAAGGGCCAGTTTATCAATTTTCTAATTTTTCACGGGCCGCAGAAGGTAAAGTGACAGAAGTTAAAGTGAAAATAATAATATATTATTCTAGACGAGATATGCATTCTATTATTTTTAATTTAATAGTTACATGGTTTTACTACTCATCGCTTGTTATTTTGGGCCGCGTTTTGTGCATCACTGCTCTATGATATATGGCCTTCGCGTTTAATTACTCCATAATGGTCACAATCCTCATATGAAAACGACTAGATTAATTATAGATTAATAAAAAATGATATTCCATATTCCATCCTTGAAAGAAAGTAACGCATCTATATTGATGGTATCCCACTCCACTGGCAGTTAAATGAAAATTATCTATAGCGAATCGGAAATTTTAGTGGCTGATGATCAAAACCAATAACTTGGATAACAGGAAAATTCTACATCTACATGCAAGAAGTCTCTATTATAAGAATATCTTTATTGTGATTGATCCTTGAGGTTTCTTTTTGCACGCTTTAACGTTTGTGCAAGGTTATCGCATCGTGATAAGCGATAAGAGAATTGCATGAAACAGTGCAGCATGAATATGTAATAATAACATTAAATACTGTGATAATGCATTCAATAGTTAGAGCGCATTTACTAATCTATCGAGAATAACAAATGACAAGTGAATATATGGGTGATCATTATATTAAATCATATCTTAATATTTATATCAGTTACCGTTTATACGTAGGTTATCATTAACATAACAAATATATTCAGTCAGGTTAAATAAAGAACAATATATTTGTTTGTTTTACCTTAACCGGTGCAGTGGGAATGTAGAGTGCTGGATCGTTCGCGGATCCCGAACATCTGTCAATAGCCTCTGGACCATCATCCACATCTAAAACACTGTACCGACATACAATTCCATCAGCTGGTTTTGCATCGTATCCTGGCGGTTTCCCTAGATGAAAGCCTTTCGCTTTCACCCAAAACCTGAACTTTGAACTGTCTGAACTATTGCATTCTTCTCCTCGCAGTGTTCGAAGAATACGAGCATATTTCCGCAATGTAATTGTTTTAGTTTTGGCAAGGTCACCGTAAGTTTGTATCACCCACGGTTGATACGCTGCCAGAAGGTCTGCTTTGCTGTCACCGGTCGGTATGACTTTTGGCTTCTTCGATTGGTTATTGTTTTGCTCGTGTGCAGGTTTCCCGTTATGGGATTTGGAATTTGATTTGCGTTTCGTTGGTTTTTTTGCAGGGGCCTTCTCTGCCTCCTTTGCGTGTTCCTGTGTCAACTTCTTTCGCAATCCTCGCTCAGAAATCATAGCCGCTGCCATATTGGATAAGAGAATGTTTATAATTTATCGTAGCCAATCAAACGCGGCATTTTACACGACGTGAAAAACGAATGCTGTGTCTTCAGATTCTAATTGTGTTTCTGCCAATCGAACCTTTGTCGGTTACTAGATAAATCCTATCTATACTAGTAGGTATGTATATAAGGTTCATTTACACTCGGTCAATAAATCGCGCGAACTCACCAATTTTCAAGACAAAATAAATGTATTTTTAAGGGTTTTTTCATTACAAATATATAAGTTATTTCACTATTTGGGTATGTCACTTTAGAATTTTCACAAAAAGTCCATATTAACAATATCATTCACTGATAATAGTTGAATATGTATAGGTAGTTTAACTTCTTTATGAAATCACTCACTGATTCACTATGGGCATACGATTTTACGCCAGAAATAGCACAAAAATGCTTTTCAAAAAGCTGTCCAGAAGATACAGAAGTACTCCAGATTATTAATTAGTTTTTAAAGAGTACCCATTCCCAAACGGGACCTTTACTTTTATTTACATTCGAATCTCAAAAATACCTGGATTGAATAAAATTTATTTTTATCAACTACGAAAGTAAAATAAATAAAATTTTAGAACTAACATAACATATATTATTCGTTCAAATGAAAATCGAAATTATTGAAGAAATAGGCATTGTTGCTGACAAAGTTTCATAAAAGTAAATTAATTTATAGTTGGGCTTAACATTTAATTATTATATTTTTTTGAAGTGCAAATATTTCGGATTATATTCCAATAAGAAAGAATCCGATAGTTCTTTTTTAAATTAAATTAAATAACTAACTTTTAAATAACTTTTATTAAATAACTTTTATTGGAATACAAAATAAAAACTTTTCTCTATTGTTAATGTTTACAGATAATAAAAAATGAACAAAAAAATGATTTTGAGATTTTTTGTTGTTTATTTCGGCTGCCGAAATTTGAAATTCTTTTCGTAACAAACAAAAAAAACACTGTTTCGGAAGAGTCGCGAAGACAAACAACAATGTGCCATAATGCTCGCCAAAGTATTAGGCGATCATGAAAACACGCCGGTATACAGACCGCACACCCATACAAAATCGGGGCAGTTGAGCACGATTTTCACGCGAGACGCTATTATTCCGATATGGGACGTTGCCGCGCTATCAACCGGCGCTGGCAAACGAGCTGACTCGCCAACGGTATGGACGCGACTGCACCGTACAAAGTAGAAGCCTCGCGCGCGTCGAATGAATTATTGTATGTACAGATGGGGCGTTTGCGGAGGGCCCACGACGGCAAAGCGTCCCCTGCGAACGAATTGCTCGTATACTATGGCTGCGGGCCTTTCAGGAAATACCTACCCCATCCGCGAACAGGGGCGGATAGGCCCAGCGGGAAGCCGAAAGGAATAATGCCGGGTCAGTGATCAAAAATAATTATTCGCTGCAATATTATATTTACAAGATGTAATAGTTTTAAAATGTAAAAACTTTAAAGGAAATTGAATCACAAATATAGCAAATCCCACAAACTACTAAAACCTATACTTTATTGAGAGCGTTGACATTGTAAACAAATCCATGTTTATTTATTCAATTGGGATTAACACCAAAATCTTACTCTGAAAATAGCTATATTGATAATTTATAATATAATAATATCTACGGTGTTTTGGCCTATTGATCTAACCCTAAAAAAAGGAAAACGAGTTAATGACAGGTCTTGGCCAAATAATGTAAATTACAAAAATAATTTTACCACTTTTTGGAAGGGAAACATCATTTTACATTGGTTTTAGGTTTGACAATTCTGACCCTAGCTACTCGATGTCAGCTACTATTATATCGACACTCTCCACGTATAATCCCGTATCTGCAAACATGAGAATTTACAGGGTGCATTGCAAAGGTTCATAACGCAAATCACCAAATGTTTTCGATAAAAACAGTTTTTCTTCTCTCCTGAATAATTTAAATTTTGAGGGTTACATCAATTGATCAAAACACCGTCGATATTAAGTATATTTCATGACTCTTGTGTTGCTATTGTTAACCTCAATCATTATATTTCGTATTGTGTTAACAAAAAAATAATTATTACAAAGAACAACCGTATTCCTTTACTGTGTGAATTTTTTACGCTGATTTAATTTAACACGGCCCAATATTTTTTACGCCGATAGTCACGCTTTATGACGACTATAAAAAAAACATTACACAATCTTTAAGCCTCAAATTTACGCTTCGACACTCAGTGGCGGATTAAACGGTTGGGAGGCAGGCCCCAGCCACAATATAATTTGCAGGCCCTGTCTTTTGGATAGCAAAAAAGCATCGCAAAATTCTATGTAAAATGAATAGTGATGATTGAATTTAAAATAATAGTTTGAGCCCCCTAATATTTGGAGGGCCCAATTGCGTGCCTCACACGCTTATGGAGTAATCGACCAACATATTAGAAATTCATGGATATGAAAAGCCATTAAGATTATTTACTAAAAATTCAAATATCTTTTCAAAGGGATCAAGCATAATCAATTACTAATGATAATGAAAAGAAAACTTTAATATTGATGTTAATATGTACTTCGGAAGCTCAACCTCTCAGTGGTGGATAAACACTTGATAAGCCCCAGGCGCAATACAATTTGGAGGCCCTATTTTTCGAACAGTAAAAAATAATGTCTCAAAAACTATTCGAGATTTTTATATTACATACATTTTTAAAATTTTTAATCGTTTCTGATCAAAAATATCTCATTACTAATGTCAAAGGCGTTCCAATGAAAGTATACATTGAAAATTGTATTGCGCTTGTTATTTATTCAACAAAAAACAAAAACATATTGCAAGTAAAATAAAAATAAATATTGAAAATGAATTAAAGATGCGGGCTATAATTATATAAATTATTTTTGAGGCCCCAAGCGCTCGCCTCATGCGCTTATGGGTATCCACCACTGTAACCACTGACAGGCTCAATCTAAGATAACTTAGATTTTCAAGTAAACTCCGGCGGAAATATGTATACGGCTAGATACCGAACGATCATCGATGGAGTTTTTCCAGCAAACAATAAAAGCGTAGTGCCCAAGAGACAAACTATAATAAGTATCATACTTACTGCCAGTAGCGTCTATATTTTAACAAAAAAAAAATTCACCGATTATGCAATATTACATTACTTAGAAATCAGTTGATATTTTTTTATTCTTTCTTTCTCTACCAGTGAACTACTCCTATCTACATTTAACATGTAACACAAAAGGGTGGTCGGATTTAGGCTCAAACGAAAACTGCATATAGAAATATACTCTTACAAGTTAGATTTTTTCATTACCATCCGTTGTGTATCTATGGCCTCCTAATCGAGGTATCTCAACAGAAGTTTGTTACTCAGTTGCTCAGCCTCTTTTTTTCAAAAAGAGTAGGGATAGAAGGATATGGCTAAGACAGAACTAGAGGTTTCCTAATCGCTCTCACTGTGCCCCGTTTTTAGGATCGGAGGAAATTCTACACATCTTAAGCATCCATGCCGACGAACAGAAATCGATTGACAAAACAGTTAATGAAACTTGATCCCGAGACTGACGTAGCCGAAACCAACGATGTTAACTACTGCACAACGGGCCCGACAAGTTTGGATGATATTGGGTAAAGAAGTGCACACCGCGCTTCGTCAATCTGTGGCTGTTTATATACACCTATAACTTGTTTATCAATGTTCACGGCCCTTACTCTTCCATTTCTAGAAATATGGCAGCTGCATAGAAGCTTTTATGTTATAATTCAGTAATTAAATTTACATATCAGAATCTAATCAGAATCATGTTTAAAATTTATTTGATTATTTGCATCATTTTTGTGATATTTCTTTTGAAACCCACTAGCACGGTGGTCGAGGGAGTCTGGAAGGCCTGTGTAGCTAAAATACATTCTTCTATTGGGTCAACTGAAAGAATACGAAGTCTTCTTGCATATTTGCAAAGCGTAAAAAAGCGATTTAGGTACAAACTCGTTTTGCAGGCGCTAAATTCCCGGCCAAGACTGCATAATGCCATAATACAAAACGGTACAGTGTTTCCAAAAGGATGAAGAACGATGCTACAAACAGTGCAGACATCTTCAAAATAGTTACCAAATCATGTTCTGTTATAACTCAGCTTGTTTCATTTTTTTCTTATTTTATTGTAGGTCTTAACTAAATGAAGACTTCTAATTTTGGCGATTTATCAAATTCGCAAAAAAAATTATCCCGCTGTCTAAGCTACGTTACTTCTATTAACTCCGAAACTAGTTTTTAAGCATTAATTTTTTTAATAAGCATATTTTAAAACTGATTGTTATGAGATTAAAAATTAGTATTTTTAACAGACAACTGATTATCAGGTCTGTAACTTAATTCTGTCATGTAATAATTCCCTCTCACCCATCTGATCCTAAAAGCGTCTCGTAACCACTAGCTCTATTCTTCTGTCCCTACTCTCTTCGAAATAGAGAATTCAACCAACTGAGTAACAAGCAGATCTCATAGAAAAAAACTTCTGTTGAGATACCTCTATTAGGAGTACATATGCTCCACATTGGGAGCGGACATGGTAAAAAAATGAAATATGCATGGATATTTGGATGGTGTGGTGACCACAGTTTAACACACACAATGGATGATAGTGGGAACATAGAGAATTTGACCAACTGAGTAACAAGTTATTTGAGATATTTACATTAGGTGTCCATATACTCAGCGTTGGGAACGGACAAGGCTAAAAAACTTAATTCATAAATTTTCGGCAAATAAATTGATTAATGATAATTAAATATTTATAACAGCCGTTAGTAAAAAATATTTATTTTTAAATAAATAAAACACAATTTATTTGTACAATTTCCACATATTTATAATGATTTTTCAGATATAAAAATTTGATGGATGCTCATAGCTGCTCTGCGTTCTCCGGTTAAGATGGCTGTTTATTGTTAATATTAATTACATACTTAATATTTGATTGTTTGTAAATGGTTCATTAATTTTTTCTTATAATTTTACCAATCCACTATTTACTTAATGCATTAGTAATGTCATTAAAAATAATTGCTCAGCTAATAGAGTTTTAATGTAGCTATATATGTGATTTCAGATTAGTATTTATTGATTTGTAAGAGGTCCAAAACATTTTAATTGTAGACTATTTTATTTGATTTATGTATAATTTGTTTGCTAATCAGTAATTTCTTGTCTTAGTTCATGAACCATCAGTTTTATATACCTTCATTTTTACACTCAATTTTATTTAGATAGGCCTGTTATGTTTGTATTTTTATCAGTTAATAATGCTCCTGATGAGCTTTTATTTTTTTAAATATATTGGCTTTCCACCAAGAATTGACAGAACACCTTAAAAGTGAATAATGTTTTTTTAAGACTAGGCTAGAATTATTAAATTGTAATTCTGACAGTTTTATACAAATTAGTGACCGGTTAATTTAATAACTTTCCACATAATAATATCGACGCTGTTAATAAAAATGACATATTAGTTATAGCAATAAGTTCCTTATTTAGAACTCTACCATATGGAAGAACACACTTATTTTTATAAATTACACTTTTACTTAAAAACAGTTTTGTACAAACTAACTAAATGAAAAACTACAGCATTTCAAACTGAAACACTTCAAAGTCCAATTACTCAAAACTAGTATTTTTCAGTGGGTGTCTTCTTCCAGACCAACGACGATTTGAAAAAAAATTCTTAAGCGGTCAGTAAATGATATATTTTTTCATTTTTTTGTTAAGGAAAAGTCACGTTATGGCTGCTTGTATTAATTACTCAACATTTAATTTACTAACTGACCATATTACATTCCGAGAATTTTGATTTACTCACTAAAAAAATAGGTAGTTTACCAGACTTATAATGGTTTTCGGAAATGAGTTGACGTGGTTCAATACATAAGAGAGTGATGTACATATAGGTGGTATTATAATATTTTTTTCACAAAATCATGCGAAAAAGATTTAACGAAACGAGAGTTCAGAATCGCTGATCCAAAAAGTAACAGTATTTTCTCTCGCGTAGGATGTGACGGGACAACGGGTTTTCGAGTCCTTTCAAAATGTTCTTTTTTATTTTCCTTACAGTTATTTTTATATTTCAGCTTTTACTTGTTATTTAAAACCAATACCACGACGTGACTGCATAGGGGAGCTTTAATATCCTGATTACAAAGAAGATGATTATAATTTTGAGATAAAAGCAAGTTCTAAAACAGACAGACGCAGTTTTAATTAGAAAATTCATAAAAACAGTCGGTTAATAATCATTTATTGATAGTATTTTGGTAAGTTTGAATAGCTTTTTATATCTCAAACCCCTCTATCCCTCCGAATATTAGGTGTGATAATGAGCACTAAACGAAGTAAAATACTCATTATTACAGTCAAGGTATGAATATACACACTAAAAAAAATTGAAATTAATAACCTAGCTATTCGACTGACTGTGTTATTAAATGTGAAACTTGTTTCGCTTCTTTGAGATCCATTTTCAGACTAACTATATCGCCAAGTTATTTATTTATAGTGTAAATAATGATCAATAGGATGAAATAACAATGTATTTAGTTTTACAAATTTTAGTACAGTTGAACTGAATACTTGTTATTTCATCCTACTATAATGGAGTGCTACCAATTAAATGTCAATTCAATCAATAAATAATGATTCTAATTCTCAACTTAAACATGACGGGTTGAATGGGCTTATTTCCTTCTTTAGCAAAACAGCCGGTGGAATAACTAAATTATCAATTTTAATTTTATATTAATAATGAATGCACAAAGTTGCAGCCGAAGCCGTCGAATATATATGTATGATTTATTATTGTATGAACTACTAACTGTTTAATTTGGCATCTGACCAAATACGTACTGAAAAATTTAAATAGTGACAACTTTTATAATTGAATGACCAAATCTTATATATAATAGCCCAGACCGGTCTGTAGGCGTGTATCACATGTAGGTATGAAATTTTCTCATGTCCTAAGCGTCCGCGGTGTATATAGAATAAAATTTTACGCAATGCACACCCAACAATACGCATAGTTCCGACGTGACGCCAATCCGAGGGAAACAAACAAAAATAACAATAACAAACGATACGTCAGTATGGAAACTAAAAAATAGCGGGGTTTGCGATTACGTCGTGAGCGACAGCAGAGATGGAGAACGAGGCAAACTCCGGAAGCTGCAAAATTCCGGCGTGATGCTGATGCCGAGGCACAGACAACAACGATCGCAATGAACTCCGGAAGTTGCACTATCCCAACGTGCTGCTAATGTGGAAGTTCATCGAAGAGCTGAAGAAGCTCGAACATTCAGTATATCAATTTCAATACCGTTATCCATGACGGGTGTCCTACTAGTAAGTTAATAAGACATTAAAAAAATAAATACAAACCCTAATAAAATGTCCAGTATGAAACTTGGTGACTTATGTATGGAATAAATCTATAATACTTAACACATTGTATTTTGAAAAAATAAGTTTAGTCATTCTCAACTCTTTATGGATTATTTCAACATAAGATATCAACTGTGGAAAGGAAAAAGGGCGTAACCCACACCTAAAAATATTGTGTATAGGTCACACAAAACGTGCTAATACACTACATGTATATATAAATA
The DNA here is from genome assembly GCA_022494535.1 of Himalopsyche phryganea. NCBI lineage: Eukaryota > Metazoa > Arthropoda > Insecta > Trichoptera > Rhyacophilidae > Himalopsyche > Himalopsyche phryganea. Next base: position 1,657,748 of record JAGVSL010000076.1, on the reverse strand, counting down.
TATGATATATCGACTGTAGAAAGGCAAAAGGACTTTTCTCTCCGTCTTTCCAAAATACTTTTTCTTCGATAATCGCAATGTAAACAATTTAATACACGTTTAGTTTGGGATATACACCATATTTTTTATGTGTGGGCTACGTTCTTTTTCCTTTTCAAAGTCGATATGTATCGGTATGTATGAAGGTATGTACCTACCATCGGCGTACGATGGACTTACAACTATCTCTATCGCACAACCTAATTTGGGTATGAGCAAGAAGGATACAAGAGCATGCGCCGCATGCCATTTCTCGGGATCCAAACCGGTTGCAAAAGGAAATTGACTGCATCATCGGATTCAAAATGATCCTACAGAGTATGTACAAGAAATCTTTAACTGAATAACCAACAGAAAATTCTCTGTATAATCGCTAATATTATGGTAAAAATGGGAAAAAGATATAGTTGTACGAAAATTACACAATAGCAAATTCGACAGCACTACTTCTGTCCAGGCGATGCCGTGATTAAATAATAATCCAGCTATCAGTAAAAAAAACATTAAGCCGTGTTAAATTAAATCAGCGTAAAAAATCCGCACAGTATAAGAATCAGGTTGTTCTAGGTAATGATTATTTTTTTGTTAACACAATACGAAATATAATGATTGAGGTTAACAATAGTAACACAGTTTTTCTACAAGAATCGTGAAATATAGTTAATATCGACGGTGTTTTGGCCCATTGATAATTGAAACCCTCAAAATTGAAATTGTTCACTAGAGAGTAAAAAATGGTTTATCGAAAACATTATATGGTGATTTGGATTATTGAGATTTTGTACACTTCCATGTATTTTGTCACTAACGACCCGGGTTTCGCCTTTAATCCAAATTTAATATTGAAATTCCATCAAGCACCCTCAGTCGATGTCTTAAATTATATTATATGGTGAGTTGCGTTATGAATCTTTGAAATGCACTCTTGTAAATTCTCATGTTTGCAGATACGGGACTATACGTACAGGTGTTGGTATAATAGTGGCTTAAATCAAGTGGCCGGGTCAGAATTTTAAGCCTCAAACCAATGTAAAAATGAGATGCAATCATTAAATCATTTTCGTATTATTTGAGGGTTACATCAATTGGCCAAAACACCATCGATATAATGAAGTTACCAATTAAATGCTAACTCAATCAAACTATTGTATTTCACCATTCCTTCTCCGCTATGTCGTCAAAATATACATTCCGTACCGCTTTGTGCTCCAATAAAACACTACAGTACATAAAGTGAGTAGTGTATTTTGTTTTATTTAGCCATGTCTGCTAGAAAAGCAAGATGGACCCACCAGAGTGGCGTTAGCGACGCGATGTAGAAAGAATTGGCAAATTATGCCCTCCTTTATTACTATGAGCGTCAGATGCCGACCACGCCTCTCGACATCTTGATAATAATCACACGTAGCTTTTGCCACTACTGTTCTATAATAACACAGCATTACTAATGGACGTTGCTTAGCTACAGCGTTTCGCGAGATATGATGCTTGTATGTAAAATAATTTGTAAAATAATAAAATAACTGCCAAACTTTCAGAGCAATCCTAATGAGTATACACTAGGGATTCCAACTATTCAACTCATTATCAACTCGGATATCGAATAATAAAACTGAACTTCCTATTCGCATAGTTAAGTGTAAAAATAATATAAAGAATTCGATTTGAATAATTAATAACATAACATTATGTAAATACTTCGAATACCGTTCCATTGTATTACAATATTTAAAATTTGCACCTGTGTCAGATTACTTCGACGGTATTTGTTCAATTACTGAAATTACGGCATGTTTCAAGGTTTTTTTAGCACTGGATCTCCGCCAAACTTAAGTATCATGCTTTATAAGATACTGAAAGCACCCGAGTTGGGTGAATGTAAACAAACCATTACATGGGGTATTAATTATTGTTCTTGAAATCTGGAGAAATTGTGATGTGATCTTTCGTCGATTTTGTAAAATATTTCTTTAAAAATTATTACGTATTCGAATAGTTGCCCAAATATTTGAATATCGAATAGTTAAAAAAGGGCCGAATTTTCGAGTTGGAATCCCTATTATACACCCACAACCCGATTTATGCGGTATAAAAATATTGTGAAAACTGCATAACTTGAAGTATGAAATTCTCACAATATTGGAGGATATGTTCCAGGGTTTCCAAAATTGTGTAAATTAGGTAACAGAATCCATGGAAAACACACAACAACAAGTAAATTTATTCGTCATTTTTTCTAATCGCTTCGTCGCTACTACTTGATAAAATTCAGTTCAAGCTCATTATATTTGCAACACTCAATGGTTCGAATCTGTGACTAATGTATTTTTCACGATTTAAAAACAATTCTTAGAAATAATATAAAATTAAAATGTATATATAACTTAGTTATTCCACTAGCTGTGCTACTAAATGTATCGCGTGTTTCGCTTCTTTTATACACATCTTCAGACTGTAGATTTGGTAGCACAACCAGTGGAATAACTAGGATATCAATTTTATTTTTAAATTAAAAATGAATTTTAACAAAGTTACCGCCAGTATAGTTTAATTCGTTGTGAAGAAGGCCATTGGAACTTTAATGAATTTTAAATATTATTGATAACTATTTTGGCATCATTTCGTCATCAGGACTAAGTTTAATCATATTTTTTTCACTGAGTAAACCAGAAGAGGTACACGATACATCAAAATATTATTTTATTTACTGCCGTTAGAGAGAGGTTCCAGATATAATGTTCATGGCTGTGGCAATTTACTATGAATATACATGGAAGCTAACAATACAAAAAATGTCTGTAAATTTAGTTATATAGCCCCCTTTATTTTGTTACCAACCTTGAATGGAATAATATTTTGATGTTATTTCCAGAGCTGCGGAGTCGGAGTTGTAAAAGAGCGAGCGACTCCGATTGCTTTTTCTATAAAGTGCATTTTTACATTTTCAATGAGGTGGCCATTGCCACCCCTTGGATCTGTTATACCTTGTTATACCACGAAAGAAAGATTGATTTAATAAGTGATCGATAAAGTAAGCATTCATGTTTGTTTAAAAGGAGGTGGTCTAATGAATCCATCGTATTGTCGATTATGGAATTTCATTTAAAAGCACATATTTATTAGACGTTACACGTTTTTTAAATTGTGCTTCTAATTATTACGCTTTCGGTGCGTTTTCTGAAACTTCATATACTTGGATTAATATAATATACCTACCTACTGAAGTCCTTGCATATTATCTTTATCGAAAAAGTATCATTTGTCACTGTAAAATATTAAAACATAATCATTATGGTAAATGAGGAGCGGTTTTATTTTCGAAATACTAGTTATTAGTTATCTATCACCATACATTGCAATAATTTAGAAAAGGATTGTAACAATCTATAAATAGCTCAAACCGATTAAGATGTTCGATTAAGCGATCGTTCCACTTCGATATGTCTATGAGATGGAATGAATTTATTTATTGATTACCTTACGATTGATTCGTCTTATCTAAAATCTTGGCTTCGTAGTCCGAATGTGCGATTATTTCATATTTAGATTACATACTTATTAATTTAATGTTCAAAATTATTCAAATATTTACAAGAAAGAAAAAAATATCACTGTTCTTAAATTTCTTAGTTTATTTTTTTTCTCGCTTTTTTTATTTATCGAGTCCGAATGGAAACATTTCACGTTACATGTATTAGAGCGGCAGAAAAACGTTCAGTAAGATAACTTTAACAGCATAACGCACGAAGTATTTATTTGTTGCGTTGGGGCCATAAATTTTTATTCATTGTAAAGCCCGCTTATTACTTACGTACCCATCTCAATTTCTGTTACCCTGGTAGCTTGAAGTCGCTTGGAGAACACAGAGCTCGTAGCAGAGCGGCCACGGCAACGGACGAACGAGAGAATAAATATAATTAATTAATTTGAAACGGTTATGAAAAGAAATGGATAAAAAAACATAATATTTATTTTAATAATAAAAAATACAAACATCTAAACCACCATATTTATAAAGTAAAGTCGTTCGTTTTCATGAATCCTCCATTTTTTTTTCATAAAGCAATTGATAAGAAGCTGTATCCTCCAGTATCCTTTTGATAGTCTCAGAGCTTCTACCTTCGTCAGGGTCTTCTTTTTTGATAAAAATTACTAGTTCATCAACTTTTTGTATTATTGCTTCAAGTTTTTTTGCATCGAAATTTGTAACTGGGGTTTGATTATTTTCTTCAATATATTCTTCTTCATTCGGTGGGCAAATTTGGTCCTCATCGTCGACTATTTCTAAAAATTCTATTGGATATATTGACGACGGAGTAGTGTTAAGATTAAATCCGGCCCTCTTCTTGAATCTGTCAAACCAGCCGTGACTGGCAGAAAACTGTGTTTCGTCTTTACTAGCATCTGGAATTTTACATTTTAAATCGCTATAAATTTCAAGCGCTTTATTTGTAATGATGGTTTGACTTATTGGAATCTGGCCATGCAATTGCTCATTCAGCCATACTTTTAAAACCTTTTCTGTTTCTTCTAATACGGCTCCACGTTTCTTAGTCACCATAGTTGATTTTAAATTTCCAACGTTCTTTACATAATCCATGATTTTTTCTCGATTACTTGAAATAGTTGTCACAGTTGAGCGCGATATGTTTAAATTGCGTGAAATTTGTCCATGCGTTTCACCTCTGTCGATACGATTCAAAATATCCATCTTCGTTTCAAAAGTGTGAGTTTTATGAACACGTTTCTTGCCACATCCAGGTATATTTTTAGTGTTATTTGCCATTTTAGAGATTGAAAACAATATTATAAATAAGAATGCACTCAAATCATTCATACGTTATACTTAATAATGACTAATTGACACACCAACGTAACAATTATATAACTAGAAAAGTAAACATCGCGATGAATACTGACGTACAAACCACTCGACGAATGGAAGGCTACTGAAGCGATCGGGCGTAACACCGGGGTCGGGGGGGAACCGGTCGTATCTTGGGGCAGGAGCGCATCTAGATATAATATGTCAGGGTAAAATTTCAAACATTTCTCGTTGGTTAATTTATAATTTTAATTAATCGATCTTATAAAAACGGTGAATTTGTAATCTTAACATAATATTTTAAGATTAGATACGTAAGAATCAAAATATACAATGAATTAAAATTTTGTGTAGGGACGTCTTAATTATTATTCGAATACGCGAAATAATCTTTGAGACATATTTTTTTTTATTCAACATCAAATTTATCATTCTCCATTTACCGATATTTTAAGGGTGGGTTTACAATGATGTGTGAATGTGAGTAAAACAGATAAAATGCACACGACGGGGCGTGGCTTATAGCATATCAAATCTGTGCCGGTACGCGTGAAAACTGCTTGATGCAACTGTTTGATCATGTCCCAATCTTCCTCACAACATTTTTTATAGTGGGTAGATTTTTGAGGATGTTTTTGATAATTTTCACATTGTGTCGAATGCTTATGTAGGTACCATTGAGATTCATAATCTTAAAGTATATATTTGTCTAGAAGTAGGCGATTTCACAAATTAATGATAAGATGTTCATTATCCGTCAAAAATTTTTACGTTTTCAATTTTGGGCACATATCTGGGGGGAAGGGGTCAAGGTCAATAAAAAAACAGTACCCCGGCACTTTTTGAATTAGCACTACATCACTGTATAGCAGACAACTCGGAGTAAGAAAAAAGAGGGTATTTTAAAGAGCGTCCCGCTGAGACTTCACATGATAGGATGGGTGGGTTGGGGGGGGGGGGGGTTGAGCGTGTGCTGAATAGACGCGTCGCTACGAATATGACATAAAACACAGTAGTAGATGTTGGAACTCGGCACACCGATTATCACCGTATCATTATTATGGAAAAAGTTAATGTGGCTTCAAGACTATGAAATACTTGACAGAGAAAACAAAAATAAAAAATCTTTGTTTAAAATATTAAGATATCAGGTATTTGTTTATTCATGTCGCGATAGAACGTGATACATATCGAGTATTGCATTTAAGGGCAGCTGTGGAATTAATAGTTCGACCCCAAAGACAAGAAACTGTGACCTAAATAATGTATACATGTTAGTATCTACTTTAAAAATTAACAAAGATGATCCATGTTATCTATTTGAAATTACCAAAAAGTTGGCGATGAATTCCATTTTAAAGTTAACACACATTATTAAGTTAATTCTAAAATTCTTGAATACAGCCTTCTTTAGGTTACCGTTAACATTACAAAGCCTTATAATATGGAAAGATTGCCTAAACCCTGGTTCATCATCCTGATAGAGGTTTGGAGTGTAGTATTATTATATACTAGTGGGAACGCCCGTCATAGATGACCGTATTGAAATTGAAATACTGAATGTATAAAGCAGTGGCGGATCCAGAAATTGTCCTAGGGTATGCCATTCAATTTGAAAATAAATATGATTAAAAAATAGATGATTTAAAAATAATATAACGGTCTACCTGGAAGGGTCACGAAAAATAGTTGACAGAAAATAAAGAGAACTACAATATATTAATATATTTATTTAATTAAAATTCATTTGAAAAATAATAGTAAAATATTTTAAATGCCAAATAAATTCTCCCCAACCCCCCCCCCCTGAGCCCCTATGCCATCCCTGGATCCGACACTGGTCTAAAGTAGCTGTTCTTTAGTTTCCATACTGACGGACTGATTGTTGTTTGTTTGCCTCGGATTTACGTCACGTCGGAACTGTGAGTATTGTTTATATACACCGCTGATGCTTAGGTAATGAGAAAATTTCACACTTAAATGTGTAAGTGATAATAATAAAACGTCTACATCTACGCCTACAGACCGGTCTGGGCTATTATATATAAGATTGTTTAAAAACACATTGTGAATTAGGAATAGTTATGTACTACGTTCATTGGAAGTAAATACATACATATTCTATTATTATTTATTGAAGAGAAAAATATATGTAGATTACATTTCTTCACCACATCAGGCAGCTTTGCTTCTGGGCCTATGTGTATTGACTAAGATAAAATATCTAAAATTAGTAAGTACATACGTATAAACATTTGAAAAAAATATTTTACAAAAAAATGAAGCCGTATTAGAATTTTGGGATACTATGAAGAACGTAGAATCTTAATGTCCCTGAATAATAGATACCTAGATTCATATTAATATTATAAACGAATATCCTTTTTTATTATAATCCAGGCGGAGAATTTTATTTCAATCCTGTGCTAAATATTTCGGTAATCTGGGTACGTATCTCCAAACCTTTCTTCTTCTAGAAAAACATTTAACCACAAATATTTAATTCGCTCAAGGAGTCTTCCTTCGTATCACGTGCTTGTTCGGAACTTAGTTACGCCTTTACTGATCATGGCTCCAATGATCTGCGGTGTTAGCTCTCAGAACTCCTTAAAGTAGCGTTTCACGAATGGTGTTCCAGGGAACCCTGAGAATCCAAGTGGTCAGAGGTGTTTGACGTTGAAACAAAGAAAAATTTCGCATAGGCTATGTAAACAATCTCTCACGAGTTCCAATTTTTTTGAAAATCAATTCATAATCCGTATTTTCTATTTGAATCAGTGATAATATAAAAGATAACTAAAAATGTGACGGAAAATTGTACTGTATTTATTCAAATATATCAATACTTTGTTCTCTATCAAAATACGGTGGTGTAACATTGTTCAGGAGGTGGGGCAATTTGCCACATTTATTCGGCTATATTTATTTTTTGGAAAAAAAATTATATTATTTATCATACATGTCATGTTCCTCAAATGTAACGTGTTGATTGTGTGACAAAATTATTAATAAAAAGTAAAAAAAAATATACTTTAATCGGTGAAAAAACAATCCTCTTTATAGTAAGATTAATGTCTTATTTTAATGAGGAATATAAAGTCAGTGACATCGAATCATTTTGCATTTCTATTATATATTTCAAAGTTGTGTGTTGTGTGCTCTATGCTCTATGTCAGGGGTGCAAATAGTATTTAATCTATATAGAACAACATATTTCTAGTCTTAGAATATTCTAAGAAAAAATATTTTCACATAAGTACGTGGAACAACGAGATTGCTATTTTTTTCACACAAAAGTATCAGCCATGCGTTTCCATATTTTAAATGTTATGTTTTCAGTTCAGCATTTCGATTCATCAATTTAAGAAAGCCGATGAAATTGCAAATCAATACTTACCTTTTCAAAACTTTCTAATATATTTTGAAATTAGTCGAATTTGTCCAAATTAAGAGTTTTATAAAATTTGCAGATTCATTCATGCCATTTTTAATCAATACCATACTGAAGATCTATAATCTCTAGTTTTAGCTCCCGCGGTCCACTCAATTGACTTTCAGATTATCTATTGTACACTTATACGAACAGTATAATTATTGTTATAACCATTTATAAACGAAAGTGGGTGTTATATAAACTGCAATTTTCGTATAACTGAACTAAAAATGTAACATTATTTTAATAAGGTCTGCTTATGACAAGACTTTACTTCGTTTTTTTCTGAGAGTACATTAATTTCATCAAACTGGGGGTTCAGAATTAGTACACTTTTTGATAGAAATGATTTTTGACTCAATCAACTCATCATCTGGTCAGATTTGGGACGTGGGCTGTTGTTCGCCGACCCCTAATCTTAGATGGTAAGAAAATTCTTGACTTACAGGTAGTTTTTGTCTTTTTTTCGATAATATTTTTAGGGGGCAATAGTATGAACTTCAGTTTTCTGTAACCAAAATTGATTTTGAAATTAGAATTCATTAGTTAAATTGTTTTATTAGAAGTAATTAACATGGCAAATAAGTTATTATTGTTAGCTTTGTTTACCAAATAAAACACTTAAGACAATAGAGCTAAATACACACGACGAACACGCGCCATTGGTTTGCTTGGGACTTCGCCATAATCGAGAGTGGCACACGGGTGGCCAACCATAACATCAACTGTTTAGTTTGTCACAATACATACATCAGCATGATTTCACATTGATTTAAGTATATATATATATACACTCAACAAGTATTTTTGAGGTCCCCTCCCTTCATTGTTCGGAGCACAGATAATTTATTGATTTTCTTGTAAAGCGATTGACAAAATGATTATCTTTTGAATATTGAATGACACATTGAGACTGTTATTTTAAGCCGCAGACTTAACATATTAAAGTCCTTGGCAACTACCCCTTTTACCCTCTCCAGATATGGATGTGCTCTTCGCATTTCCTAATTTCTTGATTTCACTAAGGTTTTTATTATTTTTGAACAAAAATCAAAGAGATATAGTCAGCATTCTTTTTTTAAATCGTAAATAGCTAACATCGGTGATTTTACTTCAAGATTTTCAAATGTTTATGGTTGTAACTGAGAAAGAGCGTCAGCGATACATACGATTAAGAGCATTTGTATACTTAGCATTGCTTACTTATTCTGGTCCTGGAAAACTGTTAAAAATCGCTCCGTTTGTGAATGCTGGCTGTGTGTGTGTGTGTGGCATATTCCGGTAGGGCTGTGTGAGTGAGTGGAGCGTGTGAATTAGGGTTGCCAAATGACCCGACCTTACGGGTACAAATTTCGTGGCCGCTTGTTGCCGTACTGACGGCGTCATTTGCATTTTGAAAGGGTCACCGGACAACATTCAACAATTAAATGATGATTAAAAATATGATTTATCACATTTATTGACGGGTTTTTTATAATTTAGTAGTTCGACTGACGTTGTTTGATGGAATTTCAATATTAAATTTGAATCGTGCAAATTTTACATTAATAGGAATATAAGGAATTGACAAAGCGAATCTCACTTTTACACGTGTGCCACATTAATTTATACTTATTAGTAGCTAGTTTATATTGATTGTTATGATGAAGTGTACAAGTTACTATTACGTATCAGTTTAGTGTATTAGTCAATTTAATATTAAGAAAACGATATTATGTTCTTACATATTGCAAGAAGATTTTTTACGAGATCCTCATAACAGCAGTACAACAAAACTGCCCGTGATCTCATACGTCACCTGAGCTTATCGGTTTTGCTGATTTCGGTAATATTATGTGACATTGCTTCTTTTTTTGTTCATGTTTTCAAGATTGTATGGAAGTTAATGTTTATTTTTTCTCTTTTCAGATGCATTGCTCCGCGGCACATCTAACATCGTCTTGTGGCACACTGGCTGCACAGTACTGACTGAAGGCATCCAATCTCGGACCTCTTCTTTGATCCTGGGATTTCAGGATTGAAAAAGCCAGGTTTTCAAATTTGAAATTGTCAAAAAAAAAGAAATTGTAGGTAATATGTACCACGATAAACCGTGTAAATGAAGCCACGGAAAAATATAAAAATCCTGATACAAAATAAAAATAAAACACCGTGAAAATGAATTTGCAGTTCATACAAAATAGGAGGAAAGATAGGTATGTTCCTAAAAACGCATAAAAGAACATAATACCTAGATACCTATACGATATTTTATTTATTAATTAGGTATCAGAATATAAATACAAAATTATAATAATTATGAACATGTGCAATCATACATAAAATGTTTGTAAAATATGTAGGTACCAGGCGCGTGCGGTGGCTTAATCTCTTTCTCGCTCAATCACATGAAAAGTGAAGGTGCAAGCGAGATGCAACGACATGCGGCGCATGCTCTTTAATCCTTCTTGCTCATACCTAAAATAGGTTGTGCGATAGAGATAGTGATAAGTCCACCGTACGCCGATGGTATGTACCTAGGTATCTTCATAATTATGCAAGCAGAATCTTGCGCTTTTATTTTCTTCGATTGTTTTGTATTTTATAAGTAATTGAAGACATGTTACAGTTAAATGACAAGACATCTTCACTGCACGTATCTAAAAATAGAATAGTGGTCAACTGTTTTTTGTAGATAATGATGAAAAAAAACAATAAATTGTCTTTTCCTGTCTACTCACGAAATATGAGTGTGAGAGAGAAAACAACACATATATCAATTAAGTTTAAAATATATAAATCGAACATACCTAGGCACTCAGCCGTCGGAAACGATATTCGTATAATTTGCATTTTATATTTTATAGTTCATCGGAGATAAGAATAAGAATTTTCATTTTAATACTAATTATTTTTTACTATTTTATAGCGAGTCCTGAAATCCCGGTACTGGAAGCCCTAGTACAGACATAAATAATCGTATAATATTTAAAAACTCGTACAACCGTGCCCGTCATAGATGATGGTATTGAAATTGAAATACTGAATGTCTAAAGTAGTTAGTACGTCGGAACTGTGTGTGCATTGCATAACATTTTATTTTATAGACTCTACGAACGCTTACATCATGAGAAAATTTCATACCTACATGTGATATGTGATAATAATAAAACCTCTACAGAGTGGTCTGTGCTATTATATTATATAAGGTTCAATTTTATTTGTAATGTATTTGTAAAATTAATAAAAATATTCACAAAGTATCATTGCATTGTACACATTGTAGCAAGACTGTCCTGCTGGATTGCTGGAATAGAAAGGAAGCAAAGAATCTGCAACACGTGCACGTACAAAAGGTCCAACAGAGATGACGTAAAGGAGTGGGGATCACAGTGATTAACATGGACTGCACTAGTAGAGCGAAAGAGGAAGATGAATATTTGAATAAGACAACAAACACACGGATTCACAGCCAAATTGAATTTTTAAAGTTATTTTAACATTGTGTTTATGTATTGATTGAATGAGCGGAACTACATTATAATAGGATAAGTTGCCATTGCGCAAGCAACCGCTTTCCCTGAACTAATTTGTCGCAGATTAATTGATACCAATTATTGATTATTGTTATAACATGCAACATTTTAATAAGGCTTTAATTATAAAAATAATTGTTTTAATTTTTTGCTTTTTCATTGTATATCTTCCTGTATTCTTTTTTATTTCACGTAGTTTGCCTATTAATGTAACCATTTTATATTATTTTCGGTACTTCCTTGTATACCGCCGGGCGGAAGACACGAAATGACCGAACGGTGATTGATGCACCTCACCATCCACGTGGGGTGTTACTCGACCGATTAAAAAATATAAACAAAACATTTATACCTACCATCGGCGTGCGGTGGATTTATCTCTATCTCTGTCACACAACCCAACTTGTGTATACGCAAGTAGGTTGTAGGTTGTAGTCACTCATATTGGCGAATTTTGGACGTTTAGTCAAGAAGTCAGTTAACGAAGAGTCAAAATAGCGATGATTGACGAACGTTGGTAGCGTTGGAGCGAGGCATGGAAACGGGGGGCGGGAGAAAACATAATTGTACATATTTATGTACGTTTGAAGCTATAGTTTTTGTGAGTTATGTGACATGTCATATGTCATATTATGGATGAATGAAACACAGCGTTTCGTTTCGTGTTACTGTGCCCGGGGATATAAACGGAAGCACCTAATTTTCTGTGTTCAGTTGAATTCGCTCACTGGCTTAATGAAACCCGTCTAGTTTGTTAAATAAAAAAATGTAGAATATAAACGACAAATATGTTTCTTAACTGCTTGAATTTTGTATTATTCATAGTCTATGATTACTTTTGTTCGTGAATAACGGCGACATATTCTGTATATATGATAATTACGAAATATTTTCAAAAAATTTTCAATCAAGTTGCAGCCCTGCGTGGACCCACCGCATCAGTGCAGTGCACGAGTAGGTACCTAAAATCATAATATGTATAGGAAACTAGAGGTGAGCATTTGAGAGTCTTCACACATCACACATCTGCCGCCGACTAGTAATGATGCGGCGCTGCCTCTGTGTGAGTACCGGGTATAGGGTGTGCTGTGTTGGAATGTGCAACGGATCTATACTTATTTGCGATATTACTTAAGTATTATACCAAGAATAAAAATAACTTTTTTATTGGATAATACAGATAAATAAATAATTACGGCAATAAGAATGAATGTTTAAAACTTTCTGTGACCCACTAGTAAAGCCTGAGATTTTCTTAACAATATTTTTAATGGAAATATTATTTTTGGCGCTTCTAACCGATGGGGCACATCCGTGATTGGAGTTACGGAGTGTTTTCTAGGGGGTCTACCCTATATATATACAAATTATTGACTATTATAATATGCAACCACACTAATTATTTTGTATATGTGTCACGATGTTTTTATAACACAGCACATTTTTTGATTGTCGAGAAAGTCCATTATTTGTTAAGCCATATATAAAAAAATGTTCTTTAGTGTAATATAGCAGAAGAGTGATCTGAATTTTAATCTAAAAGATGACATTACTGAGCTGTCAGATCTGCGGAATGGAAATTTTAGTTGTTGTCAACCGTTGGTCCGAGAGAAAATTTTTATTGTTGGTAGAGTTGTTGGAGTAACATCATTCGATCTGATAATCGATAATATTATTTCAAACATGCAGCGAAAAAATCAGACTAATTATTTTTTTATAATTTAACAAGCATTATTACCGTTTTATAATAAAACATGTATCTTTTATGATTGTTATTTAAATATTTATCGGCCGTTTTAAAAAACAAAAAAAATGTGATCTGTGGGATTCAAACCTGTGAGTTTAGTGGTCCGTGAGGTCCAAAAGACTGGCAACCGCTGGTATAAAGCTTACGAAATATAAACTGTACTGAAACGGAGCCTGTACTCCGCACCCCTATACATAATATACTCAGGATTGGGTTTGAATAATGAAAGAGCATTTATGGGTAGAGTTCCACTCGCTCTTCATATGACTTATTAAATGCCTTGTAACGTGCCATAGCGTTACCATGAAGTCTGATCAGCCAATGATTCAAATTTTTGAGGTGTTTAGGAAACGCATATTAAAAACTTGCGACTTGACCACTATCACATTCGGGTGTCCATACGGATGATATTTTACATATTTTAATATTGTGTACCTTGCAGGGGCTGCCTACTTTAATCCCAACGTGTGAATGTGGCAGAAACTCGGCAGAGTGTGAGTAATCGCGCAAGTGTTGGTAGGTGGCTGAATGTACCTACTGTCGCGAGAGGGGTCGGCGGAAAGGGCGAAGTGGCAGCGGGACGGTCAAGCACACGCCATGGGGCACCAGATCGTTTGAGCGGTCACCGCCGGCCGCGACTTATACGCTAGCAGAGGCAAACCTGGGGAACATTGAATGCCCATCAAAATGAAAACATTATTTTATGTGACAAATTATTATCATTTTATCATTATTACTCATTGTTATATTCGGTCAGAATCAAGTACCACCTATTCAGAGCATGCATTCTGACAATGCTGCTTTACGGTTGCCATGACACATCACTAAAGCGCAGGGTAACCGTATACTATGCTTCGAAAATAGATGCTTGCGAAGGGTATGGTGGTTTGATTTTGTCAGGAATTCGGAGGTAAGCGAACAGACGAATCAGCCCCTTATTACATCCAAAATAAAAAAGCGACGACGGAACTGACTTGGACGCGTACTGCGGATGCCCCAGGGGTGCTTGAATCCTGCCAGTCTCTTTTACCAACCGGATTGGTTTTGTCGTCCTGGAAGGCCGCTGATGACTATCCATAGGATGTAATTCACGGAGCTACGGGACGCAGGGATGACACACGGGAAGCAAGAAGACTGGCGGCTGATAAGGAATCGTAGAGGCACCGTGTGGTGGTCATATGCATCTTCCGACTAGGGAGCGGATATTGTTAAAAAATATATATCAATACGAAAGTATCTATTCTGTTCTGGACATTTGTGTTGTCTGGATGGCCGTATTATAATGTCTGTATAATAGTATACGACACATAATTAAAACAAAGATTAATAATATCATACTTAGCCAGCGAAAATTTCACAGAGCTGTAATGCTTTTATTTCTAAATTAGACGAGGACATGCAGACCAGATAGAAGTACGTGTCGGTTAGGTTAGGTTAAGTTGGGTATGGTCTCTAGATCAATGTGAATACATTTTTATGTATGTTTCTTAAATGCGGCCTTCAGACACGAAAAGTTTCGCCCCCCGTGCTCTAGATTCTCAATTTTTCCCAATATTGTAAGGAATATTCTGTCTCCAAATCCACTGAACGTGCGTGTGGTAGGAATATTATACAGAAAGCAGAAAAACACTTACACAACGAATTGATCACAGCAAATATTATTTGAACAATATAGCAAGAGAGGCAATTATTGAAACCCACGATTTCAGAATTAATTAACCTTATCATATTTTATAAAGGGGGTCAGTTAATTTTGAAATTAGATGCTAGATCGGGGGGGGGGGGGAGGAAACTTTTTGGATGAAGGACTACATCCAGGAATTCAAAATGAGTGGTGGGTCGCAAGTAAAATACCATTTTTATATGTACTATATATTATCGTACTATATATGTCGGCGTCCGTGGCTCAGTTGGTAGCGTCGCTGGCTACGGTTACGGATGTCTCGGGTACAATTCCCGATGCAGATGGTTTTCATAGAATGACCTTTCGATCGATTTATGGATTTCTGTTCGTAGTCTGAGTCCTCCCTTCCACCCATCCCATCCTCACGGGGAGTAGCGAGAGCGATTAGCTAACCACAAGTCCTGTCCTAGCCCTATCCTTCTATCCTTAATCTCTTCCAAAAAAAAAAAAAAAGAGAGGTTGAGCAACTGAGTAACAAGCAGTTCTCGTAGAAAAATTCTGTTAAGATACCTTCATTAGGAGACCATATGCTCCACATTGGAAGCGGACATGGAAAAAAAAATATATATTATCATGAAGAAAAGCGTTGAAAGATAAAAACATGAATCTTTTTATCTTTTTCAAATATATATTGCTCGGGGGCCGGAGGAAAATACGCGGTGGACCGAGGTTTGCCCGTGACTGTGCTAGATAATAATATAATCGGCTTCTATTGTTAATGTATTGCATGATGTAGAATAAGATTTCTTTTAAAACAAAAAAAAATATACATTTATCACCAAACGTCTTTGTGAATAACATGGTGAAATTCTTACTTAGTAAAATGTCCTTAATTCACAAGTTTTGGCAGATTTCTGCCTTGAAAATTGCAAGTTCAAACTCATGCCTACAGACATAAATAACGTTTTAAATTTTAAGTTTATGTATCACATTGTCGAACCAATGTTGAATTTTATTTGAGAAAACCAGGAAAAGGGGGTAGGTAAAAAAATACGATTATTCCCAATTTTAATGTCAATATAATCGAGTTGTTTGCAGAGTACCTCCCATTTGGAGATGGGCCCGTGGCTCCCAGCTGACGCGGCAATCGGCATGTTGTCCCTCTTGATAACAAACGCCCGCTCATTCTTCTTATTGCCCGCCAGTGCCGTATTAATAAAAAAATATTTTTTTTATTAAACAAAATTCACTACTAGTATCGGAGAAGAATAAAGGACATTGTCACTAATATAACGTACTGTAACGTACTGTACTGTAATCATATGAATGAAAATAATATATCTAGTAGAATTCCACTCATTATTAAATCGCTTGACACGTTTAGTTTTTTTATTCGTAATAATTTTAGGCACCACACTGAAGATCATAAAGATGTTCTAAATTAGGGCTTCCCAAAATTTTTCATTCCGCAGCCCATAAAATTTGCAAAAAACAAGGCACGGCTACCTACTCCGAAATTTATATTACTTTAGTTATCAAAAACTTTATTTGACACTAATGAGTACCCGGCATGCGTTGCAATGCCACTCAAAGAAAGAAAGGGTTTGTGTTTTAATACTGTTTATTGAAATGCTTTTGGAATTTTTAGATGTACAATATTTTTTGTTTTTTCGTCTGGTTCAAAGATGTCGCTTGTTGTATGTATTTGATTTTTTTTTTAGATTTTTTTTAGATTCCCGATTTTAAATTTTTTTCAACAGAAACCTTCACGGTGTGCTTACAACAACTCACCAAGTTTGACCGAAATCTGATTAATGGTAAAGGAATTCATAAAGGACAAACAAACAAAAAAAATCTTAATTTTTGTATATATATATATAGATTAGGTATATATATAATAATACATATTCATACATGTCATAGGTATACCTAAATTCGAAAATCGCCTCAATGGCAACATTAAACCACGAATTGTGATGTTTTAACATATTTTTAATCATGTCCACTATCATCGCGGAGAAGGTGGACTTTTCATGGAGCATGTCAATTGAAGATATTTAACGAGAATTGGTTGTTACTAAGATCTCCTAAAGACAAATAGTGTTACACTTCGGCTACAGGATCGGCACACGTATTTAAAAATAACATTATTTGAATGCAAAAGAAATTTCTTGTTGGTGGAATTGTGCTACTGAAAATCAATTAGAAATTTCACTACTCCTTATCAAGCCAACTTTTCAAACGCAATATGAATTCTAATCCATTGCTGTAATGTCAACCTGACTTTTCTTCCTTATTGTACAATATCATCTGTTCCAAGAGTTACGTCTTTTTTTTTTAGTAAATTTTGGAAAATGACAAATTTAAAAAAATATATTAAATAGTAGGGACATCTAATAGGCGTACCTGAAAGCTTAATGATTTTATGGTTAACATTTTTTCTTTTCTTTTTATTATTATTTAAGAGATGGCAGTATACGACACCATAAAATAAATAAAATATTGTATATTTTAATAAAATAGATAAATTAATATTACAAACTAAAAACATAGATTTTATAAATAATTTAGGATGTTAGAGTGATTAAATATAATTACTGAATATATTATTAAATATAAATATGAAATATGATAATTAAAAAAGAAAAAAGAACCCTCTATGTTAAGAATGATTTTTAAATAAATAAACTTTCGTTTTGTCGCCAAAGTCAAAAAAAAGAAAATGAGTGTGATGCTTTGAATTTTCCTATATTAAGTATTAGGATTGCAGAATCATAAGCTGGTATTCTTAATTCCTGGGCGTATTGTAGGCGTGGCATTATGGAGGATTCCGACGATGTTTGGTTTCTCTTTCTTATACGTTGAATTCAGGTCAAAAAGAAAGATGCCACGGTCATGAGTCAAGCTTAATATTTAGAATAGAATTCAATATTGTGATTCGAATTCCAAGCCTAATATGAAATTAATATTTTGCATCTAAATTGAATTTAAAAAAAAAGTGCACCTAGTCAATTGTATTAGTTTATTTTATATTCAACTGCATGTTTGTTTCGATTGTGTTTACATGAAATAAAGTAACAATATAATGATGGTAGGCGTGGCAAAATTTATATACTTATACATTTTGTTACCTTTTCTATCGTAATAAAACAGCGTGTGTAAGAAGAGCAAAATATATACTCCTATAACATTTATTGGTTTTCAATCTGACTTCAAGTGTAAGGAAAAGTCATTTTGTTTAATGAATACCTCCTACTATTCCATTGAGCCCTAATACAACTGAAAACTGAAGTTGCGCAATTCCATACAGAAAATGTGTGCGATGTTTTGAATTTTCCTATATGTATTAGGGCTTTATGATACTTGAGGAGTAAGCATTAAAATATCGTGGTACATACAAGTAAAAGGTTACGAAACTCAACTAGTTTTGCAGTATGTATTTGGTTTCCTAGTTTATGTGAAAAAATGCGGACAGTAAGCATTCTCATGGAGTCTCGTAGCCAGCAGGAAGACGAACCAGAAATCAATATCGCTAAGAACGCAGAAGACTGTATGGGTGAAATTCGTTTCGGTGTGACGAAAACGCATCTCGTCACTCGCGCAACAAGGCGATCACCCAGTGGCCGTAGTTATTAGGCAAGCAGAACATTTAAAAGGTACCAAAATACCCATCGATAACAGTTTTATCTTGTAACAAATATGAAATAAATTCTTTGGTTATTAGAAAGTAATAAGTAAACATTTTATTATTCTTTTTTAATACAGAATACTAAATAAAAAAGTAATTCCTCTTTACAATTATACAAATTAAAAACATACAATCGTTAAATAATTTAATTTGTGAAAGCTATATGTTTACCAAAGTAACGCTAGATGGCTATTCGTTATATTTGATAGTCACTAAATCAACCGATAGAGGTCCATAGTGGTGTAATATTCTAAAAATTGTAATATTTTTTTAAATTTATCATCTAAATATACATATCACAGATTCCCAACCATTTTTTGGCCTACCGGCCTATACTAAGCAATGCATACTTCGTTATACGTTTTTGCATCACATTACCAAATTAAAATTTCAAACAATGCATTTCGATTCAGCAGAAGTATTGTGTTAAAAAACTGGGGATAATTTACTATTATCGTTTAATTTTAAGAAAAAACAAATAAAATGTATCAATGAATAAAACACTGTTACCTTAGGAGAATTTAGCAGTTTTCTTATTGTCGACGCCGTTTCAAGATTGTGAAATAATTTAAGACATCGACTGAGGGTGCTTGAAGGAATTTCGATATCAAATTTGAATTATTGAGATTTTGTACAAATCGTTTTTTAGGATTGGACGGGCGGGAGGCAATTTTAGACATTACAAACATCCATGCCTACGAACAGAAACGCATAAATCGACTGAAAAATCAATTTTTGAAACTATCCGAACCGGGACATGAACCCGAGACATTCGCAACATGACCACTGCACCACGGACCCGACTATACAATTACTATTACAAATTACAATTACAAAATTAGATACCCATCTTCTAGCCAGGATCTCGTTCGAATATAACTCCAATTCTTAAATATTCGCCGAGATTCAAATCGATGGATAAATAACAAAAATTCAATAGAATAAATAAGTATTTTTTAATGAATATTTTCATAATTCATGATAACTTAAGGTATGCGTGCAAATAAGATGTGGATACCCTTTTGCAAAGTTCCTGTGGGATTTTAACCGCCTTGAATACTTAAATACTCACCCAATGTTTGAGCGTATACTTCAATTCGATTATTAAAAGTGGACTGAACTTATAGAAAGTTAGTTCAAAAACCAAATTTAACTTGTAGTGATAACCCTCAAGATGTTAATCACGTACCGTATGATTACTCTGAGATGGACGCTTACGGAGTAGAACTGTTTGCAGTAGTCAATCCTCAACAGGACTCAAATAGGGTCAACATATTATGACTTGTCACCATCCATCGACGCCACGATGTAATTTTAGTATACGAATATTACGCAATATATTTGATTTCTTTTACCATGTACTGATTTTTATTCAGTTGCTCAATGTCTATTTTTCAAATAGAGTAGGAATATAAGGATAGAGCTAGTAAAAGACTAGTGTTCAGGAAATCAATGTCGCTAAGCCACATTTTTAGTAGGAAGGGTGTGAGGGAATTCTAGACATCAAAAAATCGAACAGAAATCCATAAATCGATTGAAAAATCAAACTATGAAACTGTCCGTACCAGGACATGATCCCGAGACATCCGTAACCGAAGCCAACGACGTTGACCACTGCACCACTGACCCGATATATTTAATTAATAATAACAAAAACTAAGTGATAATGCTCGCGATGAGGGAAGCCAGTCTTAATCATTGTACAAACGTGGAAGTAATGCAAAATAAATTGTGCAATGCTTTTCCTCCAACAATTGATAGTTAACACCTTAACAGTGAAAGAACGCAAAAATATATGGGTGGATGGATAGTGGAAAGACGATATGGAAACAGTGAAATGTTGGATGGCATATTGCTGGAAATGCCTTCGTCCATCAGTGTATTACCCAAGTCAAAAAAACAGCAATTTGTTTTTCATTGCTTTAAGTACAATCATGCATGGATAAACTAACAGGTCCCCTGCTGCTTATATCAAGATTTTTTTGGGGCTAAGACCAACGGGATGGATTCCGTCACCGTGAAATACCCTGATGACCATTCATAAGATGTACTTGTTGGAGCTACGGGACGCTGGAATGACCTGGGACGAAGCAAGGAGACTGGCGGGTTCATTGAATCTTAGAGGCACCGCGTGGTGACCATATACTCTGAGCACTGAGCTGATACGATTAAAAAAGTTTTAAAATATCGCCAAAGCAGATGCAGAATATAAATGAAGAATCAATAGTAGTCGAATAGAACAGAAGACAAAAATGTATACCTTAGTAATCAAATGCAGAAAGTGATTCTGGTAGATGAAAAGTATTTAAAATTAATTCACATCTCTATTTGTATCTACCATTATGTCATTATTGTAAATATATATTGCTTACTGTTAATTGGTTTCTTTGTTAATTGCTTAAAAGAAATTATACTTTTAAAATTTTCTTGCCCAGTCAAAAAAAAAGTGGAATATGGAAGACGCAAAGATTTTTTCATTATAATATCTCTTTACATGACTATAATTTATTGAATTGGCATTAAATTGATAAAAATCTATTATAATAGGGTAAAGTATTTAACTCTACTACATTTTGTAGAATTAAATACTTTGATATTTTACTCTATTATAGCTATAATTATTAACAAAGACAAACTTAGCAAAGTTTTTTTCTAAAAATAACGCTAAAATCATTCAATCAAAATAGCTAATTTTACCCCCTGAAACTGATATTGATAAAATATTAAAAAGTTTGCAATTTTAAAACATTTTATGAAAATTTCAATCCTATTTAAATGTTACGTTAAAAAATAATGAATTGATAAACGTTTTGAATTTCGATAATTTTTATTCTAAATTTGAAAAACGTGTTATAAGCCAAGTTTGATAAAAATAAAGTAGAATTTACATTGCCTGAATCAATAAACCATGATTTCAAAGCGTGCTCAATACGAACTGTGTAAACCCGATGGCAGAGTCGTAGGTCGTAACCTGGGCTTCAAGTCAGATCAAGCGTAGAACGGCGTGTCTACGATGGCCAGTACAGGATCTTAGGCAAGAGCTCGTAGCGGCGTAGTAGGCTTCGGAATATTAGATACGTGAATAGGGATGCCCCGCCCGCCGAAACCTTTATGAGTTTTACCGGGCTCGGCTCCCAGGGGCGGCACACATCAGTCTTTTACTCAACTTATTTATTAATCTCACGGTATATTTCCATAATGGGCGGCTTTCTGAGTATATGTCAAAAAGACGATTTTTCAGGAGAGCGAAAATAATGTTAAATTCATTATTTTTTCAGCAATACTGATTATATTCTCTATAAGGTTATCATTTTTACTATTCTTTTCAGCAGTGCTTAGATATATAACAAAATTTCGATAAAACAAGTGTTAATGGACCTGTACTTCTAGGACCAAAAAACATTTATTTGTTGAGGAAACTTATAATAATTTTATTACATTTATTTCAGATATAAGTAAGTCTAATAGACGCATAAATTTATTATAATTTTTGTAGTTGTTAAGCGACATAATGATGCAAAGCATGACAATATAAAGTATATTTTGTTAGCGATCTCCATACAACATGAATTTGTCGAAACTTGCGAAGTAAAAATGTGCTTTTTTTAATTGCGTATTGCATCATATAAGTCAGTATTGTGCAGATATACATTGGCAAGTGATTTTTTTAAAATCTGTTTTTTAAATGTATCCACTATTATTTAAGTTTTAAGCTCAAAAGGCCGACCACTGGTGACGGCTGACTTTAGGAACAAGCACTGTTAGCCGCACTGGAGCGTTATATTTGGAATTTGTATTTTCATACTTAAAATGACCAATAATGGAGTTATCCTCATACGTTCATAGATTTTTTTTAGGGGACTAGGAGAGGACTAGTTGTTAGCTAATCGCTTTCTCTACGCCTCGTTTTTAGGATCGTATGGGTAGGAGGAAATTTTAAACATCACAAACATCCATGCCATACGAACAGAAATCGATTGAAAAATCAATTTATGAAACTGTCCGTACCGAGACATGGACCCGAGACATCCGTAAACGTAGCCAACAACGTTTACCACTGCACCACGGATCCGAGAATTGTATAGATTTATTATATTAGTCACCCGAGTGCCTGAAGATGCCGAAGGGCGAAACCCGGGTCGTTAGTGACAAAATACATGGAAGTGTACAAAATCTCAATAATTCAAATTTGATATTAAAATTCCATCAAGCACCCTCAGTCGACGTCTTAAATTAAACGTTTTATATGTTATTCTAACATAAGATGATTTAGTGTTTGGATAATGATGTTCATGGGTCGTTGTTATTGTAAAGCTTCGCCAGATAATTCCTTCAACCGTATGTAACTACTTTCTTCAAATTTTCTTATTATATTCGGCAACCCTGACTCGATCGCCGAGTGGCGGGGGAAATTTTGGACTGATCTAGGCAAAGCGTTCCCCATTCATTCGGGGTTCAGACTTCGCCGCGTCCGGTTGCTCTGCCTGTCTATAAATAAAATAAACCATAAATTAACTTCGCAACATTTAAAAAATCACTCTGATCGAAATCGATTTGACACATTGAAATAAATTTTCAAATAAAGAACGGTAATAAAACAAACGAACATGTTCGAAAACTCATAAACATATAATTAAATATATTTGGAACAATGAATATTTTTATTTGACAATGCGATTTAACTTCTCTATAAGCGAAGAAAGTATTTTAATAATAATGAACGCACAGATTTTTGAAAAAAGAATATCACAAAATACACCAACTTCTTTTTAAATTATACTTATGGCTATTCACCCATTGCTATTTTCCATATATGTAAATAGTTAAATCATTCAAATTAGAAGTTAAAGTCCCTGTTTCTTGTCTGTTGGGCTATGACAATTTAAAAAATATAAATTACTCTCTAATTTTTATTTACTATAATTATTTACATGAATTAAAATTGTTTTTCCATGAAAATTTGTTAAATGGACAATTAAAAAACTATTCCACTATTCCAATAGTGTGAATGTGAATGATATTCGTGCAATCATTATTATTGTAACTTTCTTCGATTATAAATTAATATTTCTTATGTCTTTTTTAATACCTACATTTAAAATATTTGTATCTCGCTTTGTTATAATTGAAACAGTTGTATAGTGCTGCAAAGAGGGAACAAAGAAAGAGTTAAAAGGGTAAGCCGCAAACTTTTTATCAATTTTCATCGTTACTGTATGAAGATTATTTTATTTTAAAAGATGAAAATAAAAAAAAACGAATTATATAATACATAGCTTTCATTAAAAAATATCAAATATTCTTGCTATAAAATTCTTTCTTATTTGATTACCTGATTCAATTTTCGAACAAAACACGTTGATGAAAAAGTTAAGAAAATTATAACAATTTTATTTACACGTTTGGGATTAAGAATTATTTATAATGTTTTTTATATTCACGAAAGACGCTGTGTTGATTTCAAAATAATTGCTTTCAGCTTCTACCCCGCCCATATTCTAAGAAGTCGAAGGGATGAAAGGGAATAGCTTATATTTATAAAATTGTTCAAATTTAAATTATTTAACCAACAAAGGAGAATTAATTGATAAGTCCGTAAAAGGGTAACTGCATTTTTTTTTGAATATTATATAACTTTAAAAAATCCTTACACAAATCAGAATAATTGTAATTAATTAAATACGCTCTTAAGCAATATTGGTATTTTTTCATGTTTTTCTATCAAGTTCGTTTTGTAATTGTGTAATTGAAAGTAATTCACATAAAATTTGTGAATAAGTTTTGTTGAACATTGAAAAACTTCGATAAATCGGTTTTGTAAACTCATATTTCATATTCATTTTCGTATGATTTAATTCTTAAAATTGGACAAGAAGCAATAACTTAATACGACTAGTGTTAAAGTTTTGTTTTAACGAATAGCGAAAACATTGTGTATTTGGATAAACGTTGTAAATACCGTGGATCGGAAAAATACTTTAATAATAGAGGTATTAAAAATAATCATTTTTTTCTGTTCCTGTATTTTTAATTCACGAATTTTCTCTGGAGTGTTTGTTTTGTTTCTGAAAGAAACAAATGTAGTGAAAAAATAACACCTTTGATTCAGATTTCGTATCTTATTCGATATGGTAAATTAACATTAACATTTAATGTTATGATATACAACAATAAACAAAGTTTTTTAAAGCTTATCATTGGGTATATAATCGAGTGATAAAATCAAACAATTACGTATAAAAAAGGCATTACGTTTTATGATAAATATTCGATAGTTTGCGGCGCATACATAGGTTCAATAATTGGCTAATAAACTTATACTAACATATTAAACCTCCCTTTTGTATCGTTTATACGGCTTCAATAGGTAGATTTTTAAATGCATAATTATTCGTCTAAAAGGGGCTATAAGTATCAAAATTATGGAAGCTGCTACTCCTAGCTACTTTTCTTGCAATTCAGGTGTCAATTTCCAAAATGGCATATCATGCATTGATTTTTAAAGCTGATATTTTCATCTGTAGTCAAGGGGATAGTTAGTTATCTGTGTCGTTTTTATTATTTCATACATTCGATGATTGAATAACACCTAAATAGTTCGTTTCTTAACATATCTTTATGGAATGTTGAACAGCAATTGATTGAAAACCAATAGTGTTTAATGTAATGGAAATTCAGTTCGATAAAGATTCATATAACACGAAGAAAACAAATAAAATTCAGCACATAAAACGTCGAACTCCGGAATTCAAGCCGTGTCATCGGCAATGGAATAAAAAGCTATTCACATAAAGTATTTGACTACATTACCGATAATAATAGTTGCAAACAAGCTCGTAATAATATTTTTTTTCCAATTTTCTTTTTATTCAACGAAATAAAAACGAACTCACCCACCTACCTAACATCCATTAAAATTAATTGCTGGCATATTCCAAAATTTCCAAATATTTCTTTTCATAACAGAAAGATCTAAAAGTTTGAATGGATTTAGCTTGGGGCTTAAATAAAATAACCGTGGATATTGTAAATATCTAGATTTGGCATGACGTAGCTTTACATTATCCAAAATAAACACAACAAAAAACCTAAATTCAAGCAATTACGCAATGTCAATAAATTGAATTGAATCTTCTAGCTCCGTTGGCATCAGTCAATTTTTATATTTAACATTTTGTAATACGATGTGTGGTTGTCACAAAAATAATTTTAAATAGATATTAGATGATTACTTTATGGCTGATTAATACATTGGATTAAGCCATTATGCCATCAGATAGACACATTAAACTGATGTTTTAAGTATAACAAAATTTACGGTAGTAAAAGGCTAGTTAAAATCTTGCTCTTTTCACAAAGAGACACACAATCCTTAATCCCGATTATTCAATTATAATTACGCCTATGTTATATGAGTGATTTAGCAGATTAAAACATTTTTAACGACATGTTTTTGGGTAGGTTTTGTACAAGTTCAGCTATACCCTACTTTTAAGGTAGAAGTAGTACTGCTTGTTAACCGGTAAATTAGATTTTTCTAGATTATTTAATAATCTGTCTTTTCATCATCATTTAATTTTCACCAAATCCGGTAGTTTAATGAATGCTTCTGGCTTTTATAATATCGTTGGATGAATACTATACATCATCATAAACACACTTAATGACAAAGATAAACTAGGCTAGAAAAGTTAGTGATTACTTTACCTTTTAAAATAAAAACATATTAAGTAATATTGATGGAATTGGTAATGAAAACAGAAGTATTGGTTTCGATAGTGTTTGGGAATTAATTTCATTAATATTACGAGTTCAATAACAACCTAAAATAAATGTTTTAAAACAATGGCGTCAGTCTCTAGCCTTGGTGTAAGAGCTTCACTCCGCCAGTCAATATCAATTTATGAACATTTTATACTTTCGAACTTGGGCAGGGTACTTCGAATTTAATTTCGAGTTTTTAAAAGTTATTTCGAATTATGTAGGACATTTTGGAACAGATTTAAAATGTTTGAATCAATTTGATTGTTACGTATATCAATTATTTTCATTTGTCTAAAAGGAAGCATTTGCTTGAGAATTTATTTTCTGCAACATTAACCATGTCGTATCGTATCTGTTCATTACAATATTGGTATACATCCCGTTAAGGTTTTTATATTCTTGAATTTCTCAGAACAAGGCTGTTACTTCAAATAGAATGAATAATTTAACAAGTGATTATGTGAGGAGCATTTAGTGTCTGTATATATTATTCAAAAATATTCCTCGTGGTCGAAAATTTTATATTTCACTGTCTCCGCATAGAAACTAAGCTTCACAGCATTGAAAGACGACCCCTTCAATATTCTGTAGATTAAATTCTCAGTATTTATTTTATGCACTTCACTTTTATGACTTGTAAGTCAAGTTGATGTTGTAATCATATTAAGAACGTTCATTTAACAAATATTCCTGAAATTTATTAACTCAATAATAATTGTGAACATGTGTGAAGTTCATTGTTCGTTCTAACTTTGTCTTTGTATTAAAATCAATACGTAGTTGTTAGAGATATTTATTCGACTAACCTCAACGTAGAAAGAGTCACTCTAAACTATTGAATATTAAAATTGAAAGACTTCGAATTTTACATCCTCAAGAATATATACATATATTTTGCACTGGGTTTTTTTTCATGAAAATTCTGGTAAATATTTACTTAATACTAAAATCTCAAAATTTTTGCAAGAATTTTGTAAGGAATTTCAAATTATTCATTTAAGAATTTACGGCGTTCTGAAGAACCAGAAAGTTATTGAATTTTGTTTACTAATCCTTAATGGTAAGGATATTTTTTATATTAAACATGTTTTCTTCAAACCATATAACCTCTATTTATCATTTGAAGATACATACTAACTGATCAAAAGCAACATGACATGATTAATAAAATATTGAAAAACATATTGTGCTAATTACTATAAATTATCTTTTCAAAATAGGGTAAATGTACCAGTCGTTGACTGTTTAAGAGGAAAATTCAGCAAAAAGAAGGATTAACGTTTTGCATTAGACTGAAAGGTGGCAAAGCAAGTGTATTCATAATGGATCAAATGTTTAAATTAATACGGTAAGACAAAAAATAGAAAAGAGTAGTCGATCATCTAAAAAATTGAAAGTTCCCGTAGTTGACAACACCAAACTCAATTTCTACCAAATCATAAACATGAAACTCAATATTTAACACAAATATTTCCCTTCGCGTTATTCTCTCAACTGTCACTTACAGAATATATTAGCATTGAGCTGTTGCTAGGCGACTGTTATTACTTTCTTCATGAATACAGCTAGAATGATTTGTGAAAAATTCCCGTCGCTAGTTTACGCCGTTTAGGGAGGAGTTGTTGCGACCGACAGACAGATTTCTACATGTATTTTGTGCTATATAGTAGAGATACACACGCGCATTCTGCACCGTCAAATTAGAAATATTTATATAAATGATTTCGATATAATAGACTCGTCCCACGAAGTTGGAATGTAAATGCACAAGTTTTGATTTAAGTTTCGTTAATATACCACTATATTACAAGTTTATACGCTCTAAGATTAGGAGGAAGATTTTCTCAAGCCTTTGTACCGTTGTTATGATATCATAATATATATTATAATACTACGCCGCTATCCCAAAAGACTGGAATGCAAATCTAGGGGTATCCGGAAAATTAGCTATTTATATTCATGTTTTCTCTTAATACAAACGTAGGTATATAAACATATATTACAATACATATATGTGTCACTTAGAATAGTAATGGTGTAACTTCAGTTTTGAAGTTTTGAGAAAATCAAGGTTTTGTAAAATGCTCTTAGGATCGAATAACAACCATTGATAACTGTTTGTCAATCAACTGAAGAACTTAAAGGTTAGTTTACTAGTAATGAAGTCTGTTCGGACATACTTCACTCTTATTCTGAAAAATATTGTTAAATATGGGAATATAAAAACAAAAAATGGTTTTATAAAGAAATTAGGAGTTGATATGGAGGTGCACCATTATTAAACTAATAGATTAACATCTATTGAACGTGTTTGAGGTATAAAATTATTTTTCGTAATTTTGGAGTTTCACCATTACTATTCTGAGTGACACATAAGACATACAATTTTACAAGAAAAAAATGTAATAAGACGATACGTCAAAACGACGATATAGCTTGCAAAAAAGGAAGATTTTACATAACTCAAAATATTACTCTTTTGACTTGGCTTTTATTGCCACAGCAGGAATAATATCATTTTGCAAAAGATTTGTTTTTTTGATTGTAAAAAATTTTTTGATAGTAAATTGTGAGTTTTGTAATTTCCTTGTCTTGCATTTCAATATATGATATGTCTAGGAAAGCGTCCGCGGCGCAGTTGGTAGCGTCGTGGGCTACGGCTACGGATGTCTCGGGTTCAATTCCGGTTTCGGACAGTTTTCATAAATTGATATGTCAATCGATTTATGAATTTCTGTTCGTAGTCTGAGTGTTTGTGTTGTCTTAAACTCACAACCGATCCTCACGGGGCACAGCGAGAGCGATTAGCTAACCACTAGTCCTGTCTTAGTCCTATTCTTCTATCCCTACTTTCTTCGAAAAAAGAGAGGTTGAGCGACTGAGTAACATGCAGAAAAATCAGTTCTCATAGAAAAATTCTGTTGAGATACCTCCATTAAGGAGACCATATGCTCCACGCTGGAGATGACATAGTAAAAAAAGGAAAACACTTGTAATAGTAAAATTCTTTCGTATTAACCTAATAGATAGTAAGAAATCTAATAAACATAAAAGTCATAGATTTGGGCGTATAATTATGTTGTGGAAACACCTACTAAAGACGGTAATTCAACATAACCTTTTATTACGAGCAGCGGTTGCTAGCCCACTCTAGCAGTTTTTTGTAAGGAAACACTAAGAGAACTCCGCCCTTATGAAGTCTTATGTCACATACATTACATTCTGGTTCCATATTAATAGAAATATTAATATATTTTACAAAACCTTGATTTGAACCAAATATCTCATAAAAGCTAAATTGGTACTCTGGCACCACTTATAATATCATTGATATAAGTATGTCAACCGATTGACATATTTGTTTTCCACCAATTCACAATATTTCCATATGATTTTGTTCTTTGAAAATTACGATAATTTTCGAAACGCACTATTTCCAGTATGTGGATTATTCTCTTTTTTTCAAAACTGACAATTTTTTAATATTTGTAGCCATATCTGACTATTTTCCATGAAACGAAAACACTAAGAGCGCGCGATTTATTCCAGAATGCACTAATTCCATTGACAACAGATTTTCTTCAATATTGACCAATTCTTGTTTATGAAACGTCAGATTGATAAAACGTATTGATCTTTGTATCCGTTGATCCGTCAGTACAAGTGTTTTTAATTTAGTAAAATGACAAGCCATAGTAATCAAGGCATTAACAATGTTAAAATCATTTCATGTTTAATAATATACATATATATATATATCGTTTGTACAGTAGGACAACTACCAAAACGAAAGATGTTTCAAAATGTTGGCATTAACATCAGTAAAGATTAACTATACGATTCTTTTTATTTATAGAGTAATTTATTTGAAGCGTAGTATTGCTAATTCGCCGCTGTCAAAGATGTTCATATTTATTTTTATGAATACAGAACTTTTTCGACTTATTTTGTATAATTCAAGCCATAAATCGTACTATGGAGGAAGATATTTATAAAGATAGACGTCATTTACAATTATTACAAATGTGTTGATGTTATTTTTCTGAGAATGATTTTATATAACCACAATCATATTTAAAATAACATGTTTATTTGTATTTATGAATACTGATATTTCTTGACTCCTTTAGCAAAATTATTCAGTTAAGAATGATATTCAAATAAACCGTAATTTATACCTATTGGGTGCCATGGGACCAATTCAAAACTACCGCCATCTTGTGGCATGTCTCCTCCATTTTGAATTTGTCTCGTGATCATGGTGAGCAGTTTATAAGACAGTTCGTCCCATGATGAAAGTTCTATGAGTTTTATTCGCAATTACGTGAAAATTTGTGTGTTTAACAAACATCATATATATTTTGTTTAAAATTTCGTATCAAAACTGGTAGAAAGACAAAATATTTATGATTTAATAAAATAAATACATTATTTCATGCATATTTCACAAATTTTATTTAAAAACGGGAGCTACAGTTGGAAATAGTTACTAGATAACACCAGTAATGTTTTTTTTTAATAACATTTGCCGAATATTTTTTTTTAAAAATAGAACCAGCCTGCCTATGCTACTGAAAAACACCTTTAAAACTGCTTAACTGTGTTGCTTCGTATGTCGATATATTCCATTTGAACATGAGTGAGTTCAGACGAGTAATATACTTATGTTTTAAAAATGATTTTGTGATAGCTTTGACTTCTTTGCCAATTGTTAATTTTTACTACATGTATTTTTATAATTTGTCACAGTGTAAAAGTAATGAACTTATTATTTGTATTTTTTTTGTATTTGGGAGTGGAAACGGCTAAAAATAAATATAACGCTAGTAATATATGTGATTTTTTACATAAGCGATATTTGTAAAGTAACTTCGATGTACTGTGTATTTTTTTGTTCATCACTCAAAAGCGACAGTTTGTCAAATAGTGATCTCGTGCGCTGGGGCAGCGAATACTCATGACGATTTGTTCGCGTCCAATTTCCGGCAACAGTATCCGAAATTCGTTTTCCTATCACGTCCCATGCGACAGAAAAACTTCTCATCAAAAATGCTTCCAGTTTATCTGCGAAAACTGCCTGCCAGAATTGTAATAAAAATAAAAAAGCGTACCGGATATTGGGCAAAATGTGTTAACATTCTTCTTCTTGCGTCCAATCAATACTGTCACCGTACATTGGCCCATCCAGATGCTTTGTTCTTCAGTGGCACAACTGCAGACATCACATCTAAATGCCAACCGTTTGTTACCCGTTGTTGGAAAAAGAAAGATGAAACTACGAGGGACGAGTAATTAGCGAATCGTTCTCACTGTAGAAGGTGGGTGGGAACGACTTTTAATAGCATATACATTCACGCTTTTGGAATTCAAACTATAAATCGATTGAAAATCAATGTATGCTAGTTTATGTTCGGGGAAAGAACGCCACTCAGTTACTTTGCATAATATATTATATCTTAGCCGCGTTGCAAATAGCAAACACAAAATGATATTGTCTTTAACAAAAAGTGCTTTATTTTAATATATCAAATGGTGCTCACTATCGTATGAATTTTTTTATATAATTTAATAATTTTAGTTTTATAGAAACTATTTAGCATTACAGCTAATGTTAGCCAAGGCGCTAGATATTTTCAAATTTTAAAATCACATTACTTCAACTCGTGAGAAAAAACAACCATGCTCAAAATTTGAAATATCAGATTAAAGAAAACTAAATTTAATATTGAGTATGTCGGGACTTGACCTCAGACTCAGACTCTTCTGTTCGCTAAGGTACAGAAGACGTCAAATATTAATAAGATAACACTCGTGTTACATGTCGAACAAAACTGGCCCATAGATACAATTACGGCTACGGCATAAGTACCATCAATTTGGGTAAGTTTGCCCATCGATCTAAGATTGGCCCACTACATGGGAAAAGGTGCTGTTATAATACCATGATAATACTAATGCCAAATGAATATTTTTTATTTTAGTAAAAGGTATTAAGTAGCCCCTGGTGGTCAAAATGTGAATTAATGTGCAACATAATTTGTTTTATTGTAAAACACAATTTAAAAACTTATCTTGAAAAAATTTGGAATAGTCATATTTTCAATTTGTATTAATAATCCGTAAACCAAAGTGTTGTATATTTTTCCTATCTCAATTATGTACAGAATATATGAAAGCATAAAGAAAAGTTGCCAAGACTTTAAAATTACTGAATAAATAGTAATTACAGTGATTATTTGTATCGCGGACCAAAGATACTCGATTTGGATGCAAACTTTGGCCCACCTTCTATTATTTATATTTATTTATCAATTATAACAATAAATCTATTTATGTTAATTGAATTTCATCATAAGACATTTGTACATTTCTATGTAGAAAAAAGTTTTAGAGCTGGGCCAAAGTTACCCAGATTGACCGTACTACGTTTTTTTTTTTTTGAATATGTGTTATATTATCTATTATACCCGACGCCACAAGCAAACCGCAATCAATATTTAACACAAGTTTTCAGTAAATGCGATATCGAATTGTTGCATATTGCACTTGTTCGACCCCAATTAAGCTCAAAATAAACAGCAGTATTACAATAAGACGCAGTTTTATTTAGACATTTATATTATGCAAGGTTAAGAAGTATACTATTTAAGTAGATTATCAATCTAATTCATCAACAGCAAAAATAGCGAATATGGCAACATTTTATACAGGCTTATCAGTGGAGCCGGCTGTCCGTTGTAATATCTTCTTACTTTTCGAACTTTATAAGCGGAAATGAAATGTTAAATTTAATTAAAGAAAAAGTTTCCCTTTGCAAATTATGCGAATATAAATAGGTTTTTTTTTCATCTGAATTTCAAAACAAATTTTAGCTCTTGATTTTCGTATTTCATTTCGATACAAAGTTCATCTCTCAAATATAAAAAAACACTGATAAAAAGGCGAGAATTTATTTAGAAATTTATTCACCCAGACAGGCTGAGTACATAATTTTCCAATACGTAAATAATTGATTTTTGAAACAATGGAACGGCAAAATTTATGCCAGTAATAAAGTGAGTAAAAATTTAATACACCATTTATTGAATTTTCTTTTTTATATGTGTAAATAAATAATAACAATTCGCATTGACGAAAGTGAGTGGAAAGTCCTTTGTGAGGACTTATTGTTAGTGAAAGTAGATGCACTCTTATTTTCATGCATTAAATAAGATAAGAAAAATATAAAAAAAAACTGTCAGTTTGAAAAACCTTAGCTATTTACTAGTAGTTTTCTAATTAAAGCACAATAGGGCGTGGTTAAAAGATCGATCCCGTGCAGGTCTGCATCGGACCAAGGACACGATGAGTAAATTAGTTTCGTAATCGTTTTGCGTTATGGAAGGCGGCCGTGAAACAGCGGCTGTATACACATTTCTTCTCAGATACGATGCTTTTACAAGAAATTCTTTTATATATTCTTGTTAATTTATAATATCACAAAAACAGTTAGTTTATGTTTTCGATTTATTTTATAATAGAGTACAAATATTTCACCATTTCTAACACCAATTTCAATATCAAAATAAGAGATAAAATGGATATCGTTAAAAAAACTCACATGGGATAAACTCTAGGAACATCTGAAAGAAATAAAAACAAACTTGTTTATTTATTGTTAAATTAAAAGAAAAACAATATTCGATATTCACCTGATAAGACTTGAATATGGAACTTTTACCACATAGCTATAGTTGGCCATAGCCTATTATTTCACTTATGACAAGCGTACGGCTCATTCTTTTAAGCCGTGCAAAACATGCAATCAGTGTGTATACAGAATTGAGAATTTTGATATTATTGAATGAAGACTTCATTTCTCTCCGTACACGATTTCAATCTGCCAATTATCAATCCGCACATATTAAAAATGTTTAGGCGGGGAATGAAAGAATCCACAAATGGATTATATGTATAAATTAAATCAGTGCGTATTGATTTTAGTGAATATTGGTATCTTATGTTAATAATATAATGGAGATGCTGAAAATAAAGCATGAACACCTGCAGAATCGCGAAGAACAATAAATAAAGTTTGTTGTTGTTGGTATTACAATGAAGATGTTATTCGTGAAATACGTCTGTTTATAGTTAAAATAGATTGTATTAGTATATAAATAATTCAGTTGTGACTGTTTTGAATTCAATACAGCATTGCTGATATAATGAAAAATACAACTCAAACAGAAAATCTCGTATTCCTATCAATGAAACATAAAGAGCTATTTCAACGAATTATTATTAGTGTTTTTTTTTCAATGGAGTTAATGTAGTTTGTTTTTGATACTGTGATACAAATATATTAAATTTGTAATCATAGCTTATACGTCATTGCTCAAAAATTGAAATTTTCCATTAATATGGAAATTATCCATTGATAATGACGTAGTAATTGCCGTTACAAACGTCACGTATATACAGTTTTCATAAATATAATTATTAATGTTGAAATTGCCGTTCATATTTCGTTGGTCAGAATTTGCCATTTCCTTGCTGGTAAACTGGAGGTGAGAAGGTTTAAGTTACAATGTTGCTTTTCTATATTCTACTTGACGTAGTTATAGCCGCTACAAACGTTAACTATATCTACAGTTTTTGGGGCTGAGGTCATGGTGTAAGAAATATAGGTGAGCTGGATAAAAAATGACAGTCACAATTTTTGCATTTTTTATCGTCATTCTGTGCTTTTGAATTTCAGTCTACTATATTTGCAACAGCATTTTGGTGACAGTAAAAGTTTGGTTCGTCAAAGTGGATGAACGGAAAAAACCGCACAGTTTAAATAGCTTTTACAATGTGGTTCGAGACCTACTCATTCTCTGTATGGCACCACCATATCTATATAAAGCAACATTACATTTAATTTATTCCCGATGCTACTAAGTCAGCATGACCAATGCGTCCGACCGTAGTACGGACTGGCACGAGTAGCTCTCCTTTCATTTCCCATCCCCAAAATTTTCCAGACGACTTTATCATATATTTTAATGGTTTCTAGCATTTCTGATATCCCAAAATTAATAAATTATATAATAATACAATGCAATAAAATTACTGTGAATCTACTTAACCTCTGGCGACCCTGTTGGGAACTGCTCGCATATTAAATAGCTGACACTAGGATTAGTCGGACTTTATTCTGTAAAATTATTAAGAATAAAATCCAGTCCAAAATACTCTCTCGCGATAAATAATTCATTTTTAATTTAAGTTTAAAAGTGCTTAAAATACAGTTCAAGTAACCGAGGTAGCTGTTAGATAAACCCTCTGTTCAACCCTGATTTAATTACATAGATAAGTCAGGGCGTCTGGTGATAAATTAAGTTTTCCCACATTTTTTTAATCCACAAAGCGTTAGAACATGCTACCACGTAGAGCAAGATAATCATTCCGTTTTAGTGTTCATCTGTGAGCTTTACTGGCAGTAATATTAATTATGTTTAACAAACATGACTTCACGAAATATATTATAAGCCCCAAATTTACAGCAGCAACTGGATAATTATCATATAAAGTAATTATTTTGGTAAGCCATCGTTCATTTGAAGCCCGTTGCACGTTTCTTTCCCGAGGATAAGTCAACAATAATGAAATAATATATTAACCGTTGAACATGACGATTTAAATAGTTATGGAGTTTTGAAACATTGGGTGACTAGATTCATCGTCAAGGAAATATTACAAGATTATAGTTGTATGACATCAAAATTTGATAAAATATACTTCGAGGGTATACTGACAGAATTCTTTAAAGTCGGTTTTTGATAATTTTGTGTTTCAAAAATCAAAATGTAGGCAATTCAACGTTCTACGCGATGGTAGAACGCATTAAGTCATAGGATATAATGACTTTTAAATAGAAACAGTATCGTAATATTGATATTTTTTTATCCTGGCAGAAAGCATGATATGTCATAACTCAACGATATCAAATTTTGTGATTTGCATGCCAAAAAGATTATTCTTTATAATGTACAAAAAATCTTTCTAAATCACAAACAACTGTACTTGGGAGAGAGAGTAAAAATGCTTTAAATGCGATTATCTCAGAATTTGTTTTTATGACTTAATGCATTCTGTCAAACTCGACTTATTTGACTAATATCTCATGGAAACACATTACACTACGTCAAAATTTTCACCATTTATATAGATAATTTCAGTCATAATAATGGTTGGCATTTGTTTGAAAATGAAAGTACACGACGAATAATATCTAATGTTTGAATATCTTTTTCAATTAAGAAACACATAAACAATAGTTGAAAAAAATAAAAGTGGAGTTTTGACAAGAAATAAATCATTTTGAAGTAAGCCAGAGACATGGAATGATGAAGTGAATTCAAATGTGTGGTGTGAGAAATTTATAACATTTTTGCCTGGTATATAGAAATGTCAGACGCAACCATAGACTAATTATTAATACTATGAGACAAAGGTTACGGCAGTATGCTAACTAAATATTATCAAATATTGTTGAATATAGAGAAACTGTCTGTCATTAACATCAAAATTATTAAAATTGGACATTAAATGTATTTTTATTTCATTTTAAAATTCATTCTTCTGTCTTTTTTTCTTGAAACATATCGCTTTTATTTAGACAAATCGTTACCTTATTTTGAAAAGGTTATAACTGATATTTTGGTCTAAAATGACCTTTTGATTGGAAAATGTTGTATTAGCCACATTCTACCATATACGTTGATTTTAGAGTCATAAATTGTTCAATGAGGGAGTTAGCAGTATTCCGGAGTTCTATTCACACATTTTATTTCATACATTTGCTTTATACGGTTCTATGAATCGATATAACAGCTTATTATCATCTCACAGAAAAAACATACACATTGCAGATTTTTTGAAAAAGTTTTACAATCACGCCGATCATTCTTCGCTCGATGGTTGGTGTGTGTTTTATCCTTTACTTCTATTGTTCTATCGATGTGGTCATTGAAGAAAGTTGGCTTTATTCGTTCAAAAATTAAAAGTATATACGTATTATTATTCTGTTGTATTATAATATTATTGTTAGCTTATATGGTTCAGCAAGTCATGATAATATATAATATTAATAAATATCTAAAATCAGAACATTTTGCTTGATAAAATTCAAATAGCTGATAAAACCTTTTCAAATAAACTATTGTTTTCAGTTCCAATTAAAGTTATGAAACTCGCTTTACTTAGTTAAAATAAGGGTCGTAAAAAATTAAACTATTTATATATATATATATGAATATATGCTAAATCACTAATAAAAAATACATTTTTTCGTTCAAAATAAAAAATATGATCAGTTAAAACTTCAAACGATCGTATCTCAAAACATGGCCAAATGCTATTAGAACCTTTCCAAAGGAAGGTAACGAGTTGACTATTGATAGGTTGATACATTTTAATTTTGTCATATAGATAATAAATAATATTAATAATATTTGTGGAAATTTTAAGTTCTTTGCATTCGAACCTTTTTTTATAGCTACAGAAAACTAGTAATATTTTGACTATATCGACAGTATTTTGGGCCAATTGATGTAACCCTCAAAATTGAAATTGTTTAGGTGAGAGTTAAAACTGTTTTTATCGAAAAAATTAAATGTCGAGTTGCGTTATGAATATTTGAAATGCACTTCTGTAAATTCTCATGTCTGCAGATACGGGATTATATGTAGGGAGTGTCGATATAATTGTGGCTTACATTAAGTGGCCAGGTAAGAATTTTTAAATCTAAGACCAATATAAAATGATGTTTCCATCCCGAAAAGTGGTCAATTTATTTTTCTAATTTACGTCATTTGGCCGAGACCTGCTCTGTCGTCTTTAAAAGATCCAATCATTAATCGTATTTTTTTAGGGTTACATCAATTGACCAAAACACCATCGATATGTTGTTTGGTATCGATATTTTTTAAATTAATAATATTTTTTTATCAGTTATTATATTCCAAAATAATATTGAAGTTTTTTTAAATCTGGAAAATACTTGAACAAGTTTAAGACAAATTGTAACAAGTAATAAAATTGGAATTTGTTATCTTTTAATAATATTGAATCACCGGAGATAGAAAATTATTATCAGGGGCCAAGAAAGCTAAATAGATAAACTAAAAACAAACAGAATTTCCCCGTATTTCTTAAAACGTTTAAGTGAGAACATCAGATACAGCCGCGTTTTGCGTCACCCTCGTTAATTATTTCGCTAACATTTTTTAATCATTCCTCTTTCACGTGAAAAGTTTGTTTTACTTTATTTT
The DNA here is from genome assembly GCA_022494535.1 of Himalopsyche phryganea. Taxonomy (NCBI): domain Eukaryota; kingdom Metazoa; phylum Arthropoda; class Insecta; order Trichoptera; family Rhyacophilidae; genus Himalopsyche; species Himalopsyche phryganea. The sequence continues at coordinate 1,618,817 of JAGVSL010000076.1, read as the reverse complement.
TCCGAAGTTAAATCGAAGAAAATTTCAATGCCTGGATTTAAAACGAAAAGCTTTTTCTCTCCATATTTCAGAATATTTTTTACATAACTTGTTCCTGAAAAGAGGAAGATTATTAATGAAGTTTGTTGATTGGAAATCAACAAACTTCATTGTCCTGATAGAAAAAATCGCATAATTTTTATTTTGGACGCATATTTTAGGGCAATGTTCTTCGGTTTTATTTGTGGTTTATATAACAAAACATCACATAGGGCATAAAGGCTAATTATTTATTACGAAATAAAAAAATAGTACCTCGTGGTTCCGTCGATAATAAACGAATCGATTAAAGTTTAAATTGTTTGGTTTTTTGTTTCTAAATATTTTTTTAAAATTATTTAATTAACTAATTCTGTGGAAATAAAGATTGTGTTTCGAATCTAAGTAAATAGAAAGGAAATTTTTAGTTAGTTAATGATTTTTCCATTTATTGAAAATAATCATCGCTGAGCGAAACAGGTCCTGATACACACAATATAGTATGTTTAATTTTAAACACTCTAGTCATTATGTTTCCCATTGGGCGCATAAAAAAATAATAATGATAATAAAATAATTAAAAGAAGAGAGTGCATTATTGTTGTGGAATTTCAAAAATAGCTGTTAATTAATTTTCCGGGTCTGTAGCCGAGTAGTTATCGTCATTGGAACTAATTGTAGTATTTATGGGTTGAAAAATTGATTTTTAATCCATTTATAGATTAGTATTCGAAAGTATGGATGTCTTTGATGTCTAAATTTTCTCCCACCAATCCAATCCAGATTCGCATATAATAAGTTGGCTTAGCTTACTAATAGTCCCTTACTAGCCCTATTTGTCTAAACTAACTGTTTTCGAAGAAGAGATTGAGTAACAAGCATTTATCGTAGAACAACGTCTGATAAGATAGACTCCATTAGGAGCGGGCAATAGCCAAGGTTATGGAAATTTGCGTTTGTATATTATTATGGATTAATTTAATTTGACAGTATTCATAAGCGGAACCGCATCTAGTCGTATCAAGTCAATACATCTAAAATCAAGTTATAATAACAGATTTTAAACCATTTATTTTTAAAAACAGAAACAATGTGTGAACTTAAATGGCGATAAAGGGCAGATCGTAATCGCTCAGATAATCAATAAAAAATTCTTCAGCCGTGATAATTTAGTTGACCGGTGTTACCTGATTATTAAATTGTACAAATGGAATTTTACTAAATAACTACATAGCATTACAAGGTAAATAACACTGATCAAATTGAATACTTACAGGTAGCTGCAAAACGATGTACAAACAATCTATTTAGTGTGCCCACAAGTAGGCTTTTTCATCAAGGCCTTGAAACACGCAACCTCACGTGACTGACGCACATAATATTCATATACCCACACCCCACACCAACCTTGCTCAATTCCATTTGATAACACATTTATAAAAAAAATACTTAAATAATTTGTCAGTCGGTAATAAAAAATCGCGTCGTATCTGATCATCCTTATTTACCAAAGCAATACAATGTGCGTTGTGTTTCTTAAGTTCAAAGCCATGTAGTACAAATTGGCAACAGTGTATTTTTCAAATAAGTAGTCTTAAATTATAAATGATGAATAAATTACCTCCGTGAATCAATTATTTATGTGAATTAACGAACTTTTAGCATTTATTTGTGGTAAACTTACTAAATCAAATACATAGAACAAATTCTGGAATAAAGGAGTTAAATCGAGTTAATTGAAAAACAAGTTAAATATTCTAAAATAACTACAATACATATATGCATATAACATATAAAAGAAGACTTGAATCAATGCTGCTGAATCGATAAAATTCACGTTTAAACATCACATTTTTCATCAAATTTCATACAAATGTAAATCTTGTTTTGGCTCTCCTGAAAAGTAACAATAACTTAACTCCCTTTTCCTTTCGTACACAGAATTGAAACTAGATTTAAGTTATTAAATTGTATACAAGTAAACGATTTGTAATTAAATTACAAAGATATATGTAGTTTTATCTTTATTCCAACCGTGATAGACGACAATCTCCGTTGTGTTTGGTCCTTTTAATAAACCAACATCGATATGTTGAAAGTAGAAAAATTGAAAAGTCAAATATAGCGGAAATGAATGGTTTTCTCTTGATGTGTTATTATATTCGGGCTACTTTCGTGAATATTTTCACGAAAACGGTAACGAAAAAATCTGTCAGTCAATTTTAATTAATGCCTCACATATTTCGGTGCTTGTCATACCAGATACCGCATATTATTAAACTGATTATATTATTTTATTTCCCAGCCTCTCCTCTTTAAGCATACAATTTTATACTGGGATGTTAAATCGTTTATAACAAGCTTGTACGCGGCCAAGAGATATAAATTATTATACAAAAACCTAGCCAAGTAAACCAATATTGTTTTGTGTATATATCACAAAAGCATCATTTTGTTCGGTAAAATATTCAAGTTCCCAATGTTACCTAGGTAACCAAGAAATGTTCTTAGAAATTCCTGGAAGCATCCCTTTGGGAGAAGATTTTAATAAGAAGGAGAGTTTGCAGACTCAAAGGCGCTAGGTACATAAACAGAATTTGTATTTTATTGATATAACGGTCTGGACATTGTCAAAAAACAGCGTCTCTTATTAGAATTTTATAGTTGATAAGTAAGCAGTTTTTAATTATGATTCTTGGGATAAAATATTTCCATTTTTATTACAAAATCTAGTTACTAAAGTAACGAGTATACTATAGTTTTGGTGTTTATTTTTAAATATGATTGTTTTAAGTATTATGCAAAATAGATTTAGTATCTGAACGAGTGCTTGTAATAAGTAAGTCGCTTATCTATCCTCAGAGATAGAACGGATGGGCTTAGGGAAGTGCTAATAGTAAACTATTCATAGTATATAATTCATCGGTATAGTGGCAGAAGGCGTTAATTAAAAAAACCTTGTTTTGAGATAATCGACTTTTAAGAAAATTATCAAATTTAAGTATTTCTATTTATATACCTTCACCATTACTTATTAAACTAACCACTCGGTGAGATTTGTTAATAATTTACGAATTCCATTGTATTATTAGTAATTCTTTTAGTAATATTAATTACAGTTTTTTTGCCACTAATAACTGGGAACGAAGTTGACTTAATTCATACGGATTTCTTCAGATTCCGTAAAAAATACATGAAATATGGCTGAGCTTGTTTTTCAGACGGTAGACGGTTCTAAAATCTATCGTACTGCATTCGTAACTCAAAACAGCCAATTTTCGACTTATCGCCTTCTGCCACGCCACTATGCCGAAGATATTATTATACCCTTTCGAAAGGGTGGCGTAAAGCTATTGTATAAAAGCCATTCTTATTCGTATTATTGTGTCTGAAAGAAGGTTTTTCACAGCATGTTATATTTAAATTTGGATTATTGAGATTTTGTACACTTCCATGTATTTTGTCACTAACGACCCGGGTTTCGCCTTTCGGCATCTTCAGGCATTCGAGCACACGAATGGACTCTAACTGAGAGACAGTAAACAGTGTCTAACGCTTATATAGAAGATACAAATGCGACAAATATCATTTACGAGGCAATACATTATACGTCTGAGAGCCACACCGATACCTGAGTTAAAATTTCGGAAATCGCCTTAATCCTTATTTTGTAAACACCATATTAACAGAGTGGCGTTGCCGAAGGCGATTGCCGCTTTTCAACTTCTTTTAGAAATACCAGTGATTTTACAATTATAATAGTATTGTGGGTTTTGACGGGATGTAATTCGACGAATGGGTAAATATATACAATCATTCCACATTTAGTGACATCTGTTAGGTGTTTCAACGTATCGGAAATAATAGCGGAGAATTAGGAAGGTTCAGCTGCTCATTCAAGATTGGTAAGGAGTGTAACTGGCCTCTATTAATTTCTAAAATTTCCTGATAAAATAATTTATGATCCCCCATGTTTTTATGCAACAGTTTAACCCCATCATCCGCATTAAGCGTATGGTTCTCCATTAGCAAGTGATTTGCGAATGTCGAAGTTTCTTTTTTTAATCTAAAGGCAGCTAAATGTTCTGATACCCTTATATCTAATGTACGTGTGGTTTTACCCACATAGAAATGTTGGCAATCATTGCATTGTAATTTATAAATACCAGATTTGTTCTTAAAGTTTACTCTATCTTTATTGTTAATAAGTAATTTGCCTAGAGAGTTTTTGCAATAGAACGCCGGTCTAACACTATCAGCGAGTTGTTTTTTAATTTTCAAGCTTGTGCAACCTAAATAACTTATTCTTTGCCAGATTCTAGGGCGGTCTATGTCTTTAGACAAGTTCCCGAAATATAGCATCTTTTCTGCTAATTTACGTTGTTTTTTTGATAAAAACTCCATTCATGAATTTAAAATTTACCGAAAACAGACGTTTTCAGAAGCCGCGATCCATTTTAACTCAGACCATCCTTTCTCATATAAATTGGCTGCTTTCCATTCTCAGGTTCACAGATTAGTCACTATACCTCTAAATAAATTTAATTTTGAAAACGAACTAAACATTATTAAACAAATTGCCATTAATAATGGCTATGAGGCGTCTCTTATAGATAGTCTTGTATCAAAAAAACAACGTAAATTAGCAGAAAAGATGCTATATTTCGGGAACTTGTCTAAAGACATAGACCGCCCTAGAATCTGGCTCTCAGACGTATAATGTATTGCCTCGTAAATGATATTTGTCGCATTTGTATCTTCTATATAAGCGTTAGACACTGTTTACTGTCTCTCAGTTCGAGTCCATTCGTGTGCTCGAATGCCTGAAGATGCCGAAAGGCGAAACCCGGGTCGTTAGTGACAAAATACATGGAAGTGTACAAAATCTCAATAATCCAAATTTAATATTGAAATTCCATCAAGCACCCTCAGTCGATGTCTTAAATTACTTAAATTATGTTATATTTAATTGGAGCAATGCTTTTTTCTGTGCACTGACAATTTAAAATTTTATAGAAAAAAAACAATACCGAACACAACATCGCAACATAATAATCCAAAAGTAAATAGCTTCTCTGCACTGTAATCTTTAGTTAAAGCATATTACATAACATTTAAATTGTGTGCCATTTTTCAAACGAATAGTTCTACCTGTATAATGCGGCCATTACATTGAGCGCAACGACAACGTTATTGAGGAAAATGCATCATAAAACACAGCCATTTTGGAATAAATGCACAATTTCTATGCTTCAAATGTTTGTTTACTTTGGCTTTCCACCGATAGATGTCTTCAACTACCGCAGGGAGGAACAATAAAGCGGACGTGCAATTCTCGTGTTCTGAATTCAAAATATAAAGACTTTAACGTTTTGCCGAGGAAACCATTGCAATAAAAACAAAAATTATCGAATAATCGTCGTAATGTATTAAGATATTTAACATAGTCGAATGATTTTCGTTGGAATTAATCAGACCACCTTAAAAAATTACAGCTCCACCGTCACACATGGTCTGAATACCAAATTTGATAACATTTTAGTTTTATTCACAGTACATTTCAGTTCACTTGTTTTTTTCTGATCGAGCTAATTTTTTTTTAATCGAGTGATTAAATCGCTCTTCATGAGTCTAATTTAGTAAACAAATATGCTTATTGCCATGAGCTTTCTTTCATTAAAATTTTTCTTCACATCGAAAATATGGGGTACCAGTTACAAGGGTTGCGCAATTCATCAATGCTATTTCTATGGAGGTAAACATCTAAGATGGAATTTTACCATTGTTTTTTTATATATTTCTTGAAAAGATTTGTGCTGATGTGTTGTCATAATTGAAAAAAAAACACAACGACAATAATTTACAAAATTTACAGGATTCAAATTTGATATTAAAGCTCCAATTTAATAATTTAGTTCTACCAAATCAATGTCGGGTTCAAGTCCCGGTACGGACCAACGTTATTCTAATAACGGGGCACGTCGAGAGCGATTAGCTACCCACTAGTCCTGTCCTAGCCATATCCTTCTATCCCTACTGTCTTCAGAAAATAGTGGTTGAAAAATTGAGTAACGAGCAGTTCTCGTAGAAAAAATCTGTTGAGATACCTCCATTGGCTGGCCATATCCTCCACATTTGGAGCGGACATGGAAAAAAAATCAACCAAGTATTTTTCTTGATAAAAGATTACATATACATTGCAGGTCAGTACAATTTATTTGTGTTTTTTTTTTGCGATATTTTGTATAGTGTGACTTCATCGAAAAAAAAACTAATTATCTATTTACACGCCTTCCTCATTCATGATGTTTCTTTCTGTGCAAGGCTGAAACGATTAACGTAAATTTTACGAGAATTGCTGTTATATATTGCAAAAGAGCATGACAGTACACAATCCTACTACTGGCTTCATTAAAAAAATAATATAAACATCACAACGTGTCTCTCCCCCAGGAGTATGCTGCCGTATGCGTACAAGTATCACATACAAACAGGAAACCCGTTAAATAAGGCATAACAAGCTACTCCCAACAAACTCACCGTATATAATATATATGTATATCGTAGTATTGCAAACGTGTAAATTTCTAGATGACACTCGACAAAATGATCATGAAGAGACCGTGTTGTACGACTCCCCGATTTGTTCCACCAACATCTCTGACAATAAGGTAATCTTCCTGCAGAGGGTGGAAAATAAACGTCTCAGAATGGTTTATACCATAGTTTCTGACTGGCGTACTAGCACGAGATTTCTCCGTGCCCACTACAAAAGCCCAGACATTCAAAAGACCCTCCATATCCACCGCGCTTGTTTCATGGAGAGACTAGGCAATAAGGCTCACCATTCAAAGCCTTTACCTGATGAAATCTGAATATATACTGTACTAAGCTATAATACAAGCGGGAAAGGGATATAAAGACTTACTTCTGTACCCACCATATTATATTCATACATATATATATTTGTTTTAAGATGTCCGCTCCCGACGTGGCATATGACCTCCTAATGGAGGTATCTCAACGTAAGTTTTCTATGAGAACTGCTTGTTACTCAGTTGCTCAATAGAAGGATAGGATTAGGAAAGAACTACTGGTAAGTTAATCGCTCTCGTTACGCCCCGTTTTTGAGAATCGGATGGGTGGGAGGGAGTTTCAGACATCACAAACATTCATGACTACGAACAGAAATCCATAAATCGATTGAAAGACCAATTTTTGAAACTGTGCGCACCAGGAATTGATTCCGAGACTTTCGTAACCTCAGTCAACGACGTTACGAACTGCGCCACGGACGCCGACTATACTATATTATTTAGTACATAATAGCCCAGACCGGTGTGTAGGCGTTTTATTATTATCAGATATCGCATGTAGGTGGTATACATTTTGATTATATTAAAAAAATAAAACTAGCTACTTTAGACATTCAGTATTTAAATTTCAATAGCGTCATCTACGACGGGTGTCCCACTAGTAAATAATAATAGCCAGGATACTGACAGCCCGTTTCACAGGCTCCGAAGGTAAATATAAGTAGAGTTTCAGTAGGGAAATATAGGAAAAGAAGTCAATTTATAGAAAGCTATTTATTTCAAAATTCGCCATCTTCATTTGTCTAACACTGAAGCCAAATCGCAAAAGTTTCACTTGCTGTCTTGAAATCGTTGCGTTGATCACAAGTTTGCCAACTCCTCTATATGGACTAGAATTTATACTACTGGACTTCGCAGATCCACCCGGGAGAACTGTGTTCGTATATTATAGTTATATTTAACACAGCTAGATTCAGATTTGCGACATTTTATGGGCTGAGTTGAGATATATATTGTAAAGTGGAACATTACGTGCTCAAGGACACGAAAATAGCTATACGTGCGCTTCGTGTCCCTGCAGTGCCATAAGCATACATACGTTTGACACACTTGTAGCATTAATGAGGCACTGTGCCCCCGGGGGAAACACGTTGTCATATACATACAACCAGCTTAAGATAAATTATTAATCCGACGATATTTTTCTACGCGTCTAGTTACATTGATGCAGTGGCGTATCTAGGGTGTGTGCCGCCCGGGGTGATCCTTGAATTCACCGCCCCCCCCACTCTATCTCCAAATTTTTCCGTAAAAATTACGAGGTAAAACATTGCGCAGCAGGCAGAAAATTTTTTTGAAGAATAAATATATTTTCTTGAAAAACATACTATATTTTTACAATCCTGGCATATTTTATGTTAAATATTAATAATTTTTCTCCGAAGATGTTGATTTTATATTGACAATAGTGTTGGGTTAAGACTATTTTTAAATTACCTACTCATTTTTTTATAACACGCAAAAGATTGCGCCTCCGGCAAAAAAATTATGTATTAATAAAATTTCTTAAACGTTTTAACACTACTGATATTTCAGTAGATTTTACTAAAATCACTATTATATAGCACAAAATACATGTAGAAATCTGTATGTTTGTATGTATATCGGTCACAACAACTTCTCTTAAACGGCGTACATTAGCGGCGTGAAATTTTCACACGTCATTCTCGCTGCAATTGTTAGTTCAGCTGCGCTATTTTCAACTTTCAACTTTCAACATTTAACTTTTAACCTAAAACTGAAAACACGATATTTTTGACGCTGAGAGTCGGGATGAAAAAAGTAATAATAATAGTCGCCTAGCAACAATTTAATACTAATATATTATTCTGCAAGTGACAGTTGAGATAGTAACGCGAACGCAAATATTTGTGTTAAATATTGAGTTTGATGTTTGCGATTTGGTAGAAAGCGAGTTTGGTAAATTCATAGATATTAAGCGTATGACTCTGATCGAATGTTTAATTTGTGGCGCTGCACGAGGCATTATTAAATGCAAATCAACACGTTATCTATCAAAGAGTTCTGTGGCGCCATTATAGCTGGTTTAAACTTATGTTAACATTATTATTAATTAAACTATATTTTGTGGGTGTAACAAAAGAGGTGCAGTTGACATTAGCTAGCCAACGTATAAATTTTATAACCTAATATAAGCATTCACTATCTTGGGCGAAGCCGGGTAAAAAATACTAGTTACATTATAACAAAATAATTTTTCCTCTCTTTACTCTTAGCGAAATCGCCAGTATCATTATCAACATCTATTTTATCTGCCAGTTGGTGTGCTATTGAAAATACTTTTTTAATCACACTTGATCACTGTTGAAATTAAATTGTTTTTTTATTAATTTCGTTTTCAAAAAACCTCTTTCACAACTAGTAGCACAATTGCGAGAAAATTAATTAAAAAATGCCGACCCTAGAAAAGTATATTTTGTCAGCGAGTAACAAATTAGACAGAAGAAAACATGACGAATGGAATAGAATTTGCATTGATTATGTAAACATAAAAAAAAATATTTTTTACCGTCGAAAGTTTCCATTCATCTTCGAAAATGCCGCCCCCCCTTGCTACGCCGGTGCATTGATGTAATTTATGGTTACCATCCTTAGCGTAATTTAAGACGTACGCACACTGCTCACAGTCCTTGGATAGTATAGGAAAATTAGAGCCACAACTAAGTGATAGCGTTTTGTTGAATTGGTTACAAAAGCAAGCTTAAGTAGCAAAATATTATTCTTTTGTTATCGAGTTGTTGATGGGAGAAATATGCAATGAGCTTTAATGCGTATATATAAATAGTATTATACCAAATAACTCATCATCTCAACTGCTGTTTGATTTACTTGATTCCGTTGGTTTTATTTTATTCAAAGTGTTTGCATTGATATATAACTCGCATTCTCAGAATGACGCAAGGCATTAAAAATGTAAAATCAATTGTTCTTTAAATATAAAATAAAATTTCCTTAAACATCTGCTGAATTATTAATGTGTATTAATATATCTATACCTGAAAGGCTAATAGTACTATGTTCGTTTTATCAACTATACAAGAGGAGAAAAAACGTGTTTCTAAATCGGTTTTTATTTTCGTCCTTTTGCAGTTGACAGATAAGGGGCTTGGAGAGTTTCATTTACAGATGAAATCATGAGTTTTTTTAACATTTAATGGACATAGGATTGTTTACCTCGCAAATGCAGTGTAACATAGGACTGATTTTGGATAGGGTTTTTCGGTAACCAACCCACGTACACCAAAGTTTTATTTACCCATCTATAAATCTATAAATCTTAACATTCCAAATAATGTGACATTTATAACTCAATTTCACCATTTTTGGACATAAGACTTTTAGCCTCTGAGGTACAGATATATACTTTACATCCAATAATTAACAACGCACATTTATTAGGTGAAGTAATCTGATGTTCAAAAATGTATCTAGTTGCCATATTGAAAATTGGGATTCTGTTTTGAAAGCAGTGAATCAAGAATCCTTAGATTCTGTTATATTGTAAAATATTATGCTTTACATAATCAAGTTTATTTTATAGCTCTACAACAATCTTTTTCCTTTTGCTTTTCATATCTTCGTTCCCTCGAGTATTATATGTTGAACCAGTGTCGACTATTTTTTTGCAATATAGAAACGGTGGCGTGGCAACAATTTTAGAACTTCTCTGTAAACATTTCGGTCTGTCCATTTTACAGGTAAATATTTGAGTGCCTAAAAAGATAACAAATAAGAAAGTTTGATGACAACAGGAGAAAGTTGATAATCCTTAATATTGATGGAGATGTTTAGGGGTGAAAGTCATAATTTGATGTTTTTTTTTTTAATATAACTTGTTACATTTAATACAGATAACCAAAGTAATAAATTATTTAAATAATTAATATTATCTACTCAAGGTGCTTTGCGGAACTTCACTTCCACATCGAAATTCGGAACTTTTGTATGCTTCTATATATTATATATTGTCTTCTTAAAGAATTGAATTTACCAGTAAACCAGAGCTACTAGTCAGTCTGAGAATTCAATTATTTTGATTTGATATTTACTGAGGGTGCTTGATGGAATTTCAATATCATTATTATCTAATTTTATTTGGTTCCTGGTCATCTGCAATTGTTAAGTGCGTTGAGTTTGTTAATGCGTTTGTTTTCACAGCTAGCTAGGGTCAAGCTGGGAGTAATTCAGGTATTAATGTAGTTCTTAGACTTGGTGACAATATTTTGTCATATTTTATTTTATATATAAACGTTATAAACTCTCTACTTTTTGTCAGTTCGACTTCATTCGTGTGCTTGAATACCTGAAGATGCCGAAAGGCGAAACTCGGGTCGTTAGTGACGAATACATGGAAATGTACAAAATTTCAACAATTCAAATTTAAATTGGATATTTTTTATGTTGTGTTGCAACTTCTAGTATTATATATCATATTTCTCCAGATTTTGTTTGATTTTTTCAAATATTCTTCGCTTATAACCAAGAGTTGTTTTGACATGTAACGCAGTGGAACAGCGTTCCAACACTTTTTTACAGTATTTAATGTTTTAAAATAAATTAGACCAAATAATGTTCACGCTTACATAATTACAAGAAATTATATAATTTTTCATGAAAATTTTCTTTAGATTTGACATGCCTTAAATAAAAAAAAGCATATTACTATTTCCTTTAGTAAAAAGCTTGACAAGAAGTGAGTTGCGGACCCTTTTTTCAAAAAAGTCTCTGCTTGTAACAGTAAAACGCAATCTGTAATACTTTTTTCCATTTTTTAAAACACGATCAGGAACAGTTTGCATAGCGAGTGAGTATTATTATTACGTTGAGTAAAACCAGTCCCGATCATAATGGAAAAAATGTTGGATGAGAACGACAAATTGTAGTTTATATTTTATGAAAGTATATCATATTATCTTAAGATTTGAATCAACAGTTAACAGAGTTAAAGGGAATGTTAAGATACATTTTATATTTAGGTCATTTATTTCATTTTTAATAATAATTCTAAATATATACGTGCAATTGAGAGGAAAAAGACAAATCTCCAAAAGAACTGTCAAATAAATCAGGACTGATGATTCCGTTGTAATATGAATATGCATTCGTGAATACTGTATGCCGTACATCTGTCCAGTTCAGAGATAATATATATGACTTTTGTACCGAAGCTATACATACGCAATGCATACATGTTTACCAAAGGTTGGGGTCAAAAGGTTATGAGTACACATAATACACAATATTAAGGTGGCACCTGCCGCCTGATAATTCAATCTATTGATTCCTCCACAGGCTGCCATTTTGTTCTCGATGTGACACGGTATTTTACTTCCCTGTTGGAATACGTTTAAACATTCAGTTTTCGAATGGAACTATCCAAATTTCCATACTCCATTTCTTTACATTACTTTCAATTAACCGTAAAGAAAAATATATCATATCAGCAAATCTAAATTCTCTTCTGGCAATTCTAAAAATTTAACAGATAAAATGATTGAAGGACACAAAAAATCCACAACTAAATAAAGCTTATAATATGATTGATACGTGAAATTTTGTTTTGGTGATTAACGCAACATTCAAAAAAGGAACAGTGAAATGTTTGCTTTTTTATAATAATTGATGAAACTGTTTAATTTCAAATTAAGAAGATAAGTACATAGCCTAACACATTGACCGTTTAAAATTTTCTAAAAAAGTGACTGTTTTAAACTGCGCCTCATAAAAAAACAAATTGGCAACTAATTATTTGGTCAGTAACTAATTTGATAAATGGTCAGTTAATAGTTATGTGAAGTCAGTAAATAATCGCCAAAAAAATAAAGGCCATTTAATATAAATTACTGACTATTTATTACTTCTTACTAACCAAAAATTGATATATTTAGTTACTGATCCAATAAATGAAGGCCAAAACAAACTCTTGCTTGTGTAGGGATACATGACTCCACGGATTTCCGAATTGTGAGATCTGAAAATGTTTCGTCTTCCGTCAGCGAAAAGTGTCTGTAAAGAAAAAAGTTTCCATAAAATGACACTTTTATCAAGTCATCATTTCACACAACAGCAGTTGCGAAACGTGATATTACTGAGTGTAAAGATAAGTAAATACATGATTGTAAAAGCAGACTGTCTGCTAGCGTGAGAATCATCATATGCAATTTTCGATAAACGAAATACAACGAGAGAAGAATATAGAAAAGGAATCATCAGTCTCTCGCCAACCTCCAACCGTAGCATCTACTCTGGACTGCATTATCGACATCATCCGTCGTGCGGTTTAATCACGTCAACATTCGACATTGGAAGCACCTACCTACTGCTAAACTTTTCAATTATGTAGACTGTAATATTTTCAATTAAAAACAAGCTGCTACGATCATGCATAAATTAATTGGTGAACAAAACTTTCCGGAAACAAATAATTAGCTTGTAAAGAGTAAAATGATCCATATTACTTATATTAATGTCAGTAAAGTCACAACAGCTTTTCAAAGCAAAATCAATAAAAACACACTATTTTCCAAAGATCGATATTTGTATGGCTTAGGTAAAGATTTTTGAAAAGAGCAATTTTATGGCAAAGAGCGAAAAGTTGTTAATGTCCAAAATTTGCCTTTTTGGGATTTGACTGACATGTCATGGTTAATATGATATCTTTAGTTGTCAAAAATTGATGTTTAATGTCATCTTTGAATCAGTGAGACCAAAAATAATATTTCACATAACGTAAATCATATCCCATATCACATACATCAATGCTCACCCTGTAATGTTAAGAAGAGATTTTGGACATATCAGCTTTTTGATATTTGTCACAGAATTATCGTTGTTACTTTATTTAATTAAAAAATATGATCATTCATCAAGTGATTATTGATTTGTAGCTATACATAACGCTACATAATTACAGTCTTGAAAACGCAGTCAGCGAAATCAAGTGATAAGTGATATACGACGCCAATTCTGTATACGTTCTGTAGATTGGTATCTATTGATTTGTAAGAGGTCTTCAATATTTAAATTGTAGACTTTCTTATTTGGTTTATGTATTATTTGTTTGATGATCATTAAATTCTTGTCTTAGTTCATGAACCAACTGTTTGGTATATGGTTGTATTATTATCAGTTGATAATGCTCGTGATGAGCGAAACCGGTCCTGATCATTATAAACATGTGGAAGTAGTACAAATGAATCGTGTTGTATTTTTTAAAATATAATGCCTTTCCACCAAGAATTGACAGTTAACACCTTAAAAGTGATAAAGGTGAATGCTCTGAAAAGGCAAGTCATGATGATTAAAGGAGAAAGAAGAAAGAACCAGATTCATTCTGTCGTCGCCCGTCTAACTGGGATTCTGGCATCGCCCGTTAAAATGGATAGTAAGCATCGTCCGTCGAACTGGAGGCATCTCTCCTGCACTGCATAATCGTTATCATTATCATTGTCATTCTATATATACAGTTAAATCTCGTCAATCATATCTTTAAATTATTATTTTTCCTAAACACTTTATTACAACTTTATCCCGACCAGTCGGGAATTCCCACGTAGGGTGACTGCCGTTTATTAAACATTTTAAATATATTTGGAAATAAGTTTTGAGATTTCGAGTTAAATTATTTTGGGAAGAAGGGATTTAATATGCTTAAGATTGTTGAACGAGGGAATGGAGCAAAAAAGGTTGGGTCAATAAGCTTATCGTTAAAATTCTGATATTTAATCTTGTTTTCACGTTGTCATTATGTTATATAAGGTAATAAGGGACATCATTTGAAATTTCACTTAGATCACTTCATACATGGTCAAAACATAACATGATCTCATAACGCTGGAATAAGTTATCGTTATCTCTTCTTAGATAGAAGTTCAGTGAGGTGAGAGTATCAGGTTCTGAGAGTGCTTACGTCATGCTGTGACAAAAGATTATAACCGTCTGTGACTACGAAAGCAACTACGAAGTCTTATCTTTTTACTAACTATTGGCAATCATTACACCGTGTGTCTTTAATTTGTGATGTGTAATAGTATGTACAAAGCAGAGGGTAATCGTATACTATGCTTTGAAAACAGATGAAGAAAAAAAAATCATATGACGATGTACTCGGTCGAGCTACGGGACACTGGGATGACCTAGAAGGAAGCAGGAAGATTGGCGGGATACAGAGAATCTTGAAGGGACTGTGTGGTGGCTATATTCTCCGAGTGGTAGGGGATATGGTTTGAAAAGTTATAATATGTGCGGTATAACTCCCCTTAATTAACTATCAAATTTTGTCGATATATCCAGTTTGTCGTATACAAATTAAACATTTTTTTTTACAATGTCCACTACGTAAAGCACATGGCTTCTTAATGAGAACTACTTGTTACTTAGTTCTCCAACCTATCTTTTTAGAAAAGATGAAGTGTGGATTGAAGGATAGGGCTAAGACAGGACTAGTGATTATGTAATCGCTCTCGCTTTGCTCCGTTTTTAGAATCGGATGGGTGGAGAGAGAATTTTAGACATCACAAATATTCATGCCTTCGAACAGAAATCCATAAATCGATTGAAAGTCAATTTATTAAACTGTCCGTACCGGTACTGAGCCCGAAAACCACTCCACCACGGAGCCGACAAGGTTTTAGCGTAGTAAAAACAAACGCGGAGACGAAAAACCGCTGTTTCTTGGGAAGGAATTGATATTGCAATATTTCAATGCGAAGGGGCAGGAAAAAAATATTTCAAAAACATTCAAACCTACTACTAAATCAGAAAAATCGATAATATTTGACACGAGCAAAACTAGACAAATAGACGTTTTCCCAAAAAAGTCGCAAAAAACATCAGTATTGTAAAAAAAAAACAAATATTTCACAACAGCTAAAAATACTATTCCCCAAAAACTGTACGAAGTTTATTTATTAACTCTGGGATGTGCCGAAAAAGGGGGTTTTGGCCATTTCTCCATGTGGTAGTACATAATTTAAAAATTGGGAACGGGATTTGTCAATCCCTGCTAATATTACAATCGTAAACTGATAAATGAAAAAGCCGAATTGCCTGAAAGATTTCTTTTATACATCGGCCTATAATGAAACAAAACGTGACGGATTATCTAAGACAACTAACTCTATATCAATAATTATTGGAATATTCGAGTAATTTAATTCATGAACTACTGTCTTATTCAACGCTTAGTAGATTAAACTATATTACCAGGGCTAATTGTCAGCATAAGGATACATTGAATTCTTAATATCATCTTTAACTATGCGGCTTACCAAGTCACAAAACTTATTAAATTTATTTTTAAACACAGCAGTGCAGCACTCTAGTGTGCGGGAAGTTAAGTTTTAAATATTTTTTTTTTTTTTTTTTTTCCATGTCCGCTCCCAATGTGGAGCATATGGTCTCCTAATGGAGGTATCTTGACAGATTTTTTTCTACGAGAACTGCTTGTCACTCAGTTGCTCAACCTCTCTTTTCTTTTTCGAAGAGAGTAGGGATAGAAGGATAGGGCTATGACAGGACTAGTGGTTAGCTAATCGCTCTCGTTACGCCCCATGAGGATGGGATTGGTGGGAGGGAAGACTCAGACTACGAACAGAAATCCATAAATCGATTGAAAGATCAATCTATGAAAACCGTCCGCACCGGGAATTGAACCCGAGACATCCGTAACCGTAGCCAGCGATGAAACCAACTGCGCCACGGACGCCGACAATAATATGAAATAATAATATGAAAAAAAAACAAAGGGGTTAATGTCTTTAGTAATTGCGTTCCAATAGGTTTCCATAGCCGTGAACTCTTTAAATGCCTTGTAATTTGTCAGATATGCAACCAAGTATCGTTATAGTATCGTCTAGAGCAGTTTTACCGCTCATTGTCCATCTCTGGACCTTCCCAAAGGATGTGATCAGCATCCTGAATCATATTGCCGCATTTAAATAGTGGAATATCTACCAACTGTCCAAGCTAGTGGAGTTTGACAGCGAAGTGACCATGGCCAGTTATGAATTGGTAGGTCCATCGAAAGGAATTGTGAAATTAGCCTCTTCATACTCATAACGAGTGGTGCTCTGGGCAACCAATTTGTATTATCTGAAAAAGACAGCTTTTCGAATGTTATAAAGTAAAACATATTTCGTATTTCTTTAAGTGAACTAATACAAATGAACTAAGCGACTTCTTCAAAATTCTCAAGAAATGGTTTATTAATGACCTTTTGAAATGGAGTCAGGTCTAGAAGACGCCGTCCATATAAAATAATCTAAACGCTGAATATCGTTTGCCTTATTTTTGATCACGCTGAGACTTTTCACTTCTTTGACACTTTTTCAACTTGTTATTTCAATAATTTCACGAAAAAGTGAAAGAGTTATTATTATATTTTATTATTCGACCTTATATTTGATTACATTTATAAAAATTGTATTGGAAATATGTTTGAAACGTTACGTGACACTCAATTAAGAAATGTGTTTTCCAAAAATCGTAAAAATAACAGAATAGAGTTGCGGAATTAAAGGCACTGTTACACTAGTGGACAAAATTAGCGACAATCCGCTGGACTAGAGGCAGGACATTTACGTCGATGCTACGGGAACAATGTCGCGTAACGGGTTGCCTGTATATACCTAGGTTTACGTCAAGTTTAGTGTCACTGGACAAGTTATGAATATAGTTCTGTGGAATATAAAAATTATGTTAAGCCCATAAAATTACATGCTATTAAGAATTTGAAGCATCTTGAATTGAAACAAAATAGTTATTATGAAAACGTGACATATTTGGCAAAGATTTTCACGATTATCTCTAAACTATGAAAATAGGGATGCCACTTTGACACTTTATGTCATATATTCATGATAACCTCAAAAAGTGCATCTTGATCACAATCGTTCGTGATACGAAAATATCACTCAGTAAAGGCATACATAGTTCCGTCATATTTAGTTTATTTATAATTGAAATCACACGTATACACTCGCCAACATGTGACATGTTCAATCCTACGCTCGCTTTCGAAGCGTGCGCATGCGGCATCTCGTAGAAATACCGTGCAACCTTGAGGGCTGCCACGTTACGTAGACTATGCTGCTGGCCGTGCTGCGGGACATTTTGTCCCTTAGTAAATACTGGGCTTAAATGCACGTAAACCATAATACAATATTCAATTTTAGAAACATTTTTATTTCAATTAAAAATGAATAATTTTTGCATTTTTTATGACTAAGGTTTTTTTTAATGAGAATTTAAATTGAGTTGTGTGAGACGATATTTAGTTTTTTTTGGCATATTTGTATTCCATTTCTTGTGTAATATGAAAGGTTTATTTATTTATAAATGTATTTTTACCTCGCGCAAAGGAAAAAAATAGAATATGTTTTCATTAAAACTCAAAATATCTCAATTTATAACGTGTGCCGTTTTTACTACTACCGCGATAGCATACTTTACCGCATCGATAAAAAATAGCATCGTCATCAAAGTAAATTTGTTTTTAAATCAACATAGCATTTTGGAAGCACTATAATATTTCATGAACAAGACATAACTACAAGCTTTCAAATTTTATTCTTGTTGAATTACCTTCTCTATTTAATAAATTACACTCTGTATAAGTGATGAAAAAGTTTTTTTTCATTATTACACCTACAGTAAATACAACGAGTGATTCTAAAACAAAATTTTATTTATGCTTTATGCCAACTATTTCCGCTTGCTGTGTGGAGAGTTTTTGGTATACTGAATCTAAAAGGTTACAGTAAACCCCCCGATAGTACGGTTGACATGTTTTTATTGCCGTGCGTTGAGTCTTCGATATCGCAGTACATATGCACTACACTGACTTAACACTAAGGTTACTTATTGATCGTTCTCATCGAAGTACCACAAGCATTTTTTAATTCGCGTTATCAGGACGCGTGATATTTTAGGTTTACTGTGTTCAGCTTTGTACATACGCGAAACGCTGCATATTCTTTCACGGAAACTGGTTTATCCCCAAAACAAAGTAGGATTAACCACCTTTAAATGATTTCTATACATATGTCTCAGAAATCGTTGGTACGAGTATGAACCAAAATCTTTTGAGAATAAATAGTGGATAGTTCGGGTCATAGAAACTATGGGTTAAAATTTACATATATATGACGAGGCAAAGTTATTACATTTCCCTCGTAGTCACTAAATAGCGCATTCCAGCTGTCGGTAGCAGTAACCTGCGGATATATCCAGACGATATATTGATTATTCTTTGTAATTAAAGTCAACCATACCACATACCAAAATCAAGCTATACACTCTTCTCAGCGAAGTTACAACTCTGTAACATTTTCATTCGCTGCTTAATACACGGCAAAAAAGCCGCGTTGAAGAGGATGGTTTTCAGCATCCAGGATAAGCGGCAGGATCTCTATACAAACGTCAATTCAGTCCGGTTTATCTCTTTTATTTGATACAGTGGTTGATAATAATACAAAAAATTATATTAAATTTACATTTCAGTTACACTTTAGACACTATTATCAATAAACAATTTAAAACAAACAAACACTGTTAAAAATATAAGCGTTTGGATAAGTGAAACGAACGGTGACGAACCCGCAGGCCATGGAGCCAGTCGGCCAGCCGGCCCTTAACCTTTAACGTGTAACCCTTCAATAAGATGACTGGAAAGCGAGTGACAAAAATAAAATAAGTAATATTGAGAAAAATTCAAATTGCAGCCCATTTTATTTTTAAAGGGTCTGGAATGTGACTGGCTAGGGTTAAGTCAATCCTTTGGAAGGTTGACGCTATCGACAGAATCTAAACATATAAATTAAATCTTGCGAAAGATGATCAATGACGATGAGACCTAGGGTTCACCTGACAAGATTGGGCCGTGTCAACGGTTATGTAAAGTATTTTCGATTATTTTTATGTACTGAAAATAGAGTTTAAAATATCAATTGTCTTTGCCTAGTTGTGATTATCTAGCAGGGTTACAAGTCTGTTCAAAGTAGCTTTAGCGTATGCTGATTTTTTGAGAAATTATAAATGACGAACAATAATACTGTTATCAAACGTATTTTATAGTGTGTACAATTTTTGATGGTTTATTTTTAATAATGCCACCGTTTGAGAATGATGTTTCACTTAGTACCTACTTTGAAACATTGGCACCATTTCGGTTGATTACGGATAGCAATTTGCAAAAACGTTTTTTGGGTTGTTAAGTCGACGGGCCGGTAGTACTTTTTATGGATCAGTTAAGTTTTAAAAACGCTTAAGTGAGCTATTTAAATTTAAATAAGTCGCGAATAGTCAGTATTTATTTAAGAAAGTGATCCTTTCAATTGATACCAGCATCTTTATTAATAATATGACTACAAGTATTTAAGTTTTCCGTATTTTAAGTAATTGTTTAATTTGTGGAATATTTGATATCTGAATTAGTTGCGTGATGATATGAATTAACATTATTAAATAATCGTCAGTTGAATAATTTTATTAAAATCGTGTGTGATATTAATTAATAATTTTGTCAAAATATATCTGTATTTCTTGTTTGTACAGTGTATTTAGTGATTGTTAGATATATGCATGGTATATAAAAGCATTATGGAATGATTCAATTTTATCACTGATATTTTGCTTGTCTAAACTAATAAATGACTTAAAAAAAACAAATGGCTTTTACATTCATTAGAAGCTATAATCATCGGTTAGTTATAATAATACTTACTAATAACTTTTCTTGCACAGGCAGCGCATTAAATATATATCATATAAATTTTACAGCACATAATGATTCAAATAACTATTAAAAATGCTCGAAAGACTATTAACATAATAAAATTTTATTTAAATAAATAATAAAATAAAACGTGCTGCTATAAAAATAAAACACTAGCGGACTAGTAAAATTAGATTGTATTATCGTGAAAGCAAATTCTGCAAAACAAATTCGTTCTGAAATTAGCTTTAGAAGTATGTGCAGAAGCTGATGATAATCCGACAATGGAAGTAATAACAGAGGCTCTCTAATTATTCCAAAATGGAGAAGCCAAGTTGGTAGAGAGCTAAAACTTCATACGTTTGTCTCAATTAACCCTTAACTCGCAAGAAGCTTTTAAGATGAGGATTTATTGACCGAAAGCCTTTGAAACTAATTGGTTAGATTATAAAAAGAAAGATCGTTTTTAAAGTTTAATTACTGTGAAAAGTATTATTTAATTTGTGTAAAACAAATTAATTACTCGTCAATTGAACGGTTTTTTAATGTATTTAATCTAATTTAAAAAAAATACTACATATTTATTGTTAGAGGGATTCAGCAGTTCTCAATATTTTGTAAAATGAAATATATTACGTATTACACGAATATTTGATAAAATTCAGCGCACTGTAAAAGTAAAAATGCTATAATATATTATTTTTTTGTAAAAATATTTTATTATTATGTCATCTTTCAGTTTTAAATGACTCAGAGTAACTAAAGAACCGAGCTTAGTTGAATTAAAAAAATACATAATTATACAGTTTTTTCCTATTTATAATTCTTGTATACATTGTGATATTTTTTGCTAGCTATATTTTTATTAATTTAAATAATACTTCTGTAAATTCGGATCACTAATTTTTATTATCAGTAGATGTCGCAGAAGCTGTACCCAATTATGTAGCGTAACAACGTGCTCTTTTACATTATAGATGGTACCCATAAGGGACTCCAACTATGTATTCGTTATTATCAACTATTCGAATATATTCGGATATTCGGTTAGTTTCTGAAGTGTGAAAATACTATTAAAAATTCGTTTTGAATAATTAATAACAACATTATATAAATACGTATTCAATACCGTTTCATTGTATTACAATGCTTGAAATTTGCAGCTGCGTCGGATTACTACAACGGCATTTCTCCAATTACTGAAATTACGGCTTTTTTTAAAGGGTTTTTTTAGCCCCGAGTCATTCATCAAACTCAAGTATTAAGATAAGATACTGAAAGCGCCTGATTTGGTTGAAGCCAAAAAAAACCACTACCTGGAAAATTCGTTATTGTTCTATCGCTCGTATAGGGCGAGTGTTCCTTAAGTAAGCCGTCGCCAGTGGTCGGCCTTTAGAACTTAAAACTTAAATAACAGTGGATACATTTAAAAAAACAGATTTCTTAAAATTCGTGTAGGGAGTCTTGCCACTTTCCAATGTATATCGGGACTATACTCACCTATATGATGCAATACGCAATTAAAAAAGCACATTTTTACTTCGCAGGTTTCGACGAATTCATGTTGTATGGGGATCGTTAACAAAATATACTTTATATTGTCATGTTTTGCATAATTTTGTTTTTTATTGTTCTGTCTACTCTCAGTAAATTCGTTAGCAATATTTATGAAGTTTCATAGTGATGGCCTGGGCAACGAAAGGCCGACGAAATTTTTTTGTAAAATTCTATTATTTTATACTTGGTACATAATTAACTATTTTATTTTTAATTGGTTACATTACTTAATCCCTGTTTAATGGAATAACAGCGAAAAAAAATGTATTTATCATTCATTGACTCAAAATCTCTTTTGAGTGGACACCTGTCGCTTAACTGGCCGACCACTGGCGAAATGACCCTACTACGAATAGTTGCCTAAATATTCGAATATTGAATAGTTAAAAACGGGCCGAATATATTTGGATATCGAATATTTGAATATTCAAGCTGGAAACCCTTGTACCACTTCAGTTCACGCATACACGAATGTTTGTCTACATTTGCATATATCTAAAACGATTTCTTAATTTCTAATTTCAGTAGACAATGATTAGTTGCCAAATCAAAATTGATCTTTGTTCATTTATTTACTTTGAGATTGCGTTAAATTACTTAATTCCATAATGTCCATATTTTTAATAATTATTCTGTAGAAGCGTTACATAAATAACTAACGTACGATTTGGTGCGGTGTTATGTTAATGGATGCCACATAACGCCCGGCTAAATCAATATGATGAGAGATCTAGCTAAACATTAAATATCTATAAATTCACACTAAGGTGCGGTAAACTAACAATCGCCAAACACGTGTCAGGATTAAATTATAAATTAAACACAATACATATAAAATAAAACTATATCTTGACTGGTGATATTTGATTCACGGAAATGGGATAGACAATGAATTGTCATAATTTAAACTGATATCAACCAATATAATACCAAAGAGGTGAAAATAAGGGGATTCAATGATATGATTATGTAACAGGGTGGATGAAGAGGAAACAGAAAATATAAATTCATTCGTGTCCAGGATAAAATAATTCATTACAAAACATTATCTTACGACAAGGAGAGCCCAAAAATGTAACGTTATTTAAAGAAAAGGCGGATCAAAAGGTTTGTGACGAAATGTGATTTGTGAGAGTTGGGGAGGAAGTCAATATACTTGCAATTATTTGATGTCGTTAATACAATCCTTATGAATATCTAGAATGAAGCAAACTGACTCCTCTTATGACAGGGAATTCAGCAAGTAGCTAATTAACCCTCACAGCATGATCCGTTTTCGCACGAATTTATTTTCAGTTAAAACGCTTACTATAACCAAAAATAGATCGATTTCAACAGTAAAAAAATGAAGAATTTTGTGAAATATATACTAGTTATCCCAAATAAATTAAGAAGTAAACTTAACTTGTCACATTCTCGCTAAAATAAATCGAAGAAAATGAAGAAGCTGAAAAATATTTCATCTATGACTTTGCAAGCAAAATAGCTGCGGAAATTCTTCATATACTTCGCCAATACGCACACAAGCAAGCACGTAGCTGCATAAGTATGTGTTATACATAAAGCTGACAATAATTGCTGCTTATCGGCAGTTCAAAGCTGAAATTCGATAGGCTGAATATCAAGAGCTCTTTTCAAAAATATATTTAATTGTGTTCTACTTGACACTTTCATGATCTGTTGCGTAACTTCTCTACCTAAAGGTTCGAACTATTTTTAAAGCATATATCCACAAGTGTTTTCTTCTAGTCTTGGACATGTAAAATGTCCAGCGTGCTTATCGGGTTAAGGATTGAATAATAATGACAGCGCTGGTACCAACATCTACCATGATTGTTTTGTCATAGTTAAAAATTTCTGCATATTATAATAATATATTCTGTTATATTATCATATGTGATTTCGTGGAAAAACCAATCATTATGAGGAAAGATACCCATTTTAAGTAACTAGATTTAGAAAATAGAACACAGAAGAGAGTGTATTATAGTTACGGAAAAATATTAAGAAACTTCCAGAAGAAGACTTGTAAAAGTTCTTCAATGTATTGTGATTACTATAAATCCTATAGATTGTATAAATACATGACACTAATCGATATATGTTACTAATTTGACTTTTTGTGGCATCGTAATAAGCCATGATAATTAATTAAAAAAGATAAAGATACTTCTGTCCGACATAAAAGAAAATGGTTATTTAATTATCGCAAAAGACGCGGCTCGCGAAACGTAGAAAAAAATATGAGCCCAAGATTTCTAGGCATGATAAAAACGCGTTTCGTGATCTCGGATAAGAGGAAAAAATCTCTCGCCATTTTGTGTCCTCTGGGAATAACTGTCTTCAAGGATTTTTCTTTTTGTTTTTCATTTCTTTAGAAGCCTTCAGGCCTTGTTGGTTTTTCGATATGTGAAATATTTGTTACCGCTACAAGCAGTCATAATTGTGATATATGAAGAAATAACCAGTAAAGGAACATATATTTTTACCGTGGCTAAATATAATAAAAATGATACGGCAAAGTTCTTTTGTAAGAATGAGAAATGTTTCTTCTATTAAATAAAAGTTCTGTACATCGATCTTGACATATCTCGTACTACTCAAAATCTGATTCATCCATCATTGGCTGTACACCTCTAGGGATTCAAAGTCTCTTTGATTGTATATGGCTTTAATCGTTTATGGTTTTTTTCAGCCACTTATAGAATATTGTTCTATTCCTTAAAGTTTCTTAATTTCGTTTGTGCAGACTTAGTTAAGATGTATCAAATCTCCTCTTTTATGAATATTGATAACTGAATATTGATAACACACCTGTATTCAATGAAATGAACGCGCCCGTATAACAATTATCAAAAGAAAATTATAATTGATAACTTTGTTATTCCACTGGTTTCATCACTAACGTGAGGCGTTTCGCCTCTTTAAGAAGAATCTTCGGATTAATTAGTTTATCAGTGTTTATATCTTATCCCCCACCCTACATCCAGTAGAATGGAATAAAACTCACAATACCCTTTATTTTAAATTTAAGGATTAGAATCATTGCTTACCTTTGAAATAAATAACGTTACGATATGCTTAGTCTGAAGATGCTTCTTAAATAGGCGAAACGCGCTCACGTTGGTGAAAAAAACAGTGGAATAATAAAATTATCAATTTCAATTTTATATTAAAGATGAATTTCCACAAAGTTACCGCCGAATCCATAGAAAATATTATAGGATTGAAAGAAATGAATGTATGCATAATTCCAATATGCAATACTACAATCACTCACTCGGATTTCTATAGCGTCTCCCCAAATGCTAAACATTTACAAAGCCTACAAAGCTTCCCACTCTGGTATAAAACACAGTTTTAGATCCATGGTTGACTTTACATTCGTCTTCTAGTCATCTTCCTCCCGGGATCACTCTGTCATGTCGTCGGTACACTTTTTTGTGATTATCCTTATAATCAATAAGTTCTCTTTTGTGACGATATCGTTAATCGTGATAATATCTAATGTCATATCAATCAGTTACTACAATTCTAAAAAAACACATGATAAAAATATCATATTACACAATTCCGCTTGCTGTAAATTCTTGTCATAAACAGATAATCATTCAATACGCAAATAAATTCTTCATAGAAACACCTAAGAAAACAGAAATAAACCCAGTACATTGAAAATGAATAATCCGCATATTATTTGATTCAGTCATTTGTTGGTTTTTTTTTTTTATAAAATCGCGGAATCAAAATACCGAACGTAAAAATAATTTGCTCTAAAACAAACGTAAGCGATCCCTCGTGGTTTGCGTAAACAATCGTTTTTCCTAGAGTCGGCAATCAACGCGGTAAAAAAAAACGTTAAAAATAGCTCTAACTATAAAGGAATTTAAATACTTAGAAATGTTATCCAGCAGAGCGTTGTTTGGATTAGCTGAAATCAAGATTCTAGAATCATTGAAAGACATATTTCTTTCTTGTTTTATTATCATTGATATACTATTTTTATCAAGTTCAAGTAAGTAATAAGATATTTTAGAAATATGGTATGGAGAAAACGTAACTCAATGAAAATTATCCTAGCTTTTACATTTAATTAAACTTTCACATTCTGAAAATCGTTTATATTCATTTCTCTCCTGACCATTTTTTAGCCAATGATATTAGGTTTAGTTTGATGAATTCAATACATTTCAATCGCAAAATTGTTCTAAGAAATACTTCACGATGTATTTTTATATTGTAGTATTTTTTCGTAAAACTCTCGAATCTTCTCAAGGTACTCAACATATAACTTTCCACTTCTTAAGGATTTTTATTATCATAATACAGATCGTATCTTGCAAGATAGCAGCGAATGCTGGAAAATAATTTCCAGCAGTGTCTCAGTAGTGATTTAACAAAACTTGTTTGCAGTGGACTAAAAAGATGTGCTTGAAAAAATAAGCAAAACTGCGAGTAGTATTCGAAACAATAAAAGTCGCCCCAGATACCGTCTTGCTTCGACGTATAACACATGCCACTTGATCCTCCGATGGCACTTTAGCAATCACTGGTTTAAATGAAATATGATGAGATGAACTGAATGAATTAAAATGTTTACTTTCAGACCCGTTTGAACTCTCAAAAACTATCTATTAATCCATTTTAAAAAATAATGTCTTTCCACCAAGAATTGACAGTTAACCTTATTAATCTATTAATTACGCTTGGAGGAATTGTTGTAACTTATCACTGTTGATTAATAGATTATTAAGCTAACTAAGATCAATCATAAGTCATTGTCGAACCGTACGATTCCGTGACATATTATTTAATAACTATAATGAGAAGTAAGAATAACTTTAACTAATTATGCAAAGAAAAATAGACTAGCAGCAGGATGTAATTAGAAATATATCTTTATCCTTATGCAATCTGTGTATTTATAGTTGATGATCTTAGATATACCAAAGATAAAAAGAAATACTCCAAGTTTCACCAACCTTTGAAGTCACCAACTGCGGGAGAAAGAAAAAGAATGATTAATACAGTTGCCATCAAATGTAGAAATCTCGTATGATTCAGTCACATATTGAATAATCATAATGAGAAGTAAGAAAACTCAAATTATAACAATTAAGTGAAGAAAAATAAATCGCAGTAAGACGTAATTAGAAATATATCTTTATCCCTACGTATTCATTAGTGAATTTGATAGAAAAATGATAAAAAGGCGTGCTGTAAGTTTCGCCAGTCTTCGAAGTCACCAACGACGGGAGAAAGGAGAAGAATGATTAATATAGTTTTTGAATTTGATGTCGAAAGCTTCATTTTTATTTTCTGTTTTGACTTTGAATTCGAAAACTGAAATAAATCAATTGCAAAGCGTCAATCGACTTTCCTGAAAAAGTAGGCCAAGCTCTGTGTTAAAAATACAAAGCGCAACGATCGACATCGGAAATAAACCAAATTCATAATAAATTCAAAACCAAATGAAGTGGCACTGTTTGACATTCATCGACAGAACCGCACGCGGGATTTATTCCAATATATATAGTAATTTATTGTATTTTTCCGACAGTTCCGTTTAAATATATAGGACAAGTATAACCGTACCCGTCATAGATAATGGTATTGAAATTGAAATATTGAATGTCTAAAGTAGCTAGCACGTCGAAACTGCGTGTCCATTGCATAACATTTTATTTAATATTATACACCGCGAACCGCGACCCCTAGGTCATGAGAAAATTTCATACCTTCATGTGATATGTGATAATAAGTGTTTGGCCAGAGTCAACGCGCGGGGCGGGCGCGGCGCTTAAAACTGAAGTGCATGCTTTTGCGATGTCCGTAGTTAATGCGCATGGACTGGAAGTTCACGCGTCTTGTCTTGAGCGGTATTGTATTTCAATTTAAAACTCCGCTCCTGCCCCGCCGTCGCGCGTTGACTCTGGCCGAGCACTAAAGCATCTACAGAGTTCTCTAGGCTATTATATATAAGATGAAAACGACATAACGAAACATGACAGAATTTGTATTGCAGTGATGTGAAGTGCTTTGAAGTTTTCTGACAAGACAATGCAATTTCAAAGTTCTGTTATAAATTATTTGCACTATTTTACTAATGTAGGGTAATAATGGTATTGTTAAATTTGACTTTAAAATACTAAAACGGATTTCTATCTTTAAGTTCAAGCGTTGTTATGGATCTTTCCCCTGTTCTAGAAAAAGGCATTTTTTGATAAATTGTTTTCATCTGTAAATATGAGACGGAGGTATTGAAATCGTGGTTATACGATATATGTCATCAAAAATTTTCTTCCGAATGTGATTATCAATTTTAATTTGATGTTGAAACGGAATTTTCAAAAAGCAACCACTAAGGCTAAGATCATCTTGTTTTTCTAAATTTAACCGTTTAAGTGATTTAATAAATTTGAAATCAAATCTTATCGAAAAATATTACAGGAAATTTACTAGTGCCCTGAAAATATAGCGTTGAAAAAACACAATTGTAAATAATGATATTGAATAACTGATAACACACTAAGCTTAATGGTTTGTGTATCCTTTTGTTGAATACATATATTATATAGAAACTGTTATTATAATTTTAGTTTGATTGCGATTTATGCAAAGATGTGAGATTGATTTTCGCCAGTTTCATTGGGCTCAAAACAAAGTCATTATTTTCAAAATTCGAATCGCTATACGATATTACGTAAAATAAATGTTTCGCTATCAAGTTTGCCTCTGTATTGTCGATGAAAAGTTCACGTCCTTGGCAATACTTTCATGTTGGTAGACTCACCTTTGTTCCAAGTTCACTTTTGTCACCGATGTCAATGCCATTTCACTCGAATTCATTTTCTTTGAGTGATATTTCGTAATTAGATATTGTCCGTTTTCAATTTAAATAATGGTCTTTCAGTCAAACAATTTGCCACCTTTTTTTGGTCCGAAAAACTTCTTTATTAATTCAATCAATTAATGTATAATATTATTATCGCTGCGTTTTGAATTGAATGAAGTCCATGCTAATTTTTAGCTTAACGAAGAATACGAATGTAATCGACACAGATTTTTCCCGATTTATAGATTTTAAATATCTGGCATTACAGCCAATGCGCCAAATATTTTGAAATTTTTCACCCATGTTCAAAATTACTAATTTAAATTGAAAAAGTTTGATATTGACCTTGCTGGGATTTGAACCAAAACCCACCTAATTGCTAGAGAAAAACTTTTACCACTAGACCACAAAGGTTGACATTCATATTTGACGATGTGCAACTCTCAATTAAGTTGACCTCGTGTAAAGCTAATTCTTGTAGAGTATCATTTTGAAAATGTTGTATAATAGGAAAAGCCTAAATTCAATATCAAAAGAAATATTATTTCAATAATATCGAAGGTATACTGACAGAAAGCATTATGTCATAACAAGAAGTTCTGAGATAATCGCAACTAAAGCATTATTTGTTTTCAAAGAATCTTTTCTCCGAAGTACAATTGTTTGTGATTTAAAAAAAAAATAGGACATTATAAAGAATAATTTATTTGGCGTACAAATCATAAGATTTGATATCGATAATTTACAGTTCCATTATACTTTCTGTCATAAAAAATAAAAATAACTGTAAGACCAAATACCGTTTTTTTCCAACGACATTATATCCTATGACTTCTTTCGTTATACCAGTACGTAAAGCGTTAAATCGCATTAATTTTGACATTTAAAACTGAAAACCATCAAACACTGACTTAATGCGTTCTGTCAGTAGACCCTAGATATAAAAGACATGTATTACCGTGTTCAGCACAGTAACCGTATCTTCATTAAAAAAAAGTTTTAGAAACCGAAAAAGACTACTGAACACACTCCTTAAGTATAATAATCGACGGTGTTTTGGGCAATCGATGTAGCCCTCAAAAAATACGAAAATTAGTTAATGATTGGATCTCATTTTAAAGACGACAGAGCAGGTCTCGGCCAAATGATGTAAATTAGAAAAATAAATTTACCACTTTTTGGAAGAGAAACATCAGTTTACATTGAGTTTAGGTTTAAAAATTCTAACCCGGCCACTTGATGTAAGTCACTATTATATCTACACTCCCTACGTATAATCCTGAATCTGCAAACACGAAAATTTACAGGAGTGTATTTCAAAGATTCACAACGCAATTCACCGTGTAATGTTTATCCGATAAAAACAGTTTTTATTATATCCTGAACGATTTCAATTTTGAGGGTTACACACCGTCAATATATTGTTAATTTAAGTGGTTAAGAGCAATCTTGTCCAACATAATTCTGTTTTGTAATTTTATATTTTTTTCATTAATGCCAATTTTTTGATTGATACTTTTACTGGATCTTTGAAGAATCTTTCAAACAATCATATTGATTAAAAAATATTATGTATCTTTTTACCTCTATTGATTTTCATCATAATAAGTACTTAAAATGTTCTGTGTTTAAATATAGCACTAAATATATTATAAAAGAAGGCAACAAAATTAAGTATATTGTTCAACCTTACTTAATCTAGTGGAATATAAATCTTACACGCATCTATTCTTGTAAATATTATAGTTCATTGATTCTTTCACATGAAGTAAAAAACTCAATTCTGTACCGCTTCAATTCCGCTTTAAAAAAACGTAAATCCGTTTTATTTTTGGAATATTGAATCTGTTATTTTCCTGCGACCTATTTAAAATTAATAAGAAGATTATAAGTACGGCATCATTTAATTATGCAGATTTGAAAGCAGACATAAATTTAGATTGCCATAAATAAGGTTCAGTTTTCCAAGTAATGTAATATTCAACAGCCTTTCAAGTATACCTTTCAATTTTGTAAAACTTCGAACGGTTGTGTTGGCAACACTGCTATTAATAATAATTGATTGAGATGTTCCACATTTAAAATAGGCTACGTTCGTAGTATTAATTAGTTGCAATCAATATCTGCGTAAAACCGGGATAATTGAAGTGTAATAGAGAAATTTATCGATATTGTTAATCTACCATAATACTCACTTGATGTGTAGTATTAGTTATGTAGAAAACAGTTCCCAACCTGAAAAAATCACTTTCGTAAATAATTAAATGCAGAAACAGTTGAAGTGATTATGGCTTTTTGTTGAGTGCGTCATTACAACATTCATTCAACATGAATGGTTTAAAAGTAATGTTGTCGCTTTATGAAAATCAATGTTAGCTTATTCGACGAACTATGAAATTTTCGTAACTCATTTATATTTTTTTTTTTTTATACAGCAGCTTGGCTGCTTTGTGCAGAAGGTAGAATCATGATGCTAGATTGTCGACTGCCTGGATAATTTTGTTCACATGTATAGAATATCGAGAATGTTCCGCCGATAAGATATTTTTTCTTCGATTTCCATTTTCATATCACACACTTTAAAATTGCTTATAGTGTATAAATAATGAATATGTAGGGTTGCTATGTCAGCGGCGAGAATGACGACAGTGCCTTTTTCTTGTGGAAGTCGTCATTATATATTTATTTTACATAAATACATTACAAAAATTACAAATGACAAGTTTATTATTTTTGTAATGTAAAAAACGAATCAAACATTGAGACAAAATAATGAACATTGGAAATTGTAAGCCGAAGAAGTACAGACAAAATCTCCCTTTATTTATGTTTATGCTCATTAATACCAACTTTTTTTGATCTGTAAATATATACATATAATAATATATTTACATTGTAGTCGGCGTCCGTGAAGCAGTTGGTAGCGTCGCTTGCTACGGTTATGGATGTCTCGGGTTCAATTCCCGTTGGGGACGGTTTTCGTAGATTGGACTTTCAATCGATTTATGGGTTTCTGTTCGTAGTCTGAGTCCTCCCTCCTACCCATTCCATCCTCACAGAACGTAGCGAGAGCGATTAGCTAACCACTAGTCCTGTCCCATATCCCTACTCTCTTCGAAAATAGAGAGCTTGAGCAACTGAGTAATAAGTAGTTCTCGTAGAAAAATTCTGTTAAGATGCCTCCATTAGGATACCATATGCTCCACATTGGGAGCGGACATGGAAAAAAATTAAATAAATAAGTATTTAAGGGATGTTAAAACCATGAATTATATAAAATTGATGAGAAAAGTTGGTTGCTCCACCTCCACCCGCTATGTGTATGCAGCCGCTGTTTCACGGCCACCTTCCTTAACGCAATAACGATCAAGAAAAGAAACGAATTGACTCCTCATATATTTTGGCCCGATTCAGAGCAGCTAGTGACCGATCTTTTAACCACGCACTGTTGTGCTTAAGAAAAGAAAAGATAGGAAGAAAAAAATAAGAAAATGTGACTTTCTTAGCCACTTAGTTTAAGCGATATTAAGTATCTTGTGTATCTGTATACTGAGAATCCGCAGTAGCGCCAGAGTTTAATCTACTCCGCGTTCAATCTAAAGGGAATCAAGAACATCCCGCTCCCCATATGATATTGTAAATTGATCGATAACAATTAAACTTGATTTTTTTCGATTGGAGTCGAATTATGTATTAATATCGAAGTCTTGTTTTTTTAATGACCAGACAGCCATGAGCCATACAATGTTTTATCAAGAATCAATATCATAGGTGTAAAGTAATCGTTGGATTGAGAAACATTTGACAAAAATAAGCTATTTACGTCCAATTTCAATAGGGATTTTGGCATACGAATTATGCACACTATTGCTCTATTAATGGTGAAGAAAAAACACGACAATTTTGTTAATTCTGAATTCAGAATAAAATGAAAGATCAGATTTTATTTATTGTGAAACAATAATAATAAAACGTGTTTTTATCACGCTATGTAAATCTAATAACGTATTTATATCCGGTAATAGTAAAGATTACAGGATAGCGCTTCCATATTGCGACCCAATATTTACAACATAAAGGTGTTAAGTCGGCAATTCCAACGGACGTGCTATATTTTTACATAATCGTGTAAAACCGCACATAATATTCCAGAATGTGAACGCATTCTGCGTATAAACATCCCGCTTTATTGGTCCGTTAAACTGGTGGATATTAAAATAAATAAGAAGATTGCGTGGTCGAAAAAATAAATAATATCTCCCACAGTGTGGAGTCGATGGCATAAATTACGGTTGTTTTCAAAATCTGCCATCTCTTCATAAAATTAAAACAGAATACTTATCGTCGTAGAACTAAAATATTGCATTTATGATGTATTAAATTAAAATGTAACTATGGGTTTGGCCGCTGTTTTATGTAATTGTGATTATTTCTGCTGATTTTAACGACTTAGGACTTTTGTGAAAGATACAAATGGATACAACTCAAAATAGGAGAAGTAAATTAAATATTAAACTTTTACAATTAAATTATCATGTTTTTCTACCATCTCCGGCATTTGGTGACCGTAGATGACTCTACGGGTGACTGATAGATCGCATTCAATATGGATATGAAAGTGGATAGCAGACAAAAAAAAAGAAAAAAAAACTGTTTTAAAATCCAACTACCCTACGATAGAGCACAAATAAAATTCATTACAAAAATAATATTAAGAAAGAAATTATTTTTATAAACATGGAATACAATTCGGCAATATATTCAAGGCCAATGTCGCTCAGCGAGTTGACATTTTTAACTGATGTTTTTGAAAGAGGTAAAACAAGTGTCCATACCAGTGGAATAGCAAGGTTTTCGATTTTAATAAAATATGAAAAGTTAATTAACTCGTTATCGCAGAATGCATCGAAACTATTAGAGTTGTTAAGGGCAACACAATTCATTAAAAGTCTCGTCCAATCGAAGAAATTTCAGAATACGTTCTAAATATTTTGTTTTATTTAACAAATATAATATCTTTTTAACAAGAAGAGGTTGGCAATCGTATATTAAAATATGTTTACAAGCAATTCGTTTTGATGACTTTTTCAACAGTGTTTATAAGATAAGAAAGGAAGTTTTGTTTGTTTCAATGTTACGGTGATTTAGTACTAAGTTGCATTGTAAAATTGCTGTTTAAAAGCGATGGGGTGTCAGGAAATGAAGCTTGCCAGCCGTCAAATGGTGGTTTGTTTTATTGTACGAAATAAAAGATTGCGGCGAAGCTGGCGAGATCAAAATCTAAAATGTGACGTAAACCAGATTTAAATTTAAATTTATCTCCTCGTTACTCTATCAAAATGGCGAATGGACTGACGAAGGCCACGTGTTAGAAACACCTTTAACAAACAGACAATTTATTACAGTCTGAAATCGTTAGAAATTTATGTTTTCGTATTGATATCGACACATAAATTTTAGCTGATTTCCCATTTCCCTAACTTGGCAAAATATTCTATTTCTCATTATATGTATCTCCAGTTGACTGGTCAACGATGTTGGGTTTTCGTCTATTCAGTTATGGAGTCAAGGTTCTAATCCCGTGTTTGAAACATTCAAACGTTGATTTTTCGATCAATCTATGGATTTTTATGAAAACGGAAACGATTTCACGATGTTTTTGATACCTCTCTATCATATCCTGAAACGTATACTAATATTCTTTTTCTAGTCATTTCATTACCTTCTTCGAAGGGAGTGGTTGAGCGGCTGACTATCAACCAGTTGTCAAAAAAGATTTTCCTTTGAGATACTCCATTCAGATTTGTGGTGATGAGAGATGCTCAATATTGGGAGCGGGCAAATATCAAAGAAAGAAATAATGTTTTTAGCTATTCTATAAAACGAAATGGACTGATTTTGTTCTGCGAGGAAGACAAGACTGAAAAAACATAACTATTGACTGATTAGTTATCGAATTAGTTACTGACCAAATAATTAGTTGCCACATTTAAAATATCTAACGGGTTTATGAGAATGAAACGAATTTCAATTTTAAAAGCAATTGAATATGTACTTGAGCTTTTTTTGCGTGGATGAAAATGCTTTGTTATTTTATATTCCATGCTGACGTTTCACCTATCTTAAAATTGAAATGGTCTGTCATTGCGGAAAATGATAAAGGCGCTATGCTACTTTAGTTTTTATTTGAAAAATAATAAAGATGTCGTGGGTTGCTAGCTTATGAATGTTATTCTTTGAGACTGTTATTCATCAGTTGTAAATTTTTCCCACTGAACAAAACAAGTAGCATTATTAATTTGTAGAATAAGTACTTATTTAAATTACAATTTCATTAATCAATGAACTGCCTACTTTATTCAATTAGGATTTCATACAACATTATAATTAATTTCAACCGCCATAACCAAAGATAACGGCTATAACCATTTTTTGTCATAGAAGCAATCGTGTCGTAACTGCAAAATCAAATCATCATATTTGAATGCCTAGACAT
Organism: Himalopsyche phryganea; assembly: GCA_022494535.1. NCBI lineage: Eukaryota > Metazoa > Arthropoda > Insecta > Trichoptera > Rhyacophilidae > Himalopsyche > Himalopsyche phryganea. The sequence goes on along the minus strand of JAGVSL010000076.1, from coordinate 1,583,301 downwards.
GATTTTACAGTATTTCAGTGGTAAATGTTCAATGACGTGTGGGTTACGAACTCATTTCGATTCGGAATTGGGTAGATTAACATCGCATCGTGGATTCCTCGCACCGCCTCCGTGATATTAATAATAATTGTCAATTTGTGAGGGACGTCTTTGCCCACATTTTATGGAAAGAAATTTGCCCGAGAAATTCAATTTCAGAGACCTCTGTAACCTAATTTAGCAGGTAATCACTTGCAACTGAATATGTATATAAGGAATAAAATCACGAAAGGCAATTGGTACTGCATGTCGCGATCTCGTGTACGTTTCCTTCGACCTAAAGATCCTACGGGGCTCAAAATACCGAAAACAAGATTTGGTTTATCCAATTTGAGGCAATTCTTTTCTTTCAAAAAACACACGTCCTGTAAGGTTATAGTTTATAGATTTAAGAGTATTACATTATAATCTAACGATATTTATAAAATGTAGTAGATTCAACGAATTTCAACGAAGTCACATTTTAATTTCAAAATTCGTGTGAACTCATTGAATCGAACAATATATTGTTAGGAACTTGTCTTAATAAATTAAAAAACTTTCTGTTATAATGGATTTGAAATGGTATGAAATAGCACGATCTAAGATAACAGACTATATATGTTTTTTCCACTGATTCTTTTGCTTGAAAGCGGTTATAAAAAATAACCAAACCCTTTGTTGCGGTATCAAATAATAAAAATTTTACTATCCATGTTAAGCATTCCTCTTAATGGAAGTATCTCAAGATTTTTTTTTAAACGGGAACTCCTTGTTACTCAGTTGCTAAACCTCCCCTTTCGAAGAGAGTACGGATAGAAAGATGGTTCTAAGACAGGATTAGTGGTTAGCTTATCGCTCTTACTGCGCCCCGTTTTTAGGATCGGATGGGTAAGAGGGAATTTTTTAAGACATCACAAACATCCATGCCTACGAACAGAAACTCATAAATCGATTGAAAAATCTATTTATGAAACTGTCCGTACCGATAATTTGAACACGAGACATACGTATCCGAAGTCATTGACATATACAACTGCACCACGGCCACATCAAAATATTGGCCCATACCCCCTTCCATTGAAATCACGAAATTAAAATACTAGGCTACCAGGAGCTTTTTTGTTTAGTTTTGATTTCACTAATAATTATGAACTGAAGAATTTATTCGCAGTACTAGGGTTTAAGTGTGCTTGAAAAAATCTGTATTGTTTAGTAGAAACCTTCAATGCTATGAAAACTAATCGCTCTTCTTGTGAAAAAATATTGCTGTTGGTTTGAATTTGTGCTTATGTGGTGAAAATCAGACATTGTTTTCTTTTCAAAATAATATTTTAGATTTACGGCACGTGTATCTGTTGTTTTATTCCATTTTATATCTCGGGCGAATTCGTTCAATTATCCATGTGTTTATCCCAAATGATTAAAAAAAGGAAATTTAATCTACCCTTTACAAAGTTCGATCAAAATCGTCTATTAATTGAAAACATTTTCATTTCACCAGCTTTAAAGTTGAACATTATCCCTTACACGTTTTTGGCTTAGCATTGTTTATATAATTTGTATGACACACAAACAAAGTAAAATATATATGCGTATACAACATCGGAATTGCGAAATTATACACCTACCGAAATCCAATTTACTGTTTAATTTACATCCGGTTCAGTATATAATTAAACCAAAGCTGTATTTAACATCTCTACTCCAGAGAATATACCAAATAATGCCTATGACTGCGTGTAATTCTGATTATTCTACAGGCAACACTGTATTATATAATATTATATGTATAATGTATACATACATACTGATAATATACGATAATAATTATTTAGCATAGACTTCTGGGACATTGTGGATCTTAAAATTACTGCTGTTATAGACTGTCAAGTAGGGCTTTCGATCCCGCAATCCTGGGATTTCGGAATTCACTGTAAATGATGAAAAATAATTCGTAATAAATAATTTATATAAAATGCTCAGTTATTAAATTAAACGGTCAAATAATTATATAAAACGGTCAGGTTTTTTAATTAAACCTAAACTAACTTAACCTTTATGTATTTGGAAGTTATTTGTTACTGATCATGTATGGAATTATTAACTGACCAAATAATTAGTTGTCATTTTTCAATCGTATACAAAGGTACTACGAATATATCACAAGTCTATCATATTTTATTCACTTATCAACCACTCCACCGCCTTGAAGATTCTATAAAGTGTAGGTACGTTGAGAAAGCGACTACTCAATTAATATAAATATTTATATAATATATCTTATCCTCGTACTTTGGATGAAAAAAGACTCACAAGTTAATCTAAACCAGTCCCGATATATGATGTAAAAGTTGAACATGAAATGTAAATGTGCTGTCAATATAATCGATGGTATTTTAGCCAATTGATGTAACCCTAAAAAAAATACGAAAATGAGTTAATGATTGGATCTCATTTTAAAGACAACAGAGCAGGCTCGGTCAACCATTTTACATTGGTTTTAGGTATAAAAATTCTGACTATTATCTCGACACTACCTGCGAATAATTCCGTATTTGCAAACACGAGAATTTACAGGTACTCACCGTACAATATTTACTAACCGTATAATTTTTTCGATAAAAACAGTTTTTGCTCTCTCCTGAACAATTTCAATTTTGAGGGTTACATCAATTGGTCATAACACCGTCGATATAATACATTGTAAATTATGCAGGCGTTCTCCTCAATACAATCTTTAATATTCTACAAACGCAGACTATTTTATAGAATTCGACAAAGAAAATGTTACTTTTATCAATAACGTTGATAATTTTGTCTCACTTTGTGTGTACACGTATTTCAATTCGCCGAGTTTCCAGATGGCTCTTAAATGTTGCGGAACACGTGTTACGCATAGCTAAACGACAATTGGAAATAATAGTCGTTAATTTAAATTTTGTTTTGAACATGAATGACTGCAAATTTACGATTTACGTATGCATGGAGTTTAATTTTACATACTTGCCATAAATGATTTCATATCAAGGTCTACTTTTACCCAACGAAACATATTCGATTTTTACGGAATGAATTCACTAAAGCCGTGGTCGACTATATGAACCCCGTTACAAAAAACACTAGACGTAAACAAAATGCACGTATGGTCAAAACCGACATTCCTTAACATTTTTTTCAAGCGCCTGCAAAAAATTGGTAAACTTTGACGAGCCGTTGAATACTGAGTGAATTGGAAACTATTCCGTTAATAAACGTGTTCAGTATTTGAAAATAAATAATTATTTAAAAAATAAAACACCATTTTTTTGCACTACTTCCATATTTTTATAAAGATCAGTTGATGATTCTCGTAATGAGCGTAACCGATGCTAAACATTATAAAAATGTGGAAGTAGTAGAAAACAATCTGTGTTTTATTTTTAAAACTAGTATAACCGTACCCGTCATATATGACGGTATTGAAATTGAAATACTGAATGTCTTAAGTAGCTATTACGTCGGAGCGCATACAAACGCTTAGGTCATGAGAAAATTTCATACCTACGTGTGATATGTGATAATAATAAAACGTCTACAGAGCGGTCTGGGATATTATATAGAAGATATTATAATGTCTTCTCACTAAGAATTCACAGTTAACACCTTAAAAGTGATTAATAAAAAAAATATATAGCACTATCATGCCGATCGGCCTTGCCTAGTGTAGACTTTATTGCTTAAACAGCAATGCCATTTTGCGCCCATAGCTTCGAGTTCTCTAATGGACGTTACTTATGCTCAATGATTTTCAATCAATTTATTTATATGGTGATTGTATCATTGATTATCCTTTTGCAATGAGAGCATTTGGTTGTTTCCATTGCAAAATTGTATATATGCAGTATTTAACTTTTTCAGGGAAGCATAGAAACAGTTTAAAAAATAACTTTATCGAATTAAACTTATACATCGTCGCTGTTTTGGAAGAAAACATTAAATCGAAAAAATGACATATTGAGTTAGTTATACTAAAATGTTCCTTATTTCAATCTCTACCGAATGAGAGAACACACTTATTTTTAGAAATTACTAACGAGTACCCGGCATGCGTTGCAATGCCACTATAAGAAAGAAAGTATTTTAATTCTGTTTATTGAAGTGCTTTTGGATACAACATATTTTCTCTTTTCCGAGATGTCGCTGTTTGTAGGTATTTTATTTTTTAAATTTTAACCATCACATAAAGAACAAACAAACAAACATTCATTTTTATATATATTACAAATAAAATAGAAATATAGGTATAGCGCTTCAAATCTTTAAAAAAATTCAAAGCCCAATTACTCAAAATTAGCATTTTTTAGTAAGCATCCTTTTCCAGAACAATGACGATATATTAAATATTAATTTTATGATCTTCTGAAAAATTTAGATTTTAGACAGATTTACAATTTTAAGATGATAGCGACGATGTAGAGATTTATTTGTTCTCCTTTACGAATAATCCTTCTCAAGCATTTTATACTGAGAAACATTAATAAAAATGACAACAGTAAAGCATAATATGTAAAATTTTCAAGCAAACTCAATTTTATTAGTTCGAAATGTTCACCCAACTAGCTGAATCCATTTTGATAATAATTTTAAAAATCTACAATGTTAAAGTCGTGTTTTATTTTTATAAAACTTTCGTCTTTCCACCAAGGATTGACAGTAATATCTAATATAAAAAGATTAAATTAATTAAAATTTTACTACAAGGCCTGTCACCTAGCAGCAGGTTGACAGCGCAGTTGAATACACCGCGTCTGACTGGAATGATGAACAACAGAAAATCTAATTTTGTGGATTCCGCATAGAAACGAATCCAGACAAACAAACTATTCCCGAACGAGCTGTAAAAGTTTTTCTCGTTACAACTTCTGGAGACCTCGAATTTCCTGTGTTTTTCTAGGAATAAATAATAAAAGAATCTGTTCAGCTTGATTGCGAATGAATGCAGTAAACGAACGCATGTTAAGAGATATATGCAAGTGGTTTCTAATTTTGTTTGCATTGATGCAGTTTTTGCAGTGTCTGGATTACTTGTATATTTTCCAACCGCAGAATCTTTTATAAATCAAATTAAATTTGATGATTCCAGGAAGTTTGAAAATTCTAAATTTCAATGTGTTTGCTTTATATATCGACACTTCCTACGTATAATTCCGTATCTGCAAACATGAGATATTACAGGAGAGCATTTCTAAGATTCATAACGCAATTGCAAAGTAATGACTGCATGTAATTCTTCAAAATTGGTCAGTGCTATTATTTCAAAAATATTTTTCCTTATTGTTTGGTGCCTACTTATAGAACTGAGTGCGTAAACAACGAAAATGCTAAAGACATAATAATCACATATTTTGCACTTAGGTGATTATACGTAAGGAGTTTCGATATGACGACATGACTTAAGAGGAAGCCGTGAGCAATGGCGGAGTAACTTTGCGAGTTGAAAGTTGGAAGACCACATTCAAAAAACTTTTACAATTATTTACATGTATTTTAAATCTATATAGAATGAATGAAAAATGATTCAATCAAAAAGCTAAACCACATGAGCTTTGAACTAGGGAATCTAAAATAATAAGTAGGAGCGGGGGGATTTGTAATATGCGACGTCATAAAATAAATTTTTAGTCATGTTTTCTGATACTTAAATATTTCTTGAGAAGAGAAGGTTCACAAATTTTACGTAATTTAGTCAGATTAGTTAAAGATTTTTTGACAAAATATACCTATGCGATTATCTACTCTCTATCTTATACGGTTATGGTCCACATTGTGAGATGAAATGGTTAAAAGTTAAATGAAAAAACATTTTATTTTTTTTTAATATATCACTAAGTATCGGTTGAAAGTATTATTTAAAGTATTGCAGCTTGTAGATTATTCAAAGCAGTCCTCTGCGATCAGCGTTTCAAACACAGCAGGCGCAGAGGCAAAAGTTGGCAGTTTTCACAACTTTGTTGTAGACACTGTTGAAGGGTCTGCTACGCGAAGTTTTGGGCATAGAGACACACGATGGCGTCGGCCCTTTGAGTTGGCACTACTGGCCTCGTTAATTTTCTCCCGCATGCCCACGAAGATGTGGCTTTACAACCGGAAACTGCTAGTTTTGTATATGCCAGCATTTGTGGTTACATTTCGGTAACTAAAGTAAGATACAACTTTTTGGTGGAATAATTTTACACATTTAAAATTGTTTGGGAACATAAAACAAAGCTAGAATAATATTATAATATCATACGTGAATATTGTATTACAAACTTCGTACATCTAACAAGAGATATTTTTGTTACTGTAATTGTATAAATAAAATCTACCTAACTGATCTATTAAAATTAAACTACTCACTCACAATTAGGGATTCAAACTATTCGTCATTATCAATTTTTCGAGTATCGAATAGTAAAACTGAAACTATTCGAATTTTCGATTTGTTTCTGAAGTATGAAAATTCTTTTAAAAATTCAATTTGAATAACTGATAATATATCATTACATAAATACTAATTCCAATACCGTTTCATTGTATTACAATACTTAAAATTTGTAACTGCGTCGGATTACTCCAGCGGTATTTCTTCAATTACCGAAATTACGGCATTTTTTAAAGGTTTTTAATCAGCGAGTTATTTTTAAAGTCTTATGATAAGATTTCAATTAAAATTATATTTAAATCATCATACCTCTAGAATGGAACAACATCGCCCGATGAAAATAGTAATAATGCACATCAAGCTGTTTAATTTTTCTGACACCAGGATTCGCCGTTTTTCGTATTTCCGTGAATAACATCCGACACATCTGCAGCTAAAAAAAATTTTAAAAATAATATTCCCACTTGCTTTTAGTACATTTATAACATGTTTTTATGGGTGCAGTTTGTACGTGGTGAAAAAATGTTATGCCCCAATACGAGATCAAAATTATAACAAAAAAGAATATGCAGAGTAACGCCACTCTATCATACCTTTGCAAACGTTAAATCAAGATTTAAGCGTGCACATTAATTTAAAAAAGGGCCTTATGAAAATACACGAAGAGCGTAATGTAATAAAGATGGAGTCGAGAAGATTTGAACTATATCTCGCCTTTTATAAGCGAGTCTTCGTTTGTTTCTACGAGTGCACGAGTGCGTGAAATAAAAAATCGGGCATTTTTACCGAGTGAATACGCTCCTGAACTACACGCGTACACGAAAGTTAAGAAAGAATTTTGCCATTATACTCCCAAATATCCGGGTTAATGGTGGGGAAGGGTGGCACGGATAAACGAAAAACACGAATAATCAAAACTATGATTTATTCCTTTTCAAATGCAGTGGGTGATCGGTTCACGAATGGTTCGGACTGCGAACAAATCCGAAAACGAACTATTTCACGAAAGATTTTTGTGTTCGGACAACGAACACATATTTGGATAACGAACTAAGATGATCATTCTAATCTACTTTTTACACCTGTACAACTAATCGAGCAAACGACTTACAGTGGGGGATCGATTAACGAACAATTCGGATAGCGAACATAGTCTTGGAACGGATTATGTTCTACCCACTGTCCTACATATTATACATTCCTGATGTAGCATTGCAGACGATGCTGCTTTACGGTTGCGAGTCGTGGCACCTCACCAAGGCACATGGTAATCGTATACTGTGCTTTGAAAACAGATGCCTGCGGTACTAGGGGTACGGTGGTTTGATTTTGTCAGAAACTCGGAGGTAAGAGAGTGGACGGACCAGCATCTTAATTTTTAAACCATATCCGCTCCCTATTCGGAGCATATGGCCATGGCGCGGTTCCTCCTCTAAGCTCTCTGTTCCCCGCGAGTCTCCTCGCTTTCTCTCAGGCCATCCCAGCGTTCCGTAGCTCCACCGAATACACCCTATGGATGGTCATCAGCGGCCTTCCAGGGTGACGGAATCCATCTGGTTGGTAGAAGAGACATGCAAGACTACGGCTCCCCTGGGGCATTCGCAGCACGTGTCCAAGCCAGGTCCATCGTCGCTTTTATATTTTGGACGTAATAAGAGGCTGGTCCGTCCGTTCTCTTACCTCCTAGTTCCTGACAAAATCAAACCACCGATCCATGACTCGCAACCGTAAAGCAGCACCGTCAGAATGCATGCGTTGAATAAGTGGCAGTGGTGGTCAATAGTTGGTGGATCCCATGTGAGCACATCAATGTCAGTGGATGTGCACATAGTATATGTTGGGAAATGTTTAACCCAGCAAGTCCACCTGTAGCCAATAGCTGTGGGCAAAAGGCGAACCTTCCGGCGCCTTCAAACCGGTCTTCTGGCTAAGGGAAGGAAATCCCTGACAGAAAAACCGGATTGAGCCAACCTGTAGAGCTCTTGTGACTCAGGCCTCGGAAGCGCAGGGCTAATCACCCGGTCTTCTTAAATTTGAAAAGATTACGACACCATCGCCTCTTATTACGTTCAAAATAAAAAAGCGACGATGGACCTAGCTTGGTCATGTGCTGCGGATACCCCAGGGGAGCCTGAATCCTGCCTGTCTCTTTTACCAACCAGATGGATTCCGTCGCCCTGGAAGGCCTCTGATGACCATCCATAGGATGTATTCGGCGGAGCTACGGGACGCTGGGATGGCCTGGGAGGAAGCAAAGAGACTGGTGGGGAACAGAAAATCTTGGAGGAACCGTATGACGGTCATATGTTCGAATAGGGATCGGATTTGGTAAAAAAATCAGAAATTTATTTTATATGTTTAAAACTCATAATTTATTAAGAAAATCTAAGATTTTGGATTGTTTGCATCAACATGTGCACTTACGCGTAAACATGTAAGCGAGCTTCATGTTTACGAAATCGGGTGATTTTTTAAAAATTAAATTCATGCATAAACTGTAATCATAATCCGCAAACGGATAATCGGAAATCTACTGTAATTGTAATAAAAGAAGTTCAGATACGGCTTAAGAGAAGTATTAGCTTTGCTATGTCGACTTCGTGGTGCAGTGGTCAACGTCATTGGTTAAGATTACTCGGGTTCAAGTCGCGGTAGGTAAATTTATTTTTCAATCGATTTATCAAGTTCTGTCCGTAGTCATAAATGTTTGTGATGCCTGAAACTCCCTCCCACCCGTCCAATCAAAAAAACCAGGATGTAGCGAGATTGATTAGCTAACCACTAGTCCTGTCCTATCCCTATATCTTTACTTTCTTCTAAAAAAAGAGAGGTTGAGCAACTGAGGAACAAGCAGTCGTCGTAGAAAACTTCCATTAGGAGGTCATATGATCCATGTTGAGAGCGGATATGGTAAAAAAAATTTAATACAAATAAAAAAAATTGTGCTCATTCCAAAATTTTATCAAATAATGATGGCCGGTTTCGCTCATTCTTAGTTTGTTTATGTCCGCTCCCAATGTGAAGCATATGGGCTCTTAATGGAGTTTATCTCAACAGGAGTTTAACTATGCTGAATATATTTTGTCGATTATAAGTACTAAATAAAATTATATCTAGAAAACTAAGACCTTGTTAATGCGTTTTAGGGATATATCTATTAGTTCAATTTATTATCTATACAACGTCACAAAATATTTTTTTTTTAAATTTTTCCTGTTCTTAATTGTCATTGTTCTGTTTTATCATGCTGTGTTTTGTCATCGAACAGTGTTCTTTAGTTAGTATTTGTAATATGGTACCGGTTTTGTCATTTTTAAGTACTATTATATTTGCGAAACATATTTGTTGGTCAATTTTTCACTGTTTCTTGTTTAAGTATTCTTTGAAAAATGTTCCTCAAGACTAGTGTGCAACATTTTTTGTAAACATGTCTAATCCAATGTGAGAAATATAGACCCCTTAAAGAGTATTTTCACCAAAGATGTTTTAGCGAACATTGGTTGTGAGTCATTCGCTCAACATACCTCATCAGAGTGAGCGAGTAAATAAAAATGGGGTTACGAAAGGGCTAGTTTGCGGGATACAACCCATTATTAGGACCGTCCGATCTAACCAGGAAGGAATAACACAACATCCATGAAAAATCAACGAATGAATGTTTCTATTAGGGACTCGAACGCTTGACCGCGAACCAATGAAAATGAAACGATGATTCATTGATCATTCGGTTAGGGAACTGACAGTTTGCAACTTGTCCTCCTGAATTTTTTTACGGTTCACTAATCTTTTGATAATTATTTAAAATTGTCTAGGTAGGAGAAAAAATTTTCGTACAGCTGTTTATTTAGAATGTTTGCAATAATACTGTTTGGGTACAATTTGCTGCATAGACAAATTCGAACATTTTCTATTCATATGAAGCCATCTGTTCGTAAACGTAACAAAGTCTCGTAGGACGCTATTTTATTTTGCAGCATTTATGAACACCCATTTAAATTCAGTCCCCGGGAGAAAATATTACGTGGTAACATTTTTACCGAAGAGAGAAAATGTCAGCGGGGCGTACTTCTGAAAATGTGTCGCGTGGCAATAGAACACTTTACATCAGTCCAGAAATTTGATTGAGTTAAATCATTGAATACAATGGTATCAAACGAAATCATGTCATTTTGTGCACTGCATGTGCTTTCTGATTACTTACAGTATACTATATTAGACCAACTTTGATTTGTACTCTAGCATGGTAAAGGTGGGTGGGTTTTTTAAAAAATACTTTAAGCTTTATGTTCATTTTTATTATACAATGAATAAATAATATTTTTTTCATTTGCCTATAATCAGTGAAGAAATTATCAGTACTCTTTTTATCCATAGAAAAAATAGCTTAGTCATGTTACAGCCGCACCTTATTTAGTTTTTATTACTGGTGCACTTTGTTTTCTGCAAAATTATAAACTCTCATCTCATAAATGTTTATCCAAAAGGACACAGAAATATAATTTATTTTGTTTATTATTTTCTGTGAAAAAGATTAATTTGTTTTCGTACGAAATAAAAAAAAAATAAAAAGAAAATTTATGAAATATTAATGTCATTTTATTTTGGATAGTTGTCCTCTTTATGTATTTATATTTATATTTGTTTCAACGAATTGTGCTTTTATTTAAAAATATTAAGTCTTTAACAAGAATTGACAGTTAATACCTAAAAATTGTTCGTAGATTTAAATTGGTTATCACGAGATATGTGGATTGTTTCTCATTAAAAAACACACCAGCATTACTTTAAAACTTCAAATACTTTAAGTTATTTTATGGTAATCAATTAATAAGTAACGAGATAGGTTACTGTTTCGAAATTGTTAAAAAGTTAATAAAAATATGACGGTTAGAAATTGCGTCTCATATGATCATATTTTCTTACTTGACGATAATGCAGACTTGGTCATGAAAATTACTTGCTACAATGTAACAGGTACGATTTATTTTTTTAATGCGAATATAATGAAGTACCTATATACATTAGTTTATTGATCAATATTGGGTACTGCTGTAATGTAATCGCTCTCAAGTAGATAACAAAGATACAAAGTGAATTGACAAATGTAAACGTGATATTAAAACATAAATCCGTGCCTAAAAATGAACGGAAGTCAGACAAAGGACATATTCAGCGGCTGTGGACCGAATTTTCATTGTGTTAAGATAAAATTTTAAGGCATTAAAAAAGTAATTATTTCCACGACAATACAGTGACACTTTTCTGTTATTTATTTAAATGGTCTTCATGCATACCAACTTTAACAATTAAGCAGTAAAAACAGCGTTTGTTTATACATTGAGAATTTTTTACGGTCTTTCCGCTAAAAAAAATGCGAAATGGAAACCAGACTACTAGAAATAGAAACACAGAATCCATTTATCTTGCGATTTTCTTTTGATGGAAATAAACATATTTTGTTTGATTTTTCTATTTAATTTATTCAACCATAATGTGCTGACGTCACTATACATATGGCTAGAGCAGCGGCCACCAAACTGAGGCTCGCGGGTCGGATCCGCCGGCCCAAAGATTTTCTTTAGGCCCTCCGATTATTAATTTTATAAAACTTCATGATATGGCTGTGAATTCACGACAACTATTTATTTCAATTCATCAATTGGGATAAGACTATCAGGTAGTGGACCCAAAATGAAAGAATTTTTTATAAATTGTATTGTAAAATGTACCAGATGTTCGTTTACTCGAAAATCTCTGAGATATTTTCATTTATTGAAATTATAAGAATGCAGTACAGGCAAGATAGTACAATAGAAATGTTCAAATAATAGCCCCAATCGAAAATATTCAGTTGCATTTCAACGTTTGCGGAGTACACATCGTTTGATTTTTGTGATTCCTTAAAGTGGATTAATAGCGATTTCTTTTTTTGAGGTATGTTATGGTAGTTAATTTACATAAAACAGAATGTGAAAATTTTGTATTTAAAATTTCGATCGCCCTTCTTATAATTTTAATGTCACATTATATTCGACGGTGGGAATGAAAAAGGACGTAACCCACACCAAAAATATTGTGTATAACTCACACAAAACGTGTTAATACACTATATTAAATATATATATATATATATATCTGTTCGTAGTCTGAGTCCTCCCTCCCACCAATCCCATCCTCACGGGGCGTAACGAGAGCGATTAGCTAACCACTAGTCCTGTCATAGCCTTATCCTTCTATCCCTACTCTCTTAGAAAAAGAAAAGACAGGTTGAGCAACTGAGTGACAAGCAGTTCTCGTAGAAAAAATTCTGTCAAGATACCTACATTAGGAGACCATATGCTCCACATTGGGAGCGGACATGGAAAAAAATAATATATATATATATGTATAATATATCACCTGTAGAAAGACAAAAGGACTTATCCCTCCGTCTTTCCAATATATATATTTTTTTCGATAACCACACTGTATACAATTTATTACACGCTTTGTGTGGGCTATACACAATATTTTTTGTGTGTCGGTTACGTCCTTTTTCATTTCCACTGTCGACATGTAAGCACATGTAAATTAAGATTCTAATTTGATTCCACTAAGAATATGTTTGTCGTCCAGCCTCCCAAATTTAAAAAAAATTAATCCGGCCCATTTCTCAAAAAGTTTGATGACCACTGGGTTAGAGGAAGTTTACTGCCATAACTATATTTTTGATGCCCATTTCGTGTGTAAATATTTTGTGCTTACGAATTGGTTATCGAATAAGCACCATGAACAAGTATACGCTTCAAAAACATATTTTTGAAACGCTTGCAATATTATTTAGCGAAAAAAAATTTTACTCTCTGTTTGATGGCAGAATATTTTGATTTAAGCAAAGATTATACGCTATCAATACGAATGTAAAATATAGAATACGAATTTTACTCTCCAATACAGCACTGGATAAACTTACAATGGTTGTAACTTGTAACCGACACGGTGTCTTCTCGAATTAATAAAATTCCGTAAAAGAAGTCAAGTTTATCGCCAGGCAATTCAACCGTATCACAAAAGTAGTTTAATCACACGCTACCTCCCGTAAAAATAATTATGGAATATCTTTTTTTAAAACACTCCCAGGAAAAGAACCGAGGTGAAATTATTTCATTAATTATTCATGAGGTAGTCCTTCAAATTTTACCGGCGACATGCGCCCTATATTGCATGTGCTCATCTAATATTTAAATCACAAATCTTCTTGCCTCCTACGAATTTTATGAATAATCTTCGTGACTTAGTGTTTTATATTTAGAAATGTACTTATTCAGTCTTGTCCTTCTTATGGCATTTGTGTGTATGTTTGTTTAGTAGAAATGTATGTGTTTTAAGAGGCGTTCGTTATTGTCAAGCATATTTGCGACATAATATGATGAATAATAACCTATAATGAGATGAGAAAATCACATTTTATCAATTTCCTCAATATTAAAGAAAAAATAATGTTTAAAATGTTTTGGATAAGGGGCTTAGTGACCCCTCGTTAATTTCACGCAAAGGTGACAAATTAGTAAAATAAAGATTTCTTTTTTAATTAACCTAATATGTATAATTTAAGACATCGACTGAGGGTGCTTGATGAAATTTCAATATCAAATTTGAGTTATTGAGATTTTGTACACTTTCATGTATTTTGTCACTAACGACCTGGGTTTCACCCTTCGGCATCTTCAGGCACGAATGCCTGATATTTTTTTAACCTATATAACCTGATATAAATTTAATCTAATATGTATTTAATATGAAGGTGCTTTTCAAAGAAACGAAATAAGTGTCACAGTTAGTAAAATCAATTTGTGTAAGTTTGCCCATCGGTCTAAGATTGGCCCACCACATGGAAAAAGGTTTGACATTATGCTGTTATAATACCATGATAATATTAATGCCATATGAATATTTTTTACAAGGGTACTGAGTAGCCCGTGATGGTAAAAATATGAATTAATGTGCAACAGAATTTATAGTATTTACAGTGATTATTTGTATCGTGGGACAAAGTTCCCCGATTTGAATGTAAATTTTGACCCTTCTTGTTTTATTTATGTATATATCAATTACAACAATGAATCTCTTTATATCAATCAAATTTTATCTTATGATATATTTAAGATTAGGTTCATTTCTATGTAGAACAATGCCACACATAAATGCAATGGCGAACCATAAATATACAAAAAAAAAACCTCAGAACTGGGCCAAAGTTACCCAGATTGACCTTAATACAAACAGTTGAATAGTAAAATTATCAAATGAATTTACACAAATTTACCGCCGAATCCATCGAAAGAATGTGATGATGCTGTCTTTTGGCGTACAAAAGCCAACATCAAGTCATTCTGATCTCATTCTGGTGATGTAATATCGCTGAAATAATAATATTTATATTGCGGCCTCTATGGTCTAGTGGTAAGAGTTATACATTAGCGATCACATGGGTCTGGGCTCCCTATAATATCAATATTGAATTGAGATTTTTTAATCTAATATTAAAGATCTTCAACAAGGGTGTTTGTGATGTCTTTCTCCATGAGTTGATCTCGAGTGAATTTTCAAAAAATAATTAGCAATAATAAGGTAACAGAAACTCAAAAAGAAACTTTTCTACTTTAAATGTACTTTTTTTTATTAAACAAAATTATATTTATTACAGTATATTTTTTAAACAAGTTTAGAATTAAATTATGAATATCTAACTAATCATAAATCCTTGATATTAACATATAAGTCGTGTTGTACTCTCGAGTACAATAGTGAATATTGTTCTTTATCTAATTTGATTTCTCATTTTTTCGCAGGTTTAAAAAAGTTAACCTAACAAAAGCAATCATCATGAGTGCTGATGCAGCACAAGCGAAGAAGCTGAATCTGGAGAGGGCTGCCAACTTCATGAGGCAATACAGAGACCCTGACTCCAGAGAGCTAAAGAAGCTCTCTGCCAACCAGTTCATGGAAGTATGGAGCCATTATGACAAAGATGGTGAGTAAAGGGTGTTTCGATGATGCGTAATTTTATGATTTTTAACTTTTTAATTTGTGACGAAATATGTCAATAGGGTGAAGTGACCTGAGAAGGGTCAAATGACATCATTTGACGTTATTTATTGACAACTCAAAATATTATATCCCTACTTTATAGCACAAAATACATGTAGACATCTTTATGTATGCCTGTCGGTCACAAGAACTCCTGCCAAACGGTGTATAGTAGTGAAGTAAAATTTTCACATGCCATTTTGGCTGCCAATTCTAAGTCAACTGTGCTGTTTTCTATTGTCAATTCTCAACTTTTAACCTTAAACTGAAAATACTATATTTTTGACGTCTCAATGAAAAGCAACAAAAAAAAATATGGCAAATAGTGGCCGTTCCATGCTAAAATAACCAGTCATGTCCTGCAAAAAACTCAATATATGTTGAATTTTCTTAGCGACTATAAATTTGTTATGATATAAACGTCAAAAATAATAACTTTTCATACGCATTAATAAAATTTTGCAAAGAATCAAAAGATTGAGCAGAAAATTATACATAATTTTAAATTATAAAACTTAAAACAGTGAAATTCTAATTTCGTGGGTTTTACAAGAAGCTCTGCCAAAAGAAAGAGAAAAATTTTAGTTGAAGGAATATAAGCTACTCCTATCTTGGGTGAAGCCGGGTATAAATTACTAGTTGAATATACAATAAAGCTTAGAAAAAATATGATGATAATATGAAAACTAAATTAGATTTTCTTCGCTATCAATTGACTTTTTTATTAACAGCTTGCAATTTTCTTCAAAGATTTCCAATTTACTTTATCGCATACCTTTCCTATCTCAATCGTATAGAATATATAGACGTTTGAAGTTTTAATTGCTGGGCAAAGTATAAATTAGAAAAGTTTGCTGCATTTTACAACGTTTCGACGTTGGATAGGATTACAAAATTCGACGGAGTTTACTGTAAAACTTCTGCTTGCTCGATAAACTCTCGTCCGAGTTGAAGGGTAAGATAAAAAAATTTTGACAGATATCGTTTTGAAAGAAACTTAATATGACTGTAAAATATATAAAAAAAACAGTTTAATAAAATTATTTTGACTCACGACGTTGGACGCTCCATTTTAATATTTGAATCGTTGAAATTGTGTAGATTTAAATGTTCAAAGGTTGTAGAAGTTGTATTATATCTGACAGAACGCTGGGAATGTAGTCGAGTGGTCAGTGTCGTACTCCAACAACGAACACTTAAATTCTTCAAGCGATTTATGGATTTATGTTCGAATGCATTAATATTTACGATGTCTAAATCCCGTGTTTAATTCCAAATGCTCACAAAAACGGAGCTCAGTGAGAGCGATAAGTTTCCTCTTGCGAATTTATAAACGTTTTGTGAAATTATAATCGCACCAGCTTCAAGAGCAAAGCTATCTGCAGAAGAGAAAACGCTAACTGAAATACAATATGATAAAAAGGCATTTACGGTTATTAATAATTTAAAATAGCACTTTGATTTTTATGTCTATCATTTTTGTTTGTCACTGTTGTTCGAAAATGCATTTTTCAAAGATTCGGCTTCATATATAAAACTGTATGTTGATTGCCATTTTGATTTGAACTGCGTTTTTGAAGTTCCAATGATTGTAGTTGCAAGCTGCCTGCTTTACGGATATCGCTTTTTTGAAAAAAATCATCAATCGCCAATATAATCTTTTAAGTAAAAGTCGGACAGATTTCATGTCATCTTTTTTCTATGTAGGAATTTGTGTAGGAATTCTATTTATCATCGATTTCACTATTTATGTGAGAAATATGACCATGCAAGAAGGAAAAGACAGTGAGGCGTGATTTAACGTCCAATATATAAAGCTAGTTTACTGTAACTATGTGCCGTTATCCTTAATATTCTCCCGTATTCACACAGAAAACGCATATTTAGATATTTGGACAGAATTCAAAATGATTCAATATGGCCCGAGTAAAATTAATGGAATAAAAACTAATGTCTCATCTACACCACAGAGACGAAAAAATGTGTAATATAAAATTAAAATTGATAACTTTGTTATTCCACTTATTTTATCTCTAACGCGGTGACGCGTTTCGCCACTTAAAGAAGCATCTTCAGACTAACTAAATATATCGCAAGGTTATTTATTTCTAAGGTAAATAATGATTCTAATTCTTACATTAAAAATAAAGGGTAGGGTGGGTTTTATTCCATTCTACTGGACGTGGGGAGGCTGGTAAACATAAACTCTGATAGACTAATTACTATTGTTTGAAGGTGAAAATCTTAAGGGAAATAAATTTAATAATGGTGAGCCGCCTGTTCTATTTAAAATGTTATTTACTCATAATTGATTACTGTTAATGGTTTTAATAATTTATAAAAACTCTAAGCTATTTATTTTAATATCTTTTTTATTTACTCGATGAAGTATTTATACGTTATTATTTTTATTAAAATTACGATCATTTTCAATTAAATGATTCGCAAACTCTGAAAACTTATTACTTTTGAGACATCTTATTTGTTCTTTCACAGGTAGAAACTCTAATATTAGATTTTATAAGCCTGTTACATAAATAACATATTTATTTAGACGCACCCTTTTTAGTACTTATATATTTTTTATTAAATACATTAAAATTGAATCGTTCGAGTAAAATTGTTGGTACTTTACTAATAAAGCTATCTATAGGGTTTTTGGTTAGATTGATTTTCTCTATACTTTCGAAATCGAAAAACATTAAAAAACCGTAAAATAGCCTTCACCCAGGATACTTACTCACATCCAGTTTTATTACATTTCCCGATTGCTTCAATTCCGGTTTATTTTTTCATCGGGATTCCCCCAAAAGCTTTATCCTTCTAAATCCCTCGATAACTTAACAATGAACAAGATGGCCGCCGTTCAGAGCTTTCACTTTTCCCGCGCTTTCGCTAGGGACTATTTTTTAGGCTTAGGCTTTTCCAAGGAAGACAAGGCTCGGGTGCGTGATTCCACCTAATCCCTATTAGCAGGAGAGCGGAAAACGAAATAAGGCTGGATGTTAATAATTAAAGGCGGAATGCTGGAATGAATAATAATGTCGCCGAAAATTGAATTTTCAATTTATGAAAAGTCATACGTCATACGTCACCGTAAATTATAAATAACGTTCATATGTGGTATATATTTTAGAAAGTTTTCAAGAAGCAAATGTAACATACTTTTTCGAATGATATATCGTTAAGAACTTGTTTTAATAAATCAAAAAACTTTCTGGTATAATGGATTTTAATGGCATGAAATAGCACGATCTAAGAAACAGATGAAATATGTTTTTTCCACTGATTCTTTTGCTTGAATGAGGCTGAAAAGGATACTCTAGCTTATTTTTTATACTTACATTACTTTCATATTTACAGTATCAATAAAAACTTAATATCATTTATTTGATTTTATAAACTGTAATTAGTTTATCGATAGCTATTTTAAATATCTGCCATTTTTATATGATCACTTTATTTAATATCTTTTGTATAGTAGTTGATAATAAGCTTTATAACCAGCCGATTTCCAATGATGTCTTTCATCTGGGCACTCCGCCTATTTGGCGCAATTCTTCTGCTTCTTTTAATTGTTGTACTTTCTCGGTTCATCAGTTTTTAAGGCTTCTTGTTCTTTGAACACAGCCAAATAATCACATGGAAAGCCGTATGCCGATTCAATTCTTAATAATAGAATAAAATACCATAGTATTTAGTCCTACAAAATTTTATTAGTTAGTTGGTAGTTATTTCGGCTTGAGATTTAGTAGATCTAAATACTTTGATATTTTATTCTATTATAATGGAGTTCTACCAAGTAAATCCCAATTCAATCAATCAATCCCTTAATATAAAATTTCTACAAAATCTCATTACATTAGCCTTGAATTCCTTCTGACCCCGACCCGTCTGCGACTGATAGACGACGGCATTTGTGCGATAGCACTGGCGGAGGTAGGTCGACCGCTCGGCAAGGTTATCATCGGTCACGTTTGACTATACTCGTCCTGCGACTAAGTGCCACTGCATCGTGTATTAGAACTACTCCTTTATTATTTATAAGTGGATTTTGAAGATTTACGTTTCTTTTGCTGGAGCATTACAAGGCATTCTTTTCTTTCATTTCCGATATCTTTAGAACTTGTATCTAGCAACACAACTAAAATCATCAATGATTATTCGTACTTTTTACAAAGTAGCCTGATACTCACAACATACAACAATATGGAAAACAACGCGTCCAAGCTTATCACACCTTTTACAAACTACCTTATATAAATGGTTTTTGCCAGGTGTTCGCTACACGGACTCGATATGTTTAAATCACGTTACGAATCGACCAACGGATTAAATGAATAAATAATAAAAAAAATACACGTAAAGATTGTTTTACAAAAACGTATAATAAGTTCTCAAAAACTTTTTGAAGAAAAATCATCCAAGAACTTTCTTTTGATATTTACGAGAAAAAATCGCTATACGTGCTGTGAAAATGTGAAAAGTTTGAATGTCTTTGATGTTTATAAAAAAGTTTTAGAAACGGAATCTCTAGGTACTGTAATTATAGAAAGATTTCTTCCTTATAATATGATATACTGTATACAACGAATTCAATCGATTAAAATAAGTCCCTAAGTAATTTTATTGAAACAAGATAAAAACAAGAGATATTAAGAAGTCAATTTCTAAATTATTATTTTCACAGTGACATCTTGTTTGTTAATACCTATAGTATTACCAACATTACTTGGCCGCCACCGAATTTGGAACTAAAATTCTCAATCTACGATAAATTTTCTCAATTGCCATTTTATGCAAAATAAATATCTTTAGATAACCATTGCTAAAATATCAGAGTATTGTTTTTACATTAATATACTAAAATATCAATTATATTTTTTTTTTACAAAATTCTTATTTTAACGTAAGGATAAGTGTTATACTATCAAAAAGTTCTTTTTCTTATTGATTTACAAATATTAATGTTTGGTGACGTGCATTTGGAACAGTTTTATCCTAGGTTGACAGTATTTCTTAGTAACTGTCAAACAAGAGCGTACATATCAACAAACAGTTTTTTCATTCAAATTACTGTGGAAATAAGTCACCACGGCATGTTAAATAGCTCAAAATGAATCTGTAGAAAAGCCCGGGAAGTTACAGATAATAATTACCATCAGTTACAACTGCCGCCATTACAAAACAATCAAGTATTTAGTTTGGATTATTGAGATTTTGTACACTTCCATGTATTTTGTCACTAACGACCCGGGTTTCGCCTTTCGGCATCTTCAGGCATTCGAGCACGCGAATGGACTCGAACTGAGAGACAGTAAACAGTGTCTAACGTTTATATAGAAGATACAAATGCGACAAATATCATTTACGAGGTAAGATGTTATACGTCTGAGAGCTACACTGATACCTGAGTTAAAATTTTGGGAATCTCCCTAATCCTTATTTTGTAAACACCATATTAACAGAGTGGCGAATTGCCGCTTTTCAACTTCTTTTAGAAATACCAGTGATTTTACAATTATAATAGTATTGTGGGTTTTGACGGGATGTAATTCGACAAATGGGTAAATATATACAATCATTCCACATTTAGTGACATCTGTTAGGTGTTTCAACGTATCGGATATAATAGCGGAGAATTAGGAAGGTTCAGCTGCTCATTCAAAATCGGCAAGGAATTTAACTGGGCTCTATTAATTTCCAAAATTTCTTGATAAAATAATTGATGATCCCCCATGTTTTTATGCAACAGTTTAACCCCATCATCCACATTAAACGTATGGTTCTCCATTAGCAAGTGATTTGCGAATGTCGAAGTTTCTTTTTTTAATCTAAAGGCAGCTAAATGTTCTGATAAATTTTAGCATAAAAACATGGGGGATCATAAATTATTTTATCAAGAAATTTTGGAAATTAATAGAGCCTAGTTAAATTCCTTGCCGATTTTGAATGAGCAGCTGAACCTTCCTAATTCTCCGCTATTATATCCGATACGTTGAAACACCTAACAGATGTCACTAAATGTGGAATGATTGTATATATTTACCCATTCGTTGAATTACATCCCGTCAAAACCCACAATACTATTATAATTGTAAAATCACTGGTATTTCTAAAAGAAGTTGAAAAGCGGCAATTCGCCACTCTGTTAATATGGTGTTTACAAAATAAGGATTAGGGAGATTCTGTAATGTTGCACATTACAAATTATATATATATTTTATGGAATTGTTTGGATTATGTATTCCAAGTAAAATTTAATAATTGGAAGTCCACGCAATGGCAATTTTGTGTTAATTGCGGCGGCGCGACTTAACCAATCAAGTCGTGCCGTGGTGGACAAGAAAGAACCAATAAGGTCATTTCAAAATCGAAGAATAATTAAGCCAGAATAGAAGCAACGAAATTTATAAGATACTTCAGGTCTGGCGTTCAACCGCAGAGGTGGTCCTCCAAGGGCTACCCAAACGAGCAGCGCACTGATGGAAGTCATCCGATCCTGATGGAGCAACAACATCTCTATCAGTATCATATTTATATTTATTTTGTTATTTTTTATTGTATTAACTTAAGCTATGGTCATTCCATATGTTGTGCATATTGCAACATTTAAATGTAAAATCTTATTTTTTTGTTAAACACGAGGTAACTCTAACTTTTTGTATTGATTTGTGATAATTCATTGTTGTATATTAAAATTTAATTTATCACAATTCTTAGCATTTTATTTATTAAAAATTAATTTTCGTCTGAAAATCTGTTTTCAGACTGGCGCCCATGCATTTATATTTATTTATTAGTTCTAAATACCCGTGTTTCTTTAACCTTTTTACTTAGGGCACTTTTTGTCATATCACTTTTATAATATCTCTGTTAATTGCAGAAGGGTTCTTACATCCCACGCCGCGAGATTATTGTTGTAAAATCTTGCCTTCCGACGAGCTAGTTTCTTTTAAATTAATGATGATAGCATATAGTGCGAAGTGGAGGTAAACCATTTTGCTTCCACTGTACTGTTTTGCTTCATCTTAATTATCCTTTTAAATTTAACGTAAAATCGTTCGATCGATCCATACGCGTTTTTTCACATCTTTTCTCTTTATTGAAGACTTTAAATACACATCTTTTTTATATTGACGACATTTTTATAATGTTTTATATCTCTCTTTTTCTATATCATTATTGTCTATTCTTTATATGACAATTCCCGAAATTTTAACTCAGGTATCAGTGTAGCTCTCAGACGTATAATATCTTACCTCGTAAATGATATTTGTCGCATTTGTATCTTCTATATAAACGTTAGACACTGTTTACTGTCTCTCAGTTTGAGTCCATTCGTGTGCTCAAATGCCTGAAGATGCCGAAAGGCGAAACCCGGGTCGTTAGTGACAAAATACATGGAAGTGTACAAAATCTCAATAATCCAAATTTGATATTGAAATTCCATCAAGCACCCTCAGTCGATGTTTTAAATTATACAAGTATTTAGTGTTGCCAACGTTATTAAATACTTCTGTATTTTTTGTAAAGGCTTTTTACATATTTTTTAATACATTCTATAGATACAGCCTTTAGAAGCCTGCGGAAAATCATAATATGAAAATTTAAATTGATAACTTAATTATTCCACTGACTGTGCTACTAATGTAACGCATTTCGCTACTAATTACAAATTAATTACTAGGAAAAAGTCCCTAGGGAAAAAGTCGTCTAAAACGAACCAAACCCACTCTACCCTTCATTTTTAATATCAGAATTAGAATCATTTTTTACCTTGGAAATAAATAACTTTGCAATATACAATAGTCAGTCTGAAAATGCTTCTTAAAGAAGCGAAACGCGTTACGTTAATAAC
Organism: Himalopsyche phryganea; assembly: GCA_022494535.1. Taxonomy (NCBI): domain Eukaryota; kingdom Metazoa; phylum Arthropoda; class Insecta; order Trichoptera; family Rhyacophilidae; genus Himalopsyche; species Himalopsyche phryganea. The sequence continues at coordinate 1,559,947 of JAGVSL010000076.1, read as the reverse complement.
AAAGGCAATGAAATAAATAAGTCTTATCAATACTATTAATTTTACTGTAGGTTGCTGATCGCATTCTATGGAAATGTCGGATATGGTGTGTTCGGTTAATATTTGGTTGAATCAGACGCGAAATCAACAGCAGATACAATTTTGAGTATCCTATTATAATATTTATTAAGTTGTCATCTAATGAAATTATTTTACGTTAGCTGAATGATACTTGAATACTGACAAAAATTAAGTCGATTAGAACTTGCCGTCTCAAAAACCGCATGAAAAATCTACATTGCTTAGAATGTACAAGTAATGCAATACTTGATAGCCTAAGGAAATATTGGCAACGAAATGAGTATTCACTTAGTGCGGTTGAAATAGTAGATCAAAAATAACACACAAAGAAAATTTATGGCTGAGTGAGTGCCTGAGTGAAATCGATATATTATTTGCAAAGAAAACACGGTAATCCTCTGAGTAAATGTGTGACGAAATCTTCTCGTATGATATTTATCGGCTCCGTGGTGCAGTGGTCAACGTTGTTGGCTACGGTTACGAATGTCTCGGTGTCAAGTCCCGTTACGAATAATTTCATAAATTGATTTATGAATTTCTATTCGTAGTCATGAATTTTCGTGATGTATAAAACTCCCCTCCACTCATCCGATCCGAAAACGGGGCACAGCGAGAGCGATTAGCTAATTACTAGTCCGGTTCTAGTCTTATTCTTCTATCCTTACTCTCTTCAAAAAAGAGAGGTTGAGCAAATGAGCAGCTCTCGTAGAAAACTTCTGTTGAGATACGTCCATTAGTAGGCCATATGCTCCACGTTGAGAGCAGACATGGTAAAATAAAATGATATTCATAACCAAATTGTTTAAATCCTAGTTGTAATACCGATACAATATCGACTGTGGAAAGGAAAAAGGACATAACCCACACACAAAAAATATTGTATATAGCCCAAACAAAACGTGTTTTTAATTGTATAAATTGTGATTATCGAAGAAAAATATTTTGAAAAGATGTAGGGATAAGTCCTTTTGCCTCTCTGAAGTTGATATATTATATATAAATATAATGTATTAGCACGTTTTGTGTGATCTATACACAATATATTTTACTGTTGGTTACGTCCTTTACCCTTTCCACAGTCGACATGAAAAATACATCATTTTCCTACGGTGGGTTTATCTCTAGTCTATCACACAACCTTACTTGTGTCTTAGCATGTAGGATACAAGAGCATGCACCCGCTCGCACCCTTCACTTTACATGTGATCGAGAAAGAAAGAGAGCAATCCACGGCCCGCGCCTGGTATACATATATAATTATCTCAAGGTTTTGATTGTGCTATAGAAAAGATAAATCGCTATGACTTGTATATTGCGTTTTATGTCTTATGCATAATTGACAGTCTAATCCAGAGCACTTAAAAAGTCTGTTTTGAAGGAAGTAAAGAGAAAAGTTTGAATGTAGGCTGTCGTCATGTATTTAAGTCCGCGAAGAAACTTTAATGCCTATCTTAAATTTACTTACTCATCTCATCAGCTTATATCAAGCTTTTTACTAGAGGCACAAAACACTTTGAAGGCATTTTTAATATCAACTTCTTTAGAGTATTTACTTATTTTTATTGAGTGTCTTCTGATTGAAGTGCTTAAGGATCTTAATAGAGTCTTTTATTATAGTTTTCGTACATCTCGAAAACCTCGTCATGGAAATCACGCCGCGAAATATCTTTTCACTGGCTATTTTTTAACAAAACAAATTCATTTAATCTTGCTTTAAAAATACATAATATCGTCGTTGTTCTGAGAAAAGACAGTAACTGAAAAACACTAATTTTGAGTAATTGAACTTTGAAGTTTGTTAAATGTTTGAAATTCTGTGCATTTTTCATTTCTTTTGTTTGTACAAAACTGTTTTTAAGTGAAAGTGTAGTTTATAAAAATAAGTTTGTTGTTTCATATGATAGAGTTTGAAATAAGGAACAGTTTGGTATTACTAACTCGTAAAACGGCTTTTTACTCGGTTGTTCAACCTTTCTTTTTTCGAATAGAGTAGGGATAGAAGAATAGAGCTAGGACAGAACTAGTGATTAGCTAATCGTTTTCACTACGTCCTAATTTTTGGATCGGATGAGTCGGAAGGAATTCTAGACATCACAGACATTCATGCCTACATACAGAAATACATAAATCAATTTACGAATCTGTCCGTACAAGAGTTTGAAGTCGAGACATTCGTAGCCGAAGTCAATGATGTCGACTACTGCACCACTGACCCGATATATTTTTATTACTTTTACAGTTTTTGCCCTTTCGTTATTTCGATATTACATTGCATAACAAACATCACATCGACGTCCGCAGCTATGGTTATGAATGTCTCGGGTTCAATTCCCGGTGCGGACGGTTTTCATGAATTGATCTTTCAATCGATTTATGAATTTCTGTTCGTAGTCTGAGTGTTTGTAATGTCTAAAACTCCTTCCCATCCATCCGATCCTCACAGGTCGTAGCGAGAGCGGTTAGCTAACCACTAGTCCTGTCCTAGCTTTATCCTTCCATCCTTACTCTCTTCGAAAAAAGAGAGGTTAAGAAACTGAGTAACATGCAGTTCTCATAAAAAAATTCTGTTGATATACTTCGATTAGGAGACCATTTACTCCACGTTGGGAGCGGACACGAAAAAAAAAACAATACATAACACACAAATATTCAAAATCTATTCACTCAAAACTGTTTTTTTTTGCCGAAACGGCGATCATAGAGGCTCTAAGACTATTTGATAATAAGAAAATGCTATTACCTAGCGACAATTTTTTTCTTTATTAATGATTTTATCGTTTTACCATGTTTGTAGTTTGTTTCAATAGCGCTACATTGAAAACCCAATATGTGTCTATTGAAATGTCAACAGCTGAATACACATTTATGCGCCGTCATGTAACGGCGGCAAAATAAGCTAGTGTTATATAATAATATAATAACGTATGTGAAAGGGTAGCGACAAATCATTACAACACGTTAACACGGGGACCTGTGCCAGAGAATCGTGCGTTAATTAAAAACATCCGTTTCCGGAATACAACAACATTGCGCAGGGTACGCCATCTGCTTCCGTGTCCCGGAACATTGCCGAAGTTTGCCGGAACAACTACAAAACAACGTGTATGTAGCGACTATATTAAATTCACTTATCCGCCATATAAATTGGGTTAGGTAAACACGTCGCCGTTAAGTTATTTGGGTATAGTTTCCGCTTTTGACAAACTGAAGCATGTATTGAAACACAAAAGCATATAAGAATAGTATGTATAATTGAGAAGACAATGCAACCCTTAATGACGTCTTAGATTAGATATAATGCATAAACTGTGAATCATATATCAACGGTGTTTTAGCCAATTGATGACACCTTCAAAAATTACGAAAATGAGTTAACGATTGGATCTCAGTTTAAAGACGACAGAGCAGGTCTCGGCCAAATGATCTAAATTAGAAAAATAAATTGACCATTTTTTGGAAGGGAAACATCATTTTACATAGGTTTTTGGCTTAAAAACTCTGACCTGGCCACTTGATGGAAGTCACTTTTATAACGACACTCGCTACGTATAACCCCATATCTGCAAACATGAGAATTTCCAGGAGCGCATTTCAATGATTCATAACGCAACTCACCGTATAATTTTTTTGATAAAAACAGTTTTTACTCTCTCCTGAACGATTTAAATTTTTAGAATCACATTAATTGGCCAAAACGACGTCAATATACTCTACAATTTTAATTTAAAAACTACTCCAAATCAGATAATACGGAAGTATATTTTTGAGGCCTAATGCTAGATGTGCCTGATTGACCATTTTGAGATAAATATCAGAATTTACTTCTAAATATTTTTTTAATGGTAGAAATTCCGGTGTCAACCGATTTAAAATGAATGAAATAAGATAAAATCTATAATAGTGTATGTCAAAATAATGTTTCGACATATTTTACACCACGAAATGCATACGCTGACATAAGTGATTCAGATGTTGGAATTTATTAGTACTAGAAGTGTCTATGTTCACTTGGGTAGCTCTTACACACAAAAAAACATTACAGTATTTGGTAAAAATAATGTGAAAGATAATGTTAATGAATACACAATCGTCTGTACTGAAAAATTGATAAATGTTACATAGGCACTTGTAGAATTAAGCCCTAGATTTTTATAAAATGATAAGACCCATTGACATTTGAAAGTAGTACAAACGAATCGTGTTTTATTTTTTTAAATATAATGTTTTCCCACCAAGAATTGACAGTTAACACCTTTAAAAGTGAAGACTCATTGAAAAAATACCTAAATAAAAATGTTTAATTCAATGATGAGCTATAATAAATTTTACACAGTTTATAATTAAGTTGAAAAGCACTCAAGGGAAATTTGTTTTAGTAAGATATTTCAAATAATAAAACAATGCAAATTCAAGAACGATTATGTTATAATGACTTACTTTTAATTAGTTTAGAGAAAATGAATACAATAGACAAAATCAAATACACATCACATCTTTGTGAATTTATGTTATAGAGTAAAAGGAAAGTTACTTAGTTAGTTGCATATTTAATACTAGTGATATGATATATTTTAATTGGCAGAGCTACTTGACATTGACATGACTGTTTTGTGTCTTCTCAGTGAATCTTTAGGAATCAAGAACTTTAATATTTAGTTTTTAGCCATCTGGAAAAAGGAGCGTTTCTTGATCAGCCTGGTTTTGCGATCGGCTTCCGAAATATGACCCAGTCTACAGTGGAAAAATACCGTATTTTTTCTAAAATTAAACAGTTATTTTTTAATAATATATTGTCAGTATAGTGGCAGAAGGCGTTAAGTCAAAAAACCTTGTTCTGAAATAATCGAATTTAAAGAAAATCATGAAATTTAAACCTTTTTATTTACATTCCTACACCATTATTGATTTATTGACCTAACCACTGGTAAATTCGATTTAAGTATGGGTAATTTATTTTTATAATAATGTTAATTATAGTTTTTTGCCACTTATAAACTGTCAACGAAATGTACTTAATTCATATTGATTTTTTCAAATTACGTACAAAATACATGGAATAAAGCTGAGCTTGTTTTTTCAGACGGTAGAACGTCTTAAAATTTATCGTACTGCGTTCATAACTCAAAACAGCCAATTTTCAACTTATCGATTTCTGCTACATTAACGACGATGTGTTAAATGAAATATAAAACGATTTCTCAATTCAAAATTTTGAAAAGAGATGATGAAAGATTTTTTAAAAAAAATTCAACAAGTTAACTGATTTATAACTTATGCTCTTCACATCAAATCAGCTTATTCTTTAAAGCATACTTACTTATATTATATATTATACAATTAATTTTTATTTCAATGGAGCATCTTTGGGTGATCCCAAAACGATGTAGTATTGTTCCATTTCGATTTTCGAAACAGTATTATCTATAAACAATTTAGCGAAGTTTAAACAAAATACTTGGAATCCCTTCAAAAAGGTAACACATGTTTCTCTAGTTTATCTTTTTTTTCGACCTAGATAAAGGTAGTCTTCAGAGTTGATAGTCTACTCTGCATGCCTTCAAATATTGTATAAGTAATATTACATATCAACTGTTCCATCGAAGACAGACGTAAGTCCGAATTTGCCATTTCGCAGTAGAGCGATTTCCATATTTAAAAAATATTCTTATTTTTTTCACATGTAAAAAAATAATATTTCATGAAATTATTTACCGATTATAATAGCGGCTATTCACTATTCACATAGAACTAAAATAGATATTGAGCGTAGTGTCAAGGCAGATGACAGACACCGACTTAATCACAATGGAAGGTAATAAAAACATGGACCCGAAATATGATTACTGTTTATTAGTCTTATTATTTTTTTTGTTAAAATAGGTATATAATAGAATTTCTTGTTGCTATATTAAAAAAAAAAAATATATTCAGTATAATTCTACTTTAAATATCAGTCAGAAAAAGTGCGAGAAAACGAACTCTTTCGTACATTTCAAAAATCTTTATAGAATCGTTATATTCAATAATTTTTTTTTTTTAATTATAAAATTATCATATAATATAAACATAACAATATGAATAAATAAATACATTACCATAAATATAAAAACATTTTTTTTTCAATAAATTGCAAATTCCGTCAAAATCACATTCTTAAAAATACTACGATAAAAATACTGTTCTACGATTTTATGTCAGACACCAAATCTCGATAACCTACAATAAACTCTACTCTAGTAACGGAGTAAAGCAAATAAAAGCATTTCTGAAAAACAGATTTCTGTAAACAAATACTCTGAGAATGCAATTATTAAAAGAAAAAAAAATATTTCGTCGTTTCATATTTTTTAGGCGACGGAGAACGATTAACGATTTTCGCGAAATTAGAATAAAACCAACTAATTCCTCATGAGATATTTTATAAAAAGTTATTATAAGATTCACGCGATTGAATTTATAAAATCATCAAATCGCTGGACCAAATAAATTAATGTCCTCTAATGTTTTAACTGAATTTAAAAATAATATGTTGTTAAGACTATTAAATTAGCAATCAATATCTAACCGATCCAATCCAAATTATCGTATGAAACTGCCATAAGATATATGTAACGCCAACTGTATGAAATTGCTTATTACATGAAATGGGCAAAATTTTGTCTAATTCATGAAAATTGGAAGCTCGTTCATGAATTAGGCAAATTATCTACTGAGTGCGTGGATTCGGCATGATTTTTTTTGCTTAGTTCATGCATTGAGCAAAATAGAAAATAGCGGTCCGGTGGTGCTTTTTGCAACGAAACCTAATGTCATTAATTATGTACAAATATATCAACCAATAACTACAGTGACGTTCATTTCCATTTACCATGTTTAAAAAATCTAGAACTATAATATGGCGACGACGAATTTTATTAAAAAGTATTTTTCTTGATTTGCATCGTGAGTTAGGTTAAGTTAGCAGATTTACTTATGACAAGACATTTAGAAAATTTACTAAAACTCTTACATGTTCAATCAATGAGTTCTAGTTCATTCGTGTACTTGAACGACTGAAGAAGCCGAAAGGCGAAACCCAGTCGTTAGTTACGATATACGTGGAGATGAACAAAATTTCCACAGTTCAAATTTGATATTGAAATTCTATCAAGCACTCTCAGTCGATATCTTAAAATATGAGTATGGGAAATAACTAATTATTTAGCTTAGCACTAAATTCACGCACCGTTTTCAGCATCATATTAGTAGAATGGAAAAAGATGAAAGCATCACAGCCAACCATGGGTTCGGATAAAATGAATTCTTCTTAAAACCGTTTACGTAAAAATTTAGACCAGCGGTTCTCAAACTGGAATCCGCAGTTCGCTAGGGGACCGCGAAAAACGAACGCATATTTATACTATTTAAATTTTTATAATCATTTTGGATTTGGATTTATTCCAGGTAGGGAAAGTAAGTGGCTGAACACCGTCGTTACCCCCCCCCCCCCACTACACCAAGACACTTTTCTGAATACAAAATTGTTTGTAAAAAAAAATTTCATTCACAACAACCTATAAGCAGTGACGCGCTGTAGATATGTGGCACCCTTGCGCAAAGTATATAGATAGATAATAATATAGATTTCCTTTTTTTATTAATGGGGTCCGCGAGGCATCGAACAATTTTTAAGAGTTTGAGAACCGCTGGTTTAGACGATGACAATTTTTTGACAAAATGTTTCGAACTCATCAGCAGTTACCTCTTTTCGCTAAATTTATTTTACCTAAAGAGGCAGTCTATAAATAAAAAATCTTTAAAGCACTCTTTCTTCAGCGATAAATACACAAAGAATTAAAAGTAGGCAGTTGCGTACTTAGCGAAGATACTCAAAAGGGAGCTCCTGGCTCCAGAGACCTTAATAATTTTCCATCATTCGGTTAATGGGGCACTTATGTCATTGAGGAGGTCAAACGCTACGCCTGTTTTTCCAAAGGGGCTTTTCCACAAGGGTAAAGAAAATGTTATATGAAAACTGGAATCATAATGGGTGTACAGGATGAAGCAATATTCGTGGCTACTTCCGAATTACGTTTACCAAGAGTGGTTTTTGTAATAGTTAATAATTTAACTAGCTGTTTTTAGAATAATTTCATAAAATCAACGTTTCTCTTTAGTATGAAGGGTTGTTAACGTTGTTAAGTAAAGTTGTGTAATGATAACCATTCAGCTACTACTCGACTTGTGTATTATGAATTTTCGACTTGTTGCTAGTATCACGTACTTTTAACTTCACTATTGATACTGCGTCCGTGGCGCAGTTGGTAGCGTCGCTGGCTACGGTTACGGAATGCCTCGGGTTCAATTCCCGGTGCGGACGGTTTTAATATATCGATCCTTCAATCGTTTTATGGATATTCTATTTCTTAGGAATAAATAAAAGCATTTTAACACTCACAGCGCCAGCCGTTTTCGCACGAATTTGTTTTGGGTCAATTGATCTGTTAAAACGCTCACTATGGCTAAATATAGTCCTATTTCAATAGTAAAAAATGAAGAGTTATGTGAAATATATATTAGTAATATCAAATATATCAAGAATTCAACCAAACTCGTCGCATTCTCGCTAAAATAAGTCGAAGAAAATGAAGAAACTGAACAATATTTAATCTATGACTTGGCAAACAAAATGGCTGCGGTCAGTCTTCCGCCAACACCCACACAAGCAAGCGCGTAGCCACACACGTATATAAAATAAATAAAGCTGACGATTAATGCTGCGTATCGGCAGTTCAAATCTGAAATTCGAAATATCGTGAGCTCTTTTCAAAAATATATTTCCTTGGGTTCTACTTCATATTTTCATGATCTGTTGCCTAATGTCACTACTTATTTTTAAAAGCATATATCCACAAGTGCCTTCTAGTTTGGCCGAAAATACAACGTACAGTCTTGGACATGTCTACACTTCCATCGGGTTAAGAGCGTAAAAAATATGGAATACGTACTATGAATGTTATTTAGATTTTTATTAAATAAAATGCTAAACGAACATTAAAACTCATCATTACGTTAAGCACAGTTTATCTGATATTGTGAACAATAAATAATTTGTGAACAAAATATTCTTATCTAACTCAAGTTTATATTCTTAAAGCATCCAAATATCTCAATGTTTTAAAGATGACTTTCCACTCTAGTCCAAATAAACATCAATTAACTGCCCAATTTTCGAAGAGAGGTATTATTTTCGGGTCGCCGTGTATAATATTTCTCGTTGATACCTTGTAACATTGCTTTTAATTAAATATTTACGTTGTGGTATCACTGTAAAAGGATGTAAGGATCTCGTTATAAAATAATAAACCCAAACATATTTTATACACAATGCCTTTTTTAGAATACGGACATAACATCCTTTATTCAAGTATTTTGTTGTAATAACAATATTATCATGTTATAATTCTGAATGCAAATACAACTAAAATACTTTTTAGTTTATACTCAAAACGGTGTGATTTATATTCTCGCATAGTTCCGTAGAAACTCTTTACTTATATAGAATCTTTATATGTATTACAGATCTATATATATATAAAATGAATGTATGTTTGTTGGTTTGTCCAGATCTTATAGGTTCCTAAACTACTCAACCGATCGCAACGAAACTTTCAGGAAGGACTTATTGTGATCATGCCGGGAAAGGTTCCTGTGAAAAAAATTCGAGAAAAAACGGGAACGTGCTTGCTCACGCGTCAGATAACGTACTAGGATCGGGAACGGGAGCACATGGGATGAATGGCATTGGAAAGCATGTCTTATAGGCTCCTAATAATATATAAAAATGAAGGTTTGTTTGTTTGTTTGTCCTGTATGCATTCCTTTACCATTTATCCGATCCGAAACTTTGGGGAGTTGTTAAAGGCACACCCGTGAAGCTTTTCGAAGAAAAAAAATTTAAATCTAAAAACATCTCGGAAAAACCTTGACAAGTTTTCATTTTGTTTGAAATGTACACATAATCTTTAACATCTTATAGGTCTGCACGGGCTTGGGTAATAAATTCAAATTTAAGAAAAATATTTCGATGTCATGAGCCAGTCATAAGGCAATAGTTTTCATAACTTAAATAATTTATTTCACATGTGCTTTGAATTTCGTTGGAAATATAGAAACAGTAACATATACTGTTTGAAAAGTATAAATGAATTACTATATTAAAAAATAAATCGGGCTTTTTTCTGGATGAGAAAAATGCATCTGGGTTTGGGGTCGGGAAACAAATGTGATATTGAGACTCAGACTCGGGCTGGGGACCGGGTAATTTTATAAAATTTCAGCCCATGTAGACAATTAAAACACAAACCCTTTATTTCTTTGAGTGGTATTGCAACGCATACCGGGTACTCACTAGTTCTATATAAATTGCAAAGAATCTTTATAATTCGACGGTGTTTTGGCCAATTGATGTAACCGTCAAAATATAATTCTTCAGGAGAGAGTAAAACCTGTTTTTATCGAAAACATTATATGGTGAGTTGCGTTATGAATCTGCAAAATGCACTCCTGTACATTCTCATGTTTGCAGATACGGGATTATACGTAGGGAGTATTAAATTAATAATAGCTTACATCAAGCTTACATTACCTAAAACTAATGTAAAATGATGTTTCCCTTCCAAAAAGTGGTCAATTTATTTTTCTAAATTACTTCATTTGGCCGAGACCTGCTCTGTCGTATTTAAAATGAGATCTAATCATTAACAAATTTTCGTATTTTTTGAGTGTTACATCAATTGGCCAGAACACCGTCGCTATATATTACGACCAGCTGAAGGGCACCACGGGCCTCTCCTTAGTCCTTGTCGATGGCTCTCAAGAGCAGCCGAGTGTAGGAGTGAGTGCCAAAGGATCTTCGAGTGAATAGGTAGAGGTCGCGACAAGGACCAACAATCCTGGGATTCACTATAAATATTTCATAATAAATAATTCATATTTAAAATTAAACACTTTCTGATTACCTATAACGTGTAGGTACCTCGGCTTGTTTATGTTTACACTTCTTTATAATACCTACATAATTAGTAAATATATGTATTATGGTGTCCCTACTTCTCATACTTCGAAAGTGCCATTGACAGGAACATATAACTTTGACAACAATGTATTTTACTGTTTTTTTTTTGCATTCTTTTATAAAAATAAATAATTTAAACTATTAACTACGACCAAAAGAAAATAAAAATATCTATATTCAGTCAAATTGAGGCAATCAATAATGGACAGAAATTCAATTTTAGAAATACAATTCATAACATGAAGTTACGCTTAGTGACCAATCCCGGGATTATAAAAAGGGTCCGGGATTGGATGCCCTAGTCGCGACCCTCACCAGTGAGGAAAAAAAATTAGAAGAAAAGAAGAATTTATATATTAAGTTAGCTTGGCAGTAAATGACCGTTTGGTCACTTACGTTAAACTGATACTGCCGCGGACAACTTCCCTCATGGACAATTTATTGTAGAGGCAACTCACCCAGAGGGTATCTTGAGGACAGTTCATCGTGACATTACTATGAACTTCTAGTATTGAATTTCATACTATAACTTTATTTTATTATTCTCTAGATTACTGTTGTCATTGTACACCGTGTGCACATTTTTAAGTAGATATTATGAACGTAAGTGTGTTGCCTAAAGGCGCACAAATAAATGATATATTAAAAACTGTACAATATTTTATAATGAGTGAACAATGGGTGTTGTCATTAAATATTTTGATATTTTTCATATCTTTGCCGGTCATCTATAGTAATTCATGCATTTTAGAGGTGTGCACGGGCCCGAGTTCAGGTGGGTAAATACAATTCAGATTAGGGCTCGGGCTGGGTCAAGTGTTAAGGGTCTTCAAGTGTGATATTAAAACTCGGGCTCGGGCCGGGCCGAATCTGAATATGTCGGGTTTGGGTAATTTCATAAATTTTCTATTCCTTAAAATCTTATATTCCCTTAAAATGTATTACATTTTTTATCTCTGCATGTTTTGACATTGGTGTTTTAAGACAATTTAAATTATAATTTTTTCTGTTTTAGGCGATAGGCTAGAAAAAAAAGGAATTTTTGGTAAAAAGTACCCGTAAAAACAACCGATCTTACGTTTTTTTTTTACCAGAAATAGTGCTTCTTTATATATTATATGCTTTTATTGCATCGAATATAATCACAAAAATAACTTAATAAAAACACTAGCTATAATAAAAACACTTACTATTGATCGATGTTCCATACAAATATAGAAAAATCATTCAAATTTATACTAATTCCATATTCCATACATACATGTATTGTCTTGCACCTAAATATTACGTAAAATTCTCTGACATCTGTGTTTTTGGTTTCGTGTCGACAGCAAATCTCTGTTTAAAATACCAGCTTCTCGTTTCAGACAGGCATTCTACCATGCTTGTTTTTGATTTGTTATTCCTAATAATAGTGGCAAATTAATCATAGAAAGTCTGCTTTTCATCTCATTTCGTCCAAAAATAAATACACTAATAATTTGTTTATAAGCGCTACTTCAAAAACAATGGCTCCATAATAATTAACACGTGTAAAAGAATCTATCAATCAAGGTGGAGTGATTGCTTATAATAAGATCCACGAAGAGAGACTACTGTATTCACTATTGTCTGTCTGTTCAGGCGTGTTTTGTGTTATTTAGAGAGTTGTTGACCCACCTGAGTCTTCCCATTTTACTAGTCATAGCACCCAGTCACGCCATCTACAACTAATCCCAATAATATGGACTCATAGAATGATAGTGCTAGGAAAGAACTAGAAGTTAGCTTATCGTTCTCGCTATGTTCCGTTCCGTAGCAACGGATCGGTGGGAGGAAATTTAATCATCATAGACACCCATGTCATTATGCTAAAACAATGATTTAATCGATTTGAAAAATAGTAAATAAATGTGGATACTGTAATCGAACAGGTTATGGTCCAAAAGCGTTTGCTACTAACGTGACCGGCAGCTATATTTTACGTAGCCCATAACCCAGCAGCGTCATGCGCTTTCAAATGATTACTGCAAGTATCTATAGAGCAATTACAACCTTTTATAGCATGTGTGCTTGAAAAAAAGATGGTAGTTTGTAATGGAAAACTTCTACACACCGAAACCAATTCGTACTCCGATGGAGCAGCAAATTTATTAAATGCAATCCAATTGTAGTAACCACGTAAACTATACTTTGACTTGTCTACTCTATTGTCATCAGGACTTTCACAGTTACCAGACGAACCAACGAAGATTGATGCAATTAAGTGCACCACGTAAAAACATGACTCAATCATCTGGGTAACCTAACTAAGTATTTTTTTAAACTTATCTCGTGTTATTCTAATCATTGAGTTATGCAGAGATATTTTATAAGACATATTAGTTTAGTCTGTTTACAAGTCACTTAAAGCTAAAAGATAATTAAAAATTTAATACAAAATGCTACTTGTAATTCTGTAGTCCTGGGAACAGGCGATATGACAAAAAAATACAGGTTTTACAAGAAAAAGATATGTTGACATGATAAAAAGATGATGTAAGAATACTTATGTTAATACAATGATTAGGAATAGTTTATTATTATTTAATATCCACAAAACTACGAAACAAATCGCTCAAGTTTTTTTGCAGCGAATACCTGTCTAGCAATTTGATCTATTATTTATAAGCTTACATTTTTGATGGTTTACGGGATAATGAAAATGAGTAATTATGTATTTTACAACATTAAGGTAAACTGTTGTAAGTACATAGCAATCGTTAATTTAAATCTACTTGAATGCATCAATCTTTACGTAGTAATTGATTTTATAGTAAACTTTTTAGTATTCTACATTCTTCTTGTATAATGAAAAATATTCAGACTCGCCGAAATAAGATATTTTCTTCGGTGTTTGCAGCCCATATCTATCTGGTCAGTGGACATTTACAGTCTTTTTTAGTAATATCTCTGTCCTAGACATATGCCTACACGATTATTTATCTTTCCGCATTATTCTCGTCGCTTCTCCAGTTTTATTCGCGCCAGCGGCGTTCCTATAAACGGCGTACCAGGAATTTGGAATCCAGTTGGCTGACAAAAGAAAGAAGAATGGGGAAATTCGCAGGATCTTCTGAGGAATTTATTTTCCCGCAAATTTATTGAGTTAGGTAATTTCATATTATTGTGTTACGGGACGACTGAGGTAATATATTTCGAAAATATGTTACATTTTACATTTTATATGACGACGAATAAATTTAATGCTTCGGGCCTCCGTGTACAAAGAATCATTTTTTATTCGACGTTATCATCAGCATTGATATTCATACATATAGATTAGGGCTTCCAATCCTGGTATTCGGGATCCCGGTCAATTATTCAATCCCGTAATAGCGGGATTGATATTTTGACAATCTGGATTCACTGTAAATGCTAACTTCTTGATTAACTACAACGTGTAACTCGATTTGTTCATGTACCTACATAGTTTTTTTATAATACTTCTCACTCCCTACTTCCCATATTTCGTATCAGCCGTTTTTACCCAATTTGAAATGGAGGAGCATACTTTGATGTGAAATTGAAAGATATTTCTTCTTTTTGGATACTATTTGGTAAAACCTACATTAATAATGGAATAAATGAAGTAAATTATAAAACTATTTTGATCATTATGTTTCTTTTTCATTTTTTTTGTATATTGATGACCTAGTTCCATAGTAATACAACTAAAAATTGGTCCTTTTGAGATATGGCGGATCAAAGTTTTGACTCATCTAAGCTGACTTGTAAAAAAGTGATTATTTTATTCAAATAGGTGGTCAATAGTTTATTGTTTTAGGATTAAAGGTTGTTCCTCTATGAATCGCCACGATTCACAAAAATATATTTCCACAATACGATATTTCGATACTTTGGAACTGAGAAATTATTTAATTTTACTTATTTCCATGTAAAAATATCTGCTTTTGAGAGAAAACCTGTACATTTTACAAGCTGTACTTTTGCGGAACTGTAGAAGAGGAGGGTTCGAATATAATGGTTAACTTAACTCAAAACATACAATTTTTGATTTATCGTCCTATGGAACTGGGCCATCGATATGACTGTCCGATTCCCGATCAATAAAAAAAACTATTCCAATGTGAGCTTCAAATGTATTGTGTGAGCAGAGGATATCAACAAATTATCGGCGACATGGAATGATTCCCATGGTTACATAACAGCATAAAAAGGCCACTACTCTCGCTGCTATTCGATATACCCGTACTGAAGACATACTCAATATTTATTTTTGTTTAAAATACTGAAATTCCTATCATCCATAGTGGAATTCACAACAACCCTAGTACATGTTTTACGAGATAAAAAAAGAAGAAAAAATATGATCTGGCATTGGCCATGTAGCTAAAATGTATATTGAACAACCGTGCAAACAGGACAATGTACATTTTTCATCGAATTCGGCTTCGTTCGTATTTACATACTGTTGGATTTTGCGTTATAGACAACGTATCACAATTTACCTCACCAAAGTTGATCGTCGGTCGTATTCTTTTTTCAACATGGCATAATACGAAAACATATTAATATAACAATAATATTTACCGATATGGTTGATCTACAACTCTCCGTTTTATAATATTTATGCAATCATTTAATTACGTTCTTTAAAATGTTTATCAAGCATGTATACGTTTATGATTAAACGAATTTACTGCTTCAACAATATGAAACAATTGACGTTATCATCGTAGATACCTGGAGTGCATTTTTAAAAAATGAGGCGAAACGAAGGAGATTCTTTGAGGTCGATGAGATTTAATTGAGCATTCAATATAACAGTTAAGGGTTTTTTTTACGTAATTTTTGCTGAAGACGAACGCTCTATGACGGAATGCCTTAAACATAATGTATATTTTTTAATATTTTCGACATTACAGGGCGTTATCAATAAGATATTTATTTTTATAAAAAGATACTTGAGTAAAACTAATGATAAATAAGGTAAGCCACTCAAAATCACCATGAGATATAAAGACATCACAACCACTAGGCCTCAGATGTTAAATGCTATTGGAAATTTGTTATTGAATTTACCGAGAATTCTATCCGGAATCTTCTGAATTCAAAGCGGAGCTCTTACTGCTGGATTATGCAGATATAAGTGGTTTCCACGTGTAGAAAAATAGTTGATCACAAATAAAATTCTCTCAGACTGGTTTTAGCTCAGAGTTCTATCCAGTAACGAACAGACGAAAGATTGCAAGAAGCATCACCGATAACATGGTATAGATATGGCTGTTTACGAACATCCGTGAACAAGTTAGTGTGTGTTGAGTCTTACTACTTTACATATTTATGAACACAACGCATAAAGATATCGACTGAGGGTGCTTAATGGAATTTAAATATCAAATTTGAATTGTTGAAATTTTGTACATATCCATCAATTTTGTCACCCAGGTTTCACCTTTCGGCATAAAGCCTGAAGAGCAGTTCTCTTAAGTGTGTATTTATAGCCTTACTCTCGTTGAAAAAAGACTTGAGTGACAGGCTTACAACCAGTCATATTTATAATATCTAGATTATCTAGGCACTATGGCGATACTCTATCAGACGTCCAAGCGCTCAATATTAAGCAGGAAATATTATGTCGAAAATCGTTGTAAAAATAATTCGAAAACTTTTTTATTTTAGACGACAGAGCTCAATTTTCATAGAAACACCTTTAAATGCACCAACCTGAAAGGCATGCTTTTCAATCGTATTTCTTTGTGAAGAAACGGCGCATTCCATTTTTGAATTTCTTAATGGAAATGAATTTAGTTGAAAACGAACGAAGCGAAAAGCGATCACCATTCCCGCCGTTTATTACGTCAGAAGAAAATTTAATGTTTGAATATCAGTACATAATATAATCTAGAATTTATGGCTGTTGAATAGACTTGTGTAAATAAAATATTGTCAATTTAAATATACCATCGATATTAACAATTCGATAGAGAAAAGGATGAAATTTTATAAGTATTTAAGCGTAATAAATAAATTTCTACAATTATCATGGCAGGGTATAGTTTAAAAAAAATATACCGCATATTTAGTTTTTAAAGATGAATTTGCATAACACAATATTACTATATTTATTAAACAGTTATGCAATAAATTCAAATTAACATACTAAAAAATTTGTATATTTTTTCTGTAGTACCATAAATAAAATTAAGCGCTTTCTGTGGCTGGGGGTTTTAGTTTTGGATCTCAGTGTCCACACCATGAAAACGCAGTCCAGTCCTTTTCCATCCTCATATTCTTACCCTATCTGCAGACTGAAGTTGAAAATCTAATTAAAAATTAGTTCTCGTTCAATCTAAACTGTTTTTATATTAGATAAGAGTGTTATATGACAAGATCTATACATAGAGATTGGCGTGTTGTGGCTTTTGGGGACAGGGGAATATTGTATGATTTTATCTCTCCCTTTTCTTCAATATTTGATGAAATGTTACAGTTTTCCTAAAAGGACTTAAACAGTATAATAACATTATATATCAGCAATGCTACCATCAAGAGCATGCGGCGTCCGCAAAAAATATTCTTTTATTGAGTTTTAGAATTCATTTACCGTTATTTCATTAATTTTTCATTGAAATTAGTGCGTCCAATGAGACAAATATCATTTTTTTACAAAGGAAATAGATGAACGTACAAAAAAGCGTTCAGAAGCCTCACAAATTTCATATAATCATTAGATCATAGAACGAAATTTTTTCTCTCTGTGGTGTAGATGCGACATTAGTTTTTATTCCATTCATTTTACTTGGTCCACATTTTTTATGGCAATATTGAATCTCTTATATTCCATTAAATTCTGTTCAAATATCAATGCATTTTCCGTGTTAATATGGGGAAATTATTAAGGATAACGACACAGTGTTACAGTAAACTAGCTTTATATATTGGACGTTAAATCACGCCTCACTGCCTTTTGCTTCTTGCTGGGTCATATTTCTTGGTTAATCTTGTTCGCTATAAATTTCAGCGCAAGACAAAGATTCCTTACCAAACTTGGTTCAGCCAATGTGAAATTTCCTTTATCATCTCGCTTGGGTTATTATTATACACCGTGTGCTAGAAAATATCGCAGTAGAAATTAATATGTTACAATAGTTAAATGAAAACGTTACACATTGTAAATTTGATAGCTTGTTTATATTCTGCCACTTTTATGGCTGAATATCTTGTACCAAAATATAGATGCCCTGAAGGACTTTTCATTTTGTAAATATAAATAGACCTAAAAATCTTAATGCGGCCCTGTTCATTACGTATTAAACGGGTTAAAATAAAAAATTAAATTTTAAAAACACTGTTTTTAGGAATTAAGTAATTATTATTATGTTATTAAGCTTGATGTTTGTGTAAAAAAAATCTAATAATTGTGCTTCTCGGTTTGTTTTATCTATTTATTTTTCATTTACCCTCCCAGTAAACTTTTTTAAATTTTCAATCCTGTATTGTTTTTATAATATTCAGAAATCATTTATTTCAAATTTATTTTCCAATTGCTATCTACGAGATATTATACCAATACACCAGCTTGTAACTAGGGATCCCAACTATTTTTTATTTAACATCATTATCAACTATTCGAATATCGAATAGTAAAACTGAAAACTAAAAAAAAACATCACCTGGGGCATTCATTATTGTTCTTGAAATCTGTAAAAATTGTAAAGTGATCTTTCGTTGATTTTGTAAAATATTTCATCAAAAATCATTAAGATGAATAAGTAGGCTTTTTCTCATTTGGCGAAAATCGTTAATCGTTTTCCGTCGCCTAAAAAACATGAAACGTTGAAAGATTTTTTTTAATAATTGCACTCTCAAAGTATTTATTTACACTATTGCAGTTTCATTTAAATGGAAATCGTAAAGTTTTCAATCCTGTCTAGCAAAGCGTTAACGCCCGTTTTTCAAGTATTCTTTTATTTGCTTTACGCCGTGACTAGATTTAAGGTTTATTGTATGTTACTGAGATTTGATTTCTGAGACAAAATCGTAGAACAAAGTATTTTTAAGGAAGTGATCCATATGGAGTTTGCAATTTGTTGATTATAACGATTCTATAAAGATTTTTGAAATGTACCAAAGAGAGTCCCTACTTGTAATGTTACTATATTTCCACCACCATCTTTAAGTTGGTTCATAAATGACAAAACACGCATTGGAATATTTTTAATCTCCTCAAAATCTTTTGTACGTTTTTTTAAAGAACGTCACATTTTTTAACACCCGCTCAAATCAAACGAACTGGTAATGTAGTGAATTTTTAGTCAATATATGGTTGGTTTTATGTAACCACATTTACTTTATCAACCCCCCTAACCCTTACGAAACAAATTTAGCCCAACGTTATCTTACGTTGGAGTTAGACCCACTTAGGGCAACATAATATACGACCGCCTATTGCTTTAGTGAAATCTTTACGTTCACATTTACCTGACATTTTAAAACAATACTAAGCAGCAAAAGTTTGCATAATAACGAATGATAGGCCAAAGCGGCATTAGAAGATTATATTATAACTAGTAACCGTACCCGTCATAAATGACGGTATTGAAATTGAAATGCGGAATGTCTAAAGTAGCTAGTACGTCGGAACTGTGTGTGCATTGGACGCTTACGTCATGAGAAACATTCATACCTATATGTGATATGGCCTGCATTTATTGGGTCAGTAACTATTCAATTTTTGGTCAGAAAATTTAATATGTTTTTTTACTATGTCCGCTCCCAGTGTGGAGCATATGGCCTCCTAATGGAGGTATTTCAACAGAATTTTTCTACGAGCACTGCTTGTTACTGATTTACGAGAGTAGCGTAAGAAGAATATGGCTAGGACAGGACTAGTGGTTAGCCAATCGCTCTCTCTATGCCCCGTTTTTGAACCTGATTTGAACTTGAGACATCCGTAACCGTAGTCAATCACGTTAACCACTGCACCACGGAGCCGACAATTTAATAAATGGTGCGTAATTAATCAAAATGTTCAACAAGTATTATAAATGGTCGTTACACACTTGGTCAGTTGATAAAACAAATGGTCAGTTATTAAATTAAATGGTCAGATATTTATATAAAACGGTGAGTTTTGATTAAACCTAACGTAACCTAACCTGACCATTTGGCAATTGTTTACTTACCAAACTTAATTATTAACTGACTATTTATTATTTCTTACTGATCGTTTATCTTTCAGTTACTGCCCAAATAATTAGTTGCCAAAAATTTGAACGCGAACAACTAACGAATACACGGCAATTTAGAATACAAATAATGTTTAAAATATTTTATTTAACATGGCAACATTGAGTTTTGATATGTTCTTTGTTTAAATACGCTTAGCCATCATGTAGTACTAAAAGATGCTTATATTATATTTAGCGTAAAATAATAAATATGGAAAATTGCTTTATGAAATTCGTGTACAGTAATGAACGGCCTGTGGATTGACAAGAAACAGCAATAATGAATTTATTTAACATTTTCATCGAGCGGTTATTTATTATTACGCGGCTTTATATATATTAAGTCAAAGACATCAACATCTCGTGGGTAAACAAAGTCGAATGCAAGGATTTTGCGTCGGCAAACATTGTAAACAAAAAACAAACTAGTAACAAGTATTATATTATTGTACCTGTTTGAAATATAAGCAAAAGCAATCAATGACTTTTCTTTTACTTACGATAGATAGAAATCTATATATATATATATATATATATATATATATAGATATATAGAAAAATGAAGATGTGTTTGTTTGTTCTGTATGCATTCCTTTACCATTCATCCGATTTCAATCAAACTTTGGTAAGTTGTGAGCACACCCGTGAAGGTTTCTGAAGTAAAAAAAAAAAATCTAAAATCTAAGAAAAGATTCAAATACGTACACACAGCGACATCTCAGATAAACTTTCTGATTTATTCGTGCCGGGCTCGGGCGGGTAAAGACAATTCGGATTCGGGCTCGGGCCGGGCCCGGGTAAGGTTTTCGGGTCGGGTTCGGGTAAAAAATGTGATATTGAGACTAGGGCACGGGCCAGGCTGGGCCTGAAGATATCGGGCCCGAACGGGGTAATCCATAGCATTTCAATAAACAGAATTAAAACTTAAACACTTTCTTTCTTGTGGCATTGCAACGCATGCCGGGTACTCGCTAGTTATAATATAAAAGCATAATGTCGAGCTGAATCCAGACTGCATAAAAAATGTCAGCGTTTTCAATAACGTGGAATGCCTTTTAACATTATTCAATATTATTGAATAAATTGATATTTATTCAATTGACTTTAATTATAAAACGATAAAATTTCAAAGTATTTAGTTCTAAAAAATTGTGTTAGTTAGTTGTTAACTATTACAGCTTAACACCATCGTCAGAACTATTAGCAAGCCGAAATAGCTATCAAATAACTAATAAAAAAATGCAGAATTAAATATTTTCATATTTTATCCTATTATGAAATCTTATTTCCATTTTTTATACTTGTCTTCCATTTGGAGATTGTAATAATAGTGCCTCAATAGAGGTGAGAGATAATTTTGATTAATCTTTGTTTCAATATAAGGTTATTCAAATTATATACGTTCAACGTCAACAAAAAAATGATATGTCAAATTATATCCTTTATATGAGCGTAGGAAATAAGCTTGTTTATTTTGTGTTTAAATTCATTGAACTTTAGCGTTTTTTCTTTTTCCAACCTTCTCATTATGTTAGGGGCAAATTTGTGATGTTTAAATCTCCTGCTTAACATACTACAAGAACATTACTATCAAGTTAATAAGAAGTTTACGAACGAAGCAAACTATATGTAATATATTGTCTTTCTTATGTAGATAATCTTTGAAGTTAGATACCTTTCAGATCGACCCTACCCACATTTTTTTGATTTGTTTGAGTTTTCAAATCAGTTGAAATCGCTTTAAACACAACCGGTTTTTACTGGTTCTGAATCTCTCATGAATCATGATCAATTACAACAAAAAAACACACAAATTTTTAATCTTATCTCTTTGTTATCTATACGAATCTATTTCAGAGCGATGTACATTTTATGGGTATGTACTTTTAGGCGAATAATTCACTCTACTTTAAATTTATATATCCTCTTTTTCTTCGGGTTAATGGAGGCTATTTCCCGAACCGAAGGAAATGGCGCGGAATAGTCCCTCCTCCTTTTTAGTTTGCTCCGGCTGCCGCCAGATGGTGCGCGCGCGAGTAAACTAAAAACTTAAAAGACACAAAAATATATGCTTTGTTCTCCCGCCAATTTTTTGATGATTTTGTTTTAGGTTTGGGGGTATGACTGCGATAAGATATGACATTTTCCATAAAAATTCTCAATTGAATATTTTAAGTACTATTTTTTAATCATCGTAGTCGAGTGGTACCGTCATACAGTTTTTGTTCAACTTGATTGCGCTGTGAATACTCACTGCGTTTCGAAGTGGACTTCATACATTGATTTTCAAATCGTTTTTTATCTAAATGCATAGCTGTATGATGTATGCAATCTGTTCATTCCTTCCCACTGTATTCATGCTACTGTGTTTTGGCCAATCGATGTAACCCTCAAAAATACGAAAATGAATAATGATTGGATTTCATTTTAAAGACAATAGAGCAGGACTCAGCCAAATGATGTAAATTCGAAAAATAAATTGACCACTTTTTGGAAGGGAAACATCATTTTACATTGGTTTTAGGTTAAAAATTCTGACCCGGCCACTTGATGTAAGCCACTATTATATCGTACAGTCCCGTATATGCAAACATGAGAATTTACAAGAGTGCATTTCAATGATTCATAACGCAACTCACCATATTCAAAAAAAAACAGCACAATTTGTTTGTACTACTTCCACATGTTTATAATGATCAGGGCCGGTTTCGCTCATCACGAGAATTATCAACTGATGATCATTATATACATGTGGAAGTAGTACAAGCAAATTGTGTTTTATTTTTAAAATATAATGCCTTTCCCCCAAGACTTGTTAGTTAACACCTTAAATGTCACCATATAATGTTTTCAATAGAAACAGTTTTTACTCTCTCCTGAACAATTTTAATTTTGAGGGTTACATCAATTGACCAAAACAACGTCGAGATTATATTATAGTTAACATCATTATTTGAAAATTTACCGTAATGTTGACAAATGATTTTTTAATATGTTATTCTAAAAAAACGAATAAACGTTTTTTCCACATTCTAGGAAAATTTAAATTACATTACGAGGTGCATAATTTACATTTAATTTATAAATATTTCATAAATGAATTAACGTTGAAAGAAAATGAAATTGATATGGGTTCATTATATGGTCGTACTTCCAAAGAGCAGACTGAAATTTATTTTATTAGAGGTTTATTTTAACGGAATAAACGACTTAACGGCCGACTCCTGTTAGCGACATGCAAAGCCCGCAGGCCTGTTTTTAATTGATAATGTTGGAATACTAGTAGCTAGAATGAAATCCAATCTTCGGCAGATATTAAAAAAATATTTTCACATTTGTGTTTACAACATAAAATACACAAAAATCTCCATTTGGTAAATATTTTTCTTAAAGAATACACCTACTGCAAATATTTGTTGGTATTTAGGATATCTCTGCCAAGAATGCTTTTGAGGGTGGTAAAATAAAGTATTTGAATACCTTTTTAAGAGATGAAAAATCGCTGAGAATTCACTTGTGGCATAAATTTCTTTAGCGATATTAGACGGGTTGTGGGAATCAGCGATGCGTTAATGTTTCAAAGAGACATCAGTTTCACATATCGACTGTGGAAAGGAAAAGGACGTAACCCACACCGAAAAATATTGTGTATAACTCTACACTATATTTATATATAAATGTATCATATTTTAAAAAATAAAACACAATTCATTTGTACTACTTCCAGATATTTATAATGATAATGCTCGTAATGAGCGAAACCAGTCCTGATCATTATAAATATGTGGAAGTAGTACAAATGAATTGTATTTTATTTTTTAAAATATACCGTCTTTCCACCAAGAATTGACAGTTAACACCTTAAAAGTGATCGACTGTAGAAAGGCAAAAGGACTTATCCCTCCATCGTTTCAAAATTGTTTTTTCGATAATCACAATGTATACAATACAATGTATTCAATACACGTTATGTTTGGGCTATAAACAACCTTTTTTGTCTGTGGGTTACATCCTTTTTCCTTTCCACAGTCGATATGTTTAGGAATATAATCACTATCGTTTTATGCTTGACGCGATTAGACCGTAGATATAGAATGACGAATATGCAATTCATAGAAGATGTCTCCAGTTCGACGGGTCACGACAGAATCCAGTTCGGTGAGTGATTACAGAATGATTCCGGTCCTTCCTTCTATGTTTATATATACCGTCGTTGACTGTATGTGTCCTAATGGTCATGACTTATCTTTTCGGAGGGTTCGCCTTTATCGCAATTTATGCAAAATCCGTGTAGTATATCGGCCACTGCTTGATTTCGCTGAATGCATTAAGATATAAAGTGTTATTTGCTAATTAGCCTCGTCTATATTGCTGACGAATAATGACAAGCATAATGTGTCATAAATCTGCAGCGTCGTGTATCATTACATATGTATCTGAATTGAAAATAATCTAGAACACTACACTCCGACTTATAAAACTTTTTTCTAAAATCTATACTCCTTAGTCAAATAATGTGCGACTCCATGAAACGACCGAACATAATACCTTTTCACTAAAAATGGGTGCTTTTTTACTTCTACTAACATCACATCTATAATAAATTGATAAAAGATATCTAAAAACCGTTGATTACTTTAAGAATAAACTTCACTGCCTCCATTCAACATTTTGGGTTAGATGCATATTCTGAAGTTTTTTGCTGGCAATTTTCAATTCAATTTAATATACATTAGTATATGTACTTAAATTGCTCTGTTGATGTGTCCTATAGCTGTAATACCGCTGACATATAAAGTTCACGGAATTGAAAGGGCTGAAACATACTTTAAAAGCTGTATGTATGCTGTGTCTTTAGTGTAAATGTAAGTAATCTTGACATTTTGCTTTTGTTTCAGGAAACGGTTATATTGAAGGAACAGAATTGGATGGATTTCTCCGGGAATTCGTATCCAGTGCCAATGTAACAGACATCAGCCCCGAGGTATGTTTTGTTTTTTATATTCTTTTTTCAGTAAATAATATACGCAAAAGCTTTAAAATAATTAAATCATTCAAATAAGGCCTCAATACATATAAATTACAGATGTAACAATCCAGTGTTCATGTCTTGTAAATTAAGGATGCACGGATGAGCTCAAGAAATGAATTCATTCGGGTATGATTTAAAATTAGATATAGGTACCATCTATTTGGGTAAGTTTGCCCATCGGTCTAAGATTGGCACCACTACATGGAAAAAGGTGCTGTTATAATACCATGATAATACTTATGCCATATGGATATTTTTTAGCTAAGCGAAGGTATTGAGTAGCCCCTATTGGTAAAAATATGACTTAATGTGCAACATATTTCGTTTTATTGTTGAATTTGTATGTTTTCAGCATGGAATGATAAATCACAATTTAAAAACTCTTCTTGAAATTAATTGGATTAGCCATATTTTCAATTTGTATTGCTAATCTGTAAACCAAATGCTGTATATCTTTTCCCGTCTCAATTATTTACAGAATATAATATATGAGAGCATTAAGAAAAGTTGACAAGACAATGTGTATAAGAATGTTTTGAAAAATAATTACGTAACACTTTCATGTGACACATAAAAAATATTAAATATTACCCATTTAAATAAATATGTGTATGGAACAATGAACAAGACATATCATTTCTTTTATCTTGAAAGGCAAACAAATCTGAAATACCAATAAGTAATATTCGGAGTACATGTATATATGGCGACATTCACTTCTCTTTGGGCTTTTATTGGAATGGTAACACACATACCTAGCATCCTCTGCAAAGGTTTGTTCCTTTCAATAATTTTGGCATATGTTTTGCAACGTCTTATGATATATATATAATTTTGCGTGCATTTTGGGGACTAAATAATTATAGTATATAATTATATTTACAATGACAAAAAAAACACTGAATGTTTTCATCGAGGTACAAATCACTAAGAAAAATTACATAATTTAATTGACATGTAAATTTAAGTACTATGCAAACTTGTCGGTGCACGAACGCCGCATCGACAACGGTGCGATTCAAAAGAATATCGGGTGTTCTTTTCGAAAATATTCCTTGTGTTTTTTTGGATTTTTTACCTAATTTCTATCCTTACAGGTTGTGAACTAATTTTTAAATCATATATTCGACAAAAGACTTTATCTGGTTTTGTCGAAAATACGGGATAAAGTCGTGGGCATGTTTAACATGCCAAGCGCGTTGAGAATTGACATATTTCAAGTCATATGTATTAGGGCGGCAGAATAAACTCTAACAATATAGCCCTCTTGATAACGTTTGTTGGCATTTTTCACATTGCTAGAACGCTTGATATCTGTCTCGCATTATGATACCCTGATAGCCAGCAGTCACGCGGGACTGTCGGGAGTATTCATTTCCCATACGACGATGATCAAACCGATCGGATCGAGTTGGTTGGGATCATTCATCGAAAATCAACCTACATTTAGAATAAAAAAAAACTTTGCTTGAAAGATGGAACATCGAAAAATGTATCCGACGCGATACAACAAAATAGAGAGGTGAAAAATAAACAAAATAAATCTCCGACCATTTTTGAAGATCAATTAATTTGTTTTCATTATAATTTGTTTGTTGTCTGTCAAGCATGTGTATTGTGTTAATGTTTTTATGTTATTGATTCGTTTTACCGTAAATCTCAATTGAAGATTTAATCTATAATTATTCTAATACAAATATTACACCATGTATATAAATCATTTGTCAATTAAAAGTAAGACGGACTGGCAGTAAAAGAAAGAAAGAAAATTAACAAAAGTTCTTTTTGACAACGCAACAAAATAAAGGTTTTGGAACATAAAAACTCGTTACATTATTTTTTTTATTTGTGGATGAATCAAAGTGTGAAATTCTAGTTTTATTTGACTTATTAAACCAGAGTTAATTAATAATAAATCTGTTTTTCAACCTCATTCATTTTTTACCGATAAAGAAACAACGAACGAGACCAACAAAGTCTTCCTTCAGTGGAAAACAAAACATACAAAACAAAACCGTTCGTCCAAATTAATTATTTTTGCTAATATTTTGAAATAATTCAAGTCAGTTATACCAGGCTAACATAACATAAGTTAAGATAGCAAACGCAAAATCAGCCAGCGTTGACTTTATTTACCTAGTCAAATCCATTTTACCCGTATTATTTGCTGCTGCCCTAATACTTTGCTGTCGCGCCGGGATAACGCAGAGCTCGCAGAGGAGCAACGGACGGACGGATGTCGTGTGTCCCCGACAAACGCAAGCATGCAAACAAACAAACAAACATCTAACAAAAGAAATAAAAATATCACGAAAACTTCACAGTATTCATAAGAATTTATGAACTGACTACAAAGCTAAAATTAAAAAAAAATCCTTTTATCAAATCAACAGCCATAACACATTTCTTTATTTGATAGGCAGGGTAAAGAAGATTTTTTTAAATATTGGTTTTTGTTGAATTCATCCTATTTTTCCTTTCCTTATGCAGTTTTAAAATATGAGTTACATAAATGTTATTTTTTTAAGCATAATATTGTTACAATATGATTTTTGTATGAATAAAGGTTTATCAGCCTTGGTATCTTTTTTATTTATTGTCTATGCCAGCGTACTTTGGTACTCTTTGGTACTTTACAAAACAAAAATGGCCGGCACGGAAGTCTGTCCTTTATTTTGGTTCTGCTGAACCAAAATTACCAGGCGCATATAAAAGCGAACGGAAAGAAAACTTTCAAGCGTAAGTTCTCGCGTTCAAACGGGATATCGCGTGGAATTTTATTAGACAACACTGAATTCAATTCAGTTTGCACACTTGTAACACATGTATAACAAGCAATAAACGTACTGACAATTTTATGTCATATTTAATTAAAAAATGTTATTATTTTGAAGGTAATAATACAATTAAATTCAGTGATTATGGACATTGCACAGTATACAATAAAATTTAAAAAAAAAATACTGGACACCCGTTAAAATTTATGTTACCCTAATAACTCGCAGTCACTTCGAGACTACAGAGTTAGCAAGCAGCCGCCCCCGTCCCGTCCGTCCTTGTTGCTCGCTTCTTTCTAGCAATTTATTTATTTTTCGGGTGAAAATGAAAAATATATATTTTTGTACATACTAATCATTATTTCAAAAGCCTCCAATATATAATTATAGGAATTATGTTTATAAAAAATGCTTGTAAATTCAAGAATAATAAATTTTCTAGATTATCAATATTATAACCGTTTGCAGCCCATGACCTCAAATTTTCGAAATTAAGGAAAATTAAAAACGGTTTCCAGTTTCGGTTTCATTAATACCAGTTTAATGAAATAATAGCGAAAAAATATGTATTTAGCATTCATTGACTCAGAATCCCCTTTGAAAGTACACCTGTCCCTGTAACTGACTGACGTTTGGCGAAGTGACCCTACGCGACCCTATCACAACGTTTTCAACAGATTTGAATAGAGTTGATTGTATGAGCGAATCGTACGCCAAACTTATTAATTATTATATTATAGAAAATTGTACAAAAACACATTAAGACAACGTGGGACACAAAATAATAAAAGAATAACTACACTAACACAATTAACATCTAACGTCGTTATTTTCTACTTCGTCGAAATTTTCGAAGTAAACATTTGATTTTTTTAATTGCTTAGTGCATATACACATTGGCAAGTGGCAAGACTACCGACACGAATTTAAAAACTGCTGTTTTTTTAGTGTATCCTCTATTATTTAAGTTTTAAGCTCAAAATGCCGACTACTGAAGACGGCTGACTTTAGGAACACCCAGCCTATTCCATTAAAAGTTCATAACATATTATTCACTTGAAAATCAACTGTCACGCGAAGAGATACTTTTTAATCAATTCGCTAACAATGCCGTATTGAATCAAGTGTCACAAGACGTCGAGACCTTAAGGCCTTTTAGAAGAAATTGGTAAGAAATATTTTGACATTCGACGTCCATCGCATCATATTTCACTCGCTGTCAGTGCGATTTGAAGTCTTGCCATAACAATAGCAAAAAAACTCCACGAATTAGATTTTGTCTGTCGAACATTCGAGGCACGTGTCTGTAATTTATTATTCTTTCTGTGTTTAGTACTCACTCGCAGGTCGTAGGTTTCTATTAGGAGGGGAAAAACACGAGATGACTTTTGTTAAGAATATACAACATTATGCGCAAAGCCACTGCCTGACATTGTCAAGTTTAATAAATCAGGTATTTAGGAAAAAACATAAATTTAATGCATCAAAAAATATACCTATCTATCGAAAAACCTTTGTGAAAAACTGTATGTCAATTCGAGTCCATTCGTGAGCTCGAATGCCTGAAGATGCCTAAAGGCGAAGTCCGGGCCGATAGTGACAAAATAAATGGAAGTGTACAAAATCTCAATAATTCAAATAAGTATTATTGAGTTAGTGTCCTCTTACAGAACAACATCTTATAAAATTAGATAAAAAAAAATACTGGTGCAATGAAAATTTGTGGGTTTCAAGTAGAATTATAGAATATTATAATTTATTTGATATTTAATTATATCCCGAAAAATAATTTTCATACCTAAACTATTTCACAGTGAGAATAAAATTGAACGTTAGGATTTTGAATAGGCCAAGAAGATTGATTTTTCTTTGTTAGAAAAAAAGAATTTCGGTGTTACACTTGCATTCTGAATTTGCTTCCTTTGAGCGGTGTTTAAAAATTATTGTTAATTTTGGACAACACACAGTTAGTAACCGCGCATCAAGTCAACAAACAATACATACCTACGTTAAAGCACCATAATTATAACAAAAATAAAAAGACTTGTAAATAATTTGTATAACCCATACATGGCTATTATCGACCTACTTATAAGAAAATAATATAATATGTATATAATTGATGGTGATGGATTGACTTAACTGAGAGTAAATAACTAATAATAATGGGAATAAACAGTGTACCAACATAAAGGAAATAAATGGGCCAAACAAATAATATTTGCGAACTAAAACGTTTCTAAAAACGTGTTTTTAATCTAGATGTATACTTAAAAAATTTGTATTAATGTACACGCAGGTATATGATGTCGGTAATAATTAATGATCATACAATAGCATTTAATAATACTAAACTGGATTATCGTTTATTTAATCCAATGAATTAACCGTTAATGCTTCCTACTTCGAGTTCTACCACGGTCCTGTGTCTACCTTAATTATTTTAGTTACCGATTATAAAAGCTCGTTTTGAATTATTAATCAGTATTATCAATTTTCTACCAGTATTTTCATACCAATATGTAAACACTAAGTATTAATCAGTTTCTTGATGTAGTTTATTATGTTTATTCGGGCAAAAAAACGGTACATCGGAAAAGGTTTGTTTGAGTTATTTCTTCTGAAATGTTATTCGCTATTATTTCAAGGTTTATTCGTTGGAAAAATACGTAAATTTGTTGACATTTTCCTTAAAAATATCCTTTTCACATGATACATGAGACACATTTTCAATGAAATAAAAAAATGTGATCTTATAACATGATTCAGATGCATTTATTATTCATACGATAATTTATCACTCATGTTCAATTTTATGTGATTCAACATCGATTAACTGAAAACTGTCAATTACCATATTATTTATCGTCATTGAGTTGTTTTTGAAAGTGGCGTCCTTTCTCGCATACAGTTTTCGTAATAATTTCAATATTAGTTGACATAAAATGAAACATTGATTTACTGCGGTAGATGTTTCGATCATTTGAAAATTATCGTGATATTCGCTGAATTGTTAACATTGAATCAATGAAACTTTTAACATCTTGAGCTATTTCATTAACGGACATGATTTTATCCCATACAAATAAGAGAAACTGAATTGAATGCAAACAAAGTAAAAAAATAAGAAGCTATAATTTCTATACAGAACATTATTTATTAGGAAGCATGTTTTCGCTTTATAAGAATTCGTGAATATTTATTTATAAACAATAGTTAATTATTTAAAAAAATTCAATTTCTCAGTGACTTAACATTATTTAATTTTTAAACCGTTTAACCGTTTAACATTATTTTTATCATTATTATTAACCTTTCTTTTTTAAATAAAACACAATTTATTTTATACTACTTCCACATTTGTTTAATGATCAGGATCGTTTATCTCTCATTGCGCGCATTATCAACTGATGAAGTTGTGTTTTATTTAAAAAAATATAATGCATTTCCACCAAGAATTGGCAGTACTTAAGGCTTGTATTTATTAGGTCAGTAATTAATCAAAATGGTCAGTCTCTAACTCTATAAATGGTGAATAATCACGTGGTCATTTAATAAAATAAACGGTGAGTAATTTACTGACCAGAAAAGTTAACACATAAAATGGAATAACCTAACCTAACTTTAAATATTTACTGACCGTATCTTTAATATTTATTGACCATTAATTAAATTAGAAACTGACCAAATAATTAGTTGCCGTTACTTAACGCATTAAAAGTGATTATGATTATCAATTAAATCAAAATTGGTAACGTGTCTTTGTAGAAAAGGGTTGTAAAAATATTGAAAAAGTTTATTTTTTTAATTGAAAAATAAAAGGCGACGGAAATAATATTAGGGTATCGACTTTGTTATAAACGTTTTCACATACAAATCACAATTATGTCAACTATATTTGCAGAAAATTTTTATTATTCACTTACCAGTTAAGATTGAAGATACCTTTCAAGAAAAAAAATCGCAGTTCTCGATAACGTAACAATTTTCCGGCAAATACACGCATCCGTTTAATTTTTTCTATCCCAGCATCCGGCAGTGAGTTACGAAAAGCTGATGACTCCCTCCGATATATTTCTCTGGGTTTTCCCTTGTGAAGATTTATAGCGACAGCTGCGATAAAAAACGCTTTTGTGCACAACTTCAAGACGATCTACCAACTTTCGAAATAGACTAGCCTACTTATATGTATAATATGTTTTTTGTTTTATCTCCACAAGCGAACGAAAACCTCGATCTCCTTCGGGATTTCCATGTGTCAGAGACCGTATAACATGCTAGTTCGAATTACGTGTTACGGAGTGTAACATGCTTCGCAAGATGGCGGAACGAAGCGGCTTCATAAAATGGCAGATACTGACGTTTTCATTACTGCGGTGCACTGCGTTTATTTGCAAAGTTACATAACTACCGTGTACTTATAAAATCAATTTGTTTTATGGAGGGAATGAGAATCAAACGGCTTTCAAAATCGTATAATAGATTTATGAAAGAGTAGATTTATACGTTAATTGTGATAATATACCATTAAAACAAATTAAATTTTTTAATTGACACTGATTCCGGGTAATTGCTTAACAAATTTAGTTACCCAATTGCATCTCTTATAGTTAGACGATGTGGTATACATTTAAAGTGATAAAAAATATCCCGATTATTTGTCAGGTCCGTGGTGCAGTGGTCAACGTCGTTGGCTACGGTTAAGGATGTCTCGTGCTCAAGTCACGTAACGAAAAGTTTCATATATTGATTTTACAAATCGATTTATGGATTTCTATTCGTAAGCATCGATGTTTGTGATGTCTAAAACTCCCCCACACCCATCCGATCCTAAAAACGGGGCATAGCGAGAACGATTAGCTAACCACTAGTCCTGGCCTAGCCCTATCCTTCTATCCCTACTCTTTTCGAAAAAGGGAAGTTGAACAACTTAGTAACAACGAAGAAAAATTCTGTTGAGATACCTCCATTAGGAGGGCATATGCTCCACATTGAGACCTAGAAAAGTAAAAAATTATAATATGTATGTATATTTCCTATAATCTAACATTTTTATTATTGTATCTTAAACGAAGAACTTCTCTCTCTAGGTAGTGCCGAATATAAGGTTCTGTCATTATGATGCTCAATTATTCTACTACATTAAAATGAATTGGTCAAATATTCCCATGGTTTCTTTTAGATGTAATATTATTTAATCGTATTCCTAAAGTAAACTGTCATATCATTTTTAAATTTGTTCGCATGAAAAGACTTCTGCTAGATGGTTTAACTTGATTCGTCTATTTATACGAATATCTTCAAAATACACAAAGCCTTTGAAAAAATCCTTCTCAGTCGAATTGAATAGGTTTGGCATTTTCAACAGAGCGTTGTCAAAAAATTGAAGAAAAAATGACGCTAAAATCACTCGTTTTATTCGGTCGACAACTCAGTGGTATTTTATAAAGTAACATGGACGTGTAAAAAACACTCTATTTTGAAGTAAATATTATTAATTTGTTGTTGATCTTTTGTGGCATGAAATAATAAAGCATTATAAACAAACTAGGATAGAATATTTATGTCGCTTAGCGGTAAGTGTACAGCTTAGTGATCAGAGTTTTCAGGAATTAATTGATGACAAGATTCAATGTTTCATATAATTTAAGACATCGACTGAATCTCTGACTGAAAGGCGAAACCCGGGTCGTTAGTGACGAAA
The DNA here is from genome assembly GCA_022494535.1 of Himalopsyche phryganea. Taxonomy (NCBI): domain Eukaryota; kingdom Metazoa; phylum Arthropoda; class Insecta; order Trichoptera; family Rhyacophilidae; genus Himalopsyche; species Himalopsyche phryganea. The sequence goes on along the minus strand of JAGVSL010000076.1, from coordinate 1,526,103 downwards.
TACATGGAAATGAACAAAATCTCAACAATTCAAATTTGCTAATGTTTCAATACAGTATTTAAGATCTTGGGTATATTTTATTGTAGCAATTTTGACATTCTCTTTGAAGTTTTTTAAGCTTTGAATTGTTTTAACTACAGTTTTTTTTATCATTTCCGCTTCCCTCTTGAAGCATATGGCTATAACACAGTGCCTCTATGATTCTGTATCTCCTGCTAGTCTATTTGTTTCCTCCCAACTCATCCCTGCGTCCCATTGTATTTAATGTAATGATTAGTTGGAAGTTGCTTAGTATATTTCCATTTAATTCCACAAACATTGCACATTACCTACCACACGCCATAGTTATGACGATGGCGTGAAGTCAAAATAATTTTATGCCATATTTCTTGTGGAACTAAATACTTTGCTATTTTTTCCTCTAAATAGATTTTATCGTTGGAAAATTCTTGCTAACTTATCAATGTAAAAAGGTGATACTTGTTATGATGTAGATAAAAATATTCAATGCAATTCATGCAGTTGGAAAAGATATATGGCCCATTTTAATAAAAAGTCAAAAAGTTTTTTACATGCAAAGATGATATTTTGACTCGTTAATCTCATCACCAAATGCAGATAGACGAAAGTTATTTATTAGATATTATAACGAAAGAGAGGTTACTAGCGTAAGCTTTTGTTAAACTGAGTGATTATGGAGTATGGACCCTTTTTATGATATGTTTGCGCCACACCCCTGGCAACAGGTGATACAAATGTTATCACTTTCAATTTTCCGTGGAAAAATAAACTAGAATACAAGTTTTCTGAGAATAAATTTCCTGTACAAATGGCTTCCAACCCTTTTTTATTCGGTCCATCTACCCGCCCACCAATATTGTAAAAGGGTATATGATGACACGATATATTAGCATTTCAAATTCCACGACGACTTGAAAAAGCACTTGCGCTGGAGATTTTCGTATTATAAATATTTTATTTTCAATCTGAGCGCTTTCATGTCGCGAAAGAGTCGCCCTAACGAATATTTGATATCTTATAACAGCCATAAAACAACAGCTTGAACGTCCACTGCGAATAAATTCCTACGTATTTTTGTTGATCACCATACCCGAATGGTAGTGTATATTCAGCTCGGGATTGCAACACCAGTGTAAGCGAAATAGGGATACTGATATTTCGGCTGTTTTACAATAATAAAATACCGGTTTACAAAATGCAAAATACCGGTATTACAATATATACCTTATACTCTTTTTGCACGAGGGATACGTTCCAGAGACTACCGCGCAAAAAAGATAAGGCCCACATATAAAAATGGGAGATAGATTCCATTACTTAATACCTCCAAAATATAATATTCCCGAACTCAAAAATGATTCGGATTTATTTTTTATTAATATATACAAAAAATAGTTTTGTGATTTGCGATTTAAATTACAGATTAGACATAAAAAAACCAGAGAGGGAACAAAATAGAAAAATAAATGTGTCAAAACAATAACAAGCCATGCATGAGTCATAATCACCTGCATCTCAAATTCGCACAAATTCCAAAAATGACGATTCCAATATTAGAATTTAAAAAAAGGGTTGAAGTATTTTTAAATATAAACAATTCAGGCGCGTACCGTGAACTTTTCTCTTTCTCGCTCAATCACATATAATGTGAAGGGTGCGAGTGAGATACAAGGGCATGCGGGCGCATGTTCTTGTATCCTCTGACTTACATAAAGATCCGGCAGTATTGCCGTCCCATTTCGCTCTTTTTTTTTTTTGCTCATTTTTACCTATTTTTGTAATACCGGTATTAATATTTCAAATACTACTATTTGATATGAAATAACGAACTACCGTTATTGATGAATTCACCCTACATTCAAATATTCACGATTCTAAACTCCAGCTGTAAATTAAAATAATACAATCTCGTTGTGTAGATCCATGGGCTCGCCCAAATTACTTATCAAGCCAAAAATATAATATAATATACTAGTGAGAACCCGGCATGCGTTGCAATGCCACTCAAAGAAAGAAAGTGTTCGTGTTTTAATTCTGTTTATTGAAGTGCTTTTGGACACCCGTTAAACACGTACACGGATAAATCAGAAGGTTTTTTCAGGATGCCGCTGTCTATATATTTGATTCTTTTTTGTAGATTTTTTTAAATTGTAGATTTAAAAAATATTTTTTTCCTTCACCTTCACGGGTGTGCGCATAACTCGCCAAAAGTTTCATAAAAATCGGATGAATGGTAAAGGAACGCATAGAGGACACAAACAAACAAACTAACATTCATTTATATATATTTACTACTGAGTACCCGGCATGCGTTGAACTGCTTTTGTTTATTGAACTGCTTTTGTATTAGAGGTCTGCACAGGCCGAAATTTCATAGACTTACCCGGTCCGAGCCCATCATCTTTAGGTCTGACCCGACCCGAACCCGAGTTTCAATATCACACTTGTTATAACACAATATTTTTGTTTTTCGTCTGGTGCGTACACGAATAAATCAGAAGGTTTTTCCTAGATGTCGCTGTATGTACGTATTTGATTCTTTTTTTCAATTTTAGATTTTCAATTTTTTTTTCTTCAGAACCCTTCACGGGTGTGTGCACAACAACTCACCGAAGTTTAATCGAAATAGTATCAATGGTAAAGGAACGCGTAAAGGACAAACAAACATTTATTTTGTATAATATTTTCCGGCATGATCACAATAAGTCCTTCCTGAAAGTTTCGTCGCGATCGGTTGAGTAGTTTAGGAGCCTATAAGATCCGGACAAACCAACAAACCAACAAACAGACATTCATTTATATATATATATAGATATAGATATGACATCATGTATCGACAGGGTTATAGAACCCTTGATGATGACACAATATGACTTGGAAACCACTGTCAATGGCGGTCACAAAAGATCTTAAAGGAGAGGTTTCCTGCCGTCCAATTTACGCACGCGACAAAAAATCACAACATACATTTTCTCTCTCCTTACAAAATATCAAGAAAGGTCAGAGGGTTGTTTTGGGAGCCTCAGCGCTTTATTTTTTTTTTGGGATTGTTAAGATTTTTTCACCTCTAGAGATAAAAATATTTGGGATTACTTAAAGAAAACTTCTGAAAGAGTTTTGACTGTTTTCCATTGAAGCGTCAGAAACTTTGTAGTATTGTATTAACAGAAAGATATCAGTCTGAAACAATTTAACTTATACACACTTTAGGCCATTTACTAACGGAAAATTTATTTATTCTCAAGTGAATATTTGAGTATCTAAATCGGTATCGAATTTTTAGGAACTCTTTCCTGATAACTAAATAAAAGTTGCCATGTTTTATTTTTATAGCTATATCAAAAAGAAATACACATTATATACATAAAATTGACATAGTTTTTCTAGAGATAAGACCTCAAGTGGAGTTAGCCGGTTTGCAGATTAAGTAGTTAATATTTTAATATACGTAGTTTGAAATAAAATTTGTCTGGTCCGTGGTGCAGTGGTGAACGTCGTTGGCTTCGGTTACAAATGTGTCTGGTTCAAATCTTGGTACGGACCGTTCCAAAAATTGATTTATGCAATTCTATTTGTAGGCATTAATGATTTGTATGTATAGAGTTCCCTCCCACCCATCCGATCCTAAAAACGGAGCGAAGCGAAAGCGATCAGCTAACCGCTAGTCCTGTCCTAGCACTATCCTTCTACCCCTACTCTCTTTGAAAAAGAGAGGTTGAACAATTGAGTAACACGCAGTTCTCGTAGAAAAGCTTCTGTTGAGATAACTCCATTAAGAGTCCATATGATCAAAATTGAGAGCGTACATGGTTAATTTTGACACTCGACTTTTCTTGACTTTTTATATTGTATATAAAAAGTCTTGAACTTGGATATTTGAGATGTCATTCCTCCTCGATTTGATGAGAAGTAATTAAGTAGCTAATAAATGAATTTAAGATACTAACTGAGGGTGCGTGGTGAAATTTAAATATCAAATAACAATCGTTAAAATTTTGTAAATTTCCATACGTTATGTCACTACAGACTCTCGAACTCAAACTGTCAGATCAAGTTCATCCCCGCACTTGAATGTATGAATATGGCGAAAGGCGAAGCCCAAGTCGTTAGTGGCAAGACTTATGAAAGTGTACGATTCAAATTTAACTGTCAATAAATAGATATTTGTAAGCGATATTACATAAAAGCATTAATTATTTATCTTGTATTGTCATTTCAAGAAGAAAATACAGGATACATATTACATAATATAAGCTTATTAGTTTATTAGTTTTCCTACAAGAGGTAATAATTCTTAAATAGAATTCTTATTTCGTCACAAGGTATACACTGGAAAATTCTACATCTTCTTTAATTCGAGTTCTATCTTACGATCGCTACGCCATCTAGCCGCATTGCGGATAAACAGTAATCTTGTACTTATTCGAATTAACAACCTATACTAAACGTTGAAAGTGATTTCAATTAATCAACCTCAAAGGAAATTGCATTCTGTACGCTTCCTGTATTTACTCGTTCAATGAATATTTGCTGTTTGTTGTGAACTTGATTTCGAGTTATTTAGTTAAGTTAGAATGCTATCTTTAAAATTTTACAAGATAAAGTTGACGCTGTTAAGCGATTATTGATATTTAATTACTTGAACCGTAAGTTGTATAAGAAGCATAATGCAATTAACAGTGGAATAAAAAATAGGATCGATAGGTGAATGTAAATAGCTCAAAAATCGAGATTATTTGGTTATGGTCTCTTTTAATACAGCGTTTTTCCGTCATACCCATGTGATTTTTCCATTATTTTGGCATAGTTATTTAAATAGAATTTACGAATCCTTTAGAAATGATTTATTAGTATGATTCACTGTTTTTGTTTTATTCAAATGCAGACCAATTTGTATAGGTTTTGTACAGAATATTGATTGTATCGTTTTATAAGGCGTACACCCAATTATTAAATAAATGGGCGTTGAAAGAGTGATTAGTAAACTTATCATTACCATATTTCTTTATCGTTACCCCCTCAGAAGACTAACTTAAAATCAAATTTAAATAAAAAAAAACATCAGTAAAGCTTTAAGTTCCATATGATATATTTCTCAATTCAATAAATTTGTTGCATCTTTCAACAATAATTAGCTTTTTTAATGGGTCCGTGGTGCAGTGGTCAACGTCGTTGGCTTCGGTCACGCATCTTTTGGGTTCGTGTCCCAGTACGGAAAGCTTCATAGATTGACTTTTCAATCGATTTATGAATCCTAAAAATCCTAAACCTAGCTCTATCCTTCCAACCGTACTCTATTTGAAAAAAAGAGAGCTTGAGGAACTGAGTAACATGCAGTTCTTGTAGAAAAACTTTTGTTGAGATACCTTCATTAGGATCCCGTATGCTAATTTTACAAATTATCAAATGGTTGGGATATTATAATAATATATCACTAACCTAATCTAATCGAGATACACACTTATAAAAAATTAATTAAAATTATATGATTATTTAATGACCGCTTTTATAAATACCTTCGAACCGTTTATCACATGATCATTACCGCATTATTTTCATAGCTTAGCATGATGTTTTCTCAAAATGAATGAAAATTGATTATTTTTCATTCACTATCCATGCCGTATTAATTCTTGATTTTTTTGTATAACTTTTCAAACCATAAAATCATATATCTAATCTAATCCACACATCTACAGCTGAAATAGTTTTATTTATAACCGTTTATTAATAGGGGTATTAGCAAAATTATTTATGCTTAAAAAATGACCAGTTTAGAGAACAAACGAAAAACTGTAATACTTAATCCAAGTAAATTTAGAGGCACTTAAAAATATTTGCCGGCACCTTTTTGCTTACAAAATAAGCGTCCATATTTATGTGGCTGACTATTTTTGTTCCACGAAATGCGATTGTTTTTTTTTTTTAATATTAAATATGTAACGAAACAAAATATCCTAACATCAAAGCTTACTTTCATTGTTCATTGTGTAATATTCAATACATCAATTTAATTGGTATTGTGAAAATGCTTTGAATTGCTAAAAATTGGCATATTTTAATTTTTTTATGATGATATGTATTCATTACACATAACGAATTATCCAAGTTTTTATCCATTTTGTCAACAAATAAATTAAGCCCAGGTGTCTTTTCTAGATCCGTTTCTTAAACATTTGTTTATAAATAGTTGTTTTGGATACAAATTCATACATGGGTATTGAGAATAGAACATATAATAATGTGGCTAGGAAGTTACGAGTAGTTTGCCAATCACTGTCTGTACGTCCCGTTTCCAAGTCGGATAAGGTAACCTCTTCGTTCTCCATTTACTATTACTTTTTAATGTTAATTACGTATATAATAGGGTCATTTCACCAGTGGTGGGCCAGTTAAGCGACAAGTGTACTTCCAAAAGGGATTTTGAGCCAATGAATGATAATTACATATTTTTTCGCTGTTATTCCATTAAACAGGGATTAAGTAATGTAACCAACTAAAAATAAAATAGTTAATATTGTACAAAGTATAAAATAATAGAATTTTACAAAAAATGTCAAATCTCCCAGTGGTCGACCCCCAAAATCCAATGGTCGGCCTTTCGTTACCCAGTGTTCAGCCATCACTATGAAACTTCATAAATATCGCAAACAAATTTACGGAGAGTAGATAGAACAATAAAAAACAAAATGATACAAAGCACGACAATATAAAGTATATTTTGTTAACGATTTCCATACAACATGAATTTGTCGAAACTCTCAAAGTAAAAATATGCTTTTTTAATTGCGTATTGCATCATATAGGTCAGTATAGTGCAGATATACATTAGCAAATGCCAAGACTATCTTACACGAATTTAAAAAAACTGTTTTTTTAATGTATCCAGAATTATTTAAGTTTTAAGCTCAAAATGCCTTTCTATGAAGAATTGACAGTTAACACATTAAAAGTGATCGGATAAGGCGGGTTTTAAGAGAAAAATGCAACATAAAAATACAAAAATAGATTGAAAAAAAAATAAAGTATGAAAGTGTCTCTTTGAGGAAGCGAACCCTTGACCGAGATACTGGATAGGATAAAAGCCCACAAAGCTACGGCGGCTGATTCTTATAGTCAAATAAGTTTCAGATATTTTTTATAATGAACATTATATAATGAATTACATGTCATATATCTCTAAATTTACCAATAATTAAAGTAAATTAGTGACTATCTAGGGACAGTTTAATTATTTTAATACACTCAAACATCAAATTTGAATTATTGAGATTTTGTACACTTTCATGTATTTTACCATGGGTTTCACCTTTCGGCATTTTCAGGCACTCGAGCGCACGAATGGACTCGAATTGACAGTTTCAATAATTCAAATTTGATATTGAAATTCCATCAAGCACCCTCAGTCAATGACTTAAATTAAACACTCAAACATGTTTTAATAATTACTTAACAATCCCTTAAGTTGTCCCATCCCTTTTATATCCCAACTCTGCATGGATTGTAATGGCTGTCAATTACATCCTCCAATTAAAGTGTACAACAATAGTTACTTTTCCTAATTACCTGAATCTGACAGATGATAAATATGTTTTTGTTTAGGCCTAGATTAGTTCCTAGATACAATGTTCATTTGTTTCTTTTGAAAATGTTTCCAGAAAGGATGATAAAACAATCATTACATACTTGCTAATTATCTTCGAAAGACAAAGAAACAAATTGTCAGAATTATATTTGCGATATAGATTTTCAAATAAATAGCAAGATAAGTTTCATCCCTAACTTAAGATGTAATAAAACATTATCTTCCGACAGTATACAAAAAAGTCCAATTACTTATTTTTTCAACCATTGCCTTTACCAATGTAGAGTATAAATATGAACTCCTAATGGCGCATATCAACACAAGTCGTGTTTAATAATACTTTCTGATAGGGTCCGTAGTGCAGTGGTCACCATCGTTGGCTACAGTTACGGATGTATCGGGTTTAAGTCCCGGTGCGGACAGTTTCATAAAAATCGATTTATGAATTTCTGTTCATGTGTTTGAATGTTTGTGATGGCGGAAATTCCCTCCCACTCATCCGATCCTCAAAAACGGGGCGTAGCGAGAGCGATTAGCCAACCACTAGTCCTGTCCTTGCCCTATCCTCCTATTTCTACTCTGAACAACTGAACAATCTCCTGCACACTAGAGTGCATGCAACCAAGTCTTGAGGAATTTCTCCTCAGACATTCCTGGCAAACATTTGAAACACGCATAACGTTGTTACGCTGCGGAATACACTCTGTAAGAGTGTGAAGCTGTAGTGGGTGGTGGTGGGTACAACGTTGAGTACCCTTGGGAATTAAAAAACTGAATAACAAGCAGTTCTCATAGAAAACTTGTGTTCAGATACCTATGGGAGACTATGGTATAAAAAATATTTTTTAACATGATGTTTAGAATGTTTCACCGTTTTGTTCATTGAGCATTTTTTATATAGGTTGCGGTTGACCATATGAAGCTCCGCGTGCGACTGGTAGATCACTATAATTTTAGCGTAAACACCAGCCTAACTTTACAAATGTTAACTGTCCTACTTATGTTGACTAGGATGTGGTAATCCATGTTTTTCTTAAACTACGATAATACCATTATATCGAAAATTATAACGTGTTCATTTTATAACTCAATAATGTAGCCAGTATTTTTATATCTCATATCTACATTCTTTACGCGACGTTTCCGCTAAACTTTACATAACCCTCTCACAAAAGCGGAGATTACCGTTCATAGTATTGGCGAAGGCATTATTGTGTCAACATATCCCGTCAAACCCATAAATCCAGTGTCAAACACAATGGGGATTTGTAGTATTGACAGTTCGAAATTCGAAAGCTGCATACTGACAGTTCGATTTCAGCGCTTGCGGTCGCTTTACACACTACACATATGAAGTGTATTGCAATGTCTGACAGCAATATTTATTAAACTTTCTACAATGCAATATTGTACATTGAAAATCCTTTCCTGAATTAAATTGTAAGAATACCACGGTCGAACACATTTATATTGTTGATGGATTTGGCTGTAACTTAGTGTTAATTGATTGTTGATATAAGATTAAATTTGATAAATTAGTTATTCCACTGGCGGTGTTACTAAATGTAACGCGTTTCGCTTCTTTAAGAAGCATCTTCAGACTAACCAAATCGCAAGGTTATTTATTTCTAAGGTAAACAATGATTCTAATCTTTAAATTATTCATTTTTAATTTAATAATTAGAATCACTCTTTTAATTTAATAATTAGAAGCACGCGTTACATTTAGTGACACATCCAGTGGAATAACAAAGTTATCAATTTTAATTTTATATCGAGTGTATTTATTCACATAAAAAAATAATGTGTAAAATTAAAGTATTTGGCATAACATCTCATAATAGCTAATGCGCTAATTTAAATTGTAAACTCGGTGAGAATTTTTAATGCCACGAGGAGCAAAGACATTTCATATTGACCTTGCCAGGATTTCAATCTCAACCAAACTGTTTTTTATGGTTAAAGTTCTTACCACTAGACCTCATAGGCTGAGATTCATAATATTATATCTTCATTGCAGATTACGAGTACTTTTAAAAATCTTTACTCACTACGAACATGGAAAATATGAACCTTTAACTAATAATGATTTTCTAAGAGTAATTTTGGATAACTAATTAATTTTGATAAAGGTCGTAATTATTAAATATATAATACTTTTGAGTATATTAAAAACACATGGAATGTAAATCCGAAATGGAACATAAAAGAAACATATTTTAAAAATTCACGAAAAGAAAATTGAGAATTTAAATTGGAAAATAAAAATACTTTTGATTGGCGATTTTTGCCTTTGACGTCGCAGCTGAGTAGGACAACATTATAATAAAATTTACCACGCTGTTGCAAAATTAATTGATGGATTCATCACTTTTAAGGTGTTAACTGTCAATTCTTGGTGGAAAGGCATTATATTTCCAAGATTGATACAAATTTCGTTGAATTCAGAATATTAAAAAGAATATTTCCGTATTTTCTATGGATTCGGCGGTAACTTTGTGAAAGTTCATTTTTAATATAAAATTAAAATTGATAACTTAATGAATAACTAAGTTATCAATTTTAAGAATATTTCCGGATTATACTTTGGGATTATCTATTTAAGACTAAAGCCCTAATTTTTACGAATTGGCTAACGAATCGCTAATTAATCAAACATAATTATCACAGTGTTAACTCAATGATTCAACAGTAAATTATTTATTTCAAAACTTAATTAAAATAGAATAAAACTCTATAAGTAACTTATATTCTGACATAATAGAAGCCGAATAGAATTGAAATTGTCGTAAAGTTTTGGACAGTTCAACTGCAGTTTATTAGAGCCGTAAACATTTTAAGGTTGTCATATAGTGCGACATCACTAGCTATTCAACTCGGGGAGCTTATCATAAAATCTGGAACACGATTCCCACACTGAGAGAATGTCCCCGGTCCCGGGACGTGAGATACTTGCGTAATCAGCGGGGCTGTATTTGTATGTGAACACAAACTTTTTAAGTGCTGTGTCTCAGACATTTCAATCTTAAGAAAAGTGTTAAAAGTAGTAAGAAAAAAGTTTTTTGTGTTCTCGATTTTGAGTTTTAATAGAAGTCAACTGACGATAGTCATTATTTAAAATATCAAATCCGTGTATTTTATGTTAACCTGTAATGAAATTTGGGTTATCAACCGTCCCAAAGTACATTCCTCAGAACCGGGTGCTACTGCATCGGAACAGACATAGGATCGATTCTATCCGTTACAAAAGTAATTATTACATCTCTGCGATAAATTAACCATTGCGCCACGGACACCAAGTTGGCTACGGTTACGGATGTCTCTGGTTCAATTCCCGGCGCGGACAGTTTTCATAAATTGATCTTTCAATCGATTTATGGATTTCTGTTCGTAGCCATGAATGTCTGTGATGTCTAAAACTCTCTCCCAACCATCCGATCCTCAAAAACAGGGCCTAGCGAGAGCGATTAACTAACCACTAGTCTTGTCCTAGACCTGTCCTTCTATCCCTACTCTTTTCGAAAAAAGAGAGGTTGAGCAACTGAGTAACAAGCAGCTGGCATAGAAAAAACTTCTGTTGAGTTACATCTATAAGGAGGCCATATGGTCTACGTTGGGAGCGAACATAGTAAAAAAATTAACCCTCAAGTAATATATTATGCTTCCCACACACAATTTCGCTATTTTGTAACATACAATGTTCAAGTATTCCCCACAACCTACCAAAATTCAATAGCAAATCGATATTATTGTCTACAATTCAAGCCTAATGAAGTATCAATAAGAATGCATCCGCCATTTTGACAGTTGATTGTTTTACATATGTGATACATTGTATGTGGGAAAACTGGGACGAATATTGCCACTGTTTTAGGGCTGACAGCAAGTTGTCAAGTTGCTGAAAATACAGTAGTAATTACCTAGTCTCTTTCTCGACGTCCTGTTGTCAGGTTCGGATAGGGGGTGGTTGGAGAGGTATGAAAACATCACAAACATTCATGCCTTTGAAAACGAGTTCATTGATCTTTTGATACATCGATATATGCATAAAAGTTTTATCTGGCAATGCAAACTAGTCGACGAAATCCCAACAGCATTAATCACGCGGATATAAACTAACACTACTAAATATACATTTGTAAATATAATATCTGCCTAACTAAATTGGTATCATTTAAAATAAGTCACTTTGAATGCTTTGATGGTATACATTCCAAATCTTATATGCCAACTAGGGTTTCATTTGCTTCATCTCAGTTTTTATTGGTTTAATCGGATTTGCATTCAGATAGTAAGAACTTCCCTACTTAAAGACATTATTTATAATGAACTTGTAGAAGATAAGAAAAATTAATTAATAACAGTAAATTTCCAAAATTACAAATGTCAAGGGACAGTTAAAATTCGCAAATGGGTTGAAAATGAAAACTCGATTTTGATTAATATAAAACCTCATATTGTTTTTTTTTATTTTAAATTTAATTTCTTTCAGGTATAGTAAAATTACTACGAATCGCGTATTCTACAGTTTTTTTTATGCTCAGCTCAACTATTTTCAACTGATAACGCTTACTAAATAAACGAAAGTAAAACTAGCCATACTAATTGAACTATAATAAAGCAATATCGACTGTGGAAAGTAATAAGAACATATCCCACACCAAAAAATATTGTGTATAATACACTTTATTCATAAATAAATATTTAATATATCGACTGTAGAAAGGTAAAAAGTCTTATCCCTCCGTCTTTTCAAAATATTTTTTTCGTTAATCATAATATATACAATTTAATACACGTTTTTTTTGGGCTATACACAATCTGTCGTTGTCGGCGTCCGTGGCGCAGTTGGTAGCGTCGCTGGCTACAGTTACGTATGTCTCGTGTTCGATTCCCGGTACGGGCGGTTTTCATAAATTGATCTTTCAATCGATTTATGGATTTCTGTTCGTTGTCTGAGTCCTCCTTCCTACACATCCAATCCTCACGGGGAGTAGCGAGAACGATTAGCTAACTACTAGTCTTACCCTCTTCCTTATATCCCTACTCTCTTCGAAAAAAAGAGAGGTTGAGTAACAAGCAGTTCGCATAGAAAAATTCTGTTGAGATACCTCCATTAGATACTTTTTCCTCCCCACAGTCGATATCTAATGTACACAGCTATATATAATTTCCACCCACAGTTATTATTCGTAAGAGATTTTTTTAAATTTTTTCCCCATTTGAAGCCTTCAGCTGTACTTTTTACAACAAATGTGAGAAAGTGATATGAAAACTGTTTGTAACCACCTTATAAATAAATAAAATGCCAAGAAACTGAGACCCCCCGCTCTCAAATATTAATAATAAATTTCTCAAAACCTAATTACATTGAATAACACGGAAAATAAATATAATACTTAACCTCTAATTACGAAATATTGTTCGTAGCTCGCCGCTTCAACAAACAGACAGACAGCAAAACTAATTAATTGGTTTCAGCGAGGTTGCAATTGGTACTTGCCAGTCGAAGAGACAAAGCTCCGAGTGAGAGACAGTTTCCCGCCGTAAGTTCGCCGTGAAGTTGCCGCGGGAGGAAACAGCATTGTCGAAAGCACTTACGTTCTTCGCTTTCGATATGTGCCCGGGAAAGCCCAGCCTCTGTTACTTACCTACATGTCTATGTAAATAATTTAATTTAGCTCTCTACGAAACTCTGCTTCAATTCTTACAATCTCAAATAGCATCGAAAGTTGAATTGATAACTTTTTGTTCTTTTTTACCATTATTTACATTTTGTACATCTCCATGTATTTCGTCACTAACGACACGGGTTTCGCCTTTCGGCATCTTCATATATTCGAACACACGAATGAACTCGAACTGAAAAATTTGATATTGAAATTCCATCAAGTACGCTCAGTCGATATCCTAAATTGTATTTATATTCTTTTCCCGCATGCTAAATACTGTTGATCAGCTGAATGCTTCGAATGATCGAAAAAAAAAGAAAACTCTTTACAAATACTGATTGTGGTTGTTCAATTCGTATCGGGATTAGTATCGTATCGTAATATATATTTTTTTAATAATATTTAAAAAACATATCTGGCTTTACAGCTGACAGCTAATGCACGAAATATTTTGAAAATTAGAAAATCATACAGATAAACTCGATGAGAATTTTTTGAAGTCACTCATGTCCAAGATCACAAATTTAAATTGAAAAAATGTTAATTTGATATTGACCTTGCAGAGACTTGAACCAGAACCCACCTGATCGTTAGGGCGAACACTTACCACTATACCACAGATGCCGACAATTTAATGGAACAATGTAATGGATTTTAAGCCTGAAGAGTTTATTTTAAGTGACTTGAAAGCGAGCACATAGATTTTCTACTAGAAGGTTTGCGCGCACAATTTATTTTTTACCTCGTCTTATGGAATTTTCTTAAGCATCGATACACTTATTGAAATTTTAGCTGGCCATCTGTACCGTGAAATAAATCCATTGAATATAATGAGAGATATTGCATAGGGAACTTGAAATTGCCTTAGTGATCTTCTTGTCACAGAAGTGATTTGATCTTTTAAAACGAAATACCTTTCACTACCATGAAAAATACCATCTTAGATTGGTGGTCACCGTAAATGTCACTTGTTGACAAGACTAATGAAAAAAAAGGTTTTTTTTATCATCTTCTATTCAAATATGATTGTAATAAACCTTGTACGAATAATTTGAGTGATAAATCATTTAATTTAATTGAACAGAAATGAGTTGTCTCACACAATGATTTAGATATATACACATCAAACGCGCGCTGTCCACCTTTTTAATACAGATTATTTTGGTATCATTAACTCAGCATAAACTTAAATTCCATTTCGAGGTAACTTTACTTTCTGCGACCAACTTTCTGTTTGTAATTAGTTCAAGTGTGTCTATAGTTGTCATGTCATGGTTGGTTATAAACTAATATCGAACATTGTGTTACTTATATGTATTTATGTCATTTTTATTTAAATTGAGTGATTAAATAAACTCGCTAATACAACAGAATTGCTTTGAAATTTTTTATTAATAAAACGCCGTGAACAGTAAATTCATTTCATTAAATAGTTCATGGATCGATGATAATTAAGGTACGGAAAAATCTTTTAATAGCGTAAACATGCGTGATTGTTGCTGCCAGAATCGTGTTCATTTCAAAATACCGGATATAATTATTTGATAATATTAGAAGGAAACTATGTTATTTATTAATAAATTCTAGATTTTCGAATAGATGGTATCGTTATTCGAAAAGTAAAGTACTTGAACATTTTTAAAAGGTAGTAATTTTTATTTTGGTGTCGCAAGCAAGTAGTTGATTTGCTTGGAATTGAATCTCAAAATGAATCAGTGTTTTTTCAGTGAATTTATTTATTTATACCTAAAAATATATCGGCGGTGAACATGCAATACCTCCGAACCCCACAAACTAGTTTGTTCAGAAAACACAAAAAACTAAATATACATTTAGTCTATATATACGAAGAATGTATTGACTTTTCATTTAGTTTCATTAAACTCCTTTAAAAACATTGTTAGGTAACGGAAGTTGTCTTCACACTTGATATGCTGACGTGGAATACGACGTATTGTTCCTCAATTTGATACATATCGGGGTTACGAGAAATATTTTTTTGGTTATTTACGCACGAGCTGTTAAATTCTCCATTACATTAGCATGACCTTTAAAGTGGATAAGGTTTAAAAAGTTAAAATAAGATGAAAATCATATCGATTGAAAATACAATATAGTAAGGTGTCCACCGTCGGAGATTCGAAAATCCACTCAGCTACGGTCCACGGTGTGAAATTTAGGGTCAGTGTTCTGGAAGAAAACGCTAATCCAAAAAATGACATATTGAGAACGAAAATGTACCTGACTTCAAACTCTACCGTATGAAAGAACACACTTATATTTTTACTTAAAAACTGTTTTGTACAAACAAACTAAAGGAAAAGGGTATAGAAAAACACTTGAAAGACTTCAAAGTCCAATTACTCAAAATTAATATTTTTCAGTTCGTGTTTTCTTCCAGAACAACGAGGATATGAATTTGTATTATATCAGGCAAATAATTTTCTCGGAAGTGAAGAATGAATCATAATATTCAGATAGTTAAATATTACTGCTGTGTTTTGATCCAGGCCAAAACACATCATTTTGTTAGGGCATCCCGGGATTTCGGGATTCAGAAATACTCAATCCCGGGATTAACGATAAAATGTTTTTTACATGTTTTAAATTTTGTCTATTATTACTTCAATTGAAATGTATTTGTGATTCAATATTTTTTTTGATCATTGGAATGGCTTTTTTTATTGATTAGGAAGCAGACAGTCATTTGCAAAAAAAGAAAAAAACGACGCATAATGATCAAAATGGTATAACATTTTAGGTTTTACTAGATGGTATGCAAAACGAGGACATGCCTATCAATTACACTTTAAGATATCTTCCTCCATCTAAGAAGAGATCTTACTTTGTCCTCCATTTAAAATTGGTTAAAATGGCTGATAAAAAATATGAGAAGAAGGGAGACCGCAATACATATATATTAATTATATAGGTTTCATTAAAAAGCTATTTAGAACGAATTTCAAAATCCCAAGATTGCGGGATTGAATAATTGACCGGAGTCCCGGGATTTTGGGATTGGAAGCCCTATTTTTGTAGTATCGTTTTATTTTACTGTATTAATTTTGAACAGTTGACTTTGAGAAACCATGGATGTCAAGAAAGTTATTATCAAACGCCCATGGTACATAAAAAACAAAATGTCAAATTAAATATGAGGAGCCCATTTCTAGACAAGTATTAATATACATTGGGTTCCGTCACAATTTTTCCACAAAATTTTTACCACCTTATAAATATACCCGTAAAGGTACTAAGTGCTTTGCCTTTATAGGTTCAGATAAATACACGAGCGTTCCTTTACTTAGGTTTATATGGCTTGAAATATATGAGGGTATTTAACAACATACTGTACGTTCAGAATAATAGATGATCTTTCGTTTGAACCCAGTACAGTTTTCCGACAGGTAGTAACTGTAAAGTGATAATTATAATAAGACCAGCATTAATTGGGTAAATTTAATAAATTTTCAGTATCCGTTGGTTAGTATACACGCTGTTAGATGATAAAATAAACGATCAGTAATTTAATATATATTTTTTTACCAAGTCCGCTTCCAATGTGTAGCATTTGGCCTCCTAATGGAGTTATCTCAACAGAAGTTTTCTTGTTACTCAGTTGCTCTTTTTCAAAGAGAGTAGGGATATAGAGATAGGGCTAGGGCGGCACAAATGGTTAGCTAATCGCTCTCATTACGCCTCATTTTTAGGATCGGATAATTGGGAGGAAATCTTAGACATCACAAACATTCATTCCTTCGAATAGAAATTCATAAATCAATATATGAAACTAACCGTAATAGAATACGATCACCTCTCGACCACGGACCCGATAATGTGAAAATTATTTACTGACAGCTTAGGTTTTTTTAATCAGTATTCACAAAGGGTTTTTCTTTAGTTTTCAGCCAACAGAATCTTAAGAAAGGTAGTGAATTGTATGCAGTAAAATAGTATAAAGATTTATGTTATACCCGCCCAAGAAATAAAAATAATCAGGGAACTGAAAGCCTGCTGTGCATATTGTAGATTCAGATTTCTATATGGGGCGAATAAAAAGCTGACCATTTATTACAGGTTGTGTACCGCTTTTATAAATAATAATGGCCGTGCATGCATTTATTTACTGACCATATTAGTTGCCTTGCAGAAATTATAGCACTAATTGCTTATGTCGTATTTGAAATGTTTCAGCAAACATAGCTAGGGTTATTTTTCTTCCTGAAATAAGCTTTGTTCTTAATGTTTCATAGCGGGTGCGACTTGTTTGCGTTTCTGTTTAGAAATGAGGTAGGGTACTTAACGTTTGCTCGTAAAACAGTTTGTTTTCCTTTTTACAGCCAGGGACCTGTTTGTGTACGAAAGTTTGTGGACATTTTAAAGCTGGTATAACATGCCGTATAATCCTTTATGTAAAATATTGTACGTCACATTTATTTTTATCCATTTTATAAATAGAGTGCATGCGTACAATTCATATCGAATATTTTTAACGCAGACAATGCAGAAACATGTGGTTAAAATGAAAATATATTTTCTAACTTATATACGTACATGTTTGAGTGTCTTATGTATTTAGAATCGTTTTTTTTTGCGAAAAGTTTGTAAAAAAAACTGAACATTATTTAAAACTGGCGTTTGGACGTGGCTCATTATATTTACTTATCCTTGTGCCATTTAAAAACACCCTTAATGATTTTATTTGATTTCTATTAATTTTTTTGTGACGATTCTGAATCTTGTATCTTTCCTATCAAAAGTAATCTTATGTTATACATTTCACAACTATTTAAAATTGATTCAGTTGTCACACAGTTCTCAATAGTAAATATGGACGACGTCTTATATTTAATATTTTATTTGTTGATTTATGCTAATAATTAAAACATTATTTTTAAATTACTATTTAAAAAAAAAAAACTAAGCAGATTTCACTAAAAAATACTTTCAATCTACCAAAATCATGACCATTGTAAACTGTATTAAGCAAAATAAATTCCAATAATCGCTTAAAGCATTTTTTTGTTGCTTTATAATTTTAATTAGTCTATGGTAATTTTGAATAATCGCTTTTAACGATGTTTGTCATAGATAAAATTATGTTCTATAATATTTGACACCGTGCCAATGCATAAATCTTTCCCAATTGCTCTGCAGACTAAACTAATGTTTGAGCTCAATTTAACGCCTCCATCTAAAAGACTTAATATACTGCATTATGCAATTGTAATAGCCACTCGGATGCACTTTCATACGATTTTACGTGTCGATAAACAAGTTCTAACAAAGAGAAATGGTACACAACTTTAAATTAGTTTGTCACTTTGCTTTAATACGGAGCATTAAAATACCAGTGTGGTGTGTTAACAACAGTTATTGTAAATCGAACATAAAGCAAAAAAACTAATATTTTTAAATTTTATTATCTGTCTACCAACTTTTAGATATAATAAAACAGAAAAGAGTTTAAAGCTTTCGAGTAAACAATAACTAAAGCCCGCATTGTGAAGTACTGCTGTAAACGAAAACTCCAAGTGTCGAAAGGGCTTTATCCGGAAACGTTTTTTGAAAACATCCCGGTAGCGGGAAAACTCAAGAGGCTCTACGACGATATCTGAAAATCGTAGGGGTTTCCGTAGACGTTTTCAATAGGACATTCTTTCAGACCGTAGAACGTAATTTTCCTAGCTGCAGCGAAAGATGTTTGTTGAGGCTTTTGTTAGTTGATAGCTATTTCGGCTTAACGCCATCGTCAGGACTATATTTACACTTATTTTGGCTTAGCTATATAAACTGTTTAGAAGAGATAGACAATATTGTGTCGTCTCACGTATTCAAACATCATAATGTTTATTTAAAATTAAATCATTTAAGGTAATAATTTTGTTTTTAGAAAAGTAGCTTACGTGGTGTTATTAATAAGTCATTAAATAAATGAATTTAAATTTTATTGATTATGCGTAATTACGTGTAATGATTTAAGTAAGGGAGATATTTTCATGTTTGTTTGGTCATTAGAGAGATTATTGTATCTTCAAGTTGTTCTAAATATTGTAATGTTTGAATACGTGAGATGACATAACATTGTCTATTTCTTCTAAATAGTATATATAGCTAAGCTTAAATAAGTTTAAATATGGTTCTGGCGTTAAGCCGAAATAGCAATCAATCACTTAATAAAATTTTGTAGAACTAAATACTTTGTTATTTTATCCAATTCAAATTATTAAGCTGCAAAATAATAGTAGCTATTTTGACATCAAGCGATTGTCAAAACTATGAATACAGAACGGATTTATCTTCATCTGTATATTAAAAGATATATACGCGATATCATCTAAAATCATCATCATCTGACTTATTACAACGTCTTCTGACTCTTTATTTAGTCGAATCCCTATGTGGAACATTTAACCATCTCTCGGCGCCTTCAGGATTATAATTATATCACCCGCAAATTGCGTTACTCCCATATATGAAATACGTTAAGCACATAGTTTTCCATTATCTAATATATAAAAATCAATCTGTGTTTATTCGTTTTAATTTTTAACTTATAGTAGGTCTTATTTTATATATAAAAATCAATCTCACAATCCAGATATATCTTAAATCTAAAAAAAATCTAAAATAAAGAATCAAACTCGTACAAATAGCGACATCTCGGAAGACCTTCTGATTTATTCGTGCACACTCCAGACAGAAAACAAAAAATATTGTGTGTCCAAATTTACTTCAATAAACAGAATTTAAAGCACAAACACTTTCTTTCTTTGAGTGGCATTGCAACGCACGCTGGGTACTAACCTAGTAATGTATAAAAACCATTAGTTTTAATTACTATTAATCAAAAATTTATATTATAAATGAAATGAATACTTTTTTGTAATCTAATAACGCCATTTCACTAAGAATCAACGGTAAACAATATAAATTTATTCATCAAAGCTTTAGTGAATAAATTTGCATATTTATTCGTCATCAAGTCACTCCGAAACCCGTTTCATGAAACTTCATTACATTTAACTTTATTTGGTTGTTTGATGTCAGGTAAATCAGAACTTTGTATTTCTAAGTATTTAAATGATTCGATTTTTAAAAATGAAAGTATTCATTTAATCGAGATAGCCATCAATTTTAGATTGTAAATAATTTATATTATATTTGAATTTACAAGACCTTTATTTTTTTGAAAAATTACTGCTCGGTACTCCTACAAGATTCACGATAAAAGGCATCCGAGTTTCAAACCTTTGTTCGTGAAGTGTTATTTGTACGTACGATTAAGAATTATTTTCATAATTATTGGAATTCATTTTTAGTCAATTGATTTATATCAAAAAAAGGATGAAATTAAGAAAGGCCTAATAATTAGCGAATCGCTATCTCTATATTTATATCGATTGGATAAGAGATAGACATAACGAGATGAAAATATCAAAGATTAAAATAATTTTTCTGAATAAATGTTTACAGTTAGAGATTTGAATCATCGACCACTCAACAGAGTGGACAAAAGCTCAACAGTATTATAATTGTTCACCGGCAAATCGATAATGTTGAAAAATAATTATATATTGTCTAATTTAAGTAATGAATTATAGCTTTATTACAAGATTTTGTTGCTGAAATACAGTATTAAAGAAACACTATAAATTCTTCAATTTGTAACTAACAATATACACAGAATACATCTTAGCAAGGCAATATTCAGTTAAATTGAATCTAGCCGTAAAAATGTAAGTGTATAAAGGGCAAAAATGTTCTGTGTTAAGGTATTGGCCTTATTTCAAAATGTCCTTTCACACAAGCACTGTAGGGAATTGAATAAATTTGAATAAACTGACAATTATTTCAGGGAAAAGTTACATTTTCTGGAATTCGCAGTCTACGAAAGACGAGGGTTTACACCCATTATACCGACATTCAATTCGTTATATTTTTAATGGAATAGATTCAGTTTGCATTCAAGTCAGGAAAACTATCGAAACCATTATAATTTGAATAGTCATTGAATTATTTTATTACAGTCAGACTACGACAAATATATCTCCAGCCTAGCATTCTAAATGTTATAAGAAAGCACAACCGAATAATTACATTTTTAAATTAAAATGAATTAATTTGTAAACAAAATGTTTTATTTACTATGAATTTCATTTTTTCATCTTCAGATTTTGGATATGATTCACTAGTGTGTGAATTGGTGTGTTGTTATTTCCACTATCATAAAATAACCTGTTTTATTAATTAGATTATATTTTATTTTAAGCTCGCTCACACTTATATATATTTAATAAAGAAATATGTTGCAAAGTGGCAATAAATTCTCATTTTTAGTTTGTAGCAACTTGCGAGGTTTTCAATTTGAGCTAAATATATCACATATAATATATTATACAGGTACAGACAAATATAATTTATGTTCCATACACTTTTCAACATAATACATACTCTTTAGGGAGTTAATTGAGTTGTGAATATAAAATGATGTGTGTTCATATTTGAACAACTCTTGTGTCTGGTTTGAAGGAAACTTGTTCTCTTTTAAAAAACTGTGTAATATAATTTTCTCATTTGTAGATAAGTTATTGCTGGAAAACTTTTGCAACCATGCGGGCGTACAATTAGCTGAAGCTTTGTGAGGATTATTTGATAATTCTCATTGGAACAATTTTTCTACTGGCAACACAAAAACGGTTGGGATTGGTTATGATTGCAAACATAATATTAATGAAACGACAAACAAACGTCCGCTTCGTTAACTCCTACAGAAAATGTGATTTAGATTATATTGTGTTAAAAATCTGAACGATCCGTTCGAAAAACTCGTTTGGGAGTATTCGATAAGTCGTATAACAATATTTTGTTACCTTACTTTGAAAAGGTTCTAACTGCATTTGACCATGTTTTGAGATACGAGCGTTTGAAGTTTTGACTGATAATATTTTGTATTTTGAAGAAAAAACTATATTTCTAATTAATGAGTTAGCAAATATTTATATATACATATATTACTTGTTTTTCGTATAATTTATTTTAACTAAAGTTTTTATATAAGAAAATAATAAGCATCTAAAGCTTTAATTAGAACTGACAACAATAGTTTGTTTGAAAAGGTTTTATCGGGTATTTCAATTTTATCAAACTAAATGTTCGGATTTTTGAGATATTTATTAACAGTATATAATATCATGACTTGCTGAGCCATATAAGCTAACAATAATATTATAATACAACAGAATAATAATATAGATTGAACGAACTCAGCTAACTTTCGTCAATGACCACATCGATAGAACAATATAAGGATAGGATAAAACACACACAGCAACCACCGAGCGAAGATGTTCGACATGACGTGAAAACCTTTTCAAAAAAGCTGTGATTTGTATGTTTTTTCTGTAAGATGATAATATGCTCCAAATTGGGAGTGGGTATGGTAAGTTTATATATATTTAGGAATCGTATTCCTGGCTTGTATAATTACAGAGATTTAATTTTAGAATAAAGTGGCTGCCGAGTGACTCACCGCGCCGACGCTCGGTGAGAAAGTATCGTCGTCCGTTTCCGCTGATGGTATACCATCTCATCTGGGTTTCCATCCGTATTGATTAGTCTCCCACAGTACTCCTCCTGCAAAAATTAGGTGGTAATTTTGTTAGGCTCGGTTTTGTTTCTGCAGGTCCTACCCCCTCCCGTTGTAATTTTGAGCTGTGGATTTTGAATTGTTGTTGAGAAAGTTGTTGCTGATCTGCGCGTTGTAGAGAGGTGGTTGAGTAGGAGTGAGATGAAGATGGCGGTCAGAAACCTGGCAAAGTGGTTGTTGATTTACCGTTAGCTGAGAATGGTGTTGAATTTGATGGGGTTGATGGTTGGTAGGCGACGGATATTGTAAGCCTTGCGGTGTTGTGTGGCATTTGAGTATATCAAAAACTTCAATATTCTTCTCAAAGTTGACGTTTACTTGTCACTTTTAATCTCACCTCTCATATAACATTATTCAGTATCGATCTTTTCGACGTTTTTTTCTTCTATAATGTTGGCCACTTTGTTGGAAGAATATTTACCAATTATGATAACTCATTCATAGGTTCTAAAAATTCCAGACTGAATCAAAATTTCGGCACGGTAAATTGTGTTTGCGCGTTTTTTATTTTTAAACACTTTAACGAAGCGGTGAACTCTCGCTGTTTGTCTTTCATTAGAAATGAAAACAAACAAAACGTTCCTGACATTGTTCTAAAAATATCTGGAATAATTTCATACCCGAGTAAAATAAATATAATATAAAAGAAAATACGCACGAAATTGTTACATATGTGACAGATTAAATGTTATATTTCGCCATTGGAATTAATAATTACGCTTAAAAATGTTTGATTCAAATTACATTTTCGTGAGTATTATCACTGTTGTCACAAATAAACAATTATTACTATGTTGTTTTATGCTATGAGAATGCTTTTAGTATTATTCAATCGCATTAAATTTCAAATAAAAAAACAAAACTATTTTAGTAGCCGTTACCTAGACTACCTAGAATTGAAATTACCATGAGATGTTTGTACTCCATTCTCCGATTAGTTGGAGTGACTCGCTGGGACAACTTCAAATCCCGATGCAATTTTTATTTAATCAATCCAGCGTAAAAGAGCTTTTCACTTATATTTTTCAAGATACCGTTTACGATACTTTCTAAAACCTCTCATCGAGATTCTAAAGAACGAAAGATTCTATCTCAGTCGCATGAAAGATTTATTATACATCAAAAATTATCCAACATCTAGCAGTCTACTGACGTAATGAACTGCATCGTAAATGCTTCCACTGCTTGTGGAAAAACAAAGATGTGTCCTATCACTCTTATCAGTGATGCACGTACCATGGCACGTGATTATGACTCGATATAAATACACATTCGAAATTCAGCTCCGGTCAAAATTATCAGGAACTAAACAAACTGTCACAATCTGGAATGCAATGTCCATTTTGTATTATGCACTAGCGAGTACCCGGCATGCGCTGCAATGCCACTCAAAGGAAGAAAGGGTTTGTGTTTTAATTCTGTTTATTGAACTGCTTTTTTGGACACACGGTATTTTTTGGTTTTCCTATCTGGTGCGTACACGAATAAATCAGAAGGCTCTCTGAGATGTCGCTATTTGTACGAATTTGATTCTTTATTTTAGATTTTAGATATATCTGGATTGTGAGATTGATTTTTGTATATACTAAGACCTACTGAAAGTTAAAAATTAAAAAATTGAGAGTTGGACTTGGGCCGGGCCTGATTGTACTGTGCCTATGCCCTTTGCGCAGGTGCAAGCAATAACTTGACAAAGTATTATCGGAATCGGATAAACGGTACATTTACAACTCTTGTACATGTTACGCCGAATGTGTGAAATTGATTATTACATTAAATGAGCAAATTTTTGTTTCATTCATGTTTTTTTTTACCATATCCGCTCCCAGCGTGAAACATATGGCCTACTAATGGAGGTCTCTCAACAGACGTTTTCTATGAGAACTGTTAGTTGCTCAGTTGCTCAACATCTCTTTTTTCGAAGAGAGCAGGGATAGAAAGATATGGCTAGGACAGGACTAGTGGTTAGCTAATTGCTATCGCTACGTCTCGTTTTTGAGGATCAGATGTGTGGGAGGGAGATTTAGACATCACAAACATTCATGACTACGAACAGAAAACCATAAATCGATTGAAAGATCAATTTATGAAACTGTCCGCACCGGGACTGAGGACATCCGTAACCGTAGCCAACGACGTTACCAACTGCGTCACGGAATTAGCTAAGTTTAACTATAAAGCTTAACAGGTCTATTTATAAGAAATTTAGTGATTATATTCACAAGGTATATCAAACAATCGGTTCGAGAACTATGACAAGAACAGATTTATTTATCATACAAATTGTACATAAACGAAATTAAATAGCTTATAATTCAAATGTTATAGACGTCTCAAAAATTATTGACTACTAATCTGAAATCAAAAATCAAATAACATTTTAAGTCAATTATGTAAGATCAGTTGATAATGCTCGCGATGAGCAAAACCGGTCCTGATCATTATAAACCTGTGAAAGTAGTACAAACAAATTGTGTTTTATTCTTTTTAAATATGTAAGATGGATAATATACAATCAGTTTAAAATATTACATACATATCTATTAACAGAAATAAAAAAATAAGAAAATTATACAATCAAATCGCAAATCACTTAAATAATTAAGGAATGATGAACCGGTTTTGATCATTATAAAAATGTGGACATAGTACAAAACAATTTTTTTTTTTTTTAAAGAAATGTATAATATATTACATCCCTCGCATCCCTTTTCTTGTCGCATTGTTTTAATTCATTAATACAATTTCACCCGTTTTACAAATGATATAAAAAATATGTTAAAAAGTTACGCATAGTGTTGTTTATAATTAAGGCGTTAAATCGTAAAAGCGAGTAATGTATGACTATTATTTTTCTAAATGGAATATAGTTAATTGTACTAGCAATAGAGGGTGTAAAAATTTCAATGTCACACGCGATTTTCGAGGGTTTAGTTTATGGGCATAAAAAATTCACAACGATAAGCGACAATTTTTCACAAGAATACGCCGCTGGCATTTGCACGTAATACATCGTAACAAAAAATCGTCGTGGATAGAATTTCTTTCTGTCGTTTGTAAATATTGCATTTTATCGTTCGTTGATGATATTTATCGGCCAATCTCGTTACAAATAATATTCGCTTAACTGTAGTAAACTGGAAATTCGCGGTGATAAAAAAAAGTAAACTAATATTTAAGATATCGACTGAGAATGCTTGGTGGAATTTCAATATCAAATCTGAATTGTTAAACGTTTGTACACTTCTATATATTTACTTTTAAGGTGTTAACTGTCAATTCTTGGTGGAAAGACATTATATTTTAAAAAATAAAACACACTTCGTTTGTACTACTTCCACATATTTGTGATTTCAGATTAGTATTTAATGATTTGCAAGAGGTCCATAACATTTTAATTGTAGACTCTTTCATTTGATTTATGCATAATTTGTTTGTTAATCAGTATTTTCTTGTCTCAGTTCATGAACCATCAGTTTTATATACCTTCATTTTTACTCTCAATTTTATATAAATAAGCCTGTTATGTTTGTATTTTTATCAGTTGATAATGCTCGTGATGAGCGAAACCGGTCCTGATCATTATAAATATGTGAAAGTAGTACAAACGAATTGTGTTTTATTTTTTTAAATTCCATATATTTAGTCACTAGTGACCCGGGTTTTGCCTTGAGGCATCTTCAGGCATTCTTCTACTCGAAACAATTTTAAACTAATATTACTAAAATATAAAACATAATTAATAGTACAACATTTTTTTACAAATCATGGGAACATCGTTAGTCAAAAATACTTCATAGCTGCGAAACCTTTCCTGATCGTGATAAAGGAACGTGTCTATAAGGGGTTGTATAATAAATACGGAGTTGGTCGGAAACGCATACGCTGATTTTGCTTTATTTTTTATATGCACGCTTACAATGAGCAACATGTAATTTTGTTTTATAATGTTGTTAGTAGTAAGTGATAATTACTCCATCTAGTTTTGTTGGCAACTAGTATTGATACATAAGTTATAAGCCAATTTAAAGCTTTATAAACCTAAGCTTTCTATTATTAATATTTTATGTTTTGGATTTTTTTCAATAACAAACACTAATAGATACTGCTTAGAATATTTCATCATTTTCTTAACGCCTTTTTGACCTTCCAACCTCGATATGAAGTAAGGCCATGGTGATCAATTGCTCCTCGACACAAAAGTATAATATTTTAACACATATTTTCAATACGAAAAGCATATTTTCTTTGGATATATCGTACGAGATACGCGGTATTACACCTTCAACCTTCATATAAATAATTCATGAATTTTCTCATATACTTGAGTTGAAATGACTGCGCGAAATTATTTATTATGTATTTACTAGGCTAAATTATTTATAGACAAACGACTGTAACCGGTCCGCCGGGAGTCTTTTATCCTAATGGAAATAATGTTAATATGCATAGAAACCTTCACGCGCGAATTGATTATTCAGTGTAAGTTATATTATGCTGGACTATAATACCCATTATTCTTCCCTGCTTAATAACAATAGTGCGTATCTACGCCACATAGATATGCCATTATGGATATGAATTTATTGCGTAAGATTTAATATAATGAGAAAAAAATGTTTAATATACTAAAGATTGATAGTTTCACTTGGTTTTGATTATTTTGGTGATCGATTATATATCATTGAATGTGAAAAACTGTACCTAAATATATTTAAATACATTTAAAAAAATAAAACACTATTCATCTGTACTACTTCCACATATTTATAATGATCAGGTCCGGTTTCGCTCATCACGAGCATTATCAACTAATAAAAATACAAACATAACAGGCTTATTTATATAAAATTGAGTGTAAAAATGAAGGTATATAAAACTGATGGTTAATGAACTAAGACAAGAAAATACTGATTAGTATTCTATATCCTCAGCTGCATGTGACCTGCTCACGCGTTCTTTCAATCAAACTTTCTGATTTATTCATGTACGCACCAGACGAAAACAAAAAATATTGAGTATCCAAAAGCACTTCAATAAACAATTGAAACACAAATCTTTTCTTCCTTTGAGTGATATTGCAACGCATGCCGGGTACTCACTAGTGATTTATAAAAATAAGTGTGTTCTTCCATAAGGTAGAGTTTGAAATAAGGAACATTTTGTTATAACTAACTTAATATGTAATTTTTTCGATTCAGTGTTTTCTTCCAGAAGAGCGACGATATAATATTGTCATTCAATATTTTATTATGACAAATAAACTGTTAAAATAAAATGAAAAGACCATAAATAAAATCGTCTTTGACTTCTCCACCTCACATTGTCGCATTCCTTCACAAAATATTTTACCTCCTAACTAAATTACGCTACATTTCTGAACACTCTAAAATTCTCTTAAAATATTTTATTCTCACAAAAACTTGTTTAATATTTGTGACTTTTCATGGTATGACAGTGATTGTTACGTAATATTAAATCGCTGCTTAAATCAAATGAAAGTTCAGAGCTTAAAATTTTCTTTTGTCTTTATATTCAATACGATAAAGCATTTAAAAGCTAATTGCTTTGAAAACGTTTGCCAATAAAGCTCTTTCAAAGGACGTATTACCTGACTGAAATGCATTCAAAGCCTTGAATGGCGGACAGAGCTTTTCATCTAAAATTACTTCGAAAGTACTTGCAACCATTTTCAAAGCTTATGCAATGAAATGCACTCGGCTGCTTTATGCCTCGGCTCGCTGATTGACTTATTATTCAATTATGCATCTTTGATTGAATAACAGATAGTTTCAGTCTATATTACAGAAAATCTTCACTGTGTTGCATATTCACGTTTTAAAAAATGCATGAAAGATTGTTGGTATTATCAATTAATTTTATTTCTGATACTTAACATATATTCTCTGTTACCGCATATGGATAATTCAAATTAATCTTGTTTGCATTGGCATTTGCTTCGTAGAACTTCATTATAGTAGGATAAAATAATAAAGTATTTAGTTCTACAAAATTTTATTAGGTGATTGATAGCTATTTGGGCTTAACGTCATCGTCAGAACTATACTGAAACCTATTTTAGCTTAGCTATGTCTAATTCATTTCCGGTATGCCTACATTTGTGTGATAATAGCCTTAGGCAAAATTTCTTAGAACAACTGGAAATTAATAGATGTACTCAAGGCAATAATCTCTATAATGACTAAACAAACATTAATTCATCACGTTTACTTCAATCATTACAAAATATTCATGTAATTACGCATAATCAATACAATGTCAATGCATTTACTTTAACCTTTAATTAATAATACCACGTACGCCCTTTTTCCAAAAACACAGTGCATTCAATATTTTAATTTTAAATAAACATTATGATATTTTCTATGGATTCGGCGGTAACTTTGTGGAAGTTCATTTTTAATATTATATTATATTAAATTAAATTAAAAATTGATAACTTAGTTATTCTACTTGGTTTATCACTCACGTGACGCGTTTCGCCTCTTTAAGAAGCATCTTTAGACTAACCGTATCGTATGGATATTTACTTCTAAGGTAAACGATGATTTTATTGATTAAAAAGGTGGGGGTGGATTTTATTATATTCTACTGGACGTGTGGAAGGGGGTAAGCTATAAACATTGTTACACTATAAACAAATCAATTACTGGCACCTGGATGTGAAAAACCCAAAGGGAATAAATTTAATAATGGCGAGCCGCCTGTTCTGTTTAAAATGTTATTTACTAATCCTCCATTACTGTTAATGTTTTTATTGATTTCTAAAAATTCTAAGCTATTCATCATCTATAAAATCATCGTTTACCTTAGAAGTAAATAACCATACGATACGGTTAGTCTGAAGATGCTTCTTAAAGAGGCGAAACGCGTCACGTTAGTGAAAAACCAAGTGGAATAGCTAAGTTATCAATTTTTAATTTAATTTTATATTAAACATTATGATGTTGAAATAAGTGCGATGACATAGTATTGTCTATCTCTTTTAAGCAGTATGTATAGCTAAGCTAAAATACGTTTATGTATAGTTCTGATGATGGCGTTACGCCGAAATAGATACCAACTACCTAATACTTTTTTTTAGAACTAAATATTTTGATATTTCATCGTAGTATAATATAGTTCCACCAAGTAAATGCTAATTCATTTCTTTTTTTAATTATTGTGGATTATTTGGGTTTACCAATTATCAATATTCTTAAGAAAGTGTTTGAGTTTATTGGAACAAACAGACAGGCACTCAAATTAATTAAATTAATTCTGCAATTACCCAAGCTATATAATTGTACATTTCGTTTTAATGTTTTTGAGCTCTGCGTAAAAGCATTCATTTTTAAGATCGACTTTTGTAAGCTACCAATAAAAACTCAGCTTAGCAATCGAACACTCCAGGATGTCACTCATAAATGATTTTCTTTTTAGATTTAGATTCTTGGCTAAGATTTTTAAAATAATAATTTTAGCAGTAAATTTAAGACAGCAAATAATTTTATTTCACAATAAATGTATCGTGCGCAATCATTTTAAATCCTTCGTATTATGGCGTGCATTTCGCACAAAAATACTTTATAATTTTTGCTAAAAATTACACCCTACCTACACGCTATAATTACTTTATAATAATAATAATACGAAGTAGATAAAATAAATCCTCTGCCGCTTTAATCTTATTATTATGCAAAAGCTTTAAAATAAATCCTGTTGTATCTAGATAAGGAAGATTAAGCGAAGCAATGCGAATCACGAATCGTATCACAACACAATAAACATCAGATATGTACACACATGCGTAATTTGGGACAGTGATTGAAAACATTATGAAACAGAACCCTGTTTGATTAATCATTATTTTTGTTTCCCTATTTGTTCTTGCGTGACTGCAATTTAAATTTTTTTTCAACCGCGTTCCCCTCCCAATGTGAAGAATGACAACTGATATCAACAAACTATGTTTTACCGCTGTTTTCAGGGTAACCGGACAAATCACCAACAACAGCATACACCAATCAGAACAGTGACAGTGAAATTACAGAGGGAAAAAATAACACATAATATATCTTTGTTACCCCGTATTATTATAATATAAGGAATCTGTCTATTAATTAAATATATTATTTGTACAACCTGCAGTTATTACATTATATCAAATCTTTTATCACTGTTCTACTTTGTTACTGTTCTAATTTGTCATGTTCTCATTTGTCACCAAACTGTTTTCGGGGAGCGATGTGGCTAGAAATGGACTCATATTAGTGGGAGATTAGTATCATATGATAGGGAGGGAGAATGGAAATATCACAAATCTCCATGTTCAACAAACACAACTAAGTAAATGCATTGGTTGAAAAATCAATTTTACAAAATCGTCCGTAGGGAGATTTAAGCACCTGCACACTGCAACTGAATATAACGTACACCAAAGAGCTTTGACTCCTCGTCTGCAGGATCAGTTAAATTAGAATTATGCAAAAAAATAATCTACTAATGTCTTAAATAATCTTTACATGACGTCACGCGTGAAGGAGGAAGGGGTTATTATGAAGTGTGACGATATTGACATTATCAAAAACCAAAAAATATAATCCCATTACAAGGACATTTCTATATTACATTGTAAGGATTAAAAATGTGACGCAAAAAAAAGAAGGGAGGTAATACACTTTGTGAAGTAACGTGACGATGGCAGTGTGGGTCAAACATACACAAAAACATGTGTCAAACGTTTTTGAGAATTCAAATAGTAAACAAAACGGGAATAAACCTTTCTAAAATCTATCAATGTCTAAGAAGTAACTTAATTACTTACTTTTTTATTCAATATAATACGTATTTAACAGTATGTAAACCTTTCATTCTAAATAAATGATTGAACAGATCAATATTTTTACCCTTTGATCAATTATTTTGATTTAATTAAATGGTTTTCCATATCTGCCTCGGTTATCAGCGGGTATTTGGAGCCTCAGGCGCCATATTGCGATCAACCCTCAGATAAAATTAACCCTCAAATGAAACATGAAACGACTCTATGTGTGTCTGTAGATTAATTGCGAAAGGATGAGCGCTTGATAAGTTTTTTTTATACGTTGAATTTGTTTTGTAGTACCATTAGTAACCGATAGAATTACATTTTGTCAACGAAAAGACGTAACTCGTTCATGAAGAATCTGTAAATGTATAATTATGATAGTATCATGTGATGTTTCTTAAAGTGAACTGGATGAAATGATTTAAATTAACAGAACAGACTTGTCGACTTTAATATAAATATGTACCGATACATAACGCTATAGATTTACGAAACATAATAATAACATAATAAATACTTCATAAAGGGTTTTGTTTTGTGTATAGTCAGTAATATAGACTAGGCCAAATTGACAAATAATATTTATTCATCAAACATTATTATTATCATAAAATTTATATTAATTACAAAAGAAAATGATTCGATAAATGACACGTATGTCAAATTCAAATCAACATGACACTGCAGACTAACAAAACGTGATATTCCTGAATGCAAATATAAATAAATATATAATTGGAAAAGAAGAGATTCTCCAAAAGTGAGATTTATCAGTGCGATATTTGAGAACACGAATATGACAACTAAGCCAGAATACAAATAGCGACTAAGACACGAGTGAAGAATAAAGAAAGTGACCAGCATTTTTCCGTCGCGTGTCGATGTGAAGACATCTCTCCTGAACTGCATAATCGTCATTATACCTACAGTTAAACCTCGTCAATCATACAACAATTAGAATTATATCCCTAAATGTATAATGATTATCATATGAACTCGATTCACACCCGATAGATATGGTTATATACGTGTTTTTTTACAATTTACTAAAACGCAGTTCTTGTTAAAATACTTTATATGCCACAATACTGTGTTCTAAAATGGTAATTTTAATTGCCATCGTTCATTCTTAAAGGCCGAGCTATTTTTTGTACTCGTGCGCGCTACGGGGGCGTAGTGTCATAATACGTATGAATAATAAAGGGGCATTAATTTCCTGCTGACGGGACTGGGCTTAACCCGCACGCAGCAATAGCTGTCAAAAGATCCTTAACGAGATCTGCCTGTCTGTCGTTTTGCGCGGCGGTGAAACGATATTGATGCCTGTCATATTTAGTGCTCGAGATGTCTTATGTCTTTTCGTGTATTTTATTTGTCTTGAGTAGCGTAACATAAGGTGTAGTCATAGATACTGTCAAAGTGCAAGATCATAATGTGTGTATACACACATTTTTAAGTCCACGATAAATGCGTATAAAACGATACAAACATAAGTAAGCTGCAGTGGTATTAAAAGTATATCTGTGCATAGGTGACAGAAATCATAAAAAAATAACACATTAAATTGTGTATGTGTGCTTATGAGTGTAAGTTCATGAGATCAATAGCAAAATAGCCAGAATACCACCATATTTTTAGTGTTTTATTATAACTGGGTGTTTAAACACTTAATTTAACCTTTCATTTATCTTAAAAAACCTAATTTTTCATAGATTATGTTCATTTGTAAAGTATTATTTAGGACTTCATAGATATGAATACACCTTCCCATTTTTGTTCATGAGGCTGCTGGATAATTGCAAACCATCAATAATTGCAAAATGAACAATTTAAGAAAAGAAGAGCCATAATTAATTGAATATAGCAATATTGGTTCCTTAATACATAACTATGTTTTGTTTTATTTAAGTAAATTTTATTTTTTAACTAATTTCATTGGCTGTATTTCCTTTCAATCTTCCAATCCTAAGAAATAAAGTCTATCTAGTCCCATTCTAGCACTATCCTTTGAGAATGCCCAGTTGAAGAGGGGCGAATGCTTGGTTATCACCATCCGGGATGTATAGGATCTCAATTAGAACACCACTCCTGTCGATTTATCTTTTATTTATTGAAGATGCAGTTGTTTAATACACAAAAATTACGAGTAGAATACAAAATTGCGTATACTTTTACGTTTACTTAACACATGAATTTGTCTTTAAATTGTAATACAATTGACACAACAAACGATTTTATATTTAAGTTAAATCCAATTTCAAAACAATTTATAATGACTGCGATACGGCGGACGCCTCGGCCGGCTCACCTAACTGTCGAGGCTGACGAAAACAGACTGCCCGCAGAATTCAAAATTAAAACAAAACTAAAAATTGCAGCCACCCTCCCTTTTATCAATAGCTACTACTGTTGTCAGGCAAACGAGGCAATTAATCGGTCGGATACCGGCCACTTTCTCTTTAACGACCCTAAATCGGTCAAGCCAGGTAACGTTATTTAGAAATGATTCTGAGAATTGCGGTATTAAAAGTGTTTGAATGCCGTTCTGGATCATTCCAACCTTCCAAGAAACAAATAAATGTTCGCAGAAATATAAGGGCGTGTCACCTTTTTTCCTTAACCTTTCCGAGTAACTCGTATAACAACTTCTGTTGAGATAAGATTCATAAAGAATTAATATGCTACACATTTGTATCGGACACGGTTACATAAAATAAATAAATACGCATTTAATAATAAATGAAATATCAGGAGTAAAGTTGTGCAGCTTAAAACTGCTTTATTACGAGATAGGCAAACTATGAATCTTAGAGATTAAATATTATTAAGAATAACGTGGAATTTAAAAAATCATCGCGTCCTATATAGAGAAAAAAGATCTCAATATGAAATGAATCATCTTCTTCTTGATGCACACTATAGTGTATATAATTAGTAGGTCTTGAGGGATTTTCCTCGGAAATTACTGGCTGGCTGAAACAGGTGAATCGACGGGCTTGTTCAGAATAGTCTAAAGCAGTATCGAGTGACGATTGGTCCAATGTTGAATTCGCTCGATACTGTAATTTAACATATCTCTGAGTAGCGGTTTAGTTAAATACTATTTTATAGATGTCTCCGTTTGGTGTACAATGGGAGAAGTACAGGGTAGGATCCCAAAAACGTTACCATCGCAATATCTATTAAATTTTATGGCATACAATTCTGTCTTATCTCACACTGTTGATTATGTTGTTACGGTTATAAAGTAGTCGTTCTAATACGAAATAAATAATTTGCGCACTGCAAATGGGATTTTAAAATTTTTATAAACCACACAAATTTTAAAAACAGAATACATAATTCGACGGTGTTTTGGCCAATTGATGTAACAATCAAAAAATACGAAAATGAGTTAATGATTGAATATTATTTTAAAAACGACAGAGCAGGTCTCGGTCAAATGATGTAAATAAGAAAAATAAATTTACCACTTTTTGGAAAGGAAACATTATCTTACATTGGTTTTAATTCAGACCCGGCCACTTGATGTAAGCCACCAGTATATCGACACTCCCTACGTATAATCACGTATCTGCAAACATGAGAATTTACAGAAGTGCATTTCTAAGATTCATAGCGCAGTTCATCATTTAATGTTTTCGATAAACAGTTTTTACTCTGAACAATTTAAATTTTGAAGATTACATCAATTGGGCAAAACACTGTCGGTATTTTATAATTTAAATTCATCAAAAACGACTAATAACTGTATACCTGCTTAAAAAAACAGTATACACTACATACTTTTGGAAATTAAGTGTAAAAGATGCGCATATTTTGTTGTACAATCGTCACGAGGATAAAATAAAAAAAACTACAGCACCGCAATAACTTGAACTAATCTGCGACTCTTAATTGCGTTGTTATTTCATTTTGCTGTTACAAAACGCCTTCATATATTTGCAATCTTCCAGACATTGGGTACGTACATCTTTCTGGATACGTTTCGAAATGATTATTACACCCGCCCGGGAAAATTGCTGTGCCGGGGTTGGCACTATTGTAAATTTCCCCCGCCTTTCCCTCCGCGAGCGATACTGCTGCGGGTTTTCCCGGGACTCGTTCGTTCGGTCGTGTGGCAACACCACTGACCTGAAAAGCAAACCCGGCGCTGAGCGAGGCCCCACTGTAATGGCTGCAGAATGTTACGTTACAAAGATGTTGACGTGTAATGAGGTTTATTCGACTTAGCTGCGAAAATGTTTTCGACAGCTGACGTTTTGCCTTTGGACGATTTCTGTCTTATTGGGGTTATGCGGGCTCAAAATTAAAAGGGAAAGTTGCTCGGACGGTTAATGTAGGGAAATAAAAAGAGTTTTATGGAGGCAATGGTTATAATGATGTGTGTTTTAATATGGCGCAGAGGCCAATTAAAAAGAATTATGTCAAATTATTCGTTTTCCTAGCTGCGGTAGAAAGTGTTTAAATGCCCTTCTAAAGACTAGAGATTTATGTGAGAAAGATTTACACACATTTAAATATAAACGAATCATCCATTATCACAGCTTTTTAATAAAAAGAACTGAAAAAATGTTTGGGGCACTTTCACTTCTTTTCTATAGTGGAAAAACCTTTTAAATTGACATTTTTCCGAAGAAATAAAGTGAGAGTATCAAATTACACTATTTGAAACATAATTATGTACAATAAATGTATCGTCGTTGTTCTGCAATAAAACATTAAATCTAAAAAATGACATATTGAGTTAGTCATACCAAAATGTTCCTTATTTTGAACTCTACCGTATGGAAGAACACGCTGATAATTGCCTAGAAAGGTGAACATGTTCAGCAACGAACACTGATTATTGTTTTCTAAATATATTTTTCGTATGTTAATAATATGTCTTTTTCTATTAACTAATTTTAAAAATGTTTGTATTATTATTATTACTGTTGTACTTTATAAATACATGGTGGGTTGACGTCAGCTGTCAACCCATGTATTTTAATTTACGAATATTAATTTCCAGAACTCAGAAGAATTTGACACGCATTTAATTCATAAATATTTGATTTTTTAATCATGGATAATGATAATGGGACGGCAATCTAGAGTTGTAACACAATCATGAAAAAAACACACTGCTAGATAATAATATAGCCCACAAAATGAAATTAAATTCGTTAAGGTCGATTAAATCTTTTACTTCGCGAAGCCATGTGTTGACTTTAAAAATGAGAAAACTTTGTAATATAATAAAGAAATAGATTTTCAGCAGTTTTCTTGGCTCACGTGTCACAAGTCTGTTCACATCTGTTCAATATTGCATGCTCGTAAAAGTCCCGTTTCTCTGGCACAGGTGAAAAATGAATTTTGTTTTATATAGAGGTATTTTTTTATATCGGAAAATTGCTTTCATATATCGCTTCACAGGGAAGCGATCGGGCATGAGAAAAGTTATGATTGGAAATGTTTTTTTCCCCCCTAGACAACAGTTTAATTGTTTGTCATGAAATATCGGTTATCTTATATAAATTTATAAATACGCACGATTGTATATATATAAATATTAGTCCGACAAAAATATTCTAAGAACTAACTGAAAGTTTTCCAAATGTTTGAAACGCTAAACTTTTTTCATTTAGTTTGTACAAAAATGTAATTTAAAAAATAATAAAAACACGGAAGAGTTCGAAATAAGGAACATTTTGGTATTATTTTAAAGTTACTTGAAAGCAACTCGACGAAACATAGTTGATTAACACCAAGGCCCAAGATCTAAAATATTAGGTCGGAAAAATCGAAATTTGATATTTACCTACATGATTTGAACTCAGACCCCTCTGATCGTTAAGATACAGCTTTTGTACCACAGACGTCGACTTATAAATAGGTTCACATGTATTCATTGCTCAACAAATATAATTTTAACAATCTTTAATTGTGTATGTATTGCACAAAATTGGCACACAGACTTTCAAAAGCAATTATCAAAAACAGCTCTAGAATCTCTGATTAGTGGGAAACAAAGCTACATTAAAGAAACTTCAATTAAAAATACTGTAAATTTTATCTACATTTTTTTGTTGTCAATAAATAAAAACAACGAAAAGAAAAAAATGATAAAGTCAAACACACTGCTCTAGGCCCTAGATCACTGGTCGTCAACCTGATCCGTACCTCGGTTAAAGTTTCCATGGTGGGCGGTGGGTAATTTAGTATTTTTCTGTCTGTTTTCATCGAAACTATCGGTCAAAATCGACTCGCGGCTAAGTTTACTTGAAGACATTTTGAAGACAATTCTCTACGCTATCCCGACGATCGAGGTTAGGGATGTAGAGAGAGGGTATTTTTGTCCTTTTCTCTACCGTTATCGCGAATAAAACAACATGTTTTCCTGTTCTGACCTAGCGGTTGACTTTCGACTTGTTTGTTTGTAAACACACTACTTACTTAGATTTTTGAGAGTAATCTTTACTCGTGGAATTGATTTTTTTAAATAATAATAATAATAATAACGTTCTTTTCTATCAATTCTCACTTTTTCTTTAATACGAGTATGTTAATATAATCTTTCTACGGCATAAATAAAAAGTTTTTTTTCAAATCCTTCACATTCTCAAAATCATTGCATCCTTATACTGGATTAAATTACTGCGATTTCGGTGGACGAAAATTTAATTATAAAAATATTCAAAAAGGTTGACTACCACTGCTCTAGATACTCCAAAATAGCCAATGATTGGAAAGCAATAAATCATTGAAACTTCATCCATCTATCACCGCAATAAAAATGCCCATAAACTGTCGAGTACTTTCTTCTCAGTAAAAAATATTCTTAACATTTCATTTAGGACCAGTAATGAAAAAGTATCACCCTTTTTTATAAACTGTCTGCATTTTAACATTAAGCCAGTAACTTTGGCTGTCTGGTAATCAAAATAAACATGTCTATACTTTAACAATGCTCACCGTTTCTTCCACGTTTCTTTGTCTGTAACTCTTACAATCGCGTGCCTGAGACGGTGTTGCCATTCGTTTGAGTAAACGAAACAACATGAGATCTATTTTAAAGACACGATAACATATTCTGTTGATATTATAATGAATATAAAAATACGGAGCGTTGAAATATTAAACGAAAAAAAAAGACAATTCTTTAATAGAATGTATTATCCCAGCCTAAGACGTAGAGTATAAAAACCAAAAATAAACATTTATTTACGTAATATTTTGTAACTTTGACATTCAAATTAAAATTTGAAGTAATATCAAAAGAGGATACACATTCGCAATTGGGTAAATTTGACCAAAATACGCGCCGAAATAATTAGTCTCAAGAAGACAATTTGTTATCAAAGATCTTTAGTCTATCTGAGATCAAATATGTATATTAGAATGAGTCTCGATGCTTCGTTTGTGATATGTTTTAAAATGAGAAAACATATTTTTTTTACAATCATTTAATACGAAAGTATTATGTATGCAACTATTTTTATTTATGCTATTTTTATTGCGGTTTTTCTCTTAACTAATTAAAACTAATTTCGATCAGTTTAGTTTTTCTTCACTTGTATCGCAAACATATATAGGACTTACGGTAAATCCAACGGCATACAATTTTCATGAGTTACATAGGTACGTGGATTATTATGTAAGAAAATCTTTTTCTATCAAAAAGGGAAATATTTTGCCTGAAGTTTCAATGGGAAGCAGGGACATGTTTTGATTACCATTTTTATTATATCCTCTTTATTCCGGATGTACCTTTACACAGCTTACTGTCAAAGCCGCCATCTTTTGCAAAAGCAAATCCTCATCTAAGATTAAGATTATCGGAATGCTTTCTAAGCGAGTGTCTTTTGAACCAGTCGACAGTTATTACAAATATATATATATTGATGATTTCACGGATCACGTGGGTCACGTGGGTCACGTAGACGAGTGGGAAAGGCTTTTGGGCATATGTCTTATTTGGTTTTATGATAAATGGAAGTTCCGAGAAGATGGAATAAATGGTTCCGGAAGAAGACACTAACTGAAAAATACTAGTTTTGAGTAATTGAACTTTGAAATGCTATATTTTTTTCATTTAGTTTGTTTGTACAGAACTGTTTTTAAGTAAAAGTTCAATTTATGAAAAAAAGTGTGTTCTTATATACGGCAGAGTTCGAAACAAGGAACATTTTGGTATAATAACTCAATTTATAATGTTTTCGATTTAGTGTTTTCATGCAGGACAGTTTCAATAGAATATCAATGTATGGGTTTGTACGAAGAAATCAATTTCTGTGGTGTTTATATTATTTCGTAATCACTCTTATCGATCTGATTCTGAAAATTAATTGAGTGCAGAGAGAGAGATTAGTTTTTGACATTTCAAAACACTTTCCTCATTTCATTACTATTTCTAAAAAAAGTTTCATTACGATATATAAGAGTTCACCCCCTATCCTAATGAGGTGTAGAGAGAACAATTAGCTAGTTGTTAGTCTTCTCTTAAACTCATCTGTCTTTCTTGTGTGTTGCACTTCCCTGTATTCTAATGATTCAAATGGTCAATAACATTCTTTTCAGTATTATTTTTTTTCTGATCTATTTTTCTTAATCATGTCCATTCTCGATGCAGCATACGTACTTCTAATGGAGGTATCTCAACAGAATTTTTCTACGAGAACTGCTTGTTACTCAGTTGCTCAACCAAGAATTGAAATGATGACAGAGCTTAGATAGGATTAGTGGTTAGCAATCGCTCTTGTTACACTCCGTTTTTTTAGGATCGGATAGGTCAAAA
The DNA here is from genome assembly GCA_022494535.1 of Himalopsyche phryganea. Taxonomy (NCBI): domain Eukaryota; kingdom Metazoa; phylum Arthropoda; class Insecta; order Trichoptera; family Rhyacophilidae; genus Himalopsyche; species Himalopsyche phryganea. The sequence continues at coordinate 1,485,567 of JAGVSL010000076.1, read as the reverse complement.
ATCTATTCCTATGGGATTTGAACCCGAGACATCTGTAATCGAAGCCAACAAAGTTGAGAACTGCACCACAGACTCAACTGTCTGAGTAAGGTACGTTATAATGGAAAACACCGTGAACCTCTGAATTCCTCCGTACTCTAACTGGAAACATTTATTCGTTAAAATCAATGGCTATTTATCAGTCCTTAAAACCGCGTCATTATATCACTACTCTTCCTGAAAAAAATGCAGATTGGCAAAGTGTAAAAATTATTGGTGTAAAATGTTTGATACATTGCATGATATCAATTTCACAAACAGACAACAGCATGAACCATTGACTAACAGCCAGCCATCATTACCTCATTGTCAGGTCCAGTGATTAGCAGTTTTATATTATTTATAAAATATTGATTGGTATTGTTGAAAAAGTTAGCATTTTATTTTACTCGCTTTTTTACGGATATGATCACGTAACACACTTTTTTATAGAAAGGTCAAAAGCCTTGCGTATAAAAGGATTGTCATGAATGATTGCTTGATGGAATACAAAATCTAAATCCTAAAAAAACATTGCAATAGCTGTAAAATCTTTTAGTTACGTTCTGGAAAAAACGCAAAGCCTAAAAAGTCGTATATGAGTAATTTATGGCATGGTTCTTTTTTTAAAGCTACATCGTAATTTAAATTCTCTTGGAAAAAATAAATGTTGGGATAAAATAAAAACATTTTAAGTGAAACAAAAAAGAACGGTTTAAAACTTACATATCACACCAGATTTATATTCAATAATTCCTCAACTTCAACTCTATTCTTATTAAGTTATTTTAAAATATTATATTTATTTTACAATAATATTTTATAAAACACACAAAGATTTTGTGAGAAGTTACGACAAAATACACTATTTTTATTTATTAGGTTCATATCGATGGGTGGTTTGGCCAATAAACCCTCAAAAAATTCGAAAATGAATTAATGATTAGATCTCATTTTAATGATGACAGAGCAGCTCTCGGCCAAATGATGTAAATAAGAAAAATAAATTGAAACACTTTTTGGTAGGGAAGCATAATTTTACATTGGTTTTAGGTTTAAAAATTCTGACCTGCCCCCGCATTTGATGTAGGCCACTATTATATAGATACTCTCTACGTTTTTGCAAACATGAGAATTTACAGGAGTGCATTTCAAAGATTCATAACGCAACTCACCATATTTTCGATAAAAACAGTTTTTACTCTCTTCTGAATAATGAATTTCAATTTTGAGGGTTACATCAATTGGCCAAAACACCGTCGATATCAAATCAAAAAGGGTTTATTTAACAATGTGGTGGGGATTCTATCATTTACGATAGTCTGACTACTTTGTTGTACATAATGTCTCTAGTTTTATTGATATTACAAAATGAAAGATGAATAGTGTAACCCCCAACTCATGGTGCGACTTTTATATGCCATATTTTATTTTGTATATCCATACGTATTCGTTAAAATGTCGATGTAATTTTATCATTCAGAAGGCACAACTTATGCAATAATTACGTTTTTTTCCCAGTGAATTCGTTTAATCGACTTCCACATAATCACAAAAATAAAATCAAAATCGATGTAAGTAGCGCCCCACTTTTATCGAAATCAAACTTAACTTCATTTCTGATAAAAATCCACAACTCTTTAAGCTATTCTCCAAATTGAAATGTGGATAGTTCTTCTTTTGGTAGTTTACGACTCAATTTTATCAATGAAATTGATGTGAACTGCAGTGTTCTCATTTTGTAGAGAAGTGTTTATCTCAGATAAGAAGCGTAGTAACCTTTATATCGAGGCCCAACGAATTCAAATAAAGCACTCGGATAACATCTAGTTTATTCGTTTCACCCCTTGAAATGTTGCCATGAGGCATGAAAAAAATACCCAAACACCCGTAGCATTGAAACAAAAGAATTGATAAAATATCGAACGGGAGTTTTTTGAATTCGGAATTGAGGAAGCGGCTATATTGAGGTTAGTAAGGTAAAATAATCCAATTATGTGGCAAAATCATACGAGATGCATATAGTAAGAGCTCTATAAATATTTAATACAACACTGTACGACAAGTCAAGATCAACGCACAGAAAAAGCACACGTAGTGACCATTAATATGTATTACTTTTATTTCTGTCTTCTGTTACAATTCACTGCCAATGTGAAGAATAATATAGACTGTGGTGAGCATTTTTTAACATAGGAAATTAAACCTAGAACGTTTGTGAATCTAATGTTTGCTTTTTCAGAGAGAGTACGCTTAGAATACAAAACGTCTAAACGACATGTATCAAAAATCGGTTTGATAAAAATGTATCAGATATCAAATTCTTACAAGTGACCTAGAATGACGTATATATTATAGTTACCCCAATTGTGTTATCTTATATTTTTACAAAAGAGCGTGGGTTCTAAAACAGATCCTTGCAGGGCCCTCGCGGTAGTATAAATTGTCGATGACAAACAAACCCAATTGATGATTACCTTATCCTAGGGGTCGGCAACCTCTTGGACCAAAAGAGCCAAATGTGAGTAGCAACGGCTTAGAATTTTTTAGGGAGCTAAAAAATATTTTTGTAATGACTTATTTAAATTAATTAATTGAAAAGATTAAAAAGATTTACTGAATAAAACTAATGTAAATATTTAAAAGTTTTCTTTTTTTATTATTGAAATTATTAATGCAGAGGAAGATTTTGATATAACTGATCGATGCCGGTGAAGAAGTGTCTGTTTAAGCCGATGTTTTTTTTTAATTCGTCAACTTTTGTAATGGATGGATTTAGAATAAATGCTAGTGTTTCTTTGCTATTTTTGAAATCTGTGAATCTTCGCATAAAAGATGTCCTCATATTTATTATTGCTGTCCTAAAATAGTCAGTGGTAATGATGGCATTGCTTTTTGGAGATATTATTTATGTAATTCCTCGTAATGAATCAAGGATTCTTTCTTTAAGTCTATATAGACGGCGGACCCAACCCAATCAAACTAAAAATTAATATGCAGATAAAAATAAAAATTGTGAATTGTGTAGACCCACAAGCTACCGATACCTGCCCTTGCCCAAGGTTCGAAAACCCTGTTGGTTTGGGAACCTAGGGCAAGTGCGGCATTCAAGAAATAGAACGACTGATGAATTCAGCTGGTATATTACTAAAAGTGGGGAGATATAAAGCATTATTTGTTATCGAATGTACAACAGAAAACGTCTCATTGATAAATAGCTAATCTGTTTTTTTATTGGTTTTGTGCTAGTTCCAATGATGTAAAATTGTAATTTACATATTCTTTAATAAAACTGAAAACATTCTTTTGTTCGATACGTCGCATCGGACGGCTGAAAATGCATATTTGTATATTGCAATTTTTGGCACGCGCTCATAAAGATGTGCACTACGTCCGTTCTGCAATATAAAAGTATACATATAAATCTATAGGTTTTTCCGTAATTGATGTTTTTAATTCAGTTGATTTTTAGTAACTGAAATATTTTTTAATAACGTACATCGTGAACCTGTCTTGCTATACGAGTAGTCACGAGTAGTATATACAAATGCATGTATATATTATCTCATTTCTGCCTGAAATGCAAATACACCGGGTGCTTAGTAGGGTATCATGGAAGTGGTTATATTTTCCCGAAATGTATATTTAATATATTGAATACGGACGACCGCTTTTCTCGCAAGAAAGGAAAAGATATTTGTACAAAGAAAACGTTCAGATTAAACGAGCAATATATCATGGGTTTCAAAAGGGGGATGGCTCTAGCCTTAGGTCAAAGATGATCCTTTAAACGAGGTCTGAATAAATTCCGGTTTCCACTTCAAACAGCATGCACTGGTAAATCTTGGGTCAGATGGAAATATCCTTGCAAAGGATTTTTCGAATCGTATTTAATAATGAGTTATATGACATCTGTTGTTGAATTATGTAAATAGAATATTAACGCATTAATTTTCTGCGTGGATTAATAAGGAAAGACAACCCTTGAACTTTAAGAATATTAATTTCATGCTTCCGATTTCTATCTGTGTGGCACGTTACAAGATGAAAACATGATGTTTCTATCTAATATTCCCTAGAAAACTCAACGTTGCACTCCCTCCATCTCTCACTATGGATGGCTTCACATTCTTCTTACACGTATTCTGCAGTGTAGGAGTTGTAAGTGTTGAAAAATTTATGAAAGATCCTCTATGATTTGAGATCCATTCGTTCTCTGTAAGACACCGCGAACGGGTCGACAGTTCGGACTGATTTTACAATAAAAACTATCGTTATAATAACAAATCAAAATGTAGTAACTATTTCACAATTTTTCACATCAAATTGAAAAAGTAATCATAGTAAAAAAATGTGGGATAACCAGTGAAGATTGTGCTTCATTTTCATAAATATGTAATACTAGTGTTTTTTACCCGGCTTCGCCCAAGATAGAGGACGATTATATAAGATTTAATTTGGATTATTGAGATTTTGTACACTTCAACTGTCAGTTCGAGTCCATTCGTGTGCTCGAATGCCTGAAGATGCCGAAAGGCGAAACCCGGGTCGTTAGTGACAAAATAAATGGAAGTGTACAAAATCTCAATAATCCAAATTTGATATTGAAATTCCATCAAGCACCCTCAGTCGATGTCTTAAATTATATTATATAAGATTTTCAACTATCAATTTTTTTGATAGTTGAAAATATCACCGTGGACCGTAGCTCTTGTATCTCCCACAAAATATAGTCGATCAATTAATAATAATGTTAAAAGTTGAAAATAGCAATAATAAAAGATAAGAATTTCCCCACCTTCACTCTTGGTGAGTGCTTCGTTGTAGATACCGTCGGTCTAGTATATTCAAGGCAACGTGACGATTCTCTCAACGCAAGATATAAAGGAAAGGCTTACTATTAGGATTAGCCAGAGCGATTCCAGATGCACATCAAGATGTATGAATTTACCACGCTACGTTTTACATTCAATTCCATCGACGGTTTGGAAATTTTTGAAACGTGTTGGACTTTGACTTTGTGCAACAACATTCATAGGTAAAACAATTAAAGTTTCTGAAATGCACAGTGTAAACACTTATTATTTGTGAAATTTATAATACATTTATAGTTTCTAGGCATCATGATGCTAAGACGTTGAAGACCATAGAATATTTCTTCGGTATGGAGTATTTTTTTATTCCGAATCGTAAACGTCAAAAATACATCGTTTTCAGTTTTAGGTTAAATTTTAAAAGTTGAAACTAGCACAGTTGAACTAACAATTGCAGCCAAAATGACGTGTGAAAATTTCACGTCGCTAATACGCGCCGTTTGGGAGGAGTTTTTGTGAACGACAGACATACAAAATACAAACATACATATTTCTGCATGTATTTTGTGCTATATAGTAGAGATTCCATACCTAGGTCTTTCAAGTAAAGTTTTCAATGAAATATACTTTCTGCGACAAAAGACAGATGTCCAATGTAAATTATTACATCAAATAGAAATATACGTTGATAAAATTTGTTTGAATAAATCAGTTGAGAGTTGAAAACTTACATTATAAATCACAGTTTCGTTCATATTTATCTGAAGTTCAAAATAAATTCTTAAACTTTACTTCCGTGAGATGGTCACGAAGTTAGAAAGCGAACTTCTTAGCACGCTTTGGCTTTAATGCTTTCCTAACTTTTCTACACTATCCTTGGCGAGTTTATTTTACGCTTTTCCGTAAAGGAGCGGTCCTGTTTGAAATGAATAATTTATAGGAAAGTTTTTTTTTAATTCAGTTCTTATACGCAAGTACAGCAACCAATATCAAACGATTTTAGATTAGTGACATAAATAATTCAATTTACAATAAGACTACGCGTGTAAAAAATCGAATGAAACGGCGGTTCTTTTATTTATTAAATATTGAAATAATTTGATATGCCTAGTCATAAGTTACCAAGTTATAAAGTCCGAATACACCAATGGATATTATTGTATCGTATGATGATTTTTCAATTAAATTATATATTTTATCAAAAAAGCATGGATCTCCGCATTTTTTTTCATTTCTTTGTTTACTTTTTATTATAGTGTGTGACAAAATTTCACTTTTGACTGTTAATATAACTTAACCTGTTTTCGTTTGCACTATCAATTTTTGACAGATGATACTTCTTAGATTCTTAGTTGATTTTCATCTAGATTCTGAAAACATTCCGTTTTTTGCATTAAGCATAAGATTAATTATCAAAGCGTCTGTCATACTTTATACTGATATAGACCGAATGCAATTATTATTGAGTTTTCAATGTTAAATAAATCGTCATTATACTATTTACCTAGTTCGGACACTCTGTAGTTGTTTAGTAGCATTGTATATCTGAGATAACGATCTTTTACGCTCTGTCAATTTTAAGTTGAAAATACTAGCTTTAAGAAAAAAGATATTAAATATGTATGTGTATACATTTTTATGACCAGGACCGAATGGTTATAAAAATGTGGAATCGGTACAAAATAAATTGTGTTTTATTTTTAAAATATAATGCCTTTCCATTGAGAATTGTCAGTTGACATCTTAAAAGTGATTTATATATGTTCCAAATAATATATAATCAGAACTTACTGTGAAAATATTCAAAATAAATTTACTTTTACACAATAAGTAATTTAGTTAAAAGATTCAAATGTGAAGGTTTTTTTTAGAAAGATATAAGATAACATTCCAGTAGTTGACCGCTTAAGAGAAAAATTCAACAAAAATAACAATTAACGTTTAGCATTAGACTTAATGATGATAAATCAAGTGTATTCATAATAGATCAAATGTCTTAATTAAAATGATAAAACAAAAATTAGGATAGGGTCTGTTACAAAAAAATTGTTCTTAATTTTTAACAACCATGTTAATGTGTCAGTATCTTAACATCTAAAAAACTGAAAGTTCCAGTAAATGAACATTTTTTTCCGTAGCTGACTGTGTCAAATCAGAGGGTTTCATGACAACCTTTCATCAGAATGGCCTCAGAGATTCCTATAAGACCACTCTTGGTTGAATCAAGTAGCATATCAAATTTGGATTATTGAGATTTTGTACACTTCCATGTATTTTGTCACTAACGACCCGGGTTTCGCCTTTCGGCATCTTCAGGCATTCAGCATATGCTTACATCCACTGATATCCTTAACAATTCTCTTAAGAAATCCAAAATAAACTATTTACTGCATAAGGTGTTGTTTTAAAATGACCGCTATGACACTCCAATGATATATATGGTGATTCGTTAGTTCCTCAATCTGACCAAAGATGGTTTCACTTGTCTAAACTTTACAATTTAGATTAATCTAGCGTCTACGTTTCTTATGTTGGGCCTTTTTATTGACAAAAGTTCAACTACCAGCACATTTACCTTAATGTGTTATTGTTGCATGTTTTTGAAATAGATGTGTTTAAAGACAATTTTTAATTTCGAAAACTTGCGGAACGACACACAAAGCCGGCATCTTCACAGATTAACGGACACGCTATATAAAAAAATCCCCATATTGTAACATTAATTTTGGTTCAAATTAATATATTATTAAAACACCCATGTAATAACATTCACGAGTAAACAAAATAGCAGTATTAAGTACTCTTTACAGACAATTAATGAATTCGTCCCTGTTTCTGAAAGCCCAGTTGATCTCCCCACGTCGGTTGTTTCTTGCTAATAATTAACACTACAACATAAGTGCCGAACGTAAAATGTATAAAATGTAAATCGTAAAACCGCGAGGGTGTAAGTTTCTCCTCAATTCGCCCCTGGACAATAATTATACACGAAAGATTTCATCATAAAAGTAGTATAAACTATTTATCATAATATCGTACCTATTCTGGTATATAATACGTTTTGATTTATTTATGCCGAAACGTACCTTTTTGAAAGTTATATTGTTTGGAAAAATACAATGTTGGGAAAAATACAATATTCTCTTACAAGATATCAAATTTATGGTATGTCAAAAAAACATGCATAAATAAAGTAAGTTAAAATGTTGATTGAATTGGCTTTTACTTCGTAAAACTTCATGTTATGTATAAGAACCCAGACAGGTCTGTAGGCTTTTTATTATTATCACATATCACATATAGGTATGAAATTTTCTCATGACCACGGTTTAAATAAAATAGAATTTTTTGCAATGCACAGACACATACACCAAACAATAGCCACAGTTCCGACACGCTAATTCCGAGGCAAACAAACAGAATTAACAATAACAATCAGTCCGCCAGTGTGGAAACTAAAAAACAGCGGCGTTTGCGAGTACGTCGTGAGCGACAGCAGAGATGGAGAGCGAGGCGAACTCCGGAACCTGCAAAATCCCGACGTGAGCTGATGCAGAGGCACACATACAACAGCGATCACAAAGAACTCCGGAAGCTACACAATCCCGACGTTCCACTAACGTGGAAGCTCATCCAGCTGAAGACGCTCGAAAATTCCGTATTTCAATTTCAATACCGTCATCTATGACGGGCGTTCCACTAGTTATATTATATTATAATAGGGTAAAACTATTCAGTTATACAAAATTTTAACAGTTTGTTGATATCTATTTCAGCTGCACGTCATCGTCAGAACTATGTTCAAATTAAATTTAGTTTATCTATATATACGAAATATTGGAACGGACTTTGTCATGACCAAATTTAGCGGCGTCATAAGGAGAACGAGTAGATTTCAACTCTTATAAGCTTTCCATGACTGTCGAGAACACTTGAGCTTTCTGTAATTAGTTTTGGGATCATTTCTCTTGAAACACTCGTGTAAAACATTTGATTGCTTAACCTTCCTGCGTTTTTAGATACGCATGATTATAATCAACGGTGTTTTGGCCAATTGATTTAACTCTCCCCCCCACCCACTTCATGTAAGCCAGTATTATATCGACACTCCATATGTATAATCCCGAATCAGCAAACATGAGAATTTACAGTTTTCGATAAAAATATGAGAAGACCCCGGATCGAAGAGAGGCAAGCGGCTGGTTATCCGGAGTCCTGGAAGGGCTGATCTCAGACAAACATCATTTCAAATCCGGTTCAAAACTTATTTATTTTAAATTCAAGATGCAGTGGCTTACATTACACAAATATATAAATCCTAACACATAAAATTGATTCTACATTTACGTTTACTTAGCAACTGAATTTACTTTAAGTTATGGTACAAATGACACGACAAACGATTTTAAATTAAGTCCAACGCAAATCAAAACACAAAACAAACAATTCACATCGTCACCTCCGCCGCAACTCACCCGGCTCGGCGGATCGCAATCGACTGTCTACAAAAATTAAAAAAAACTCCCTGCAAAGTTGGAGCTACCCCTTTACGTAAAAATGGACTCGTCCAGCGGACGTAGCCGGGGGCTATTGAACGCCTGGCAACAAGAAAGAGCCTATTCTGCAAAATATTGCTGTTGCCGCTGGCTGATTTCAGTTCTGGACATTAATGACACTTATACTTAACAAAAACCAGGGTGTGTCAAATAGTTTTTCAATTTTGACGGTTACATGAATTGGCCAAAACGCAGTCGATATAGAGGTTGGTGGCGGGTGGTGTTGGGTACAAAATTCATTACGATGTCAAATTGTTATAGTAATGCTGTTATTAAGTGAAAAAATCCCAGTAGTAAAGTCTTAATTTGTACGCAAATGGTTTAAATGAAAATAAAGTATTTCAGGCGAAAGAAAGCTTTTTCTAATACCACAGAGTTTAATTTATCGACGAACTGTCTGTATAGCAATAATTCATGCTACGGCCAAAAGGTTCGCCGCCACAAACAACCTTTGGCTTTCTGATATGTTTATTCTATGTTGTCGTCCATTTTACCCACCAAAATAGCAATGCGCGGCTTGCGGGGACTGGCTTACACACTCCTAAGACCCGTATGTTTCGGATTAAGGTATTATATGTGTCATAGACACGGGCAAGCAAACAAACGTATTTTGGTATTTGGCATAAGTACGCATATTTACAACGATATATATATATATGTATGTACACAAAAACACATCCAGGGTTGCTAATTCCGGACAGCTTTTGTTAATGTGTATGCTAGTTGTGTAACATTTGAGAACCCTTGAAAGCTTAGCATTGAAATAATAAACGGGCAGAATCCGCTTAAATATAATATTTCTTTAATAAGTTTATTGAATTGGCATTTACTTGGTAGGACTCCATTATAATAGGATAAAATAACAAAGTATTTAGTTCTACAAAATTTTTATCACGTAGTATGCTGGCGTAAAGCCGAAATAGCTGTTATTTTATCCTATGTTTAATAAGTGTATAAAATATATTCTTTTATTAAACGAGGTGGATTCTTGATTTATTCTCTTCCTACGGTATCCAATACTGCGAGCGAGATCTATTCTAACGAGCAATTTAAAAACTTAAAAACTTTAAAGAGATGTTTATTAAAATTAATAGAGGCAGAGGCATGGATAGAGAGATTACCTGACTACTAGTTCTTTTCACGTTAGATCCTTTAAACTTTAATTTTACTACGAGACTGAATTACGGTCAGTTCACTTAATAAAATTTGAGAACGATAAATCCACCTTGGTAGCGGACATGGTAATATATATATATTATCACTATCTCTATCGCAAAGCCTAATTTGGGTATGAGCAAGAAGGATACAAGAGCATGCGCCACATTGTATCTTGCTTGCACCTTCACTTTTCATGTGATTGAGCGAGAAAGAGATAAAGCCACCGCACACGCCTGCTATATATATATATGTATTAGGATTAGGGATTGTAACTATAAGTCATTATCAACTATTCGAATATCGAATTGTAAAACAACTATTCGAATATATTCGAATGTACGAATAGTTTCTGAAGTATTAAAATTGTATTAAAAATTCGATTAGAATAATTAATAACATAACATTATAAATACTAAAAGAATAATTTAGTAGCACATTAAAATTTGTAAGAAAGCGAGATCATTTATAATAAAAATCATGTTTATTCAAATTTTAAATTACTGATATACACATAATATTTTTTCAAGGATGAGATACGTACATTTTGTAATAATTACGACTTAATCTTTTCCCCATTTCTGTCAACTTTCAGATAGAGACAACATAGATACACATTCCAATACTGTTCCATTGTGCTACAATATTTAAAATTTGCAACTGCGTCGGATTGCTTCAACGGTATTTCTTTAATCACTGAAATTACGGCATGTTGAAAGCGTTTTTTTAGCCCCGAGTCATTCGTCAAACTCATGTAATATGATTTATCATAAAATGCTGAAAGCGCCCGAGTAGGGTGAAGACAAAAAAAAACACTAACTGGGGTATTCATTATTGTTCTTGAAATCTGGAGAAACTGTGATGTGTATTTTGTACAATATTTCATTAAAAGTTATTACGAATAGTATTCCAATAGCTTCCCAAATATTCGAATATCGAATTGTTAAAACAGAGACGAATATATTTGAATATTCGAGTTGGAATCCCTAATTAGGATGTCAGGGGTGACCACGTGAACTATGGTCTCACACTTTGATTTACCGATAAATGTATTTTAGATTTGTTTTTATTATATCTACTATTTCGTCAATTATATCGAAATATTTCAAACGATTTTTATGTAGGTATAATACACCTTTCGGCTTTGATGTTATTTGATGAAATATATCCCTCCGATAACGTTAGAGTTTTGAAAGAATATCACAGAAAAATGTTTGTATGTCTAGTTATTTGAAATACAAGAAAGCAATCATTCGTGCTCTGTTTATGGTGTGTGTATTATGTTACATGTATATTTGTTTTTCATCCGAAAATACTTAATGCTTATTCAAGAAAAATACTTCGCAACGTACTTTCGAAATAAATAAATATATAAAACCCCCGCACAAAGCTCTCTGAAAAGTACTCAATTTTTGAGATCCATATTTCATTGCGTCTCAAACACAGTAGCGCCGCATTTCTTATATTTATGTATGTAGCAGGCCCACCCCAGGAGAGACGGCCACCCGCATGGAAAATCTCAAAATGACGCTCCGATTGCTACATTTTTATTATTTATGTATTATTATTAACTAGATAATACTTTATAACAGAATTTTGTTAAGAAGATTATAGCGTTAAGTAGTGTAAATGTTTTATTTTTAAGAAAGTAATGGGTTTCGTATGATTCTTTTGTCAGAAAAAATAATATAAGATATAACCGACATTGCGCCTAGCGTAATGATCAGCGGTGGAATGGGGTCTCGCCGGTCGCATTAATAATATTTTTGATGGGAAAATCCTATCGTAAAAAGCTGTAGAGTCGTCTTTATTATCGTCCAAGTTTTCAAGAAATCTTCTATAGATGTACCAATTTAACTTGGCTGCTACTGAGGGTGCCACTGTCACGTTAGGAATGTGGCCATACTCAACCAGGACTGAAATTTCAATAAATTTAAAAAAATGATAACTCTGCGACGGTTATTAAAAGTAGACAAGATATGTATTTTGCATAAAATGACAATTGAAGAAATTTATTGTAGACTGACAATTCTAGTTCCGAATCCGGCGGCGGCCAAGTAATGTTGGTAATACTATAGGAAGTATTAAATTTTAATAATGTACATTTCTTGAAGTAAATTCTATCGCTAGATCTCAGCATAACTACATAAATTATTTACTAACATCAAAACAAAATCGGACAACAAAGATGTAAAAATAATAACCACTTTTTCTGGCAAAAAGTCGTGTTTTATACTAAAAAATATAACTAATTTATACTAAAATGTTCCATTTTTAAAGCCTTGTCGTCCAACATACTTTTAAAACAACATGAAATTTCAATTCTCTGAAACACTTGACATGCAATATTAAACAGTAATTGATTTTATTAGATTTCAATTTTATATCTAGGTTCACAAGTATTCATTTCTCAATAGCTAAGTTTTTATATAGTAGAATCATATATTTTTGACATATTCTCAACGTATTTCCGGATTTTGCCAAAAAGGACATTAAACATTCCAATATTCAATATTAAAAACGCCACTGGCGTAACTTCTTGCCACAAAATGAAGTTTAGGGATTTTTGACGTTTAAATAATTGAATACGCCTCTTCAATATCTTCCATTTGGAATTTGAATACTTATTGATTTCTTGCGACAAGGAATATTTTAATATTCTTTCAGAATCTTAAAACCAAGACAACGATAATCTGTTGGTCCACAGAATTGGTGCCATTAATATTTTTAAGATTTATAATGAGCTAGCTGCAGGGTGCTGCGGATTACTCGGTGTCATAATCAGATTCGATAATTAGCGAAAACTGTTCGAATAAAAAAATTAATTATTTCTTAAATTTTATTATAATTAAATTTTCAGTTCGATGATACGTGTCGGTAAATATTTATGTGCAATATAACGAATATTTAAAAACAACAACATTTAAGTCGTTGTTTAAATGCATATCAATTTACAGTTTTTACATGTGTTGTCTGGTATCATAATTGGTCAAATCCATCCATATTTAGCTGTTTTTCAACATAGTATGCAGTATGAAACTTTGGTACCTATACCATCAACAGAAATAATTTCACGAACTTAGGCAAATCCTAGATTGTTCACTGAAAAACGCAAATTAAATCTTTTTTTCATATCAAATCTAGTAAAATCTAAATTGTCCAACCACATTCACCAACAGTGTCACATGACCTAGCTTAGTTCATAATGGCTGACGACATGTAGTGGGTGCATAGAAACTTTATATCAAATGTAAATAATCCTCAAGATTGTGTTTCAAAAGTGGCCAAATCCTCAATTTCATATCAGAAATGGTAAAATCCAAAAATAAAAAAAGATATAACAGGAAATACTAAATATTTTAAAAATGAATTGTTTTATTTTTAAAATATATTGCCCTTCGTTATTGCCACGTACGGTCTAGAAAAAATGTCAGCAAGACTTACTCTTATTATAGTATCACACTACTGCATGCAAAAACCGTACCCTTGAATTAATTAATTTTACGTGTAATAGTTGGTTCACTTTAAATGCCAAGTAACACATAAATAAAACTTCTCTTAAAACCTGCGTTAATTTATAAAACATTTTTTCTATTCATCTCATTTTCTATAGTAAAGGGATTTGACCACTTTTGATACCAGACAACACATATAAGGTATTTTTAATAAACACATGCACAACATTTTCTGGGAATATGATAACTGTTTTAAGAGAATTTTTAATAAACTAAAATTTCCAAAATTCTAGGTATGATAAAACCTTGAACTGTGAAAATGCGGACAACCTCAAAAAAATCGGGCTAACACTTGTACCAAAGCTTATTCGGTGTTATTTTTGACTGGTTCAGTTGTTAAAATGGATTCATCTTATTTCGAGAAACAAAATCAAATTGAGTTGTACGTAATAAATCTTACAAAAGTAAAACTGTTATTAAGTAAGCAAAACGCCATGTTTAACATAATATAAATGACAGTTATTGTACATTTTGTAAAATTTATTTGTTGCAATAAATTCTCAGCTTTGCTAAAGCGGCTACGCAAAATTACTCTGAAAGCAAATAAAGAGGTTTCTTTAACGATGTTGCAAAAACAAATGAAATAAAATAAAAGTTAAAATAATAATACTTATCCTGGCGCTGAATAATTACACTCGGTAACCTTAAATAGTATAAAAGAATGAACAAAACGCAGCTACGTTCCAAATTTGAATTTTATTTCATAATATCACAATAATTATTAGTGTATACACTGCATACAGTATGACCAATTAAAATGTTTAAAGTTCTTAAAACGATGTTGAATTCTTAGTATCAAAAATAAAGACATATTCTGCCCAGCAATTGTATTCCTTGTGCTGAGAGTATGAGGGCGTTATAATGCTTATCAAGTTAAATAAACGTGATTCGAACGATGTTCGAATTTGAAATTTCTTCCACATTTATTGTATAATTTGACAGACGGCTCCAACAAAACAAAATGAGGGAACATAATAGCTCTAATTATATATTTATTCATCTTATTCACAATTAATTAAATCAAAAAATACAACCAATGAGCTCGCAACGGATGTCACACATGTATTTAAATAGGTCCTATACTATAGGAGTTAATCTAACCTAACTGAATTCAATGATTCAGGATTATATATATGTTTCATGTAATTGATAGAGATTAAAATTGTAATTAGTAATTGTTTAATATTTAATCTTAGTAGGATCCTCGCTATAGATTAATGTAAAAAATGTACAGCAGTATTTGGCTATTTGTGCCAAAGAACCAGTGGTGTGAAAACTATAAATTGAAGATTTCGTTATATTAAGAAGTGTGGGCACTGCTACAAAATGTTATTTTCTTCTATCATAATGAAAATAAACTATCAAGTCGGGTCCGTGGTGCAGTGATCAACGTTGTTGGATTCGGCTACGGATGTCTCGGGTTCAAGTCCTGATACGAACAGATTAATAAACTGTTTTTTCGATCGATTTCTGGATTTCTGTTCGAAGGAATGGATGTCCGATACTGAAAACGGGGCGTAGCGAGAGCGATTAGCTAACCACTAGTCCTGTCCTAGCCCTATCTGTATATTCCTACTCTCTTCTCGTAGAAAAACTTCTGTTAAAATATCTCCATTAAAAGTCTACATGTCCCACATTAGGAGCGGACATCTTAAAAAAAATATCAAGTAAATTCGAATAAAATCGTATTACTTATTAATTAAAATGTAAGATTTATTTGTTTAACAAAATAATAAAAGTATGATAAAATGGATTGCCGATGAGGCATGTCAGCCAAGAGTGGCGCTTTGTTTTACAGAATGCCTTGTTCTAAATATTTGTAGTAGAAGTTTGCACGGTTGTTCCGAGGTTTTAAAAAATTATTCGGTACGAACCCGACATCTTCATCATATTCAATATCACACTTGTTACCGGAACCCGACCCAAAGCCCAGATTTATTTTTCTCAGCCCGAAAAAAGACCGATGTTTTTTTAATATAGAAATTTATTTATGCTTTTCACAGAATATATGTTATTGTTTTTATATTTCCAACGACATTCAAAACACATGTGAAATAAATTATTTAAATTACATTGTCCCGGCCCGAGCCCAAATTTGAATTCTCTTTACCCGCCCGAACCAGGAACGGAAACGGGCCAGGTAAAGGCCCGTGGGCCAAGCTCCCGGCCCGTGCATACCTCTAGTTCAGTGGTTCTTAACTCGTGCACCGAGGTGCATTTGGTGCACCGCTGAGCTTGTTGCAAGTGCACCGCGGAAAGATGGTAAAAGACTAAAAAATTATGATAGCCGACGAATCGATTTTATCTAATATCAAAACTAAAAAACGAGAAAAACTTTAGAAAAGAATTTAGACGAATAATTGAGGGTAGCCATATCAAATATTCGACCTAATATTTCTGAAATCTGCAAAAGCCGACAAGCTCACATTAATTGATTTTCGCATCAAATAATCTGCATCTCATAGGGGTTAATTTTATTTGTTCCGTATATTAGTATGTATTTATATATTTTCCTTAATTATTTTAGTTGTATTAATCTGATAATAAAGTTTATATTCGAATATTTTTCTTTGTTTTTTACCCGTTTGATTTTAGTGCACCGCCATTTTGTCTCATGACAAAAAGTGCACCGTGATTTCGAAAAGGTTAAGAACCACTGCACTAGTTTGTAGGTAGGGTCGCCAGGAAGTGATAATCATGCGAAAGCCGTGAATAGTAGCACTTGATATTATTGGTTACTAAGCAATTTACGTTAAATATTTTCACATCAACTTCGATTCGTTACCATTCAAAAAAAACTCTGAAATAATATGTTTTTACTATTTATGTAACTTATTAAACTTGAAATGGACTAGTTACATTAATATTATGACGTGTGAGAGGAAGCGTAGAAGAGTTATTTCAGTTATTTGTAGACATCCTGTTCACTGAGCATGGAGCGCCTGTAATAAATTGCCAAAAAGGACTCTTTTTATATTCCATTAATAACATCTTTAAGCTGAGCACGCCGTGTAAAACGGTCCAAAACACAATTTTCGTGGCTGTTTCAGACGCCATTAAGAGGCGCTGCAGTCGTTAAATACGGCGGGAAAAATCCGCCATCTTAGAAGCAATTTTTCGAGACGTTGGCACGCCTATATGATATTTTTCAATTTTAGCACCAATATAAAAATGAGAATTTATCGGAAATTGAGTAGCGAGGCTAAAATTAGTATTTTACGTAAATTTATAGACATAGAGCACTGAAATAATTATTAACAGCCATGCCAAGGTAAATATAAACGAGAGGCTTTTATAGTTTAACCTCCGTAGCACTTTCAAGTTATTTGACAACCTCGCTCACGGGGTTGATAGACACTCAAAAAACTTGTAATTAACCGATAAGGCTGTAATTTTTTTTCCAAAAGTTTTAAACTCGTTTTCATTCCATAAAAAATCGTTGTTAAAAATTCACTTAAGAAGAAAACCCAGTTTTCTTCACACTAACCGTTTCCCCCAAATAAAAAAGTCACTTAACAACGTGACCGTTCAATACATTTTTGTTTAGAACTCAGAATCAAACACGGCTATGTTTCAAGTAGTCAGAAGCAAAGTCAGACTTCTTGATATGTGACAAGCAAATGCAGCCTTCTCTAAATTTAATTTAAACATATATTAGTAACGCAGTAAAATTAATGAGTTCTAGCAGTAAAATTGTCTTTGATTTACAATATTCTACCATAAGGTATGGCACACATCAATTAAATTGTTTTGTAATTTTTTAGACGTTTTTCTCAAAACAACTTTCGTGGTAGAGCGCTACCTTTGCTTTTATACCCTTCATATATCAGCTATAAATAGTTACAAGTCTTCGGTCTATTGATTAAAGACTCGTTGAGTTATATCGAACTGACTGAATCAATGAGCAAAAGCTCTCGGGACCTTGTCGATATATTAAGTGACGCTTTAAGAACGTTGCCTTGGGCCGATTATACCAGTATACGATGTACCTGAAGAATCACTCGAGAATTCAACAAATGAGTATTGATTTTAAGTCAATTTCATTACCGATCCGATTCATCTATACACGTAGGTCTTAGCAAAGCTCTTCAATTTTATTAGAGCCAAGAGACTTATTTGCCAAAAACGGATAAGTTATAAATAGCCATTACGTGCGCATATTTTTTCCCGAAATTACGACTCAAGGGTACTATAGATTTTAGCATCAGAGTTTAATAGAAATAATTATTAATTTTTACACAAAAAACAAGATTTCTTTAATCTGGGTGAGATTGTTTTTAAGCTAGGTATTTTAAGTGATGATTTTTATTATTTTATTACTTAAAGTAAGAATTTTATTGATTTATTCAGTATTTCAATTCAATTTTTAGTCTGCTAATTTCATAATTTTGTCAGTAATATTGTACGTTTAAGCTCAGTTACTAAATTAAGCGGTCAGTCATTAAATTATAGCAGCTATTAATTTAATATAATAGGCAATAATTCAAACAATCAAACCCACTAAGATACCGACAAAAATAACTAAGTTATGGTTATTACAGACCGTTTATTATTATTTACTTGAAGATTTTGATGTATGATTACATTATTTACTTTATAAAAGTAGTCACTCACCGAATGATAAGTTGCCTTAAAAAAGTGATATACAACCGAGGCCTGTGGGTCACATGCAACGCAAAAAGAATTTATTGCGGCCCGAAAAACTAGTAGTAAAATTGTGTAACTATTAAATCAAAAATAATAAAATGCATATCTCGTGTAGTATAATATATCATTATTTTCAACACTTTTACCCTCCGCGGCCCGACCCTTATAAAATAGATAATCTGGCCCTTCTTTCAAATGGGTTGTGTACCATTGTCTTAAATAGTATATATCGACGGTGTTTTGGCTAATTGATGAAACCCTCAAAATTGAAATTGTTCAGGAGAGAGTAAAAACAGATTTTATCGAAAACGGTGAGTTGCGTTATGAATCTTTGAAATGCACTTCTGTAAATTATCATGTTTGCCGATACGGGATTATAAGTAGGGAGTGTCGATATACTAGTGGCTTACATCAAGTGGCCGGGTCAGAATTTTTAAACCCAAATCCAATGAAAAATGATGTTTCCCTTCCAAAAAGTAATCAATTTATTTTTCTAATTTACATCATTTGGCCGAGACCTGCTCTGTCGTTTTTAAAATGAGATCCAATCATTAACTCATTTTCGTATTTTTTGAGGGTTACATCAAGTGTAATTTAGCTACTGGGTATGAGTTATCTCGTCTAAATGTCTTAGTCATGCCCAACGATTTCCGAATGGACTAGTTGGTTGATCCTATTAATTTCTTGACGATAAAGTCTAGAGTAGAGGTTGCAAAACTGTGGTCCAATGACTGACCGATAAAATACAAAAGAAAACTGTCACCAAACATTTTCAAGCGTAAAATAGAGACTATGCTTAGAAGCCGAAAATCCGATGAAAACTAGAGTCATAACTAAAATTAATAATTGCAATTTATATCAAACATTTCGAATATTTTCAAGAAAATGAAACGCCATTGTTCATATTAGGTATGATAAATTCTTATGCTGTGTGCACATCTGAGCATTTGTGCGCGCTAAAGTCATGATTTTTCTCAGGTATGAAATTTCTGAATCTTGTGCCGTAGCCACGCGCAAAAACAAGTCATCAAACTCCAACCTGAGGAAATCATATCGCGCATAAATACTGAGATGTGGACACACCATTATGCATTGTATTTAAATTATTTTTAATTACACTATCAATACCGGGTAAAAATATAAATATTTTTCTACTTAATTTTATGTAGAAAGACTTATTCGTAACAATCTTATATATTATAGCCCAGACCGCTCTGTATACGTTTTATTATTATCATCACATATCACATGTAGGTATGAAATTTTCTCATGACCTAAGAATCCGCGGTGTAAAAAAAATGTTATGCAATGTACACACAGTTCCGACTTACTAGTTACTTTAGACATTCAGTATTTCAATTTCAATACCGTCATCTAGGACGGGTACGGTTACTAGTATAATAATAACGTGTTATTGTGTCACTCAGATCAATCGTATTTGTATATGTATGGCTCTCGAAAAAAATATCAATAAACATAATAGTCATAATTGAAGCATTTGAAGAAAAAGTTTGACGAACCCTCGTTTAGAACTATACTTCGTAGAAACCGTAAGATACTTCATTATTGTTATTAATTTGTTGGGTGCGTGGTGCAGTCAGTGCCCACCGTCGTTGACTTTGGTTACGGATATCTCGTGTTTAAATCCAAGTACGGACAGTTTCATAAATTATTTTTTCAATCGATTTATGGATTTCTGTTCGAAGGCATGAATATTAGTGATGTTAGAATTCCCTCCCACTCATCTGATCTTGAAAACGTGGCATAGTCAAAGCGATTACCTAACCACTATTCCCGCCTTAACCCCATCATTCTATCTCTACTATCTTCGAAAAAGAGATGTTGAGCAACTTCGTTAATAAGCAAAGAGTAATTCTCGTAGAGAAACTTCTGTTGAGATAGGAGATATCTCCATTATGAGTCTATATGCTCCTCATTGGGAGCGAACACGGTAAAAAAAAATTAATGAAATATTGAAAATCACTGAATATTCATTATTAAATGCTAAAAGACTTTTTTTGGCTAAGATTAAAAGCCCAAGAACCTATTTCAATTTTCAAGTAAAAGACAAATCAATCAATAGAATGGTACAGTGAGTACAGAAAGTAAAGCTTAGCACGTACACACTCACATCAAGTATTAAGCACAAAGCAAAATGTAAGGGTATAACAAACGGGCCAAAGTTATGTTAAATTTTTTTGTCTCACCATTTGTCAGATGCGTGAATTCCAGTAAATGATTTTCTTTTGTCCTTCTACAACACGCTACCATACTTTGATAAGGTTCTAACTGACATTTTGGCCAAAAATGACTTTTTGATTGAAAAATGTTGTATTAGCCTCATTCTACCATATACGTTGATTTCAGAGTAATAAATGAGGGATTTAGCAGTATTTCGGAGTTCTATTCACACATTTTTTTTCATAAATTTGTCTTATACGGTTCTATGAATCGATATAACTAATTATTATCATCTCACAGAAAAAACATACGCATCACAATTATTTTGAAAAGGTTTTAACGTCGTGTCGAACATTCTTCTCTTGTTGGTTGGTGTGTGTTTTACCCTTTACTTCTATTGTCCTATCGATGTGGTCATTGACAAAAGTTAGCTGAGTTTGTTTAAAGATTCAAAGTGTATGTGTATTATTATTCTGTTGTATTATAATATTATTGTTAGCTTATATGATTCAGTAAGTCATGATAATATAAATATCAGAACATATTGTTTGATAAAATTAAAATATCCAATAAAACCTGTTCAAACAAACTATTGTTGTCAGTTCTAATTAATGTTGAGATACTCATTATTTTCTAATATAAATGCTTTAATTTAATATAAGACATCGACTGAGGGTGCTTGATGGAATTTCAATATCAAATTTGGATTATTGAGATTTTGTACACTTCCATGTATTTTGTCACTAACGACCCGGGTTTCGCCTTTCGGCATCTTCAGGCATTCGAGCACACGAATGGACTCGAACTGACAGACAGTAAACAGTGTCTAACGTTTATATAGAAGATACAAATACGACAAATATTATTTACGAGGTAAAATATTATACGTCTGAGAGCCACACTGATACCTGAGTTAACATTTCGAGAATCGCCTTAATCCTTATTTTGTAAACAACACATTAACAGAGTGGCGAATTGCCGCTTTCCAACTTCTTTTAGAATTACCAGTGATTTTACAATTATAATAGCATTGTGGGTTTCGACTGGATGCAATTCGTGCAATTTCGTCGAATTGCATTCGTGTGCTCGAATGCCTGAAGATGCCGAAAGGCGAAACCCGGGTCGTTAGTGACAAAATACATGGAAGTGTACAAAATCTCAATAATCCAAATTTGATAAATGCTTTAGTTAAAATAAGTAATGCAAAACACAAGCAATATTTGTATATATAAATATATGCTAACTCACTAATAAAAAATATGATCAATCAAAATTTCAAACGCTCGTATCTCAAAACATGGTCAAGTGCAATTAGAACCTTTTCAAAGTAAGGTAACGAACTCTAAACAACTAATTATTGCGTCTTTTGAAAAATCTAATCTGTGTTATATACTATGCTTCGATAATCTTCCATCAGAATTGGAATACAATTTCGTTTGTTACGGCTTTACAATAATAGTACGGTCTTAGGAAAGTGGTGAAAGTATTATACGTTTAAGCCGTAGAAATTAAATCGTTTTGCGATTGTATTAAGTAATAAATGTGTCCTTCTTTCTTTTACGGATACGGTGGTTACTTTGTGCAAATGTGTTACTGTTTCTCCAAGAAGCAAAAATGTGTCACGCATTGTATTATACCAATAATAGAGAATTTATTGTAAAAAAAGTGTTCAGCTTTAATTCTTAATACTTTTTTATTTTACCTTATAGAGGTATCTCAACAGAAATTTTCTACGAGAACTGCGAGTTACTCAGTTTGTCAACCTTTTTTTTTCGAAGAGAGTAGAGATAGAAGGATAAGGGTAGAACAGGACTACTGTTTAGCTAATAGTTCTCGCAACGCCCCGTGAGGAACGGATAGGTGAGAGGGAGTTTTAGAAGAGATCACAAACACTCTGACTACGAACAGAAATCCATAAATCGATTGAAAGATTAATTTATGAAAACCGTCCGCACTGGAAATTGATTCCGAGACATCCGTAACCGTAGCCAGCGACGCTACCAACTGCGTTACGGACGCCGACAATAATAATAATAAAAGTTTAAAATAGGAGAATTGACCTAGAAATAACAGTCAGAAAAAAATATGCAAATTTCACGTCGCTACTGTAAACCGTTTGGGCAGAGTTTTTTTGACAGACAGATTTACACATGTTTTTTCTGCTGTATAGTAGATATTTATATTCAATTGATTCCGTTCCAGTTTATCGTAGTGACGATGTTTTTTCGTTTTGTAATAAAACTAATTATATACCGAAATTATTTTCCTGTTAAAAACGATATCACAAAAAGCCGTGGTGAATTATCTTTGCTAATATTTTACACAGAAACCTAACGAAATTATTTTTCCTTTTAATGATTGTATTTCATGCAAAAATCAGACTAATAATACTTCACAATATGTTGGCATCAAAAAATCTCGATAAGAAATAACCTACATCATAATGTTTTGTATTATATAAAAAAAAGAACACATTTTTTTGTAGTACAATGTAACCCTTCTAACGATACTCTCAAAATTGTCTTTCATGCCTAACTAAGCAGGACACATACATGGTTTTACCTCTATCTTCACAACTTCAAACAGAACATCGCGTGACACTTGATATCTTCCCGATAACTAACGCAGGTATCTTGTCTTGCCTTGTCGACTTATCAAAGCGTAATTTGGGTCAAAATGTATCGACGTATCATGTCAAAGGAGAGATTCACGTATTATATAAATTAGTAATTTACTTGATACTAGCATGTGGAAGAAAAACTGTCATGTCATCGAATATAATGGAGTTATTGAATTAGCTCAATACGTATTAAAAGATTTATTCAATCAATGTGACAGCTTGTTCTTTTGTGTATTTTAAATTATCCTTGAGTTTTAGTGTATTACTACATTGGAGTAGTTTTTTATTGTTTCGTGTGTGCGTAAGCAGTACAAAATACGTATTTATTTCATTAAATACAATGCCATTTCCGTTAACAATCAATCCGAAAGTTTTCCATGTTGTAAAAATGGTCATCTGCTTCACTTAAAACGTATTTATTGTTAACTATTTTCCCTTATTTTTTGTGTAAATATGCTTGAAGCAGTGAGAACAATAAAATAGCACATGACACCTTCATCATCTTATATATAATAGCCCAGACCGTTATTATCATATATCGGTCTGAAATTTTCTCACGACCTAATCCCTCGTGGTGTATATATAAAATAAAATGTTACGCAATGTACACACAGCTCCGACGTACTGGCTACTTTAGACATTCAGTGTTTCCACATCAATACTGTCATCTATGACGGGTACAGTTATACTAGTTATTAAATAAAACATAAATTCTGTGTGCGAAAGGAAAATGAAGTTATGTCGGGATAATTGAAAAACGAGTTAAATATTCTACAATAACAACAATGGATATAAGAGAAAAAGGAACGAGTTGAATCAATACCGTTGAATTAGTAAATTTTCCGTTTAAACATCACATTTTTCATTGAAATTTATACAAACGCAAATTTTGTTTTGACTCTCCTGAAACGTACCAATTTTAGACTTAGTTACCTTTTCCTTTCGCACACAGAATTAACATAGCCCCTTCATGCATTGCTGCGATGTCAAATATGTCTATATGTAAGATGGGTACATAACACTTTCATCATCTCATAAAACAGACAATTTTATATGTTTTAACATAGTACCTTTATCTCCTCACGTTTTTAATTGCGTTTGTTCTAGCTTGATAAAAATATTAACGACATAATTTATTTATTTTTAACATAGAGAATATTAGAATTAAAATAATAAGAAACACTCCGTAATGAATCGCTAGCACCGGGGAACTTGGAATCCGTCGCGGAGATTTTTGTGTAGTGGCGGGGAACGCGTATTTCACGTCCTTCGATATAGTCGACATTAATCGCTCATAACTCTTTAAATGTTTTGTTATTTTTTTACTGTCTTGACTCTAATTGTTAGCAAGCCTCGCGTTAATGATATGCTCATTTCTTTACGGCCCCACCGTATTTTGGTCATATTTACCCAGATGCAAATGTGGTAACAGCTGCGACACTTATTTGCAAAAATTAGTGTATGTATTCATTTACTATTTACTTAATTTCTTGGTATTCACCCGTTAAGGAAAAAAATGTGGAACAGAGGTGCGAGGTCGCATGTAATTTTTCCACACGGATACAAGCACTCTTCGATACACACCTTGGTTAAAAAGGTCATATGTGTCGTTAATTTTACGCACTTTCTTACAGCAGTAAAGAAAGCAAAAAAATGTCTGAGAATTTCGGATAACCTTAACGAAAGTCATAATCGTAGACAGTCTGGAGTTACCTCTGTTATCTGTACATCTATTTTGAGTATAACTGTCTTTGCTGGATATCATTATATGACATATATAAGACAATAATATTTATGTGCGAATGTTCTCTGTCCATTGAATTTAAAGTTGATTCTTAGACGATGATATTGATTCTCATTAACAAAATGTAAGTTAGGAGAGGTTAAAAATGACACATCTGGTTACCTTTTGCTGACACCTTCTATCCATACTCTCTTCGAAAAAGAGTTGTTGAGCAACTAAGTAACACGCAGTTCTCGTAGAACAATTCTGAAGAGTTATATTCTGGGATGTAATAGATGTTCTAACAGTGAATTACTTTATATCTTAGTATTTTTCATGAATTTAATAGTAAAGCTTTCGATCTTTTAATTCTAATTACATTTACCTTGAGTATGCCATAACACTCTTCTAGGGAATAAGTTATTTACTGCGATACCCTGCCATAGACTAGAAAATGTCGTTCGATTTGACACGTTTCTCGCCCACGAGGCCGTCTATTTTCTTTGGACGTTGTTTTAGTGTTTTTTTGCTGAGCATGACGTTCGAGAAAACCCAAAGACGACAAAAACAGCTACATGACAAAAGGGTATAATATATAAATACTATGCACAACGTATGCTATTTATAGGTAAGGATCTGACGTTTTGTTACAATTACTTAGGCTTTGTCCCAAGTGGTATTATGTGTGCCCAGCTCATACGGATATG
Organism: Himalopsyche phryganea; assembly: GCA_022494535.1. Taxonomy (NCBI): domain Eukaryota; kingdom Metazoa; phylum Arthropoda; class Insecta; order Trichoptera; family Rhyacophilidae; genus Himalopsyche; species Himalopsyche phryganea. The sequence continues at coordinate 1,459,631 of JAGVSL010000076.1, read as the reverse complement.
GATTGCCACATTGTGGATATTTGTAAAACTTGGCATTGTTTTTTGCCTTTTCCTGAACGCATTTTGACAGTTCATATTGTCTATGACGGTATTGCTTGAAATTCGAATGGCATAGTTTGTATTGTGGTATAAAGCGAAAATAAACAAAAAACAGCAAAAATCCTTTGTGATGTCAAATCCAGCTTGATTTATTAAGATTACCATTAAGATGCAGGACAGTCCCGGTTTAGGTTGTGTCATTGATTGGACATGTTACAGTTTTAGTAAATTTGCCGAATTTGGTTTCATTTAAGTAAATACATCAAATTTTGACGTTTCCAAGTTTAAATTTTACGAAGCGATGACAGCTGTCAACAAACTCGTGTGGTGACAACTTTGCTGTCAAATAAAGTGCGCGTACGTACGATAAGAACGTCATAAGTCATAAGGTATTAAAAAACGATAGCCCGATTCAAATCAAAAGTTAGAAATACCTGAGGTTTTTATATTGATTACAAATATTCAAATGGTTCTCTTGAATATTTAACTATTTCTCACTTAATTACTTTCGCCTAGCAACGATATAATATTAAAACTTTCACGCATTTAAATAATCACGATCTTTCACGGGTATTGGGTAAAAATCTAATCATACTTGACCAGCCCTGCACCGAAATGATGGCCTATTTATTACGAGACCCTTTTATCTTCGCCTTGGGTGCGATCTGCTCTCAAATTCCCGCCAGATCCGCACTGTGAAATACATTTTTACGGCGCAAAAAAAAACGAAACAACACGGGCGGGCCCTTTTGGAAAACGCTCTGAGTTTAATGACTGTATTCGAGCGTGCAAGGGTAATAGCCATTCACTTGTATATAACGGCTTATACTTGCTTTATATCGCTGTTGGGAAAAAAACGTTTAATGCGGGCCTTGATAACCATGGCCTGTGGGCCTCAGTAGCCCTTTGTACTACCCCGATAAGCATAGTTATGGTATTTGAAAAAATGGTATTTCAATTTTTAATTAAATCTAGATTATTGTATAATGTCTATCAAGCATTGTTACTGTTTGGTAAACCACTGGGATTTCTTTATAATTCGTTTGATTATCCGATCCCTACTCGAAGCATATGGCCATCACATGGTTCCCCCAAGATTCTCTGACCACCGTTAGGTTTCTTAATCCCTCCCAGGTCATCCTAGCGTCCCGTAGCTCCACCGAGTACCTCCTATGGATGTATCCTCCTTTTACTTACATTCTAATCAGTTACAAATATACGCTATAAATAGCCTTTTTGGATCACTTCAAAGTCCTCACTTACTCAGCGAAACCGGTCCTGTTCGTTGTATAAAGTTGTGGAGTTTTGAGGAAAAAAATGTTTTATTTTAAGGTATTAAGTAACTTATCTAATGCACTTAGTTCCACATAAACTGTAAAATATATTTCTGACGATAGCGTGATGTTGAAATAACTATCAACTATATTTTATAACTTTAGTGGAACAAAATACGTACCGTATTTACATATTAAAATTTCAGCATTCCAATCCATGCATTAATAAAAAAAAAGTTAATAATTGTTTCTATTCGAGATTCTAATCCACCTACCAGCAACCAAACACAACGAAAGCCTAAATACTTCGACCACTCGGTTACAGGACTACCTATTGTATTTAAAAAATCTTCATTGAAAGAGCTATAGCGTTCACTGGTAGCATGTCTTTACAATTTTTTGAAAATTCCACGGCTTTATCACCAACCTTGACTATAGAAATCTCCTGATGTTGAAAATAGCTTTTCTTTGAAATATATTGAATTGTTATTTTTCGTTTTTCCAGGCTGTGTCAGATGCAATGTTGGCGGAGCTGAAGGCGTGTTTCATGGAAGCGTACGACGATAACCAAGACGGGAAGATTGACATTCGCGAGGTTAGTATCCTTTTTCTTCTAAGACTATATTTTCATACGAAAACATTCTCAATTTTAAGTAATTGTAAGTTTGAAGTATATTTTTTCTTCGGATAGAGGATAAAACATGTTCTATTATTTAAATGTGTATATCATATAATATATGACTAATCTTAACAGTGCCTTTAGACAATGATTCTCTATAAAATAAATTGTAATCAGGTTTCACTAGATCATCCAATCCCGAACCCTTTTTATGATCCAGAGATTTCGCGATTCAGAATTTCTCAATCCCAGGATTTTAAATTGTGTATTTAAAATGTTACTTGGTTCCATTATTGCTTCAATTGGAATGTATATATGATTAAATATTTTTTTTTACATTGGAATGTTTTTTTTTATTTATCGGGAATCAGACAGCCAATCACAGAAAAAGAGAAAAAAAAATGACGTAATGATAACAATAGTTTATTTTATTTATTGCATCATTATGGTTTGACCAGATGGTATCAAAAAGGAAGACATTTCAATTCTACTTTACAAAATTTTCCTCCTTTCATTAAGGAAGCAGTAATCCTATTCAATTTTTTTAAAAACGGTTGTTACGAAATATAAGAAAGAGAGAGACCACAATACATTGATATTAATTATACAGATATTATAAAAAACTGTGTAATGATCAAACTGAGGTACACATTGTAGTAAACCTGGAGGTATTTAATTTAAAATACGAATTATTTTTTAGCATTTGCAGTGAATCCCGAAATCCCGGTATTGTCTTAATATCGATCACGGGATTGGAAGCTCTAGGTGTCACGTCTGTTACGTCTTAATGAATTTCATGTTAATTTTAGTGCGAGCAAATATATAAGCGAACTGATATTGGATTAAAGTATCATTGTCATATCGACAGTGCTTTGGCCAATTGATGTAACCCTCAAAATTGAAATTGTGCAGGAGAGAGTAAAAACTTTTTTTATCGAAAACATTAAATGGTGATAATTTAAACATCGACTGAGGGTGCTTGATAGAATTTCAAATTTTAATTATTGAGATTTGAGAATGCCTGAAGATGCCGAAAGGCGAAACCTGGGTCGTTAGTGACAAAATACATGGAAGTGTACAAAATCTCAATAATTCAAATTAAATGGTGAGTTGCGTTATGAATCTTTAACATGCACTCCTGTAAATTATCATCTTTGCAGATACGTAGGAAGTGTCAATATAATAGTGGCTTACATCAAGTGGCCGGGTCAGAATTTTTAAAACTAAAACCAATGTCAAATAATGTTTCTTTTCCTAAAAGTGGTCAATTTATTTTTCTTATTTACATCATTTGGAAGAGACCTGCTTTATCGTCTTTAAAATGAGATCCAATCAGTAACTCGTTTTCTTATCAATCGGCCAAAACGCCGTTGATATGCTTATGAATTAAACTGGTATGTTTCTGAACCAACATAAAAAATATTAGAACTAATTTAATTTTCCTTTAGAAAATTTTGACCTTCCAGTTCATTTTTTAATACTGCGATCAAATGCTAGATTAGTCTTCATTCTAGATTCTAAAATACCAATCTTAAGTCTTATTTCGTAGTTGGATGTACATATTGTATGTGTATAGATTAAAAAATGTATTTTTAAAATAAAACACAAATTTTTATAATTATCATAGCCGGATACGCTCATCGCGAGCATTATCGACAATTAGTACCAAACAAATTGTGTTTTATTTTTAAAATATTATACCACTTCACCAAGAATTGACAGTTAAAAACATTAAAAGTGTTAAAAAATATATATTTATTTTCCATTCTGTTTTTTGTTATTTTAAATTATTCATAAAAAGTTTTTGAAAAAGAACAGTAGTGTATTTTCTTCCTGCAATAACGAAAATATACCGGATCGTTAAAATGTTAAAATCTTCAAATAATTACCTATTTAATTTATTCATATCTACTTAAACGACCGACCACAATGAGATATAAAAAAAAAATATTCAAATTTTTAGTCAAGCACTTTTATTATTCAGCTGCTTATAAAAAAGCATAATATGATTTTAAAAATATTCATCTATCTTTGCTTAATTAAGCGAATTTTTTTCCAAAGTCTTTTTAACTGCGGGAAGTGTTTTGTATGTTTGTATTTACATTCACTCAACAAGTGAGAGAATTTAAATAAATGAATACAAATTTCGTTTATGTTTACTAAGGTAAATACGTATTCAACTTAGCAAATGTATTTCGTGCGAATAATTTACAATATTTTAAGAAATAATCCACCGATATTTGATGCGAAATATTCCTTCTATCTAAGAAATTGTTTCTTGGTTGACAAATATTTCGGATTCAGCGGATTTGGATTTTACTGTAAAGCCGTCCGTATATGACATCACGCCTTAAGGGGGGAGTGGGTCCTGCATTTTAATATTATGATTTATAGAAAAGGTCTTAAAGAAAATTTGACGTCTCAAAATCTTATAGGAATAAAATTTCTTCCTTAAATATATCTTAAGATGGTGTCAAATTATTACTTAGATAGAGATAAGGGGGCTTCCCAACCCCAGATTCGTTGATCAGTCCTTTAGAAACGAAAAAACGTCGTCATTGCGATAAACTGGAACGGAATCAATTGAATATAAATATCTACTATACAGCAGAAAAAAATGTGTATATCTGTCTGTCAAAAAAACTCTGCCCAAACGGTTTACAGTAGCGACGTGAAATTTCCATATTTTTTTCTCACTGCTATTTCTAGTTCAATTCTCCTATTTTAAACTTTTATTATTATTATTGTCGGCGTCCGTGACGCAGTTGGTAGCGTCGCTGGCTACGGTTACGGATGTCTCGGGTTCAATTCCCGGTGCGAACCGTTTTCATAGATTGATCTTTCAATCGATTTATGGACTTCTGTTCGTAGTCTGAGTCCTCCCTCCTTCCCATCCATCATCACGGGGCGTAGTGAGAGCGATTACCTAACCACTAGTCCTCTCATAGCCCTACCCTTCTACCCCTACTCTCTTCGGAAAAAAGAGAGGTTGAGCAACTGAGTAACAAGCAGTTCTCGTAAAAAAAGTCTGTTAAGATACCTCCATTAGGAGACCATATGCTCCACATTCGAAGCGGACATGAGAAAAAAAATTGTTTGATGGACTATGTTTCGATAGTGTTAAGTGTGGTGCAGTTTGCGGTGATATTTTCAACTTACAACGTTAGATATTAATTAACTTACACCAAAACTACGCCATAATAACGCAAACGTATAAATGTTAGCGTACTCTATCCGTGGTAAAGCTGGAAAATAAATGCTAGTATTACACAAAATATTTAGCAACTTATATGTAAAAATGAAATTCTTATCTGCAACTTTCATATTACATTTAATTTATTAAAAATATGTTACCCACTGACAATTAAATAAACCATTAATTATTGTTGACATTTACAAACTAGTATGTACAATTTGAATTGTTGAAATTTTGCACATTTCCATGTATTTCGTCACTAACGACCCGGATTTCCCCTTTCGGCATTTTCAGGCATTCGAGCACACGAATGAACTCGAGCTGATTTTCAATTTTGAATTTCGGCAATTCAAATTTGATATTGAAATTTCATCAAGCACCCTCAGCCGATATTTAAATTAGACTATTATGTATCAATAATATTGCTACAGGCTTCATGCTCAGTTCACGCAGCTTTACACTTATTATAGAAATTGAACACATAATATGTTAAAAATAATGGATTCTTAGAATTTTTTAATTAGGTAAACATATCAAGAAAATAATTACAATTTTGATTGAAATATTGATTGAGAAATACTATATTGAGTAAATAATGATGATTGGAAAATGAAACACCTCGATTTCTTAGAATATTAATTAATACAATGCACTGTTTCCGTTAAAAAGATATTTCATAAACTCTTTCCTTATATAATATTATATTTGAAATGGATAACAAAATGATTGCAACAGTTCTGGAATTGTTTAAAAGCTCAGTTCAAAATCACATTAAATCAATTCCCAAAATTTTGAATTTATTTTATATTATCGAGTACCCGGCATGCGCAACAATGCCACTCAGAGAAAAAAAGTGTTTGTGATTTAATTCTGTTTATTGAAGTGTTTTTTATTACACAATATTTTCTGTTGTTTCGTCTGGTGCGTACACGAATAAATCAGAAGGTTTTGAGAGATGTCGCTGTTTTACGTATTTTTTTAGATTCTTGATTTATTTTCTGAAACCTTCACAGGTATGTGCACAGCAACTCACCGAAGTTTCGCCGAAATCGGATGAATGGTAAAGGAAAGCATACAGAATAAACAAATAAACATACATTCATTTTTAAATAAACAGATATACACATTCGTCTTATACACTTTGTATACACATTGTAAAACAATACTAGTTTATTGATTTTTCAACGTGACGAATTATAAAAACGCAGTAAAAAATAGTTTAAGAAAGAATAGGACAATATGAACTCACTCATATCCACGTGGCATATGACGACATCCAAAGTAATATTTACTGTTTAAAATGAATAATATATGAGACTATAAAAGTCAAATTCAAATGCAATTATTTCAGTACTATTATTAAACACATAATTGACTTTGAATAAATTGTCACGATGTCCCACAGTTGGATTTTACTGATGAAAAATATTATGAATTTATTAGACATTGACAAAAGATTTACGGTACAGCAATTATACTATGGTAGTTAATACAAGTTCATAAATAATATTGATAAAATCGGACGATTATCCATATATTATATAATCCTGATTGGAATTCGATTGGTCTTAATCCAAATGATTTGGTTTTTCCCAACAAATCTACAGAATTTGTCAAAGTTTATCAGATACTCGGGGATTCATTTGTCAATTGAGCCATTTATTGCGACTCGCATCATTTCAGTAGCGCACAGAGTCGTGGGATATAAGTCACTTATTTACATTGTTTAGTTTACATAACAGGTAGGTTATTTGATAAGTTTACGGATTTTGAGCTATTAATTCTTTTTTTTTTGTGGAAGTAGAACAAATGAATTGTGTTTTATTTTTTAAAATATAATGCCGTTCCACCAAGAATTGACAGTTAACACCTTAAAAGTTATTAATTCTTTATTATGTGATTACTAATGGAACGTACTTATAGATGACTATTCAGTTGCATAACTTTGCTTAAAAGTAGGCAATGATAAAAAAAGGGACTGAAAAACGACCAGTTATTAGCTTATTGCTCTCTTTATCCGTCTTTTTCGAAGATTGGTGGGAAGGAGTGTCAATATCAAATATAGTGTTACGTGCTTTTGAATTCAAGCCCATTCATCAATTGAAAAATCGAATAGTATTCGTTTTAATTTTTAATGAAATATTTAACAAAATCGACGAAATATCACATCACAATTTCTCCAGATTTCAAGAACAATAACGAAAGCCCAGGTTGTGGTTATTTTTGCTTTCACCCAACCCGGGCGCTTCCAATATGATAATACTTGAGTTTGATGAGTTACTAAGGGCCAAAAATTCTTTAAACATGCCGTTATTTCAGTAATTGAAGAAATTCCGTTATAGTAATCCAACGCAGTCGCAAATTTTTAATATTTTAATGCAATTTAACGGTATTTGTATAATGTTATGTATTATTCAAATAGAATTTTTAATAATATTTTCATACTTTAAAAAATGAAACACAATTCATTTGTACTACTTCCACATATTCATAATAATCATGACCGGTTTCGCTCATCACGAGCATTATCAATTGATAAAAATATAAACATGACAGGCCTATTTATATAAAGTTGAGTGTAAAAATGAAGGTATATAAAACTTATGGTTCATGAACTAATACAAGAAAATACTGATTAGCAAAAAAATTATACATAAATCAAATAAAATAGTCTACAATTAAAATCTTTCCTCTTACAAATCAATAAATACTAATCTCAAATAAAGCTACAATGAAAGTGCATTAGCTAAGCAAAAAAAAATTAATGACATTACTAATCCAATAGGCAATAGTGGATTGGGAGAATTATAAGAAAAAATTACTGAACCATTGAAAAACAATCAAATGATTTATGTTTTATTTTTTAAAATATACTGTCTTTCCACCAAGAATTGACAGTTAACACCTTAAAAAAAATATTTTCATACTTCAGAATCTAATCGAATATCGGGAATATATTCGAATAATTGATAATTACGAATAGGTGGAATCCCTACTCAGTATGTTACATTAAGTACCACGCCACTGTATATTTCCCTCAATCGAATCTTCCCAACGGATCCATCACGACCCCAGCACATCAATCGACTTTCTAAGAAATTAGCTTGTCTTAGAAAGTCTTCTGTGAGAAGTTATCCCGGAGTACATGAAATCTGTAACAAATCGTGTTGGATACTTCGATCATATTACACAATTCATCAGTCAGTTTTGCTATAATTGCTTTAACACATCAATCAAACACACATAATATATGTCAATAAAGCAAACATTACATGTTGTAGCTTAATTAATTGTGTGTAAGAGTTATAGCTGTCTTATAAATAAATATATAATTTGTTTTTGCAAAACACAGTGGCAGTAACTCAAAAAACCTAAAACATAATAACTGCTGTGTTCCTTTCAGTGGTCGATATATCGTCGTTGTTCACTAACTGAAAAATACTAATTTTGAGTAATTGGACATTGAAGTTTTTCAAATGTTTGCAATGCTGTACCTTTATCTTTTAGTTTGTTTATACAAAACTGTTTTTAAGTAAAAGTATATTCCATAAAAATAAGTGTGGTCTTGCATACGATAGAATTCGAAATGAGGAACATTTCTGTATAACTAATTCAATATGTCATTGTTTCCATTTAGTGTTTTCATCCAGAACAGCGACGATATTATAATGCATACAAATCGCTCAATTTTACGATTCCATTTTTTAACGAAGGCTTAGATCGATACATTCCCGAAGGCTGTGAAGTAGTTTTAAAACTTTTCTCTTTTACTTTGAGTCCATCTTCGTTTATTTTTTCTTCGACAGAATTTTGAATTCCATTCCTAGGTGAATACAGTTTACCAATTAATTCAACGTATAATCATTTTCTGCCTTCATTAATACTTTTTTATCGTAAACATGAAAATAAATTCGTATAAAAACCCAAATCAGAATAAAAAGTGGGATGTTAGGAAACTAATTGTGCTTTTATAGCTCTTTCCTTCTGTATTACCCTTTTTTGAAAGTTACCAACTCGTTACAACCAACAGTTACGCCTTATTTTTTTAAGTTCCCTTGAAGAGTTCATAAGCTCCTTATTTGAAGCGGATATCGTTATTTTTTTTTTAATTAGAATAACAGTATCTCTCAGCCGTAAACAATTTTTACATAAGAAATTTAATGTTTTTAAATCACGCCATGTGTAACAAGCTCTCAAATCAGTGCTCAAATAATATTTAAAATAGTAAACACATACATGTATGTATCAACTCTTTAACTCTTTAATACCTTCGTAGAACTAATGCAATGGTATGACCGTAAGGCCTTTTCAACCTAGCAGTACGAGTTCTGTCGGATCCGAATCCTGGCAACATCTTTTTTCCTTCAATATAACATTTTATCGTATCAGTGTTTTGACGTATTTTCTCTTCGTGTCAATTCCTGAAGATTCTTCAATCTTTTGACTTTATATTTAATCAATATTGATTACAAATTTAATTTCTTTTAGTTGATATTGCACACTAATTTTAAATATAAACTTGAGGATCCGCAAAGCGAAAATTCTAATAAATTACTCCAGCTCAAAAAATAAATAAGCCCGTCTATTTGTTGATGTGATTTAATCAAATATTTGCCAGAAATGATTATCCTTAAAACCTCTTCTATATATTTACATTTCGGCAGCACAAAGTAAAAAGTTTTTAATTTGTAAAACTAAATATTTACAGAGGCCTAATAATTCTGAGAGCAGCTGTCGGTCAAAGAAAATTTAAAATCACGTCGCCTATCCCTGAAAATATTGTATTTCTGGAAACTGCCACATTATTAAAGGGTTAAATAATAATTATTTGTAACTCGCGAAATTGTATACGTATATTCCACCAATTTTACCAAATAATTATTTTTGTAACTGCTAGAATTTAACGAAATTTTAATACATTTATAGTAAGTTAGCTTCTACTTTTGGTACCGCAGGGAACTTCAATATTATTGGGATTTCCTCTTACTCAATTTAGCGGTTAAGGGTTCTAATCCTTTTTTGGACTGTATCATAATAAACAGATTATTTAAAGAGTAGTTACTATTATGATATATTCTGAAGCAAAAGAAAAATGAGAAAAAGTGCTACAAAAGGTTGTAAAAATTACTTTGCTCTCATTAGAACCCAGATTCAGTGAAATTGAATGACATTACTAGCGGTAGCTTGTTTTGTGGCAGGCAATTTATTTTTCATTATCATATTGTACTACCGTTGTTGGAAAGGCCGCTACCATTTAACAATCAAAATATTTTCCCATAATTCGTAAAAAGTTACTAATCTTTACGCAAACATGTTTACTTAACTAAACTCAACTTGTATTTGGGTTCGTTAAGGTGCCCGGCCATGTTACATAAAAGGGCAAATTTTGAAAAATACATAAATGACTCTTTAGCGAGCAAGCCAAGAGGAAAATCCCTTAGGAATCCGAATAAAATTCTGATCACGATAATGCGAAGAAAAAAAAACGTGGTCGGCGCTGAGATCGCTCGTTTGGATAAGGCTGAAAGCATTTGCAAGCATTTCCGGAGAGAAAATCGTTTCTACAAACACAAAAAATGTCGATTTTATCAGTTAAATAAAATCTGCATAACGATGCGGTTAGAAATTAGAGCGTAAGAAAAAGCGACAATCAAAATGGCCGTCTCTGTTACTTGTCAAATTGAATCAGAAATTTCGAACACAGATGGTGTTACTAATTAATTGAAATGTATAAGATATTGTGATGAAAAAAATGTACACTAGGATCAAAGAAAATGCGGGGCGTACCGATAATTTTTAATGCCGATGACCTTCAAATTTAAAATTACGAGAATTAAGTATAAAATAATATAAAATCATCGTCCTTCTTCGTGGTATAAAATTTTTATTTTCATGCAAAAATTAATCAAACAAAAGCTTTTTCGCGGTTAACAACTAAAAGGTCGTACGATAGCTTTTTATTCCTTTATCCCGTCACCCCTCCTATTATTAAGTGTGACGATGAGTATAAATGGAAGCACTACTCATTACAACAAGAAACATGACTACACACTAATATAAAAATTAAAATTGACAACTTTATTATTCCACCGACTGTGTTACTAAATCTCACACGTGTTTTGCATTTTTAAAATGCATGACTAACTATATCGCAATGTTATTTATTTCTAAGGTAAACAATGGCTCTAATTCTCAACATAAAAATGAAGGGTGTGGTGGGTTTATTTCCTTTTACAAACGATAATAGTAACAATTACAATAATACTACTAATTACAAAATTAATTACTAGTGTTTGGAGGGGAAAATTCCAGGGGAAATGAATTTAATAGTGGCAAACTACCTGTCCAATTTATTGATAGTATTATCGTTTTTATCTTAACCCTGACCTACGTTCAGTAGAAGGAAATAAGCCCACCCCACCCTTCATATTTAGGCTGATAATTGGAATCATTGTTTACATTAGAAATAAATAACCTTGCGATATAGTTTGACGGATGATGCTTCTTAACAGTTACGGTGCGAGCCGTTTTAACCCAAATTTATTTTCAGTCAATTGATATGTTAAAACGCTCACTATGGCTAAAACTAGATAAATTGATCAGTGAAAGATGGAAAATTATGTAAAATATGTATTAGCTATCTCAAATACATCAATAAATAAACTGAATTCTCGCTCAAATAAATCGAAGAGAATGAATATTTAATCTTAATATTCACCACCAACACGCACACAAGCATGCGCGTACCCGCCCAAGTATGTGTAATACATACACCTGACGACTAATGATGCGTACCGGCAGTTCAAAGTTGAAATTTGAAAGACTGAATATCGAGAGCTCTTTTAAAAAATATATTTCCTTGTGTTCTACTTGACATTTTCATGATATGCTGCCTAATTTCTCTACCCAAAATTTTGCACTATTGTTTTAAGCATATATTGACAAGTGTTTGCTTTTAGTTTGGCCGGAAATACGAGATAAAGTCTTGGACATGTAAATATGTCCAGCGCGTTCATCGGGTTAAAGAAATGTACCACAGCCAGTCGAAAAACAACATTATCAATTGTAATTTTAGTTTTAAATTAAAAATAAATTTCCACAAAGCTACCGCCGAATACATCGAAAAAATGAATATACCCATTATCGAGTAAACCTACGCACAACAGGAATTTATTTCATACATTTCCATTTCCAACGAAATGCTGTGTATGATTCAGTGATGTAATCTTTGGTGTAACGAATTTCTTTTGACTTCTGCATTCCGGTTTTTACGTACAAAATAATATCACAGGAAAGAAAATCTGTGACGAAGTATTTTCACACGATGATTCCCACTTATTTTTTGTCTTGACTCAGTCTAACGTTGTAAGATCTTTATCGCGAAGATTGCGGGTCTTTAGCACATTAAATATTTCGTCAGATCACTAGATACTAACGACATATTTACACAAGTAAACAGTATTTATAAAGTGATGGCCTCTGTGGTTTAGTAGCGGTAAGAGCTTTGCCCTAGCGATCAGGTGGGTCTGGGTTCATGTCCCGTCAAGGTCAATATCAAATTTAGATTTTTTCAATTAAATATTTGAAATCTTGGACATGTGTCTATATGATGTCATTTCTCCTCGAGTTGATTTTGAGTTGCTTATAATTTTTTTTATATAGTTAATTGTACGATTTTACAATTTCTAACATTTTTGGTGCACTGTAATTATTGAATAATCTGTAATATTTTATTATACTGTCTATATCAAATTTTGTTATCAAATATATAAAAATCAATGTGTGTTTGTTCGTATCTTATGCACTGCCATATAGTTCATCCGATCCCGATAAAACTTTGTCAAGTTATTGCTTGCACTTGCGCGAAGAACATAGGCATAGTACAATTAGGCTCGGCCCAGTTCAAGTCCGACTCTCAACGTTTTAATTTTTAACTCACAGTAGGTCTTGTTATATATAACAATCAATCTCAATATATCTAGAATAATGAATCAATTTCGTACAAATAACGACATCTCTAAAAATCTTCTAATTTATTCGTAAACAAAAAATATCGTGTGTCCAAAAGCACTTCAATACACAGAATTAAAACACAAACACTTTCTTTCTTTTCATGCCAGGCACTCACTAGTTAATTTATATTTACCGTTGCAGTTGCTCTCTGCCAGCCATAATTGCAAATATATAATTCAAAACGTTTATTTAGTATATAGTAATTACATTTAAAGTGGATCGAGTGCTCAACGTCGTTGGCTTCGGTTACGGTGCTCACGGGCACGAGTTCCAGTACAGACAGTTTCATAAATTGATTCATTTTCGAAGCCTTGTTTGTGATATCTAACATTCCCTCCCACCCATCCGATCCTATAATCGGGGTGCAGCGAAGGCGATTAACTGACCAGTTTTCCTGTTCTACCGCTATCCGTCTACGTAAGGAGTGTTGTGTTTCGATAAAATTAAAGTAATTAAAATACGTAATGCAATGAAATGTAATGTAATTAAATGAAATTTAATGAAGCGATACGACTTATCAGCGGGAAGGGGAGGAATCACAAAATATGGAAAAATGGAAAGCTCAGCGAAGAAATAGGATTAAGTTATCACAGGGAAGTGGATAAAGTTTGTCAATCTCGGTACACTTTACTTTGTTCTGTAAGTAGAAATACATGGGGTAATTAAATTTTGGGCGGCAGGTGTGAGAATACACGCCAAATGAAAAAATAATAATAATGAAAATACGGTTACCGTTAAAAAACACATTTAATAGGGATGCGGAAACCGTAGATGCACAGATTTTAATATATAAACAAATAAAACAGCACTTACACGACGAAACAATATTTATGAACAGATGGTTACACTTAAACAAGAAAACTATTATAATACATATATAAAATTACGACCTTGGATGTCTGAGGCCAATCTCCAACGCGTTACCGGCACGTCTTACTCGTTCCACATCCTGGCGCGTAAGCAAGTTTTAACGCAATTCTTGGCGAGGCTTCCCTTTCGTCTCCTACCAACGACGCAGCGAGGTGCGTATCGCCGATAGGTGACGATTGTAATGTTGCGACGAAATCGTAACAGGAGTTCACGTAAAAGAAGCTTCTTTTAATATAAACTCAATAAGAATTCTATAGGTTTTTTTTAATATTAAAATAGACAGTCAATTATTTATTTAGTATTTTATTACTTCAATGAACTAAACTTTTTACATATTGTATTTATTTATACTTGTATGACAGCAATAATATTACGTTAATAACATGATCTTAAACTTCTCCTCATTTTCAATATGTAATCCATCTTTCTAAGCGACATAATGTCAAATAACCTTATACTATAGCATCAATATATTACTTGTCATTTTTTTACAACATCTCATTGATGCGTGACTGTTTGACAGCCACTACATCATAGTGGTATCTATATTTCATCAAACTGTATCGAATGGGTTCAAATAATACCTGCTGGGTAATTTTCACGTGGGTATTATTTTTTCAACTTTATATGATGATCTGAGCTCAGATAGAATACAAAAATAAAGTTAAAAAATCAATTTATAACGTAACCAAGTCAACATGACTGATCCGGCCGATAGCCATAATATAATCTTGAGCAATGTTCACTGGACATTTCCTAAAGATGTGATCAGCATCTTGAATCGCATTGCCGCATGTACATCTTTGATATCTACTAACCGTTCAAGCTGGAAGATCTTGGCACTGAACTGACCATAGCCAGTTATAAATTGGCTTGCCCATAAATCGGGAGTCAAAAAATTGGTTATCGCGGTTTCCCAGTTTGTATTCGAAAAGAATTTGTAAGATTTCCTACAAGGCTTCTCTAAAAACTTAACAATAATATCCCAATGATACTGATTTTCATAATATCAAACTACATGTTCAATATAGAAATTATTATTCATAAATACAAAAACAATACATAATGTGTACTGTAAAAAATAAAGATAACAACATTCTCCTGTAAAATTACAGCCGTAAGAGACTGATATAGTGTCTAAATAATTCATTTATTCGCTTATTTATATATAAAACCAATTTCTTGGATGAAAATGTTCACAGAACATAATATTATAACTAAACAAATGACTATTTTCTTGTTTTCAGTTGGCCCAGCTGCTCCCCATGGAGGAAAACTTCCTTCTGCTCTTCCGTTTCGACAATCCCTTGGAGTCCAGTGTAGAATTTATGAAGGTAAGAAAGATATTTTGCATTTTGGGGAATTCTTTCAGAACGTAACCTTCCAATCTCATTTTCTTCCAACGCTATAATCTATCATATTTAAAATCTTCTACGCGTTTCATGATATTAACATATTTAAACGCTTGGAGGTTTTTTTAGTTTGAAAACTGTTTATCCTAAACGCCATTTGCATTATCTTTCACGTAACTACCAATTTGAGGTACCTAATGATAATTTCATTCAGATATTTCTCAGTAATTTCATTAAAATTTTTGCCGTTATCCAAATATCATTTTGACAATCATGTGAATGTTTATTCTCCTTTGTGCATTAATACTTTAAAATAAAAGAGAGCACATATAAATACGATAGAATACCTATTGAAAAAGAGACACCTTTTTCCTAGGACTACCGTTATTTACAAACACACAATCTCGATAATTTATTAAACCTTAGAATAAGTATGCCGGTCATAGGTCATGTTGCTGGCTCTTGGACGTTCGTCTTAATCGGTTGCCGGTGTCCACGGGTTCATATCCCCGTACGAACAATTGCATATATTGATTTACCAATCCATTTATTGCGTGTGAAAAACCATAGAGGTCAGTATTTTTTACATTCTCATTCATCCGATCTTTAAAACCTTACCCTCTCCGATAAAGGGAATTAAGCAATTGAATAAGAGCTGTACTCATAAAATACAACTTCTGCAGTGTCGTTGTATTATCCAAAGTACATATTATTCATATTGGAAACAGACATGTTTAACAAATAGATTTTTTAAAAATCGATATCTGCTCCCAATGTGGAACATCTGGACTCATAATGGAGCTTTTATCAACGATATTTATCTTACAAGAAATTTTTGTTAATCAGCGGCTTGACTTCTTTTTGTTGTAAAGAGTAGGGATTAAGGAATAGGGGCAGGACAGAACTAATGGTAAGCAAAAGCTCTGACTACGCTTCGTTTTTAGGATCGGAAATGGGTGAGAGGGAGTTTTAGATATCACAGACAATAAATGTATGGATCTGCCGTTGTCGATGTTGACCGCTCGACCATGGACCCGTTACTTACTAGAAAAAATGTGTTTTATTGTTATTGAATAAAGTAAACCTCCATTAAAAAGTTTGCGAATTTGCTCTGCATCGTTTTTAATCGATGCGTTCTTATTAAAATCATTTAATAATCATAAAAAAGATATGCTGCGTTCGATTATAGTATGGACGATTTGTCGTACAATTTACTATATACTGAAGTATTTGTCCGCCAGGACGTAACCAATATTGTAATGCGCTTTTTACATAGTAGAAGAAACACTTCAATGTTTTATTGACCAATAAAGTTAATGCATCACGATGTGAAACTATCTTCCTGCCCGAGGGGGCCATATAAATAAAACCTTTTTTATAGTATTACAGCCATTATGCGGTATCGTTCCGGGCCTGAGGATTGGTGACGAATCTAATAACATTGGAACTGTCAAAAATTATTGCGTTTAGAGTGCTCCGTAAATCATTTTTCCTTACTTTTCATTTGACAATAGCGAAGACTTGATATTGAGGTATCATATTGGTAAGTTTATAGGATGTGTCATTAAATATCATCATTAGTTACTTGTGTATTTTTAACCATATCTGCTCCCAACGTAGAACATATTATGGCCTTATAATGCAGGTCTCTCCACATAAGTTTTTCTATGAAAACATCTAGCTACTCCGTTGCTCAACTTCCTCTTTTCAAAGAGAGTAAGGAAAGAAGGATAGGGCTAGGACAAGACTAGTGTTAAGTTAATCGCTCTCGTTTCTCCCCGTATTTAGATTTGGATAGCTGGAACGGAATTTTAGACATCGCAAACATCCAAGCTTTTGAACAGAAATAAATAAATCGATTAAAAGATCAAATTTGAATGGATGAGATTTTGTACATTTGCATGTACTTCGTCACTGACAACCCGGGATTCACCTTTCGGCTTCTTCAGGCATTTGGGCACACGAATGGACTCGAACTGACAAAAGGCGAAAGGCAAAACCAGGGTCGTTAGTGACGAAATACATGGAAATGTACAAAATCTCAACAATTCAAGTTTGATATTGAAATTCCATCAAGCACCCTCAGTCGATATCTTAAATTAAATGATTAAAAGATCAATTTACATATCGGGATTTGAGTACGTGAGATCCGTAATCGAAGCCAAAGACGTTGTGCACTACACCACGGGCCTTGCAATCTGCGTATAGCAATATGCAAAATCTACAAAGAGCAAAACAGGAGTAGAAATCAAAACTCTACATGTCCACAATTTATTCATCAGAGATGAATAAAATTTTCTGAAATTTGATTTTCTGTGACTAATCTTAATAGGCAAACGGCTAATTTTAGGTACATGTGGAGCATATACGATTTTGGTTATGAATTCAAAAAACGTTAGGATAACTTGAAAGATTTACTGAGTCCGTATAAAGAAAAAAAAATATTGAAAATATGCGGGGTCGTCGAAGACGGGAGGGTGTTTTTTGAATATCAGAACTCGGCTATTAATTTTACTGAATACTGAATTATTATGTATACAAATTAAAATCTATTATTATGCAATAAATCCATAACATTTCTCCATATGAATTTGCGTGATGAAGAATTTTAAGCATAATTAAATCTATATATATAAAAATGAATGTCTGTTTGTTGGTTTGTCCGGATCTTATAGGCTCCTAAACTACTCAACCGATCGCGACGAAACTTTCAGGAAGGACTTATTGTGATCATGCCGGGAAATCTATATATGTATAAATGAATGTCTGTGTTGGTTTGATGGTTTGTTGGTTTGTCCGGATCTTATAGGCTCCTAAACTACTCAACCGATCGCGACGAAACTTTCAGGAAGGGCTTATTGTGATCATGTCGGGAAATATTATATAAAATAAATGTTTGTTTGTCCTTTACCACAAGTAATTTATAAAAACGTCAGCCATTTAAATTTTCGACGAAATGTTTATTTGTATTCGAAAATAAGTATTTATCCAAAGAATATAAATTTTATTTACCCGTGATAAAATATCATTTCTCTAATTCGTTTATTATTTTTTCGTTTCGTAAATAAATACTATTTTATTTTTTCAGATCTGGAGAGAGTATGATACTGACGGAAGTGGATACATAGAAGCTGACGAATTAAAGGTATAAAAATATTTACTATTAAAGTATATCTGAAATAAATGATGGAATATACCACTGCGCCACTGCCTTTCATGATATTATCATTCAAACGCAATGCAGTGATGCCATACATGCGATGCGTTACATGAGGCTCCGCCGAAAGGTTTGTATTTCATTGAGCGATAATCACATTATTCGGACCTACAACCGAATTAAAATATCAAAGGGTCTCATTCAGTTTTACTAAATATAATTGTGTTCCGTGGCTAAATCTAATTGGGAAACACTGCTATCGAGTAGTGATAATTAACCAGGGGGCCTGTTACGGTTTTTAGATGGGCCGCGAGAGAATGTGATTATTGAAATGTAGATAATTGTAATCGCGACTACTTTAGTGTATTAAGTCAAAAATTATCATTTTTTAGTTAATAATGCAGTTTTATTCAGCATTTTTGGTTTATTTACTGTTTTAACGTATTAACTCAAGTAAAATTAATGGTTACTTCAAGTATTTTATTTAAAAGATATAATATCAACGGGTTTTTGGCTAATTGATATAAGCCTCAAAATTAAAATTGTTCAGGAGAGAGTAAAAACTGTTTTTATCGAAAACATTAGATGCAATCTTTGAAATGAACTCGTCTAAATTCTCATGTTTGCAGATACGGAATTGTTGAAATAATAGTGGCTTCCATCATGTGGCCAGGTCAGAGCTTTAAGCCTAAAACAAATATAAAATAATGTTTCCCTTCCAAATAGTGGTAAATTTATTTTTCAAGTTTACATCATTTGGCCGATACATGCTCTGTCGTCTTTAAAACGAGATCTAATAATTAACTCATTTTCGTATTTTTTTATGGCTAGATCCATTGGCCAAAACACAGCCGATATATAGCACCCTCGGTATTCAAACGCTGATATCTCAAATTGTACTGTTGGATTTAATACACTAAAGTACTCATGGTGCTAAATAATATTGTAGAAATATATATTTATTGAGATGCTGCTGTTGCACTAGGTGTTATGTTAGATGTGATATCACTTGTTTGTTCTCACCGAAACCCTCAATGACTCACGACCCATTCCCCTTCGGTTGTTGACGGACATACATGTGACGGAGGTAGGATGCGTGAGCTTTCAGCACGTTTCCAGTGAAGCGTAATTACGTCAGAAGTCTTTCTGGGTCAATATTGATTGTAAGATTCCATAATTTACGCTCTTCTTAAATAAGTGAAGAGGATAATTTATTCAAATGTTTAATAATAATGAACCTGGCAGTTTAAAAAGAAAATTTCATTACGTTAATAGTTCAACATAACATAGTTATATAAATAAGTACGCGTAACATAGAATACTGCTTAAAAAATAAGATATCAGAAATAAACGAAATTTGATTCAAATTGCAATTGTAAGGTTTGAAAGATAACATGTAAGTGTATATTAAATTATTAGCTGGCTACGGCTACAGAAAGGGGACCTCGTGAATATTTAGATGGTCGCCAAGGCAAAAATGTTAATAAACACTCCACTACAGTATTGTATAATGTACAATTTATGCCAAACAACACTATTTACAAAAGTATAACTTTACAGCAGAGCCAAAAAACGTTTTTGATTTCATTTAACTCAACAAACCGCATATTTATTTAAAACATAATTTTCATATTTTTACTTTTTAACTGTCAATTCTTGGTGAAAAGGCATTATATTTTTAAAATACAACACAATTTTTTTATACTACTTCCATATGTGTATAATTAATTATCAGGACCGGTTTCGCTCATTGTCAACTGATTCATATTTTTAATTTATTGTATATTGTACATTTGATTTTTCTTGTGACAAGAATGCCAACAGTTTATACTATCATTTGACATTAAATAGGGCAAATTTGAATTATTGAGATTTTGTACATTTCCATGTATTATTTCCACTAACGACCCAGGATTCGCCTTTCAGCATCTTCAAGCATTCGAGTACACGCATGAACTCGACAAAATACATGGAAATGTACATTCATACAAATTCCATCAAGCACCATGTCGATGTCTTAAATTAAAAAATAAAGGCAACCTTATACAGTAGACGTTAAACCTTACTGACGATTTAAGACGAAACTGTAAAAGATTGGCATAGCGTTATTTAACTATCATATAGCCGAGAATGTAAAATAACTTTATCAAAAAAAAACTCTTTTTTGTAGATAACGTTGTTTGATTTTAAGCTCTCAATATAGAAAAACAAATGGACTTGAAAATGAGATTATCTCATAAGTATAACATAATATGTAGATTGAACAAAATTTTACAGAACTTGTATAGAAAACATTGAAAAAAATTATTTGTCTCGAAACATTTCATCAAATATATATTTTTTGCCGATATTTTTAAAATCAAAGCGTTGTTACTTGGGTTTATGTTTTATAACGTTATAAAATTCCGAATTTATGTGTCTTTTTCGGCACACTTTCATTGGCTTCCGAGATGTGTACGATAAAAAAGCTTTAGTGTATTTTCAATATCGGAAATATCACGCACCGAGTTATTGGCCGTCATTTCCCGGCTACAAATAATAAGCGTGATACAAGGATCTGTGGTTTCATGTCAACCATATAAAAATGGCGTGCTTTGATATTTTATTTCGTTGACTCTCGCATCGGATAGTTTACCATTTTTTGAAGAATTATATAGCCTTTTTGAATGTGAAATCCATCATAAAATAAAATGATTTATCGGGTATCCCAATATATTTATTATAATATATCATCCCCGCTCTAAAAAAAACTGGTTACGTGTTTAATATGTGTCGTACTGATAATAATGAATGACGAATAATCGAAGTCTCGCAGTGGTTCATTTTCATGATATGACTATTGTAAATATATTTATAAATCTTTTATTCCATCTTTGATAACAACGATAAATAAAAATACATTAATATATACCACAGATAATAAAGTATAAATCAGTCACCACTCTGGCAAAAATAAACGAAAAATATAAAAAGTTTTTTACGTTACTTACACATAAATGCTCTTTTTAAAAGCTCTATTATCTAGTAAAACACAATGGTTTGTTGAAATTAAAATAAACATTAAAATAATATATCGAACAGCATACACACATTCAACTATATTACATGTAAGTCCAATAAATACGTGATACTCTAGTATCTATTGTTTGTTATCAGCCAACCGAAAGAAAGCTTTCACTTGAGCTTTGAAGTAATAACATAATAAAATTGTATAATATTACAATAATATAATAACGAGACTTTAAATCACTCCAAGCTATGTGTATTTTGTTTCACATTGAAATACAGTAAATATATTAAATGAAAAAACATTTTGTAGCTACTGGAATACGTTCAACATTTTATCGTTCAATTTTAACGTTCATATATAAGTGCAAACCATGACTTATTAAAGCACCAGAAAACTGACATTATGAAAATGAATTTGATTTAATATTCCTCTTTAAAAATGAAAAAATATTCAATATTATTAAAATAATTTAGGGAATTTGGGAATAAATATAATCCGACTGACTTGTTATATTATATTGTACAACATGAAATCTAGTTGAATTGCTATTCCATCAAATATATACAGAATAAAATTATAATAGCGTGTCATTTTTACCTTTGAAAGCATTTAAACTTTTTTAATAAAACGAATTGGAAACAAACGTATATTGTTAGTGATGAATTGTTTATTTTTTTTTCAGAATTTCCTCCGAGACCTCCTAAAAGAAGCGAAAAAGATTAATGATGTATCGGAAGACAAACTGATCGAATATACAGATACTATGGTGAGCAAAGTGTTTCGTTTCTTTTGAGGATAATCGCTTTTTTACATTTATTTTTAATTTTATGGTTTTATGGATGGTCGTAAAAAATATATAGAATATACCCTTGGCAGCGCATATCGTTTCTAGACTGCAAGTCTCTTGAACTGTTTTTATGCCTTATTCAATATTTTGAACTTGGCGCGCATAGTTTCGTGTATATTCAGTTTGATAGATTTATTATCAACTATCAACGCGGAATGAAGATTAATATTTTTTTACCAAAGTACCTTGCATGGCATCCGTATTATGATTAATATGGATACCGGTTCATCATTTTCTGCATGGAGAGTGTTGAGACAAGTTTGCAAATACTTAATAAACACTCATGTAGCGTACTATACAATTTCAATTCTAAGCGGTCAAACATGACAAATTTACTGAAACTATTCTACAAAATATATTATATTCGCAATTTCATTACAAAATTGTACTCATTACTAGAGAGAACGACGTATAACTTTGCACTTTTTACTATACTGATACGTTTTCAGTATAATACACAGAGTTTATTGGTATTTATGGATCAGTATGGATCCTAAAGCCGTTTGTGAATCCCATGATCCTAAATCCTAGAGCCGGAATGCAAAGTAATACGGCATATACTCTACCCAGAATAGTAACAAGAAGCGTATTTCAGATATTTTAAGGAATATCTGATTAACATTATTTCTATAGCGACTTGTTTTCATGCACTTTAGATCGTAAAAATACCAAGAAAATTCTCCTTATATGATATACAATCTTACTTAAAAACCACTCGCTTTCGATAATATGTTACTATTTATTTGATTTTCTCTAGATGCAAAGAAATCGGGATGTCTACCAATGATCGAATTATTTTTGAGCAATTTTTCTCGTTTGTTTTTCATATCTGGGAATTCTTAGAATATATGCTCAACTTTATATTAACAGTCAGCATTTACGCGTTCAATAAAGTATTAATTTACTTTATTTATTGTTTTAAAAACATCTTAATATACACAGTTACAGTTGTTTTCAGCGAAGTCTCGTTTCCATCTTACTATAATACTTTTAAAATGTTATTTATCGGCACAGTTGTATTATATTCACTTTTTAATTACCCTATATAAAACGAATACTATTCCATTTATGACATTTAAAATTTTTTTGTTTTTATTCATAAACTAGTTAATGAATGAATAACAGTATGCCATAATACGGCCGCCGTAGCGAAGCAATTTTACGCTCTACGCTCTACGCTGTAGATGACTAACCTTTAAAAATGTTTTATGCTATATCGTAGACGACACTACGTACGTGTTTGGGCGTCTACAAACAAAGGAATTTAAATATATACAGAAATTCACGTATGTTATTTATATTTTCAACTAAATATTGTCAAATTTTTGGTGACAAATTTTAAGTCAGAAGAAAACTAATTGAGTCAATAAAATATAAATAAACAATTTAATTTTTTGCAACTCTATTATAATACCTATATCTTATCTGATTTTATTATTCACCAGAGATTTGGCAGTGTTGCAAATTCAAGTCTTGTATTTATTACTGTATTTCGTTTTCATCTTTTTAAGCCATGTATTTATTTCGTCTGTATAGTTGCAAGTCTTCGACGCGAACAAAGATGGCCGCCTACAACTTTCCGAAATGGCGAAGTGAGTATATTACAAAACTATCTATAATTAATATCGTCTTCTATAATTCATACTTTTCATTTATAATACTCCCCGCTCGATGATCATGCCTTGCATAGTTGTGTATTGAATTACAATCTGCAGATCCATAATAAATGATCGCAAGAAATTAATCGCATGAAAAAATGTTGACATTTAAAATTCACCGCGAAGTCAATTGATCTAAAGAACAATTTATCGCAAGAATTATGTATGTATTATTTTAAATATACTTATCTTATTTAGAATATTATACATGCATCGAACATTATTTTGTCGTTGATTAATCAAAAGTGAAATTGTATAAAAAAGATTTATTCAAAGATTTAGATTCCCGAAAGTGTTTTTTTCAATTTTCCAAAATGGCTTTTGACAGAGCTGTAAAAAGACGAAGTGTGTAAGCGCGACTTAATTCATGATTCAATGATTAATCTCAATTTTTTAAAATACTATTTATTTTCCTAAATAAATGTCTTATCGTTCAATTTCAAGTCAAAGTCGTACACTTGCCTTTTAATTGTATTTTGTTCACTGCGATAAAAAATAACAAAAACAGAAAATATTCATAAAATATCATAAAAATAAATGTATGTATTCTATAAAAACAAATGAACTCTTAAAAATGCAACAGTGATTGTTAATTAGAATTCGATAATAATTACCATAACATTTATTTTTTCAAATTTCATGTGCAAATTGGGATAAAAAATCTGTGATTCAAGAGTAAAATCGTGTTCTCGAGTTTCAACTTTAAATATTTTTCATTTAACTCTTTTAAAAACGGCGATGTTCTTTTTTTGAAATATTTGAAATCGTTTGACGTCTATTTTTTCATACTTCATTAAATTTTAATGATGGCGTCTGGGTTCAAACCAAAGCAATAGCATGACAACTATTTTTATCATTGAATAAATATAAAGAATTTATAACTGGTGTCCCTAGAGAAGATACTTTAATAAAACAACTCGATTTCAACATTGGATATTTGACATATCTGTATAAAAAACAAAATTCCTTTATTGAAATTTAAATATCACCTTTTTAATATTTTGGAGAAAACTGTTTGTTCTGCAACGACTTAAATATTTCTCCTTGTTATTTAGTTGATTTTACTCTGATTAATTACATCACTCACATACTATTCTGACGTCTAAAAAAGTATTTTAACAAAATTTTCACAACGAAAATTTTAGACTCCTCAGCGTTTAAAAGATGAATTATTATTTATTGGAAGTGGTATAAAAGGAATCACACTTGAAAACGTTAAAAAAACGTTGAACCGTTATTACAAAAATATGTATTAATACTTTTGAGTTTTTTTCTATTTTTAATCTTTTCCAATTATTGTTTTTTTATTCTGATAGTATTAGCGGCTGTTTTCATGAAACGATATTTTTTATAATCATAAATAATGAGTATTGAATAACAAAATTAAATGGTGTTAAAAATATTGTGAAGTTTGTTTATTCAAAAATGTAGATATAGCATATAGCGTCCATTTTTAAAAATGGCAAAAAAGTAAAGCCATTTTATTGGCAAGCGAAAAGTTCTCTTTTCAAAACAAAATGAAATTGAAAAAGAATGCTCGTCGTCGCTCGTTTGTTTTATAGGTCAATTCGATATTCCAAATAGCGAACAAAGCGTTTTTACGTTTGTTTATTTAAAAAATATATATGACTTTTTAATTGACTGCACTGCGGAAATGGCTTCGATGCCGTACGAATGCGTTTATTGTTTTAACTGTATCGATTGCATTTTTTTAATGTAAAATAGCAGATGGTTTAATAGGGAACGTTACCTCGATGGAAACCACTAAAATTTTGAATGTGTTTGGTTTTAAATATGTACTTCATCGAGTATTGGCAAACTATGCATCTGTTCTCAAATCCAAGGATAAAATAACCAATTAAATATTGTTTTTTCAATCAATATAAAGAAAGTTTTAAGCACGGAGGTTGCTTATCAATGAAACTAAAAACAGGGCGAGGATCGTTTGCCAACAATCAGACCCTTCCTAAACAATTTTTTTTATAAATTTATGAAAAGTAAAGTTGAGTCAGTGACTTACTATCAGTGTTTGTTAAAACATAACTCAAGTAAAATACTCCATTATAAGTCTATATGACGTATACATGAACACAATATTTACAAGAACTGTTTGATACTCAGTCAGTCAACCTCTTTTTTTGAGGGGATTATTATGGAAGGATTAAGCTTGGAAAGGATCAGTAGATAGATAATTGCCTATTTAAATTATTTAATCATTTGACAAATCAAATACAAGAGAAAAAACATATATTCAATAATATGTCAGAAATTCACTGCAAGTTGGAGGTCTCCCAATATTGCTTTTTCGTTACTTGGCCCATAGAATTGCGCAGCCGTGAGTTATTTCAGAACAACAATTCGTGACCTCTAAGACGGTATGGTCGTTTACGCTCCCTTGCGTTCAACTTGATTACTGAACTTGTCCAAAGAGCTCCCCCTTTAATAATATGGCCAATCCACTCCGATGTGAGTTTTAGTTAAAAAAAAAAATTATTATATCTCATCTGGTCAAATTTTCTTATTAACTTACTCACTTAATTCACTTAATTTTTTTTATAGAAATTGAACGGTTATATAGTTACAATTTATGTCATATTATTAAACGTAAATATAGCCATATAATAAATATAATTTTGTAATTTTACCAATTATATAGCGATCGCTTATAGCGTTTATACCAAGAGAAGGTAAAGTGACAGCTGCCTGTTCGATATATTAGGCTAAAATTCTACTAGTTGCGTGTTTCCATTTCCGATATTCAAAAACATAGATTTTTAATTAATAACCTGATATTTCAAACACTCCAATCGTAGTAAGTGCTGTGAACCATTTCTTTTTAGCAATCTCACGTATTATTGATAACGACACTATTCTTAAAATTATTTTTTTCTTATGTTACCTAAAATACGTTTGCCATTTTTATGGTTGAACAACAGTGTTAAAAAATATTCAATAAAAATATAAACATATGAACCTGTTCTATATTCCTGAACGTATAAAAAAAACGTTTCAAAATATATCCACTTGGTAAACCTTAACTGCATACCTCTTTACGATCGTTATATCAAATTGAAACATCCATTTTGGTGAAAACACAAAATGGCCACCCATTAGTTTTTATTGAAAATGTAAATTGCTGTCATATTATTGCATGGCCTGGAAAGCCGCGAAAAAGTCACGCTCTCTGGCTTTGTTTGAGTGCGTAGCGAAGTTTTGTTATTTTTTAAATTATTTATTTTGTTGAACAAAGAGTTATTTGCATGCGAATTACGAACAACTGGAGCGCGCGTGCGGCCAGCAAGTAAACCCGGTGACATTTTGGTATTAATTGACGAACGTTTGATTATATGATTTTATTTTGTTTCCGGCACTGCAATTAATCTTATTTTGGAAGTTTTACTACGTGAGGAAAACTGCTTTTAATGATATATGGTTATAGTTGAACGAAATGTCAAATAAACGTTTTTTTTTGGAGTCAACAAAAGTAAAGAAAATTTATTTTGATTAATTGTAATTTACATATTTATTAATGTCACGCTAGGGTCATGTTATTTAAGATTTTATTTGTTTTTGTGTGTTTTGACAAAGGTGTCAAACAAGTCAAAAAGTTTTAATTTCTTTCTAAATTGGCATGACACCAATATTAACAGTAGTATATATAACAACCTACTACTATCCACAAATTCAGTATTTTAACATCGGGCTTATAATAAGACTCAGCGTCGTGGCACAGTTGGTAACGTCATTGGCGACGGCTACAGATGTCTCGGGCTCGATTCCCGGTGAGGACAGTTTCATAAATATATCTTTCAATCGATTTATGGATTTCTGTTCGTAGTCCGAGTGTTTTTGATGTCTAAAACTCCTTCCCATCCATCCGATCCTCAAAATCGGGGTGTAGCGAGAGCGATTAGCTAACTACTAGCCCTGTCCTTCTATCCCTACTCTCTTCGAAAAAAGAGAGGTTGAGAAACTGAGTGACAAGCAGTTCTCATAGAAAAAATCTGTTGAAATACCTCCATTAGGAGGCCATACGCTCCACGTTGGGAGCGTACATCGAAAAAAATTAAGTGCATCCAATTTTAGAATCGTGAAACCTTGCTATTATATTTTAAAAAATAAGAGCTGAAGATAAAGATTGAAAATAAAACGGACAATTTAAAAAAAATACTCAACCCATTTTCATGACTGTAAATATTAGTGAAGAATTATTAGTTCTAAATACTATAGCTGGCCATTTCAATGGTTCTAAACTCGTGTATTATATTTTAAAAAATTAAGCACAATTCGTTCAGTCATCACGAGCGTTATCAACTATAATGCTTGTGATGATTTTCATAAATTCATCTGTTTCTATAATTCCAAAGATTCATCAGTTAAATGAGAGTATAATTGATAACGACCAATTAAAGTGAAAAATTTGATTACTATCAAATTACATTTCAAAAAGCAGTAGAGAGCGACGAAATATTATCGTTCCAAATTCAAAAATAATTCATTTTTAAGTCGTATAAATATTTTATGGGAATTTACACCAATCTCTATCAACTTTAATCTGTTAAAAAATATTAAATTTTCCCGCGGTCGTAATACCGTCTGAATAAATTATTTTATATGGTTTTGTCTTTTTTTTTAATGCGATATCCAATAATTCAGAACTTTTTAAGAGGCAGTATCTGCTTTTCTTTTTTTATAAGGCAAGACACCGAAAGGTCTGGAATTATAAGAGATCGTATTAAACTGAAGTTAGAAGTTTTTCTTAGCACTCGTATAAACTTTGAAAATAGGACAGACGCTTCCAAAAAGAACAAAAAAAGTATTCTAGCTTACGTACAATAAAGGCACAGAGGTGTGAAAATGAATATATATATATATATACGCAGTTTTATTTATTTTAGTCTCTATATACAAAAGGGGTTCTAAACCTATTGCAAAATTATTACAATAAAAAAGAAGAACACTATATCGACGGTGTTTTAGACAATTGATGTAACCCTCAATAAATAAGAAAATGAGTTAATGATTAGACCTCATTTTAAAGGTGACAGAGCAGGTCTTGGCCAAATGATGTAAATTAAATAAATAAATTTGCCCCTTTTTTGGAAGGTAAACATCATATAAATATTAAATTAAATTTGATAAATTAGTTATTCCACTGGCGGTGTTACTAAATGTAACGCGTTTCGCTTCTTTAAGAAGCATCTTCAGACTAACCAAATCGCAAGGTTATTTATTTCTAAGGTAAACAATGATTCTAATTCTTACATTAAAATATAAGGAGGGAGTGGGTTTTATTCCATAGAAAACATGGGAAACATCCATAGAAAATATGGGAAATCATTTTACATTGGTTTAAGGTTTAAAAATTCTGACCCGGCCACTTGATGTAAGCCACTATTATATCGACACTACCTACGTATAAAACCGTATCTGCAAACATTGAAATTTACAAGAGTGCATTTCAAAGATTCATAACACAACTCACCGTTTTCGATCAAATCAGTTTTTACTCTCTCTTGAACAATTTAAATTTTGATGGTTACATAATTGGTCGAAACAACGTCGAATGTGTCTATTTATAAAGAAATTAATTTGTTTTTCATCAAACATATCAACCTCTACCATTTATAGACGGAGAATAAACTTTTTCATTTGTAACAATACCCGCTCTTAATGTGAAGTAAATAAACTACTAATAGAGCTAATCTCAACACTATTTTTTTCTATGAGAAATGATTGTTATTCAGTGAATTGGGCTAGGGGAAGGAGGTTAGTGAGGTTAGCGAATCGCTTTCGCTACGCTTCAATTTAAGGTTTGGATGGGTGGGAGGTAATTTGGACGTCACAAACATCCATATCTTCGAACAGAAATCCATAAACCGATTGAGCAATCAAGTAATAAACTTTTCCTACTAGCATTCGAAAACGTGAACACCGCAACCGAAGCCAATGACGTTGACCAGTCAGTTACAGACCCGGTGGTTTCTATATTAATAATGACACATGATGGTGGAAATATCAAACGATATGTTACACTTATTGAGAAAAATCGCTTGGATATACCTGTTACTACAACACACCTCGCTTCTTTTGAAAAAAACTTCAAACAAAGACAAATAAAGAGCGGGAAATGTTAGAAAAAAACTTTGTGGATTTTCGCTATGGCGTGCAAAGGATTCATTTAATCCCATATCCTGGAATATACACAGGCAGACTTCACTTCTTTAATATTTACATTATATTTCAAAACAAATTGATGACAGAAATACCAGTTAATTTTAAATTTAATATAAAATTAAAATTGGTAACTTAGTTATTCAGCTGGTTGTGTTACTAATGTAACACGTTTCGCTTCGTTAAGAAGCATATTTAGACGTACTATATCGCAAGTTTATTTTTTCTAAGGTAAACAATGTTTCTAATTCTTAAATTAAAAATGAAGAGTAGGGTGTGTTGGTTTTCTTCTACTAGGCGTGAGGACGGGGTAAGACACAACAAATGATAATACTAATTACCAGAGCACTACTTATTACAAATTAATTATAAGTTTGAATTTGAACTATTGAGATTTTGTACATTTCCATGTATTTTGTCACGATCGACCCGGGTGTCGCCTTTCGGCATCTTCAGGTATTCGAGTCCAAGAGTGAACACAAACTTACTCAAACAGACAGTTTATAACGATTATATACAAAATAAAATAGGACAAACCTTATCGCTGTGTCTAAGAAATTAACATCTGGACTAGTGACCACCTTGAACAGAATGAACAGAGGGGTCTTGTGCACGAAAACCTGAAGATGCCGAAAGGCGAAACCCGGGTCGTTAGTGACAAAATACATGGAAACGTACAAAATCTCAATAATTCAAATTTGATATTGAAATTCCATCAAGCACCCTCAGTCGATGTCTTAAATTAATTAAGTGTTTGGAGGTGAAAATCCCAAGGGAAATAAATTTAATATGACAAGTGGCTCAGTCCTATTACTAATAACGGATTACTGTTAGCGGTTTTATCAGTTTCTAAAAAATCTAAGCTGTGTATTTTAATACATTTTATATTTACTCGATTGGGTTTTCTATGTTATTATTTTTATTAAAATTATGAACGAAAAACATTATTGTATGTTTGGATTATTGAGATTTTGTACACTTCCATGTATTTTGTCACTAACGACCCGGGTTTCGCCTTTCGGCATCTTCAGGCATTCGAGCACACGAATGGACTCGAACTGAGAGACAGTAAACAGTGTCTAACGCTTATATAGAAGATACAAATGCGACAAATATCATTTACGAGGCAATACATTATACGTCTGAGAGCCACACCGATACCTGAGTTAAAATTTCGGAAATCGCCCTAATCCTTATTTTGTAAACACCATATTAACAGAGTGACGAATTGCCGAAGGCGAATTGCCGCTTTTCAACTTCTTTTAGAAATACCAGTGATTTTACAATTATAATAGTATTGTGGGTTTTGACGGGATGTAATTCGACGAATGGGTAAATATATACAATCATTCCACATTTAGTGACATCTGTTAGGTGTTTCAACGTATCGGATATAATAGCGGAGAATTAGGAAGGTTCAGCTGCTATTGCATACATATATTTAGGAAGGCTATTGCATACATATATTTATATATGATTTAGAGCCAGTAATATTTAGTTGGTATCTGTTTTTATCAGTTGCTATAAAATGTTACAAGTTACACAATTTGATTGATAATATAACGGTTTAAGGATGATAAAAATATTATTCATTTAACTATCCTAATCCCCTAAGCGTACGTTAGGGAAAGTAGAGCTATTTTATTCCTGGCACACGATCAAAAGATAGTATTTATACAACGCCTCCATGGTGATAATATGTCTTATCATATGACAAATCCAGGCACATTTCGGTTGAATAAATTGTCATATTACAGAATTTTGGCCGGCGCCCAATTTTCCCCCTATATGCCTTCTTCGTCATTTGTAGTGATTTCCGGCCATTCCGCGAACACAACTTCCCCTTGCTAATATATGGTCACAACGCAGAGACCTGTTGGTTTGTTTATGGTGTGTTGCTATCTTTGGGATTAATATTCTTGCATGAAACAAAAGAGCGACACTGTAGCTTCATTTGTTTTGAAAATTTTGAATTAAATAAAGCTATAATATTATGCAGTGTTGAAAAATGCAGCCGTTTATAATTTTCGAATTATATATCACTTAAAATTAAATACAGTTATTTGATATTGGTGAATTATTGTTTCAAATAACAATAATTATGTAAATCTAAAATATTTGTATGATTTGTCTACGTTTACCAATAGAATTGATAGCTTATAGATCCATAGTTGAAAGATTTATCAGCAAACTTATGTTTATTTTTAATTAATTCAATTGTTATATTTTTTAACATAACCATAATAATATTATTCATCCATTTTCTTGGATTAGCATATGGCATTAGGGATTAAAACAAATAATACTTTAGTTACTGCAATATCGTACTCTATTATAAATCCTGTAATATTTATTATATGAAAATATGTCTTATTTTTTTTTATATTCGTTCACAGATTGCTGCCCGTAAAAGAGAACTTCCTCTGCCGGCAAATATTCAAGGTAAGTTTCATAGAAGAAAAATTCCCAGGCGAGCCGTGAATCTACTAGAAAGTTACGCAACGTAAATAGCTTAGCAAAGACAACATTGCGGTAAAGCTATTTTTACCCCGCGACATATTAAAAACATACACGACACAATTTATATCATATTAAAACTATTCAGATTAGATATAGTTTTCTCATTCGATTAACTTCAAGTTACAATTTAAACTAAGTAATATTGTATTTTGATTGGTCATTTTTATTGTGGTGCTGGAGAAGGATGATCCGCATACCATATACGGCCAAACACATATATTTTGAGCGAGCTACAAATCCAGGATAGACTCTCAACCGTTTATACAAGATGCCCACTCGGCTTTTTTGGCCACATCGCCCGCAAGCCTACCGACAATTTTGAGAGGCTCGTTGTCACAGGAAAGGTCAAAGGAAGAGGGGGACACATAACAACCCCCGGGAGTGACCAAGTGAAGAACGCCACAGGCCTCTTCTTAGCGATAACCCTCAGAGCAACGGAATGCAGGAGCGAGTGGCGAAAGATCATTGAAGGAAACGGAGTTGCTGCGATAGGTGGAGGTCGTGATCCTCACCAGTCAAGAATACGACTAAAGATCAAGAATATTTTCTTTTGTTGAAATGGTAGCTTAAGACAAATATACGTAATTTATTGTGGAGCACACGTTTATGCGTTCTTATATCGCAAACATTTTTTTTTCGAATATTTTATGTAACTTATTAAGCTAACTAACTCGATTCTACACTAAACTTATAACGTTAAATGACCGCGAAACGACTAACATGAACTATTACACGTATTGTCTGCTCATTTACATCAAACTCAATTGGGCGTGCGACAGAAAGCAAGATGGATCGCGACCACACGACTAAGTGAATCAGACAGTAAACGTGTATTTCACGTAACGTGAATTGTTTATCTAGAATAATTTCCCATTTTGTCAAGATTAAAATAGTGTTAAACAGAAAAATGCGAAACAGTGTTTATATTAACTTGACCAAAACCGAGGACATATGAGACAGGAAAAAATGTGATAAATCGAAAATAAACGCGATGTAAAAATATTCAAGATAAATTATTTAGATCATGTCGAAATTCGTGTTATTTGAATTTTTTATTGGGCAATTAAAAATATTGAATGAAAATATTTTTTACACAATATTAACAGTATGTTATCTTTTAATTATAGTACAGGTAGATTTTTGTTTATAAAATGATAAATAGAATAAAAAACGACGAACAACAAACAAAATTCAAAAACAAAACAATAACAAAAATAGATAAATATTTGGTGCTTTTTAGATTCCTATTTCAAATACATCTCAATGTTTGTCTTTAGATTAAGCTACATTTATTTAAAAGTTTAAAAAATAAAAAAAATTACCATATTATGTCGAGAACTGAGCTAAAAATCTGAAAAACGATGCCACATAAATCATGAAAATTTTTTGTATGCTGTAATACATACAGCTGTTAAATTCTATTACCACAAAACAACTGCCACATCCATATAATTACATAGCTTAGAATTAATGTGAAGTATTCAATATTGTGAATAGTTTCCGTATTTAAATAAATTGAACTAAATTACGTTTTTAGCTTCCAAACAGGGGGGTATTTATATGAAGGCTAAATGAGAAAATGCCGTAGGCGTCACGTTGTCGTGGTCACTCAACATAACGTTTTTTTTTTTTCATTTAAACCTTGCCTTGGGTCATGGTGTAAGAAGTATAGGTGAGCTGGACAAAAAATGACAGTCACCATTTTCGCATTTGAACCATTTGAGCTTATTGAATTACAGCCTACTATGTTTACAATAGTGTTTTGGTGACAATAAAATTTCTTTCGTCAGAGTGACGTTACATATTTTACAAAAAAATAATGATTCAGCTAACCTATACTTCTTCAGGAATAGAGTTCCTGATTTGTAGTATTAAAGGGACTGACCTTTAAGTTGGAGAGGTAGCTAACCAGTCTTGAAATATATATGGACTTGTCGTTCGATCGTGAGTTAACGTATATTTTTATCATAAGGTAGCACTGTGTCTATGCTTTTTTTCAGTGTTGTCCCTTATATTAATTAATTCCCTACAAATCTTACACCATGACCTTGGGTACATTGGAAAGTCGTAAATCTAAAACGATATTATTACTTATTAGTTCGCAAGCATTTTGACTTATTCTGTTTTAATTAACATATGTAAAATTATTTTATTTGAACGATAACTCTTAAGTGCCATTTTCTTTTTTTTCTGCCTTATTTGACGTTAAGGCAAAGTCGAGCTTCACCCTCCTCTATAGCATTTGTTCAGCCATCTAGTTCTGTATTGGTCTGCCTCGTGCATCTCCGCGTCGGGTCAATAGCATTATGGGTAAATTCATTTGTTTTTCTAGATCATTAATGCGTAAAGAAAGCCATCCGTGAAATTAACGGATGCTTAGACGTAAATGTCGTATGAAGGCAGTTTATAATGTATTAGTATAGATATTTTTGTTGAGAACTTTTCACTTTACAAACACATTTTGTCTGTTACGTAACATTTTTCACTTTGAATAATATTTCAAAATTTAGTCCAACTCTGTTTTTTAGCTAGATTTGGTGTCATTAACGTAAATACTACCATTACGGGCTTCAAAGGACGACACAATTAATTTCGTTAGTACTAAATGAAACAATAATGACTTCGGCTGTTCAAAATAATTGAATCGGAAAGAGAATATCTACAGAGCGGATTATTTATTATCAATCTTCCGAGCCTCTCAGCCTTTGTGAACTATCCGGAAAGATCCATTCAATTAGTCGAGTTTAATGGTCGTTAATTAAATAGTTCGGCGCGTGTATTCGTTAATTATGGCGTTAAATACGTTATGAACGACAGATAATTAGTACTGCCGACCGCCATTATTTATTTAATGGCCGATCGAATTATCTGTGGATTTTCACTTTATAGAATAATTATTTAGATATTCCTAAAATAAAAGCAAACGTTTTTTTACTTTTCCCAGATTATTTACTTGCAAAAAGCAATGAATAATCTTTCCTTTATAAATAGTTCAGAATTTGAAAAATATTTTAGTGAAAATTATTGATATTAACTTGAAGAGACTTTCCTCAATACAATACGAGTTTATATCATATAAATTTGATACACAATAATAATAGTTCATATAAATAAGAACATCACATTAAAGCAAGTAATGTAACAAACCCTCGTTGAAATAAATTATTGATCAAATAGGTTAGGTTAGGTTATATATCTTTTCACATTAATTACATATAAGATACTGATTTTCAACTGAAACAAAAGTTTTTATTATAATGGATTGAAATTGTTTGACGACAATTAAATATCATAAATAAATACATTTAGTCGACGTCCGTGACGCAGTTGGTAGCGTCGTTGGCTACGGTTACGGATGTTTCACGTTCAATTCCCGCTGCGAACGGTTTTCATAAAATTGATCAATTTATTTATGGATTTCTATTCGTAGTCTGAGTATTTGTGTTACCTAAAAACTCCCTCCCTCCCATCCGATCCACACGGGGCGTAGTGAAAGCGATTAGCTAACCACTAGTCCTGTCCTAGTCCTATCCTTCTATCCCTACTCTCTTCCCAAAACAAAGAGAGGTTGAGCAACTGAGTAACAAGCAGTTCTCACAGAAAAATTGAAATACCTCTATTATGAGACCATATGCTCCACGTTCGGAGTAGACAAGGAAAAAAAACATTTAAAGGTTTTTAATTCAGTTCTCGAAATAATCAATCAATAAAAATAAAACATGATGCTTTAAGGATGCACAGTGATATTCGCTTGTAAGATGCAATTCTATCAGTAAACGAAGAAAAATTACATTTTAATTTATATTCAATATTAACTGTGGCTTTAATTTTCTCATTGTCTTTAATTACGACACAGTTTACGAGGTGCTTAATATAATAAATGCGCGAACACGAAAAGTCAATCTGAGTTTTCTAACTAAACAACTGTTTTTTTTCTTTAATTTAATTAGAACGATTTTTCCTCATTTCCTGATAGCGCTATATTAGGGTTATATTTTTAGATAAGCATGCTTGTGAAAACTCCAGGCAAATTACCATTAACCGCAACTCCACCAACACCCAAAAACACTTATTTCGAGATATTTATAGAGATACTTTATTTAGAAATAATTTGCACTAATGTGTTTATTTAGTGTCCTATTATGAAATGTGAGCACTATGTTTAGATATATAATCAAACTGTTTTTCAATCTTTTAAAACGATATCTACACATATTCAAAATTGCAGGCAAGCCGAAAAAGCAGACAATTGAAATATGTTTACATGTGTATTCTTACTGGAATGCCATTGTAAGATGAATAGATTAATAAAAAATAACGTTTTTTTTTATTATAAATTAATCTTCCAATCTCTACAAACTAGACTCACGATTACTTACATCGAAGTATAGTAAACGAGTGATAATGAATACATCAAATATACATATATAGCTATTTATAATACACATAAAAAAATAAACCGTTGAAGAGTAAGTACTAATTATTGATATCATTTTTTTCATATTAGAATCCATTTACACATAATAAAATATATCATTAAGGACGTTTTAGAATCAGAAGATTTTTTTAATTGATTTTAAAACAATGAAACTATTTATATCGGCTCATAAAAGATGTGTTTGTTAAATCTTAAAATCGTGAAAAATATTACGCATAGAAATTTGTGAAAAAATAAATAGCTTTTTCAGTTGTTGATAATTATTCTAAACTATGTTAATAATAAAACTAATATATCACCAAAAACTTTGAATTATTAATTGTTAAGAAATGTACTGTCTCTTTCTTGATTAATTCCAAAATTCTAATGCTAAAAATGCGTTATTGTTAAGTAAAAGCACCCATAGTGTTTGAGATTAATTAAAATGTGAAAATTGTTCTAAAAGATCATTTCGTAACAGTCCATTAATCTTGGCAGCTATTTTTCGTATTAACTGTCGTACAAGCCATTGTTTGGACTTATTTTTTTAAATCGTCTACTTTTAAACGGAATTTTAAAATGTTTAATTATATATAAGATCACTAAGCCTTCACAAAAAATAATTGTGTGTTTTATTTCTTGAGCATCTTCTTATCCAACATGGCGCACTCTCTCCGTGTTCACAAAACAATTTTTTGTTTGACACCACTTTATATGTCTGCACCAACTCTATCTCTCTGTCCTCTTCTCTCTTTCTCTCAACCTCCTGCAATCTATGGCTGTCCTCGTCTCTCTATGTAGGAGGGAATGGAAGTAAGTCACTTTACTCTGTTCCTCTGTTGCTTATAAATGTTTTGATTTCACAGCCTTGTTTAAAACTGCCACAAATCAAAAAATACATTTGTTTAAGCAATACTTTTCTTTATTCAGCTCTT
Source organism: Himalopsyche phryganea (assembly GCA_022494535.1). Classification (NCBI taxonomy): domain Eukaryota; kingdom Metazoa; phylum Arthropoda; class Insecta; order Trichoptera; family Rhyacophilidae; genus Himalopsyche; species Himalopsyche phryganea. The sequence continues at coordinate 1,421,550 of JAGVSL010000076.1, read as the reverse complement.
ACAATTAATACATATCATCAAGAGTAGAACAATTATTTAAAACTCAACATGTCTCCACATCAGGCGCATGCCGTGCCGTTCTTTCTTTCTCGCTCAATCACGTGTAAAGTGGAATGTGCGAATGAGATACAAGGGCATGCGGGCGCATGTTCTTATACTCTACTTGCTCGTGTACAAGTGAGGTTGTGTGATAGAGATAACTCCACCGCACGCCTCTATTCTATATTTCGAATTGTTATTCATATACCCATATTAGGAAGTGTTTTATGTATATTTATGAAATACGTTTGTTTCTTAAAAACATACAAAATATCTTGAATTGTGGGAGAATCTTTTGAAAACATAAAAATCATGTAATGAAAAACACATACTACGAGACACATTTCGGTGCGATTTACCTTCTTTCTGTCAGGATTGAATACTGAAAATGAATGTATTTTTAAATGTGACACTTTTGAACTGGAGTGCGTTTTAGGTGACTTTGTATGGGCCACTTTTGTAACATATTGTTTTTTTTTTATCAATTTCGGAGTATACTTTAGGTACATATTTTTAGAATATGACAAATAGTAAAAGCAAACAATTTTATCGAAATTGGCCCTTGCACATTCCCGCCACTAAATAAAGGAAGAGTCAATAAAGTATTATTAAACAATATGATTTATATCTTGGTATAGCTCTAAATCAAAAATATAAAACACAATATCACAATTTCCACATTGTGGAGAAAGTACGCCACGTCAGTTAAACGACTAAATAAACTTTTTTAAATTTTTGGAATAGTTTTCTTTGTTGATTCTTCCATATAACTAAGAACTATAGTGCATGTACTGTGTGCTAGCGGCCGAGTTTAGCGGAGTGTCAAAATACATGGCCACTATAAGGAACTTGCTGACTAAAGGCTTTGCTATTATGTTTACAGCAAATGTGATTGACACGGTCGTCATCTGCTCCACCAAAGTTGACGCTAACACGCAGAACGAGCGCTTAAAATATCCGCATTTGTATATCTAAATGAGCTTACTGTGTACCCATTATATCGTTTTATGTATGTTTCCTTAACTTAGAATGAAAAAAATTATATTGTAAATATTGGCGTATTCTGGTAAATGTATGATGATCTGTTAGCAATTTGTAAATCTAAAACGACTATGTTACTTCGAACCGCTACAAAATTGTTCTTGGGTCCGAAGGTAAGGTTGTCTGTGATTCTTTCAACTCTTCCTTGAATACGCACCTAACGATGGATATGACGATTGGCCAACGTTAACCAATCCTAGCATCCGTACCTATATCGGCTATATCCTTACTATCTCTAAATCGCAAAGTCGTGCATTAGATTTACATAAGGTTAATTGGCCTGTTCCCAAACTTTAGTATTATTTACCGAGAAGTCAAAACACTTGACTCCCAATTACCACCGAAAAAATTATGATTCACCGACATTCATTCACTCGATTCGATCTTGGGACACTTTAATATGCCCTTCCGAGTATTTCTTGACATCGTTTGCCGTCTTATCGGATATACGGTCTCGATATAATTGTAATAATGGTTTAAACAGTAAAAAGTAACGAGTCTTTTCTGTATCTAGTACATAATCGATATCTAAAGCACACCCATGTTTACGAATATTCATAGTGCTAAATTTACTTTTTATATATGATAGTTTTTGCCACGAACTAGTGATGTCATTGTTGATACATATTATATGTATATAGGTGTGTCAAATAAACATAAAATACGCTTACAATCCATTTGGAAGCACCGGCATTGAATGATGAATTTTATTTCCGACTAAATGTGACACCCTCCCACAATCATCGTGATGTAAGTCGATGAGAATTCGCCAAACATATGGATTAGACATTAGACGAAGAGGTTCAGTTGTTCAGAAGATAGCTTCCGTGTTCAATTTTGATATTTAGGGATAAAACAACAAATTAAACGCAAAGTTCAAAAATAAATATGCCACGTTCCTAACATTTCCGATTGATTACAAGGGAACAACTTGTATTTGAAATATCCGACTGAATCGTTTTTTAATTCATATTATACGCTTTCCAATGTTTATTCACAACAAACAAAATAATTTGATTAATAAAACAGTTTCATGGCTGCCGTTCCGGTCGGTAGAGTTTCAGAAAAAGATTTGTTTTCTTTTTTTTTTTTTCCCTTTCAGAAGTTATTGCGTCACTAACATTGATTATAAAATGTACGAGCCATTTTTTTATGACCCCTACGTGTCAAGTTTCCTCTCAAAACGAGGGCTTGGAAACACGCCATCTCTTAGAACAGTATTGAACATTGAGAGAACGTGTTTTTAACGACAAACCCGAAAAAGACAATTGTGGCAAAGAAAAACTGCGTTTTTCCGAAATGCAATTCTATCAAAGTTATGGTTGGTCGATGTATTCAACGGTAGATTCTTTTAAATCGGTCTAGTTATAAGTTAGTAACTCAGGTCTGGTGGTTTTACACTCTTTTCATTTTCTATGTGTGTAGTTTTGGAAGAGTTGGAAACGTGTTGACGTACTTGTCTCTAGCAAAAGCTTCAAGCGTCAGTTGACGAGAAAAGTCGACTATGGTGATTGACAAAATCGATGCACAAATCGAAATATTTGCCAATGTTTCAAAACCTATTTTTCTTTATAGTTTTGGTTGAATTTAAGAAAGGTTCCGTACGGCTAAACAAAATCTTCACATTTCAAAGAATATGGGTCTGGATTCAATTTTCACTAAGCGAAATATTTACGGAAGAATGTCTACTTATTTTCTTACAAAGCTAACATTTTTATTTTGAAAAATACCTTCTGTGAATAAAGTATATTGCGCATCGTGAAAACGGCTCACAATAATTGACGTTCTCTCAAAAAATATTCAGTTCAATATTAATAGGAAAAATCCTCATCCACTTGAGTAAACATTTTTTAAAACACCAACAGACGTTTGGTGTAACTTGTAACCCTGATTTTAAACCCGAATAAACAACACCTGATGTTTGATCGAATGATTTGAGCAAATGTATTAATGAATTAAATTATTTATGTTTATTGCTAAGTGTGAGTTTGAGTTTAATCGCTTCTAAGGTAAGACACGCTCTTGTAGAATATAAATAAAACAAAGAAACAGTTCAAAGCATTTTAGTTGAATCTCGTGTCATAATAAATACAGAGAAAAGTCGGCTCACATCTCAAAATAGTTTTTACGTAATCAATAGTGATGGACACATGATGGATGCGAAGGGAAAATTAAGGAATTTTCAGAAGAAGAAAACGATAATGAAACATGAGCTGTCATTCTAAATATGTTTAATATTGGTATGAGTGATTTCCTGTGTATACTTCCATATGGGAAAAGTATTGCCCAAACTCTTATAAAGTAAGAAATACGGTAGATAAATTTAGTTATTTTAAGTATTTAATGAATTGAACAAGAATCATAGCACGATGAATTTACAGATATAATATCTTCAACCAGACAATATACCGAGCCGTGTGAGGTATCCCTAGTTTCTTAATATGGTCTGATTACAATTACCCCGGCATGAAAACAACAAATGTCTACTATTTTCCATTTTCATTTTATTGCATTTCTTAATACCCTGTTTATGACTCCATAAAACTGTACAAAAATATCCCCTAATAAGGCTCTCAAATCATCTCTCAAAAATATGCCGCTTTTTCAAAAACATACAATAGTTCAGGCCAGGGTTTTCCAAACATTTTTTGCAGTGGAACACCCCGCAAACCCGGAAATTTTAACGGATCACTGAGCTTATTTTTTAGGTTGGGTAATTCCTGCTAGTGAAAAATTAAAATACGTGTTTTTAAAACACATTATTTATTTAGTAATTATTTTTAAATATAAACTATAATATCGATGCTGTTCTGAAAGAAAACACTAAATGGAAAAATTGATATAATGAGTTAGTTATACGATAAAATTTCTTATTTCAAATTACCGTATGGAAGAACACACTTCTTTTAATAAATTATACTTTTACTTAAAAAAAAGTTTATACAAACAAACAAAATGAAAAAGGTATAGCATTTCAGACATTTGACAAACCAAAAGAAAAGTCTAATTACTCAAAACTAATATTTTTCAGTCAGTGTCTTCTTCCAGAACAACGACGATATAATATAAACGTAAAAATATGAATAAATAAAGCACTTACTGATTTTGAGTTCTTGGATATTCTTTGAGTCTGATCTTTTTGAAATCATGCACAATATATTGGTAAGTTGCATTCTAATATCCGGTATGGCGTCGAACCTGTTCCTCCACTTTGACGGAACGGAAATAAAACATTAATGGCTGTTTTGAAAAAAAAACGTGTGATTGATTAACAAAAAATTTCAGTTCAAAGTCGATCAAATTTTAAGGTTAAAAAAACAACACCGTCTTACTTCTGAAACTTCCTGCAGACTTATCCCTCCAGAGTTTATACACTGATACGCTGAATATTTAGCACGTATTTTCAAACTATTTTTTTTATCATATTTATGAACAATATTTATTAGCGCGGCTAACCGTACTCTCAATTTTGACAACTATCGTTTAACTCACAAGACTATATACCGATAGATAATATTAAAATTTACCCCATCTCTTTCATGTGCACGGTGTGAAAAAAGATAGTCCTCCGCCGGTACCTAGATACTTGACGTAATAAACATCAGTGGAGATTGATCATCACTCGCCTGTTAATACGAAGTAGAAGATCTTAAAATGTGTTGCAACGTATAAAAATTTTCAAAATTGTCGCAGAACATATGGTCAGGTTCAGAGGAGTACTGGTGTTCCGTGGAACATAGTTTGGGAAACCCTAGTCCAGGCCATTTTGAATGGAAACAGTAAAGGTCTCTTACAACCAAGATATTATGTTTTTACCTTCTCCTGAACAAAATGAGTTTTGTGCCATTTGCCGTTTTTAGGTCTCCAATTCTTTATTAGACTCTCCTGAAAATCTTTATCATGGACAAAAACATATTGTGTGTTACACAATAATAAAAATTTTCTTATTAATTTATTTTTAAAATCATAATACCACATCCATCGAGATAGATATTTTTGCGTAAATTTTATTAAAGTTGTAAGTGTAAATTTATAAATGAATATTATGAAACTTTTTGAAAGCAAGCGCCCCGAACAACGTTGGTTTTAAAACACGTAGTAAAATTTACAAACACAACAAACCTTTTTTTTTAATTGAAACAGAAAACGGAAAGACGATTTGTATGCTATGTTTTACTCTTCAATGTATTAGGGTTGCAGAATCATATATGGATATCGATTTCAATATGTTCTATTTATGCGCGTAAATTTTAGTAAACAATCGATAACGAGTAACACCTAAGGAATTTTCTGTCGCCCTAATACTTCAATTTTAAATACATTGTGCGCCTAATGTTTCCAAGATTGTTTTAATACAAATAAAATTGTTATAAAAATTCTCCCATCAACAGAACCGATTTTTTTTCAACAGGCTAGAATCATGTATTGGTTGTAAGTCAATTAATCTTTTTATGGTAAAAAGGGTTGAAAGCTTCACAGACAGACAGACAGATCTACCAATGTTTCAACAAATTGACATTAGTGACAGTTGGCAAGTATTATGCTAAAATGGACTCTCTTTTTATTTTTTACGACTTTCTACAACGGACATTATATTATACTTTTTTGTATACATACATCATTAATCGAGCAATATGTAGTACATATATTTTTTAATTACTTTTCCAGGGAGCTACAAAGTTGACAAAGGAGGATATTGAGCGAGTATTTTCTCTGTATGATAGGGTATGTATATATTTTTTTGACATTGATATTTGGTGATTTAACACAAAAATATTAAATGTTATAAAATTTTATAACCCAACCTAGATATTCGAAAAAATAACTTATATGTCAAGAAGCAGCCGCTTTTTTTATAATTCACCATGGCAATTCCCAAACCTTACGTTTTTCATTTATCAAAAAAAGTGATTTGCCAATCAAGGTCAATGGTAAAGATATACATGGAGGTAAAGTTGACAAATATGGGCTACCGATAGAAGAAAAGCAACACACAACACACTCTAATGAAAAGAAAGAAGAAAGTTATAATTAAAGAAATTTTCTTCTCAAATGAATTAAACATCACTACAAGACGTTGACATACATAGACATAGTTGAAAAGTGGTTTTTTTAATTAATTCGTTGATAGATATTCTAAACTAAAATCATAATGAAAGATTTTTTAATAGTTCATAAGAATTCAATACCTTTCACATTCTAACATTCAGGTATAGCCGCACACAGCTGTTTGGAACGTATTATTACCTCAGTGTGTTTTGCATTTGAAATGTTCTATTCTGGATTAATGTGAAAGTGTCCATATCAAAATGTCTATCGAGGCAAACAATGATTGTCTATGGAACTAAGTTGGCATTAAGTTTTATTTAATGCATTTTTTTATTTCTTGGTCATTTATCTTGCCTTCATTTGTTTTTTCTGTTGTTTTCAGGACAACAATGGCAGCATTGAAAATGAAGAGTTAAGAGGATTTTTGAAAGATCTACTAGAACTCGTAAAAAAGGTAATTTAATTTTTTAATGGAATCCGTATCCTTAAAATGCTTAATGATGTTACTATATACAAGGATATAATATACACAACCACATTGAGGAGAGAGCTTTAGGAGACACCAACAGTAAATTTTAGGCTTTTTGTTCATTTTTAAATAATTCAATTGAAATTGGTTTTATTAAAACCTCAATTCAAAATATTCAAGGATTGTTTGAAAAGAGTAATAAAGAAAGAAGTGGTATCAAAATACTTAGATAAATATGGCAGCCACTCAATAGTTTCCAGGGGGTAGCAAATAATAGTTCCATTACCAATCTCATCTGTCATGGTCCCCACTGTGATAGAAGCAACGCAAGCTTTTATTGCTTAAATATTTCCTGATATTTCTACATTTATAAGATTCATAACAAGAATAAAATATGTGATATTTTATTCCTAATAGATTTTTACTGGTGAGAATTTTTATTTTATGGGCATCATTTTTTCTCTAAAAGACCCTTTCCTACCTATGTATAATTTCTCATGTAATATTTCAAGTAACCAACTATAAAGTATTCAATTTGTAATACAGAGAAAGCGAGTGATGTTTATAAAATCAAAATTAATAATTTCGCTACTCCCGTCGTTGCATAACTGGGTGGAACACAGTATTTTGCTTCTTTGGGAAGCATCTTCAGATATAAAAAGCAAGCTTCAGAAGTCTTCAGATGATTTTCAAAAATGCAAAACACATGTCACACTTAGTTACTCAAAATTCTCCATTTTGCTTTTATATTGAAAATGTAATCCCACAAAGTAAACGACGAATCCATTGAGACTATTTTGGTTAACGAGATCACTTCTATTTTATAGGACTATGATGCACAAGACCTGTTAGACTTCGAGGAAACAATCCTGCAAGGTGTTGACTACAATGATGACGGAAAAATCAACAGAAAGGAACTGACAATGATTCTCCTCGCACTCGCAAAACACAACCAAGAAGATGAGGCTGGTTCAGCTTAAGTCTCCATACATCGTCCGAATAGTTCATATTATGTTGCTATCATCGCCCACATGGGAAAATGAAATGATTTATAACATCGTTTTATAAATTATTATCAGGTCGTGTGGAGAGCTGACAAAAAGATATAAAATATGCATGCTTTGTTCCTTTCCAGAAGCACAATGTACTGTGCTATTTTCTTTAAAGTGACGAAATATCAAAATTATACATATTTTTAGATAGCTGAAAAATCTACCAATAGCAAGTTAGATAATATGCAACACAATACATGCCGTTTTTGACGTATGCAACTTAATTGGATGACTAAAATATTTCTGTCAAAAAAAGCAGAAAATACATTTTTTTATTGTTAATATAACTGTTTAATATTGATTGATATTATACTGCATGTTAAAGTGCTGGTAAAAGAATTATAAAATTAATTTTATATTTGATTCAAAGATTATCTGAAAACAATTATAGAATCTCGAGAAGTACTCTTAACAATAGATAAAATCTAAATCCAAACTTTTTTAATATCTTAAAGTTATCGCTCACTAACCATCTAGCAAGTAGCTTAAAATGACTCAGTAATGAATAATTATTATTTAGCTTTCTCATTTATCTTATGACAAGGCATCAAAATACGATAATATCTAAATGCTCGACGCGATCTGGTAAAACTATTTATCACTACTACCAAAGAAGATGAATAATTGATATAAAACAGAGACAGACTATGGCTGTCACAAACATAATGTGCCAGAAAACTAATGGATATGTAGAAAGTACTTTTAAATTAAATGATAATCTATCTACTCAGTGGCAACTAAAAATAATTAATATTCGTACTTTAGAATACATAATTAATATAGTGAAGCCAAACATGAAGACTTTCCCTTGCATGAAAAATTTTATTTTGTAGTCATGCACTATTTTCCTATTATCCTACACTTATTAATATTTCTTTCCACTTCTAGTCAAGATGACAGGTTAGAATAATATTATATGATATGAAATGAAATATAAATATTGTTATTGACAGATCGAGGGTTACAAATTTCTTTTTGAAATTTATATTGATGTCAAATCATAAGCTTGATAATTCCTGCAGGAAAATCTGTTTGATTTAATCAGATACTTGCCCAAATTTAAGAATAAAGGTTCATATTTACAGATATTCAATATGGAAGACAAGATACAATGTTAAATATTGTATAGAAAAAGGATCTTTATAGATCTTTTTTAAAATACTGGCATTTTTATGTGTTTAAGAGTTAATTAAGTGCAAATATCTTGTTTCAGATGTAGTGTCTGCAGATATTTGTCTTAGTGAATTATAAACAAGTAAATTTTTTCAGGAGTGTGAAAATATTATATATATATATATGTTATTTGAATAAATTTTGAGTAAAAAGGTATTTTTTCCTTTATAAAGAAATTTCTGCATCAACCAATGTGACATCTCGCATGTTAAAATTACAACTTAATTTTTATGCTCAACGAATAATATTATATTTGATAAATTTGAATAATCCTTGTATTCACTTCTAAAATATTACATTTAAATATAATTATCAATACCTAACGTCTAGCTGATACAAACTCGTCCATACTCACAAATACCCTTCAATAGTTGTTAGCCACAATAGCAAGTAGGAAATGCGTATTTAATAAATCTCAAACTGTTTGCAACGAGAGAAGTATTTAATACTCAATATAAATGTGTTATTGTTACAATTAAAAAAATATGTAAAAACTTAACGCAATTTTACAAAATGCTGCCATGTGTAAAAAATTAATTAAGTCGCCAACACAGTATGATTATTGTATTTATGGCTATCTAGTGGTATTTTCTTGGCATGTATACATAATTTAAACTTGATTAGATGAAAAACATACTTTACTTCAATCTTTATCTAATCTCATGTAGCGAGTGTAATAATCTTGTCCCTAGTTGATCTATCTCTTATTCAGAGACTTGAAATTTTTACTCTAGCCACTGTGCTTCTCATATGATGTATTTAACAACTTACCCATGTAACCATTTGTCACTTGGTTTCGAATCATGATAGTAATGTTTTTATTAAATGTGTAATAATTTATATCAAACTTAATGATAATATATTTGTTTATTTAAAGAGAATTACAACTACGGTTTGGTTCCTACAAATTTCAAATAAATAATTATTAAGAAAAACCCATCGAAAATCTGTAGACGATATCATGGTTTCAAACCAACTGTCATATTTTGTTAAATGTTTCAACCAAAATATATAAATTCTTGCATGCATGTCAGTTTTGCCAAAATATACTATTACAATAATATAACATGAGAATGCTAAATTTATTTTTATATTCTAGGTATCCTATACCCACCCACTGTTATTGTTATTTTTCCTTATAATCAAAAAAATGCAGTTAAATTGTTACTTCGACTGTTTTTATGAAAAATTTTAATTTTATATTGTTTAAAAATATATAAAATACTGTTGGTTACTTACTTACTACATTTTCTACTATGGCATGAACTCATAAATACCATATCATTTCTATAATTATTATTATATCATTCTATCCTAATCATTATTATTAAAATCATTTTGAAAGTATGTATTTATTTTAAATTATGATACAATGAATAGGTCTTTCAAATGTATATTTCATAAAACACTTATAATATAACTCTTACCATAAAACATATCAAAAAAATAATTGTGGGTAAATCACGTCATTTTTCTCCAGTCTTCTTTCCTTTTCATAACATAATTTAACGATTGAACTATTGGCTAATAATTATTATATAATAAATAAAATATATATAATAAACAATCGTGAAATATTGAAACACCAAGTTAGTTGTTTATGGATTTTTATTCATGTGTTTATATCTATTGTGGTAATTTATCCAATTTTTTTATTATGTCCTTTTTCTAAGCCAAATAACATGACGTCTGTATTTAGAACAATGACGCGTGTAATATTACTATTAAACATATTATCTATTACTCCTTTAACCTTGTTTAATCTTTGGTTATCACATACAAGTTAAAACACATATGTGAGTACCCTTGGATAAAATAATGTGGTGTCATGTTTTAAGAATGGCCAAGTTTTTTGAAACAATAATCGTCATATCCATTCATGTTCTTGGGAAATATTTAAAATCATATTTCTATAATGATAGTCATAAACTATTAAGATTTTCTTACATATTGTAACAAGTCATGAAATATCAATTTATGAAACTTATTTTAGCTGTAATGTTAATTCTTAATATTCATTTTAAATCAAACACTATAATATGATTAAAGTGGTCTAGAAAAAGTTTGAATAGCTAACAGCATAATCATAATTTGAATAAATTCATTGTTTTTGATTTACTTATGTTTTCACTGCCCATTTCTTATTTATACACCTTTTAGGTCTACCTCAAAGGTCCATAGATCTATTTTAAATTTGTGGATTAAATCCAATTTAAATGAACAGTGTGATGGCATACTTTAATGTAATAACAAAACCTTGATAGGTCCTTCAAATGACTATGCATTCAACTTCCCTATTCTATTTCGGTGTCTATTATAATTATGAGCTTTAACATCTTATCTATAATAATTATTGTTAAATAAGTCGTATGAAATAAATTTATCTCAAGTGTTGTCAATTCATTGTTTGATTTATTCCTGACCCCCCTTCCTTCTATTAATATCAATGTACAAGGTAAAATGTGGGTTCAGATTCTAAGACAATAATACCTATGATGGGAAAATTTGTTAAATGATTTTTTTAGACTTACATTCATAATTATATTTTTTTACATATAGCTTACTAGAATTTTAAAAATGTCTGAGTGGATTAAAGCATTTCTAATAATACTATTCCATTAACTGTTTACCTTATAGAGTGGGTAGTGGGTAGGACTCCAGTGGTGTGATTAAACAGTAAAAGAAGAAGGGCTATATTGTGGTACATATAAGTACTTTTTTGACTGTATCTCTGTGTGGTTTCGACTTTTTGAAGTTTTTTGAATAGTAAATGATGGATAATTTTTTGCTCTATCTTTTGAGTTGAGGAACATATAAATTTAATGCATGAATGCTAACGAAATTCACGATCTTACAAGATATTATGCTTTTTTTGACATTTGTGTTATAATAATGATACTGTTCGTTGCTAAGTGACAAACAAAGTTTGAGTTGTTTTGGCAACATCATAGATGTAATAACTTTAGCGTATGTGCACTGAAATGTGGCTACAGGTAATACAAATGATGATCCTGGTGGTTTCCCTTAGATGAATTAGCGTCCAGTTATCTACACAAGATGATGCCCCATGTTCCCGTAGGGAATAATTCCAGACAGCTAGTATTATTATCATATTCTAATAACAAAGGTATCGATGAGTGTGTTTTTTTACCAAGTCGTATCATAAAATTTTGACAAATACACGTTCAAATAATATTTAGATAAGAATCCAGACAGAGAGATAGCAGTAGTAGGTCTGCAATATGAATCCAAATTATTAACATTCTACATATGAATAGAACAAAAAATAATTGAATTATTTTGACAGATATCTTAACGAGTATTATGGTTCTAATTCTAAGGTACTCAGCAACTGCACTACTGACACATTAAGTAAACAATATTTTAATAAATGCCTTGGGTACTCGCATGATAGGTGTCGAGAATATTTTTCAGAAGATGGCTGGTCAATACATACAATAATTATTTTTATGAATTGGATATTTAAAAAACTCGGTTGGAAGGAAAGGAGCCATAAGAACCAAAAGAGCTGTAACTATCGTAATGTGTTGCTTCGTTAAATATCTATTATAGAATTGCACTATGACTGCAGGAATATATTTATATCTTTATAGCACTTGAAACAACAAATACTTACAGTATCCAGAGTTGAGAAATTCATCGTTATAATTTTTAATAGATAAATTTTTTTACCAATTTGCCGATTTTTCAAACCCTATTTATAACACTAAAAAATACTCACATCAGGTAGGTACAGCTAATGGTTTCCAATGTGCCAAATATTTTTAAATTTGAAATCAACTAAGATAATTTTTTTGAGTTTTATGTCGTTTAAGATGAACTCAAGGTGAAAGAACATCATGGAAATTTATTTCAAAGATCTCCAATTAATGCGAAATTGAAAAAATATTTTTTTATTTTATCTGGTGAATCTCGAGATTGAAAATTCTCTTTTTTGGCAATTTAGAGAATACGAGATTTATGTTTCAATATTCTTGAGAAATCTGAAAATTTTCATTATTGTGTTAAAAATTTAGGACCATACTCACATATACAAAAATTCATTGTATTATTTAATATTTTGATTATTTTGCTGTAGTTTAACGCAAAATATTTTTTCATGTTAAACTGGTTTGGGTGTTTTATATTTCATTATAAATTTAACCCCACAAATGAAAATATACAGTCGACCCTGGCATAGTTGAATAGGTACATCGTTTGTGTTCTAAAACACAAAATGAGCGGTACTTTCCTATTGAGTGCTGTCCCGAATTTGAGCGGCTCAGTTATCAAAACAAATTAAGTTCCTAGATATCCCCATCTACCGCGCTACCATAACTGCCTGAAAAATTACTGAAAGCTGCTGAAAACAATGCAACTCTGTCAAAAATTTAATTGCAGATGGCAGTTTGCAAAATGTGAAACATGAATCAGAGAAACCGATAATTTTTGCGAATTAAAAAATATTTTTTATAAATTTAGGTGTATCTATATATGACGTTTATTATATATAATGTCAAATAAAGCTTTTGATAAATAAAATTATTTTATTTTTGAGACGGGGGCCGTGGTTTATTTCTTGCAACTTTTGTAGGCCATGGGATGAAAAAATTTGGTAAGCGCTACGTTAGTTGACAACAACAAATGATTCTATCTAAAAGAAAGAACCCAATAAACTCTTAGTATTCAAAAAAATTGATAAAAAAAGTCGTATAAAATACAGGTTTACCGCATAATAATGAAATTATTGGAAAGATGATACTTTCCATTATTTTGTTTACTGGCAGCATCCGATATCGGCAGTTCAGCGCGCACTTCACGCGATTACGATCGACACATTTATTTTTTCGTTGGGCTGTCGTCTAGACATTAAAGAGAAAAATCGCCATGGGTGTGGAAGTAGCAACCATATCTCCCGGAGACGGTAAGTCGCGCAATTTGTCAACATTCCGAACGAAAATTGTAACATTTATTTCGTTATCTTTCATTTCAAACGCGTTACTCTGGCACCTGCGGTAGCGCGCGAAACCGGCTTGGAATCATTATCCGCCATATTACTCGTAAATGCCGGTTTTGCAGCTAATCATTATCCAATCACACCTGTGCAGTGTCAAAAACGATGCGTTGGACATTTCTACCCACATTTAACTTCGGTTTATTAGTTGAAATGTATTTATATATCTTACTATTTTAACGTGATTAGGTCAAGCCACACTTAGCAGTGTCACACATCTTAGCCTTCCATGTATCGGCAGCGGTCAATCAATGCTAGTGGCAAATAGTTATTATTGTTTTTGCCCTTGAATCAATATTTCTAATAAACAACCATTGCAACACGATTAACAGATACCACCATTCGTGTGCTGCGCTAATTAATTACGTCCATAGTAATTTTCCCAGTGGTAAATGGATTTATTTAGCAAGATAACAAAATGTGTCCTTGGTGTTTTTCACTATGGGAAAATTTACTACTTTCAACCGCTTTTCGTTCGATTTTTTCCAATAGTTAGTTATAAAAATACAATTTTTTTACGTCGTCAATTGAAAATATGTAACCAAGAAATTAGAAAAAAGCTATTTTTAACCCTTTATTCACTATAAATAGTTTTCCATACCTCCTTATTTATATCACAATAATTGAAACACACAGCAGAAAAAAAGTCTTTAACAACATTTTCAAATGATAAAATCATGACCAATTTTTTAATTTTTTTCAGGGATCACCTTCCCCAAGACCGGTCAGACTGTCGTCGTCCACTACGTAGGAACCCTCCAAAATGGTTCCAAGTTTGATTCGTCACGAGACCGCGGCCAGCCCTTCAAATTCACCATCGGCAGAGGAGATGTCATCATGGGCTGGGACCAGGGATTGGCTCAGGTATACAGAACACCGTCTGAATTACTTCTTATTCTACTTTTTCATATCCACATCAAGGAATGAGAAAAACATGCCAAACTAGTGGTACAGTAATTGCAGAACTTTAGATTTTCAGTAATAATTATTGATTACCCACTTCGCACTTGCTAAAACAAAAGTATGTAGGTGGGATGCAAGGTAGTTAAGCATACGCAAAAATTATGAAATGAGTTTATAGTACTGAATGACTCTTCCAATTTTACTCTTGGAATATATTCTTACCAAGCGAATTTTGTTTGATTTCATCAGGTTAGATGTTTTATAACTCTTTCTATGGTATAGTATTACCGATATTACTTGGCCGCCACCGAATTTGAAACTAGAATTGTCAGTCTAGAACAAATTTCTCCAATTGCCATTTTATATATATATCTTGTCTACTTTCAGTAACCGTCGCTAAAATATCATTTTTGAAATTTATTGAAATTTCAGTTCTGGTCGAGTATGGCAACATTCCTAACGTGACGGTGGCACCCTCACTAGCGTCCAAGTTAAATTGAGACATCTATAGTACAAATCATTTAATGTAAATACGTCCTCGGACAACATAGAAACCAAGCAAATGTAGTCAGTTGGGAGTTTTCATGTTCTTGTGCCGATATATGAAGATATTTATAAAAACCTGCCAAATTGAAATTGTTCTGAATAATATTTTGTTATTCTCTGAAAACCACAATGCTATTTTAAACATTACTTCTGATCCCTGTCTCGCGAGATAAAAATCTTTATTGTTTTAAAAGACGAACAATCTTATCAAATATTTAATGCATTTACTATCTTAATATATGTATGTGAGGAAGAATGTCACTGTAAATAAAAGTGGGAATGAAACATATTTACCACATTGCTTTACATACAGCATCCTTTAATCTAAAAAGTTTACTTTATTCCCCCGGTTTTTAGAAATAGTGCAAATATAAATAAAAATAAATAACTAATCAAAAGGTTAGAAAATACAGTTTGTTATTATGAAAATGTTAATTTATTTCTGTTGATACTAAAAGGTTAAATAAATAATAATTGGTGATAGTGTGAACGCATCATATTTTGATAAACTTATTATCTCTTCCAGATGTCAGTCGGTCAACGAGCGAAGCTGACTTGCTCACCAGACTTCGGGTACGGCGCTCGAGGCCATCCCGGCATCATCCCACCGAACGCAGTCCTCATCTTCGACGTGGAATTACTCCGCGTTGAATAAACACAACACAACACCACAATTACTTCTAAACACCATACGGGACTGAACACGCGATGCCAAGGAGTAATACCAATCGGAGGGCATGACTACGACTTGTAACATATTGTTAACGAAAGAATAATGTCCAAATTTTTCTTGAAATTAAATTGACCGGAAGCAACTGATTACTCTTACGCCTTGTCCTCTGCTTCCAGAATCAAACAAGTCCGAGACTATTTATTTACATTAAACGTTTCCGCTGACATCTGTTCGTTGTTTTCGTGTCTTCGATTGCGATGCAGAAGGCTACTCCATCATATTGAAAGTGCAAAAATCTCAAGATGCTTCCAGACTGTTCAACATCAAGGAATATCTTTGTTTCTGACCATGCTTATCACAATTGTCATCATTACTCACAAATGAAATGCAGCAAACAGAATTCTGAATTTATACTAAATAATTTTTATTTTTTTTCTGCTCTTCTGTGTTTCAGCCATTTTTTTGTGAGTGCTTTCCAATAAAAGACATGCACAATACAGCTGCATTTATTTTTCTATGTTTTTAATATGAGTCATTATTTCTGAGTGGCGTAGATTCTTATTCTCCAGTTTGACAACCTCCTCACTGTTAAAAAACTGCGTGTCTTTAACTTTCTGTGCTCTCAGTCCATTCAATCCACCGCAGATAAGTAAAGCACTGATTAAAATACGGCATTACATTGATATTGAAACCAATCAACCTTTGGACACTTTCCACGTTAATTATCATTTTTCAACAACGGTGATTTCACTAATTTAATATATATTTAATAATAGAATTTAACTTGAATTAGATATAAAAATGCCTTTTAATTCTCACCATAGTATATATTGTACGATCATTGTACTGATGTTCATACCGGTCGATTTGCATCAGAGAGGGACACGCTGATTATAAATATTATTGTTTTGTTGAAATTGGACCAACATTCAAGTGAAAAGATTGCTGGCGGTAGCCCTATTTAAACTCCTAACGTTAAAATGTACTTGTCCTTAGATAGAGAATTTCGCCTTCGCCGATGTGTCAATTAATACCGATTGTACCATCGCTTTTTTAATTTTATTATTTGATGAATGTAGAAAATTAAGACCATTAATTATTATATTATAATGATATACAAGAGTAAAAGTGTAAATGATGTAATGAAAAACTTTAATTTGTTTTCTATTATCCATTTTTATTTTGAGACTTAAATGATAATGGGTGTGCTCATGGAATTTTTTAAATCCTTGCTGATATTTGGTGTGGTTATTTTTTAAACTAAATGAAACAATCATTAAAATCAGTTTTGATCAATAAAGATGTGTAAATGTGACACCTGGTTTTATTCAAATTTGATCGCTAACCCCAACATCTCAGTCCCGAAATATTCACAAGCGCTGATAAGAGCGCCACGCTAATAAAAGATAGAAGTTAAGTATACTTTTGATTTCTAAATTCCTTGGTGCTCTTCAACAACTGAGGGCTTCATACAAGGCCTTTATACCTTATAAGAATTTAAATTGGCACAATGTATGCAAAACGCCTGCGACCTCAAAAAAATATGCGCAAGATGTACTCCCTTCCTGCTGCCATGTATAAAAAATGCACAGCAAAATTGCTTTGATGCTTCTTTACAAGCAAAGAAAGACCATAAAAATAGTTATTCAATGAACAAACTATTGGGACCCGACAATAGTAATAATTAAAATTCTAATAGACGCATAAATTCATAGTAATTTTTGTAGAGCTTTTGTGACGTATACCTACTGTTAATTCCACTCGAACGTATATTTGGAATGATTTTTCATACTTATAGTAAAATGACCAAAAACTCCCAAGTCGTCCGCCCATCATAGATAAAAGCAGCCTTCACACTATGCCATAGTATATTACTTTATGGTAGTATCCATAAAAAGTGTGTGTCTGAAGGCAGTCGCAGCATAACGGCTGATGCGCACGCCATTCCGCCTTCCACTACAGCAGTGCTCCGAAACCGGTGTGTCGCGGCACAGTACGTCCAAAATGAGAAAAAGCGAGAATTTTTATAATAAAAAAAAAATTAAAGCCATTTAGTGGCAAATATCTCGGTTTAAATTATTCTCTTTGAAACAAATATTGTATTATTTTGATATTTAATGTCATAGTTGTATTAGTGTTTGATAGTGTAACTGCAATGCTGGGGAATAAAATACGGGTTGTCTCTTGTGTAAATCAAAAAATCCTACCTTAGAAATTATACATTGTTCCGTATATTGGGAAACATTGATGGTGAAAAATTTCCCAGGGGAATTATTACAAACAAATGAAAAGTTATTGATATGCTCTGACAAATAAAACGAGTTTAAATAGAAACACAAACATTGGAAAAGCGAGTTATGACAAGGATTATTGAAAATGTTCGAAGGACCTATTTTATTATGGTTATTTGTTAACTCTTCCATCACTTTGAAAACGTGAAAGGGGTTAATTAGCTTTTATTGAAAAAATATATAAGTTACTATTAAGATTCATCAAATAAAAACAAATTAATGAAATGTATGTTTTATAAAATGTTTTGTTTTTGAAATAAACATATTTTGCCATGTGGTGTGCTGCGAAATATGAATGAGTTCTTAGGTGTGCCGAGGGTGAGAAAAGGTTGCAAAGCACTGTACTACACTGTAATTCCCGCATGACCGAAATGTGCGACTCGCATCGCCTCCTATACTTGATACTAAATATAACCTAAAAAATTAGCTGAAAAAATTTGTTATATTTAAAATATGGATATCAGAACGGTCAGTGACCTGATAACGGATTTTACAAATATGTGCAAATCTAATTTAAGACATCGACTGAGGATGCTTAATGGAATTTCAATATCAAATTTTAATTATTGAGATTGTACACTTCCATGTATTTTGTCACTAACGACCCGGGTTTCGCCTTTCGGCATCTTCGGGCATTCGAGTCCATTCGTGCGCTCGAATGCCTGAAGATGCCGAAAGGCGAAACCCGGGTCGTTAGTGACAAAATACATGGAAGTGTACAAAATCTCAATTATTCAAATTTGTATAAATCGTTTCCATGTTACGTACCTAAATATATGAAAAATATTCGTGAATCACGAAAGGAAACGTTGGAATATAGGTTAAAGATGACACGTCGCATATTCAATAAAAGAAACCTGACAAACAAAAATATTTTGTTTTATTTCAAAGGTATAAGGGAATAACGAAGAATCCTACAATTTCAATTATCGGTGCGTAAAGTAAAGATAATTGAAATTCTAGGATTCTCCGTTATTCTCTAATACTTGTGAAATAAACAAAATATTTTATTTGTCACACTGGTTTTTCTGTTCAATATGAAAATCGCCATGATTCTGACGTTTGTGGACGAATATGCGACATGTCATCGTTAAACCTATATTTCAACGTTTCCTTACGTGATTTCACGAATATTTTCCATATATTTAGGTACATAAAAGATTATTCTAGCCTAAAACATTTCATTCTGTGAAGTTTTCGAAGAAAAATATCAGTTTTAGGCCTTAATACGCTGCTACTAGATATTTACCTTGAAGAGATCTGAATAAAAAAATAGAAATCTATGCGATATAGGTAGCGTAGGTATGACATTATAACTGATGTAGGTATGCATATTTTCACAGACATAATTCTGTATACAAATATTATTGATTAATATCTTTTACTGAACACCTATTGCATGATTCAAGTATATCTTTTATTAATCATTCAAAGAATAAGTATAACTTTTATAAAAAAGTAAAATTATAAATTCACGGAGAAATTCACACTAACACTTCTGCATTATCAAGATAGTAGTAGTAAGAACATTGGCAGTTTATATTATAATGTAATCTGTACCTAATCTGAATAAACAAAGCGTTGTTCTCAAAAAGCTATAACTTACTATTCATCAAATTAATTGTGTTTTATTTTATCCACCCGAGAGCTAGCCTATTCTTTCTTTTGTTCCCCATTATTTTCCTTCCTAAACATAAACTGTGTATAAGTGGTATGTAAAAATTATCTTCCTCAATACTCACTAAGAAGATTAACTAAAAGTGTGATTTTTATTAGATTTTCCCACCCGACGATTGTCTGGCTAAAGGTTTACTTTGATTGGCGAAATTAAGAGTCTTGTCGTGCCTCTGGTTACAACAATTAAATCTCTATGAGAAGTTTATATCGAAGATAGTTCTTGAAATTATCAGGATAATTTTCTCCCAATTCATTGATTAAGGGTGAGTGGATGTAACGTCGCCTACATTTGAAAACCAACATACAGACGTTCCACTCGCCTCGGTTTAGCCCTGTTTTGGACGTTCATTTATCCCTCAGCTGCCTTCACACTGCTTCTATCGCGCATTATCAGGAACGTGCGGTATTTAGTGTGGTCTGGACTGTGGAAGCCATCGCGCGTGACCAAAATTTGTCGCTAAACTTCAAGAACTTCTCTTCGCTAGCGACAGAATGTCTACACGCAAGAGTGGAGGAAGAAATGGATGTCCAAAACAACGATTAACCGAGGCGCGTGGAACGTCTGCGTGTTGGACACTTTTTTCAAATATAGTCGACGCTACTTCCACTCACTCTTAATACAATTGAAACGATTTATACAAGTTAATAAGGTAAACATCGGATACATATTCAATAAATTGCAAATTCCATAACGACAACTTTCCAAACAATACTTTGGTCTACGATTTTGTCTCAGACATCAAATCTCGATAACCTACAATAAACCCTAATCTAGTCACGGCGTAAAGCAAATAAAAACATTTCTGAAAAACAGGTGTCAACTTTTCGCTAGAAAGGCTTGAAAACTTTACTATTTCCATTTTGAGAGTGCAATTATTAAAAGAGAAAAAAATATTTCGACATTTCATATTTTTTAGGTGACGGAAAACGATTAGTGATTTTCGCGAAATGAGAGAAAAGGTCCTACTAATTTCTCTTAAAACACATTATTTATTTAGTAATTATTTTTAAATATAAAACTGTCAACGCTGTTCTGTAAGAAAACACTAAATGGAAAAATTAACATAATGAACTTGTTATACCATAATATTCCTTACTTTTAACTCTACCGTATGGAAGAACACACTTATTTTTATAAATTATACTTTTACTTAAAAGAAAATTGTACAAAACAAACAATATGAAGAAGATTTGAATTATTGAGATTTTGTACACTTCCATGATTTTGTCACTAACGACCCGGGTTTCGCCTTTCAGCATCTTCAGGCATTCGTGCGCTCGTCGTTAGTGACAAAATACAAAATCTCAATAGTTAAAATTTTATATTGAAATTTCATCAAGCACCCTCAGTCGATGTCTTAAATTAAAAATGAAGAAGGTTTAGCATTTCATTCATTTGACAAACTTCAAAGTTCAATTACTAGTAACTAGTAAACTAGTATTTTTCAGTTAGTGTCTTCTTTCAGAACAACGACGATTTAATATAAACAAAAGTATGAATAAATAAAGCACTTAATGACTTTGAGTCCTTGAATTGCATATCTTCTTGACGTATTATATCACACTATATTGGTAAGCTGCATTTTAATATCTTGTATGGCGTTGAGCCTGTTCCTGCATTTTGACTTCTTTGCAACATAATAAGAAAATCCCGCTTCGGATAAATAGTTTGTAGAAAACGGAAATAAAAAAATAGTCGCTTCGATCAAATTTTAATGTTACAAAAAAATAACACTGACTTACTATGAAAGTTCACTGTTGAAAGACTTGTCCTTCCAGAATTTATACACTGATAATGTAAAATATTTAACACGTATTTTAAAGCAGTTTTTTATCAGATCTTTAAACAATATTTATAAGCGCGGGTAACCGTTATGTCAATTGTTGCAACTGTCGTTGAATTGACGAGACTTATCAGCCAGTCAGGTAACAATACACCCAGAGATAATATTAAAATATACCCCATCTCTCTCATGCGCTCGATGTGAGAAAAGATAGTCCTCCGCCTGTACCGAGATACTTGATGTAATAAAAATCAGTGGAGATTGATCATCACTCGCCTTTTAATATTAAGTAGAAGATCTTTAAATGTGTTGCAGTGTATACAAATTTTCAATATTATCGCGGAACACCTATTTAGGTTCAGCGGAACACAGTTTGGCAAACCCTGGTGTAGTGGATTGCGTGCGCATCAGATATGACGCCTTCTGTTCTCCTTCGACACACTTTTTTCGCGCTATTTTACGCATACCACCTAAACGTGCGCGATAGAAGCAATTGTTTGAAGGCAACTGTACTTGACACCATAGAGTAATATACTATTATAGAGAAGCAACACCAATACCATAAAGTTATTCAGAGTTTCGTTGTAATTTGTCGCTAAGTTCTAGTTTAAACAGAATATAAATACCTAGGTATTATTATTTTTTTAATCAAAAAATAGCTCGAAAACGTAGCATCGATTTTAGGAAAGAAAAATGAGTTCTTAAACACAATACGTTTTATTGCCAAAAAATTCTCATACAATACATACAGTAAATCAGTGGTGGCCAAACCATGGCGCATTGAATGATTACCATGGGATCATTGCATCCTTGCTTATTGTTTTGAAATAGACGCCATAACTGAATCCATCTTCATATTTTCAACACCCGAGTGCTCTCAGTTCAATTCATACAGCCTTCTTACGTCAGTTCGTCCCATTTTCTTGACAACTTACAATTGTAGGATGTGAACAGAGTGTGTGTGTATGAGAAATAATGAGACTCGGTATTATTGAAAGGCGGTATGATTGAGGTTTGGTGTGTTTGAAGCTGCATGTGGATGAGCGACTGAGAAAGAAATTGCCTTGTCTCCAAATATTTGCACACCATCTTGGCAATAAAGGTATTGAAAGGGAAGCAGGCGAAATTTCTATATCAAGGCAAAAGGTTACCAGACGTATCCAAAAACTCTCTCAGGATATATCTCAGCAATTGGCATACCTCGTGCATTTTTGTACTTCATTTTCTCTAGCTTTGGATGAATCAACGGACATATGAGATGTTGCCCAGCTAAGCATTTTTATAAGAGTAATTGATGATTTTATGTACAATATATACCTATTAATATAGTGTACATAAATAATTTTATATTTTCATATTAATAATAAATATAAAATTTATTTAAATGACTTAGAAATTTTTTGATATATTTGAAAAAGAAACCTGCGGGACTACAAATTTAATATTAAATATATTATTTGTAAATGACAGGATTGTAAAAATATAGTTCATATTTTTCAAGAAATTATATTGAAAAAAGAAAGTTTTTTGCCTGCGGCGCAATCTTCTGCATCGTGATGATTTATGATAAAATAAAAAAGACTTGGTAAAAAAATAACCTTAACCCAATAATATTGTCAACATAAAATCAACATTTTTGGAAAAATAATACTAACACGTTGGCTCCGGGCAACGCGTTTTCCGCGACGAAAAGTTTTTTGTAATGCGGCGGGGAACACGTTTTTCGCGTCATTCGGTATAGGCGACACATGTTTTTATTTTTTTATTGTCTTAACACTAACTGTTCACAAGACATGCATTAATGATATCTTAATTTCTTTATGGGTTGCAATGTCGGCAATTACGAAAGCCATTTAACTAATGTCATATTTTATGGCTTATTTCAAAATCAATGATAAAAAAACATGTCACAATTGTATGTTGTAATCGAGCAGTTGAGCAGTCTTATCTGTTAAATCAACCAGGACTCTAACACTTGGAATTGAATTAAAATAAAAAATATACACCTACGAAAGTTCAAAATTAATATTGGACAACTATTTGACATGCATGTTCGATTCATAATATTATTGAAATAAGTTGATCAGTTTATTACGAAACACTTTTGGGAGAACATCCAAACTTGTTTTCGCGTAATTTGTCGGTTTGTCAATTTCATGCTATTTTTTTAAAATCAATCCTAAATATGGACGAAGATACGTTTATAGATGAAATTTATGACAGATGACAACAAATCCTCCAGGTTTAGATCCACCTTTCAAAATCTTTGAATGATTGCTATCCTGTTAAAAATAAAAAGATGGTAAAATTCTTAGATGAAGGTGTCGTGCTGATGCAAAGCAGAATATTAGAAGAGAAACTTCCTATATTTGACACCATTGTAAAGTTCGACTACATTTATAAAAAAATTCCACACTAACATTTGAAAAAAATATATTAGCTTACGTGATAAAAGACATATATTTTGCCTAGTATATAAATAATATTTTATTTCGTTTTACGTGACTTGAGACGAATACTTGAATTATGTTTTGGAAAAACTATATACATTAAAGCACTACATATGTCAGCTACCAGCCAATATTACTCGGTGAGTTATTTAACTTATTTTCATTAAAAATGAAGACATAAACTGATGGAGTAGAAATGGTTGTTTTGGCGCTTCTTTGTTATCGCAATTAAAAATTATTTAGAAGGGCCATATTTATAGCCTTATTCACAAGATTGTCTGATTAGATTGCAGATTTGACGATTTGAGCCAATTTTTTACAAATATTTCCCACTAAAGTAAAAGTTATGTTGATTTAAATAAAACCATGATCTTTTGTCAATTTCCTGCGAATCAGCCCCGCTGCTGGGCGTATTTTGGTCATATTTCCCCTGTTGCGAATGTGTTAATATTAAATTTGGATTATTGAGATTTTGTACACTTCCATGTATTTTGTCACTAACGACCCGGGTTTCGCCTTTCGGCATCCTCAGGCATTCGAGCACACGAATGGACTCGAACTGAGAGACAGTAAACAGTGTCTAACGCTTATATAGAAGATACAAATGCGACAAATATCATTTACGAGGCAATACATTATACGTCTGAGAGCCACACCGATACCTGAGTTAAAATTTCGGAAATCGCCCTAATCCTTATTTTGTAAACACCATATTACCAGAGTGGCGAATTGCCGCTTTTCAACTTCTTTTAGAAATACCAGTGATTTTACAATTATAATAGTATTGTGGGTTTTGACGGGATGTAATTCGACGAATGGGTAAATATATACAATCATTCCACATTTAGTGAAATCTGTTAGGTGTTTCAGCGTATCGGATATAATAGCGGAGAATTAGGAAGGTTCAGCTGCTCATTCAAGATTGGTAAGGAGTATAACTAGCCTCTATTAATTTCTAAAATTTCCTGATAAAGAAATTAATAGCAGCTGAACCAATCTTCCTAGCATGAACTCTCGCTATTATATCCGATACGCTGAAACACCTAACAGATTTCACTAAATGTGGAATGATTGTATATATTTACCCATTCGTCGAATTACATCCCGTCAAACCCACAATACTATTATAATTGTAAAATCACTGGTATTTCTAAAAGAAGTTGAAAAGCGGCAATTCGCCACTCTGGTAATATGGTGTTTACAAAATAAGGATTAGGACGATTTCCGAAATTTTAACTCAGGTATCGGTGTGGCTCTCAGACGTATAATGTATTGCCTCGTAAATGATATTTGTCGCATTTGTATCTTCTATATAAGCGTTAGACACTGTTTACTGTCTCTCAGTTCGAGTCCATTCGTGTGCTCGAATGCCTGAGGATGCCGAAAGGCGAAACCCGGGTCGTTAGTGACAAAATACATGGAAGTGTACAAAATCTCAATAGTCCAAATTTAATATTGAAATTCCATCAAGCACCCTCAGTCGATGTCTTAAATTATGTGTTAATATTAAACATAAAACTTGTCAGTATTGTTAAATATGGTAGATTTTTTTTTAGAAATTATATTTATTCTCCATAAAGATTTTCTTAAAAAATATGTACTATATTTTATATATTATAAAAATTGATTCAACATTCCATTTCCGTAGTTACTTCTGTTGCTCATTTTCTACATCTGTTTGATTCCAGTCGGTCAATTTCCAATAATATAGTTTCCACCAATAATATAGTTCCATCTGACTGTATTGAAGTTGCTTGAGCCTGGCCTGACTTGACAGTCTAAACACCGTTTCTTAACCTTTTTACATCCGCGGACCACCAAGAATCAAAAAATGTTTTGCGGACTATCAACATTGGAATTAAATAATAAATTTGAGTTATTGAGATTTTGTATACGTCCATGTATTTTGTCACTAACGTCCCGGGTTTCGCCTTTCGGCATCTTCAGGCATTCGAGCGTATGAATGCCTGAAGATGCCGAAAGGCAAAGCCCGGGTCGTTAGTGACAAAATACATGAAAGTGTACAAAATCTCAAATTTGATATTGAAATTCCATCAAGCACTTATAAAATAATAAATATTTATATAATTGATTTGAACACAATCTGAAATTTAAGGAAAGTTTTCTGCCCACACAAAAATCTTCGCGGACCACCGGTTAAGAAACAGTACTCTAAATGTAGCGTAAAAAAGTTAGCTGTCATAATTTGTTGTATTTGAAGTATGGGTATCAGAATGCGGTTCAGTGACTTGATAATAAAAATTGAATTAACTTGTATAAATCGTTTCCATGTTTATGGAAAGTGAAGAACCCTTAATACAAAAATAGAATCTACGGGATGTAGCGTATGACAAAATAACTGATGTAGGTATGCATATTTTCACAGCAGACATAATTCTGTATACAAATATTATTGATTAATATCTTTTACTGAACACCTATTGCATGATTCAAGTATATCTTTTATTAATCATTCAAAGAATAAGTATAACTATTATAATAAAGTAAAATTATAAATTCAAGGAAAAATTCACACACGACTAACACTTTTGCATTGTTAAGATAGTAGTAAGAACATTGGCAGTTTATATTATAATGTAATCTGTACCTAATCTGAATAAACAAAGTGTTGTTCTCAAAAAGCTATAACTTACTATTCATCAAATTAATTGTGTGTCGTTTTATTATTTTATCCACTGGATCGTTGAAACTCATTTTTACGAATCTAAATTTTTTGGCACACGAAACTGTCAACTATCTAAACCCAATAGAAAGTAGATACTGAATAATATCACACTTTATTTATGTATGAATTATTTTAACTCGCTATTGATGATTCTTAGATAAACAAAGCATTGTTTCAGGCTTAACATCAGTAACAAACTATTTTATGAGCTCAGTTTCAGGTTAACAAAATATAAAATGAGCTGCCATACATATCACACAAAAGATTTGATTGTTTCCAATGATACTCAAAACGTAATAAATTATTTTAGTTATTGCTTTTTTGCTATCAAAAGTATTCAAATATCATTAGTACTCATGATCAGAACATAGTCTGAAATATTTTTATGAAAAACAAATCCCTTAGCCTCCTTCTCACAGTCCAGACCTCGTTAAATACCGTGCATTCTTGAACGTGCGCGATAGAAGCACAGTGTGGAGGCCGCTTTTATCAATATTTTGGTTGTAATGTTCAAATTCATAAATATTTATTTGATATTCACATTATAACTTTGCTAATTTTCAGTACACTTAATTTCATTGTAAAAGTTGGCCAAGTGATAAATGCCTAAATACATGCAAACAAAAGCGGATTGAAAACTTATTATATAACAACCTTTTTTCATCACGAAAACATTTGCACATTTTGAAATCTAAGTGGCAATGTATGTCTCTAGATTTTACCAGATTATTTTAAATTACACATTTCTATAAACCACCGTGTAAGTGTTATAATATGACCATTAAGTTAATACAGTGTGTAAGGCCTCTCACTAATCAACAAATAATAACACTTAGTTCTTCTTTCACCAAAATTTGTTTCCGTGAAACCACTGCACGATATATCCAGGTCCTCTTGGCAAAAATGTGTATCTAATATTACAAAATTAATGACTGCCGAATTGAGGAAGGAACAGTGAAATATTATACAGATAATTAAATAAAAGAATATAAACGTTTTATTGTATAAATGATTAACAGAAAATATAAACATGGTTGATTACCACATGAATCTAAAACAAAAGTAACAGGAATCTGTCTTTTTATCTAGGACTATTATTATAATCTGACAATTGACCATCTAAGAATTGTTATTTTGAGCAATACTTCACCAAACAGTTGCACATTCCTTAAAATACATAATTTATTCAATCAATAATATTTATAGATTTGTGACATTTCTCATACTGATTCTTGGGCTTTCCTGTATTCGAACACGCTGCCTCTTTCTATAAACATTGAGCAAGTAGGTTCTTCTTTTTCACCGGTTTCTGCATCTTCTAGAAGTCCATAGCCGCCTCCGCCCGGTGTCAGCATTACGTAAACATCCTGAATAGAAAATAATATACCAATTAAAAATATATCAGTACATAAAGGCTGCTGAAACAGACAAGGGATGAGGAACTGTACTCCAGTAGTTAACTATTCATCCACCCGTGACGAGAGGTATACATCATGGGTATTCGATACATTTTTGGTCCTTTCAATCAACCAATTACTTTAATATTATAAATGGCATCTGTGGGAAAGCTTTGAAAGCAGGAAACACGTATAAGTATAGTACACTGAAGGAATTTTCCATGAGGTATATTCAAAGTATCAGTATATGCGTGACGGTTTAAGTCTGAGTTGAAGTCTTATTCTTTTTAACTAACTCCACATTCATGGAATCAGGTCCTACTGACAAAATCGAGAAAGTGAAATTGTCTGTGACAAATACAGAAATTACAGCTCCTTCTCAATGAAGTAGGTTGAGTAGAAATTATAGAAAATAATAAGGGGAAATGAATTACAATTGCATACAAACCACAAATATTATATTTTGTAGATAAAACTGAACAAGAATATAATTGGAAGAGGAGCATAGGACAAAAAATAGTTGAATTCATATTATTGATTATTTTTTCTGGAGTCAAATAAAGGGCTACAATTAGCATTTTTGAGTCGCTTACACCAGGTTCAACAACAACAGAAGTCTTCCCTGCAAGTCCAATAATTCGGCCATCTTTTCTGTGAAGGCGATTTATTCCTCGGAATCCAGGCAAGCCACCTAGAAGAACATTTTTTGAATAGAATATCAAATAAGCAACGTTGCGAGAATTTTGTTTGTGGTCAATGTACTACCTTACAAGTTGAGTGAAAACAAACAGTCGGAGAAAGCATTGACACATAGTATTTCCCCCTTCCTTTGACCATCAAGCATGTGGGTTCAAAGGCGTTTTGATAGTTTGGTTTTATATTAGATTTGTCAGTTGCAACGATTTACATCCCTACATACTGTCCTCTGCCAAAAAAAAACATTACACTATTATATTATATCGCTAATGTTAAGTGATTGCAAAAGCACTGTGACATTCACGCAATTGCTTATAATACAAGTAACTATTAAATTGAAGATCAAACGATGCATCACTGAAATTGCGTGCAAACAGATCTGACTTTCTTTCAACAGAATCGTAGATAATAAGTTGCTGTCTCGCTTATGGATTATGGAAGATGCTTGTCTCACTGTGAATAGTTTCATACAAAGTAATTTATTCGCCAAGAGTAAATGCATTAATACCTTCCATCCCGTATGGTTTGATCGATCGCCTCTCTGTTAATACAGACAGGGTCATCTTCCTTCTGAACATTATTTCCCTACGGACACCGTTGCCTCCGTTCCATTTACCTGCAAACAAAAAATACTTTTAATATCTTGCCACAATGAATAAGATAGCATATTATCAACCTTTTGGTTTTCCGGCCTCAATACATCTCTATACAATACTGCTAGTGCTTTAACCCTACAATAGATATATATTATAGAGATATCTTTAAATTTGGAAATTCTATCACACGAAAAAAGGCATAACATACATGTAAATCAGTGGCGTGCCGTGCATGCGAAGCTTGCCTTACAATTTTGAAATAAAATGACTTTTTTTATCATGTTTGTAAAGTTATTAAATTAAAATTTTAAGTAAAGATTAAACAAGACTACTTCAAAAATCTGTATTTATACACTAAATTCAAACAGTTTGCGCATTATGGCTGACGTATTCTTCGTTATATTATGCCGACGGCGCTAATATAAAATGTGCATTACGGCCTCTAGCGATATTCGTTTGAAGCTCTCTTGTATAATAGATGCTTTCGAAGATTTGCTTAAATCGCGCATGCGTAATGAGTTCAATCAAATTTGAAGCATACACCGGCCACGTCGTTCCATGACAGTTGAATATGAAATTGCATGCGCTTAGATTTCTGCATTTCTGATGTAATTTTTTCGTCAGTACATACTCCAATTGTCAGATAAATCGCGTTTGGTTTGTCGCTAACTTCAATATGGATAAATCGCTCAGAAATGAAAGTGAATTTAATAATATTATGGAAATTAATAACCACAATTATTATTATTAAAAGCCCGAAACCCACTTCTCGATTGAATATTCAGTTTAAAATAAAAACATACACTAGATATTTTAATTGTGAAGTGTATGAAAAAATTACGTGGATTTGTGGATGTTCTCATTTATCAAAATTTCACAAAACGTGACAGTTTGGAATAAATGTGGATATACTGACTTTAACAATTTTGTTCAGGTGCGTAAGAGGCATGAATGTTCCTTGAATACTACCGGCTGATTTAAAGATATCAAAAGTTTAAAATGTATGACGCTTCTACATACGAACGAGTTTAAACAATTTGAAAAAATTTCATGGATTTATTTTACATCACTTTGACAGACGTATGGAAACTATTTTGACTTCATGAGACTTAAGATTGAACTGATTTACTTACTGATGACTTACACTTATTCATCGCCAGAATTTCGTTAAATGAACATAAATTGTATTGAAAACATCATTATTAAAAATGAATTTAATCAAATTAATTTTTACAATACCCTCCACTGGTGCTTCTGTGGAGAGATCATTTTCTACAATGAAGAGAATAAAAACATTCGCTAGAAATAGTTAAAGCGACGAAAGACTTTCTGCTCTTGCCATAGTATCTATTGAAAAAAAACTTTTGGAAAATTTAAAACATGAAAATATGTTAAACGATATGGTTATTGATGATTTTAGTAAGAAAGAGCGCCGAATAAAATTATTTTTCAAAAACTAGATGAATGTTGCTTATTTTCCACCCTAACAGCATGCCTTCAATGAAAATTCACCGCACGCCACTGATGTACATATTTTTATAAATAAGAAATAAAATTGAAATAGCTCAACAATAATAATATAATGGCATCACATAATAAGAGTTTGTGGAGTACGGAGTTTGTTTATTAATATGGTAGAAAATACATTCACAATAAATTTCTAAAAATCGATATATTATTGTCAGATACCAACTGCATAGCACATCCGGAAAAGTGGTAATACTTCTCTATTTTTTTTGGAGTGATTAATCAAATGAATGATTTTACGATTAATCATGATGATATTCTCCAGGGGAGACAAACAGAAACGCATGTCCCTTTAGGTAGTACAAGTATGTGCTATTTACAAATGAAAATATTTTTATGAAATAGGACTTTGCATAATTTGCATAATCACCTCGTCCTCCCGAGTCTGGCCTGAGGCTAAACGAATTGAGTAGAAGTGGATAGCGTCTTTCGATGATCTCCAAATCGGTAATCCGAGTGTTGGTCATGTGAGTATGCACACCACCAACTCCATGCCAGCCTGGACCCTGGAATGCAGTCATGAAAAAACCAAATATCAGCTTATTTTGAGTTAAAAAATAGCGATACATATTTTTCCCGAGCTATTTCGGCAAAGCTTCGTGACAAGATCACAGTAAGATTCTGTTAAGAATTATTTATATATAACATTATATTAAATCAACAGTCATTTCAGCATCATGCCATCATCATGACAAGGTAAAAAATCACAATCTATTACGGTTTTTATTCTTTCTTCAAACCATAAGTTCATAGTTTTTAAAATAATTGTATTAGTATAATCTTTGGTACATGTGTACTTACAGCTCCACTTCCTCCGGCCACAGTTTCATAATATCCCCATCCGCTTTCTCCAAGAGTCACATTATTCATGCAGCCTTGAGAAGCGGCACACACCTGGAAATGATAATGTAATATTATTATAGAGATCATCTCATATTCTTTCACATTCCAAGAGAGCTTTTGTCTGATAAGAAAGATGTCTCATGTAATGCAAGTAATGTAATATAAGTTTGACAAACTTCTTAGAGTTTATCAACTGTGTAGTTGCTATGTTCACATAGTCTGCTTTAACGTGATTTAATCAAAGTTTTACTGTAATGGAGCTCATTCGTCCTGAACAGTTTATGACGCGCATAATTCAGGTCATTCTCAAACTATCGTTGTTTCAAGATAGTTTGGGCAATTTGACAGATAACATGTTAAATAGTAATATTTTCTCTATCTTCTAGCATTTGCATTTAGTTACAATTTTTTTTTTTTTGTGGTTATTCACTGACCTAACATTATATTTGCATTAGATTTATAGAATAACCATTCTTTAAATTTACAAGATCATCAACAGATGCCTTGACATTCCGTCATGTAGATGATCATCTGGGCATATCATGCCTGAACCGACGCAACACACAATGTTACTTTGTTTATCATGTTTCAAGTTGAACTGTACAGAATACAAAGAAAGAGAGCAATCCATTTTCAACATTGTAAATTTTTTTAAGATGGAGAATAAAACATGTCAGTTAATACAAATGTATTTAGAGAATGATTTATGCAAACCTGAAAAGCCTTCAGCACCACATCCACAATCCTCTGTGAAGTCAGAACATTTCCTCCCACAACTGCTGCGTCTTCGCTTGGATCTAATAAACTGCCGACAGGAATTATGGTCTTCACTGGAACTAAACAACCCTACATAAAAAAAAAAAACAACAAGCTCAATATTTTTTTACTTCTAATCATAAAATAATATGAAAATACATGGATGGAAACATGCATAATATGCCACATTTAATCTAAAGATTTAGTCTGTTTTCTATCTGGTAAAAATACAATTCAACAAGGCTTGTCATACAAAATTTAATAATTGGTCTAGGGTAGTATTGCAACATAAAAAGCAATTTAAGAAAAATATTTCACAATCAATTGAAATTAATGTTATTGATAAAGTTAGTATAATACAATGTAAACCAAAAGGTAACGCCTATTTTCGATGTAATATTTATGTGTGACAAAATTTATAATGGAGAGTACAAGTTCTATTAAAATATATGATGTTATGTACAGTCAATATTATGAATTTCTAAAAATCAATAAGCTTAACTTGTCAATTTCCTTATTGATCTGGTTTGTAATGTGTATGAAACATATATTTTTATTATATCTAAGGGACAAGTACTGTGACATTCAACATGATAACATAAAGAAGCGATTTCAAATAATAAAATTTCATTTAGTGGAAACCAGAGGAGTTTCAAATTACCTGATTGAGCGGAACATCATGCCCGACCATACAGCGCAAGCAGTAAATGAGTGCCGATAGGGTAATGGCTCTCGGTGCATTGCAGTTTCCCCACACTTCTGGACCTGTGCCACTATTGAAAGGTTTTTTTTGTTTATAATTAAAGCAGAATTATTTTTATATCATATAAAAAAAACAAATATATTCAATACAGAAAAATACACTACGGGTGTTGGTTTTAGCAGTTTAGTCGATAAATAGTCTGATCGCCATTTTACAAAGATGAAAGAATATTTTATTGGTTTTGCTGTATTCGTAAATGTGATTGTTTAATCTGCTTTTTGTGATAGAATCGGTAATCTACATTAAGTATATGAATCATAAATCAATAGATTCGAGATCATTAAAAATGATCCATGATAGTTTTTCAACCGTATCTGATCCTGATGTGGGCATTTATATGCTATTATATGCGATGTGGGTAGCTTTGCATAATATATTTAAATAAAAATATAATATCAGGCTTTATAGCTAATTGTAAAGCATAAAGCATCAAATAACTTCAATCCACTTGAGATACACTCAACGCCAATATGAAAAAAATGGCTAGAGAAAAAAGACATCACAAATACCCATGCCTATGTATTAAACTTTAAATTGAAATATAAACTACTGAAATTGACTTTACCAGGATTTTAACGCAGAACTTCCGATCCCTTAAAACAGCATTTACTACTGACACTAAGTTGATATAGGGTGGATGGGAACAGATGAAAATATCACAGATATGGATAACAAAATTCTTCCAAAAATCATAAATCAATTAAAAAATAACAATATTCAGGAATTCTTTTGACAGCACAACCGAGTTTGATGAAAGCCGTAGAGCATTACCAATCGGCTGCAGTAACAAATAGCATTTTCAATCACAATTTTATATTTACAAATAAGTATAGTTACGTAAAATCGCATAGAGCACTCCCTTCATTCCTATCCAGTGTTATTTTCAGACAAATCGGTGATCCGTCGTCCATGTAATCGACAGCACTCAAGACACTGTTTCCAGTTTTCTGTATAGTTTTCTCAGCTATGTCCTGTAGAAAAATAGAATGCTTATTTCTGTACATACATATTTAAACTATTCTGTCTTGAAATAAAGTGAGACATTACCTTCAACATGTCTCTCACTGCGATTTCCGCATTAGCTTGGATATGTCCCATGTATGCCTGTACAACTTCTAGACTGTATGACGATATCAAATCTCCGACCAGTTGCATTCCCTAAAAACAATTATAATAGTCGTTTTACAATAGTGATTGTGATTCAATTGTTCAACCCGTTTAGTCATTGAGGGCAAGAGTAGAAAATGTATGCTTGTGATTGAACAATGTTGAACACCACAGACATCCATGCTCTTGAAAAGTCATTTTTTTTTAATTTACAGCCAGAAATTCCCACAATGGTTCACTGCATAGAATTTCAGCTTATTATTCACTATTTACGTGTGGATCAAGTATGAAATAAATTGAAATGATGCCAATAAGCTACATTGTCTCTTTTATCAATTGATAAAGTCCAGTTAGAATGTTGAAAGTGACTCAGTTGATTAAATTTCTGCTGTGTATGCCAGAAGAAGACAAAATATTAGGCTATTTGTTTTCTTTAATTTTTGATGTATTTTTTTTTAAGTTACCTTTTGAAGAAGCCACTGGGACCCTATGCACCACATACAAGGGACAGCCAAAATCAACTGAGGCACGTATAATAAATTTTAATTACTAAGTTTCCTGATCAATAGATGTCAGTATCGCAGAGCTTGAGAGTCGTTCGTGCCCTAGACAAGTAAATCCAAAATCATTGCATTTGTTCAGCATTAAGAAAAGATAGAGAGAGGAAGAGCTTCCAAAGTTCCAGAAGTGTGTTTCAAAATATTCTGAACAAAGAAAAAACAATAACAAAAAAAGAAGATTATTACTCTTTGATTGGCTGCTATCTGAGCCTTCAAATCTGATAAATTGTCAGCCAGATTTCTAGAATCTCGAAGCTCATGCTTTAATTCGTCTTCCTTGAAGACTCCATTTTCTACTAGTAAGAAAGACTTAAAAGCTGCTCCTTCTTGATTGAGGTGTGTAGAGTGTGGAGGCATGGATCCAGGAGTGATGCCACCAATGTCTGCATGATGGCCTCGTGATGCCACAAAGAATATGGGAAGTGAAATGCCTCTGAAAAATTCAATTTCATTTCACTGATAAATAAAGAATTAAAGAGAGGTTTAATAATTGCACTCAGAGTATTTTTTTCCACTATTGCATTTTTATTTAAAAGGAGATAGTAAATTTTTCAAGCCTGTCTAGCAAAGAATTGACACCTGTTTTTCAGATATGCTTTTATTTGATTTAGGCCGTGACTAGATTAGGGTTTATTGAAGGTTACCGAGATTTCATGTCTGAGACAAAATCGTAGAACAAAGTATTTTTAAGATAGTGATCATTATGGAATTTGCAATATTTTGATAAAAATGCTTACTAATTTCTCTTAATGGATAAGCAATTCAAAAATTAATACTGACAGGTTGTAACATAAATTGTGTAATATGTACCACACATAAATAGTTGCTTTCATTATATTTTATATTATCAAAGTCAATTGATACTGGGGTAACACTGGATGATTAAATCAACCGCAAATAGAAATGTGAAAATTCAATAAAGGAGGATAGTGCAGCAGGAGCAGGATGGTTGTCACTATGAAATCCAATGAAAAAAAATTAAGATTTAATTACTTGTGGAATACTGGAGTAATAACTGTTAAGTCCGGAAGATGGGATCCTCCCGCTTTGGGATGATTCGAAAGGAGAACATCTCCTTCTTTCATTGTAACACCTCTAAGACCTATCTGTTGAATGAAACCATGGTCACTTTTATACAACAGTTTGACAATGAAAATTTTAAAAATAGAAAAATAACAATATAACTATTCATTGAGTGATACATATTTTGCTTCTTTGGTGAAGTAATTAAATTGGCAAGTCCTCGCTAATCCTAAAGTGATACGGAGAATCAACTAACCTGATATTGCACTGTCTCTTGCATAGCACCGAGGTGAACTGGTATATGAGGAGCATTTGATACTAAACCTCCATCAGGTCCAAATAATGCACAGGAGAAATCCAAGCGCTCTTTTATATTAACTGAAATTGATGTCCTTTGTAGTATTCTGAAAAATTATGAGTATTCCAACATCTATAACACTGTTCATATATATTTAATGATAATAAATTAACATTAATCTCAAATTGAATCAACACAATTGGAAATGAATGTATCTCAATAACATAATTTGATACTGTTTTGCAGATAAAAGATATCCCACATTCTGTGTAAAATTTGGGTTGAGGGCAATTAAACCGAATTGAGTCCTAATTAATATCTCTTTTTGATTATTTTTAGGGTGTTATCTGTCAATTCTTGGTGGAAAGGCATTATATTTTACTTTTAAGGTGTTAACTGTCAATTCTTGGTGGAAAGACATTATATTTAAAAAAAAAAAACACAATTTGTTTGTACTACTTCCACATATTTATAATGATCAGGACCGGTTTCGCTCATCACGAACATTATCAACTGATATCAACAGAAAAAAAAAAAAGCATTATATTTTAAAAATAAAACACAATTTGTTTGTACTACTTTCTCATGTTTATAATGATCTTTGTCTTTTTGATTGTAAGAATCTCTTCAACCAATAGTTCCTTTGTCATAACAAATATAACTTGCAATTCTTACCTTCCCATCTGTTCAGCAATTGACATAAAGCGATGCGAAAATATGCTCAACTGTATGGAGTCTAGTTTGGTTCCAATTTTTCTTGTATTTCCAGATCCAATGGTGATTTTTATGTCTCCATATTTTGTAATAGTAGCTGTGCAATCTGAAAAAATCATTAAAATATATGAATTATGTTCATGATGTATATTGACATCCAGGTTTAATAATCAAAAGTGCCTGTCCTCCTACCAGAGACATCATTTCAGCTTTTTTTCAAGGGAGGGGAGAAGTTGTCAGCTTGTCCATTTTTTTACTTTGCTTGTAAATGTGCAAGCCAGTGCAGCAAGGGACAAATTAATGTTTCTTTAAATTCAGAGGGGTTAAATGGCCCCTCCAAATGACGTTCCTGTCTAATACATTGAAAATGTTAGTTGCCGGGGAAGCTTCACAGCTCACTGCAATGTAGAGAAAGTTTCAAGTGGGATCAGACCAGGATACTGATAATAATGTGAGAATGCCCGGTCTAAGAGGGCGAATGCATGGTTATCACTATCCAGGATGTCTAGGATCTCAATCAGAACACCACTCCAGTCCGGTTAATCTCTTATTTATTAAAGATGCAGTGGTTTAATAT
The DNA here is from genome assembly GCA_022494535.1 of Himalopsyche phryganea. NCBI lineage: Eukaryota > Metazoa > Arthropoda > Insecta > Trichoptera > Rhyacophilidae > Himalopsyche > Himalopsyche phryganea. Next base: position 1,383,846 of record JAGVSL010000076.1, on the reverse strand, counting down.
ACAAAAATTACCAGTACAATATATAATTAAGTCTACATTTACTTAAGAGGAATAAGGAGTTATTTCTCGCATTTGGCGAGAATCGTTAATCGTTAACCGTCACTTAAATGTCATTAAACGTCGAAAAATTTTTTTTTTTTATAATTGCATTCTCAGTCTTTATTTACACTATAAACTTTTTAGTGCTTTACGCTCGCGACTAGATTAGAGTTTATTGTAGGTTATCGAGTTTGACGTGTAAGGAAATATTGTAAAGAAGGGTTTTTTTAATAAAGTGATTGATGTGAAATTTGCAATTTATTGAATATAACGATTATCATTTGAAATGTACAAAAAAGGACATTTTCTTTCACTTTTTCTAACTGATATTTAATATAGAATTATACTAAATGAGCTTCTAAAAAAAAATGACAACAAAACATTATTTATCTATCGCTTAAAAAAAACAAAAAAATGAATAAGAATATATAATCATTATAAAAATTTGGAAGTAGTACAAAAAATGTATTGATTGTATAAATTGTCAATGACTGTCGTTAGGTGGATGGGGTTATTAACAAACGTCTGCTTTCTAATTTCAGCTTTAGCTCATCGGTCGATCAGCAACTGATTGATTTTTAACGACTATAAACCGGTTCGGCTAAATAGTTAGTTACCAAGAATCATTTTCATTAAGGCTGTTCGCTGTCAGTTCTGAATCCTTTTAAAACTTAAACTTAACAAACAAAACCAGAGTGTGTCAAATGCTACAATTCTTCTACCTCTCTACGAAAATGTGAAGCAAATGGACTCTTAATAGAACATCTCAACAAAAGTGGTTTTATGATAGCTGGTTGTTATTCAGTTGCTCAGCATCTCCTTTGCGAAGACTCTAGGGATAGATGGAGATAAATAAGGATTAGTATACATCTCTCTATGTTAGGATCGGATTGAACACAAATCCATAAATCAATTGAAATCAATTTAAAAAATATTCTATAGGAGGGTTCGAGCCCGTGGACACTGCAATCAATTAGGACAAATGCCAAAGAGCGTTAACCACTCAGCTACAGGAGAGTGTATTCTGTGTTGTGCGTTACATACATACCTATATATATCATAATTGGCAATCATAATTATGTTTCAGAGATCTCATTGATGGTGATAAGTTTGATGACTTACTAGAATAAATTTACTTTTTATAAAATTAAATTTATATTCACCTGGCTCAACCAAAATGGTGGATAGATTATCCATGATGATGGCAGGTCCTTTGATAATCTGACCAGGGGCTAAGTTTACCAACTGGAATACATTTGTTTTCTGGTAACCGCCCTCAAAATACACTTTCACTATCTGAAAAAAAAGAACAATATGCCATAAGAAAAGTTACACGATCCGATCCGTTTAAATATAAATTAATTAAAGTCATCATTTATCCGGTGGCAGGTACAGTACCCTGTGAAGAAAAAGATTTGGTATTATATATTTCAAATATATACTGTGCAATATGATGAAGAAATCAGACAATAATGTTAGATAATCGTATATGTTTTTTTATCTGAAGAAAACTTGTATTGTATGATGCCAACAGTCCATGGTTTAAAGATCAGTCTTGTGAAGTTCTGAATCAATCTTTATTATCCGGTGACGGGTCACACAAATTAACATATCTAAATTATTTAGATATCTCAGTGACTAATATCAGTATTTTATATATATCTGTTAATAATGTACCTTTTCTGGTTCAGGATTTTTGTCTGATCGTAGCATTTCTTCCTGATTAAGACAATGACTTCTCGCTGCCCCTCTGACTCTGACATCATCAACCACGACTCGACGAGCAGCTATCGTGAAACCGAATTCACTTTGATACCTGATACAATAAAATAATATCAGATCATTGACAACTTTACATTATTTTTTTCATCAGTGTTTCAACCAGTTATTCAGTCACTCGATCTGTCTTTTTTGAAGACGATAAGGATAGAAGGATGGGGCTAGAAAAGGGCTAGAAGTTAGCTGATCATTCTCTCAATGCCTTTTTTTTCGAATATGATTGGTGGGAAGAGAATGTAAACACCACAAACAATTTCTTGGATGACAAACGGAACTATAAAATGATTGAAAATTATATGTATAAAAATTATCCGTTCAGGGATTCAAACTGGTGGCCGTTATTACGACTGATCAGGATGAATGCCCAAGATCATTGAATACTCGGCTACAGAAACAGCAAAATTTAATATCTATAGATGATAATAAACTTGAACCTTTCAAGGAATGTGTTCATGAAGTCTCCGTGCTTGGTGACATTTCCTTCAACAGATAGAGAAGGACTGCACATCAGGGCGCAATCTGTTCCGTCGTATCTCATATGAAGGTAAGATTCCAAGACTATCTGCGATTCGGAAAATCCCTGAAAAAAACAATTTAACACCTTAAGTCAAGAGTATAGAATTGGAAAGTGTAGGAATTATGACACACAACGTTCACCAATATTGTAATGAAATTATTGTATTCAAGTACCTGTGAAAGTAGTTTATTTTTGGCATATTAAAGACAAGGAGTCAAGCTGTTCGTCCAAACGACAGGAAGTTTTCCGAAGAATAATCCAACGCACATGGACTTTGGGCTTCATGCACCACATCAGCTAGAGCCATTCCATAAGCAGACAGTATTCCTGAAAATACACATTGCTAAATGTTTTTTGCGTGTTAAAGTTTTAGATGCCATAAACATAGAATTGAAACAGTGTTAGTAACCAAACAAATGACACACGATTCTCCCTGATTCATTAGTTTTCTCACTCAATTCTTATATTTTCACAGAGGTAAACAAGTGATTACTACAACATTGAGGTAATATTTTTCATTCTAACTTGCATTTAATTAAACAGTGTCATTTTCAAATACATTAAATAATACATTTATTAATCAAGATGACTCGATAAACATAAATTATATTATTAAAATTTGGTATATTCCATCCTCTTCACCATAATAAAATCAGTGATAATGGTATATTTACCATGTTTCTTGATGCAAATGGCTTAATAAATTTCTTCCCCAACAAAATCATGAGTTTTTCATTACAACTACAGGTCAACAAATATATAAATAAAAAGATTGATTTAAACATTCTATAGGGAGTTCACTATACCAGCATATTTGTGCACAAAGACAGTGTGAATGGCAAGAGATCGCGCCACAGAGCATGCATGCTGCGCACCGGCTCCACCGAAGCAGGCCAGGGCATGGCGCGAAGTGTCATATCCCCGGGCAGTGGTTAGGGCTCTAAAAATAACATAATAGTAAAACTTTATATGAGCACCAAAAATTGGTATTTGCAGTTTCCAAAGAAGACTTTCATATTCATTTAAAAGTATTACAAATTTTATCAATAAATGTTTATTAATTAAAATATGTATAAACATGAGATGAAAGGCGATCCAAAGTGTGGTTATATCAAAAGACAAATAGACAGTGGTAAAAATGTTTGTTAGAAAGCAGTGTGACATAGAGGTTACATACAGACTTTACTTTTTTATCTTGCAAGATAGCAACAATGGCGGCAGGGAGTGTAGCTAATCTGTGAGACTGACATGCAAAGCGAGTTTGCTGGCACCTTAACCAATGCCAACAACCGTTTTTGGTTGTTGGCAATAATGGCCCTTCTATACCACATTTCAGAATCTAAATGCGAGTGCTGAAGTATGAAAACATCAGACATCCATGCCTTTCGAAGCAAATCCTAAAATCAATGTGTGAAAGTAACACCGCGGTCGCATGGATGAAACCCAAGAGCATTGACCATTTGGCTATAGGATCAGCATATCTTTTAATATTTAAATATTAGTTTGACAACCAAACAAGCCATTCTATCTGTCATTTTAATAAGCCGTTGTTTGTACTGGATACCTCCATTTGCCTAAATTCAATCAATGTGATTATAATATAAATATATTATATACAATGAAACATAGATGACAGAAAGAATGAAGTGAATATTATTTAGTGAGATTTGTGTTAATAATGATGATGATGATACCTTTAGTATGTGGAAACACGAACCTGATGGGACGACACATTGCCTCATTGGCAACTTCGATAAAGCCCATTGCCACCTCTTCTAATGACATCTGTTGAGAATACAACAATGTATTTCATAAAAACTTTCTAAGAAAATAAATGATAAATAGTTCTATCAAAATATAGCATTATAAAGGAAATGGTTTCCACTATTGGTAATAAATAAACGATTGCCTGTTTTAATTTTGAATATCAAATAAATAAAAATTCAAAAATATTTGGCATATTCAAAAATTTCTATAATGTGAATATTTTTCTTTTCCAGTAGCTTCTGCATGTATTTTTTATTCTAAATTATTTAAAATATTTTAGATTGTCATTGAAAATATGTAATCATAATGTCATTTGTTACAATATTATAAAAAATATTAATTTTATACACTAGGTGGTAGTGCCAAATGTCAACACTCATGCAAAGTCTCTCTGTCTATGATCATCATGCACAGTGCCCGAACACACATATTTTTGAGTTACAGACATAGAAATAAATCAAGACAAATATATATTGTAATTATACAGAACTCACTGTTTGCCCACCAGTATTCTTCATAAACACATTGATATCTTCAGTAATGACATTCAATTGTTTCTTTGTAGCTTTAACATCCAGAGGTTCATTTTCTCCAAGACCGAATATGTTAGGGAAGTACTCAGGCAGTAGTCTTCCTAGAGCTAAATTAGCATCAGTGACGGTGGCAGGACCATTCTTCCGGTAGCATGAGGGGCCTGGGTGGGCACCCGCTGATTCCGGACCGGCACAAAATAGACCAGATCGGAAGGTAAGAATTGAACCCCCGCCTGCAGCTACTGTGTTTACATCTATGAAAAAAAATGATGTTGTGTCACAGTAATTGCCAAATTAGTAATTCACCATTTAACTTGTCAACAATAAAAAAATGTAACTACTTTCATTTTTATGCAATGCATAACTTTTGGGATTTTTCAACTATGTATATTCAACAGACTAGCAGCAGGGATTTTTATTCATTGTCACAAATTTCAGTGTTCTTTCGTATTATATAGATTACATTGCTAACAACTTAGCGAGTTCGAGTTTTTTAAGAATACTTTGAATTACATTTCTAAACATTAAATATAGATATTCATAGGATACTAAATTGTCAAACATATAGGTTTACTGGGTACAATGAGCGCAGGCTAATTTATAAGCTATATTACTTTCATGGTGGAGCAGTACATGTTAAAAATTATTTTAATAAACTTTATTAAATATCCAACTAAGATTAAAAAAAAGTGAGCGGTGCATATTAAAAGATCGACGACCCCTGCTGTTTGCTGCAGTCAAATAATTAATATTAAAAATCAGTAAAACTCAAAGACGACAAGGAGTATTATTCAAGTTTCAATCAATGAGAAAAGACTTGACAAATATACAGTTCTGGATAGCAAGAAATTGAAAAAAAAAGCCGAGATTCACGCCTGAAACTTACATTCGCGAGGTAGAATTTTAGAATTTTTACAACAGCTGTTGTTTTAAAATATGTATTTATATAAATTATTGATAACCAAGGTAATCCTCGTAATCTTTATTGACTGCAATTGAGTGAGTGAATTATGAAAAAATGACATGGTTCGTTTGTAACAAAATTTGAGATAATGTTATGCTTTTTGCTTTATCAGAGTTAATGCATACTATCGAATTGATAAAAATGTCAAACAAACATAAAAATGATCACCTGATATGTTAGATAATATATGACAGTATCTGGAATACGTTTAGAATATTATCAAGAAAGCTAAGCTACGCTACTAGTAATGTGAAATGATTACCTAGTTGTGGTGCCTGTATTGTAATTCCAGCTGTGGTAGCTTCATGCACATGTTCTAACGTTCCTGCATAGCGAGAAACATCAGTCGAAGTCCCCCCCATATCAAATCCTTAAAAATAATTCATAATGAATTAAGAAAACTTCAATAAATACATGTCAGTCAACTTCATCAGACAAGTAAACATCAGATACATTTAAAAAGAACTTACCTATAACAGGAAGATCTGTTTCCTTTTTGTATGTCGTAAGAGCATAACCAACGACACCACCCGCAGGTCCAGACAATATTGCACGAGATCCATTGAAACTAAAGTATTTAAAATTTATTTATTTTACAATCTTGTGTTCATAATAATGGATATATCATTTTATTCAGTAATCGAGTATAAACTTACGTGTCCATTGGGGTCAGCCCTCCGTCAGACTGCATAAACAAAACGTTTGTATCCTTCAGTTTGTCGGAGAATCCTTCTGAAAAACTGCTTAGATAACGTTGAATATGCGGCGTTAAATACGCGTCAACGCATGCTGTGAATCCTCGAGCAACAGCACGCACCATCGGCATTACTTCATGGGACAGGGAGACTTGGGAAAATCCTTGAAATAAATCATAGCTTATTTAGAAATTAAATTATTGCTTGGTGATATTTCGAACTAATAAATAATTTCAATCAACATGAGAAAGTATCAGAAAATCTATTAGCACCTTGACAATAGTTTAGGCAATAGGTTAAAGAAACTGGTGGTACACAGAAAATATTTTCTAAATAATGAAAAGTTTAGCAAAATAAAGCAATCAATCAAAAAATAATCAAAATTGAAAATGGATTAACTTTGTTATTTTACTTCTTGAAGCATCTTGAGTCTAAATATATTTTTATCATAGTTATTGATTTCAATACTTAAATTATTGAATGTACACCCTTATGGCTTATTTCTCTACATTATTATTGTTATTAAAATAATGATTATTACAATATATAATGTGTTTAAATTTGGATTATTGAGATTTTGTATACTTCCACTTCCTCAAACTGACGTCAGTTCCAGTCCATTCGTGTGCTCGAATGCCTGAAGATGCCGAAAGGCGAAACCCGGGTCATTAGTGACAAAATACATGGAAGTGTACAAAATCTCAATAATCCAAATTTGATATTGAAATTCCATCAAGCACCCTCAGTCGTTGTCTTAAATTATATAATGCGTTTGTTTTGCTTTATCTGCCTGCCTGTAACCTTCAGCACAACACAGCACCTCCACAATCTTTCTCTCTTTTTTTCTGAGCATAGTACGCATAAGGCACAGAGAGCAAATATTTTCTTGTATATTTTGATTTCATTGTTGCAAAATTATTTGCAAAACACAAATGATAAAAATATTCACATTCAAATGCTTTTTTAAGAAGCACTGTGTAAAATGTAACTCTCCAAACAAAATAAACTCTGGTGCCGAAAACAATCCTACTAATGTCAAATACCCACTACAATATGAGCATTAATGCAATTATATTCCTAACCCAACTCTCTAGCAATTTTGCCAATTTGCAGTTCATGGTCTACAAAAGTATAACTGTGAGCCAGCAACACGGCGATGCTGTTGATGTTAGTTCTCTTCTTCAGATCTGCTAGAGCACTTCTAACAGCAATTGGGTCTAACTCTTTTATAACAAACAGCTTTTCTCCTGTTGTCCCTGAAATATTACAAGAAGAAATAATATATTAATTCCCACGGTTGACAAGTATGCTTCCCAGCGATATTCTCCTTTTTTATATAAAAACTAAATCATGCATTTAAAATTTACATTATCAACTGAGGCATCAATTAGATTTGTAAAGATCATATTTATGTATATTTTTTAAACATAAAAACTCGTTGATTATGTCTTCTTCTATTCAAGGTCATCAACCAAATTGCAGTGTCATTCAGCATAGTAATTTAACATGGGAATGTTAATGACAGTGGTATGCCGCTACCTTCTGCCATTACAGTTTTGAAGCCTTTTTGTGTTCCAATTCCGCTTGAATCTATCAAGATTTCAACACACTATAATTTATCTTTTCTATCAAGTCAGTACTGATGATGGTGCCACCCATCACCAGGAATATTAATCAACTTTCCATTATAGATCTGTGGTGTTCTGCGAAAATAGGTCCACTTTGAATAAGATGTGCGAATTATACCATACATGAGTAACGGAGAAGCAATGAGTATCTTTGCAAACTTATGACCGCTACAGTCTTCTCAGTAATTTGGAGAAATTCTGCGGTCATAAAGGACTGACCAAATATACTGCTTCTTACAAAGCCATGCTCAGGCTCTAATAGTTATTACTTAAGATAAATATAATTAAAATAACAGTCTTTTATAAGGTGGCTGAAACATTTATTTCTATATAAACCAACCATATTTTGTGTAACTTTCAACCAAAGATAAAACATACCAATGACAGTTCTCCATCCAAGACCGCCAATTTCCTGATCAGCCCCGCCATTTAAGTCGCAGCGACCTTCAAGAGACGGTGCTACACGACAATCCACTTCAATTACTTCAGAATATAACACATCCGGTTTCTGAATTGCCTAAAAAATAAAATTTTAATCAGCTGTAAATAAGAAGTAGATTTAATCATTTCATATATCAATAAACAACTTGACGCTCAGTAAGTCATATTTAGCAACAATATCTGGTGCCACATCAACACAACTCTGGCGGGAAACGAGAATCACAGTCCTCAGTCCGCCAATCGCCGTTTGCAGGAGACTGTAATTACAATTACCAAAAAATTACCATTGTAGCGGGCGACTGCGATCACAGCCTGCTCACAGTATTGCTATACTTATGGTTTACACTAACATATGTTGAATTTTTGTTGAAAAATTATCATACGAGTATAAATCAGGACTGTCCCCACTCATACATGTGTTCAGAAAAAGATCGAAACCACATGTCAAAACATATGATCCCGATTTATTCCATTTCTTTTATGTACCTATAAGTTCTTTGAACGCTTTTAGTTTACCTAATTCAAATATATTAGTTGTGCTTTGGAAGCTTTCGTGTGTGGACTTTATATTCAATCTTGTTTTTTATTTTGCTGATTTTTCGAAACCCATACGATAATGGATTTGAATAATGATAATTCAGATTGTTACGTCGACGAAATACTTGCAAATAGTGATTCAGATTATTCGGATGAAGTCAATATTCAATTTAAAGATTTAAGATATGTTTTAATGGTTCGCGAATAATTACGCAAGTGGATATGCCCGCGTCGCTAATGAACTTACGCTCAACCAGCCCCGCCAGAGATGTGTTAAGAAAATATTTTTTAGCCATTTCCGCTTCCTATTCAGGACATATGCCCACAATACGGTGTTTTTTGCTTTCTCCTAAGTCATCCCAGCATTCCATAGCTATGTTGAGTACATCCTAACAGCAGCCTTCCAGGGTGATGGAGTCAATTTGAGACAGAAGGGATTCAGGATCTCCTGGGCATCTGCAGCACATGCCTAAGCCATGTCAAAATATTGGCGTAAGGTTATTTTGATTTGGATGTCAACAAATTGAAAAGTCCCTTTAACAAGAGGATAGAAGAAAGAGAAGAGTTTATTAAATGTTCAACCAGAGAATACTTGTGGATCCTACTAATAAACATGGCAAAAAAAGTATTGGTTGAAAAAAAATACATTATATATGAAAACTACATTCTTTACCAATTGAAAGATATTTGGTCTTGCTTGATTTCCTATGTATAGCAAATCCTTGAACCCTTTATTTATAACGAGCGCCATTTTTTCTCCTTTCCTCTCAAGAAGAGCATTTGTAGCAACAGTTGTTCCCATTCTGATCCAATCAATTAGTGACGAATCAACTTTCCCAGCTGCATTTAATGCATTTCCAGTCTCCTATAAAAGAAAATATTTTATTATAATCAAGATATTAAATTGAAATGAATTTCCACAAAGTTACAGACGAATCCATCATAAATAGTAAATATTATAATAGGATAAAATAACAAAATCATCGTCAGAACTATCTTCTGTATCTATAGTTCTGACGACGGCGTAAAGCCGAAATAGCTTTCAACTACCTGATAAAAACTTTGTAGAACTAAATACTTTGTTATTTTATCCTGTAAATACCAATTCAATCAGTAAATATTATTATTATAAACAAGTATTATTTAATACATATAATTCAGAAAACAAAATTAATTCTAGTAATGCATTGCACACCTCTTGCAGTATCCGTCGTATACCCTCTCTTGGAGCGTCTTCATAATTAGCAGGATCTTCTGACAAGAGTTTCAAGGTACGAATCTTACCTCCAGGGCACCGAGCAAAACACATCAGTAAAAGTGCCGCCACGATCTATTGCAAATTGGAATTTGGTGTTCATAGCCTCTGCCATTTTTAACTGGAAATCAAAAGAAAACAAATCAAAAAATTTAGTAATGTTTTCAGTCAATTCTATTTGAAAATACATAATAAGATATAGTGTAAACAACATAAAGTAAATATTCCAAGTTTTTTCAAAAAATCTGTATCTGTTCAGTGCTCAAGGTTAAACTCGGAGGGTGTCAAGACTTTTAGAACTCATGTTATTGAGGGGTTTACAATAACAAATTTGAAATATATACTATAAAAAGTCAACATATCTATGTTAATTTTGAAAACAGCAAAATGCAGGTACATACCAGATTACAATTATAGCAGTGTCTAAAAGAACTTCAAGTAAGAATGATATTAGTTAGTAAATTTAATTGTTTACCATTATCTATCAAAGTTTTCACTGCTGAAATCTTATCAAAGAGATACTACCTGTTATTTACTTTACTGATAAAATGTATTTTTAAGTTATAATAACTAGGCCTTTTGTTGATTGTAATAAAATTATCATATTCGGTAAGATTTAAAGTTGATTTACTAGATTCAGTAAAAAAAAAGATAAAATTAAAATTTTAGCAAGAATTAATATAAAATTAAAATTGATGGCTTTGTTATTCCATTGGCAGTGTTACTAAGTGTGACACGTGTTTCACCTCATCTTCAAACTAACTATCATAAGATTTTTATTTATAACATAGATATTGATTCTAATTCAATTGATTCTAGTTCAAAGTAGTATTTTTCCTTTTACTATTTACAATATTAATTACTTGTACATAGAGGAAAATCACGCCAATATATATTTATATATATATATATATATATATATATAGCGGGGAGCCACCCATCTAATTTAAAATGCTATTTAGTAATAATTGATTTCTAATAAGAGCAAATTTGGATTATTGAGATTTTGTACACTTCCATGTATTTTGTCATAGAAGATACAAATACGACAAATAATATAAACGTTAGACACTGTTTACTGTCTGTCAGTTCGAGTCCATTCGTGAGCTCGAATGCCTGAAGATGCCGAAAGGCGAAACCCGGGTCGTTAGTGACAAAATACAAGGAAGTGTACAAAATCTCAATAATCCAAATTTGATATTGAAATTCCATCAAGCACCCTCAGTCGATGTCTTAAATTATATCTAATAAGAGCTTTTATTAATTTTCAAGAACTACAAGCAATTCATTTTTTTACTGTTTGTTACATGAAGAATTTCTAAGCTATTAATTTTATTAAATTCAGTCAAACAATCACAAATTACCCTGAGTTTTTGTGGGGTGCCATGACTCACAACTGTAAAGTAGCACAATCAGAAGGCATGCATTGAATAAGTAGCACTTGGTTCTGATCAAGTACAACCCTGAGTCCCAGAATTATAACACTTGAGGACTTTGCTTACTATGATCCACTATCTGACACACCCTGGTTTTTCTTAAGTATAAGTGTCATTAGTGTCCTGAACTGAAATCGGCCTGCGGCAAACAGCAATATTTCGCAGTATAGGTTTTTTTCTTGTTGCCAGGCTTTGGCCGCTGGACGAGTCCATTTTTACGGAAAAGGGTAGCTCCAACTTTGCACGGAGTTTTTTTGAATTTTTGTAGACAGTCGATTACGATCCGCCGAGAGAGACGAGCTGCGGTCTCGTGGCAGCGGAGGTGACATGTGAACTGTTTGTTTTTGTGTTTTAATTTGCGTTGGATTTAATTTATAATTCGTTGTGTTATTTGTATTATAACTTAAAGTAAATTCAGTTGCTAAGTAAATGTAAATGTAGAATCAATTTTATGTGTTAAGATTTTTATATTTGTGTAATATTAAACCACTGCATCTTGAATGGAAAATAAATAAGTTTTTAAACCGGATCTGAAATGGTGTTTGTCTGAGATCAGCCCTTCCAGGACTCCGGATAACCAGCCGCTCGCCTCTCTTCGATCCGGGGAATTCTCATATCATAGTATAATAAAATAAGTAAGCATTCTTATTTATTGATACAAATTATCAAATTTGAATAGGATTCGATAAAAAAATATCCTTTTTCATTTCATTTAGCAATAAGTGCGATTTTTACTCTCAGCCACCAAACAAATGGCGGCTTGGGTCGAAAGAGTAAGTCATCCATATATGATAAATAACATTACATATATAAGATTTTTAAGTAGAATGTTTGCTATTAGGGTTACAATATATTATACCCCATTTTTTATACATGTAATTAATTGATATATTAATTGTTTCTACAATAATCAAAAAAAACATGCAACAATACTTATACCTAAATAAAATATGATACTCTGGACCAAAAGGTCTGAGATGTATGCATATCTGTGTAATTTCATACCAATTCACTGAAAAATCCTAATTTTGAATATTTGAGTTGATAGTCTTTATAAAAATGAATATTTTATTGAAAAAAGGGAGAACTGTTATGATATTTTCTCATTATGAGATTTTAGAATACGACATATAAAAATAGATATTAATTTCCGAATGAACAAGCATACATTAAAAAAAAACATCTACGATAATGATATTATACATTTCGTATTACAAAAAAAATATGGTTTGCCCAAAAATACTGTTGGTACAATATGCAATATGGTTTCTTTTTTTGAAATCGAATATTGTCAGGATTTGTTTATTCTTTTCTGTGGCTGTAATTTGTGCGCGGTTACTTACGAACATGTTTTCAAAATTCACTTTATGAACTGATTTTTGAACATCGAATATTCACAACTAGCTAACTCTCAATAACAAATTTATTGACGTCAGCCATGGACTGACAACTATCAATTTTGGCTTTTATTTAAGTCAATGTTATCATGAAACATTTATTTTAATAAAAAGCAATTACCTACGTATTTATATGGGTTAATTGATTTTTATCACATTTGACATACGTCACTGGTTAATGTAAACACGCTCATCATAGATATTAAACTAATCAGGATCATGCAACTTCAATACGTCAGATGTAACCATATTATTGGAAGAAACGGAAAATTTCCCGCTGACATCAAACAGGTGTAGAAAATGAGCAAATAAAAATAATTACAGATACGAAATGTTGAATTAAATTTTTTTCTATAAATTCAGAAATAATGACGGAATTATTTTTTTTATTTTGCCTAAATACTGGTCAAGAAACCTGAACATTTTTTTTGTTGAAAAATTCCAAATTTGAAGCTTGAATATGACTCTTCTTTTAAATGTAAAATGTTTATGGTAGAAACAGTAAAATGTCTATGATGCAAAATTGCCGCAACAAACTTTCCAATATTTTAGAATTAGAAAACGTATTTTTTTAAATAATGGTAAAATTTTTACTGAAGACCATTTTTTAAAATATTATTTAAACGAAAGTAATAATATCTTAGTTCCTGAAAATGTGAAAGTATTACTTTTTAGATCTAGGATGTTAGAATTAAGATTTAAATAAGGGATTGAAACCAGAAAAAAGGTTGCAAAAAAAATAAAAATAACTGTTATATAAACTATAATCGTAACATATATTTTATAATAGAATCCAAAAATATTTCAATTTTGATCACTAAGCTATACCTTTCGATAAATTTCCAAACAACTCAAAATTACAATGCGCCCGTTGTGACGTCACATATTTTCCTTAGCAACGATGCATCTCACCTTGTAGAATATATTTTATAGTCTATTCGCTGCATTTCGTGACTTCTGAGGTTATGTTTACCAACAATATCATTTATTTTTCAATTCAGTTCGTGAAAAATGGTGACAATAATCAGTAAAATTACATGACACGATCATGGATTTAAAAGCTAAGCTTAAATTGTATATAAAGAAGGTCGAAGGTAATTAAATGTATTTACGTATAAATTTGACTATGCAGGTTACTTCAACTCTGAAAATAATACACTTATATATTGTTGTAGAATCACCTGAATACGTGCAACCGGAACAACGAGATCGCGTCGAAGAAGAGCATTTTAAAGCCATGTATAAACCTGGACTCGTTGCATCTGCTATTTCGTACAAAAGTATCCCGAAATTTTATCACAAACTGCCGACATCGGAAGATGTTCTAGGTCAAAAACTAAGGGAAGAAGCCCGCGCTCTATTCGTTCAGAAAAAAAATAAAGAACTCTTGGATAATGTCGAACTCAAACATCTGTGGTCTTTACTCGGCAAGGGGGAGATGCTTTCCGACGGCGAAGACTATTACTTGAGCTATTCTGAGTTTAAGAAGATCGGCGAAAGGGCCGAAGAAAAATACAAGTATGTCATATATTATGGTTTTAAGCTTCTATAGTACATAATTATATCGTTTTGTCAAGTATTCAACTATTTTTAACCAGCAGATGGGAGCTGACATGATCGGAGCTCTTTGTACTATATATAAATATTTATACCAATAACTGTTGTCGAGTAGTACTTTAAAGTTACAACTACATGTTTAAATACCGTTTTATAAATTAAATTATGAATTTGTACCCAAAACTATTGATATGTATTCTACGCTTCCTAATAGTGAAAGTGGTGGTGTAGGGAGACCGATTAATCAAAAAATAGTCCTGTCGAAACCACATCGTTCTATCCTTCTAGGTATAAATGTGTCTGGCTTTCAGCCAGTTCTTGTTAAATATTTTATATTTTAATACTCCACTATATCCATATTCTTCGCATTGGTAGTTGAGACAATTGAAAAAATATATAAGATCGTTGTTTCTATAAACCACATATACCACTCTGAAAGTTTTTTGAAAATGACTGAAATCAAGCATAAAAAATTAGATACACCAACCAAATGTGTGCTAAAACGATATTATATATAATCGCTCAGACAGCTCTGTAGATGTTTAATTATTATCACATATCACATGTATCTGTGAAGATTTCTCATGATCTAAGCGTTTGCGGTGTATATATAAAATAAAATGTTATGCAAATTTGGATTATTGAGATTTTGTACACTTCCATGTATTTTGTCACTAACGACCCGGGTTTCGCCTTTCGGCATCTTCAGGCATTCGAGCGCACGAATGGACTCGAACTAACCGTTAGTGACAAAATACATGGAAGTGTACAAAATCTCAATAATCCAAATTTGATATTGAAATTCCATCAAGCACCCTCAGTCGATGTCTTAGATTATAAAAAAAATAATGTTATGCAATGGACACACAGTTCCGACGTACTAGCTACTTTAGAAATTCAGTATTTCAATACTGTCATCTATGACGGGGGATAAGGTTAGTAATTTAGATATAATGGCTGAAAGGATGCCATCAATGAATACTTAACTATGTTTTCCTAGATGCTTATGACATTCCCTTGATGAAATAAAAAATTTCACTGCAAAAGTCAATGAGAATTGCCGAAGTAGGATATGTACATATTATATGTGTAGCTTTTATTTCAGAAAGTTTTACGAAAATAAACGATTTTATTATCAATGTGACCAACATGGCACTGTTGGCAAATGCTTTTAATGCTGATAAATTACAGTGGCACCCTAATCTATCATTCATTGTTTTCCTACATTTATCGTTAATTTTATATCTAACTTTAGATCGTTGGGTTTAAGACTTTCCCGCATTCACGTTTATTTTTGAGCCCTAAAACGGTAAATCAACCGTACATTTAAATGGCGACTTTAGATTTTATAGAAGACATAAGTTAAGATTAGCTCTTTTTTTATAGGATTTTTTTTACAGCAACCGTATTTGCCAAACTTGAGTGTGAACAGCAAGGCTGTGTACTTGTTGACTCGCTCTTCAATTATGTGATGAGGAAGATATGGTTCAGTGAGACTAGAATAAGCCTTTCGGTGTATGATTCAACTGGACAAGGATATCTCAGGGAGCATGTATGTAAAAAACATCATTTTAAAACCATGCATATTATAAAATTATTTAACGTTGAGAGATTTATTATCGTACTGCACACCTATTTATGACTAATAATATACAAAATGGTATTTCAGGATTTAGATAAATATATTGAAGACCTCGCACCAACGTTACCAGCTTTGGATGGCCTCGATGCTTCATTTGATAGTTTCTATGTTTGCACTGCTTCAAGAAAGTTCTTGTTTTTTCTTGATCCCCTGAGAACTGGCCGCGTTCGGATCATAGATATACTGGCATCTAATTTTTTGGATGATTTAGCTGAAGTAAGTTTTGGATCGGTTTTCTTAGAATTTATACAACAAATTTAATTTGTTCTAGTTTTATATTATTCTCAATCAATACATTAGATATAATTTATCGATAGATAGACATCGATTGAGGGTGCTTGATGGAAAAGAGCTAACTCTCTCATCCGCAATCACAGTAAATTCAAACCATTGTATAATATTAAAAATTCATTAGAGTTAGTCGATAAAATTAAAAATTATAACATTCCGTTAAACGTCAAATTAATTTCTTTTGACGTTGTCAACTTATTCACTAATGTGCCTGTAAACAAATGTAAACAAAAAAAACCTGAAGATGCCGAAAGGCGAAACCCGGGTCGTTGGTGACAAAATGCATGGAAGTGTACAAAATCTCAATAATCCAATACATTAGAACTTTATTCATAGGTTTTTGTGAACTCTAAAATTTTGTTTACTATTATAGATTGACTGTTTTCAGTAAATGAGGAAATTAGTACACACAGTTCTTCGATATAATTCAATACAACAATGCAACATTAGAACGCAGGCCAAAATGGATTAGGATATGGTAATATAAAATTGATTGGTTAAGATCATTCCTCTTTATTATCCTTTATTTTTCTGTATCAGCTTCATGAAAAGGACCTACCCAAAGAAGTCCAAGACAAGAACTGGTTTTCTGTTCCATCAACGCTTAAGGTGTACGGACAGTATTTAAATCTTGATCGAAACCACAACGGAATGCTTAGCCTGGATGAATTACAAGGGTCAGTATTAAAATCCATCTCAGACTTAACGTTCAGAAACTTTGAACACGGAGAAGAAACTTGTAAAAACATTTATTTTAAACCATATCTGCTACTACTGTTGAACATATAGACACCATATTAAGTACTCCAGCAGTAGGCATTTTGACACAAAATGATTCTAGGACTAGTAGACGAGTGGTTACCGTCCATTGGCTTCATTTGCGGTGTTCACTTGTTTGAGTCGCACTACTGTAGTAGAGATTTAGAGCAATTGCTCTACATCTCCTTATGCCCGTAACTTTTTATAGAAATTCACTTATTGTTTGAAAAGTTCTGTTGCAAAGGCAATGTAAATTTTGTAAGACCCTACTTTTCCCTTGAAACTGGCGGAGTAAAATAACTTCATAAGGCTTATTTCCAATTTTTTTTCTAGGTATGGATCAGGTACCCTGACCCGCGTGTTCCTGAGTAGAGTTTTCCAACAATCCCTGACCTACGATGGGGAGATGGATTACAAGACATATTTGGAGTTGGTTCTCGCCCTGGAGTACCGACAAGAGCCACAGAGTTTGCATTATTTATTCAGAGTATTGGATATTCACGGATTGGGCTATTTGGATGGATTCACATTGAATTATTTCTTCAAGGTATATTGAGTTTGATAAAAGTATGGTCAATCTGGGTAACTTTGGCCCAGTTCTGAGGGTATTTTGTATTTTTATGGTTCGTGATTGCATTTATGTGTGGTATGTACTAATGTCTTAAGATGAACTTTAATTAACATAAATAGATTTATTATTATAATTGATATATAAATATAGATACAACAATGTGGGCCAAGGATTGCATCCAAATCAGGTAACTTTGGCCCACGATACAAATAATCACTGTAATAACTATAAATTCAATGATTTTAATGTCTTGGCAACTTTTATTTATACTTTCATATATATTCTGTACATAATTGAGATAGGAAAAGATATACAGCATTTGGTTTACAGATTATTAACCTTCCTGGGAGTATGGACGTCAGTATTGTAATATGTGTGTGTGAACATTTCTCTTTCCATTACATTGATTTGATAAAAAAAAATGATTTAAAAAATAAAACACAATTCATTTGTACTACTTTCACATGTTTATAATGATCAGGACCGGTTTAGCTCATCACGAGCATTATCAACTGAGAAAAAAGATGTATTTAATTTTTATGTAAAAAAAGACTCACTCCTCCGTAGCACAGCCATAATTAATTAGTTACTCCTCCAAAGGTTAATACAAATTGAAAGTATGGCTTATCTGATTTATCCCAAGATAAGTTTTTAAATTGTGTTCTATCATTCTAAACTGAATTAGCTTACAAATTCAACAATAAAACCAATATGTTGCACATTAATTCAAATTGTTACCGTCAGGGGCCACTCATTGCCTTTGCTTAACCAAAAAGTATTCATATGGCATTAGTTATTATCATTTTTCCATGTAGTGGGCCAACCTTAGACTGATGGGAAAACTAACCCAAATTGATGGTATTAGAATTGCAGTTTATATATGAAACAATGCTTTTGAATCTATTCCCAGGCTTTTTGTTTTCTTAATCAAGAAGTAGGTTTTTCTCTCATTTTGCGAAAATCGTTACTTGTTTTCCGTCGCCTAAAAAATATGAAACGTTGAAATAAAAAAATTTTCTTTTAATAATTGCACTCTCAAAGTATTTGTTTACACTATTGCACTTTTATTTAAATGACGATAGTAAAGCGAAATGAGAATAAAACCTAATTCGCCTTAAGTATATTCAATTGTACAAGTCTATCTTAATACTAGAAACAAGGATTAAATTGAAAAAACGGAATCATCGAAATAATGTCAAACAACCATGTGCTCTTTACAATTTTTGCGAAAATAATGGATTGAAGTCCTCTTTGTCAATTATTGTTTTATAAATTTCCAGGCTATCCAGGAACAAATGGTTCAACACGGAACTGCAGCGGTCAGCTTTGAAGATGTAAAAGATGAAATCTTCGACATGGTTCGCCCTAAGGATCCCTTGAAGATAACTCTCAATGACCTGATAAACTCCGGCCATGGAGGGACCGTGGTCAGTATTCTTATTGAGTTTCAATGTTTCTTTACATATGAACATCGTGAGGCTCTGGTAGCCAATTCTCCTGATTTCAGACTGTGATATTTCTGAGTAGTTGTTATAGGATTATTCATTTTTATGAATTAATCTATATCTCAAATGTTTTCTTCCACCAGTATAGCTAAGAATCTTGTGACAATAACTAATATGAGAGCCAACTTGCCGTAAATGCAGAAATGACATTTTGCAAGAGGCATTTTAAGAATCCTTTTTTGTTTTTCACCAAAAATAAAATAATATTTTTACAGTTTGCACATTCTTTAAAATGCAAAATTGAATAAAAGCCACTCTTGAAACTCATTGCGGGTGGGGAATGCAAGCATTTTGCATGTGTATTTCATCGATTCAACCATACACTTCATCGAATTACGTCATACATTCTGATTTCCTGCCTACTTTTCATGAGAGCATGCAGTATTTCAATAGTCGGTTTATTTGTATAAATTTTGGGAGAAAAAAAAAAATGTCGCCGTCGAACGGGTGGAGAGGAGAATTTTCGTATAATTTCAACATTGGGTTATTTATTTATGTTTGTCATTTTGGGGTGTGGAATGTAAGTATATTATTGCATTTTGAATGGTTATTTGGAATATATTTTAGGGTGGGGAATGTTCGCGTTTTTATGACATTGGGATTAATGCTGTACATAAGAGGTCTGCACAGGCCTGGGCTTAGCTCACGGACCGGCCTGAATTAATACAATAAATGAATTTCTGTATTGAAAAATTGGCTTTTTCGGGCTGAGAAAAATAAATTTGGGCTTCGGGTCAGGTTCGAGTAACAAATGTGATATTGAGACTCGAGCTCAAGCTGCGCCTGAAGATGTTGCGCTCGGACCGGGTAATTTTACAAAATTTCGGCCCGTGCAGACCTCTATTGTACATATTATCTCATTTCGAATAATTAATTGGATATTGTCATTTTGGGGTGGGGAACGTTGGTATATTAATATGTTTTGAATTCATATTTGGAATATATTTCGTCATCTTAGGGTGGGGAATGTTTCCGTTTTTATAACATTGGGATTAATGTTATACATATTATCTCATTTTGAATAATCAATTGGATATATTTAGGTTATATATTTTGTCATTTTAGGGTGGGGAATGTCCATGTTTTTATAACATTGCTACAAATAAAAGCATGAGATAAAGTGCCAATGAAGCTTATATAGGTGTGTAGATATCAAAACTGAATTTAACTCAATTTCGGCAGAAATGCATTTATGGCAAGTTGACACTCGGGTACAGTAGATTATCTCCAAACTTTTATAACCATAGCAATCATTTGACGGTTCAAAACCATTAACCCTCCAGAGACGAGCGTGACCACATTCGCCCCATCTCTTGCTGAATATCGTTGCCTTCACTCAATTTCGGTTAAAAAGGATTTTAGTCAGTTTTGCATCACCTGTTTTCACGCCGATATCTACTAAAAGCACGCACGATTTTTGAAAGTAAATTTAAAAAATCATGCATCCTTTTGGTAGATATCTGCGCGAAAACGCCGTGGTTTAAAACAACACTTGTCTCTGGAGAGTTAAAAGGTTAAAACAATGGGTAAGACAGAAAAATTGAGGAACACAGGGATTGTTGGGTTGTGTAAAAAAAAGAGAATTCACAATTGTATTAATAAAAACATTTTTTATTTAAGTAGTTGAGTGAAAATTGAGAACTGCATATTGTTGAAAAGAATATTTTAAAAGCAATAATTTTTATGTGATAGTAAGGCAATGGCTTAAACTTTTACACTTTAATAATTGAGAATAGTTTCCTGAGAACAATGATAAAGAGTCCCAGATTACATACAATTAACAACGGTTTCGAAAGATATTATTATTATCAACAATATGGAGAACGTTCAATGTGATTTCTAATTATTATTGTAATTTAATAAAAATGCTTGTTATCATTTAATTTTTGATGTTAATCTTGTAAAACTTAAATAAACGATTACAATAATAATAATAGCTTGGCTTAGATATAAGTTACGCTTAAAAATATAAATAAAAAAAATATTAACTCAGAAAGAAATTATAAACTATGACAAGTTTTGACACGACATAGTGGGTGTTAAAGGTATTAAATGAAAAGAAAATAATGTACAAGCTAAAAAAAATGCGGCGATCTATGTGGACCACCGCGGGAAAATTTAAATATAATAATGTATAATGCACACGTAAAAAGTGCTGAAAAATTTACATAAATAAAGCGATAACCGAAAAAGAACAATATAAAATATTCCTTCACACCGATCCCTTTCATTCTTCATCTGTTTATTGTATATGGTAAAATAAGGTCTTTTCGTAAATAATTTACAAAAATCTAGCATAAATTCCTTGAAAATTTACTTAGTCAACGTCAGTGACTTGCAGTTTTGCCGGCGAGAATAAGCATTCGAGAGTTGTCCACTGGCGTATGGACATCAATCGAAATAATACTTTCGACTCGGCGTCGATATCGCAAAAAGATATTCAGAAAAAGAGTTCAATTGTGCATTTTAAGGTCATTCATTTTAAATGCCTTCGTTTTATAAACAAGAAAAATGTATTTACAAAAGATTTGTAAAACAATTTGTAATAAACATACGCATTACTCGAAAGTTAATCGAATAATTATAAAATAAAATAACAGGGTAAAAAACAATAACTAATAAACTTGAATTGGTATATTATTTTGTGAGATTAGTTTGGTTAATTCGTAAAGAATATAAATTAGTTTCAAATACGAAAACTGAAATGGGTTTTTCTGACTGGCGATTCAGAAAAACTGACACCAAAGTTTCGACCTATTCTTTGCAAATCGTCTTTGTTTATATAAAATAAATAAACACGGTTTCAAGAAACAACTTCAAAGTTGACAAACTCGGTTAAATATATTATCGTTTGCAATAAACAATTGAAATTACTCTCTGGCGTGTTGAGTTTTTCAAGTGAAATTGCAAAAAATAATATAAATAAAAAAAGCAATCTCTTTGAATGATTGCATCTAATGAAAAAAAATATAATAGACAAGTGAAATAAATTAATGTATATAATCAAATTCTATCATTCAAAAGAGAATTATCAACGCACACAAAAAAAATGGTCCCTACAACAAAAATATGAAAGATACAAATTAAACAAAATTATGACTTTCGATAATAACATTCCTATCTAAAAACGTAAAAAGTAGACAAGGCTGGTGTTCTTTTTTGCACTTTTTTTTAATATTCACTGTGCTATGAATATTATTGACCGCATGAACAATACTAGAAATTGACGTAATGAGAAATTTTCCATAAATAGGCAATAATAACTTTTGTGATTTAAAAATAAATAAGTGCAATATTGGAATAGCAGAATAAACACACTGGTAAAATAAAAGATAGAAAATTTTGACTTGCGATCAATAATTTCAAATACTTAAAAAAAGACAGTATCAAATTTTGAATTCGATAAATATTTAGATACTATTTCTAATTTAAATAATTATCTCCCATTCGTTTTTCTAGTACAAAAGAGTACATAAACAAGCACCTTTAGGCTGACAGTCTAATGCAGAAAACGTACACCAATTTATTATTAAACAAAGAGAAAAATTTACTATCTTTTTACACGGTGCAAAAAAAAACGCCAAAGCATGGCGTTCCTTTTGACATAACTTTAAAAATAATTCAAAATAATGTTAAACATTATTAAAAATTATTAACGCGACTTGTGTCCGCTTGTCCGCATTAGAGAGGCAGTTGGATGGCAAATATATTATTACACGAAAAGCTCATGATTATTTTATATAAAAATTACAATTTCGGGTGTCCGTTGCATTTATAATAAGATCAAAATTGCTAGGTGACATTTTCTTTATATTTTGGCACAGAGCGTTTTCATAATTGTAGTTATATTTTTTTTTAATTTGAAGCCGGACACCCGTGGAAATGGCGAGTGGTTTTACATTTTTACAAATATATCAGAGACGGACGCGCGAGTCCGTCCGAATGAGCACAAAATATATGGTAAAATATCTTATGGAAACTTCAATACTACGAAGAATTCCAAAATATTGTGCTTTTTTTAACAGCATTTATATTGAGGAATGCTCGAGTTGCACATCCAAGTCGAAAAATATTTTCGATAATGCCATGACTAAACTATGAATGGCAAGACATTTCATTTCAGAAGAAACTTCGCTTCGGTACTGATACAAGAGACCATATTCACGTTGTAAAGTTGCCACTACAAAAAGCATATAATATTATAACTGTATGTTGGAAAGTTGGCCTTTCAAAGCGAATCTAAACTCTACTAAACAATGAATTAAAATACGCATGTTGCTTCAGGACCGAAACTAACGGATATCATTATAAAACATTAATTTATTTTTTGACTTGGACATGACATCACACCTGCCGATAACCAATTTGTGCTAAGTAACAAGTATAACTTATAAATGTAAAATCTATACGTTAGAAGGATTTAGCACATTTTGGTTGTAGACAGGTGATTGGGTTTGCGTGTTCGACGATTACAGTCTGAAGGGTTCTCGTCGGTCTGGCGTGGCGGAACTTCTGACTGGTGTTTTTCTGCCGTTGGCTTGACTGGTGGCCGATGCGGCGGCGCTCGATGCGTCGGATGCGTTCGATCCTTTTCTCAGAAAACGGCTGGCCGCTGTCACCTGACCCGGTAGCACTGGGGTACTGCTTCCTGATGGCGTTCTCGGTCTAGATATAACAGGTAATATTAGAATCATTTTACAGAATAACAGTGCAACAGTTTACACTCACACAAAATTTTCTTCGGATTTATAGTAAGGCCATAATTATAAAACAAATTAAAAAAGAAATAATTTAGTATAAAAAGTAGCAGCATTATATATTATTAAGTATTGCATGGTTAGTAAAAAATATTCAAAGATTTGTTACAACACATCATCAGTCTTAAATCCGTAAACAAAAACTGTAAAAAAAGAGCGTAAACATAATTTATTTACTTTGTATTTTTACAAAAATTCTATAACTTTACAACAAAAAAAAAGGCATTGCGATCTCACTTTTGGTATTTATCAGTTTTGCACTCTAGGCCGGCATTATCAATTGTTATTCACAGTAGAGAAAACAAACTGTCGACAAATTTAAACTTTCTCATAAACTAGTATGGGAAACAATCTAATTATTAATATCTTTTATAATGCAAAAATTTAAAATATCTTTTATAATTGAAATTCACTTAGTAGGAACATGAAAAAAGTGTGGTTCAACCCACCCTTTAGTTTTTAATATAGCTTAAGATATCGACTGAGGAGGTGTTTGATGGAATTTCAATATCAAATTTGAATTTTTTAAATTTTGTGAAATCTTGTACATTTCCATGCATTTCATCACTGACGACCCGGGCTTCGCCTTTCGGGATCTTTAGGCATTCAAGCACACGAATGAACTCTAACTGACACAGAGTTAATAGTATCGTTTATATATAAGATAAAAAACGACACATTATTATCACTAAGTCTGGGACTACATTGACACCTGGATTGATCCTAACATTGACCTGACAACAATGAGCCTTAATTTTAGTTGGGAAAACAAACGCATTATGGGTGGAATGGAGGGTTTTAAAATGCGATTCGAAGAGCTACCTATTTATTCCAAATTAGTTGGTTTTGTCAGGGTGACCATGGAATGATGTATTAATATGGGAATTTCATTATTTTGATTGTTAATTTATGTTTATTTTTACAAACTCATCTCACGTAAAGGATACAATAAAGGGGAGTTTGGAAGATTAAGTTGTTTGTTCAAAATCGGTAAGGAATTTAACTCTACAGTCCCTACATTGTAATTTATAAATGCCAATTCTGGAAATCAATAGAGCCCAGTTAAAATGAACATAAATTAACAATCAAAATAATGAAATTCCCATATTTATACATCATTCCATGGTCACCCTGACAAAACCCACTAATTTGTAATAAGTAGATAGTTCTCTGGATTGCATTTTAACAAAATTCCAAAAAAACTCCATTCCACCCATAATGTGTTTGTTTTCCCAACTAGGATTAAGGGTCATTGTTGGGATCTATCTAGGTGTCAACATAGTTCCTAGACTTAGTAATAATAATGTGTCTTATTTTATCTTTTATATAAACTATATAAATATTTACTCTGTCAGCTCGAGTTTATTCGTATGCTCGAACGCCTGAAGATTCGAAAAGAAAACCCGGGTTGTTTAGTGACAAAACACATGGAAATTAACAACATCTCAACAATTCAATTTTGATATTGAAATTCCATCAAGCACCTCAGTCGATATCTTAAATTATAAACGTAATTTATTTACTTTGTATTTTTACAAAAATTCTATAATTTTACAATAAAAAAAAGCATTGAGATCTCACTTTTGGTATTTACCAGCGTTTTGCACTCTAGGCCGGCAATATCAATTGTTATTCACAGTAGAGAAAACAAACTGTCAAGTAATTTAAACTTTCTCATAAACTATATAGTAATGGGAAACGATCTAATTATTGTGTAAAAATTTTAATATCTTTTATAATTTGCACTCGCTTAGTAGGAACATAAAGAAAAAGTAGGTCAAAAACCACCCTTTAGAAGAGATCACGGTAAAAAATAACGACAAGAATTTTGACGCAGGGAGCTAGGTTGATATCAAAATTACAAATCAAATTAATATTTTCAAACAAGGCAGACAAACTTTCAATGAGATATAAAGGAGTTAGTGGTTTTTGTATTTCTCGTTACCTGAGTGTGTTAGTACAAGGAGAGTTGTTATTAGAAGCAGTATCCTTGGAGAAAATAGGTATCTTTGAACCTGGTGTCCTCGAGGCTGGATTTTGGAAAGACGGGCTCCTTCTGTTATCAAACATTCCAGAATCCAACAGGAATGTGGCAGCCGTAAAGAAAGTGCATAATGTTAGTGGATAGTAAGCAGATTTCTTAAAGATATTTTAAAAAGAAGTATTGTTACACAAGAGCTTGAATTTTGTATCAATGTAGAGATTAGTTTCTTTTGTATAACTATAAAAACTGCTGAATTAAAATGAAGACATTTTAAGTTAAAATTGTGAAAAGCAATAAGAATATATCATTAACAAAACGGGGTAAGCATCTGATATATGTCTTTCAGCCTGTAAAATAATATTGCAATTGATTTTTTAATTTGTCGGAAGGTGTTCGATAAAATAAGTTATTTTGGAAACTACTATGTTACTACAAATGATAATTACCAGACAAAAACATTGCAGATTTGATGATTCATTATTTTGCCTTTTGTTAATTACTCGGAATGAGCATAATTTTTTTCCATCAACAAATGGTTACCGCTAAGTAATAACATTATGTTTTCCAAAACAAATAACTTTACAACTTACATATTATTTTTTTCCAATTATGTTTTACAGTGCAATATTAATTACCCTGCAAGTAATATGTATTTATTGACCAAAAAATAATTGTTTTGATTGTATGAAAAATCTAAACAAATTCTACAATAAACTATTCATTGTAGTATTCTCAATATATTAACACTAAATAAAAGCTTCATGCAAAATATGGAAACAGTTTTAAAAAAGCATTGTCATTTCATTAAAAAGCAATGATAATAAAGCTTGTTCTCAATTTCCAATATCAAATCTCAAATGTGTTTGATAGAATTTCTAAAATTAGTTTTATTTATCAAAGGAAATTACCAGTCCAAAAAAATTAAACTCAATTCAAAATAAAATGGTTTCAAACAGATATTGGAATACATAGATGTTAAGAAGAAATATCATTAGTAAAAAGCAATCAGAAATAATAAGTTAGTTGAATCCAATCCGTTAAAATAAAAACCCAAGCCACAAAAAACATTACAGTTGATAATTGATTTACATAAAACAGAATGTATTAGTACAAATAACAACACAAAACAAATAAAACATGCAAACAATTTATTGAACATTAAGTGTAATTTAATATTCTCGACTGTAGATTTTCTACAATCCATATTGATAATATAAACAATCACAATGGCAGAATATCATCAGACATATTAATAGGTATGATTTTTATGATAACAGTCAGTGAATAAAAAACAACTGCTCAATGTCCAATACAACAAATAAACAACAGAATAATAGTCATGCAAAAATATACTTCCAACTGATAATAAGAAAAACCATTGTAAGAAGTAATCAAATAAAAAACGATAAAGTGCAACCATCTTTACGAAATAACATAAAATAATACTGAAAAAATAAAGATTGCAGCGATATCTGATGACAGGCTAAGGAAAAAAATGTAACATGGAGAGTCTGCCAGTCATAAATGATTTTTGATGTATGATTGTGTCGTGCTATTAAAAATTCTAATGAATTGGACGAAGCGTTGCTACTTTAATGATTCTATCGAACTTTTGAATCCAATAGTAATCTTCGCGCAAAATATTGGATGCCTGAAAGATTATCGGTGTAGTGATTGCTCTGGAATGGTCTTCTGAAATCCGTGGTTTGTTTGGGACGTGTATGTAAAAATACGGCAAGAAGCCAGTTAATTATTGATACCAAAATATGAATAGATTCACTTTCTCAGTGATGTTTTTTTGAATTCACATGATATCGAGTTGAAAAAAACCAATTTTGTTAAGACATCTATCAGAAAACATACGGTATTAATGAATGTTATTCACTTGTCGATTTAATAGTAAAGAAAATATTTATTTTTGATTATAAAAAGTGAAAGTAATTCATTTTCCTCCTATTGAATTTTGAGCAAGTCTACCGATAATGAAATGGTTTATAAAAGAAAACCGTAACATCAATTCATTGCTAAATTGTTTTTTTGAAACAATTGAAGAAAGAATTATAATAGTGGTGGCCAATTGAGGATCAATTATCGTAGCAACGCCAATAAACATCACAACACAAAACACGCTGTAAGTAAAAAAAAAGAAAAAAATTGAATTCCAAAAAGAAAAGACATTTAAAATCCATGTGCGAATGTTATCTGTACCCGGGCTGTTTATCATCGCGGGGGGAAATCTCGACGACCGGTGGCGCCGTTCCAGAAATACTGTAACTAGAGTTCGAGCAACTCCCGCTGCTCGCCGTGGATATATTCGAGATATTAAACAGGGACGAGTCTTCTTCCGGAGACCTCTGATCGATATTCGGGTCGGGTCTCCTCTGAGGAGATTCGGATCGGGACTTTTCTCTCAGAGGATTGACATTGTTGTTTTGGCCGACGAACACTGGGATCTTGGAACCGGGGGCCGCGGGGACAGGGTGGGAATGTAACGAGGAATGGTTGCTCTTGTTCTGTTGGGGTCTCGCCGCTCCGAACACTTGGTCCAGAGACGACGGCTGAGATGTCGCCGATTTACTGTTCCTTTGAGACGGTTTATTATTTGTAGTCGACGGAATCCAAAATGTTGTTGTGAACGCAAAAAGTAAAGAGAAGAGAAAAGGACTGTTATGACATTATTAAAAATTTGGTGCATAGATATAAATGAAATGACCTTCTGGGCACAAGAAGTCAAGAACATGTTTTAGATTCAAATTCTTTGTGAATGCTATTTTAGAAAACACTGACAAATGACTCTAGTATTAAAATAATAAAATGGTTCAGAAATTTCTGTCAATATTTACAGTAGAAACATGTGGAACTAATTAGAAAAACAGCAGTCTACAACATTTTGTCGATATTGTGAGCATTACAGAGAATTTGATTTCATCTGAGTCGATGCATACAATGAAAACTCTGCCACCAAATATAATATGAAAAATTGCCAAGAGATTCGAAACTATATATGGTAAAATATTAAATATTGAGCAGTATAATTTTTAGAGATTGAGCCAAATATAAGGCGGCATTTGTTATTGAATATATGATTTAGAATCTCTAGGAATAACAACAGCATAGTCAAAAAAATACACCCTCAAATATATTTTGCAGAACCATAGATAATAGGAACAGAGCTAGAATAAAAATGAATTCAAATTGATTCATCCAAATTACTTTTTATATGCGAGTGTTTAGCTTGTTCAAAATACAATCCAGGGGGTGGGTTGGAACCTAATAAATGGCAGTAGAAAAAGATCAAAGAGCAAAAAGAATGTTTGATAAAAATTCAATAATATTTACATCACTTATAGATAATTGAATAAATGAAATTTGAATGTTTGTATTTATCAATTGGGTGAGATATTATGATTTTTACAAAACAAAATGATATGAATGAACGCAAAAATCATGTATTATTTCAATATAATATTTATATAATCTAATAATTTGCATCTATATGGTTAAACTGTAACACTGCAATTTTTCATATACTTTAATAAACAAACCTAAAAGGCATGATTAAGTATCATCATTTCCAATTGTCTAAGAAAATTTTCTGTTTCATTACTCTGTCATAAATAAGTATTGAACAGTAATATTCTAGCTCTGCATACACAATATACAAGCCACGATTATAATATGATACGACATAAGCTATGTTTCGCCACCGCTTCAATAGTTCTTGTATGTTTCCCACGTAGGCATGTTCTGGACAATCTAGATAATTTAAACCTATATATAAAACCTTCTTAAACCCCAAGGCAAACTAAAACAAGGAAAACTCAAAACACACAACTAAATAATAATATGAAAACCAAACAGAAATTTTTAGCAAGGGATTTTTTGGGATTAAAAGAAAGCGGCAACAAGACAATATTTGTCGGCAATCGAATATTGAATAAACACTTTTCAGTATTTTTTGAAATACACGTAAGTCTAATAAAATTAATTAAGCTATTGGAAGTTGATACACTATAAGAGTTTAATATTGAACATGGGTTCAAAACTAATAATTAATTCACACAAATTAATTCAAGAGCTATGTATTTTAAAAGAGAAAAGATCGTACTAAGAAGTATTAGGTCTTTATTTCTTTTATGATCGATTTTGAATCAATTTATACACATCAGATTATAGTATGGGAGGTTTAAATCAATATTTCAAGATGATGCTGATGTTCAAATCGAGACTAATTCTATTGAAGATAGGGAGGAAACCAAACAAATTTACACTCGAGATATGAGTGCTAAAAATGAAGATTGAAAATATACACTATTAAATTTATAACTTTGCAAAATAATATATATTAAATCTATTGTCCTTTTAAGCAATGAAATATGTGGATTGAATATTAATTCTTGATAATCCAAAATATCGAATAAATATTGAAAGTCAAACTAGAGATATTATTTTATTGAGAACTGTCAACAGACAGAAATGTTTACGATAGGCATCATGAAAAA
The DNA here is from genome assembly GCA_022494535.1 of Himalopsyche phryganea. Taxonomy (NCBI): domain Eukaryota; kingdom Metazoa; phylum Arthropoda; class Insecta; order Trichoptera; family Rhyacophilidae; genus Himalopsyche; species Himalopsyche phryganea. The sequence continues at coordinate 1,353,290 of JAGVSL010000076.1, read as the reverse complement.
TACACTTTCTGAATCTCGTAATACAAGAAATATTGACAAATATCTGTCTAGAATAAATCAAATAGTGAACACGAGGAAAAATCAACATACTGATATGTTCTTCTTATGGTTCGGATACTGTTGTATGTACACAGTGAAGTACGAATAAAAAAATAGCTGGGCAGGGAGAAGCAAAGGATCATCACAAAAAGGACATACACCCAAGGAAAAAACACGCACACACGAGGAGTGTATAAAAATTATCCAGTGCAGATTGTATTCGGAAAGTACCTGACTAGTGAACCGACCGCCGACAATGTGGGAATGCTTGACGTTCTGAACATGCCGCTGCCCGTGTACCTATGTCCGGATATCACAAATCATGATAATACTCTATGTATAATGTTAAACTTAATGTTATTGATATAAAATATGAATGAAGTGTTTTAATAACAAGGTAAGGATACAATTTACGAAATTAAAATGTTATTGATTAATTTTGTAAGTTACCCAATGGAAATAAATTAGGTCTAAAATGAGTTAATAATTAAAGAAAATTGTAATAATAATTATAAATGATAAAAGAAGATTATATTCAGTTTTTGGTTTGAATAATTTGGCTTTAAGTTCTGTCAATAGTTTTATAATGACTTACTGTGGGTTAATATTATTTTGTTTCTTCCTCATTCTTCATGTATGTAACAGAAGTAGACAGATGATGCCATTAGGTAGATTCGGTGATGTTTTGTGTTTGCTAAATCTTTAGTCTTACAACCGAAACAGGCGATGTACATTGACAAATTCTTGGCATATTATTGGATGTAATAAGCTGAAATTACAAAAGCTATTACCTTCCGGCTGCTGGACTGACGAGCCCCGTGGGCGTCCTCGGCCGGGAGCCGCCGTTGGATGCGGTTCCCAGCTTGGAGCCGGTGGTGCGAGGAGTTGACAAACCGGAGCGGGCTGTGGTTGTCGTAGTGGTCGGCACTCTTCTGGATAGCGGAATTCGCGATGGTGTACCATCGTCTGGAAAATTTATTACAATGATAATTAGTCATGTCTGTATCTATCTGTATCTAAAGAAGTTCCGGGACAGTCAGTTTTATAAATTGATTTTTCAATCGACTTATGGATTTTTGTTTGTAGGCATATATGCTTGTGATGTCTAAAATTCCCCACCACCCACAGCAATTAGCTAACCACTATTCCTGTCCTAGCCCTATCCTTCTAAACATACTCTATTCGAAAAAGTGTGGTTGAGCAACTGTGGAACAAGTGGTTGTAGAAAACTTCTGTTGAGATACCTCCATAAGGATTCACATTGGGAGCTGACATTGATGGAAATAATCTAAAGAAGTGTGTTTTATTTGTGTTAATGATCAAAAAGCAAAACCATCTGTACAATGGAACATTCATAAAAATTCTAAAAGAAAGAATTGAACAAAAAAAATCCCTATAACTGCTTTTAAAATCATATAAGCTTTTCTTAAATATTGAAACCCTTTTATTTTTTGTGGACAAAACCATTTTTATAAATTACCCTTTCTTGCTAAATACATAAATTTTTTTCAATTTTATTATATAAATAATAGATATAGTATAATATAGAATGCTAATCACCTGTGCTATCTAAGGAGAGGTTGGATCCATGTCTGGAAGGTGGTTTTGAGCCGGCCCGACTTGCAGGTCGTGAGGAAGGTCTTGACGGAGGTCCAGATCCACCCGGTGTCAGTGTTGACCTAAAAACAGAGTTTTAAGCAACATTAATAAGTCACAAACTAATCAAAATTTCCAAGGGTAAAAAAATAGTCAACTGAATTATGAAGTAATACAATTTGAATGGGCCTCACCTCGCTGTGGATGGTTTCCTCAACGCCGATCGCGGCGGTCCCAATGATGCTTCATTATCGCTCAATGAATCTGGAGTACCTGCTGATAGTGAGGTGCGTGATGTTCTGGTAGTTCCCATCGGTACAGATCTTGCCGAACGCTCGCGGACCTATAATTTATAATTAAATTAGAACATTTTAATAAAGTCTACGACAACAATACGTCAAGAGGGAAATGAATGTTCAATAAATTTAGATATGACCGAGTGTTTTGAGGAACATCTAAATTAATGAAATACTGTTTTATAAATTTATACGCACAAAATCAAAGAATTAAGTTCTATTGCTGATCGAGCACAATGATTTGTATTTTACAATCAGGAATAAAATAGTAAGACCAATAAATACATATTTATGGCCGTTGAACCATTATGCATAGTTACAGTATTTGACAAATTTGGTGAATTTATTTTCCTAATGAATTTGATATTGAAGTTCCATCAAGCACCCTCAGTCGATGTCTTAAATTATAACTATAAGGTAAGTTAATCTGACAGGGTGTTTATATAAATGTTAGATTGATTTTTGTGTAACTGTAATAATACTCATCAGCAGAGCAAACACGATTGTGTTATTGTAGAATATAATATATACTATCCATATATAGTTGTTTTGATCACATCTCTTATATTTCAATACAAAATGGAGTTAACCAAAATGTAAATTTCTGTATAACCTTTTTTTAACACAGCGTTATTGGCAGATTGTATTATTATTATATTGTAGTTCTCCAAATCTTTTCAATTCATTTGTGGGGATACAATACTTTTTTCACTATAAAATTGTAGCGTAATATTTATGAATGTAAGAAATGTAAAAAAACAATTTTCTTTAAGGCGTTTAATCAATTTACAGAGGCAATTTGAAAATTAATTTGGCTTTAAAATATGAAATGAACAATAGATAAATATCATTGCAGTATTCTTAATAACATATCAGCAACTTTTTGGCAAAAGCAGACATGTGAGTATCTTTTCAAAATAATACACGTCATGAAATGTACAGTCAAATGTTACTTAAAACTCTTGTTACAACGACATATCTACTTTTGTCATTTAGTTATGAATATAGATGAAAAATAAAGTATTTTCTCATTGTGAATGATTGATAAAAAAATAATCAATAAACATTTGATTTGTAGGTCTTGCGAATAACTTGTAAACATTTGGATTATTGAGATTTTGTACACTTCCATGTATTTTGTCACTAACGACCCGGGTTTCGCCTTTCGGCATCTTCAGGCATTCGAGCACACGAATGGACTCGAACTGAGAGACAGTAAACAGTGTCTAACGCTTATATAGAAGATACAAATGCGACAAATATCATTTACGAGGCAATACATTATACGTCTGAGAGCCACACCGATACCCGAGTTAAAATTTCGGAAATCGTCCTAATCCTTATTTTGTAAACACCATATTACCAGAGTGGCGAATTGCCGAAGGCGATTGCCGCCTTTCAACTTCCCTTAGAAATACCAGTGATTTCACAATTACAACAGTATTGTGGGTTTTGACGGGATGCAATTCGACGAATGGGTAAATATATACAATCATTCCACATTTAGTGAAATCTGTTAGGTGTTTCAACGTATCGGATATAATAGCGGAGAATTAGGCAGGTTCAGCTGCTCATTCAAGATTGGTAAGGAGTATAACTGGCCTCTATTAATTTCTAAAATTTCCTGATAAAATAATTTATGATCCCCCATGTTTTTATGCAACAGTTTCGAGTCCATTCGTGTGCTCGAATGCCTGAAGATGCCGAAAGGCGAAACCCGGGTCGTTAGTGACAAAATACATGGAAGTGTACAAAATCTCAATAATCCAAATTTAATATTGAAATTCCATCAAGCACCCTCAGTCGATGTCTTAAATTAAACTTGTAAACAGTTTATAAAAGTTCTGGTTGAAATTTTCATGAAATTAAATGTGCTAATATTATCTTATCTCAGAAATTCACTCAGAGTTCACTTTATGTATCCATCGGAATGAATTAGAAGTACTTACATATTTTGATGTCAATATTAATACAAACCTGATGATTGGTACAGCGTTCACTTAAAAATCAAAGCATCGTATATGGCAGTCACTCTCATACGTCTATCGCATGTACAAAAATGGATTCAAAACATACTTGGGACAATACACGTCTAATAAATTTATTTAAAAAGTAAGCTCAAATGATAGTCAACAGCCTATTTACTTAATGGGATATGCAAGAGAATGACGTCCGACCAACTTGACAATATGTGTGATTTCATTTTATGATGTATTTATAGTTTCTTACATCTATATATTCATGCTAGATTTTCAATTATATCTGAAGATTTTGCATATCCTATTTCAATTAAGTAACAGTCTTCAAATAATAAAAATACTGCAGAATCTTTAGTATGACTCAACTTTACAACCTAATCTCATTAGATTACTTCCTGATCCTAAAGAACAGATGGTAGAGGGTGAATAGCTAACTATAAGTTCTTTCCTAGTCTTCATCTTCTATATTTATTCTCTCCAAAAAGAGAGGTTGAGTGATTGAATTAGAACTAGTGGCCATAAATAAATTTTTTTTTGTAGACATTTGTTGAATAGAAATATTGTAGCTAAGGGTAAAGTCTATAAATGATGTCTCACAATTTTGCATATTTAACTCGCCTTCCCCCATTAGCACATTTCATCATAAAATCTTTTACCGCCCTGACTGATTTTCTTCACACTCATGAACCTTTCTCCTTCAATAAACTTGAAGTATAGACAAACTCGATGTGGATGAAAGAAAGTCAGTTGATTGAAATCGAAAGAGGATAGAAATCACAAACACCTATGCCCTGAATCTCAATACAAATTGAAAATTTGAATTGACCAGAGATAATGACCCTATTTTGGTTTTTACCGCAAAGCTACGGATGAATGCTATCAAAAAAATATATATGCAGCTCAGCTAATGAAATCTATCTTTAATTTAAATCAAAGTCAATACCAGATATGATACAAAGCATTTGACTCAACTAGATCTTGTAACGTAATGTAGTTAAAATGATCTAATTGTATAATATAATATAGCAAGAGTAAGTCGACTCAGAGAAAGAGTGGATAAAAAGACAGCAAAATGTGAGTAAAAACAAGAGAGCTATGCTATTTTTCCATGAGTCAACTAACTTTGTCAGTTTTTATGCCTACGCCTATAGCTTTAGAATGAATGACCTGTTTATTTAAAATAATTTGAAAGAAAAACGAAATTCAAATACATTTGAACTAAACCTTGGTCTATAATGGCTACTGTAAATACGTACTAAGCATTGAATTAAATATTACTACGATATCTATTATATATGAAGTTAAATTCTACAATTAATGTATGGAATGAGGTACTAAATAAAAATATAGAATTAATTTAATTAAAATTTATTCAAAAGGACTGTTTTTCAATTTCAAATCAATTTGAATATGACGAGAAGGTAACATAATCTTAGAAGAGATTCATTATAGCGTTATGAGATCATATTATAATGTCTGACCATGCATGAAGTGAGCCACACATGTTGGTTTCAGCTACTATCACTATACCAAGCGATAATATGTGCTTTAAAATGTTGAGCTGATCTATCAAGTCAAAAATTGATATTGAAGAAACATACCTAATGTAATTGAAAAAATTTGGAATAACATAAAACTTATTACTAAATTTATGATAATTCCAACACAAAATTTTATGCGACCTCAGGAGCTTTTATGAATGTCAGATCTGAATAATGTGATTATTGTCACAAGATTGGCAAAACACCAATGTAATTGAAAAAGTTAAAATATCAAATATCGCAGTAAATCGTACCAATGAAATCTCTTCACTAATCTAAATCTATGCCTACAGAACAATGCAATCTTTAATTCTATCTAAGGCCTCATCTTATGAACTAGGGTTTTTATATAAACACAAAGCAGGTGTCTCGAATTAGGTCAGTTGTAGCAAAGTTGAAGCATTAAAGATCCGATAATGCCTGGTTTGAAGAGGTCCAATTGAAGAAGAAAAATAAATATGACAGATTCAATGTTCATACGAGATTTACTAACTGAGAGACATTAAAATTTATCCTCTCGCATACCAATATATCGGTCACAAAGCAGGGAAACGTCACATACTAAACACTCTTGCCTATGTTGCATTACTTTTGCTCATTCGTAACTAATCCTACGAAACATTACCCAATTCTGCGCGGTAGGTTGGTGGTGATGGTGATGCACGAGGTGGTGAGCCTGCTGATAGTTGTGGCAGCCTCCGGGCGAGGCGGTCACCTGCGATCGGGTGTGACCGTACACGAACGCCTGCTTCGTTCCGTGCGTACTGCCCACGTGCAGAGGATAAGAGCACGGCAACTCTTCCCGTTGCCTCAGCGCGTCGAATATCGGACGCAGTTGCTCCATGAACTCTTCGGCTGGAGATGCGCGTGCGCAAATGCAACGGCACCGCGATGAAGATCGCAGAATAAAAGAAACATCGAGGGAAGGGAAACGATATTGTTAGATTTGTCGCCGGTAAATAGGTTCAGAAAATAAAATGTGTTAGTTGCAAGACGGCACAGTACAACACTCTATTATAGTATCTAAGAAATGTATATGGATAATAAAATTATTATTACCTTTCATAAACAAGGAATATAAACAACACATGACAGAGGAAAAAAACAATTCTATAACAGTATATTGACGTAATTCAAAAAATACAAGAGGCTTTGTCGAAAACGAAAATTATGATAATTCAACAAATCATTTTCTTCATCTCCTAGATACAACAATAGAGGTTTCAAAATATTCTCTCAAAAATAGCTCGGCCAAATATGGTAAAAAATAAACACTGAATGAGAAATTGTTTGTTCAAATGAATTAATTTTTGACTTCAATGGAATAAAATACATTTTTTTTTTGTCAATTATTCAGTATTAATTTTATGAGCGAAATTTGAGAGAATGCTGTTTACTATCTTGCTTAGAAAAGGTATCCATCAGTTATCACTGACTGATTTTGTTGGAATAATTATATTTTAACTGACGAATTTTCGAAAATGAAAAACATGTATGACGTTTAAATACGATACAACGTATATTTGTATTTTTAGTCAGAAATTGAATTATAAATCTGTCAGTTAAAATAATAAGTAAATAAAAGTAATTTTGACTATTATTAAGTAACGTAGTATTTTTTGGGATTGTCGAATATCTATTGATTATTTTAAAAACCTTCATTTAACAAGATTTTTTCGAACTAGATTCATTATTTAAGACCGTTAAATAATTTCAATTAAAACCGCAAGTCGAAGAAGATGCTTTTTAGGTTTCCCTTTTATTAAAATTGTTAATTTAAAAATAATACAAAACTTAGCCCTGTAAATACAATGATTGGAATATTTGTCAAAATAAAATGTTAAAATCTTCTAGGGAATATTAGCCGAATAATAAAAAAAATTTACAGGGGCTAACTGCAAAAAATAATGTTATAATTTGCGGAAGATCATGGGGATTAATTTCACGATGCAATGCGATGCCAAAACAACTTGCAATAAATAAAAAAAAAACAATGCAAAATCGAACGGGGTCATAAAGCTAATTATGATTCATAATGTTTTTTTTTTAACAGGGACATTTAAAGAACACTGCTGGCGACACTACAGTCAAGATTTGGGGGAATGAATGAGTTGGTAAAGGATTTTTTTGACTTGATTTACCAATGATTATTACAGTTTTCATAATAAAATATAAGCAATTACTAATGAAAAAAAAATATTAAGTAACTTAAAGACAAACCATAATACAAAGTGAGCAGTTGAATGTATTGGTACACTCTAATATTGCCATCATAAGTAAAAAGTCAGCTAATAGAAGAATTCATATTCCGAGTAATGAAACATAAACTGTGATTTTGTAATAGTGTTTTTTTTTTAAATTTTATTGATCATCTTCTGAACAGAATCTGTACAATGGTAATCAATAAATTTTTGTAAAAATATAATATAAACAAAATCACAGTTGAATCACGTTATCCAGAAATATTTTCTTTTAGCTGTCTTTGCAATTATGACGGCAGAATGGTTTTGCAAATTGGTTTGAGAAATCATTAAGTGAAAGATTGTGCTAAAAACCTCGCATTGCTCATCTGCTAGTCCAAACTTTGATGTATCATGAATGATACAAAAAGAACGATTATTTAAATAATATTGCCTTTTTCATTTTTTTTCAAAGTTTGCGTCGACAGATGTGGCGTGCTTAGTCTTTTGGCATAAGTCTAGGAGCGCCGATAAATTGGCAGGTCCGATGTTTAAAGGACTAATGAGCTAGATGCACCACTACACGCAGCATAACATCTGTAGAATGATTCAGCGGTAGTTCCTTTATTTTGAAACAAAATAAAATAAGACGATTTATTAATCAAAATGGCACTGTCAGTGTTTAATTGAAATAAATGTATGAAGCAGGAATAAAAGCACAAAAAACTCTTAACATTACAATACACCAAGGCGACGTAAATGAAAACTGTAATTTTAAAACACGTAAAACAAAAATTGATGAATCAAGCCAAACATTACAAGGATGACGACAGTCTAGGATTTTGGAGCAGTTCAGCCGTAACGTACCTTAAGTTTTCTGCAGACCAACATCGAAAAAAAAAAACCAACCGAAGACGCTGACAGTTTGAGAAGGCGTGCTACCAGATATCCGCAAATATTTTTTACACTGCGCACCAGCAAACATTACGTGAGTGAAGAGTATTCACAGATTAATTAGAAATGTACAATTGTGTTTTTGATTACTGAAAAGAAAATCAAAACGATGCAACGACAACAACAACAACAAATTTCTTACGGTGCTTCATTCAAATCGTATTTGCAACAGGCCATTCATGCATGCTTAAACAACTAAGTGTAACAACTATAAATCTTTACGATTTCTGTGCAACAAATTTTCAACATAGAATACCTGTCAAATCAATCTCATCATTTTTATCAATATTTACTGCAACCACTGATGAAATATTGATTATAAGCACGTTGATGGATATTGAAATCTCTTAACACATCTGAAACACATCTTTTATAACACCTAATCGCAATCAATAATATTCTTAGAGATTTGTTTAATTTAGTTGACATAAATTGTCAATTAATACAAAATAAACAATAGATTTTCCAACTAGATAATGCCAGCATCTCCTAGTTCCCCAGTTTTACTTTTAAATGCTCATTTAAAGAATTAGATTTTAGGTTGACAGATAAAACATCACTTTTTAGGTGTGAACTGTCAATTCTTGATGGATGGTTCGTTATAAAAAACGTGAAAGCAGTATAAAACAGATTGAGTTTTATTTTTTTCAAAGATAACATACGCCTATTACAGTAATTTATTTACCTATTTCTATTATATTTCTATTCCGTCGGCGTCCGTGGCGCAGTTGGTTTCGTCGCTGGCTATGGTTACGGATGTCTCGGGTTCAATTCCCGGTGCGGACGGTTTTCATAGATTGATCTTTCAATCGATTTATGGATTTCTGTTCGTAGTCTGAGTCCTCCCTCCCACCAATCCCATCCTCACAGGGCGTAACGAGAGCGATTAGCTAACCACTAGTCCTGTCATAGCCCTATCCTTCTATCCCTACTCTCTTCGAAAAAGAAAAGAGAGGTTGAGCAACTGAGTGACAAGCAGTTCTCGTAGAAAAAATTCTGTCAAGATACCTCCATTAGGAGACCATATGCTCCACATTGGGAGCGGACATGGATTAAAAAAAAAATTCTATTACCTATTGACAAATTGAATGTAATATTGTATTAAAACTGACATTTTAACTTTTTAAAACTTGTTTAATACAGCATGGCACATTAATACGGTAGTGCAAATAGAAGAAAAAAATGTGAATTTAATTGATAAAAACGACAATGAAGTAATTTCAACGATAAAAATATAACATAGGGTAAGTATTACTGTTTTAAATAGCTTTCTAATTACTGTGTATAGAATCAAATAACTATTTTTAATTGATTATTGAACAACTATTAGTATAAACAACGCATTATGTCACAATGTAATCAAATTTCATTATGGAAACATTCCAGGTAAAAGACTGACATTCTGAGAAAGATTCTCACTGATTTGTTGAAAGGATATTTTTTGTTCAGGTATTTGTTATATTGAAAATGTGTTGCATTATTTCTTACCTTGATTCAGCCGCAGTGGTGCAGTAAAAACTTCCATACTAAAAACTAAAAAGCCACAAGGCTCAGTATTTTGTATGCATATGTTCTATTTAATAAAAAGAAAACTTTCAAATGTTACCACATGACGATGCTTTACAAATATTGCGGAAATCATATCACAGCAAGTGTTAAATGTACTGACGCTCAATCAGCTGTGAGATACTAGCCAATATAAAAATTTAATAGACATGAGTATCAACAAGCTGCTTCAAGTCCATTTTAAAAAGAACACCATTAAAATTTTGAATACATGAACGATTAGATCTTATTAATTTGAATATTTTTTTCATTCTATGGCAAATCAAAATTGTGATTATTGAAGTTATTAAAAACAAATTATTCAAAAAATTGCTTAATCTCATATTATCTCAAGTAATCTTTTAAAATACCTTCCACATAATTTGTAATTAAGTGAAAACAATGGATGATTATTAAGTTATTAAAAGTTGGCGAATTGTTAATTGTCGCTATTGGTTTGTTGCCCTTTTTCGAGCCTTCTTTAATATTGATGGACGGCTAGAAGTTATATGAATCAATAGATCTAACAAGCAGAAAAGGATGTGTTACTTATTTATGTATCTTAATTCTATTGTATTTTCTCTATTCACTTCATGTACTCAAAATAACTAATGATTTGAATGGCATTGTTTTCAAAAATGTTTTAAAATATTGAACACTTGCCGTGAATGAGGATACTGTAAAGGTGTTGGGCTTCACACCTTTTTCGTAGCAGCTGATGCCGTTGGCGAGTGTATTCATACCTTTGTGATTGGCCCAGCGGAGCCGACGATCGGCGGCGTACTGGTCGATGACCTCGGAGTCTTGGATTTGAAAGCACTCATGCTCTGTGACACTCCGTCGGCCAAAATGAACTGTTCCCTCAATTCGATGTTGGTACGTCCCTTGGCTGTCGTTTTTGAGATTACCGGCCGATTCAAAAGTTGACAGGGTGTGTTGTCGCCGTCGTCGTCGATAATCATCCGATCGGTGCATTAAGGATCCAGAGACGATTTTATAGGAGATGGTAGTGAAAGCGGACAGGGTAATTTAAAGGAAGATGAAAAATAAATGATACAATTTAAAGATGAAGGAAAGTTTTGTAAAAATGGAAAGTAAAGTTTTTTTTTGAAATAGGTGTTGAGAATAATTATAATGTTTTGAAATGAATTCAAAAATTAACATAATTTTATGTAAAAGAGGCAAAAAGAAGTGGGAAATGATTTGAATTATTAAAGATGATGAAATTTATAAAATTTTAGAATTTTTTTTATAAAAAGGTGACAGATAGAAAATTGGTGTGAAGAATTGCAATAGTGAGGTGAGGTGGGGAATAAATTGTTGAGGAAAAAAATGAAAAGAGAAAAAAAATCAAATCAGAATACCAACCAAAATAAATTACAATTTTGTCAGGTGGGAGTTTTGTCGATATCCGGAGAGTCGAGGGCAAAAAAACGGAATGTTGCCATTAGTAAAGATTGTTCTCATATTTAATGTTTCATTAAAATAATAAAAGAAAAAACAGTTCAACTCACACTCTGACAACATCCAGTGGCGTACATGTCAAGAAATATAAACTACCGAGTACCGATACAGTCGCCGTATAAAACATGCCGAGAAATAATTGGCAATCAGGGAAAATGGACTAGATTCAATAACTATTTAAAGAGAGTATTTGTATGCTTACACTATTCTATAGAGGATAACATTTGATTCAAAGAAATACTAACCATTCAAATGTGTGGCAAACATAAAATGAATGAAAATATTCACACGAGACATAATATACACGTAACATTTGAATGATTTTGAGTAATATGTTTGTAATATATTTGTGAAATGTGTATTTGAAATTTCGTACGGATGGACTGAAACAGTTCTGTATGGTCAATAACCAACCGCAAGCAAATTATTTACAATCAAACTTGCACTTTTTCACAATGATATTGAGATGAGGTCAATACAGCGGATAACTAGTTATCTGGTTTTTTTAAGCCATTTTGAACAACTTATCACAAAGAAAGCTTTCAATATGATGGTGGAATATCTATTTTGTACTCAATTTCTATTTCTTGCATATACACATAGAACAACAAAAAATTTTTTTATATAGATGCGTGAAAATCAATTACTATTGTGAGCGTGTTTTTAGTAAAATTCTTGATATTATTGCCAGTAAATAAATTTATTCCATTACAGCATTTGATATTAAAGAAAAACAAGCGCTATTTCATTAATCGAATGGGTAAAAATTAAAAGCATCTCAATTAAATGATAATTGCTCAATTGCCAAAATTCATGACGTTTACTGCATGAAGCTATTTAGTTTAAAATATGAGCTGGATAATTATATATGATGACAAGTAATGCAATGCAATAAACTTTGTAGTTGTAGTTAACCAATTTGCTTTGCATTGTAAGGTATGTTTTGATATACAAAAACTTTTTTCATGATTAATTTTACTTCATTATCATTCTTTTATTCTTTTGAACTAAGAATATTTTCATTCCTCAAAGCATTAAGGAAATTTAAATTTTTTTTTGGAAAATGATTGTACCTTTAATTTTCACCGATTCGATTGATTTGTATATTAATGATTTAATTAAAATATTGGCAATAATATCCAGACTTTTTGAACACCTAATGCAACATAAATTATAATTTTTAACAGTGTAAACAAAAATAAAAAAATAAATAACAAAAACTAAAATGGACAAAAAAATATGACAAAACTCGTAATGTGCATGTGGTAAATGTGATGAGTGATGTCATGATTACATTCTAATTAAAATAATGATAAAAGCAATCCAAGAACAAAAAATAACATCTAAAACAATATAAATCCAAATAAATTAGAAACCCAATAATATACAAAGGTATCAATCATCATTGGATATTATTGGGTTTCTGATTTAAAATCGAAACCAAACAAATATTAATATAACTAGTTTTATGGTTAGTAAATAAAGGAAAATAGTACAAAAAAAAAAAAAAACAAAAAGCATGTCACCGAAAGTGCTACGTACAATATTTAAAATTGTGTTCAACTCCGCCACTCTGAATTCGATACACATTAATGTTTTTTTTTTACTGTGTTCGCAAAGAATTTAAATTTATAAAAAATTTAAGCTGAAAAATTTATGTGATATATTCAGTTGATAGTTGATAAATAACAGAGTGGTGAAGTTGCCACATGACCTAAATAGGCTCTTACCAAGCGGGCAACAAGCCTCGTGTTGTTCCGGTTTGCTCGGGTCGGGTAAGGGAAGGACTAAAGACACTACTCAACAAATTATACAGCAAACGGAGAAGAGGAACGTATTGATTTTATTTATTAAAAAAAAGGGGAATTACAAATAATAAAAGGACGAGTAGGCAACATTCAATAACGGTTATTATATTATTAGTTGCCAAACGAAAATAAAAAAAAGAATATTAAAATAATTAAAAAAAAATTAGGATTAATTTAGTGGATCGAATATGGGGATTAAACAGAAGCATCATATTAGTATAATTGTATTAAAACAGTGGCTGGATTACATGAATGCATTGGTTAAAATTGAAATAAAAAAACATATTGTTTTAATTAAGCCCATTAAGCGTGTCTGACGGAATCAATCGAATAGATTCCGTGACACAATATGTCATTTCAAAAGTGGTGGATCACGATGAACAGTTATGATGAAATTATTGATGTTTCATTATTCAATAATGGTTAGACATTGCAATAATAATAATACTAATAATCATGATTGAAAAATCAAATATGTTAGCACATTTCTGTTATTAACGGTTATAAGTCGGTTTTGTTTTGTCAATATTGTGTTGATGACAATTTTATTAGCATGAATATATTTTTGTTATGTTAACGAGTCTTGAAAGTGTTACAGATAGTATTATCCCAAAATATACCTAGTTTAAATTTGCATTATAGTATTTAATCTTAATACTAAACCTGGGTAAATATAATTATGATAATATTACATTTATGAATACAAAACATTGTATAAATTTTTTGGGACAAATTGTTTTCAAATTTAAAATATCGATAAACTTATTGATAAATTGATTAAAATTATTCATAAACAGAGTTAAAAAATTTAATATTTGCATGTATAAACGTTAATTCAAATAATATTTGAAAAAAATTCGGGCCCCAAAACTTTTACATTGTTCGACGGCAAAATGTTGTGCTGATTGATCCGGATATAAAAGGTAATACGGGTTTTTTTAAGCGGCAAAATAAATAATTAAACTGCCATCCTGCAATTAATATTTAACGAAAAGCTGATTCATTAGCATATTTCGTGGAATTTTTTTATATATTGAGGTGGCTATCGTCACTTCGATGAGATTAAAGAAATAAATGAATGATGTCAATATGTATAGCCTGATTAACTTTATCTAGTTTATGTTTATATCACTACTTCACGACGAGAAGTATTCACGAAAAAAAAAACAATAGTATGGAGACAAAAAGTGAGGAAATGCCATCCAACCATTTCAATTCGATATTAGTTCTTTTGTTATTATGCTGGTAAAAAATAAATAAGCGGGATCAAAGTTTGTAACAAAATCGTAGTGGAGTGATCGTATCACATGATAGCGATTTGTAATATTTTTACGACTGGCAATACCTAAGCGTCAGGCAACAACGCACGGGCTTGTCAAACGCTCCGGTTTACGAAAACAAAGGAACATACCATTGCCGGCGCCGTGTGATGCGCCAAGTGATTTAATTAGAATTAAATAACGATGTCGGGAACAATAATCGAAAATTTGAGCGGTAGGAAGCTTTCGGTGTTAGTTTCGTTGCTTTTAATATGCCAGATTGTGTGTTTTTTGATCGGCGGACTGGTCGCACCCTTTCCGGCGAGCGCGCAGAACATTCTCGCGACCGTCTGCCGCGATTACTCTACGGAAAAAAACTCGACCGACAAATGGTTCTACAGCCGAGGCGAAGGATCTTGCAAGAATCTAGACTTGGAGACCCTGGTCAGTCACCAGCCGAAGATAGCAAATCAACTGGTGTTCACGTTTCAGATGCCCGTTCCGCGGGAGAGCGCCGTATTGGACTACTCCCGCTGGCAGCAGAACCTGATGGGCGTCCTCCTCGCCGACATTAAGTATCACTCTCAGATGGAGATACAGCCCAGGACGCAGCTGACGATCGACGCGCGCCTGGCTTACAGAAACAAAGGAGACAAACCCGACGCCTGGAAATTGTACGCTAGGTCTGTCGAAAAGCGAAACCTGGACTGCACGATCGAATCAAACGTGGACGCATACTTATACAACTGTTCGGCGATTCCGTTGTTCGAGTTGGGATCCTTACACCACGATTTCTATCTTTTGAATGTACGACTTCCTGTCGATTCGGATACAAACGCACACCTCGGCCATTTGAAAGATGTCTGGCTTATAGCCATCAATCAAAACGGTGGTTTTACAAAAGTTTGGCTATCGTTAAAGACAGTTTTTTTCCCGTTTATAGTGACTATAATGATATGGTTTTGGAATCGCGTGCACATGCTCTCCAGAAAGCCAGTGCTTTTAGAAAAGATGCTGCTGTCTTTGGGAGGGGCATTGTGCCTTTTAAATTTGCCATTGGAGTATTTGACGCTTCAATTCGACATGCCGTTCATGCTTTTGCTCGGTGATATACGGCAGGGTGTATTCTACGCGACGCTTTTATCGTTCTGGTTGGTATTCGCCGGCGAACACATGCTGATCCAAGACAGCGCCCTGTCTAGTTCTATTAAGCAATACTGGCGTCATTTGAGCGCGGTAGCTACGGGATGCGTATCTCTATTCATCTTTGATATGTGCGAGAGGGGTGTGCAATTACGTAACCCGTTCTACTCAATTTGGGTGACCGATCTAGGCACGAACCTAGCTCTGACATTTATCATACTGGCTGGTATTTCGGCAGGAGTCTACTTCCTATTTTTATGTGGAATGATATGGAAAGTCTTCTGTAATATTTCTCAAAAACGCGCTTCATTGCCAGCAATGTGTTCGGTACGGCGGCTGCACTACGAAGGAATAATCTATCGTTTCAAATTCATGATGTTGACAACTTTAATTTGCGCCGCTTTGACTGTGATCGGTTTCATTTTAGGACAGGTGGCAGAAGGCCGCTGGAAGTGGGACGAGAACATTGAGCTCGAATACTCTTCCGCTTTCTTTACCGGAGTTTACGGCATGTGGAATGTTTACATCTTCGCCCTTATCGTATTGTACGCTCCCAGTCATAAGAAATGGCCGATGACTGATCACGCCGACAGCCACAACTTGAGCGAGGAAATTGAATTCAGCCGTCTACCGAGTGAATCTAATCCCAGTGAGATATCTTCGCTTACATCTTTCGTAAGGAAGACAACTGTGGACTAATCATATATGATACCGCTATCGACGCCGGTCTTGCTTTATTTATAAATTTATAGCTGCTAACTACAGTATTATTTTTGAATCTCGTCAATTATCATTTTTACAGGTGTTAATGAGACCGTTAGTTTCCATTAGAAAACCTCTCGATATTATCATCGGTGTATTGCCTGCCTGTCTTGTTTTATTTATACATTTTATAGCTGCTAACTAACTACAGTATTATTTTTGAAACTCTCAATCTCATTAGCGTTAAGAGATAATTAACTAAGCTGTGAAATTATTATTAGGTTGTACAATTTTTTGTATACATGTATTAAAAACAGTTTATTCAGTTTATACCATATTTATTTACAATGCATTTAATTTTGTGTCATGCCAACTTAATAATTATATATTTTTTCAAATATTTCCAATGGAAAGTTTATAATGATGTATTATTCATACATGCACATTAAAATATTTAATTCTTAAGCTCTTTATAGTGAGTCATGATAATTCATATGAATTTAGATTAATTATTAGACAATTAGAAGTTTTTACTTAAAACTATTTTTGGAATGGTAAAAATAATACTTATTATTGAAGATGTGATATACGTGCTGAGACGACAATCCGTAAAATTTCATTTTCTATTTTCCACGATATTTTTTAATGTGAGCTAACCATTATTAGAATTAAGCCAGTATTACTAATAGATGTTTATTCTAGTTAATAATATTTGAGACAGAAATTTCTACATTCTGACACTCCTTCCGGCGAGTTATCACAGTATAAATAAGATAAAAGAGTCATTAATTTTTAATGAAATATTTGAATGCCAGTTTTTCCTATCATATCTGCAGAAAAATTCTTATGAGCCGGTTTGTTTATTTTTAAATACGCCTTTAAACAATGACGCAGCAAGTAATAGCAATATTATTGTAATGATTTATCTTAACCCTAGGTTGAGAAAATGTTTTAAATGAACAGGAAAGAAAATTAGTTGGAATACATGAAATCACTAATTTTATCGAATATTTTAGTGATTTATTTAGCTCCCTTTGCCTGGGATGGTATAAAACCAATACTCAATCTGAAAATATTAAAAATTCCGGCCGAAAGACACATTTTACAATCGCGACTTAATTGAACTATGGATTTTATTTAAGCATAATAATATAAAAAACAATAAACAATCTACCTAATAAAAACTAATATAAAATGTATTCGAATAATAGACTGCTAGAATGTGACTAATTTTATTTAAGTAACTTTTCGTTTTATACCTTTATTAAGACGAATATTTTGTAAAGGCATTTCATATTTTTGTTAAAAAATTTCAAAACTTGTATTGTTTATATTTATTGTAATACCTTTTATAGTGTTCTCAAATCAGCACAACTCAATGTAATAACTTAAATATGTAATAAATACTAAATCATTTTACGGTGTAAAATAGTAATGCTTAATCGGACATAATAAAGAAAATTACTCAAAAATGTTTGTCTTTTATATACCATTAAATATTTGTGTCGCCATGTTAATGATACTCTCCTTTATTCCACATATAATTAATTAGTGGTAATGATTTACATTAGTTATCGTAAATATATATATTTAAAAAATGATTTTAATGAAGGCTACAATTTAATGAAATTTAAATAAGAGTAAGAATATAAAAGATAGCATTTTAAAATTTGAAAGGCGACTCTGAAAATGACATAATCATTAAATTAGATAAAACAATGCACACTAACTTTTTTTAAATACTGAAATGACATCAAATTTCAAAACATAATTATGTATAACTTATTGCTATAACTGTCAAATTTGACTGTTTCAAAAGTATTGCACTCACTCCATTTATTAAATTAATTGGAAAACAGCAGTTTACTTTGTAAATCGGTTACTAATATAAGAACTAGAGTGCATTGCTTTATGAAATTATGAATAGTTTAATTATCTTTGAAAATCCTTTTGATTAGATTATAATAAAAGCAATAAAAATAATTTATTCAATGTAATTTGACTGATAAATCCAACAGGCTAACTTTGATTTATTTTCATGAACATTGAATGACTAATTTATTGGATCTATTAGCCAGTCACACGAAATAGTTTCAATATATCAAGATAGGAGGAGAGAGATATGATAAAAGGTTTAAACGTACCCCTGCACGGATCGTTCTTGACCAAGAACTCGTCGAGTGCCACCCAGCCTCCCCCGACTCGCACCATCACGGTGGATCGAAGTATTCTCACAAGCCGAAGTTTCTGAGAGTCACCAAACTTGAGGGGAGAAAAAAACAATTAGAGTCAATTAAAATATAGGATGTATTTTATTCCGACAACAAACTATAGATACTTTTTTCATTCAATAGTTTTCAAGGATGATAATAGTATATTGCCTTCTGTAACTCAATGCAGACATATTTTTACTAAGATATCGAACAGACTTAGATTTTAACAGTCCTATACTGTTGGAAATTAAGTAAAACTTACTCTGTATTTTCCTTCTCCGACCTGGAACACTCGGAATTTCTGTCTGCAAGTACAGAGCATAACGAGCCTCTTGACCTCATCATGGATCTTATCTGCGTCCGTCTCGGGCTGCCTCTGAACCCAATCGGGTCTCAAGGCGGCGATGAACTCTTGCCAGTCGATCAGACCCGAGTTGTTTCGGTCGAATAGATCTGCCACGGCCTTCATCTCCAGGCGGAATGTATCGAATTCTAGGAAAAGATAGCATTTGGTAATCTGTATGCGACTACTATCACACTCAAAAAAGTTATGATATATAAGCATACACTGTAAGGATACACTAATAAATTGCTAATATTTTTAAATAACACTAATTTGAATGCTCAGTCTTTATGATGTCGCTGTAATTTTGATTTGATTTTGCTTGGACAACCACATCTAAAATCTTTCTTATATTTGGGATATGTTCTTTCCTTTTTCAACCGATGAAAATTACAATATATATTTGCCTTGATTTATTAGTCTGTAGCAAAGAGCACAACAGCGATTGAGCACAATGCACGGCCATTTGGTGTATAATAGTACTAGCAATATGAGAGTTGAATAGAGCAAAGCAAACTTATTCTATAAATAATGCAATTTATTTGGGTGTTTTATTTCATTTATGAATGCTCTTAATCTATCTATTATTAATGTATCATGACAAGGAAATAAACTTACTGGTATTCATAATTCCATCGATGAAGTCTTCTCTGGGGATGAACCCGTTGTTGTCTTTGTCCATCTTGCGGAACAGATCTGTCAGACGGGATTTTTTGTGGTTCATGAACTTCAAGAACTAAACAAAACAAAATACACAATAAGATTTTATCCTTAACAGATACAACTATTGTTTGACATTTATATATTTAGTTAAATTTTCTTTTTCATCATCAGCTGTTGAAATAGCAGTATGTAAATAAATATGATTTACCCGTTTTCTCCATTCTTCCCAGCTGAAGTTTCTGACTTGTTCCATCTCTTTGAGGTATACCAGATGATCGTGCAGACGTCTCTGCCTTTCCCATGCCAATAGCCATGTGCCACGCCATTTCTCCCAGAGCAGCTTCACTCGGGTTGATCTGAATTCGGGTTCGGATCCCTTGCTAAATGGCGCCACGAGGAAAAGTAATATTTGTGAATAAATTTTGTTAAATTAATTATATGATTTGTGAATAGTATTTATATAGTTGATATTGTAAATTTTCTTGTTAATGCTCGTGATGAGCGAAACCGGTCCTGATCATTATAAATATGTGGAAGTAGCACAAATGAATTGTGTTTTATTTAAAAAAAAAAAAAAATAGACTAAAATGGCTAACTTCCAATAATAAAAATAAATATATTACTCCTTTTGAATACAAAGTAAGGAACGATTTTTATTGTACAAACAGAGGAAACCATTTTAAATTGGTTATTACCTGGCCTGGATAACATTATCCAATTGTATAATTTTAATCAGTATATGGATTTTTATATGGCAAATGATATAATTGGTAAATAATCTTTGCCAATATGATCCGGAATTAAACAATCGATTCCACAGTCAATTCTTAATCAATAATTTCTAAACAAAAAAGACTTCACAAAAATTACACACAACAAAGTGTTAGTTATAAATATGAGTTATCAACAAAACTATATTCATTTAAAAGGTAAAAAAAAACATATAGATAGGCACCTTTCATTGTTCAAGACAAACTAGACTATATAAAATCAACATGCCAATTAAATTTACTAAGTACAGTACAAATCTAACTAATGAAAATTTTTATAATTTCTATTATACTTGCTACAGTTGAATTCATTTTTTATGGAATCATAAAACCAAAGTTAAATAATTCCCGTAATAATTGTCTGTATTTATGAAATTATAAATATCTTATAGTTTCAAACAAAATAAATAGCTCCTAGTTTTGTGATCTGTTTTGTAAAAACTTAATGAATACTCTAAGCTTTTGATCACTTAGTCATAATATATATTAGGAAACATGTGTATTCATTCACTGCTAATAAAACTATGCCTAAATTGATGCTATGATAAGAAAATCTGGTATCTTAAAAGTGCTTAAATATGTGAAATAATTTATAAGCTGCTCATCAAATTCCGATTCATGTGATGTGCTAGCTTTGGTTTTGTAGATTTTCAACAGTGCTGTGGTTATTTTGTTTAAAAATAACTGTTATAAGAGGTGCCCATATCGTATATGGTGAGCGCGTCTCTATAAAGATATTATGTCTGTACCATATACGGATCATCACGAATTTAGTGGTGGAGAACTGGAATCCTCGTCTTGAAATAATAACAAATAGTCAATTTTCCATTATCTGCCCATAGCATGAAGCCTGTCTGTATGTACATGATTCACATAATAGCACCCTCACTTGCAAGACTGAAATAATTTAGCTCCAATTAATTCCAGACGTTTTTTGTTTCCCAAAAGGTGACCCATTGAATGTATGTAATTAAAAATATATATACCAGTATTATTAATTGTACAGCATAGAAACTCAAGTATACTACTACCATGGAAATGATTACATTTGTCCCCGTGTTTCAATAATAAGTTTTTTTTTTATTTTGGATAATCAATCATTTTATAGTACTCAGTTAAAAAAATAGATATACATTATTATCAAAGTAAGTATTGCAGTTTTTATTTTGGCAATTGGAAATTTTGTCAGAGAACGAAATGGACTTAATTTTGTCACGTAAAGTATATACTGATTAAAATTATTTTAGGACAAATTCAATAGTTTAATGAAAATTTCTTAAGCATATTTCTTTAAAGTGTTACATATCCCAAGTAAACGAGATAGAAGATATGCCAATTTGAAGAGGTAACAATATCTGTGTCCGTTTTAGTGTATACATGAGAGTCTACAATGTACATGGCGTACTGGCGCAACCCAAAGCCGTTGAAACTTACCTTCCCTTTGGAGGGAATCTTGGGCCATAGTGCGGCAGATTGCGGTCGGGCGTGACTTCGCGACCCGGACTCACCCTGCTATAGAACGCCATAGAAAAAAACAAAACCAAAATAACAAAAAGGAAAACATGCATAAGTACAGTATTTTACAGGCCGGATTAAGTGGGGTGCGGATATTTTTATTTCCACCATTATTATCCGAAAAAGGGGTATATAACACGCAGGACTGGATATGGAAAAAATTCAATATAAAAATATTATTTCGAATAACTTTATTAATACTTAATTTTACCGAATAATTGAATCAATAAAAAAATTACCGTTGAATAAAAATTCATAGAAATAGTTCTAATCCAGTCCTGATCACACAGATTATTAATAACTAACAATGAAATAGACAACACAATAGTGTTAGAACAATAAATACGTTTTTTTTTCGTATGATGGCTGATGGATGTAGGGACACTGCAAATTCAGCTATATCCATAATAGATAAATTCATTCGTTTTTTTATGCCCTTCTTTTAAATAATCAATTAAAATTTATTAAGACGATAAGGTATTATAACATTTATCGATTTGAAATGCTTCCATTTCAACCCAATAATATATCATATTTTACATTTACAATATGGATTTAGTTCAGTTTGCGCTTAGTTCCTTCAAATGTGATAATGTAAATGGCCAATTTAAAGCAACATATAAATTAAAACTCAAAACGCTACATCTATTCAGTTCCAGCCAATAAAAATAAACTTTAAAATTTACTTGTGTTAAAAATTGTTACAATTGAAATAATTTATACTATTAATTTATTTGACTACACATAATCATACTTCAACATCATGTTGACATTGAAAAATAAAGTTTTTAAATATAAACTACAATTAAATTGTTAAAACTTTCTACAAATAAAATTACTTTTACAAAGAAATAAATAATAATACAAAAAAAATTAGCTATCTACTACTGATAATATTTTTACTATCCTACATTATAAACTGAACTGTTATTATAAAATTCAATAGTATATTTAATAATAAATCAAATAGGATTTGAAATTGGCTAATGTAATTTATTTAGGGAAATTATACTGCGCTACACTATCATAAGAAAAGTCAGCTAGCGAAATCATATTCTGAACAATGTGATTTGACTATCAGTTTTTTTTTTTGAACAAAACTGTGTTGATTAATGGTTAAATTATAAATCAAATAAATTAAGTCAATTTTGTAATAGTAAATAATGTACTATTTCAAATTAACCTAGTGGTCTATGCCATGCCTACTGATTCGAATCCCATGACAAGACACTTTCATAAATAGACTTATCAATTGATTTGTGTCAAGAGTATAAGGGTCTAAAATTGCCTCCCACCCATCCGATTCTAAAAAGAGGGCAAGGCGGATAGCTTATTACTAATCCTGTTCTAGATACATCATTCTGTCCATATTAACTCAGAAAAAAGAGAGGTTGAGCGACTGAATAATATGTAGTTCTTGTTGTTAATATGTAGTTATATTGGGAGCGGACATAGTAAAAAAAAATCATTGCTCAGAATACGATTTTTGTGTTGATTTTTGTGTCTTTTACCATGACAGCTGAATAGAAACTATGTAGAAATAAAAAATGCTCAACTGATAAGCAAAAGATATGATGATAACAAAAGCGATCATATGAAGATGTACAATGTTATAATAAATATAATTAGTAAATATAATTAGTAAATATAATGGGAGAATTAGTAAAACAAGGATAACCAGTGTAATACAATTGAATAATGATTTTTTTAATTGTTTTAGAATACAAATAATACTGCTCAGTATAATTTGTTTATTTAATCTTTGTTTACAGGTCTTTCTCACTTAACCTCTTTAGCCATGGAGCGCCGTTAAATAGGTGAAAACTTTAATATATCATATAATTTAAGACATCGACTGAGGGTGCTTGATGGAATTTCAATATCAAATTTGAATTATTGAGATTTTGTACACTTCCATGTATTTTGTCACTAACGGCCCGGTCAGTTCGAGTCCATTCGTGAGCTCGAATGCCTAAAGATGCCGAAAGGCGAAACCCGGGTCGTTAGTGACAAAATACATGGAAGTGTACAAAATCTCAATAATCCAAATTTTATATATCATATAAAAGTTAATTTTATAACAAACACCACAGATCTATGTTATTACTGTTCGCATAAATACGACACATTAAAGTTTGTATAGATCAGGACTACTATGCAGTTAATAAATTGGTTGTTATTAGACAATCACTTATGTTTTTTGGTGAAATAAATTTTTCACGATAATATTCGCCCAGGATTGGCATTAATAGATTCACTCTGTGAGTCTTTTAAGCACAGTCTATGGACGTTGAGGAAATAGTTATTTAACTGCTAGGCTGCTAACCTGCGAGGTGATAATTTTGTTTTGTTCAAATAAGGATTGAAGGATAAAGTCATAGGTTTTAACATGATATTAAAAACAGTAAGCGTATTATGATCGATAAACCCTTAAATCTAAGATGCAATAGACATGATCATGAAAAACATATATATCAAACCTTGTGCGTCTTGCATTGCTCATATCCCGAGATCCCTTGAAACTGCACGCATTTCAGTCAAGCGAAGCGTGGTCATGCGAGAGAGAGACAGAATAACACAAACACACGTGAGATGAAGCGAGAGACACACATAAAAATCGCATAAGTGTTGCGTTGGAAAAAAAGAAACATCCATCAAGAATGTTGATTTTTTACAACCACACTGGCGACAATATAAAAGTTCCATTGGTCAATCAATAGTAAATGATTATTATCCATCTGATGATGAGTATACCATAGATAATATAATATGATGGTGAAACTGGTCACAGAAATGTTTCATAGAATTCATGCAATGTGTGAAGCATAAAGCAAGAAAATGACACAATTTATATCAAAGCAACATGCAACAAGCAAATTATGATAATATGTTCATCATTTGGACATCTATGGACTATTTCAAAATTTTTTCAGCTGTCCCAGGATTCGAACCATGGTGTACATCAGTGTTGACTTCAATGATAGATACGGTTACATTTTTATAATTTTTCGGTATTCTTTAAATATATATGGAAGAATTGCCTGCGTTTGGTGTTGCCAAAGCAGATTTGCATAAATGTTACATGGTAAAAATAAAAGGATTTCTGTAATTATTGAAGATACGCGTGTTTTACTGAACAAGACTTCATGTGAAGATTGTTAATTTTTCTTTTTTAATGACTAGTCCATAAAACTTATTAATGAACTATAAATGTAACTCAAAACAATTTTGGTGAGAAAAAAGCATAGACATGACAAATAATTACACACACAAACCTTTGCCTTCTGTTCAATGAACCATAGATATCCGGAGATGTCTCTCGTTCTCTGTGCAAATCGTGCTGGGAACCCTTTCTGTTTGGCGAAACGCCATTTCATTGTGAAAATGGAGCGATTTGATTATTGAATTAGTTTCAAATCAGAAAGGTTTAGGATTCGCCGATGACGTTTTTGTAACAGCCAATCGTATCGTTGATATAGTGTTGGAGGTTTCGTGCAAAAACGTGCGTGAGGGAGGAGGGAGAATAAACAAAAACAAATGTTAATACAAAAAAAAAAAAACACACGGATGCTGGTACAGTAGAAACTAGATTTTCTTAAATTTTGATAGAAAAAAACGAAAAGTTTACGTAGTACAAAATCAATGAATATTATTTTGTGGCAATATTTTGTATTTCTATTTATATATATTATATCAACTGAATTGCAATTATAAAGAATCTGAGTTTATTTCAATCTGAAATTCTTGCCTCTACTGTACATATAATAAATATATTTACAGAACATAATATATGTAAACATACTAACTAAACTATGAAAAACAGCCATGCTTAGTCATTTATTTAATATGTAAATTTATCAATGTCGCTTTGACAGTACTATGTAAAATTAATCAATTTAAAATGTGAAGTTAAATAACTATTTTACTCAAAGTCATAGCTAACATTTCACAGA
Organism: Himalopsyche phryganea; assembly: GCA_022494535.1. Classification (NCBI taxonomy): domain Eukaryota; kingdom Metazoa; phylum Arthropoda; class Insecta; order Trichoptera; family Rhyacophilidae; genus Himalopsyche; species Himalopsyche phryganea. The sequence goes on along the minus strand of JAGVSL010000076.1, from coordinate 1,327,327 downwards.
ATTTTATGTTTCATATTTTAGCCTATAGAGACACCACTTTGAAAATATGAAGGAGAATTTACTTATTCAAATATTAAATTTAAGTTTCATGAAACAACTTATATCTCATTTAGTGATCACAGCTGTGATTTCATCTGTACGTTTGGAATTATAAAAAAAAATATTCAGAGACGTCTATCTATCACATTCAAAGTTTGTAAGTGAAAAATATTTATAGAAACTTGACCAAAGCTTTTTTAAGCATATACTAAATAATATGATGAATAGACAATACACGAAAATTACAACATACGGACAAACATGCAACGAATAGACAATATCTAAACAGCAAATTAACAGCTGTCATTACCACCAATATAAAAAGGAGCCAGTTATTATGCTAATGTTGTTTCAATGACAGTATATTTTCGGAATTGAAATAAATTTTAATATTTCACACCGCAAACAAAAATACTGAATGATCATCGAATCTATTGCATTTTAAAGCAAAAACATAACCATTTGCATTAAATTTGTAGTAATTGGCTGTATACCGGTTCGAAATAAATTTTCTTGCCTGTTCAGAAAATAGCAACAAAAACAATAATTTTCTGAAGAAAAGCTGTAATCATTTATCAGTGTTGACAACACTGCATAATAATGCTCCACTATTCTACGGGCATCAACATAAATCGTAGTACTGTTCACGAAAGCATACCCTGGCATTCCCTTCGTCGGTGCCTTTGATGACAGCTTCCTCGGAGATTCCTTTGCAATTATTTTGATCTGATTGGCTTTGCAGACGCGGTCCACTTCCATCTGGCGCTTCTGGGTGTTTTCCATAAGGTCTTTGTGATCTTGGATGAGACCTTCCAAAAGCTCGATTGAGTCGGGCAGTTGTTCTGATTCTAGCGCTGCAAGGTTGATTGAAAATACATTATAACCATGAAATATGTATGATCTTAATTCAATACTCCCTTTTATTTATTCCAAAGATTTCAATGGTTTCAATTTTATTGTGTGATCCAAATTATAATGCATCATCGATTATACTCTTGTTCATAAGGAAGAAGACAGTTAAAGACAAAGTACATATTCTGACCAATTAAATCTTAACTAGCTAGAAGGAAGAATCATTTTGATACCAAGGCACGATTGTATTGTTTTAAATTAGATGAAAATATTGGAATAATTATTTACCAAGTAACGTGTGTTCCAGTCCCATGAGCCACTGGAGAAGTTCTTCGAGGGTAAGATCGAGGTCCTTCAGTGATTGCATGTGGATTCTCAGCTTTTCTTGGCGTTGAATGGCCCATTGCGATACCTAATAAGAAAACGAAAGCAAGAGGAATAAGTAACTGTTACAGAATTAATTAAGCACATTTTCATTTAATAATCTTGAAAAGTTACAAACCTCTTCCCATCGGCTTTGAATAATTGTGATCCAGTGCTTGATGATGTTGGCTCCGTCAGGATGTGCCTTTGCCAATATGGCGTGGGCTAATTCGATAGTATCATCCTTGTCTCTCTCTTTGCCTTTGAGATCAGCCATAAATCTTTCGTGTTCTCTTAGTAATGCAAGCGTTTCTTCATCTCCTTCTGGAAGTTGACCAGCGAATCGGAGTTTGTTCTCTGCATCCGACAGCCATTCAAGAAGCATGTGGACGGACTTGTGCAGTCTCTCCGCCTATGAAAAATAATCAAATCAGTATGATATCTAAGATTCAGTTTTATCAGACAAAACCTGTATACTAATCGTTTATAAATTGCTCAAGTATAAACTATATGTTAATATGGGTTCGTTCAAACCTCTTTGAGGGCTTCTTCGAGTCTTGTGGTCTTCCTGTCGCAGAGCCTGTTGACATTCTCCCACAGGGTGGTGACTGTGGTGATTTGGGCAGAAACTTGAGCTGCGTCTTGCGGTGGGGCTGTTGCTTCCAGTTCACGGCCAGTTCTGACAACCTTCTCCATTTGAACTGCGCGAGCATTCAGGGATTCCTCCAATTGCTACAAAAAGATTTTTTTTGTAACATGTTCAGATAAAAAGTCCAATACTCCCAGTTCCATAAAAAAAAACATTAACATAAAGATCTGCGAGATAGAAGAACCAGATAATATACTAATGAGTTAAAAAATAGACTTAATACATATTTATAAAATATTAACCTTGTGTTTCTCGACTAATCCCATAACGGTGTCAAGATCTCCATGCACTGGAGTGTCTTCCCGGAGAGCGTTCTCCTGTTTCTTCAACCAGTCAATGAGAGCACCCATGGCATCCTTGAATTGACCAGAGAACAGAAGTGCTTCTTCCAGCTTGCGTTGCCTATTAAAAAAATAAAACATCAATTAATGTACAAGTGGAAATTGAATCATGTTGAATCAGTTTATGTAGTTTATCGAAATCAAAAATATCTTCCTTTTTAAAGCCTGGATTATGTGCTATACCAAAATAAGTTATACAATGAAATTGTTTAATGCTAGTCACGATTATTAAGAAACAATTCATACCTGTCAACGGCCTTTGAGCAAACGGTGGTCCACATGGATTTGAGCTCTCCCAACATTTGTCTGAGAACAGGTTCATCCGTCTTGGGTGCCTTATCTTTGAGTTGTTTGCCGCACTTAACAGTTGAATCGTAAGCGGGTTGTTTAGATCCCAAAGCCTTTTGGAACTCTCTATGCCTGTCCAATCTGGAATAAAAAGGAAATAATGTAAGCTAATGTTGAAGAAGAACAAGATTTTTACAATATTTTTAGTAAAAATGTATCAAATAATTTGAATCAATATGAGCAGTATGAAAGAATGTGCAGTTAGGAAATTACCGGTGTTTGATCTTTTCTGGATCGTTGACAGTAGATTCACTGTTGAGTTCATCTAATGATTTGTCAGTATCGGTGAGCCAGTTCATCAAGTTAGACCTAGAATAGAAACAAATCCATAATGACACTATATTGTGAGTGGAAAAACATAAGCTGAAAATGATGTTGAATTATACAGGGTTGCCCATGGTAAAGCTAGTGACATGAAGGCAATCCAAAAGAATAAGCTCACTTATAAATCTGGCTCAATGTTTTTAATAGTGTGGTTTTATAGCCGAAACAAATGCTCAGTTACTCTTTATTGTTTAATTCTTTAACGAGATGATATTAAAGGAAAATATGGCATCTTATAAAATAAGAAATCAAAGATTTATTTCTTTGGGGGTAAGAAGTTTGAAGTACGAGTGGCTTACCATTGGTCATGGAATTCTCTCGCTTCTTTGAATCCATGGTCCAATGCCCTTGTCCTCTCGGCAGCCTTAGCGACTACGCGTTCCCAGCGATGTTGAACAGAAACCAGCAAGTTCTTGATGAGGATGACGTCCTGCTTTTGACTGAAGTATTTGAGGTGAGTTCCCTTCTTGTCCAGATGGAGCATTGTCTCGCGGTGGGTGGACACTTCCTTCTGGAAAGATTTGTGCTCCTCGATTTGGACTGAAAGAACAGGTTAACACATTGCATTAACATTATAAATTAATATTTTAAGTTATTTTTATGAATCAAACTCGCATCCATCTTTACCAATAAAGAATTGATAAAGAACATGTGGATCTATCTTTTTAGGGAGAAAAATAATACTTTATTAATTAATTAAAAAATCAATATATTTATGATTGTATAAATGTAAATCAATATATAATTTGGATTATTGAGATTTTGTACACCTCCATGTATTTTGCCACTAACGACCCGGGTTTCGCCTTTCGGCATCTTCAGGCATTCGAGCGCACGAATGCCTGAAGATGCCGAAAGGCGAAACCCGGGTCGTTAGTGACAGAATACATGGAAGTGTACAAAATCTCAATAATCTAAATTTGATATTGAAATTCCATCAAGCACCCTCAGTCGATGTCTTAAATTATATCAATATATAATTTCTACACTTTCAAGACAGTTGACAAAAAATAATATTATACATACTGAGGATTGTCTCCATGACCCTGGATACAGCCTTGGAAGATGTCAATGTCTTCTCGGCATTGGTAAGCCAGTCGACGAATGCTTGAAGTGCATCATGGAATTCTGTCGCCTCCTTCAATGCAATCTCTAACTTGATCTTCTTATCAGACGCCCTGCAAAATAAAACACATTATTAAATAAATATATCATAAGCCAATACGTTCTTAAATATCCAAGAACTATAGACCGCTAACATATTTGTGTAAACTTGTTTTATAATAATTTTACCTGGCGGTAACACTGTCCCATCTTTGTTTGAGTGTTTTAAGGTTATGCTGAAGATTCGACACAGATTGTGGTCTGTCTTGTTTCTTGATGTATTCCTGGCCTTGTTGCAGGACTGCTTCCACCTTCGGGCGATTTTCTTCGACCTCATTGAAAACTTCCTGTAATATCACATATCATTTAGTTAAATATATGGATTTATTTTTTAAATGTTGATATATATTTGAAAACACATTGCCATAATAATTAAATAGGTTTATAGTCTAATAAAATTGAATTAGGATGTACAATATGCTATATTTTACCATGAATCTTTCTAGTTGTTCTGAAGCTGTTTCCGGAAGTCCACCGACAGGTTTTGAAGCAGCAATAATGCTGTCAACGTCTCCCAACCACGATAGCAGGTCTTGAATTTCAGCGTGGAATCTGTAATGGTTTCACGAGTTATAATTATTGATAAATTATTATTGGATTGATATAATTCTACATTGTGCATAAGAAGTCTTATAATTGTCATTGTCTGTTCGCTCAAAAGTATAAAATGAATTTAATAATGTGAAAAGATGTTGAGATCTAAACAAGAACAGGAATCTACGAGTGCGATAAAACAGTGCAACAAATGTAACTGTACTTTTATTTAATTCATTGCATTTTAACTACTAAAATAACAATATTCCAAGGAAGTAAAATATGTCGCTGAAGTATAATCATTACTTTATCTCGTGGTCTGTTTTAAAAATTGTAATGATGTGTCATAGAAATATACATGTGAACATCTGAGTTGTATTGACGTTTTTTTTTTATTATCATATTATGTAATATATACTAACAAGAAGTGTTAATTATCAAATATCAATAAATAAAATAATTACCTCTGGGCATCGCGAAGAGCTTCTTCTAGCTCTTGCTGCCTATCCTTCGCCTTCTGTTGAAGTTCTCGCCACTTCCTGTTGAGCTGTTGTAGCTTATCTTGAGTAGTGCTAGCTTCATCGGTTCCTACAAATGAACAATTCAAGAAGTTAACAAAGCAGCCGACCGAATAATAAAATCAAACCAATTTAAGTGTTTGCGATACATGGGAAAAATAAAGAATATGACAAAGAGTGTCAGTATTACCTTTTCCTTGCTGTATGATCTGTTGTCCAGCATCGTTGAGGGTGTCAACGCTGTTCTGGTGAGCTTGAATGTCATTAGCCAATACTTTGAGTTTAGCCAACTCCACCTCCAATACTTGTGGGTCACCAGCCACCTAAATCAAATACAAATTAAAAAATACGTCACAATCCTCTGAGTGTGATTTTCATCCCAATATTTTCTTTCGACTACTGAATAAATGAATAAAGAGCACTCACAGGCTTCAATGTATCCAAAGTAGCATCGCTTCTGTCGATCCAGACGAGCAGTTCTTGCAAGGCGTGTTGGAATTGGCCAAGCCTCAACAGGGCACCCTCCAATCGTCTCTGCCTGTCGCCGATTCCTGACACCAGCGATCCCCATCTTCGGTTTACTTCAGCCAGTGGCTCTCGAATGGACGCGGCTTGCTCAGAAGATGTCCTCTCTGTCAACTCTTGAGCTTGTCTAAATTATTGGAATACAATTTTTAGTTTACGTCAAATAAATATAATTGTAGCATTTTTATTATCAATATTACAAGCAATACAAAACGTCTGGTTTCTACAACCACTGATAATAATTTACTAACATCTATAAAAAGTGAGTACTCGTACCCTTTTAATTTTTTTTTAAAATGTAGTTAAAATTGTAAACAATGAAAATTTAAATCAATATATTTGATTTGTCTTCCCTCTGTGTACAGAAAGTATGTGAAACCTGGCTATAAAGCTGGCTCTGAATTTTCTGAATGTTTATTGTTGCTAGGGTGGATAGACTAATTTTTATTGTTTTCTTGCAAATACTGCTTAATTAAAGATTCTGAAAAAAACTATAAGAGTTAACTTTACTTATTGTTGGACCCAGTCCTTAACTGACCTTTGAGCATGTAGATCTTCATCCAGAAGATTACAAATTCAATCTATGATATATCAGATATAAAACTGCCCATAAATGACACAAAGCTACTTTTATATTTACCATATGCTTAGTATTACAACAAGTAATTTGAAATTAGCACACACTTCGCTTAGAATTAACTTTCATGTCAAGATTAGTCATCGAAATATATGAAGGTACTTAAATAACTGGCTCTCAAAAGAGTGGCAGATATATATATTACAATGATAATTTAACAAAGTAACAGTTAACAAAGAACAGTACCTATCTTAGAGTTCAGGCAACTTATGTCAGCTTGAGCAATTTGTATCTGGTATTTTTTATATAAATATACAGATTTAAGTGTCAGATGGATGTACACTTTCAGTTGCAGTATGAAAATGTATTGATACTGTATGGGTGATTGAAGCATGTACAATCAAAATAAGCAAACTAAATATTGGTGGCACATGGAGTTTGCATTAGCTGCTTTTATGCAAAATAAATAAACACTCATTTTATAAAGCTCAAAATTTCTTCACAGAACTGTCATTTGTTTAGGAAAGAAAATCTCGTCACTCATTGGCTCGACTCAAAGAAACTGAACAATAAATAATAGTTATTCACAATATATTGAATTTCATTCGAGGTAAGCCAACGAGCAGGAAGCACAAAACGGATGGAACAACACAAATACATGCCGTGTAACAAGCACATAGACAACAACTATCGTTTCTAATACTCACATAAATGAATTAATGGTATATGTTTATTTATGATTACTGTTCAAGTTAGTTTTGGTATGAAGATATTTTAAATACACAAGATCAATGGCGGTATACAAGCAATTAAAACTTGTCATATCATATTTCATTTTATCTTAAAAGTTTCTAAAAAATACAAGTTGCTTGATGGTATTGTTTTGTAATCTTACCTTAAACCCAGCTGAGGTCAATATTCTATTCATGTCTCTAATTATATTATACTTTCTAGCTGTCACCTTCTTGGATAAGCATGGTTCTATCTGACAAACCAGAAATCATAAAGAAAGAGTGACCTAAGATTTTTGGAACATTCACACAACAATATTACTTACAACTACCTGTTTCTGAAAAAACTTATGCGGGAGAAAATGACAAACACTGTGATTTCTCACTCCACATCTATTTTAAATGTACATATAGAATCTTGTTCCTGGGTGCAATTTATAAAGTTTGTAATTAGAACATACTTCGCTTCTTTTAATTTAATTTTTCTTTGGCGTAAGAACCATAAAGACCAAAGAACCAGAATATGAAAAATGACAAGATGGATTCTTGTTTACCCAAGATGACAATATAAAAGTACGACATTGAAAAGCCTATGTGATGATATGCCAAGCTTTGATTACTCTGAATAAGCCGTAAACGAAGAGCTTGACTGTTTTTGAAAACACAATGTTTAATATTACACAACACAGTTAACATGTAGATACAGTTGAATGGCGGCCATTTTGAATTTATGATTTGACTAATAGGCTCATTTAAAATCTGAACATAGTTTTGAATGTATATTTCTAGAATGCCTGAATATAAAAAGTGAATCCTGAACATTGCAAAGCTTATTGAAATGTTCATGTATTATAATGGAAGTTTCAACAAACAGTTATTTGTCTCACATTGTTACTTATATTTTGAAAGTAATATACGAATTATGCCATCATTCAACTATATATAAAACTTTATAACGTTTTTTTTCGTAAGCCATTTCAAAATGCAGCCAACATACTTAAAATGAATGCTGATAATTTTATTATCCGCATTCAAAAAATCATCTTGCCTCATAAGACTCCTGATGTCCATACACCAACATCGGTTGATAAAAATGGGGAAAAACAGAAAAATCAGGAAAATAAATTATCATAAAAATGGGAAAAATCAGGAAGCGTTAAATATGTTACAAAAATTGGGTGGAAAAAATTCAGTAATCTGTTACAAACAAAATTGACCTATGAGTAATGTTTGATACAAGCATAACTATGAGTGAGATTTTGAAGTCAAATTAGATAATAGTCAATTTAATTTGTAAGGAAATAATTATTCATCATTGTACAAAATAATATGAGGGATTGTTGCTTGTAAAGATTATTAAGATTGATTTGAATGCAAAATACCTGGTAAAATTATACCAGTATAAAAAACTTTTACAATATTACAGGAGTAAAGATTTTGCATTTGAGTTGATTTATTCGGTTTATGAAGGATATGAATCAAATTATGTAATCATTTGAATTTTGTATAATAAATATAAAATAATATTAATCAAAGAGCATGTGTGTTCCATTGCCATAATTTTGGCTATTGGCTTCATATATTAGGACAAATTGGTATTTTTGAATTCAACAAAAAAAAATATTTTTCAAGAGTGCATTACATATTATGTAAAAATGTGGATTATTACAATTGGGTAGATATTGAAAAGTTGAATGTCACGAAAAGAATTTAAAAAAAAGTGTATTTATATCATGGCTGAGTGTATTTTATATTTTTGTTGACGTTATACACAGTGATGATGTCTTGAGATAAAAATGATGTACATGTTGAAGAAAACGCCTAAAGCTATTTTTTTATTTTCCTCATGTTCACAAGACAACCCAAAACCAGTAAAAGACAATACATGTCAAGCAATACATTAACTTCCAAAAATTTTGGTTTTTCTCTGAAACATTACAATTTGTTCAAGTTTTATATTTTTAACAATTAACTTTTGGAGAGTTTATTGATTTATAAAGCTAAAAAGATCTATCAAACTTTTCTTTGGATGGAATATCATCCAGTTACCGCCAAAAGTAGGAAGTGAACAAAAACACATCACCATTTTGTTGTTTGACACTGAAAAGACTGAAATATAAATATGACCTGATAATTCGATTGAATTCATAAAAAAGCGATACTAAAACTAAAACCGGGTTATTCATATTCAGTGGTCATCTTTTTCTCTCCAACCTGTCATAAATATTTACATTTGAACTCCTGCTAACAAATCAATGCCCAATAGCCATAACGGTTTTGGAATTGTCCATTTTAAATGCGCAGTTTAATTTCATACTATCATTTTTAAGAACGGTTGATTTTGGGATAAAAATCCTTATTCGGAGTTAATTTCATATTCCTTTAATGACCATTTCAATAATTAATTACATTAAAATATCTTGAGTGTCGATGTGTAAATCTAATACAGATATGGAACATTACTGACCTGTTGAGAGCTTCAACCTTCACCATGTGAGGATCAACCTCATCCTTGAACTTGTTAAGCTGGGTGATCTGCTTCTTGACAGCGTCAATGTCTGAGCCTAATGGACCCATATTGGTAAATTTGTCTTCAGCTGCTTCCAAGAAGTCACGGAGGCTCTAAGTAACACAAATTACATACATATTACAGAAAATGTCTGTTCAAGAATTTACTAAATGAGGTTAATCAAATCATATTACTTAAATAACACAAACTTTACTTTGTATATGGGTAGAAAAGGTATCATTTACAAAATATTTTTAACAAACCTGTAATGTTTCATGGAATTCCATGGCTTTCTCCATGGCATCGATGAGATTCTCCTCACGCCTTGCGTAGAGAGCTGTAATGTTATCCCAAGCGCTGTCTAGATCCTCAATGTGTTTCTTGACTTCGGGTTTGTCAGGTTCGCCGCACAAGTTCATCAATTTGGAGCCGGTCTTGCGGACCTGTTCCACTTCGGGCTTGGTCTGGTCGATTTCGTGCCTGATCTCTTGCAAGACGACCTGTTGAGCTTGGATGGCCCTCGGTTCAGCCGCTGGAGGTTCCTGTGCGGCCAGAGACTCTTCGAGTTCGTGTAGCGTCTCCATGATGGCGTGCAGGGCCTTCCAGAATCTCTCCGCGAGTTCTAATGTCTCATCTAGAGACTTGCTCCGATCTGATGTGGTCTTTTGAACCTCAGCCCACAATCTGTAATGGATTATAAAATATTGTGTTCAAGTAATTTTTGATTCATTATTGTGATATTGTGAATATTCGATTTAATTTTATATGTTACTATTAAGTTTGCACTTAATTCTCTTTCCTCGTAAAGAGGATTGCTCTTTTAATAAAATATGCAGAGATGTTTGAGATTTAAGTTTGCTTTGAGCGTTAAGTAAAAATAGCTTACGAGTTGAGCCTCTCAAGTTTCTTTTTGATATCCTTGACGGCTGGATCAGCTTTGTTGGTGGCTTTATTGATGACATCGCTGGCGGCGCGTTTGACAGCTGCGTAAGCCTCGTCTCTCTTTTCAAGATCTTCAATGATGGAGTTGTTCTCGTCGATTTGATCACTGTTAAAATATTGAAAAATGAAACAAAATATAATACAATGGATAAACATCTTTTTTAAGCCATTTGTAGAAATTTCAAATTCATCAATATTTATTCGCCGGTAGTTTATGAACTGAACAAAAAAAAGTTATCTAAATTATTTTATTACTGAAGTGGTGTAACAATATTAATAAATTAACTTACTGTATCTTAGGAGGATGAGCAGAAACAGGTTCCAATCCTTTAACTTGATCGGCTGCTCCAGCCAAAGCTCTCAGCATACCCTCCAGCTTGTCGGCGAAGTGAGAAGACTCTTGGAGAGCTTCTTCTAAAGCCTGCTGTCTTCTTCGGAGTTCAACTCTGAGAGCGTTGTAGCGAGCGCAATCTGCTTCTGCAATGGATTGCAGTCTAGCTGCATCCTCTTCTCCGCAGAGATCAGCAAGAGCTTCTCCAGTCTTTACAAGTTTGTCAACCAGAGGTTTGTGCTCGTTGATGGATTGAATTAGCATCTAGGAATAGTAATATAAATTTAGTTATTTTAAAAAATAAAACATGTGGAAGCAGTACAAACAAAATTGTGTTTTATTTTTTAAAATATAATGCATTTCAACCAAGAATTGACAGTTAACAACTTAAAAGAAATTTAGTTATTATAATTCATTTGAATGTAGCTATTAATATGAAGTGTTTTGTATAACTTTAATTGCGAATACAGAATAGATAATGTATGGTTACCTCATTCTTGTCTTGTTGTTGAGCAATTTGATCAGGTCGAAGGGCTGGCATTGCCAACATTCCAATCTGTCGTTCCATATCATCCAACCATGAAGAAAGACTAAAAAATACAAAAGGAAAGTTATAACACATGAAATGCATTCCATTTGTTCAATGATAAATAGTCAGATAGTATCAATTACGTACTCTTCGTGGGTTCCGGCGAAATGTTCAGCCAATGGCAAAGCTTGTTCGAGGACTCCGAGACGATCTGAACTGAGTTGACCGACAGTTTCCATTGTCTCACGTAATTCTTCCATCTTTTCTTTCATCAGTGACATCTCTTCTGATGGTTGAGATTCCCTCAATACCTAATAAATTAAATAAAGTTATTAATATAAATTCTGTGGTAAGAATTACCGAAATTCCATACTTGCAGATGTATTCTCCGAGATAAACAATAGAACTGCAAGAATACGGAATAAACCATTGACAGGGAGCAAGACATAACACGCATAAAAAAACAAAAGTAATTTAATAAAGAATAATTTTTTACCTTTTTAGCAGTGTTCAGGACGTCCCTGACTCTAGCTCTCTGTCCACTGACATCATCATTGAATGCGCGGTGCTCTTTGAGCTGGGCTCTAAGAGGTGGTGGTTCACATCCTGGAGGTGCGGCATGTCTCAATCTCTCATCTGCTTCTCTGAACCAATCCAGAAGTTCATCCATATCTCCAGCAACTTCACGAGAACGCTAAAAAGAATAATAAGTTGTAGTAAAACAATTCATTAAATAGTTATTTTGCCCTTTTTGGTTTAATATTAAAGATTTGGGTTCCATAAATCTTAGTTAACGCTCACCAGTTTGCTAAGGTGTAATCTTTCTGCCTTTCGTTGTATTTGTTCAACAATAGCGTCAAACCTTCTGTTGTCTCTGGTTACAAGTCCTTCAATGGTGGCAGCACCTTCTCCAGGTGAAATCTGCAGAAATTTAAATGAAATTTCAAATATAATGTTTAAAAAAGACATACTTCATAAAAAATTAATAAATACATAATCAGAATTGTACCTGACATAGTTGAGGTCCAACTAAGTTGATAGCCTCAAGAAGAGGTCTGAAATGTTGAAGATCTTCTTCCAATCGGATGATATCTTGTTCCCTCGGTTCTGCTGATTGTAATGCAGCTTCAGCAATACCCATCCAGTCAGCCAACCTGATTAAAACAAAGCATATTCAATTAATCATTCACAAAAAAAGAAATTTTTTCATTGTTTTCAAATAATATGCTAGAGATTTCCTAGTAAGCAGCAAAATACTTCTTTCACTCACTTGTTGTGGCTCAAATGGAACTGCTGTACGAGCGGCAGTGCCTCAGAAGCAATCCTCAGCAAATCGGTTCCCTTGTCGGTCAGGTCAGCGTACCTTCTCTGTAAAGCATCCAACTTATCCTTCAATTGAAGAGCCTCATCGCCTGAGATGTGTTTCATTAACTCAAGGCCAGATTCAACGGTGGATTCCACGGCTTCTTGTTTAGTGGTTATTTCCTCGGTGAGTTCCTGAAAGAAAATAATAGATTTAAGTTGTTGGGGAATAAAAATCTTTCAGAAAAACTTTGAATATAACATAGAATTTTCATCTAATGAAATCATTGATGAATTAACAATAAGATTTAAGCAACCAGCCGCCAAGTATGCCAAGTTCCCATGACCATAATTTTCGCACGAGGATGTCATGTAAGCAAACAGACAATATAATTTATTCCATAGACATGGGTAGACTAAAGTCGCCTTTTTAATAATTCTATATTTCTATACTTTGGATATGTTGCAGTTATATTTCGACTACTTGACAATATTGACAGCTAAAGCTAAAGTTTTAAGTAGAATCAATGAATTTTAGAGGCTGAAGGATAAAGACTATATTTAATGTTTGGGAACTTACTGCTAAATCATCCATTTGCCTGAGGAGAGGTTCGGTGTGTACTGACAATGGTCTAGCTCTGCGAAGTCTTCGCTCAGCAGCATCCATCCAAGCTCCCAATTCTTGATAAGTCAAGACGAGGTGACGCAGGGCAGCTCTGGATCTATCCAGCAATTCCCCGGCACTCAAGCTGCTATCTGCGAGTGTTTGGTATCTGAACATGGAAAAATTATGTTATTAGCATCAATTTATTATATGATAATTTTTTTTACTGTTTAAATTATATTAATTATTAAATCTAAAGTAATATTCACCTGTCAGTAGCAGCTTGAAGTCTATCAGCGAGAGCTGAAGCCTCATCTTCACCGACAAGTTCCATCAATGTGGAAGCGGTCTCTGTCAACTGTGAGAAGTCAGGTCTCTTCGCCATTATATCATCATGGATAGCCTGAAAACAATAATAAATAATTATACAAAATTTTGAATTGCAATATAATCTTGAATGTATTTCAAAGAATAAGTAGAAATAAAACCTTGTGTTCTCTGATCCTCTGCTGTATCTTTTCTTCGTCGGTTGGGACCAGTTCCAATCCCTTCACCTTCTTCTCAGTGTCTCCCAACCACTCGAGGAGTGGCTGCAACTGTTCTTGGAATTGTTTGGCAACCTATGACAAAAAATGCACATAATTATTATATATTTACAAAATTCAAATGTAAAAAATATGTTTCATCTTTTGCAAAGAATAAATCTTTAAATTGTATTATTTTCTCACCCTCATGGCTTGTTCCAAATCGAGCATACGTTTTTGTGCTCCATCTGTCAAAGCCTCGAATCGTCCAACAAGACCCTTAAGTTGTTGTTCAATCGCTTTTCTTTCAGCCGGTTCGCATCCTGCTGCCACTTCACCACCCATCGCAAATAGAGAAGACATTGAGCCTTGTCTGTCCAACAGCATCTTGTTCAAGAACTGGAATTACAATAATAAACATGGGTATTAGCAAATATTTTCAGTGAGAAATTTCAATGACTGAATATTTCATACTGTAAAGTCAATTCCCGATTCACAGCCAAAAATTAAAATAATCCTATATTACCACTGTGACATTTTAAAGTAATTTCCTTACAAAATTACCAATAAGCCAAATATTTTGAAATTTTTAAACACATTCTAAGGTAAAGCAATAACCGCTAGACTACAAAGACCGACTTGTAAAGGAGGACTTACCATGAGATTGCTCTGTGCTGTATGATAAATGTAATTTGTAATTGATCAGGGCAAATACATTTCTATTCAATTAATTATACATTTTAAGAGGACTACCACAATGCATGTCTTACACTGAATGTTTGGTAGACAATATAAATACTAAAACGTCTCATTTATTTGTTGTGTTGCTATTCGTAATCATTCTCTTGAAAAACCCGTGATAAAGGAACGAGAATGTGACAAATATTTAGATAAAGGTATGATAATTACCTTCTGTTCCTGCAATTGCGCCTTGACAACCTTGTAATCGGCACTGGGCGGTCTTTGTGCAGCAACCATGGCTTCTGTATCGGCTAACCATCTCTCCAAACCTTGAAGAGCCTCTCGGAGACGACCGCTTTGGAGGAGAGCAGAATCTAATCTTCTCTCACGTTCATTAGTCTGTAAAATAGTAAAGAGCGTTAAAAATCACTAACTTTCACCAATATTAATATAGAGAATAAATATTACAATAATTATGATTTTACACTTTACTGTAAAATTGACTGAAATTTTAAACTCAATACAAAACAGTCAATATATTTATAAGCATAATAACTTATTGCAAAGTGACAACTCAAATATAATGAATTCTGTATTACCTTCTCCATGATGTCATTCCAAGCCTCGTTCATCTTTTCGAGATCCTTCTCAAGACGTTGAGTGGGCACGCCTGTAGCTGCACCTTGTACGAGAGTTCTTCCGGATCTATTGGCACGAGCGACTGCCTCATTTAGAGGTTCCAAGCTGTCCCGTCGAAGTGACGCCAACTCCTTCTGTTGAGACCTAATCTGTTCCACTTCAGAGCCTACTGGTTTCAACTTGCGGACCATATCAGCAGCCTGAAAACGATTTCATAAAGACAATCAATAATAACAGGATTCAGAAGACCTGACGTTAGAAGCAACTTCCGCTACATTATCAAAAAGACAGATGGATGGATGTCACGTTAAAATATGCAGAGGAGATGTAAATACCTAAAAAGAAAAACTTGTCAAGCTAACCTCTTTAATGTCACCCATGACATTGTCATAGTCTTGGTAGAATCCTTCAAGTTTTGAGAGTGCATCATCGAGTTCTGATTCCTTGGCACGGGCTCTCTCGTCCAGCTTTCCAAGTTGTTTACGGAGTGAATCAACCTTGAAACAAAAAAGGTTTATTAAATTGTACGAGATACGAGTTTTACTGAATATATTTTTCTAATCCATGAATTCATTTAATTAATACTGTTTTTCAAGTACACTTTTAATAATTTTACCTGGTCTCGGGTTTGCGCGGTATCAGGTGCAAATCCGCTATCTACGAGGCTCTCTCCAGCTCTCTGAGCGTCTCCAACAAGAGCTCCGACTCCATCTAATTTCTTGCAG
Organism: Himalopsyche phryganea; assembly: GCA_022494535.1. Lineage (NCBI taxonomy): Eukaryota > Metazoa > Arthropoda > Insecta > Trichoptera > Rhyacophilidae > Himalopsyche > Himalopsyche phryganea. The sequence goes on along the minus strand of JAGVSL010000076.1, from coordinate 1,311,576 downwards.
AAGCCTCCAAGATCATCTAGTTGCTGGCGAACAATCTTAATCTCTCGTCCGGCTGGTTTCATGCTGTCAAGATCCTTTTCCAGGTCTGATAAGTCGTGGGATAGACCTTTGACTCGTTCCTAAAAAAAGGAATAACAATATAAGAATTTTATTTGATGACATATGACAAATATTGAATATTCTTAGACTGAAATTTTAGGTCTTATTTAAATCAGTGATATCAGGTATTAATAAAAGAATAAGCACTGTCTCTCCTTGGTTTTTAAACAAGTGACCAATGTTGACTAATGATATTAGTTCTTATAAATGATTAATAACAGAAGTTTTAACCAAGTCTTTTCCCAATGTGAAATATATGGATTCCTATCAATAGAAGCATTTCAACAGCATTACTAGTCAAAAATACAGTTACGAAAACAAAATTACATTGAACTGCGACACGGCTGCAGTAGCACTGTGGAGTTTTCCCTTGGCATCTTCGAGTCTGGAAGTTAAGTCTCCGAGACGATCAGATAAAGCATCAGCGTCATCTTGGAGATTGTGAGCGTCTCCACCGGCAGTATGGGCAGCCGTAGCTAGCTCATCAGCCAATGCTTGTAGAGTCTGAAATTTGAATAATGGATTAAAATCAATTGCGACTATTTGATGGTATTAAATTTTTACTATTATGCTGTGGACATTTATGCTATCAAAATATACTATAAATCACATGTCTGGTTTGGTTCCAGTGATGATAGAGAGCGTTCAAGATATTTATTTTTGGGTAATTAAAATGACTTACCTTGATAGGTCCATCAAGTAATGCAGCCTCTTCTGCAATTTGAGCAACTGTGTCCAAAAGCCGACGATCTGCAGGGGCAGACTCAGCTGATCCCAATCTAAAAACAGAAGCACAAAATCAATATAAAAAGCTGTAACATGGATAACTGGAATATATTTGTCAGAAATCACTTTGTAACTGTGTTTCTTATAAGCATGGACAGGAAATGTGAAGTAAACTAACCTGTCTTCGCATCTCCTGAGAGAGTTCTCCACATCACGAGCTTGGTCGGTGAAATCGGCAAGACGACGAGAAGTATTCTCCAGCCAATCCAGCTTTTCGAGAACGGCTGTTAACAATAATATGAATAATAAAGTATCATCAAGTGATAAATGTAAAAATCATTCAAGCATGATCTATCATAAAATTGCGGGTTTCTATGTTTGCAAGAATAAATCTTAAAATGAAGGATAAACTTGAAATGAACTAACCGTTGTTAAGTTTATCCCATCTGTCTTTCATTTCAGTCAATTGGTCCTTGATCATCTCCTGATCAACATCACAAGAAGACACGAATGTCTCTCCAAGTGTACGGTTGTTTTCATATTCACCAGACCTAAATAAAAAGAATATTATTAGTGCTTTATCATTGTGTACACATTTGGCTACAGTAAATGTGACACTGTGGCTTGACATGTATGCTTTTAGATTTTATATTGTATTAGGGAATGAAGTTCCAAAACTGACATATCTGACATGACATATCTGAGAGGTATATAAATTGTCAGTATTTTTTTTTATTTCGTGTCACTTATTTATTATTTATTTAAAGCTGTTTTATAAACTAATGAATGGCAAGATTAGTCTCAATAGATTCTCAATAGATTAGTTACAAATTAACTCTTTCCCTTCCCAGTTGCATAATGCCATCTATCCTCTCACAGCAGAAATATCAAGATTTAATTAGTCTGTGATGTAATTATGATAAAAATTTTACAGTGATAACATGAAAATAGAATACAATATTATTCGAATATTCATTTATATGTCAGGGTAGGCGTGTGGGGTCCAACTTTTGATCCCATATATGTACGGTATAGGCAGCGAACAGGCTAAAAACATTAATGGATAATTAATGGATAAACTTGGATTGTGAACATACTTCTTCCAGACATCGTTTCTGATCTGTTGCAACTCTCGGAGTTGTTTTTCAATCTGCTTCTTGGTGAATGCGGTAGGTGCAATCTTCTCCAGTTGTCCTTCAGCTTGAACTAACCATGGCAAGAAGGTTTCCTGGGCTTTGCCAAACTTCTTGCAGTGTTCCTATTGATATAAAATAAAACAATCAATATACATTACACTAATTTCATAATAAGACTCGAGTAGAATTATTTCAGAATAAAAAATGATTTTTCCGTAACTGACCATGGCAGTTTGAAGCCTGGTCTGTCTGTCCATAACTTCCCGCCGCAACTTCTCCCATTGCTGTTGAATCCTGTCTAATTCCTTGCGAAGGTTAGGATGAGCTGGACGGTTCTCCATTTCACGTCCTAAAAATATGAATTGATTAAAAATTAATAAAATTTTCAATGCATTGATTTATTCATAATGTAAAATTTGGAATTTCAATATAAAATTTGAATTGTTGAAATTTTGTACATTTCCATGTATTTTGTCACTAACGACCTGGGTTTCGCCTTTCGGCATCTTCAGGCATTTGTGTACAACAGTCTTTAAAATGGCTTTAAAAACATATAGTTTACAAATTATAAAAAAATGTTAAATCTCTACGGTTTTATATCTTCAGTTAATTGATCAATCAACTCACCCTTGTTAAGAAGCATGATAACTTCATGTTCTTTAGCCATGGCCTCTCTGTAAGCAGGACCGTGTCTTTCCAGCTGTTGGCGAAGTTTCTCCTTGTCAGCACTGACCAGAAGACGGCCGGCCAGTTCACTGAGCTCACCTTGGAGCCAACCTAGTGTCTTAGCAACACTTTCTTCTAATTGGCGACCATCCCTGTAGATAGAAAGAAATAATTATTTTAATTTTTCTATGATATTGCCAGTTAACTCAAAAATAAACGCTTAGATATATTATTATTAATTTAAGTCTTCAGTTCAAAAATAAATAAGAATGATCCACTCACTTAAGAGTACCCTCTTGCTCAGCCTTCCTGTGGTCAAGTTTCTTCTGTAGGTTGTTGTACTGGCGAGTGACCTGGGCCAATTTACTCTGGATGTCTTGGCGACACGCTGGATCTGTCAAGACCTCACACAGCGCTGCGCCGCGTGCTTCCAAATCGGCTAACAATGGACGTTGGCCTTCCAGTTGACGTTCAAGATTCTATAAATTATCAATAAAATTAGCATCAATGATACTATGAATTGATAAAAAATTTTATGCATGAAAATGGAATACCCAAAATGGCAAAATTAGTTACGTTGATTTTTACATAACATAGCGGAGTGCATAAAAAAAACCGAGTTTTGAATTCTTAAAAATTATCAACCCCTTCTTTCTCAAAATACATATAATTTTAAGAGCAAAATTATAAAACCCCCTGATTTGATTTTCAGACAATTTAAAGTAAGATATTATATTCAGTGAGATTTTTATGCCCTCTCTGTAATGGTCAAACTTATAACTTTCAAAAATGGCAAAAATCAAAAAATAAGGTTCACTTTCAAACTCCCTTAAATAATTGATGTGTCAATTTCAAATTGTCTTTAAATGAATAATCTAATCACTGCATTCCTTGAAATTCATGTGATATGGATTTTGATATACATTTTCCTAAAATACTTCTTAAAAGTCCCATAATAATAAACAAAGTTTACTAATTTGATAGATATTACTATTTCCCACTTTTCTCAAAATTACTAAAAAGTGTTTTAGAGGATTTAAAACTAAGCACTTTTATAGGATAAACCTTTTTAGAGAAACAGTTAAAACTATATCTTTTTTTTTTCAGAGTTTTACAATTATTAAATATTGATTAAAATAATTAAATTAATGCAAAAAGACAATCTTCTTTACTCACTTCAATCTTTCTGAGTTGTTCTTCTGCATCCTTCTCAAGAGGCAGATCATCAAGATTATCAGAGATTCCTTGCAGAGCATCTCGCAGTCTAGAAAGACCAGCGTCAAATTCTCTTGATGTATCAGCTGCAGCACCTAATGACTCAGCACGGTCTTCCAATCTAAATAATAAACAAGATAAATATTAGAAGGGTTCTTATCAATTTTGGTACATATACATAATATTCAATCGTTTTTTTGAATAACCATTACCTATTGAGTAGGTCAGCCCATCTGCTCTGGACATTAGATAGCTTGTTGCCGACTTTAATGTGGTCCGGTGATTTAGGTTCCAGTCTATCCAAAACAGCTGTCCCAACTTCTTCCAAGTGAGACAGTTGGGGTTGTTGAGTGCGCAACTCTTCACGGAGCACTTGCACCTGTGAAGATTTTGTGATGATTAATTACATAAAGTAGTTTCTAGTGGAATTATGTGAGTTGGGAAAGGTGTAAATCACACAATTAACATTTACATAATAACAGAATACAGTTTATTAGGAATGGGGTTCATATGACACTGTTTGTCAATAAAGGTTTTGCGTGACATCATGTAACTAATATCATATCTATCAATTAAGAAACATTACAATGTACTATAATTGTACCATAATTTTGCTTTACTATGTAATCAGTTGAATTAGTATACCTGTTGGACTTGTGTCTGCACCATTCTGGAGTCAGACGAAATAGGTCCAAGAGCTGCCATCATGCGGTCCTTTGATCCCAACCAAGAAATAAGGCTGTCGTGGGTATCCAGGAAGTCCTTGATCTCTTCCATCATTTTGATCCTAATATAAAAAAGGATATTTTAATTGATAAACAAATACATATTGTGATTATAAAGTTTTTGTGGGGTTTCTGAAGAAAACTCACTTATCCTTGCAGGCATCGTTCAGACTCTTCCATCTATTGGCGACATCTTCCATCTCATCGTGAAGTCTGTCAGCTCCGATGACACCTGGTTTGCGACGTAATAATTCCTTCACCTGAAATAAAATTAGATACAAGTTTAAGTCGCATCCATCGTGCGCACTTTATATATATGTGATTATATTTCTACAATGATTAATATATATCTACCTGACTCTTGGTAGAATCCAAAAGGCTTTGCTTTTCGTACATCTCTTCGAGAACTGCTCGGACTTGTTTGTTCGTCTTGTCAGCCTCCTCTTTTGTATTAGGGACTGTGTCTTTCGGTAGTTGTCTTTGTACCTGTAAAATTTTAAACAAAATTAATAACGACACGAAAGAAATAAATTTTAAGCTGTAATACTTCAGAGACAGGTTTTGATTAAAAATGTTTGGCTAGTTAAACATATTGGATATGTTCAAAACATTGGTTTTAGATGACAAACCTTATCCAGGAACAGAGACAGATTCTTGAGACTCTCAAGATGTTTCTTCACTTCCTCCTTGACAGAGTCCAATTCGGTCTGTCTATCCGATAAGCGCACTCCAAGAAGTGTGTAGCGGTTGTTGATCTCTGATAGCTGCTGTTGTACTGGTGACATTTCTGTTTGATGAAACACAAGGATATAATAAAGATAATCAGTTTAAAGTGTTGCTGCTACAGCAGTTAATTGTCAACAGTTTGCTTTTCATAAAAAACGATATAAACATTTTTTCTGCCCTTAAATTATAGGAACGACAATTCATTTATGAAAACTTTGGCGGGAAATTCTTTTATAAGGTATAATGAATGTTTAAATTACCATCAAGGTGGAATCCATCTTGGCTAGAACGCCTTGACGAGAATCCACTGGATCCAGAAGCGCTCAACGGGCTGACGAGGCCAAGACCAGTTGTTTTTGTTGGAGAAGGAGATCTGCCATCAGGTCCACGCACTAAAAAGTAATTTAAAAAAATGCATCATTTATTGCTCATTTTATCTTCTGTTTTCGGAAGCATAATGTACACAAAGAAGTTGGGACATATTGTCCTTACGGGATGATTGTGATGGTCTCTTAGTTGGGCTATAGGCAGTCTGGCTGGACCTCTTTCTGTGAGGACTGTCAGGTCTGTCTCCTCTCAACAACGCGTCGTATATGCTGCCAACTTCATTCACCTGAGAAAAACAGAATAGAAATATTTGATTTCTTTATGACATTACAGCAAAATTTAAATGATGAATAATTGACTAAATTTAGGAGTTAAATTACTAGGTTGAAGTCTCCAGATTGCTTTGTCAAAATACCTTATCGATAGTGTGGCCATATTCTCTGTACTCTTTGTTGAGCGGTCTGAGCTCGTCCTGTTGACTCTTGATGACTTCCATTTCTACGGCAACTGGTTTCAAACGGTTGACTTTTTCTTCAATTGTCAAAAGCCATTCCATAACCTTAAATGAACATATTAAATTAGTTAATACGAAACTTTGCAGTTGGTTTTATTTTTTATTCGGAAAAGAAACAAATCTAAATATCACTCGTTAATAATTAAAAGAAGATTTGAGAAATAAATACCTGTGCTCTCAGTTTCTCGTATTGGTTAAGCTGATCAGCACGCTGCTTGGAGAGTTTTAGTTTTTCGTCGATTGTTGAAGTCAAGTCCTTCCATTGGACTTCCAAACCCTAAAGTGAAGTTAAATAAATATTAATTACTGCAGTTATGATATTCATTAAATCGTTCCTTTTTGATAGCACACGGATTACAAGGAATATTAATTTACCTTCATCCTGTCTCTGACGGCTTGGGTGTCGGTGACATCCTTCTTCACAGTGAGTTGTTTTCCATTGCGCAGGCATTCTTCCAAAATCTGTTTCTTGGAATCCCTGTGAAAACAAACATATTTAATGTATATTCTTTTTTACAATAAACAAGAAACTTTTGATTGTTTTGTTATGAAAATATTTTTTTTAACAGTCTGGAAATGCTTGTATTCCTTACAATAATTGTTTATTGAGAAATGTGAGATGCCGCGAGTAATGAAAAAATATTGGGTTAACATTTTATTATTATTGTTGATTAACTACAAAGAGCACAGATGTCGGTAGTAATAAATTAAAATATTATTTGTGATACAATATTTTTGTTGCATTTGCATTAGAATATTATGTAATTTAACCCAGTTTGTAGATCTATAGCTATATGAACATTAATAAAGTATATTATATTATTATCAGCCACATTCTTTCAGAAAGATAACAAAACTCATTGCATTGTTTTAAGATAGATTTTTCTAGCAATTATTTTTATTTAATTGATGATATTCAACAAACCTTTCTTCTTGTAGCTGTGCGATTCTGTGTTGGCATTCGTCAGGCGACAACCTGGCAAGCTCTGAAGCGTTCGCTCGTTCAGAGAGTTTAGTACACCATTGTTCTACCTGGGTTGCTTGGTTTGAGAATAGATTCAACTCTGATGATACCTCATCCAAGAATTCACTACGTTTTGTCGACTTATCGAGAAGTTTCTCATATCTGTAATTTCACAAGTACATAAGTGAATAGAGGTTTTATTAAAAATTTTCACTGCCAATTTGGAGCCTCTCAATTGGTTGTAATTCAGTCGCCCAGGCCCTCTCCCTCTATCAGAGAGGTTCAGGATAGAATCACGGGTAAAGAAAAGACTACTAGTTAAGTAATTGTTCTCTCTATACCTCGTTTAGAGGATTAGATAGAGGGTCGGTGAAAACGCATGAAACATCACAATTATCCATGTCTTTGGTTACACATTATAAATGAATGGTGAAAGTGTTCATTTTATGATTCAAACCCGTAACTGAGTATGATGAAAGCCCAGAACCATTTACCACTCAAATACGGGATTGGCTAATAATAGAAAATAAACGAATGTACCTTTAAAATAATACAATTTTATAGTCAACAATAATTCATCTGGGAGAACAAAATCAGTTTATTTCCATTGTGAATATCAATAATGATTTATGAAAACGGTTCATTAAAAAAAATATTGACTAGATTTAGCTATTTAGATTGCATATTATTTGAAAACATACCTGTTATAGACATCTTGCATTCTCTGGTCGATCTTGGCGGCCAAACGGGCATTGGAAGCAGTATCCAACAGAGCCCTGGCATTAGAGGCTAGCTGATCGAGTGACGGTCGGTGAGCTACAAGCTCTGAATTGGAAATCTTCTGCTCACGGAGTTGCTCATCCAAACGATCTCTGATGAGAGATGCGGGCTTGCTTTGAGTCCTACAAAAGAAAAAGATATATTGTTAGACACAATTAATGGAGTTGAAAGGTTTTCCACAATGCAATGTCTTGCTGAAACCTTCTAAATCAGCGGTGCTCAAACTTTTTGGAATTTCTTGCCTGGTGGTCCCTTTAAAAATTATTCGATGTCCCTTTCATTAAAAATTCAAAATCAACATTTTTTATTAAAATAGGGGGTGCTAAATAATTTGCACAATGGTGCCACATATGTATATAGAATTAAAAAGCTTTTGACAAACAAATATTTATTCAGAAAATATTATATTTTTTTTTTTAAGTTAAAATTTTAATGAGATGGATGCATCTGCTTTCCCTGAACTTCTTCTATGTTTGGCTTTGTTTTGGCTAGTGCAACTCTCATGTCATTTGCACCAACATCAGGTTCTTTACCAGAATAAATGTCGACAAATATCTTTATTCATCTGATATATATTTATCCATAATACAATATATTCCAAGAAATGTTACATGGTATAATTATAAAAATGTAATATAAATACTGAAAATATACGATAATTTACGCGGTCTCACCAAAACCGCTTTGCGGTCCCCTAGGGAACTGCGGACCCCAGTTTGCGTACCGCTGTTCAAAAGGCAAAGTCTTTTTTATTTCTGATATAATAGCTATTTTACATATATTTACAGAAATATGGTTACCACCCATCATATGCCATTTCATATTTTATTTTATCACAATCCACTCACTTGAATAGATTTTCAGCCTGGTTTATCCAGTTGGCCTGTCCTTCAAGAGCATCCTGGAGACCCTGGCTTTGAACCAGTGCCCCTTCGAGAGTTCCGCAACGAGCTGCTACCCCTCCACTCAATTCTGAGTAGCGGCTGTCCAATTCGAACACAGGAACTTCCAAGTTTCTGATCTCAGCCGGAGTGAGATGGCCTTCAAGGGTTTGGAGAAGTTGGTCACAAGCCTAGAAGAGTAAATTGTTGCAAATAAACCATCAGAATTCAGTCTTAGCATTTTAATAATATATACATGGGTATATATTAACATTTTATATATCTATTTTTGCCTATTGTTATTATACTGGTTTGGAAAACAGAAATTATGATATTGTGTCATCGATTGTGATTTATCGATTATTGATATCAATAAATTATTATTGTTTAGTGTTAAGCCTTAGTGTCATAAACAAATTGTGTATTGTATGTAACCTATTACACTATAGATTCTTTCAAAAACATATAGTAAATTCTTTTCTTTAATAACTAGTATTTGATCATAAAAAGAATTAGTTTATTATACGTACATCCTTCGCACTTTCAATGAGCCTACTCTGTGCCAACATCTCGTTGTGAAGAGCTTTAGCACGGGCAAGTTGCGCCTCAACAGCTTTGGGGTCTCCGGCTACAGCTTCCGATATTACGGCACGGCATTGTGGCTCCACCTGTTAAAATAAAAGTTAAATATGTCAACAAAATAATTCAGGACACTTTAATATCGTCATCTATGAACTAGTACTTCAATAAAATATTTATGTATTATATAAAAAAACAACTCGCCTCCTTCAGCCACCTGTCTGCCTTATCGATGGCATCATTGTACAACCTCCTAGTGTCGCCAACTCCTCGTAGTCTCTCTTGGAGTTTCTGAGCCCTGGACAGAAGGTCTGCATGACGGCGGGCCGCCAATGAGACGCATCCGCGGACTTCAGATTCTGATGGTTGAGTCAGATGAGAATAACGAGACGGTAAAGATGTTCTGAACTCGTTGAGGGATGATAGATATTCCTGCGATAAAATAAACAAATTAAGTTTCTTTAAATCATAAAATCTTATGGTCATTTCGTTGGAAAAGATTTATCCTCAAAACAAAATATCGTCAAATTTAACATTATTCAATAAACCAACGTAATTTATTGTGACTTCCATACATAAATGTTAGCCTTAGGATTTTGAAATGTTATTGTAATGAATGAAAGCACCTTGGATTCATCGACAAACTTCTGCGCGGCCATTGTGATGAATCGGAGGTCGGCTTGATGGGCCATAACATCTCCGAGGAAGTCTCTCGCTGAACCTGATCGGTCTCCCAATCTTCCCAGCTCTGATAGAGCATGTTCTTGTTCCTCCAAAAGGCGGTATGACGCGTCCAACCAGGTGTTGAAAGTGGTGAGTTCATTGCTGGGAAGTAAAAATTGAGCAATGATGAAATTCAGCTTCATAAACACGAGTCTCTACTAAATTAACTGCTATAAATATTTTAGTTAGAAGGAAATAATATTCGTAATGTGCTTTGCCACAGTTATCTTCACTGAAATTAGAAAATTGTTTGTCGAGAAATAATTACATTTCATAACTTTATATATCGTGGTTGAACAGTTGTTTTTCTTCTTCTTCTTCAAAAATAATTATAATCTAGTACTCTGCAGCTATTCATGCAATACATAATGATGATATAGAAGACTTATTCAACATTCAATACCTGAACTTGGAAAGTTCATCCCAGGCTGCCTGTAATGTTCTCAGCATATTGGAAGCCTTAGAAGAGGCTCTGTCGGCCCTATCTTTGAGTTGTTTGGCGGCTCTTTCGAGGGCATCAGCCTCTCGCGCTGCTAACACGGCACCGCCGGTGACGACAAGTTGGCGAGCCTGTTCTCCTACTCCCACCACTGAGCGTTGTTGGCTTTCTAGCTCTTCACGGATTTGCTGCAAAAAATATTTATAAATCAATATGAATAATGCTTCTTTTAAATGAAAAGAAAAAATATTTAGCATTACAACTAATAATGCGCCCAAGTAAAAGATAAGTCACTCGAGATCAACTCGAGGAGAAAAAACACCACAAAACCAATGTCCAAGATCACAAATTTATAGTAGAGGTTAAATTAAGTCATTTGAATTCATTCCATCAGGAATCTTGAATCGATCGACTCTTATATGAAACAAAACTATTTAAAATGTACGCTCAATTGAATTTGGATCAAACGGTGTCTCTCAATACAAAACGAAACAGACAACATGTGATTCATACAGAATCAGTGAGCGAATCGAATGATAGATTGATTATTTACCTTAATATTGTTGATTTGATTCCTCAGATCGTCCTTGTCTTCCTTGGCCGGTTCTTGGTTGGCCAACCGCTCTTCAATTTCGCTAACCCAATCCAGAAGTTTGTTGAGCGTGTCATCGCACAGGCGGTACTTTTCTTCAACGGCTTGCTACTCGGCAGGTAATTTGGATGGATAGGGAACGGAGAGTTGGTAGGAATTAAGAGAAGGGTGATACAAGAAAAAAATAATTAGTTTGATGCTTTGGTACTTTTTTTTACATATTCTAAGCTTATAATTATCACTTTTAAAACTACGATAATTTCTTTTTGTAATTCTACATTACTTTCAATTTGAACAATTTTCCCTGAAGTTGAATAAAAGATTTTTTGTACAGAAATATTTTTTTTCCCCTTGTAACTAATATGTATATATATAATCATTTGTAGGTTGAAAAAATGATGCTTATGTCGCCCATCCAATACAGAACAACCATAGTTGCAAAATCATTGTTATTTAAAATACTGTTTTAAACCTCCAGAGACGAGCGTGACATGGTCACGCTCGTTTCTGGAGGGATAAGATTAAATACCTTATTTAGAAGATATACATATTTTTTTATTTTTACAATAAAAATGTGGTTTCAAATGATGTATTCTTATGTTTGTAAATAGACTACTGCTAATATAATTTGAATCCTATGGATACTGTCGCATTTAAAAGAGGAAATCCCAATTTTAGCACTTATAGTTGTTTTGCATTGGGTAGTTGATGCAAGTGAAATAAAAACCTCTTACTGCATGTTCATATTATCACAAAAATCATGGAATTTTAATGAAGTCGAAGCACAATCTACCATACTCCCAGATTGATCAGTATTACATAAAATTTACAGAATAAAACATGAATCAAATTTAATAAACAAACAAAACACGCTTTTACTGTTAAACATTTGGTTTATAACTGACATATCATTGTCATTCTGATAAAAAAAATTTGCTTATACACAGGGCCTTCTTTTGTCACGTAACTTGGTGAAATGGGGTTCCTTTTTTTTATTTTTTTTAAAAAAAGCCTTCGTTATACAAGATTTTAATTAAAAAAAAATGTTGAATATTTGTGCGCTCTATTAAATACAAACAAACAATGTACTGTTCAAAATTAAAAACTGTTTAATATTGAATCCTCGAATGCCGAGAAATTTAAAGTTTTCTTTTATCACTTAAAATGTATTTTGTTTTACAAGCGTTTTTGACATACGCGTTTTAGAAGAGAATTTAATTCCTATGACTCAAAACGTATAAGACCCAAAAAAATTTACGAAAGAAATATAACTGAATATACAATCTGACCATCTCTGAACGCAAAAAAATAAATATTTTTTGGAACTATTCACAATGGAAGTTAAAGTTACATTGATATGTAAATACCAGAAACGGTTGATACAAGATTAAAATTGATATCTTTGTTATTCTAATGGTTGTGAAACTTCAGAGTGAGTTTCTTAAAGAGGCGAAACACGTGTCATAACTAGTTACACAATCAGTGGAATAACTAAGTTCTCAAATTTTAATTTGATTACCACTATATCCATCGAAAATATTGAATGGTTAAACTTTGTTTAAGTTAAAAGAAAATGTATGTTGTCGATTTATTGAATTTAAGCAATTATTTGTTTTGCTACTCAATAGAGGTGGTCAAGTTTGATTGACTGCGACTCACAATTAATTCACAATCTTTTATATACATTTTCATAATTAAATTCTACTGTACCATGAACGAAGAGGTTTTTTTCTCACCTAGAGCACATTTGACTGTACGATTTTTATTTTCACAAAACCATGCACGACGACATCGAAAACTCTCGTGATAGATTTAAGAATGTAAAAGAGATAATAATATGTATATATATATGAGATGAAATAATAACAAAAGCAATTGGCACAACCAATTGAATTTATTTATTTTGATGTATCTGATTAGCATCAGATGCAGATAATGGGTTTAAAATTGTAGGCTGGTCAACTGAAAATAATGTTAAGTGCCTTATTTCATTACTAGCAGTAGATATCACTAAATTTTGTGAGACATTTTTATCTTGTTTCATTTCCAGTTTATCATCATTTAAGACTACACTCTTCATAATTATATTAGACCTAAAGAGCAAAAGTTTTCTTCTATGTCTTTTATTATTACTAAAAACAGATTTATTAAGTTGACTGTATGGATTGTGGATCTCTTTTATAGGAGTCCCGTTATATGCTACAAATCTTCAAATCATTTAAAGGTCATTCTTGTGTTCCTGAAAACTTTTGTGAATAGTAAATATTTCCAGTTTAATTTTGTACAAACTAAAATACTGTTATTTTGAGATGTAATTTTAAATTGTGTTTGATTTAGCTAACATTATACTTTAGTAGTTTGAATTATATTTTGTACGTTCTAACATATTATTATTCACCAGAGAGATTTTTAATACTGTCTTGTCTGTTTTAATTGCAAACAAAAGCGAATTTCGTCTCATATTTATATATATATATTATTTCTCTTAAGAGTATCAACACTGAACAATATTGAGAAAATAACAAAATAAAAATCAGAGATAATCTATGATGAAGGTGAATTTACAATTTAATTTATTTATAAGAGAAAGCAGCTTCTTTCTATTGTAAGTCATAAAGTTATTAGGAAAATATTGTTCTTTTCTCAATATTAAAAGGAAAGTTGAAAACACACCATATATTCACATTTATACAATATCACATAACATCATTTGTACAAATACTTAAATATCAATTGTTCACTATTTCAATAAAAAATATTGAAAAACAAAATGACCATTTAAACATATATAATAAGTATATGAATTAAACTTTGGTTGAAATATGAAACTTTTCTACAGCTGAAAATATGAAAGTTATATAATATAGCTACGTTCTTGGATACTTCTGTATTTTTTTAAATTTCTGATCTAAAATTGTGTGGGTTATGTTCTTTCATCTAAATAATTAATATAATTGCGCAACATGAAGGCCATAAGGACGTAACTACAAAAACACCATGCTGATAAAACAGTTTGTTTGAAAATACAGACTTCTCAATATTACAAGAGATCTCTGCTATATTGCTTTATTTATCCATGTAAAAAAGTATTTTCTCAATAATATCATATCTGTGTTTTATTACTTACACCCTTTTAACCCTACACTCCCCCCTTCAAGAAAACCTTACTAAAACCACAATTAATTATATTCATTTTCATTAACAAATTACATTCAAATTATAAATTTGAATGTAAATAATATCCTTTGACATAATGAGACCATTTTTTTTTAAAATTTATAAATGGTAGAAACAATAGCACCGTGAACTCGTTCAAAAGCCTTATGAAATCTAAAAAAAAACATGCAAGAATATTCAGTATACGTGTAAAAGTAAAATATCCATCACAACATAAAAATCCATACAAAGCCACTGCATTCCAAAAACATCCTACAAAAAGCACAAAATGCAACGAGAAAAGCTCAGAGGATGACATATAACAAAATGGCCACAAAAGCTGTAATGACGAGACATATAGCGACATTGATTATAGGACAAAAGGCGGCAATGATGACAAGAACAATTCGACGAACCAATCAATGGCTACGTTGTAAACAAATATGTATGATATAACAGTTATATTATTGATCCTACCGTATTGACATAAGTATTTCAAATGATACGTAAATGAGAATTAAATTGAAGAATTTATTACAGAACTTAGGGCGTATCTACAGACAGTTTATTAATATCAAGATGCTATAACACTACTGTTGAATTAAAAAACTGTAGTAATATTTGACTTACAACCCTTAAAACAGAATATATATGTCTTTTAGCAGATACACGTTCTGACACTCATTGGTTTTCAAACTAGGCAGTGTGTACTAATACATTATTATTTTATATCTATATCACTTATGCTTAAAAATCAATTAGATAGAATCTTAAGAATTTATTTTAAGAAGAATGTATTTTGTATCAATTGAAATATCCTAATATCAATAAACGTAGGAAGCTTGATGATGTATTCACCGGATGAAACCAGAAAGCTGTATGAACATGAAAGCATCGATGATATTCCGACGTAATATATAATAGGCTAAAATAGTGTGGACTATTATGTAGAAATATAAAAAAACAAGATCAGACATTTAAGCAAGACGACACATTGGATTTTTAAATAAATGTATCTCTGTGTTAAATAATTATTAAAGCTTTTTAATGATCGGTGTATAATATAATGTTTTTAATTTATTAACATCCTTAATCGAAAATAAAAATGTTTTATGTATAATGTATTATTATGATTATTTATATGTGATAGTATTTAAGTAATTAATATAAATAATAAGTTAAAAGTTAAGTTAAAAAAAAAACAAATTTAACACGTGTTAAATGAGTTAATTTTAAGTTAGAAAAAGTTAACAAAAAATTAGAATGTATTTTACAACAACAAAAGAAACCTGAAACAGTCAAACAAAACTATTAAAAAGATCAAAAACCTTTTCTTTTTCATTATAAAAGGGCACACAACAAACAATAACGAAAAAATCAATGTGTAAAAAAAGTAATATTTAGACAATGTTAATAATTATAATTAAATTAATAAAAGTAATTTTAATAAAAAGAAAAAAAAGTGAGATTATATTACCTTTTTGGCATTATTATTTTTTTTTATTTTAACATTTCTTATTTACCACACGTTATTTCGCAGATGGTCAAACACAATCACCATTTTGGTATGCTGTTAATCACGCTTCGTCATTCCATTCAAGAAGCGACCTCAATCTTATGTGTACGGGTCCGTCATGCATTGCCATGTGTGTTTTGTTATAGTCTGATTTTATGCTCCAAGTAACAAGGGATCAGCATTCGAGGGTTATCGAGGGCGGCCATTACTTACAAAACTAATTCCCACAGGCTACCAACAATATTCATTACAGTCCAATCGACAATGAAAAGTTTCCTTTTGAGCAATTGCCAATGTATTATAAAGAGAAATAATCTTTTTTACGTGGTCGCGAAAAATTATTTCATATGAAATAAGTTAGAAACGTATTTTTTTTATTATAAAAAAAGTCTCGGTCAATCAACAGAACTATCAATTAAATATTTAAAAATGTGTAAAATTTTCTTTTCCCAATTTTTATTTTTGTAATGGCAAGAACAATTAATTCATTTCTAAGGTAACACTAATTGACTTATTTTTAAACAGTAATTAGATATGCTTTAATGACGGAATCTATCAATTACAATTTAAGCAGAATTTGACATATCCGAATTATAAATAATTGAAAAGAAATATTCCATGAAAAAATGACAAGATTTTGTAACATAATTATTTAATTATTGTCACTCTGTGATTCTATTACTGAATTATTAGTTTGCAGTATATTTTTATACACTAATAATATTGTAATACATGATGAAAGAAAAATTTATATGAATCAATATTCCTAGTCAATTTAACGAATTGTGCTACAAATATTCCTCAAAACTATCTTGTTACAGAGAATTCAACCGTCATTCTGTTCAAGGTTTTAAAAACAGAGTGTTTTAGACTTTCGAACTAAGCTAAGTGCAAATATTTACTCTATTTAATTTGATAAAGATTATTTCTTATTATAAATACATAAACATTTAATCAATGAAGAACTTTAAAGAATATTTAAGAATCATAGACACTGATAATAAAATGACAGTTGTCATAATATTAAACATGTCTAATCTGGAAGCCATTTTGTGGGAAAGTTTTTATTAGTAATATGGAAATCAACACCGAGGATGGGAAAAGGAAACAGCAGATTTGATGAATAATTTAACAATATAAGCACAGCTGTCATATTTGCTGTTTTTTATAATTATTTTATGTTATAAAATATATAAAGCTGATGTGGATATTTCAGTGCCTTTTCTGATTTATATCCAAAGCGGTGTGATTTTTTAAAAATGTTTATCTCTGATCAACAGACAAGTCACGTCTGCCCTACTCGTTATGAATGTTACAAATGATGATTTCTCTCAAACCCATAATTCGCCATTATCGGTTCACTGATCAATAGTTTATGTGACATAAATATAATAAAATCTTGACTAAAATTTTTTTTGAGATGAGAAATTTCATTTGACAAGAGAGTTCTTGTATAATTTTGTTCATTCAAGAAATTTGTACGTGATTTTGAGAAGATAAGTAACAAAAAAATCTTGAAGTAAAAAAAATAAAAGCGTAAATTTCGAAAAACTGCATATCAGGGATTCGTGGAGAGGGATTCGTTTTTTTTTTTATATGAATGATATTTTGGGATAAATCAAGCATGTTACACGTTACAAAAGGATTTGATGGTGCCTTTTCGGAATGACTATTTTCTCGAGTCGTTAATCAAGTTTTCCAGGCGGCCATTTATCTCGATAATATATATATATTTTTATTATATACGTAATTGTTATTTTTATCGAGGTAGGCTAGCATCGAAGGCCTTTCAGATAGCTGTAATAAGAGAATTTTTAATTGAGACTAGAACGGCAACAATGAACGAACAGCAAAATCTACATTTTTTTTAAAATTACCAACACCCCTTTTATTACGTCCCTGTCGCCAAATGAATTCGAATGCCAATCAAAAAAACAAATGTCTAGGAAGAGTATTATTGTCATAATTATAATTATATATATTATTATCATTTTAAACATTTAAAAGCTATTCAAAGTTTTGATTTGCATATTCAGGTACTCGATAAATGTATTTTTGAACAGAACGATTTTTAATGATGAATGTTAAATTTCACAAGCCCACCGCCGATTGGACGGTGTTTGGGCTCAATTGATTGATAGAATTCGACTTAACATGTTGTCAAAATTATTATTGGCATTGGCATAAACCTTTCATTGGCGACATAGGTTATAACTTATTTATCTCTAATCTCAAAATGTTACAAATAACCCAACATACTCTCGTAATGGGTAAAAAGCGGTCACAATTTCTAATGCGCTTCACTGTTCTTTCACTAGCCGTTTCTTAGAATGGTGATGATTTATTAGTTTACAAAATGCTTAGGGGCAAGTTTGGATGGGAAATGAATTTCAGTTGAATTATTATTCATCATTTGTGTTTTGTTTTAACCTAATATACTTCGATAAAACTAAAGGAAGAAGTTTGAAAAAAATGTATCCTGTCTAAAATGAATATAGATCATTTGTAAATGATATTTGAATACTGATAATAAGTGTCTGGCGTTATTTAAAATGAACTCTCAATTTATTTGCCTCTTTTGTGTGAAGTGGTAATATAAACCACAATGTTACGTCTTTAACAACATAAATGGCTTAAATTTGGATTATTGAGATTTTGTACACTTCCATGTATTTTATCACTTTGTCAGTTCATCAGTTCGAGTCCATTCGTGTGCTCGAATGCCTGAAGATGCCGAAAGGCGAAACCCGGGTCGTTAGTGACAAAATACATGGAAGTGTACAAAATCTCAATAATCCAAATTTGATATTGAAATTCCATCAAGCACCCTCAGTCGATGTCTTAAATTATATAAATGGCTTAATTTTAGCCTCAGCATAATAAAACTTGCTATCGAGAAAAATGTAGTTAGTGTACTTTTTGTAGAGTGTTTTATTAGCAAAATACATCTTTATTTTTAGATTGCTACAAATTGGGAAATCAGTATTTTTTCAAACAAGATTATCTCCAAGCTACAATTAAATAGTTATGATCGTTTCATTGTGTAAACGTAATTGCTAGACTTAAAAGAAACTATAAAATATGCTGTCATAAAGAAATAATCATCGAATTACAAATTATTTCCAAACTGAACTGAGATATTGCCAACACTAGGATTAAAGCAATTCCACTGATCTTTAATTAATTTTCAATGCCTCATTATTCTCATGTCCCTATCACTGAAGTTCCAGAGTTATGCTTTCACTAAATTAAATATCATTAAACTATTGAGAAAAAATCTAATATCTTATTTAAAGATAATGTTTGCGACTGTGATGAAAATGTAAATGATGGGAAATCAACTATCTAGATGAAACATTGAAATTCTAATCAAATATTTAATATCTAACGCAATATGCTTTATTAAAGACATAATATAATATATGATATTATGATAATGGTATGGTAAAACTTGCACAACATTAAATATAATATTAATGATACTTATAAAATACTTTTCTTTGTCTATAAGATATAATTGATACATCAGATCTTTCCAAAGCATGAAAGTAATAATAGTGAAGCGGCGAATGAAACAAAACACAAAATCATAAATAATTGAGTCTGTAATTTTTTTGATTTGAATCTACCAGCAAGGAGGCAAAATAAACAATATTTAAAAAATTCTACCACCGACAAAAACGACGTGATAATTCTTATTAAAACAAGAACTACAGAGTCAGAATTGTGATAGGTGCTCGTCACAGGTGATTGTCAATTTTTAACAAAGAGAAAAAAACATCAGAAACAAATTAAAAGAATCATAATTTGACATCATCATTGATCTTGTCCGGTCTCAAAGCCTTCTGATGGCCAATCAGAACATTAGACTACAGAGACTGACAGTAAAATTTCTAGTTCGGTTGCTAATGAGTTTATATCTATACTAATTATTTTAATTTCATAGAGAAATAGTTAAATAAAAAGTAAACTAAGTCAATAGACTGTCACACTGGTTTTATTTCATAATAATCTATTTAGCCTCTTTCTGAGTGGGTTCATAAAAAAAAAAACATTCAGATAAAAAAGCATGTCATAACACTTCCACCAATAAAAAAGACTGTTTCAAAACTCTGTGTTTCATATAGGAGAGTGCAGCAAATCAAATTATATATAATAATTGTCTCATTATTTTTAATTGAATATTACTTGAATTGTTTTGTGAGACACATTTGAAATATCGAGTGGTATATATATCACTTTCAAGGTGTTAACTGTCAATTCTTGGTGGAAAGACATTATATTTTAAAAAATAAAACACAATTCATTTGTACTACTTCCACATATTTATAATGATCAGGACCGGTTTCGCTCATCACGAGCATTGATCATCAGTTGATAATGCTCGTGATGAGCAAAACTGGTCCTGATCATTATAAATATGTGGAAGTAGTACAAATGATTTGTGTTTTATTTTTTAAAATATGGTATATATATATTTTGGAAGAGTCTTTTTTGGCCAACCGTGTCATATAGTAAAGGCTGGTGTGTAATAAATTACATAAATGTATTTTATTGACAAATTAAATTATATTATCATAACCCTTCAAGTAGGACACAATGTCAATGAGGGCTATTATTCACTTTTGCGATTATTATAATTTAATGCAACATGCATTTTTAATGAAGCCGATTTGTGGTGGATTTTAAGATTTTGAGTCTTTTTAGCGCTTTCATTTTCATACAAGAGATATATCTAGATGGTTTTTAATAAAAATACTACAAAATGTGTCCATGTATTTCAAAAAAGAATATTTCAACACGCCGTAAGTATAGAAATCTAGCTGCATTTTTGTCAGTTTATGATGTCTTGACATCACAAAGTGAATCTTCAAATGAAAAACATTTGGATATAGATTACTTTATGCAGGGCATGTTAAAAATTTTAGTTTTGTGAACATTTTGAATATTTAAAAACAATTTATTTGAATAATAGGATACTTACTTTAATAGCATACTTTTAAGTGGGATTTTTTTAGGGAGTTATGAAATAAACAATGCAGCATATTTTTTATTATAAAAGCAATTCTCGATATAGATGTAAATTTTATTTAAAAAAAAACCGTAAAACCTCAATTAATTATTGAATTCCTGCACAAAATAACTTCAAAAAAAGTGCTTCGCATTATCCAAAATGTAAATAAAAAATAATGATAACTTGCAAGCAGGAAAGATCTCTTGCAGGAAGGAATAATGGTGCAAATACATTCTATTAAAATTAATAAATGAAAGATTATCACTCACCCTTGTCTCTGCAGCCAAAATGTATCCCTTAGCCTGCGCCTTGACCAAGTCAATTGACGAGTCTTTGGCGGGATCCAATATTAGCCTACCCCCGACCGGATCAACAATTTTAGACGTTATTGCTTGTTGCAGTGGAACTATGACTCCACTCACTGGATCTTTAACGACCGTGCTGGACGGATCAACGATTCCTCTATCGATACATTCAGTCAACGTCAATCGCTTTCTGTCGATGACGCTCGTTGTTATAAATGGATCGCAGAAACCTCCAGTCGTTGGATTGTAGATTGCGAATTCCAAACACTCACTCAGAGTGAAGCTCCTCTTGGGAGTCATCAACAGTCCGCTCTCCAAGGCGGTAGCCATCGGAGTCAGCTTGGACGTTTCCGTATCGAGAATGTTTCCTTTTTCGGCATCCATCAATCCCTTTCTAAACGCTTCAGGCAACTTGATCAGCTTCTTTTTGAGGTTATCTTTCACGAGCGCGGTGTCCGAGTCGATGTGGCCGAGAATGGCAGCATCTTTCACGGTCAAAACGTCATTGGTTCGCGGATCGGTAAACCTGGCCGTCGCGGCATCGAGGTATTTGAACTCCATTGCTTTTTCGAATGTTAGAGGTTCACGGAAATAGACGATGACGCCGTTTTCGAATACGACGCAGACAGATTTTGATCTACCGGTTTGAGGATCGAAAGCTGCTTTGGCATTAAGATCTACCACACCTGCTGAGATAGCTAAATGTAGAGGTCTGAAGCGGCCTGTTTGAGGATCTTTAACTACAGCTGTATTTGGATCGACGAATTCAAATCTTATAGCTTCGTCTAAAGTAAACTCTCTCATTATCGGTTCCTTGTCTTTTGTATAATCTATTGACGAACGTCTGACACCGCGGGATGATGTCAAAGGTTTTATAATCGTCACTAAGTGACCTTTGTCTAAAGCGACGTCAATATTATACGCACGTTTCATTTTGGAATCTAAAACTCGTCCTTTCGTGACATCGACGTCACCGTTTTCGATAGCCGCCAAGAGAGGCTTGAGTTTATTAGTGACAGGGTCTTTAAGAGCCGTCGTATCGGGATCGATAAAACCGGTATCTATTGCAGCATTCAAATCTAAGAAATCACCAGTGTTCGGATCGACAAATTTGCCAGTGTCCGGTCTGAATAAGCCGTTCTTTACGGCTTCCTCGACAGAAAGGAGTTTACTGCTGGTAACAATCAACCCTCGAAGCTTGGCTTCGATTAAATTGATAGCATTTCCATTAGGCAAGTTGTAACAACCTGTGACGTCATTGATTAGTTTACCTTTTATTGCTTCCGGAAGCTTGACATATTTACTGGATTGTATGTTTTTTACTAATGATGTTTCGGGACTTATGAGTTCTTCTACAATGGATTCTTTAAGAGTTAGAGGTCTCTCTGATACTGGATGTTTAAACTTAGACTTTTCCGGTTCATACATTCCCATAGATATTGCTTCGTAAAGTGAAAAATCTGCTCCTTCTATATCTACAATTAAACCTAGCTCCATAGCTCTGTTGAGAGGAATTGAAACATCAGAGTTAGGTTCGGCAAAAGTTCCACTACGCCTATCAACAATACCCGTACGACAAGCTTCAGCGAGAGTTAGGGGCTTTTCTGACTTTCTGTCAAAGTAACACAAATATTTAGGGTTGATGATGAACTTCCTAATTGCCTCGTGAAGGGTGATCTTTCTACCTGTTACAGGGTCGGCGAATTTGCCAGATTTTTCATCGTACAGTCCTTGGTGAATAGCTCTCTGTAGAGAAATGCTAGCCTTACTGTCTACCAAAAGTCCTATCTCGAACGCTTCAATGATACTCAATTGGGCATTGTCTTTATTTATATCTTTAACCTTACCGGATTTGCTGTCAACAACGCCAGTCTTCAACGACTCGGGTAAAGAAATCTTCTTCCACGTACCCGATCTGATGTCTTTGACGTGCACCGAATCAGGGTCGATGAGATTTATTTTAATAGCTTCGGCCAGATAATGTTTCTTTCCTGACTGAGGATCGAGGAATAGACTGGTGGTTTTGTCGTAGATACCTTTAGATATAGCTTCGCTAAGAGATATCGGTTTACGGACTTCAATCAAAACCCCGCGTTCGAAAGCTTCTTGGAAATCAATTTTTTCTCTATCTCCCAAAACAATGCTACCTGTTCTAACATCTACGATTCCTCTTTCGACAGCGAATTCAAAAGGCATTACTTTACCATCGACACTCACTAGTGTGGATTGTGGATCTAAAATTCCTTTTTTCAACGCCTTGTCAGTTGGTATTTTTTCCCTACTTTCAGGATGAGTGAATTTACCTGTCTTAGGATCGTAAAATCCTTTGAAAACGGCCTCCGGTAAACTGAATTTACGCTTAGCTGGGATAATTAATCCTCTCTCTGACGCATCTACAAAAGAAATTTCATCTCCTTTGAGAGGATCTTTTGCCTTGCCCAATTTTGAATCAATTATACCTGCTTTGATAGCTTCACCTAAAGAAATGATATCTCCCGTTTTAGAATTCTTTATAGTTAGTACATCAGGATCGATGTCACCTTTCTTAATGGCTTCATCTAATGTTTTACTTTTGGTATCGATAGTTAAAAGTCCAGTTTCTGGATCATAGCAGCCTTGAACGAGACCCTCTTGGAGCGACCACGGTTTTCTGTCACTCAGAATATAACCCTTTTCATTAGCAACATCGAGAGTCATAGTCGGGTTAGTGATAACGCCTAATTCATCATCGAACAATCCTGTTTTGATAGCCTCTGGCATAGTTACCAGCTTATCAAGATTCTTGTCTCGTATTTTAACTGCATCTGCATCAAACAGATTGGTGCTTATCGCTTCTCTGACTTGAATTTCTTGACCTGTTCTAGGATCCAATATTCTACCGGTTTGAGGGTAGTAATAGCCTTTTTCTACAATATCGACGAGAGTCCATGTAAGCTGTCTGGTTACAAGGTAACCTCGGCTCATTGCAATATCTAAAGTAATCAAAGTACCCGCCTTGGTGTCCCTAAGCTTTCCGGTTTCGGAATTGACAAGTTTAGTTGTTAACGCATCTTCGAGAGTAACAAACGAATCAGCCCTAGTGTCTTTGATTTCTGAGATTGTCGGATGAATTATAGACCTCTCCACCGCCTCATCGATGGTTACTTTCTGGCAGGTAGACAAATCTTTAATCTTTCCAGTGGCAGGGTCATACAAATTCATTTTGATTGCTGCCTCTAGCGAAATAGGGCGCCGAGAGCTAACTGAAAGTAAACCATCTAAGAAGGCTTGAATGAATTGAATTTCACGCCTGCTCTGCACGTCAATGATTAATCCACGATACAAGTCAACGAAGCCGAGCTCTATAGCTTCGGTTAAAGTAATGACTTCATTGTTTGTAGGGTTCCTAAGGGAGATTGAGTCCGGATCGATCAAATTTAAACGTATGGCATCAGCGAGAGTGTATATTTCACCGCTGTTGGGGTCTTTGAACTCACCCGTGTTAATATTAAACACACCGGAGACTAATGCATTCTCAAATGTCAAAGGCTCAGCGATGGTATCAGGCTGGCCTTCGATAACCCATCCGCGTTTAATACAATCAAAGAATGATACTCTTTTGCCAGTCTTAGGATCGACCATGTGGCCAGAATTTTTATCTATAAGAGGAACGGCGACAGCTTCCTCAAGAGGAAGGAATTTCTCAGTTTTCGCATTGGGGTCTTTCACAAGCAAGTTTTGAGGATCGAATATGGCCATGACCATATCGATGAATGAAATTCTTGCACCGGTTTCGGGATCCAAGAATATTTGACGTTCAGAATCATAAAAACCGTATTCAGTTAATTTAGCAGGTGAAAACAGTTCATCGATAGTAATGGAAACTCCAGGTTTCTCGGACACGATAGAGATACAATTTTTGGAAATTATGTCAACGACATTGAGTGGACTGATTTCTTCCTGTTCCAGGGCGTCTTGAACTGTGAGACTCGATTCTTGGCCATTTATCAGAATACGGCAGACTTTCGGTTCAACTTTACGTTGAGATATGGCATCGCCGAGAGGTAGTCTTTCAAATACGACTTCAGATATTTGAACAGTTTGTTTATCAGGTGACTGTTCTCTTGGAGCTGGTTCTTGGGTCAAATGAGTTGTCTCCTTTATCTGGGTAAGAATTCCAGAGTTTGTGGGTGAAAGCGGCTTTCCTTTATGATACGGCTCATCAACTTCTTCAATAACAACACTCGAATCTGTTACAAAAACAGAAGGTTCTTTAGTAATGGTTGTGGAAATCACAATTTCTTCCTGAATATTTTCAGATTCTGTAGCATCTGACAAGGGACGTTCAGGCTTTTTGCTCTTATCCTTTGGGGTTACTACTTTTTCTAGCGGTGCTTTACTATCTTTGGGTTCAGGAGTTTGCTCTTTAGGCATTCTCAAAGGAGCCGCTGGAGCTGCTTGTTTTTCTAACTTGACCTGTTCTTTAGATGGTGAAATCCTATCGACAGGTGATTTCTTATCTTTCTGTGGTTCAGGATATGTTTCTTTATCGGGTGATTTGGTGGTCAAGCTTTTAACTCCCTTAGCTAGAGCCATTCCAGCAATAACTGGCGATGCTACGATAGCTAAAAGTCCCATCTTGGTGGCGTTCATAATATCAACAGACTTTCCAGATTTTTTATCTTTGACTTTACCTGATTTAGGATCAATCAATCCTTTTTTCAAAGCATCCTTAAGAGTAACCTGTTGTCCAGATGCGACATCATAAATGACGGAATCCGGATCGATAATCTTCCTTTCTAAGGCTTCTTTGAATGTGTATAGTTTTTTAGGATTCTTCGGATCCCTGAACTTACATGTTTTCACATCATAAATCATTTCATAGGCTTCGATCAAAGTTAGGTATTCTGTTTTGATTTCCACAATTTCAGTTATACGAGTTTCCATTGGAGAACTTTCGACTGAGGTGTCTAGGATACCCTCGCTTATAGCTTCGGAGATGGTCATGGACTCTCCTGTGTTCGGATCTTTGTAGGTACCGGAATCCATATCTACTAAGCCTTTCTTGACAGCGTCATCAAAGTTAACTTTGACTTGTTTAGTTGTGAAGTGCTCTTTGCTTGTTTTCTCATCTTTGATAATTCCTTTTTCACGAGCTTCTTCAATAGACATGATTCTGCCTGTTTCTAGTTCTTTTACTTCATTCGCGCTAAGCAGCACATAGCCAGAAAGTATTTCAATCATTTTAGTGGTAATAGTATGATGAGAGGTAATGGTTTCAGTGACTGAAGTGGCACCACCTATTGATTCAAACGATACAAGTTCTGGAAGAGGTTTAACAACCAGTAAACCATTTTCTATAGCTTCAGAAATGGGTATAACTTCCTTTGTAATAGGATGAGTAAATGTGCCCTTATCTGAATCAATCAAATTATTATCCAGAGCTTCTTTAATTTCGACGGCATCGTCGCTGACAGGGAATGGAATTGCCATGATGAAGTTGTCTTTGATGGCATCTTCTATTGGAGTTTTGACTCCGGTTATCGGATGAATGATTTGTTTATTATCCGAGTCCACCAGACCTCTTTGGACAGCCACTGTCAAAGTCATACCTGCAGGTGGAATATCTTCAATGGGAGATTTGCCTTCGTTATCCTTGTCGAAGACATTCACCCCGACAGCTGACAGAAGATCGAGACTGCCACTTCGCGTTTTCACTAAAGAATTATTCTCATCTACATTTCCTTTGTGAATAGCTTGCTGCAGAGTGACTTTCTGTCCGGCAGGATCTACCATCTTTGAGTAAGGATCTACAATATCGCAGACAATTGCTTCACGCAAAGAAAGATGGTCGCCTGTTTCTGGATGAATAATTTTACACGTCTCCGGCTCAATCAAGCCTTGTTCTGCCAGTTTAGGAACAGATAAACTTTGAGCTAAAGGTATTAGCAATTGATTTGTACCGTCTGGGTCAAGTACACCTCTTTCCATGGCCTGCTTGATGTTCAGCACATCACCTCTTTGAGGATCGATAATAGAGCCTTTTTGTCCATCTACCTTTTTATCGGAAACTGCTTGGGATAGCGACATTGGCTCCCCAGTAGGAGACAAGAAATTTTCTCTCTTGCTCAAAATTTCAGCTGTTTCATCATCAATCATTCCCTTCTCTACTGCATCCTTTGGGCTGACAACCTTCTTTCGTAATTTTTGTAAAATGACTGGCTTTCCAACATTTTCTGGGCTAATATCAAAAGATCTAGCGCTTCCAATGGCAACTTTGAACTTTGGTTCAGTAGTCACTCTGGAGCGTGTTAATTCAGCCTCGGACAATTCTTTTGGTCTTTCCCCATAGGAAGTAGTAATACTGGAAAATTTCTTGTTAGAATCAACGCTTTGCATAAGCTGTTGTGCATATTCAGGTGTGATGAGACCTCGTTGTACCGCTTCTTGAGCGGTAATTTCTTTACCAGAATTAGGATCTTTGATGACAACTGATTTGGACACGACTTCAGAAGATGTTTTGATCAGCGTTTCCGGTTCCATCTCTTCAACCTCGAATGGCTGATCCGTTATCATTTTTTCATAAGTCTCATTATCGATCAGTCCTCGTGATAGCGCTTCATCCACAGGTATCTGCTGTTTCGTTTTTGGATCAGTTACAAATACTTTTCTGATTACTTTTATGGTAGTGTGTCTCTCAGAATTGAGGAAATCTGTGAGTTCTTCTGGTTTGATGGAGCCTCGTTCAATGGCTTGCTTAACAGATATCGGTCTGCCTGTTGATGGGTCTGTTATAGTGATTTTGGAGTCAAGATTTTCAGTAAACGTAGATGTTACTCTTTGCCCAGGTTCGCCAACAAATTCTTGAGCTTGTTCATATTTTCTAAGAGTGTCAGCATCAACTAACCCTCTTTCATAAGCTAATTCAATTGGAATTTTCTCACCTGATCTTGGATCGACTACCATCGCACTTTTGATAACTTGGATAGCTTTAGCTCCAGCAACTATAGGTGCACCTGCTACTACCATTATTCCGAATTTAGCGGCATCCAAAATGCTCATCTTTCTTCCCGTATTATCCGTGTAATCACCGGTGTTTTCATTAATAATACCTTTCTTTATCGCTTCCTTAACTGTCACTTCTTTACCTGAATTGGGATCTTTAACCTTA
Organism: Himalopsyche phryganea; assembly: GCA_022494535.1. Lineage (NCBI taxonomy): Eukaryota > Metazoa > Arthropoda > Insecta > Trichoptera > Rhyacophilidae > Himalopsyche > Himalopsyche phryganea. The sequence continues at coordinate 1,283,343 of JAGVSL010000076.1, read as the reverse complement.
ACTAAACTAGGGTCGAGTGTTCCGTCTCTAATAGCGATTAACAAATTCTCCGATTTTCCTGTTATTGTAGATATAACTAACGCGGTGGAAGGATCATAAATGACTCCCGGAGCAACTTGAAGGGGTTCCGGAGAAGACATTTGAACATCAGAATTGTTAATTTCAGTAAAAACTAAAGGATTATTATCCAATACACTGGACACTTCAACAACATCAGGTTTGCCGATAACTTTTGTGATTTGAATGAGTCTCTGATTGGGAGAATCTTTTTCTTTTCTATCTTCTAATAAAACTAAATTGTTTGCAATCGCTTGCTTCATTGGAATGTATTTACCGCCCTGTTTATACTGGCCCGTGCCATTTAAAATTCCTTTCTCTAAACTCCTTATCAAGGTGATCTTTCTACCATTCTTAGGATCGATCACGGACGCAGATTTGGGATTGATAATCTTCAATTTGACACACTCTTCGAAACTAACTAGTCTATCGGTCCCAGGGATGATGAACAAACCTGTAACTGGATCAAATAGCTTTTGATCTATAGCTTCGGACACATACCAGCCGTCTGGTGGGAGTTCAAAAACTTGTTTCTCCATTGATCTACGCTCCGACGCTAAGAAATCGGTGGTTACAGTTTTGCCTGTTATGGTTGTAGTCGTGTGTACTGTGGTATGAGTGTCAGTCACATCCATACGTTCTTCGGAGTCCGGCCTAGAATAAATTGCCATTTCTGGTCTGATAGTCGATATCTGTTGAACTCCTGGTTCCGTTCTATAAACGGTTTCAACTCTACCTGAAGGACTAGCGGGGCTTTGATTCGGATCTTGTATAAATGATTTCTTGGTGATTTTAAGCTCAACATATTTACCGGGCGAAGTGTCCCGTCTGACGATTTTCCCCGAGGGACCAAGCTCGACTTCTGAAGGTCTACTGCCTTCTGGCATGTCGATACCGATGAGGCCTTGATTCAAAGCCTGTTGAATGGGAATAATTGTACCAGATGTAGGATCTGTGAACGTTTGAGTGGCTTCATCAATAAGACCTCGCCTTACAGCTTCAGTGAATGTAATGGTTGTATCCGACCTGCTCGTGGCTAAGTTAGTATTTGTAATGGTAACATATCGTTTGACAGTTTTCGTCACTGTTTGCGTGGTAAGAGTTATATTTAACAATGAATTGAGAAGCACGGCGCCCTCTGGTGTTATCAAATTGACTTCGACAGCCTTGTCGAGAGGCAGAGATTTCTGAGTCTCGGGATCTAATAGATAACCAGTGTGTGGATTCAAGATACCTTTAAAAACAGCATCCATAACACTGAGTTCTTTGCCATTTTGGAATATGCCGACATTACGATTTAACATTTCAAAAACTTCAGGACGAATAGCGCTGAGTTTTACGCCTTCATGCATGGATACCGTTTTCGAAGGTCTCTCGCTCACAACAATACTACCGCCATTTTGACTGTTGATAAGACCTTTTGTAATTGCCCTATTGAAAGACATAAATTCGTTCGTAACGGGATCTCGGAATCCGTCAATATCAAATAATGATTTCTGGGAAACCGATGTAATGAGACCTCTGTCTACGGCTTCGGGAATGGTGCAAATTTCACTAGTTAAGTTGTCTCTAAACCTTGTGGTGTCAGGAAGAATAATACGAGAAGCGAGCGCTTCGGAAAGGGTCAAAAGTTCACCTGTTGTTGTGTTGGTGACTGACTTTATACTATCACTATCTAATACTCCGGCAGCGATGGCCTGCAGTATGTTAATTTTCGATTTCTGCATAGGCGAAGCTATAAGACCAGTATTATCCATGAGAGAATTATCAACCACGTCTTTAAGAGTCATCGGCTTGCAAATGAGCCTCTTCTTTAGAGCATCGCCGAATTTAATTTTGTCTTTGCTCACACTGTGAACATATCTACCAAATTTAGGGCTGATAATTCCCTTTTGGATTGCATGGGAGAGTGTGATATTACTGTCGGTAGACGGATCGACGATTTCCCGAACCTCCGGATTGATAAGTTCATTTTTAATAGCGACATCTAATTGGAATTTATCACCGGAATTCCGATCCACGATCCAACCTGACTCTTGTTCCACGAGTCCTTGTAAAATAGCGTCAGACAAGGATACCGCGCTCGATTTGATTTTGATGATCTCATTGTAAATCAGATAACCTCTTTCGTAAGCTTCCGATACCGTTATATAAGTGCCGTCGGGAAGTCTGAATAGACCTTTTTGCAAATCGACTTGTCCTACTGTCATCGCCTCCGCAATGCTCATCCCTTGTCCTGGAGCTTGTCTAGTTTCTGAAATTACCTTTATTCTTTTCTCTGTCGGGTCAGAAAATCCTTGTTCCGCATCGTACAGTTCTCTCTGTATCGCTTCGAGAAGAGAAACTTCTTTACCGTCTTCGGTGGTTCCGCACGGCCCGACCAATCTAGCCGCCAGTTTGGGGTCTATCAGACCGTCTTTGGCAGCCTGCTCAATGGGAACACTCTGTCTGTTATCGGAGCTTATCGATATTCTTCCCGTTCGTACGTCAAGTATTCTCATACTGATGGCTTGGCCGACAGTCAAAACTTCTCTAGTTTGAGGGTGAACGATTCCCTTCGAGTCAATAATATTGGCTCCTTCGTACATTCTGTGGACTCGCTTGAGATTTCTAAGATCGGCAGAGCCGTTTGTATCTCTTTCACTAGACAGGGGTTGCCTGTTATTGGTAATGGTTGTGGTGGATTTGAACACATTTTGTGTAGTGACTTTGCCGTTTGTCGCAGCCGGATTGTATGGAGAATTCGAGGTTACCGTGTATGTTGTTCTTGACGGTGATCCATCCACATCCATTGAACCAGATGGTCGAATATACCTGTTGAAAAGAAAAACAGTTGAAAACAAAATAGATTCAATACAATATTAAATAAGTATAAATAAAATGGTCACATATACCATCTAGTGGTGCCAATCTAGCTTTTTCAGGCTAGATCTTGTTTTAAATATTACCCCTTATTTTTCTTTCCTTTTTTGTTATTATATTCTAGAATTAAATATCTCAGTCTACACCACTAAAAGAGATTTCAACGAGAATGTCATTTTGATCACCCTCGAAAACATAAAGCTAGTCGCTAGAATAATATTAATTCAGGGTTTAAATGCAGTTCATAAATTATAAGTTATATCACATGGATCACAATTAAAATAAGAAGTCTTTTCAAAGGTTCAAGTTATAATCATAATAATTTATTGTTAAGTCTTTAAGTTTTAATAAATAGGTTCGAGAGCAGAGTAGATAAACACAGTAGAACATGAAGCGTAGAATATGAGTAAAGTTGAGAAAGGGTTAAACTGTAGCCGTTAACCCACATAGTGATTGAAGATGTAGATATCTGACAAGGTATCAGATGTTTGGAGGATGTTAAATCCGTAGAGCCGTATCAGGTGAGAACTGACGGTGACGGCTCCGTCAGAAGATAATTTCACTAAGCTTGGCATCCGTAGGATCTTATTAATCGGCAACCAATCTAACAGAGGATCATCGTCCAGCCGAGATGGTTTCGATTGACTGGTATCTGGAAGATTTTACCAATCGGGAACCAGATCGGGAACCGATCTACATTGAATACATTGTTCACCAGCGATGGTTTCAAATAGAGGAATTCAGAGAATTACCTAAGTGACTCTGAAGCTAAGACAACAGAAAGAAACTCTATCAGCAGTAGTTTCAAGGAAGAGCGACGTTTGTTTGAGGAGATAGTGTATATACAATTTCAAGAACGAAGTTCACGAGACTTTTAATATACGACAGTGGCGCCATCTATTATTTACAGCGAAAAGGTGGTAAATTAAATAATATTATTACAATTAGCTAGCGACATATATATGAAATTATCGCACGCTAAAAGTTTTATTTTATTGATGATGAAATGAAAGATTAATAACTTGTGCAATGAAGTCACATGTTTACTTACTCGGTTTGGGAGAAGTGCGTGGTGTGCGTGAGGTCGGGGGCGGCTATATCGTGCATGTTGAACTCCTGGCGGAAGGAGCGCACCGAACGTGGCGCCATCGCTTCCACCAGACGCTATAGATAAAAAGAAAAAAACAATATTAATTTAATTTAAGACATCGACTGAGGGTGCTTGATGGAATTTCAATATTAAATTTGGATTATTGAGTTCGAGTCCATTCGTCCTCAGTTCGAGTCCATTCGTGTGCTCGAATGCCTGAAGATGCCGAAAGGCGAAACCCGGGTCGTTAGTGACAAAATACATGGAAGTGTACAAAATCTCAATAATCCAAATTTAATATTAATTTAACAATCAAACACAATAATAAAGACAACAATGATTTGCATTTATTTATAGACATTGACGATCAAAAACATCCTGGATGTGCCAGACGCCAAATTTTGCAATCAATTGTTTATCATATTCTCAGTGATTCTAGACGTCTCTGAGACTGAGTACGCCTAATTTGACAGTACGTCATTTATTAATTAAATAGCTTTTTTGTTTTCCAGTTTTATACATCAATAAGGTAAGTCTGACTCATTTTGAGTTCATGAAATTTAGAAAAAAAAAACAAAGAAGATCTTTTCAACATTGGAGTATTGTTGAATTCTCCCAAAATTATAAAGACAGTAATAGTTCCTTTTTTACTTAGTTCATTTTAGAAGTATTTACTGATATTATTACTAGATATTATACTGCCATCTTTTGGTGAAATATAATACTACGAATTATTTCGATTTCAAAAATCGAATTCTTGAACAGTTTTTATTTTATGGATGTACCAAATTAATTTTGGCCGCCAGCGAAAGTGCCACCGTCACATTAGGAATGTGCCATACTCAAACAAAACTGAATTTTCAATAAATTCCAAAACTGATATTTTAGCGACGATTACTAAAAGTAGACAAGATACAAATATTTTGCATAAAACGGCAATTGGAAAAATTTATTCTAGACTGACAATTCTAGTTCCAAATTCGGCAGCCGCCAAGTAATGTTAGTAATACTATACAAATGAAAGGCACAATTATTACATTTGTAATTTGAAAAAAATATGAAATATACACACCCTGCACTCGTATGAGAAGTCATATTCATAGCGATCACACATTTTATTTAATTGTTACACATATATATTATGTTAACACTATTACACTTTGATTGAGCACATATTTCCAAATGCAATCACACTTTTTAAGCCCATATTAGGCTATTTATTTATTAATTTGTTATTAATTATTTATTTGATATAATTTCTTACTTTTAAATCTTCAAGGAAGAGAATAAAAAGTTTTCATTAGTACCTATGTACTCTTAATAATTCTATTGGTAAGATATTAAATTTTCTAAGAATAGTAACTCTAATCATCCTAAGTAAGCGATATAAAATAAAAATATGTTTTCTTTATCTAATTCAATAATCTACATTTTCGAGTTCTTCATTTGGAGTTGTTTAAATAACTACACATTGATGGCATTTAATAAATTGGTAGAATTATATTTTTCTGTTAAAAACATATGTCGGCAAAATCTCTATAAAAAGACTATATTTTTAATAGTTGTATAATTTTAATTTAAGGCCAATATATTATCAAGTGATAAAACAGATTTTTTTTCAACCAATTACAACCATTAACGGCTGTGACATCACAAGCTAGTTTCTAGGAATTTTTGAAGTAGGTGAAGTCATTTTCAGTTTCAAAAATAAATACTTTTTTGAATTTTTAATTAATATCTTCTTCAATGCAAATAAAAAATAGACACGAAAAATAAAGGAAGTACTGAAATTCTTCCATGGAATGTAATTTCATTGTGCCAGTTGAATAAATAATGACGATGATGTCACATTAAAATAATCTGGATTCAACAATGTTATCCTGATTTATTTGTATTAGGTACATTCCATTTTTTTTTTAAATATTCGAAAATAAGAATGACGAACAATAATATCAGCGGTGATTGTTATAAAAACAATATTTTTCGATATTCGAAAATTGAATTTGTAATAATTTTGAGAGAAGAGACGCGCGAATCGTTACGAGACAAAAATATGATTTGAAACCGAGCTTGTTAACATGGTTTCTATTGTTTTAGTTTACTAGATCAAGTAACTGGATCTTAGTACTGGACCTGACTAAATAAATAAGCAAGTATTGAGTTCAAGTGCCATTCTAACCGAGTCAATAATACCAATTCAGAAAACGTATTTTCTATTGGCATACTACGTGGGTAACGTATTGATGAAACTGAATAAACAGGCTGTTTCAATTGCTTTATTTTCTATATTTAGGGCTTTTTTGCAATGCAACGCGGTGGAAGGGCGTTCCGGCAGCCTTTCACGGTAATTTTAATGTTTTAAAATAAATTATACGAAAAAATGTTCGAGCTTATATGATTACAATCCATGTTTATATGATTTGTCATTAAAATTAACTTGGGATTTGACATGTCTAAATTTAAATATATATATATATATTCTTTAGTAAAAAGCTTGACAAGAAGCGAGTGTTTAAATTTAAGAAAGAGAATATTTTTAAATATTATTTAAAATTACATTGACTGTCATTTAGCGAAGTTTAAACGGTTAAGTTTTTTATACACCCCCGTCTACAATATTAACAATAAGCAAGTCACTGGTATATATATGTTATTCTTATGAGATAAGTATCAGTTGACGTCACTGAACGGTATTAAGCCGTGCTTGCGCATACGCAGTTTGACTCGGTTTTTACAGTAAAAGAGACTTTTGTCTAGTATTTAGATTTCGTTGTCTTTTATAATATTTTTAGATACAATAACTGCAATATTTTGAAGATAATCAAGATTATTACGGTCAAGAAATTTTTTTAAAAATATTCTTTATAATATAAGTTTCTATTTAATAGGATAACTACCTAATATAATCATTAACAATCCAACATGTTCGATCATAAAAAGTTAATACAATAAATTGATTATTAATCTGTCGTAATTCTTACAATGACTGTACCGTAGTACAAATATTCACCGCAATATTAAAATATATCTATTTTACTATGCAATAAACTGTAATATTACCGTGTCAATAGGTCTGCCTTTGCAATATCATTTGAGTAAGGTTTAATATAAATAAACAGTAATGTGCTAATTTTAGTATTAAAAGATATAACCAGAAATATTATCATTTGGCGATAAGAAAATTTGTATATTTTTTTGACCTGTAAATTTTTTATATTGATAACGAATGATGGAACAACTGGAATTGCGAGTACCTATAACAAGATTTATCTAGATTTGCACAATTAATAGAAAAAGTTTTTTTATCAGAAACGTAGCCACTTCTAATACGTTAAAATAATAATAAAAAAAAACAATATACAAAATCCTCACTAATACAAATAATACCATTAATTTTGACTTTATTTCCAATAAAAATAACAGCAGTAAACGCATGCCTCCCATTAATTAGAAAAATTAAGTTATTAAAATTCTATGAAGTATCTTACGATTGCGCGAGACATGATTTTTCTGAAATTTTATCAGAAATATTGAGAAACCTGTAAAAATCGTTATAAAATTATGTGGCGATATCACCATTAAATTTCAACAAACATAAAATAACCGTAATAGATTTATATGTACTTTTTCTACGCCATTCGGCATACTTCAGTATTAAAATATGTTGAAACAGTTTGTGCCATTATTATTACCCGAAAAAAATGAAAAATATGATGATGGTTATAATGCGGAAATGACATCAGAGATCGTCATGTTGTGTTAATGCACTGGCCGTGTCATAAGTGCGTACGCCGACATTTTTACGAGATACAGTCATTGCAATGAAACAAACAAACGGTCTGTATAAATCTACGAGAGGAGATCGCAAACTGGATGATTTATTCAATCAACGTTTATCGACCTAACCTTACCCAACCTTGATAATAAATACATTGAACGCGTGAATCGTCTCAGTAAACAGAATAACTTAAATTTCAGTAGTGTTTATCTTACCATTTAGTATTAACTGAATGAAGCAAAATTGTGTCGAAAAATCGCAATATAAGGCGCCAAACGATTCTGTCGTATTAGCACGATAAATATTTTTGATAAAATTCTTAACAGTCAACTATCGAAAAAAAAAAATGTTGAATTATTAAATGGATTCTAAAAAAGTATTCGAATATTAACTATTTAAAAAATTCACTGACTAAATAAATGAGAATGAAGACTGTTCTTTATTCGATATTGATTTCTAGATGTTTTTAAGATATCTACTATTATAATACATTGCATACTGTTTACAATCTATTTAATGTAGGGGGGAAAAGCTTTACCACACCTTTCTCGAATATTGAATACAATCGAATTAAATATGTTTGAATATGGCGCACACTGCCAAACACAAACAGCATTGCATTGCGTGTGTTATTATTATTATCTACTGGTAAAAACGCAATGCAACAGAAATCGTCCAAATTCTTAAATTGCTTAACCTAAAATTGAATTCGGTAAATAGAAACAATGCGCCAGTAACTAGACACAATAATAATAAATAAAAGTATTTCCTAAAAATGTTTCCAAATTTGAAATCGATCTGTTGAAATAAGAAGCATTTATGAAAAGCAATGACATCGATAGTTATTTGTTTCCAAATTTGAAATCGATTCGTTGAAATAAAAAAAGCTTCCGACAAAAGTTATTCGAATTTAGAATTCAAATAACAACGTCATTATATAACAAAAAAATCGTTGTAAGGAGATTCGACATAATAAATATTTCTATACATGACGTAAGGTCAACTTGGCGGGAAATGAAAATTAGTATTCCTCACTCGGTGAGAATTCGGTTTATTTGTCAATATGGCAAACACGTTTTTGTAACTTTTTTTTATATTTTGGCAACCGTGAGGTCACACATGAAACCGGCAAACAATAACAATAATGCTATGTAGATAGGTAAACTACACAACGCCCAGAAAATAGGTAACTAAGAATCCAAGGATTCGCATTGATATTATGGCCATGAAGAACGCTAAGGAAATTTTTATTATTTTTTTTGGACAAAAGGGAGCCTTGATATTTTTTTATGATAAGCATAATATAAACTAGGGGGTTATTAAACAATTTAAATGTAAACATGAATATAAGTCATATCCAAGTGGTGAAAAGGCCTCTAAAATCCAGTTTATTATGTATATTCTAAAAAAATAATTCGCCGAATTTAGTAGCAGTAGTTTTTAAGCGTTCTTTTTAATATTATTTTAATCTAAAAACAAAAACAGAAAAACTATTCTGTGAAGTCTAATTTTTAAAAATTGATATATTTTATAACATGGTACTTTCTTTGTGCCTGAAAAATTACTTAATGCTGCTGAAAACAATACGATTATCTAGGGAATTTAATTGCGGACAAGAAATTGGCAAAAAATCAAACATTCGCGTCAAGGAAACCAAAAAATAATGAGAAATATAAAATATTATTGGTCAACAATTGTCAAATTTACTCTATGGTTTGTTCTAAGAAGCTCCATTTGACATCTCACCAAGGTGTTAACTGTAAATTATCGGTGGAAAAGCATTATATTTAAAATTACACACACACTATATGTTTTGTACTAATTCTACATACTTATAATGATTGGTTGTGCTCATCGCGAGCATTATTAACTGAACAAAACAAAAACCTAATGGCGACTTTTTCATACTGATATTTATTATATTCTTATTTTGCGTAAATTATCGGTTCCTTATTCCCAATGCATGATAGTTTGACATTTTCCTATTCATAATTGAATTGCCTACATAGCTGCATTGTTATTAGAGTCATGAAGTAAATTTTCGGTAAAAAGAAGGGTAGCATGTTATAAAGCATATTTACCTTATTTTGAAGTTTTATGTATGATAAAATAGAACGATTTTTCTAAGTTGTATCACATTTCGGTATTTTTCGATTAAAGAAAACTGGTGAAAATGAAGCTGGACGTGAATTCGAATGCATTCATGTTACTCCATAGCCTGAATTATCAAAACTGGGAGTTATCAATTAAAATGTTGCTAACCGCTGTCGAAAAATGAGTATGAAATAAAATTGAAACGTTGAAGGGCTAGTTTTTATTGTCACATTTACTTTTAATTGTGCACCACTATTAATTTCGTTTATACTATATAATTTGTTTGATAACCTGTATATTCTTGTCATAGTTCTTAAACCAACTGTTAAAATTCTCTTTTAAATAAATATCTCTGTTACGATTTTATTTTTATCAATTATTGATAATGCTCGCGATGAGTGAAACCGGTCCTTATCATTATAAACATGTGGAAGTAGTACAAACAAGTTGTGTTATATTTTTAAAATATTAAGAATATAGTACTATATTTTTTTACATGGAACATCTTATAACAATATTTAAAAATTTCGTGTTCGTTATTATTGTTTTCGTTATATACCTATGTAATACGAAAGACGAATTGGAATCACACGTAATAATAATGATAGCTCACAAAAAATGCTATGCGAGAGCCAAGAATTCAAAAAGAAATGGTTCGGATCTTTTTGGCGACTAGACAACTACTCTATCGGAGAAATAGATAAACATCATTATTTTAATCCGTTTTATTTTTATGAATGGATGATGACACAAGCTTTAATTCAAAGATTGCCGAAGGCCTCCCCACGCCACATTGTAATTGAAAAGACATTGACTGAAAATGCCAGCCGCCATGCACGTGGGTAGATAATTCATTTTTATAAATAATACCTACTGTCATAAAAAAATCAACGATCATAAAGGTGTGGGCGGTATGATAAGATCGGTTATTATCAATATAGCTATATTCGAGATATCCGATAAAATTTGTCAATAAGTTAAGAAATTGTATATAAATATATACATTCATTAATGGAAGATCTTCATTGTCGGGAATAAATAAAATAAATTGGCAAAGATATATCACCAGGTGGTGTTTTTAGATATTGACGGTTTTTTTTTTTTGACGGAACTGTGAAACATTAAATCACAATCTCTACTATATAGCACAAAATACATGTAGAAATTTGTATGTTTGTATATCTGTCGGTCACAACAACTCCTCCCAAACGGTGTACAGTAGCGACGTGAAATTTTCACGTGTCATTCTGGTTGCCATTTTTAGTTCAACTGTGTTATTTCCAACTTTCAACTTTTGACTCTTAACCTTAAACTGAAAACGCTGTATTTTTGACGTCTCGATGAATGGCAATAGAAAAAATAATCTGTCATGTCGTCATATCAACTCAATATTTCATGTGAATCGTAAAAATTGCTAAAAATTAAACGATTGAATGGAAAATTATCCATCATTTAAAATTATAAAACAGTGAAATCCTCATTTCGTGGGTTTTACAATAAGTATGCCCAAAAGAAAGAGAAGTGTTCAATGAACAAAGATAAGCGCTTCTATCTTGGGCGAAGCCGGGGAAAAAAAACTAGTTTTATATAAAATAATAACTATAACAGTCACTTTTTGTGTGATTTAGTTGTTATTACGATTTTTAATGTTACCATATGGATAGTATAAACAAAAAGAATTTTTGTTATTAATTCAAATAAACGATATTGATAAAAATTTTCTAAATACAAATAATTATTGTTTGTTGTTATTTTTAAAATTCGAAGATTAGACCCGGCGGAATAAAAACCAAAATATATAAAAGCACTTCGAATGGTTTAAATTAAATGATGAACATCATCTATAAAACACTGTTGAAACGTATCGATTGGGAAATATATAACCGATTCATCGTAAAAACGAAAAATATTCTAATACGTAAAGCATTTGAATCACCGCTATAATTCCACACAGCTGTGTGCACGTCCAGAATGAAAATCAATATTTTCTCATTCTAGTAGGTTACTAATACTCAAAATTTCACTATTTCAACACTCTTAAACGTTCTATCTAAAACAAATATAACACGGGCACCATTCCTCGAAAGGCACTAAACGTTTTTTTTGTTATAAAATGTATTAAAATCCTGTTAAAAAACGCGTTAATGCGCGGTCCCGGTCGCGCAAAGTTAGGTTATGTTTTCCCGGCGGTTGGGGAAAATTCCGCAGATTCTGGCGCGGTGCTAGTGTGCCAATTATCAGCTGTTCGCCGGTTAAGTCATTTCCGTTCGAAAATGGAACGATAGGCCCCGGCGGTAAAAGTTTAACTTCGATTTCATAATATTATATCTATAATCTATGGATTAAATTTATGGCCATTTGCGACAGAAAGTGGTTTTATTTTTGTGTAGCAAAGACTGTTATTATGTCTATTACACAACTAAGTGCCGGCGAGATGTTAAAAATGAAACGCCTCAGGTGTAGTTACGGTTAGAAATTATGTGATAAGAATTTAAATGGTAAATTATTAGAGGCGAAATGGTTGCTAAATTAAACACGTATCATGTATTTTTTTATGAAACCGGAAAGATGAATACGAAGTCGTGTTGCGCGAATACATTTCGGCCTCGTAGGGCCAAAGAAACGTATCTGATTTTTATTTACTTTACAAAAGAGGCCAAAAAAGTTTTTCAAGTAAACAAGTATTTTTAGCCGAAAAAATCTTGAACTATCTCTGTATCAGTTGATCCTTTCGACATAAGTTAGTGTCCAATACTGAAATTAACTAGAAATTGCCAAACAAGGTGCGTTTCTTTGATCCTAAGGGAGCGATTTTTTGACCTACAAAGGGAATATATAATAATAAACATTTATACAAAAACAAAATCGCGTGTTCGTAAGCTATTTGTATTTAAAATTATACAATAATTCATGTATTTCTTTTCATATATATATATATATAGACGTCATTTTGATTTATTGTCATATTTTGATAATATATAGGTCATCGAACTAACGAATCATACCATTGAACAATAAAATTTAATTGGCTAAACATTTCTTACAAAAAAAATCCCGTTGAGATTATTACGGAAGCAGGCCATATGCTCCAGTTAATGAGCGGGTATAGTTAAAAATATACTTGAAATAATTATCTATAAATATAAATCTAGAATGAATGATTAACGAATTCGAATTTGCAATCATGTTGCGTTGTATGTTATAAATGAGCTATAATAATAAATTTCAGTTTGAGAATTTATGAGCCAGTCGTAAATGAAAAATACGTTCAGTCGTTCATCTGGACCAACGAAATGATTTCACATTTAAAATTATTCAAAATCACGAATTCGCGATCTACAAAAATATTATCCAACGATCCGCTTTCTATTGTATAATAATTCCATAACAGGATACTGTGGTCAATTATGTCATTGCGACATTGCACCGTATCAAAAAATACATGCAGAACTAATGTCGCTATTATTGCAAAAATGACCTTCCTTTGAGAAAACATCTCAAACTAAACGAGATAAAATAATAATTTAAAATCGTTAAACTAAAACGATAAAAATCCATAATATGGCTACAGCCGTGGCGGAGAAAATCATTAAAACACAGACACACACAATAAATATTGCACTTTATCACAATAAACATAAATAAAAAAAAAAAAAACACTAATTGGACACAATTCATGAACACATTCAAGGATCCTTCAATATATGAACACACACACGCGACGATGACACAGTTAAATCGCTCGATATTCAAATGTGTCTATTTTCTATTCAGAATCTACTAACAAGATGCGGTTCTATTTTTAAAATATAAATTTAATCTGAATAAAATTGTCATTCTTTGATAAAAGAATTCAAATAGAGAACGTTTATTCGACATAATAATAATTGATTCTTACTTCGATTATTCGAAATTTGAAATATTGCTTACGATATTTATTCGTGTTTATAAAAGGGTGCACAATGAATGTTCGATTTTCAAAAAAATGATGCGTTCGTTCGGTGATTGACATATAAATAAACGCGCGCGTAAATTATTATACGTTCGAAGTGTTTGTTCGGCGAATGCCTATAAATAATATCGCGTACGCGGCCCGTACTTTTTTGTATAATCTTTCGCAATAACAAATCGTATTTTTAAAATGTTGCGATCCTCGCGCCGCGACGACTCGAATGCTTCTGACGCGAAAATCGAAATGCCAAAGTAAAGGCCGGCGACATAATAATACTACAATTGTGCCGGCGGCGACGAAAACAGACTGTCCTAGGAAATCATCTAATTACTAAAATATGAAAAACTTTAATCACCTATGTTGTAACCGACATGTTCTAATACAATTATATTGTGAAGAGGCCTGAGGTAATTTACGAGAACAATTTTAAGACAAAAAAAAATTGACGGAAAATCGGGTCAGTAACTTTACAAATTTAATGACAGCTATTTCATATAAATATTCTAATCGAATTGTAAATAAGAAACAACGAGTTTAACGCATTTTTTACCGTGTACGTCAAACCGCGTAAGTTTCATAATAGCTGTATTTTATTGCCCAACGCTGGAACTAGGGATTCCAACAATATTCAAAATCCGAATATATTAGGCTCTTTTTTAACTATTGGGTATTCGAATATTTCGGCAACTATTCGAATACTATTCGTAAAATATTTTACAAAATCGACGAAAAAATCACATCACAATTTTTCCAGATTTTAAGAACAATAATGAATACCCAAGGTAGTGGTTTTTTTTTTATTTTCATCCAACTCGGGAAATTTCTGTATCTTATCAAAAATCATAATACGAATGATTCGGGTCTATAAAACTCTTTAGACATTCCGCAATTTCAGTAATTCAAGAAATAACATTGAAGTAATCCGACGCAGCTGCAAATTTTAAATATTGTAATACAATGCTCTCTATCTGGGATTTAACAGAAGTGGGAAATGATTTAGTCGATAAGATATAGGTATATAAATATCATTAAGAAAATATTATATGTATAGCAGTAATTGAAAATTTGAATAAATGTGATTTTTATTATAAATGAGCTCGTTTTCTTACAAATTTTTATGGACTATTAAATTATTATTTTAGTAAGTATATACATAATGTTTTATTATTAATTATTCGAATTTTAAATATTATTTCCATACTTCAGACACTATTCGAATAGTTGTACTATTCGATATCCGAATAGGTGGAATCCATGGCGGTAACTCTCCAAAATCGGGTGTATTTCCCCGCGCAGTTTTTCGGAAAACTTCAAAAGAGTTTTCTTACTACTGTAAAACATTTTTTTAAAGAACCGTTTTAAGCATATTTTTATCTTGTCTGTATTCACTTAAGACGATCAAAATTTTAGACAGATTCAGTGGAAACGTTTTACCTGGTGTACAAGTGTATGTGAAAAATCAATACTTTGTAGCCGACAAACCAAAGTAGTTAGCCGATTAGTTATCTGTCTTGTATCGCACTGAGTGGACAAAGGGGAGTGGGTTTAGGACACGCCGTGTAAATGGATAGGTGAATCCAAGCCAGCTGTTCGGTCGGTGCCAAAAAAGAAAACTGGCACCGGAAGAGAAAAAAAAAACACAACGAGACGCATGCATGTTAAGGGTCATAAATTTCCTGGGAAAGCTCGCCGCATGCATCGAGCGCTTGGGGATTTTTCATCATACGCAATAATAATACACTCTGTTGACTTAAGAAAAATGCTCGGCTTTGTGAATCATTTATCAGGAATAAGAAGTGTTCAGCCACATAAATTTAAAAACGATGTTAAGCTAATAAAGCCCTAACAGCATGTTAAACAAGTGAGCAAAGAACACTAAACAATTTTTCTTTAAGATGAAACGACTTAAGTCATCGTACACCAACATGTTTTTTTAGAAGGTATTGACCGGGCTAAACCTTTTGAATAATAACGGAATAAGGTTTTGGAACACTTTTTTTGAACTAATCCCTCACCCAATCAAATGATTTGGATCGAATGATGAACGATAACAATCTTGACCGTTTGATTGTATTTTTTGCCAAAAAATTGACTGTTACCGCCATAAAAGTAGAAAATGAAACACGTACATTTTAATGATACTTTTACAATTAACAAATAAATGCATTATCAGAAAATGACAGTGAGTAGATAAAAGATAAATTAATGAGGTATTTGGGTAATCACAAGTATTATCTTTTACAACACATAGATTATACTACGTGCTGGGTTATTGAGGAGTTTCCAAGTTTTCCTTCCACTTATTTGATTGTTATATTTCATATTATTTTGATTCCGACGAAAAAATCTACTACCTACTTCAACTGAGCTGAAATTTACAGCGCCAGTCTGAAAACAGTACCTACTTATGTTTGATATGTTGGTAGGTACTTGTCAGTTATCGATTTTTCACTGCTAAGCTGTTCAGTAAAAGGTCTCGCCACTTTAACTAACTAGACAAAAAATAAGCGGGTACAGATGAAGTGAGCCAACTGATATTTTCGGAAGAAATAAGTTAGGTGAGTTTTGGTATTCTACATGTCATAAAGTATCATAAAAATGAAGTGAGCCAAGTAAATACAGACTGAAAAAGATTTTATTCTGTAAGAAGTTAAATTAAATAAAGCGTAAATTAATGGAAGAAGATCATTTAACGAAAACTTTCAATAAACAAGTTTCACCATTTTATCACTTCACTTCACTCCTTGAGTGCTCATATCTTACCGCTTATAACAATTTTTAAGTTCTATCGATTTGCACACGCACGACGTCATTGAAATTAAAATATTCCTAACAATTAGACACATTTTTAGAGTGAACTTTCACATTTCAATCTTAATAGATGCACTGGTATTTATATAAATAGGTATATTATACAGTTTTTATTTGTACGATATTTAAAACAAAACATTTGTTCAATAATTGTGTGTGATCGACATAAAATTATCAAACTTCTATTTATGTAATCAAAACTTGTATTTACGATAAAAAGTTATTTTGCGATGACGATGCAGAACGATGACGATATGCGAATGTTACCAAACCTCATTAATATTCTTTCATATTAACGAATTAATAGGTAAAAAATAAAAGTTAACACTTAATTTTATACGTGATTAATATCGGCAAAAAAAAGCTTTTTTCAATTGGCAAAAGTTCGATTCGATGGACTCTGACTAACAATGACGTATATAATATACTAATAGAATTAAGTGAATAAACAGTGAGAAAAAATTAATTACATAGGTACTTATCTAATTGCCCAACTGTACCAATAAACACTCAATCGAAAAGCAACGAGTGATGTAATTTTCGGGATAATTATTGTGTAGTTTTTTTAATTGCTGATTAAAATTGATCTGGACTGTTTCATTCAGACTAAATCCACATAAGATAATTTACATCACAATGAGTTCAGTCGATTTAGTGTCAGCTCGTCTAATTAGCAGGTATTCAAAAGCGGCAAGCAAAAACGGTATTTCGAACATTAAGTTCAAAATGTGGAATATATTATAAATTTCAGTTGAAACATCGGAGTTACGAATTCAAATTTTGAACTCGATCGCGGTTTTTCAGCAGATAATATGAGCGTGATTCTTATACAGAATTGCCATTTTAAACGGTTAGCACCATCTTTTAAATATCATAATACTGTTTTATTTTTCTAACATGTATCAAAGCAGTATGCAAAAATGATATTTCGAAGGTTAAGTTCAAATTGTGGAATATATTCTAAATTTCAGTTGAAACAACGGAGTTACTATTTCAAATTTAGAACTTGATTGCGGTTTTTCAGCAGATTGCTATTTTAAGCGAATATAGCACCATCTATTAAATATTATAATATTATTGATTGAATTGGCATTTACTAGGTAGAACTCCATTATAATAGGATAAAATAACAAAGTATTTAGTTCTACAAAATTTTTATCAGGTAGTTGATAGCGAAATAGATATCAACTACTAAGTAAGTGATAAAAAAATACTAAAATGTAGTGTAGCTGAAATTATTTAATAATTAATGTATTTTATTCAGTCTCAATTTAATTTTAATGAGAGTCAAAGTATAAAAAGAACAAACGCCATATTCTACAAATTGTTAAAAACTTTGTAAATCATAATAATTTAAAAAAATCCGTTCTTATCATTTGGCCACATCCGGTTTTTCTTCATTATTATTTCACATAGAGAGATTAGCTCAACGTTTTTTTTTAGTACAATAATATTATCTTTAGGCATTTTTAGCACCGGCGTATTTGACAGGAAAATATGCTAAAATATCAACAGATCCCAGACATTTTTCTTTTTAAATTAATTGCAAACAATCATTTATCACCCACACAAGTCACGAATTAAGATGACACGTGTGCAATAAAATATTGCCGATAGGAAACAAGCATAAACAGAAGAAGACTTCCTTGTATATTTTGAAAATGGGTTTTAATTTTTTTACGTATTTATATATATGTCAATATTCCGCGGAAGGTATGTTTCCATGATTTAAACGCATTCGATAGCCGATAGAGATATGTTAGCTTTATATTTTTTTAATACATAAAGAAAAAATCTAGCATTACAGCCAACAGCAAAAGCGCTAGATATTTTGGAACTTTTAAATCACACGTTTATTTAAACAACTAATTATTTGGTCAGTTAAATAAATATGTGTGGTCAGTTAACGATTTCCAAATAAATAAACGTAGGGTTTAATTAAAAAACTGAATCGTTTTATAGAAATATCTGACTGTTCAATTTAATAACTGACCATTTCCTATGAATTATTGAGCGTTTATGTTATTAACTGACCACGAGTATACTGAACATTTATCGAATTAGTTACTGACCATTTTGATTAATTACTGACCAACAATTGAAATAGTTACTGGCCCAATAAATGCAAGCCATTTATTTAACGTCACTTGTGATAAACTTGAGAAGAAAGCAGATCACAAAAACCCATATCCAAGATTTCAATTTATTATTGAACTCTTAATTTCATATTCACCCTGTCGGTACATTAACCACAGAGGTCCACTAATTATATGTCCTGATAAAAAAGCTTACGGAGGGATCAACGAGTTTAAATCGAATTTAGAAACTGAAATGTATGATGCTAACGATACGCATTGCCTATACGCACCTACTTAAAATTATCTTGACTCTTTTATTGGATATTGACAACACTGCATTTTCACGTGATTATTGCCGAGCGGCTCCGATTCGAATAAGGAAATTTAGGATATAATCCATTTTCGTCTTCCCTATCTCTTCGTGTAATACCGAGCATGTATACTTTCATTCACCATTGTTTATCTAGCTGCGAGAAACATTATTGCCACAAACAATCATTAAATACATTAATTTAATGTTTTTCATTCAATAGAGACGCGAAGATTACGTAAATATTTAAACAATTTTTTTACGCTCTAAGGCCAAAGGTGATTTGTAAATCTAGTTATTATTACTTTTCATATAGATACAAAGTCTATACAAAAAAATAAAATAAGAACCAGTCTGTTAAATTGGAATCAATGGCAAAAACTAGTCGTGATTTACACATTACATATATAATATCAATTCGGATCACTAACACAGTAATTCATTTACAAATAATTTTACTCACCGTACTTATCCAGTTATGTTTAGAGAATTTTCAATTATTGTGTGTATGTACGTATCTAGTAATATAATAGCATTATTCATTGAAGTATAATTTAAGATGTAGAAGCAAAATTCATTCATAAGCGTACAAAATTTTAAAGCACCGGTCTGAGAGTTTTCTCAAAGATAGCGATTCTAAGTGAATGAAGTTATTGCGTGTTTAAATGTAAGGGTGAGGATGAGATTAAGAGGACTGATTATTGAGAGGATATATATAACGATGTTTATAGATGTATGTAAATGTGTAAGCTGCATATTGAAACCCTGGAACGCGACACGGAAGTACAGTGCGTTGCCAACTAGGCCACGGTGGAAAGTTCACGATGAACTCATCTCTAAAAAGAAGATAAGCAAATGCCTTCCGGTTATCATGAGCATCAAAAGACGAAGCCTGTCATTCGCCGATAGCGTTCTGTTTATTATGCACATTAACTATTGAGATTTTTTTCTTTTCCTTCAATTAAGCAATACTTATTTGTAGTTCGGGGCATAGTATGGATCTGGCATTTCATAAATATGTATTAAACAAGAACTATTATAGTTGTTAAATCAGTCGAAAAAACTATTTATTAGAGAAGGTAAGAATACGAAAAAGATGTTCAGAAAGTACCAATCTACTATTAGGTGGCTAATATCAATCAAGCACGCCCGGTTTTCATTTTCAGATGTGGTAAAAACGTAAAAGACTTGGATAAAAATCCATAATTCTCAAACGAGTAACCAAGTAAGAATTAAAGTACATTCGTCTACAGCGATCTTATATGCTAACCCCAATCATATTAAAAAAAAAACATAATGAATTTAATGACGTTATCTTATATCAGTTTTCTTCAAGAAAAGATTCGTCTTAAGAAAAACCCGAGATCTTCCGAAACTAACAAATCTTGTCGTGTAAGTAGTAAGTTTTAAGTAATTGACTTATGAATATGTACATGGTAGATGTAATAAAAATACATTTGAAGCTAATGTCACCATGCATAACATCCATAATACTGTCGTACGATATTTGATATTTACTAGAGAAATTCATGAAATATTCAAGCAATGTTTATAATAAATGATTCGATAACAAAAAGTTCCTAAAGAAAAAAATGTTTCGAAATAACGAGAGCTAACAATAGACAAATGAATAATTCAATAATGTAAGGAAGTAAGTGAACCTTGAAAGAATACATTAATATGAAGTACAAATCAGTATCGATTTCAAGGCGACGATTTTGAACCGTGGGATAGTTCATTTTCTTTTAGCATTGACGAAATTTGTAATACTACTAAAGCAAACATTCTATAAAAATCAGATGTTAGCCGTTCTATGATATCTTAGTATATAATTTACATGTTACAACAGTAAAAACGTTTAAAGTATTCTTCAGCGTAGGTGTTTATGATACAATTTTACGTAATTTTCTGTAGACGGAATGAAAAGGGTTAAAAATAACACAGATATCTAATAAAATATTTGAATTAAAACAATAATTATCTACATTAAAAAAAAAAACATGATTTAATATCTCTCAGTCGGTAATATTAATTATTGGAACGAAATGCTATTTAAATACTACATAATATAAAAAGGAGATTTCTGTTTGCTTTGCTTATTCAAAACTATTCTAAATTATCAATATAATCTTGTATGTCACCAAAAAGCTGTTGGGGTTCGATTTTTTGTCAGCTGAAAAATGACAAAATTACACGGTAATAATTATTTATTTGTCTCGAATGCACAATCGTCACGGTTTCGGTTTAGTAAGCATTGCGTCACCGGTTCCTAGTTGGAGAATTCAAACAGCCAAGGCCGATAAATTTTGAGATCGATGGAACTTTTTCGTTAAAATTGCTGTAAACAATGTTTCACGAAAGTAATTATTTTAGTCGAGATTAATTATCTTACTTGAGGCTAGATCAGAATACTTATCGTCAAATTACCGAGTGACCAAAAATTCCATGTGCATAAATATAGCTATGACTTACAGGTGCTTCGTAGTATGATAGTCTTTGCGTAAGTAGTTTATACACACTGAGATAAATTACATATTTTTTTTGAATTTAATGTTTTTCTAGTCACACGTTGATGACCGTAAAACACTTTTTCCAACATAATAATTAAATTATCATTAACGATCAACGTGCAATGTCCATGCAGTCAACTTTGCCTGCAGGAAGGTTACACTGGTTAAGAAATATTGTTGTTTCATATATGTACAGTGAAACCCCGATCTATCGTTCCATTCACTCGCTATTGCCGTTTTTTTATCCCGATCTATTATTTTTGTTGAACATTTCTCATCCCGCTCAAAAGCACGTGCGATCTCATTCAATCACTATCGTAAGAATTAAAGAGACTGCAAGTCTGCGAGCATCTATCACAAGACTGTTCATAATGTTTCCACTGATGACTCACCTACTGAGCACCAATGTACAGATTGTTCTGTCGTCTCGCCGAGTCGATCAGTTTAGATTTTTACCTCGTACTACGCATCGTGAATTATGTTGACATGCAATAATTAAAATGCCCCCTATGGAGAGAGGTGGGAATCTATCTGAGAAACTGAAAAATTGACTTAACTGCTTAAATAGGAAAAGTTTAATATTACCAGCGGTATTCAATTTTTATTTAAATCATTTTTATATCAGTTGTTCTATAAATACACGTTTATCGTAAATATTCCAAAAGTTTCGAATGGTTTTACACTGATTTACATTTAGACAAAATGAATAATGAGTATCTCTCAAGTAAAAACGGACTTGGTTAAAAAAAATAATTTTATTCTGAAGTTTCGTCGAGGATAAAGTTTTATTGCGTATGAGGCTTGTTATATATAAATTAAGTTAAATAGCCGCGATAGAGTAATTCTGTAAAAATAACAATGAAATTAATGTACAGCGCAAGATGCATATTTTACGCATGGCTAAAATGAATGGATCAACGCAGCATTTGCGTTGAAAGCACGAAACGAATAGTTGAATGATTCGAAAATTTAAGTTTATTTCTGACGCCTTGTTCACCTAATACAAATTCATTTAACTACTTTGTTCATATCAAAATTCGTAAAACTACTATCCTAACACCCACTCGGCGTTTGTAATGTTAAAATACGATGGTTCGACGCCCATACGGCATTGTAAAAAATAACTTTTAGGAGTAAACTTTTTTATTACAAGAATATACCTACGACACGACGAACCTCTGTGATAATAAAACACAGTGAGAGTTCGCATCTAAACTTGTAACCAATCTAGTTATGGCGCCATATAAATTAAAACTATAAACCTGTTTATGTATATCAAAATAATCTTCATTACTATAATCACATACGAAGCATGTATTTTTAATGCTAAGTGCAATCATAATTTATTTTATAATAAATTAAAATTGATAAGATATTGGGAACGGAGGGGGGCAATTGAACTACCAGTTTATTTTGTATGAGAAAGTTGTATATTTTTTCATTTTAGAAAAACGTCTTATTAGCTGCGTGCAAGCAGTGTGTCCGACAGAACATACATTTATGGACTACATAATTATGATTGAACCATTGGATGGCATCGCTAGATTGCGGACACAAATATGTGATAGCAAAGCTGCTGAATCTAATTCTTTAATATAATAAATATTGTTTATAATTAATGCTAGATGGAAAACATCTTCCACACTATATTTCAAGCTCTTTTCCAACCGAAAAAACAATGAAACATTTTACAAAGATAACATATGTTATTATTGGCAAAAGGCAGAATACTGAATGGATGTATTTTTTTTATGAACAATTAATTTAATTTAAGATATCGACTGAATTGATAACTTTTCCATACCGCCGAATCCATAGGAAATATTAAACATAACAGTATTTTAAGACATCGACTGAAATTTGGATTATTGAGATTTTGTACACTTCCATGTATAAATACATTTAAGTGTACAAAATCTCTATAATCAAATTAAATAAACAATTAAATTTAAAACCGTGTAAGTTGATTATGACATTTATAATGAAAATTATCCATAAATAAAGACACATAAATTTATACTTGGAAAATTGTGTTAAGTCGTTTAAAGAAATGGTAACAGTCATTTTTGTGCTACATCTATTTACACGGTTTATGTGCTTACTGGAACGTATCTACCGTCCAAAAAGCGAATTGGGAGTATATAAATATTATATCGAGGGTATACTGACAGAGGACGTTAAGTCATTCACAAGTTCTGAGATAATCGCATATAAAGCATTTTTTTTTCAAAGAACTCTCTTTTTAGAAAGATGTTTTGTACATTATAAAGAATAATCTTTTTGGCATACAAATCATAAGATTTGACATCTGCGACTTATAGTCATATCTGCCAGAATGAATGACAATGACTTTATACTGTTTTGTTTTTCAAAGCCATTATATATCCTATGACTTAATGCGTTCTATTAGGTAGTACGTAGAGCGTTCAAATGCATACATTTTGACATTTAAAACAGAAAACAAATAAATTAATGCGTTCTGACAGAATAAACTCGATATTTTTTTAAATTAGTGGGCGTTTTAAATCAATTATTTGAGCACTTTCGGTTTAGTTATAGGCATTGGGCACTACGAATACTGCCATTGAGAAATGCATAAATATATAAAATCAAATTGAAGCCATATTGATTGAGAAACCTTGATGACAGTCAAAAGTGAGCATGGATGGGCTATTATAATATAATCTACGCTTGCAGGCATAACATGCGAATACTTAATATATCTCTGTCACAGCTCTATCGCTTCCCATTAATCCAGATCAAACAAAAATCGTTATTTACCAAGGGATGATGTTTGGATAATTTTAGAATATTTTCTCAGTGACAACATAAACAGTTATAGTATAAAGTTTTCAGTCGGTGTCAGCTTGTGTCAAGCTCCGAAACGTTTACGATTTTACGAACCATAATTTTCTTATGTCAATTTGAGGTTTCTTTTTCAGATTTATTACGTGTATTTTTATGCGTAGCTAAAAAGTATTTTCAAGTATACAAAATTACTACGACACGAAGTCTGACTTATTATTTTCAAAACGCACATTGGTTTTCACGGTACAGTACCTAGGAAAACTTCGATTTAGCTAAGTTCGGACAAAAATTCCGATCAAATATGATTTTTAAACATTCGCTCGTATAAAAATTTTCGGCCAGTTATTAGTGCGCGATCGCAAAGCACCAACCGTTTCAACACGAGCCGACCGATTATTTGTCGTGTGCACTAAGCCCCGCACGTGGAAAGGTAGTTTCAACAATAGTAAACAATTCTTGTGGAACTTAATAGTGTGCTATTGTTTAACTTATTATAGTGTAGTTCTTAGATCAGTAACCATCAGCCTTGGCGTTATTCAATAAGAACTTCCGGTAGCCGACATCGTCCTGACTGTGGCTGACGTGGAGGTGATGAAACGATAACACTTATTATATGAAGACTGTTGATTAGTCATTTACACTTCTTTTTAGTGATTATTCGAGAAATTTAAAGAATAAAATCTGTTTTTTTTGTTCACTTTTTACTTTTACTCTTTGACAATCGTACTTCTCTGAAGTTTTAGATATTTACGTCTGCTGTCTAATGTTTTCCTATCAGTTGTTACAAACTAATGATACTACTTAAAAAAGATGAATGACAGATTCATTTATAATCAAATATACAATTTGATATTGGAAAACCAATTCTTCAGAAAAAAGAATGAATATTCTGCTTTAGTTCGTAAAATAAATTTTGAAAATGGAACTGTGCAGTTTGAAAGACTATAAAATTTGAAATTGGAAAACAAATTCGTCTAAAAAAAGAATGAATATTCAGCTTAAGTTCATTAAATAAATTTTGAAAATGGAACTGGGCAGTTTGAAAGACTATACAACTTGCAATTGGAAAAGCAAATCTTATAGGTACATGAATATTCAGTTTCAGTCCATAAAATAAATTTTGAAAATGAAACTGGGCAGTTAAATATTGAAGAGAATTATAAATATTATACACGCAGTAACTGGAGTGTAGATATATTTATTTTGTAGTGGCATTGGACGACGTAAATCAAAAGCAACGCAAGTCACGAAAAGCGGAGATACGCGAAAAGCGTAGGCGGCATTTTTGGTCAGAGCCTCTTCGCTAGAGTGGTTTTACATTATTTTGCAGACATTGACGCGACGGCCTCGAAAGAAACATAAGCATTATAAAAAAAAGAATGTGAATTTAATATGTGGATAACAAAGACGAATTAAATATACGTATCATAACATATAATACAACTAAATTCAAGCTATAAATCTTGTACGGATATTTAAAATATTTTTGAGACAAATTATCCCTTCCATTTATAATATCAAATTCATTTTGTAGTCCATAAGATGTAAAAATAAATAAATTTGCATCTGGGACAAGATTAAACATTTTAGGCTTAAATTTTCAAAGGTCAAACAGTCTTACAAATCTCTAAAAAAACATAACTTGTTCGTGTAGAATTTCGAATGGTAAAATTGCTTGACTTACAAATATTTTTTTTAACTTTTAAGATGATTTTTTGTACTATGTTTTATCAGATAGTTATTTTTTTTTTTTTTTTTGACTATTTACATTTTAAATAATAAATATTATATATCCTGCATTTTCTTCAGAGGCAGATACGAGATAAACAGTAACTACATATAAGTGAATGATCTGTGATAATTTAGTAGTCGATAGTTGTCGCGTTTAATTGTCAGGTTCAGTTTGACAATATCCATATTATTTACTAGCGATAAAATACTACATATTTAAATATTTTATATGAAAATAAAAATGCACCATCTAAATAAATTAAAAGAATAATATAAAATTGGCAACTTAATTATTCCACTGGATTCTAGTTTTATATTAAAAATGAATGTCCACAAAGTTACCGCCGAATACATAGAATATATAAAATAATAATAATTGATAACAGCAATAAACTGAGTTAAGGCGCTAGATAAGAAGTTTAACGCATTGTTTACCTATATGGATTAGTTTAGCCACGGTAATAAACCTGATAAAGTCACCAAACCTGACATTTCTTATCAAATAGTTACATCATAGGTTATTTTATAAATAGATCCCCAATTCACATTTGTTGCCAAAGTCAACGTACTGTTATAGTGATTGTTTGAACCCAATTATATCTACATCAAAGAAATTTAGATACGATGATAATACATAGATATCTACTGATGGTGGTCAATGTCACCTCGAGGTTGAATTATTAAGCCAGACCCATTTTGTCCACGTGGTGATAAACCAAATTGAAAGAGGTATCCTTTATTTGTCCTGCAGAAATAATCGCGATGGTCCTATTGGTTTCTTCCCCAGAAAACATCTATCAATTCAAAAAAATTGCGGCCTTCTTTGGAGAAAAGTTTTACTTTCCCTGCCCCTCACCATTTAATTTATAATTATTGAAATCATTAATATGTTTTATTTATTTTAGAATCGCCATTTTGTATATTTAAGTTAGTTGATGATTTTAATTATTAACTCACTTGCTATATATTCCTAATTGTCACTGTTTATTATAAATATGTACATTAAATGTATCATTGAGGAGACATGATTTTCGGTGTGATACAAAAAAGTTCATCGATTTACAAAAAAACTGATGATAATATTTTGTATAAAAGAATCGTTCGAAGACTAGAGGTGAATTTAGAGAACATTTGAAAACGTAATTATGGCGTTTACAACCGATCTACGACTTTGTTGCATGAATAGTGTTGGGCCAATGTGTACTTGCGCATTTTACGTTAGCTTATGAAGCCTGGACCCTCAAAAGCGAGCCGCAAGAACAATGTGGACCAGAACGAAGAGAAAAAAAAGGAACAAATTAAAACAAAGTAATAATTGAAGGCGGTAGAAGATATATAATGCATGGATATAAATGTTTTGAATACTGAATCTGTCAATTCAAAACTAGCGGCGTTTGCTTCGCATTTAAGCTCTTTCAGCTTGGTCGATTAGTGGATAGATAAAATAATTTCAAAAACGGCAATGTGATTCAGAATACTGAACATCGAGATGCAACAATTACTAAAGACGATACGACACGAGCATGGTTGTATACTGGATAAACTACATTATGGCATTTTTCCATTCTGTACACTGCAGTGCAGTGTTGTGTAAAGTCCTGAGGAATTTTTCGTGTACATTACAAAATAAGAAATATAGATAAGGAAAACAGTCACAGCCAAGATATGAGGAAGGAGTTGCAGGACACAAAGATGAGAATATTACGAGCTGTTTATAGTGACACAACGATCAATAAACTACACAATGTTTAAGAAATATAAATTCGTTTGCTATTATTGAAAATATACATACACGATTAATAATAAATTATACACTTTTTACACCTGTGTCGCAGCCACATAAAAGCGATATTTTGACACCTGTCAGAAAGACTGCATTGTAATTCAACACTGACAGAATGTCAGCGTCTCAAAATAGTCTTGCTTCACTGATCTAATGCTCGTTTTGACGACACGAGGAAAAAACGAAAATAGATTATAGATTATCAAGTGAAACAATGTCAACTGCTCAGTATGAAATCGATACTGACAAATTAATACCGCCTGCCTCAGCGAAATTCACCGAAATTTCTTACAATTAAGCCTACAGGTTTTATTTAAAACAGTGGTTAAGTTTCACAAAAGTATTAGGTATAAAATGTCGCTGGAATCAAAAATAAGGCGATTAATAATTGAAACTTTAGAAATAAAATGTAGAATCGATGTTTTATGGCAGTTACCATCACCCCATATACTGGCGTGCATGCTGTGTAACTGCGCCACATAGCACCAGTCAAAAAAGTTGAGTGTTATATCTAGATATATTATAAAAAAGTTGTTTCTTTGTCCACGACAGAGAGCTGGTGGGTTATAATTATGTGTTTTTTTAACGTCCTCAATATGTTTTCTAAGTGCAAGTTTTCGAAAAAATATCAATTAATAATAGGTATAAAACTATTAATTAATAAGTTTGCATAGATACAACCGGATGGATTCCGTCACCCAGGAAGGCCGCTGATGACCATCCATTGATTATAATCGACGGACCTGGGATGACCCGGGATGAAGCAAGAAGACTGTGGATAGAGAATCTTGGAGGACCGTGTGATGGTGATATGCTCCGAGCATATGACCAGATAGCGGCATACGACGACCGAGTAGACCTCAATTCATAGAAGCCTTTCGTTTATTTGGAGAGACTGATTTTCTGCACACTGCAGTTACTCGAAAGACACTCCGAATCAAGGAAAAAACTGTAGATACGCTTAAGTTTGTAACGCCACTGGATACTGCAGTATTAAATTAACGGACGGGAAAGCAATGGTGGGTGGAGGAGGGCAAGGTAGTTGTTGGATTAAGCTACACGAAATTATACGTGAATATTATGTACAATACATAGTTTTTCATTATTCTTTATAATGCCTTTCTACCAAGGATTAATAGTAATCAATATAACGTTTTTAAGATAGGAGTATTTAGCTTTATAAGGTTATTTTTATTATCAATATAAGATATAGATACTTATATCAGATAACTATGCTTACAAAAGGACTGAGTCACAGTTTTTAGAGCTTCATGTTAAGTAGTCATCTCTCTAAAATTTATTTATCATTTCAAATTGACTTCTTTTTTGAGACATGTACTGGAAAATATTATGCACTACCGATGGATAAATGTACAGTTGATAAAGAATAGAAAAAATTGAGACAATGCAAATTAATAGCAGTTACTTTGAACCAGATATTTGAATGTGAGTGAAGGCCATCATACAAGTAAATATTGCCGACCGTTTGTGCGGAGAAGTCGTAAATTATTCAATATCGTACGTATTTAATCGATTACTTGTAATCTATAAACTGCTCCGATGATGTAATGTTTATTCAAGTTTTTTTCTGTTGATAAGCATACAATTAATAATATTTCTTATTGACCTGCATACATATTACGTATACAGAAAGATGGTGTAAAATTTTGCTGGTGACAAATTTCAATT
This sequence comes from Himalopsyche phryganea, assembly GCA_022494535.1. Taxonomy (NCBI): domain Eukaryota; kingdom Metazoa; phylum Arthropoda; class Insecta; order Trichoptera; family Rhyacophilidae; genus Himalopsyche; species Himalopsyche phryganea. The sequence continues at coordinate 1,253,790 of JAGVSL010000076.1, read as the reverse complement.
GAATATAACTATCGGATAAAATATGTGTGAAGTATTTTATGATAAAAAAGACAGTCATACCAATGTTCACCATATAGTCAACAAGTCAGTATTGAAGCTTCGTTTGACACCTGAAATTGGTGAACTACGCATATTTCCTATGCATGCTAAAAGAAAATACTGGTCAGAATGAGTGAAGAGTAGAAGGATTATTATAATAGAAAATAATGTATTTTTTATCAATTTGTTTAACTGTAACATACATCAACACAAAACAGAAACACACAAAAGCACGTTCTCTTGTCTGGTCTGCGCATCGTGTACATTGAGGTTATTATTAAGAGGAAGGAATAGGTTTTTCTCAGATTTCGCGAAAATGGTTAATCTTTTTCCGTCGCCTAAAAATATGAAACGAGGAATTGATTTTCTTTTCTTTTAATAGTGAATTTTTCACGCCTGTCTAGCAAAGAGTTGACACCTGTTTTTCAGAAATGCTTTTATTTGCTTTACGCTGTGACTAGATTAGGGTTTATTGTAGGTTGTCGAGATTTAATGTCTCAGACAAAATCGTAGACCAAAGTATTTTTATAAAAGTGATGCGAAGGGAATTTGGAATTTATCGAATATAACGATTCTATAAAGATTTTTGGAATGTACCAAAGAGTTCGTTTTCTCTAGTTACGTTTCGATGATTTTGGATTATCCCTTATATTTTAAATTGATTTTGAGATGTTTTAAACTGATAAACAAATGCAATAAATTTAAGGCATTGGAGTGCCACACGGGATGAACTCGTAATCCCATATCTCTGTTAATATTATATATTTAGACCGCCCATGTCTTGTTAAGCAAACTGCAGAATATTATGTTGCATTTTAAATAATTAACACAATTCGCGGTGTTCTCCCAATTAAAGAATATTCACCCGAATCTGACATAGGAAGCGCTGTACGCGTCACCAGTGATAAAAAAGCTTGCAATAAATTCTAATTTAGACGGAAAGATATCTTTTTAACGACTTGACACGTATAGGCGTGAAATATTGCCCGAAATTGTACACCACTAAATTAAAAGAATATACACTACTTTATCTGTTAAAAAAGTAATTCGGATATGAATTGTCTAATTGGGATCAAATTGTATTGTATCTTGAAGAGTCCAATCTAGTTAAAAACCCAATTTCGACGGAGACGATGAAAAACGGACTCGTAGAATATGTGATAAGTTTAAGTATAATTTAAGACATCGACTGAGGGTGCTTGATGGAATTTCAATATTAAATTTGGATTATTGAGATTTTGTACACTTCCATGTATTTTGTCACTAACGACCCGGGTTTCGCCTTTCGGCATCTTCAGGCATTCGAGCACACGAATGGACTCGAACTGAGGTTCAGTTCGAGTCCATTCGTGTGCTCGAATGCCTGAAGATGCCGAAAGGCGAAACCCGGGTCGTTAGTGACAAAATACATGGAAGTGTACAAAATCTCAATAATCCAAATTTATGTGATAAGTGTTTGTTATAAAGTTTTGGGTAAGGCTTTCTAAGATTTATATTGATTTATTTGAAATACAAGAAGGAACATTTCGGGGACTTCCTTAATCGTTGTTCCCATTGAGATTTCGTGAAATGCGGACGTTTTTGTTTTACATACATAACTATATCACTTTTAAGGTGTTAATAGTTGATAATTCTTGGTGGAAAGGCATTATATTTTCAAAAAAAAAACCAGCGATGATCGATACCGGTACTGATCATATCATAAAATTGTCAAAAAAAACATTTAAAAATTTTAGTTTTATAAACATAAACACTTTTTTGTGTTTGATCATTTCAAAAATTCTGAAATAAAAAAAAAATAGGTACATATTTGATTTAACGATAAACGAATACTGCGATGATGCAAATATTTGGTTTTTGGGAGTTGTTAAAATCATCATAAAAATGGCCACTTCTTGTTTCGCCTCTTTGAGAAAAATCTTGAGACTAATAGAGTAAATCTAAAGATGATTCTCAAAAAGAAGAAACACGTATCGCAATCAATTTAATTGTACATAATATCGACGGTGTTTTGGCCAATTGATGTAAGCCTCGGAATTGAAATTGTTCAGGGTGTATAAACTGTTTTTACCGAAAAAATTATGTATTACGGTGAGTTGCACTATGAATCATTGAAATGCACTCATGTTTGTCGATACAGTATTATACGTAGGGATTTTCGATATAATAGTGGTTTACATCATGTTGCCGAGTCAGAATTTTTACACCTAAAACCAATGTAAAATGATGTTTCTCTTCGAATAATTAATTTTTATAATTTACATCATTTGAACGAGACTTGTTTTGTCGTCTTTAAAATGAGATCCAATCATTAATTCATTTTCGTATTTTTTAGGGTTACATCAATTGACAAAAAAAATCTATATAGTTAATCAGATACAATTTGTTAGGCACGAATAAATTCCGAGCTATTCAACACAATATGACATTTTTTAAAATGACTATTAATGGTTGTCCGTGCAGACATTTTAAATTGGATAATCTATTTTAGCGGTTCACTTTCGCTATTATGTCGCACAGTGTCATTGAAATTAAATTACATCTCCTTGACACTGTGACATCATCGACGGTGTTGCTCACTTGATGCTGTTTAGTCAAAACACCTTGCAGTGACCGTTTTGCATATTCAGTGACGGAGCGAAAAATTTTCAAGGCGAGTTTTACTTTATTGAGCACATCTAACTGGAGGGAATGAGAACTGATATCAACATTGTCTTCGTAGGATCGCAATATCGGTATCAGTGTGAGCAAAAAACTAAGACGTCAATTAGGCTCGCAATACAGGACAAATAATTTAAAACAGGTATATCGATACTTATTCTGTGAGTCGCTGAGTCGCTAAACACGCTCCTGGCGGTTTTTCCATAAGTGAGTTTATAATGTACGCATGTGCTCTATCGATAGATCTATCAATCTTTCCAGTTGCAAGTGTAAAACTTCTTTCCTATTTCGTCCCTTGTTTCATGCTTTGAAAATCAAAAATTTTCCAAACTTAAAAATGTCGTTTTTTTACACGATCTCGATGCTCGTTTTACACGCTCCGAAAAGACTGTATAAAAGAATATTTTACTTTTCATCATACACCGGAAGACACAAAATAACTAAAATTAGATTCAAAACTATCAGTTTTTCGTGATTTACGCGAAACTCTAAAAACCTTCGGGAGTGTGTTAAGCGACTCAGCGCTTCATGTCATATACGTATTTTTTAAAACAATGTATGTTCCCAAAGTGGAGCATACGGCCTCCTAATGGAGATATCTAAACATCTTTTCCTACGAGAACTGATTGTTATGTTACTCAGTTGCTCAACCTCTATTTATCGAAGATAGGGATACGAAAGAGCTAGTGGTTAGGTAATCGCTCTCGTTTAAGGGATCGGATTTCTGAAAGGGAATTTTAGACATCGCAAACATTAATGCCTTCGAACAGAAATTCATAAATCGATTGAAAACTCAATTTTTAAAACTGTCCGTACTGGAATTCGCACCCGTGAGATCCGTGACCGTAACCAACGATGGTGACCACTGCACTACGTCATAAAAAATACCGATATAAAAAAAAAACGTTACAGTCGACTTTGAATACTTCTATTTATTTTAAATGTTGGACTTACACTGTCTAATATCATATATTATATTTAATGAAAATTGTCAAAATAATAGAGTCTACATAAGTATACCACTGGAAAGAAGTGTGACGTCCCATTTATGTTTCTGAGAAGCCGTAAATATGCGGTGATCTCACTAAAGCGACCGTTTGTGTCGTTTAACACTTGAATAAATTACACGATCTCAAATGGTCACATGTTTATTTATAAAATAATTATTGAGTTATAATAAAAACAGATTTCTGAAATACACTCTGTGATAAATTTATCGATAGCAGTCGTTGATTTTAGGCTCGAATTGATTTTAGGAAAGGTATATTATTTTGATGAATGCGAACAAGGCGAACATAAGCAATTTTACATTATGATAGAAAACTATATTCACCAAAAGCATTTCGAATAACAAGATAAACATGTAAACACATTGTCGTGAAGAATTGAAAAGAGTAATCTCAACACACAGAGGCGAGGTACCTGAACATCATTTAAGACCTAAGAGCAGAAGAACCAATTTATCTACTAGTATATCTGATTTAGAAAGCCTTCCTGTCAATAGCTGATAAAAATTGTTCTAAAAATACGTTGGGATGGTATCCGTTTGTGATACAAGATTTATCAACAAGAAACTGATTGTCTTGTTGTTGAAATACACATCTCGGAATTTCCAGGAATATTTCTTTGCCATGCAAGTAGTTTTTTTAATATTTATATCTTTCCAAACTCCCCGTTGCTGTATCCCTATACGTTGAATCACCTAACAGAAGCTACTAAATGTGGAATGATTGTAAATATTTATCCTTTCGTCAAATTGCATCCCGCCGAAACCCACAATGCTTTTATAATTGTAAAATTACTAGTAATTCTAATATTAGATGGAAAGCGGCAAATCGCCACTCTGTTAATGCGTTGTTTACAAAATTAGGAATAAGGCGATTCCCGAAATTTTAACTCAGGTATCAAGATGTATCATGTGTGGATCCTAGACTTATAATATTTTATCTCGTAAATAATATTTGTCGTATTTGTATCTTCTATATAAACGTTAGACACTGTTTACTGTCTGTCAGTTCGAGTCCACTCGTGCGCTCGAATGCCTGAAGATGCCGAAAGGCGGAACCAGGGTCGTTAGTGACAAAATACGTGGAAGTGTACAAAATTTCAATAATTCAAAATTTATATTAGCATTCAATTATGGGTCAGAAATGAATGAGCGTCTGTTTAATTACAATAGAGCATCTGTGTTGAGATGCCTGCGACAGCTGGTTTTGTCACTAATTCAGTCCAATTGTTACAGAGTGCCGTGCCAGACGATCAAATTTTCTATGTGAAGATATTTATGAAGTAATTTTCCACTTTTAAGGTGTTAACTGCCAATTCTTGACGAAAGGGCATTATATTTTAAAAATAAAGCACAATTTGTTTGTAATACTTCCACATGTATTGTGCGTCGCGACTATTACCACCTAATAAAATATAAATCGTAACAAAGTACTTTTCCCGAAATTTAAAAAGTAAATTTAAACATTTATAGATAAATTTTACTCTATACATATTTAACGTCAAAGCGTATGTAGATATTACTTTGACTATGCATTTTCTGCAATAATTATCTGAGACCACCCAAACTTATTGGGCGGACCTGGGCCTTCAAAAATCCAGAATCGCCTATAACTGTCCCTAAATCGAAAAATCATAATATGTGATGTCATTGACTAGGCAATAAGTAAATTCATTGTTACTAGTAATTGTAAATAAGTCACATCTTTTTGCAAATATGCACTCTAGTATTTTTACCGTTAATAAAATTTGGCCGTGTCCGTTAGGTCTCTTATTTTTATGTCGTTAACCGTTATCCTTAAACAAAAAGGGACGGGGTTTTGGAGAAGCGACCATTAGTCTACTTGCCGTGTTTCTAAATTCAAATGGTGTGTTTAAGCCTGTTTTTTTATCTGTTACTACGTTCAAGAAATGTATTAAACAAACTGCAATAAAGATGAGTTTGACTGAACTGGCGTATTTTGACTGAAGCTAAAACCTGAGAAACATCATCATCAGCACGCCGGATATAAGTCGGAGCTTCTTATATCTTAATGTTCAAGACGTTGGTGATCAAATACGACTGACTAGCCCATGATAAAGAAACCTGCTCCAATTTGATCGCCCAGCTTTGGCAGTGGACAGAATCAAGAGTAGTAGAAGACTCGGTCGATTCAGTAGGTAATAAAAAGTATGCACATTAAGTAATTATCGCGTTTCTTTGGATAATAAAAGAGAAAAACAATACGACGCGCAGCAAAATAATTAATCGCGAAATAAATGAGTATCGTGACTTGATTGCGTCCACGAGCAAAAAAAAAAAAAAACATTATTGCCAGCTCTAAAAATAAAAAGACACCATTAAATGTTAATAATAAATAGAACTAAATAATAGTTTATCTTCATTCATAAATTAATATTGAATTGGTGATCAAAGGCGCATGTCCAGGAAAAAATGAACCCTAAATTGGCAAATTTTCTTAACAGAATAAAAAAAACACGTTGATACTTCAAAATGAATTGATTGCATTTAACTAAATAATTTAAAAACGAAAAAAATAATATTGATGGTGTTTTAGCCAATTGATGTAACCCTAAACAAATACGAAAATAAGTTAATGATTGGATCTCGTTTTAAAGACGACAGAGCAGGCCTCAGCCAAATGATGTAAATTAGAAAAATAAATTGACCACTTTTTGGAAGGATAACATCATTTTACATTGGTTTTAGGTTTAAAAATTATGACCCGACGACTTGATGTAAGCCACTATTATATCTAAACTCTCTACGTAGGTATAATCCCGTATCTGTAAACATGAGAATTTACATGAGTGCATTGCAAAGATTCATATACTTGTCATATAGATTTAAAAGGACGCTGAGAAATTCATGTCGTTTTATGACCATGTCATTATTTGAAAGAGATGTTTACTTTTGCTTTTTAAAAAGGATTTTAATGATAGGACTGAATAAATTAACCTCCTAAGTCCTGGGTCCTAGGCCAACCATCAGCTTTATCGTGTTGCAAGGATTACATAAGTATTCCCACAGAAGTACTAATACTCATTTATGAGTTATGAGGAATGATTTGATTTGAGATATCGCTGAGGGGGATTGATGGAATTTCAATTGTGAAATTGTGTATATTTCCATACATTTAGTCGCTAATGACCCGGTACTCGAATGCCTGAAGACGCCGAAAAGGGAAACCCGCGTCGTTTCCCTGGAAATGGAAATGTACAAAATTCCAAAAAATTTAAATTTTGTATGAGGAATGATTGAAGAAATAATATGATATTTATTAACTGGGGTGAAGCTGACGTGTTTGGTCCCAAATGGGTTATCGGTCATAATTGAGGCCAGCAGTAGTTGTAACCTTCAAATAAAGATACTTATTAAATTATGATGTCTATCAGATACGATTTTTTTCTTTTTTTGTCCAAAGGCAAATAAAATACAGCAATGAATGCAATACAATACATTTATAAATTAAAATAGAAAAAACGCGTTTATATCATTGAAAGGCTTTACAAGAATTCTTATGGCTTAATGATTCAATAAGGAAATATTTTGGAAATTTAATCAATAATTATGAGTCCTTGTGTTTATTAATATCGATTCTGTATAAAATATCAGTTTGACAGCTTCAATGTTAGTTCTCGTGATTCGCTAGAGGTAGTCACTCATAAGCATGCAAAAACTATAAAATTAAAAATCACGTGACAGCCTTATTTTTTGATGATTCCACAGAGCCCCGATTTCATAGCTAGACTAGACTTAACAGATATAACTATCCGTTACAAAGGTAACTGACTGTTAATACGGCTAAATACGTGTAACTAAACAATACATTAAGCTCTATTGAGGGCTATTAAAATATATCGATCGTCCAGTTCATTATTTAGATAACTCCAAAAACCTCTATATCGAGATAATGGGAAAAGCAAAATTCAATCAGTAGAATGGATATACACTTTTAAGGTGTTAATTCTCGGTGGAAAGACATTATACCAGACCAATTAGTGAACCATTTAAAAAATGGTTCACTAATTTTGTCTTATAATTTTCCCAATCCACTATTTGCTTAATGCATTATTAATGTCATTAAAAATTTTGCTCAGTTAATGGACTTTTAATGCAGCTATATTTGTGATTTCAGATTAGTATTTATTGATTTGTAAGAGGCCCATAACATTTTAATTGTAGACTATTTTATTTGATAAATGTATAATTTGTTTGCTAATCAGTAATTTCTTGTCTTAGTTCATGAACCATCAGTTTTATATACCTTCATTTATACACTCAATTTTATATAAATAGGCCTGTTACGTTTGTATTTTTATCAGTTGTTAATGCTCGTGATGAGCGAAACCGGTCCTGATCATTATAAATATGTGGAAGTAGTAAAAACGTATTGTGTTTTATTTTTTAAAATATAATTGATATTTAGAAATATACATAGCATTTTGTTTAATTCTCTATTTCGGGTGAAACCGGGTAAACAATACAGATATTTTGTGGGTGTCACGTGAGCTACAATCCGCAGTCATATTTTCAACTTTCAACTACCAAATTTGATCATAGCTAACACCAAAATAACGCCTACGCCTAAATGAGCCAATATAAGCGCCTTCTATTTCGGGCGAAGCAGGGTAAAAAATACTAGATATTTTGTGGGTGTCACATAAGGTAGGTCAGCGATGAGATTTTCAACTTTCAACGAACAAATTTGAACATTAGCTAGCACCAAAATAGCGCCAACGTCTAAATGAGTAAATATAGGCGCCCTCTATTTCAGGCGAAGCCGGGTAAAAATAATAGTAGTATATGTGGCAAGAAAAAATACGAAATACTGTGAATAAAGGTAAGCAATTCATTGTTGTTATATTCTCTCGCGGGACGTTTATTCAAAATATTCTTTGTAAACACAAACCCACCTACCTACTACATTTCGGCTATCCATCTCAACAAAATCCTGAGTAATACAAATCGCAATAACAATGGAAAAGTTAAAAATACTCGGCCTTGATGCTTATGGTATAATTTTTGTGTTCATAGAAATTTTAGACCAATTAAAACACAAATGTTAATCGGTGCGGGTCTGAAGATTTTTAGAGGTCAAACAACGAGTTAAAAAAACTCAAACAAAACAAGACGGAAGACCGAAAAATGCCACGCTAAGGATGTGCAGCAAAAATAAAGAACTTCGAAGATATTATAATATTTGCAATATGAATTCATAAACGTGAAGTAGTTATTTATTTCAGTAAGTTAATGATTGCATGTCGCATATTTAAAATATACCTTCTTAATTGGTATAACTCCAATATACAAGCTCAAAAAACAATGTATTTGGTCCTACAAATATTATTCATTCTCTGATAACGCTTTTAAAATACACCAAAACTGGCACTCGTAACAGCACGAAAATTTGTCAGTTAAATAAATAAGTTTAAATCGATAATGATCCCGGCACAGTGTCATAAATAGATTTATGGATTTCTGTTTGTAGTTATGAATGTTTGCGTTGCCTAAAATTCACTCCCGCCCATACGATCCTAAAAACGGGGCATAGCGTGAGCGATTAGCTAAACATTAGTCCTGTCTTTGCCCTATCATTCTTTCTCTACTCAATTTGGAAAAGAAAGGTTGAACAATTGAGTTAAAATTAGCTTTCGTAGGAAAAGTTCTGTTGAGATACCTCCATTAGCTCCACATTGGGAGCGGACGCTGTAAAAAAAAACAAAATATTCAATATTCCGGGTTTTATTTAAGCTGCTCATACTATGCCTATTAAAGGCATCCCCTAGCATGACAAATATGTAACATACAAACGAAATAAACTGATAAAGCGATGGTTATTGTTCAACTTTCACTACGTTAATATTCTGCATGTCCCAACGCTATAAGATAGTTATATATTAAGCAAATTTGGATCGTGTTAAAAAAAAACCTAATTTGACTTCTGCAGTAGTATTATTACATGCCGGAGAAAATATCAAACGAGTAAACCGGGCACGCGATTCTCGAATAAACTAAAACCTTGACACGGCCATGAAATATTTTTCAACGATTGGGGTATTTAAATAAATGGCAGTCTTTACAGTAAAATTAGGACTTGAAAGTGGATCGAGGCGGCCCAGACACACCCAAAACGTCAATCATAACGATTAAATCGTCGCAAAACAAAAGCACACTTGTCACATAAAATACTGATGGAAAAGTGCGGGTATATAAATGTATATACAGTCGATTAATAATGAAAAATTATCTATACCGCTAACTAAGCCAAATTCCTTTCTAATTCAAAGAAATGGTAAATTTTAATTATAGGTGTGGGTAAGAACGTTTTTTTTTAAATGTCGGACATAAGAGTAAATTAAAAAGTCAAATTTGATACAGAACACGTCATTAATTTTGTGATCATAGTGCATGACAAATAACTCTTCTAGAACATTCTTTATAATATTACGCTTTTATAATTAATTATTATTATGCATACAGAAAATTATAAGATGAATATCATAATAATATTTTTTAATCTCGTCTTCAAAAGAAGTTTAATGGAGTTGTTTGTCTTAAAAATCGTCAATCTTGATAAGCCGATGATACATTTTTTTTATCAGACGCTATGTGCATTAGTAATGATGCAAAATAATAAACTCGCATATCTCCACAATCTCGTGAAAACATCATTGGGGAAAAAGATAAATTGATTCTCAGATAACATGTTATTGACTTATGCAGTTCAAAAATAATAACATGTTGATATCCCGGTGTGCATGTAAAAATTAAAATTCATTACCTAACCTTTTAGCTGGTTTTGTGCGTGAGGAAGATATGTGAATTTACATTTCAAAGATTAATATTAACCGTAATTTTTTGTGAGATTTTTTATAAACACCATAAACTTTAGTATGCAAAAATATGATAAATAATGTGAAAACCAAACCTATAATTTTTTCTACTCATTAAATAACTGGAATTATGTTGATTCTGCGAAGCGGACGCTGAGTTCACTGACTATTTTTATTTCTGGTGAGGATATAGACAAAGTCTCTATATACCTTTCTCGTATATATTCAAGCTGAGCACTGTATTACTAACGGTTTAGGATGGTAAAAAGCGATTAACAAAAACCCTTAATGGATACCGATTGTGGGTTTTAAATTCTTGAATTCCTAATGTGAGAAAAAATGCTACTTGTGCCTTGTGCCTTTTTTATATGAAATACTTTTATAACAAACTAAACTAAATGACTAAAATAATGATGGAGTTTAAAAATATTAAGATTTTATTAAGAAATTAAGAAAATCGTAATAATAATTTAATTTGATCACAGATTAAAAGTTTCGTTTTCTTCAAAAGAAGCCGATTTTTTTTAGTAGACAATAATCGTTTACTTTACGTTTTGTTAAATACACCTTACATCCGGATGATTTTCACTCTTTCAGTTGAAAATATAACGAACAATTTCAAAAATTACTCACCAACGTGACAATATCCCCGGGATTTGCCGCTGCGATTCTCCTAAGCCTCTCGTACAGCAGATCGAGAAGGCGCTGATGGCCAGCGTTCAGCTCGTCCAGCTTCCTGGCGACGCGCTCGGCACCGGTGGCGGCGGGCGACGACGTCGGAGACACGCCTGTTGCCGTCGCGGGCTTCGCCGGCGGGTCCAACGAAGGGTGAACCTCCTCACAGAGCCACTCGGCGTAGCGAAGGCAGCGCGACGAGTAAATCTGGGCGCGGCGATGAGCGGGTTACGCGAACGGTTACAGGGTTAGAAGGTGTTAAAAATTGTGAATAATATTACTTGAGATTATATCAGTCCTTTTATGCAGGCAATTTAATGGAATTTATTATCACTATACAACTGTGGCAGCTAGTTAACAATATAAAACATATTCGCGGCACGTAATCAGGACCGAATTTGGTCAGCGATTGATGATTTTTAACTGATAATTGTACTTTTTTATCAATTGAAAATACTCATTCGCCAAACGAAACCGATCCTTGGTATACTAAAAAAATGTGGGATAAATACTACAGATCATGTTTTATTTATATAAATTAATACTATAATAATATTTCAGAAGGTACAGGAAAATTGAATCACAGTAATTGTTCAAATTATTTTGAATGAGCATAATATATGCTTAGGTTCATAATGGTTTTATGACAACATTTCGAGGTTAAATGGACTACCGACCGATAAAAATCCCATTTGAAATTACCAGTAAATTAAGAATTGATATAAATGTAACAGTGACATATCTGTTTTTTATATGTATGGAATCATCTCAGACCTTTCTACGAGTATACTACGGGTGATATTTTTGTGGAGAATGACTTCCGATTGCATAGAAAAAAATAAATATGTCATTGTATTTATAAATTAAAATAATATAATACAGTTAATTGTTGTACAATATTATTATTTGAGTGCTAAAAGAAAGTACAATTGTAACTAAGATCGAAATGACAGTATTCCTTACCAAAATTAATACTGTTACGAAAATGAGTTAAGTCCATCTGTCATTAAAATCTTTGTTAAAACTTTAATATCTTCCAGTGCAACTTTATACAATTGCAAAATAATCCGTTTTTATTAACTCATTAACCCATTTTTCAAAATTAAAATAATTTGAAATTCTTGCGTAGAAACTACAGAATCAAAAGGGTCTAAGTGCAATTTTTATCTGACCCTTTCTATTTATCATCTGAATTTTTATGTGCTTCCATTCTTTACGATGAATTAAAGCTTTATTAACATTTTAAATACATTAAAATATATGCCAGTAAAAACCTAACTCAAAACTTCTCTATCACAAACACATAGGGTAATAGTTTGAAAAAGCACTATTTCCACTTTAGCACTTGACAAGTTAACATACTTCTTTTTATAAAATTTTGAAATATGGGTAATGTAGTAATAATATTTATTATTAGTTATTTTGCATATAACATACAATAGGTCTTTCTTCCATACAACGTTCATACACAGCACTCCCATTATTTTTTAATCCCATGATACCGATATCTGATATCCACTTTCAAAAAAAATCCTCATATAAAAAGAACACATTCATATATCAAGGACATTGTAAAATTCAACTAATCCAACCATCCACTCTTCAATAAACACTTTATTTTAGATATTTAAAAAAAAAGCAATATAACTAATGACACTAATACGCAATTATAAAAATCCTCGTTTGACAGATTTGGTATATTTATTACAATTTCAATTTAACTGAAATCTGATTATCATAAAACTAATTACTTACTGTTGAAAAAAAAACTCAACGTAAGCAATGGCAAACTTTTCTCAAAACCCGGAAAAAAAAGAAAAATGAAATAAATATTGTTTTATCATTAATGCCAAAACATTCACACAAGTATCGTCAGGTTCGCCATTGCTGCACTACTTAATGACGATCATTTAAAGAAAAATTCACACAAGCAGCCAAATCAAACACAGTTAGAATTAATATAATATACTAAATAGTTATGGGTATTATTTGTTTATTTAAGTACTTTAATTTCACTACAGAAGCATTATTTACTTCCTATATATTAAGATTTTTTAAATTAATGTTTATTGGTTAAATAAAAAATTCTTGATATACAAAATAATTGTTAAGACCTTCAGGGTTAATGAAAGTGTTAAGATACTGAGACAGTGACCTCTATTGATGAGAAAAATTGTACAATATTTTTTTAGAGACACATAATTGATACAATATAGCAAATCACTGACAAGTTATTGTTTATTATGGTGTGGATATGGCGTCAATGACCTCATTAAGCAGTGACCTATTTTAGGTCACTGAAGGACGCCGCTGGCACCCTATTCACAATATGTAAAATATAGCCATTGAAATAGTAATGTCTTAAAAAATGAAACAATATCAATATTCTAGCTGGCTATTGTATACTCCAACGTTTAAAAAAATATATTTAATAATTTTTGTCATTAATAGATGTCACTGTGGCAATCTAAACAATTTCACTCACCTGGAAGGTTAATAAAATCAAAACATCATTTTGACACTAATTATTAGTGTCAAAAAGACGTATCTAAAAATTATATTATTTTTTTATTCTTTAAATAAGCATGTTATCTCAAATAGTTGAGCTAATTTTTTTTAAAGATAGTTAATTTATAGCGATTCAGGAAATCTATTCTTGAGATATGATGATAATAATAGGCAGATATCAGAGTAATGCTGTACTTCGAGGAAATTGCGAATTGAAGAGTTGCTTTATTGTAATGACATATTTATACACTATGGACAATTTTTTTTTGGTATTTGCACACATACAATTCACACGAATCTCCAACGCTCGATGCTGTAAAATCATTTATATATTAAAATCAACGACTTTCATACATCACAACCAATCAAACAATCTTTACAGTCATAAAATATTCATAGCTACAGAACGGTGACCTGCAGTAATATTCACAATTCCGGGGACTCATTTTGTTAACTATATTATAAGTAGTAAAATAACAATTTGATGTATTTTAATATATAAATGAAAGGAAGTGATTGAACTGAATAGAAATTGAAATAATTAAATTTATGAACGTGCTCGAAAAAATCGAATTTTTAACTGTCATAGACAGAAAATAAATTTTGTGAATACCGTCGTTGCACAAAATAAACCTGCAATGTGCAAAAACCCTGTTTTAAAACAGTTTTAAAAAATCAGAATGATTTTTAACTAAATAGTAATGAAGTATATCGGAGTAATATTAATTACACTATTTCTGTTATTGAAATTGCAAATACCTATGCTATTATTGCTTATGACTGCTGTTTGTCTTAGTCCATAAATATTTGAGTTTCAATGAATGTAAATTTAAAATAACAGTATGGCTTTTTGAAGTTTTCTCAATAAAGTTATATTATAAAAGTGTTGACAAGACAAACATTAGTTTAGTTATAAGTAATAATAGCACAGATATATGCAGGAAATAGTGAACAAGTAAAATAAAAAATATTACAATTTCATTATTTATTATACGATGATCTGGAAAGGCTTTAAATTTTAAACAAAAAATGATGGAAGCACAATGGAAGTTTTTGTCAACAAAGTAAATAAATATTTTTCGTGAAATTGGCACATTGGAAGTTTATTTTGTGCGACGACGATATATTGAAGCATAGAGAAATCGAACGATATGGAAAAAATAAAATTTTATAACTGTCATAAAAAATAAAAATATGTGACACAAAAAATTGATCCTACTCGCTTTGGTAATTTTCTTATAAAAGTCTTTATTGTTGAAATCAGCATAGGTCCACATTGCCTTGGACAATGTTATATTGAAGCACTCATATGATGTGATTTTTTCCGTATTAAAAAAAATAAAAAAATGCGGATATCTGGGAAAGATGCAACGAGTTCATATATTTATAGGGGGATACAGGGTGAATTATTACGTAGGGCAGTATTACTAACCCTCTGTTGGTGGTAGTAATAATAATTACCTTTGATTCCCTTATGAACCTCCCACCGTCCGTGTTAACCTTCTCGATTTTAGGTGTCCTCTCCACTACGCTAGCGAGGAGGTTCTGCAAAAACCGCGGGTTAAAAAAGAATACATGTGTTAATTTGCCAAATATAATGTACACGGTGGACCAGTGAACGTTGTTATGTTTATTAATATCATTTTCGAAATCAATTAGAGAGACCAAAACCAGTTAGATTAAAATAACTTTAAATATATAAAATAAAATATTTACTTATGTGAATTTGGTCTTTGTAATTTGAATTCGATATTTTTCATTAATATTAGGAGGGGTGAAATTGACTTAATTATTATTTTCATGAGTAAAATAAAGATCAGCTGCTTTATTAAAAAAAAAAAATAGGTCAAGATTTATTTTGATGCAAGCAACATTCTGTTTTCAAAACCTAGTTTTGAATAAAGATTATATTGTATTACATATAACAATATGTTCAATCTTGAATTGATTGTTTGTTCTTTTAAAATTTAATTAAAATCAAAAAATATGTCTATTTTAAATAGGCTTATGTTTTCAATCAACAAATAATTGATTCTTTTACAATATATGATAATTCTTAACAAAATTTCACCATTTGAGAGGTCTAACATTATAACCCATAATCTCCAGCATATGCAAAAAATGAGTGTGAAAATATTGTTCATTTTCAAAACTCATATTCTCTAATGCCCTATAATTTTCTAAAAATAATAATCTCCATTCCAGCCAATGAGAGTGCAGCATTGTACTGTCATGGCTACCAGTGTGTGTTTACATATTATGGTGGTAAGTGTCTGTTCCACAGTATTATTTGTAACAAACTATGCATTTGTAACAGTAGCATGAAAACTGTTTTTTGGATTTGCCAAAAACAAGCATCAACAGAGATTCTGAGTTATGATACTAGAGCCCTCATTTTTCAGACCTGTAATGACTTTATTTTATGCACCAATCCAATTCCCCAATTTTTCACACACAGAGTCATCTGTTGTTTGTGATTTAAAATACAACAAAAAATAACATCAAAATTTTTCTTGTCGCTATAGTCTGTGGCATTAATAAATTAAATATCAAAAATCCAGCTGATGAATATTTACTACCCAATACACCGTTTTCTGTGATCTATTTATTTTATATTCAAAAGTATTCTAGTTAAGAATCAAATATTTATTTATTTATCTTTTTAAAAACTGTTTAATAAAAATCGTAGATAACAGTAAATGGGAAATTAATGCTTGAAAAAATATATAACAATCCAGAGACTTTTCATTTAAATTATAAAAACATAAATAATTTTTTTTTATTTTTAATGGAAACAAAACTTATATTTTACAAAATATCTACATAACATGTAGATATTTATGTAATTTTAATATTGAAAGAATCATGGGAAGATATATATTTTATTTCATAAATAATATGAGATATTAAAATGTAGATATCGTTTTGGTGACTTTTATATGATATTTAGGTTTAGATAACATTGTAATTGTGCTGTCAAGTTTGATAATTTTATTAATTTACCTTTCAGCTAAGTATTTTGTGTCTGGATTCGAACCAGAATGAATTTCATGTATGTATATTATTTGTTTTCTTAAAAAAAACTTTACATAATTTAAAATCACCACTTGTAAAAATATCCTGTTCATTCCATGTTAGAAAATGAATATTTACAATATTTTAGAATTAATATTGTGGACAATAAACATGCTAGTAATATTTGTGTTCCTGATTAGTGTTTGTACATTATTATTTTAATATCTTTGAATGTATAATACAAAATTATTGATTTCTATATCCCAACTACAAAAATTATAAATACTATACATATTTTTTAAATTCTACAGTATTATTTTTGTTATTGTAATATGGTGCACAACCCTATAGTTAAAATTTGAACTCATATTAACTATGAAAATTTTACCAGAGATTAATATAGATGATTATATTATAACCGAAAAATTGTTGAGTTTCAAACCAAATACAGAAAATATTTTTTCCAGTACAATTTAATATCAATACGATTCTTTGGTAATTAAAAAAAATTCATTTAGCATAAATAAATTCTATTTGGTGTCTGGTTTTCTTATTTTCATAGACAATAATATAATTAATATGGAATTATTGTGTATATTCCTATAGCTACATAATAACCCATTTTGTTTTAATTTTATCTACTGTAATCAATATTACCGATATAAATAAATAATGTTATTTTAAAACCCTCTTTTTTATGATAGATATGATTATTTGATTAGAATTACTGAATTTAATATGAAACATAATATAAATTCTGAAGTATATTTACAAAAAATTATTGTAAACGGTGCATATTTTGTACAATGTGAAAGAAGTAATTTTTTGAAGTAAGTGAATATTAAAAAAATCACTAAATCAATGATATGCGAAAAAATATGAACCAGATCCAATAAGAAGCATTTTTTTTAACCTCCAAATGAGAATAGAATGTACAGCACCATCCAGCTAATACGATAAAAAACAAATTAAGAACATAGTACATACACATTTAAATATTAAATTGTTATATCTGTAGGAAATATGTCGAGTGTCAAAGATCAGAGGTGTTGATTATGTATCTGGAAAATAATAAACAAATGCCAAGACACTAATATATGATAATATATGGTATTGATAATATTCTTATGAATTTGTAGGATGATCCATAATGCTTCAAGTGCTGAAATACATAAGAGATATACGCCTTGATGAGTCAACAAAATCGGTGTAATCGGTCTGGACGAATTGGTTACTTCATGCTGTGAAAGAATAGACATCATGATACCATGAAATGTAATAAAAAGTCTCTTGCTACATTCGGAGCAAGACTAACCCTAGTCTGGTCGAGCGTTTCTTTCGGCTTGACCTCGGCAGGTGGTTGCGTTTGGAGTTTGGAATATGCATCATCTATCCATTCCACTTCCTTCTCCAGACCTGCTTGGTAGTTCTTCATGAGCTGATAGGCGGCTTCACAGCTTCTTAACCTATAAACACAGTCATTTGGTCAGGTTCTGTTTCCAGAAATAAGATGCATAATTTATTGATATATGGTCAAAACATACTACAAATTACAGCTTAATGGTAGTTAATTTAGACCTCATCAGGGTCATTAGGACTTTTTTTGAAAATTCGAAACTAGAGAACTTCAGGAGAGTATAAAAGTCCTTTCTTTTACGTGGCTTGATTGAACCTTTGGGTCCAATGACTAAAACCACCAATTATTCGAAAACATGATGTCAAACAAATCCTTAATTGGTCATGATGAAAAGAAGAATTTGATTAAGGTATTGACAATATAAAAAATAAATTTCAAGGTATTATGATTTTTTTTTCCATATATATTACCTGTCAACGAGCTGTCCGCAGACATTGCTCCACCTAGTGTTAAGCTTGTCAACATCTCTGTCCATCCTCTCGAGGTCTGGATATTTGGAAGACCTCGGCAGCGAGTTGTGCGGAAGTGCCAGGCGAGACTTCTCAACTAGGCGGCGGCAGTTCTCAGCGTCATCGTTCATTTGGTCCATTTGGATTTGTTGGTGACCAACGGCTGTCTGTAGACGTAGCAAGTCCTCGTGGATCTATGCAGATAATATTAATTGACGTCATAAAATTAATTGAAAATATATGTATTATAACATCTCATAAAATTCTTTACAAATATATACAAATGAATTTTGAGAGTATATATTTTAAGCACCAATTAAAAAAGGTTTGAAGAACTATTTTACATGTGGACTGAATCGGGTATAACTGCAAAAGATAGAAAGGAGTTTTTTTTAAGCATCAATCTAGTTGAGGTATCAAAATGGTTAGTAAATTTCATGGACTGTACATTATTGATGTATATGTTACGCCGAATGTGTGAAATTGCTTATTACATGTAATGGGCAAAAATTTGCCTAATTCATGAAATAAGCAAGCCCATTACCTCGTTCGTGAATAAGGCAAATGTTAACTTTGGTAGTAATTGGTAACTGTAATTGGTAATTGGTAACTGGTAATTGGTAACAAATGGTAATTGTGATAGTTACATCCATTTTAATCACTGAAATATTGCATTTATAACTTATAGCAAATTAATGATCCGCATAAGAAAGTAACTAAAATTACCTAAATTACAATATCTATATTGAACTACAGTAATGTTAAGATGTCTTATGTCCATGACTTACGTCTTTCAAGAGGTCGGCATCGTTGGGCAAATCGCTGTACTGGGCAAGTTTCAGTTCGAATTCTGTGATCGCTTGTCCATTCTCGTCCAAGCCGTTCAGAAGGATTTCCACGCATTTCAATCTGTAAAAAAAGGAGAAAACAATGAGCGATGAAATGTTGCATCAAAACATAATGGGGATCATGAATTATTTTATCAAGAAATTTTAGAGACCAACAGAGCCCAGTTAAATTCCTTACTAATTTCCAACTCAATCTTCCAAACTCCCCTTTATAAACGTGAGATGAGTTTGTAAAATTAAACATAAATTAACAATCAAAATAATGAAATTCCCATATTAATACACCATAATTGTAATAAGTAGGTAGTTTTTCGAATTGCCTTATAAAACCCTCCATTCCACCCATAAAGCATTTGTTTCCCAACTGGGATTAGGGGTTATTGTTGTGATCAATCCAGGTGTTAATGTAGTTCCTAGACTTAGTGATAAGAATTTGTCATATTTGTATGTTGTATATAAGTGATGTTAACTGTTTACTGTCAGTTTGAGTTCATTCGTGTGCTCGTAGCCTGAAGATGCCGAAAGGCGAAAACCGGGTCGTAAGCGACGAAATACATGGAAATTTACAAAACCTTAATAATTCAAATGAGCAATGAATCAAATGTCAAAAAATCGAATCAAATTATTGAGCTCTCAAATTGAAAAGACCATTGCTATTGAACTATTGATATAATGTGGTGATAATTCCTACTCATTTATCAATGTATATACATACTATCAATGGTTTACTTTTAAGCAAACTGGTACAATCGTTGAAGCAAGGATGATGTGCTCGGCACACATACATTGTTAAGTATTAAGGTTTATTTATTCTACACTTTTTCTTGGGTGTTTTCTTGGTTATTTTTTTCTACCCTTTCAAGTGGACTTTCCTATGATTTAAAATAGTGTCCCTATTGATATATTCAGCATAAATTGAATTTCAGAAAATAAAACTCTTTAATGCATTTATATGACATATTTTCATAATTAAATGGACTGTGGAAAGGAAAAAGGACGTAACCCACACCGCAAAAAATATTGTGTATAGCCCACACAAAGCGTGTGTGAAATTTTTTACATTGCGATTACCGATAAAAATATTTTGAGAATACGAAGGGATATGTCCTTTTGCCTTTCTACAGTCGATATATTATATATATATGTATATAAATATTGTGTATTCACACGATACAGGGACCGAGACAGGGATGGCTCTTGTAAAAGAGCCAAAGGGTGCAGTGTACTCCCATGTACATATGTATTCAAGTGATAAGCAATATTGTATACCAATTCACTCATTTTAAATTTCTCTGCGTGTTCCCCATATAAAAAATATTGCGCGAAGCGATGATTCACAAAAATGCTTAAGCGAACGTGTTCCGAGCCAAAACAGTAATAATAATAATTATTGTTTGTGTAAGTCTGCCTACGGCGAGGAGGTGCAATTTCCGTATAGATCTCCCAGAGTAGAAGGGATTTCGTATGGAACTTTAGTTTTTTGTGACGTTACTTGTGTCGCACATTCGATTTGCATATGAAATATTTAGTTATTCAAAATGTCATATTAAGAAATAGAAAAATAAATATAGAAAAAACACGGGTATATAAAACATTATAAAAATGTCGTCAATATAAAAAAGATGTGAAAAAACGCGCATAGATCGATCGAAAGATTTTACTTTAAATTTAGAAGGATAATTAAGATGAAGCAAAACAGTACAGTGGAAGCAAAATGGTTTACCACCACTTCGCACTATATGCTATCATCATTAATTTAAAAGAAACTAGCTCGTCGGAAGGCAAGATATTACAACAATAATCTCGCGGCGTGGGATGTAAGAACCCTTCTGCAATTAACAGAGATATTATAAAGTTTATATGACAAAAAGTGCCCTAAGTAAAAAGGTTAAAGAAACACGGGTATTTAGATAACTATAAATATATATAAATGAATGGGCGCCAGTCTGAAAACAGACTTTCAGACGAAAATTGATTTTTAATTAATAAAATGCTAAGAATTGTGACAAATTAAATTTTAATATACAACAATGAATTATCACAAATTAATACAAAAAGTTAGAGTTACCTCGTGTTTAACAAAAAAAATAAGATTTTACATTTACATGTTGCAATATGCACAACATATGGAATGACCATAGCTGAAGTTAATTCAATAAAAATAACAAAAGAAATATAAATATGATACTGATAGAGATGTTGTTGCTCCATCAGGATCGGATGACTTCCATCAGTGCGCTGCTCGTTTGGGTAGCCCTTGGAGGACCACCTCTGCGGTTGAACGCCAGACCTGAAGTATCTTTTAATTTCGTCGCTCCTATTCTGGCTTAATTATTCTTCAATTTGAAATGACCTTATTGGTTCTTTCTTGTTCACCACGGCACGACTTGATTGGTTAAGTCGCGCCGCCGCAATTAACATAAAATTGCCATTGCGTGGACTTTCAATTATTAAATTTTAGTTGGAATACATAATCCAAACTATTCCATAAATATATATATAATTTGTAATGTGCAACATTACAAAAAGCAGTGCACTTCTTGCCAAATGCCGAATTATGATGACCGTTCCTGAAAGTATTAAAAACTAGCACAGACCTGTCGATATGTTCAGTACATCCGTGGAAAGGGCCTGTAGTATATTGAGCCTGTCCACAATAAAACGCATACCAACAAATTTATTTACTTTCTATTTACATAGGTACGTCTAATATTTACGTGCTTCAATAATGAATAGTGCATATTCCGTCTCATACATTAATACGGATGGACTCGAACTGAGTTCGAGTCCATCCGTGTGCTCGAATGCCTGAAGATGCCGAAAGGCGAAACCCGGGTCGTTAGTGACAAAATACATGGAAGTGTACAAAATCTCAATAATCCAAATTTAATAAAAAAGTCTTTAATCGGAAATTTAATGTAGAAATGTACAAAAAAACACTTCATAAGTAAGTTATTACAGATTATTTGTACAATACTGATGACTTCAGTGGAAAATGAGCGTTGTTTGTCAACATTAAAAAGGATTAAGTCATTTTTAAGAAATACCATGACTCAAGACAGACTAAATGCTCTTGCGATGTTAAGTGTAGAGAAACAGTTGGTATAGTCAATATCAGACTTTAATGTTCGTGTTATTGAATTATTTTCAAAATTCAAGGCTTGAAGGATGGATTTCTTGCATAAATAGACGAGTCTTTTCTTGCACTCCCTAATATTCTTGTCCCCGGCCGCCACTGAGCCGAGACATGCTCTGTCGTCTTTAAAACGAGATTCAATCATTAACTCATTTTCGTATTTTTTGAGGGTTACGTCAATTGGAAAAAAACACCGTCGATATATCATGTGTAATATCATTCGGTGAAGGATGAACAGTAGAAGATATTAAATTTAATAATAACAAAAAGTTCAAGGCAAAAAAATGTGCAAGTAAATAATGACCTTAGTTTATATTCAAGACTCATGAACCAGAGGTATTTCAACGGCAGTCTTAGTTTGAAATTTCCAAAATTATTTATTTTATTCACTGAAAGCATTCTCAATCTTTATTATTCACTATCACGCAATGGTTTTATATCGTCGCCTTAGGTAAACAAGGTTCTATCTTCAAAAACTAAAATTGTTCAGGAGATGCAATTTTAGATTTCAGAAAATGTTACTTTTTGAATGAAACACACTTATGCATACACATTAGTGAATGAAAGAGACGACCACTTTTGAGACTGTGATTTACTACACGCGGTATTTCTAATAATGATGCACAGTAAAATTTGTATGTTTTTTGCATAGAACATTTTTCAAAATTTGAATTTTGATGGATTGACGGAAAATTGTAAGGTTTTTTAAATGCAGATAGAACCGTATTTTTAATGCGAATAAAAATTCATTTAAAAGTGATTTTGTAAAAAAACGGCAAAACCTTGTTTACCAGAGACGACAATATGCTAATAAATAAAATAAAAAAAAAACAAAAATAATAAAGATATAATCAATGTTTATTTGTTTTGTAGAAAATATATTTTGAAGAACATGTATACACTGTAAAGTAATTTAAATACAAGTCTTTTATAACAGCATTGAATATTAAAATATACTTTCTTTAGTTGGCAACAAAGCAACAATTTACATGTTTTAATATCATTCAATTCTATTTTTTTTTTGTATGCGGTTTTTCTGGAAAGCATACATAGCATAATATCAAAAAGCGTGAGGCGGGGAATCCTTTTTTAAATAAGCGTACCGATAACACGAATCTATAATAGTTATAAAATTTAAACATATTTCATTTTGCAGTTGAATTTACACTTTTTTGACATGTGTTTTTAGATGCAATTTTTATTTCAATGTTGTAATTTGAAAGACAATATAAGATAGAAATGGCACCATTTTGGTATAAATAACTCAAAATAAAACGCGATATATTTAGGTACATCATTGAATGTTAATCCGATTTTTAGGTTTGATAGTAATGGAGTTAGTAAGAAATCAATGCAAAACATTTCGAAAAAAACGCAATGTTTCCATATAAGAGGATGAATTCTAAAAAAATTAATAAATGTTAAGTTAAATAAAAAAAAACACTATGAGAAATCACGACGTGATATTTAATTCGGTGGATTGAATATGAATAGATTTAAATATATTTTTTCAAACAATTTTAATGTTTTTACGAAATATGTAATTCATGTCGAAAATTATTCACAATTCGCGAAAAATGACAACATATTGATGTGAAAAGCAACACCCTATCACAATATTATATGTTAAAAAACAATATGCATATTTTTTTAAAGGTATACTGAAATATATTTTATAATCAAATTATTTTTATGAAAATATGGAAATATACTTGTCGAAACATTCTAGCATATCTATAAATAATAATATATTGGCATTCAAAAAAACGAGTTAGTTAAATAAATAAAAAAAGTCGCGAATTATTAAAAATCCAGTCTTTGCTAAAATGATTTGACTCATGACGAATTTCGTTTCTTTTCAATAGATATCAATAGTTGTACAGCAATATGGTTAAAATAGCAATGAATTCAGCTCCACAATAATTCTTGTAGAATATAAAAAAATTGCCATGTTCTATAAGTTAAGTCAATTGTATACAATAAGATTGAATTGAGTATTGAAATTGTTTCCTGCTTCTGTATGAACAGTTTTCATGTTTGTTAAATTAATACTGATGAAAAAATTAAGAGCATTATTGAATATTAAGTAAAAGTTTGCGTTTCATATTTGACCGTAGATGCAGTTAATAAGTTTACAGCTCACATGGTTGTAAATTTTTTGGTGCCTGTGTCTAAATTGTAATATGTATGTTCATAATTCTTGATGAAAACACTATATATATCGTTCACTCACAGTTGTGTCATGTTTAACCGATCGCTAGAATTTGATAAAACAGTAAGTAAATGCATTGTGAACCCAGTCGATCAAATTTTCGGAAATTCATTCATGATAACTTTCCTGAAATGTTTTTTTTTTAATTCGTTCTAATAGAAGTAAAGAAGCTACGCGCTTTTATTAAAAAAATGTGTGGAAAAAAAATTAATTTGTGGATTCCGGTTTTTACAGACTTATAATCATGGCTGTCGCCACAGCAAATAAAATTCTGAGAATTCAATATTATGCATATTCTTAACGAATTTTATAATATCTTATCCATAGAGCACGTATGAATTTGAACTATGAACTTTTCGTTATATTTTTATAACATGTATAAAAAAAACATTACAAGTATAATTAATACCCAAACGGTATTTCGAATTAATCAACAAATATTTTTTATTTGGTCCATAACTTTACCATTACTGAATCATTAAATGTCATCACGAACAGAACAACAAACTATCTATACACAGAGTGGTTCACTTGAGCTGTTTTACTAAAAAAAAAACTCGTCACTGTATAAATAAAATATATCTTGGTCAACACAGTTTGCCATTCAGTCCTGGCCTGGGATTAAACTGGGCCAAATCCAATGTTTTTAGAGGAGTGTTATCACACGAGTTGTTATCTTCTTGGAACACGCAAAATCCTAGTGTACCATCCGCGAAGAGTTCCGGTCCATATTCAACGTTGTTGACGGCGGCTGAAGCCAACGTCTTCAATATGCAAGGACACTTCCACGGATTCCCTGCGAGCCTTATTTTCTTCCTCTGGGATTTGCTGACGGACTCGAAAAAGTCTTCCGGCAGCTGGGTCAGATTATTGCAGCCGAGGTTAAGTATCTGTATATTTGGTAGGTCGAAAAGTTTGGCCGAAACGGTGGTGATGTAATTGCCTTCTAGGTCGATAGAAATCAGCGAGGTCAAACCGTCAATAGTGTGCTGGGGAACTGTAGTCAAGTGATTTTTGGATAAGAATAAGCGTTGAAGGTGACGATTATTGACGAATTGATTTCCCATCAGAGATTTAAGTCCGTTGCCTTCCAGATTTAGCGATTCCAAATTATTGTTACTGGAAAACATACTGCCGTCTAGATACCCGATGGTGTTATGCGCTAAATCTAAATTTTGCAGGTCTTTCATACTCGAAAATAGTCGTGCAGGAAGTCTGCTCAATTGGTTGAACGACAAATCTAAATAAATCATATTTGTGTTCGAATTAAACACGTCAGCGTCAAGGGAGAGTATTTGATTTTTCGATAGATCCAGTTTGCGCAGAGCACCGTTTTTGGAAAAGAGTCCGCGGGGCACAATAGTCATACTGTTCGAAGACAGATCGATGTCGAACAATCTCAGGTTGTACTGAAAGGTGTCTGCCCCGAGACTCTCCAGTCCTCCGTCGGTGGAAATTTCGTTAGACGACAGCACTATCGACATTAGATCCGGCAACGTCTTCAACAAGTTCTGGGGTAATCCGAATAACTGGGAGGAAGACAACTGTAGCTGCTTCAAACCCACCAAATTTGAGAAAGCAGCAACATCGAGGTACAACGACACACTTGACATCTTTAACGTTATTAAAGAGCTTTCGAATTTCACGTCTGTGAGATCTATGGCAAGATTGCGGGTTAAATCCAAGATACGCAAATTAGGCAATTTTTCGAATCCGGTAAATTTAGCTATATTCAATATGTTGAAAGATAGATCGAGAACTTTCAGTTCATTCAATCCCTCAAAATAGTCGGTATCCAGATAGCCTAACGCATTATGCGACACATTGAGGACTGTCAATTTTTTCATAATCGAAAAGGTTTTCGATGAGAGATGTGAGAGAACATTTCTGGATATGTCCAAAGTCTCGATATCAAGAAACCCTTTAAAAGCATCTTGGTTGACGTTAACAATATTGCAGTCACTGAGGTCGAGCGACTTGAGTTCTTTTTCACTGCGATGGACGTCGAGGCCGATGGGGCCGTCAGTGGTAAGATAATTAAAACTGCTGCCCAGTTGCCTGCAGTCGAGAGTTGAGATCCTAGTTCCTTGGTATATACACAACAATTCGCTTTGCACACTTCGCGCTAGGAGAATTAACCACAGATAGGCGACCGACGAATTAATTAAACCGGTTACAGCCATTGCGCTATCATTGTTTTTAATATCAACGATAAGGTGGATGCGCACCGCAAGTCGAAAACATACTAACGATAACGACAAGTAAAACATTAAATATTTCTTCACAAATACGACATCTATGAAATATTTTTTAAAAAATTAATGTTCTTTCATCGATCGAAATAAACTCAAACTGTTCGATAGATGATTTTAAAACGCGGATGAAAAAAAAAGAATACATCAAGCCAGTCTATTGATTATGAATTAATTATACTTCAAACAAGTTTTCAAATGAATATAATAAATGTAATTATAGCTTCGCGATGTTGAGATATGAATTATGACAATAACGATATCAGAATCAAAAAAAAGTGATCTCCCACAGCCAGGGACGATTCTTGTAAAGGAGCAAATGAGTACTGTACTCCCACATACATATTCAAGCAATAAGCGATATACATACAAACGGTTCTAGGATAAAACCGCACAGGAAAAAACCGGACACGGAAAAAAGCTGACACAGAGTGGAAAAAGTTTCACATTTAAAATACTTCTAACTTAAAATAGATAAAGGCACCAACAAACTCAAAGTAGAATTGCACGTGCGTCTGAGACCCTCAGGATTTTGAATAGAGAATAAATGCATTCCAGGTAACCCGATCTAACAATTGCATAAATATTTTCATTATTATTGCATAAATAATCCCGAATAATGGATTTTTGATAACAAAGATACCTCTTTCTCATCCTACCACTTCATGAGACAGTCATGTCTTACCTCGTACTAATAATAACTTATATAAATGTCTCGATACAATTTATCAACAACTCAACACTTTCAAACAAAGATAGAACGCAACAAATGAATCTTTCGTCGTCGGACGTTCTGAGTTTCTGAAAATTTTAAATTGCAGTTGGTAGCGCCGCTGGCTACGGTTACGGATGTCTCGGGTTCAATTCCCGGTGCGGACGGTTTTCATAGATTGATCTTTCAATCGATTTATGGATTTCTGTTCGTAGTTTGTGTCCTCCCTCCCACCCATCTTATCCTCACGGGGCGTAGCGAGAGCGATTAGCTAACCACTAGTCCTGCCATAGCCCTATCCTTCTATCCGTACTCTCTTCGAAAAAAAGAGAGGTTGAGCAACTGAGTAACAAGCAGTTCTCGTAGAAAATGTAAGATACCTCCATTAGGAGACCATATGCTCCACATTGGGAGCGGACATGGAATAAAAAAAATTGAAAATCTGATTTTACCATTTTTTCAAGCTGAAAAACTCATGAAACGATAGTATTTTAAATGCGAAAGTTCTACCATGTGTCCGCTTTTTTCCTGTAAGGTTTATCCGTTCACCCATACAAACAAAACAATTCACCAATTTTAAATTCCCCGCGTGTTCCTCATAAAAAAATATTGCAGGAAGCGATGATTCACAACAATGCTAAGCGAACGTATTCCCAGCTAAAAGAATAATAATACGTTTGTGAAAGTTTGCCTATAACCAGGAGATGCGATTCTCGTATTGCCCTCCCTGGGTTTTAGGTATTTCGTATGGAAGTTTAGTTTTTTGTGATGTCACGTTTGTCGCTTATTCGATTTGTATGGGAAATTTTTGTTCATATAAATATAGTTCTTAACTGGACTTGCGTGTATTATCAATGGTGAATTTAGCTTATGTGTATTTCTGCATAATATTTGTTAGAGCATAAAATACAGAAGTCCATTAATTTATTAAATCTGAATAAACTGGTATTTTTATTTGTCTTGTAGATTTTTTATTTTTTTTCCATGTCCGCTCCCAATGTGGAGCATATGGTCTCCTAATGGAGGTATCTTGACAGAATTTTTTCTACGAGAACTGCTTGTCACTCAGTTGCTCAACCTCTCTTTTCTTTTTTCGAAGAGAGTAGGGATAGAAGGATAGGGCTATGACAGGACTAGTAGTTAGCTAATCGCTGTCGTTACGCCCCGTGAGGATGGGATTGATGGGAGGGAGGACTCAGACTACGAACAAAAATCCATAAATCGATTGAAAGATCAATCTATGAAGACCGTCCGCACCGGGAATTGAACCCGAGACATCCGTAACCGTAGCCAGCGACGAAACCAACTGCGCCACGGACGCCAAACAGTAACTAAACTACATCTTGTAGATACCGTTTATAAACCATAATTGCTATAGTTATTAAAAAAGTTAGAGACTTTCAAACATCCAGAGTACACAAAAATCGCTCTCCTGAACAAAAGTCCAAACGTGACTTACGTGATTTTTCCTCTAACGTATAGAATACTCATCGATAGCAAATATTATAATTTGTATGCCAAAAGAATATTCTTTATAACGTAACAAAAAAAAAACCAATTGTACTTGGGTTTAGAGAGTACTGTGAAAAAGAAATAATGTTTTAAGTATGATTATATAAGAACGTGTTTTACGACTTAATGCCTTTTGTCAGTATAACCTCGATGTATCTGTGGCTCAGAGGTAAACTATCGCAAGTCCACATTTTAGGTATTTTGGCTTTTTAGAGTATTCAATGCACAGAGTAGTAAAATTTGGTTTGCATAATATACATAAAAACGAAGATAATCATTTTAATTATAATGCAATCCACTTTAAGTCTTCATGTAATGAATCCCAAAGTCCCATCTGATAATAATATGTGTTAAGCCTTTCCTAATATATTAAGATTCTGACTTTTTTTGCGATATGAGTTTGACGTTTGCGATTTTAGTTTGTTTTCGTTATCCTGTTAAATTTGTCGAATTTGACTTGCGACGGTCTACCTCTGAGCCACATATATTCTGAATAAAAATTTTAAATTATTAATAAGAAGGTTGCTATAATTATGTTAGGTTATCGGAAATAACGAGAAACGTCAATGGTCACTGATAAATGTTGTTGAAATGTATTTACATGATTATATAATCTGGTTATAATATCATTTAAAGAAAACCTACCTAAATTAATAAACATTTATATCGATTCAATTAAAAAAAATATTTTAACTGATGTAAAGCTGAATGCTTTCTGCATAAGCTGTTTTGACGATACTAAATCGTGTGATTTTTTACACATTTTCCAGTGGGCCAATAAATGTTTTACTTTATTTATAATAAACTAGTGAGTATTCGGCATGCGTTGCAATGCCACTCAGAGAAAGAAAGGGTTTTTTTAAATTCTGTTTATTGAAGTGCTTTTGGATTAGAGGTCTGCACGGGCCGAAATTTCACAAAATTACCAGGTCCGAGCTCGTCATCATCAGGCCCGGCCCGGCCCGAGCCCGATTCTCAATATCACACTTGTTACCCGAACGCGTCCCGAAGCTCAGATTTATTTTCCCCATCCCGAAAAAGTCCCGATTTTTTTTTTATAGTAATTCATTTATACTTTTCAAATAATAAGTGTTATTTTAACACGAATAAGTAAGAAGGTTTTTCCGAGATGTAGCTGTCTGTACGTATCTGATTCTTCTTTTTAGATTTTTTTGAAGATCTTATGTATTAATTTTTTTATTCAGAAACCTTCACGGGTGTACCCACAACAACTCACCAAAATTTCATCGAAATCGGATGAATGGTAAAGGAATGCATAAAGGACACTCAAAGAACGAAAGTGTTTGTGTTTTAATTCTATTTATTGAAATGCTTTTGGATACACAATATTTTTTGTTTTTCCGTCATGTGCGTACATGAATAAATCAGAAGGCTTTCCAAAATGTCGCTGTTTGTTAAATTTTTTTTAGATTTTTTTCTCCAGAAACCTTTGTGTGCGCATAACAGCTCACCAAAGTTTCATTGCATTCGGATGAATGGTACAGGAACGCATACGGGACAAACATTAATTTTTATACATATAGATTATACCTCAATTGTACTATTATAAATTCTACTGTTTTAAGAAGCTTAAAAATGGCTTGTTTTGAATACAATCTTTTTGAACAATTGGCTAATTAAAAGGTTGATCAAATTGGTATTTGTGTGGCTGATTTCAATTATACATTACATATTGTAAAAATAGAAATGTATTTTCTTCTAAAAGCATTGCCAAATATTTCGTAATCCACGATCGTAAGGGGGTTTTTTTAATTGTTTTTGACATGCCGAGCATTTCGCTGACAGAATTTTAAGTGCATGAATGTACTTAGCTAGAAAATATCGTTGGTGTTTTCGCCAATTGATGCAACCCTAAAAAAATACAAATTGATTGAATCTCATTTTAAAGACGACAAAGCCGGTCTCGGCCAAATGATGTAAATTAGAAAAAATAATTGGAAGATCATTTTTCATTGGTTTTAGGTTTAAAAATTCTGACCCATCCACTTGATGTAAGCCACTATTGTATCGAGACTCCCTACGTATAATCCCGTATCTGCGCAAACATGAGAATTTACCGGAGTGCATTTCAAAAATTCATAACGCAACTCACCATATAATATTTTCGATAAAAATAGTTTTTACTCTTTGCTGAACAATTTCAATTTTGAGGTTTGAATCAACTGGCCAAAACACCGTCAGGCTACATATAATTGTTGTTACTTGATCCTACTGTATGCAAGGATTTATGATCACCGTGTTATAACTCTGGCAGGTGATAGCGAAGTTGCAAAAGAAGAGCGGAAAGACCCAGCATAATTCATACCGATATATCAAATTTTCCTGTTGTCTGTATTATTTTATCTCGTATATGCCAAGTATTCGTAACAACAACAGTCAATGATTGGTAAGGCTTTTTTGTTTTGCGCGATGCACTGAAACGTATCGTCGCTGCAGAGTTGGTTACTCGTATGTCAGTTTTATCAAAAAAGTGATTCAATCAATACGATTGTTTATAAAACAAAGACACGAACATATTATTTAAAACCGACGGCAGATGCGATATTGAAATCTGTTAACGGAAGTTTCAATAACTGAAGTCTCCTACCTGCATCGCTTGTTTGTATTATTTTTTAATACTAAATGAGCAGACCCGAATCGAAGAGAGGCGAGTGGCTGGTTATCGACGTCCTGGTAGGGCTGGGATCTCAAACACACACCATTTCAAATCCGGTACAACACTTATTTATTTTTAATCGAAGATGCAGTGGTTTAAAAATAAACAAAAATATTCTTAACACATAAAATTGAATCTACATTTACATTTACTTAACAACTGAATTTACTTTAAGTTATAATGCAAGTGACACGATTTTAAATTAAGTCCAATTTCAAAACAAACATAAACAATCCACAACCTTAGCGGTGCCAGCTACGCTGGCCGGCAGCTCCCCTCCACACAAAAAATCAAAAGGACACCCGCATCGTCGGAGCCACCCCTTTCCGTCAAAATGGACTCGTCCAGCAAACGTGTTCGCCGGCTATTAACAGAGCCACTCGCGACAAGAGTTGGTCGACTTCTAGGAATCATTGTCATTAACGCTGTGCGTTTTCAGTTCCGGACCCTAATAAAACTTACACTTAACAAAAAACCAGGGTGTGTCAGATTATAATATAAAATTTGGAACTATTTTCATTCTACAAAGTATTCTTTACGGCAGAAGCAACGATGTGTAATGCCACAAAACAAAGAAAAAGTCTTCCTGGTGTAAAAAATTCTTAATAATGAAAGAATCGATTCATAATTTACCGATAAATTTTCTAATGTGGAACAAATGGACTACTAGAGCAGTGTTCCCCAACCGGTGGTGCGCGGCCCAGTGCCGGGCCGCGAACAGTACGCTAAATTTCAAGAAATTCGTCATGCAAAAATATTAAATATAGAATGTTTTTCACCTGCACGTTTACTTGTATTTTTAGTTAATGTTTAATAATAATTGGTAGGATGATGCAACACGATGGTCGCTGGTTTTCTCAGAATTGTCATAAATTTTCTAAGTTACACTCATGGAGAACGGAAATATTTGCTCTCGGATAGTGAACCTAGATGCATAACCCTACCTAAATATGTTTCCAAGAATTTCATATGTATATTCCATCTGTCACAATATAAGAAAAAAATATCACAAAAAAAACTATTTTAATTCGATTATTAGTTGGTCGGCGAATTTTTTTTCCTTTTTTTACCAGTAGTCCACAGGTGTAAAAAGGTTGGGGAGCACTGTAATAGAGCATCTACTAAGCTACTACAAGAGCATCTCAATATAAATTACGATAACAGTTTTATATTGATTCGCTCAAACTTTCTTTTTTTTAGAAGGAGGGTAAGGAGGATGTTAGAAAATACTTCTTGTTAATTAATCGTTTTCGCTATCTCCTGTTTTTAAGATAGGATAAGTGTGAGGAGATAGAGGAATATATTAATTCATGATTACGTAAAAATAAAACATATTTAATTCAAAGAAAATTTAATTTATATATTTCAATGTGTTACAATATCAGGAAAATGACGAACTAACTAAAATTAATACTTTCAAATGAAGTTCTGTTATAAAAAAACTGGTGGACTCAAATTGGTGACGAGCAAGTCGTTTGTGATATTTTTCACATAGGATAACCGGAATTTTTTAATCGACACTTAGAACGTTAGGGTGAATTAAAACATAACAAAACACAATATTTCCCAAGATTTATCTTCGCTACAGTTAGTGTACATTTTGCCGATATTAAAAATAATATTAGTAATCCACAAGGCACAACTTTTCCAGGGTCTGTCTTTCCTCATACCACCTCATCCTGGAGACACTGTTGAGTGGTGAATCGTCGCAAACGGATGATCGCTGTCTGTGAGCAACGCATGAGATTCCACCACCGTCCGTGAAAAAAGCGCGACCATAATTGACCATACGCTCCCGTGCAGATTTGATCAAAACTCTAAGACATGGACACTTCCAAGGGTTCGCTTCCAACGTAATAATTTTGACATCGAGGAACCCGACCATATCGAAGAAGTCCTCGGGGAGGGAAGTCAAAACGTTGCAGTGTAGAGTCAGCATTTGAAGATAATCGAAAAGACCTTGGGGCACAGAAGTCAGAGCGTTGTTGTCCAGCATCAACACTCGCAGGGTCCGCTCGTTGTAGATTGTATTCTTAGGAAACGTCTCCAAACGGTTTCCCGATAGATATAAAATCTCCAATTGAGGATTGTTTGCTAACAGAGTTTGATTTATACTAGTCAGCCAATTTATATCCAATTTCAAAGTAATTAAGGCAATATTGTTCTTAAAAATGACATCTGGTAAAAAGCTGATAAAATTGTTCGACAAAGCAAGATATATCAGCTTCGTTTGTTCCTCGAAAATTTGCGGTGGAAGATTTCTTAAACGGTTATGAGACAGATCGATAACTTTGAGTTGGAGGTTATTTTTAAACAGATCGGGAGAAAGTGAGACCAAGTTGTTATGAGAGATATTCACGCTAACCAATTGCAGATTTGAATGAAACAGACGTGCAGGCAATCCTGTCAAGTTATTGTACGACATATTTATAGTTTTTACTTTTACTGCCTTATCGAATGCGTTCTCCTTGATGCTGATGATTTTACTATGAGATACAGTGAGCGAAATTACATTCCGTGATACCCCATCTAGATTTATTTCTGAGTTGTAAAGATCTATCTTCTCGAGGAAAAACCATGACGAAATCAAAACATTAGATTGTTCAGTTGACAAACCAGAAACTACGAGAGTTTTCAAAGCCTTTACGAACATCGGTTTAATGGACTCGACCTTTGTGTTAGAAGATATGTCTAATATTGTAAGTTTCGGCATTCCTCTAATAAAATTGGCAACTTTATCATTAATTGTTAACATATTGTTGGATACATCTAATTGCATCAGTTGTCTTAGGTTGTTAAACGAATTGAAACTGGGTGTATTCAGCAAGTTATTTGATAAATTCAACACTTGTAGTTTACCGAGATCTGAAAATACGCGGTCTTCGATATTCTCGATGCGGTTCAAAGACAGATCCAAGGTAATGACGTCAGGAAATCCGGCAAATGTTCTCTTCTTTAAAACGGATAATCCATTATCGCGTAGGTTGATTGCGTCCAGTCCAACGGTGTTCCTAAACGGATTGAGAGCCTCTGTTGCTGATAACAATCGGTCAGACGTATTGCCAAGGTTCTCGCAGTTGAGGGTGGAGGGCAGCAGAACGTGAGTGTTGCAGAATGGATATAAATACGACGGCCCGACAAGAGACACTATCAGCAGAAATGCTAGAAGCGAATCGACCGATTGAGTCATAGTGATTTTGTACTATTGAACTAAAACGTAAACAACGTCACTCGACAGCGACGATCAATAAAAATATAAAACGACACGCGGCAACATCTCCTCGCGCTTTGCGAAGAACTGACAATATTACGTTATTCACAAAATTATATCAATAAAAATAGAGTTATATCTTAAGATAACGCTTTAATTGACAAAGCACTGAGTTATTATTTTTTTAAACATAATATATCAACTTATATGTCCGGCATCGCGGTAAATATTGTTTGCATTGATTGTACAATTTAATTCTACTATTATGCCAAGGGTTCCCAATCTATTTCAACTCACAAACCCCGTTTTGTATAAAAAAAAACACATAGAAAGTTTTCTATTTTTGCAACATGACTTTTTGAGTGTTACAAACGAAAGTTAAGTACAAACGAATGAGCACACTTTGTCGCCTGCTGATTCGTTCAATTAAAGATTTTTTTACAATTGATATTTTTCAATTAACAAATAAATTTAACATCTTATATTGGTTGAGTTTGTTTTAAATTGGAAAAATGTCCCCGATGGAGAATTCTAATAAACGAAAAACTTAATTTTACCTAAGAATGAGACACAATTCACAGCATAAAGATGTTTACAAATGAAAAACTTGCGTCACTAAAAACACATTAATTCAGACACAAACTTTTGTAGATATTCGGGCTGCCTCGTACCACGATTCAAGAAGATTTTGATCGACTGGAAAGTCGTTACAAAATTGTATATTATCTTCAAAGAAACAAAAAGGACTAACGCCATCTGCAAAATATGGTCTCTTGTATTGGATGCGATCGTCTGCAGCCAACATCCAAGCGTTTATACATATACATTTCCACGGGTTTCCTTCAAGGTGAATTAGAAGCGGTTTTCTGGAGTTCGATGATTCAGTAAAAAACCTCGGCAGATCTGTCAAATTGTTACAGTTCAACATAAGTATTTTGAGCTCTGGTAGGTGGTCCGTGAAACGCTCTACTTTCATTAGTTTATTGAAACTCAGGTCCAACAACGATAAATACTTGAACCTTGAGTATATTTCAGTAGGGAAAAATTCGATTCCATTTCTAGATAAGTACAGTGACTTTAGTAGACGAGTTGAACTGAAAATTCTAGGATCCAACACACGCATAGAATTATCGTTCAGATTTAAGAAAGCCAAATTAATATTCTTATCGAAAATTTCTTGTGGTAATGAGGAGATATGATTGCAGGAAAGATCCAACAGTCGAAGATTTCTCAGAGTCTTGAATAAGTCTGCGTGAAGCCTTATCAAGCTGTTGCCAGATAAATCGAGTATAGTAATTTGGACGTTATTTTTAAAGAGCGAGCTTGTGATGTCTCTAATCGAGTTGTGAGACACATTTAACAGCCTGAGTTCGACGTTGTTCGAAAAATATTCATACGCCATCAATTCGAGACGATTGTGTGACATGTCGAGGTGGTAGACGTCTATTACCGAAGCAAATATGTCGTCGAACAAGTCTTGAGACCTGATCCTATTGAGAGATATATCTATGTAAGCCAATTGGACCGACTGCGCCAAGGTGAACTCAGGTAATTTCACAATTGACGAATTCGAGAGCACGAGAGAACGCAGGCTGATGGATTTCATAAAAGAATCTCTGACAAGATCCACTGGCGTTCCTGTCGTTCTCAAACTTGTGATGTCCGTTTCGATAGGCGTCCCATAGTATCCGACTCTTTTGATGTACGAGAGATCTATAACTCGAAGTTGTTGTATTGCGAACGCTGGACTCCAAAGATTGACAGTGAGAAAGATATTGTGAGAGAGATCCACCTGGCGCAGCTCTGCTAGGCCCATGAATGCATCAGGATGGATTTTTTTCAATGTATTTCTCGAAAGGTTTAACACTCTTAAATGGATCATTGGTGAAAACGGCGCTTCATCGATATCAGATATGTAGTTTTTAGATAGATCGAGACGTCTTATTTTTTCGAAGTCTTTAAAAACTTCGGAAACCACTGCTGATATACTGTTGTCGCTCATGTCTACGGCTTCGATATCCTCATTGTCGGAAGTGAACGCGGGGATCGAATCTAGAGATATTCTCGATAGATGTCTCTCTAAGTATCGACAGCGCAGTGTGGCATAGTTTTCTGTTTGATAGATACACTTAATTCCGCAGCGAACATTTTGTACGTGGATTATCACGGAATACGCGATCAAAAAAAGGCGAATTAAATACACCATCGCGACGGCGAACGACTGCAGAGCGTTTTGCGCTTTCGCAGAGAGCGAACATCAAATCGAGACTACGTTTTAGTGAACCGAAGCATCACGAACCGCAACTTTTTATCAAAATCAGAACCGTTTTAAGGGTTTGTTATTGCCCACGTTCGAATTGAGAAGGAAAAAACATCCGTTTATTTTTCTGGAAACAATGTGTCTGACAAAAATTTCGGCATAAAAAAAAGCATTTTTTTAATATGCCTACGTACTATGTACAATATGTCCTTTTAGCATTAAATGCGAATTTTAATTGATCTTTATAGTCATGCACTGACGTGTATTTATGTTAAGAAGCGAGTCAACAAGTTAATTGACCTTCAATTGTCCGTAATATAAAGACGCCTTCTATAAATCAATCACGATATAACTTTGTTGTACCCCAACCAGTCGCTAATTTCACGGCCGCCTTCTATAAAGCATTTATAAATCAAGAGAAAAGGTACTTAAGGCCCCACAATACATCGCACAAAGTAGAAATGCAAAGGATACATATTTCAATCTGGGAAATTATGTAGGCTAAATGTATGTATTAAAATAGAAAATAATGTACAAAAACGAATTTTATTTATTGATTAAAAGGAAATCATTGATCGCAAGCGTTTTTTTTGATAGGTTAACCTACACGCGGGAAAGCGAAACACAGACTTGATACCCAAACTATCAATTAGAG
Source organism: Himalopsyche phryganea (assembly GCA_022494535.1). Classification (NCBI taxonomy): domain Eukaryota; kingdom Metazoa; phylum Arthropoda; class Insecta; order Trichoptera; family Rhyacophilidae; genus Himalopsyche; species Himalopsyche phryganea. Next base: position 1,215,709 of record JAGVSL010000076.1, on the reverse strand, counting down.
CAAATAGGATTCTAGGAGCCCGCCTAACGGATTCCGCTCTAGTCGGTGATATAGTGGATGTAGGGAAAAGATTACACGTTTTTTCTGAACTAGACCAGCTTAGCAACGGTGTCATTAGTTTTAACATATTGCACGTCGACGTAAATGACTTCTGAAGGATACTGTTTCCTATAATGATATAAGTAGGAAAAAAAACTATAATTAATCACATTGTAGAAGCGATATTTTAGTGTGTAATTTTTGGGAGTAAATTGAATGTATTAAGTGAAATGATTTGGTGATGATTACTTATAGTAAGTTAATAATGATATTTATTAGTGGCATAGTGATACTATCGCAAAATAATAAATGATTTGTATTCGGAATACGGAAGCACCTACGGGTGGAACTACAGCTCCTTAAAAGCAGAAGGATGTACAAAGACATGCATCTCTATGATTCAGTTCTTTTACGATTCAAATCAATGTATGTACATTCTTTCTATGCATGACTATGAAAAATATCCTTAATGGACCGATGACACAACTCTCCTTGTGTAATAAACTACTGCGTTTGGAATAAGTAGGTAGTTCTTCGAATTGCATTTTAAAACCCTCCATTCTACCCATAATGCGTGTTTTCCCAACTGGAATGGGGGGCAATGTTGTGATCAATCCAAGCATCAATGTAGTTCGTAGACTTAGTGATAAGAATTTTTCATATTTTATCTTGTAAGCGATGTAAACTGTTTACTGTCCGTCAGCTCGAGTTCATTCGTGTACTCGAATGCCTGAAGATACCGGAAGACGAAACTCGAGTCGTTATTGACGAAACACGTGAAGACGTACAAAATCTCAACAATTCAAAATTGATATTGAAATTACATCGAGCACCCTCAGTCGATATCTTAAATTACGGCGTTTGTGTTTTTTATTTACTTGGTCACCTATTTCAGTACGGACCTGACAGAAACAACTCATTTCCTATCTCATTTTTTCAAATAAAAATACGTAATTGTGGTATTAAGTAAAAGATATTGCAATATGACAATCAAACTTTACGCTCATTAAAATTTTGCGTGGTCGTAAAGATTATGATAAAAACAACGGCAATAAATAAGGTAAAATGAAAACTTATGTTTAAATTATCTCCAATTTTTAATAATTATAAAAACGGAACTGGTTGTGTTGCGATAGAACCGGATCGTGATTTCCAAGTAAACTTAAAATACCGGTTCTTCAGTAATATAGGTAGTTAGAATAGATACATACCAGAAACATACGATCAAACCTTCACTGAATGAAACGGTTCTTGATAATACCATCAAAAAATTTAAATAAGGACCACAAAATGACGGTCAATACCACTTCAGATACAAGCAAGTGATCATAAACTTTTTTCTAAGTCATATATTTCGTAATAAAATTCACAAAATTACTATTGTGATGTCGAGTGTCGAAAAAGTAACGAAGTTATTAGACAAATCAAAAAAAAAAAATATATTTATAATACATATTTCGGCTTCGTTCAGTTACTGAGCATTTTCAACTGATTATTTATGTTGTGAATATTCGTCGATATTTTTAACGTGTCTATGAAGGAGAAGAGAATTGTTTTCTTGGACAGTGTTAAAAAATCAAGTAAAAACAAAATTTTGAAGAAAATATTTCACGAATATATATTAGAAAAATGGTTATAAAGATAAGCTGAAATAGGCACTCACCTTTCAACATAGAGATCTGATGTGGACCACATACTGTTCCATTTGCCCATCAGTTTGTCCAAGGACTTCTTCATCGCTGGAGTCTTGAGAGCGATACCTGCAGAGAAATAAAATTTTCATGATATGCCACTGCAGATTTACGAAACGTAATACTCTAGGAATTTTTTTTTTGTGCCAGAGCATTACGTCGATAACAATAAGTATTCACCAAACGTTATTATTATCAGCAAAATTGATGATTATTAAAGAAAAAGATCCGATAAAATGACACTTCTTTCAAGTCATCAGAATTACGAAACGTAATATTCCTAAATGCAAAAATAAAAGGTAAAAGAAAACATTCTGCAAACGCGAGATTTGTCAAATAAGATATTTAGAAAACACAATATGACAACTAAGGTGGAATACGAATATGAAAGAGGACACAAGTGAAGAATAAAGTAAAGGGAATCATTCTGACACCACTCGCCGAAATGGAAACATCTCCTCTGAACTGCATAATTTTCATCAACATCATCATCCATACTTACGGTCTAATCGCATTACGTATTCAACATTGGAAATATATTACTAAATGTATTTGGGTTTAAAGAAATTATTTGTCAGGCTTTTAAGTAACTGTTCCCCCTTCACAACTTTTTGAACCATTAAATCAAGGGCTCCCAACCATTGGGGAATTCCACCCTAAAGGTGATTTTAGAGTTTCAGGAGAGGAATTGTTGCAGTTTATTAATGATTTTTAATATTATATATATGCATATTTGGAAAGCTACTTTTAACTTTGTTAGATTAACTTGAGAAGGGAGGACTTTTATTTTGAAAATCGATGAAAGGGATAATAAAGCAAAAAAGTTCAGGATGCCCTGTATTAAATAGTAACGAAATCTATTCCCTGTTTAAATACTTTCCGGATTCACAGGATGATGCTTAGTATCGCTTGACTGTGCGGATTAAAATAATAAATAAATCAAACATAATCGTGTTGCGGATGTCTCGGGTTCAATTCCCGGTGCGGACGGTTTTCATCGATTGATCTTTCGATCGATTTATGGATTTCTGTTCGTAATCTGAGTCCTCCCTCCCACCCATCCCAACCTCACATGGCGTAGCGAGAGCGATTAGCTAACCACTAGTCCTGTAATAGCCCTATCCTTCTATCCCTACTCTCTTCGAAAAAAAAGACAGGTTGAGCAACTGAGTAACATGCAAAAAATTCTGTTAATATACCTCCATTAGGAGACTATATGCTCCACATTGGGAGCGGACATGGAAAAAAAAAACATAATTTCACCAGTGCAGCCCTGAATCAAAAAAATAAAGTCAAGTCATTGTGTAGAATAGGAGATGGTGGGTCAACCAGCATGTCGTAGATACAATATTTGAGTATATCTAAAAGGCGGAGAGTGTTAAATCAATAAATTGTACTAGTGGGGCATATGATGGTATTGAAATTGAAATACGAATGTCTAAAGTAGCTAGTAATAAATAAATGTATTCATGTATTGATTAAAAAAAATTATAATCAAAAATATATACCTACATGTGATAATAATAAAACGCCTACAGGCCGGTCCGGGTTATTATATACTAAATATGAAAATTGTAATGAATTTCTTACCTCGGAAGGTTTCCTGCGCCTCGTCGAGGTCGGGAGCCAGGCCCCTCGCTTCGCTCTCCCACTGCCTGTGGTTGAGCACGAGCGGTTCCAACGACGCCAGGTCTCTAGGAGAGCTGGCGGCGACACGCTCGTGGAGTGTCCTCTCGAGGGTCTCGAGGCGGGACAGAGCGTTCGCAGATTGTTCGGCGAAGATTCGGGCGGCATTCTTGGATTCCTCTGCAAAAAACGAACAACACGAATATTAACTACAGCGAAAAACACAGTAATAAATTCTTCATGGATTTTTTCAAATGTTGCCACTCGGTTGTAAACCGGTAGCCTGATGAGTTATTTATGGTCTCCACAGCTTCAGGCCGTAAAACCACGCACGAAAACAGTATTCGTATAAAGGTTAAGCTTTCTCACTTCTTATAAGATGACTGACGAACAGTATAACGGAAAATATAACGTTAAATATACAGAATATTAAATCCTTTACTAAAATGTTAAGAAAACGAAAATAATTTAAACCGTTTTGATTGAATTGCTTTTACATAGAGCAAATTTAAGTGATTATAATATAATATCGACTGTGGAAATGTAAAAGGACGTAGCCCCCACACAAAAAATATTGTGTATACCCCAAAAAACCGTGTATTAAATTGTATACATTGTGATTATCGAAAAGCCCTTTTGCCTTTCCAGAGTCGATATATTATGTATTTATGTATAAATATAGTGTATTAGCACGTTTCGTGTGAGTTTTACACAATATTTTTTAGTGTGGGTTAGGTCCTTTTTCCTCTCCAGAGTGGATATTAATATTACAAACTACATCCGATAATCTTATTTGCACGAGGGATACGTTTCAAAAAACAGTGTAAAAAAAGATAAGGTCCCCATAAAATATGGTAGATAGCTTCCATTACTTAAAATCAACTCAAAATACGAAATTCTTGAACACAAAAATAAATCGAATCTATACATAAAATATTTTCATACACAAGATACATACATAAATTTTTTTCGATTTAAATGAAATTTAACATAGAGAAATATGTTCATTCAGTGTCGCTACTTGACCATAAAAGTGGCCGTTTACTGCTGTTTTTAGCAGGTGAAAATTCACTCATTGCTGGAAATATTTAATGGAGAGACATCTTCAAGAGTATCTTGAATAATATTATCATCTTGTGTTTGTTTTGTTGTCTTGGTTTTGAATATGAATTATCATTTGCTGTGATTTTATTTTTGTTAGTTCCTTGTATGATCCTTGATAAAGTGCCGTAATCATTTTTCAGTTCAGGGTAAAAAGAAAAATCAGTAATTTTTTAAGCGGTGTTATTTCGAAACCGTGCAAAAAGATAATCGGGTGTATTTACATATCTAAGAAAAGAACCACTGGGAAACTTTGGTTAAGACTACTGCAAATTCTTGGCTGAATGACACAGGTGGTGTCAAAGTTACGGCACAAAACTATTATGTTTAAAGACATGTGACTATGAGCGTGGTGAGCGAATTGTACCCTATCTATTATATATTACATGTTTTCCCAAACAAAGCACAGATTCATATATTGAGAAACATCGAAAGACTTAGGCTCTCAGTCCTGAATATTTAAAAGCCTAATAAAATACTGCGCATCATAATTAAAAATACGAAAATTCACCATAGAATTATGACACCTTGACATAATAATACGGTTACAATGCAAGAAAAAACGTATTTTTATTGTTATCAGTCGGAAACTGATTCTCGGATGTCTCTGGTCAAGTCCCGATATGGACAGTCTCATAAATTGATTATTCAATCGATTTCTGTTCGTAGTCATGAATGTTTGAGATATCTAAAATTCCCTCCGACCCGATTCAATCGTAAAAAACGGGGCATAGAGAGAGCGATTAGTTGATCTCTAGTCCTGTCTTAGCCTTATCCTTCTCTCTTCGAAAAAAAAGGCTGAGAAACTGAGTAACAGGCAGTTCTCGTAGAAAAAGAAACAACTGTCGAGGTAACTCTATTAGGCCACGTTGGGAGCGGACATGGTAAAAATTATATATTATACACGTTTTTCATTATAACTAATTCAAGTGTCTTTAATGCGGCCTTATTAGATTACAGATAAATGAATGTGGCTTTCCGATATGAAATGGTCCCCCTCCTGATCTAGACTAGGTTATAATGTTGCTTTCTTAAATGTTCCAGTAATTAAAAAAAAAGAAGATTTTTCTATCTTAAAGAAGAATAAAAAAGTGAAAATAGTTTTGGAAAACAATTTTCAAAGATGAATGGAGACAAGCAAAACGATGGCATCTGGCCAGATTTGACGGACCAATTGGAGAATGCCGAAAATTTTCAGATGGCAAGTTGGGTACAGCGACATAAAGACCGCTTTTTAAGCTGTGAGTTTTTGACAAAAACGGAATGTTAATTTCGACAAAGCTAACATTACAAATTATTTACCTCTTCCATTTGAAGATGAAGGGAATAACGTATTTTTCAATCTTTTCATTTTTTGATTTCTTTTTAATTCTACTACTCACAACACTTTCACAGACACGATAATACACTATGCACTGTCCACGTAATGTCACCTGCCCTAATAATTTTATGTCTTTATTTTAAACTTGCGCCACTTTGCCTAAATCTGAATTTCAGACTTAACTATATTTTATTACAAATATTTGATGCAATTTTATAATTAACAAATCACAAGATGGTGAAATAACGAGTAAAGGTTACAAAAAGTCGGCACAGTATTATGTTATATAAAACTCAGTTAAAATGAATTCCAGCCCAGGTAACAGGGACGCCACTGGAAAAACAGGTGTTTTGACGAATGACCAAATCAATACACCCTTGTGCAATATTCCAATACAGAAAAAAGAGCAAAAGTTTCACAACGAGCCTTCGTATAAATAAAATGAATGTTGTAAGACATTTTAACTCAAAATAAATAAAAACACAGAATATTGTTGGGAATTGTCAAATCTGATCATGATGTCTGGGAAAATGGTAGCCGAGTGAATGATCAACATTTAGACCCTCTAAGTTCCAGAGAACTCTAAAAACAGCAAAAACTTTCTCGTGTGTATGCTAAACAATTGTATTAATATAGCACAGAAAATAGTCGGAAGCAATCAAAAGTATTCTCGATTACTAGGAACGACTCAAAACCTAAACACTTCTATACGTAAAATGCGGTGGTAAAAAAACCCACCAGCACCCGGTCTTCGGCGGGTATAAAAAAGACGATTCGCGCTACCCGCTCAAGAAACGCAGCACAGACTGACCCGAATCGCCGTCGGCCGGGTCATTATTTAGTTTAGATGGTATCGAGAGGAGGATGATGACGACCCGTGGGCAGTCTCCATTAATTGACAGGCGAAAACAATGCCAAAGATCGCAGTCAACCCGGACCACACTTAGACTATTAGAGTGTTATTAGTTGCGCGTCGAATTAAGTCCGGACTGGTTAATGTTGATACATTTAACTGAAAACATACTCGAGTTGCGCCACTAATTAAAAGAGCAACACCGACTCCATCGAATTTTACAACGTAAAACCGAAACCAGAAAACTTACTCCAAAAATTATTATTTCAGTTTTCTTAATACAAAATTAAGGTGAAGAAGAACATAAGTCATACTATTTCATATAATATATCGTCAAATTTGGATTATTGAGATTTTGTACACTTCCATGTATTTTGTCACTAACGACCCGGGTTTCGCCTTTCGGCATCTTCAGGCATTCGAGCACACGAATGGACTCGAACTGACAGACAGTAAACAGTGTCTAACGTTTATATAGAAGATACAAATACGACAAATATTATTTACGAGGTAAAATATTATACGTCTGAGAGCCACACTGATACCTGAATTAACATTTCGAGAATCGCCTTACTCCTTATTTTGTAAACAACACATTAACAGAGTGGCGAATTGCCGCTTTCCAACTTCTTTTAGAATTATCAGTGACTTTACAATTATAATAGCATTGTCGGTTTCGACGGGATGCAATTCGACGAAAGGGTAAATATATTCAATCATTCCACATTTAGTGACATCTGTTTGTGTTTCAACGTATAGGATATAATAACGGAGAATTAGGAAGGTTCAGTTGCTCATTCAGAATTGGCAAGGAATTTAATGCCGAATGCCTGAAGATGCCGAAAGGCGAAACCCGGGTCGTTAGTGACAAAATACATGGAAGTGTACAAAATCTCAATAATCCTAATTTGATATTGAAATCCCATCAAGCACCCTCAGTCGATGTCTCAAATTATATAATATATCGTCGTTGTTCTGGAAGAAGACACTAACTGAAAAATACTAGTTTTGAGTCATTGGACTTTGAAATTTAACAAATGTTTGAAATCCTATACCCTTTTTTATTAAGTTTGTACAAATCTGTTTTTAAGTAACATTGTAATTTATTAAAAATAAGTGCGTTCATTCATGAGATAGAGTTTGAAATAAGGAAGATTTTGGTATAACTAACTCAAAATGTCATTTTTTAGATATAGTGTTTTCTTCTAGAACAACGACGATATAATATCGACTGTGTTTTGGCAAATTGATGCAACACTAATAAATACGAAAATGAGTCAGTTAATGCTTGGATATCATTTTAAAGACGACAGAGCAGGTCTCGGGCAAAAACAATCTAGGGGAGAGTTTTGATTATTTTAAGGAAATCGAAAGCTGTACTGGATCTACAGTTATCAATAATGAAAACCGCATATTCGTGTTTTTCATTATTGATAAACTTTCAATTAATTTTCTAATCTTTGATAGAAACAAATATTATTTTAATTATAAACGTACTTTTTTAAAATACATACGAATGATGAAATTATGAGAAGACCGCCACATGCTATATACCCTACTGAATTGTCGTTTATCAAATGTTGGTTGGTTTGCAAGAAAAAATTGTCTTTAAAATGATTGCTAGTGGCAATTATGAGAACAATTACTACTTTTGCGGCTGACGTGAAATAAATTGAATGCTTTAAGGTTGTCATTGTTTGATGAAAATGCGAATACTTTTTATCCACTGTGAAAAACACGTTAGACAAATAATAAGTATGTGTTCCTTTTTATCCAAAATATTTCGGATACTATTTTACTCTTCAAATTAAGCTACATGTAAGAAAAAACTTTCATAATACTCGAGTTTGACGAATGACTCTGGGTTAAAAATCCCTCTAAACATGCCTTAATTTCAGTAATTGAATAAATACCGTTGCAGTAATCCGACGCAGCTGCAAATTTTATAAATTGAAATGTAATATGTATTTATAATATTACGTTATTAACTCTTCAAATCGATTTTTCATCGTATTTTCGTACTTCAGAAAATGATCGAATAGTTGGAATGTCTAGCAGGGACGGCTCTTGTAAAGGAGCAAAGGGTGCAATGCACTCCAATAAGTTCCATCAAAATATTCCATTAATAAACGATATTCAAATATAATAATTATACCAATTCACTAATTTTAAAATTTCCTCGTGTTTCCCATAGGAAAATATTGCAGGAAACGATGATCAATAAACACGACCAGCAAACGTATTCTGCGTCGATTCAGAATACGCATGAAAGTCGGTCGATGACGCGGTAAGTCGGTCGATGACGCGGTAGGAGCATAAATTCTTTTGCACTCCTTAGACGTCTGAAATGTTCCATGTATTTTGACATATTTGTGACGTTGCAACAGTATGAACTACGCGAAGGGGGGATTTTGTATGGACTGTTTTTGAGCATTGATCTCCTGGCGGAAATTCCCGAACGTAACCGAAAGCGACTTGACGTTTGCGTTTACAAGCCTGTAACAGTCATTTGTAAGAATGAAAAAGAGCAGTGGAACAAGCGTAGTAAGCTCATTTAATTTCAATATGATTCTTTAACTATACGCTCTTCAATAAGAATAATATTTACCTACCATTATAACTTTTGGAGTGATGAATACAATTTATAAAATTATAACTATGATCGTGTATAATACCGAGTGGATATAATTGAATATTTAAAATAGGATAGTTTCAAGTTTTTTACCTGGCTGGCCTTACCTATTCCATAATATTCAACTGTGTATTTGGTTCAGTTTCGTAATACACCTTCCTCTAATATTTTTTAAATTCTTCAATATTGAATTCTACAAATTACTTTCCCCAAAAAATACTTAAGCGAAAAATTTCCGGTTTAATACAGAATTATTCCAATTGCAGACATTAATACGGTAACCTTAACATACGATTTCATGGAGGAATTTAAACTTAAATTGAACTAACTGTCTTATACAGCAGAGAAGATTTTTACGATGTTGTTGGAGCCCTGTCTATACTTCAACTCTTCACGAATAAAAATACATGTAGTATTTAGCTAAACCGTTAAGCCATTACAAATAATTTATACAATATCGATGACTTCCGTCGAAAGTGAGTGTTACTTCTAAAATTTAAAAAGGATCAATTCATTTTGAGAAATACCACGACTAAAGACAGACAAGGTTTCCCAAACTATCATCCGCGACAACCTGGAATGGTTGTATATGCTGCTAGGGCTGCAACAAATTTAGACGTACTCAAATTCATATTGATATTTCCTACCAAAAAAAAGAAAAAAGGTGGTCCGTCGAAATTAATCCGCAGGAAAGGTTTGGGATACCGTGGTGAAGAGAAACAGTTGATATCGCCAATATCAGACTTATATTTTCGTATATGTCTAATAGTACTTTCAAAATCCAATATGTGGAGGATGGATTTCTTACATAAATATGTGAATCTTTTTTTGCACTCCCTAATATTCCTGTCACCGGCCGCCACTGATGTCTAGTATAGCATTTCAAACATTGAAAAAACTTCAAAGTTTTATTCAAAACTAGTATTCTTCCAGAACAACGACGGTATAAATGTATCAAAATAAACTGTTCAGATTTACTTATGTAATAACCACACGTAACTCAGGATGGGAAGGTCACATTGTCAAACGTGAGATCTGAAAATATAATCCCTATGAATGGAGGGAAAGTTCCCAAAGTATTAAATGCAAAGGCTCGATCGGAATCGAGATTGCATGGACTAACAATGGCGTCTAAATAAAAATGTTCTTTACAATTTAGATTTTACTATTCATTTTAATACATTACGATGGTAATAATCAAATGTTTAAATGAATAAATAAATAAAACAGATTATGCAAAACAAAAATACATAAATCATCTCGAACGCGCGAATTTAAATCAAAAGTGTAATTTGACAATAAATAATATGCGAAGGGTCAGTGATACCATGTGACAAAAGAACGTAAGAGGTAACAGCCGTAATACAATTTTGTCTCTTCAAAAATAGACGTGACAGTTTAAGAATTATACCACTGTGTCATGATGTCATAATCAATCATAAATCACTGTGCATTCGTGCAGAATAATCGGCACGCGAACGATTTTTTTTATCATATCCGTTTCTAATATGGAGCATATGGCCTCTAAATGGAGGTATTTCAACGGAATCTTTTTCGAAGAGAGCAGGGATAGAAGAAAAAAGCTAGGACAGGACTAGTGGTTGGCTGATCGCTCTCAATACGCTCCGTTTTTAGGATTCAATACAGTAGACTTCGCGATAACACGATTGCCGACAATTCGTTTCTCATTAAAATTTGTGACTACTCTTTGATTACACGTAAAATACTATTGCGCTACCCAACGACGTTAACCACTGCACCACGAACCCGACGAAATTATTGACTTCAAATATTTATAGTAATTTCAAATTTATATGAAAAATAAATGACTATAAATATTAATCTTGGTGCCTTATACAAAATGACCTCCTTATCACATTAAATCGATACAAATACATCTTTTGGGATGGTAATAATATCAAATAGTTTCGATCTTTCTGGCGGTAACTTTGTGGATTTAATGTACAATTAAAATTGATAACCTTATTAATCCACTGGCTGCGTTACTAGTTGTGACACTTGTTTAGATAGTCTGAAAATGCTTCTCAAACAGGCGAAACATGTGTCACAACAAGTAAAACAACCAGTGAAAAACAGTTATTAACTTCAATACCTACGATATAATTATGTGGCACAAAATTTTTCTATATGTCACTTAAGTGAGAAATTTATTTTAAAATTTTTTAGAAAATTTTCGTTTTTCGAATGGAATAAAATTGGTTGGCAATCACTTCATCTATATGCGGCGTGTCCAAAAAGAGTATAGGCGTCGATGATCGCTGCATGCGCAAAGGGCATATCAATTTAAAAAATTACAGTAGACTGTAATAAAAATTACTGTTTAAAAAAAGAGCATTTTGATTACTGCACGGGAGTATGAGATTACATAGTCAAATTGGCGACGGCGGGTCAACGTGATATATATTTCAAAATACCGGTCAAGGTTAGAATAGAAGAGTATAAGTTGATATTCACAACATGAATATGAGAACGGTATTATATGGGAAAAAGAAAATATGATATCAATAATCATAAGGTTCTGGGTTTAAATCACGACAATAACAATACCGATCGATAATTTTTTTTTGTAAATTAAAATTTAAGATTTAGAGCATGGAAATTCGTGGTTTCTTTCCTTCTCCAGTTTATCTCAAGTGGTTTAAATTCTAAATATATGGTGCATTGGTAATTTTAACACAATAAAAAAGCTTTTAATTGATAAAATCATAAAGGAAACTTCATGTGTGATCAAACATGAAATTAACTCATATCGCTAAAATGTGTGTGTGTTGCCTGGTATCAAAAGTGGTCAAATCCGCTTTTATAGAAAATGAGATAAATAGCAAAAACGTTTTATAAATTAATACAAGTTTTGAAAGAAGTTTTATTTACGTATTCTTCAAAATTTTAAGTAAAGAAACTATTTATTATTTATATGTTAAAAGAATTAATATTAATTACTTTTTGTATTATAAATGATTTAGTTTTGGATTTAACCATTTCTAATATGAAATTGACGATTTGAACACTTTTGAAACAAAAAGTCATGAGGATTTGATTATAAAGTTTTTACTCGCCCACTACATGTCGTCAGCCATGACTGTTAATTACTATGAACTAAGCCAAGGTCATGTGACACTGTTGGTGAATGCGGTTAGCCGATTCAGATTTGATATGAAAAACATATTTAACTTTCGTTTTTCGTAGGATAACATTGGATTTGTTCAACTATTAATAAATTATTTCAGTAGACGCTATATCATAGTTTCACACTATATACTCAATTAAAAAAAAGTTAAATATGGATTTGACCAACTATGATATCAGACAACACAAATAAGCAGTGGGCTTCTCTTATAAGATAATTAGTTCAATGATAGTATGTATGTCAATTTTATATAAGTTTTCAATTAGTGAGACCTCAATATTAGCTGTCCATGAATGAAAGCCATTATTGCCATGAGAAGACACAATACAGGACAATTTTTGTACATGGAGTAATTACTTAATTAACCAATTTACCAGCAAGTTAAGTGAAAAATGTACAAGAAGGTGACCTCTATGATAAAAACTCCGATAAGCGATCAAAAGAGTCTAAGTTCATGTTCTTGCATGGTCAAATAATAAATATTGATTATTACAATTTAGAACATGGTCATTGCTCTTCAAATTGATCTCAACTAACATTGTTATATTTTCCTTAAATTTTAAGTGTTAAAATTCTTCAAAAGTTTATTAGACCCTAGAGTTTATAAGCCCTAAAAAACATAAAGAAGAATCATGGAACCCTGCGGCCCTATTTCCAAGTTTATTAGAGACCGGACACTAATCCTGCCCAGGCAGTAATGCTCAATACCTTAACACCAAACGTAATGATTTTTGTATTTGCTCTATACATCTTTAGTATGTTGCTACTTAACATAAAAACACTAGATATAGCTGCCAAAAAAGCAAAAAAGCACTTTCGCAAAACTTGAGTTTTGAGAAAAATGTTATTAGAGTGAAAAAAAATCGTGTGGAGTTTATTTCTTAGTACTTTGAAATGAAAATTGAATCACATCTGACTTATTTTTATAATATTTCAATTTTGATTTTTTAAAAGATTTTAAGTCACACGTTTCTTCTTATATACTTAAATTGTTATATTGGTTTCAACTGATAATATATATGTCTTCATGTCCATCATGTATAGAAAAAAATTAAGAACATAACTCCAAGCTGTCAAAATGTGACACGTACCCTTTAGCTTTTGGGATGACGATACAATGTCCTCTATCTGTGACAAGCTCATCTTGTAATAATGGAATACACAACTGTTTTTCACGAGTATCTGGACGACATACCTTCTGCTCTAGCCCTGCGTTCGAATTCATCGAAGAGTTTGTTGACATCATCCATTTCTCTTCGGAGTCTTCTCAGTTGCGGATCACCAGGGTCACCCTCGCGAAGCAGTTTATCGGCATCTTCATTGAGGGCTCGTCGGATAGCACCTCGTTGTTCAGCACCCATGGCAAGGAACTATGAACATAAATATGAATCGTGAAATTAACACATCACAAACAACCATAATAGGAGATAGTACAATATTATCTGTATATTAACAAAAATGTTTGCAACTAATACTATACATCAAAAAGTCAAATTGAATGGATCAGCAAAAATACACCAATTAATACCATCCTTAAAATATTAATATTTTTTGACTTGATGGAGAAAGATGTCATTATAAAATTGATAATATTGTTATTCCACTCGTTGTGTCACTAATTATTTAACATGTTTCGCCTCGTTGACAATCAATCATCTTCAGACTAACTCTATCTATAGTCTGACGATATTTATAATAATTAAAATTTATTAAAAATGAATTCCTACTAAGTTACTATTGAATCCATCAAAAAGCATTTAATATTCAGTTAAAAATACCAGTAATACGACAAACCTTGAAAATGAAATCAAGTCATAAATTCAAACAGTGCATATCGACGGTGTTCGGCCAATTAATGTAACCCTCAAAAAATACGAAAATGAGTTAATGATTGGATCTCATTTTAAAGACGACAGTTTAAATTGATCACTTTTTGGAAGGGAAACATTATTTTACGTTGGTTTTAGGTTTAAAAATTCTAGCCCGGCCACTTGATGTATGCCACTATTGTATCGACACTCCCTACGTATAATCCCGTATCTGCAAACATGAGAATTTAAAGAAGTGCATTTCAAAGATTCATAACGCAACTCACCATACTATACAGTTTTCGATAAAAACAGTTTTTACTCTCTCCTGAACAATTTCAATTATGAGGGTAACATCAATTGGCCAAAACACCATCAATATTATTATATCACTGCCATACGATGTGTTGGCTGGAATCGAGTTTTAAAAAAAATGAATGCCTACATATTGTATTATTTTACCTGAGCCAAATCCCATCCCTTTACTACTTTGATGGTAGCGAAGATCATGTTCTGTCTCATTCTCAGCTGTTTACGTTGCCATAATGCGATTATCTGTAAAACAAAAAAAAATCAGCATCAATTTTTTAAATTGTCATATTTTATGATATCCTCAAACACATAACAGGTGTTAGTGGGACAACAATATCCTGAAATACTATTAACCTTTATCACCCAACCATGATCCTAAGCTGTCACTAAAATAACTATATCTCTAATATTAGTCAACTTATTTGGGTTAAGTAAAAAGCATTATCAAAAAAATGATTGTTTAAATTTTATAAAAGCTTTATTCACTATTTTTCAAAATTTATATAATTTGTACTAACCCTGTCGTATCTGTCTTGCAACGCCTGTGCAGCGTCAATGGCTTCTTGACAAGGCGGTGGAATGGCCAAAGCAGCGGAAGGAACTTGCGCTTCTCCGGCTCCGCCGACCACTCGCCATCTGCTGCGTCCTGACACATCCACAACACTGCAGGAACTGTTTTTCTCCAATGATAACTGTAATCAAATATATGATTTAAAAAATGACAATTTGTATTATTTGGTGCCTTTGAGCAGGGCTTTAGGGATTTAACTAGAACAATTTAAATACCAGATTGTTTCAGTTCAGATTTATGTATTGAGAAATTGGCATTTACAATTTTACACAATAAAATTGTTTCTAAAATCATCTTGATATTGTGATATTCTTCTGCCTCTTCCCTACCTATCTGAACATCTCATTTGAAGAAGGTTCAGATAGCTGGGCAGAGTTGTTATTTTATCCTATTATAATGGAGTTCTACCAAGTAAATGCCAATTCAATCAATAAAATGAAAAAAATTCTGTGATAAATCTTACAAACAGAATATTTTTATGGCCATTTTAAAGAAAAAAAGAAACAGTGAATATTTTTTGATATTCAAAACGAGTTCTTCAATATGGGCGACTTGTCACAAGGAATACTCTAAGACAGCTAATAAAATACTTTACCTTTGTTAGGATTTGGATAAACTAGGTTAATACGGAGAACGGTCTTTTATAGACGGGTAATTAGACATTAAGAAAAACTCAACTACTTACACTTCCACTATTAAAGGCACATACGGCGACAGCCTTTACCGGTCTGGTGACAGGCTGCTTCCTCGCTCTGATCGGATAAACTTTCTGGGCGCGGCCGGCCAGCCTGCCGACAACCTCACCCCGTTGGTTCAGTTCCTCTCGCATTTCTTGCATTCCTCGGAGAAGTTGTTCTCCTTGGTCTAATGTGAATTCTGACTGCGAGAATGTTGTGTTGAGGATCTCTTCTCTCCTGTTGAATATAATAATGATTTTTAATGAACGATTTCTTGATTATGTTGTAAACATGGATATCTTAATATTATCCATGTTCAAAATTGATGCAGGAAAAAACTTCTTCAGTTAAATTTTAAAGCAGATATACAAATATGAAACTGGAAGGGAGATAAAGAACAAAGAGAGAATATTAATTTGATTCCATATGTTGGAATATTCAGTTTTGACTGCCTCTGCAGCACTTAGGTAAAACTGACTTACATAAGCTGGCGATATACATGTTATATACTTATTATACATCTATGTAATATTGCTGAATATATTTTTTTGAATATTCATAACACAACACAGTTCAACTTACTTAGACATCCATTTTTCTCCTTCCTTAACTTCTAGGAAGAAGTTGTGATACTCGGTGGTATGTTTCAAATGTGTCTCCAGGCACAGGGTCAATTGAAGAACCCAAGCCCATTGAGATTGCATCACCTGTAAAAAGATTTTTTTTATATAAATGTACAAATTACAAAAAAAGTTGTATAGATATTTATATAATTTAAGACATCGACTGAGGGTGCTTGATGGAATTTCAATATCAAAATTGGATTATTGAGATTTTGTACACTTCCATGTATTTTGTCACTAACGACCCGGGTTTCGCCTTTCGGCATCTTCAGGCATTCGAGCACACGAATGGACTCGAACTGACCGAGTGTGTACAAAATCTCAATAATCCAAATTTGGTATAGATATTTGTGTAGAAAATCGAATTTAAGATGTTTTTCAGTACAGACAAGATAGACTTAACCAATAATGTGATCACACACTTTTGACAGTTTTAACGAGCGGTGGCTACTGATTTGACATGAGCTATGTCACATCCAACATTGCTTTTTTATCAATAAATAAAAAAGCGGATAAAGAAAACTTACATTATTATATAAAAAAATTTGGGTTTTAATGGACACCTCTTTGCCTGCATTACTAGTCCTTTGTATCGAAATTTTACGATATATATATCAAGATAGTGTTGTGGAAAAAATTAATTAGTGAATGCTACCGTAGCATAATTGCTAAAAACCTGAGACAAAGATGAGCTTTCGAAAAAGTAATTTTTACCTGAAGATGAGTTTCGATAATCTTGCTAGCGGGATGTTGCTGAGAAATGAGGGCCTCTCCGCGGTCAATGACAGAACTGAACTGAAGTTCTCTCTTTTCCAGTGAGGACATCAATTGCTACAATGGATAAAACAACTCGTATATATTAAATTAAAAATAATGGCAGATATGCAGTCATGTAAGATTATTACTCTATCACTGTTGAGGCAGTTTAGGTATAGATTCTCTTGTCGGTGTTGTTTGTTTTGATGGAGACTGGCTGATAGAATTGGTTGCAGTTAATTGTAATACTAACATACTTGAAACATATGAACTATAATATTCATCAATAAAAAATTGAATACAAAAAATATTCTGGTGTTCAAATTATGATTTGAAGAATATTCTGCTTCTTATTATTTTCTATGGATTCGGCTGCTTCTGATATGACGGTTTTTAGGAGAAAATGTTTATTGATTACATTGTGTAAGTCAACAGGTCAATCTCTTTCTCAGTCAAGATTATTATGGATTTGTAATCTCTCTCACTGTGCTCCAATTCCATGACTAAATAGTAACAGTGGAAAGCGATGAAAACATCACTGACATCCATGCCTTTTGATAAAAATCTATATATCGGTCTTGACTGGATATAGGATGAAAGCCCTCTTGGTTACGACAACCAACATTTTAACCTTGCACATGAAAAGTATCTATGAGACTATTACAGTATAAGAAAATAATCATTGCATGCAAGGTAACCGAGTAGAGCTGGTGAAACAAAATAATTCAACTGATGTACTGTTGTAGAAGGAAACTAATATTAAATCATATGAAAAGTCGCACACAAACCTCGTTTCCATTTCCGAAGGTATGCTTGCACAAAACACAACAGAACAAGATGTAGAATTTTGTAAATAAATAAATGAGGCAGGTCATGCACAAAATTCAATAAAAATTAAAAAACATAATAACGAATATTAAACAGGGTACTTAAAAATCTTTGTGTAGTAAATCATTCCAAATAAACATGAATAAAAACAGAAATAATGAAGACTCCTTTGTTTACAAGTGTATCTTTATATTTTATTTCCTTTTTTCATCCCCATTATAAGCGGATTTGTTTAAAGAGGTATCCTCTTCGGTTCCAATTACCATTGTATAATGAAAATCTCCTATATAAATAACGCATTTTATAGTTTTAAGATTTATTTCTCTGTTTCTTCTTTGTACCTACGTCCATTTGACATTTTTGAAATGTTACACGTACATGTAAGAGGTGTTATTTTCATTTAAAAGATTTTGTTTATATTTCTATACCTCGTAATATTCTTCAATGGCTGTCAAGTTGATATGGGGGTCAGCCCAGTCTCTGGAGATTTCGATTTGCTCCTTTTCGTTGAGCCAATTCAGCTCGGCAGATGCTGACTGTAGGAAGTCTTGAAGAGCATCCAAGTCCGACAACCTGTAAAATTAATTCAAATAATTGCAATACATCTAGTTAAGAGATACATATTGTATTATTTCATTTTAATGTATTGATGAAATCACCTCTTGGTTGAGGTGGATAATAGCTCTGCATAAAGCTTCTGCAGCTGACCCAAATGTTGATTGTAAAGAACCAACTCCTCGCCATTGAAGTTGGAACGAGCTTGCACGCATTGTTCCACCTGAAAATAAAACGAAAATCATCTTTATAGTCAATACGACTCAAACTATTTGATAGAAACTAATTTAATAATAAATATAAATTGATATGATATACTACATTAGAGATAATATCAAGGAATGAATAAGGAAATTTTAACCCATTTCAATATAATCAAGGAAACAATTTCGTATTCGATTGAACATACCCTCGAGTGGAACTGATCTATCGTCTTATGTTCTCGCTGTTGTCTGTCGAGTTCCTGTTGTACCGATGGAAGGTCTGCACCATAGTCTGCTTCGTGAAGTGTTTTCTAAAAGGGAATATTGATTATTTCTAAGTAGGAAGATCTTTTAATATTAGAATTAAAGAACATCTAGCTGTGCTAAAAAAGGCGATGAATTGTCTACATTTGGAAACCATCTGATCGAAGGAGTGCATCGTATAATTATTCAGTTATATAAAAATAGCAACAAAATAATTCTTACCAATCGTTCTCTGCACCACTCGGCACACTCCATTAAATGAGTGAAATGAGTGTTCGTATCGGCAATTCTCATGTCTGTAACAGTCCTGGTTTCTCTTCGATATGTGGTCTGTTGGACAGGGACACTGATTCCTCCGAGTCTCTGGACGATTCTTGTCTGGAACTGGGTTCTCAGCTCCAACCAACGTTTGTGAAGAGCTTGAACTCTGGAAAACACCAAAAGACTAGTTAATACAATTCATCGATAATCTTATGCGAAGAAGTATGGGGGATACAAAAAAACCTGTTCTGTATCTTTTGGCTAATCTCTGAAATAACATTAATAGTGGTGAGCCACCTGTCATATTTTCTCCTACAAATCTGCGTTGTCAGTTCACTTTTTAATTAATTGATGTGACTGCCAAGGAAATTGTATGTTATTCCTTCGCCATTAAGAGAATATCAATGAATAACAAAACACACCTGTTGTGTAGATCATGAGCTTGGTTGTATCTTCCTTCTCTCAACTGCTGAACGTCCTGCATGAGGATTTGGATCTGAGCATCAGCAGCTCTGAGCTCACTGTCGAGCTGCTCAGCGGCAGCCTTCGCTTCTGCTGGAGAAGCTCCTCTCTCGAGGCGGCGGGTTTCTGATTCGATGCGTCGCTCGATCGTATCCAGGCTGGTATCGGATTGTTTGATTTCCCTGAAAAGAAAACAAATATTATTTATAAAAATCATTTGAAAATAAATAATTTTACGAGACAAAACACACTGATATTATTATGAACAAGTCCCCGATTGTTATCTTTGTTGTTAAATCTAAATTTTAGACTGTATGTTGTCTAAATTCAGTTCATTGATATTTGAAACTAGTGAAAACTAGCTGTGTACAACATCATTACAAGATATTATTATATTTGTGTTGATTTATCTGTCTGTCTGTATGTCTACAAACTCATAGCACAGCACATACACCATACATGCACACATTGAGTGAATGTCGACAGGTGGCAGTGCCAAGTTAGTGATTTCCATGTCTTCGACTTATCTCCAGCGTGCTGATGTTTCTCAGGTTTTTATTTTCAATCAAAACACACCAATTCGGTCAAATTCCTATTTATTGCAGTTAGTTTACTACATACACAGAATTCACAATTTTAAGCAGAAAAAAAACACAATTTACGACAAAACTAATGCCCCTGTAAAATCGATATGCGACGACAACAGGTTATCTTACGGCTAGCGCAGAGGGACTAGCGACACGTCCGGACCACTCACAGCGTCCAACTGCCGAAAAATGTAATAGTCTGCACCAGTTAAGGTACCACCCCATTATTTCTGTTGAGGGTGGAATATTGCCAAGGCTCAAGGTTGGTCTAAGTGGTCGCTTTCTAAAAAATTTTCCGATGACGTTACCAAAACATGATGCGCCTCACACATTACAACGTTGTCTTTTTTGATATTGCGCCATAAGATTGATTGGAGATCAGTGCTGGTACAGTTTGCGGCTGGGCCGCACCAAAACAATCAGAGTCATGTCTTTAAATTACTAAGTTCATTTTCACAAAAATACATATCATAATGCAGCCCACTATTGATATCGGCATACATTATATATATACATACATTATAAACTAAAATCGTATGATAGTTTATGGATGATGCACAAAACAAACATAGTTTTACTACTAGTAAGTATGAGGAAAACTTACCTATGAACTTTTTCAGCGAGCCTCTGGAGTCGCTCTAGCCTTCTAATTTCTTCTTGAATGTCCCTTTCCCTTTCCTGATGCGCCATCATCAGGCGGTTCCAGTTCTGTTCCAAGACGTCCGGTCTTAATTCTTGCTCGATATTACATTCACCGACAGATTCAAAGTATTTCTACGAAAAAAATATATGTTAGAATCACTCGTAGAATATTTTTACTTCTGGGTCATATTCATACACAGAACAAAAATAACTAACAAAGTCATATTGAAGATAATAATGAAAGAGTTACCTCAAGCTCCCTGTAAACATGTTGCAGCTTTTGCTTTTCACGCTGCTTGGGAGGTACTTCGTCGTTTCTGAACCTCTGCAATTCGTTCAACAACTTCTTCATCTCAATCAAGGTGGATGGGAAGGAACGATCCTGAAACAATTTTTTAATAATGTCAATAAATATCCTTTACACATAGAAAAGCATTCCAATGTGATGGAGGTCCACTGCAGCTTCAGCTCAATTATCATCAACACTCCAGTGATGACATCGCTAGTAGTAGTAAGAAGAACCTATGACGATTTCACCATTATGATAAGAAGAGCATGTAAGCTGTACGCCAGATAAAAGTTACACCAACAAACAAAAGCTGTCATACAAACATAAGACGAAAGTGTGGCAATATATTTCGTGAAATCAGCTCTGGTCTCTCTGGTCTAATCAGAATATATTGATGAACAAAACATGTAATTTTCTTTTTAAATTATGAATTTGTATCATGAAATATTCCATTTAGAGCCCTAGGTGATATACGCCATTCAAAGAATTGACTTCTGGAAACATTCAACAGAATGTATATGACAATGTATGAAAATTTTGGCAGTATGAAGTTACAGTAGTTTTATATTTGAATATTTATTTATTTGGTTATAAAATTTAGCTTGTTCTTCAAGAAAAGTTTCATGCTTCACCTACTCGGCCATCTCTGACTTGAACTTTTTTGGTAGGTAGCAATTGAGACTTTGTTATATACTTGTGTAATATGAAAACCGGAATGAAATTTTCAAATTTGGTTTCGTCACCTGCATGAGGGCTGATTTCTCTCTGATCCACAAGTGAAGGGATGACGCCATCTCTCTGTATTGTCCGGCACGCGTTTGCGCTTCCGTATCGTAGAGCGGGTGCATCGCTGGTGGTTCAGGGAACACGTCATACAGCGAGGAGATGTAAGTGATGAGAGATTTCTCATCAGGCTCATGAGTGTCCACATCTGGAGGAAAAAAAACAATTTTATTAAAGATTATATTAAACTACAAAATCTGCGTATTGTCAGTAACAACCAGTGTTTCATCTTTAGGCATCTTTTGGCCTTCAATACACAAATTTTCTGAAAATATTGACAATATTAATTTATATAATATTGAAAATTTAGTAAGCGCTATCAGTGTACAGCAGGGTCTCCCAAATTTTTCCTGTGATGGAGCAAATCCAGAAATTTAACGGAACACCTTATTTATTGTGTTGGGTAGGCAAAATCAATATGAACTCAAACATTTGTTGCAGATGTAACAGCAAATAATACCAGTCCAGGTTTTCGTGGAACACCAGTGTTCCGCAGAACATAGTTTGGGTAACCCTGGTGTAGAGTATTAATCTTATCAAAGCCATTCAAAATTGTAAATTGTATGGTTATTAATATTCGATTGTATAAATGTAAGACCCTCTAAAATAGCAGATATTAACATATATGCTGATGTAGTATTATTTCGGAAGCTTCAGACCGAAACTAAAGTCATGTACCTAGCGAAAATCAGTTTCATGATTAAACAACCATTAAAGACCTGTGCAATATTTTTGAAAGTCCCTACAAGATGGTTACTTATAGTTTTTTTTTCTGTTGGGACAGTAGTAGTGAGTCATTGCATATGGACATTCTTAAATAAGGAAAGATTGTATATAAAGATACACATGCGAAACCTGTGGCATGAAGTCTGCCACAAGACAAAGCATTGTGTGAATCATAAAATTAAGGATATACGCCTCATAAATTTAAGCCACCGACAGGGACCTGCTGTTTTATTATGAATTCAACAATGGTCTACCAATTACGTCCAGAATAAAACAGTGGCATGGCAAGGGATCTTTCATCAAAGGATTGCAACTATTCAGAGGATGATGATCATTTGTGTATTTAATATTTTACAGACTCAATTAGACGGTCAAATAATCAAGGGTAGACGCTATTGGGTGTCTGTCTTAATCAACTCAAACTAATATGTTCCATAATTTAGTCTCCTTCGTTTACTGTTTACAAACTGCCCTTCTTTATTATGCCTATTGTTGATCAGCTACATTAGAAAAATTCAATGCATTGAACAATCTCAGACATTAAATTTCAAACTTACATATTTTTTAAGTACTTTTGAATAATTTAAGACATCGACTGAGGGTGCTTGATGGAATTTCAATATCAAATTTGAGTTATTGAGATTTTGTCACTAACGACCCGGGTTTCGCCTTTCGGCATCTTCAGGCATTCGAGCTGACAGTTCGAGTTTATTCGTGAGCTCGAATGCCTGAAGATGCCGAAAGGCGAAACCCGGGTCGTTAGTGACAAAATTTATGGAAGTGTACAAAATCTCAAGAACTCAAATTACTTTTGAATAGATAATAAAAACATATTTTGTCTAAGTAAAAACGTGCTGGGTCCGTGGCCCAGTGGCTAAAGTCGTTGGTTTCGGTTACGGTGCTCACGGGTTCGAATCCCATTACGGACGGTTTCAGATTTTTGAATTTCTGTTTGAAGGTGTGGATTTTTTGTAATGTCTAAAAATATCCTCCCACCTATCCAATTCTACCGGGGCGTAGCAAGAGGAGTTAGCTAACCACTAGTCCTGCCTTATCCATATCCCTCTAACCCTACTCTTTTTGAAAAATAGAGACTGAGGAACCGAGTTCATATGCTCCACATTGGGAGTGGACATGGTTAAAAAAACATGTAAGAAGACACATGATATTTTTCAAATTTAATAACTATGCATCTGTTAATTATGCATGATTAGGTACTTGATTAATGTAAATTTGATAATTTTTAAGAGAGTAGCCGGCATGCGTTGCAACGCTACTCAAAGAAAGAAAGTGTTTGTGTTGTAATTCTTTTTATTAAGTGCTTTTGAATACACAATATTTTTTGATTTCCGTCAGGTGCGTACAAAAATAAATCAGAAGGTTTTCCGAGATGTCGCTGTTTGTATGTAATTGATTCTTTTTAAAGATTTTAGATTTTTTGAAATCTTCACGGGTGTGCGCATAACAACTCACCAAAGTTTCACCGAAATCGGATGAGTGGTATACAAATAAACAAAAGTCAATGGGTTAATGTTAGAATAACTTTGTTAATTTACATTACAAATATTAAATAATTTACTTATTAGATAAATAAGCTTTTGATGCTGTCCATTTTCTCTGTAGACTATTGATTAAGCTGTGTCACATTATAAGACTACTAATGGATTATAACAATTGCATCATAATAAAGTGTATTTTTAGCTCCACCTGATTTTATTCAACCTGCATATTTTATGGCCTATTGTCTTTTCGTTCATTCAAATTTGTATTACTAACCTGAATTAATTTGGCAATCTTTATTGGGATATTATTGATTTACCAATTACATTACCACACCTAATTTCGCCACTAGATAAATGCCTCCATTAGTAAGGAGTCACATGCTTAGAAGGTAGAATGTAATAGATGATTGACAACACTTGTTCCATCTAATCTGCATTTTGTATCATATAATAATATCACAACAGTAAAAAATGTTCAATTATAAAATTTTACTTTTGCATTTAAAACCTTCTGTTACACCGATAATGCGTTTGTTTTCACAACTGAGATTGGGGGTCACTGTTGTGATCAATCCAGATGTAAACTATTTACTGTCTGTCAGATCTAGTTCATTCGTGGGGTGCGCGAAACCCAGGTCGTTACTGACGAAATACAGGGAAATGTAAAAAATCTCAATAATTCAAATTTTATAAAATTTTACCTTGATATAGCCCACAAAAAGTCATGCATTTCATCGGCGTGCGGTGGACTTATCACCATCTCTATCGCACAACCTAATTTGGGTGTGAGCAAGAAGGATACAAGAGCATGCGCCGCATGCCCTTGCATCGCGCTTGCACCTTCACTTTTCAAGTGGTTGAGGGAGAAAGAGATAAAGTCACCGCACGCGCGCATTTAATCCGCTGTTACTACTGACTAAAATATAAACCTAAGAGCTGCTAGGGCGTCACTTTACATGTGACATGACTAGATAAGTAGAATCATGCCAATTATATAAAAGCTACGAGATGTGACATTTTTTTTCAATAATATGCACAATGAAATTTTAATGTTTTATTTAGTAAGCTTTTCGAGTCAAAAAAAAGAACGAAAATGACAACTACCAACATACAACGTATTATGATAATGATCTGGTTACATTATTATTACAAAAATTGCATAATTAACGACAATACATTGGAAATTAAAAAAAAAAAACAAGTTTTAATCAGCATCATTTATATCTCGTTTAAATTTGTTTGTGGCGAATAAATTGATTTTGGCTATAATTTTGGCAAATGAAGTTATTTTGCTTCATTTAAAGTAGCACTTTAAAATTGTAAATTCAACTCGTGTATTCCTACAACCATTGTTAAAAAAAACCATTTAGATTATTATTTATAAAATGACAGTTGTTGTTGCAGCCAGGTCGGTCAAATTAATTCCAAGAGGAGCACAATTGTAAACAGGCAAAGATAAAAAAAATAATGAGTGCAATTTTTTTGTTACACCATGTGAATTGTTCTTTTCATGCATTCTTTCAAAGCAAGTGATTATAAAACCACAGTGTGTGCAAAAAATTCTTATTTTTAAATTAAATACATATTCAAAAATACATTCAATGGTATATAATTATCTCTTCTCTGTAGCGATAACTGGTATACATTGTCACATATTCAATTTATGTCATAACATACATAATATATAATTATTTTAATAACAGCTTTTTATTACTATGGAATTAAATATTTAAAAGCAATAAATGTATTGCTCGAACTCTTATAACAATAATGAAAAATAATTTCAAAAATCAAATGAAAAAAAAAAAAAATAGAAACCGGATAATATAAGCTACATATCCGCGATAAAAAGTTTGTGTATTTTTTTATTATAAACTACTAATTTCACGACCGATTTCCATAACACAAAAACGAGTTAAAACGTCGATAAAAAGAAAAATCAAAATATGTTTCCCGATGAAGAGTTGCACGAATCAAGAGTAAGATTAATAAAATACAGTTACGACGACAACTTTGATTTGGCAAGTGGTTAAATTTGGAATCCAAGACATTAGGTCAAAGTTTCCTACTGTATACATTTCCCGCTTATCTTAAAATGGTGAATTGAGAGAAATACGAATGAGTGCCTGCATACAGCAAACATAAATACTGGTGGAATTTCTTATTTTGTATCGACTGTGTCCAGTCCAATTGATGTAATCCTCAAAAAATACCAAATTGAGGTAATGATTGGATCTCATTTTAAAGACGACGAAATGATTAGAAAAATAAATTGAGCACTTTTTGGAAGGGAAACATCAGTTTACATTCGTTTTAGGCTGAAAAATTCTGAACCAACCACTTGATGTAAGTCACTGTTATATAGACACTCCCTGCGTATATTTCCTTATCTGCAAACATGAGAATTTACAGGTGTGCATTGCAAAGATTCATAACACGCAACTCACCATATAATGTTTTCGACAAAAACAGTTTTTACTTTCTACTG
The DNA here is from genome assembly GCA_022494535.1 of Himalopsyche phryganea. Lineage (NCBI taxonomy): Eukaryota > Metazoa > Arthropoda > Insecta > Trichoptera > Rhyacophilidae > Himalopsyche > Himalopsyche phryganea. The sequence continues at coordinate 1,188,961 of JAGVSL010000076.1, read as the reverse complement.
AAAAATTTCAGTTTTGAGGGTTACATCAATTGGAGAAAACACCGTCGATATTATTTTTGTATCTTATTTCCTGTGTTAGACAGCTCATTACGGGTATTTAAAAATAAAAGAGTAATTATTTCAACATATTGTTACAAATTTATTGCGTCCAAATTTGGATAAAATTAGGTCTCAGCAAATGCAATTTGGCGAATAATGTCAACATTACCTACCCTCGATTCAAAAATAAATAATAAAAAATCTATCAAAATGAGTACAACGATTTTTTTATGGTCGCCCTGTCGTCTAGCAGTAGGAACGTGGATACCTGTTACGCCATGATGGAACGGAAGAGGGGTGTCAGGTAAATTGTAAAATTGTACAGCATAATGATGGCAATTTAAACTTCATGCCGCGAATCCAAATTGTTTATTATTGTTGTTGCTCACTCGAACCTTCGGGACGATTAAATAATAATCCTCAGGCATGCTCACCGTTTATGACATATTTACATTCAAATGTGTGATTTTGTTTTTTGCATATATTGCAATGTAAGTGGACGAACACTGCAATTAGCCCGCTGAACGCGCTGGACATGTTGACATGTCCAAGACTTAATCTCACATTTCCGGCCAAACTAGAAGGAACACTTGTGGATATATGTTTCAAAAAATAGTTGAAACCTTTAGGTAGAGAAATTAGGCAACTGATCATGAAAATGTCAAGTAGAACACAAGGAAATATAATTTTTAAAAGAGCTCTCGATATTCAGTCTTTCGAATTTCAGCTTTGAACTGCCAATACACAGCATTAATAGTCAGCCATATGTATTACACATACTTATGCGGGTACGCGCTTGCTTGTGTGCGTGTTGGTGGTGTACATGAAAATTGGCCGCACCCATTTTGCAAGCAAAGTCGTAGATTAAATATGTTTCAGCTTCTTAATTTTCTTCGATTTATTTTAGCGAGTATGCGACGAGTTTAGTTTACTTCTTGATGTATTTTTTGGAATAACTAATATATATTTCAGATAATTCTCTATTTTTTACTGTTGAAATTAATCTATTTTTAGCCATAGTGATCGTTGAAACAGATCAATTGACTGAAAATAAATTCGTATGTCAGCTGAAGGCATTGAATAGGGCAAACAATTAAGGAAAACCCCTTACGAATACTGATTGTGTGTGTGTAGTTAAAAAACTGCTAAGCTGTTATCGAAATTGTTCGCATGCGATATTACACTTAAAAATTTACTTTAATTTGGCGATTAAATATATTTTATTATTGTTACAAAAACTGAATAAAAAAGCAGGTACGTTTATTCAGTGTACTATGATCGACAAATGAAAAGTAAGTCTTCTCACAATATAATAATAATTGTATGACATACAAAACGTATAAATAAAAACAAACGACACTAAAGTAGGCTCTATTTACATGTAGTTCATTATTATTCATAGTTCAAGGGTAATCAAATCAGTGATGTAATATAATCGTTACGAATAATTATTGACAACACAACAGTCCTGCTAGCAGTACTAAACAGTGCTTTTGAAAACGGCATTAATAAAAACAAAAGAATAGACAGGAAAGATTTACAAAAAGGCGATCGCATACTTCTGATAGAATAAAGTATACAACGGTCGCTTTGAAAATATGCATCATTTTCTATTGAAGACTTGGAACGTTTGATAAATTACGTGTAAAGAAATGTATTCTAAGAATTCAAAGATATTAATCATTTATTCTGTAGAGTCAATTCTGCTGAGTTTACGTTTACTTAGGGTTTCGAATTTCTGAATGTAAACATTCATAAACAAAATTTTCAATCGAATTATAGATTTTTTTGTTCATCCCCACTAGGGATTCCAACTATTCGAACATCGAAAAGTAAAACTGAAACTATTAGAATATATTCGGATATTCGATTAGTTTCTGAAGTATGAAAATACACATTCCAATAATGTCATGTTGTATACTTAACACAATTTAAAATTTGCAGCTGCGTCGGATTATCACAAAGCTATTTCTTCAATTACTGAAATTATGGAATGTTTCGAGTTTTTTATAGCCCCGAGTCATTCGTCAAACTCAAGTATTATGATAAGATATTCAAAGCGCCCGAGTCGGCCGAAGGCAAAAATAGCCAGTGCCTGTTCGTTATTGTTTTTGAAATCTGGAGAAATTATGGTGTGATTTTTCGTCGATTTTTTTTAAATATTTCATTAAAAATTATCACGAATAGTAATAATAGAAATATTCCAATATTTAGGCAACTATTCGTGATATATATTACAAAATACACTATATTCTCTTTTGTACGATAGATTTTTTACGAACCACCATAAAAAAACATGTAAAAAAGATATAATGAACGTTTTCTTGTTTTAATTTAGCATAACAATATTTACATAAATTACTTCTAATTGCCTAATAAATATTTCACATGTTTACTATTTCAATGAAACTAATTATGATAAATTTATTCGGTTACTCTTGTTAGAAAGAATAATTTGGACAAACATAAAAAATGATATACGAATTTACATATTTTTGCAACTATTTTAAAGCAATCGTATTTACAAAAAATGTCCCGTTTTCTGAGACCATTTCTACTGTTCACTGTCAAAAATTGATCAAATTATTTTTTGAACCAATGTGGATCATAATATGGTTTCCTAATGAAGGTATCTCAACAGAAGCTTTTGTACGAGAAGTGCATGTTATTTAGCTTCCCAATCAGAGAGTTAGGCATAGGAGTATATAGCTAAGGTTAGCTAATCACTCTCGCTATACACCGTTTGTAGGAGATAATATATAAATGTCGTTAGATTTCAAAAGCAGCCATATCCATGATTAGATATTTCAAATTCAATTGTCAATTGGGCTAGTTAATGAGGTCATTAACTATCTTCTCCATTCGAGCTAAGTAAACCGAGAATTAGAGAGAATAATATTCCGGAAGGAAAAACATTTAAATACATACATCGACGTCTAATTAGCAAAGGAGAACTTGTAACAAATTACCCACTGACCTACATAGTGAATAAAATCACGCAAAGCAAAATACATCATGCGCTTATATGGATTCTATGACGATTTTCAAATGTCAAACATATTTTTTGTAGGACATATTGGCGGCGGAGAACATTTCACGGTCAAACTGGCGGAGTTAGATAACGTATTTATGCGACGTGAAATTTGTTTCAGGATTAACGGATACAAGTGATTTGTGCTCTTGGAGTTATGCACAGTTAATACAGAGATGAAGACATACGATACCGGGTTTTAACGATTATTCCACAATAAACTAATTAAGGCGCGATTAAATTTTTTTTTGAAATGAACGAGTAAAAATAACGTAATAATGTAAAAAAATAAAAGAATTTTACATTTGTGGATACAATTGTAATAATTATTATTCTAAATGTAATTAATAAGGAAGGTTACATATTTTCGATACGAAAAAGTCGAAGGAAATTTTATATTTTGCTTTGCAACATGTTTTATTTGTCGACCAACGATTTGCGAAATAAAACTTGCTTGCAGACTGCTTGACAAATCTGCAATAAGTTTAGATCTTTACTTCAATTCCGAAAGATATTTATCTTATTATAAAAATACAAACTTCTTTTAATAAATATGATACAACTCATGTTTTTTTTCATTTTGTAAATTATTATATGTGGTTTTATTTAGAATATAGTTTAAAATAAAATTACATAACCGATAATGTCATGAAAAATACTGTTCACAGTATACGAAAGAGTGACGGTAATGCCAATCTCCATTTTCAACGATTTCTAGGAAATGAATTTGGCCCCCTATAGAACAAAAACTATGAGTCAGGTGGGTCGGCTGTCATATCACTTTACTAAATAACGAATAAAAATATCACCATTTTATATTTTTTTTCACGGATTATCTTACCTTCAGCATCGAGAAGTCGAGTAACGCCATATTCCTTCTCGACCACGTGGAATGCGGTCTCCAGCCTCTCGCGTACATGACGAGTTCTGAAAAAAGCATTAGTCTTAGAATCGTCATTCAGGTGTTAGAAATTCTTTCTAATGCCCAGAGCCCTAGAGGTTTTCCTGCTGACAGACAAATTAGAGTCCACAATTATTCGCTGCTTAGACAAACAATAGTAATAACGCAGTAGAGCAAAACGAACGAAGTGCGACTTCAAGCGATTAGAAAATCACCGACATGAAGACACTTGAATAGATGTTTCGTAAAAAGAATAGACTCATACAAAATCAAAACACATTTGAGTTTAAGTCACCAATTGGACTTTTTTAAATATTTTAATTGGTAACATTTGAAAACAATAAATTGCTCGCATAAATAAAATTAATCAATGACTAAACTCCCAGATAATGGAACCTTTATAAAATATACGTATTTTAATGATATAGAAAAAATATATTTAAGTCACATTTTCAGCAATGAAAAATACGAAAAACTTCAATTAATAATAGTAAGGAGGGCAGCAGAGGGGCAGAACATTTTATTCCACGCATATTTCGCATCTTTGAAAAGGATCGTCAGGATAACTTTATCATAAGATTTAAACAGTAACATAGAGATTGATTTAAATTCTTTAAGTTTTTAACATAAATATCATGAGAAATTAACAGTGTGCATTGGGATTGATTATTTATTTTACCGAAGTTATCAACATTACTCATTCAATCAATAAATATATGTATTGTAGAGTAGACGAAAAATGATATTTAAAGAATATTACCTGACGTTACGCCAGTCGATCAGATCAGGTCTGTTGCGATGAATAAGGGCATTGAATGCCATGCCATCCCTCCACGAGGAGGTGAAGTCGTTGACCCTGACTCCAGGGTACTTGTCGGTGGTTCTGCGGGCCCATCGGAGGAGAGCTTCCCTCGCCGTCACGTTGGGTTCTTGTCCAACGACGATGTCGGAGATCTGGGGGAGAGAAGAAAAGGGAATATGTTATTTTTAGTCATGAATACATACAATGTCACAAAGTAATTCAGAATAAATCGAATTTTTTAATGCACGTTTCTAAAAAGAAAATTTTCCGGTAGATTACTATAATAATATATGAAAGGCGTTTAGATATGCCAATATTCAGGTAGGGTATCGAATACCGCATAGAACCACGGACATATTAATCGCTTGGTCACGCAAGTCAGTGTTTGAATTGAATCATAAATTTTAAAAAATAAAACACAATTCATTTGTACTACTTCCACATATTTATAATGATCAGGACCGGTTTCGCTCATCACGGGCATTATCAACTGATGCTCGTGATGAGCGAAACCGGTCCTGATCATTATAAATATGTGGAAGTAGTACAAATGAATTGTGTTTTATTTTTTAAAATATAATGTCTTTCCACCAAGAATTGACAGTTTACACATTAAAAGTGATGAATCATAAATAAAAAAAAAACAGATTTATAAAGCAGGAATGGGATAACGTTTCAAATTGTTACGTTATTCTATAATGTTATCCAATTTTTTTTCCGTTATATAACGTTATAATTTTTACTCATCTTTGAAACAGGGATGGGATAATGTTTCGAATTGTTACGTTATTCTATATCGTTATCCATATTTTTACGACTTCTCGAGAATTGTGAGTCATTGAAAGAAGATAAAACCGTACCGTTGTCAAATGATTGTCGAATTTATATGTCAAATAAAAAAATAATATAAAAATAAAAGTACAATAAGGAAATAAATAACTTTAAAAATGACATTTCAGAAACGTTATCAAAGTTATACAATGTTATAATAATACCGTATGTTGTTGTAATATGTTGTTACGTTAGAGAAAAATAATGCCAATTGAAACGTTATTATAATGTTATCGAATATCGTTACGTTACGTGTCCCATCCCTGTTATAACGCACTCAGATTAGCAATGATTAATTGACAGAAATAAAAAAAAGCACTGTGATTCTTTCTTTATATATATAACACATTAATATTATTTTTTGGGGCATGTACGTGCAGATATTATAAAGGCCATTATCGAATGCAGTATGACATACCAATAAATAATCGTGAGAATGCCTTTACCAACAGGATTTCACGTCAAATACGACATGCAAATTAAACATAACATGCACATAACGCAAACACGGAGAGTAAAACCACAGTGGCTTGGCAATCGTTGACTTATTAGCTATAGACAAGAAGCAAATAAAAGAGGAAATTTGGTTTGCTTTTCGATAGGATCAATGGACAACTCGCGGTGCCTCCAAAATTCCTCCGCCAGCCTTCTTTCTCCCTCCAAGATCATCCCATCGTCCCGTAGCTCCGCCGAGTACATCCTATGGATGATCATCAGCGGCCTTCCGGGGCGACGGAATCCTACAGGTAACTTTTTTTGGCATAGATATTTAAATATCATAAACGTAGGCTATCAATGACCGTGTTTTATTTTAACCCGTTACCCGATATCAATGTGGAGCAAATGGACTCGTAATGGAGTATCGCAAAAGAACTTAATAGCATATGTGGAATATCTGCGAAAGAAAGTTTTAATATTTTTATCCTACGATAAAAAATATTATTTCAGACATGTCCTCCGCTCCAAATATATGATCCATATAGAATCCTTATGGGTTATGTCAACATATTTTTTCTACGAATACTGATTGTTATTGAGTTGCGCAACGTCTTTTTTTTCGATGAATATAAGAATGAAAGCAAGGAAAGACATGTGGGTAACTAATTGCTCTTCTTGTGCTTGTGACAATCATATTAATATACTGTGAATAAAGAAATTAATATAAGGCTTTCAAGTAGGAAAGAAAAAAAATGAAATATATGAAATTGTATATGTCTTAATTATATTTAGAGTAAAAATTCGGTAGTCATACATCAGCGGACATACCACTTCAAGAAAATTTAACGATTAATAATTCGAAAAAGGAACACCACAGGACGGGATTTTTGATTTTGAAAATTACCGTACGAAAAAAATATTGCATTAACTCAAAAATAACGGCAAAACTTCAAACATAAGCAATGGTATAAGTTCATACATGGAGGTGATGGATTATAGAGAATAAATAACGCAGCATGAATATTATTTCACGGCCAACAATTATCTCCTGATAATATTTATATGAAATACCAAGTTGCCAGTCTAAAAATAAGAACAAATAAATATTGGCTAGACGGTTATGACAACGTTAAAAATGTGGTCTAGTCATAATTTTAAAGTATCTCAAAAATAGACTTCATTAGTCAATTATACATAATGACTTTAAAATGAAATACGGTCGAAATATTAAAACTGTATTTTTTCCCACTTTTATTTTAAAATAACGAATAAATCTTAATACGTTATTAATATCATTATTTATTTGATGCTGGATGAAATCGTCAACAAACTTTTCAGTGTAATACATATACTGAAATAATATTGAAAAGTCTGACTTCCACCGAATACTTCACCGGGAGGGCTTCAACAAACAGATGTCTGTTATTATGTGGACTAGCCAAATTCTTGCTGACCAAGTGCTTAGTCTCGCCATTATAAAAAGTAAACAGTAGCAAGAACATTGAACGATGACTACAAACAGCAGGTGCCTTCAAACTGCAGCTCCTCAAAATCATGAAAATAAAACCACAATATTTTTCATATAAAGCGTATACTAAGAAGCCAAATACCAATGAGTCACTTCTAAAATGCAAGTTGAATAATAAAGACACCGTAACTTTCTAAAGACACGAAATTTCATTCTTCACATAACTTTTAATGAATGCTTCTTCTGTTTACTGTGTAATATATTATATTAGAACATAATATTCATAATCAATATTTAATTTAGCTATAGTGAGGAAACCTTCTCCACAAATAAATAATTATAAAAAGGTCTAAAACATTATGTGAGCAATCAGATAAAAAAAGTATTTAGTTTTGCAAATCATCAGCTGTTTTATTCTTCTTGTATAATTAAATGTTTTGATATTTTTACCATATTACAGTCGAGTTAAGTTAATAAAGCAAAATAAATGTCAATTCAATTAAATACAGGTTGTCCTCGACTTAGTCGAACTCCATATAAAATATTGTTCGGTTCGGGTCAGTTTTAGCGGTGTCAATTTCATTTGTGGAAATAAAGCAACTGCAACCAAAAATGGTACGGATACATTTTAGCACATCAGAGCGCGTTTTTAAAATCTTATATTGTTTCTGTAAATGAAATTGTTTTTAATAAATAAAATGATGTCAACAAGAATTTATTATTTTCCTTGTAAAACAAGTGGATAAAATATGTTTATGCCTGCAAGAATTGCGCTGAAATTCCTTTCATACTACAATCTTTTTACTTCAGGAATATTATTCACTTTAAAAATTAAACGCACAATTACTATATTTATATAAATAAATATCCAAATATGTATATGCTGTTACTGATCTGACTTTCTATATGTATCAACAGTTGGCAATGGTGCAATGGTGCTAAGTCAGAATAGGGAAATAATGAGAAGCTGTACAAAAATGCCATTAGAATAATGACATTCAAGTAATCAAACAAATATCAGATGCGTAAAAGAAACATTTCTTCGGTCAACCAGAAGCAGACAAATCCGACTGCGATAATTTAATAGCAGTGTTAAATCTATTACAGTTGTAATAATGCTTGCAAATTCCTAGAGTCCAGCCAGTTGGTGGCGTTACAGTAATAGACAAAACAGTCTACGTGGACATCGCCTTCGTTTTTCCATGCGTGCGTCGTCACGCCGAGCGGTGTTGAGGAATTCCTGGAGACGATAATAATAGAAGTCCAGCGACGAAGACCCGGCGACTAGTCGGCACTAACCAGTGATAAATTGTTTGCAATTGAAATGGTATCCATACGACGAGCATATCGAATTATGGCGAAAATCTTGCGAATATATAACATTGGCAAAACGGCTACAACGCTAGACAAATCTAAATAATATTTTCGACGGATTCAGAGATATTTTGTGGAAATTCGAGAAATAACATTATAATTAACACATTATACCTAAATCATTCGCTTTTATAGCCGAAAAGTTGGCATGGTCATATTAAATATAATAGTGATGCTGGTCTTTAATCCAAAATAGGTATATTTTTAAATCAAATATAGACATTTGTGTGATAGGACTTCAGGCTAAATTTCTTAGAACAACGTGAAATTAATATAAATATATATAATCAAAGTATTAATGACCAAACAAACATTAATTCAAGCATTATAACAAGCTCACGTAATTACGATTAGTCAATAAAATTTCAATGCACTTACTTGAAATAGACTACAAAAATAGATATGAATACTTTAATATTTCACCCTATTATAATGGAGTTGAATCAAGTAAATTCCTATACAATCAAGCAATAGATAAAGTAAAAGCTCAATCAAAAAGCATAATTTAATAGAAATATTAATTTATGGGTTACTGTGATAAATATTACTTTTATAAGGTTAGAATATTTTTCATTATATCGACGGTGTTTCGGGGAATTGATGTATTCCTCAAAATTTAAATTGTTCAGGGAGTAAAAATTATTTTTATCGAAAACATTATAAAATGGTGAGTTGCGTTATGAATATTTGCAATGCACTGTTGTAAATTCTTATGTTTGCAGATACGGGATTATACGTAGGAAGTGGTGATACAATAGAGACTTATATCAAGTGACCGGGTCAGAATTTTTGTATCGAAAACCAATGAAAAATGATGTTTCCATTCCAAAAAGTGGTCAAATTATTTTTTTCATTTACATCTTTTGGGCGAGGCCTGCTGTGACGTCTTTAAAATGAGATTCAGTCATTAAACCGTTTTCGTATTTTTTGAGGGTTACATCAATTGGCCAAAACATGGTCGATATTTTTAAATATTGCATGTGCGTACGTGGTGAGGAAAGTAGCAGTCTGTGTGATACAGCGAGATAATTTGTTGATTTTTTTACCGCATTAATAGATAAACGTTGTTTAATGCACCAGTTGATACAAACAAAACAATGCAAAATGGCTACGAAACGCAGATTTTTCGCTGAGTCATAATAACATCCGGACGTATAAATAGGTACGTAGGTACGTGGTGCGTGTAAAAGAAAAAATGGACTTTTTTTTAGTAAGAAAAAAATCTTTAATAATATTAATGGAGAGAAAAATTTAATTGAAGTTTAATTTAATAAGATATACAATGTTAAAAAAAATTGTTTTGTACTACTTCCAAATTTGTCCATAATCAGGTCGGGTTTTGAAAAAAAAACTATGTTTAATTTGGAAAATATAATGACTTTTCACAAAAAATTGACAGTCAAACCTTATAAGTGATCTACTGTTTCTTTTGATTTGTAGCCGCTATATATATATATATGTATATATAATACATAAATCATCAAAGTGACTATTCTTAACCATTAGATGACACGCATTTAAGTCCACAGCTGAATGGAACTTATCATTTCAGTATCAAAAAAATTCCATCTATTTCGCCGAAAGTTGTCCAAAGTTTTTTTTGTTTTTGTTTGACAAATAATAAAATATTAACAGCCAGCTTTTAAACGCAAGACGTTTTCGACTTAAAAATCACAACGGACATAATATATATATTTCGTAATTTAAGACATCGACTGAGGGTGCTTGATGGAATTTCAATATTAAATTTGGATTATTGAGATTTTGTACACTTCCATGTATTTTGTCACTAACGACCCGGGTTTCGCCTTTCGGCATCTTCAGGCATTCGAGCACACGAATGGACTCGAACTGAGAGACAGTAAACAGTGTCTAACGCTTATATAGAAGATACAAATGCGACAAATATCATTTACGAGGCAACCAGCACTGGTATTTCTAAAAGAAGTTGAAAAGCGGCAATCGCTTTCGGCAATTCGCCACTCTGGTAATATGGTGTTTACAAAATAAGGATTAGGACGATTTCCGAAATTTTAACTCAGGTATCGGTGTGGCTCTCAGACGTATAATGTATTGCCTCGTAAATGATATTTGTCGCATTTGTATCTTCTATATAAGCGTTAGACACTGTTTACTGTCTCTCAGTTCGAGTCCATTCGTGTGCTCGAATGCCTGAAGATGCCGAAAGGCGAAACCCGGGTCGTTAGTGACAAAATACATGGAAGTGTACAAAATCTCAATAATCCAAATTTAATATATATTTCGACTGTATAAAGTCAAAAGGGCATGTCACACCGTTTATTTAAAATATATTTTTTTAATATATTAACAGCGTATACAATTTAATACTCGTTTTGTGTGGGTTATACACAATGTTTTTTGTGTGTGGGTTACGTCCATTTGGCCTTCCAAAGTCGATATGTATTTTTATAAAAACACAGTTCGATTTACTGGTATTGTAAAAAAATTGTATTACACTGTGATATTTTAATCAACAATCTAATATATAAAAATCAATGTGGGTTTGTTCGTATCTTATGCACTGCCATACCGTTCATCCGATTCCGTTCTTGAACTTGCGCGAAGGATATAGGCACAGTCCAATCAGGATCAGTCCAGATTGACCGAGCCAGACTCTCAACTTTTTAATTTTAAACTTACAGGTCTTATTATATATAAAAATCAGTCTCACAATCCAGATATATCTAAAATAAAGAATCAAATTCGTACAAATAGCGACATCTCGGAAAACCTTCTGATTTATTCGTGTACGCACCAGACAAGAAAAAAAATATTGTGTATCCAAAAGTACATCAATAAAGAGAATTAAAACTTTCTTTGAGTGGCACTGCAATGCATGCCGGGTACTCACTAGTATATATAATATTAATTAAGTTAAACAATGTGCGTCTTGTTGCATGGCCGCGAAGACGTTGAAGTTTTAGAGTAATTATTTCACGGGGAATTAAATGCGGGAAAGAAGCATTTTTTTTAAAATTTACTATTCGAGTCACACCTCGACAAACACCTATATCAGATAAGTGGATATCATAAAAGGAAGCGCTTCTCAAACGAATGTTCTGATAACTTACGTCATATTCCGATTGATGGCATAAGCTTAGTTTGTAAGCGACATCTTTTGAGCAATGGTATTTACTTACTTTTAAAATAAAACATTTTATACTGGTTCGATAAAAGTTTGATAGTCAATAAATCTGTAATATTGATTATTACCAATGGGACATGGGTAGAATGCGAAACAGCATAGACGTAAAATGCTACAACTAAATTAGAGAACACATTAATGAGAAAGGGCAGGGGGGTTGGCTTATTATTGCAATATATATAAAGTTTTCTTTGTAATTTGAAAAAAAAAACATCGATTGAATATTTGAATAAAAATTTGTACAACCAGTTGATGACTGAAAGTTGACTTGGCGTGTTTGGAATAATTACAATGCATTTGATAACTTTGTCATATGGAGAGCGAGTATATCTCGACTAATAGAAATTTTTCAAGCACACTTTCTTGCATAGCAATGAAATATTGGCTATTAAAAGCGCATAGACAATGCTGTTTCGTAACATGTCCAGAATAACGTGCTGTAAATCTTTAGTGGATGGAAGTGGGTAAAACGCTGAGTATATGGACACTTAATGGAGGTATCTTATCAGTAGTTTTTCAACGAGTACTGTTTGTTACTTGGTTGATCAATCTCTCTTTTTAGAATCGAATAGGGATAAAATGATAGGGCTAGGACGGGTCTAGTGGATAGCTAATCGCTACCACCGTTTTTAGGATCGGATGGGTGGGGTGGGGAAGAATGCGTATTACTAGCTTTAAACTATTTCCTTGCGGCCACGCGAGATTTGAAGGCAAAAAATATATTTGAAAATTTTGAGAAGTATTGCTTTTAATGAAGTAACTCATCCGTTTGGCTGACTTTTATTATGGTTTCTTAGTTGTTGTAAAAAGTTAGCAATAATTATAATTGAAAGCCAAAATTAGTTATTTAAAAAGTTTTTTCTATCACATTAACATCATTTGAAATAATTACACGTTGTGATTAAAATAATGTTAATAGCACAAAATGTTAATAGCACAAAATGTTAACAAAAAAATCATAACTTGTACCTAGATAAATAACTACCCTGCTAAGTCAAAACAAAGTAATTAAATGTTCAACGATTCGTTAAAGCAGACCTTTTACCTTTTAGAATATATAGTAATATTGACATTTGGATGGTGATTTTTTTTGATAATGTGCAAGGGTGTAATGTTTATAATTGTTAGTAAAAACACACTGCTTTCTTACTTACAACATAATGAAGCTGTGTTTTTACTTACAAATTCATGTTAATTTTCATTGCAAAAATATTTTGAACTTTTTTAACACTAAATATAAAAAAGGTTTTTCTTGGGTTAAATATTCCAAATTCACCAATTTATCATACATACTTTAATTTCAACATTTTCTGTAATTGCTGTGTTTTTACTTAGGAGGGCAGTATAGGTGTCACCAAATATATATTACGACTACTGCCAACTGTTCAAAAGAACATATTTTTTTTAATTAGGTCAATTTGTTTTTAGATTATTTGACGTACAAAAAATATTTTAAGTAACAAAGGCGTTTTCAATATTTTTCATGGAAAATTAGAGGAACGGCCAGCAACGTGCCCACTTACAAACCGAATCCTACTCTACGTGAAAGCAGATATAACGGAAGGGGTTACGACCAGTTCTCGCAAAAGTAGCATGTGAACATTCATGACAGTTGCCAAAGCAAACTTCGTTGAGATTCTGAACATTTATCGCAATAAAACTCACGAGATATGAGCAAATGCTTTTCATGAGACGAGGCTGATAATGGAATGACTAACAATAAGTCCTCATAAAAATATGAAAAATAATATAACTTAACTCATGATCAGAAGATAATTATAAGGCTAACGGTCAGTTATCTTAAAAATGATAAACATTGCCGGACCAGGCTGGCTATGCACAGTAATCATTCATCACAATAAAGGTCAGCTGAGAAATGAGCATATTTTCCACATTAATATTCAACTGAGTAGCAATAATGGCAGCCTGGTACCTCCGCGGCGAAGCTACCACGGTTCGCGGGCTCCGAGCAGGGCCGGCTCGCAGCGAGACCACCTGACGTCACGGTAGGCCACCCCCGCGTGCACTCGTTAACTACCATCCAACTTGCCGTTTTTCTTCTCATTTCACCGACCCAACAACTATCCGGTCTCATACATTGTAGGGATATATCTGAGCTTACTGAGCTGTATATAATATACTGCAGTGCTCTTTTATCGCCCACGGCACACATAAGCACTCACTAATATTTCGTGGCACACCATAAGCCGAAATATGTAAATTTCATAAACAAAGCTTTGTTTTTATTTGATGAATTTGAAATAGTAACTAACATATTTTTTTAATAAAAGCCAAATAAAAGCTTTTACCTTTTCAAAGTGATGGAACATGAAAAGAAAAACAACATAAATTATAAAAAAATTGCATATTTAAGGCTCTTGATTTGATAATTTGTATCAATATATTCGTTCATTGGTTTGTAATTATTTCACTGGGATATTTCGCCATCTCTCCATCAATGAGTCCGAATTAATATAGCAATGTGTAATTTCTACGGTAGGATTTTTGTGCATTACGCACGAGGCTAGCCCATTTTATTTCTTATCATTGCAGTTCCACTATCAATGCAAACACTAATACAATTATTCCATTAAGTATCAAAATAATACAATATTTGTTTCAACGAGAATAACTTAAACGGAGATTTTAGCCACTGAATGGTTTTTTTTTTTTGCATTATCAAAATACTCGATTTTTTCATTTTGAACGCACTGTCCCGCGGCACACCTGGGTTCGTCTTGCGGCGCACCGGTCTGCCGTGGCACACCGGTTACGGAGCACTGATATACTGCATGACTTGAGCAAAATACGACTAATAGATTCTCATAAATAATTGTTTAGCAATCGTGTTCCTAATTTTTATTATTACAGAGATTTGATTTAAGAATATAGCGGCCGTCGTCCTGTGCGGAAGAACGGGCGGACTCGTGCGGTCGACAGCCAGTATTGTCACCCGTCGTGTGAAAGGTTTTGCGGCTTCTCCCTGTGTCTATGCTTCTGTTCCAGTATTATATTCTCGTCTGGGTTGCCATCAGATTTGATAAGTTCCCCACAGTTGTAATTGCAGGATTGACTGTGTGCGTCATATAAGAGCAATAATATTTAATATTCAAACACAAAGATAAGTAAGCCAGTATAGCCGGAATTCCACACTGGAATTTGGAAACAATATTGATGAATCTATTCCGCAAGGTGCGCATTTCGGCGCATGTTTTCAATGGACGGACCAACGCAGCGATTGCACTGTTTGCACGCGAGATGAGTTAAGCTACACGTCGCTAATGTATACTTTCAATTTGAAGAGCGTCAAGTACTTTTGAAATAAATTATAGTCACTCAAAAAATATTGAAAGCAAAGTGTAGGTGTAAGTTGATAGATAATAAAATGCAAGGAGTCCGTAATTTAACAATTATTTTAATAACGCCCACAACACAAAACCTACTCGGTACAATATTTAATAGAAATACATACGTCTACAAATAAATAATAAATAAACATTCAATACCTCCGAGATAGAATAGATTCATCTCAACAACACGGAATTGGTATATTAAAATATAATTAATGATTGTATTGATACAAAAGGCCTGGACCTTACTATTATATAAATACCAGGGCTATCGAAGTCGTGATAGATTGTCGGAGTGTATATTGAGTCGGGAGTCGTCAGAAATCGATCTTTTAGGAGCGGTTGGGGGTGGGGAATCTAAGCATCAAACACTTAAAACATTTGAAATAAAACCAAAAATTGAAAAATGAATTCATGGAATATTTCGTCTGAGGATTTGTAACTCTGGACACAACAATCGAATAGTAAGAACGTCAAAAGCGTTGACAATTCGACAATCGGGCAGGCAAGTGAAATTACAACTGTTAGATCCTGGCAATGGGATATCGCATATGAAATAATAGGAAATTTGAATTGTTGAAATTTTGTACATTTCCATGTATTTCGACGCTAACGACCCGGGTTTCGCCTTCCAGAATCGTCAAGCATTCGATTATACGAATAAAGTCGAACTGACAGTGAGTAAATAATTTATTTCGTTTATTTATGTAATTTGAATTTTTCAGTTAGTGTCGTCTTCCAGAACAACGACGATATTATTGTATTTTTTTGTAGAACAAATGAATACTAATAAAAAAAAATGACGCAAATGTGCCGTAAAATTTGCAAAAAAACTAGAAAAAATAAGTAAACCGTAGATTAATATTAAAAAAGAGGTGTTTCCGTTATCTTGACAATTCGTTGATATATTGGATAGCCCTTGCTTTTATCAAATCTTCGTTAGTACACATTAGAAATTGCATTGCATGTGTTTCTACGTAGAAAGACATTTCTTTTCGGAAGCCATTTCCCTCATTATGTAAATCCAATTCTGTTTTATGTTGAATTTGAATTGTTGAAATTTTGTACATTTCCATGAATTTCATCGTTCGAGTCCATTCGTGTACTCGAATGCCTGAAGATGCCGAAAGGCAAAACCCAGGTCGTTAGTGACAAAATACATGGAAATGAACAAAATCTCAACAATACAAAGTCGATGTCTTAAATTAAATTATATTCTATATATGTGTAAGATAAATTATTATTACAAGTTTAGGTCGTTGGTGACGAAAAATATGGAAATGTATAAACATTGAAGAATTCAAATTTGGTACAGAAATCCAGCAAGCACCCTCAGTCGATATTTTAAATTATAGTTAAAATAGGAGACGTATTTAGAGTGGAGTAAAGAGGTTTTTTAACGACACCATGTATCTGCGATTAACTAAATATTTCCCGGTTGAAAATTCTAAACTTCTGTATAATTCGCTGCTTCGTAAAGCAATATAATAAATAGCTATAAATATTAATATTACATTTGGACGACTAATACAGTTCTTCGATCTCTATTGGAAAGACAAAAACGTGGGTTTGAAAAAATCTTGAATGTTGCCCGGAAGCGAAACAAAGGCAAAAAATAATTCCTATTCAAAATTTATATTATTAAATTGATCGAGATAAATAAATATAATAGTTATGCATTTTCGCTTAATTGTGTTCGTGATCGGGATCAGATGGTTTAAACGTCATCGTCGCCTTTAGGGCGTATTCACGACGGACCGGTTGTTAATGCAAAAACTGGTTTTAATCCCCACACATAAATATTTCCGAAAAGCCTACATGCATAAGTATTATATACATAATACACAAACGGCGAATTTTTCGAAGGAACGGATCCGTACCAGATTTTATTTTCCTGTTTTTACCAAACTGAAAGAGGAAATAGGAAAATTCACGAACCTTAATGAGTGTGATATTCTAAATCAATAAGCACAAGAGCTTTTCACGATTTTTCTATTATTAGAATATTTTAGCTCATTTACAGCTCATTTCGGGAAACCTCCGCAGAACAAGTGTATCAGTATATCATATTTGACCAATTGTGGTAACCTTCAAAAAGTACGAAAATCAGTTGGATCTCATTTTAAAGATGACAGATCAGGTCTCGTCCAAATGATGTAAATTAGAAAATTAAATTTACCACTTTTTCACACTCAAGTGAAACATTATCTTACATTGGTTTTAGGTTTAAAAAATCTGACTCGTTCACTATTATATCGACACTCGCTACGTATAATCCCGTATCTGCAAATATGATAATTAACAGGAGTGCATTTCAAAGATACATAACGCAACTCACCATATAATGTTTTTCATAAAAATGTTTACTCTCTCCTGAACAATTTAAATTTTGAGGGTTACATCAATTGACCAAAACATCGTCGATATGTGCTATGCATTAATTCTAATTCTTTTAATTCTAATTGCACGTATTACAATGAAGAGGTAGCAAATCTCAACGGAAAAAAACATACCTTATTTCAAACATCATTGCCTGAATTTGAATCTTATACATTTCCATGTATTTCGTCACTCGGGTTTCGCCTTTGGTAACGTACACAATTTAAACAATGCAAATTTGATATTAACGTTCCATCAAGCACCGATATCTTAAATTATTGACCGAGTAATCAAAGCTTTTTTCCTTTCATTGGAAACATGTTTACTGTTAGAAACGAAACAGTTAATGCCTGTCTTAACTTATATGCATCATATTTAGGATCTTTTACTATCCATCTGTCAGATCAAGGGGTCTCTGAATTAATCTATAAGCGTTACTATGACTAACAATACGATTAACAAATACACCTAAAAGCGATGATTCTTAACCGGTACTCTGTAAACTTGTAATAAGTGCTCGACTAAATCTATGAGAGACTAGAACATACGTACCAGATAGAAATTTTACTTTAAATCAAAACTGCCTAATTTGTGATTAAAGCATAACAATACATGCATTTGAGTTATTGAGATTTCGTACACTTCCATGTATTTTGTCACTAACGAACCGGTTTTCGCCTTTCGGCATCTTCAGGCATTCGAGCGCACGAATGAACTCGAACTGACAAAATACATGGAAGTCTACAAAATCTCAATAACTCAAAATTGATATTGAAATTCCATCAAGCACCCTCAGTCGATGTCTTAAATTATATAAATACATGCATTGTTTTGCGATATTATTATCTTAAGCAAGTGTCATAGAATATCTTCATTAAAGACCCCCACGAGTCAGCACAACAAATCGAGGAAAAAGCATTTTCAAAATTTCGTTATTGTATGCCCCATTCACAAATTAAGTGGGCGCCGTTTATCATTGTGAATGTTTGCATATCGCTCGCACCTTCGATTCCGTCTCTCTCATTCACCGGAATAATAAAATAGCGTAATGGAGATGACATCATGCTCTTGCAATATTATTTAAGAGATTTTTTTAACCTATTTGAGACGGAACGGTGTAGCCAGTTTGTATGTATGCATTATGGTTCTCGAGTGAACTTTCTCAAGTAATTTGAACCCAACTACGGTACAATGATGAGGTAGCTATTGTAAATTTGTAATATGTACACAGAAGCGCAACTCAGTGACTGCTGGGCTTTACGTGTATAGACTGAAAAAATCAAAGCGTAAATAGGTGCCGAAACAAAGAAATCAAGACAATGTGCATTTAAAATCTTATACGTCGAAACACATAGGTACCCAGATAGAACGTATTTAATTAAAACGCATAAAGAGTAAGGATTTAAAAAAAGATAAGCGCATCGGCAAATATTTTTATTTATAAACTAACTTAGGCGGTGAAGGTCAAGAACAAATGTAATTTGACATATCTTCGCTTTGGGTAAACAAAGGTTCTATCTGTTCAGAAGAAGTAATTTTAGATTCCACAAAATGAAATACACTTATGCTTTCACATACGTGAATGAAAGAGACGACCACTTTTGAGACTGTGATTTCCTACAGGCGGTATTTTTATTTTTATATTCAGATTGAACTTGATGCACTGTAACATTTGTATGTTTTTCAGATAGAACACTTTTCGAATTTGAATTTTGGTAGATTGAGGGACAATTCTAAAGGTATTTAAAAGTGATTTGGTAAAAAAACGGCAGATGGAACTTTGTTTACCCGATGCGACGATCTTATAAAAATGAGCTATTAAATAAATATTGACACAAAAAGATTGTAAAATATTGTAATTATATGGTTAATTGTATAATTTTTAATGCAGTTCTAAAAAGCAATACAAAACCAATTCAACTGTTAAAATTGTATATAAGGTAAAGGTTATGACAAAATGATTCCTTCACCAATTCGTTTGTTTTCAGACTACGTTGCTAATCCTGGTCAATTTGCACAGATAGCCAGAGGGTTAATAATACATTCCAAAAATATTATATCACAGTTATAAACTAACTTTCAAATATAAGTACCTATCTAAAAGTATGACATTTTGAACATTTGAAAGTAAGGTCAGAAGAAAAGTTCTTGATATTCAAAAATAAAAGATATTAATAGAATTGACGTTACGTTGATGAATCGAGTTGTAAGTGATACAAAAAAATTGGGATTGCAAAATGAACTTTAGATAGGGATTTATAATCGTTGTTTGGCTTTAGAGAGGATACGGATGGAAAGATGGTGGTTGGAAATCAATTGTAGCGAGCTTATCACTCTTGTTACGCTTCGTTTTTAGAATAAGGAGAGTAGAGTGAATATCATATACACCTAGATCTTTGCAGGACAAATTCTTAAATCGATTGAAATACACCCGATTCTGTTTTTACACGATCTAAGAAAGCGGATCAATTATTTTTTTATATGGTTATAAAATACGAAACGTATTATTAAATACAGTATATATATATATATCTAGAAACACTTCGGCCTTTTGTGAATATTGGAATCATTTTAAGACGCACATATTCAAGACTGATGCATGCCTTGTTATTGTTTTTATTTATGTCACTCTTCTATGTTTCGATTGTATTCTGTCTGTTTACCGAATTTAATAAATGAATATCCCTCCTAATACCTTTTTTCTTGACACGTTACAAATTGTTTACAGCTTAGTGCAGTCGTAGCTTATGAAACTATTTTTAAATATCAATAAAAAATAAATTTGAAGTAATGGAAGCCATCAACCATTTCTATATGAGCACCTTATCTTTTTATACACGGTAGTCTCTGGAACGTATCCACGTGCAAAAAGAGAAACGGGTTTATCTATGTATTTTATTTTCCTCATAATAATTCAAATCCGTGGACACCGAATCCCAATAGGAAAAACGCCCAAAAGTGTTGACCAATCGGCTACAAGACAGACATACATATGTGGTGGGATATAGTTACATTATAAAATATTCGAACGAGGTTTGTATTCCATTATAGGTACATCTAATATCAGAACAGACGGCCAGTCGAATGACGCGAATAATGTAATGATTTCATTCATAAGCAATACGATAATAGCCTTTATGCAACAGTTAAACCAGAAAAAATCTAACTATTGATCATGCATACCGGGCGCATTTCGTATCACAATGGCGCCATATGTTTGACGGTGTTGCCAGCGGAGATTCGAACCAAATATGGAGACGCCGCGAGCCGGCTATCTATCGTCAGCTAACCACATTATTCAAATCATGCCGTAGACATGCAGATTCCTATCACAAAAGGTTGATGAAACTCATCGTCCTAGATATAAATATCGATATCTGAAATAGAAATGACTTTACTGCAAGGAGCAACTACATGTCATAGTGGTCAATCAAAGCGGTTTTAATACACAAAACATAATCAATTTAAGATATCGACTGAGGTAGCTTGATGGAATTTCAATATCAAATTTGAATTGTTGAAAGTATGCACATTTCCATGTATTTCGTCACTAACGATCACACCGGCATTCGGGCCACACGAATGGACTCGAACTGACGTTAAAGACGAAATTTATGGAAATATACAAAATTTCAACAATTCAAATTCAACATAAAACAGAATTGGATTTGCAAAATGAGGGACATGGCTTCCAAGAAGAAATGTCCTTGTACGTAGCAACACATACAATACACTTTCTAATATCGTCGGCCTCTGTGGTCTAGTGGTAAGTGTTTGCCCTAGCGATCTGGTGGTTCCTGGTTCAATTCCCAGCAAGGTCAATATCAAATTTAAATTTGTGATCTTGGACATGAATGAATAATTTTATAATTTTCAAAATATTTGACTCGTTAGCTGTCAGATATTTTTTTTAAATTTAATTAATTGAAATATGTACTTACGAAGATTTGATAAAAGCAAGGGCTATCCAATGTCTCAACGAATTGTCAAGAGAACGAATACACCTTTTTTAAAATCTATTCTACGGTTGACATTATTTGAAGAAATGTATAATTGACAATACCTAGAACTAGATTCTAAGAAAACTACGATAATATAACTAGGCTAAAATAAGTTAAAATATAGTTCTGACGATGGCGATAAGCCGAAATAGCTATCAAGTACCTAATAAAATTTTGTGGAACTAAATAATTTGATATTTTATCCTATTATAATGGAGTTCTATCAAGTAAATCCAAATTCAAACTATCTTAGAAAACTGATAACATAATTTTATTGTAGATAGTGAACGAAAATAACAAGTCAGAAGGGTTAACACCATGACCACAATGTTATGCATGAACTGACTGAAAGCAAATAGGTTCTTTTGATCTCTCTTCTTGTAGGTGGTAAATATGTATTAATATTATATTCCTCGATGCATACAGGATGTAAAGGATAAATATTATTACCGCATGAAATAATTTCGCCGAATTTGTATTTACCTTTCACACTCACACCGTGAACAATGTAGGTAAACAAATCGTTCATGGCCATTTGTAATGGTAAAATGACGGCGTATTGTCGATAATTAACACCTACATATATGCTAATTTGCTCAAGCTAAAATGTTAATTGATCGATATAAGCTGAGACAGACGCTCACGTATTTCAAACAGACAAAAAAAAATGACTAAAGAAAACTATCAAGACAGATTTTTTTATGGGGCAAAGGTTCGCGTCTTGACCTCCCGTTTAAGTCTCCGGTAGGCGTCCGACGCGGACGAAATTCTTGTTGATGATTACAAGTGAAAAAATACTGCCTCGGCGGCGTTATTATGTGAGCCGAGAACTACAAGGCCCTAAGTGTCGATTTTTGGCCTGCCTCATTTTGGCCAAAGAGGAGACCATTAAAGTAATACAAATATTATTATATTTAACACCGTGGGAATATCAAACTTCGCTTACTCTTTAAGCAGTTATCTAAGAAGGCAGTAAATTGCTGAAAAATACGGGTGAATGTAAAAAAAGTAATTCGTTCATTTTATGAACCAAAACGTTTTCAGATGTCATCCAGTAATAATATTTTTTCAGATTTCGCACATAGTCAAAATTCTGATTGTTAATAATCGCACAACAAATTATATATTCGAAAAGGAAGACCCGAAAAGAGTATTTCAAAATATTTTCTTTATATATTTAGGTATAAATTATATACTCGACAATATTACATTTCATATAATAAATTTTACAAACCAGAAAAGAATGTCTTTATTGGTACTTGTCAATTCTAAGTGAAAATGCAATATATTTATTTGAAAAACAAAACGCATATTTGTTTGTATCAATTTCATAATTTTCTCAAATGGTCTCATTACACTATTTTAACAAAATAACTCCTTTGAGATGTTTCCACAAGTTTGATAATGGAACTAGTAGATTACAATATTGGGAGATAATAGAACATTAAAATCCTTTCACTTCGCTGATGCGACCCGCCTACAGCCATTTCAAAACTTTGTATCAGTCAAATTATGACTGAAACAGTTCTTTGTATGACCCCTAACTGGGTCATTTTCGGTATACTGCACTCACTTTTGAATCCTAACGATGTACTATCACCATAGACCAGCGCAGTCTGCAAGACTGATTTCGACATTGTAAATTGTAGGATTCATAATTCAACCGCAAAATTTTAATTTTCTACCAATCAAGCAAGAATAGTATATCAGGTATGCCAATGTGAGCGCACGTACGAAATATCGGTCGTGAGAAACTATTTATAATATATACATTGCCAATATTCTTACTACACACCTGTTGAAACCGATATTTTAATTAAAACCATTCGTAAGCGTATAATTGAAAATTTGATTTGTTTTATTGCTATCAATTTTAATTATTTAATAATTGCTACACAAACTGATATTTTCCGTTTATTCTGATACCCCATGTCAACGATCCCACTCGTCCTATCTTTTGATAATAATCCGGGATATTCCAACCGATTGCTGTCGTTGAAAGCCAGATGTTTCTAACCGCCGAAGACCTATGGAAATTAGAAAGTGTCAAGACGAGTCCATTTTTGACGGAATGGGGTGGCTTCGACGATGCGGGAGTCCTTTGGATTTTGTGCGTGATTAGTCGATTACGATCTTTCGAGTGGAGGTGAGCTGCCGGCCAGCGTGGTCAGCACCGTTGACGTTGTGGATTGTTTGTGTTTGTTTTGAAATTGGACGAAATTTAAAATCGTTTGTCGTGTCATTTGCATTATAACTTAAAGTAAATTCAGTTGTTAAGTAAATGTAGATTCAATTTTATGTGTTAAGAATATGTTTGTGTATTTTTAATCCACTGCATCTTTGATTAAAAATAAATAAGTGTTGAACCGGATTTGAAATGGTGTTTGTTTGATATCCCAGCCCTTCCATGACGTCGATAACCAGCCACTCGCCTCTCTTCGATTCGGGTCTTCTCAAGTAATAGAAAACGTCTTACCACAACGTAGAACCTATATTTTTGAGAAGTATCCATGACATAAAACTTTCAGCTTTAATTTCCCAACAGATAGTGGTCTTAAGATAAAAATGAATTATATTAATGATCACCGAACAACAATTCTACTAGAATCTTAAGAAACAAATAAAATATGTCACATAGATTAATATGATAATTTCGTAAGATTTTGAAAAAAATTTGAAAGCATTCGAAAACGTCCTAAAGGAGATAAGATCAACATAACCAATCGGTTTTGTATAAAAACTAAACCATCATATGAATGAATAAGTGAAGTGATCCAACTGATATTTCGAAAAAAATGAATTAGGTGCGTTTTGGTATTCTGGATACCATAAACTATCATAAAATTGAATTGAGCTATGTAAATACAGACTGAAAACTATTTTATTCTGTAAGAAGTTTAATTAAACAACGTGTGAATTAATTTAAGAAGACCATATAAACTAAATTTTTGAATATTCAAGTTTCACCATTTTATAGGGTGGCTCATTTCACTTTTCGAGAGCTTCATGTAAATTTTAAAACATTGGCATCCATATCCTTACAAACTTGAAATATTGATAAAAATAGATGAGAAAAAGAAGAAGACACACAGCCATATTCATACGACGACTGGTATTCAGTCATTCATATCCATCACCTTTTCGGGCTTGAGAAGGAAGAACACTCAAAATAAGGCATTATTTTCATTGACTTAGGTCATTTCTTCATTTTCAAGTGTTTGTGAATTTTGTTTTTCTTAAAAGCTATTATTGCTTTTATCAACATATGCTTTGTATAACAATCATTATCTTAAGGTTTCTCTATCACTTTGTCTCTGATAGTTTGTCAATTTTAATATCCTTTTACAACGACCCAACCGCTAAAAATGTGTTCAATATGTTTGAAACCCTCAAAATCTAACGAATTATTTCCATATAACGAAAACTGCATTATAAATGGTAGCTGACTATGTGCTGTATGTTTGAACTGTAAATCCGGTGGGTTATGAAGGGTCACAGGGACCTCGAGGGTACCGAAGCGAGAAACAGCGAGCGGCGTGCGGTGGAGCCACCTGGCTGACTGCATTATTCGTCAGCTGCCACCTCCACTCGGTTATGAATGCGTTTGTATTTATAGCAACCGGCATTACGTTATGTAACTACGCCTAATCGATTTACATGCGAGCAATTCGCGTAATGATCTTCGCCCAATTAGATACCTGTTTACAGTAACGAATGTTTTGATTGTATCAGCACTGTATTGAAGGTAGCTAATGCATGTATTTATTTAATAGGTTCATCAGTGAATCTTGGAAATATGTAATTTATATACAGCATGTTGGCAATACAACTTATTTAACCTAAAAAATCTGTCGATCTTGGATTCAATAATATATAACCAAAAATCTGCATATATCGACGGTGTTTTAGACAAGTGATCGCCAAATGGTCGCTCACGAGCTACTGGTAGCTCGCAGTGGCATTATTGGTAGCTCGCGTTAGATATTTTATCATAAATCGTCGACAATTTTCAAGAAGATGGCCCTTCTTCAGAAATGGAATTGATAGAATTTCAATGAGATTAAGCTTCTCACTTAAGAGTGCTGCTTCGACTGTAGAATATGTATGGCCTTTCGTCCCAACAGTAAAGTTAATCTTAGTTCGAACTGCGCTCAAAACGAAGGAATTGTTTTGTTCTATCTACTTATGTGAATCAACGTTTTCCACTATAAATGTGTTTAAAAGTAAATATAGAAACAGACTCACAGATATGCATCTTGATAATTGCATTCGGATGGGAGTGACAAGGTACTCACCGAGAATTGAAAAAAATATGGAGGAAAGTGAATGCCATTGTTTTCACTAATTATTTTTACTTTTATTCACAGTTATTTTAAGATATTATTTTGTTTATAAATAAATAATTCAAGTACGCATTTTATGTTTTATTGGAAGCCCGTTGTCCTAATTTATTTTAGGTAATATAATAATATTATGTTTGGTATAAAGAAGGAATTTATATAAGTAGCTCATCAGACAATTTCAATTTCTGAGAGTAGTTCACATCCTTATTTAGTTTGGAGACCACTTAACTATGAAATTCAGTCTGAAGTGAAACAAAGTACAATTTAAACGGTCAGAATAGTAATATCACTAGAAAATAAGCTTCTATTTTAAATACAAAGTTGTCATAAATATAATGTCTTTTCACCAAGAATAAGCATCGTTGAAAATATTGATTTTTTATTGGGCATAAAAAAGCAAACTGATAATATTATTCATCTACCACAACTCACTTGTGAGTCAAATCCAAGAGACCTGTTTGTATGAAAGTCAGATCTCAAAAGTAGCTCAAAGAATAAAAGGCGGAAGACGAACTAGTGTAGAGATTAGCATAAAGCGACGGATATGAAGCGCAACCGAAACATAATACCACAACGCCCCCTCCCTCTCCTCACCCAGTTCCATGTATTTCAACTTTTAATGTTTCCGGGAAATGCGACTGCTAAAATACATGTAATAAATTATGACTTTGTTTGCAGTTGAGGCGGTTTAATTGGCATCTTAAAATGTCGTAGAAATATGTTTCCTCTGACTCCCACACAATGTTTTGGTAATACATGTTATAATATTATGTTTTCATTCCACGGAACAGCCTAGAATTATTTCGGGTAAATATGCATCAAAGCATGCTACTCTTTTTCTCCAGGAAAATTTACTAAATACCGCTTAAAATTATGCAGTTATGTAGGAAATTTAATTAGGAATAGGAAAATAACAAAAAATAGAATATATGGGTATAAACGAATTTAATTTGGGCGAAATACGAATACAATATCAGTATGAAAAAGACACCATGATATATGTCAAATGGAATTTATGAATTTTAGCATCATTAAGTTATTTTTGATGAAGAAAAATTGTAGAATGTTGGAAAACATATTTACCTTATTTTGTAGCCGAATTTTGAACAAGTAAAGACTATCGACATAATAATTATTACGAAGACTATTGTTTAGTCGACTCATGTAGCCTAGAAAGAAGAATGCCACTAATCGAAAAGAAGTACTGAAAATAACAGTATGTAATGAATTCTCTTAATTTAAATATTATTTCAGATCGTGGCTTAAGCCTAAATACAAATTTGGAGCTCTATTCTTCGGAGCGTAGCGAAAAAGGTCTGGGGCTATAAAATCATATAAGGCCCCTTACGCACTGACGAATGGTCTCCGGCAACCACGAGGCAGAAGAAAGAAAATCAGCGTTTACGCTGCCGGTTGCCGGAGAACGAGAAAACAAGAGTAACAGAGCGGACGGCAACCAAAGTTTGCATTCAGTGCTTACACCGTGATGTCATTCACATATTCTCATTTACTATATTAAAACACTATGGATTTCGATACAGTAACATTAATTATGGAGGTTCTGGCACGTATCATCTGGAGAATATTCTAATCGCGAAATGGGCCTAGTTAGCTAATAACTTTAGCCACACAAACTTATTATGATTTATGTTTTCACTTATATAAGCATCACAGATATCCACGTCTTTCTATTCTAGTTTAGTTAAAAAATAATGCAGTTATAGTAGACAATTTCAAAAAAATTTAACTATAATAAATTCGCATATATTCCACTGGTTTTATCACTAACGTGACGCGTTTCACCTCTTAGTCTGAAGATGCTTCTTAAAGAGGCGAGACGAGCGATAAAACCAGTGGAATGACAAAGGTATCAATTTTAATTTTATTAAAAACGAATTTCCACAAAGTGACCGCCGAATCCATAGTATCGCATGTATTCATTGCTCACAAGATATTCTTTGTATGAAATTTGAACAACACATTATTTAACTGTGTATGATTGATCGCACAGAATTTAAAATCGATTTACTCAATTACAATTGACTGTGTGTGTATGAATAGTCCAATACAATTTATAACAGCTGGCGCTACAAAATAACATAATTATGATGGATTTTGTAGAGTTGAAGAGGGAAAAAAACTCAACACGCTCTGGCCAGATTTCGCATGAAATTCTAGATTCGATGGTATGCCCAAATTACTTGTCATTAACCGTCATAGGAATGCGATGTTCCTAACAAAAGCCAAATAAAATTCTTTGTTGTGATGTTTTGAAACGAACAAGGTCACGTATGAAGTATCTCCTCGTCGATCAATAAGATATTATGGAATCGGACAGCTGTTGTGTTGAAGGCCCGAGGCTTTGACCGCGAGAACGGATATTAACAATGTTTTAATGTACACCCAGTCGAGTGTATATGATAAAAATGTAAGTACGCCGCAAGATTATCGCCATTCTTCTCGTAGGAATAAGATACTCGAGGCAGTATGTTTTGATATTAAAAGAAAAACTTACCAACAGCTCAACAAAGGTATGAAATACGGAACACGAAGTTACTTTTGGAGATCTATCGTTGGATTTGTATCGGTGGACTTACCTGTAAAGGAAGAGAAAAAATAATATTTAGTAATCAGCAATCAAATGTAAGAAAAACACAGTAACACCTAAATAACTTTATAGCTGGATAAACACATAGATAATAACTGAATAATTCTACCGATTGCGTTGTGTCAAAATATTTATCGTCAATAAATAATTGAAAATCTTGCTATGTATGGCTGTTTTAATCATTACACTATTATAGTGCAGTTCTACCAAGTTAACAAAAAATCAAATTAATATTTAAAGAAATTGCTTATCGTTACAATGAACTGAAAGTTTAGTATAGCAACATTATAATAGGAAAATTATATCCGACCCGTATTTTGTTTTGAAATCAGTTTAATTAATTACTCGTAAAAAGACACTATAGAACCCATTATAAAAAATATATAATGTATAATTTCATTACATGAGTGAATTAAATGAATATCGAAAATACAATCTTAAGCAACAAAACTGAATGTAAGAAAATATTAATATACTAATTTACGTACAATCAATTGAAATATTTTGTATCTTCATTCCACTAACGCATTATTAATTTAAATCATGTTTCACATGAGCTATTTTTTGTTATGAAAAATATTACATCAGTTAACTCTTGCCTCTTGGTTTGCCAGGAGAACAAAAGCACCTTCATACATATGAGTAAATAAATACGTACAGCCAAGTAGATAGGCAGACAAGAACATCTACTTCTGGCTGGTTGGAGTCAGTCGCCGTGGCTAAACTGTTTATGCTTCGTGGTTTTCCCTAGTAGTCATACAATGTTCAACGTACGTATGTTACTAGTATGCATATTTTGACGTATAATATCACGATGTGAATCTAGCAGAATTATTGCTACATATATTTAGCATATCGTTACCTTACTTTGAAAAGGTTCTAACTGCACTTGGCCATGTTTTGAAATACGAGAGTTTTGTTAAGTTTTGACTGATCATATTTTAAGACATCGACTGAGGGTGCTTGATGGAATTTCAATATCAAATTTGGATTATTGAGATTTTGTACACTTTCATGTATTTTGTCACTAACGACTCGGGTTTCGCCTTTCGGCATCTTCAGGCATTCGAGCACACGAATGGACTCGAACTGACCGAGTGTGTACAAAATCTCAATAAACCAAATTTGATCATATTTTGTATTTTGATGGAAAAAATGTATTTTTAATTAGTGATTTCGCATATATTTATATATATAAATATTTAACTTATTTTTCATGTAATTTATTTTCACTGAAGCCTTTATATTAGAAAATAATGTGTATCCAAAGCTTTAATTAGAACTGACAACAATAGTTTCTTTGAAAAGGTTTCAATTTTATCAAAAGAATTCTGATTTTTGAGATATTTATTAATCTATATATATATATAAATGAATGTCTGTTTGTTGGTTTGTCCGGATCTTATAAGCTCCTAAACTACTCAACCGATCGCGACGAAACTTTCAGGAAGGACTTATTGTGATCATGCCGGGAAATATTATACAAAATAAATGTTTGTTTGTCCTTTATGCGTTCCTTTACCATTCATACGATTTCGATGAAACTTCGGTGAGTTGTTGTGCACACACCCGTGAAGGGTTCTGAAGAAAAAAAATTTGAAAATCTAAAATTGAAAAAAAGAATCAAATACGTACATACAGCGACATCTAAGAAAAACCTTCTGATTTTTTCGTGTACGCACCAGACGAAAAACAAAAATGTTGTGTTATAACAAGTGTGATATTGAAACTCGGGTTCGGGTCGGGCCAGACCTGAAGATGATGGGCTCGAACCGGGTAAGTCTATGAAATTTCGGCCTGTGCAGACCTCTAATCCGAAAGCAGTTCAATAAACAGAATTAAAACACAACCCTTTCTTTCTTTGAGTGGCATTGCAACGCATGCCATAGTATTATATATTATCATGACTTGCTAAACCATATAAGCTAACAATAATATTATAATACAACAGAATAATAATACTTATATACTTTGAATGTTTGAACGAACTCTGCTTACTTTCGTCAATGATCACATCGATAGAACAATAGAACTAAAGGGTAAAACACACACCAACCATCGAGTGAAGAATGTTCGACATGACGTTAAAACCTATTCAAAAAAACTGTAATGTGTGTGTTTTTTCTGTGACATTATAATAATTAGTTATATCGATTCATAGAACTGTATAACATTTGAAAAAAAATGTGTGGATAAAATTCAAAAATACTGCTAACTCCTTCATTGAACCATTTATGACTCTGAAATCAACGTATACGGTAGAATGTGACTAATACAACATTTTCAAATCAAAAGGTCATTTTAGGCTAAAATATGAGTTAGAACCTTTTCAAAGTAAGGTAACGATATGTAGACGTTTGCAGGCAGGCAGTTCAACCGTTTTAAGTTATCAAATAAAGACATGGATTTCGGAACCATATACATTACATTTTCGTGGCAAACGTTTTAAAGACGTAATCCGAATATTTCGTTTGTTCCCTTCAATCTTAATAACAAAAAGTGATAAAATGCCGATTTCTATATCACGAAGCCAGTGTCAAAGAGAGAATTAAACTGTCATTGAGAATTGTCGAAACTTTGTACATTTACATGTATTTCAGCAGTCATTCAAAGGTACCCGAGGGGCACTAAGCGGCCTCAGAGGCGTCCCAAAACCCGCTGGATTGACGAACTTGTCAAATTCGGTGGAAGTACGTGGCAGCGTAAAGCTAGGGAGCTGGGGGAGGCCTTCATCCAGCAGTGGATCGACCCCGATTGAAAATGACACGTATTTCTTCACTAACGACCCGAGTTTCGCGATCAGACGGCACGACAAAGCTATCGAATATTTACATTGTTCCTAAGCAAGTGACAAGCAAAGCAAATAGTCACCTAGCTTGAAAGATTCATCTGCAATTATTACTCCTGGCATTTGCGAACTGTATTTGTTAAACGAGTTTACCGCTACTGGTCGGGCGGGTCATTCTTGTCGATCTGTGGACCACGCCGGTAAAGCAATCCGGTTCACTGATCACATTGCTAACATGCCGAACGGAATTCGACTCTCTGGGTCAATATGCACAATGGATCGAGTTGATCGAACATGCGGAGAGTTTGTGGCTTCTGTTGTGACTCGAATACAAATCCACATATTATGTTTACATAGATAAACTCTTCCAAGATTAAAATCAAATGACGAAAAACTTCTGATAAGACTGGAACACTTTTCTTTATTGATATTTGCTCACAATAAGTATTCGTTATATTTTAAAAATAAAACACAATTTGTTTGTACTACTTCCACATGTTGAAAATTATCAGGCGAGCATTAAGAACCTATAAAAATAACATCATAAGAGGACTATTGTATATAAAATCGAAGGTTAACAATTACAAGGTATATAGAACAGTTGGTTCAAGAAACCTACGACAAGAATTTACAGGTAATCAAATAAATTATATGTAAATTAAATAGTCTACAATTAAAATGTTAAAAAACATTTAACAAATCAATAAATACTAATCTAAAATAAAAAAATGACGCCACATTAAAAATCAATTATCTGAGCAAAATATAATGAGTGCAAAATATTTTGTAAATATTCATTATCCAAAATAGCAAATGGAATATTTTAAAAGAGAGAAGTAAACGACTTAAAAAAATGAAATATTAAATATAAGTATTGGGGGTTAGATATACTTATTAAGTATTTTCTCTAAATAAGTTATTAATTTAAAATGTCCATTGAACAAATCAATCCATTTACTAAACACTATAGATTTATTACTTGACAACATATTGAAGTAATATTAATTTACAACGTGTATAGGGAAAAATTACTCGTGTGGCCTGGTATGAAGCGTCTTCCGTACAGGCCGGATCACTTATCATACACAGCAATTAATAACATTATCATCTTTTTTTAAATAGAAAACTTATATGCAAATCGAATGTTAAACGCGCAAGATTTATAGAGCGAGGAATGTAATTATTATCAACACATTTCGTAGAAATAAAAAAAATCGTTAACTTCTGATACATGCGCATATTTTAATTCAGATGTTTCAACAAAAATAGTGTAGAAACTACTTTAAAAGAATAGATAAAACTCATTCAATGAAAGGAAGCTCTGATAGCGTTCGAATATAATACTTATGTAAATAGTTAAAGCTCTTTCTACTAGTCCAAAGAGGCTGATATTATTGTAATATATGGTTGAAAGCTATTGACGTTAGACCAAACTCGATGTTCTTAATTGATCGTTGGTCAAAACTTTTGCATTGTGTTTTCTCTTCTTTTATTACACACTGACATCATAATGAAGAATTTTTGCTGTTTCAGTGTGTATATTTTATACGCTACACAGATTTATAACAAAATACAATAAAATAGACTGAATTTCTTAAAACAACTGGAAATAATAGATATAATCAAGGCAATAATTTCCTTAATGACCAAACGAACATTAATTTACCACTTTTACATAAACCATTATAACAAGTTCACGTAATTACGTATAATCAATACAATTTTAATACGTTTTTCTATATTAATAACACCATGTAAGCTCCTTTTCGAAAAACATAATTAGTACCCACGTTAAATATTTTAATTTTAAATAAACTTTATGATCACTTTTAAGGTGTTAACTGTCAACTCTTGGTGGAGATGTATTATATTTTAAAAAATAAAGCACAATTTTTTTATACTAGTTTTTGTTTGTATTTGCTTGTATTTGCTTAGATCAGTTGATAATGCTCGTATTGAGAGAAACCGGTCCTGATCATTATAAACATGTGGACGTAGTAAGTACAAACAAATTGTGTGTTATTTTTTAAAATAAATGTTATGACGTTGGAATACGTGAGATAAAATAAGTTTATGTAGAGTTCTGACGATGGCGTTAAGCCGAAATAGCTATGAATTTAATAATAAAAAATTGTAGAACTAAATACTTTATCCTATTGTAATTTAGTAGTGCCAAGTATTTACTTGGCCAATTCAATCAATCAATACAATAAAATATGTGACAAGTTCGCATTTTCAACGGCTATAAAGCCGAATTAAAAATATATATGCATAAGAATGTTGGCAGATAAGAAGTAGTTCTGGCAGAAAATAGGTTCCAGTCGTGAATGAATCGATATTGAATATTTATGTCCTCAAAATTATATACGAAATACGATTGAACGTGTAAAAGATGACAATGTCAGTGACAAGAGTGACTTGTAACAAAGAGTTATTTGCGATGCATAACGAGTAAGATCAGCACGGTTCACGGAAAAATTGCCCAAATGAAAAAGACATCGTGCAGATTAAGCCGCTTATTCAAAATTCCACATATTGGTCAGATTTCCGTGTGAGCAGTCCTTAGTAAATTTCATATGGTTAGTTTGTCGACGCGACACAAAAGTAAATTAATTACTTGATAGACAATCTAAAAAAATAATAATCTTAGAGATATTAGAAGAATTGACAATACTATTCTTCGCCTACAGAGTGTGACTTTACATATTTATGAAAGCTTAACATTAAATTTTATTATTGCTCTATCCGCTGGTCTATGCTATAAAACAACTCCACTAATGAATTAACTAAGCGTAAAATTGCAAAAAGAAGAAATATTAATAATAGAATTATTTTGCTCGGCATGCTTTATATGCTGCTCTCGTTTCAGGGTTATTTAACCTAACTGACCGACAACCAGTAAAACGTATTGCAGAAAAAACATTTATAATATATATTTACAAGATAAGTACGATTAAAAACGAAATAAAGATTATATTTCAATTATATTCTATTAAGCACATTAGAAAAAAACATTACAACGAGACTGAGAAGGATTTTTTCCGTGAGACTCCTTTAAAGCTATTGCGTTTCAATATAAATATATTATACATTACCGACACTTTCATTTTATACAATTTGATAACTTATAAGACCAGTATGAAATAGGATTCATGCACCCGATACAAGAAAAGAATATGTAAAAAAAAATGCAATGGCAAAACACAGCCACGAAAGGATGACAATATGTTTAATTTTTCGTATAATAAGTACAATGATCTAGTTGGAAGCAATTTTAGTTAGATTATCACGCTAAATTCCACATTCAAGTATTTGTTAAGTAACCAATTACAGAATCTTCAAAAAAAAATCTATTTCAAGAAAGTTCAAATGTATTTTTTTTTTGAATATAGATCAATAAATTTGAAAATAATTCAGATGCACACCAGGCGCGTGCCGTGGATTTCTCTCTTCCTTGCTCAATCACATGTGAAGTAAAAGGGAGCGTATAAATAATTTAGGTTGTGTGATAGGGATAGATAAATACACCGCACACCGTGCTGCACACATAATACAGGAACGCTATCTTCCCATCGTTGTAATCTCCATCAGCTCGTAATACAACAACGTAATTAGCTTTCAGACGATTTCCGGGAGTGTAGCAGGAGCGAATACCCATGTATGGGCTTGAAAACTAGACTCGCATTAATCAGATTTAAAGACATAATGGTATTTAAAACATGTATTTATATATTTTAAAATAATAATAGTATTTAGATCTGATAAAAAAACGAACATGCAACAAATAGCACCAATAAACAAGCAAACAAATGCACGTTTAACTCGTGTGGGAAAGCTCGTTGAAACTTCTCACAGGAAAAAAGAGAAAGACCGCAAAGGCTCACTCTGCATAGAATAGACACTGCCGTGGAATGGATTGGCATTTGGGAGATGCAACTTAACAACGAGCTGCGCTTTTTGATAACTGATCAGTCACGGCACGGTATCGAACTGAAAACGGTAACATATCGAAATTTCTAGATACGACAAGCTTTTTAAAATGTTATTAGCACAATGAAGACATTTCGATAATTCATCTCATTTTGCAGAGCATTTAAAAATTATCTGCATTATGGAAGTCCGCTAATGACCCTCCATAGGATGCAATCGGCGGAGGTACGGGACGCTAGGATGACGCTATGGAGAAAGCAAGAAGGCTGGTGGAACCGTGTGATAGTCATAAGCTCCGAGAAGGGAGCGGATATGGTTTAAAAAATATCTATTTATATAAAATTTTATGAATGGTCTTATCAATATTAAATATTTTAATACAAAACTGATGAAGGGATTTTAAAGAAACAAATTAACTTAAATTATATTGATATAATTTAAGACATCGACTGAGGGTGCTTGATGGAATTTCAATATTAAATTTGGATTATTGAGATTTTGTACACTTCCATGTATTTTGTCACTAACGACCCGGGTTTCGCCTTTCGGCATCTTCAGGCATTCGAGTACACGAATGGACTCGAACTCAGTTCGAAATCCGGGTCGTTAGTGACAAAATACATGGAAGTGTACAAAATCTCAATAATCCAAATTTAAATTATATTGTATTTTGAGAGTTCAAAATTTGTATATAGATATAAATTAAGCACTTGTTGATTAAGTATTAAGCGTACTAAAATAATGGGTGAGAGTTTTACCTTTGAAAGTATATTATCGCAACTGTAATATTCTTGAATGTACGCTTACAGTGCCTAAAATGTAATTTTGCTTCAGATTGTCGGTTGGTAGCACTAAAAATCAAATCGATCTGTCATATTTAAGTTGAATTATGTTTTACATATTTTCGATTATAAATAGTTTGTTTTAAATTACAAACTTAACTCTTGATTAAAAAAGTTAATTTTGTTACTGAACACTAAGTTAAATATAATAATTTACTAACAAATAAATTGAAAACTGTACAAATAATACTATCAGATTAGTTTTTGTGCAAAATTTGTATATAATGAAATTTTACCCACTGTTTTGCGCAAAAAATAAATAAACACATAAAATTAGAGTAGTAAGTTTACATTACTAGTGTTACTCAACATTGTACGGTCTACAAGAATAATAATCCGTTGTATACGATGCCTTATCTGTCCAATAACACACAAATGAATTTAAAAAGCTGTGGAAGATTCTTCGTGATGAATTTATTCTCGCGTTTGCTCTTTGAATAAATTCAAGTGTCAAAGGTGCTTTGATGCGGAAACTCTATAGTGAAGAAAGTTCATTTATAGTAATAAATGATTCATCCAATTCGATAATCGAGTAATACAAATGGATACACTGTTCAATTCATTCTAAGCTAAATGCACCATAGTACCGTAGGAAAATCATAAGTTTCAGACTCTCTAATGTATTATAATAATAAAGATTGTCAGTGTGATTAAGTGTTAATAAATTCGAACATAATTTTTCAGTGCTATGGATAGAATGATTGAAATATTAAAGAGGTATTTATTCGGAAAAAAAATCAGAAACCATTATACATACATCGGTGATAAACGTTTTATCTGACTCCTTCCATCACAGATTTATAGTACAAAGCGTTGAGAGCTTCATATGATTGCCAGGAGAATCTCAGAAGAATCAATTAAAAAAAAATGCTTACGCTCTGAATCATCTATAAAACATACTTTTTATCAAATCTCTCTCCGTATGATGCCTCAAATTTAAATGTATTTTTTTACCATGTCCGCTCCTAATGTGTAGGAAATGGACTCTTAATGAAGGTATCGCAAAAGAAGTTGTCCTATTTTTCGAAGAGAGTAAGGATAGAATAATAGGTATAGTACAGAACCAGGGGTTAGCTAATCGCTCTCGCTACGTCTTGTTTTTAACATCAGATGGGTGGGAGGGATTTCTAGATATTACAAACATTAGCCATGGTTGTCCATAAATCGACTGAAAAATCAATTTATGAAACCGTCCGTACCGCGATTCGAGCTTAAGGCATCCGTAACCGAAGCCAATGACGTTGATCGCTGCACCACGGACCCGACATACCCGGTAATATAATTAGCTATCGTATACAGAAATGAGTCGGACCGAGTTGTGTAATTCTTGCCTTTGATATTCCATCACTGGATATTCTCAGAGGGAGTTATCAGCATTTTACTTGTCATATCATATTCTGTTCAAACTGGAAGGGCATGGAATCGAAGCAACCTTACCCAGTTACAAATAGGCTATATTTATTAATCCCAAACATACATGAATTCAACATTTCCATGGATGTGAATGACCACCTAATTCGTCGGCTAGCGTTAAAATTAATTCCACCGTAAATAACAGGCATTAGGCTTGCAGGTGTCGGAGTCGAGCGCGTTTACTTAAAACGACGAACGATTAGCACATCATATAGTACTGTCTGAAGACAATTGCCTAGGCGAAACCTTAAAAGGGAAATGCCTGCTTGACTAGTAAAAAGCTATCCACTTTTGTCTTGGGTATGCGATCATCGCTTATGCGATGCGTGTATATTATTTAAAATAGGCAATCGTTTATAGTCGTAGAATTCTCATTTCATATGCAGTACCGTTAATTTATAACCCATATATGTAAAATATACTCATCAATGCGGTATTTTTGGTGAATATTATGCCACTGGTTTAAATATTGAAGCATTTAAAATACAATAATCATTTTTAAACATAGCTTTATTATATTCATACATATTGTATTAAACTAACCCTTGTCATAATTCAGTGGCTTAGCTTAAATTTCTATAAACGTTAAGGCGTGAAAAATGACAGAGAATAGTAGAATAGGACATTAACAATATTTAAAAGAGAGAGCAAAAACTGTTTTTATCAAAAAAATTATATGGTGGGTTGCGTTATGAATTTTTGAAATGCACTCCTGTTAATTCTCATGTTTGTAGATACGGAATTATACGTAGGGAGTGTAGATATAACAGTGGCTTACTTCAAGTGAAGGTGTAAAAACAATGTAAAATGATGTTTCCCTTTCATAAAGTGGTCAATTTATTTTTCTGATTGTCATCATTTGGCCGAGACCTGATCTGTCATCTTGAAATTGAGATCCAATCATTAACTCATTTTCGTTTTATTGAGGGTTTCATCAATTGGCCAAAACACCATCGATATATTATTCAAAGCAAGATGACTGCTAGATTTCTTTTCATATTTCAGATTCTGGAAACTATATCTGAATTGATACGGCAGAGTATTCTAAAGTTAAATCCATTAACACAACAGTTAAACAAAAAGAACATCTCACTAACTTGTTTCAATTAAAATCATTGGACATCGCTGTATTAATCAAAAACCAAATCAGTCCAACGAAATCTCAGACAACTTTTTTTGAATGAACAGTTACTTTGATCTAAGCATTTAGGATGCAGAATATGGATCAGTATGTTCAGACAATCGCTCTTAAACCTGTTTATATTATCGTTTTGAATATTGCGAAAAGATAAACTCTTAAAACCGGTTCAATTAAATACAAGAAAAGTTTAAGTACACGGATATTGTAAGTGATAATCTTGATTAATATTTCCTTTTGGATGTTTCCTGTGTATTACAAGCAGAACGACTTTTTGTTTGTTTAAAATGGCTTTTAATTGCAGTGAACTTTTTGTATTTTTTAAGCATTTTTATTATTTCCGCTCTTTGTGCATGCCAACTCGTAATTCTACTAAATAATGGATAACCATTGAATCAAAATGCTTTTATAAAAGAGAGTATGATGGTGTATCAAGAATTGAGTAACTAATCAGAGGAAA
Source organism: Himalopsyche phryganea (assembly GCA_022494535.1). Lineage (NCBI taxonomy): Eukaryota > Metazoa > Arthropoda > Insecta > Trichoptera > Rhyacophilidae > Himalopsyche > Himalopsyche phryganea. Next base: position 1,149,659 of record JAGVSL010000076.1, on the reverse strand, counting down.
GGCACGTACATTAACGTATCGTGTTTGTTTATGTACTAGCTAAATTTTTATTCTTTGTCAGCTATAAAAGCATATAATCATATTATGAATTGAGTTGTTTACTACATAACCATAATTTCAGCCTAAAATGATACTCTTATTAGTACGTATATAAATATATGGTATGTACTGTTGGACGTGATCCTCTCCGGAAGTAATTGCAACTAAATAATTCAAAACGAATCAAAAAGGAAACCTGTGTCTCTTGTAAATGCCAGTTCAGTGGTGACAACTAACAAACAGTATGTGAATAAAACAGTAAGTTTCTGGATTCAAAGTTCTCTGCGGTACATTTTAAATGAATGTATATGAGATAAGTATTTTAAGCAATTGATCCAGCTATAAAAATTTGATTGAATGTAATTCCTTCGTATAATAACTTCGTGCTTTTTTTTTGTCAAAGTAAGCAAGCCAGTTTGTCGCCCAACTAGGCCATGAGCTAAGATATTGCTCCAGTTAGTGTAATGCATTCGTTATATATTATAATGGATAGTAATCTTTAAGTTTAAGTGTTGATGATTTTTAAAATAATGTTAATAATGGTATTACCTTAACTCTTTTGGGTTGTATCGCTTTCATTGTCGTACTCTTAGCAAACTGCGACGATTCCTTGATCTCCCTTCCCTGCGACCTCCTCATCAAGTTTTCGGGGACCGACTGTTCTTCGCCACGAGACAGTGTGGTCACCTTCCTGACAATCCTGGTCGTTATCCTTCTGGCTCCGTTCTCACTCTTCCTCGACACCTTCGTCGATTCCAGCGAGGACCCCAACACCTCAGTCGACAGTCTCTTTTTTGTATACACATTGTACAAATTATCAACGTCCTTGTTTGTAGCCGAAGCCAACGATTGCGAGTCGTCGTATTCGAAATGCGTCTGATTCCCATCGTGCACAATTCGATCGCCATAAGGACTACTGCCATTACCATAACTTGCGGCAGTCCCTGGATAATTTCCATCGTATACTGTTGAAGTCTTTGTCAGACTGTCTCGCAAGCTTTTGGGTAAAGAAGCTAAATTGAGACTTGTCGTAATTGGTGGTCCTGTTTTCTTCATACTGGATTTGAGAGGTTTAGTTGAAGGATTGTGTCGACCATATGAGGTCTCTGTTTCGCCTTCCAGAGTGGCTTGGACGAACAGGCGTTTTCCAGCGCCTGTTCCTTGTGTATCCTTAACGAACCTATACATCTTGCGATCATCAACTTATCATACAGTGCAACGTTGCCCATGAATAAAGGCAGATTCGATATAAATAAAATGATATGAATTCTCTATTAATCTTTATAGCATTGTTATGATTTATATTCCATTATCCTGTATAGGTTTCCGTTGGTGGCTTTTTTCAGGTTTTTCGGTTGGTTCGATCGATTAGTTTCGTTATTTGTCTGTGGTCACTGTATTTCGTAGTTCATATTTTATAATGAAGACATGGCACACTTTTTTTTTAATGATATATTTTCTTCACTTCCGAATATAAATTTACGAGTTTATTGGTGTGACTCTTATTTAATGTCAGGTAAAATTAATTCATGGAAATTCCTAAAATAGTATTTTATCTAGTGACGTTTTGCTATATTTCAGTATTATTATAAACTATTGCAATAACCAATTGCTATTGAGAAGTTTTTTTATTGAAAAGCTTAACATTTCATAATAATTAATTATTATTTTGGGAAGATACCGCATTACACCTAGTCGGTCATTCGATTTTACCACATAGCGTTATAACCAAACAATAGGGAAATGGCGTATTTTCAACAAAACAATTTTATAATTGATAGTAAAAATATAATTTCGATGGTTGATCCTAATCCGACTTTTACGTAATTTCTCTTAAAGAATTTGATAGCTGAATTTAATTCAGTTACTGAATTTTATCTTTTGCCATTACTATTTGCCATTACTATTTGCCTTGTTAGCGGTGCAGTGATCAACGGCGTTGAGTACTGTTATGAACATCACGGGTTCGAATCCCAGTACGGACAGTTTTATTAGTTAATTTTTCATTCGATGTATGCATTTGTGTTAGAAGGAATGAATGTTTGTGATGGCTTAATTCCCTTCAAAAGCTATTAGCCAACAACTAGTCTTGCCTTAGTCCTATCTTTCTTTAGGTTACTGAGTAACAAACAGTTCTTGTAGAAAAACTTCTACATTACAAGGCCATATGCTACACAATGGGAGCGGACACGGTTCGAAAAATAAATAACACGTTCTACACCTCCATTCTACATGTATACGTCATAAACTTGTGAACATTTTCACAGCGAAATAACCTGATTGTAATAGATTTGCATTACTGTGTAGAGATTGTGATTTTACAGTGAATAAAAAGAATTTAAGTATTTTGTTTAATATCACGTCAACATATTACTTTCTTTACCCGTAACATCACAAATGGTTGCAACGATCACAAATACACGCGGAAGTAATTGCACGGACATAATTAAGTCTGCTGCAAGCAACTGCAAGCGAATTAATTGTTATACAATACAATATAATTTATTTTAGTCTCTTCGGGCTTACTCAAAATGGTCATTCGCAATTAAAAACGAGGAATCAAATAAAAAAAACATTAATAAGCTAAAATGTAACAACAAGATTGAATGATAATAATGATCTTGCATTTGGATCGTAGTTCCCACGGCAACAAAAAAAAGCATTTAGCTTTGCTGATTTCGCCTTCTTAACGTTTGTTCACACATTATTATATTCAGCCAACGGCGTGTCTTCATTTCGTCAGCTCGCTAGTCTTGTCTGTATCTTAGTTAGAAATATCGCAATGAACACTTGTACAGTTCGCAAATATGATTTCATTACTTATCGCTAAAACGTTATTTATAAACGTGTCAATTAAGTGTGACGATTTTTCTAGACAGCGAAATTACGTATAATGTGGTTGGTTTTGTAAATTATATATTGTTTACTGCCAATCCTTGATGGAAAAACACATAATCAAAACACGATGTGTGCGATTTATTAAAAAAAAAGAACCGGATTGAAGTAGTGAGAATTTTCAACTAATAACAAATAAATCTTTCTAATTATGCGGTTAATTAGATCTTCAATCACCATGCAATTCAAAATAGTATAATGGAGACTATAATGTATATGCAATGTTGAAAAATGGTACCTAAAAAAATTACAAAAAAAGCTAATAAATTAAAAAAATATTTAAATTTGGATTATTGAGATTTTGTACACTTCCATGTATTTTGTCACTAACGACCCGGGTTTCGCCTTTCGGCATCTTCAGGCATTCGAGCACACGAATGGACTCGAACTGAGAGACAGTAAACAGTGTCTAACGTTTATATAGAAGATACAAATGCGACAAATATTATTTACGAGGTAAGATATTATACGTCTGAGAGCCACACTGATACCTGAGTTAAAATTTCGGGAATCGCCCTAATCCTTATTTTGTAAACACCATATTAACAGAGTGGCGAATTGCCGCTTTTCAACTTCTTTTAGAAATACCAGTGATTTTACAATTATAATAGTATTGTGGATTTTGAAGGGATGTAATTCGACGAATGGGTAAATATATACAATCATTCCACATTTAGTGACATCTGTTAGGTGTTTCAACGTATAGGATATAATAGCGGAGAATTAGGAAGGTTCAGCTGCTCATTCAAAATTGGCAAGGAATTTAACTGGGCTCTAAATTATATAAAAAAATATTTATTATAAATTTAAGACATCGACTGAGGGTGCTTGATGGAATTTCAATATCAAATTTGGATTATTGAGATTTTGTACACTTCCATGTATTTTGTCACTATAGTGACAAAATACATGGAAGTGTACAAAATCTCAATAATCCAAATTTATTATAAAGATCAATAAAATTGAAAATCTTGACATAAAAACAGCAAATGTCACAAAAATCATTTTGTTCAGGAAGGTAATAACATAATATCTTGATTGTAAAAGACCTTTACTGTTACCATACAAAATTACCTTGACTATTAAATGTTTTTTAGAAAAACTGCATATTTTTGAGAGAATTGAGATTTTTTTAATTATATCTTTGCACAGTTGTATGGAGTCCTAAACAGGGAATCGAGAAATGGAAAAAAGTGAACATTTGTTTTTTTTTGTCAAGATCTTCAATTGTCACAATATAAAGAGTTTAAAAGTCTAAGTAAAGCATTTTTCTTTCTCATTCGCTGAAAATCATTAATATAGGGGTTACATAATTTCAATTTTTCGATAATACAGTAGGCGTCATTTTTTATTATATTCTTTATCAAAAATACGTTTTAAAATTTATTTATGAAAATAAATAGAGATGTATTCAAAAATATTCAAAACCGCAGCAAAATACAATAATAATTAATCCGATACTGCGTAAAACCAGTACCATTGTCAATCCGAGAAAAGATGTATTATATTTACGGACATTCTAAATAATACAATTCTTTGTGAAAGATTTCGTGGGATGCAATTTGCGTTTGCTGTCTTTCTAACTTTTCACTGTGATTATTAATTTAACAAGTGTTGCATGTTCGCATGATCATGTTATATTATATTTCCGACATTTACACGAACCGCGGTCGACGGACAAGCGAAATAAGTAGCCAGTTGAGGAATGCGCATGTGTGAAAAAATATAATAGTCGGAAAGTGTTTGAGATTCGCGATACGTGAGGAGAAACCGCGCTCAGATGGTCTATTAAAATTTCAACGGACACACGAGAAAATTTAAAATGAAAAACCGTTTTAAACATGCTATGTGTAAATATAATCTTGGAGCGGACATTGTTTAAAAGGTTTACACGTCTTAGCGACAATTTTTCTACTTGTTTCCATCATTTTATTATTATTTATTCACGTTTCACTATACTACATAGTCAATCCATCTTTGTTCTCGTATTTGATTCCGAATCATAAATAAGGTTGCAGCAGTGGGTGATTTTAATCCGTAATAAAGTTAAAGCGATAAAAAACTAAACAACCGTTTTAAAATGTTCACGTTCCATTGTTTATTTGTATTAGATCACGATGGCTCCATTTTTTCATCTGTCTGTATTCGCTGTAATAATATATCACTCGTATATCCGCAGAAAGAAACAAGATGGTACAACTCAGATAATTGATAGACCCGTTTGAAGTCTGTGTTTTTGTTCTTGAAATGGAGTGTTTTTTTTTTAATAAGTACGTATATATTTTGGTTCGTATCGTTTTTTGTGTGTTTTGAATACAGTTGAGTTTACGACTTGTCTTAGAACGTAAGCAGACAGTAAATCTTTTATAGACGAGTGATAACGCTTCAATAGCAATGATTCAAATCCCAGATGTTCGCTACCAATAGTACCAATTGAATTATAAATCCCGTCAGTCTAACAACATACCTAGTTTGAGAAATGACGTACTGTTATCTGTATAGATCGGTTCGCTCATCGTATGATGCCGCAACTTTGCTGAAGCCGCTATAGTTTGTCCTATTAGTTATCAAGTCGATATGGCCTATCGGTCCGAGCGCTGGTCGGACAGATTGAGGATCTCTCCCCGCTCATTTGATATTAAACGGACAATCAGCAGACCAAAGTCTTTGGCAGCTCCTTCCAAGACAATTCTGACACAAAAACTGAAATAACACGCTTCACGTCGTGGTGGGGATTGTAAAGTCTAACATATAATCTGGGAAGACTCAACCGGGTCTCATTCAATGCATTGTATTTAATTAGGTGAGGGCAGAAGTTTTTATCAAAAAATAATATATTATCAATAATTTATCAAGGAATTCGTTTCATTGATAAAATTGCATTAGAATGAAAGACTGATATTTCAAACGTCAGTCTTTTAGCCGAGAGGTTAACACCCATACAATAATAATTCTTTACAAGGGGTTAATTCCACGTTTCAATATTGTTGATAGAATTCTTTAATGAAGCGACGACACACGTAATCCATAACGAAAAATATGCTTGGTGGAGTATGTTATATAGGAAATATAACATCTCCCTAAAGGTGAAAAATTTGAGAACCCAAAGCGAAACTGAATGTTGACGGATTTTCAAATTGTAAATAAAGTGTACTACACTAAAATATCTCTTATTCAGATGCACATATTATTGGAGAAAATAACCTGTGATAAATTCACAAACACTAATTCGATAGTAACAATGTGGATCAGGAATGATCATCAGTATTCTGTGCGTTCATAGGCGGCAGCTGACAAATAGTCAAAGCCATGCAAAATCATCTTATCTACGTCACGATGCGATCATTCAATGCATTGATAATAACGCAATGCAGTTACAATCAACAGCAGGGCCGGAGACCAATACGCTAGCATCTACAAATTAATTCAAACACACACTGGCAGTTCTTCAAATAGATTTTCGCACGCAAACTTAAGAACGAATGTTGAAAAATTTATCAAATGAAAGAAAATGAGATAAAAATTGGTCAAATGTCAATAGGGAGAATCTAAGTGTCAAATACTATTGGATGTTATATTTCTTTTAATAAATTACATGCATTTTTTTTTTTTTAAATAAAACACAATTTGTTTGTACTACTTCCACATATTTATAATGATCAGTTGATAATGCTCTTGATGAGCGAAACCGGTCCTGATCATTATAAATATGTGGAAGTAGTACAAACAAATTGTGTTTTATTTTTTTAAATATAATGTCTTTCCACCAAGAATTGAAAGTTAACACCTTAAAAGAAATTACATGCAAATAAAATTTAATTTTATAATTTAGGAACCTTAAATATTTTGACAATATGCCATCGATTCATTATCAAAACATAAATGGCGATCGTATTGTGTAATGAACTATTTTCTAAAATTTTAGTGGACGTCTATCTTCGCCAAGTTATAATAAACTCTGAAATAGTCATATGTTAAAAAGTTGTTTACTCTTCTCAAAAATAATCATGAATAGTATTAAAAAATAATTAATGGTGTATACAAATCATTTTCGAGTTCTATAATGGAGATGTTTTCTACAAGACGATTCGTAAGTATGTTGTAAGCTGTAAGGTGCATGAAAGCTATCGAACGCTCTTAAGTAAATACATTCCGTATTAATTGATTTCGAAGTGGGTTCCCGTCTCCCAGCAGGTTGAACGCAGCTGTTATAAAAGAATTGATATTCAGGAGAGTGCCTGGTGCCCGATTACGGTTAGTTCGGTGGACGAAGGTCGCAGTTTCCGGTCAGCGTGGCGAATCACCAATCACAGCACAGGCGCTATTAAATAGCCGTGGGCGTGACACACCACGCACTCGTCGTATTTAACTACTAATATTAAACCGTAGACTTTTCATAAGTTTGAAGCATTCTCAAATGACAATGCTACGAAGCCAAAGTTTTTTGAGAAAGGATTTCCGGGAGGAAATGGGATATTATGATCCTTTTTGACACTTTGTTTAATTTGAAACCATTGCATCTATTATATTTACAAAAGGAAATTTTTTTCGTGTCAGCAAGTTTGTAATTAACGAATTCAGTTTTCGCAAATCTAATACCGACCTGTATAGTAAGTTCTATAAAAATAGTGCAGATTTTTTTTATATAAAAGCACGGATAAATATCACTTTTGTATGTACTTATTATACGCGCAGATGTTTTTCAATGAATTAGGGGTACTTATTAAATTAATATATGACTAACTTTAAAATTCTTCTCGGTATATTGTTTACCATATGGTACACATGGACTCCTGTGATAATGGAGGCTTCTCATCAGAAGTTTTATATGAGAACTACTTGTCACTCAGTTGGTCAACATCTCTTTTTTCGAAGAGCATATGGATAGCATAGGGCTAGGACAGAAATAGTGGCTATAAAATAGTAACCGCTTTCGATAAGCCCCATTCTTAGGATAGAATTGGTAATTATGGACATTAAAACCATCCATGTCTACGAATAGAAATCCAGAAATCGATTTATGAAACTGTCTGTACCGGGACTTGAACCTGAGACATCCGTAATCGTAGCCGTCGTTGACCACTGCACCACGAACCCGACGGGGTTATTATTATTATTTCTAACCAGGAAATCGTTTATAAATTGATACAAATTTAAAATGCTGTGGCACATAATAAAATTGATGAAGATTTGAATCGAAAGGAAAAATACAATGGTGGTAATGAAAATGTGATGCTTATCGACTCAACCATTATCAATACGTGTAAAAAATTAAGCTGATATCTATAATATTTTAACAAGAGAGTACTTTGACTAAAACAGGGAAAAGAACGTAGCTGAAACGACCCTACAAATAAAATTACCTAGAGAAAACTACGAAACCCGTTCAGCGTATTCGATTTTCGTTTCAGCAGCAGAGGTAGGCAATTTAGATATGTATATTAAAAAAATTACGGTGTCGTATGTAACAAAGATCTGACTGGTTTTGCGTAAAAAAACGGACAATATCATAAATCTAAGAATCATTGTAAAGATATAGCGGATCGATTCAAGCAGTTTAAAAAAAAGCAAAAAGAAAAACGTATATTTCAGATTTAGACGGTCATTGTTCGCTACCAGGAATCTAACCCGCGTGTAATGGATATCATAGACGCGTCGCCCACCACTCCACCGCCTAACTCTTTATATGGACAGTTGTTACTTGCGTAGCCGTCGATCCAAATTTTCATGGAAAAAATGTCGTTTGTAATCTATTTGGAAATCAGATGGCTGCAAACAAACATATTATTAGTAAACTCAACGCTGTCAAGCCGATTCAATGTAAACATTCTGCTTATATTATGTAAATTCGATGAGGCGTTGGTAACTTCCTCATTGTTTTCAAGTACCAGTTGTTAAAATTAAATATTGAATTACCGCAACAATTTCTTAATTTTAATACTTTTTCATTTTGGTTCTGTTAACAACTCTCCGATTGCGGAGAATAGAATTCCGTTGTAATAAAGTAACAGTCAGAAGACGTCTTTCCTTCATTGAATTACATAATATTATGAATGTAGGAATTACCCCGATCCAAGACACCGTATACCTACATAACATATGATATGTAATCAATACACTCAAAAAGGGCGCCGTTATAACCACATATTTGTCGTTACAAGCACGCCGTCGTGCAAGTGTATAAACTTTACAGATTATTTCATTACAAGACTGTGGCTCTATTAATTAAATTTTCAATTTAAAACTATTAAGTGGGAACTAATTATGTATAAGCTGATAATTAATAAATAAAAAAAAACACCCGTTTTACAAGTGCTTTCTTACTATAGATGTTCCAATTTAACTTGACCGCTAGTGAGAGTGCCACCTTCGCGTTAGGAATGTTGCCATACTCAACCAAAACTAAAATTTAAATAAAATTCAAAACTAATATTTTAGCAACGGTTATTAAAAGTAGAAAATTTATTCTAGGCTTACTATTTTAGGCTGACAATTCTAGTTCCGAATTCGGCTGCGCCGGCCAAGTAATGTTGGTAATACTATAAAAGCAGGATATTAACGTTTTTAAGTATTAAGAAAGGTTGGCAATTGCTAAATTAAAAACGATACTACGCTGAGCTCTACGGACTGCACGACAGTGCCGGTTGAGGTATGTACACCATCTGACTGAACAATGAGAGTGAGCATTCGCTAGTGATTATAGTTTTAAATAGGGAACCAAAAATTGAGAATAAGCCTAAAGGGAAAGAGAAATGTGCCGAAAGCCAAAATCCTACGTTAAACGAGTAATTGCGTGCACGGTAATTATGATAACTTCGACGATATATTTCACAATACCGTACTATCCTAGAAAGTTTGAAAGACCTCAATGTTCATTCTATATATAGATGAATATTCGAAAGCATTCGTAAATGAGTGGCAAACAATTGAATAAGACTAGTTAATATAATGCAATGAAGCTAGTGTATTTTTGTTAATAATGTGACCCATGAACTGAGAGTAAATTTGATTTGACAATATATATCAATTACACATATTAATTTACTGTGAAAATAATTGATATACTTATTCAGACCGGGTTCAATTCTAACAATTAGAAACAGGTGTCAAGCACATTAGTACGGCATCTCAATCATTTAACTAACCATCAACGTACATCGAGTCTAATAATAATGAACGTGTTTTAATAAAGACTACCACATTACAACGCCACCTTGCGGTTTAATTGGAATACAATTTCATATCACGGTCTTCCGTAAAAGGATAACGGATATCGAAAATAAACACCCACTTTTGGACAGTACAAATGAAGCAAGCAAGCAAGATTTTGCACTATGATCATAACCGCTTATGTTGAACAAGTAAGTCTATTTGAAGCCTGATCCGTGTAAAATATGGACAAGCAACGGAAGATTTAAAATGTTATTTCATACTCCCATATAAAGCCATCCCCAAAACTTATAAATATTCTTAAACTTCCAGTTTATATATTATTTATGATGCATGTCATATATACTGTCATATGGCTTTTGCAATGAAAAGATTAACTTTAAATATAATTTTGAGATATCGATTGAGGGTGCTTGATGGAATTTCTAATATCAAATTTCAATTGTTGAGATTTTGTACATTTCCATGTATTTTGTCACTAACGTTCGAATCATCAGTTAGTTCGAGTTCATTCGTGTGATCGAATGCCTGAAGATGCCGAAAGGCGAAACCCGGGTCGTATGTGACGAAATACACGGAAATGTACAAAATCTCAACAATTAAAATTTGAAAAGGTTAACATTGGAAATTGGCATGGAAGTCTTGCAAGTTCAGGCAAAATCTACTTTAAACACAATAACATTAGTGCCCTTCTGAACTCACTCACGTCCACACGAAAATGACGACATCCGAAGCAATACCGTTGAACATTGTTAAAGCTCTTGACTGTTATTATACCGAGATATCCCGTATTTCTCCAGACAGCTATCAGGAATGGGTTACGCCGTGTTGTGTGTTCTCAGGGTTCCTTTGACGGATCTAACATTCAAAGTACTCTTTTAATTGACTGAAACTTGTTAACATATAAATATTCGCATACTATGCATACTATGATGAATTGCGATGGGCGTAAATGGTGAAGTTTACAATGAAAAATTATGATGACTTGTCGATTCAAGAATGTCAAATTCATGTTGACTGTTTGAAATATTCGTCACCGGTGTTGTAAAGGTTAACAAGAAAATTATTAAAACTTTGCATCCAGTCAACGGTATCATTGCATGTAAAATCATGTAGCCTCAACAGTTAATGCTTAATCAAGTAATGCTTATTTTGAACACCCCAGTGCGAATATACCATGAGTTTTTATTCCGTAAACTGACCAAAACTTCATTAAATTACTTCATATATTTTTGTTACCTGCAAAATTGAAATAAAAGCGATGAGAATTAAATCAGGAATTGAATTATGCCTACAACATTTATGGAAAGCGTCTGACAATCGCCCAGTGCAAGGAAACAAATACCAATTAATTATTATCTAAATACTGTGAATACAGAAATTATGCAGGTCACATTACTTTATCGATCTCCCATTGAAAACCTTCTGCCTATACCACAGATACTACATCATTATTGTATCGTATCCAGGGAATAAAGCTGGTATATTTTTAGCTATGAAACCAATTGTGATCTGAAGAAATATTTTAGAAAAGTCTTAAATCGAAACGCACTTGTGAATGTACGTTCGAAATCAATGGAAACAAAATCATTATTTTGTTTGCAGAAGTTAAAAAGTATTCAAACGAGTATGTGTGTTCACCAGCTCCAAGTATGATTCATTGAGTTCAAGTGTAATTTTATAAATATTAAACTGATCGTCATTCTTCCCGCTATTGTTTTAAACATCCGCGCATAAATTGCGAAATTACAATTCTCTATTGTCACCTAAATAGGATGATTCGAAAATTAAACGGACAGTTACCTTAACGAAAGAGGATTGTTAGAGACTAATATGAGAAAACCTTCCAGCCCACTGCTGATAATTAATGTGTAAAAAAGTGCATCTGATTGACGACAGGGGAATAACGATTCCGCCCTTAAAAAAAGCGCTATTGAAGTTGTTACAATATATCAAGTAATGTGCATAAATTATTCGATAAAATAAAATAAAACCGGTTTACCTACTGCATGTGTAAGTCTATAAATTAAGTGTAGTTTTTTTGAGACTGTAAAAATTGTGATTATTTTACAACAATAATGTGTCACATGTACAGCTGTATTTTTTTTTTAATTTTCTTATATTTTAAAAAATATATGGCCGTGAATTTGTTTGTTATTATTTATTCAATCAAAAATATTCAACTGCGAATATCAAACGTACGTATCATTACAATCAAACACGCCCAGTATACCGTGATGTTTTTTGAAGAGTAGAAGAGAAAAACCTACTGATGGCAAAAACCGTGCGACTGATTGTTTTTTTTTTTGAGTTTTTCGTTTAATTTATTAACGTTTTTAGCGTTTCGAAGCAATCTATCATGGACTAAGCTCGCTCACTGTGGGAATTCAATCTGCCATTCCTACATACAAAGAGGACATATTTTTTTATTTTATTTATAATATTCGTTATAATAATGATTACTTTAAATTATCCGTAAAATCATGCCATCAGTCAAATGTATTACTGGTGTAAAATACGTAATGACAAAGTTAAAGCGATACAAAAGAGTAAACGTCCGTTCCGGAAAGAAAAGGTGGATATGTATTGAGGATGTTCATACTTGGACTTAAATGCCTTGGATTGGCAGGTAAGTACGCTCTTGATATCCAGCTCATTGTAAAACCCTATGTAAATTGAATAGGTAATAAATACTTAACTAAAATCAAAGTGATAAGAAATGAGTACACTTTCAATTCAAATACAAATATATATATTAAAATGTTACACTAAAATATCACAATTAGAATATTGCAAATTCGAAATATCGAAATATTGAATTCTTTTGAATGTTTGAAAAATGCTTCGAACAATCAGTTTCATTCAATACGGTCAACCATAAGATTCAACAAATTGTGTTTGTTTTGAAAGCTGTTTTGGTTCATTCACACATTCCATGTTTTATCTTAGACAGGAGTGGGGAACATAAATACAATGCACGCCGAAAGACCGCATTTATCCGTAATTTAATAATGCTGTATTTAAAAAAAACTTACAATAGATATATTTTCAAAACGTTGCATTATTATTTTTCAAACTAGTATAACTGTACCCGTTATATATGACGGAATTTAATTTGAAATACTGAATGTCTAAAGTAGCTAGTACGTAGGAACTCTGTCCATTGCATAGCATTTTATTTTATTATACACCATGAACAGTGAACACTTAGGTCATGAGAAAATTCCATACCTATATGTGATAATATTAAAAAGTGTCAACAGACCGGTCTGGGCTTTTATATTTAAATTTTTTTTTTAAATAAAACACAATTCATTTGTACTACTTCCACATATTTATAATGATCAGGACCGGTTTCGCTCATCACGAGCATTATCAACTGAAAATGCTCGTGATGAGCGAACCGGTCCTGATCATTATAAATATGTGGAAGTAGTACAAATGAATTGTGTTTTATTTTTTAAAATATAATGTTTTTCCACCAAGAATTGACAGTTAACACCTTAAAAGTGTTTTATATTTAAATATGGACTCGGTCGGAAGGACGCAATTGAGGACCTACAAAGATTATCTCAGATTTACCAGTCGCATAATATGATGCTAATTTTCTATAAAACAATAAAAGATAGAAAAAAAAAACACTGACTACTTTAATGGACTAATCATGTGAACGTTCTAACCTCAACAAAACTGAAATATAGAATGCATTTTCAAAAATAGAGAGACAATATCGTTAACGACAAAGAAGCAACCTATAATTAATATCGAATACAATTCCAAATAACAACGTATCTGTAATATCAAATATTTCATCAAAATTCTAGTTCTAAGAAAAATAGTTAAACCAATGTTGACACCGGTAAGAGTATTACCAACGTCGTCAAAATATATTTCGTTTAAAATAAAAAAAAATATCTATCAATTTAAAGACTAGTTTAATAAGAATTCACGTCTCATTAAATGAATCGAATCGGTATTTAAAGAAGGGTGAATGTTCCAAAATACGAAAACAATAGCTTGACAAGAAATTGCATGGTCATTTCATGACTATTATTAGTTGAATTGATTATATTTGTATTTTCTGATAATAATTGAAATAAATTTGATATTTATTTTTGTCCAGGCTTATCGTTGAACCAAAAAATTTATTAATTGTTTTTATGATAAAACAGGATATACGACTGAGGTGGTTAAAAATGAGAACATAGTGCCTTTTTTGAGCATATGCAATACTATACAAATAGTTTAGCCAGTTATAATTTACTTGTAATAATAATATATTTTCATAACGTGAGTGAGATGAAAGCTATTTTTCCAACAACGATTCAATTCGAGAATATACACCATAACAATAATTTAGAATTTGTATAATTAAAATAGTACTATAATGTTTTGTTAGAATAAATTAACCAGCAAAATGTAAGGGTTAAGTTTAATTTTAATATAAATTTGTATCCGAGGTATTGAAAAATAAATAATACATCAATAGCAGAACGTCAAAAACATTATCAAAAAACGACGACAATATGACAAAAAAATCAATTACAAAATATTATGTCACACTGACAACAACACACACCACTTCATGTATCCCCACAAACAGCTGATCGTATTGTTATAAAAAAATGGTACACTGTTCGAACAACACACAACAAATACAATTCATAAAACACTGAAAAGTCTGTAAATAAATCAACGATCCAAGTTTAAAACGTTCAATATAAAATAGACAATCCTTAAATGAAGAAGAAGAGCTACTTTCGCGGCGTTTTCAAACACGATGCGTTGTTTATTATTGTGATTTTGAAAATGGAATATCGACGGCAGATTATCGCGGGAAAATCGAGCGGGAGGACGCGTGCGCATTGACAGGTGGACAGACACCGACTGGACGAGACGTGATGGTCAGAGAGAGACGGCAACGGTGCAGTACGAGCGAGAGGAATACTAATGAAAACAAAAGGTGTGTAGTTTTTCTCCATCCGCGCGTATAGATAAAACGACGGATACCGTTTAGTAAGAAAACCTTTGGGAAATTCATGCAGAAAAGGCAGTAGTTAAACAGTAACTCTGTTTTAAAGATGATGCATTCAAGTTTAAAAGTACCACAAGAAATACTCGAACGAATATGTTTTCTTTTCTTTGATTCGAATTAAAAGGTCGACGTATTACAAAAGGCCATTGTATAAATAACAAAAATATGACCAAAGGTAGTAATATCGATTAAAATAAATAAAGAAAAATGAATAAATTCAATTCATTAAATCTAGTGGTTTTTTGCAATACAATGAAATCATCATATGGATACTTTCTAACTGAAAACTCGATGAGCGTGTTCTCAGTTTCCTGGTTAATTTAAAGCTATGGTGTAAAGTGGGTAAAGAATAACATAAGTATTTGGTTTATACAAATTTTTATCAGGTAGTTGATAGCTATCGACGTTATCGTCAGTACTATAGTTCTGACGATGGCGCAGTGCCGAAATAGCTACCAACTACTTGATAAAAAAATTTGTAAAAATCTCAATAATCCAAATTTAAAGCTATCCCATTATAATGGAGTTCTACCAAGTCAATGCCAATTCAGTCAATAGTACTACATCACTTTCTCGCATGTTTTGTAAATCAGAGGAGTGTGAGATGGCGATTGAATACGAAAATTGATACTCAATTAAGTGTTAAGTTAAAAAAGTATATAAACTTGAAATACAGCAAAACTCCATAATGGAGTGTCTTAAACATAAGATTAAACGATCATCATCTATCGTCGATTTTGGAATAAATTTGAAATGTTTTTAAATTGACACAACTTCATTGTCTGTCCCATTTTATTTAATATTGAAAATATTCAAACTTACAGCTTAAACAGCTATTGAACGATCATCATCTATATAGCCTGAAAAAAATTTAAAATCGAGCATGATATGCCTCATTTTAATTTGTTTAAATAACATTATTAATAAAAGTATATAGCCTGAAAATCGAGCAACAATACTTATTTTTATTTTGTCATATTATTGTGCATCGATGATTTCTGTTTATTTGGTGTAAGTATTTAGCGGAAACGGCAGAATGGAATACATTTTGAACGGGTGCAATCGCATTGTAACACAGGTAAGGCATCCGCAGGAGCGGTTTTTCAAACAATGAATTAATACGCGACAGTACCGTGCATGTCACTAGTAAAAATAAATACTGGAAAAATATCATTAAACAGTTGTGCTATATTTTGCCAAGTACAAAAATAAACAAATATAGTTATGTCATTTCTTTTACCAGAAACTTCCTTTCTTTTCATACTCGTGATTTCTAATAATAATACTATAAATTAATAACGGAACGAAACGCAATGCATGAACGTCATAAATGATCAGTTTTCTCAACGACCTCCCTCCACAATATATCTAGCAAAAATTTTCTTCTTGTCGAGACTAAAAACCGATGTCGTGAACCGGCTTCACCGTGGATTACTCGCCTCAATAGTGAATTTTTTTTCATAACCACTACAGCAACGATGCAATGAAAATATACCACGGTTTGTACTACTTCACATTTTTTTTGGGATCAGTTTCGCTTACCGCGAGAATTATCAACTGAAGTGGTAAAAATCAAATTGCGTCACTAACGACCTGGGTTTCGCCATTGAGCATCTTCAGGCATTAGAGCACACGAATGAACTCGAACTGAATGTTATTCAGTTCATTCGTGTGCTAGAATGCTTGAAGATGCCGAAAGGCGAAACCCGGATTGTTAGCGACGAAATAAATGGAAATGTAAAAAATTTCAACATCTAATATTGAAATTCCATCAAGCACTCTCAGTCAATATCTAAGATTAAATCAAATTACTTTTTTTTTAAATATAATATACTTAATTTCCACCAAGTGTAAGTAATTGAGAGTTAACAACTTTAAAAAAATAAGTTTTATTAGATGAGATTAATGGACAATAATGCGCCCTAGGGACTCGACGCTTCATGTAGAATGTATGCGAAAAAAATTGTATTGTCATCGTCGTCAATGTTGCCTTTCTATATTTTGAGATGCAGCCCAAAAAACATCACGTGCTAACTAAATTCCCTTCGTAAAACCACGAGTAGAACTATGAATATCTTATATTTGATATCTTCTTTGCGCCCTCAACAGACAAGTTATTCGCGAACCAAAGAAGGTCACACAATCAATTCTAATTACTACAAAACATAAAAAAAAACTATGGCAGTATGGTTATTTTTACACATGTATGTGATCATTATTTTTTTAATGCAATTACAATTATAGTAATGGCCCAAAATGAAATGCCTTGAAGACTATCAAATTAACGCACACCAAGGCCCATCTGTCATTTTAAATAGCTTTTTACGAATAACATTTTAATAAATAGTAATGCATTATTAAAGCACACAAAAAACAATGAAATTAAATAATTAAATTCCCGGGGTCAAATTTTATTCAATGCGGGATAATTTACAATATGCAACAATTGACGAAATTAAGAAATACTACATTGTTCTTATAAAACGGCGTGATTTGCGAAGCCTTGTTGGAGAATAATGGAAGTAGGTACGTGTAGCGAATAAAGAATGAAAGAAAAACGCTAAGTATACATGTTATAAACAAATCGGTAATACACGATAAGTCACTTTAAAAAAATGTGTCAACAAGTTATGTTATGTAGTAAAAAAAACAATGAAAGGTTGCATAATAAATATTTACATGGATAGGGAAGGTATAGGACACGTTACACGTCGTTTTGTTACGATAACCATTGAAGAAGGTTTTTTTAATTGTTAAGTTACATAAATATCTTCGAAGTTACAGTAAACACGTTCAATCCGAAAGTGCATTAATACTAAAAAAAATCAATAATCCGGATTTTAAATATGACGAACTAATTATGCTAAATATTATTGAATAATTAGACGGCATTCCTTTTCTCGATTGTCTATTCCAGCGTTCTTTTGCCTGGGTTACGCAAAAGTTTTAAAGGGTTCTTCTGCGTTTATGGGAAAGACTACTAAGATGAAATTCAATACTTTTATTAATGAAACAAATATTATTTTCTACGGATTCGGTGACAACTTTGTGGAAATTCATTTTTAATATAAAATTAAAATTGTTAACATTGTTATTTCACTGGTTTTATCACTAACGTGACCCGTTTCACGTCTTTAAGAAGCATCTTCAGACTAACCATAGCGCAATTTATTTCACAGGTAAACAAAGAGTCTTAAATTAAAAATGAAAGGTAGGGTGGGTTTTATTCCATCCTACTGGACATGGGGAGGGGGTTAAGACATAAACACTGATAGACTAATTACCATAACACTACTGTTAACAAATCAATTACCAGTGTTTGGAGGTGAAAATCCCAAGGGAAATAGATTTAATAGAAATAAATATCCATACCTGCCGATAATACAACTCGTCATCGCGATTGCAGCAGCGCGACTGTTTCGGTTCCTTGAATAATATTACAAACTAGACGGGTTCTGAAGGGTAGTCTTTTCAGTGCGCATGTACTTTAACTAAACAATACTGCGCTTGGCAGTATGTAACAATAAAATTATTCTTATAAACAATAGTTGTTCCAAGCAATTACATTACTAAAAGATTACATTAAAATTTTCACCGTTTATATGCCCACCAGCATGACTTTTAAGGAGGTTACGCAACAATTTACATTATGTCGCCATTAATACACAATCTCACATGAATACGCAAAATAAAATCTTTTCAAGGGGAACACAACTGTTAAAAAGATATCGTCCCGGTTCAGGCAAAACAAGACAAATCGAAATAGTAGTGTTTAGTATAATTTAAGTAATTTAAGACATCGAATGAGGGTGCTTGATAGAATTTCAATATCAAATTTGGATTATTGAGATTTTGTACACTTCCATGTATTTTGTCACTAATGCCCCGGGTTTCGCCTTTCGGCATCGTCAGGCATTCGAGCTCACGAATGGACTCGAACTGACGTCAGTTCGAGTCCATTCGTGTGTACAAAATCTCAATAATCCAAATTTAAGTTTTATTTATACAAAAAAAAATAACCGATATTTCTGTTATTCCATTGGTTGTTTTACTAACCGTGAAACGTGTTTCGCCACTATAAAAGCATATTCAGAGTCTTCAGACTAAAGGTATCGTACGTTTA
This sequence comes from Himalopsyche phryganea, assembly GCA_022494535.1. NCBI lineage: Eukaryota > Metazoa > Arthropoda > Insecta > Trichoptera > Rhyacophilidae > Himalopsyche > Himalopsyche phryganea. The sequence goes on along the minus strand of JAGVSL010000076.1, from coordinate 1,130,397 downwards.
TTTATTCATAAGGTAAATAATGATTATAATAATTAACTTATAAATTACAAAAATAAATGGTGGTGAGAGATTATTTATTCCTACAAAGGTGTCATATTAATTTTATATTAGAAATGAATTTTTACAAAGTTACCACCGAATCCATCGAAAATATAAAGACTGTTTGAAATTATATTTAAAACTGTTGGAAAGTGCATGTGTAAGAAAAACGTGTCAGAGATAGTAACACAACCATTGAAAGACATAGTTGTCAATTTTAATTTTGTAGAGTACACTTATGCAAAAATAATTAAATATATGGGATGGTGAAATATTATGTGAATTGGTACTTCTTTGTAACTATCTTTACATGGATACCTTTCCATGGCCAATCATTATTGTTTTTAATATATTTTCAAAGAATACATCGTTTGATTGTAAATTGTGATTGACACACAAATCTCAACGATATATATATGTACATATCGTCCCCTCAGGTAAGCAAGGTTCCATCTGCCGTTTTTTTACAAAATCAATTTTATTTGCATTAAAAATACTTTTCTATCTGCATTTAAAAAACCTTACAATTGTTCGTCAATCCATCAAAATTCAAATCTGAAAAACATACAAATGTTACAAATCAGATATACCGCATGTAGGAAATCAGTCTCAAAAGTGGTTGTCTCTTTCATTCAAAAAGTTACATTTTCTGAAATCTAAAATTGTTTCTCCTAGACAGTTTTAGTTTTTGCATATAGAACATTGTTAACCCAAAGCGCCGATATATGTACTAAAAAACTTTTTTTTCACTCAACGTATTTAGAATAAGTCTTTAAAATACCCACGATCAAGCCTTCGGTTGTGTCACAATTTGAATTGAATGAGTACGATTTAAATACCAAGTATTGAGGAAAAAGCAAAACAGGCGGGATTGGCTATCCCATTTGTGACTCATGAAATAATGCTATTTACGGTATTTTTGGCAGACATTCCAGTTATAATATTGGTATGCTGAACGGAGTGAATTCAACGGTTTATATAAAGATTATATTCATTAAATCAGCTACGTAAATTATATGCGAATGAAGGTAGGTATTATCAATGGAGAATTATTCCAGAAAGTACAATTAATTATTTTCTGACAAGTTCACAAACCACGGTTCACTTTGCCGACAGCCCGCTAATCAGGAATAGTAATTTCAACAAAAAATAATTAAAGCGAAATCTAAATAAGCCGCTAATCCCACGGCCCAGATTATGGCAGCGGGTATTTAACACCAAATTGAGAAGTGGCATCGAATACACACAATGGGCCGAGACGAGAGTGCGGGAAACCCGTAGCCTGTTCCGCATAATCGCCACGATTTTGATATTTATCGGAGTGAACCGTGAATAGAGAGCGAGATGCGACCGTTATTACCACTTGACTATCGGAACGATACCCTTCGAAGGAAATCGACGATCTTTAGATTGCGTTTATAAATGTTCAGACGACGGGGTATAAAAGAAACCATTGAGCTTCTAGTACATAGAGGTGAATTAAACCAAGTTGCGTAATTAATTACTTGCAACTATGATTACTAAATTTCAGCGTGATACTATGATCACTACGCTTATATCAGCCACAACCGCGGTTCTGCCTCGTGCTATGATCACTTCGTTTGATATGACGCTTATTTACGCAAATTTTCCGAACCCAAAAGTTGTGAAGATTTACATACAATTATTCTATACTAGTTTTGTGCTGTACAAAATACCTGATCCGATTTGCTTGCGGTCTTACCTGACACAACATTGCTTAAAACTTTTAATACTTCGACCCGTGCTGCGATCATCGTTACCATTTTTTATGTACATTTATAACAATATTGGTGTTAAGAGGAAAATATATATGTAGCTAAAGACAAAATCGGTGTTGAGTTTCTTTAATAAATAAATAAATTTATTGCGGAACGAAAATATTCATACTAGTCCATCTGAAGTCTTGGTAACAAAACTTGGTTAAAAATGGATAGTTTGATACAAATAAAACTGTGGAACAGACGCTTACACCATGTAAACACTTGTGGCCATGACAGTACAGTGCTGCACTCTCAGCACAGATTATTAGTTTAGAAAAATATAGAGCTTTAGAGAATATGAGTTTTGAAAATGAAAAAAAAATTCATATTCATTTTAGATTGGAGTTTGTAAGTGGTTTAAATGGTGGTAAGAACAATACTGCATTCATAACTCATTTTTTGCATATGCTGGAGATTACGTGGTATGATGCTGTCGTAGTATTCCATGCATTGGCACATTGTCTCTATGATGGTAAAAGGCAACGTAAAATTTGGGATATTATATTATAGAAAATTAGTATTACATTTTGAGTGATAATTAATCAAAGCATTTTTTTGATGTAATTACTTAGATGAAGTTGAAGGATAACTGGTTACACGATCAATCGTTCTTTACTACGTTTTCATGAACCGACTTCTGTAAGTAATTATTAAAAATCAATATAAGTGAGCTACTGCAAATCAAACCTTGCCAATTCCAAAAAGCAAATGATAAATCTTCGTCTAGTAAATTTATCAAATTCCAGATACTGTTTTTAATTAAAATTAAATGAAGCAAGTTTGAATTGTACCATCTCATATGAAAACATTGGCATTCCAAACATGGATCACGTCAACAAGGCGGTATCTAGAATGTTTGGCCAAATTCAATTAAAGAAACAGTTTAAAGCGGTAATTATCGATTATCTCACTAGATGACGCCAAAACTGCGCCATGACATCACTGACGGCGGAATGCAGAGGAAAAACTTCCAGACTCTAATAGAAGAGGATCTGAGGCGTGAGCTCCGGATTCGCGAATTAATAAATGTACGGCGGGCTGTTGGCGAATGTAAGAGAGAATAAATGACAGGTAAATTTAATGAGAAGCAGACGGCCGACATTTTAATTTGGCATCTCAAAATGGCGGGCGGGTCAACGGCCACGAATCGTGATTTTAATTGCATAACAAACAAAAGGAAGCCATCATGGACATCACATCTAATACATACACGTACTGACTGGCTGTCAAGTTTGAACTGCGAGATAAAAGTAATTAACCAATATACCAGTATTTTCTATTCCACATTTCAATGATTTCAAGGAGACTCGAGTCGATATTTAACAACATTAAAGAAATTTCACTGTGGAGTGTAAAATCATAACTAATTTAAAAAATACATTTCATGATTTCGTGTAATATGTTTGGCTAGGATTATAATATATTTTATGAACAATAAGCGAACAATTTTGTTTTGTGATATAGAAAATAAATATCATTTGTATACCTATTTGAGTTATTGGTAATTCCCGGGATTTCAGGATTTAATGTTTAAAAATAATTCATATTTCAAATTGAACACTTTTCTGATGAACTACAACGTGTACCTCGGTTTGTTTGTGTACATACATTTTTATAATATCTATATACGTCATGATTTCATATATATGTATTGTGGTCTCTCTTCTTCTCATATTTAATGACTGCCGTTGACAGGAACAGCTAATTTTGACAACAGCATATTTTGCAGTTTTTTGTATTGTATCATTAAAAAAAAATCATTTTCATCTATCAATAAATAATAAAACTATTCCCACGCAAAAAAAATCATGTATTCATTTCAATTGAAGCAACAATGGGCACAAATTTAAGACATGAAATCACGCTTAATGACCAATCCCGGAATCCCAAGATCACAAAATTGTGAAGCCCGGGATTACAAAAAGTGTCCGGGATCGGGTGCCCTACTTCTGACTATAACTAAAAGACAATATAATACGGGAAATTAATACAGACAATTTTCGCTATTGTTATCGCAGGTTGAGACTTTCCTGCATTCATCGTTTTTTAAGGGGCTCATAAAAACGTTGAAGCGAGGTTCCATAGAATACATGATTAGTATGTGCCTGTAACACAGCACAGCAATAATAATCCAAGAAACATAGGAGCTTTCCTGGTACACCTCACACAGTTTCGGTACATAATAAAATTATATTTAATGAAGTATTTATTTTTAAATTAAGAACAATGTGAAAATAGTTTTTTTAATGTTGTAATTCATGAATCACTCAACAGATGTCTCAACACCTGAATATGTCACGATTGTTAATAATTGACTTGAATGCTAGTCCTATGTCTTGTATAAACAAACTTGATGCAGTGGTACTCTATTTTTTATCTTAATCTTGAAAGCGATGATGGGGGTCAATAACGATTTACGAGCAGCACTAAAAAAACACTCATTCCGACATTATTTATTTTACTGACATTATAAAATGAACTCTTTCTAGTTCATATAACGGTTTCACACAAATTCTATTAGAAACAAAAATATCGTTAAATATATTGTAGAACAAATATTTATTAGATAATATAGTCGTTGTTCTGGAAGAACAACACTAACTGGAACATATTAGTTAGCCTTTTTCATTTTGTTTGTTTGTACAAAACTGTGAAATAGGGAAAATTTTGATATAAAGAAGTCAATATGTTATTTTTTCCCAGAACAGCGACGATATAATATATTTATCCGATTAATAGTTCAGTCTAGGTATATAATAAAACAGGGATTATCCGTAAAACAACTTTTTATTTCATGTTGCATGTTTTGCAAGAGTTATTAAAAAATATTGTAAATTATTATAAAATCGGTGGATTCGTTAATGTCCAAGACGCAAACCGTGAACCACCTGATATTTACTTGTTCCTAGCAGTGCCGGTGCAACAAGTGTTTGGAGAGCAGCACCATCTATATTCCATACGACAGACTAAAAATTAACGGCTCGGAAAACTGTGCATTAGTGCCATCTATGTAAGAAAATTCGAACGATAAATAAGAAAATTGAATTTTTATAATAAAAAAATTGCTTAATGAAAATAATATATTCTTAATTAATCTATGTATAACAAAATAAATTATCAGGAAAAACATGATTTAAAATTAATATGATATTAACACTGTCAGGATTCAAATTTAAATTGTTGAGATTTGTACATTTCCATGTATTGCGTCACTAACGAGGCTGGTTTCGCCTTTCGGCATCTTCAGGCATTCGAGTACACGAATGGACTCGAATTGACAAAATCTCAACAATTCAAATTTGATATTGAAATTCCATCAAGCACCCTCAGCGGATGTTTTAAATTACTGTCAGGATTATTGGGAGATAAATTTGAATGTGTCTGCCAAAAATAAAGGTTAAATGAAATTTAATATGGACCACAATCCGAAATTTTAATGCAAAAGAATAAAAAATGCACTTGAATATCACAAGATACATAAAAAGGTTATATTTAAGATGTCAAATAACAACAAAAAGAAATGACATCACAGGTGATAAAAGTTGGCTATTAAAAACGAACGCCGTAGAGCAATTAAATGTGAGTGTTCAATATTAAAAACAGCCGATAATAGAGTATCTACAAAAATTAATGATTGTTGAAAATGAGACGTAATGCGAAGTATTCATCCGATTATTAAAATCAAAAATATTTCATGATTTCTTTTTGATAAAATCTTTCTCAAATTTGAGTTTGTGAACTTCTAATGGGGTATTATTATAAACACAGTGTTTAAACGACTTACTTGTTCATAAAATGCCTTAATAACGCATTTAAAAATGCCATTTAGCCGACATAAGGTATGCCGCATCGGTTACATAACAAAAATCAATGTTTCGAAACCCCCTATAACTATTTTAGATAGTTTTGTGAAAAAAAAAAATATTTATTGAGATATATATAATATCATACATCTTTTTAGCATATTTCGGCAACATTGTAAATTAAAATCGAGCTGTCACCAGTTTCAAATCAATTCCAATATGACGAAATATTAACAGGTAGCTGTGAACATGAAATCATCAGTTTTGTTTAAATGAGTAAACTAAGGAGGTATACAATGTCACGATGATAATAATATTATTATCGCGAATACATTTTTTTTTCTTTGAAGAAATTGGCAGACTTTGTGATAGTTCATTTTTATTATAAACAAGTGAGTACCCGGTATGCGTTGCAATACCACTCAAAGAAAGGGTTTGTGTTTTAATTGTCTACATGGGCTGAAATTTTATAAAATTACCCGGTCCCCAGCCCGAGTCCGAGTCTCAATATCACATTTGTTTCCCGAACCCGACCCCAAACCCAGATGCATTTTTCTCATTCAGAAAAAAGCCCGATTTATTTTTTAATATAGTAATTCATTTATACTTTTCAAACAGTATATGTTACTATTTCTATATTTCCAACGAAATTCAAAGCACATGTAAAATAAATTATTTAAATTATGAAAACTATTGCTTTATGACTGGCTCATGACTTGAACATCGAAATATTTTTCTTAAATTTGAATTTCTTACCCAAGCCCGTGCAGACCTATAAGATGTTAAAGATTCTGTGTACATTTCATACAAAATGAAAACTTGTCAAGGTTTTTCCGAGATGCTTTTAGATTTTAATTTTTTTTTTCTTCAGAAAGCTTCACGGGTGTGCCTTTAACACCTCCCCAAAGTTTCATCAAAATCGGATAAATGGTAAAGGAATGCATACAGGACAAACAAACAAACAAACCTTCATTTCTATATATATTATTAGGACCCTATATAAGACATGCTTTGCAATGCCAATCATCCCATGTGCTCCCGTTCCCGATCCTAGTACGTTATCTGACGGGTGAGCAAGCCCGTTCCCGTTTTTTCCCGAATTTTTTTCACAGGAACCTTTCCCGGCATGATCACAATAAGTCCTTCCTGAAAGTTTCGTCGCGATCGGTTGAGTAGTTTAGGAGTCTATAAGATCCGGACAAACCAACAAACAGACATTCATTTATATATATATAGACTAGTATAACCGTACCTGCCATAGATGACGGTATTAAAATTGAAATACTGAATGTCTAAAGTATGAAGTGGGTCGGAACTGTGTGTGCATTGTTTACACCGCGAACGCTATGTTATTTGAAAATTTACATACCTACATATGATATGTGATAATAATAAAGCGTCTATAGAGCGTTCTGGGCTATTCTTTTTTATTATAAATTGAAATCTGTCCGTTTATGTAATTATAATAATAATTGTACCAGGAGTCCGACTAATCAAGATTGAACGAGGATAACTATAAATCATAAGTATAAAAATAGTTTTTACATTCTCGTCTCTGCACCCGACCTGAGCACATCACCAGCTGATCTCTCTAGCCGCCTTGCTGACTTTACGGACTACCGATTCAACTGACTCTGCCAGTACACCGCCTGCCGTCGCCACGAAACAAACTTTGCACTCTCAATAAGCCGCCAGCCGAAACTCGCAGCATAAGCCAGCCATTGCCGAAAACTAGATTTCCGATCGAAATTTTCGCCGCATCGCAGCCGCTTTTTGCCGAGACTACAGCCAGCGCCGCAAATTGATTGAGTCAAAGCCCATCGCCGCCAGCATTACAACGCCGCACGCACGCAAATCGTTTTTCGTATCCACGACGAGAAACAACCCGTGATAGTGTGTAAGCTTACTCCGACAGACCCGCGGTTATTTACCGAGTGGATAGTCGTTGATTTAGCCGAACCACAGTCCGGGCTTCTCCTTCGCTATCGCTATCGCATTCGCTTTCGCCATCGCTATCGTTTTTTCTCGCTAACTCTGTCTCTTTCAGATACCCCTCCCTCGCACCCTAGATCCCACACCGCTACCGAACCAAACCGAAGTTCAACCGCCATGGCTCTCCTTACGATGTCGGACATTGAGGCAACTCTGGCCAGCATGTCGAGGGATGAGCGCTGGATGGATGACTCGGACTTCGTGAGCCATCCTACATCCCCAATGGCTAAATTAAAAGCCATAATCAAGCCCGACAGCAAAGGGCGACAAAACCTGTCGCCATTCTCCATAATGATGATGTTGCAGGTCATCACGTCGGTGTTCCTCTCGGAACAGAAGTCCCCCCCGAGAGCCAGCCGGAGCCGCAGCGAGCCGCGACTACGGAGGAAACGCCAGATCCTGCCTGCATCCGGAGACACGATAGATGCACTCGCCCCGACGCAGTACGAGAGCACGTCGGACTCTGAAGGAGCTACATCCCCGCCGCAGACCCCAGCGATCAACCGGGCATCCCCCGCAGCCCATCTATACGACGGCGGAGAGGATCAAAAGAAAACAGAGTGGACGCAAGTCGTCCGCCAAAACGCCCCGGGACCCGCAATCGCCTCTCGCATCGACCAGCGCAGTATCCCCACCGGCACAGCGCAAGCGAGCGGATCCCACCCCAACTACGACAGACAGCACCGCACACTTGAAAACAAAATTCCGCCGATCATCCTGCACGACAAGAGCCATTACGTCACAATATACAAAGACCTCACACTGGCGGGAGTAAAAATCGCCAGTGCAAAGGACTTAAAGAAGGCGATCAGAATAGAGATGGGCTCTATTCCTGAATACAGAAAGGCCATAGCATTCCTGGATGGAAGAAATATCCCCTTCCACTGCTACGCCCTACCGGAGGAAAAACTTCTCAAGGTAGTCTTCCGAGGAGTCTCCGACACGGTCTCGGAGGAGGACATGATGGCGGACCTCCTGGCTAGAGATTTCCCGGTCATCAAGGTGCAGCGGATGCACAAGGGGCAGGCGCGAACCCCGATACCGATGATGCTGGTGGACGTGGAGAAAACCAGCAAAGGACGGGAGATCTACGACGTGACACGTCTGATGGGTCTCAACGTCAAAGTTGAGACCCTCCGAAGGAAGGTGACACCGGGACAGTGTCACAACTGTCAGACCTTCGGCCACTCCAGCAGCGGATGCCATGCCCCGCCCAAATGCATCCGCTGCGGAAAGAACCACAAGTCCTCGGACTGCACCCGCTCCCGAGAAGACGGCCCCGCCACCTGCGCCAACTGTGGAGGCGCACACCCGGCCAACTACAGAGGCTGCCCGGAACACCCGGAGTTCGGCAAACCGGTCCGCAGAGCCAGGGACTGGCCTCTCCCCCCATGGACTCCGGCCACCGTCAACAACACCACAGCAGCCCCCCAACACCAACAACAGCAACAGCAACAGCGACCACAGACTGGCAAGCAAGGCGCTACCGTCCAAGCGCAGCAAGGCGCACCGGCTCAGCACCCTCAAACCCAGCCAGCCAGACGCCGCCGCCGCAACCGCAGACACAACCAGAAGCTCCAGACGACCGCCCAGACCCAACACCGAAATCAGGGAGCGTGGCAACCACGGCCACAACCCCTGATGGACATCCAGCTGCGACCAACCACGCAGCACTACAGTCGGGTGAGCCAACCTTCCCTCCCTCTCCCTCCCACCGCCCAGATCTCACTCCGAGAGCAGGTCCTGGACAACCTCATCCGGGATGTTCAGAACGCTCTCACAACGTTCCATTCTGCCCACTCGGGCATGAATGCAGTGCTCGCGAGCGAGCGCTGAGCTCAGACTCCGTTTGCGGCCCACAATGGCCAATAATAATCGTAAAATAAATCACGTCACTACAGATATCGTTCTGGAACGCCGCCGGAACGATACGTCACGACCGTTTAGAAACGCGTCAATTTCTCCAGGTTCACAACATCGACATTTTCCTTGTCTGTGAGACCTTTCTAAAGCCCGCGGATAAGATTAATTTCCCCGGGTACACGACATACCGCAATGATCGTACTACGGGACGCGGCGGCGGAACCGCTATCTTTGTAAATCATGCATAGAACACTGCGAAGCGCAACCACGTCCGAGTAATCTTCCGTCTCAGATAGAAGCAACCGCGATAGTAATAAAGACCAAAAACGGGGTCTCGTAAACTTCGTCTCGATCTACGCACGCCATCAGCGACTCCCCAACGGCAGCAGATTTAGACAATCGACTATCCTCGCCGGGGACTTTAACGCAAAACACTCGGACTGGAACAGTCACCTAGCGGTAATCTAATTAGCAAATTCGCATTAGATAAACACGCAGTCATCGCGGCTCCGCATGAGCCAACCCACTATCACGCGCCCACGGGCGCGGGTCACATCATAGACTTCGCGATATTAATCGATACGATATATATCACGGACATAACGGTCTCACAAGAGCTTAACTCTGACCATCGACCGTTACTTCTCTATCTTTGCGATCCGCTCGATCCTCGCAATCACCCCAAACACCGCCCGAGCGCGAGTGAACTGGGAAAACTACGAAACACACATCGTAGATAATTTAACGACCCCAAATCAACTATCGAATACGCGCGATATCGATTCCGCTGTAGAAGCTATAACGGATCATATTCGCGCCGCGACTGCCTCGGCCACGTCCCTTATCCCCGCGGACGGACACAGGCCCGACGTCCCGATAAGTATACAAACGCTTATCACGGACAGAGACAACGCCAGAAGAGAATGGCAACGACACGCGAACCCGAACGCTAGACGGAAAAAACCGACTAGTAGCTGCGCTGGTTCGATTAAAAATTAGAGCCACCACGACTCAATCATTTCAACAAAGACGAGAGAGCTAGAAAAGGAGGAAGGCCATTCTGGACCCTCAGTAAATTGCTACGGTCAAATAAACCCGCAAACCACCCGCTTCTTGGCCAGAACGGTCTGGTTTATACGGCAGAAGACAAAGCCGAACTATTCGCGGACTCACTCGAACGTCAATTTTCGCCGAACGACTTCGACCCGACGAATAGAAAAATTCAAACTCACATCGATAGAATTAATTTTCAATACGCGCTATTTTGCCGTGAGATCGCGGACGCGAGGACGGAACCCCTTAACACGGCTTCCCAACCAACCGCTCCGATTGACCCCGCCACCACGGACGAGATCGAAAAACGCATCAAACGACTCGCAAACCGGACAGCGCCCGGAAATGACGAGATCAGCCACAATGCGCTCAAACACCTACCCGCGAACGGTGTGGAGGCATTAACAAAAATTATCAATGCGTGCCTAGAGCTCCAATACTTTCCCGCAAAATGGAAAGTGGCGGATGTAATCCTCTGCCCAAACCCGGCAAAGATCACTCGAAACCGGAAAATCACCGGCCGATCAGCTTGCTCCCGTCAATGGGCAAGCTGTTAGAAAGAGTTATTAAAACCCGATTAGAAGCAACCGCGAATAACCTCAAACTCATCCCGGACGAGCAGCACGGATTCCGCGCAGCTCATTCGACAAATCACCAGTTACTTAGAGTAACCGAATATATCACGGACGGTTTTAACCGCCGTCATTTCACCACAGGCCTGTTTCTCGACATCGCGAAAGCCTTCGATAAGGTATGGACGGAAGGTTTGATAGTGAAGCTGGACGAGGCCGGCCTCGATACGCCCATGCTGACGCTATTAAACTCATTCCTAACCGACAGACGGTTCCGCGTTAAATTCAACGGGATTAAATCATCCATCCGCACCCCCCACGGCCGGCGTACCGCAGGGGTCGGCCTTGTCGCCGCTGTTGTACAATCTGTACACGCACGACATCCCGCTACCGGAAAGCGGCGCGCACACAATCGTAGCGCAATACGCAGACGATACGGCGATCCTAGCCAGATCAGCCAACAGAAACAGAGCCTCTGCACTCGTACAAGGTATGAGCAATAAGATTTCTCTGTGGTGCGATAACTGGCGGATAAAACTCCACCAGAGAAGAGTGCGGCGATTACGTTCAGCCGCCGAAATAATCGCCACATCCGTAACCTCCAATCGATCCGCGTCCATGACACGGTAGTCCCGTGGACCAAGACGGTAAAATACCTAGGTCTCACGCTGGACAAGCGGCTTAACTTCCACAAGCACATAAATGCTAAGCGGAAGCAAGCCGCACAAGTCACGGGCAGACTGTACCCGATGATAGGCAAGAGGAGCAAACTCGCCATAACAAGCAAGCTGCTCCTCTACACCGCGATCACTAGGCCGATTATGACGTACGGGGCCCCCATATGGGGCCACACGACCGCCAGTCGGATTAAAATCCTGCAAACGATCCAGAACAAAACGTTGCGCACAATCGCGAACGCGCCGTGGTTTGTGCGTAACACGACACTACATAGCGACCTAAAAATAGACCCCTCGTGGACCACATAGTGAAGCTGTCGAAGAAATTCTACAGCGACATGAAAGGCCACAATAATCCGACCATCAAATCTCTTCTAGATTATGACGTTAACGTTCCGACAGATTTTGTAAGACCCCGCAAGGTCCTTTTACTTAAACCCCCTGAGTCCTCTCTTCCCCCTAACACTAAAACTCCCAGAGATGAAAGGAGAAATAGGGCCTAGCCCGGGAATCCTACACCTAGTGTAAATGCTATTCATTCATTCATAGTTTTTACTGGAATATTAATTACTCTATGTTTACATGAATTTAACAGAAATAGTAACATTTAATGTTTGTGTATTTGAAATCGACATTTTTTCATTAAGGACGAGTGAAAATCTCGGCAGAGACATCTATTAGTGAGAAAAATCGTTTTTAACAAACATTTGTGTAACATCTGTAAGAGGTCGTTAACATTTTAATTGTAGACTATTTAATTTCGTTTATATATAATTTGTTTGATTACCTGTGAATAATTCCCATAATTGAACCATCTGTTTGGTTTTTATTTTATCAGTTGATAATGCTCGCGATGAGCGAAAGTGGTCCTGATCATTGTAAACATGTGGAAGTAGTACAACACAAGTTGTGTTTTATTTTTAAAGTGTAACGCTTTTCCAACAACAATTGACAGTTGACAGCTTAAAAACAATGTACTCAACCTAAATAACATTAGAAAGATTTAGTAATTCTTTATAATAAAACAATGTCAAGTCAAAGGCACGAAAATAATCCTTGACCAGGTAACACCTTATTAATATCGCCTATACATAAAAATGTATTATAAATAAAATTTATATAACACATGCTTCGAATTCCTGCAGGGGCGGATCAGATCAGCTTTTCCATTTAAGGAAGTGTTAAGGATACGTAAACTTCTGCCGGCCCACTATGTGCTGAAGATTTGCAACAGGGGCGTAGTTTAAAAAAAACTAATTTAAATACTGATATCCAGTAGGCTATCTTGATAAATTAACGACATATATTATAAAAATTAAACGATATGTCAATAAAAATATATTACTTACACACAATTTCTTTATAATAAGTATTATCAATTTCAACTTCAACAAGTAAAATGGAAATGTACGTTCTATTTTATTATTCACCTTGTCCCGTTCTAATGTGGAGCATAAACTCATTTTTAAGCAAGGTGTTTCAACAAAATTGGTTGAATATCATTCGCACGTCTTCTTTTTAGGAGACGAAAATAAAATTGAGAATTAGAAAAGGACAGACAATTACCTTATCTCTCTATCTACAACCAGTTTTCCGGAAGGGATAGGGATGATGAAAAAAAAAATGAAAGCGTAGAAGACATGTTATGTATTCAGATGAAATATTATAATGTAGAATATTATTCATACAGTAGATGCGAGGTAAAAAAAATTATAGTATGAAATGTAAATCTGTTTTTAAAAGAAGACGAAACCCTTAGAACACTTTCATAAATAATTATTTAAACGTTCTTCCTTTAAAGTAAATAAAATGTATAACCTTAAATATATATATGCTTCACTATAACCGTAAGTTATTTAATTAACTAACTGTTTATTAGTCGAGATTTATTCTAGTCTGATGAAACAAATAAAAAAAAGGGAAAGCTTTTTGTCCGACAATATCGAACCGCTGACCATTGCTCTCTCAAGTATTATATTTTCAATATTTCATTTCTTTTAAAACTTTCAATATGAAACAGTTTCGACGCGTTACTGAATATATTGAAATTATAAATAGCGTGTTGAAATATAAAACGAATTAATAAACAACATGCATTAAAAATGTCTTAACTATTATTTAACTATATGTGGGCAATTTAAGTCCTAAGAGCGCGTCTGGTGAACACGTAGGTGTCAGGTGTGTGTGGGAGCGCATCCTACAGTGTGACATACGAAAGGATGCTACCAGACGCGACATTTGCGGCAAACATAATCACGAAATATATGTGTTTTTTAAACCAGAGCGAGATAACCGGGTCAAGATCGCAATAATAATATAAAACTATATCCGAATATAATGATGCATTTATGTTATTTATTTAAATTATTACGTAGTAACTTTGAATGTCACACGAAGCCTTGAAATTACGAATGAAGTATACAGTACACGTAGGTACATAATACAATTAAATATTATATTGTCGCATCGTGGATAACTTAAGCCCAAGTCAATGATGGAAATAAAGTTTTAAAAATGTCGATATTTTCATTGCGTACTGTCAAGAAGTAACAATAAGAATATTAAATTTTCAAATTTGGATTATTGAGATTTTGTACACTTCCATGTATTTTGTCACTAACGACCCGGGTTTCGCCTTTCGGCATCTTCAGGCATTCGAGCACACGAATGGACTCGAACTGAGAGACAGTAAACAGTGTCTAACGTTTATATAGAAGATACAAATGCGACAAATATTATTTACGAGGTAAGATATTATACGTCTGAGAGCCACACTTATACCTGAGTTAAAATTTCGGGAATCTCCCTAATCCTTATTTTGTAAACACCATATTAACAGAGTGGCGAATTGCCGCTTTTCAACTTCTTTTAGAAATACCAGTGATTTTACAATTATAATAGTATTGTGGGTTTTGACGGGATGTAATTCGACGAATGGGTAAATATATACAATCATTCCACATTTAGTGACATCTGTTAGGTGTTTCAACGTATCGGATATAATATCGGAGAATTAGGAAGGTTCAGCTGCTCATTCAAAATTGGCAAGGAATTTAACTGGGCTCTATTAATTTCCAAAATTTCTTGATAAAATAATTTATGATCCCCCATGTTTTTATGCAACAGTTTAACCCCATCATCCGCATTAAACGTATGGTTCTCCATTAGCAAGTGATTTGCGAATGTCGAAGTTTCTTTTTTTAATCTAAAGGCAGCATTAAAAAAAAATCTTAAATTATTAAATTATAATAAGAATATTATAAAACATGTTGCAATTTACACGAGCGCATATTAATTATATTGTGTAAATGAATTTAAAGCAGCGTGATTAAATAAATTTAATTTACCAACAGAAAATGTCTGGAATTAGCAGTTTACCCGTAAGGAGTTTGTTTGTTGATTTTAGCTGTCTCGAATGGATTCGGGGGTTAATATTAAAATGTGTTTTATTTTAGGTCATTTAGACGTTGAACATGTAAAAAATGAGAACAGGACCCTCTAGAAATCCTATTTCACAGAGAAATAATAGAACGAGATAATTTCATATAGATGTCGCTAGCTAGTTTTAATAATATTATTTAATTCCCATTTATCGCTTTCTCGCTGTAAATAATAGATGGCGCCATCTGTCGTATAATAAAAGTCGCATGTACTACGTTCTAGAAATTGTATATATACCCCCATTTCTTGAAACAAACTTCACATGCTCAGCTCGAGGTTAATGAATCAACGATCAATGTCACCACCATCAAGATGTCACCACCCACTGAGACCTAACACATTAAACACTAAATTCCCAGAGATGAAAGGAGAGATAGGGCCTAGCCCGGGTATCCTAAACATAGTGTAAACGCTAATAAATAATAATAAAATAATAACAAACTTCAGTCGTCTGGAAGCTGCTCGTGGTGCAAAAAGTGAAGGTGAGCTGCATGAAACATAATAGTGGCGATATTTTTTGACGACACTGTGTGATTATTTAATTCCAATCAATTATGTTAACGAGCGTTTTGATGACGAAAAAAAGTGTTTTGACAGAGTGCCGTCACATCGACTTATGCTTCTTACACCATGGAGGCTATGATGACTCGAGTTGTTTCTGGTAACCTTCCTAACCACTTTGATATTACTCCGGATTCATTCTTATCGAAACGATCTCCGCTGGGCACCGCATCCTCAGTTTGATCGGTTCCCGATTAGTAAAATCCTGCGGATACCTAACAATCGAGACCATCTCTGGGACCATTGCATCCTCAGTTCGATCGGTTCCCGATTAGTAAAATCCTGCGGATACCAAGCAATCGAGACGATCTCTGAGAGCGCTGCATTCTCAGTTCGATCGGTTCCCGATTAGTAAAATCCTGCGGATACCAAGTAGTCGAAACCATCTCTGGTGGAGCGCTCCATCCTCAGTTAGATCGTTTCCCGATTAGTAAATTCCTACAGATTCCAGTCTAGTGAAACTTTGAGCCTTGAGATGATTTCTTATTTCAAAGAACAAAAAATATTTTTTCGTAAACGAAATGCGTACGCCATTGTTCTATTGAAACGCGAAAGGAAACAAATTCATTAGTCACAGGAAACGAACTTGTTAGAGAAATCAAATTGATTTATGCCTAATTAGCTATCAAATAAATTAAATCCACGTTGAAATGAATAATAATTACCCATCCGAAAATTTATTATGATAATATCACAGCTTCTAAAAAATTTACTTTCTATTTTGTTTTTTTATCATTATTGAAACCGTAAGAATCCAGTAATGGTTTATAAATTATGTGATCAAATCGACTATATTCAAAATGAGCGTGAATGCACATCCGTTACTGACGATCACCTTTCGAATATCGTATCTCTAATATCGTATGAATTCATTCAATATTGCCTGACAGTAAATTCTTATTTGTGAAAGCATTTTTAAGATCTATAAATCTCCGTATATATAACTTTAATATGTATTATGTATGTTTTATGAATCTACACAGATATATAATAATATGGTATAAGAAATATCAATTTTGCCGAAAGTTAAGGGTAACGTATAAACTGCAGAATAAAATGTCTGCGGTTTAATCGTTGACCAGACTTTGAAGTATCGGAGTATAGTAATAAACGTGGAAAACCATCATTATAAAAAAACATATGAAAAAACGAGTACTCCAAAAATGTCAATTGAAGATTTCCTAGACATTACGTGATTAGAAGAAGCAGTTTAAAAAATGCACTTCAAAGATTGTTCGATTTTAAAAAAGAACAATCTAATGCGACGTCCTTATAAAAAGGGGAGGTAAGCACAAGGAAAAGCATTACGATAAATGGAGAAATTTTAGAAAATCATTAAATGGTTTGGAAAAGTCTTGGAACGATTACTAACGAATACTACAGAACAAGGAGGAAGGTTTTGTTTCGCCTCCTTACTATGTAAAATAAATCCGCGCGCTTAGGTGGGGTGTATTAAATACACATCATGCATTTATGGCTGATTTTAAGTGATTGATTGCCGGAAAAATAAGAATATTCACAGACATCGCTTAAATTTATTAAAGTTGAAGATGACATAGTCGGACACGAAGTAATAATAAAAATTGTATCCCTGAAAACATGAAAAAACATCGGCCGACGACAAACGGTTTAGTAGACTACTTCAAACGGAGACTCGAAAGCTACTGGCTTGCGTTCGACACTCTTCATCGAGCGCAATCTTGAAAGCAACGACGCGACTGGGCCTCTCTGTCTCACGCGTTGACATTCATATGTAAGCTAATGTGAAAAATGTAGGGTGTTCCCCGTTGGCCGTTGTATCCACTTGCACAACTCAGAATATGTACAAAACACACTCACACATGTATGACTGTACTGGTATATTTATCCCAGATTTTCGACAAAATATCCCCGCTGCGCCCAATGGCATGTTATTCTTATTACTATTATGTTATTGAATGCGCAAATGTACTACGGAGGAATACTTAAAATCTAAACGCAGTATTTATTATATGTATAGATATATTTTAACTATTAGAAGCTATGTGCACTAGATACACATCAAAAAGTTAAACAGTTTTCATTTGACACGGTTGTAAAAATAAAAAAAACTTGATAAAATTGATTTAATGCCATATAATGCCACTGAATACATATATTTTTCTGATGTAATATATTATTATTTCATAATTTAAGATATCGACTGAGGTTGCTTGATCAAATTTGAATCGTTCAAATTATGTACATTTCCATACGATCCGGGTTTCATATTTCGACAATTTCGGTATTCAAGCACCCGGATGACCTAGAACTTGACAGTAATTAATTAATATCGTTTATATATAAAATAAAACAAATTATTAAAAACATTAGCCCAAGCTTACTAACTTTATTGATGGCGATGTGAATTATTATAATTTTAATACCAATTTGATGATGTCCAACCTTAATTGGGAAAATAATACGCAATGTTAGTTAGGATTTTGCATATTTTATTTCAAATCCGTGTAAGGCAAGTAAATAGTATTAGTATAAATTTAATTATGTTTAACTACGTTTAAGCTTAGACATTACAAGTATCTCTCATTTTTTTTATCTTGATTGTATTTTTTTATCTTGAGTGTACATCAATATCGCAGATGAGTAGGGGATACAATGTTTTCAGAAAAACATTGTAGAAAAAAGAATTACCATATTGGTACAACGATCACAAAAAATCTGCGTCACCACCAAGTGATGACGTCACAAGTAAGTTTCAAAAAAAAATATATAAAATATTCCACGGACGGGGCCATATTCGGCACAATGGTTATCAAAGCGATCATCGCCATGACGTAAGCGCGCCAAAACATCGGCTGACACCACCATATTTGATGATTTGATTAGAAGCATCCGAGATTGACAATAGGTAAGTGTCTACCTCAATACATGGGCGCTACGTAAAATTTGCGCTACTATGCAAATGGTCCATGTGTTTTTGTTCTCAAAGTCGGTATGAGATTATAGTTGATTTAGATTTGATTATGATTAATCATAATTAAAAATATCTCATACAAATTAATTAGAATATCGATATATAATTTCGGTTTATGTCGGCTCCTTGGAACAGTTGGTAACGTCGTAGGCTAGGGTTACGGATATCTCGGGTTCAATTCCCGGTGCGGACAGTTCCATAAATTGATCTTTCAATCGATTTATGGATTTCTGTTCGTAGTCAAAGTGTTTGTGATGTCTAAAACTCCCTCCCACTCATTCGATCCTAACGGGGCGTAGCGAGAACGAGTAGTTAACCACTAGTCTTGTCCAAGACCTATCCTTCTATCCCTACAGTATTCGAAAAAAGAGAGATTGAGCAACTGAGTAAAAAGCAGTTCACATAGAAAAATTCTGTTGAGATACCTACATTAGGAGACCATATGCTCAACGTCGGGAACGGACATGGGAACAATTATGATTTACATTTAGCAGTTTTCGGCGGAAATTATAAAATTGACGTAGTAAAAATTATTAGCTGTTCTAAAAATGAATCGAATAAACGGTGGCTATTTCATTGTTTGATTCTACTACCTCTTTAATACCCTTTAACCGGAAACGTTTAGAGTTTTTAGACCTTACTAGTTAGTAGTGGATTAGACATGGCACTTAAATATATCAGGCAATGTACGTAGGGACCACATATTGTCAGTTTCAGATTGGTTTTTCGAAAGCGACAATTTCCCGCTTCCGAATTAGGTATAATTATGTAATTAATATTGATAACTTTGTTATCCCACTGGCTGCGTAACTAAACGTGACACGTATTTCGCTTCTTTAAGAAGCATCATCACAACCAAATCGCAAGATTGTTTATTTCTAAGGTAAACAATGATTCTAATTCACAACGTAGAAACGAAGGGTGATTTGGGATTATTTCCTTCTACTGGACGTATTAAAGTGTTAAATTTGTATGAGCGGCCATATTGTGACATCACTTAAGCTAACTTTGTGATTGGTCGAAAGCATGATTTACCAAACTGTTCACTTCTGTTTCCAAAGATGTTAATCGTTCTGATTTTGGTAGCAAGCATCATTTTTTTTACGTTTTTATACCACACAAATATGATTTTGATACCAAAATTTTATTTCTAGCCATACACTATGAATGGTAGAATAGTGTGGCAGCATTAGTTCAATTTCAACAAATATGGGATAGTTCTACTTTTGATACTATACGACTCAACCTTATAACCAACATTATAACCGCCGATGCAGGTTTTTAAAACAATAAGCAATTACGACTAAAATAATTTTAACATTCAAGTAAATAAAACGTAGTTTTACTTCAATTAGATAAAAGTACTAAGAAGTTGATCGAAACCAGCCTTCTTGTTAAAATAATAGTTAATAATTTGAGCTTATGTCTTTCCTACAACGATTTATATTAAAATATGTGTTATATAATCGAATGTAATATAACATTCTCTATAAAAAAAATTAATACAGAAACACTCATATTTATTTAGGTGTAAACCAAATTATTTATATTACTTATTATATTGAGAAAAAAAAATCCATTTGGCACCCAAACTTATGTATAATGTACTATTCAATTTGATTTGTTGTGCTGTTGTTATAATTAATTCAATACGGAATCCTTCAACGCTTTGAGAACCTGAATAAAAATTCTATACAATGTGAGGCAAACGATGAAAACCTGACACAGTATTTTATTAACTCATTTGTGATATGACTAACTAAGGATGTAATAAACTTGGGTTATGAATTATATACCAAGACACGACCCTGTAACACTGCGCTAGCCAGTTGAATAAGTATACTCTATGAATCACAAGGCCATTCTTAATCTACATACACTCTCGTCCATCCAACATGTACAATAAAAATATTACATGTAGGTATAAGATATTTATTGTTAGATTTTTGCTTAAAAAATTTATGGCTCAAAAATCTAAACGGACAAAGCAATAAATCACTTCAGTCATATTAATTTGCACGTTAATAATTACGCTGAAGGCATTCACAGCCATTGTGAGTCAATACGAAATTTACGAAATTAATTTTGACTATTGGCCACGAGACACCTTTGACATTTCCTTGCACGACCTCAGACATTTTTTGTTTCAATATTTTTTTTATTCATAAAATTTTCCCGTACGTAAATGGATCTCTATTGGAAATAAAACAACGTGGCATACTTTCGACGGTCCATGTCTTAAAGATTAATTACTACAATTTTGATATATTGTAAGAAAAAAACGGCTTTGTCTGTGTCTAATATATTAGAATTAAGAATATTTTTTATCATTTTTAAAGTGTTAACCGTCAATTCTTAGTGGAAAGGCATTTTTTTATAAAGATACAATATTTTTGTACTAATTCTACAATGACTGATTTTGCTAGGCGAATAAGCTATTGAAGTATATTGCATAGAATAAAATTAAGGCGTCATACGAAGGGTAATTAGTTTCCAACAAAATAAAAGCTTTCTTTTACCATCAATTTGGGTAAGTTTTCCCATCGGTCTAAGATTGGCCCGTTAGATGGAAAAAGGTGCTGTTATAATACTATGATAATACTAATGCCATATGAATATTTTTTAGTTAAACAAAGGCATTGAGTAGCCCCTGGTGGTAAATATGAATTAATGTGCAACACACTGTGTTATATTGTTGAATTTGTAAGCTGACAGCTTGGAAAAAAACACAATTTAAAAAAAATGTTCTTGAAATAAATTGAATTAGCCATATTTTCAATTTGTATTACTAATCTGTAAGCCAAATACTGTATATTTTTTCCCATCTCAATTATGTACAGAATACATGAAAATATAAAGAAAAGTTGCTAAGGCTTAAAATCACTGAATTTATAGTAATTACAGTGATTATTTGTATCATGGGCCAAAGTTACCCGAATAGGATGAAAATTTTTCCCACCTTGATTTTTTTATATTTATATTTCAAGAATAAAAATAAATCTATTTATGTTATAATTTAAGACATCGACTGAGGTCGAGGTCAGTTCGAGTCCATTCGTGTGCTCGAATGCCTGAAGATGCCGAAAGGCGAAACCCGGGTCGTTAGTGACAAAATACATGGAAGTGTACAAAATCTCAATAATCCAAATTTTCTATTTATGTTAATTGATTTTTATCTTAAGACATTAGTTCGTTTCTATGTAGAACAATAACACGCATAAATGCAATGTTTCACCATAAAAATACAAAAACCCTCAGAACTGGGCCAAAGTTACCCTGATTGACTATACTGATTTCGCTTGGCGAATAAGCTATTGAATTATATTGCATAGAATAACATTAAGGCAGCATACGGAAAACAATTAGTTATCAATAAAATAAAAGATTTCTCTTACATACTCTCAATTAAACAATACGATCCTCTTTGTTTCTTTTCGCGATCTTTTCGAGATGTCTACAAAGCGATTCTCACGATAGAAGGGGGCGTATTAATTATGTGAAAATTATATTATATAATAAATGTCACGCAATAAATTCAGGGAAAGGCGTATTGAAACGCCTCGATTACCAAACTAGAATTTTAGTTTATGAATGAGAAAGAGATTATCCATACCCATAATATTTAAAATGGAAAATAACAGCTCAGAAATTTTGCAAAGGCAGTGAATACTGTCGAAAATTTATTTTATTTCATGTAAATATTTACACGTAATTAATAAAGAATAAAATAAATATTTTTAGCAATACAGATAAATTTTTAGATTTATTTTTGCTGCGTTGGTAAATCAATTGACGCCATGAGTAAAAATGGCACCTTGCATTATTTTTATTATGTCCGCTCCCAATGTGGAGCATAACAACTGCTCCATCGAAGACTGACGTAAGTCAGTTTTATGAGTATTTGAGTAATCTTATGCAGAAAAAAATACTCTATCTTCCTACAAGACAGTCGTTATTGTAACTTATTTAGATTTAGGTTAGAAAACACAACAAAACAATTTTTTTCATTTTTAAAAAAATTAACTCACTCCCGCGGGATGTGCAACTCGCTTATCACTTTTCGTCATATTTATTTTGATAAATTTGTCAATATAATTATGTTCTCTTTAATAAAAATATAATTTCTATCAATCAGTCGTTTAAAATTATTCAAAAATGATCAGGCAATAAAGAAGTAACTCAATATACTGCCATTATTTTTTTATTTCCCCGAGGAAAATGGGAGTAAGTCATAATGCACCCAAAAAGAATGTCAATGGAAGCAAAATACTTAACCAAGAAATACGAATAAATAGAAACGATTAAAAATAAGGTTGAAAAAAAATATTTTGAAATTTCAATACAGGAGAATCAGAATATTTTTTCAAAAATGAAAATCGCTCTCCTGCAAAATGCGAAATTCGGCAGTCGATATGGAAGTCTTAATGAAGACTGTCAACAGCAGTTTTTATACGGTAACTGCTTGTTACACAATTGGCCAAACTCTCTTTTCCGAAGAGTAAGGATAGACGGATAGGACTAGGACAGAACTAGCGGTTAGCTAATCTCTCTCCCTACGCCCGGTTTTCAGGATCGGATAGGTGGGAGAAGCCTAGAAATCACAAACATGAATGCCTACAAACTGAAATCGATTGAAAAATTAATTTATGAAACTGTCCGTACCGGGATTTGAACCGGAGATATCGGTAGCCGAGGCCAACGACGTTGATCACTGCACCACGGACGGCGAATATATTTCCATAAAAATAATTACAACGATTGCTCGCGATCAGCATTGGTAAAATTATGGATTTAGTACCAAAAAATTTATAATTAATTGACCATAAATTTATTTCATTATTAGCGTTCTCAAATTAGTTTAATGCGGCAACAGCTAAGTTCAGCATGACTGTAAAAGACTTTATTATTCAATGAACTTGACTGTACACCACCAAAACGAATAATAAGTCAAATTAATACGCACTGAAAGGGTGAATGCGCCAACAGCAAAAACTGATCGTTTTAAATAAAATACAGTAAAAAGTGACCATGTACTTTTAGGTTAAGTCATCATTCAAACATATATCATAAATATATTTAATTGAAGTATTTCTTGTTAATCTATAGACAAGTTTATCCATTTCCTAATCTTTCACGGGCCGCAGAGGGAAAAAAATTGGAAAATAATGATAAATTTAACTAGACAAGATACGCATTTCATTATTTTTAATTTAATAGTAACACGATTTCACTACTTGTTATTTGTTATTTTGAGCGGTATGAACTACCATTTTGGACAGCAGTTTGTGCATCACTGATCTGTTGAAATATATATGACACACGAAATGCTTTCTGGAAACATTTGTCAGCGATTAATCATATGAAAAAATGTATGTTTTTAAAATGTAACTATTTTAAAAGGCCTTTTACTCAAACTAATAATCCCATCCCACAGAAGATTAAAAATCGATGAGATTAACTACAGCCAGTACATTTTTTTAGGATTGAGAACCAAGTCAAGATGTAGTTATAATTATTTAAATGGAGAAAAGAAAAGAGTTCTGTTTCTCTGATATAATAAACTTCGAGTGTTTTCTCTATTAAAGAAATGAATTATTGTATGTAAATATAAATATTTGAGCTTTGTATTATTTGTCTAATTATTAGCACGTATTTAAAAAAGGCAGTTTTAGTATCTGTTGTTTGTACAAATTAATAGGCGAAATAAATTCTTGTTTTGCGGATGTTGGTATCAATTGAACAAATAGTTAAGATATTCTTTCAAGTTGCCGAAATGTATATTTATGATTTTTTTTCAAGAAAAATATGAATACAACTACATAACGATAATTCATACGTAAACGCATTCAACTGACATTATTATACTATTGAGATATTGTAGAAATCAGGGATGGCCAGCGTATCGATCGCGAACCTATATTGTACTTTTTTTTCTTCAAGCGTCGAAACTACTCGACGTTCCAATGAATGACAACTTTGCAGGGTGATTTTAGACATCAAAATAACTACCACGACATGTCAGCCAAATAGATTAAAAAATCAAAATTCTGTAACTATGTCAAAATTACAGAAAATGTTTACTTGTTATTTAAGAAGTACAAAACGTAATTAAAATTATTATTGTCGATAATTCGATTCTGTTTTCAAAATATATTTGAATTATTATGAAAATCGAGTTTTTATTCAATCGTGATAAAATTACAAGCGACAGATAGTCGATCGCCATCAATAATTTTATCAACTTGTCGCTCCTAAAAAAAAAAAGTGCGGCCGCCCCTGGAATATAATATAACCAGACGTTTTTTGCGATTTATGAGTTAAAATAGATATGCAATTTCAATTTGAAAAAAAAAATATAAAATTCACGAAAATGAAAACAATGTATACTTTACTAAGAGAAGGGTGGGGAACCTTTTCATATCGGAAGGCTGCATTTAAGAAAATTCAATCAAATGGATTTCACACTATTTTGTAAATGAATAATAAAATAAATATATAACGACAAATTTTAATTTGGTCAAAAGGCAGTGTTTGAGGATATAGGGGGTGTAGAAGGTTTTTCACCTCTGACAGAACGCTTTTTCAGAGAATTGAGAATGTCGAATCTAGTTAAAACATTGTTACGATATGTGCACCATATGGTATAAAAGATGAAATGACATTATAATGGCATACAAAAGGTGATGATTACGCACCGCGGCCGCGTGTTTACATTCACTTGCACAATTTCAGTTGAAAAAATGTCGTGAGTGTCGTGACTTAAGAAATAGTATTCCGATATTTATTCCCATACTGATCCTGCTGTTGACATGTGCCCAAGTCAATTGAAAACGTTTCGAAATTTTCGACACAGCTTCAGCCCGTGGATTCATACAGTGCACACTTTTATCGCAAGTTTGATGTCTTTTTACCCATCAATGGGACATTAATAAATCCGTAAATGTAACTTTTAATTGGAGAACATACAATGAAGCGTGTTTTCATCGAATATTAGTTTGATACGATGCACTCTAGTATTTAAAAATCACTCATTCGTGAACAATAATTTAGCTCAGGTAAGATCGAATATGGAAATTTTAATTGAATTTCTTGTAATATTTTAATTTCTTATCGTTATGTTGATACCTACAACATCCAACTATTCGTACCACCAGTTTTATCTTGCTACGTTTTGAAATATGAAACGCATTTGATTTTTAAATATGTAATGAAATTTGCTGACCAATCCAAAAATGTTTTTTACTATCTGAATACTAACATTTTTGTAAGTAAATAAAAAAACAAGTGATGTGAATTTGTAAAAACATATGACTCACATACCTATTATAAATTTTATTATGCCATTTAAAAAGCGTCTTGATTGATCTGTCTGTAACGTACTGCTCCTGCGCATGGTGCACATAAAGGGATAAGGTGTTATGGCGAATGCTGGTATTTCCACCTGGTGTACAATTATAACAAAATATTTACTTTCGTAAATCATCGTTGAATTGGCACGATTGATTCTAATCAGGATACATTATGTCGCGTTACAGCGGCAGAACGCGATTAGTTAAAAATACTCTCAGATAATCGACTCTATGAAAATCATGAAATTTGAGTTTTCCTTTTTGCATACCTTTACGAATATTAATTAATCTAACCAATTAATTCAATTTAATTATTAGTCTTTGTCCGTGGGCTATGGTAACGGATGTCTCGGATTCAATTCCCGGTGCGGACAGTTCCATAAATTGATATTTCAATTGATTTATGGATTTCTGTTCGTAGTCTGAGTGTTTGTGCTGTCTAAAATTCCCTCCTCACCCACCCATCCGATCCTCACGGGGCGTAGCGAGACCAATTAGCTAACCACTAGTCCTGTCCTATCCTTCTATCCCTACTCTCTTCAATGCAGGTCGAGCAACTGAGTAAAAAAAAACAGTTTTTATAGAAAAATTCTGTTGATATACCTTCATTAGGAGGCCGTATGCTCCACGTTGGGAGCGGGCATGGAAAAATTTCTATTGTATATTAACTGTAGTTTTTTTGCCACTAATAACTATGAACAAAATTGACTTAGTTCATACTGATTTCTCCAAATTACGTAAAAAAATACATAGAACATGGCTAAGCTTGTTTTTTCAGACGATAGACCGTCCTAAAATCCTTTTGCCACCGTGTGACGATGTGTACGATTTGAAACGTAGAATTGTTTGTCTGTAATATTACGAAAATAATGATTATGTAGATATTCCTTGCCTCAATAAAATCCGTCCTTTTTTCACCAGTGACCGATTCTTCACAAATACTGCATTGATAATATGAAATGCTATTGAAAAAGACACTAACCTGGAAGTGCAGAATGATGGTCCAAATGAGGCCGAGGGTGAGCTTGGGGTTACCATCGACGATATCCTCAGCCCTGATGTTGACAAGCTTGATATTCTTGTAGCGGAGGAAGTCCAGTGTCATCTGGACGTTCTGCAGCATGTGGAAGCGCATTCGCCCCTTCTCGCGTGGCTGAGGAAACAAAAAGGAGCATTAAACAGCTGCAACGTCAAGGGAGAATTACTGAAAGACAGCCACCACTCTTCCGTGGCGATAATCTTAAAATTGGAGCTTTGCATTCGTGTAGCAATTTACCTACACAAAGCCGGCAGATGATAGGATATTTAGGCAAAACGACTCGTTTCTACACTTCATGGCGAAAAAGAATATATAAAGACTTGTCTAGTCTTAACTACCCACCCTAGTAATAGAATAAGACGGGAAAACTACACCATTGTTTCAGTCAGACCGTATGTACTGTTGGCACTGAAAAAAATACTGTTTGTTCATTTTACTAGGCGATTTATATTATATAATAGTACAGAAAACTCTAAAGACGCTTTAGTGTTCGACCGGAGTCAACGCGCGACGGCGGGGCGGGTGCGGCGTTTACCGAATGTTTAGGCCGAACACTTATTATTATCACATATCACATGTAGGTTTGAAATTTTCTCATGACCTAAGCGTCGCGGTTCGCGGTGTATAATATAAAATAAAATATTGCGCAATGGAAACACAGTTCTGGCTACTTTAGACATTCAGTATTTCAATACCGCCATGCGTGACGGGTATGGTTATATCAGTCGATATATAAACACGATAAGCTACGTGTAAAGCTATAATATTTTTTTTAAACTGCCAGTGTCTTATCTATTGTGATTTAATTATATTTGACTACATGCTATTTCGGATATTAAATCATAAGCATTACGTGATAGCGTGTTTTACTAAACTGCGCATCATTATATCAGAAAAATAGTATGTATTATCAAATAGCTAACAAAATAATACGGGTCAGCAGAAAATGGGGATCGGCACTTGATGGGTTGAAGCAAAGCGGCAATACAATTATATAAAAAATAGTTTGCTTGTTTACTTCCGAGTATTAACCCGTTAAATACCAAACGGTTAAATCATTTGTATTAATTAATAAATTAACAGTATTTAATATATTTCCTCGGCCAAATGCTTAACCGTTTTTATTTTGAAAATTGTGTTAGGTTTTAACACCATTTTTTTATTAAATAATCAAAAATTAAAAAAAAAACTTGAATTCTTTTTTTTTTGATGATATCCATTTATTAAATTATTAGTAAAATTAACAATTTTGACGATACGCGTTTTGTGAATAAAAAAATGTTCTTCAATTAGTTGAATGAATTTTACTTTGTAGAACTCCATTACAATAGGATATAATAACAAAGTATTTAATTCTACCAAATTTTATTTGGTAGTTGACAGCTATGTCGGCTTGACGACATCGTCTTTGTCTATCTAGTTTTGATTTATGCTTTTGGGATGTGCAATATTTTTAAAAGTACATGATGGGCCGTAATTTGTAACACATAAAATTATTGGTAACATAATAGACAAAGACGTGTTTTGCTCATTCAAAAGGCATCTTCAGACTGACTGAATGGTTTAAAATGATCAAGAACTTCTTGATTCTCAATCAGTATATCAAAAAACGGTGTCATTTAACTGGCTATTAATTGAGACAGGGGAAAAAGTGTAAGTTGTAAATTCTAGGGGGGGGGATATTATAGTTATAAAACTAAACAGGAAGAATTTACAATTAAGCAATATTCAATTTATACGGCGTACTGCTGTAAAAATGCAATGAATTAATTTTTAAAGTTTGTAAGTTAAAATCTTGTCATTTGAGGGTTGAATTAGATTAACCTTCATGTATCAAGTGGCAAAAATAGGTTAACTCCTGTTCAACACGAACCAGACAACTAAGGGCGCTACCTTTCACCGATAGCACTAAAGGAAATAGCGTTTTTTGAAGCGTAACATTGTTCAGCGATAAGCAGATTCTTCATATTAAAAACGGTCTATCATGCCCTCTATTCAGTAGATGTTAGATGTTTGCGATAAAGTATGTGCAAAGTTGGGACAAGGAGCGATAGTATAAATTAAGTACCTGATGAAAGCAATTGAAATTTGAGATATTTTTGTGTGAGATAAATACAGCTAAGTAGAATTGATTATATTTATCAAGGAAAACTTTTGAAGCGGTAGACAATCCACCAGAAGAGTTTCTAGAAAAAATCACAGACATGCGACATGCATGACTTATGATACATGTTGTTTTAAATAACAAAGTGGCAATGGTGTGCACCAGGAATGGAGCGACGGCGGGGGTCTGGGGGTGAGATCTTAGAACCCCCTGAACGAATATTCAAATTAAATTTGAAAATAATTATTCATCATATCTAGGGTCTAATACTAGAAGTGCCTACGTCAGATTGACCACTTCTAAATGTTCATTCTTTTAATGGTAGAACTACCTATGTCAGTCGATTTAAAATGAATGAAATAAGAGAAAGTCTATAGTGTATGTAAAAATAATGGCTCAGCATATTTTATACCACGAAATGCCTATGTCGACATAAGCGATTCAGATGTTAGGATTTTCTAATAGAAGAAGTGTCTATTTATGTTCACTTGGGCAGTTCAAGCAAAAAAAAACACCACAGTATTTGGCAACAGTAATGTGAAAGATAATGATATATATTGTTATTGAGAAATACACTATCGCCAGTACTAAAAATTTGATAAATTTCACATAGGCACTTGTAGCATTAGGCCCCCGATAAGAAATTAATAATTTCGTTGTTTTTCAATACACGTATCTACTTATTAGGTATATAAAACTGAACCATCAGTTCTATATACCTTCACTTTTACACTCAATTTTATATAAATAAGCCGGTATTGTTTGTATGTTTATCAGTTGATAATGCTCGTGATGAGCGAAACCGGTCATGATCATAATAAATATGTGAAGTAGTACAAATGAATTGTGTTTTTTTTTTTTAAATGTAATGTCTTTCCACCAAGAATTGACAGTTAACACCTTAAAAGTATCTATGATAATTTTAATAATAAATTAATCATATGTTTTTCTGTCAAACCTAATTTTGAAATAAAATTAAATTAAAAACTTATTTTTAGTATTTTATCAGTTACCAGCTTCGGACTCGAGAGTCACGTTACATATAATTCTATAGATAAGGAGATGGTAATACTTACGAGGTGTTCGCCAGAAAGCACCTCCAACAGCGAAATGAGGTTAAGTCCATCGCGCAAATCCTCGAACAAGTCGTTGACGTTTCTGTTAGCCTGGAAAATAAACAATCAATCATCAGTAAGGTGTAGTCACTAGATGATTTCCAAAGCAAAGTCAATGAAATACATTTAAAGCTATGTCACAATATAAAAAGCAGAATGGATTTAATCCAGTGTTTACAACAGTGCATTTAGGTAAGAACAGAATAGTATGCCTATAAATTTCAAAACTCGAACATTGGTAAAATTAATATTATAGATGTCCAAATTTCACTTGGCCGCTAGTAAGGACGCCACCGTCGCGTTAGATATGTTGCCATACTTACCAGATTTTAAATTTCAATAAATTCCAAAACTGATATTTTAGCGACGGTTATTAAAAGTAGATATATATTTATAGGCGGCGGCCAAGTAATGTTGGTAATAATTTAGTACAAATGTTGAAAAACATAAAGAATTGTTGCACATAACATTATATTGGAAACATTTGGTAATCCATGATTTGAAGATTATGGCACCATTTTTACGACACTTATAAAATCTGTGAAAAACGATTACAAAAATGAATTTCACAAAAAACGTTACAGTTTAATGACAATCAAAAATAGGTTTAAAAATGTAACGAATTAATTTTACGAATCAAAATACAGAGACAAAGGTGCTGCAGTGCAACAAAAAATTGACACTTAATGCAATAATTATTTTATACTATTGTTGGCATGGTACACATTAGTGAAATACATACAAAAACATTTAAAGCAACAAAAAATTATATTGAATCAAAAATAAACTATACATTTTTATCAATACTACACAAAGTTAACTATAGATTCAATTGTAATTAAAAAAAACGTTAAATTATTACAGAAAATAAAAATTTTAATTATGGTGTATCCACGTGAATAATGTAAACTTAAAATCTGACGTTAATTTAGAAACAGAATATAGTATATTTTAGGTACATTATTCTTCATTAAGAAAAAATAACAGATTCATGTTGACATACTAAGGTCACCTCGGGTAAACAAAGTTCTATCTGCAAAAACTAAAACCGTTCAGGAGAAGCAATTTAATTAAATAAAATGTAACTTTCTGAATGAAATACACTTATCCATCGACATACGTAAATGAAAGAGACAACCACTTTAGAGGTGTTTCTAATTATGTATGCAGATGGAACCTTGATGCACTGTAAAATTTGGATGTTTTTCAGATAGAACATTTTTTCAAATTGAATTTTGATGGATTTACGGACAAGTGTGATGTTTTTTCAATGTAGATAGAATCGTTGTATGAATGCGAATAAAACTGCATTAAAATGCAAAAACAGCAGATGGAACCATGTTTACCCAAGGCGACGTAATATTAAAGCCAGAAAAGTAAATAAATAAGTACCGATACTATACTTCATCTCGTTCACCACTTAATAAAATAAATTAAGCTTATAAAAATATGTGTAATAGACTAAGTAACAATTATAGCTCTGCCATAGTTACATATAATCTTCATAAAAAATGCATATACATAACATCTTGGTTATTCATATTAATTTATTTACTGACTGAGCCTAAAATGTAAATAAACAAGATTGTATTGTCAAGGTACTTTTATCCGCGAAAGAACCATAAATTTATCATCAGCAATAAAAATGTAGCGTGGAAACTAAGTTCAGATTTGCGTGCTGTTATAATAAATCAGCGAGCTTTCGCCAAACAAAGTATTCTACTTCGTTTAGTCACTAATCAAAAAGCTCTTAAAGTGGGAAAATGCTTTCCTGGCTAAATATTAATCCTATGGGCTGGAAAGCTTGCTAACACCATCGCGTGACATTAGTTAATTTGTACCCGAGGTATTTTGCTAACACTTTTATAGTTCATGTTTACTTGCGCCAGAAAGTACTGCAATTTAGCATTTGACGTTGCTGGTAACTGTCGCTAAAATTATAGTAATTAATAAAGAATATAAAAGACTTAAATGAAAT
Source organism: Himalopsyche phryganea (assembly GCA_022494535.1). NCBI lineage: Eukaryota > Metazoa > Arthropoda > Insecta > Trichoptera > Rhyacophilidae > Himalopsyche > Himalopsyche phryganea. The sequence continues at coordinate 1,098,077 of JAGVSL010000076.1, read as the reverse complement.
TACTACGCACATCTAATGAGCAATGAATTATTAATGAACATAACTTATTAGGTATGTCATAAAGTTATTTCATTTATGTTAATGATTAACAACTTTTGGCAGAATAATACTACATTTTATACGACGCTCAATATATTGTAAAAAGGACCTATGTCCAAAACCGTTCAAACATATCAGTAGCCGAATTAATAAAGCGGTAATAATTATGTATCCTAAAACGGTGGATATCCACCTGGAAGATACCTGATCTGTATTATAACAATGTGGTCGATAGATATGTAGAGATTTATGACAAATTAATGAGTGGTTTTTTGGCATTGATCCTTTAATTATTGATTAGGGGTTCCAGCTCGAAAATTCGAATATTGAACATCCGAATACATTCGCCCCTCTTTAACTATTCGAATAGTCTTCGTAATAATGTCTGATGAAACATTATACAAAATCGACGAAAGTTCACATCATAATTTATCCAGATTTCAAGAACAATAACGAATAAACCCAGGAAGTGGCTATTTTTGCCTTCACTCAACTAGGATGGATTCAATATCTAATCTTAATACTTGATGACTTGGGGCTAAAAAAAACCTCTTTAAATATGCCGTAATTTCAGTGATTGAAGAAATACTGTTGTAGTTATCCGACGCAGCTGAAAATTTTAAATAATGTAATACAATGTTGAGTTATTAATTATTAAAATCGAATTTTTAGTAGTATTTTCATACTTCAGGAACTAATCGAATATTTAAGTTTAACTATTCGATATTCAAATAGTTTGAATTCCTAGTATTGAGCTACATATTATATTTCGTTAAAACACTTTTTGTAGTAAAATCTTTAGGCCTCCTGATTTTCAGTAGAACGAAGGTGAAATTAATTATTTAGTTTAACAAAAGTTTCTAACATTTCTACACCGAGACAATCTCTCCAACCACCTATAATAAAATCATGCATTTTAAACAGTACGACCTTCTATGATGGTGTGATAGTATGAACATATATAGAAAAACATAATTACTTAAAATTAAAGCTAAAAAATCAAAGTGCTTTGCAATAATAACAGGCATGCAGGTGTAAAAGTAATTAACGAAGACAACGATGATATCATCCATGCATCATAAAACCTATAAATAATAATACAGCATTGTTGTAATTCATAAGAGGCCAATATTTATCGACAGTATTGCCGGGAGATAATATTATTTAAATATGCGATAAATTACTAAAAAGATCATAAGTGCCAACAGTTTTACAAATACATAATTACTATTCGATACTTCCTGTCGACAGTGTTTCGACCAATTGATGTAACCCTCAAAAAAATACTGAGAATTGGTTAATGACTGGACCTCATTTTAAATTAGGAAAATAAATTGACCGCTTTTTGAAAGGGAAATATAATTTTACATTGGTTTTAGATTTAAAAATTCTGACTCAGCCACGTGATGTAAGTCACTATTATATCGACACTTCCAGTATCTGTAAACGTGAGAATTTACCGGGGTGCTTTTTTAAGATTCATAACGCAACTCACCGTACAATGTGTTCGATAAACACAGTTTTTATTCTCTCTTGAACAATTTCAATTTTGCAGAATACATCAATTGACCAAAACACCGTAGATATAATGGCATTTTGTAAAAATCAAAGAAAATTGATTTATACTATAACGTCCGTTTCTCAATAGTAACAATAGCTTAATATTTAAAATCATGTTTTATTTACAAATTACTTAAAAATACTAACTAACGGTTTGATTTGAGTTGAATGAAATTTAAGCAATATTGCACATTACTTATTGATTTTAAATCAAATTTAGTGTAAGAAAAAGAAAATGGCTGAAATTGGTAAATATTTCCTTGGGATGATAAAAATGTTGATACTTAGATCGTTTTCAAAAAAAAGTGCTGGCTTTCGTGAAAAAATCAAAGACAGAATGATAAATACACATAATACAAATACTGCAGTGACAATCGTGCTTTTACGATAGATCTCTTCTTGATTCGGACAAAACTTACGAAAGGTGGACAGCACGGTTGGTTGTTGATCATCTCGCACACGTGAAGACGGGTGTAAGTCTATCGTCCGAAACGTCAAACAGAAAGAGAAAAAATACCATTGTCATGTCACCATCAAACACCATAAAATTGTGCGAAATTGATTGTGTTTAATGAATCTCATACACAACATTGAAATCATCAAATAACAAGAGAAATAAATTCTTACATAAGACAACAACATTTTTTACACATTTAATATAATACATGTCTGAATAACATATTGATTGAAACAGTTAAAGCAAGAATGATAATACTTATCAACTTTAACTACAGGAAACATCGCTAGCCCAAAGAAGTGTTATTTTTATAAGAATTATTCTTTTCAGTAAGAATTTTGTTAGTGTTTATAAATAATATTAACCCTTTACTCTCAGACGATTTTGGCATGCATATGCAATAACTCCCAAGCGTTTTTATTTTTGTAAAAACAATTAAGTTTTATAAATGAAAAAATATGTACGCGTTTTAAGACGTTGTTTATTTTCAATTGTGTGTTGAGAAATAATAAATTAAAACATTTGTATATTTCACAAACGAAACAAAACAAAAACCTTATTTAAGATATCGACTGAGGGTGCTTGATGGAATTTTAATATCAGATTTGAATTGTTGAGATTTTGTACATCTCCATGTATTTCATCACTAATGGGTTTCGCCTTTCAGCATCTTCAGGCATTCGAGCACACGAATGAACTCGGACTGACAGACAGTAAACAGGTTACATAGTTTATATCGACCCCATACATGGAAATGTACAAAATCTCAACAATTCAAAAAGAAAAGTCGTCAATTTTGTAATTATGGCCTATACAAGTCACGTGTATGATGGATTAAAATGATGGTCGTATAGTTTGGAATTGTGATTTAATTAACATTGCGTATAACACTATCTTAAAGTGTCGAGTCGAGTGCAATAAAATTACTTCGAGCAGTTTTGTGGTTTCACTAAATTACTAAAGTCTTCGTCAGTAGTATAAAAACACGATGATGCAATTATTCCAATACATTCTTCAATGTAGTCAATTGAGAATGACATTATACCACGTAAAATCAATCACAAGTGGTCATTACCACGATTCTATTCTATTTGAGTGGTCGTAGATATTGAATTGATATACAAAAGATAAACTGCCGTAGTCACATTAAATTAAATTACACAATTACACACTGTTATAAGATAAGGAAATACTTTATTATTATATAGTATATATTCACTCTAGATCAAGTAAGGGCAAATTTGTTGATGAGGGCAACATTAAGAATTCAAAACTAACAGTGGGCCACAAGTAAAATACAACTTTTTTTATATATATTCTACTTACATGAAAAGGGAATTTCAATGTTGAAAATAATTGATTGTACAAAAAAACAATAATTTCAGGATACGAATTGGCCATATAAAAATACGTGTCGGGCTGTAGTTTGCCCAGGCCTGCTCCAGATGAAACGTTGAAAGTTGGAACAGACTATGACGTATGGAAAAGATATTTTAATGCTTTTTTTTTCAGGATTAAGCAATGTTTTATACCCTCGATGGATTCGGCAGTTGTTTGCGTAAATTCGTTTTCAACATTAAATATATCAAAATTGATAATTCTGCATGTTTAAGATCGGCGCGACGTTAGGATAACTGATAAATTATTAAATTTGGATTATTGAGATTTTGTACACTTCCATGTATTTTGTCACTAACGACCCGGGTTTCGCCTTTCGGCATCTTCAGGCATTCGAGCACACGAACTCAGTTCGAGTCCATTCGTGTGCTCGAATGCCTGAAGATGCCGAAAGGCGAAACCCGGGTCGTTAGTGACAAAATACATGGAAGTGTACAAAATCTCAATAATCCAAATTTGATATTGAAATTCCATCAAGCACCCTCAGTCGATGTCTTAAAATATTTTTTGAATTCATTTAATTATCTCATTGATTTATTAAAAGCCTGAGAATTGGGCGAACAGTGGTTTCAAAATGTCGCTTGATTACCACTAGTCGTGGCACGGGGTCTTCCTTAAATATTAATTGTATGCAATACGAAAAATGTCATTATCAAATAAAATGTAATAATAATGAAAGTTACATCGTTATCATTTTCGCAAATTTTGCATATATTATGTTCGAGTTAAACTAGTAAATGACTTACTACAATATACTTTTCAAGTGCAAATGAAATAATATGCTAATTTTCATTTCGCTGCCGGTTACGTAGTTTCAATACGAAGTATTTTGTTTATAATGTGAGGTCACCTCCCCAAGCAGACAGTTTACTAAGATCGGCTGACTATCTATCTAGCAATTTCTAAGCATTACGAAAACTAAAAATAATAATGTTGTTATTTTACCTATGACTTCATTGCGGTGAAATTAAAAAAACAAAAATACCGTATTTTTATCGGTCAAGTTAGTAACTAATGGAACGTATCGATGACGAAGTGTGGACACCATGTTTTTATGTGCTAGACGATATCATTATTTTAACGAATCGCTAATCAAAATGTCTCAATGGTATGTCAGTGGAAAAAAATGATTGAATCACGTCCATTTTTTTATGAATTTAATTACTTCAATAAAATAAACAGTTTAGATTTAAAAAATGTCGTATTATACCAAAGATTACATACTTCTTGGTATACAAAGAATTAAGGGAGAAATTGATAATATAAAATTAAAATTGATAACTTAGTTATTTCACTTGGCTTTAACTAACGTGACGTGTGTCGCCTCTTTAAAAAACATCTTCAGACTAACCATATCGGAAGGTTATTTATTTCTAAGGTAAACAATGATTCTAATTCTTACATTAAAAATAAAGGGTGGGTGTTATTCCATTCTACTGGACGTGGGGAGGGGGTAAGATATAAACACTGATAGACTAATTACAAATTAATTACTGGTACTTACTTGGAGGTGAAAAACCCAACCGGAATAAATTTAATAATGGTGAGCCACCTGTTCGATTTAAAATGTTATTTACTAATCCTCCATTACTGTTAATAGTTTTATTAATTTCTAAAAACTCTAAGCTATTCATTTTAATACCTTTTTTATTTTCTCGATGGAGAATTTCTACGTTATTATTTTTATTGATAAATTGATAGCTCTATTTCGCTTTTGTTTACCGAAAGAGGAACCACAAACCATGTAAAATCAAATACTTTTCATTTTCTATAGATAGCGATAAAAAGACTGTATCGTCACCGTACTGGCAAAAATTGGTATATAACTAAATTGAAGGAAACTAGGTAAAAGTATAATGAAATTCTAGGATGCTGATTTTGGAATAACTCAGTAGGTATATTAATTATATTACATTGGAAAAACACAGAAATTTCTTTTATCAGTTGAGAAGACCCGGATCGAAGAAGAGGCGAATGGCTGGTTATCGAACGTCCTGGAAGGGCTGGGATCTCAAACAAACACCATTTCAAATCCGGTTCAACACTTATTTATTTTTCATCGAAGATGCAGTGGTTTAGAATACACAAAAATACTATTCCTAATACATAAAATTGATTCTACATTTACTTAACAATTGAATTTACTTTAAGTTATAACGCAAATGACACGACAAACGATTTTAAATTACGTCCAATTCAAAACAAACACAAACAATTCACAACGTCATCTGTGCGGGCCACGAGGCGGCTACCCCGGCTCGACAGATCGTAATTGACTATGCACATAAAATCGTAAAGCACGTCCGCATCGTCGGAGCCACCCCTTTCCGTCAAAAATGGACTCGTCCAACGAATGTGCCCGCTGGCTATTGAACGAGCGCCCTTCGCGACAAGAGTCGAGCCGATTTCTGGGAATCATTGTTGTTAACAGTGTGCGTTTTCAGTTATGGACCCTAAAAAAATTTAAACTTAACAAAAAAACCAGGGTGTGTCACAGTATGTATATTAATGCAGATTTCTAGTCAAGCAATTAATTGTCCCTGTTTATTGATCCCTCACTTGATAAGTGTTAAATTGACATAAATCCATCTATATTTTGTTATTATAATTATATATGTAACAAAAAAAAGCGAGGCTACTGACTTTATCATATGAGCTAAAATTTTCATTTTGCTGTTGACACAAAATTTCTGCCATTTCGGTGACGATATCGACAATACCAGAAACATGAACAGTGTTGAAGGAATCTAAAATTGTTCAACTTTGAGAGAAATAAATAATAAAAAGGAACTTTTAGCAATACTTTAAATTACATAATACAAAAAAAAGGATACCATCCACACGTAGAGTAAGCGACGCACAATTCATTCGAGCAAGCACTTACATCGACAACCAGTTGTGTCCAATGTTAACAATTATTACAAAATTCACATTACTTAAGGTATTCAGAAGCGTTAGTTTGTGTAGTGACTAAAGAATGCAAGTATCCATTTAGTTTATGTTGTTTTTTTTTGTAAACTTAAATATTGAAAGATCTTCACTGATGTAATTAAATAAACTATATATTTTAACTGCCTATAACCGCTAGAGTATAAACCCAGTTAAGTCACATTCTGTATGCATAAAAGCGTAATAAGCTACTTTAAAGTGTTTTTTATTTTAAAACGTAATTAATCCAGATTTAAAGTGCTGATATAATTAATGAATAAATCGTTAAAACGAGTTCGATCTTTTTGATTAACCCACAAAACAACGGTTGTTCTTGGCCCATGGCAGGTTGGCACAACGAGTTTTACGATAGATTTCTGCGAGATAAAAATATAATTGAAAAGAAGAAACGGTTGTGTTAACCGCCGCAAAAATAGAACAATTCAAAATTTTATATTCCAAAACGATTTCCAATGTAATGCATATGGATTAGTACATAGATAATGTACGTGTCGATACATTTTTGATTAGGTTTAAATTGGATATTTTTTTGTAAATCAAAACGATGGCACATACTTCAAGATAACGTATTTTTATTTCCATACATTTAAAAAACTGAAGAAAAAATGCTTAATTGAAACCCATGCAACGTTCCAAATAGAATGAGAATTACGCAAAAGAAAAAATTATATTTAAAATAATTTACTTAGTATCTACGTGAGTACTATGTAGGTTAAATAAGAGGTGGCGACGCAAAAATGATGTGGAACCACTGGACTAATTATTATAAAAAACTGTGGATGATATAAGTATTATAAAAATGGCACACCGAGACGCTGTGTCATTTATAATCTCCATAGTATTAGCATATTTTTGAATCTTTTTCACGGACAAGCTTCTCTGCATGACGATGATGATATTCCACAAGAATTTGAATTACCGTTCAACACAAAGTGATCCATCGCTGATATCACAAACAATATACATTCGCACACACAAAATAATATGTATACTTATTTATTACAGAAATAAATCAAAACGGACGGCATGGATGGTTAAAGCCTAGAGACGAAAAATTTCATTTAAAAATACAAGAGTCACCAGAGAATGACATTTTTATTCGAACAGACGATATTTCAATGAGAGAGTGGGATAATGTTTGAAACCACATAAAGCACAATACTTACTTAGTTGAAATTGTTTCATAATATCAGGACGAGTGTTTCACTAATATGAATGAGAAGCATGTTCGAACAAGCCAAATCGCCAAATTACTATCGCTCCGAACCATTTACGTATTTTTGTACACTTAAAATTGATAACGTAGTTATTCCACTGGCTAGGTAAAAAATTATTGTAATTATCAATTTAAAAATGAAGGGTGGGGTGGGTATATTCTCTTCTACTGAACGTGGGGACTAAATTCTCGATTTTAATTTTATATTAAAATAAATGTCCGCAATTTTACCACCGAATCCATTTAAAATATTAAGTAATTCGTGTTTACTACGTAAAATCATTGATGGCTCAATTTAATGGAATCCAAATTAAAGCGGTCGACCGATTAAATTTATTTAAGTCGTGATACGAAAAGAGTTTTTTGGCCTTAAGTATTTTCATGAATTTAATAAAAGCCCGGTAATGGAGTCTATTGCCAATATGGAAAGACATTATAGCCATAAAATAATATAATTTAAGACATCGACTGAGGGTGCTTGATGGAATTTCAATATTAAATTTGGATTATTGAGATTTTGTACACTTCCATGTATTTTGTCACTAACGACCCGGGTTTCGCCTTTTAGAGTAAACTTTAAGAACAAATCTGGTATTTATAAATTACAATGCAATGATTGCCAACATTTCTATGTGGGTAAAACCACACGTACATTAGATATAAGGGTATCAGAACATTTAGCTGCCTTTAGATTAAAAAAAGAAACTTCGACATTCGCAAATCACTTGCTAATGGAGACCATACGTTTAATGCGGATGACGGGGTTAAACTGTTGCATAAAAACATGGGGGATCATAAATTATTTTATCAGGAAATTTTAGAAATTAATAGAGGCCAGTTATACTCCTTACCAATCTTGAATGAGCAGCTGAACCTTCCTAATTCTCCGCTATTATATCCGATACGTTGAAACATCTAACAGATTTCACTAAATGTGGAATGATTGTATATATTTACCCATTCGTCGAATTACATCTCGTCAAAACCCACAATACTATTATAATTGTAAAATCACTGGTATTTCTAAAAGAAGTTGAAAAGCGGCAATTCGCCTTCGGCAATCGCCACTCTGGTAATATGGTGTTTACAAAATAAGGATTAGGACGATTTCCGAAATTTTAACTCAGGTATCGGTGTGGCTCTCAGACGTATAATGTATTGCCTCGTAAATGATATTTGTCGCATTTGTATCTTCTATATAAGCGTTAGACACTGTTTACTGTCTCTCAGTTCGAGTCCATTCGTGTGCTCGAATGCCTGAAGATGCCGAAAGGCGAAACCCGGGTCGTTAGTGACAAAATACATGGAAGTGTACAAAATCTCAATAATCCAAATTTCATAAAATAATACTTAATATTCAATTGAAGACGATTACTTGTACAAATATATCTTTTATGAAACATTAAATAATACATATCATCGTTGTTCTGGAAAATACTAGTTTTGAGTAATTGGTCTTTGAAGTTTGTCAAATGCTTGAAATGTCATAACTTTTTCATTTAGTAAACTTGTACAAAGCTGTTTTTAAGTAAAAGTAAAATTTATAAAAATAAGTGTGTTCTGTCATACGGTAGAGTTTGAAATAAGGAAAATTTTGGTATAACTAACTCAATATATCATTTTTTCGATTCAGTATTTTCTTCCAGAACAACATCGATATATTTGTTTTGATTTAAACGATTTTAAGGTATCGCGCTGCTACTTGCTAGCGGTACAACTCCCGACAGCTGTTGTTTACAATCACAACGTCTGTAATTGTCATTTGCACTTTACGTAGCCTAGATTCGACGCATTGGCATATCTAGTAATTAATGACACTTATGCCTACTAATAAAACATAATGACAAGAGGTAAGAATTGAATTATGTTTAATATTCTCGCCCAAGCTGTAATCATAAGTCACGCCCCACATGGCCACAGTGCGAACAATCAAACGTGACAGATCAGGTATAGTAACTTTACGGTGTGTCAATTTTACATCCGTGGAATGAAATACTATCAATTGATAAACAAAGCCAGATGAAAAACGACAGACATATGAAGAAGAGAGCGGGAAAAACAATTGATACAGACCTTCTGAATTGTATACAAAATAGAATAGTGTTTTTATTTAAATTTATTTTGAGAATAACTTCATAGCAGCTGTCAATGCTTGGAAGAACCGATAACTTTGTTGTACCACGTAAGAGTGAAAAGTGTAAACCACCTTCAGAATATCTGTACCTGAGTAATCCAATGTCCATTTTATCATCTTTACAGGAGCTACAAAAACGTGTTTCTGAATCGGTTTATATGCTAAAGTTGATATAAGTCGAAAATCGGTTGTTTTGAGTTATGAATGCAATACGATTGAGTTTACGACGATCATTCGTCAAAAACAAGCTCAGAATATTCCATGATTTTTTCGATAAAAGTTATTTTTTGGTTAAATAATTAATGTTTAAGATATGTAAATAGAATAAATTAAATTTCATGATTTTCTTAAAATTAGATCATCTCAAAACAAGATTTTTTAACTATACTTCTTCCGAATTGTATCAGTTATTTTGTAAGCGATTGAAGATTTTTCCCATTTCAATCATGGAGAGATAAAATTATTATAGCAACACGATAAAGCGTTATAAGAGCTATCGCAGTAATCGCTACAGCTAAGTCTTAGGTTAGCGAATTGATAGCGCGATGGTAGTCTTGTCTCGCTGGAGATCATAAAAGGTAGGTAAGTTTGCCTTGGGCCTGTTTTCAAACCACCTACCTACCAACCTCACTATTTTTGTATACAAGAAAAACATTAAAACATCGTGTTGATTTTATTTATTTATGAGTCAACAAGACGCTGCACGGAGAAGACATCCTATTAAACTTGTCTCTCCGCAATAACATACATACAACAAGAAAGTATTTTTTAATTAGAAATTATTACTTTTGATTTCACAATATTCACTAATATAATTACGTCGGATCCGTGGTGCAGTGGTTAACGTCGTTGGTTTCGGTTACGGATATAACGGGTTCAAATCCTAATACAGACAGATTTATAAATTGATTCTTTAATCGATTTCTGTACGTAGGCTTTTGTGATGTCTAAAGTTCCCTTCCACCCATGCTCCCAAAAACACAGGGCGTAGTGGGAGCGATTAGTTAACCACTCATCGTGCCCTAGCCCTATCATTCTATCCCAACTTTCTTCGAGAATGAGAGATTGATATACCTTAATTAGGAGTCAAAATGCTCCATATTGGGAGCGGATGTGGTGTATACATATAAATATATATATAATTCAAGACATCGACTGAGGGTGCTTGATGGAATTTCAATATCAAATTTGGATTATTGAGATTTTGTACACTTCCATGTATTTTATCACTAACTGACTATCAGTTCGAGTCCATTCGTGCGCTCGAATGCCTGAAGATGCCGAAAGGCGAAACCCGGGTCGTTAGTGACAAAATACACGGAAGTGTACAAAATCTCAATAATCCAAATTTGATATATATATAATGACGATTCTGCTAACTTGAACATCTTAATCATTAGGTTTCTTATTTAACCATTTCCGATCTCAATGTGGATCATATGGACAACAGAACATAAAATCAGTCACATATACTCGCTCTTAGGATTGGGTAAGGAATGAAGAGTGATTGTTTTGGGAAATAAATATTCTTTGTAAGCCTAATACTCTATCAATGTTTATCAAGTTCGGGTGAAAACTTCAGTGACCTATCTTTGGACACAAGCAGCACTGACCACAATTTTTAAAATCTAAAAATCACGTAAGTTGATAAACATATATTATTTAAATTTGGATTATTGAGATTTTGTACACTTCCATGTATTTTGTCACTAACGACCCTGAATCTGGCATAGAATTAGTTACTTAGGTTGCACAAGCTTTAAAATTAAAAAACAACTCGCTGATAGTGTTAGACCGGCGTTCTATTGCAAAAACTCTCTAGGCAAATTACTTATTAACAATAAAGATAGAGTAAACTTTAAGAACACATCTGGTATTTATAAATTACAATGCAATGATTGCCAACATTTCTATGTGGGTAAAACCACACGTACATTAGATATAAGGGTATCAGAACATTTAGCTGCCTTTAGATTAAAAAAAGAAACTTCGACATTCGCAAATCACTTGCTAATGGAGAACCATACGTTTAATGCGGATGATGGGGTTAAACTGTTGCATAAAAACATGGGGGATCATAAATTATTTTATCAGGAAATTTTAGAAATTAATAGAGGCCAGTTATACTCCTTACCAATCTTGAATGAGCAGCTGAACCTTCCTAATTCTCCGCTATTATATCCGATACGTTGAAACACCTAACAGATTTCACTAAATGTGGAATGATTGTATATATTTACCCATTCGTCGAATTACATCCCGTCAAAACCCACAATACTATTATAATTGTAAAATCACTGGTATTTCTAAAAGAAGTTGAAAAGCGGCAATTCGCCTTCGGCAATTCGCCACTCTGGTAATATGGTGTTTACAAAATAAGGATTAGGACGATTTCCGAAATTTTAACTCAGGTATCGGTGTGGCTCTCAGACGTATAATGTATTGCCTCGTAAATGATATTTGTCGCATTTGTATCTTCTATATAAGCGTTAGACACTGTTTACTGTCTCTCAGTTCGAGTCCATTCGTGTGCTCGAATGCCTGAAGATGCCGAAAGGCGAAACCCGGGTCGTTAGTGACAAAATACATGGAAGTGTACAAAATCTCAATAATCCAAATTTAATATTGAAATTCCATCAAGCACCCTCAGTCGATGTCTTAAATTAAATTATATATTATTTAGTCATATGTTCACTCAAAGGTGGTAAATACATAAGTGAACAAAACTATGCTTATTCGATAAATATAGCTATAAAAATCGTACAACTTTCCATTAATAAAATATATCGATACTTGTCTTTTCCCTTACTAGACGGTTGTACTTCACCAAGAGTGTGTTCATAATAACAGGCAATATATCGAATGATTAAAACTGTCAATAAAGAAAAGGTTGTTCACGAAAATGCGAAGTGTTGAACGACGCCGACGCCTGGAGGTGGGCGCGCGTCGTGACGCCACGACCCGGCGTGGGACGTCGCTGTTAGGTGACGTCACGAGCAGTGTGGGAAAACAGGTTAATTGACACGGCCGCCGCCGTCAAAATAACATGTCCCGAGTCCGATAAGTGGGCACGTATTGACTACTGTTTAAAATACAATATATTCGTACAAATGATTAATTCTTGAAGATCACGTTAGAGAATCGTTATTTGGATAGATAATAGATTTAGATAGATGTCCGTGGCAGTATGATAATAAAGCCAAGTATATCGCACCTCGCTTCTATATTTCAAGAGCTAGTAAAATTTCAAAAAACCATTTTAGTTCGGCGATTTATCGTGATACTGAAATGTGCTTATTATTTTTTCGATGGATTTAGCGACTACTTTGTGGATATTTATTTTTAATATAAAATAAATGTAACGCGTCTCGCTTCTTTGAGAAGCATCTTTAGACAAACTATATCGCAAGGTTAATTATTTCTAATGCAAACAATGATGACGTGGGGAGGGGGGAAGACACAAACAATGAATGATAGTATTAATACCAATTAAAAAATTATGCTTATCATAATGGCAGGACAACAACATGCATATTATACAAGTATGCAGAAATATAAAGAGTCTTTCTTACAATGCCGATTTTCTAAATAATATCGGTATATTATAATGCAAAATATGAAAAAGCTTTGAATTATTTGTAGTGGAACGTTAAATCAAGTGTTTATTGAATTGGAATTTGCGTGGTAGAACTCCATTATAATAGGATAAAATAACAAAGTATTTAGTTCTACAAAAATTTAAATAGAACTAAATACTTTGTTATTTTATCGTATTAAATCAAGAGACATATATCCATTGGGTCCTTTGATCGAAATTGTTGAATAAATGATTTTATAAACACGATTTCTCCAACAAATTAATCAAAAACATTGGCTTAATAATTTGAACAGCTGGATTAATTGTAATATACAATAATTTATTACGTTGGATAAGACAAATTTCCGCCATACAATCACCGTCCTACATGACAACTTTTTCGCGGACGCAAGATTTACTAGATTCAATGAAAATATCTGCAGAAAGTCTTATACGATAAAATCAAGAAGCATAACGAATAGCAAAACAATCCAAAATACGTGGGCCAGGCTGCTCAGTCGATAACTACTAACTTAACAAATCGACGAGGTGGCGTAAATAGGGCGAGCCTTGCAATAAATTATCACGACCACGGACCATAATCTAGATTCTGCATTCTCAAAGGAACGATTACCACCTAGATACCGATGGAAATATACAGTGAATATGTTGGCCGTAATTTGCCTACAACCAACGACTATTCTTAGATACAGAGGTGGGTTTAGGATTTATTTAGAACCGTGTCGTTTACAGACTGCAAGGAAAGTTTCATGAATACTAAATACTAAAAGTGTATGGAACGATTTTAATCTTGATTTAAGTAAGCGCCTGCATTCTAACCAAAGCATTCTTGCACTATTCGATTTCGTATATTAAGGAGTATTATAGTTATGGAATTATACTAAAGTTCTTTTTATGATTTTATAAATTGTAATATGGCAATAACTAAAAATGCCATTCAAATGCCAATTTGAAACGTATTGTTTAGTAGTTTTAACGCATTTCGAAAAGAAAAAACTCTCCAATAGTATGATGGTCATTCTTTATGATCTAAAATAATATTTTCCATACATTTCTTGTACGTAAAATATCATTGTATCATTATACCGTGTTCATAGAAAAATAACGATGTGGATTTAACCTCCCCACTGAAATCATGAGTGACACTCGTGGCCGTATTAACACGGCGTATTCGGCAAACAAGAGCTTGTTAAATTAGTGTTTATATAACTTATAATTAAATTTGAATTATTGAGATTTTGTACATTTCCATGTATTTTGTCACTAATGAGCCTGGTTTCGCCATTCGGCATCTTCAGGTACTCGAGCGCACGAATGGACTCAAATTGACAAACAGTAAACAGTGTCTAAAGTTTAAATACAAGATACAAACATGACAAATATTATTTACGAGATAAAATATTATAAGTCTAGGATCCACACTGATAGCTGAGTTAAAATTGCGAGTGTCGCCTTAATCCTTATTGTGTAAACAAACGCATTAACAGAGTGGCGAATTGCAGCTTTCCAACTAATATTAGAATCACCAGTGATTTTACAATTATGATAGCATTGTAGGTTTCGAACAATGGATCAATTTTTACAATCATTCCACATTTAGTGGCTTCTGTTACGTAAACATGAGATGAATTTATTAATATGGGAATTTCAATATATATACAGTTTTTTTTTGTAACAAAATCATTCAATTATAGGTTACAGCAACGGGGAGTTTGGAAGATTCTGCTATTTTTTCAGAATTGGCAAGGAATTTAACTGGACTCTATTGATTTCAAAATTTCTTGATAAAATAATTTATGATCCCCCATGTTTTGATGGAACAATTTAACCCCATCATCCGCATTCAACGTATGGTTCTCCAATAACAAGTGATTTGTGAATGTCGAAGTATCATTTTTTAATCTAAAAGCAGCTGAATGTTCTGATACTCTTATATCTAATGTACGTGTGGTTTTACCCAATAAGGCGAAACCCGGGTCGTTAGTGACAAAATACATGGAAGTGTACAAAATCTCAATAATCCAAATTTGATATTGAAATTCCATCGAGCACCCTCAGTCGATGTCTTAAATATCTTAATTATAATTAAATATTATAAAATGGTGTGTTAATGAATAATTTATTCGCAGTAGAAAGGGGTTTCTACTAATAGTAAATCTCATAATAATAAAACTGCTCTTTTGTCCTTAATTTGCAATGACAATGTTTTAATTTGTAGAATTATGTACAAGATGTATATAAATTTGGAAAACTATGTCTATGAAATTCCGTCACGTTTAGAATGAAGATTTACAATTAAATAATTTGGATTATTGAGATTTTGTACACTTCCATGTATTTATGTACAAGCAATCCATCTACTATCCACTATCCATCAAGCACCCTCAGTCGATGTCTTAAATTAAATAATTGATAATTTTATTTAACGAATTTTCAGAATTATTATTGAGATAAATAGTCTTCTTTTTTTGAAGTGTTCAATATATAAAAACTATGCGTGAAGAAGTAATAGTATAAAAATACTAATTTAACTTTATTTAACAGAAAATACTAACGCCGCAACTGTTGATATATTTTATTGGGTATACATTAATTATTTAAGCAAGGTAGATAATTTTCATGTACGAGAAAGGTAATTCTAAATAATAATATAATGGGAACAAGAAAGAATAATTTGACAGTAAAACCAGCAAAATTTAAGCGCAAAATATACGCTAAAACGCAATAAAAAAGTTACTTCTCAACAAGTGGCGTAATTGAATAATTTAAAAATCGACTTATCTAAAATCTTACAACGTTTTTCCATCGCTTCACGTGACTTGCATATAAAAAATTTAAAAACAACTCCAGTAAAGTGAACGTAGGTAAATAATGTGGGGTACAATGATTTAAACAAAAAAACCAAGACATATAAAAAGAAACATGTCGTAAATTGTCATAATAACACAACTAAACAAAGACCTAATGACAATAAAATGTTAACCTAAATTTTCTAAATCCAATGCCATCTGTCAATTGTGTGGGTTATGTTTGTTTATTCATGAGAATCACGTTCTATTATATAATATCTTCTGTGAAACTTTTTATTTAAAACCTTTTAAGTGTAAATTTGGGAGTTGTCTATAACTTTTCAAACCGAAGTCTTGGTAACTGAAATTTATCGTACTCCAGAAATGAACGTTGATGATTGATACAACACATCGATCATTGGAATAGATCAGGGTTGGGAAAACTATGGCCCGAGGCGTATTTTTGTGAAGCCCAATCGACTCATTAAATTGTTGTTTATTAAATAATCACTATTTTTTAATGTTAAAATTCATTTTTCATTGTGATAAATAATGTATATGTAATGACAGAATTCTACTTGCAGCCCGCCGTTATTTTTGAATTCCTTATGCGGCCTTTCAGCACAAAAGCTTGCCTAGACTGGTTAAGATACTGTAAATGCAAGTAATCATTTAATGCTGGATGTGCGACACTATTTCAAATTACAAAGACTTCCCTTGGTAAGATATCATCAATCAGTAAGTAGTGTAATGATATAAAATTACTTTCTATACACCTAGCTCACTGTGGTAATGCAATTTCATCTCCTAATATTCTTAAAGATCGTATGAAAACGTGTGTTGATTAAAAACTTACTTTATTCGCCAATAATAAAGCAATAACACCATAATACGGAGAAATATTAAAAACCATAAATAATATGGCAAACCTATTTCAATTCTATTTGATTCTAGGATATGTTTATACAAATCAAAGTATGTTTTTAAGAACGTACTGAATTTGAGCCAAATGTACAGATTTTCACATGACTTCCTACCAATGTTCAAGCAATAAGAATTTTCAAAAAGACTCGTATGCTGTTAAATCTTTGATGGAAAAGCATGATATTCTGAAAGAAATAACTAACATCACGAAAATTATGTTACAATTTTATCTATAATAATTACTTGTATCGACATATGTTTTGATAACGATTATTTTCTTCGTGTAATGCTTTTTTGATAATGCTTGTAAATTATTAATCTCAGCATTTATATAATAACTATGATTTCTTTGGGTCAGTAGAAAACGCTCAGTGTCTGAGCGAAGTCGGTCGTGTTGTTTAAATAAATGTGGTGGTTAATTAACTTATCATCGTTTTTTTTTTTATATTTATAATGGGAATTGTTTTAAGTGTAAAATAGTAAGAATTACCGAGTATATAATGAGAGAGGGCATTGAGTCATAAAATAGTTCTGAGATAATCGCAGTGAAAGCATTATTTTTTTTTTGTACAATTGTTTGTTTTTTAAGAAGTTTTTTGTACATCATAAAGAATAATCTTTTATCGCATACAAATCATAAGATTTGGTATAGATGATTTGTAGTTATTTTTTTTAAGTGCCATTATATCTTTTGACTTCATGCGTTCTACCAGTAGGTAGAGCGTAAAATTGAATACATTCAAACATTTAAAACGGAAAATCATCAAAAACTGACTCAATGCCCTCTGTCGGTATAACATCAATATGTACTTCCAATGAATTAGAAAATATTCAAAACACAATGAGCTACGTAATATTAGAATACGAATTGAATTTTGACTTCATTTTGAATTTAATATGCAACGAAGATATTTACTTACTTATACTTTATGATATACTTTATTTATTAGAGAAATATTTAATATAGAGAAAATATTTATTGTCGGCGTCCGTGGCGTAGTTGGTAGCGTCGTGGGCTACGGCTACGGATGTCTCGGTTTCAATTCTCGGTGCGGACAGTTTTCATAAATTGATATTTCAATCGATTTATGAATTTCTGTTCGTAGTCTGAGTGTGTTAGTCCTTTCCTAGCCCTATCCTTCTATCCCCAATCTCTTTGATAAAGAGAGGTTGAGCAGCTGAGTGACAAACAGTTCTCGTAGAAAAAATCTGTTGAGATACCTCCATTAGGAGACCATATGCTCCACATTGGGAGCGGACACGGAAGAAAAAATATTTATATATCAAAACACATACTGTTCGAAATTGATGACTAAGCGTTTATATTGTTACCATTATATTTCTTGATTAATAAATTTTATTACATTGAAATAATCTCAGATCATTAGTACTAGAGAAAACATGGTGTTGAAAGTATTAAATATAAGACTAACCAAGAAATACAGCTCAACAGGTGTCTATCCAATTAATGTGTAAGCATTTTATTAATCTGTTGAACACGTTATCAAACGATCTTTAAAATTGTAGGGAAAGTTTTAAGAAGGGTATCATCCAGCTAAGAAGACACACGAAGCAAATAAATAGCAATGAACCGAAATTCTGATTAAGATATAAACATCACCATTGTATACAGACCTTGACATACTTCCAGTGCTGCAGTGCCACCAAGCACCGTCATGTGCGTTGGTGATTCGTTATGATGATGATGACGCGGTGCGTGTTTGAAGAAGCCGGGTGAGTGGTTGTTATCGGAGGTCCGCGGCCGGAGCGGGAAGCGAACCGAATTACGCCGCGGGCCGCAGGTTAATTTGTGTGGCGGGATGGTTAGAAAGAAGACACACAGACCGTCACCAAGAGAATTACAGGAAAATTATTGGGACAACACAAATTGGGAGGTATTAGTTTACAACAATAAAATTCTACAATGCTTCAAATCAAATAAGTCGCTAGTAACTTAGCATTTACACATTGGGCAAAAACAGTATATTTTCTCTCCACTAATACGAGTTTAAAAATTTAAATGAACGATTTTTTCATTGATTGAATTGGCATTTACCTGGTAGACTCAATTATAATAGGGTAAAAACATCAAAATCAATACTAAGTGACTCGAGAACGACAACGTTATAACTGTCTTTTTTTAGCAAAACAAAAGTAGTAACAGGGTAGTCTTACTAAGTTGTTTCTTAGTACTTGGAAGAATCCCTCATTGTTACTTTAGTTTTGCCAAAATTCTACACTTCTTATGTCACGATTAGTTCTGACGACAACGTGAAGCCAAAATAGCTATAAACCATTTCATAAAACTCTTGTAGGACTAAATAGTTTGATATTTTTACCTTATTTACGATGTCTTTGATCATGACACGTATTCTACTGCCACTCTATGGCTTATATATAATTTTACTGATATTGAAAATACACAAAAAGTCAATAACTAATACGTCTGCTTTTGCCAAATATGTGAGAAATTATTGAATATAAAAAAAAATCTTGACGAACCGACATACCTGCTTTAGTCAAAGAGCAGAGGAACGATTGGAAAATCATAGGAAGCCTGAGGAAAACTGAGTGTAATTCAACCAAAAAATGAGAAATTACCTTAAATCACCGAATATAAATTATTTTAGAAATACTAATTTACAATACACAAAACTATTTTGACAAATAAATATAGATACACCTTGCACCATTGTTTGATTACATATGAACGATATTTTAACTCAGTCAACCCTTGCCACATTTTTGATTGGAAGCATTGCATTATTAATACTTAAGAGTTGAAAGTAACGTAGAATTTTAATGCATATTTAACATAAATAAAAAGTATTTATAAAAGACATTTAAATATATTTTTTTAAATAATGTAATGAATTTATTTAAATGTCTATTAACTGAAAATAGTAAATCTGTGATCAAAGTATATTTCTTTGTAATATAAATATCATATTTACATTTTTGTAAAATGTTACGTTGCATTAAAATAGATTTTATGTTACTTACAAACACTTTAAGTGTTTTTACGAACAGTAAATAAATAAATAATTAATCACAAAAAGCGTATGACAATAATCTGTGGGGAAAAAAAGCAATCGAAATGTCAAAATACAGTGGTTGTTAATAAAATATACACGGGCGTGTTAATTCAGTATTAACATATAAATAAATTTTGAACTTTAATTTAATAGAATAACTCACTAAAAAAATAGTTATTCAATACTGTCGTTACACGATATCTAAAAAATTTAAATATTTTTGTTAAGTTTCTTGATTGACGACTTTTTTGCTGTTGTTTTTTTTTTCAGCGCTACGCCATGGACAAGCCTAACAGCATGGCGCTAGACAACAAAAACTTAGCAATCAAATCACGCCCGTCTTTTTCTGCTCTGTATAAATTATATGCTAATTAAAGTTGTTAGCGAATGGGATATTCATAATGTCGCTTGATGTATTCAGATCAAGGTTAACAAATCCGTATTATATTTTTTTATTTTCCTTTTTCCAACAGAATATGATCATGCGCCACTCTTAAGGAGAAATACCAGCACGATTATGGTTATTTACAAATGTTAAAACTCTAAATATATATATTTATGAATAATAAACGACTTTAGTTTCAACGTAGAGTGCAAAACTCGTAACACGGTAACGTAAAAAGCTCGTCTTTGTGATTTCATTAAAACAATACAGTTAATATATATGCAACATATTTAGTACCACAATTCTTGATGAACGAAATATATCTGTATTGTTTACCATTTTATAATACAGAACAAAAAACCACATCATTCAGTTGTTGGATTTTACGAGTTTTGCACTCATATTTATGAAGTTAAATCGTTTTATATGAAAAGAGTACAGATGAAGTGGTTGAATTTATCAAATTTAATTAGAAAAGAAATAAGAACAATGCATCTGCACAAAGAAACATCAAATTCGGTCAGTAACATGACGCTCCTAAACGATTTGCTTACGCGTAAATAAAAAAATGACACGTTAAGTTTTCGTGTGGGGTTTGTTTTATCTATACTCTTTCATACAATAAATTCAAGTCAATAGAGGTAATATGAAAAAAGCAACCACTTACTAAAGTAAATTTCAACTTTCCAAATGAAAGTAAACCCAGTGCTGAGTTAATTAGATTTTACAGAACAATCATTTTGATAAATTGTCGACGGTAGAGGTTTCGCTTTACATATAAACTTCGTCAGCGAATGAGTAAATCTAGTCTTGGTCCTGTGAATTGAGTGTGAGGAATTCAAACTAAGCATTGTGGTTCACTTGCCAATTATCGTATTTCATATCACCAAGGATGATAACGCAACAACACATTACACCGAGATGTAAAAGGACAACACGAATGCTTTGAAAGAACTTGCACCTTACTGAACATGAAATTGATTTATTCTATCGATAATTGACATTAAATATAGCAGAATTATTATTTTTAGCAAAATAAAAAAGAGTGCATATTACTTTCAATAAATGGTTACTTCTTTAAACCAGCGTTTTAAGAATATTAAATATCAATAAACAAACAATCCTAAACCAAAAAAGAATCGAAAAAGTATGAAAAATTCTAAAGGACGTATACATTTGTATACAAATATTTTTTGACAAGTTTAACGTATAATATTATTTTTTTTTACTTCATGACATTTAGAACGTTTTACTTTTTTGAATCTTTTCATCAATTAAACATTCAAAATCGATCCCGTTTTAGTAAACCCAGAAATATATTTAAAAAAGCATTGAATTTTCTCACGTCTCCGTTAAAACATGTCTCAACTTTTCAAATCGTTCGGGTAATTAATTCTCGTGTTGGAGATATTCTATCGTGGAGAACGGAGAAGTTTCAACGCTTTTTACTCAAAACCTTTTGGAAAGCATTACACAATTAAATCCACTTTTATAATTAAATGAAAAGAAAGTTATGGCCTTTTAGTAAACATTAATTTACGTTGTGAAATCTAAATATGATTTAAAAACAAACAGAAATTATAAAAAAAAATCTAGACATAGTAATAATTTTGTTTCGTGGATAATCTTTTGCGTAATGTATTCCAATTAAATTAAATCCCACTTATTAATTTGACATGCATTAGTATCACATTATAATGTGTTAAACGCACCCAAACAAAAAATATGTTTACTTATGATGATTTTATGACAAGAAACGTCAAGAAAAAGTTGCCAGCGAAAATATTGATGTTATTAAGACAAATTTTCACGTCGATAGCGATCACTTATTAATAGTAGTATTAAGAATGTCATTAAAAAGTATTCATAAAACCGAGAACGAAAAATGACATATGTAATTTTATAATACAAATTTATTGACTAACACATATAAATAAAAACTTATTACTAAACATATTTTACACAATTTAACATGTAGCACACTGTGTTTATAATATTGAAAACTAGAGACACCATAATTATGTAGTTTAACCCTCATACATAATAATATATACAAGTTGGTTGCCCCACCTCCACCCGTTATGTGTATGCAGCCGCTGTTTCATAACGCAATAACGATCAAGAAAAAGAAACGAATTTACTTATAATATTCTTGGCCCGATGCAGAGCTGCACGGGACCGATCTTTCAACCACGCACTATTATGCTTAATGAAAGAAAAGATAGAAAGAAAAAAAAAAGAAAATGTGTCTTGCTTAGACACTTGGTTTAAGCGATATTAAGTATCTTGTGTATCCGTATACTGAGAATCCGCCGTAGCGCTGGAGTTTAATCTACTCCGCGTTGAATCTAAAGAGAAGACTTAGGTAAATTATTTTGTTAAGAAACTGTCAAAACAAATGTGAGAAACTGGGTCTTTGATTCCAAAATTAATTGAGTTAGCTACATTTTTTACAGATTCGCCAATGTCCGTCGGTGTATGAAGCAGACTTAAAATAAACATGATAGTGTCTAAAAGACTAATTTTAAATTCAAATCATAAAATTTTACTTCACACTACATAAAATCCAAAGAATAGTTTCTTATAGTTGGGCAGGAACCCCAACATTTTTATTGGTTATTTCCGGTTTAAATTTAACATTGGCTTGTGTTCTTGTAACTCAGCTTCCCTTGGAATATTTTGCATATTTGCCGAATACAATAGAGCAGTACTCCGCAACAGGTGTGCCGCGGCGCTGTCCGTCTAATATGAAAAACCCGAGTATTAGAAAAGAATTAAAGTCATTCGGTCTCTAAGATCTCCATTTAAACTATTTTCGTTGAAACACATATTGTATTATTTTGATTTATAATGGAATAATAATTATTCATTAATGAAATTATTGTATCAATGTTTGTAAGGATAAAGCAACTGAAATGGTGGGGAATAAAATTTGGTCTGTCTCGAGTGTAAAACAAAAACTGGAATAATTATTAGCAATTAACGAATCAAATGATTCACATTCTGAAATCAAGAGCCTTAAATACGATTTTTTTTTAATATCAATCCTGATTGTTTCAGACAAAAAGATGTTGGCTGCCCCGAGGCAAAGTTTTGGTAAGATTCTTTCAAACTTTGTTATGAGACTTTTTATCAATTGAAAAGGCAAAAGGGTTTAATTGGGTTGTATTAAAAAAATATATTACCTACTATTTCAAATTCATCAGATAAAAAAATTGTTTATAAAATTTACATGCATTGGCTTGTAGTGTGCCGCGATATAGTAATGAGTGCTTAGGTGTAGACGTGGGTGAGAAAAGGTTGCGGAGCACTGCAATAGGGGACTCGTCATACAATCAAGGTGTAGCCCAAAATAACTTTTCCCAAGCCAGCTTAGTCAAATGAATGAAATCCGGTTGCATTTGTACTTTCGCAATTTGTTATTTTAAAAACATACTGTGACATGTCGCATACTACACGTAAGCAAATACCGACATGTCCAGAACCGGATAAATAACACCAAAATGTGCTGAGATTCAAAACCATATTTCGATAGAAATAAATTTCAAATTGAAAAAGCATACAATGAAAGTTTTTAGACTATAGCGGTTTTTGCATGAATATTTATATCGGAAGATACCATGTTTCAGCTTGTGGAAGATAAGATAATGTTTTTTGTATTTGAAATTTAAAAATTAAATCTGCAACGGTTTCGGAATAATCCAATTTACATAGACTAAATGAATTTATATTCGATTTTCATAATTTCCTACCCAACGCAATATTCGTACAATCTTTATAGTTAACAACTAGACTTATCCGAGCTTAATTTTACTGCCTGAAAGTTCGATCAACTGACACGCGCAGTTTTATAGATTTTTATGAAACTTTTTTAAGCCATGGACACCGCCAATGTGGAACATATTGACTTAATGGAGCATATCAACACGAATAGGTTAATTTTTACAAGAACTGATTGTAATTCAGTTACTCAACTTCACGTTTTCAGATATCTCGTTTATAGATAGAAGAAAAAGCAAAAGTTTAGAAGTTAGCTAATCGCTCTGAATACGCCTCGTAAAATATAAGGATTTCAATAATGAATACAAATACTTTAATTTAAGTTATCGACTGAGGGTGATTAATGGAATTTCAATATCAAATTTGAATTGTAGAAATTTTGTACATTTCCACGGATTTCGTCACTAACGACCCGAGTTTCGCCTTTCAGCATCTTCAGGCATTCGAGCACACGAATGAACTCGAACTTACTCGAACGGGCAAAACCCGGGTCTTCGGTAACGAAATACATGGAAATGTAGGAAATTTCAAGAATTTAAATTAAATATAAATGCATTAACTATTGAAAAAGGAATAGCACTGTAACCGAGATATCATCTAATTGCATGAACTACAATGAGAAATTATTCTTTTCCATATGTGCCTGTAATCGAACCATATTACATATTATTCCCAGAAAAAAATATGGCGCACAGGATATACCCTCACACCATAAATGGTCAGTTCGCGAGAATAAAAAATCCCAATACGGGGCTGCATTTTATGACACAATCGCGAAAAGGCGAAAACAATCGAACCGAGGACCAGTCCTTAAATTGCGACAACTCTAAAGGTGACTATTCACCTTCCTTTTAAAGCTTTCTCTGTTTACTTTGCCAAAACAAAAATACGAGGGTCTAGAAACTGGTTATAAAATAAATAACAAGTTTTAACATGTATTTATTTATATTATTTCGTTATTTCAATGATTCAAAAAACCTGCAGAATAAAATAATATTATATACCTATATTGCAGAATTTATTAGTATGTAAAAAAACCTTGCCAAGAGAAGAACATGTGCCATTTTTGTCATTATATTAAATATACTAATTTAATCAATAACAAGAATTTTATTATAATGATGGTAAATATTTTATTTTTCAAAACTTGCTTATAGTGCTTTATGTTGGTAAAAGTAGCAATGTATTTTGTGGAAGAACTTTATTATTTATATATATAAACGATAATTACAATTTACATATCGACTGTGGAAAGGAAAAAAGATGTTACCCACATATTGTGTATATCTCACACAAAACGTGATAATACACTATATTTATATATAAATATGTAATATACCGGCTGTAGAAAGGCAAAAGGACTTATCCCTCCGACTTTTCAAACTATTTTTTTTCGATAATACACGTTTTGTTTGGGCCATACACAATATTTATTGTGTGTAGTTTCCTTTCCAAAGTCGATATGTCTATTGCAAGCGTAAACACACGCACAAATACACATACTCTCTCTCTGTCGTATCACGTGCATTCAGTGAATAGTAACAGATGGCGCTGCCATCTGGATCTATATTATATTCCTTTAGTAAATCTTGTGGAACTATGATTATAGATTTTACTTGATTTATAAAATCACATGGTATATGATTTATACAATCACAAGCCAAGGATGCCCAACCAGTCGATCCCGAAAATTTCCGTAAATTTTGAAAAAATATATTGTTTCATATGAACGAAATGTATGGTATATATGTATTTATTATAAACAATAAAAATAATAATAAATACTATGTTAAAAATATAATAAATTTTAATTATTTTGTAAGCACATACTTATCTAAAAATATTTTGGGTTTAAAATAAACATTTTTAATATAATTTAAGTATAATTTAAGACATCGACTGAGGGTGCTTGATGGAATTTCAATATTTTGGGTTTAAAATAAACATTTTTAAGTTTAAAGAAAGGAAAAAACCTTAAATTCATTTTCCTATAAGAATTATATTAGAAGTCGGTCCCGAGAAAATTTTTAAATTTAAAAGTAGCTCCCAAGGCAAAGAAAAGGTTGGGCACCAGTGGTTTAAGGGAATCCTAAGAAACTTTTTGTATTGAATGATAACCTAAGAAAAAATGAAAACTGTTTGCGTATGGCTTTATAACATTCTCTTCGATAGTCAGAATTAAAGTCATATTTTTTACTTGATTGTAATGGTGTTCTATCAAATAAATGACAATTTAATCAATTGCTTTATCGTATAACCGCTATATTTTTATGTTCCTTACAGCCTAAGAAAAATTTTGACCTTTCTATATATCTATAATATATTGAGGTTTATACTGACAGAATAAGTTACAAGTCAGTTTTTGAAGACTTCCTGTTGTAAATATCAAAATGTATGCAATCAATCGCTCTACAAACTGATAGAACGCATGAAATCATAGAGTATAATGGCTTTGAAAAAACAGTATTAAGTCATATTATTAATTTTTATTCTGGCAAAAAGAATGATGTCGGCGTCCGTGACGCAGTTGGTAGCGTCGCTGGCAACGGTTACGGATGTCTCGGGTTCAATTCCCGACGCGGACGGTTTTCATAGATTGACGTTTCAATCGATTTATGGATTTCTGTTCGTAGTCCGAGTCCTCCCTTCCACCCATCCTATCGTCGCGGGGAGTAGCGAGAGCGATTAACTAACCACTAGTCCTGTCCTAGCTCTATCCTTCTTTCCCTACTCTCTTCGAAAAGAGAGGTTGAGCAACTGAGTACCAAGCAGCTCTCGTACAAAAATTCTGTTAAGACACCTCCATTAGGAGACCATATGCTCCACATTGGGAGCGGACATGGAAGAAGAAAAAAAAATAATGATATAACTATAGCCCAACGATACCAAAAAGATTATTCTTTATAATCTACCAAAAGTCTTTTAAATCACAAACAATTTATTGTACTAGGGAGAAAGAGTACTTTGAAGTATTTTGTCAATATATATAACTTCGATATGTATACTGAAATGAACATTATTTATTCATATCCTCTCCGTAAACGTTACGAATCAAAACTGATCATAATTCATACAAACATTAACAGTTTCGAATACAGTGTTTTCTTTACATCAGTTTAGTAAAATAGTTTTTTCTTAATTAGCTGATGTAATGAAAATGTGTCATGCGCGATAGCGTTTAAAATATAGTTGTGAACTGAATGGTTAATTTTTGACAGCTAAGAAACCACAATAACATGATTTGATGAGGTGTGTGGTTTAAATATCTAGGCCCGATGAGTAATAATGCTTATCGTTGCATATTTTAAATCCTTTCTAGGTCAAGATTTTTGCGAAGAAATCCGCGAGCATAACAAAATTCTAATCATGAATTATCTAAGTGTGAAACGATCCATATTTGTAGAGTGCCAAATTATAGTTAATAGACACAATGGCAAAGTGATTTGTTAACATCGTTTATCTATTACGCCTATTGCTACATTAAAGTGCCATTTACAAAATATTATTTTTAACAGCTGAATATTTGGAAATCTCTAGCGAATACTAGAGCTTAGAATGATCTCTTACTGTTTTTGTTTTAAATTATTTCTTTTCCGATACGTCACGTTCCAATTTTGAAGTTTTGCGTCAGTGAAAACTATTATGGTATCATTTCACTTCTTCAACAGAGTGTTAAATACTGAACACTCGATCTGCAATTTTATGATAAATATTAGAAGACGTATATACGTCGGGTATGTGGTGTAATGGTCAACATTGTTGGCTTTTGTTAAGGATGTTTCGGTTTCAAGTCTCTGTACGGACAGTTGCATAAATTGATTTTTCAATCGATTTATAGATTTCTGTTCGTAGGCATGGATGTTTGTGACGTCTAAAATTCCCTCCCACCCATCCGATCATATAAAACGTATCGAGAGCGATTAGTTAAACACTAGTCCCGTTCTAGTCCTATCCCTCTATCCTACTCTCTTCAAGAAAGAGAGATTCAGCAACTGAGCAACAAGCAGTTCTCATAGAAAAATTTTGTTGAGATACCTCTATCAGGAGGCCGTATTCTCCACATTGAGAGCGTGCGCACATGTTAGAAAATATATATATCAGCGCTTCACAATTAAATTTAGTCATGAAACCTCTTACATTTATCTCCTCTCTTACATCTGAATAAGCATAACTGGGGGTAAAAAGTTAACTTTTAATGCAGACAGCAGATACCGAAACGGAACTACTTAGTTAAAAACTATATCTCTAAAAGAAGACAGAAATATTCCATAGCAATGAGTCATAAGTACCGGATGAGTACAATCACAAAGTAATTAAATATAATTAATGCAGATGAGCACGATACTAGAATAATGTGATTATACCTGTGAGATTTACAATGCAAGATATTTTAGAAAAAAGTTAAGCACTTAATTCAAGTATGTAAATAGAAAAATATTTCCATACGTTTTTGCAACGACATCTGTTGTATATTTCAGTAGATTATCTTTGATTTATCCTGGAATATGTATTCATAAAACAAGATCACCTTTATGTACGCGAAACAGTAAAAACTCATTAATATTGGCATTTTCATTACATCATTAAAAGTGAGTCATATTTTTGAATCAGATGTTTGAAGCCGGTTGAAAAAACTAGAAAATAATTATTAAATTTAGATTACGTTTCAATTAATTCGGCATTGCTATAAAGCAAAAAAAAGCAATTAAACAATCACTGCACAAGAACAAGTGTTGTACCGAAATTCATTTTCCCAAAAAAAAAAAAGAAAAGAAGGTAATGACATCATAAACAGTCATTAGGATATAATACTAATTACGAAATAAATATGCTGCATTGAAAGCATTTATTCAATTTGCAATGGCACGGGAGCGTTAAGCTGTATGGAAAAAAATACAAAGAACTTGTTGCATCGGTACTTAATCCGCCAGTGCACAGAGGGGCGGAGTCGGAATTGAAAACGTAATATTGCTAAATAAAATTAAGATTACCAAAAATAGTATTTACTCCTAAATGGAATTATAAGAAAGATAATTTAAGACATCGACTGAGGGTGCTTGATGGAATTTCAATATCAAATTTGGATTATTGAGATTTTGTACACTTCCATGTATTTAATACATGTATTAAATACATTCCATGTATTAAATACATGGAAGTGTACAATATCTCAATAATTGAAATTTGATATAAGAAAGATGTTGACATCGGGAATGGCAAAGGCCGAGTCAAATTTAAACATCGGTTGAAACCTTTCAGGAACCCGAAGCCTGGGATTCGGGCCCTTGATTTACCCAACGTTTATTTTAAATTATATGTTTGAACTACGAGAAATATTTGCAATGTAATACATATTGCCATACAAATTCCAAATTGGCAGCATCAAATTTAAATATCACTTTCATAATTACATTTGTCCAAAAACTAGCAACAATAATATATTTTTATAGAAATAAAACATGTTTTTCTTTACAAATTATAAAATCATAAAGGCGGGTTGCGCTTGTCAAGAGCATTTTCAACTGCTTAAAAACAAGGTCAAATCTGGTAATTCGTCCAAAATAATAGATGACTAATGACAGGGTGGGTATAAAAGGCAATTATTCGAAAACGAGTTTACAGATAATCATACAAATTATAAGTGAATGAAATTTAACTATTTATAATTAAAATGTGAAAGACCTCTCAATAATAAAGAATAACTAATGTGTCAGAAGAAAGTTAAGTTTGAAAAATATTTTTAATTTAAAAAAATGCTAAATATTCAATAAAAAATAATGTAATCATATCAAATATGTAGTCAACAATGATTTGAAATAGCACTTAGGTAAAGTAGGGATGAAGAGAACAATAGGATAATCAAATTTCGCTCCACCCCGATTAAAAACAGTGCACCGAGATTTCGCCAAATAAGTTGACAGCATGAATAATGAATGCCCCATTGCATCACTGCTTTTCGCCGGTCGAATAACGAATCTGGCCATAAAATGAATCAAAAGTCATTTTAATTAAATAATAAATGCATCATTTGGAAATGTGAACGGTACACAATGCCATTTATAGACAATTTTTCGGCGAAGGTTGAAATTTTTTTTAAAGATGTCGAAATAACACATCGCCGGCAAAAATGTGGCATTATAAGAAATTATGTAATTCGTCACTCCAGTTCTATTCTGACATATCGTTTTTTTTTACATTAATTTGATGTAATTATGGTTATATTCGAAACAGTGAAACACGACTTCTAACCCGTTTTGCTCATTCGAATATATTCGACTCTTTTTGATATTCGTATATTCGATGTATATATTTTTTACCATGTCCGCTCCCAATTAGCATATGGACTCCTAATGGAGGTATGTATCTCAACAGAAGTTTTTCTACGAAAATACTCGTTACACAGTTGCTCAATTTTTTTTTCGAATACAGTAGGGATACAAGGCTAGGGCTAGGACAGGACAAGTGGTTAGCTAATAGCTCTCGCTACGCTCCGTTTTTAGGAGGGAATTCTGGATATCATTCGTTCATAGTAATGTACACTAAATCACCGGGTTAACAAACAATACCATTAGGCGTCGCATTATATCTTGATAAAATCTATTTGGTTGTCAATACACTTCAACACCCTCTCCAGACACGTGTTGGCAATCAGTATGAATTGAAAATTAATACGTCTCGAAATAAATATAAAAAAAAAGAATATAAAAATGAAATGCATATTTATTACATTAATCGAATATATTCGAATACTACAGTCTTAATATTCGATATTCAAATATTTATATTCGACAAATATTTGGGATCCTATACGTAACTATGAGATTGAATAATAATTTTTAATTAACAAGGTCTGCTTTGAAAGAACTGGTGTATTTCACACGTTGTGTGCTCTATGATTTGTTGCTAATGATTTGACTTACACTTAAATAAACACGTTTTAAACGATAAATATAATTTATTATGATCGTAATGACATTTTTTTTCTTTAAATCTCTCACGTTTATTCTATTCCCACTCGCATGTTATATAGAAATCAATCATATTGTAGTTATATATAAAAACAATTCTCCTGCTCATTCCGCACAATTTATATTATTAGGCCGTATTCAGTGTAAAGATATAATGCAGACAACATGGCAAATTTAAGTTACGCAACACGATGGAGATGCAGAAAGGAAACCATATTTAACGAATGAATTTATATTATATTATCACATATATAAAAATTAAATGTTACAAAACCGAGCCTTCACCAATTGATTCCCAATCATTAATCATAAGCCCGCGGGAAGTGAGCGTTATAGCTTTTTCGTAATTTGGAAGTAATAATCATTATTTCTGATACGATTATATTTTGTCGGTAATATTTATTATTTGACGAACCAGAGCTCCTAGCTTCGTATAATGAATGTCTACTTAAAAGCTTCGGTTTCATAATACCCTGTGATTGAAAAGGTGACTTCTTAGCAGTGAGTAAGTTTTATGGAATTGATTAAACTTCAAAACACATATAATTAACAAAAGATTCCTGCTCAAAAAAAAAAAATATTTTTGTTTTCACATCGACAATGTTGGCGTTGTTATTGAAAGACATTTTTGTATAATACGAAAGATAAGAAATATAACAAAACTCGTTATCGTACTGTATTTCGGGAGCATGTCGCAAGCATAATATTTTCAAATATTGATATTTAATTCTCCTGGAACAGTTTTATCCAATAAAACAAGTGTCCTGTTAAGATTGCAATCCTAATTATATTAATAAACACCACGCATATGGAAAGAGCGATAAGCTAATATTATTTCACAATTATCAAAGGTGGGAAAAGGATATCAAAATATTATATTTCTTATTTCGTGTGAGAGACGAATATAGTTAAAAAATGGTTTATTTTCAATAAATTTCTCGTTGTCCAAGTAGCATTTTTCGATATTGAGTGTTAAGTGATTAAAACTGTTAAAATATTTTCTATTTGTATTAATAATGTACAATGTGGGATATGTTTTACCGTTATTTCAAAGGTTTCCGTAGACGAAGTCGTGTTATTTTAATCTTAGTCAAATCGGAGTTGGTTTTTAATCTGACTAGTATCAACCAATATTAAATATTTTCAATGGAAATCCTACAATAGGAAAGCCCCTTCATATTTAAACAAAAAAAGGAATACATTAAATTATCAGATTACAGATATTACTTTCAACTTCAGACTAAATATATACATACAAGAAAAAAGTACCTACGAAACTTCACAATGATCATGATCGGGTGGGTGACGAAATATTTTTACGAAAGAAGCTCAGCTCTTAGTAATTCTACAGTATCAAAAATTGCTAAGTGAAATGGATTCGGATGTAATGAATTTCAAATGCCCACGTACGATTAACGTTTACTTAATACGAGACGTAACAAATCTAATACGTCATTTTAAATATATCGTATAAGGAATGACGAATACAAAATATAAATACAAAGATTGATGTTCAGAGTGCAATCATTAACAGAGTAGATTTAAGCTAGTCATCAATCTTAACTACAATAGGATGGAATCAAAAACTCACAATTAAAAATCATACTTAGGACATAAATCAAAATCCGTATGCGAGAGGACGTAAGTAAAAATATCATTCAATTTCCACTTAATGAAAAACTAATAATGCAATCTATTGAGAAAGTGCGACTATTTGATTAACAGAATAATGTTTTTGTTTACAACGAATCTTTTATACATTTATTTACTCATAAAAGATTAAAACGTTAAGTGCATAACAAAATAAATAAATCGATATAGTAAGTTGTAGTAGTGATAAGGATAAAGTACCTTAAGTACATTTTTCTAATTTTTAAAGGTACAACTTGATGTATTGATTTGGACCCAATCATCCAATGTACAGTAAACACGTAAGTCTCGATTAAAACAGTCTTAAATTACACTGCATTTGTGAGGACAAAACCTACCGTATAAATCGAGAGATATGAAATATAAAATTATAATTGGTAACTTAGTTATTCTGTTAAAGTTATTATTCTGAAGATGCTTCTTACAGAAGCGAAACACGTTACTTTAGTAACAAAGCCAGTAGAATAACTAAGTTACCAATTTTAATTATATATTAAAAATGAATCTCCACAAAGTTACCGTCGCCTCCAAAGAAAATATCGATGGATAGATATCAATAATTGAAATTTCGTATCTTGCTTAGTAAATTGACTTCATTAAAACAATGGAATAGGAATAAATCATTGACGTCTTCAATTGAAGAAAAAATTTCGTTTTATTTCAGCGCGACGGAAATATCAAAATGATTTGCTGTATTAGCAAAAAGTTCCGATAAATCCCATAGCTAATCTCATTGAGAGTGTAAATAATGTCATAATGTTGCACTTTAGTGTCGCTTGTGTGGCCATACTGCCGCGGTGTGTAGTACATTTTACAATGTGATTTGCGAAACCGTTTTTTTTGGAAGCATTACAATATTTCGACAATGCTATTAAAAACATTAACAATGAATAGATAAATTATTATATCTGCAATTAGCCCCACAACTCCCACTGGGTTTACCACTGAAGCGACGTGTTGGGCATTTATATAAGACTCTAATTATCATTCATGTTTCAAGTACACAGAAAATATCCATCTGGAGAATCGAAATATTATATAAAATCGACACTAAAAGATTTTTTGTTCACCCAGTGGTTAAACACAATCAATGTTAATAAAAGTAAGCCTAAATTGATGAAAAACCAAGGAATTCTGATTTATGAAAAGTGCTTAAATATGTGAAATAATTTATAAGCCGGTCTTAAAATTGATGTGCTAGCATTGTTTTTGTGGATTTTTAACTGCGCTGTGGTTATTTTGTTTAATAATAACTATTTTCGTTAGTTTCAGTTACGGATCTCAAGGGTTCGAACCCCGAATAAAATGATTTTTCAACCGATTTAAGAATGTTTGTGATATCTAAAATTGCTTCCCACCCATCCGATCCCAAAAAGCGTAGCGAAGGGATTAGCTAACCACTGGTCCTGAAGTAGCTCTATCCTTTTATCCCTACGCTTTACGATAAAGAGGTTGAGAAATAGAGTAATAAACAGTTCTTGTAAAAAAACTTTTGTTGAGATACCTTCATTAGGTGGCTAAATGCTGCAAATTGGGAACGGACATGGTGAATATTAAAAAAAAAATGTATATTCGAATATTAAAAAAGAGCCGAATATGTTGGGAATATTCGATTGGAACCCGTACTTACAACTAACCTTTTGTCTTTTCAACTAAACATAGTATGTCGCCATAATGCTTTTAGTATGTCGCCATAATACTCACAATAATAATTACCGTTGAACAATCGGCATAAATAGAAAATTAACAATGAATAGACAATTTATTACGTTACTAACCCCACACCACGGAAATAATTCGTGAGTTATGGGTACTGTATCATGAGTAATCCAATCAGTGGTGTAAGCTTCCATTTGGGATTGTCACATAACTCTTCGAGACCAGGTGGTGGAGGAGCGTGGGCAAGGCGCCGTACTTGCTTGCCACACTTGTAACACTGTATTGCACGCAAGCATTTCACAATTGAAATTATGATTCTTTGAAAAGAGAAAAAATATAAATAAAACTGAATTGCCGTTAATATTGATTAAAAAACCTCGAATCAATTGCCGAGAAAACGAAATTGAAATATGTATAAGAAACTAGGTTATGGTGTAGAAAGTATTCGATTTGATCGCAGATTTTTCAATTTTGTATAAAAAATTGATTAACACAAATTACTAAACAATATACAATCAGGATTTTGTAATAGTAATCGAATGATAAGGGTAGTATTAACAAATATGCACAGAGCTGTGAAATCGGAGTCGTGTTTAGGCCGTAGTCGGAGTTGTAAAAAACGACTCCTTACTTTTTCTAAAAAGTGCATTTTTGCATTTCTGCGTGTACTTGTTTCATTTTTATTTATGCCTATAACATCTTGTTCTGCAATATATGAAAAAAATGGCTATTTACCGGATTGTTTCGTTGGTGTTTAATTTCACGACCAATTATACATCAATAAAAAAAGTAGGTAAAAACCCTGAGCAAATTAGATCTATTTTAGTCGTACTCTGAGGCGGAGTGGAGTTCGCGTTTTTTTTGGACGACTCCACACTCCAGAATATGCAAGTCATTACCAAGAAAGTTATAGTTAATTTATAAATTAATATCGTACACATGAGTTATGTAATATAATTGCACGCTATTTTGAAATCACGTTATCGTTAGAACTTATAGTTGACTGATACAAATAGTGTTTTTTAATGTGGACTATTCGTGAGTCATTCGTTCTTCATCTGTTTTCAGAAACGGTAGAGATAGAAAGATAAAATTGTGACACCGATCGAAAAAAACGGCATTTTTTAAAATTAGATTGAATTGCAATAATCGGTTGCGTGATTATTTCCTTTAATTTTCTCATCTTATCACTATCAATATTATTCTAGTCAGGTCTATATTTTGAATTCAATATTTTAAACACAGTGCGCTATATATTACCATAAACAATAACAAGTAACTTAAGAGTATAACTAGACTTATTGTAAATTACATTTAGAAGACTGGATATAAGATTTCATTACCTTTTTAAGATGTTTGTTGACCCATTTCGTAAACGTCTTCTTTTGGATGGCATCTCTCTCGTCTAAAACAAAGAAAAAAACCAATAAATTAATACATTGATATTAATAAATATATTATACCGCCGTATTCTCTTTTTCCACGGTGGAAACGTTTTAGACTAGCGTGCAAAAAAAAACGTGTAAAAAAGATAAGGTGCACATACAAAACTGCCCAAATTTTAAATTCTCGAACTCGAAAATAATTCGAATTAATTTTTTATTTACATAAAAATAGTTTCATAAAATACATAAGAACATAATAAGAAATAAATTTACATGAATTGCATGAATTACACATTAAAAATTTACATGAATTACACATTAAAAAATAAAAATCAGAG
The DNA here is from genome assembly GCA_022494535.1 of Himalopsyche phryganea. Taxonomy (NCBI): domain Eukaryota; kingdom Metazoa; phylum Arthropoda; class Insecta; order Trichoptera; family Rhyacophilidae; genus Himalopsyche; species Himalopsyche phryganea. The sequence continues at coordinate 1,061,813 of JAGVSL010000076.1, read as the reverse complement.
GGAATAAATCGAAACATAACAATGTTTGAAAACAAGTCATGAATATAAATTATCCAAATGGCAAAAAATGACGATTCCAATATTCACAAAGAGGAGTTTTATGGAATTTCAATTTCAAATTTGAATTGATATTTTGTACATTTCCATGTATTTCGTCACTAACGACCGGGGTTTCGCCTTTCGGCATCTTCAGAGAATCTAGTTCACGACAATTTCAACAATTCAGGTTTGATATATGAACTGTATTTGATAAAACTATTCGTTTTTTGTTACTGAGAAAAAGCGAAATAATCAATGTAAACCAAATAATTGGTCCGTGTTCTTAGACCGTTCAGAAAAAAAACCGTGCGAAAAGAGGATATGATGTACACACAAGCAAACAAAAATATTCTCAAACAATAGTTATCGATAACAAATTTGAATTGTTAAGATTTTGTAAATTTCCATGTATGTCTTCACTAACGACCCGGGTTTCACTTTTCGGCATCTTCAGGCATTCGAGCACACGAATGCAATGGAACTGGCAACTCGAACGGTCGAACTTGATCACCCTCAGTCGATATCTTAAATTATAATTATCGATAAGTTATATTCACCGTTATTATATTTAAAGTCTTAGAAAAACTACATCAGAAAGTCTGTTTTCAATAAGCAGTGCGTGCTTTAGAATATATATGTAAACTATGAAACGTATCCCAAAGCAGAATATATTTGACGGAACGAGTAAAGCCACAAGTGCATTCCTGCGAGTCAATATAATTTATGCATTCCTTATTTTAGAATCGCAAAAATATTTGCAGACAATGTCCTTTAATGTAAGCGAATTAAAAAATATTTCTGAGAAACAATAAATTTCAATCAAAGCAGCTGCATCCCACCGGCTGGCAAAGCAATCATATACAACAGAAATAATTGATTCGCTAATAAAATGAAAACGTTGCATTATTCATGGCGGTCATAATATTTTTTATTAAATAAAATATGATGTTAATATTTTCAGAATATTCAATTATAACTTTCAAAGTGAATATTTATTTTATTAATTGACTAAATAAGCAATCATGCCTTGTCTACGGCAGTCAGAAAAAGGAAAAACAAATAAATCGTTAATTTTACTAATCAGCATGAACGAATCGCAGATTGTAATCGACTCGAAGTCTTTGAGTCACGCTTAAGTCATTCTTTCCTATATCGACACTCCCTACGTATAATCACATAAGTGTAAAATATGTATTTTGCATTTTCGTAGTTTACCCACTCATTTCTATGGGTAGGCATCAAGCAACAGAGAAAATTCGATTTAAAAATAGTAGCCCTGTCCCGATTTTGAAGAAGATACGTGTAATCGTTACTTTGCAGTTGCGTTATGAATCATTGAAATGCTCTCCTCTAATATCACATGTTTGAATATACGGGATTATACGTAAGGAGTGTCGATATATTATCTAGCACAGTGTTCTCTAACCGGTGATTCCCAGCACAGTGTCGGGCCGCAGACTTTACGCTGACCTGCGAACAGTATGCCAAATTTCTAGAAAAAACATGCAAAAATACTAAATATGGAATTTGGATTATTGAGATTTTGTACACTTCCATGTATTTTGTCACTAACTCTAAGTTCTCGAAATTTTAACTCAGGTATCAGTGTGGCTCTCAGACGTATAATATCTTACCTCGTAAATAATATTTGTCGTATTTGTATCTTCTATATAAACGTTAGACACTGTTTACTGCCTGTCAGTTCGAGTCCATTCGTGTGCTTGAATGCCTGAAGATGCCGAAAGGCGAAACCCGGGTCGTTAGTGACAAAATACATAATACAAAATCTCAATAATCCAAATTTGATATTGAAATTCCATCAAGCACCCTCAGTCGATGTCTTAAATTATATAAATATGGAATATTTTTCGCCTGCTAGTTTACATGTATTTTTAGTTATTGTTAAATAATAATAATTGGTAGAATGATGCGACACGATGGTCGCTGGTTTTCTCAGAATCGACAGTCATAAATCTTCTCAGGTACTCTCAGGGAGAACGGAAATATTTGCTCTTGGACAGTGAACCCAGATACAAAACCCTACCTAAATATATTTCCAAGATTTTCATATGTATATTTGTTAGTTATGTCCATCTGTCACAATATAAGATTTCAAAAATATTACATAAAAAACAATTTTTTTTCAGTGTTAATGGTCCGCGATTTTTTTTTATTTTTTTACCGGTCCGCAGATGTAAAAAGGTTGGGGAACACTGATCTAGCATGTATCTAGTTGATATCAAATTCAATATAAAGAATCACGGTGGAATCAAATTCTCCAGCTCTGAAAGATCTGATCTAATTGATATAGTTTATTGAATGTAGCCTCATAAGCACGGACACATAACTGAGTGCTTCCCGACGAATTGAAAAGTATTACTGTACACGGTAAAGATTTAATTGGTGCTGAATACAGAGCAGTTTATAATGAGAATGCATATTCAATTTACAATCAAGTCACAACTTTAAAAGTGATTTGAATGCCTTTCCGTCGAGCTTAAATTTCTAAATAAAAGCTCATACATTTAGAACAGGAAGCATCGGCACATTAGTCTTAGCGAGGAAGCTATACGCAAAACCGCGACGACGCAACACAGTCGTGAATAGTGATGGACAATTTAAGAGCTTTGGTCGGAGGTCAAGACACTGCGTCCGGACTCTTGAGTTATTAATACTCTTCGCATTATAAACTTTGGTTGCAGTGTTCCGAGAAACGCATGTGCTAGACGTACACATTGACAAAGGCGATAAGAAGGGCGTAAAGTGAATTGCATTTGCACACATTATGGAAATGAGATGATATTGTCAACCAAGACATTATTTTAACTTCTCGAGTCTCGACGCTTTGGAAAGTTCATGGTTATGATTTCCTAGCAAAGTTAAAAGTTAGTATTTTAACAAGTAATTGAGTTTTCTTTGCTGAATTGAACGTTATATACTGTATTCAAAGATCCAGATCAATAGAGATATTTCACTTTTAAGGTGTTAACTGTCACAATTGTCTAACAACGATTTCTACAACGTCACATCGCATTAGTCAAATCATATTGGACCTCTCATTTTGCTGTGTGCTGTGTGGCAAAAAAACAGGGAATTTAGAAATTTCAAAAAAATTAAACACAATTCATTTGTACTACTTCCACATATTTATAATGATCAGGACCGGTTTCGCTCATCACGAGCATTATCAACTGATAAAATTACAAACATAACAGGCTTATTTATATAAAATTGAGTGAAAAAATGAAGGTATATATAATTTTTACTTATAATTTCCCTGAGTCATTATTTTATATTATTAGTATCGTCATTAATAATTTTGTTCAGCTAAATGGACTTTTAATGTAGCTATATTTGTGATTGTAGATTAGTATTTAATGATTTGCAAGAGGTCCATAACATTTTAATTGTAGACTCTTTCATTTGATTTATGTATAATTTGTTTGTTAATCAATATTTTCTTGTCTCAGTTCATGAACCATCAGTTTTATATACCTTCATTTTTTCACTCAATTTTATATAAATAAGCCTGTTATGTTTGTAATTTTATCAGTTGATAATGCTCGTGATGAGCGAAACCGGTCCTGATCATTATAAATATGTGGAAGTAGTACAAATGAATTGTGTTTTATTTAAAAAAAAAAAAAAATAAGAGATATTTCATTAAATATAACAACTGCACCCGAATCGTTCAAATGACGTTTAGTAATACTTAATTCATTTATTTTAAAACCAGATTTCTTTAGATAAATAGACTACATAGTTCAAAAGATCTGTTCAGGGGTTATTTGCTCAATTGTTAACTAGCATCGAAAATGTGTCCAAAGCTTTTTGTAGTCTAAAAAAACTAGTATTCGCTCTAATATTGTACTTAATTGTACTGCTATTACGACTCCACTTGGGCAGAAGGGTTATCAGATTAGCAGGCAGATAATTTAATTAAACAGAAACAATAATTGCGCCTAAAAATGTTGCCATAGATTAATTTCCTATAAAGAAAAGTTATACATCGCCAAACATTTTCTACAGTTAAAAAAAAAATGAAGCTCAGTGGCAAAAACAATTAATACCAATGAACAAGTGGCATTAACATTGCAAAGGTTACACATAATAGAGAGACAGACAGAGATCTTGACCAGCCACTAACTACAAGGCGTCTCGCCGAAAGATGACGGTTATTAAATTTATCTCTGTGAAAATCAAGCGGGGTATATGTCGCACTTTTCATGGACAATAATTCAATCGCATGCGCTCGCCCGTCTTCGCCGCGATAAACAAAGTTAAATGTGTGGAGATCACAACATAACAATTTTCACAGGAATGCAACTTAATTACTAAAAAGATAATGCAGTGGAGCGGTAAAATTGTTTCGAAAAATCGTGAAAATTGTGCAATTTGAATCGTTCTAATCCGTATCAATTTTGTGTTTAGTTGCAGACTGCATAACAATTATTATCATATATTATTTAATACAATTAAAATTCACATCTAATTTTTATATATTTAATTTCAATCTCATTAGATATTTAGAGCAGATTGCAAATATTTATCGAGATAAATAAATAGAATTTAATTAGTAAGTTGATAGCTAGCTATCTGACGTTATTGCTGAAACAGTTATCAAGTAAATTAGGATTATTGAGATTTTGTACACTTCCATGTATTTTGTCACTAACGACCCGGGTTTCGCCTTTCGGCATCTTCAGGCATTCGAGCTCACGAATGGACTCAAACTGACAGACAGTAAACAGTGTCTAACGTTTATATAGAAGATACAAATACGACAAATATTATTTACGAGGTAAAATATTATACGTCTGAGAGCCACACTGATACCTGAGTTAACATTTCGAGAATCGCCTTAATCCTTATTTTGTAAACAACACATTAGCAGAGTGGCGAATTGCCGCTTTCCAACTTCTTTTAGAATTACCAGTGATTTTACGATTTAATAGCATTTTGGGTTTCGACGGGATGCAATTCGACGAAAGGGTAAATATATAAATTATAAGTTATCAAGTAACTGATAAATTTTTGTAGAACTAAATATTATGATATTGTATCATATTAAAATCAAATAATTGATATACTATAATTTAAGACATTAGTTAGACGTTAATGACAAAATACATGGAAGTGTACAAAATCTCAATAATTCAAATTTGATATATTACATTTTTATTAAGTTTACTTAGGGCTGTAAGCATTAAAAACGGAACGAATTCATAGGTCATGAAAATTTTACCGTTTTAACGTACGGTGTATAATATATTAACCACCTGTTAAATGTGTAATTTAAGTCGATATATGAATTTCAACAAAAAAAAGAACATAATGACAATGTGTCTAACATGTCCAATACATTGGTAACGAGATAATTAAGTATTCCAGTTGGGACCTCATAAATATACAATTTTAAATTGAGTATATAGTTTTGTGACACCCGGTAGGTAACCGGTAAAACAATCAAAATACAGTTAGCAAGGCAATAGATAAAATGAATTGTTCATTTTTCAATTGAAACCTGAACAATTTTAGATTAAAGGTGATTTCATCCACACCAATTCTGATCATAGAACAAGATTTAAAGTCATTCTGCTTCAATTTGCACTTTGAAGTTTTCTTAAATATCAAAAATTCAGGTTTTTAATCGATTCATAAACATACATATGTCGATAGTTCATTGCTCTGTTGATAAATACAATAAATCGTCTGAAATTGTCACCTCTAGAGGTGACAAAAAAACCAACGCATCTTATGAATGTTCAGCATAGCAGATTGTATTGTACTACTCTCACCCGTGTATTTAAAGGGGTCTAAGCGACATCTATCGTTCACTCGCACTACTGGAAGTGAATAAACAAACAAAATTACCATAAATGTTTTTGGTAAAATAAAAAGAGCTCGTAAGTGTTGTAAGTGTTCAAATGGCAGCCAGTAAATAAGTATCACCGATTGATAAAATCACTGAGGCAATAAAACAGACGGAGATGAAATAATACGACTGCACTGGAATAACGGTTAAAACACACGCGAGTGCATTGTTTTATGACTTATTTGTTTAATGCATGTGTGCTGGGCGAAGTTGGCAGTAAATCAATGAGTTAACCGCATATAAGTTGAGTAGTTAACGTTGCCGGTTTATTACACGATTGATGATATTTTCGTTGTCAGCGGGTCGCTGACATCTTCAGTAATATTTTCAATTTAATACGGGCGTCATCGTTTCTCAGTTGCTTGGAATGAAAAGACTCCCTCTCTTAAATTCAACAGAAATCATTTACAACGAATAGCTAAGAAAATTAATGAATATGCTGCATTGTCTATGTGGTTTCAAACAGCAGGACATGGACTATTTTCTTGAACTGTATGTGGTGGTTCGACCTCATAGAGAACGGATAGATATTATCTAAACTACGGCATACTTAGTTATTTTTCTCACATTTATTTATACTTAAAGATACTACCACCTACTTAAATAAATACTTGTTTATATTTCAAACTATTAAGAACAAAACAAACTGATTTCATTGCATCACTAGTTTTGCTTTAGTCATCAGTTGATAATGCTCGCGATGAGCGAAACCTGTACAGATCTTTTAAAAAATGTGGAATTTTTAATTAAAAAATCCACCAGGAATTGACAGTTAACAGCTTTGAAGTCACTATTATTTCATTCAAATAAATATCAATTCAATTATGGGCATTATTTGATAAGAGTAATAACTCATATATCAGCTAGAGTATATCAAAATACGGAGCAAATAAAAAAGGCAGACAACTGTTATCACATGGTAAAATATGCCTGTACATTCCTATCATAGTTCTTAAACCACTTGTTTTAGACACCTGGTAATCAATCCCTCCTAATTCTATATAAACCTGTTTAGATTTCTATTTCAAGAGTTGAAAATGTTCGCGATAACCGAAACCAGTCTTGGTGTATATAAAAATGTGGATTTAGTACAAAAAGAATTGTGATATTTTCACTTATCAAAAACGTCATTATACAATGCCGAACAAAGTAAAGATAAAGTGTAGTACAGATTTTTGAATGGATTATAAACAAAGAAAGTACAAACGAATCTTTGCAATGATATGTGACGTGTGCTCTGCGTTCAATAATTGCTGTGTTTTATTTAATGTGTATGAAAATATAAATTCAAGTATTCTTTTCATCAAATTTCAATAAGAAAAACATTACGTGATTTATTAATAGTTACATTATGCCACTGCATTCAAGTGCGATCAACCTAAACGAGCTCTTAAACATTCATTCCTTCGAGTTCCATAGCTTAGCATCTCTTCCGGCTGAGTAATTTGTAAAGTAATTTGAGATCATATCAAAGAAACATGACTAATGTCCGATATCGGAATGAAAGCATTCGTTATTCACCAATAAAGGAATGCATCATGTTGTTCCCATCTCATCCTGAACAAAGAGTAAACACTGTGGCATATTCACAATGTTCGTTTTTGAGTATCCTCAAGAGTTACCTAGTATAAGTAAATTGGCACTAAAATTCCTACGTCGGGATCATCGCGGTGACCTGGTGACCGGCATCGCATGCTAAATACCGATGCCAATCTCATTTGACATGCAATTAAAATTTCAGTAATGTGATCAAGAATAACAGACAGAAAATTTTGTTAAATTTATTGTGAAAGTATGTGTTGTCTATAAAAATATTCTTACTCACTTTTCACGCACTTTATTTTGAGTTGCAATGTTTTTCAATTTAATCTCGGTGTAACTTGTGAGGGGCGATTTTTTATTTTTAGCATTTGGTGGGCGCTTTTGATATCCAAGTGGATACAGTACCATAACATATAGCGAAAATGCTATCAGTTATTTCTGACAATCCTTGTGAGACGGTCGGGTTCATTTCTTTGCGTCAATGTATCCGCCGTCGTGGTCTTCTTCTACATTAAAATAAGTTGAATTAAAATAAATAGAAATCTACCGTTATAACAAGAAATACATGCATATCGCAGTATATTTTCAGAATTTATTTTTTACTTCGGGAGGAGGGGCTATGGTTTCAATAAAATTAAGAAACCTGTGTCACGGTCATTTACCAAATATTGTAATGTTATCGCAGTAAAGTGACTATATTGAAATATAAATAATTGATTTCAAATTGATATACATACTAAAATCCTGAAAGGGGTGATCTCAGACAAACACCATTTCAAAATTTTATCAAAAATGTATTTATTTTACCATTCAAGATGCAGTGGTTTAACATTACACAAATATATAAATCTTTAACTCATAAAATTGATTCTACATTTACTTAGCAACTGAATTTACTTTTAAATTATCATTTCAATAACAAAACAAATTTAATATTAAATTAAATGCAAATCAAAATAAAATGAACAAAACAAACACTTCACATCGTCACGTCACCTCCGCCACGAGAGCGCAGCTCGTCCCGCTCGGCAGATCGTAATCGACTGTCTAAAAAAATTAAAAAAAAACTCCCTGCAAAGTTGGAGCTACCCTTTTCCGTAAAAATGGACTCGTCCAGCGGACTCAACCGGGGGCTATTTGAACGCCTGGCAACAAGAAAGAGCCTATTCTGCGAAATATTGCTGTTGCCGCAGGCCGATTTCAGTTCAGGACACTAATGACACTTATACTTAACAAAAACTAGGGTGTGTCATGTTATTACAGGAAAGTGACTATATTGAAATATAAATAATTGATTTCAAATTGATATACATACTAAAATCTGTGTCTGAAAGGAAAAGTGCGATAAGTGTAAAATTGGCACTTTTCAGGAGAATCAAAACACGATTTGTATGAAATTTTATGAAAAATGTGATGTTTAAGCATGAATTTTACCAATTCAGCAGCATTAATCCGACCCTTCCTTTTTATATTATATGCATGTATGTATTGTTATTTAAAATATTTAACTCGATTTTCAATTAACTCAGCTTAACTCCCTTTAAATTTCGCACACAGAAATATTCATTAGTTTAAATTTGAATTTCAATAAAAAATTCAAATTTAATTTTCATTAGATTAAATTTTATGAACGCTTTATAAACATGCCTACGACAACCTATCAAAATTGAGGATTTTACTGTAATCAAAATACCTGTTTTCAATCAGTAAAATTATGATACATATAATGCCTCTCCGGATACATCGAATCAAAAAAATACAGCGTAGCTATTTAAACAGGAAAAAAGTCTTGAATAAACAATAAATAATTTGATAAACGGATCTGATTTGAAGTCTAGACGTGCTCCAATTATAGACAGATGTAATAGTACACTTCTAAGAATTTGAGATTGATCGCGGTTCACGGTTTAACAGTACTTAGTCAAAATTGCTTCAAGTTATTACTTTAAGAGGTTCAATTGAGATGATTAAACGGATAGAATAAATGTATGTGCATACATTTGCAGTGAAATGTTATGGTATTTATATGATGGGCTATGTAAATTGTAAACGATTTAGTTTGTGGAAAACAAGAGAAGATTTATTTATTATATTAGTCATAAAACAATGTACTAAAAAAACATGTGCTTGTTCGTTTTAAAGAAACACTTATGTACTCCCGTATAGTAAATAAAACATAACTATACTAGAGGTAACTTGATGAAATTACCCGGTCCGAGCTCGAGTCTTAATACCACACTTGTAACCCGAGCCCGACCCGAAGCCTGATTTATATATCTCGGCCAGTAAAAAACCCGATTTAAAAAAATACAGTAGCATAAAATTGATTAACGTACCTACCCAACTCTTTTACATGTAGAAAAATCTATTAGTTCACGGAATGATTTCCACACATCACCAAAGTCACCATTTTTCAACATTTCTCTTTCTTTCTCTGTCTTTATATCGTTGAAACTCATTTTTAAAGAATCTTTTATATTTTTTTATAATGAATTTTCCGGCACACGGAACAGTCGACTATCTAAAACGAATAAAAAGCAGATACTGAATAATATTACACTTTATTCATTTACGAAATATTTAAACTTACTATCGGTGATGATTGAACGAACAAAGCAGGTCAGTTCGAGTCCATTCGTGTGCTCGAATGCCTGAAGATGCCGAAAGGCGAAACCCGGGTCGTTAGTGACAAAATACATGGAAGTGTACAAAATCTCAATAATCCAAATTTGATATAGAAATTCCAACAAGCACCCTCAGTCGATGTCTTAAATTATAGAACAAAGTATTGTTTCACGAATCAATAACAATTTTATGAGCTCGGTTTCAGGTTACCAAAATATAAAATGATGTCTCCATACTTATAAATAAAAGACCCTATTGTGTCCAATGTTATTCGAAACGTAATAAATTATTTTATTCATTGCCTTTTTGATCAACAATGACAACAGTATTTAGTTATCAAGAGTCCTCATGATCCGAACATAGTATATATTTTTCTGAAGAACAAATCCCTTACCCGGGCCCGTGCAGACCTCTAAACTATACTATTCAATGACTGGTCGAACTGTCCAAATATATTATATTGACTTTTCCAAGTCGTAGACAACTTAGGGATGAGAGCATTGCTGAAGTTTATGTCAAACGGACATCTATAAAAACCAGAAAATTAAATGTTCCTATATTTTTTTTAAATGTCTCTTTATTCATGCTACGAGGTTGGAAACGTGTAATGTATTAGTTGATATGGGTATTACTTATGAATATTTCTCTATAATCGCTTGTATATTGTGCATATATGGCGTTTTCAATGCTTGTGGCGCCCTGAAACAGTGAATTTTTATTTTTTACAGATTACTTATATGCATAGGCGCACTGTATTAAAAATGTAGCTTGAAAACAAATAACTACTCATTTGACAGCTGTAAATAGTTGATGATTTTTTTTAGATACTGTTTAATGAAAGCAACAACAAAATCTTCTGTGAAATTATGTACAATACATTGAGGGTAAGTATGCTGACAGAATGCATTAAGTCAGTTTTTGAAAATTTTCTGTTTTAAATGACGCTCTACATCAGTGCTCCGCCACCGGTATGCCGCGGCACACCGGTGCGCTGCGAGATGATACTAAATGTGCCGCGGCACAATGCGTCAAAAATGAGAAAAAATCGAGTAGTAGAAGTTAGCACCATTCGGTTGCTAATATTTCTGTTTATATTATTCTCGTTGAAAAAAATATTTCATTATTTTGGTTTTTAATGAAATAATCGTATTAGTGTTTGTACGGGTGTTACAACGTCATTGATGGAGATTAAAAAGGGGTGAAATTTACATATGTGTGCTCGTGGTGTGCCGTGAAATTCTAATGATTGCTAAGGTGTGCCGTGGATAAGAAAAGGTTGCGGAACACTTCTCTACATAATGGTAAAACGCATGAAGTCATAGGATATAATTGATTTGAAAAAAAAACAGTAATAATTCAAACATCATTTTTTATTCTTATAAAAATATGATACAACTTTAACTCAACGATACCAAATCTTTAAATTTGTATGTCAAAAAGATTATTCTTTATAATAGGATAAGTGCACTTATCCTAGGACAGATTCAGTGTCCAGATAGTTGCGTACAAATATAACGAAAATAGGTAAAGTATGAGAGTATACATATGAGTCACATAATATGCGACACACATATATTATATATGTGTCGCTACTTTTCAAAAGCAGCCATAATATGCTTCATTTTGCATATAAAACTCTCAAACTTTACCTATTTTCGTTATATTTGTACGCAACTGTCCGTACACTTACCCTATTAAAAAAAAAACAATTATGGTTGGGAAAGAGTACTTTTAAAAAAATAGTTTAAATGCGATTATCTCAGAACTTGTGTTTACGACTGAATGCCTTCTGTTAGTATACTATCGATATTTGCAGTCTTCTTGATGGTTCAACCAGGCAGTGAAAATACGCATAGGCTTCGAGGAACAATGGAAATCATAAATCAATAAAACGAGAGTTTAGTGGTACCTACTCGAGAAGATTAAGAATAACTGATACAGCACTGTGAATATGTTTTCTAGACACTAACCAAAATTCAATCGAATCAATCCATTATGCCCATCTAGAGAAGTGAATAATGTAGCCAACGAATCGAATGACTCATTCAATTCACAATGATTCATGTATGTAAACGATTCATTTGAAAACGTAAAGCACATAATATTATAATTTACGAACACGATGCCTTGCATACTTGCGAAGATTTACGACCCAGTGAAAGGATTATAGTGATAGAGGTTTTAAATTTCATTTAATTACCTTGCTATAAGACAGATAGTATAACATTTTAATAATTATTGTATTTAAATAGAATGTAATTTAAGAACTGTAAGGGTACCGCGATTACCCAAGTACCTGTTTTAACGATGTAAAAACAAAAACCGACGAAAAAGTATTTATACAAAACAAGCATAAATTTTAAAACCTAATCAGTCAAAGTAATTAATTCAGTGAATCGATATCTGATAGGCGGCCGAAAGATTATTTTAATCCTCACAACACATTTTTTTACCAAGTCCTTTCCCAGTGTAGAGCATGTGGCCTCCTAATGGAGATATCTTAACAGAAGATTTCTACGAAAACTGCTTGTTACTCAGTTGCTCAACCCCTCATTTTCGAAGAGTGTAGGGCTATGACAGGAGTAGTGGTTAGCTAATCGCTCTCGCTACGCCGCATTTCGGCCCCAAATCGGATATGTGGAAGGGCAATTCTAGACATCACAAACATCCATGCCTACGAACAGAAATTTATAAATGGATTGAAAAATAAATTTATGAAACTGTCCGTACCGGGATTTCAACCTGAGACATTCATAACGGAAACCAATGACGTTGACCACTGCACCAAGGACCCGATACAACACATATTTCTATGATAATATAAGATACGCTATAAATTAAATTCATTTGAAATGAATTTACATAGGTAATATTTCTTTTTCTTTCGTATTCAGGCTTCTGAAGCGTTCGTTTTCTTTTGAGTAAGTAAGGCTTCTGTGTCAACTTGTTTGCTGAAACCTATCCGTGATAAGTAATAATCCTCACATGACGTATTCGGAACAAGATACTATAATATTTTCCATTCATTTCGAAGTATAACAAGAATGACAAGGAAAAAATTAGGGTCAACTATCAGAAAGTGAGAGAGTAGGTAAAACGAAACAAATCACATCTGTCTGTCTCGCCGCCGCTCGAGGGATGACGGTGTAGGAGAGCGGGGAGAAGCGGGGTGCGGGCTTCAACACACTTCAAGGCCCGCGTCCTGGGACAAGGACAAACAAAGGAGAAAACAACGGTTCCTTCGTCTTCCATTAAAACCCCGGTCGTTTATCCGTATACTCTTCTGGTTTATTGCAATTAGCTACAGTTTCACAAGACATTAGACAGAACAGAATTACATACTTTTAATTTAAACTGTGTAAGTGGTTTTATAGTAATCGATGGGATAAGCCGCTGCCGCGACCTCCCCCGGGAACGGTCGGGACTCCACTGCCTCTGGCAGGATCGCAGGCCCTTCCCCCCACTTCAAACTGCAAACCAGCAACAGCAACCAAACAAATACGACACCCCTCCTAAACGCCTCAGGAGGGGTATTACATTTTTAAATTTTCATTAATAGGAAGAGTCTGCAGATTGGTTTTGAAGACCCTGTCCGCCCCATAAGTACGGGGCGGTGTCAAAAGTCATAATATCGTATCCGTTACATAAAAGAGAATCACCAGAACCAGATTCATCGTAAGACAAAATACATGGTTCATGTTTTACCTTTTCCCAATGTGTGAAATTTATTATGTTCATTTACAATTCAAGCATATAAAACATTTGGTATGGTATTAACTAAAGAATAATACATAAATTAAGAATAAAGTTATGTTAGTAATAATCTTTAAAGTGGTAATAAATAAATAAACACAAAAGTACAGCGACTATGTATTCAGTTATTACAGTTTATGACGTTATAAATCAATGATTAACGAACACATCAAAACATGCCACCAAACTTAAAACCGCACGTGTACTAAGACTGCTAAGCCACCATTGTTGTCACGTGTACCGAACTGCAACTTGCTGCGGCTTTAATAAAACGTTGAGCCGATCCGTGGGCGAATCGATTAACCGTGCCCATTTCGAGAAATTTCTCCAGCTCTTGGCTGTCACCAAGATTACTCTCGGTTTCTCGATAGTCCACACGTGCGCCGGATAACCAGTTTGATAGACCCGAATGCGTCATAGAGTCTATTGGTTGCAGTAATGTGAATGTAGGATGTGCGCCACATTGCTCGGGGGCATTTGACGCTGATGATGAGTTTCAACATTTCTTTGAATGATGACGACTTGTTGTTTATGAGTCGGTTGTTTGATTTCGCTAATTTTGTTTGCGCGTCCTATTAGAAATAATTGCTGCTGAATGACATAACGCAAGACAGCAATATTTTTAATGGTATCGCGAACAAGTTACACAAATTAGAAGTCACGAATAATATCTTTTGAAAGTTTCTTTGCAAATCTCTATCGGTAATAAAAGAGTTACTAAAGCACGATTTTTGTATGAATGAATATGAAGATTCTATGTCGTTGGACATATTTTTAGCATAGTACTCAAAACGTTTTAAAAAAATTAGTACATTGACATTTATTAAGTCATATTGTTATTTTTTTATACTGGCAAAAATCACGATATAGCTATCAAACCTATGTATTTAAATCAAAAAATCTATTTAAAAAACAAACAATTGTAATTGGGGGAACTTTGAAAAAAAATAATGCTTAAAATGCGATTATCTCAGAACTTGTTTTTATGACTTAATATATTCCGTCAGTATATCCAAAATACTTAAATACCAACAAAGTATACTCTGTATTGAACAACGGTCTGTTTTCATGGAAATGATTCTTTTACTAAAAACATGAGCTACTTTCAAAACAAGAAAAATACCTTAAATTTTCTCTAATTATCTTGATTTCTTTTGATTTTGTGGAATTAAAAGAACAATAGGTCTGACTTAACATCGCGTGTAAGAGTTTTCTCGATAATATTGTTGTTATATTTAAGTCTTATTAGTTTGCGAATTACGATCTGTAACAAATTTAAATATACTCGAATACTTTTTCGAAAATTAGCGCATCTAAAATGAGGCCAAACATTCTCTAAAAATCACGGCTCTGATAAAGAAAGGTCGTATCACCATAATATATTAAAATAATAAATTTGGATTATTGAGATTGTGTACACTTCCATGTATTTTGTCAGTTCGAGTCCATTCGTGTGCTCGAATGCCTGAAGATGCCGAAAGGCGAAACCCGGGTCGTTAGTGACAAAATACATGGAAGTGTACAAAATTTCAATAATCCAAATTTGATATTGAAATTCCATCAAGCACCCTCAGTCGATGTCTTAAATTAAAATAATAGTTATCCAACAGCTTATGGCTTAGTTAGAGTTAAAGTGAATCTAATTACGCCCGTTGAATTAGAAAAATATTTTTTAAAGGGAAACATAATACATAATATTATTCGATTGAATAAATATGACAATGCCTGACCAAGACTTATAAAGTTATGTCGCCATAAAGTATAATCCACAATATTTAAATAATGTTTATGGTGTCCGATTACGCCTAGTATCATTGACATTGCGGACGACAGTCTCCGTTCAAAGACAGCAATGAATCGTATTCATTTGAGAGGAAAATATCGCTTTATCGGCAGACAAATAACTTTACCAGTAGACGTAATGAATGAGAATTTGGAAAAATAGGTATTAGTTGCCGTTTCTCAAGAATATTGCTATCGAGAATCGAGAAAATTGCATGTATTTCACTGATATCTCTATACTGACTTAGCTATTCGACTGCAAATTTAAACTCATAGCCTTTTTTAAAACAATTTCCTATTTTATACTTATTTATAATTTCACAAACGTTTCTTCTCCTTGTAAAAGTAAATAAATCAAAATCTTACACAATTAAAATACACTGAAACATGACACCTATTGCAAAGAGGATATTTTTCAGCATCTAGTAACTTTGTGTAAAAAGGTTAACATTTTGTCAAGTTGTTACAGATGGCGTTCCCAAGCAGTGGGAAACTCCTCCCTATGAGTGAATTTTAGAGTTCCAGGGGGGAATTGCTGCTGTTTATTAACGTTTCTCAAGAATATTGCTTTCGAGATTCGAGAAAATTGCATGTATTACACTGATATCTCTATACTGACTTAGCTATTCGACTGCAAATTTAAACTCATAGCCTTTTTTAAAACAATTTCCTATTTTATACTTATTTATAATTTCACAAACGTTTCTTCTCCTTGTAAAAGTAAATAAATCAAAATCGTACACAATTAAAATACACTGAAACAGGACACCTATTGCAAAGAGGATATTTTTCAGCATCTAGTAACTTTGTGTAAAAAGGTTAACATTTTGTCAAGTTGTTACAGATGGCGTTCCCAAGCAGTGGGAAACTCCTCCCTATGAGTGAATTTTAGAGTTCCAGGGGGGAATTGCTGCTGTTTATTAAAGATGTTCAGTATCAAATATATATATGCATATTTGGAAAGTACCTTTTGAGTTAAATTTTCTTGGGAAGGAGGGAATGGAATGGAATTTTTACCGCTTTTTCGACAATTTTCGAGTTCATAGAAAGCCAAAAAAATATAGATTTTCCGAAATATCAGAATTCTCGAACCTCAAGAAATCTCAACTTCCAATTACAACGTTTGCATCTCGCGAAAGACACAATGATGATAGAAAATGGAGAATCGTTATTATAAAATTGTCGAAATTCGTTTTCAGTAGACCGTAATAGGTACGCCTGAAACTAGAAAGCATGCCCGATTGGGAAGATCGCAAATCCAAACAGACAATTAAAAAACTGTGAGTGCAACCAATTTTAATTAAGTAAAAAATGCAACAATTAAAAATGGTTTTACAACACCGTTTCGAATCGCTTCTACTTGGTGTAGTCAACTTCAAAAACGACTATTAATAACCGTAAAATGCAATGGAAATAAGTAAAAGTACTTTTAATGATATTTAAATAAGACGGTTTATGTATTTAGGAGATAAAAAAACGTATGTATTTCATGTCATAATAACTCGAGAGTAATTTTCTTTTCAGATAAGAATAAAAAGTGAAAAAAGAACTGTTACCGTAACCACTAAAATCTTACGATAAGTTTAGAATAAGTTGTTGCAAAACAATAAACTGGTTTATTGTAATAGCCATAATTTTTATTTGATCAAAAACAGAATTGAATGTAAAATTTCATTGAATACGTGAATATCTTAAATTTCGTATTTGAACTCTACAAATCAATGAATTAATTAATACATACAACTTTTTATCGTGTCAAAATTCAAAATATATGCGTTAGGAAACATTTATGAAGCCATAATATTCATAGACAAATTGGCTAAAATCAGTATAATAACACTAGAAAAAACCTGAAAAAAACACATTTATATTATATTAGTGCTTATACAATCTGTAATAAGTAAAAAAAAATACAAAGAGCAGGCAGGTTATGTCACAACAAACACACTTTCAAATATTCAAAGCATTCAGGAAATTTGCGAAGAACTTGTTCATAAACACTCGACAAATTTTTATTCATTAAATCACTACTGATTATAACATCGACCTTCAGACTGATAATCCGCTTCGACTACGCAAACGCACACAGGGACAGTAAAAAAATGTTTAGTTCATATTTTGAGCATGTTTTTTAAAAATATATAAATAGCTAACTTTGTTAAAAATTTACATAACATGTTATTTTTTCCATGAAATTTTGAAAACAACGAAAATATTCATGGCTAAGCGATGATATGTTTTTACGCGTTTTAAAAATTAAATCTACGCATAAAATAAACAAGATTTTGTTGGTTGTCGACTATTTCACTTATAAAATGTCAATGGTGTTCTAACGAACAATATGGCAACCGCCTTAAAATATGGTGATGAAGAAAACAATGTAATAAGCTATTCTTGACGCATAAATATTTGGTGTGTTCTGAGAACAAACACAATTACATTCTAAGATAACTGCGAACATCATGCACGGAATTTAATAGTTCATAAAAATCACCTAATTCGAATAAGCGTTAAATGCATATGAACTCCCAATGGAGATTATCTCAACAGAAGCTGTTCTAAGGGAATCGCTTGTTGCCCAGACGCTCAACCCCTTATTTTGGCGAAAGAAATGGTATGGTTTGTCAATGTCTGTGGCGCAGTTGATAACGTCTTTGGCTACGGTAACGGATGTTTCGGGTTCAAATCCCGGTGCGGACAGTTTCATAAATTCATCTTTCAATCGATTTATGGATTTCTGTTCGTCATCATGAATGTGTGTGATGTCTAGAACTCTCTCCCACCCATCCAATCTTCAAAAACAGGGCGTAGCGAGAGCGATTAGCCAACCACTAGTCATGTCCTAACCCTTTCCTTCCATCCTTACTCTCTTCGAAAAAAACGTTGAGCAACTGAGTAACAAGCAGTTCTCATTTAAAGAATGCTGAGATACATCCATTAGGCGGCCATGTGCTCGACGTTGAGAGCGGACATGGTAAAAAAATGGTGTAAAGATAAGAGCTAAAACAGCACTGGTAATTAGCCAATCGCTGTTGCTATCCCTTTTCTTAGTATCGGACAAGTGAGAAGGAATTTAGATATCTCATCAATTCGAAAATAAATCAATCGAAAAATCATTTTATGAAACTGTCGGTGGGTACTTGGATTCGACACCTTGGCCACTCTCGACTAAATGCGTACGGTATCCGCAGTTGATCGCACAAAAAGTTAAAAAGCTGTCATGTAAAGCAAAAATGATCCAATATCTAATTGAAAATATCTTTCTGTGCGTAATAAATACATACATCAAGCAAACTATTAAAATATACAGATGCAAAGATCGCAATTAATTTGGCAAACGGAATTAATAAAAAAATAATTAGTTCCCTTACCAAAGTTGGCAAGTATACCAATTCAAACTGCGTTCAATTAAATGATAATTTTAATCAAAGAAGAACAACGATTTAGAGTGCAAGTTAATTGCGAACAATTAATACTCTTCTAAGCTTTGGTTATGCATTACACCTCATAATCGATTACTACATAGTACCTGGCGTTTTTCGTTAGGAACATAACAGAACGATTAATTCATTAATAGAAGTATTAATTTAATGTAATTAATTATAGTTCTGCATTACTATCTGAATCACTTCCTTATGTTGGCCATTGAACTAGCTTTAATGGTATAAAATTCATTTCAAAAAATTAACAAAGCATACATTATTTTACGTTTATTGCGCTGCGTTTCAGTCGTTTTCCGTCACTGATAGTTAATAGTTAAAACTATTCAATAAAAAATGAGATGAATAGAATATAACTAGAAATACGAATATTTCAATTAAAATTGAATATATATGATTTTTGTACAGTCGGATAACACATAGGCAACGGTGTTGCAAACATGAAAATATTTTAATTCGTGAGACACAATGTGTCTCACGAATATATGTAATATGTCATATATGTAATATATAATATGTCATATTAATTGATTTAGTATATATATCTAGTAGAACCCATTAAAGAAGGTTAAGAAATCCATTTGTCAGTTCGCCAGTGCTCGGCCAGTTAAGCGACAGGTGTAATTTCAAAAGGTATTTTATTCTATGAATGATAAATACATTTTTTTTTCCTATGGACTCGGCTGTAACTTTGTGGAAGTTCATTTTTAATATAAAATTAAATTAAAATTTGATTACTTAGTTATTCCACTTGGCACATATTTTTTTTCGCTGTTATACCATTAAACAGAGATTAATCAATGTAACTAACTTAAAATAAAATAGTTAATATTGTACCAAGCATAAAATAATAGAAGTTTACAAAAAATGCCAATTGTCCCAGTGGTCGGCCCCCAAACTCCAATGGTCGGCCTTTCGTTGACCAGTGTTCGGCCATCACTATGAAACTTAATGAATATCGCGAAATAATTTACTGATAGTAGACAGAACAATAAAAAACATAATGATGGTTTTAAGCGCAAAAGGCCGACTACTGGCGACGGCCGACTTTAGGAACAAGCACCCTATATATATTTAATTCTGGAATATTTTTCAGATATTATAAGCTATTTGACCATTGTCGTAGAACTTTGACACTAAAATTGTTTACATATTTATAAACAAAGAACCTCACCAGAAATTGTCATCATATTAGAATAAAGAAAAAACATTTTTCATATGCATTTTTTAAAAAATGGACTAATTTCACTTTCCGTACCTAGCATATTTAGCACTAAGCCTATGCATCAATCAAACTTCAATATTATAATTATTGTATTTAAGGAAGCTTTTGATTTATTAAAATGAAAAGTACATTAACGCTATTAATTTTAAACATATTTTTTAATGAAAAACTTTGTGCAATAGAATATATGCAAAAATTGTGCATTTTCGTAGTTCATATCGACGGTGATTTGAACAATTTATGTAACCCACAAAATTAAAAACGTTCAGGAGAGAGTAAAAACTGTTTTTATCGAAAAAATTATAAGGTGAGTTGCGTTACGAATCTTTGAAATACACTCCTGAAAATTCTAACGTTTACAGATACGGGATGATACGTAGGGAGTGTCGATATAATAGTGGCTTACATAAAGTGGCGAAGTCAGAAATTTTAAGCATAAAACCAATGTAAAAATGCTGTTTCCCTTTCAAAAAATGGTTCAATACATTTTTTCTAATTTACATCATTTGGCGGAGACCTGCTCTGTCGTCTTTAAAATGAAATCCAATCATTAACTCATTGTCGTATTTTTAGGGTTACATATATTGACCAAAACATCATCGATATGGTAGAATTAAACCATACGAGAATACAGCAAACTGCACAAATATATTCACTTCTTTATTTAGATTTTAGTTTGTAACTAATCTGCTAAAATTTATAGTCACAGCAGAGTGATAAATTATAGAAACTTTATACATGGCTTCTTCTCTGAAGAATTATATGATGGCTGTATAAGATTCAAAGATGATTGTTGATTTTATCTTATATCAGCAGCATGCAGTCTGGTCGTAAAATGTATCAGAAACAATTGATACACCCACGTTATCGATTATCAAAAGACCCATTACGTATTTGACATGTTTAGCTATGTCGGAATTTACTCGCTGTCTTAAATAAATAAAAGAAAGAACCATTGATGAGCAATTGAAAAACACAAATATATATGAAAAATTGAGGCAACAAGAAAATAACAACTCGCATATTTATAATATTAACTAAAATTCCAGTAGATATGTAAATCTATACCTCACAAGAATAGAATATTAATTACATTTGATCAATTTTGTATTAAAAAATTCAACTGGGATACCAACATGTTTTCTGTATCGTAGAGTGATTAGTTAACCACTAGTCTTGTCCTAGTCCTATCCTTCTACCCCTACTCTTCGAAGGAGAGGTTGAGCAACTGAGTAACAAGCAGTTCTCACAGAAAACTTCTGTTGAGATACCTCCATTAGGAGGCCATATGCTTCACATTGGGAGCGGACATGGTAAAAAATATATATATATACGAAGAATACGCATTGTTCTCAATTTGGTTTTAAAGAATACAGGTGCAAGGCTATTTTATTTTCTTTATGCATTTGTCAACGATTATAAGACTGATATTGTTTTATATTTACCTAAACTTAACCGTTTTTTTTAAATCCATGTCCGCTCCCAATGTGGAGCATATGGTCTCCTAATGGAGGTATCTTGACAGACTTTTTTCTACGAGAACTGCTTGTCACTCAGTTGCTCAACCTCTCTTCTTTTTCGAAGAGAGTAAGGGATAGGCTAGGGCTATGAAAGGACTAGTGGTTAGCTAATCGCTCTTGTTACGCCCCGTGAGGATGGGATTGGTGGGAGGGAGGACTCAGACTACGAACAGAAATCCATAAATCGATTGAAAGATCAATCTATGAAAACCGAAAACTTAACCGTACTTGAACAAAATATTTATGGGTCTTGAAAAAAAATCGCCTTTCTTTGGCTCTAGTTTGAAGACCTCTGGTCTAGACTAGACTATAGACGCGAAAGTTTTCAAATGCATTTTATTGATACAAAAGGAAAGTATGACTAGCCGTAGCGTCTAGACATATTTTATCAATTGTTGGGGTGTGGACCCGACGAATATTGTTTATTTATCAAATACTCTTCGTACGCAATTCTATCTACTAAAAGAAAACACGTTCCATAAACAATGACATGCGAATATAATTTTTTCATACAACAACGACCAATCAGCACGACTATCTCACGGTTCATCCGTTTCATTCGACAAATGATATAAATTACGCAACACTTCACTTCACTATGCGGCGAAGGTTTGTAGTTGTTTTTTTTATTATCACCGAACAATAAAACTTTAAGCACCACTTAACAATTTCATATTGAAATATCGCACTGTAAACATTAAAGACGAGATCCAACAAAGGTTGTATCAATACTTTTATACAAGCACCATGCATTATCTCACTAGCTGACTTCTGCCAAGAATTGCTTCGCTCAAGCATCGTAATATGAGAATCTTTTCTTTACTTCGAGGTGTATGTCTTACTGATAAGTACAGTCGGAAAGGTGGCTAGGGTTCAATTGTGTTAAGAACACAATACAGTTACAGATATTATATGTATCTAGACAAGGAGTCCTCTTTTTGGAAAATGGAGCGAATTAATTTTTCTAAATGTTTTGCGAGACGGATGGAAAAATATGTAAAACAAAACTTATGGTAAAAGATACATCACCCGCGGAAAAAATATGCCCAAAACAGTCAGCGATCACCTCTTGCAAGAAAAATTTGTATGTATAACCTTGACATGCACATTTAGAAGCAATTAGTAGTTTCATACAATAAGTAAAATCTTTGTGTAAATTATTCGGACCCTAGAATCATGTGTCAGTTTCAGTTAAATCAGCTAACTACTCCGAAAGATTCTCAGTATCTACGTAAAGGAGTTTCCTATAAGACGTATCAAACGAAGATCATGATGAACACCACACCAATTATCAGAAGGTTCATTTTAACATAATTCTACGCAAATATTTTGCATGTTATATATACTATTATAAAATCATGACGTATATACCAATAGATTTAATAGTATTAAGATTGAATTTATGTGGCTTGAAACTTGAAGAATCATTGATATTGCTTATACTGATTTAATAAACACATTTTAGATCAAATGTTATTTCAATCATCGATATATAACTTTTGAAGCATACTTAACATTCTTCATGATAAACGTCGACGGTATCGAGAAGGCTACTATTTCGCTATTTAGATCTTAGCGTTGCCACCCAGGTATATCGATTCGAGAGACGTTCCAAGTTTTAAGGACTTTCTGGGAAGTAAACTCTGATTAAATTGTACGCGGTAAAACAATTAATCTAAAATAAATAAAAATAATTTGGGCACGTTTCTCATTGTTTATAAAATCATGCGTGATGTTTTAAAGTATGATCTATAGTCACGATTTGATATAAGATGATTTTATCCAACTTATCAATAACTGAAGTATGAAGTCATGAACGTGCTCATTTGTTTGTGAGACTTTTAGAAACAACAGCTTGAGAATACAAAGGAATATTTTAAAACAAATTACTCATAGTAATTAACTGACGGAAGCTCTCAAAGGTAAATCTGAAAACGATTACAACTATGCAGAAGTGAGGTTTATGCTAATAACAAAAGGCAGACGCACCGTGTGCACGCATGCATTTTATTGCATTACTGATACTTGCATAGTGGCTGATCAGTATCCGCCGAAAATATACTCATGATTCAGATTCAATCAGAATTGATCGGAGATGCCAAATTCATTGGAACAAAGTGAAAAGCATTCACAATTGTGATTCTTTTGGAACAAAATACTATTTTTACATAATAATGGAGTTCGTGGTCATCGTCGTTGACTTCGGTTGCAGTGCTCATGGTTCGATGACAGTACGGATGGTTTCATAATTTGATTTTCCAATCGATTTATGGATTTCTGTGCAAAGGCATGGATGTCTGTGATATCTAAATTCTTTCCCTGCCATCCAATCCTGTTTTAGCAAGAGCTATGAGTTAACCACAATTTCTGTCCTAGCGTTATCCTTCAATCCTTACTCTTTTCAAAAATGGTGTTGAGCAACTGAGTAACAAGCAATTATCGTAGAAAAACTCCACATTGGGAACGGACATAGTAAAAAAAATGTAGCCTTACTAACTGAATGTCAAATCAATCAACAAAAATTCGTTACACATTTTTAGAGAAGATAGTAAAGTGAAAAAAAGCAGTTTATCGATATTGAGATTGTATAAACAAAGAATTTTTGAATATATTTTTCCATCCAATGCCGCGAGTCAAGACTAAATGCATTTTAAACAAAATTGTATAAACATAAATATGCGCGACTTTAGTTTATGTTATTTTATTAGACTTGTTGCAAAATATACACAGGTGAATGACGTATTGTTTATGATTAGTAATTGTATGCACAATTATTATTAAAAATGATTAATACTCTGCAGAAGATGCAGGCTAAGGTAATATTATAGAGAATCAGATTGTTTACGTTTGTGTTCAAGTTATTAACACCACTGATTGAAGATAAGGATAACATCTTTCATATAAACGTACTTGTGCATGTCAAGATTATAAGTAGCATTCCCAATAGAGTAATCGTTTCGACATACATATCGTCATCCCCTACATATAATCCCGTATCTGGAAACATGACATTTCACAGGACAGCGTCTCAAAGATTCAAGACACAGTTACAAAGAAACGGCTACTTCTATATCTTCTTCAAAATTGGAACAGTACTATTATTTTAAATCTACTTTCTTACTTTATGAAGTTTTGCTCGAAAGTTTATAGTTTATGAAATATTACAAAATTGCATTTCGTATTTTAGGTAAAGACTTTCGTATGGGTATGGTGCCACTTATTCAACGCTTGCATCCTGACGGTGTTGCTTTACGTTTGCGAGTCATGGCACCTCACCAAGGCACAGGGTAACCGTATACTGTGCTTCGAAAACAGATGTTTGCGGCGAATACTAGGGGTACGGTGGTTTGATTTTGTCACTAACTCGGAGGTAAGAGAGCGGACGGACCAGCCTCTTATTACGTCCAAAATAAAAAAGCGACGATGGACCTGGCTTGGACACGTGCTGCGGATGCACCCGGGGAGCCTGAATCCTGCCTGTCTCTTCTACCAACCAGGTGGATTCCGTCGCCCTGGAAGGCCGCTGATGACCATCCATAGAATGTATTCGGCGGAGCTACGGGACGCTGGGATGACCTGGGAGGAGGCTGGCGGGGGACAGAGAAGCTTGGAGGAACCGCGTGATGGCCATATGCTCCGAATAGGGAGCGGATATAGTTGAAAAAAATGTTTATACTTTACGAAAAAACGGTGAAGAGATACTTTTCCCAATGTTTTTTTAGGCCTACCTATAGAACTTAGTGCGTTGACAACGTAAATGCAAAACACGTACAGCACGGAGTGTCGATATTATAGTATGAGATCAAACTTCTTGGCAAAATAACAACATGTGCTAATAAATGATATTATGATAACCATCAACAGGGATTCCATGACAACCGATGCAGCCAACATGATATTGAGAACTTTAAAGCAGAGGAGATGAAGTTTATTCTTGCTTGATGTTAAGGACTGACTTAATTACAATCATTCTAAGTAAAGAAGTAATTCCACATCGAGTAAAAATTTATCGATGTATTAATTCAACGTTTGTCAGGCATAATAAAAAATAACGATTCAAATAAATGTTACTTCGCGAAATTCAATATGCAAGTGAATGCCTGATTGCTCTTGCTCGATGAAACTGGAAAAAAATGATGCATTAAATTTTGAATGGGTACAACAAATTGCAATTCGGTCATTTGGCACAAAAATGACACAAAAAAAACATTGATTTCAAGTTCATTCAACATTATTGTCTGTGAAATTTGGGAATTGAATCACGGCGGCAGTTATATTGTTACTGAAAGCCGTGGGAAAAAACCATTCAATGACAAATTGGATAATTTCCACTGATTGTTTTGTTATTTTTAACTGTATTTAAATCAATTGCAGACCAAATATAAATATAAAGTCGCTGAAAATGGGATTGGACATATAAAATATATGCATTTTAATACATGATTCATACAGGAATGTCGGGTGAAAACCGATGATCAAAATGTAAATAAAAGCAATTAAATTTAATTGTAAAGCTGCAAGTATGTAAATGTTTTTTAGTTATCCGACAGCGGACAAACAATTTAACCAACAACAGTCTTTGATTGACTTATTCACTTATAAAAAATGTTACTAAGGTAGAAAAAAAACATTTTAAAGATATATAAATAATGAGTAAAATTACTATGAAAGACACTCAATTAATCAGTATTAGTCGAAACATCTTATTCTCATGCCAAAAACATTCAAGACTCGCACACAATAAAAAATCACACGCACACCACACGCAAAAAACGATTAGTACATGTCTATAGCAGCATAATAAACCAGTCCTTTAAAAAATGATACTTCATAATTGACAGGGCGATTGATTTTTAATAACTCAAACAATATTCAATTGATTGGAATGTTCTATCGAAAAGTAAGACAAATATAATAGAGGATAGTAATTGTGCAATTTAATTTTTAATATTGCATATTTCTTTTTTGATATCACATTTTTTTTTATATACGATGATGGGATATTACAGAATATGATACTCGACATTTCACATAAGCAATATTATGACGAAAACTCTCCCATGCATCCTGAAAACTAAATTACCCACCAGTTTTTGAATACGAATTCAAAATATTGAATGACTTAAAAGTGTCGCATTTCACTTCGAATAACAGATTTTCAATTGAGCTTAGTTTGTAAGCGAAACAGGTCCTGTATATAACATTAACTCAGTTTGAATTGCACATTGCAACAAGCGATAAATTTACTCTCGAGTGAAATTAATATAGTTTCAATTTTGTGAAATATTAATTCAATATATTCCAATACAACCTGCTTTAATGAGAGTTTTGGTCGGATAATAAATCGATTCTGTTACTAATTATATTAAAATTGTTATTTTATGAAACATATGTTAATGGCTTTATACCACGCCTAACGTATTACTCCAAATCTGTAATAATTAGTAGTCTTTTAGTAGATATTTACTTCCTACAGTGATAGAACTTATTATTTGAAATCAATTTGAGATGTTTTTATATCATTTAAGAATTTGTAGACAGGGAATCATTATGCAGTATAGACATATAAAAATAGACCTTTCCTCCATCACGTTCGTTTCACACACCTGACTGCTCGATAAAGAACCCCCAGCACGTTGTACCTTTAAACTTGGTCAGGTTCTCCTCGTAAACCTGTTCGTGTGGTCCTCCGTTGTTGTTACCGACGTCGTTCTTGGTCCCAGAGACGCCTCTCTGGTACTGCTGATTGTTGTGATTGTTGTTGTAGTAAGCGCCTCCCCCGTTGAGGGCGCCGCCTTGCCCGTCGCGCAGAGCTTCTTGGGGATCGAACCCCAGCCTGTCTTTATAATATGCCTGAGTAGACATATCGCCGCTTTTTTTCACTTATTTTAAAATAACGCGCACTTTTTCGTTGCTTCAATTTCGCAATCAAAACACTCGCATGTTAATTTTCAATAAAAAATCTACAATTTATTACGTTTTATTATCGTTGCGTATAATATATATAAATCGATTGATTTTGATTTGTTATTTTTGTTTATTAAATATGGCTCCTTTGCATATACTTTTAAAACACTCGGATTAATTCGTTGACTGTTTATGGATCCGCCAAAATCCATAAAAACTGTCAAACGAAAGATTCGATGAATGTGTTGTCAAAAGTGACTCATTGAGTAACGCACACTTTCATACGTACACGGATCGCACATACGCAAGACACTTGACACAGTTTTTTTGTATTTTTTATTGAATTGATACAATAAATAAACTCGTCTTGACTTTTTCAGTTAGTACTTCACTCTCGTAAGCAAGGACGGTGCGATGATTGGGTGCAAATGGAGTATGTATAGAAAACAAACGTATTTATTCTTCTATATATATATATCGTCATCAAATATGATTAAATGATTATATTTTTAATAATCCTTGTAAATATACGGTACAGTTGAATTTATTATTATAAAATTAAAACAAGTATGGCAACTTTATTAATGGTTTAAATATATATTTAAATTAATTAGATTCGTCAAATACATAAAATATATTAATTCTGTCGTATAAAAATTGAGCCAATATCTTTTTATTATTTAGGAGGAATGTTCCGTTTCTTCGTTTTTTTTTAATTTATATTTTTATTGGCATAAATGCCAAGATCACTTATTCGAAGTTTATTATTTCCTTATAAATAGTTAAAAGGTGTCTTTATCTCGTTCGGGTTCGTAAGTTCGAGCCTTGTGGGGCAGTTTTCGGATTGGTGGGCACTCCCAACCCTCACGGACGTCACTGCTGTCAATACAACTATATTTCTCACTCTAGCAACTCACATGACACTAGTTTTGTATTGAAGAAACCACCTGCAGGATAAAAAACAATAAGAAATCTCGATGGAAAACTGCGCACACTTGTTGGAGTTATGATTTCAGTACTATAAAATAATTTTATTGGAATAAAATATATCAAGGTAATCCGCGGTGCATAAGTTCTATAAAAGGATGATTGCTTGTTTGTGAAAATTTTTAGTCTGTTTATTTATAACTTTCACGCAAGAATAAGCAAACTTTTTGGTTGAAGTACCACATTAGAAATTCAAAATACGTATGTAAAATGCAATATATATTAGCACGAAAGAAGGATTGTCAGCATAAAAATTTAAATGAATCTCTAATAATTAAAAGTTAAATGTGACGAATCCGTAAAAAAAAAAACGTCGAGTCGTAGTTTCCTCAGGCCTGTAATAACATGTAGAAAATAAGAATTTGTGGTATTGTAATATTCTCATAAATTCATTGCATACAATTGACAGCAGATATTAAAAAAAAAAATAATTTGGTATCTTAACTGTTTCAATAACAGTTAAGATACCAAATTGTACAAATTAACAAAGACTATTGACACATTTGTATTACTTTGCATGTAATCACTTTTAAGGTGTTAACTGTCAATTCTTGGTGGAAAGACATTATATTTAAAAAAATAAAACACAATTTGTTTGTACATGGTTCATTAATTTTTACTTATAATTTCCCCGAGTCATCATTTTATATTATTATCGTCATTAATAATTTTGTTCTTTTGGACTTTTAATGTAGCTATATTTGTGATTATAGATTAGTATTTAATGATTTGCAAGAGGTCCATAACATTTTAATTGTAGACTCTTTCATTTGATTTATGTATAATTTGTTTGTTAATCAATATTTTCTTGTCTCAGTTCATGAACCATCAGTTTTATATACCTTCATTTTTTCACTCAATTTTATATAAATACGCCTGTTATGTTTATATTTTTATCAGTTGATAATGCTCGTGATGAGCGAAACCGGTCCTGATCATTATAAATATGTGGAAGTAGTACAAACAAATTGTGTTTTATTTTTTAAAATTGCATATAATCTACTGAGCTTCGTTGAAGAGTTAAGTGAAATAGTTTGCCACTAGATTTCTCGTTTTAATTTAAAATATGTCAAACTCAAATTTGGATTATTGAGATTTTGTACACTTCCATGTATTTTGTTACTAACGACCCGGGTTTCGCCTTTCGGCATCTTCAGGCATTTGAGCACACGAATGGACTCGAACTGTTCGAACTCAGTTCGAGTCCATTCGTGTGCTCGAATGCCTGAAGATGCCGAAAGGCGAAACCCGGGTCGTTAGTGACAAAATACATGGAAGTGTACAAAATCTTAATAATCCAAATTTGATATTGAAATTCCATCAAGCACCCTCAGTCGATGTCTTAAATTATATGTCAAACTGTTGTATTTTTAAAAAGAAATTTCAAAGTATGTATTTATAATCGGTACTAAACTAAATATCGTCGTTGTTCTTGAAGATGATACGACCTGAAAAATATTAGTTTAGAGTAATTGGACTTTGAAGTTTGACAAATGTTTGAAATGACCTTTTTCATTTTGGTTGTTTGTATAAAACTGTGTAAAAGTATAAATTATATAAATAAGTGAGTTCTACCATACGGTAGAGTTTGAAATAAGAAAAATTTTGTAATAACTAACTCAGTATGTAATTTTTTCGATTTAGTGTTTTCTTAGAGAACAGCTACGATATGGTAAATCGTATATTTCATTTGCAAAAATACGAATAATTTTCATTAACCGAGGAATACCCGTAAAATAACCTGAATATTCAAGAAATATACTACACATGTTGACATCACGGCTTTTTCTTTAAATAAATGATTGTCATTAAAATCGTCGGAAAAATAACTAAATGAATTAACAGAAAGTAACCAACGGAAGAATACGGAATACTTGCGATGACAAACAGTGAATGCTGCATTTGTTTTAAATAATTATGCAAAAGCCGACTATTTTCGCAACTCTATAAATACACTCGAAATGATTAAAGACATCTCAAGAATTGACGTGATTCATGCCTTTAAAAGGAAATTCGCTAAATGCATAAGGTCACAAGCGCTTATAATTATGCGATGATTGAGCTGGTAAGTCCATATAAAAAAAATACTGCCTGGAACATATGTGTCAGTTAACTAGTCTCGAGTGGTAGGTATAATATGAATGATTTCATTGAATACACCCACAGATTGTCAGCAAACTCGGAGAAATGAGTGTATATTTTTTATGGACAGGCTACCTTGATCAAATGATTTTATAGTTAGAAACCAATGCTAACTTTAGCAACGTAGCAAATAAAAGCCAATTACATTAATGTTTTCCATTCAATGCAGCTTTATATTAATCCGAATAAGCTCTTTTATTTTAATCAACAAACCTCAAACGATAAGTAAGTCAATCTATTTAATATTTGAACCATACAGTTTCGTGTAAGGTTGAGAAACGAATGCAACTGAAGTAGTTATAAATAATGAGTATTTAATTATGTTTAAAGCAATCCATTTTAGTTTACGATGTTGAAGTTTGACGGAATAAATAGAACTTGCATTTCGATTCGGTATTTATGCATCTATTATGAATATTAAATTTGGATTATTGAGATTTTGTACACTTCCATGTATTTTGTCACTAACGACCCGGGTTTCGCCTTTCGGCATCTTCAGGCATTCGAGCACACGAATGGACTTGAACTGAGTTCGAGTCAGTTCGAGTCCATTCGTGTGCTCGAATGCCTGAAGGTGCCGAAAGGCGAAACCCGGGTCGTTAGTGACAAAATACATGGAAGTGTACAAAATCTCAATAATCCAAATTTAATATTGAAATTCCATCAAGCACCCTCAGTCGATGTCTTAAATTATATTATGAATATTATGTAATATATGTACTCCAATATTTCAGATGAAATAAATATAAATAGGTAATGTGATCAATGATTCATCTTTGAATGATACGATATGATACAATACATTGCTGGTATTGTACCAAAATATTGGTATTATTGTAATTAGACACAGCTTAGATAAGCTTTTTTTAAATAATGTCGTAGAAGTGCAGGGTTACATTTTTCGACATGTTAAAGTTTTAATAACTATGTTTTAGTGTACTGTAACAATAGACAATAATATTTGTTTAATTGTGGACAAGAAAGGCGTGAATGTTTATTGATAATCATATATACTAATACAATACCAAAATTCTAGTTTCTTCGACACATTAGAGAAAATTTACGATATATAATATTTAAATTGATTGTATCCTGAGAAATACAGTGATATGAAATTTCAATATCAGACAGGCGTTTAGCGGTTACGTAAAATAGCAAATTTAGAACATACTGATAAAATTATTAGTTCAGAGTAATTTGCTATCCTAGGTTTTAGAAACCATATTTGTGATCTCATCGACCACAATTTCCTTGCAACAAATTATGAACCGCAAACGGAAAACATCGTAATGTACTGTGCAAGCTGGAGTCAGTTGCATAATAATAAATATAATATAACCAACTGTTTATTTACAGATCAGTTCCGCGAAATATGTACACTTCAAGTATTGTTTCAAGTATTGAAACTAAAAAAAAAACACTGGAGGATTACAGAATAAATCTGCAAAAAAACAATTATTAAAATAGATTGATACTCGGGTGAGTTGGATAACGTAAAATCTCAAGTTTATCGAATAGGGTTTAGCAAACATGTTAAATGTATCGAGATTATATGTATTGATAAATTTAAATGAAGTCTTTAGATAGTTACCATAATTACATGGCTATTCACAGGTACTGTTCCAGGTTATAATCCAGGAACTTGAAATGAAAAGAATGGATTTGGGAATATAGAGTGATGACGTTACCTCATCATCACAGGGAACCACGCAATGGTTTTAAATGTCCTTCGGACGAATATAAATGGGATCCGAATAATTAAAACAAACCAGCAGTCATGATTACTACGTTACTGAAGTTTAATCACAAATTTCTCTTTCGTGTGATGTCATTTTTATAAAGAAAATATCGGATATAACATAGCATTGAAAACGAATCTGACAATTATAGAGTCCCGCTCAACATCAATTTTTAAACGTACGAACATTAAATTTCCCCGTGCTTTATTCTTTCATTAGATATTCTCTCTGTTCTGTGGCATGCACGATCTTTTCATTCTCAGAATTTTGAAGCTATAAGATTCATTTTCATCATTCCTGTTTTTTTTTTAACAAATGCTCTTTTTACTTTCTGGTGTATGGTTTTTAAAAACAGCTATACGAGATTAAAGTGATTAACGTAATTATTGTCTAGCGGAAATTACATGCCGGCGATAATAGCATCAGTAGAAATTATGGGTATTTATATGTGTTATATTTATTACAGTATCAATTTTTTTTCAAGGCATTGGAAAACTTGTTGGAAATTCGTCGTTGCTATTACTTTTCTTTTGTATTTGGTTTGTAAGAGCGAAAGTAACGTAGTTTATGAATCCAGTTATAAAGAACAACGCGTACATATCGTGTTTTTAATAAGGATTTACTAACAGATATTCGTTATATTTTATGAATTGAAATGCTTTAATGTATATGAAAAAACAAAAAAAAAAAACGAGAATTAAAAAACTGATCTTTTAAATACATTTAATAATAAACAATGAATTTTCGCATGACTTGACTATTTATTTGTTCGGCAATTCAAGAAAAATATTTTTATGGAGTTGTTAATTCAAAGAGGAAAAATTGTCTTGCGATGAGTTACAATGTTTTTATTATAACTTCCGATGATATGATTTTACATTATAAATAAAACCGTCAGCGTTCATCTGAAATATACTGTCATCGTGCATATGAATATAAAGATAACTAACCGTCAAATGATACTATGGAAAAAAGATGAGTAATATTATTTTAGTGACAAAAGACCAAATAAAAATTCGGTTATAAGGATACTTCATAGCAGCAGCAAAGTTCATACAAAAGGCAAAAAAACAATCAGAATAACAGCGGATTTTTGTTTATCAACTTATGTTTTATTTAAACTTGTTTTTTATGACTGGCGCATTTCAAGAAACAGAAAAAGGAAAATAAATTCGGAGATATTCTAGGTATCCATTGAGAATTGTGACTTATTAAAATTATTTTAAGAATGGATATTGTGAAATTCAAGTAAGCACATTTATTCATATGGAATTTAATTTTATATATATCGTCGTTGTTCTGGAAGAAGATGTTAACTGGAAAATATTTGTTTTGCGTAATTGGTCTTTGAATTTTGTCAAATGCTTGAAATGCCATACCTTTTTCATTTTGTTTGTTTGTACAACTCTGTTTTCAAGTAAAAGAATTAGTGTGTTCTGTCATACCGTAGGGTTCCAAATAAGGAACACTTTGGTATAACTAGCTCAATATGTAATTTTTTCGATTTAGTGTTTTCTTCCAGAAAACAGCGACGATATATATGATAAGCGGAATAATTTATCGTTCAAAAATAGCCAGTACGTTATAAATTTATTGAGTTTTGTAGAAACAGGATTTTAAAATCCGATAACTTTAAACAAAGCATTAATCTAATGGCTTTCATAACCTCAATAAAAAAAAACTTAATAACTTTGGCAAATTTTACGGCAAGTTGTTTTTTTATAATATAAACCGGGTCTCCTCTATTCTTTAAAAAATATATAATCACTGTATCACTCGAGTCGATTTTTCACATAAATTTATTGATTAATAGAATCAAATTAACGCGTAATAGTTTTAATTTTATTATCTCAGTAATCTACAGGACAAGTATGCATAAATTATTATTAAGTAAACTTTCATTCCTTGAGAAAGCACACGTAATTACCAAAATTTATGAAATTTTACTTCATAATAATTACGTATGTTTGTCTTAATTACTTTGTGATTAACAACAAAGAAATTAACTCAGCCAATAGACTGCCATCCTAACATAATCGATTATAAGTAAGCCAATATCAAAAGGAAACAGGATTCCATTAAGTAAATCATTACAAAGTTTAAATTACGGAGTATTTGTAATCAATGATAACTGATATATGACATTTATAAGAACCTGGAACGTGTTTTTAATATCAATTTTGGAGGTATTTAAGCCAGAAGTCAAAATATTATAACAAACGACCACTAAGGTTTGACAGCTTACACAACAATAAACAAATATGGATCTTTGATTTAATATTATACGGCGTTCTCTATTCAGTTTCGTATTGAAGTAATGAAGAAAACGGAATTACCGGTAAATATAACATATTTTAGTCAAAATTTAGCCATGGAGGATAACAACAAGTAGAACCGTTTGGGAGACGATGTAATTTATTAGAAAAAATAATATCATGCTATGATACTGTTTCGTTGTGTGAATTGATATATTTCCTTCGTAGTATTAAATAGAAGGTAAATTTTAATTCTATTCGTTTTTGCATTGTAATAGTTTGTAAAGATTTCGTTAGTTTTTTGTATTGTCAACAATTGCATTCTATAATTTATGATCTTAAAACTTATTTATATGTATACAAATCCTCATTTACTACACTTCAGACCAACGTATAGAACAATAGGACACAGAATATAACATTGATTCTAAAATAAATCACAAATACACTGGACAAAATAGAACTTATGCACACTAAAATACGAAACGGCGCCAAAATTTTCGCAGAAAAAATCTTACGAAACGATATCAAGGTAGCGTGTTTAATTAATAAAAGTTTTATGTCATAAATGACGTTAGAATTGAGAAGTTTCTTTACACGTTTGACAGTGGCAAAGACTGTTTGACAGCAAGTTGACAGAACCGCTTGTTAGTGCACGGCGACGGGCCAACAACTAAATCGAACGAACGGGCTGCGTATGGACGATGCGCGTCTCATGCCATACTCTGTACGACTGAGGTGAATTTTCGTAACGAGAATCCCGCACGGAATATTATTGCAGGCCGATTTCGGATTATGGGGGCCCGCGGACAGTGGGCGAACCGCAGGCTCAAAAGGAGTTCGCTGTCACTTGACTAGTAATCACCAATACATATAAAAATATGCCTATAAAAAAATGAGACAGTTGTACATTCTTCAATAGACTAATTGCTGTATTCTTGTCCAATTTTTAAAAAAATAATTACATCCATAAGCTGTCAAGTGCTAGAGAATTTTCTTTAAAATCATCAACAATAGAAAATGTAAACGTATCTTAAACTGAAATATTATGTATTTTACCAGTAAGTACGAAAAAGAGAGGTTGAACAATTGAGTAACAAGCGTACTGATAGAAAAATTTCTGACGAGATACCTTCATTAAGTGGCCATATACTCCACACTTGGAGAGAAGATGGTAAAAATTATACCAGCGCTTGTCAATTGAATTTAGTCACGGAAGCCTTTTTAATATTGAAAAAAAACTCGTGATAACGTTAAAAAATATTTTTTCGGAAAATGAAATGATGGCTGATTACTGAACAATTATGTTATAATAAACATATTTCATATTATGACGTATGCATTGAAAAGTAAATACCAATGCTTAGTGAACAGTGTGGGGGTGGCAGTCTTTCCTACGCTAAAGAATAATTCGTGATTATTACCTTGCTTACCCAACGAAGGAGCCTGTAGTTACCAATAAAGGGGTAAAATGAATAATAATGAGATATTAGATAAACGAGAATACATGTTAACTAGGCGCAAGTCTGTATCGTAAATTTTTATATCATACCACGTAGTATTTATTATAATGATTATGATAAAACTAATCAGAGGATTAAAAGTGGATGGTTTCATTCAATAAAGCAGTTCAGTATTAATGTGTCTTATAAAGATTTACTATGGTTGCCGTTACCGACAGCTAGAGACTAGAGTTTTCCAAATACAAATTTAATATAGAATAATTCAAAGTTCCCCAAAGTTTTCGTACGAATGAACACTTCGCAACTCCGGATATTTTGAAGAAACACCTTATTCATTTTACAGGGTCGGTAATATTAGATAATAATAACAAGAATTGTACATTTTTTAGTAATTATTTTTAAAACATAACAAATGTAAGTGAATGAAGTTTTTAACGACATCGAAGATTTTGGATACTTGAGTTGCAAATCTTCTTGCTATCAGGCAAAATATTAGAAAGTTGAATTCTTATATCAGGTGTGGCGTCGAGCCCGTTCCTGGACTTCGTTGAAGGTTAATAAGAAAACCCTGCTTGGCATAATAATATGTCGTAGCGAACGGAAGCAAAACAATAATAGCTTGTTTAGACACACTGGGATATTCGTCTAGAAATCACTTAATAGACAATCCGTGTGTGTTTTAAATCAGAGTCATTGATTCGTCTGTCTATATGAAATCAGAAATGTGTAAATTTGTTCCGACATGATTATAACACCATTCCAGGTTTTCGCGAAACATAGTTAGCGGAACCATGGAGACTCTTTTGTCAGTATCCCTTACAGTATGTATGCTGTATTTATCTATACGAATTTTTTTTTTAAGTGGTTCTGTACTTTTTCTGTCGAAACTGTTCCGAATTCATGTTCTTACATGTCAGTAACAAATGTTGAATTGTTACAATAACATTTGAGATCCTGAACATGTGTGTGTTTGTGATGGCTTTTCGAGTCGATCCCGACAGAATTATTCCGATATTAATATTGTTCTTTTTGAATTGTAAATATAAAAATATGCGTAGTTACAATATCATGTGATAAGTTGTGTTAGATCAATCAAAAAATCAGATATTTCTGTCACTTTATTTAAAACACACAGTGTTCAATTATCTGTAATAAAATACATTATCTTTATACTTACTTCACAGATACCTTAAAAAATGAGATGCGTGGTTTAATTACAACCAACAACAATGCAATAAAATCTAAAGGAAAATCTTAAATTATGTTTTCTTTATTCGAATAGTTTACGACAAGTTATCACGTCGATG
Source organism: Himalopsyche phryganea (assembly GCA_022494535.1). NCBI lineage: Eukaryota > Metazoa > Arthropoda > Insecta > Trichoptera > Rhyacophilidae > Himalopsyche > Himalopsyche phryganea. The sequence goes on along the minus strand of JAGVSL010000076.1, from coordinate 1,024,212 downwards.
GAATAACTTTGCTGTGACGTAGAAAACCACCTTTGGCGACCAATTCGCAAGTCGCGCAGGTAACGCAGAAATGACATCACGAGTAGTTTTAAAACGCGAGTGAAAACACCAACACACTAAGGAGACTGGTGATAATTTGTATGGTAATTATAATTACTAATAACCCGCTCGCAATGGCATAAATTTACTACCTATATTACTGTAGAATAGTCGGGAAAATAATACGTTTTTTTAGATAGTGTTGCTGTCAACTAGATACGCATTACGAAAACATTGCTATTATTGTAACGAGAAGCAGGTAAAAAACGATTAAGACGCTGCCATTTTAAATGAAAACATTAGATTTACATTTATAAAATAGTACCACATTTATGTTATGTGATGTACCTACGATTTTGTTACAAGACACATGTCAAAGAAACTACAATGGCAAGAGAGGAAAACCCTGCTTTTTTCATCACAGAAATAAATGAGCAAAACACAGAAAAATTCAGTTAGATACTTATGAGATATTTTCGTGAATATGAAAAAGTATTATTGTAGTTGCCATATGCATTAATTAATTCTTGCGTATCGTTCAATAAAGCAAATATCTCATCTTCTCAAAATTAAACATTTATCGTTTGAGTTAAAAAAATTAATGATATTTCGTTTCCTTCTCAACAATGGTATTTTAAAGTTTTCATGGTATGTAACGTAAATAAGAGAATAATCTTATTTTTATACTAAATAGTACATAATCTTCTAATGACCACAACTTCGATTTGTGACACCATAAATATATTATATAATATTACATACTTATATATGAAAAGATTTTTAACGCTTCTAAAATAAACTTATATCCCTATTCCAGTTATTAAATTTCAATAAACTTCTTTCCAGTTTAGAAATCAAATTCATCTACTACGATATTTTATGTACGGAAAAAATTTCGCCGGATCTTAATTTCATATACTAAATAGTTTATGCCGTGTATCATTTCGTCGTCAATGACAACGAACCAAACAAAATTTTACATTACAAACGATCCAATACTATTTTTTTTTTGTGGCTGTGTCAATAAAAGACATTGAGATAGCCAATCGCCGCCTGAGGTGTAAATCTATCATCGAATAGGTCATGGTTTACCTGCAAGACATTTATTGCGTCTTCTGGGTAAACAATTTTATTATGCCTCATTATAATTTGTTTAGCGTAGTGGCCGGAAAATTTTTAATTGCCTCTCATATAACATCGATTCGGGCAGGCGGTATTAGCGCCGCCCACGCGAGCGAATACAATCATTACGAACGAAAGTGAATTGTGAAATTTGGGAAGCTGCAACGTGAGAATCTATTGATACAGCCATTTCTATTCAGCTCATTAAATATATTTATATACATAAGACGATTGCGTGCAGATACCATTCAAAAAGTGAAGAGTACATGTGATTTTTGATCCAAATAATTTTGATAGTTTTCTAAATGCATTCAACGATATGAAAATGTGATGTTATACAATGTAACGTCAACGAACCAATGCATGTCACATCTACATTTAATTGAAAAAAAACGAAATTACCTCACATTTATAGAACTTATTATTCTCACGAAGCTTGAAAAAACTGTATGAAAACTATAGAGATTGAATATATTATAATATATCAACTTTCTATCGCTGCCATATTTATTTTCCACCTTATCTATATTACAACTCCAGTTAAAATAGATCCCTTTTATTAAATGATGAAGTCTTTTTTAAACAAATATTACATTTGAAAAGAAAACACGGAATGTTTTTGTTCTATAATATCTATTGAGATATTGCTGTCTATTTTGTGTATCGCACGTAACCATAAATATCAATAAAGCACTTAAAATTCCGAATGCAATCATTTTCAAACTAAGCACTTCATTAGTCATACGTTTATCTCAAAATTTTGCAAATGATATTCGCATATATGGTTCTAAAAATACGACGAGAGTCGGCTCCGAGACACTAGCCAGGCTCGCATTCCTAAGGCCTTATACGGCAAAGGCTTAGGCAAATATCTTTTAACTAAGGTTACTAAGCCATGATAATACAGAGTTTTTTATGACTACATAAATCAAGAAGTCGCAACACCGCAAGAAGAAAAACGAAACAAAACAACGTCGAGTCAAGTCACTTTACGGGCAATTAAATCTTCTACGAATTTTTATTTGGTACATTTTGTGTTCAAGGTGAAATCGTCGCTTATTAAAAACACATTTGGTGTCTGTTGCAAAAACGAATTTTTGCAAATTTAAGAGTTGATTAATTGGTTTAGTCTAAAGGGAGCACACAACTTAATGAGTGAGAGACAATTATTCAGACGGCGTGTTTTTTTTTTGACTGAAGATACAAAAAATATTTAGTTCGGAGAAAGTTTTCGTTAATTCTATTGTGTTATGTGAAAAATGCTTTACAAAGTGTAGAGAGCTGATATATTGTTATTTAAATTTTGACATAAATATTTTGTAAGCTACATTCAATCAATCTAGATTTAGAATACAATTTTCATTAAAAATATCGCGCCTAACTAAATAGCCGAACAAAGGACGTGGACGATTAAATTTGTATGCGTTCTTTAGTGCAGTGCTCCGCAACCGGTGCGCCGCGAGACGATCCCAGTGTACCGCAGCGCAGAACGTCCAAAATGGGAAAAAATCAAGTATTATTTTATACGAAAAAAATTAAAGCCATAATCGGTGGCTAAGATTTTCGCTTAAATTATTCTCGTCGAAACAAATATTGTATTATTTTGATATGTAATGGATAAATGTTTTAGTGCTTGCACCGATAGTGCAATGATGTGAAATAAAATGAGGTTAGTTTGTGTGAAAAACAAAAAAATCCTACAGCAGAAACACATTGCTGTATATATTGCGAAGCATTGATGGCGAAATTTCCCAGTGAAATTATTACAAACAATGAATGAGTGTTCTATCACTTAGAACAGGTAACCAGTTTTTAGGCTTAAAAAATTTTAGTTACTGTTTCAAATTCATCAAATACAAAGAAAAGTCGGCTTATTTCGGCTTACGGTGTGCCGCGAAATATTAAGTGCTTCGGTCTACGGTGGATGAGAAAAGGTTGCAGAGCACTGCTTTAGAGGTATCCTTGCTCAATGACAGGTAATATGTTAGGCTAAAAATGTATTGCTTATTCTATCCACAAAATGTAGAGCCAATAGTACTGGAAAGAGCTTTGACACTGTTGTAAAATATAAATTCATTATTTTGGAAAGAAAATGTGTTCCCGGTTGTACTCGGTCAGAACCAAGCGCCACCTATTCAACATATGCATTATGACGGTTCTGCTTTACGGTTACGAGTCATGGCACCTCACTAAAGCACAGGGCAACCGTATACTGTGCTTCTAAAATAGATGCTTGCGGCGAAAACTACGGGAAAGTCGTTTGACTTTGTCAGGAATTCGGTGGTAAGCCCTAAATTACGTCCAAAATAAAAGTACCAATTTGGTGCCCTGAGAATAGTGCGGGTGCTGCAAGCTTTTTCAGGAAATACAAAACATATTGTAGTCGAAACTAATCGTCGTACGAACTTAAAACAGTTATTAGGGGAAGCAGGTTCCATGCTTAACTTTAATGGCGATATTTGTCTTTCTATCACTGTTATATTATAGGTAAGTATATATTAATTACACGCGGGAGACGGAAGTTACAGATTATCTGTAAAAAAAAAAATATTGTGATTATCGTTTGACAGCTACAATATAAGATTTGAAAAACACGCTCTGACGTGTTAAAATGTATCCGTACCATTTTCGGTTGCAGTTGCTTTATTTCCACAAATGAAATTGACACCGCTAAAACTGACCCGAACCGAACAATATTTTATCTCAATATTTTGTACGGAGTTCAACTTACGACCGATTCGACATACGACCAAAGTTCAGGAACTTATATCGGTCGTAAGACGAAGACAACCTGTACCGAGAGATTTGAACAGTCAATTTCGATTAAATGAAATTTTAGCGTTTAAATGTTAAAGCTGTCTGGGAATAAGACTAGAGCCTTCTAACAAAGAAAAGAATTGTTTACAGCAAAACCAAAGACGTTGATTAATATTGTTCGTCCAATATTTAAAAAAAATCGTTAGAACCTGAGCAATAATTTTTCGGTTAAAACTACTTACAGATATTTACTAACAAAACAAGTGTCAATTTTTCCACAGCTTTTACTTAAATATTACTTTGTATCGTTTAAATGTTGTACAAAATTTGTCAATTACGAACGGCTTTTACCTTTCAACAATTTCAGGCATTCAAGTGCACGCATGAACTCGAACTGACTGAACGCAAGAGTTCGTATAATTGTACATAATTATCAATCTGCCTTCATTCATGCAATTGAATGCATAAAGTAAAATTTGGATTATGGAGATTTTGTCCACTTCCATGTATTTTGTCACTAACGACCCGGGTTTCGCCTTTCGGCATCTTCAGGCATTCGAACACACGAATGGACTCGAACTGACAGACAGTAAACAGTGTCTAACGTTTATATAGAAGATACAAATACGACAAATATTATTTACGAGGTAAAATATTATGCGTCTGAGAGTCACACTGATACCTGAGTTAACATTTTGAGAATCGCCTTAATCCTTATTTTGTAAACAACACATTAACAGAGTGGCGAATTGCCGCTTTCCAACTTCTTTTAGAATTACCAGTGATTTTACAATTATAATAGCATTGTGGGTTTCGACGGGATGCAATTCGACGAAAGGGTAAATATATACACAATCATTCCAAATTTTTTTTTGTTCCATGTCCGCTCCCAATGTGGAGCATATGGTCTCCTAATGGAGGTATCTTAACAGAATTTTTCTACGAGAACTGCTTGTTACTCAGTTGCTCAACCTCTCTTTTTTATGAGAGTAGGGATAGAAGGATGGGGCTAGGACAGGACTAGATAGATTGACCTTTCAATCGATTTATGGATTTCTGTTCGTAGTCTGAGTCCTCCCTCCCACCCATCCCATCCTCACGGGGCGTAGCGAGAGCGATTAGCTAATCACATTCCACATTTAGTGATGCATAAAGATTCAGAAGAGCTAAGCCAAGGTCATAAGTGAAAAAACGTATGAAAGAGTACAATAGTTTAATGATTCAAATTTTATATAGAAAATTCATCAAGCAAAGTCAGTATTAAATTATATAAACATAACTTACTACGATTGGAAAGCTTGGATAAAAAATCTGAATGCAAGATTAAAAAAATGATTCATTCAAAATATCAATGCTCTTAATTTTAAGATAACGGATCTAGCTTCCTGCAATTTATTCGAGGACAAGTGTCTTATTGTAAAAATCGAAATTGGCTTTCATCCGTTAATAAATCCGAGTACATTGATTTATCACCAGACCCGACAACTTCAAGGAAACAGTTTCATAGAGAGGCAGGAAGCTGTAACGCCAGCATGAGGCTACTTTATACATAATGACCGGCCGGTGATAGCAGTGTAGAAAAGATAACTACTATGAGTAAAAGTCAAGATATATTGTAACTTCCTCTAAATAACCACGATCTAATTTTTAGCAATTTTATTTGATTCGATGCGTTAGTTTTTATCGGCGTATTTGCGTGTGTTGTTGATTGAATCACGTCTCATAGAATAACACGGAACACGGAAAACTCTGGCGGGAATCGTTTCCCATAAATAAAAGTGGCGAAATATCACAAATTCATAGAGTTACAGATAAAATTGAAAAACATATACCTAATACCCTATGCTCTGGTCAAAATTATACTGTAGATTGTTTAATTCATCACTTATATCGCGAAAAGTACTCTCTAATTTATGGTGGAAGGAGTTCAATTTATTTTAAGACATCGACTGAGGGTGCGTGATGGAATTTCGATATCAAATTTGAATTGTTGAGATTTCGGTTTGAGTTCGGACTCGAAGTGACATTCGTGCGCTCGAATTCCTGAAGATACCGAAAGGCGAAACCCGGGTCGTTAGAGACAAAACACATGGAAGTGTACAAAATCTCAATACTTCAAATTTGATATTTAAATTCCATCACGCACCCTCAGTCGATGTCTTAAATTATCATCATAATTGATTTCAAATTTGCATTATTGAGATTTTGTACACTTCCATGTATTTTGTCACTAACGACCAGGGGTTTCGCATTTCGGCATCTTCAGGCATTCGAGCGCACGAATGGACTCGAACTGACAGACAGTAAACAGTGTCAGACGTTTATATAAAAGATACAAATACGACAAATATTATTTACGAGATAAAATATCATACGTCTAGGATCCACACTGATACCTGAGTTAACATTTCGAGAATCGCCTTAATCCTTATTTTGTAAACAACATATTTACAGAGTGGCGGAAAAAAAATTGATTTCACTTAACGGGTGAACATTTTCAACTCATTTTAACCTACCTTTATAAAGGCCTACCCTATCCTCATTACCTATTACATTGAAAAAATATTAATCGTACCATATTCAAATCAAAGTTACATTTGCATGTAAATAAAAACGAAGATCACTATATCGCTGTCTTAATTCGCAATATTCGTATTGAGCAAAATGTAATGCAGGTAAATGAGATTCGATAAAAATTGTTTTTCTTTCCTACGAAACAGTTTTAATTACTAACTCAATTCAAACAATAAAAATGTGAAATTCATTAACGGCACTACATAACTAAGACCAATTTCGCTGTTTACATTCCCTTCCACCTTCCGCCCATCCGATCTTTAAAACAGGGCGTAGTGAGAGCCATTCTTAGTTTTATGTTTCCATCACCATCCTCGGCAAAAAGGAGAGTTTGGGCGACTGACCCTAGGAAAACAGCAACCGTTAAGATGTTCCATTTTCTTGATTTTCATTTTACTCTTAAATATTTTTTCTGAAACGTATTAAAGTGAAAATATGCTTTAGTTATTTCATCAAACGAATTGGATAAAACGAAATTCTGGTTCATATCACTTACGTAATAATTATAATGAAGCGCATTTCTAATCAATTAAAATATTTACACAAGAAATGATATATCATACCAAGTAGATAACATATTATATATTCAATATATGCAATGTTAATAGCGTAATTACATGCAATATTCAAATTATAAATCACGTGAGAAAGCGTTTCAGATGTGATTAATGGCGCACTTCCTGAGAACACTACCAGCCATCGTACCAAAAGAGATTAATCTATATTTTTAAAGTGACGATGAACTATCGAAGCGGTTTGGCCGCCAGCCAAATACTACGCATCGATAGTAAATGACTACTTGAAAAACTTTACAAACGTAAAAAACAGATAAGTTCGTAATATGTATACTCAATCATTTGTAAATAAAGTTAAGTACATATTATCCAGACTTTATTAATTCTTTTTGGGGAGACTTTGGCCAGGGATGGGGAACGTTTTCATGTCGAAAGACTGCATTCACTTATCCGTAATCTGCCCGCAGTTAAGAACCTTCAGATATATGATGAGGACTCAGACTACGAACAGAAATCCATAAGTCGATTGAAAGATCAATCTTTGAAAACCGTCCGCACCGGGAATTGAACCCTCAGTCGATGTCTTAAATTATATTATATATGTATTCTTAAAAATGCATAGACATTATTTTGCAAATTGAAGAAAAAGGCTGCTTTGTTTCCCACCATTCTTTCTTTGATCTTGTTTATTCATCACTCTTAACGTGTTAACTGTCAATTCTTGGTGGAAAGGCATTATTTTTAAAAATAAAACACAATTTGTTTGTACAACTCTACATGTGTATATCAGGTCCGGTTTCGATCACCAACTGAGAAAAATAAAACCTGATCATTATAAACATGTGGAAGTAGTACAAACAAATTGTGTTCTAGTTTATTCAGTTTTCACTTAAAAATAAATCTGAAAATACATCCAGTATAACTATTAAACAGTTTTTTTTATAAAATTCCCTATGATACTCAACGCTGTACCCACCACCACACTTAACAGCGTCACAATTTTCTTACAGGGTGTATTCCACAGTATAACAATGTCATCTGTGTTTAAATTGTTTGTCGGAATGTCCGAGGAGAAATTCCTCCAGACTTGGTTGCATGCCCTGTAGTGTGCAGCAAATTAAATAATAACAATATTATTAAAATGGGGAAATTCAGTAAAATGAAACCACTCCTCAGCAATACAATTAATTGTATGATCTCTTTGAAATCTGTGTTATTCAGCCGGCCGTACCTAACTGCTGTTATTGTTTTTTTTTTCTATTTTAATCGTATACATATTTTCAGGAACACATTTTTTTAGTGTTGAATATTGGGGATTTCCCTATGTTTCTGATTTCCGAACTGTGATTTGGTAACTAGCCAAGAAATCGACGACTGCTAAATACACCGAGGATATCGAATTTATTTAAAGTCTGTTCGTCTGTTGATCAGTATCAACAGAAAAACGTATCTTATTAGAGATTAATTGAAAAAAATAAAAAAACACCGTAACAAAAAAAACGGTTTTCAGAGTAAGTTATGCATGTCAATTATCAGTACCTAGTCATGCTTCAAGGAGCCAGGGTTTAGTAGTGTTAATCCTTTATGGAAATTCAAAGCATATCTGTATTGATTTATATATCTATATTTATCAGCGCATGCGCAGAGAGAGACTGTATGTGTGAGCATAAATGTTGAGTGATTTTTTAGGTTAGTGTATTTTTAACGGACAACACAGACCCTTTTCCTCATTGTCTGCGTATCGTTCGTAAAAAGCATATTGCCCGAACGCTGATACCTGATAATAATTTCTAGTATAATAAAATGTCAATTACAAAAAATATTGTTTTGCGTACAGTCTTTATATCATTAGCATTATATTTTGAGTTACTAAATATACGGTAAAAAATATTTTATAAATATATAGAAGGCATGAATCCATTTTAATTTGACTCGATATAAATTGGTGCATTATAAATCTTTCTAGTTTCTGTCAACAACCTAGGTAAGTAAGTAGAAAGAGAGTTCTGTGGTGATTTCTCGTCTGAGAACGTCGTCAGGCTGTGTAGTGGGTATTTCGCCGTCTTTTAGCACGGTTTGTTTTCCCTTGTTTGGCGATGCAGAATCCCACGCTTGGGGAGCCAGTTACCCCACGCCGCAACACACTACACTTCTGCATGAGCAGTATTAATTATTCAAGAAACGGCAGCATTTCTCTACATAATCGGTGACGTCATGCCGTTCCGCCTATTGGTTCTTGCCGGCGTGAACAGCCCCAAAGGACGAAAACTTTACTGGTCAAGTGCTTCAGTAGCTGATTATTAAACGGATATAAATATATATTGACCATCGGCACCGACACTGACAAACAAAATCTACGAAGGAGTCGCAGTTTCTAACTTTCATTTTTACTTCGATATTACAGTAACTGTCAATCGAGAAATACTGTAAAGTGGCACGTTGCGTAAGTTTTGCACTTCACAAACACTTTCATCATGTTTATATTTATATAATTTAAGACATCGACTGAGGGTGCTTGATGGAATTTCAATATCAAATTTGAATTAATGAGATTTTGTACACTTCCATGTATTTTGTCACTAACGACCCGGGTTTCGCCCTTCGGCATCTTCAGGCATTCCAGCGCACGAATGGAATCGAATTGACATCAATTATTAATTAAAATTTGATGTTTATATTTGTTTTTTCCATGTCCGCTCCCAATGTGGAGCATATAGTCTCCTAATAGAGGTATCTCAACAGAATTTTTCAATGAAAATAGTTTGTTACTCAGTTGCTCAACCTCTCTCTTTTCGAAGAGAGTAGGTATAGAAGGGTAGGGCTAAGACAGGACTAGTGGTAAGCTAATCGCTCTCGCTACGCCCCGTGAGGATCAGATGGGTGGGAGGGAGGACTCAGACTACGAACAGATCAATTTTAAAATGAACCCGAGACATCCGTAGCCCACGACGCTACCAACTGCACCACGGGCGCCGACAATTTGTGTTTTAATCTTAATAAATTCACTTTTTATGTGTTAACTGTCAATTCTTTGCGGAGAAGCATAATTTTAAATAATAAAATAAACTGATTCCACATATTTATAAGGATCGCCAACATAATAAACGGCTTCCGAGTTTGTTATGTTTTAAATATCGGCCCCATATTCCGCTCTGCTTGATTAATTGAGTATCTTTCAATTTTGAAACGAGTGTTTTCTTTCTTCTTTGTACTTCCACCGCCATCAATTCGCTTTAAAAGTTACGAACATAGGCCAAACATAAAAAAGCGATATAGGTAGAAGAGTATTCAGAAATGCTATACACAAAAATGTAGAATCATACATATAAATTTTTCTGTAGCAGCATAACATATCAAAAAATACTTCAACAACACTAACAAATAAAATCAAACTGTCGCTTAGCACTCTCATGTTGAGATGCGTCCTAAAAATGTTCACATTCAAAGATGATATCGATGATATCCGATAACTTACAAGCAAATAATAACAACACAAAGTGCATTCCTCGGAATATATAATCGGCCGATTGCATTATCCGCCTATGTACCTATGCAGCGGCGGTACCTGAGCTGAGGTGATTCAGTATTCAGGATTTCGATTTCACATTCACGAAATTAACACGGCGGTTGAGTGGTCGCGTGCAGGAGGGAGAGAAAGGGACGGTGGGCGTCGGGTACGAGACGGCAGCCTTGCCTGATGATGCAACTCTTCGACAGTAGGGTCAACGATATGCAGCGTCCCATACCCATATAGCACGCGTGCCAGAGTCTAGAAGCGAGCATATACAAGGTTTTAGTTCCACGAAATATAGAAATAAACTGAAATCAAAACAAAAAACTAAATCACTTAATTTTAAGACTATTAATCAGACCACGGTAATATCCTTCTAACATGCAATGTTTCAAATATATAAGACAATTAACTGTCAAAGTGGTGGAAGCATTTCTATCGTCATTTCATTAGCTTTCAGTCATAGCCAATATATTCGTTTTCGATTTTGAGAGATTGTGTGGAAAAAATTACTCAACTGTGCGTGGGAAGGATATTACCGCCTGCCTGATTAAGGGTTAAAACTAGTTTATTTAACATCAAATTTCAATAATTCATTCTGAACATCGATGGAAATATACAATATGGAAATGCTCCAAATAATAATGAGGTAAATATTTTAAAGTACTACAAAAATTACAGAAGATAGTTGAAAGCTATTACAGTTTCACACCATCATCAGGACTATAGTTCGATGGCGTGAAGTCGAAAAAATCTATATGCTATTTTTATTTACTACTAGTGAGTACCCGGCATGCGTTGCAATGCCACTCAAAGAAAGAAAGGATTTGGGTTTTAATTCTGTTTATTGGAGTGCTTTTTGATTAGAGGTCTGCACGAACCGAAATTTCATAAAATTACCCGGTGCAAGCCCTTCATCTTCAGGTCCGGCCGACCCGAGCCCGAGTCTCAATATCAAACTTGTTACCCGAACCCGACCCAGATTTTTTTTTCTCAGCCCGAAGAAAGTCTGATTTTTTTAAATGTAGGAACGCATTTATACTTTTTAAACTATACATATTATTGTTTCCATATTTCCAACGATATTCATAGCACATGTGAAATAAATTATTTAAGTTATGAATACTATTGCCTTAAAACTGACTCATGACCTTAACATAGTACGAAATATTTTTCTTAAATCAGAAGGTTTTTCCGAGATGTCGCTAGTTGTACGTATTTGATTATTTTTGTTATATTTTAGATATTATTTTTTTTCCTCAGAAACTTTTACGGGTGTGCCGTACAACAACTTACCAAAGTTTGATCGAAATCGAATGAATGTTAAAAGAACGCATAGAGGACAAAAAAACATTTATTTTTATATTTACAGATTTGAATCATATAATTGGCATTTCGAGAGATTTTTGACGGGGTAACAGACTGGGCCCAGAGAGAGCAACCACCTTTATGCTGAGACAGAGATTTTTTCACTCTTTGGGAAATTTAAAAAAATAAAGCAAATTTTTTGTACTAATTCCACATCTTTGGAAAATTCCAGGTCTATTTAAGGAGTCAATAAATGAACGGCTAAGTGTGGCCGCTAAGATAATAGAAAAAGATTCTTCTAGATCGCGTATCCGCCCACTTGTCCTGGCTGCTATACCAGTGTAGCACTTGCTGTAAATGGCGCTAAAAGCCGCCCACTCGTATGCCATCTGTTATAATTTTCATTTATTTATTTATTATTCGATACACGCGAGATAGGCGCCCCCGCCTACCTGACGCATTCAATTGCCAAACTTTCGAAAGAAGACGAAAAAAATATCAAAGCGATAATGAATGAGACAATTTGATGATTTACAGCCACCAAAAGACTTGCCGCATCATATATGGAGCAAGATGTTCTTGATTCCACTCGTTTTTAAATTGATTTCATCCACTACATATTTAGATGATTGAATCTGGACTTCCATACTCCAACTTTGTGGTTTGAGCCCTCAAATTATTTTTAGGGATTTTTTCTATTTTATAACAAAAATGTGTAGAAATAAAAACCAAACAGGAGAAAATAGTGAGTTGAACGAACGGTCAAAAACCAATCCTCACTCTCTCGTTCTCCTCATTGTATACCCTTAGCTAAACCGATCATTTCTAAAACGAGAAGCTTTGGAAATAACAACCAACCAAAGCCTTTAAATAAATATTATGATGTTGGGATGACATCATATTGTCTAGCTCCTCTAAACAGTATATACAGTTGAGCTAAAATAAGTTTAAGTATAGTTCTAACGATGGCGTTAAGCCGAAATAACTATAAACTACCTAGTAAAATTTCGTAGAACTAAATACTTTGACATTTTACCAATTATAATGGAGTTCTTCCAAGTAAGTGATAATTCAATCAACTACTACCATATTTCAATAATTTGTACCATGAAAACACCGCGTATTTTTCGAACAATAGAATTTGAAACCATTTATTAACCTACATTCTTTGTTAGAAAGTGATGATAAAACCGTTATGTTAAATAATTAACTTGAGCTATTACATAAAAATCATTTCGTAACGATTTGGATAGATAAATAGAGTCTTCCGGTAATATAGCCGATTGATAAATGCTTTTGGGCTGTATTTATTATTTATTACTAAGCACTGTAAACCATAGAGATACTTTAAATACATTGATTTTTTCAATAAGTTCATTGATTTTATTGAAGGCACGATAAGAGTTGAATCTATTCCAACCCGCCTATATCTAACAAATCTTATCCAGTTAGATTAGATAGGGTGGTCACGAAAGGAATTAGCTGACGATTAGTCCTTTCCTAAGCCCAACATTCTATCTTAACCCGACCGTTAGCGTCGTAAGGGGTAGCTTAACACCGTATGTTGATATACTCGATTAGGAGCAAATGAAGGCGAAATAGCTATAAACAAATCGATGAATTGTTATTTTTAAGTAAATGCCAATTCAATCAATGACGCCAATATGCTTTTCATTGAGAGTGAACGTGAACTAAAAATATACAAAGAAAGGGGATTTGTATGTAATGTATTCAATTGACTGTTTATTATATCGACAGTGTTTTAGCCAATTGATGTAACTCAGTCTCACGAGAGAGTAAAAACTGTTTGTATCGAAAACAGTATAAGGTGAGTTGCGTTATGAATCTTTGAAATGTATTTCTGTAAATTAACATAAATGCAGATACGGGGTTTTACGTAGGGAGTGTCGATATAATAATATCAGAATTTTTAAACCTAAAATCAATGCTAAGTGATGTTTCCCTTCCAAAAAGTCGTTAATTTATTTTTCTAATTTACATCATTTGGCCGAGACCTGCTCTGTCGTGTTTAAAATGAGATCCAATCATTTTCAACAACAATTGCCCAAAACACCGTCGATGTTTACAAGCGTGAAGACCTTTCGGTATTGTTTCTAAAGTTCATAAAAAAGTGTCGAATGTGTTATATCGGAACATGTTGAGAATTCGACTTGTCAATCGGGCACAAATTAATAAGGCGATCTCTCGCCTCCCACGGCCGTTAGTCAAGATTCGAGTCGAACACTTTTTTAGAGTTAGTTACATAACGACTATTTTTGGTCTACCAAGCATACTCCACGGTGACGTATCGACTCATGACAACACCACTGATAAATTCAAATATTTAATCAAATTATTCCTTCACGCATTGAAAGCTGAACACTCGTCTCTCGGAATCGTCCAGTCAATACAGGATGGGACACTTATTTAACATAACAACTATTGCACAAAAAACATGCGGTCATTTTTCTTAGAACTGGGTTTATTAATTCATATATAAAATGTTGTCATCTAATGATGTTACTTTAAATAGGCATTTTAAGATGTAAATTTTCCATAAATGTTGTGGTTCTTTCTTACATTAGCTGTCAAGCTAGATTAGCATTCCAGGAAATAAAGAGAAAACGTTTTAAGCATGACAGTTTATAAATTTGAGTGTTTTTTTCTCCTTTACACGCTCGTTCAACAGCAAAATCACACGCACCCTTGACGACTTGCAATAATTAACCATTACGCTAACCGTTTTCGCACGAATTTATTTTCAGCCAATTGATCTGTTAAAACGATCACTATGGGTAAAAATACATCAATTTCAACATAAAAAATTGAAGATTTATGTGAAATATATATATTAGCTATCCCAAATACATCAAGAAGTAAACTAAACTCATCAGAATCTCGCTAAAATAAATCGAAGAAAATGAAGAATATTTAATCTACGGCTTTGCAAGCAAAATGGCTGCAGCCAGTCTTCATGCACACCGCCAACACGTACACAAGCAAGCGCGTAGTCTGTGTAATACATAGGGCTGACGATTAATGCTGTGTATCTATAGTTCAAAGCTGAAATTCGAAAGACTGAGTATCGAGAGCTCTTTTCAAAAATATATTTCCCTGTGTTCTACTTAGCATTTTATGATCTGTTGCCTAATTTGTCTTCCTAAAGGTTCAAAGTATTCTTTATAGCATATATCCACAAGTGTTTCATTCTAGTCTTTGGCCGGAAATACGAGATAAAGTCTTGGACATGTAACATGTCCAGCGCGTTCATCGGAATGGAATCAGTACATACGATAAAAATAAACTTATAACATACGTTTATTTGATCTGAAAATGATTCTCAAAGAAAGGATATATCTCACACTTATAATCAGGAAATGTTTTGCTCTGTGAATGAGTGAGGATTTTTGACTGAAGCCGGTCGCCATCATTGAATGTTCTTACTAACCAACAGTTTTGATTTTTAATCACGAACGTGGAGTGATTGATGTCCATCTACTTTACTGTTTTTTAAAGTGGCTGATACAAAATTACAACCTACTGGGGTGGGCGCGGTGTAACGATTCAGGTGAATAATTGGTGAACGTTGAATAATATTACGCGACGGTAGAAATAAAAAAAAAAGATGAGAAGATACGACAGCAATTGAAAGATGCTCAGTTAAACAAGAGAAGCGAAAGATGACGGCGACATTTAAAAACATTATAAGCTTCTAAACTCTCGTAATGATAATGATGTACTATGGAAAAGCGGTCAGTTTGACCGTGAGATATACAAAAATGCAAATATGCTGAGAATTTTCACAATTTATAACTAGACAAATACAATGCAAGCTACACAATACACAATCGCATCATTCTCATAATGTGAGAACGGACTCAATTATGCCAATAAAGATTGCATTCATTAAAACGCCACACAGTGTCGAACTTTCAAATATATATTGCGGAAGATCGATGAGGGGTTCTGGTATTCGTGAAATCTCTTAATTCAGACAAACTTTTTCTATGATACCGAAGATGTCCTCAATGGTAGACGACTTATTTGAGCTGGGAAAATTAATTGTGGTCATTCTGCTGCAATACTTATTATACCTGGAAACTTCTTACTGTTTGCTTGGTTGGTGTTATCTGCAGCCATTATTCGAGTATTTATTATTATGACGGCAGTAAATCGTGAATATGCAACAGAATGGCCATAAAAAATGTAATATACTAAATATAAATCATAGGTTATTAAATTGTATGATCGCATAGTGAAATTGTCCGAGAATTAAGAAGAATAATTGTAATTCAACGTAACCATGAATTAATGAAAACGATAAGAGTATGATCTTATATAAAATACCAAGAAATTGCGTAAGCCAATCGCTATTAACTCCACTTTTAAAACATGCACCAACAAACAATGTCATTGGAAACGAGATAAAAAAAATATTTTTATCCATGTTTATGAATTATAATATTATTCAAAAATAGTATTTAAAGCGTCGTGATAAGTACTATTAGAAATATTAATAGGCAAGTATCTTCGCTGCAAGTAAATATTCAAAATGTCAAGCTTAAAAGGGATAAGTAGGTTATTTTCCCATTGAGCGAAAATCGTTAATCGTTTACCGTCGCCTAATTTTCATGAAACGTCGATATTTTTTTTTTAGAATGGCACTTTTAGAGTATTTGTTAATATTGCACTTTTGTTTACATGGAAATAATAAAGTTTTCAAGCCTGTCTAGCAAACAGTTGACACCTGTTCTTAAGATATGCTTTTAACTGCTTTACGCCGTGACTAGATTAGAGCTTTTTGTGTAGGTTATAAACGATTTAACAAATAATGATAAAAAACCTACTTATCCTTCATAAGCTAAGTATCGAAGGACAAGGTCCGTTATCAAATCCGCTTGTTGAACTCGCAAGACAAACTTTCGTTTTAGATTCCATTCTGAAGAAGATTATCCTAGCGCATAAATCATGAGCGATAAAAAACGAAGGTTATTATTTATAAAATAAAAAAAAACTAGTTTTTAACAGGTGTGTTTTTAATTGATAATAACACTTCAATTAGCCATTTTGTGACATTGGTTTGATGACAGTGCGATTTTTAAAAAAATGCGGAAATAACATTTTACGGTGACAGTATGGAGAATATATTTATTGTATGGCTGTTTTAAATATTGCGCGTTTATAATTTGACCCGTTGATAAAAAAAATGATGCAATACAAAAAAAGCAATCATTGAACTATTGTCATGAAACAAATAAACAAATGACTGAATTTCAATTAAGATATGAATAAGAATTTAAAATTCATCATATTGATATAAATATTCACATGACGTCGGCTAATCATGCAAACTTTGTATCGAAATAATTCGAAGATATATTTTAGTGGACAAAATAAATTGTGTGAGATTGAATACATCAAATTCATTCAATTAAGTATTACATAATTAATTTTGAATTGATTTAATATTCTTTAATTACCATTATTTACATGTTTATTATACGATCAATATTTTTTCTATGGTTTCGGCGGTGACTTCATGGTAAATAAGTGCAAAAAAAGTCACTCGTAGTAACTAACAACGAGTCGAATAATAAAGTAATCAATG
The DNA here is from genome assembly GCA_022494535.1 of Himalopsyche phryganea. Lineage (NCBI taxonomy): Eukaryota > Metazoa > Arthropoda > Insecta > Trichoptera > Rhyacophilidae > Himalopsyche > Himalopsyche phryganea. The sequence goes on along the minus strand of JAGVSL010000076.1, from coordinate 1,006,778 downwards.
ATTATATATTCAGCTCCGTGGCGCAGTTGGTAAGGTCGTTGGCTACGGTTACGGATGTCTCGGGTTCAAGTCCCAGTGCGGACAGTTTGATAAATTAATCTTTCAATCGATTTATGGAATCCTGTTCGTAGTCATGAGTGTTTGTGATGTCTAGATCTACCTCCTTCTCATTCAATCCTCAGAAACGGAACGTAGCGCGAGCGATTAACTAACCACTAGTCCTGTCATAGCTCTATCCTTCTATTCCTACTCTCATCGAAATAAAAAGAGGTTGAGCAATTGAGTAACAAGCAGTTCTCATAGAAAACTTCTGTTGAGATACCTCCTCACTTTTAACGTGTTAGCTGTCAATTCTTGGTGTAACACAATTTGTTTGTACTACTCCACATGTTCATAATGATCAGGACCGGTTTCGTTCATCACTAGCATTATCAAATGATGGAGGTACCTCCATCAGGAGATCATACACTCCGCATGGTAAAAAATAATTTTTCACAGATTCGACGAATATAATTTACTGATATTAACTAACATAAATCATTGATCTGAAAGAATTCTGAACTATTTATTCATTTAGTTTAGGAGAACCAAGGTTGGGAAACGTAATTGAAGTACGTTAAAGCATCAAGTCGACTAATTTCTACTATGAGGATGATAAAACTATAATTTAATAAACGCACACAATTACAAACGTCTTATCGAATGCAATGACGTTGCAACTTGCAATAGACTGTTACATCTAATCAAATCTGAGGAGGATAAGTTTTATTATGCAAATGACGACTTTACATGTAAAATAATAAAATTATAATTGAATTGAGCATTCCACGGTGAGAAAAATGATTTTACATACATTTCCGATACGCCCACAATAAAACACACGACAATTTAAGCAAAAAAAAAAATGATGATTGGAAGGACACCTTCTCCTACGCGGTTAACACTAGCGAACATCTTGAGGATATTCCTATGCAGGTTGGGATGTTCAGAAAATATCAGTCAATCGAGTAATATTATAGATTTACGATCAATTAAATAAAAAAGGCCGAAGGGGGTGTGTAGGAAGAGGAAGAATTAGTGACTAAACAAGATTCAGTGTGGACAGGTGTGCCGAGAAGGCGTGGCATTTTTCTATAGCTAGGAGCTAAGGTAAAACAATCTGAAGAATTGGAAAAAATACCTTCTACACCAATAAATTGCGCCACGAATCAAAAATTGTAAACAAGTCCTAATATATTTTTAATTATATTATCGTATCTTCTCCTACGCTCCCAATGTGGAGCATATGGTCTTCTAATGGAGGTATCTCAACAGAATTTGTTATTCAGTCACTCAACCTCCCTTTATATAAGACAGTAGGGATAGAAGGATAGTGCTAGGACAGGACTGGTGGTTGGCTAATCGCTCTTGCTACGCCCCGCTATGGATGGGATGGGTGGGTGAGGAGGGAGTTTTAGACAAAACTCAGACTACGAACAGAAATCCATAAATCGATTGAAATATCAATTTATGAAAGCTGTCCGCACCGGGAATTGAACCAGAGACATCCGTAGCCATGACGATACCAACTGCGCCACGGACGCCGACAAATTGTTCAAAAAATAATAAATATCTCGTACAGCCAATGCGCTAAATATTTTGAAATCGGAAACGATATCAACTCAAAGATAAGAGACATCACAAACATCCATGTCCAAAGATCACAAATTTAAATTGAATATATCTAAATTTGATAATGACCTTGACGGAACTTGAACAAAGACTAACCTGATCGCAATGGCAACCAATATAACACAGAGGCTGACATGCTTGTTTATGTAATGTGCACAATCAGTACATATTCGAAAGCTTTAATGTGGCAAAACATTTATTTACACAGCATGTAATAAGAATACATTTCGGAAAGGGATATAAACATTTATTTTGTACCCACAGTGGAAATAAATTTAGAGAGGAAACAGGTTTCAAATAGTTTCAGTATGCTAATAATTTAGGTAAGAAAAAGAGACAGTAAAAATAATAAGCAATGAAGTGTTCATTTAGCATTGTTATTTTTTGGATGAAACAAAATAATTTCATGAATTAAAAGAATTTTTGATGTCCCCTCATCCCTCTTACAATGGGAAATGTCATTCTGTCGAAAAGTGTTCCATCGATACGCCCACGTGGCCGCGCTACGAAAAACTCCGTTCGTCTTGACAGACGTTAATTCAACAGCTGTTATTTTATTCGGTACGGTATGATTCCGCCCCACTGACCGTGAGCTTAGAAAGCAAAAAAAAAAAAAAAACATACCAACACCTACACCCAAAACGCATGGAAACTTCTATTCATTAGCATTTGTTTTAGGACGCAAGGATTTTAAGCCCCCGTGTTGTGATCATATAATGGCTAAGCGGATTAATTGCAACGGGTTTTGAATTAATATACATCATAAAAAAATTTAAATATTATTTAGCATGAATACTATTTAGATATTCCAGAATAAAGCTGCACAGTTTTTACTTTTTACCACGTCTTCTGCTAATATGAAATAATACTATGGAAGACATATTCTTTGTTTTAAGGAGGACCATGAAAAAAACGATAAATGTGAGTAAGTTTTTAATAATTATTTTCAGTCTCTCAGCTAGAGTCTTTAATTCCTCCACAGGCGGAATGTCATTTAAGTTGCAGATCAGAATAATTGACGATGCGAAATACTATGCAAAAATGAACACTGACCGACTCGGCGAAACGACAACGGTGCTCAGTAGGCGAGTCATCATCAGAAACATTATGAGCTAGCCGACGTACATTTATTACAAAAAACAGAGCCTGTTTTGCTCGGATAGTAAGCATTTTCAACTGATAAATTTTGTTTTAAAAATATTATAATTTCAATACAAGCAATCATAAAGATGAATTGTATATTTAGAAAGTACCAACGGCAAACATCATGAATAAAATACGTATTTTGAACATTATACAAAACATACTGATGTCACAAAGTTAAAATATGTAATATACAATTAAAATTGATAACCTATTATATTGAAAATGAATTTCCACACAGTAACCGCCGAATCCATCTAAAATATGTAATCTCATAGTTACAAAACTAGCTAGAAGTACATAAGCAAATATAATTGTAAAATGCTTTAATTTTTTCCTTTTTCAATATAATCTATTTTGTGAAAACAGTCATAATCCAATTTGTAGTAACGCCGTCATAATGCGGATTAAATGTGTACAACAACTTGCTGAGTGGATTATTGACTTTTTATTTTTACTTGATTGCTACGGAATTACGGAGCGTAAAGACTGCAGAACCATTCCGCTTAGGTACATAATTGATATTAGATTAAAAGTCGGTTAAATTAGCGCATATTCTTGACGCAAAATTATTATTATCTCTAAAAAATGAGCATGAATTATCATAAAATCTCTGTGAATAAATTAACGGATTCGTTTTGTAATACCATGCCCGCTGCGAATTTGAAGAATAAGGAGAGGTACTGGAGCATCTCCGTCATTCAGTCAAACATTATCTTCAAAGAAGATGAGGATAGAAGGATGTGTTTAGGAAAAGGATTTATAACTATAAAACTACATACATGCAAACATTTGGTTACAGATTCATATATCAGTTGAAGAAACAATATATGAATTCTGATTCGGCTTCATTTAAAAAATACCCTCCGTTAGACCTCCCCTAGGTAATTTAGTCGAGGCGCCTAAATATCGTTTAAAGGTGAGTACATTTTCAGTCTGGAATGAATTCCTTTTTGACCAAAATAAAAAGCAATATGCTTTAAGCGATTCCACCACACGGTCATTTCTCAGAATAAATTAATCACATCATTCGTATGCAAATTGCCAGGAATTCAGACCCAGTACTGCTGTCACACGATGTAAAAGTAACTTTAGTATGACAGCGAGCATTTCGTAAAAATGCAATGATTTTATATAATACTTGACACTACAAATTCACTTCAAAAGACAGCTGGAAGAATATTTAATTATGTATGTCAAAAAAACATGAGTCTCATTTTCCAAGTATATATTACAGTCTGAATAACTTAGTTATATAAGTGTCCTTGAACAGAATTTAATAAATACATTGATCTTGGTAAGTTGACCTACGCTGCCCCTGAGGAGCTTATTATATGGCTGACAACTTTTCGTTGTATCAAATATCAAATTTGCGATAAATTAAAATACTTGTGTAATACAAGGCTGATTATGAGCTATTTATATTGGTAGAAATATGAAACTCGTCCAGGTTTTTTTTGACAGAGTTAAGTAAATTAATATTTTTACTATCTGCTATCCAATTGGGAATATCTGAAGACAAGTTGTTTAAAGAGTACTGATTGGAAATCAATCTCTTAACCCGTATTGTAAGAGGGAAAAAATAGAAGGATGGGATTAAGAAACGACTAGCAAACAGTTAATCGCATCGAGGCACCAGTACATCACAAATTTGTATGTATTTGACTACAAATAAAAAATTGATTGAAAAATCAATGTATGAACGTTTCAAAAATATGTCTCAAAAAAAGTTTCTACAGTTAACAAATTTTTGTTCTCTGTTTCATTTATTAAAGGATCGGCGCCCTAATCAATCTGTGATAATATTGTGATTGTCGTTTGACAGCTACAATATAAGATTTGAAAAGCGCGCTCTGATGTGTTAAAACGAATCCGTAACATTTTTGGTTGCAGTTGCTTTATTTTCACAAATTGACGCCGCTAAAACTGACCTGAACCGAACAATATTTAATTTTAATATTTTTTTGGAAATTCGACTTACGATCAAAATTTAGGAACGTATCTCGGTCGTAAGTCGAGGACAACCTGTACACGTTTATAGTAAGATTTCTCAATGAAAACGTGAAATATTTTGTCTTTATTATACTTTACAGTGAAAATAGTTTTTGTTCGACATGGAGTCAAGTATTTGAGAACTTTGTAAGCTAATGATCACTGCGGCCGAGTGGTAACTTTACAGACAGTGCCAGTAAGGAGGTTCGGTCTAATCCGCGAGTGGACATTTAGATGTATTGATTTTTAAATTCATTAGGGGTACATCCATATGCAGACATGATTAAAGAATGATAAAAGCTACCTTATAGATATTATAAAGTGGATTACGATATTAATTAATTCGAACCTCTGTTATGATGAATTGTTTATTACCTAAAAATGCCATAAATCAGTTAAGCTTATAAATAGTACATATTAACTGTTTATATTAGTAATTTAAGACATCGACTGAGGGTGCTTGATGGAATTTCAATATCAAATTTGGATTATTGAGATTTTGTACACTTCCATGTATTTTGTCACTAACGACCCGGGTTTCGCCTTTCGGCATCTTCAGGCATTCGAACGCACGAATGGACTCGAACTGACGGTCAATTCGAGTCCATTCGTGCGCTTGAATGCCTGAAGATGCCGAAAGGCGAAACCCGGGTCGTTAGTGACAAAATACATGGATGTGTACAAAATCTCAAAAATCCAAATTTGTTTTTATTAGTATTATTGTTTTCAACAATTATTATTATTGTTGTTATTATTTAAAAAAATAAAACACAAATCATTTGTACTACTTTCAAATGTTTCATGTGGCATGTGGAAGTAGTACAAATGAATTTGTTTTATTTTTTTAAAATGTAATGTCTTTCCACCAAGAATTGACAGATAACACCTTAAAAGTGGTTGTTATTATCGTTACTGTTGTTATGTTTGTGTAATGGCATGAATTTAATTTTTTTTAATTTACAATAACTAATTTAAAAAATATATATATTAATTGTGAGGCATGGCCATTTATAATATGAATAAGTGACGTAAATAAGTAATTGAAAAATTACAAACAATGCAGTTACAGTCGTTAAGTGAATTGCATTCCAGAATGCAGGTCATAAATTGAAGCTATCTTGAAGTTATCTCGGGCAATAAAATCATGCACTGAATAAACATGAGCATACGGTGCCGAAGTCTTGTTAAATTATGTGGTTCAGAAAATGTACCGTCCAAATATTTGTGTGCACTACAACAGGCCTGTAATTGATACCAGTATTAATTCAATGAATGTTTATGAACCTACTGAAGATCCCGAAATTGAAAAATATATTTGTGGTAAATCGCGACGGTTGAGATGGTAAGTCAGCGGGCGTTGTAACCTCTTCGAAAGACGATGCTGTACCTGGCGTAATCGTGTATTACGGATTTCCCAAGAGAACCTTGAACCTGGCCTTTCGTTTCCTCGAACCAATATGATTCCGGCGTTCTAAAAAGCTACGTAATCCAAATCTATGGATGTTACCCCACGGAACTACGGGATTTGTATGTCCTGGGAGGACGTGTCAAGTGATATATTCTCAGTATTGCAGAAATTTATCAAATAAGACCCATTTGCTCAGTATCAAATATTCTTTGGCTGTCGCATGTTAACTGGGATTCATATTCTCGTGTTAAAAACTAAACATATAGCAAGGTTCGAGTATACAATCTAAGAACGCGGAAAGTGTCAACGGATAGGACAAGTTGTATTCGACTTGATACAACTTCCCACTTGAGAATCACTTATCGTGTAATTCACCTGGCTAGGAAATCCACCAACGTATCTCTCATATAACTATTTATCCCACGCTGATTGACATAGTCTACCGGGTGTTTTCAGGCGTAAGATAACATTCAGTATAGTAATCAACTTTAATACCTACTACAAACAAAACAAGAGAGAAAATAACAGGACAAGAATTATTAAATTATTTTTACGTGGAGACAAAATAATTTATCATTATGCAGTGAAAGTGATTCTTCAATAATGTATTGTTTTAACAATCTATAAAAAAAAACTATCAATCAATGATTTCGAATGAGATACAATTTGATTAAAATTTGTAAAATTATAGACATGATCAATTTGAAAAGGGGAAAATATGCAATCGACTGATTGCATGATAAAAGTGACGAGCAAATTTACACGAATTCTCCGTCTATCGCCTCTCTAATAGAGGACAATTCTTATTGAATTGCATTGTTATTCGGTTTTTCGTTTTCTTGCATTAGGTGTTGAAAAAAAAAAGTTTTTTTTATAATTTTTAGATGATCAAATTTGAACTGTTGAGATTTTGCACACAAATGAACTCGAACTGACTGAAGATGACGAAAGGCGAAACCGTGGTCGTTAGTGACGAAATACATTGAAATTTATAAAATCTCAACAATACAAAATTGATTTTGAAATTCCATCAAGCACCCTCAGTAAATATCTTAAATTAAATATCAATGTAAAAATTTTGGCATATGTATTTTGAAAAGCTCAGACTTTTATCAGTGTCCCGGTGTCGCGAAACATCTTTGATTATCAATTCTGCATATCATATCTGACAGTCTAGTGCCCGGATTAACTAATAGGTATAGAATTGTAGTGGTATCTAGAAAAGAACGCAAACCACTGTGCAGCTTAAGTTTATAACTTTAATTTTTGCGACTAATTTTAAGCATCTTTCAAATCGTTGTCTTAGGAAAAGTGTGGGCGCATTTCACGGAGACTTTATAGGTTACTTACAAACGATACATGGAATATCCACAGTATGTAAGCAAAAATATTTCTTAAAAGAAAACTGGTACTTAATTTTAGTAAACAAATGAAATTTCGTTAGCTGATGCAATTGCCACTTCGATGTCAGAACGAATAATGACATAATATATGGAATAATCATTGAGTAGTAATTAAACGGATAAATATTTGTAGCTTTGAGACTACATATTTATTATATTGGGAAGACACTTCAAGATCAACCGGTACGTGAAATATGTATTTTCCAATACCGGACCGTTTAATTTAATTTAATTATTCCTATATATATTACCTGCATGCGGGCCCTGAACAAATATATAATAATGGCGGCCGTGTTGTTTTCGTTAATAACAAAAAAGAACAGATGGCGCGAGCGAGGTCGCACAATAAATTAATATAAATATTAAAAAAGTAACATGCCTATTAGATTACATAAGACGCCCATTTTCCAAATCTGTCGTCGGAATAAGATCGGTGAGAAAATGGATGAAGTTGGGTGGACCGCGGTGGGAGCCTAATAATGCCCATTAATTTATTACTATGACACAAACATAATGACTAGGAAAAAAACAGTCTGTCTCAACTCTGACCAGCTTGGTTGATAAGGATTTCGTTCCAAACAGTGCCTTTCCTGAATCAAAGTAATATAATTATAATATATTACATTCCAACGAAAACTTCGATTTGCTTGCTTAGGATACCCCTTCCAGATTATTTTTTCTAATTTACAGTAGATACAAACATCTCAATTGAGCCCATAAAACAGCGTTAATCTTTATTTGGTTTTTTTGGATTATTGAGATTTTGTACACTTCCATGTATTTTGTCACTAACGACCCGGGTTTCGCCTTTCGGCATCTTCAGGCATTCGAGCACACGAATGGACTCGAACTGAGAGACAGTAAACAGTGTCTAGCGTTTATATAGAAGATACAAATGCGACAAATATTATTTACGAGGTAAGATATTATACGTCTGAGAGCCACACTGATACCTGAGTTAAAATTTCGGGAATCTCCCTAATCCTTATTTTGTAAACACCATATTAACAGAGTGGCGAATTGCCGCTTTTCAACTTCTTTTAGAAATACCAGTGAGAAAGTAGTCAATTAGTTTCTTTGTTAGTCATGGATTATTGTAAACCGAAAATAATAAGAGATTTTAAGATCGAGCCGGATATGATGGCATGTTATACTATTTAGAACTTCGTCATAACTGATTTTCGCCGTACATGTGTCGTTAAGAAGACGACCTTCCCTTCTTCTTTCAGGAATCATACAAGATTTGCATATACAGAAAAAATGGCACCAGGTTTAATAAATTTCAATAAAAGCGTTGCAACAAGACAAATCGAAGTATATGAAGAATCGATTAACCAATAAATGGAATGTTGTAGTCGTTAATTTGAGAAATACATTATTTTCCCATTGATATTACATGGTGGCTTACGTGGTGTTACTACTTTTCTAAAAACACAATTATTACTTTGAATGATTTAATTTTAAAATAAACATTATGATGTTTGAATACGTGAGATGACATGATATTGTATATATTTTCTAAACAGTATATATATCTAAGCAAAAATAAGTTTAAGTATAGTTCTGACGATGGCGTAAAGCCGAAATAGCAAACAACTACCTGTTAAAAAATTTTGTAGAACTAAATACTTTGTTATTTAATCCTATCATACATATATCGTAATATAATTTAAGACATCAACTGAGGGTGCTTGATGGAATTTCAATATCAAATTTGGATTATTGAGATTTTGTACACTTTTTGGCGCGTCAGTTCGAGTCCATTCGTGCGCTCGAATGCCTGAAGATGCCAAAAGGCGAAACCCGAGTCGTTAGTGACAAAATACATGGAAGTGTACGAAATCTCAATAATCCAAATTTGATATATTGTAATAATGGGTTTGAACAGTGGATACCTTTTGCTCTGGCTGTCAAACCACTGGACTTCACTTTTAAGTTGTTAACTGTCAATTCTTGGTGGAGACATTATATTTAAAAAAAATAAAACACAATTCATTTGTACTACTTCCACATATTTATAATGATCAGGATCGGTTTAGCTCATCACGAGCATTACCAACTGATAAAAATACAAACATAACAGACCTATTTATATAAAATTGAGTTTAAAAATGAAGGTACATGAACTAAGAAAAGAAAATACTGATTAACAAACAAATTTACATAATAAATCAAATACAAGTTAAAAATAATATTACAGGTATAATACAAATTAATGAATCGGATATAACAAAGGAGAAGATGCAAAGACGGTTTGCTCATTCAATAAATTTGAATTGGGGAAGATTGTAATTTGACTCCTATCTCTATTGCTTCTTCTTTGCCAATACGATAGCCACATTCTACGAAAGGTTAAGGGACACCCCCAGGGAAATTGCTAATTATTCCTTAGTTATGGAAGCAACATCTACAAAATCGAGTTTGGAGTTAAATGATTTTGCCTGGGTTAAAGACTAAACGAACACAGACGGAGTTGTTTTAACAAAATGTCTGCAATATTACAAAGACAGAAGGTAATTATAATTCCCTAGTAAAACCAAAAGGCAGTACAAATTGGATGTACCTATATTTGGCAGCATATCTTTGATAAAAGGCTGCAAAAATATTAGATGTGTTTTAATCATAGATTTGTTATTTCTACGTTTGGACGCAGCTTATAAACAGAGAGCGCAAACCACGAGAGTTCATCATATTACAACAAAGAGAAAACGGCAATAAATTGATAGCATGTCAACGGCGCAGGTCGCCAGCCGAAGTCTTGTACCGAGCTCCGACAATCGATATTATTAAATTAATTTATTATCATACCAATGGCATCATATCACCGCCAGGTGTTAAAATGAAATTTAGCTGAGAATTAAATTTGTCCGTTTTCGCGATAGTTGTTGTGGTCACAATTTAAGAAAATCTTTCTTCTCCTCAATAAACTCGACAAATAGCAATGCATATATGAAGCATCTAGTATTTACGGTAATGAGATTTACCATACCAGAGATAGGTATAAATACGGGTTTTAAAAGCGTCAAATAAAGAATACTTGAGAATGGCTTAGCCAGAATTTGATTGAATTTTGCAAATAAATATGAAACATGTTTAGCATAGTAACAAAACTATATAATATGAATATAGAACTTCATATAGTCGATATAAATTGTATAACACGCAACTATGCAAATTAAGGTCGATAAAATAGAGTTTTTTTTATTTAATTGGCAGCTATTTTGGTTCTGATGATGGTGCGACACCATCGGAAATGGGAAAAATACTTGATACTTCTTGTGGAACTAAATATCTAACTATTTAATATAAAATTAAAATTGATAACTTTTAATATAATTTAAGACATCGACTGAGGGTGCTTGATGGAATTTCAATATCAAATTTGAATTATTAAGATTTTGTACACTTCCAGGTACTTTGTCTTCCATGACTCGAGTCAGTCCGAGTCAGCTCGAGTCCATTCGTGTGCTCGAATGCCTGAAGATGCCGAAAGGCGAAACCCGGGTCGTTAGTGACAAAATACATGGAAGTGTACAAAATCTCAATAATCCAAAATTGATAACTTTGTTATTCCACTGGCTGTGTTTAAGACGCATCTTCAGACTAACTATATAGCAAGATTATTAAGTTAAGCGATGATTCTAATTCTCAACTTAAAAATGAAAGGTGGGGTGGGTTTATTTCCTTCTAATTGAACATTACATTAAAAATGAATTTTTACAAATTTACCGCCGAATCCATAAAAAATACATAGCTATTTTGTACGTTATTGAAATCGATTCTAATAAATAAATGTCATTGGTATGTATAAGGCAATAATTTCAATTGAAACATTAAGTCAAATGGATTACGTAGGATCAGTGGCGCTTCATTTCGTAGATACGTATTTTTAAGCTAATCCGACGACACGTGTTGAAGCTACTTTATGAAAATAGACACGTTGCGTTAAGAACCATTTTTTGTTTCATGTTCAATCGAAGTCCTCGCCGTATGTATTGGGAGAGATTATTTGAATTCTTTTAGGTAATCATGAATACCTCGTGAACAATTCTGCGACACCGAAAACCTACCGATCATATAGTAAAGGTCACAGTGTATCATCAAAGCGAGCGTTACGTATCTTATACTGGAGAAAATTTCAGCCATCCAAAGGAAGCTCTTTAGTGGATTGAAGACTGAGACTCTAACGATGATTCTGCCACAATTTAAAATACACGTAATACTAATTAGGTCTTAATCCATTCATTGTTTGATGTAGAGATACTCAACAAAGTTATCACGCAACTAGTGGTAAGATCGTGACAGATTTTAAAGGGCTTACAATTAAATGCACTTCTGTTTAGATCATATACACTTTCATAAAATTAGTTTTCAGTTATAACAAATACATTCTTCAAAAAACAAATTCTTTCACCAAAAATACAGTGATCGCACATTATAGAATAGTTTTCTCTCAATATAAATACTCACACTTTTAAATCGATAGTTTCACGAAGCTGTAATGACACAAGCCAAACCGGATCAACCCTAACATAACCTACTACAACTTCACTCACTTCGATAAAAGAATCCGTGACTAAATGGAAACTATTAAAATCAAAGTTTGAGTGTACCAAGTGAATACTATCTAACACAAAGTGCAATTATTTATAGTCCATTTTAAAGTAGAAACATCTAAGATAGTCTATAGATTGATTATTTCCTTTGAGATTTGATAAAACATGGTCACGGCGAATGTAGAATATAGCTAGTACATATAATAAAAATATAAACATCGATTTACAATTTAATAGCGGGCAGTGTAGAAGATTAACTTGTAAATGTATAGAAAGATAATTTGACACACATTTTTAAGTAACTGTACATAATTTTTAAAAACAATGTTTTGGTCAATATTCTCTGGGGCAATGAGACGTCAATATAAATAAAAAAATAATTCCTAGCACATAAAAAAATAAATCCATAGAGTGAGGCCGAAAAATCGTTTGACCGCAAGGCCTTTCAGAGAAACACTAGTTGTCCAGATCGAAAACGTCATCTTATCATGAACAGTGATTCTAAAACCAGCACTGAAATATTATACAAAAGGGTGCAGTCCTGATATTACATAACTATCTTTTCAGCTTTGATTAATACAATTGAAAACAGCTACATTTACATTTTTTTCTTAATAGTGGAATGAAAATCTAAGATTTATTTTGTTTTAATATTTTTATATTTATGTAGGGACGAATGATATGTTTCAGATAAATAGTAATGCTTCACCAGAATAGTATTTAAGGCCAAAATTCATTACTCCGACTTGCAAATGACGACGGCAGACAAATTAGGGACTGATTTAATACGCAAACTTCTATAGCTTGATTAATACATTAGACTTTAAAAGATAAATCGATTTGTTTTAATACAACTATTACGTACAAATAATCCCGTTTGACATAAAATAAACCAAAAAAATTCTAATAACTTTGACAGGTATCATCTAAATTCACTCAATTACATGCCAATTCCGCAAATAAATATTAAGATCAATTTAGCATTTAACAGACAATCCCAATCAGAGTAATTATTGCGATATCTCAGACTTTTAAAAATGCAATATGGTCGTAGTTCAGGACAATTGATTCAAACTATATCAGCAAACGAAGCTGGAAATTTGAAACACTAATACAGCAGAAACAATATACAATAAATCAATGAATATTTTACTTTGGTTAAGTATTAGAAATAGTATAGTGCCATCGTTATCGGAGGTTCCTCATGGGGGTGCGCTGCCATAAAAAGTTTACGAAGCGGCGCCTTTACAGAAAAAATGCGGCGAAACCGGTAAAACAGGAATCTTCAAATACCTTATGGTCGAACGGCAGATTGGATAACAATATTTTGAGGAAACGAGAGGCACGACATCGTGAACGCGGCGAGAGGGATGGCGATATCACCTCCGAAGACGGTGAGGTAATAAGAAAAATAATGTAATACCTATTATAGGAAATATTGTGGTGCGCTGATAGTGATATGACAAACGGAAAAACTCTTCAATTAAATAAATACTTCCATAAGAAAAAAAAAATATAAAATTTCAAAAGATAGTATTGAGAATAAATGCGGTAATGTGTGTTTTAAATTGAAAACTCTATCACTTTATTGATTGGATTTACTTGACAGAGCTTGAAGGTTAAAAGTGTCTTAAGTATTTACGTCTATAATTATTTTGGTTTCATGCTATAGTTCTGACGATTGATTTAAACCTGAAATATCTCAACAACGATATAGTATTTCTCATTAATATACACATTGCACATGTATTAGATAATTTTATAATTGGAAAGAAGAACATTTTATGAAGTTTGTTTGCCCGCCTCTAAAATTTTCAGTTTTTACATATATGTTGTTTTAGTAATCTACCCTTCATTTGTCATACCACTTCTTTAGAGATATATTCTGTTTTCTGATACTTAGGTATCGTAGGTCTTATAATCCTTAACTATTTAAGTTACTAGAAAATTGAGGATGTAAGGAAGTATTATTTCGATGTCCTGGCGAGAATATAAGAAAGTGAGAGAGTAGGAAAGAAAACGTCTCGCCGCTCGAGGGAGGAAGGTGGCGGAGCGGGGAGAAGCGGGGTGCGGTGAGTCAACAAGCTTCACAGCACGCGTCCGGGGAACAAAGGACAATTCAACGGTACCTTCATCTCCCATTAAAACCCGGTCGTATTCAGTATACTTTCTTGTTTATTGCAGTTAGTTTATATAATTTCCTTGAAAACAGTTACACAAACAGATTTACACATTTTTAATTTAAAACTCTGTAAGTGGTTTTACTAGCAAGCGGTGGACTAAGTCGCCGTTTCGCCGGCGGACGACTCCCTCGGGGAAAGGCCGAGAGGCAACTCCTTTTTTTTTAAGCAGCGCAAACTTTTTGATCACTTCTAACTGTAAACAAACAACGGCAACCAAACAAATATGACAAACTACTCTTGAACGCCTCAGGAGAGATATTACATTTTAAATTTGCATTAATAGAAAGAGTCTGCAGATTGGTTTTGAAAACCCCTGTACGCCCCATAAGTACGGGGCGGTGTCAAAAGATTGCTCGCGCACATTACTAATGACGCAAAATCTAAACGGAAATGAATTTATGAATGGAGTACCAGTCGTATTATTTAAACTATCATTTAGTAACATATTATTACATACTATCAGACTTTGATTGATTTTTCAGAATACAAACAAAATAATATAAACAGGACCATGTGAGTGAGCCCTGGTATAAATATGTTTCGTCGAAGTGGAACTATTCTTCAATTGGTCATTTTAAAGGGGTGACTGTAAAATAATCCCATATCGACTTTTATATAGTTTTTTTTCTTTCCGAAAATATACCTGAATCAAAAGCGCTAAGGAAAAGTGTACGACATTCCGAGCATTTACCAAATTAATGTATTTTATATTTCGAAAGACACAGGTGTGATAAAATCGTAGGAGTTAGGATTATGGCCGCTGATAGATGGGCATCATCAGGGCATCTGATAACCATTTTTCTTCTTGGTAAATTTATGTGTCACACACTGACTAATTAACAAGATATTCATTCGCATAGTTCGGCCAGCGGCGCACTGAAATACAAATCCATAATGTTGAAACCATCGCATTTACTTAATAAATGTAAAAGCCCCTAGAATAAAATACGTTTGCCAATATAATATCACTAACTATCTTTGAACACTTTCAGTCTTCCAAATAAACGGATTAACTCGACCTAGTCAGTACATGGTTTACGATATATAAATATAACAAAATTATATCATGATAGAATATATTAATATGACTCTATAATTTCAAATAAATACTTTTTTCTCCAATCATTCCAATTATATTAAATTATATAATATTAATGTAATATTATTCAAATAATAAGTGGACACAATTTCTATAAGAACTATAACTATCAACAGTTTCAAAAATGTGCAAATAAATTGATGCTTTTATAAGGATTTGGCGGTAATATTTAATATAAAATTAAAATTGATAACTTAGTTATTCCACTTGGTTGTGGACTAGTGGAATAACAATGTTATGAATTCGGTTGTGGACTAACCAAGTGGAATAACTAAGTCATCAGTTTTAATATTATATTAAAAATGAACTTCCACAAAGTTACCGCCGGATCTATAGAAAATACTTAATATTTATTTTGTTATGTATTCGGACCATTAATTATTACAAATCAGTCAGTTAAATAAACTTCTAATAAAAATTATTCGTGTAGCGTTGGAATCCTAATGACAAAAACATAATTTTGTAAGATTTTAAAGATTAAATATTTTTTAAGATAATGCCTGTTAATACCTACTGCATATTGAGTGACCCTTTCAAAATATTATAGTTAAACTATTTACAAATAAAAATCGACTATAATACAATACACAGATAAGACATTGAAAAATTCTCATTCATATCAAGTTTGGCACACCGCTGTGTGGGATAAAATTTTATCGGGTACTAAATTTAAGACGCCGGCGTCACGCCGTTGAGCGTCGGTCTGTGATCGCGACGCGGAAATACATCGCAGATAACTAGCCGGTATAGAATGTCACAATGTGTCACACTTATAAAGGATTATAAATCATTTAACGCGTGGAAAAATCTATATATATTGAGAGCATCTCATAAAATGGCTGCAGACGCTTTCTGGTTGTAATATATTTGAATACAAAAAATTGTATTTTTTATTTATTGAAACTCGTTTCAAAATATTAGACCGAAAATTCAGAACCCTGAATTTTCAAATTAACTTTAAAAAAATTTGATTCTACCGACACGGAAGAAACTGAATATACATTTTTGACTGTTTTTTAATGTGTGAGACATTCCAAGTCCGATTGTGAAGATTTTATGATGCTGATATAACCACCAAAACAAAAATAAAAATGCCACCATAAAAAAATCCGTTTTTATTCACTGAAAACAATGAGATTTTTTTAAATCAAATTGAATTGAAACAAGTGGTCTGTTCTGGAAAAAACCAGTGCTGCAGTTATTAATCTAATTGTCCCTGATGTTTGATGCCTAGCAATGGAACTGAGTCCGCAGACAACGAAAATGCAAAAGACATATAAACACATATTTTTACTAACGTGAACTGTTGAAACACTTATTGAATTTAGACACAACTTCAACTGACTGCTCTAAAATATAAACGGACTATTGAAAACAATTCATATATATGTAGTTAAGTACATTTTTCTACGAATAAAATTACACATCTCGATTTTCTTATTTTTTACTTATGATTTAATAATCTACACGACTCGTTAGAATATAATTATAGTAAATGACTTGATTATATTCTAAGCAATAATACTTTAATGTGAGTAATTCTGGATTTGAGAAAACGTGAACAATAATTGAATTTACATTCCGACTTCACAAATCAGCTGTGAAATGTTTAAACTGCCACAGACTACATATAAAACAGACAATGATGACGGCGGGATTATATTTAGATACTATCTTTCTATTTCACTGGGTCATTCAGTATTCTTCGTCACATTTTTAAGTCGCCGTGGGCCACGCGGATCTAAAGAAAGCTAGGCCTCAGATAATGGAAGGAATCCAGCATTAATATATTTAATGAATTTCTATGATTTTTACAGCCAGTATTCACAGGAAAGATACTGAATATTAAAAATTAATTGAAATTTTCCTTTTATTCTATACAAATGATTATTTTATAAGGCAATTGATATTAATCAAAATAAAGATACAAAAATCTACCCTTGCAATTATCCGATCGAGGATTCGAGCCACGGATTGCAGATCTGGAACGTTAGCACTCGGCTACAATGATAGACCAAAACCTAACATATTTTAACGAAAGAAGGTTACGAAAGTACTAGGCGTTGACTAATAATTTTCTCATGCGACGTTTTTAGGATTAGATAATTAAAATTCACCAAATTAATTAATATAAATATAGACGCGATATAAAAACGATTATTTTATTGAATTTCGTACGTTTTCAAAACAATACGATTTTCAGCGGTTGCTTTAACGAAATCGCACTAAAAGTGTATATCTATATAACAGTAACTAAATATGATATTACCAAAAATTGTCTTACACGCCTAATTCAGTCTTATCAGTTAGTTTTGAAACTAAATAATCTTTAAAGCATACTAAATTATCATCATGATTTGATATCTGATAAAAAAAGTAAATTCTGACGTAATGCGAAAAAGTTCTTAAAAATATGACGTTATCATAAATAACTGAGCTACTGATAAGTATAAAAATATATATTTATTATTTCACCGATCATGCCACTGGCTGAATTTTGGCAAAAAAATAAACGGTATACGGGACTGACAGTAGTAAGGAATAGCGCAAAGCCACAAACCAGAAAAAAGAATTCAAAAGTTAAGTACATAGAGACATTGAGCCAATGAGAAGATCATAATATCATACAACTACGGCATGGTGTGCAGATTTATGAAAACCATCTTAGTCAGAAAGTAGACGAACACAAAAAATATATATTTATAATCTCCTTGTATAACTTAAAAAATATCGGTGAATGTTGGCCGAAAAGAAGGATTATGGTAATTAGTAATATTATCGTTTGTGTCTTGTACCCCATCCCCACGTCCAGTATATGGAAACAAGCCCACCCTACCCTTCATGTTTGATTAAGAATTAGAATCACTGATTACCTAAGAAATACATAAATAACCTTGCGATATAGTTAGTCGGAAGATGCTTCTTAAAGAAGCGAAACGAGTTACATTTAGTAACACAGCCAGTGGAAGAACTTGGCAGTCAATTTTAATTTTATATTACAAAAGAATTTCCATTAATAATAGCATAAAATAACAAAGTTTTTATTAAGTAGTTATTATTATTATAACTATTTCGCTTTACGCCATCGTCAGAACTCTGTAATTTTATCCTATTATAATGGAGTTCTACCAATTAAATGCCAATTCAATCAATTATTTCCACTAAGTTCCACCGCTGAATCCATCGAAAAAAGAAAATAGGGGCTTTTCCTATTATACTGTTGACTTTTGAGGAAAATGGGTTCAACATAAAATATAAGCATTATTTAATACTAGTTTGCATATATACATTTATAATTAGAGAGATAATTGTCTGTATTTAAAACGTTTTCTTCTATAAGGTGCCTACCGTGTATATAAAAAAATAATGGAAAATAATAATTAAGCAGTAATTAGTCCAAACACATTGATCTATTCGTCATTTTTTTAGTTAGAATGTAGCCAGTAAAATACTATCGATAATATTAATAAACCGATTGTGAAAGGATGAGAATTATATATATTTTGGGTTATATTTTGACAATTAATAATCATACGATGTCGTCAACTGTTTTAAGGTTTCATTCCCAAGAGTTCATTATGTGAGCGCCACGGAATTCGCATCCTTTATATCAGTGTACCGCAACCTTTTCTCACCCACGGCACACCAAAGTACTCACAAATATTTCGCGGCACACTAAAACCCAAAATATGTAAATTTCATAAACAAAACCAACAATTTTTTAATTTGTTTTCATTTGCCGAACTTGAAATAGTGGCTAATATATTTTTTAATATATATTTGTTTATCCAAATACAAAATAACCTTTCCATTTTTTCGCCCGGGGCGGTCCTCGAGTTTCCCGCTACCCCCACTTTTCCTCCAAAAGTTTTTTTAGCCATTACGGCGGAAAAGATTGCGTGGCACACAGGTCGCGGAGCACTGCTTTATATATTTTACGCGAGTGTTTTTGACCGCCAAAAATGCATCTGAGGATGTCTAAATATATAATATAAGAAATTTATTTCTTTCAAATTTTGTTACCATTGCACGAAATATATTAAGACGTGGTAAATTTTCGACAAAAATACTACCATGAAGAACTGCCATATTCAGTTTGAATACAATCATATTTCAACTACAAAAATTTAATGGTAATTATTAACAAGTACCATACTTAAATAGTGCTACAATAATTATTACAGAACTAGTGGGAATGCCCGTCATAGATGACGGTATTGAAATTGAAATACTGAATGTCTTAAGTAGCTAATAATAAATAAATGTATTGTCGTGTATGTTTAATCGAAATGCTTAAAGCCCTTCATGGTAAAAACATTTTTGCATACCAATATTTATGAAATAGGAGTATATGTTCCTTACAAAGGCTTGTCGTTAATTGGAATAAATCTTTGAATGGAATAATTTAGTTGAAAAAACCTTTGAAACTTCATTTTTTTTATTATATAATACGTGTGATATGTGATAATAATAAAGCGCCTACAGACCGGTCTGGCCTATTATAATATACTAAATATATTGTAAATTTTGAAAAAGATCGAACATTACAATTTATTTTACATATACAATTTTATTTATTTTTAAGGAGAAAACGGCCGTGACGAAAAATGGCGCATTTTAAAATAGAGTAACTCAAATTGACACGAACATTCGTTGCCTTTGCTTTTTTTTCAACGCCTCGACAATTTGACTGACATCTCTTCAAAATTCGTAGTCTTCACATGCTGGCAGCGGGATGGTGAAAAGATCAAAAGAGTTCCGTGAACTCCGACAATCGACAGACGAAAATAGCCGCGCGCAGTTTCGCTTGCACAGGTCAAGGTGTGGTCACAGTACGCATCTCGTTGCGTAGAGTGTAGACCAGTGTTCCCCAACCGGTGGTCCACGACCGAGTGCCGGGCCGCAGGACCACGACCAGGACACTTTCCGCAGGACCACGAACAGTATACCAGATCTCAAGAAATTCGCCGTGCAAAAATACTAAATATAGGATTTTTTAGCATGCACGTTTACTTGTATTTTTATTTATTATTATATAATTATACTTGGTAGGATGATGTGACACGATGGGCGCTGGTTTTCTCAGAATCGACAAACATAAATTTAATCTCCTTATGTACACACACTCAGGGAGAATATGATATTTGCTCTTGGATAGTGAACCTAGATGCAAAACCCTACCTAAATATATTTCCAAGAATTTCATATGCATATTTGTTAGTTATAGTTATGACCATCCGTCACAATATAAGATTAAAAAAATATGACATAAAAAAACCTCTATTTCAGTATTGATGGTCCGCGACTTTTTTTTATTTTTTACCCGGTCCGCAGGTGCAAAGGGTGTGGGAAAATTGGTGTAGACACTATAGACCAGTGATGGACGACTCTCGGCTCGAGACTCAACATAGCAAGCACTTCATCACCAAATGCTTCATTAAAAAAGAAAAATTCTGTATTTGATTTCTGAACAAATTATGCAGCGGCAAAGGAATATAATACGAGACGTCACGGACGTAGTGAAAAGTGATTGGAGGATCTGATATGTAATTAGTAAATTAAAAATGATTAAATGTATGTCTAACATATACAACCATAATTTTTAAAGACGTTACCCACTGCAGCCTGCTAGCAATCAGAAAATGGATAAAATGGCCTTTCTGTCAAATAAGTTGTGCACCACTGCTGTAAACTATACGACAGGAGTCAGCAGTGGATGGACTGAAAACACGTTAATAGCGTTTCGTAATAATGAAAAAAAAAGACATGCAACAACTGAAAGTATTATTACATATGCCAAAACGGAGGATTTTTATTTTATAATCACCTGCAGTAAAATATTCAAGATTTAAAACATAAATAATCATAATATAGCAGAAATAATGAAAGCACTAAAGAGATTAATCTCAAATTTTAAGAAATCAGTAAGAATTTAGTAGTAATACAATCTTCTAAATATAAAGAATAACTCCCCATTACTAACGTTATTTCTTTTTCCGCTAATCTATAATTTAAGTATAATTTAAGATATAATTTAAGAGGGTGCTTGATGGAATTTCAATTTCAAATTTGGATTATTGAGATTGAAATACATGGAAGTGTACAAAATCTCAATAATCAAAATTAAATATATGCTCACTAATCAAAATTTGATATTTAATAAACAAGTGTCCATCTTGGAACTTTTTAAAAGTTACCTCCTATTTTTTCTTCTATACTAACGAGATCTCATTATCGATATTATTAATCGCATAAGTATTCGTTTGCAGCCCCTGACGAAACGTAATTGCATCTCTTTCTTTCGGCGTACGGATATAACCTAGCGAAGCCGACGTACGGAGTAACGGTCCGTGAAAAGATCACACTGCGGATTGGTACCCAATGCTACAAAATATTACGCCTAGTAGAAGAAATGCGTATTTACTAGGAGATTGTGCTCTGTCTTCGTAAATACTACATCCGTTCAACGGTCATAATACTATTATCGCGATGATGAATGAAAACATGGCAATCATCAGCCGGTCCACTATTGAACAAGGTGTTTGAAGGATTACTTTCTCGGATAAACAGTAAAAAATAAAGTTAATAAGGGCAAAGAAATAATCACAGAAGAAGTTTTCAACAGCAGGTCTAAACAATAGGTGCTTATTAATGTAAGCAAATATGAGAAGTGTTGGCTAACTCAAAAGCAGTCAGGAATAAAAGTAGATTGAAGATGATCATGTAAATAACATTGCATGGATCCATTGGTTGATTGACTAGGGATTCCAACTATTCCTCATTATCAACTATTCGAATTAACGATGGTAAAACTGACTGCATTCAAATAGTTTCTGAAATATGAAAATAACATTAAAAATTTGATATGAATAATTAATAACATAACAATATACTAAAATAATACATTCAAGTTTGTAAGAAAACGAGCTTAAAAGTCACATTTTTTCAATTTTAAATCACTAATATTTTTTTTCTCAATGATGAGATTCCTACATTTTTTAATAATTAACGACTAAATCTTTTAGTATTTCTTTCAAATCTCAAATAGAAAATATGAATACACATTCCAATACCGTAACATTGTACTACAAAATTTAAAAGTTAGAGCTGCGTTCGATAACTCCAACGGTATTTCTTCTTTTACTTTGTCAGAAACTCGGAGGTAAGAGAGGAGGGACCAGCTCCTTATTACGTTCCAAAATAAAAAAGCGGCGATGGACCTAGCTTGGACATGTGCTGCGGATGCCCCAGAGGAGCCTAATTCCTATCAGCAAAAAAAAAACTACCTGTGGTATTCATTATTGTTCTTTAGATCTGGAGAAATTGTGATGTGATCTTTCGTCGATTTTGTAAAATATTTCATTTAAAATTATCAAAATACAGTAAAAGTATTTACTAACGGAATTGTATGTAAACGAATGCATTAATCTTCCCAATCAAAGTAAGAAGTCCAAAAAACTAATGCGTTTTTTGAGTATTTAAACCAATGAACGGTAAGTGATTTTATTCTTTTGAGAAAAAATTTTGCATAGTAAAAATCCCAATATTCGAAGGGTAAAAAACTCACTTTAAATGTCGACGTAAAAAACCATTCAATTTTCAAGGCTGTCAGTTTTGACGTAAAAACAGATGAGCGCTAGAAAATTTCAAACAAAAACCACAATACAATGCATTGCACCAGCTGTCATGAAATTGGTTCAACGAAAAAAACTTTTGATAAGCATGCCAGACGCTCTATCATTCAAGTTACATTGTAACTGCAGCTAAAAAAAAAATGAAAGAAAAAAGAGATTTAGATACATGTTATAGAATGCGTGAAGAATCCGATTGTGTGGCAGGGAGTTCAACGAATGGAAGCGACCTAGTGAGCACTCGCCGATGTTAAAGAAAGGCACGAGAAAAAGCCTTACACAAAAAACAGGCCCCATTAGTGAGGCATCTTTTTCATACAATGATAATGCCAAAACAATTTACTTCCATGGCGACGTTATTATTGTCATACACGCAAAGCTATTATTATGAGTAATTGAATGAATATGCGGGTATCTTTATAGTGTTTATGATTACGTATAGAAGTGAGCAGGATTAATAACTATAACCCCTTGATAAGTTATCAGATAAAATAAACATAGTTACTTAACTGCCATTGTTTGATGAAAAAAAACTAGATATTTTTAATTGTTAATAACAATTGGAAGAATGACATAAGATATAACAAAAAAAAAAAAAACATTTATTTTATATCGACTGTGTTTTGGCCAATTGATGTAATTCTCAAAAAATACGAAAATAAGATAAAGATTGGGTCTAACTTTAAAGACGACAGAGCAGGTCTCGGCCAAATACACCACTTTTTGGAAGGGTAACATAATTTTACATTGGTTTTAAGATTAAAAATTCTGACCCCGTCACTTGATCGAAGCCACTATTATATCGACACTCCCTACGTATAATCCCGTATCTACAGGAGTGCAATTCAAATATTCATGACGCAACTCACCATATTTATAATGTTTTCGATAAAAACCGTTTTTACTCGCTCCTTACAAATTCAATTTTGGGGGTTACATCAATTGACCAAGACAACGTTTATATGATAAGAAGTAATAGCAATCCATACGACATAGTCCACGTGTTTTTCTTAGGTACGGTTTCACTCGGGTATTGAGCATACTCAATCGATGAAGCATTATTAGTTAAAGATACGTATCGAAATACTCCATCGTGTGAAGAGTAATAGATTAAAAATGAAAGGCATAAAATTCATGAAAATCAATATGCGCCTTAGTAGCATTCGATTCTTAGTAAATAACGATTCAAATACAACCCCTCCCCTATCACACAACATATCTAATTATTTGTTTTGATAGTCCCCATCCAACAGTAAAATTCTCCCCGCTGTTAAAATCTAGTACATGTATACAAAATCAATACCTACGGAATAGTCAATTTCATGATACATTTAGTGAGAAGATGCTTCTCACGTTTCACATTAAGTTACACAAAAAGTTGAATAAAATGTTATGAATTATATTATTGTCTAATAATAAAAATTGATAAATTCGTTATTCCACATGTTGTGTAAGTAGATGTGACACGTAATAAGTTATTTATATTTAATAACTGCAAACAAAAATGAAACTTTTCAGAATTTGAATCGATTACATTTTATAAACTTTCATAAGTTTTGTCACTAACGACCCGGGTTTCGTCTTTCGGCATCTTCATGAAAATACTGCGTAATTTTCTTAAATCTTTTTCTTATATGTTTATGTAAAATTTCATACAAATTAATATGAACTGTCAGATCGAGTTCATCGTTCTACTTGAATGCCTGAAGATGCCAAAAGGCGTATCCCGAGTCGTAAAGTTTACACAATTTGATATTGAAGTTCCATCTAGGACCTTCAATCGATATCTTAAATTTAATTTAATTCGTACACATAATAAGTAGTAAATAATTCAATATCTCCGTAACAAAAAAATGAAGAATACAGGTTATAATATTTTTTCGTCTTTTGTTGCACAACCTATAACTAGCGTTGTCAACAGGTCTCTTTTTAAGAGAACATGTTCTCTTTTTCAACACAATTCTTGTGTTCTCTATCATTTTTATATTATACCCAGAATGTCCCCATTTTCAATTTTGAAATTTTCCACTGTCCGGGGTATTTTGAGCGTAGTATATAATTTCAAAAATATTTTATGTTTAGAATTTTATCTAGAAATAAAAGAAAATAAGAAACTTTTGCACCAAATCAGATTTTTAGATAAATATAGCAACAGAGATGATGAAATTGAAAATAAGAATGAAGATGATTAAATTCAACAATTGATTTTTAAGCGCACTTTTCATGTTCCTAACTATTATTATGTACATATGTTTTTGCCGATTATTATGAAAGTGGAATAAGAGATAATTGGAATTTCGCGTAAATTTGTTTCAAAAAATATTTACTACATAAAAATGTGTCTATAAATTAATGATTCTTAGCCTTATAGATATAATTTCTACTGTACTGTTGGAATTTTACGATTACCTTGTAAAATAATGGTATTTTTGGTACCCTAAATGACTTATTCCACTTAAATAATAACCAACACAATTATGCAGAAAATTGTACAAAATAAACATATTTTTCTTAAATGTTCTCTTTTTTTGTCCCTAACACTTGACAACCCTACCTATAACCCTCTGGTGAGGAAGACACACTTATCTATCTGGTGGACGAGGAATTTCATCAGCAAAAATGTTCAGTGAAAAGCAATAAATTTAAACATTTACCTGTTTGCACATTGCAGGAGCCGCCTCACGCGAAAGCATTCATCAACATTTGACCGACAAAATTTTAAAGCTCACAGAGGAAAATATAATAATATTATTCCGATTGGCCGGTTATGTGGGTATTTTTTTAAAGCTCAGCCGGATGCAATGTTGGCCTCCGCTAACGATCAATTAAAACAAAGTCTACACTAAAAACGGCAACAAAAAGCAGCGATTTAATTTTGAATGTGTTTGGAACCAATGCTAAGTGCTTGATCTAAAGCTACTTATGTATACTTAAGCCAACACAAACTAATCTTCGTCTTCGGGCGTTTGGTTTTCATTAAAATGACACCGTGAAAAATAATGAAATACACAATGTAACCGGGCCAAGTTCAAAAGCCTGCGGGAACGCAAGTCTAAGAATTATGTACGATTAAATTCAACAACGTGTATTTGACTAATATGTTTTATAATCTCACTGCAAAGAAGCATAGTAAATATCTGACAATTTAAGACTAAGTAGCCATATTTTTTTAATAAAAATAAAACACACTCTTTGTACCCATTCCATATTTTCATGAAGTGATGATCACAGCCGGTTTCAACTGATTCAAAATGCTTCTGAACATATCATAGAACTGAGGAATTATTACAAAATAAAATGTATTTTATTTTTATAATTATAATACCTTTCCAGCAAGAATTCACAGATAACTCGTTAAAAATAGCAATAATTTACTAAACAAGTTTGTAATAACAATACGTTTGAAGCAGGGTTACCAACTCTATCACAGTCCGACTCCGATTGTGATACATAGTGTATTTAACCTAAGTTAAACCTTTTACGTAAGCCAGATTACTTACCAGACACTGTATAAACCACTGCGAAGAAAACGCTAGATGTTTAATCTTTTTATCCTGCAGTTATACTATATTCATGTCAGTATGATAATTCATACTAATAATCGGTATATTACTTTCGGTTCTACCTAAAATACAGCCCAACCCTGCTTCGATAATAATTGAATTTTGAATGCAATCTAAAGCCAGATATTACATGCAATTAATAGTAAAAATAAAACGGTTAAGAGGTTATCGTATACGTACGCAGTATGGATAATTCATATGCTGTTCGATTTATTTCACAGCTTATTTAAAATGAAGATTTCATAACGGTGTTGAACACGGCAATACTAAAATAATTGTATACAGTATAACGACTAAAATCTTAAATACCATACTTCACAATTCTCATTTACTAACAAGTATTTAAGTAGGTTCTTATTCGTTAGTTTATTCGCACTTACCTACTGTTTGGCTGTAAATACTAGGGCCGAGTTTGAAAGCAAATATTTGATCCATCTTCACGATTGAGATTCGTATAGCTACGATAAGAGGATCGCAAACAAATATGACAAGCAAATAAAATTCCGATCTGGAGCCGAAACAGCTTTTGCACACACGGTGTGGTATGCCTAGGAATTTGAAATATCTTTCTGATAATGACATAGCAAAATCGTTTTTACGGGATCGCTCAACTTATATAAATGTTTCCTATGCAATCCTATAATAGCTGATATTTATGTTTTTATCCTGTACTGACAAATAATTCGTGGGGAATGCAAGCATTATCCACTTAGACTCTTGGGTGCAACCGAATTAGCAGAGCTCAATTAAAGACAAGGGAAATGGGAAAGGGGTCTACGATTACCAGTGAACGGGTTAAAAACGTCGATCGGAGCAAAATCCAACGATACCAATAATGAAAAACAATAAACTCTATGATACGTCCATCTGTCAATCACTGAGATAAGATAACCGCGATTATTAAGTTCTGCGCATAATTTATTATTGAAATGTCAAAATTCGTTAATGATTTGTTCCAACAAAAAAAAATGTAATCAAAAAAAAGTTTTATTTTTTATATAAATAAAGCCACAGTTTGAAGTATGAAAACATTTATCCTGAACTTTACAGTATGATCAGTAACGGTAGCCGTTCAGTAAGTGATTAATACAACTTTAAATGGTTTTAAATTAAAATTATTTATGGCATTACGATATAGATCAATAGATGATTATTTATAATACTTGACGATATACTAAAGGTAAGATAATTCAACAGTCGTTTGATATTTACAGATATTTTTTTATGTATGATTGATCAAATAATCGTCGTAATCGGTTTATATTCCAAGTAAAATTAGCGATCATGGGCGATGCTGTTTTATTTTGTGAAAATCTAAATTTGGAAACAATCTTTTATGAAAAATTCTGTAAAATATTTTTGATGTAAAATATGGTTTCGCTAGCATAACTTACTTCTTGTAAAGCGAAACCGGTAATGTATTTATCATTTATGTTTAAAATCGTGTTTTATATTATAAACAATTGACAGTGTTTTAGTAGAAATAAAAATATCTGGCAATACGGTTATCAGCCAAGGCGTTAAATGTTTTGAAATCTTGTGAGATCATCTCAAAAGAACATGTTTGTAAAGTTACTGGAGATCATTTCGACAAACTGTTAAGGTGTTAACAGTCAATTCTTGGTGGAAAGACATTATATTTTAAAAAATAAAACACAATTCATTCACTACTTCCACATGTATATAATGATCAGGACCGGTTTTGCTCATCATGAGTATTATCAACTGATGATCAGTTGATAATGCTCATGATGAGCGAAACCGGTCCTGATCATTATAAACATGTGGAAGTAGTAAAGACGAATTGTGTTTTGAGACATCACAAACACCAAGTCCAAGATCTCAAATTTAAATTTAAAAATTACAAATTTGATATTGCCCTTGCCAGTACCTAGACCCACCAGATAACTAGTGTAAAGGTCTTACCACTAGAGCACGGAGGCCGATTTGAAAGTGTGTTCTCAAAATAAAATAGTCAATAATTAACGTTTTAAGTGGATATCTATTGACTCTATTCAAAAATCCAACATTAAAATCATGCGTGCAAAACTTGCAAATTAATTATAGTCATAAATCTAAAATTGATCATACGTTTGGTATGCATACAAAAACCATAGTTTGATTATCCGTCCTCACATAACAAAAACATACGTTTTAAACTCAAGATAGGTCACGAGCCTCGTTAAATCTATTAGTAGTGTATGCCTACTAGAGACCTGCACGGGCCCGGGTTTGGCCTGCGGGCCATTATCCGGCCCAGCCCGTGGCCCGGATTCGGGCGGGTAAAGACAACTCAGATTAGGATTTGGGCCGGGCCCGGGTAAAGAATTCAAGTTTCAGAAAAATATATCGGACTATGGTCAGGTAAAGTCAACCACAAGACAATACTATTCATAAAGCGACGATGGACCTGGCTTGTACACGTGCTAAACCTGAATCCTGTCTGTCTTTTTTACCAACCAGATGGATTCCGTCGCCCTGGAAGGCCGCTGATGACCATCCATAGGATGTATTCGGCGGAGCTACGGGACGCTGGGATGACCTGGGAGGAAGCGAGGAGACTGGCGGGGGACAGAAAAGCTTAGGGAACGGACCCGCATTATGGCCATATGCTCCGAATAGAAAGCGGATATGGTTTTAAAAAAAATTCATAACTTAAATAATTTATTTCAAGTGTGTTAAGAATATCGTTGGAAATATGGAAAGGATAACATATATTGTTTGTAACGAAGTATAAATGAATTTCTATATTTAAAAAATCGGGCATTTTTCGGGCTCAGAAAAATAAATCTGGTCTTTGGGTAAGGTTCGGGTAATAAGTGTGATATTTATTTATTTATTGTAAATTTAAAAAATTGAAATGCATGGCAATACAGCTGATGCCAATGTGCCATGCATTAACAAACATAACAACGGAAACAATAATAATAATTATTGAAAACAATAATGAAAATAACAACATTTTTTTTTAAATTATTAAATACAAAAAAAACAAGACATTATTAATTTATTAGAAACAAATATTTATAATATTGAGACTCGGGTTCGAGCCAGGACGGGATTGAAGATGACGGGCTCGGACCGGGTAATTTTATGCAATTTCGTCCCGTGCAGACCTCTAGTGCGTTCATTGTTCTCGGTTTAAAGAACTTTTACATGAGTACGATCCAAGTGCAAGAGCTGGTATGCGGTACATAGGGGACTTCCAACCAAAGGAATATTAGACGTATGCGATGCCTCATCATCGTTTTAAATGATGAGAATTGTAAACAGATTTATGTACAGACGGCTGCCATTTAAAAAATAAAGCGTTTATTTTGTTTTGACATCCAATGAGTTTAAATCGTGTTAAGTGGTCAATTGATTTTATGCAAAGATCTCACAACATACGTTATTTGTTGAAAAGAATACATTCAAAATAATATAAGGATTGTATATTTGAAGTATTGAAAACTTGTTATTCGGTTTGATTTTTGTTCATCTTGAGGCAATCGGGAGTCAAAACGGTTTGCTACGCGTTTGAATTCAACTTTGCTCGGAGCTTCAAACTGATGATACACACCAAATCAAATCGACACTGTCAAAACGTCAGAATGACATGGAAGAATTTCAATGTATTTTTTTTTAAATCTAGAATCCGAAAATAATATATTTGATTTAACTGTATGCGTATCATGTTATTATTGTTGCATTTACAACACAAGAATTATGATGCAAACGCCCGTATATTTACTTACAAACGGTAGAAAAGTTGTATAGAATTCGGACTTATTAGTTTGTTTCTCTACACCTGGACCTGGATATATTTACACAATAAATCGCTATCTGTTGAATTGGCATTTATTTAATACTAGTGAGTATCCGGCATGTGTTGCAATTCCACTCAAAGAAAAACAGTGTTTGTGTTTTAATTCTGTTTATTGAAGTGCTCTTGGATACACAATATATTTTGTTTTCCGTCTGATGCGTACACGAATAAATCAGAAGGTTTTCGAAGATGTCGCTATTTGTACGAATTTAATTCTTTATTTCAGATTTTTTTTTTAGATTTTAGATGTATCTAAATTGTGAGATCGATTTTGATATGTAATAAGAGTTACTGCAAGCTAAAAATTAAAAAGCTGAGAGTCGGGCTCGGGCCGGGCCTGATTGTACTATGCCTATATACTTCGCGCAAGTGCAAGCAATAGCTTGACAAAGTTTTATCGGAATCAAATGAACGGTATGGCAGTGCATAAGATACGAACAAACCCACATTGATTTTTATATATTAGATGAACCATTTATAATAGGATTTATGTCTTTATTACTACACAACTTTCACAGATTTATCAGAACTTACTGCGATTAAACGGGTATATGAAGTTACGGAACACAAGATAAGTTAAAAATATTATTGCTAAAATTAAAATAATAATTAATAAATAAAAAACACTACTACAGTGTAGCCATTCGTAAAAAAGACAACAAGGAATATAAAACAGTATTAAAAAATGACAAAAAAGTCTCACATTAGAATTCGCGACATGTAAATTATTTCGAAAAATTCGGAGAAGAGGCTACTCGCAGGTAGCCAAACTATTCAGAAGGGTAAGCTTTTCATTATTTCTTTATGCGCGAACAATATTAATTTTGATGTTTTAATTCTGGACAATGGAGTGATTATCGCTGACTATTAAGTGAAGTGTCAACTTCTAGCAGGGATTATAAATAATATGATTCTAGTTTTGGCTTGTGGAAGGAATTTTAAATAAGTCGAAAAATTTTATGGAATTTCATGTCACGTAATTCTGATATGATGTTGTATTTGGAAAAGGTTCGAGATTTTAAATCAAAGATAATATATTTTTCGGACCTGACCGAAAAAAATTATGTTATTTCCAGAATCACCCCAAGTAATAAATCAGTATTTGATTCTTCTATTATTTTCCGCTTACTGCGCTGGGCGTAAATCGATATTTTTGACATTTCTTTGGACCTCAATATGTTGCGAAACGCAACGGATGCGTTCCTATTTTATGGCATTGATACAGACCAATAATATGTGTGTGCGGCCTCAACGAGAGATTTTTAATAATTACTATTATAAGTTGGACGATGCTGAAAAAATATTGAAGTAATCTAATAATTGTTACAATAAAATAAATACTTTTTCCTGTTCTTCCATAGGAAAATTTTATTGAATAAAAAGTTGATTAAAATACTTTACATAAAGTTTACAGCGCTGTCACGTTTAAGCCTTAGTGTTTGTACTTAAAACCAATTATTTCATTTTTTAAATCTAATGCCTTTCAATCAAGAATTGACGGTTAACACCTACAAAGAAATTACACATCGTCGATGTTCTGATTATACCTCGCCACGTCTCTATATCAACTATCTTATTATATCTGGAAATAAATAGATTACAAAAAAAAAAATATTGTATACCATTCAAAAAAATGGTTTCACTGATACGAGGTTGACTCTAACAGTATCGACGTGTAATATGTATCCAAGAAGTGTTACAATTTTGTTCTAACTATTATTGTATTGTTCCGGTCATACTTTTGCCAACGATTAATTATTTGATATGGATATGAAGTAAACGGTTATTGAACATTCAATTCAAATAGAATCAAAAAAAATTGATTGATTTTAAAGATTTCGGTGTTCCACAATATTTGATCCCCGATACCGTTTCTCTAAAAGCGTCGATTACAATGCTCGCTAACGAACTGTTCGACGGCTTGTAATAAGTAAGCCCTGGTTGGCACACATCCGATATAGAATTTTATTTATAACAAGCCCAAGACTTATCAACTGCATTTTAACGTAATACGTAATAGTGGTGTACTCAGCAGATATGTGATAAGATAAAGCCGATATGATATAAGAATTTAGAAATAGCTGTGATTTAAACTAGAGTGCCTCAAAATTATTCAGAACATTATAAGGAGAAATGATTATCACTATTCAGCGATCTAATTTTGAAATGGAAACCTTACTTTTTCACTTTGACGTAAAAATGGGTGACCGAAATTAATAACAGTGTTTTAGACGCATACAATCTCGCATGAAATTCGGTAAACGCACTAAAGAAACGATAGAAGTATTGGTTGCGGTATAATATGATGAAGATACAAAGAACAATTCCAGCGTGTTTAGTGGCAAAGATGATTTAAGGATGGACGAGTCTTGTCATTCAACGCGAGATTTGTTGGATGACCAAAAGCATCATTGAAGGCCGACAATATTACGTAGTGCGAGTCGGAATACAGTGCAACAGACGATTAGGTGTGACATTGATCGCTGATAATTATAGAAAGATTAATTTAAGCTGAGAAATTATGCATGTCGAAGATTCCTGTGCAAATTTTTGGTCGAATGTGAGAGACTTGACTTTCTGATCATAAAAACGATTACCAATTTAGATCGTACTTCCATTAATTTACTAGATTTTATGTTTCGTTCATTTCTAGATATGTTTTTCAAAAATAAAAGTGGTTTAAGAGACTATAACTGTTATTTAAAAGCATGTATGAAAAATACTCAACAGTGTTGTTCCAGGAAAACCACAAGTTTATTTGATGAACAATGATAGTACTTTGATGTCGATAGGAACGAAAATTGCCACACCTCGTACAGAAAAACTGTTGGCGTAATTCTATTCAGGATAATAGCTGTGCTGTTATCAAATGTTATCCAACGATACAAGTAAACTAACAGGATTGCGATTTGAATACTAAATTCAGATTTAGATCGAATCTCTGAAAGTGGTGTCCACACGTTCGCGGCCGGCGTTGCCTCCTAAGCAGGCCATTCGTATGCAGAGTCTACACGGCAGTGGCGGCAACACGGCCAGATAAGCAAAGCGAATCGAATTGGCATTCGGCGAACGGGGTTCCAATCCGTTATGGCATATCAACATTATTGTTATTATAAATTGCGTAATAATATGTACACTGTTACTATCAATTTGTAACGGAAGTGCTGGCTGGCATTGGAAAGCGCAACGTGCATAACAACGACGATAACCAATCATTCATTATTGTGAATCATTCATATGAAATTACATATTCTCAATATACGCTCAAACTGATACGATAAAATAGTGCTATTTTCGAAAAACCTACTTATGATAATTATATGCACTCGAGATAATACCATTTACCATTGTATTCTTGAGGTTCACCCAGGATCGAATTGTATATTAGAAATACCACCGTCTACAATTTTCGACGGTTGAGGATCGAAATAAATTACCAACAGCTTTATGCCCTAGTGGTTTAGCATATATTATAATATATAATTGATGATACATATTCCTCGATTTTACTTTGTGGTTTTCGATCCCAGTAGGTAAAATTATCTCAAAATACGCGTATTATGTGAAGTTAATGTCGTTTCTAACAAGTTAATTGTTCGAATTCTTCGCCTCGTTTTAATGGAAAGAAATATTAAACATGATTATTTTTACATTTCCATGTATTTCGTCACCAACGATTCGAAATACGCCTCTCGGCATAATCGATACTCGATAGTTTGAAGACCAACATAAAATCAATTAAGATTTTAATCAGTCCCAGGTTAAGATAAGATAAATAACCAATGTCATATTATTATTAATTGCTTATTTTTATGTAATGCGTAATTGTACAAAAAATGGTTTCACAACCGAAGATCTACGATCTTTTAGTCGATATAGAGATAATACCTTAAACCAGTGGTTTAGTGGGGCCAAAACTAAAAAAAATATTTAAGATATCGACTGAGGGTGCTTGATGGAATTTCAATATCAAATTTGAATTGTTGAAGTTTTGTACATTTCCATGTATCACATCACAAAAGACCTGAGTTTCACCTTTCGGCATCTTCAGAAATTCGAGCACACGAATGAACTCGAGCTGACAGAGATCGAACTGAAGATGCCGAAAGGCGAAACCCGGGTCGGTTGTGACGAAACATACATGAAAATTTACAAAACGTCAACAGTTCAAATTTGATATTGAAATTTCATCAAGCACATAAAACATTTTTTAGTGTACTCGAAAAGTAAGTTTCAGGTCAAAAAAGTGCACCACTGTTTTAAGGTATTATATCTATGGTGACTATGACTAGATAGATTTTAAAGAAATATTATATATTGTATCTGTAAACTGACGTCAATACTGAAATTTAGCGCTTTCTAAAATGTATATAATCACCAAAAACCATTCATCCAAAGTTGTATCGACTCTAAGAACGCAGATTTTCCTCATAAAATAAAAACGAAAGAAAACTACACTCAATTGTAATTGGAGCAGAAAAATATTTTAAGTGTATCAAGGAAAAAATAAATCGATAAAAATATTATGTCTATTATGATACTTTATCTCGGCGAGAAAGGCATACATACACACAAGGTTAAATTGGTGAATAATCATTTTCGCAACACTCCGTTTGATGCATGACCATATCACTCGATGTATAGTTAAGTAAATAAATGGGAAGGAGAAGTTATTGCACATTCACTGCATTAAGAAACTCGGTGGGCAAGTATATAATGTACCGACTCCGTGGTGCAGAGAAAGAGGGCTCCATATGCGGCGAATACGCTTGCGCACTCCGTTCCCTAATTCGGAAACTGCAAAATGAGTATCGGGTAGTAAAGATGGCGTTTAGCCGTATGAAATATATAATAGGAAAATACTCGATACCATTAGTTGAGAGTTGAGACGTGTATTAACTACACTTCACTGACATCAGATACAATTGTTGGCAATTGTAATAAAATCGCTTTCTGTCTGAGAGAAACTTTGCTAAAATATGTGCAACACAAATAAAAAATTAAAATATATATACATGAAAAATATAATATATATAAAGCCCAAATCTTTCCCATGATCAGTTCGAAGTTACTGTATTAACGATCAATGTCACCACCGTCAAGATTCCACCAATTCACACAGACTTACCATACCCCACACAAATTTTTCCAGAGATGAAAGGAGAAATAGGGCTTAGCCCTGGTATCCCTCATCTAGTGTGAATAATAAGTAACTAACTAACTTGCTAATTTGGATTAATAAAACATTGTTCATTTTTGAAAACCATGTGCGCTACTGGACAAAAAACTCGGTACTAAAAAATATGGTTTTGTGGACACTGACTGCACGGCTGTGACCAGTACGGAATGCGACATAGACAAAGATTTTATATATAATAAATTTAAATTTGGATTATTGAGATTTTGTACACTTCCATGTACTTTGTCACTAACGACCCGGGTTTCGCCATTCGGCATCTTCAGGCATTCGAGCACACGAATGGACTCGAACTGAGAGACAGTAAACAGTGTCTAACGTTCATATAGAAGATACAAATGCGACAAATATTATTTATACAAATATTTTTCGCATTTGTGTCTTCTATATAAACGTTAGACACTGTTTACTGTCTCTCAGTTCGAGTCCATTCGTGTGCTCGAATGCCTGAAGATGCCGAAAGGCGAAACCCGGGTCGTTAGTGACAAACTACATGGAAGTGTACAAAATCTCAATAATCCAAATTTGATATTGAAATTCCATCAAGCACCCTCAGTCGATGTCTTAAATTATTATATATAATAGCCCCGACCGCTCTGTAGACGTTTTATTATTGTCACATATCACATGTAGGTATAAAATTTTCTCATGACGTAAGCGTTCGCTGAGTGCACACACAGGTCCGACGTACTAGCTACTTAAGACATTCAGTATTCAATGCCGTCATCTATGACGGGTACGTTTATACTAGTATTAAAATATTAGTGTAAGCAGTACACGCACGCAATGGCAAACATTTGAAATTCTGGGAATTATATATTATTAATATTATAATAGTAGCCTTAGTACATATCTTTATTTCCATAAACCAAACAATTATATAATTTAAGACATGCGGTAGATTTTGTACATCTTCACACTAAAGTGAATACATCACCAGATAGAGAATTTGTAAGTCAGAAGATGCATCGTAAAAATTAAAACATTAAAAATTCAAACAATTATAAGTATGCAGCAGGTTCAGAGGTAGATAAACATCCTACACTAAAGTGAATACATCACCAGATAGAGAATTTGTAAGTCAGAAGATGCATCGTAAAAATTAAATCATTAAAAACCTATATAACGCACAATAAAAAGTATGCCGTACGTGTCTAGTCTAAAAAACTCACCCTAACCTTTTAACGACCTAACTGAATAAACTCCAATCATTTTAAAATAGGTTGTTTATAGACGTTTTACAGAAAACGATCGTTAATAAACATTAGAGGCGCGTGCAGTAAACACATCTCATCCCCTCAGACAATAATAATTGCGTTAAAAGGTTCAAATTTTATTATACCTATACGCAAACTTCCGGGAGAATATATATTTACTAACGGGGTAATATAAACTACATAAAATTTATTTATGTTAAGGGTAGAAAAGACCAGTAACGTGAATAGGATGTGATGGAGCGATTCTGATTTATGTAAGTACAACTTTATAAAATAGACCACCGTGTTCCAGCGACATGATTTTGTTTGAATTTAGATAAAATTTACTGTATAAATTAATTCGTCCATACAATACCTAAACGTTTTTTTTTTATGTTGTCGAACGGTTGGCGATAAAGTATATACTTTTCACAGTTAGTAGTCCTGAATTATCCTTGTCGGCTATGTGGTGCAGTGGCTAATTTCGTTGGCTACTGATTCGGATGTCTCGGGTTCAAGTCGCGGTGCGGACAGTTTCATTAATTGATTTTTCAGTCGATTTATTGATTTATGTTCGTAGGCAAGAATGTCTAAAGCTAACATTTTCTATGGATTCGGCGGTAACTTTGTGGAAGTTCATTTTTAATATGATTTTACATTTTTAATTAAAATTGATAAGTAAGTTATCAATTTTAATTTTATATTAATGCCTAAGCTGTCTAAAACTAGCTCCCACCCATCCGATCCTAAAAACGGGTCATAGCGAGAGCGCTATACTTCTATCCCTAAACACTTCGAAAAAGAGAGGTTAAGCAACTGACTAACAAGCAGTTCTCATAGAAAATCTTATATTGTGATACCTTTATAAGGAGGCCATATGCTCCAGACTGGAAGAGGATATTGTAAAAAAAGTAGTACTGAATTATTTCTACGAAAATATTTGTAGACAGTTTTATGATTTCATATTAAGGTACCAAAATACTCAATCTGCGATGATGTTTCTACTGAATTAAAATAATAACAATAAGCACCCACGCCAATAAAATTTGAAGTTAGGATAATAGCATATGAAGTACAGCAAATCACCTCAAAACATATCCGTCGTTAAACACTATCTAAATTACTTATAAGCTAGCGTTTAATAATTTTCGCAGTCTCCACTATCAAACATGTATAATTTCGAATGCAATTCCTAATCAGTATACAGATCAGCCATCGGTGTTGCACAACAGGCGTGATACTTACTCCCCACGAATCATGAGTGAATTGATGACGTTACAAAAAAAAGTCGTTAAACACTCACAACAATTGAATATCAAATCCATCATGAATAAAAGATTCATGTCGAAAGAAACTACCAGGCCAGTAAGTAATAACTTATATCCCAAACTTTGAAGGCGATATGCACACATTGTTTAGAGATTTGCATAAGTGAAAAGGTAAAACGTGATTGTCATCGTCATTTTGACGAAACTAAGAAAAAAATACATTAGGAAAATAAATATTCCACAACGCATTTTTGTTAGCAAT
The DNA here is from genome assembly GCA_022494535.1 of Himalopsyche phryganea. Lineage (NCBI taxonomy): Eukaryota > Metazoa > Arthropoda > Insecta > Trichoptera > Rhyacophilidae > Himalopsyche > Himalopsyche phryganea. The sequence goes on along the minus strand of JAGVSL010000076.1, from coordinate 968,398 downwards.
TGTTGCACTGGAAGTAAATAGCAGAATTAATATTAAATGAGTGACTTTTAAGGTGTTAACTGTCAATTCTTGATGGAAAGACATTATATTTTAAAAAATTAAACACAATTCATTTGTACTACTTCCACATATTTATAATGATCAGGACCAGCATTATCAACTCGAGCTCGTGATGAGCGAAACCGGTCCTAATCATTATAAATACGTGGAAGTAGTACACATGAATTGTTTTATTAAAAAAAAAAAAATTAAATGAGTGATACAAATATCACGCAGGATTTTAATTGGTCAACATTTGTCTGAAAGTGAAATCTTACATGTTTTCGATGGATTCGACGGTAAATTTGTTTTCATAAATTTTCAATATAACATTAAAATTCTTTACTTTGTTATTCCACTGGCTGTGTTACTAAATGTGACACGTGTTTCACTTCAGACATCTTCAGACTAACTATATCACAAGGATATTTATTTCTAAGATAAATAATGGTTATAATTCTCAACTTTAAAATCAAGGGTGGGGTTGGTTTATTTCCTTCTTCTGGAGGGGGTAAGACACAAACGATAATAATACTGATATATATAAAGTATATGCACATGTACATGCATAACATATCACAATATAAACAGAATATATATACTTGAAAATCATAGTAGATAAGAACCAAATAGTTATCTAGATACCGGTTATCATATACACATAGTGCACGATTAATGTAGTAACATGTATACACCGTCCTGCTCCCTATATATCATTTTGACATGCAAGACCGTGTAAAAAATATAAAATATATGACTTTGGATATTTAAAAATAGATCTGTTTATTCAAAAAATGTGGGTAAACGTATATAATTTAAGACATCGACTGAGGGTGCTTGATGAAATTTGAATATCAAGTTTGAATTGTCTGAAATTTGATTTGTCTGAAGATGCGAAAAGGCGAAACCCGGGTCGTTAGTGACGAAATAATGAAAATTCAAATTTGGTATTGTTTTTCAATCGATATAGCGTGAATTTGGTGTGAAGATGAAACGAGAAAAAATGAACACAACATATCAAATATTTCTATTAAAATGTATCATTTAAACGACAGCATGCAGTTGATATTCAAACACAAAAACCAACATCAGAATACAAACTATCTACTAGCGCTGGCTACATTAATGTTGTTGTATTACAGCCAGTCAAAGAAATATATTAACTTTTAAATATGATATAATTTAAGACATCGACTGAGGGTGCTTGATGGAATTTTAATATCAAATTTGGATTATTGAGATTTTGTACACTTGCATGTATTTTGTCACTAGCGACCCGGGTTTCGCCTTTCGGCATCTTCAGGCATTCGAGCGCACGAATGGATTCGAACTGACAGACAGTAAGAAAGAATCAATAAAGCCCAGTTAAATTCCTTGCCAATTCCGAACGAACAGTTGAACCTTCCAAACTCCCCGTTGCTGTATCCTATACGTTGAAACACCTAACAGATGTCACTAAATGTGGAATGATTGTATATATTTATCGTTTCGTCGGATTGCATCCCGTCGAAACCCACAATGCTATTATAATTTTAAAATCACTGGTAATTCTAATAGTAGTTGGAAAGCGGCAATTCGCCACTCTGTTAATGCGTTGTTTACAAAATAAGGATTAAGGCGATTCTCGAAATTTTAACTCATGTATCAGTGTGGATAGAGAGTAGACGTATAATATTTTATTTCGTAAATAATATTTATCGTATTTGTATCTTCTATATAAACGTTAGACACTGTTAACTGTCTGTCAGTTCGAGTCCATTCGAGCGCTCGAATGCCTGAAGATGCCGAAAGGCGAAACCCGGGTCGTTAGTGACAAATTACATGGAAGTGTACAAAATATCAATAATCCAAATTTTAAATATGATTGAACGGTTATAATATTACATTTTAACAGTCTGAATAATTTGAATAGGTATATTTCTAACCGACGGATTGAGTTAACATACACAAAACGTTCGTCGGCATCATTTCTTTATGCTGTAGACATATTCTACGTCCAAATATGGTATTTGAGGAGATATTGTATCATTCAAATGCATAATATATCCATTTCGCCTATATTTTTCATGCATCTCAATTCTAAAAATTGGTTTTTCTTTAAACAAGCAAAACTGGTTGAACAATATCTATACACTTAATTGACTAAATCATCGATATTATATATTGCAAAGGCATATAGTACCTGTTTCCAATCGAATAAAATACATAAATTATCAAGAGATAATTGATCTCAATCAATTATTATATCTTAAATGCTCTTTTTCGGATGGCTTTTTTTCTTGCTCTGATTAAAAACGTGACGAGATTTCATTTTTCTATCAATTTAGATACCATGCTGTGTTTGATAAAGTAAAATAATGATGAATAGTATCAAATAATTAGTGTCACTACTAACTTCTTTCTGCATGGTTTAATGTTTAATTCAAGGGCGTATTCGATTGACTTAATTACTTAATAAAATATATCCGCGTTTCCGTGCCACGACTAACAACATAAGTTAAACATCAACACGTAGAGAAAACATTTCTAATACTAACTAGCGAAAAATATTTTCAAATAATGGATTTGATTGAGTTGAGATAAGACAATGACAATTATTTTGTGAGTCGTATCTCAAAAAAGTAACGCAAGAAAATAAGTTTACTTTTTATATTCTTATCTGTTGAAGAATATACGATTTAACAATTTTTCCGTACGTGAATTCCAATTCCAGCCCAAGACCGTCGAATCGGCTTCAGGCATGTTTTAACTATTGAAGATTATGTCCTTTCTTAAGTAGAAATGTATATGCTTGTATGTTTGTCGGTGACAACTCCTCCCAAACGGATTGCATTTGCGACATGAAATTTTCACATGTCATTTTAGCTGCAATTGTTAGTTCAACTACGCTATTTCCAACTTTCAACTCTCAACATTTAACTTTTAATCTAAAACTGAAAACCCTCTATTTTTGACGTTTCAATGCGGAGTAAAAAAATCAACAAACGCAGACAAAGATTGCCTAGCAACCGCTTCATACCAAATATTCCATGATTTTCAAAGTCTTAGCGCTTACAACTATAATACAACTATAAATATGTTATAAATTTCACAAATGATAAGTGTTCGTGCTTAAATCGTAAAATTTGTAAAATATTGAGCGGAAAATTATCCATTATTTTTTTACATAAAACTGTGATCTCCACATTTCGTGTCTATAACGCACAGGTGTAAATGAAGTTCCCATCATCTTTGCTGGAAATTAAATTAAGATTCGTGATAGTCTTGAGAATGCGCAGACTTACCCGACTCACATTTCGTATGACGCTTTATACATAGTATCCACTCATGTTTCCATGTGGCGAGGATGTATATGAAATTTATATCAATTGCATATGGGCAACTTTTTCTTCAATATTTGATTGACCTGTATGCTAAAATTGAGATGGAGCGATTATTATTTTTCAAAACGGAATCAAGTTGCGTGTCAATGGATATAATGAAATCTCATATTGTGTATTTGATAATCAGTGGATCGTCCTAAGAGCCTTGTAAGCAAAGAAAACGTCTAAACAACCTAATATGAGATTACTCTATCTTGGGCGAAGCCGGGTAAAAGATACGTAGTCAGATAAATAATAAAAAATATACAATATTTAAATAGTATTCAGTTTGAACTTGAAACGCGACCCATCCAAGCATTTCAATAAGAATTCTTGTAGCAGCTGACTGACGATGAACAGCGAATTGGATGATATCGTCTATCTCCGGTATACCAGCAGTCTACAATAATGAACTTTATTATGGAAAAGGTGTTGGCTAGCGTTTCACGTATTAGTTCTGCGGTTTTTGGTAAGAAGCGAGAGACGTGCTTAACAATATCAATAGCTTAACACAACAAGAACAAATCAAAATTTTGTATAACATGAATGAAAGGCAAAAAACATTTGAAGTATATTTTTATTCGTGTAAAAAGTTTTATATTTTATAAGTGTAATTGAATTTGAGCAAACAAAAAATGTAGACATAACCTAATCTGGTTTGATTACCGAGTCGACTTGTTTATTTCGACAATTGAAATCTCGATAAATTAATATTTACATCAATTTAAAATTAAGACAATGATGAGAATATAATATGTACCGGTTTTGGCAGGCAAGAAGATCTTTTAAATCCAATCGCTTCCGAATTAGTATATTTTAAGTATTTATCTTTTTTCTAATGATGCATTATATTCGTAGCCCTCGCGGAAAATGTACATATTGCAGCTGGAATTATGCAGGTGCAAAATATTGTGAATCTGTTTATTTTAGAAAAGGTACATCGATGACAATAGATTGAGATTACATCGACAGTTTATTAAAATGTGAATGTTGAACAGAGCAAACGGTGGAACCTGTTTGTGGCCCTCTTGTGTTTGTCATATTAATCAGTATGTAGGTATCACGGATTTCATATCGGTATCAATTTTATGCAGAAATTACTGTGTTCAAGGAATGCATAGCCCGGGAGAGTTTTGGCGCATTCTTGAATGAAAAGAAAAGGAGAAAATACATGTGCGAGGAGCTAAAATTCTAAAACACATCAAGAAATCGTTCGAAACCAAAGCAACCTTAAGATACAAGCATTGCTATAAGAAAATTCGTAATTTAGGTGTAGTCCTTAGAGTCCTAGTCTCTACCAACAAATTATATGGCAGTTGTAAGTAGGTCGATTCTCAAATCCGTTTTTCGCATAATATAATATATATTTGAAATGATTTAATTCGAGTTTATTCCGTGATTCTTTATTATTATATATAATTCACGATTCATCGAAAACTGCCTAAATATATGTGCAGTAAAGTAATAAGCAATAAAAGTTATCCTAATGTCGTCATTACATATCTAGTGAATGGCACGAAATGCGACGAGTGGCAGGTTAGATTGATTAAAGTCGTAATTTATCGCAAAAATTACAATTCGAATTGTTGAATTACAATCATTGATTACGATTAAGCTTCGTAATTATACTCATTTAAAATAAATAAACATCTTTATACCTGTTAGTTAACATTTAATTAAAAAAGCATTTCATATTTTTACAATATGCTAGCACTCATTGTTATTAACAAAAAAAAAAAATAGTGATAGTCGTCCATAATAACATCATATATACATTGTCTCCTATCGATTTCATGATTTCAAAGTATTTTTTAAGGTGTTAACTGTCAATTCTTGGTGGAACGACATTATATTTTAAAAAATAAAACACAATTCATTTGTACTACTTTTTACTGCATTATCAACTGATGAATGCTCGTGATGAGTGAAACCGGTCCTGATCATTATAAATGTGTGGAAGTAGTACAAATGAATTGTGTTTTATTTTTAAAAATATTTCAAAGTATGTAAATGTAATGGACCACTCGCCTGCAAAAATACCCACTGACAGGCCTTATAGCATGACTTGTAACTATAGGGGGCTTTGCCGAAACACATTTTCCTCGTATGAAGATACATATCTTACAACTTGCAAGTTAAGAATACCTACGGTTATAATAATAATTAACAACGTTAACCGCTTTTTATTTCCATGTTTCTACTACAAAAATACACAATATTGAATTTAACTACGCTCAGCGTTTGAAAATTGAATAGAAAAACTTTTCCCATTGTTTCTTGCGTTTATAGCTGTACCAGCTGATAACAGAGTGAAATATAATTGTACTTGATAGAAATAGTGCACAACTATCTGCAACATTAATTTAATGAAAAGAAATTATTTTAAAGACAATAGTCAAGTGATGTATGTGTCCACGATGTTTCCAGTTCCAAAATGTCATTTAGAATGTAAAATACATTTTATTTATTGCTGTTTCAAGGTTAAATCTAATGGAATATTTAAATATTTGATAGGTATAATAACACTGTACAGATATTTAACATCGGATTGTTATAATGCAACGTTTGGCAACATTTGTTTCGTTAGTGTTGCCATTATGAATACAAAACAATACAACAGTATTTAATTGGTTAAAATTGCATAAATATACCGCCTTTGAACATAACGCCCTCAACTGCAGCCCGTTCGCCTAATTCATAATGCCTGCCTGGGTACCTGGCATTTACTCTTATTCGGTTGTTAGATCACGGATGATAAAAATAATGGTATACATGATGGCATTATTCTTCAGGCCAAAGTTCGAACACATAATTTAAAAGCACGGCAAGCGTTTGAAGTCGGACAATATCATTAAGTAAATAATTATTAATCTTTACTCGATAGTTTTAAGATCAAGATAACATCAATTAAGATTTTAATCAGTCCTAGGTATATAAGATAAATAACCAATGTCATATTATTATTAATTGCTTATCTGTATGTAATGCGTAATTTTAATGTAGAAAAAAATAGTTTCACGTCCAAAGGTCTACGATATTTTAGTCAATATAGCCATTATACCTTAAACTTGTATGTATAAAGTCTGGATTTCTGCACACACACATGAATTGCATCCTAAAATATTATTTATATGATAAAGAAGCTGCTCTATCAAAATAGTTCATGCCGAAAAGTCGTGCTTTATTCACTTTCAACCCATTTTTGCCCACTGTTCCAATATTGGAAAATATAACTTTTATTGTTACTGTTTCAATAAACAATATCCAACATAAATTGCGATTGGATCAATCAACTTCTGGCAAGCGTCGGGAGTGTTTGATGCAGTATTCTTTGAGGTTTTAACCTTTCGGGTGATGAGTGTTTTTTATTAGGATATTTGACGAGTGAAATGACATGTAATCTGAAAAAATTCGAACAAAAATGGGTTAAGGTGATAACTGTCGATTCTTGGTGGAAAGGCATTGTATTTTTTAAATAGTCATGTTTTAGGTTATTTATACCAAAATCTTTCATTTTCATCTCGCATGGAAATTCATTTAAATTTGGGTGTATTTGAAAACACCTATGTCAAAATACGTAGCTATACAATAATTTAAACATGCATTTTTCCACGGCCTGCGTAAAAGACTTTCGAGGCCGTCCGATTAAGAATCACTGATATCTAGCGTTTAATTTTAAGGACGGACAGTAAAAAGTATTGACGATTTCTTTTATTATGACGATATCTTTTAGCACGACAATGCTTTCGAGGGCGAATAAATATTTATCAAGCATTTTATTTAAATTTACATATTTTATGTTTTAGATAAAAATCAATCGATACACCTGAAACACAAGTAAACACAAAAAATCACGTATAAGAAAAGCAATTATTTAGTATGCGAATCCTTGATACCATTATAATTTTACGTTGGCAACACCGACCGGTTTGATTCTTATCTGATCAAGCGGTGTGATGTCAGCGTGTGTTGCACAACAAATTCTCCTCTTTGCAGCAAATGTTCACCGGAGACCAATCCACAAGGCTGGTATTGCCAATAAATGGCATTTTACATACTGAAAACACATGTTGTCGATGTTAACACGACATAAAAGAAAAACTTTCTAAAAAAGGCCAATTACTGCATTAAGCCATTACTTGTTTATTGCCTTTTAAATAGTGGATGACAACATGCCGATAAAAGATCGTAAGTAAAATTTCAGCATTCCACAAATGAAAAAATCAAAACGAATTAACAAGCCATAAATTACGTGAGATAAAATCTTTATGTTTTCACGGTTACTATAATATATTATACTTGAATGTTATATTGGGAAGGCAACGTATTTTGGTTAGAGGTAACCACCATGTTTCGTTTTCATACCGAAGTGTTCTGGGACCCCTGAAAATGAAACATTCATAGGCTTATTACCTCCTACAAAAACACGAAGTCTTCCAAATATGTACATATAAAATTTATTCAAAAAAGGTTTTTGTATTCCCGATGAAGCAAATTATTTTTATTTATTAATGTTCACACTGCCAAATAAGCAGCAAACTAAAATTAAAATAAATTAAGATTACAATGTTTATTTTTAAAACCTTGCCCGCGTCTAATGTGGTAATTAATGAACCTTAAGAGTTTTTTTAACGAGTATGTCCAAAGGAACTAGGACTAACTGTGAATCAAACATTCGACTATCTTAGAACTATCTAAATCAAAACTGGCGTCGATTTATAGTTATGTATTAAGTTATGTACATAAAGTCACCATTTTTAAAACTGCCACGTATATCCAATAAAATGCATCATAATAATTACGTTTTTATTAATATATTTGAAAGAAATAGGTGTTGCATTTCCTTGTCAGCCATTCAATTAAATACGTCAATCTTTAAAAAGCAAAGCAATGTAAGTATTAACCTATTCAAATAAAAAAAAAGCAATCAACAATTTTTCCTTGTTTTATAAAATATAGCAACTATAATTACATTGTGCAATTAACCTAACCAAATTAAAATGTGTAACGAAAACTTATGATAACAAAGGATTTTAAAAACAGATGACAGAATTGAACACGCTTACGATGTTTAGCGAGTATTATACTTAGCGAAGTGACAGCATATTCCCTCCAAAACTTATTTTGAAATTGGATCACATTGCTGACTGTTTCGATATAGAAATTATTGCCGAGTAACTTATGTCATATTACAAAAAATATTTAGTTTGTTTACGTTGTATCTCAATTAGTTTCATTTGCACGAAACCTATGCAGTGATCTTTTATCGGAATGTTGGCATTTTTTTTTATTGTATTTCATGTCATAGGCTTTGCGAGTAACAAAGATCGAATGAGAATTCCTCTGATAATAGAGAAGTGATACTGTAACGGAACATACGAATCCACTGAGCATATAATAAGTACTGAAATCATAAACTCAACGTGAAAAAAACACTAACACATTAGTACGTAGCTTACACGCTTACGTACAACACAAACTCAAGAAACTTTCGTGGGTAGAAAGATTAGTTTAAAACTTTGAGAAAAACATCGAATCCCACACAGAAATGTCGATAACAATACTCAAATAATAATAATAAAGATAACAAACTGGCATATATTTAATTCAAGATGGCGTCGGCGGTTGGCGTGTGTCAAATATTCAAATTTGGATTCGCGAATCGTTCGCCTTTTAGGTTATATAGAGCAAATTACATAGTGTCATGGCGAGATCGGCTCTTGCCTACGTGTTCGCGGCGGAGTATCTGCCCACATACTGGCCAAAGACCGGCGTGAATGTAGTCGATTGCCGAAGATGCACGAGGTAAGCGCGATTAAAACGGTGCTTATAAACTGAAGGAATATATTTTTCAGCAATGAAACGATAATATTATTTTCTATCTTCAACAGAAGACAGATTGTTGTTAATATCATTCAATGGATTTGTAATTTATTAAATTTGATACGTAAAAACAATACTTTGATGAGCATATCTACACTTTGTAACTTTATGAACAGTTTAACAAGTTATATTTATTTAAAAAATATTAATAAAAAAAAAATAATTACAAAAAGTATGTATCTATACCTACTGTATAATTGAATGTGTAATATTGGTGAATTTTTAGCGATTAAAGGTAAATAAAGTTATGAATCAAAATATAAATAATTTTAAGAAGTACTGCACTCAGTACAAAACGAAACAAAACGCACATTCATGAAGGTAGGTAGGTATATATGAGATATGAGAATTAACCTAGGGTCAATTCTCTCCATCACACACAAGCACAGTATGCTTTACTTGCCTCCCTCTTTTCCCGTAAGCCGTATAGCGCTGTTAAACTTACTTTATCCCCAATAAAAAAACAGCATGTAACCACAAATTAAATTTAAAAAAACATCAAAGTGATTCAATAAAAAAATAAAACAGAATTTTTTGAACAATTAAGCCGTGATTATTATATTTACAGAATTAATTATTGAGATTCGATTAATTTATTCTAAGATCGTCGAATAACCGGTTTGAAATAATTACATTCTGTATGTAGACAGCGGTGAACCAGAGATCTTCGGAATTGATATCCGCGTGGCGGGAAAAACAAAACTTTCAAAGTCGGATTTATTTTATTGTCTATTTTTAGTCTATAGGTAGGTAATTCGGCGTTTTTTGACCAGAACGAAACAAATAATACAAAATCACCACGAGCAATAAAGTAATTATTAATAATACGAATATTGCAATGATGGTAATTATTACAAAGATGATCATAAGGAATTATTTCCATTCCATTTGTGTCTTTGTTCTAATTTTGATAAGGCCCGCAATGTGCATTTACAATCCACAATAAATATCCAACAGTTCACGTTGTCATTGTATTTTTTTTAATAACATTGGGGGAAAAATGTGTTTCCGTAACAACTTAATAGTATAAATAAATATACATTTTCCATTCATAAGATTACAATGCAAAAGATGCTTCAAGGTTTGTCAAATATTTGTATGAGTTTGGTCTGACGATGGCGTGATGCCAAATATTATCAACAATATTTGATAATCCTTGCTATAACCAACAATATCGTTTTTTACCTTTTTATAATGGAGTTTTATCAAGTAAATGCCAACTCAATCGATACCAAGAACGATTCGTTGATCGATCTATTTTAGCATAAAGACATTATTCGCAATGAATTCATCAGTTCAAAAGAATTAAAAACAATTAGAATTATTTTGTGAAAACCGTATGTTTTGTGAAAACCAATGATAATTGAAATGTACGATTCATGTCAAAATTGATTTGTCTTGCAAATGAAATAATATTTGAAATAGGAGGCAATCGCTTATCCGGTAGGGGGGATCTGCTTTTGATGTGCCAGACAAAATGATCGACTCATTTTTAACCTTTCACGTTTGGGAATCTCACAGACATTTATTTTTTACAAAGCGAGAAATCAAAAATCATACATTTGTTATTGACTTTTATTTTTTTGACAATTCGTTTCAGCCGAATTATTTTATTATGGACCATTAAAGCGATCTAATAAAGAATTCGGCCCTGCAGTTAAGGTGCTATTTTTTATGTCCAAAGCTTCTTATGCTTACGTTTGGTAATAATAATTTGTGACAGGTAGGAAATAATAATTATGATGATGCCTGAACGTCGGGCGCAGAGTAGAGAGCGACCTTGACCTGGCCTGGTCGGAGGCTTCCAAATTCATATGTATAAAACATCCCAAAGATAAAAGAAGGGCCACTGGATATTAAGTTTTGTATATTTATCTACCTATTATCTACATACCATAATTTATTAATTACAGAATAATGTCTGATGAATATTGCCCACACAGAAAATAAGCTGTTCGTCAGATCAAACGTAGCTCATACAGTATGACTATCCTATAACATATAAAATACAGAATAATTTATGTATGGGTGTGTGAGAAAGGGATTAATTAAGGTATCATTTTTCCTGCTTTCCGTATGAGTCTTAAACCCTCATATTCACTAGGAAACAAAATGCCCCGCAGCACGACTTGCAGCATAGAGTCTATCTACGTGACGCTGCAGCGTTCCCCACTGTCCCACAATACTGCACGCGGCATAGTGCTGGATTTATACGTGATGCGGGAAATGCTGTTGCCTTTTGCGAAAGGCAACATCTCAAATGTTTACGAGTTTATACTTCGTGTGATTTCAATTATAAATGTATTTATTATTGACAATTACAAATCAACTAAATATGACGACACTATGTATGCGTTAACTGAGTGATATATTTTCATTTTTATACACCACTCCACTTTTTTGAGGTTAAAAGCGTTCATAATATTGTCGTGAACTGTCAAGTGAAGTTTTCACACTAATTATTTTTTTTCAATTCATAATACTTCATAATAATATGTAATTTTATGATTTCATAGGCTTATCATACATTATATGTTCTACAAAATTCTGTCTAGAAATAGGCCAACATAACCTCATCGGGCAACATTTTTTCGACAAATGACGTGAGCAGGCAAAATGTTACGCAGCATTATTCCCGCTGCATCGAGGTAGATGCCCCCCGTCTCTAGTCCGAGACATGTTGCTCATTTTGTCCTCTGGTATAATCTTGGCTTAATTTGGTCAGAGCTACTGGAACATTTCTAATCGCCATTATTGCACTGCTAACCAAATCCATATAGCATTCTATTAATCATTTGTCAATATTAATTTGATATAATGCTGTTTTATTTCGTATCGAAAGCAATACTGTAGTTGGCCAAGAATAACACCAACGGGATAATGGCCAAGAGCTAAAATATAAGCTTGACAAAAAAAAAAACCAAATCAATAATGTTACCTGGTAAAATCGTGATTTTTTCAAATAAATCATAGAAGAAGCGAAGATAATCGATGAAAATGTTTCTTGAAATATATTTTTTACGTTAATTAACGGTTATCTCAATATACATAGAACAGAAATTGTTAAAAAAAAAAATCTATTGACAAAAATATTCAATGCTTATTGACGCTTTTTGTAAAATGTTTACAAAAATCTCTTAAGTGTGGTATAAAGCAATCTTACTTATATTTGTCTATGCTTACATTAAAATGAGATAAAAAATATTTGGCGTAACATATACCAGAATATATTGAGAGAAATATATATTCGCAGCCCAGCACTGATTGAAAATTTATCAATTTTAATTGCATATTGACAAGTAAGCAGTTTGGGAGTGATGACAGCTGCTCTTATTCAAAAAAACTAAAAACATTTACAAAATTCCGCTAAGCTATCAGAAAATAAATGTATTAATATTCATTAATTGGATGTGTTTTGCATAAAATTTACAAAACACTTGCTAATAATAATGGTCAGAATTTATTGTTAATTACCATTGTGGATATAAAAAATAAATTAATTATTACGACATACTAATAAAACGCTTATCCATAAAAAAATATAAGGTGGATGACAAGAAAAGATAATTTATGATAATTCTTTTTTCTGTTTTTGATGTAATATATGTATATTACATTACTTTACACGAGTCAGGTTGAAGTAAAATTGGATACTTATGTAAGGAAGTGGTGAAGACAAAGCAAGATAAGATGGGGTGGTGTCATGACGGATGAAATTCGTTTATTACGTGCCAAGGTACCAATTTTCAGGACATCAAGTCATGAAAAAGAAAGATATGAAACCTATAACTTTTTACTATTCAGTCACTCATCCTCTTTTTCTGGAAAGTTGAGATATAGGGCGAGTGTTCCTAAAGCCAGCCGTCGTCAGCGGTCGGCCTTTTCAGCTTAAAACTTAAATAATGGTGGATACATTAAAAAAACGATTTTTCGAAGAAAACGATTCGTGTAGGTAGTCTTGCCACTTGCCAATGTATATATGCACTGTACTGACCTATATTATGCAATACGCAATTGAAAAGAGCACAGTTTTACTTCGCAAGTTTCGACAAATTCATGTTGTATGGAGATCGCTTACACAATATACTTTATATTGTCGTGCTTTGCAACATTATGTTTTTTATTGTTCTGTCTACTCTCAGTAAATTCGTTGGCGATATGTATGAAGTTTCATAGTGAAGGCCGAACACTGGGCAACGAAAGGCCAACCATTGGATTGTGGGGGCCGACTACTGGGATAATTGGCATTTTTTTGTAAACTTCTATTATTTTACGCTTGGAACAATATTGACTATTTTATTTTTAGTTGCTGACTTTACTTAATCACTGTTTAATGGATTAACAGCGAAAAAATATGTATTTATCATTCATTGACTCAATATCCCTTTTTAAAGTACACCTGTCGCTTAACTGTGCGACCACTGTCTTAATGACCATAGAAGTACAATATAAGTACTTAGATAATCGCACTCTCAATGTCTCGTCTTTAAGATAAGATGGATGAGAGACAAAGAAGGCATCCATGCATTTGAACACAAATTCAAAAATCAATTTATGAAAATGTTCTTACTGGAATTCGTACCGGTGGAGACCGCTATCGAGGAGGGCGACGTTGACTACTCGGCTACAGGACTTCAGATATACATAGGTATACTATTATATTTATAACGGTTGTTATTATAATCTTTCAAAGAGTTAAGATTACTTACGATCATTTATCCTTTTCAGGAACATATTTTTTTCTCATCTTAAATCTAATTCCAGGTAGATTCTTACCTGTAACAGAAAAAAGAAAATACAATTAAGTGACTCAAATTACAATAAAGGTTCTCGAAAAGTAACATTAATATCAAAATAAAATACTTACAAACAACATTTTAGTTTCGAATCTAAGATAATGCGTCACTTATTCAAGCACGCCACAAGTCCCTTATCTACAATATGTATACAATAGAAGTTGAGTGGAATAGTATAGGAATAGTAATAGGAAGGAACAACTCGCAGAATCATGAGCTTTTCACTAATCACCAAATCAGCAACTTACAAAATCTCAACAATTCAAATGTTCACCAACCCTTCCGTAACTAGAGTAGTAAAAGCGAATTACTCTTCTAGCATCATTCCTATTCAGAGAGGGTATATTTTTATATCGGCGTCCGTGGCGCAGTTGGTAGCGTCGCTGTCTACGGTTACGGATGTCTCGGATTCAATTCCCGGTGCGGACGGTTTTCATAGATTGACTTTTCAATCGATTTATGAATTTCTGTTCGTAGTCTGAGTCCTCCCTCCCACCCATCCCATCCTCACGGGGCGTAGCGAGAGCGATTAGCTAACCACTAGTCCTGTCCTAGCCTTATCCTTCTATCCCTACTCTCTACGAAAAAAAAAGAGAGGTTGAGCAACTGAGTAACAAGCAGTTCTCGTAGAAAAATTCTGTTAAGATACCTCCATTAGGAGACCATATGCTCCACACTGGGAGCGGACATGGAAAAAAAAAATATATTTTTATAAATTTTATCTAACATATTTGTTATCATTTGGAATTGTTAATACCGCATATCCTTTATTATATCGTCAGCATAGTGACAGAATGAGTTATGAATGCAGTATGAAAGATTTTAGGACGGTCTATCGTCTGAAAAAAACAAGCTCAGCCATATACATCTGCCACAATATCGACGATATATGAGACGCATTTTTGTACGTAATTTGAAATCTTTGAATTTGGAGTGCGTCCTATAATCGATGACGTCTTACAAACGTTGTCAAAAATCTAAAAGAAGAATTTTTTGGGAAGACTGGGAAAACAATGAATCAGACAAATTAGACACCCGAATCCGATAAAGTTTCAGGAGGAGGGTAAGAACCTACCTACATTTAATTCTTTAAATTGTTTATATATGACTTATTTGTTGAGACATAGTTTTCATGATGTTTTTATTATTGTTATTTAAAAATAAAGGTGAGTCTTATAGTCAAGGAAATACTGTATAGGTAAATATCAAAATTTAGAACAATTAAAACCTAGATCTACAGGAGTAAGTTGTCGATACGATTACGACAATTACGATATAATCAAATGTCACCATTTTCAGCCGGTGTCGATCCACTGCTGGATGAAGGCCTCCCCAGCTCCCTCCACTCTTCTCGGTTCCTAGCTTTACGCTGCCACGTACTTCCACCGAACCTGACGAAGTTCGTCAATCCAACGGGTTTTGGGACGCCCCTGAGGCCGCTTAGTGCCCCTTGGGTAGCACTGAATGACTGCATTTGTACTGCGGTTGTCTGTTCGCCGTGCGACATGTCCGGCCCAGCGCCATTTGATCAATTTGGTGACCTCTATCCCATATCTCACTTTTGTTTGCTTCCTTATCCATTGGTTTCTTTTGCGGTCCTTACGCGTTATGCCCAACATACACTTTCCCACTCTTAGTTTTTGGATGTATCTCAACAGAATTTTTCTACGATAACTTATTGTTACTCAGTTGCTCAACCTCTCTTTTTTCGAGAGTAGGGATAGAAGGATAGGGTTAGGACAGAAATAGTGGTTAGTTAATAGCTCTCGCTACGCCCCGTGATGATCGGATGTGAATTGAACCCGAGACATCCGTAACCGTAGCCAACGACGCTACCAACTGCGCTACGGACGCCGACGATATGCAAACAAGTAGGACGAACACTTGGACAACGTATGTTTACAGACAAAATTAAATTGGCTTCAAATCATTTCGGCAAAAAATAAAACCAACAGAAATAATTCTTCGCTTGCTATAGTTATAAACGCCTCCAATACAAACTATTCGCAAATATACGTATATGGAGAGAGCTGTAATAAAAAAAATAAGCTGATTTACCGTTATTTGCAAAGAGAAATGGTAATTTTAGATATTTTGTAGTCATTTAGGAATGATGTTCGCACAGGCCTCATAGTGGGAAGACAAATGGCCTGCCTTAAATAATATGTAAATATATATTAAAAAAACCTACAAAAAATTCTTCAACATAAAGAAGTTACGTAGAATTATGATAAAATTAAAAAGCGTATATTTGGTCAACAAACTCTAATGATTTCAATTGTACACGTTCCAGTGTTTATTTTCGTTCCCGATTTTGATTTCCTGGATCTTTTCGTCGCCGATAACATCGATTTATATATTGAGGGTGTACTGATAGAAGGCGTTAAGTCATAAAAACATGTTCTGAGATAATCGTATTTAAGACAATATTTTTTTTTAAAGTAATCTTTATCCCAAGTACAATTGTTTGTGATTTAAAAAGATTTTTCATACAATATAAAGAATAATCTTTTTGGCATCCAAATCATAAGATTTGGTATCGATGAGTTATAATCATATCATGCTTTCTGCCAGAATAAAAAAATAACAATATGACTTAATACTGATTTTTTTTCAAAGCCATTATATCCTATGACTTCATCTGTTTTACCAGTACGCAGAGTTAAATTGTATACATTTTGACATTTAAAACAGTAAACCATCAAACACTGATGTCAGTATACCCTCGACATATACCTAAATAAATATACGCTTTGAATAGTTAATTTCCATGCGGTTCAATCGGAGTATTAGAGTCCATTTTGGGGAATATAGATTACATTATAGCATTTCAAAAGATGGTGAATGACGAGAACTGGACATAAATCAGTGTAGAGCAGCGGTTCTCATGTCCGGTCACCAGAGGATTTTGCTGTGGCCATCAACGGTTCTGTGGTAATAAATATTGATTTAAAAAAAAATAGTAATATAAAATAAATACGACATTTGTTCATTCGTATTGCGTACGTATACGGTTCAAAAACGTATTTGTAATGAATGAATATTTTTAATAAAATTGGGATCTTTTTCAGATATTCATTTATCGGGATCAGTACAGTGCAGTAAGTAAAACGAAATGTTATACGATAGCCAACGCTTTTCATCTTGCAATCGTGTAATTATCATTGTCGAGAGATTATCCAAATACATTTGTGTACCAGCGATTGTCTTCTGATTTTTTTTATAAATATGAAGGCATCTGTATATTCTATACCTGTAAATGACAGGATTTTAAAAATACAGTACATAATTTCTGCCTGCGGCGCAATTTTCTGCCTCGTGCTGGTTTTTGGTAAATAAAACACAAGTTGATAATTTTAAAAATACCCACAACGCAACATTATTGTAAATATAAAATCAACATTTTTAAAGAAAATTGGAGGGGAACAAACTCAAGGACCGCCCTATGCGGAAAAACTCCTGTCAACATGTTTAAATGTCTTTTATTGAATAAACTTATATGTTGATCTCTTTTTTTAGTAAATGCATCGGCCTAATATTTTAAATCACGATTGAAAAAGACTACTGATGTTTATAATGCGGCCACGGAGAATTTTTCCGTGAGAACCACTGGCGTAGAGGGTAAGAATAGAAGTTTGGTTTAAGGCAATGATAGGTAACTAATCGCACTCTTTACGCATATTTTTCAAGTTGGAAGAGGGTGTATGGGAAGAAATGAGGACATCGGAAACAATCATGATTTTGGATAAAAAATCATAAAACGATTTCATAATAATTAATGTATGAAAATTCCAGTTCGCTGATTCAGACCATTCGCGAGAAACCGAATAAGAAAAAATCACTAGTAATTAGCTTCTACTTTTTGTAATTAATTATGGTAATTAAAATTTTGTTTTAAAAGCCTCGTCTGACTTAATTTGTGAGATATGTTCGTTTCGTTTCAATTATGTTTAATATATGTTAGATTAGTTATGTTTGTTAATTTAATTCACTATGTAAAGAGGCTGGACCGCCCGCGACTTCAAGATCTGAAAATTTCTATAAGAGGCTACTTGCCGTCCTCAGCCGGCATTCTGAAAACATGTCCGAGACACGGAAGTTATCCCATAATATAATGAGTACTTAAAAGTATTGCTAACTATTAAAATTCTATTATTAAAAAGTACATAATGTCCACAAGATGGAGTGATCACTGCCCCAGGTGACAATAATGTATTAAAAATGAGCAAACAACAATATAGCTGAAGACATATGTTCCGCGGGTGAAATCTGCACTACTGAATATGGTCGTCATTATTTACCTTGCAAGAAAATGAGAAAGCAATTCGCATTACAATGGAAAGAAACAATAATATATACAATGTTTACCTACACACCACGTAACGGGCGTGGCATGGCTTCCTTTTACAGGTATTCTCTTGTAGAGGAGAGTTGGTTAAACTGGACTACTTTGAGAAATCAGCAATGTGTGTAAGAACGGTGAAGTAAAATATTGTACTAATATATTCGTTGCTATCATTTATTTGTTACATAAAAAAAATCACTTCAATGTGTTAACTGTCAGTTCTTGTGGAACGACATTATATTTACAAAAATAAAAACACATTTGTTTTGTACTTCTACAACATTTTTTTACATAGATCGGGGCTAGTTTCGCTCTAGCTTTGCTATATTTATATTTTTTGGTGAACTGGTGATTTTATTTTATATGTATTTTGGGAACAGTCCATTTATTATAAACGATGTAAAATAATGTTTCAGATTTGCTTGAAGTTTAACATATTAGTAAAAAGTACTGTTTTATGAAATGAGTCAGTCAATTCATAAGAAAGTCTAAATAAAAATGGGTTGAATTGTTTTATTTTTAAATTTGCATTTTCTATTTAAAAAAAATGTTTTCTACTACTTCTACATTAACGATCATGACCGGTTTCACTGATCGCGAGCACTACCAACTGATTAAATACAGATTTATATAACATTGAGTGTAAATAAGACATATAAAACAATTGGTTTAAGAAACATGACAAGGATATAAAGAAAATTATACAAAATATACACAAATATAACTTAATTGCCTAAAATTAAAATGTTTATACACCGGCCCACGGGTAATTAATTCCAGGACAAAAATTAAAACAAAAACTGTCGACAAAGTATGTTCATAAAAACGCCACATGAGAAAAGAATCCATGACATTCTTGAATGCTTTATATAATATATTTTTGAATAACTTGTTTGTCAGGATTTTACATATTCTTAATGTGAAAAAACATGATAATAAATCATTGTTTACTGTGAGATTAATGCAAAACTAGGTTTATTTTGTTTACGATTAGAAGGTGATTCAAAACAACTGCCAATAATCTTTTAGAAAGTTTAAATTATAATTTTGGAAGACACCGTATTATTATTGGTATCCAAACTGCTTTGACCGAATTCAAAATAACCGAAATATAATGCATAGTTTATTGTGTTCGTGGTACAATTTACCGAACTCTACTCTATATACAGGGATATAAAACAAATGAGTAGTCACAAATTTATTGACGACAGTAAATACAATCCAGCAACAGTATTTATATTAGAATCAGCAACAATGGCTTGTAAACTTAGATTACTGTTACAAACCATGTACAGATATGACATTACATTATTTTATGCGTTGTATCTAGTTATTATGCTTATTTGAATCGAGCTGAGTATCTTTTAGGCAGTGGTGTAACCAACAGGGATCAAGTGCGCATACAATTTTCCCAGGGGTGGGCTGGAGAAGGACCTGAGGGTCTTGCGTGATCCTCTTGTTAAATTTGACTAAGGCCGGCGAGCCCTTGTTCAATTAATAAATAAAACAATATTCTCTGATCAAATCAGTGCCAAACTGTAATTTCTGTGGATGGTTTAAATGTACTATGAAATATAAGGCGTGGCATTTTGAACAATTTTCATAATAATTTACCACTGAGATTAACGAACACCTTAACGCTTTGACAGCCCAACTTTGAGTCCCTCTGAAAAATGTTTACATAGTATGTTGTCAAGTTTAATTACACGGGAAAAGTTTCAATTTTTATAAGACGGCCCTGTTACGTCAATGGCCATGGAGAGAAGTTGCAACTGACTGTGTCACGTGCCGCTGTTGCCTCCGGAGAGCCTAAGCTCTGCTTGATCTTCTATCGACTGGTGGAATTCTGGCGTCCTGGACGACCGTCGGATATTATCCATAGCATGTATTCGACGGTACCGAGGCAGACTGGTATTTTATGGGAGGAAGTAAAGCAATTGGCGGTGACAGGGAATCACGGAGGCGCCACATGATGATTCATTTTGATCAATGAAGTTTACGAGTGTTTGTTACTGTGTAAAAATAAATAACTGCTACCACGACGATGATTTTCAATAATTAACAGTTATTCACTTTCAAACATTAGGCTATACATTATTCGATAAATTGTTAACCATGTTATAACGATTGGAATTGACAGTTACCTATATTTATATATTTTGTTTTGTATGAAAAGTAAAAGATGAACCCCTTGAAAAATCTACTACGTGCGCCACTACATGTGTGTCACTAATTACATAAAGATCTCAATCATGGGTAAGAAAAGATAATGGACGTAAGAGATTAATCATTGACAGTGGAGTATATACAAAGTTATTATATATATTACAAGAATTATAAACAAACTATAAAAGGTGCTTATGCCAATTGCCCATAAACGAAAAACATGCTTTCAACGGAATCTGGATATAAAACAACTTTAATTTTTAAAGACATAACATCGGTTAATTCACAAAAAAATTGAAACCTTTGACAATACAAATAAAAATCTGATAGTGGTGAGTAATTAATAATAACTAGTTGGGTATAAATATCGTCTAATTAAGATGGAATGCTATATAGCTATCAATAATATTTGACATTTATTTAAATACTAAAAAAATACTGATTTTAAACCTTTCGTAATGGAGTTCCACGAAGTTGATGGTATTTCAATCAATTAAACTTTTTGTTGAGACAAAGATCGAGATTCTCGATAATTTCGAATTAAACTAATCTATATATATATATAAAAATGAATGTTTGTTTGTTTGTTTGTCCTCTATGGATTCCTTTACCATTCATCCGATTTCGATCAAACTTTGATGAGTTGTTGTGCGCACACCCGTGAAGGTTTCTGAAGAACAGGGTAACAAGTGTGATATTTAGGCTCGGGCCGGGCCTGAAGATGACGGACTCGGACGAGTAATTTTATGAAATTTCGGTCCTTACAGACCTCTTGTACAAAAGCACTTCAATAAACAGAATTAAAACACAAATCCTTTCTTCCTTTGAGTGGCATTGCAACGCAAGCCGGGTACTCACTATTCATCTATAAAATATAATAACCTCCCCATTAAGTCCAAAATGACCTGGCTTGGATATGTGCTGCGGATACCACGGAGAGCCTGAACCCTGCCTTTCTTTTCTTCGAACCGGATGGTTTCTGTCACCCGGGAAAGCTGCCGATGAACATCATAAAATGTACTCAGCATCTCGTATGCTAGGATGACTTCGGAAGAAGGAAAGGAGGAGGCTGTTGGGTGACAGAGAACCTTGGAAGCACCAAATCTTCAAAGTAGAGAGGGGAAGTGATTAAAACAATGTAATACCGCAAATTATCTAGTTTCATACATTTATTTTATTTTTATTTAAACTCTTTATAAGGTTATACCATTTTCATTTACTCCGTGTAATGCAATTATAAAAAGAGCGAAAAATAGGCAATCAAGAATAACTAATAGGAACTGAGAAAGTTAAGAAATGATATGAATTCGAATTTTTAAATCTGCATTATTTCATTAGAACAGAGACGTCATAATATTCTAATATGCCAAATCTGTACGCAGTTCACGCGTGACATTCAATGCTGTTTTGACAAGTTGACAGAATCGGGACAGGGGACGTGTCATATTCAGATCTTATGCCAAATGAATATTAAAATAACAATTGAATAATTACCACGTCAAATGAAATGTTGTCCGCACGGAGAAATGTGGCACTACAATGACATGAAATATTGTGTCAAGGTGTACACCATGCACAAGCAAATTTATTTAACCATGTCCATTGACAACGTGGAGTATGTGAAATTCTAATAGAACACCTTAGCAGAATTCATTTGCGGGATCTGGCTTTAAATCAATCGCTATACCTCTGTCTTAGAATAGAATAATGAAAAATGTTACCTAATCACTTCCTCTACGCCCCATTTTCCTAATACGAGGACGATGAAAACATTACAGACATCGAGAAACTAATACACAAGTAGATTAAAAAACCAATGTGAAAAGTTTTCCTTTCGGAGACACTTGACCGCACAAAGTTCATGAATCATATGAGAAAAGATGTATGTCTGTAAGGTTTTCGCTACGTCCTACCCGGTCGTGAAAACGGCGAGTGAAAAGAATGGTTGAACTACTGTTACTTAACCAACCCCATTGAGCGACTGACTTAACACGTTGAATTCCGGAGCCGTATTTTCACGAGATACAACACCCATCGCTTGAGTCTCGGAACCGTGTTTTCATGTGAGACCAGCGTAACAAAAACAGTAATATTTGAGTCATCAAGCGATACGTATTACAACGGAATCCTGGTTTTAATTATAGTCAAGACGTGAAATTTTCAAACAGTTCTTTAATTTGTGTTATTGCCAAAATAAGTCTCGATTTTATCGACTTAAAATCTCGATCGAATTTTAGTTAATTAAATTTAGTTAAAGTTTTAATATTCCCCCTTCTGAAGATGACATTACTTTTAAGGTGTTAACTGTCAATTCTTGGTGGAAAGACATTATATTTTAAAAAATAAAACACAATTCATTTGTACTACTTCCACATATTTATTATGATCAGTACCGGTTTCGCTCATCACAAGCATTGATATCAGTTGATAATGCTCGTGATGAGCGAAACCGGTCCTGATCATTATAAATATGTGGAAGTAGTACAAATGAATTGTGTTTTATTTAAAAAAAAAAAAAAAGATGATATTACGGTGACACCGAGTCCACTCCGAGCTAGAGTTTTGCAAGATCTATAGGACAGGTTGTCGGGGGATATGTCTAAGCACATATTGACACCGATATCGGCAACAGAAAAAAAGTCCTGTAGAATATGCAAGGTGTATGTAAAGTACAAGGAAAGGAGTGAGACTCGGTACAGTGTAAACATTGTCGTGTGGCTCTTCACAAAAGAAAATGTTGGCAATTTTACCATGCACACTTTAGATATTAAAATGTTTTAAGCAATTCCAAAAAGCTTCATTTGATTTCCTCCACTATTTCTATAGTTATAACAGTTTTAGTAAACGCTTAAGAAAAATGATATTTCTTCAAAAATGGGCCGGGCATAGGGGTTGTGTTACCTGATTTTGGCCGGAGCTGATAGTGTTTTAAATGCAGTTAAATTTGGAGTCTACCCGTAAAGCATCATTCGGAAAAATGATTTTTTCTAGGTAATTATGTGTTATCGTTCTTGACATTTTTATCTACTTAACTTGTCACTACATGCGGTCTAAATATTCTCCTCTACGTCTAAAACTACCACATTGATACAGATAATTAATGTATTTGGATGCAAATCCAGAAAAGCGTTCATTTGAGGATTCAAACGCTTGACGCGCCACCGAGAAAAATAAAACTTCTGGAGGTCAGATTTGATTAGGATGTTTATATTGTAGGCAGACAAAGGTTTTCCAAAGAAATCTTTACCGTAGACAGATGAATATTTAAGACATCGACTGAGGGTGCTTGATGGAATTTCAATATTAAATTTGGATTATTGAGATTTTGTACACTTCCATGTATTTTGTCACTAACGACCCGGGTTTCGCCTTTCGGCATCTTCAGGCATTCGAGCACACGAATGGACTCGAACTGAGAGACAGTAAACAGTTTCTAACGCTTATATAGAAGATACAAATGCGACAAATATCATTTACGAGGCAATACATTATACGTCTGAGAGCCACACCGATACCTGAGTTAAAATTTCGGAAATCGTCGTAATCCTTATTTTGTAAACACCATATTACCAGAGTGGCGATTGCCGAAGGCGGTTGCCGCTTTTCAACTTCTTTTAGAAATACCAGTGATTTTACAATTATAATAGTATTGTTGCAAGTATAATTGCAAGTATAAGCAGTATTGTTACAAGTATAATAGTATTGTAGATGAATATTTATTATGATTGGTAGATGATGGGTCAAATTGTATAATGGAGTGCATGTGATAAATAATGCAAATCATGTCTCGATAGTCATTCAGATGCACCTTAGCGACCTTCCCATTCGAGTGTGGGATCCCAATACAGATTCGAATTGCAAATAATGTGTCTATTTCATAAATTAACATAAAATAAATATCTTTAGTATGACGAATAACAGTTCTTAAGCATTCATTGTAACAAAACAGGGGTCGGAACAAAAAATAAAGGGCAAATAGTCAATGTAAAATCTCTGCAGGAAATCTGATAATATCGAGGATAATCGTGCAGTAGTTAGAGATTGCAATTGCAAAACGTGAAATTTCGGTATTCTCAAAATGTAATTAAATCCGAAATGACACATCGAGCAATGTAAAAATGTTATGTAACAGCTGTATATATCTTTACT
Source organism: Himalopsyche phryganea (assembly GCA_022494535.1). Taxonomy (NCBI): domain Eukaryota; kingdom Metazoa; phylum Arthropoda; class Insecta; order Trichoptera; family Rhyacophilidae; genus Himalopsyche; species Himalopsyche phryganea. The sequence continues at coordinate 943,658 of JAGVSL010000076.1, read as the reverse complement.
GTAAAATTTCAAGGAATTCGAAAATTCTTAATCCATAGTTAGCTTCAGGGCTATAAAGAGGCGATGGAGACTTATTATTTTTACCACATATATAAGAAAATATCATAAAGAAAAAAATAATTGACGGAAACGATAGACGATCTGAATAATAAAGGTTTCATTACGCTTAAAAGTATCTGAAACCTGATTTTTGTTTATATTGCACACATATATTTTTATGTTGGGAATGAATATATTACATTACATTTTATAGTGTTTAGACCAGAGGTTTCCAATCAGTGAAGAATTCCCCTTAGGAAATTTTTTTAAAGTTCCAGGGGAAGAATTGCTGCCGTTTATTAAAGATCTTCAATATTACATAATATACATATTTGGAAAGCACCTTTTGAGTTAGTTAATGTATAATTTTCGTTATTATTAAGAAAAAAGAAAACACGTTCAATCTATTAAAAGATTATCACAAACCATAAAATTATAGGTAATAATTATTTTTAATTTATTTTATTCATTATTTCTTAATTTGCAGTAACCGCTGTTGAGAACCCCTGGTTTATACTGATCGTAACTAAGAAATATTTTTCTAGAAATAATAAGATAATAAATAGAACGTCGAATAAATACGATAAACCTGAAAGAGGCATTACATTACAAGATACATGACTGCAATGCAGTATTTCTGAAAAACGACATTATTATTTGTTACTTGCTCGTTTTACGTATTAATTTTAGTCAATTAACATTCGTGGCGTAAAAAAAATACTAAATTAATTTACTTATTATTATTAAATCAGGTAAAGATCATATTTATTCTACTTGATACTTCTAAGATGTACATGATTCAATTTTATTCTGTAAAAAAATGTAGGTATAATAAAAATAAGCACAGTTTTATTTTACCATGGCCGCTCCCACTGTGGAGCATATGGACGTGTAATGGAAGTATTATGTTAGATAATCGCTACCGTTACGCCCCTCCCCGTTTTATATGATCGGGTAGATGGAGAGAATTTTTAGGCATCACATTCATCCATCGAGTTTGTAGTGCAGTGGTCAACGTCTTTAACCTCGGATGCGGATCTCACGGCTTCGAATCCGGGATAGGACATTTTTATATTTCTTTTTTTCAATCAAGTCGTTTTCAATTATTTTAAAAAAAATTGACACTTACAGAGAAAATCAACTAATAATCTTTTAAGTTTCAAAACATAAACGGTGTCAAAACATTTTTTTCAGAAGAAATAGTTTTTCAAAAAGAGTATCTATATAATATTTACGTGCTTACAGTATTGTTCTTAGTTCAAAACAAAGAAGTAATATTTAAATCAATTCATATATGAAATAATAGGAATTTCAGTTTGCTTATAAATTTCATACAATATATTTCTATGGTAACAAACAAATGATGCATGGCGTGTTATTTATTAAGACATGTCTTTATATGCCAATATGTGCAATATATAAAATAATATAATTATAAAAAAAAAGATGTATCGCATATACAATAAGATTACGTGTATTATATTAGTCCATTAACGACTCTGCCCTTGCTCAATCATTCTTCTTTTGCGTTTGCAGAGGATCATTTAGTATTCAATGTGCACGCCATAATATTATCGTAGCGTTTATTTCTTATGAATGAAAAAGATGTCACACAATTTCAATGAATAGAATTCAGCTCAAGTTGAATCATGGCATTATGGTTAACAACCGCATCGGTAGATAATCGTAAGACCTTGCAAAAAAACTGTACTCGTAAGATAGTTCGAGGAAAACTAGAAAATACTATTTTAATTGGTGATTATGCTCAAATACTTGAGATTTTATATGGTGATGAGCTATTGAATAAGCTTCAAGTTTTTATAGAACGGCATGGCCATAAAATGGACGGAAAACAGTGAAATCTGGAAGGCGTGAGATGACCACTAACTGATGCAAGTATACGAGCGGTATCTTTCGTTGAATATGTAAAACAAAATTAACAGTACAGCTATTTTCAAAGTCCAATGTATTTTCGATGGATTTGACAGTTATGGAAATTCTTTACAATATAAAAGCAAAATTGATGATTCTGTTATTCAACTTCTAGTGTAGCTAAGTGTGACTCGAATTTTTGAAAAGCGTACAAGAGCTAATGTATCGTAAAACTTCATCAATATTAAAGTTATTTAGGGTCACTTCGCCAGTGGTCGGCCAGTTAAGCGACAGGTGTACTTTCAAAATGGATTTTGAGTCAATGAATGATAAATGCATATTTTTTTCGCTGTTATTCCATTAAACAGGGATTAAGTAATGAAACCAACTAAAAATAAAATAGTTAATATTGTAGCAAAGATAAAATAATACAAGTTTACAAAAAAATGCCAATTATCCCAGTGGTCGTCCCCCAAAATCCAATCACCATGAAACATCATAAATATCGCGAACGAATTTACTGAGAGTAGACAGAACAATAAAAAACATAATGATGCAAAGAATGACAATATAAAGTGTTTTGTTAGCGATCCCCATACAAGATGAATTTGTCGAAACTTGCAAAGTAAAAATGTGCTTTTTTACTTGCGTATTGCATCAAATAGGTCAGTATAGTGCAGATATACATTGACAAGTGGCAAGACTACCTACACGAATTTAAAAAATCTGTTTTGTAAATGTATCGGCATGGCGATGGCTGACTTTTGGAACACTCGCCCTATTCTTTTCAATTAATCATTGACGAACTGAGACAAAAATGGGCGAGGGAAAAATTTATCGCTGAACTGATATAATAAGAGCATTCAGTTTTCTTAGCAGAAAATCTTTAACCTTTACAGCGCGAGCCGTTTACGCATGAACTGTTAAAACACTCACTATGGCTAAAAATAGATCAGTTTCAACAGTAAAAAAATTGAGTGAAACAAATATAAGTTATCCCAAATATTTCAAGAAGTAAACTAAATTCGTCGCATTCTCGCTAAAATAAATCGAAGAAAATGAATAAACTAAAAAATATTTAGTCTACTACTTTGCAAGCATAATGGCTGCGGCCAGCCTTCATATACACCCCCAACATGCACACAAGCAAGCACGTACCCGCATAAGTATGTGTAATACATAGGGCTGACGATACATCCTGCGTATCGGCAGTTCAAAGCTGAAATACGAATGACTGAATATCGAGAGCCCTTTTCAAAAATATATTGCCTTTTGTTCTACTTGATATTTTCATGATCTGTTGCCTAATTTCTCTACCTAAAGGTTTGAACTGTTTTTTAAAGCATATATCCACAAGTGTTTCCTTCTACTTTTACCGGAAATACGAGATAAAGTCTTGGACATGTAGACATGTCCAGCTCGTTCATCAAGTTAAATCCCCCATCCTTCCACCCTTCCATCTTCCACCCTTCACAAATACTTGTCAGAGGAAGCGTAAACATACAATTCATGTCTACAAAAAAATAGCTATAGTATAAGGCGTCGGCCGCAATTAAGATTCTGTCTTTATCTTCCACCACACACTGGGAAGTGAGCACGTAGTGGCATGAAAAAGTCGCAATAATTTGTATCTCGCAAGCTATTAATAAATCATTTTATAATTTTTGTGAGTATTTTTTAATTTAATAGGTAAGATTGCATTGTACCATTATAAACCGAAAAATTCTCTCGTTGAACGGGTATACAATAATTGTAGGTATAAAAAATACCGAAACAAAATATTTTCATATATCAAATAAGTATAAACACATACAAAGTACCGAATAAACGAAAATTCGAATAGACTAGTATGCGTAAATAACAAAAAATTTTGGAATGCGTAGTGGCGACACATTGTCGATGAATACATCGAAAACGTTTATGTATCAATTTAAAAGTTAAATAATGAAGCAGGTATTTTAATTATAGTAAACAAGGTGATAACATGTTAGGAAAGAGAAGAAACAGGTGGTGATACAAACGCGCGCGTTTAAAAGGCGTATACGAAAGTCAAATAAAAAATGTTTTTTTTACACTACTCTATATAAGTACTGGGGTTTGTGGACGAGTGGTTAACGTCGTTGGCTTCGGTTGGGGATCTCACTGGTTGGAATCCTATTGTGGATAGTGATATATAAATGGTTTTTCAGTTTTTGACCTAGTATTTGACCTAGTTCAACAGATGTATTTTGGTTCTTAAATAAAAGGCATTTTGTAAATGTAAATATCTTATCTATTAAGAGGTTAAAAGGGAATTCATTTATGTGATAAACGTTATTATACAAGAATGAATCGCTATCTAACACAGGGGGGTTCAATACTTAACAGTACAATTCCTAGAAAAGTTTCGATCATATTTTCTAGTTGAAGCGGCGATGATGTTCCCCTAATAGTTCAAAAACAAAGGTTGACCCTTCGAAGGTAAAGTGGCCCCAAGTGATAAAATGGTGGATGTTTTAATTTAATGAACTTTTAGAGTTAATTAACAATTTATTGAATTTAACTACTTTTGCAGCCTATATTTACTCAGCTAACTTCACTTGTATGAGACACGTAGAATACAAAACTGACCTAACTTATGTTTGTAGAAAATATCAGCATGATATTTTCATACTATATATATATATATATATATATATATAATATACAATATACAATATATATATATATATATATATATATATCATTGTGTAAAAAGTGATTAAACACTTATTTTTTTAATTTAAAAAATAAGAAAAAAGTATAAATCACGAAAACACTTTTTTCTGATGGGTGTCAGAGATGTCACTTGGGAGTATTTTTTTTCTTATTCGCACGTGTACGATTACCAATACACTCAGTATGGGTCTGCACGGGCCCGGGCTTGGCCCGTGGGCCTCTACCCGGCCCAGCCCGTGGGCCGGGTTCAGGCGGGTAGAGAAAATTGATATTCGGGCTCAGGCCAGGCCCGGGTAAGGGATGTGTTCTTCAGAAAAATATTTCGGACTATGTTCGGATCATGAGTACTCTTGATAACTAAATACTGCTGATAACAAAAAGGCAATAGCTAAAATAATTTATTACGTTTTGAATATCATTGGACACAATAGAGTCTTTTATTTGATACGTACGGACACATAATTTTGTATTTTGGTAACCTGAAACTATTAAATTGAACTCATAAAATTGTTATTGATCCGTGAAACAATGCTTTATTTATTTAAGCATCACCGACAGTAAGTTTAAATAGTTCGTTAATGAATGAAGTGTGATATTATTCAGTATCTGCTTTCTATTCGTTTTAAATAGTCGACTGTTTCATTTGCCGAAAAATCCATTATAAAAAAATATAAAGAAATGTTAAAAAGTGGTGACTGCGGTGATGTGTGGAAATCATTTCGTGAAATAATAGATTTTTCTACATGTGAAAAGGTTGGGTAGGTACGTTAAGTGTGTTAAATTTCAATCAATTTTATGCTACTGTATTTTTTTTAAATCGGGTTTTTTTCGGGCCGATATATATAAATTTTGGCCTCGCGTCGACCTCGGGTAACAAGTATGCTATTAAGGGTCGGGTCTTAAGTGAACGGGCCGGGTAATTTCATCAAATTTCGGCCCGTGCAGACCTCTAACTAAATTATCAGGACCAGTTATAAAAAGCGAAAATATTGCTTAATATGTATTTAATTTTCGCTTATAATAATATAACCTTTTGCCAACAAACAACCGTAATGGCTTTTTCAATATACACGCATGCGAGACCGCGATTCTATTCGCAAACAAAACTTTTATATATTACTTATATTTAAATGATGTGTAACTACCAATCTCGGGTGGGCAAACACGAAATGTTTTGTATAAAAAAAATACGATTTTTCAATTTACCATGGTTATTAAATTTCTTTGGTTGGATTGATACGAGCCATAAGTTATGCATAGGTCAGGGGGAATACCGTTAGATGGCCCCACACGAAGTTTATATAAATTTAGAATTTTTATTGCTATAATTGGATATGATGATCGCACTTTGAAGAACTAACGCAAATTTCATATTCGCCTTATAGCAATGACGATAACGCGGAAGGCAATTTACACGCAGATCATAAGGGTTACTTTAACCCAGGGGTCTCCGACCTTTTTTAGCCTACGGGCCACACTGACACCTCCACTAAGACCCAAGGACCAAGCCATAGCCAGCTTATCATAATAACATACAAGTTGGTTGCCCTGCAACGCAATAACGATCAGGAAAAGAAACGAATTTACTCATCATATTCTTGGCCCGACGCAGAGCTGCACGGGACTGATCTTTCAACCAAGCATTATTGTGTTTAAGAAAAGAAAAGAAAATGTGACTTGCTCAGCCACTTAATTCAAGCGATATTAAGTATCTGTGTCAGTAGTTTTGAATTACGCGCAAATTTCAGTTGGTACTTAGGGCAATTGTTAAGGTCGTTTCATTACGGCGGAGATACCCGACATGGACAAAACCAGCTTCTGCCTGATTTATACACTCATAGTGGGTCCTTATGACAAAAAATTTGGTTGATCAGTAGTATAAATTTGCTCGTGACTTTTTTCCTCTTTCGGCACTTCTTATCTGTGTGAAAAGACGATGGCGGGCCGGATACCGGGCATGTCCAGCCGGCTACCGCAGGCAGTAGTTTGGAGACCATTGCTTTAACCCATAGGAAATAAATAATAAGTTCATAGATACCAGGAATTCGATATCATATGCTGGTAAAATTTCATGTCACTAATAATACTATTTTATCTCGCTTAATCAATAAACCCTTCACAAGAATCTACGTACATAAATTAAATGACTGTCATGCCTAAAATAACAATACTAAGAAGATATCAACTCACGTTCAAAACTCAAGATCTAAACGAATAATAAGAATATTATTTTAAAACGCTCATTTCTATGCAATGCATAACCTACCTCATATTACGTGATGGTGCTTAAATGTCGATTGTCTCATTTTTTCATTTTCCGGTCTCAACGTTTCCATCGAGCATTGTTTTTTTTTCTCAAGGAGACAATGTCAAAGATGCACGGCCAGTGTCACGTTCGGCAGTCACAATATTAGAAGTCAATTTACATACCTGAAAACAAAAGAGAAACAATGTTATATTAAGATATAGTCTAATACCAGTCTGTCTGTTATTACTATTTATTTGATTAATTTACTTGGCATTTACGTGATAACACTCTATAAGAATAATAAACAATATTTTTATAAGCACAATTACGTAATTTTACAAACAAATTAACTGCAGTTGTTTGAGAGAAGAATACTGTAGAGCAGGAATATGCGAAAATTGCATGAGCGAATGCAAAAGAGTGATTTTGGAATGACACCTATTCAAATAGGTCAACAACTTCATCTATATCATTAAGTAAAACGCTTTGATATGCCGAACCCAAGTAAACCTACAAAGATAAGGTTTAGAGCAGGGGTGATTTCGGTTATCTTAAAATCAAATAAGGCCGCATTTAAGAAACACACACAAATGAAAGAAAACAATGACATTTATTTATTTATGTCAATCAAAAGGCCGCACTTTATACCCTATAAGGCCGCAGGTTCGTCACCCCCGGTTTAGAGTGTAGAGCAGACGTCGGCAACTTTTTTTAGCTGCGGGTCCAAAATCAACCAAAATTTGACTATTAAAAAGACGTTTCGGCTCAGCGAGTATTTCTATTTTAAAATAGTCTTGTAGTGAATAAAAAGATACATTTTATTGAAACTATAATAACACTGTGCCTTTTAACTTCAAACAAAAAAAAAGCATCAAAAATTAATTCTTATTATTATAAAAACAACTATAATTGTAAAGTTTTAGTTCATTAATGTGTCAACTTTATTTATAAGCATTCTCTTCGTTATCAATGGCTGACATGATGCAGAATTTGTGACGTCAATTTAATCAGGTCTGGTTTATAGTAATCAACTTAAGACGAATTAAATGTGACCGAAATTTCAGTAGTTAAACTACTTCTGTTCTTACACAATATAACTTTCATGTATGAAAATATTTGCTTATTTTTAAGTGGAGTGCGGAAAAAAGGGAAAAGCATGTTTTTTCAATCATGAAATCTTTGTGGGAAGTAATGCCCAACACGTTGTTACCATGGGAAGATGTCTGTTTTTTTCGAAACCTTTCCGCGATATCTTGAATTTAATCGTCAGTCGAATATATTTTTATATTTTATACTTTATCTACGGAACTCACTTGAAATTATCAAATAGGCCATATGGTGACCCGCGGGTCACAGGGTACTGACCTTCTGTTGTAGAGGAATCCCTACGCATTATTTATAACTTTCCAGCGAGGAAAAATACAAAAAAAAACTACTGCAGAAATTGATAAGACCATATCACTGAACAACTAATTATGATGGAGCCATTCTTTCCCAAAGCCACGATAATGAGATTTTAATGGATAAATTTAGGTATAAATATGTATAAATACCCAATGGACAGAAAATGATGACATTATTAAATAAATATCACATTTTTATTCCATTCATACGTTCCAAGTAGGTAATATTTTGTGGGATTTAAATTTTTCTCATATAATTGAAAGTTATTGAAGAATGATTAAATTATAATTTAATGTACTTATAAGGCGTTATCGTTTTCAACTGCCTTTTGTAACGTCATAAAAAGAACCGAACAGGCTATCAAATAACTTTATAATCATACCATGACGGAAATTTGTAAATATGGTAAAGCTAACATTGGGGGAAGTTTTCGTATTCTTCAAACTTATCGCATCAACGTTATCGGAGACGAGAATCCATAAATTTATTTAACAAATAATCAAAAGTGTAAATAACATTTTTAATTTTATCATATACGCTTGCATCATCCTTCTTTTAAGAAAAAAACATGTTACTGATGCGTGGGGTCCGAAAGATTAGCAGCCGCTGCATTGGAGTAATCACGAACAATATATACGAGGGTGACGCTTGAAACATATATGATACCTTTAATAAAGATATCTTTTACAATTTATAATACATTCAGTCTAAGGATGCAGTAGGAATATCAGCGATACCAATTTTAATGTGAAATGAATTTAACAAAAAATAGCCGCAAAATCCATCGAAAATATGAATATATAAGTAATCGTCACCGGGAGTAGAGTAGCAAGATAAGTTTCATTATGTTTTTTTCTTGTCTCTTTGCCAAAAAAGTTTCGATTAAACAGGACTTACAAGTTTTACAAATTTGCATGTTAAAATATTCGGACAATCGATTCCCACAGTGACCGAAATGTGGATCGATAAACTTGAAAAGAAGACCTGTTTTTTGTGTTGTCCAGGTCAAATAATTAATTACACAGTGGATAATCTTGTAGCATATAATAAATTAAAACAGAAGGCATAATTTACTACTGATATGCATATTAAATATTTGAAAACGATTAAAAAAATGGCCCATAAAATACTGCTAGTTTTTTTTTAATGATTAAAGTCGTCTTGAACATATAAATTAACTTTTTAAGAACTCCATTATAATAATCTACCCTATGATGAAATAATTATAATTTTCGTAAATTCTATATAATATAATAAGGCAAAAAATTCAATTTCACATGTATAATACTTGTGAAATTGAATTTTTTTATTAATATATTGTCTTTCCACCAAGAATTAGCACATTCAAAGTAATCATAAATTATCGATTGTGTTTTGGCCATTAGAAAAATTAATTAACCACTTTTTGAAAGTGAAACATCATTTTCCATTGAATTTAGGTTTAAAAATTCTGACCCTGCCACTTGATGTAAGCCACTATTATATCGACCCTCCCTATTGCGACACTGCTTAATCCCGTATCTGCAAACATGAGAATTTGCAGGAATGCATTTCAAAGATTGATAACGCAAATCACCTTATCATATTTTCGATAAAAACAATTTTTACTCTCTCCTGAACAATTTCAATTTTGATCATATTTCGATATAATATAATATAATATTTCGGCAACACGCCATAGTTAGAACCATATCTAGCGGAATGTCTTCTCTTAAATGACACATCAAAAAATCAATAGATTCCATTAAAATACCAAATGAATTGTCTCATAATAGTTAATTGCCTCCTGATTACGCACGTATTAAATTATGACAAATGGTTTAAATACGCGAATAGCATAATATATTCAGTCATCATTAATTTGATTTATGATATCTCATATATAATTTTTTTCGTATATGAATCAAAACAATTTTCTCGCCATCTTGGCATATAAAGTTAATTAATTCAAACGTTATTAAGTTTTTTATAATCATAAAAAGTGTCTGTCGCGCATCGCCAAAACCAAACCACCACCGACAAGCAATAATATATTCGGCTCTAAAAGCTAGGTGTCGCATTGCATGTATTTCATTTAAATGCAAAGTAATGCAACCATTATTTAAATTATAATTTCTTATTATTTTTTAATGTATGTTATGTAATAATATATTGTATTCTTTTCACCACGACAAATTGACTTGGCAATAATTTGCATGTGATGTATCTGAATAAATATATAAATAAATAAATGATGAGAAGTCGAACAAGGATACAATTTTAAGCTACTTAATATCGACGGTGTTTTGACCCAATTGATGTAACCTTCAAAATTGAAATTGTTCAGGAGAGAGTAAAAAATGTTTTTATCGAAAACAGCCAGTTGCGTTATGAATCTTTGAAATGCACTCCCGTAAATTCTCATGTTTGCAGATACGGGATTATACGTGGGGAGTGTGGCTAGGTCTTTGTGGTGAGTCAGATTTTTTAAATCTAAAACCAATGTCAAATAATGTTTCCCTTTTAAAAAAGTGGTCAATTTATTTTTTTAATTTACATCATTTGACCGAGACCTGCTCCGTCGACTTTAAAATGAGATCCAATCAACTTATTTACGTATTTTTTGGGGGTTACATCAATTGGCCGATCTTTAGGAATGAAAATTCTATTGAGCAGAAGTTACATAAATGTATTTGATTAAAACAAAAATATTTAATTGGGTTGGAATTTGCATAAAATCAATTCGAATAATTCTTAATAGTAATTATTTATTTAAATAAACAAGATTTTTATAATTCTTTTAAATGAGTGAAAATTTAAAAGTAACAAAATTATACGGTATTACGGAAAATTTTCAATGCATCAGATATTTTGAAGTTCAAATCAATCGAAATTAACTCGAGAGATGATATTACAACAACAATACTACATTTGGTGCTGACGATGCCACAACGTGATACAAAGGAAGATTTATAGTTATTAGGGAGTTCGTTTTACTTTATATATATTAAAGCAGGGGCCACAAAACACGGGCCGCTATATAAGTAGTGCCGAAAACGGAAAAAACGCCTCGAGAAAATTTATGCAACTGATAAAGCAAATTTTTAATTGAAAGGGCTTAATATGAGTGTATAAATTAGGCAGAAGCTGATTTTTTCTTTGTCGGCTATCATCTATCCCCGCCGCAATAAAATGTCCTTGACACTTACCCGTAAGTACCAACCAATATTTGGACGTAAAACTACATAATGTTGGTATGATGAGCTAGTTAAATAGGTCTTGGCCCATGGGACTTAGTAGAGGAGTCAGTGTGGTCCTTAGGCTTAAAAGTTTGAAGACCCCTGTATTAAAGGAATAACATTGTCATTAAAACTGGTAAAATTCTTTTTTTCTAATACGACATCCCAAAAATCGAGCATGTAATCTATTCTAGCAAGTAAACAGTGAATCTTACAATTGTGGCCTTTCGCAAAAAATGGACATAGATCAATATATTTCTGGAACCTATTGAGCAGATCAGATTACCTAGCATTGATTGTATGCGTGCAGAACTGTCCAAAATGGCATGCTAAGTTTAATTGACATCAAAATATTAAACACCGCATCGACCTATCAGCACAGCTCGGCTAAATATATTACATTGTATAACAGCGTTTCTCAACATGAACAGCGACCTGCTGTCGGGTAAGCAAAGTACATCATCTTATTCGGTTGCGGTGGCAATGGATTTGAATTTCGGGACGGACTCTTTCGAAAATTGTTTTTTAAGTGATTTATGTTTTTAGCGGATAAAGGAATGTGTGTAAGCATTTATAAAATATAACGAAACCTGTCCTGAAATAATTTAAAAAAATGCTTGATTTATTTTTCTATTGGGTCCCCGATCTACCGCTGTCGCGTCCAGCGTTTTCCTACATGTATCTTTATTTTTTATGGGCATGGCAAATAAGAAGAGTTTTAAATAACCCCAAATTCATATTTTTCCCGTATACATCGTTTTTCTAGCTCTTAAAAAACGATAAATCGGGGTTCCACTTTATTCGGTACGCAATACAATTTATTTCTATGAAGTATTGACACCATTCAACATAACGTCTTCTTGCCCTAACTGTCATCACCAATACTAATTCCGACGTTATATTTATAAGTAAATAGGTATTAAATTTGGATTATTGAGATTTTGTACACTTTCATGTATTTTGTCACTAACGACCCCGGTTTCGCCTTTCGGCATCTTCAGGCATTCGAGCTCACGAATGGACTCGAACTGACAGACAGTAAACAGTGTCTAACGTTTATATAGAAGATACAAATACGACAAATATTATTTACGAGGTAAAAAAATAGGTATTAAAAAATATGGTGAACCAATTCAATAAAGTTTTGGAAGCGCTGCAGTGCGCCATATTATCACCTTATTGTTTGTAGATCTTCCCACGTCTGACATAAATTTACTACTCGCTCGCATTGACATTAAGAAGGTAAATTAACATGCATCGGCAAGGGCAGGCTCTCATTCACAAGTAAGGAAAATTATTTCCATAAGAATGAATGCCCACATTCTTTCAACTGTCCAAAAATGATATTAACTTTATATTGTTGCTGAAAGTTCCTATGTGACATGGAACAAAGCAATAACAAACTTTCGGTAACTTTGCAGGATTGATTTATATATCGTAGAATTTTTAATCGATAGCTTGTGCTAAAAAAGGAGAAGATTTGATTACATTTGAAGACCATTTGTTTCTGAATAAACATACGTTTGATATAACACAAAATTTTAAAATCCTGCATTTAAATAAAAAATCTTTAAGTTAGATAAACAAGAGATATTAGATATAAATTTTTGCCCAATTCAAATTTATTGAATGAGCAAACCGTTTTTGCATCTTCTCCTCTGTTATATCCGATTCATTAATTTTTATTATACCTATAATGTTATTTTAATTTGTAAGAATTGATTCTGGTCTCTTAAATTTTTTTTTCAGATATAAAAATTTGGTGGATGCTCCTATCTGCTCTGCGTTCTCCGCTTAAGATGGCTATTTATTGTTAATATGAATTACATATATATTGTTTCATTGTTTTTAAATTGTTCATTAATTTCATCTTAAAATTTTCCCAATCGGCTATTTGTTTAATGCATCAGTAATGTCATTAAAAATTTTGCTCTGGTAATGGACTTTTAATGGAGCTATATTTGTGATTTCAGAATAGTATTTATTGATTTGGAAGTGGTCCTTAACCTTTTAATTGTAGACTATTTTATTTGGTTTATGTATAATTTGTTTGAAAATTAGTAATTTCTTGTCTTAGTTGATGAACCAATCTTTTTATATACCTTAATTTTTAGCATTCAATTTTATATAAATATGCCTGTTATGTTTGTATTGTTATCAGTTGATAATGCTCGTGATGAGCGAAACCGGTCATGATCATTATAAACATGTGGAAGGAGTACAACGAATTGTGTTTTATTTTTTTAAATATAATGTCCACCTAGAATGGACAGGTAACACCTTTCAAAAGCATGTATTTCGGTATGCTGTAAAATGAAAAAGTCAGTTATCGATATGTATTTCGTCGGGGCCGTTGGGGGTGTCAAAATATCAAATACTGTTTTTTCAATTACTTCGTGAATTTCACGTTCTTTCTCCTTGAATTATTTTGCGTGATCTGGTATACAATAACTTTTTGGCGCACTGACAATTCTTTGTGATGAAAAATGATTTTTTTATTTTTTTTTAATCACATAGATAACAAGCCTATAAATTGCAATGTTTGTAACTCCCAAATTGAAGTTTGTCGCTTGTCAAATATGGCTATAACATATTTGATTTTCACACGGTATATAAACACAACATTTTTTAAATAAATTGCGCGCAATCCGTCAAATACCAAACGAGTATATCGCTGACCTACAACCTTTTTACGACGGATTAGTAGAAATAATCAGCGATAAAATCGCTGACTAAAATAAAAACTAAAAAATTTACAATCAAGATAAAATATAATTAAAACGAATGTATACATAAAAAACCGGTTCGAAGAAACAATAATAATACATAAGTCGGCTTTCATGTAAACGGCCAATAATTCGTAAATTTAGATAGCGTTCAGAATAAATAATGGACAGTTAAAAGTATTATCTCTTAATTTATTGGCTCGTAAAGGAAAGAATTATATGAGCTTGGAGTACCTGGAATTTTTTCAAAAACAAATTTGTAATCCGATATCTCCTAATCATCTTCTATTAGGTGATAAAAATTGTACTAAATCCACAAGTGTAAAGTGAGTAGATTCAATTTATCGGAAGATTTTGAACTATATCGTAGATATTGATTTAATTTCATTGCTTACTGCACGGGCCCGGGTGTCGCAAGCGGGCCTCTAGCCGGCCGTTAATAATTTATATAGTTTATTTAACATTTGTTATCAATATATTTAGTTGAAAAGCTGGAATGGACAAAAACACGTATTGTTGGATAACCTATTCATTTTCAACCGAAGTCTATTCACTGCTGGATGAAGACCTACCCCAGCTCCCTCTACTCTTCTCGGTTCCTTGCTTTTTGCTGCCACGTACTCCACCGAACCTGACAGTTCGTCAACTCAACGGGTTTTGGGACGCCCCTGTGGTCGCTTAGTGCCCGTCGGGTACCACTGAATGACTGCATGACCGTGCGACATGTCCGGCCCACACCAACTTCATCAATTTGGTGATCTCAATCCTCTATCTCATCACCTATTGGCGTCAACAAAATACTTAACCCAACCCAATTCGTAAAAAATGAATTTCATCTATATAATTTAAGACATCGACTGAGGGTGCTTGCTGTAATTTCAATATCGCCGAAAGGCGAAATCCGGGTCGTTAGTGACAAAATACATGGAAATGTACAAAATCTCAATAATTCAAATATGAATTTTATCATCGAAAAAAAAACGGGATGAACAAAATAAGCATGGGCCTCGGGTTCGGTTCGGGTAACAAGTGTGCTATGAGACTCGGACCGGATAATTTTATTAAATTTCGGTTCGTGCAGACCTCTATTACTTACATAACGTATGAGAAAATAAACAAGATCATAGAGTTTTATTTTGTAAAGACAGCGTGTTGTTATAATTGGCATATAATCGCTAATCGGCGTATAATTGTTATAATTGTTATTATCGCATTATAAAATTTGAGAACTAAACCTGCAACCTGCAATGGTTAGAGTCGTATAACTTTACACTTACTACACTAATACGCTTTCTGTGTACTACTCAGAGCGTGTCAGTGTATTAGTAGTTATGGATTCCGTGAACCTAGAGCCGTGTATGGATACCATGATCCAAAATTCTTAAGTTGAGTGTAAAGTTATATGGCGTGTACTGTACAGAAAGGTTTTTGGCTGCAATCAAAACAAGGCTTCTCCGAAAATAATTTAAGAAAAACAAGCAAAGTCTAAAAATTGACGTGTTTCCAACATGGAGCAGAAGGATTCCTAATACTGTTAAATATCAGGTAGGTGTCTAACGACAACTGGTTGAAACATGGTTGCTCCCTTTTAAATAGGGTGAAAATACAACTGTTGAAAAAGTTGTATAATGTGATTTGATATTAACACACAATCACATTGAAAAAATTAAATCACAAACGGAAAAGAGATTAAAACAAAAATCAATTTTTATCTTATCTTTTTTCATTAATAATATTATGTAATAATTAAATATTAATAACTGTCTTAAATTGTTTAAAATAAGAAGTTTTTTCTTTCTATGTCCGCTCCCAATGTGGAGCATATGGTCTCCTAATGGAGGTATCTTAACAGACTTTTTCTACGAGAACTGCTTGTTACTCAGTTGCTCAACCTCTCTTTTTTTGTCCAAAGAGAGTAGGGATAGAAGGATAATAGGGCTATGAGAGAACTAGTGGTTAGCTAATCGCTCTCGCTACGCTCCGTGAGGATGGGATGGGTGGGAGGGAGGGAGGAATCAGACTACGAACAGAAATCCATATATCGATTGAAAGATCAATCTTTGAAAACCGTTCGAACCGGGAATCGAACCCGATACATCCGTGACCGTGGCCAGCGACGCTACCAACTGCGCCACGGACGCCGAAAATCAGAAGTAATTTTTTCTTTCTTTTTACAGTATCCGCTTCTGGCTCGCAATGTGGAGAATACGGTTTACTAATGCAGTATTTTAATAGAGAAGATTCACAAAAACTAGTGTTAAGTCAGTCGATACACCATTATTTACAGCGAATTTGATGATAGAAAGATGGGATTAAGAAAAGATAACGTATTTCGGAATCCGAAATGGTGGACGGGAATGGATGAAAGTATCATTAGCACCCATACCTTTGTGATAAAATTCATGACTTGATTGAAAAATCATTGCATTAAATTGTGTATTTCTAATTTTGAGCACTACTCGGCTATGGAAACAACCACTGTCAATAATGTAATAAACTTCATGATACGCAGAATTAAAAACACAATTACTATACTAAATTGAAAAACTATAATATATCGGCATAAAAAACGTGGGTAAAATCATTGTTTCTTTCTATTAAAGAGAAATAATCAATATTAATAACTCAAAGCAATTGATATTTTGATCTATAAAAAATCTCGTTAACTTTTCCAGATAGATAGAATTTAAAAAAAGTTTTCAACGCTTCAATTATTCCTCAAATAAAATAAAAATTATTTAAATTGTCCCCTTGTAATTATCAATTGATTTCTTAAAGAAAACGGCAATTTACGAAAATAGTTTCAGTAAAGAGGAACCCAACGACATCTAGTAACACTTCGCGATTGCTGGCAAGTGAAAACTATTCTGATAAAACAGAACACTGCGCAGTGCGAGAGGTTTGAAGAAAAATAACAGCTGTTTGCGTAAACACTTGTTTTTTATCAAATTAGATGTCAGAAAACATAAAATGTATATATTTAATTTTAAAAATAATACAGGGAACACAATTTTATCACGGATTAAAATAATATGTAACCTTTCGTTAAAGTAATTTCATACTGTAAAAATATCAAATCAGTTCGAGTCCATTCGTGTGCTCGAATACCTGAAGATGCCGAAAGGCGAAACCCGGGTCGTTAGTGACAAAATACATGGAAGTGTACAAAATCTCAATAATCGAAATTTGATATTGAAATTCCATCAAGCACCCTCAGTCGATGTCTTAAATTATGTAAAAATATCAGTTAAAAATAATTATATGTAGTTTTTTTAAGATGTATCATCGTAAACAGTGATAAACAGTTTGATGGTGTCCCCAAACAAAGTGAAACACGTACATACATAGAGATATCAGAGAATGTAAAAACCGTATTGTACAGATTTCTAAACTATTTATTTTTTGATGCTAGGAGTAAGGATATAATTAACTCACAGATGATTAGTTGAAGAATTATGTAAGATTAATAATACCTTCAACCGTTCAATTGGTTAAAATACAGAACCACTTCTTCTAAAAAACGTTGTAGCTTTGCCAAGGCACACATATTTAATCTTCCTTCATAATAATTAAGTTATGATAAATGTCCCTTCTCATGTTTGAATTCGAAATAATAACATTTATAAAATAAAACAGCAGGATGGTCGATTTATCCAGTCTGTATAAAATGCAGATACCCCTTTTTTGCTAAGGAGCTGAGGATGGCACGAAATACTTTTCTTACACAAAATTTATGTTTACAAAAAAATATTGAAAACTGTTCTTCAACTAGCCTCAATTAATAAAACGAAAACATTTATAAATTATATGTACATCTAAGATAGATCATATTTAATTTCATAAACATATTTTTATCAGTTGATAATGCTCGTGATGAGCGAAACCGGTCCTGATCATTATAAAAATGTGGAAGTAGTACAAACAAATTGTGTTTTATTTTTTAAAATATAATGTCTTTCCACCAAGAATTGACAGTTAACACCTTAAAAGTAATTCATAAACAGGGTTCGTTTTATTTATATTGATAACGTGCTTCATACCATGAAATTTTTCTTTATTGAATAATGTAAAAAATACTCAAAATTTAATGAATAATTGAAAGTGCTCTTAATGGAGCTCACCTAAACAGAGTTGGTTTAAAACAAGAACTTCCTATCGGCCAACCTCTCTTATCCGGAGAGTGATGATTAAAGGGTAAGACTAGTGGTAATCTTATCGATCTCACTACGCCACGTTTTTAGAATTACTAACTATAATTGCAAATATAATTATAAATTATAGGTCACAAGTGTGTTCTTTCTTCACAAAATCTAGACCAATTGAATTCACTGATAAGTATTCGAAAACAGTTTTGAGTATTTCGTAACGTGCCATCTATTCATTTCGTATACGGAGCTAACACTAGATTTGCAGTACTGGCATATTAAGTGACCCTATGGCACGTTGTGTCTAGACTTGTCTAGACTAGAAGAACGAAAATCGTTATAGAACTCATATACCTACTAAATATTTTACCAACTAAAGTCTCAAGCTAATTTAAGTTGGTTGTCAGGGATTTATAGCAATAAAAAAACAAAAAAAAAGTTTCATTTCGATACTAAAAGACAAATAGTTTACAAGTTCTTGTATAAGGCATCCATAGTTCATTACTTTAAATCAGTTCTCGGCAACCGGTGTACCGCACCGGTGCGCCGTGAGACGATCCCAGGTGTGCTGCGGCGCAGTGCGTCAAAAATTAACTAAAATCGAGTATTTTTGAATCAGAAAAATTAAAACCATTCGATTACTAAGACATCCGTTTAAATTATTCTCGATGAAACAAATATTGTAGTCTTTTGATATTATCGGAATAATTGTATTAGTGTTTGCATGGATAGTTTGTTTCGAGGGCAAAACGAAAAATCCTACCGTAGAAATTATAAATCGCTATATATATTGGGAAGCATCGATGGCGTGAAATTTCGTAATGGAATTATTAATTAACGAATGTATCATAAAATCAAGGATCACTTCCATTTCAAATTCACCAAATAAAAACAAATCAACAAATTGTAAATTTTGTTTCCGAAATTTACATATTTTGGCTTCTGGTGTGCCGCGAAATATTAATAAATGTGCAGGTTTGTGAGGAAAGGTTGCGAAGCGATGTAATTAATCATTAGGGTCGGCATAGAGGTGTTGAGCCTTTCTGACCGGGCACTGTTAGTGTCCGGACACTAATAAATCTAAGAATAGTATCGCAGATCTTAAATTTCTGTATGTAAGTACTGCTGTTTGCCTCATTTCTTTAAAGAAAGAACTGAGTCAGACGTATTTATTCAAATTTACGCTAATTTTATAGATACGGCACTTGAGAATTTTATTTGCAATATGCTAATTTAGTATACTGTTGTACTGTTTATGAAAGCAACGCTTATTTGAATAACAAGGGAAGGTGACAGAAGCCTGTTGTTTGTTCGTCAGCAAGACTTAACACAGTAAGTTGTTGACACATCAACGCGACATCGCAGTGTAAACGGATGAAGCGAGTGTTTGAACAGTTGTCAAAAACTGGGAGCAGAACATCAAGAGTGTTTGTTTAATATCCAATTATTCACAATAATTATTATTTTAAAATAAATACACATATACTTAAGATAGTAACAGACGGAGAGAAGTTGTGATTACATACGTTACAAATATGGAAACTGCACATAAATGTTTCATATCTCCCTAATGTGCAAACTTAAGTTTAAGTTTTATTAGGGTCCATAACTCAAAACGCACAGCGGTAATGACAATGATTCGGAGAAATCGACCCAACTGTGTCGTGAAGGGCGCCATCGCCTGCGGACACGTTCGCAGGACGAATCCATTTTTGACGGAAAGGGGTGACTCCGACGGTGCGGAGTCCGATTTCTGATTTTACGGGAGTCGATTACCAGCCTTCGAATGGAGGGGGCGCTGCCGGCCAACGTGGTCGGCACCGTTGACTTGTGGATTGTTTGTGTTTGTTTTGAAATTGGACTTAATTAAAAATAGTTTGTCGTGTCACTTGCATTATAACTTAAAGTAAATTGAATTGATAAGTAAATGTAAATGTAGAATCAATTTTATGTGTTAAAATTATTTTTGTGTATTTTAAACCACTGAATCTTCGATTAAAATAAATAAGTGTTGAGCCGGATTTGAAATGGTGTTTGTTTGAGATCCCAGCCCTTCCAGGACGTCGATAACCAGCCACTCGCCTCTCTTCGATTCGGGTCTTCTCAGTGTATATATGCACGCTTTCTGAGATCGAAAGATGATCGACTGACTTTCAAGTAGGTTTCTTTAAAAATCTACAGTTAAAGTCTATTGGGTGTCAATATTTAAAAAAATATATAAACACTAGGTACATCCCCCACAGAGAAGTCAATATAGATTTTCAAAAGAAAAAAACATATCAGCTTAAAGGCGAGAATTATAAGGCCGCTCATTTCTCAGCGACAGCAAATTCAATTTTATTTAACCTTTCACTGCTAGCATAAATCAAAGACGTTCGATAATCACACGCCCGTGATAAGCGATATAAAATGTCGCGCTGTTTTTAGACATGAAGTTTTTCAAATTTAATATTAATAGTGACATTTGTGGTCAAGCATAAAACATCGACAAGTCAAATATCCAGAGTTATCTTTTGTTTGATACTCAATGTGTTTTCATATTTACATCTTACACTAAAAAAAACTGATAAACCGTGAGAAAATCCATAGTTTACAATATATGAAACTTTATAATTTAAGACATCGACTGAGGGTGCTTGATGGAATTTCAAATCCATTCAATTAAATTTTTGGAGTATTTTGTCACTAACTTTCGCCTTTCTCATTCTCAATGGACGCGAGAAAGTAAACAGTATGAAGATATTATCATTTACGGGCGCTCGAAAATAAACAGTTTCTAACGCTTATATGCATGTTGTCATGCAAATTATAAATCACAAAACACAAAAAATCAAATATTCAAACAAAAAGTGATTTTACAATTATAATAGTATTCGGGATCACGAATGGGTAAATATATACAATCATTCCACATTTAAAACTTTGATAAACCGTGAGAATTAGGAAGGTTCAGTTGCTCATTCAAGATTGGTAAGGAGTATAACGTTATTAATTTCTAAAAATTTCCTGATAAAATTTACAAAATATTTGAAAATCTCAATAATCCAAATTTAATATATGAAACTGTTTGAACTTGTTCGTGTGACGTCATAGCAGTATCACGTGACTTACGAAAAAGTTAAACATCGTCGAATATGAAGTCATAAACTGTTTTTAAATATTTTATAAAGGTCGAAAATGTACCTACAAATAGCCATAGATGGAATTGCAATACATTTTCAAGCCTATAAACACAGAAATGTACACGGACGACCATTAACGTCCACACTCCTAAACGGAAATTTCGCGTGGACGATCTATATTGTCCATACTCTCTTAGAGTTTAAGAGGTTAAATCCCCGTATTTACTAGGGGACAAAATGTCCCGCAACACGACCCGCAGCATAGAGTCAACGTGACGCTGCATAGTGCGGCATTTTTACGTGACGCGAGAAATGCCGAATGGGCACGCTTCGGAAGCAAGCGCAGTGACGTGTGATTTCAATTATAAATGTATCTATAATTTTTTTTTTAAGGTGTTAACTGTCAATTCTTGGTGGAAAGACATTATATTTTAAAAAATAAAACACAATTCATTTGTACTACTTCCACATATTTATAATGATCAGGACCGGTTTCGCTCATCACGAGCATTATCAACTGATGAACGGTCCTGATCAATATAAATATGTGGAAGTAGTACAAATGAATTGTTTTATTTAAAAAAAAAAAAAAAAGTATCTATAATTAACTAAATATGACGGAACTATGTATACCTTTACTGAGTGATATTTTCGTATCACGAACGTTTATGACAAAGATGAACTTTTCATGAATATGTAACGTGAAGCGTCAAAGTGACATCCCTATTTTCATAGTTTACAGATAATCGTAAAAACGTTTGCCAAATATGTCACGTTTTCATAATAATTATTTTGTTTCAATTCAAAATGCTTTCATATTGATAAGAAAATGTTATTTTATGGGATTAACACATATATACTGATAACTTGTTCGGTGACACCTGAAGTGAGCCCTGGTGTGTGCAGGCAAAATGTTACGCAGCATCGATGTAGTGCGCCGCCTCTAGACCCGCGGCATGTCGCTCATTTTGTCCCCTGCGTTAAGTCATCATATGAGCAAACGTATAGTATTTAATTTATTATAAAAAAAGCTTGCTTCACACATTCAATTAATTCCACTCTACATATGTGACATCCAACATTTACTTCATGTGCGATTGCAGAATTGCTCTTTCTTCTTTACGTAAACAACATAATAACGAAAAAACGTTTTCAAAATACAAACCCATTCATTTCGTCGTGAGACAATCGTAAAAGTATGTTAATCAGGATGTTGTGAAAGGAAATTATGCTAAGTTAACTTCGCCTCTTTGCTAACATGGCAGTTGAGACGGTTAAAAAAATTTGGGAAATTTACTGCAATAAAAATGAATTTTAAAGTGTACATAATAAAAAAGAGTTGTGAGTAAAATTTTCTAAAAAAACAATACAGTACTAACAACTCTCGCAGGTATTTGAATTGAGAAAATGAAACATTAATTCGTAAATGTGTAAGTGAAGCCGGGTAATATTGCAGATTCTTGTATATAATAGTGTTCCTATTAAATATTCTATATTTTTGTCGACGTTATACTTGGCTCAAATTGCTATTATGCTTATCAAACGACAGTGTTGTTAATTTGTCAGTTAAATAAAAAAAAAAACAATGAACAAAATATATAGCTTCATTAGCCAGTTATTTAACGACTAGTATAACCCTACCCGTCGTAGATGACGGTTTTGAAATTGAAATACCGAATGTCTAAAGTAGCTAGTACGTCAGAACTGTGTGTGCATTGCATAACAATTTATATATACACCGTGAAGGCTTACGTCATGAGAAAATTTCATACCAACATGTGATACGTGATAATAATAAAACGTCTACAGAGCGTTATGGGCTATTGGTAGACAACTAGGTAGTAATTGAAAGTGAACACGCGCCACTATACTGAACACTGCCCTATTTTCTATTATTCTGATGACGGTTTTAAGAAAAAACTCGACAACGGAAATAATTTCGAAATTCTACCACTAACTAAAACCAGTGGTTCCCAAAGTGTTCCTGCGGACCCCCAGAGGTCCTTGTTACCGCTGAGGGGGTCTATGGCGAATTAAAAATAATTTAGGGGTGTGTGAACAACGTCAAGGGTTCCGTGAAACGTTTTATGTAACAAAGTATTTGTTACATACATACATTATTATGAAAATTGAAATAAGTAGCAATAATTAAATTGGCAGCGACTTGACCCGCAAATTCAAATGAATCCATACTAATAATGGAGCAATTTATTGAATTATCCACAAATGAGCAGCGGAAATCAATGTTTGAACAAGGATATCACAAATTCTGGTTAGAAAAACAGACACCAATTTTATATCCTGCATTATGGGTCACTGTAGAGGTTGTTGATTGCTTTCTCGTCTTCCTATTTAGTGGAACGTGGATTTAGTGCAGTTATAAACCTCTTCATTCTTTAAATATCAAAATGTTTTATTTATATTTCATATTTACATCGCCATTTACCACTCGGGACACCAAAATTAAATTTATAATTTTTCTATTATGCAGTTTTGTAGAGTAATTTTACTTGGGGGTTCATGGTCAGGTTTTTGCTTTAAGAAGGGATCCATGGGCATAATTAGTTTGGAAAACACTGAACTTATTTGTATATATTTTTTGATCGTCCAAAAAATATTTGGAAAAAATCATTTACCTTTAGATTGACTGCAATGATTATATGCGAATATTATCAATGATTTTCAATTCCAAATCTAGGTTGTAAAAATTATTATTGAATTATATGTTTATTAATACTTGAATAGAAAATATACAGCAATTCTTTCGAGTTATTGAATCTATTTTGAAATTGCGTTATGCTCACAACGGTTCCATATAGCAAAATTAAGATAGTGTTCTTTGTCATAAGCAAGCCATTTTGAGTGCCCGTCTAGTAAAAACGTTGCAAATCTCTGCCGTAGACCATAAGAGTCCAAAAATATAGAAATGCAATTTAAGGAGAAACCAATATATGAAAATACCGCAGATTGACCCAAAAGCAGTGATGTATGCAAGTGCTACAGAACTACAGAGTACGGTAGTCAGAGTACAATAATTAATGACGAATAAATACATGCGAAATTATGCGACTTTTACAGTTTTAACAGAATTATGCAAAACACTTTGAACTTTGGAATTCTGCCATCAAAAAGGCAACATTCGTTTGGTATTATTTGCGGCCCGGATTTAAAAAAATGACACCGCAGTAACAAAGGAGCAACCAGAAGATTCGAAATACATCAAGGCTGTTTGTTTGCACCTAGTGCACTCAATAAAAATGCAATGTGCAGTGCAGTTCGTCGACCTAGCCTTAACATTTATAGACACACTGACAGATAAGTCGTGAGGTAAACGCAGGATGTAAATAATGCTTTTGCAAGCAATATCCAGTAATCAAAAAAAGTGTAGATGCATTTATAAAAATATAACTTAGCAAATAAAATAGCAAAGGAACAGGAGGCTTGCAAATATAGGCAAAATGTGAGTTAATGTAACGCGCTCAAGTTATTAATCATGAGATAATGTATATACCTAAAATGAAATATAAGTTTTATTTCCAAAAATATGAGGAGCGCCACAATACTTGTGTCGTGATTTAAGGACAAAAGGTCAGATTAATCTGTAAGCGAAATACTATCCGTGTTCTCCATAACTTCCGACAACACACCGTTTGAGTAGATTGGTAAAAAGTGGGACATAAGCCATCTACGAGAATGTACGGCGGAGGTGATTTTTCATTTCATACATACTCTACACTGCATCAAACCCGGCAGCCATGACACTTTAAGTTGAATTCTAGCTCTGTGATTAGTCCATGTGTTCCCACTGGTTTCACGAAGATGGATGTTAAGTGTCCGTTTTTGAGCTTTAAACTTGAAAACCTATATGAAATCGTCGGATTTTGAGTTGTTTGAAAAGAGCATCACTTGCACTAGGACCAACAATAAAAACATGACTTTCGTGTGATGTGGCGTTTGTCAGACATTGATACCAAGATTACCAATGTACTCATTTTACGGAATTTAAAAATAAACGTGACCTCTCCGGCAATAGTCGGAGTCAACGCAGACATTGATCGAAAATACACAGAAATAGAGTACACGCCGTATAACTTTGCACTCCGGCTCTAAGGTCCGTCTCTAAGATTAAGATCAAGGGATCCATATACCTGACACCTTCTGTGTAGTATACAGAAAACGTATCAGTTGACACATCCTAATCTTTTGTGTGACATTTGTTTGTTTTCTTGTAAGTTTTAGAAGGATCCAGAACGGCCAGCGGACAGCTGTGAAATCGCAACTCTCAGAATAACTTCTAACTAATGTTACCTGGACTGGCCGATTTATGGTCGTTAAAAAGAAAGTGGTAGGTATCCGACCGAATAACTGCCCCATCTGGCTAGCAACAGTTAGTTGGCAAAAGAGTACGGGGGGGCTTTTTGAAAAATATTGTGAATTTTGATTTTGCAGCGAGTCTGCCTCGAGTAACCAGCGGTCGACCGCCGAGCCACATCGCTGTCACTTTAAATTGTTTGTTTTGTTTGAAATTGTATTTAATGTTAAATTTAAAATCATTTGTTTCTGTCAATTGTGTTCAAATTTTAATGTAAATTCACGTGGTAAGTGTAAATGACGTCTCAATTTTATGTTGTAATGGAAATTTTTGTTTTGTAAAACAAATATTTTATAAATAAAAGAGATTAACCGGACCGAAGTGGCGTTTGCATTGGGTAACCAATCATTCGCTCCCCTTCGACCAGGCATTCTCATAGTGAAGTGAAACAGTGCAAAGTTGTACGGCGTATACTCTAACGAAGGAAGTGATTTTGATATAATTTAAGACATCGACTGAGGGTGCTTGATGGAATTTCAATATCAAATTTGGATTATTGAGATTTTGTACACTTCCATGTATTTTGTCACTAACGACCCGAGTTTCGCCTTTCGGCATCTTCGGGCATTCGAGCACACGAATGGACTCGAACTGACTGCCTGAAGATGCTCGAATGCCTGAAGATGCCGAAAGGCGAAACCCGGGTCGTTAGTGACAAAATACATGGAAGTGTACAAAATCTCAATAATCCAAATTTGAAATGATTTTGGTTGTTTGGAATTTCAGGGGCCACACTTTTGTGTTCTGTAGTTTTTAAAGGGGTAGTTTTTGGGAGTTGATAAAATTATTGATGGCGGTTGACTGTACAATACTTAAGGGACATGACAATTAAAAAGTCAATTTTTACGCTCCACAATTGAAAAGAATCGAACACTAAACACGATTAATTTGAAACTGGAAAGTAAACAAGTGTAAAAGAACAATAAAGATCTTTTAAATGCTTTTTAAATAAAAAATAGCGAATTAGGGCATATTTTGCTTCCTACTTCTTCATTCTGCATTTGACTAATCTGTATATTATAAAATGAAAAACAAGGTGACGATGGGAATGGGAACACTAGAATACTCCTTGTATGTATGGCTTGACAATAGCGGAATCGACTGCAGACCTGCAGAAGATGCACCGTTCGGACTGCCGGATAAAAAAACCTATTTCGTGACTGAACTAACCATGTTGCATTACGATGCACTTGCAAATCTAAATAAACAAATTATGCAAAAATATTCAATTGTTTACTTTAACATCTACTAGTGTGCTTTACAATTTTAATACATTGTAAACATTTAATTTTCCATTCTCAATTACTCTTTAATTAACACATCCAGACGCTTATAACAGAGGTATCCAAACTTTTTTTCGTAAAAGGGCCACACTCACTGTTCCACGAAGTCTGACGGACCAAGACCTAGTACACAGTACATACTTAAACATTTACAGATCCATGTTAAATGACGAACATCTTAAGAAAAACACAAGGAAATAAATGTCATTAATATTAATTTCACTGTATTATTCTATCCTATAATGGTTTATGTATATTAGTGTTTATTTTTATCCGGTAAAAAAAATGTTTATAACTATATATATGCGCGCCGTGGTTTGGTGGTGCCTGATTTATAATTAAGCTTTTCGTTTACTTTGAAAGATTGATTTTCTGCACACTTACCACACTCCCAATTAAGGAAAGAACTGTAGATACGCTTAACGTTTATTACAACACTAGATAGGGCGAGTGTTCTTAAAGTCAGCCGTCGCCAGTGGTTGGCCTTTTGAACTTAAAACTTAAATAATAGTGGACACATTTAAAAAAAACAGATTTTTTTAAATTCGTGTAGATAATCCTGTCACTTGCCAATGTATCTCTACACTATACTGTCTTTATGATGCAATACGCAATTAAAAAAGCACATTTTTACTTCGCAAGTTTCGACAAACAAATTCATGTTGTATGGGAATCGCTAACAAAATATACTTTATATTGTTATGCTTTGCATCGTTGTGTTTTTTATTGTTCTGCCTACTATCGGTAAATTCGTTCGCGATATTTATAAAGTTTCATAGTGATGGCCGAACACTGGGCAACAAAAGATCGACCATTGGATTTGGGGACCAACCACTGGGAGACAATTGGCATTTTTTTGTAAAATTTTATTATTTTATGCTTGGTACAATATTGAATATTTTATTTTTAGTTGGTTACATTACTTAATCCCTGTTTAATAGAATAACAGCGAAAAATATTTATTTATCATTCATTGATCCAAAATCCCTTTTGAAAGTACACCTGTCGCTAAACTGGCCGACCACTGGCGATATGACCTACTGCTGTATAAAATTAACGGATGGGAAATCAGTGATTGATGGTGGAGAGCAAGTGATTATTAGATAAAATTGTGGCATTGTTTATTCGTACAGCAAAATTGGGTTTTATTTTTTACCAATAATTGACAGTGAATATCTTATAGCGATTAAATATGCATATCAAGAGACATCGACTGACCAAATACTGAATACTAAAGGATCATACAATACACCAATTGAGAAACGCTGTCATAAATAATAGCGAATGCAAAAATAGAATCGGGATTTCGTTACACTCAAAAAAATGTTCAGGTATATCAATAAAACAAACATGAAATGATTTTATACTTCTATTTTATTTATGTAGCGATAAAATTATATATTTTAACGAGTATGTATTATTATTCAAACAATCTTTTCAAAAATTTAAACAGACATTTTTCAAATATAACAAACATTTAAAAAAACAGAACGTTTATTGTCTGTAAACGCCATTCATAAAGAAACAAAGAGTCTCCATTCAAATCCCACACCGGGTCATAAAAAATGTTTTAGCAAAACATTTACTTTATAAATAGTCAATGCAAATATTTGATAATTCTTATCTTATAACGCAGGCTAAGTATTTTAGTTTCCGCAATAAATAAAAATGAAAAGAATTCTTGAATCTTGTATATCTTTGTCTTTCAGGTGAAAACTTCGCAACTTCAAAATACTCGTTCTAATTGAATTGTTAATAAAAAAAATTGTAGAGTTACAATTTATCACGCCGTGTTTTCCCGTTTATAACGCGACATTTGTATTTGTAGCAGAATTGAAAGAGAAAATAATTATAATACAGGTTAGAAAAAAAATTATCTTCGAAAAATGTTATCCTTAATCGCAATTAGTTCAGAAAAACGATGCAGCCGAATGTCGACAAGAATACAACTGTGAGCCGTCACTTTACTCAAACGCGTGAGACAGTTCTTGAAATAATTATAATACAAGTGGGGCAAGAAACTTTACACAGGTTTCTTTGGTACTTTCTATATATTACACTAGACCCCGAATATAAACCGAGTGCTTTCTACAAAATGATTTTATAGGTTAAAAATATCGTGTTATAATCGGATTAATGTGGTATCTAATATAAAATTAAAATTGATAACTTTGTTGGTTGACACACTGGTGTTATCACTAACGTGACCCGTTTCGCTTCTTTCAGAAGCATCTTCTTCGTGGTATCTAATCGCTTTGCATAGATAATTATAATATGCGTAATTTGCTAGACTAGGGGTGGCGGACCTGTTTTTGACAGAAAGCCGCATTCGTTTATCTCTGGTCAAATAAGGCCGCACTAATGATACATAAAAACGTATGCACATCATTTTGTAAATGAATGAAAACAATAAATAACTCAAAACACCTTTTCAACTTCCCGTTCTTTTTTTTTGTTGGTTTTTCGACGACCTACTATAGCAGATACACGGTTTTTAAAAGAATATACCATCATTTGGCCCTGTACGCATAGATGTATGACGTATGACTCTTGCGCATATTTGAATATCTAGGTGAAAAATAATAGATTCTCAACTCACAAAAAGTAATTTGTACGAATTAACATAACATCGCAAACTAGTTCATGATATGCATATAACATAGACGGCACTATGTTTTATTTTGTTGTTTTGGTTTCCAGGCTGATTCACAAAAGGTGATCGATTACAAAAATACATGAAAATAGAACACAATTTGTCTGTACTACTTCCATATGTTTATAATGATCAGGACCGAGTTCGCTCAAAACGAGCATTATTAACTAGTGATAATGATTATCAGTTGACAATGCTCGCGATGAGCGAAGCCCATCCTGACCATCATAAACATTTGGTAGTAGTACAAAAAAAATTGTATTTTATTTTTAAAATGTAACGCCTTTCCACCAAGAATTAACAGTCAACGCCTTAAAAGCGAAATATACATGACACGGTTATCATATTATGACATAGATGACATTTATAGGATATATCAAAAAGTTTTAACTATAATATAAATCTGACGCATTGCCAGCTAAGTTGATATAATATTGATTTTTTCAAGAAATAATTTAAAAATTCAAGTTTTTAACATATTAACAGCTGATAATGCTCCAGATTTATATTATAATTTAAACCTTGTGATATATCATATTATTATGCAAACATTTAGGTAGCGAGTCGAAATTCGGACCAAGCATGGACACCAAAGAGCTACCAACTGGACTATGAGGTCGACAGAACATAGCTCTCTTGAATAATAACATACGTAATATGTATTTTTTTTTTAATAATGTTCCACTACGGATGTGATACAATCAAAAAGGCGTGTTCTATGTATTTGCCTTGGAAAAAGACAGACCATGTCTTAATTTTAATCACATTTCCAAAACATTCATTTATCACCAGTTGTTAATTTATAGCAGTGATGCACAACCTATCAGCCATATGGACCAATCTATCCATTTTCCAATTTCTCGCTTGCCGCAGAAGAGTAGAATTTCAAATTTGATATAAACTCTCCCGAGTCTGAACATATATCGTATTATTTATTTATTGTAAATTTAAAAAAATTGAAATGCATGGCATTACAGGTGACGCCAATGTGGCATGCATTTCACAAACATAATAATAGTAATAATAATTATTGAAAACAACAATACTAATAAAAACAATAATGAAAATAAAAGCATTATTAAATACAAAAAAACAAGACATTATGATTTTACATGGAACAAATATTATTATATTTAATTTAATAAATACATACCAGAAACATCAGCATTTATCTACTCTGCACAATGTGTATACAATAGGTATACAAATGGAACTGAATTACTTCCTTGAAGACTTCAATAACGTTTTGTGAAAAATTAAAACTTCAATGCACGTTATGAAAACATATACCTAGGAATAGACTCGACCTGAATTGCAGACAGTGTGAAACATATTCGTCATTTTTGGTACATGAACCCGAATTGACATCAAGTTAAATAATAATCAGTATGCGGGTCACGGGTTGTGCATCACTGAAGTATAATTCCTTGGTCTTAAAATATTTTACAAATGTCTCATCTATTGGTATCATTAATAAAATCAGTATCTATGTTTTTTTTGTGTTATAACATTAAGGTGACCATATTATTGAATTTTAAAACCGGGACAATTAAAATAGCTCAGCCAGCATTAGTGATGGTCACTGCCGTACAATATAGATTGAACAAATATTCCGTAGTATGCATATTTTTTTTGTCTTAAAGTGAAAGAATACAATATAATGTGTTTGTTTAATTTACATAACTATGAAAGATTTCGATTAGTATATAACCGTACACTTATTAAGGATTTGGTCGCGTTCCAGTCAACGATTCAGTATTAAAGGCAACACTGCTGCATATCTTTTAAAAAGATAATAGTTCCTAAACTGTACCGGTACTAAACTAAACCTCTCTTCTACCGAGCAGATAGATTCCTTCGCCCTGGAAGGCCGCTGATGACCATCCATAGGATGTACACGGCGGAGCTACGGGACGCTGGGAGTAAGGAAGAAGACTTTTTTTTCATGTCCGCTCCCAATGTGGAGCGTATGGTCTCCTAATGGAGGTATCTCAACAGATTTTTTCTATGAGAACTGTTTGTTACTCAGTTGATCAACCTCTCTTTATCGAAGAGAGTAGGGATAGAGGGATAGGGCTAGGACAGGACTAGTGGTTGGTGAGGAGGGAGTTTTAGACAACACACTACAGAAACAGAAATCCATGAATCGATTGAAATATCAATTTATGAAAACTGTCCTCACCGGGAATTGAACCAGAGATATCCGTAGTCAAGCAAGAAGACTGGTGGGGGACAAAGAATCTTGGATAAGCCGTGTGATAGCCATATGCTGAGAGTGGGGGCGAATACAGTTAAAAAATTGTACTGGTTACAATCACATAAAATAACAAAGTATTTAGTTCTACAAAATTTTATTAGGTAGTTGATAGCTATTTGGGCTTGACGCCATCGTCAGAACTATACTTAAACTTACTTTTTCCTAGCTATATATACTTTTTAGAAGAGATAGACAATATTATGTCATCTCACGCACTAAACCATCATAATGTTCATTAAAAATCAAATTATTTAAAACAGTAATTGTATTTTTAGAAAAGGAGCTTACGTGGCGTTATTAATCATTAAAATAAATGCATTAAATTTTACTGATTATACGTAATTACATGGGCTACTTGTAATGGTTAAGAAAGGGTGATGGATTAATTACTTACATACTATTAATTACTAACTATTAATTACTGACTTAAACCATTACGAGAAGCTTTTATAAATTGATTCCTTTTTACTGCATGTTTTGTTACACAATCATTTTACGCCGCATTCTCTGCCGCATCCTTCTGCATCGATTTTTGAATTTCACATATTCCAGAGCGACTGGCAGATTCTTATATTGCTATGCACTATAACTTTACTTTAGTTTAGAAACAAAAATCTCGGGAATAAATAATAAACAAGCCGCCATTTATACGAAATAATAATATATTATTTCATGCGACTATTAAACATGCAGGAATCCAAAAACTTACGGCAGCTTCTCCTATGCCACGGACCACATAAAAAACATTTTTTTTTGTTTTGGAAATGTTAATTTTGACGACGAATTATATGCAAGCAGAGAAATTGTTTCGTCTATTTTCTTACATTAAAAATCCGGTGAAAAAAGGTGCCGGTACGCCGTTCCACCGCGTTACATGGCAAAAAAAGCCTTGGTGTTCCCCAACCTATTTTCATTTGCGAACCGGTAAAAAAAGGAAAATTTTTTCGCGGACCACTAATACTGAAATAAAAATGGTTCTTTATTTAATACTTTTTAAATCTTATATTGTGACAGATGGACATAACCAGTATCGTGGTTAGGGTTTGTGCCGCCCGGGGCGGTGCTTGAATGTGGCAGCCCCCCCCCCCTTTTTCCTAATTTTTTTTAACCAACACAATGAAAAGATTGGGCCGCAGGCAGAAAATTTGTATGAATAGATATAATTTTCTGACAAATTTTATGATTAATCCTAATATTTTTTCTCCAAATATGACGATTTTATATATGAAATAGTTAAGGGGTAAGGCTATTTTTTAAATTATCTACTATTTTTTATTTAATCAACAATCATCATGACATAGTAAACGACGCCGCAGGTAAAAAAATCATACATAAATATTATTTCTTGAAAAATATGTACTATATTTTTACAAATGTGATAATTAATATTAAATTCCCGAAAGAGTCCCCCGCAGGTTTGTTTTTAAATTATGCCAAAAAATCTGTAAGACATTTAAATAAATTTTCTATTTATTATGAATACGGAAATATAAAATTCTTTATAAACAATACATTAATAGGTATAATTTGTAAATAAAAACGAATTATAATTGTGAACAAGATATTCAGTAGATTTTACTAGCACAACATCAAAAAAAAAATATTTTTCCTTGCTTTGCTCTTAGCAAAATCGTTAGAAACATTATCAAAATCTGTTTTATCTGCCAGTTGGTGTCCCATTGAAAATATTACAATTTTTTTATCGCAAATGGCTCACTGTTGATATTAAATAGTTTTTTTCACTAATTTCGACTTAGAAAAACTCATTTCACAGCTAGCAAACACAATTGCGAAAAAAAACTAAAATCATTTCAATATTTGTGACTGAGTCTCCAAAATTATATCTTTGAATAAATTGCAAAAGTTCAATCTTCACCACCCTTTCACACATCTATTTCATTATGTTAAACAGCAACATTATTTTGAATTCTTTCCGATCAACATCATTATGATCTGAATATAACTTTCATTCAAAAGATTTGACGGGGTAAGGAAACCATATTTCTCAGAACTTCTTGAAATTTGGCATACTGTTCGCGGCCCGGCGGAAAGTCTCTGCGGCCCGGCACTGGTCCGCGGACCACCGGTTGGAGAACACTGATCTAAATAATACAAAGGTAATCAAGAGAGAAAATGTATAGACAAAAAAATAAAATTGATGACTTTGTTATTATACCGGTTAGTTGTGTTACTACGTGTGACACGTGTTACGTATTTTTGAGAAACGTATTCAGACTCACTCTGACTGAGCCAGAGTTAATCTGAATTAACAGCAGTAGACCAGCGGTTCTCAAACTTTTAAAAATTTCCTGCGGGGCGGTCTCTTTAAAAATTGTTCAATGTCTTGCGGATCCCTTTAATAAAAAAATAAGGTCTGTAATATTTTTAAGAAAACGGGGGCGCCAAGTACTTTGCACATGCGTTCCACATACCTACGGAGCGGGACTGCTTATAGGCTGTTGTAATTTTTTTTTTCAATAAATTCAGTCACTTACTTTCCCTAGCTGGGATAAATCGAAATCCAAAACCCAAGAAATGTTACCCGCCATAATTATAAAAATAAATAGTGTAAATCTGCGTTCGTTTTTCGCGGTCCCCTAGGGGATCGTGGACCAGTTTGAGAGCCGCTGCAGTAGAAGAAGTCAAATCAAAAAATTGATATGCCAAGTAATAATTATTATTACGAGATAAATTGACAGCGCAGCTTATTAAAACTCAAGGCGCCATTGTTTTTAAATAGCCAATTAAAATTATATGTTTAATAACATTTCTTAAACTTTATACAACACAAAATCTTATAACTAGCTAAGGTTATAAAATGTTATTGGTCAATTATTTTTTTATTTTATTAACACAGGCTTTTTATTATGTGAATGAGATTTAGAATATTTTTCTAACTAATTATTTTAATTTGAAAACCTCATACACTTAGTTATAAGTTGTTGTAAATTTATAGCTGTAAAGATCTTTGCAATTATGAATACTATAATATCTCTATTCTGAATCTATTTTAGATAGAATATCAAGTCGTGCCTTCGTTATGACTCAATCGTATCGGCAAAATCATGTTTGAACAAGTGGTACAAGGAATGTCATTAAAGTAAACTTAAATGGAGCAATTATTTTGGATTTGATCGTTTCAGATTATTGCTACCATAATGAGTAAGGGGTTTTGTGCTCTACGATTGATACCCTTCGTCACATTTGTTTTGTCCCTTGAATAAAACGTCATATTTTTAACCAACCTTGCTTTAAAAATGCTTGTCAATGACGTCCCTAATATCAATGCAGAAAGTAGCATAGTTATTGATTGGTGATTTCTGACACCACATTTCTACAACGTGACATCGCATTAGTCAAATCATATTGGACCTCTCATTTTGCTGTGTGGCAAAAAAACAGGGAATTTAGAAATTTCAAAAAAATTAAACACAATTCATTTGTACTACTTCTACATATTTATAATGATCATGACCGGTTTCGCTCATCACGAGCATTATCAACTGATGTGATGATGATTCTCGTGATGAGCGAAACCGGTCCTGATCTTTATAAATATGTGGACGCACAAATGAATTGTTTTATTTTTTTAAATATGTCTTTCCACTAAGAACTGACAGTTAACACCTTTAAAGGAATTTAGAAATGGTGGGAAAACCCCGGGGAAAACCTGGAAAAACCCGGAAATTCAATTCGGCTTGTTGAGATTTTGTACATTTAAATGTGTTTATTTCGTCACTAACGACCCGGGATTCGCCTTTCGGCATCTTCATGCATTCGAGTACACGAATGAACTCTAACTGACAGATGCCGAAAGGCGAAACCCGGGTCGTTAGTGACGAAATAAATACGTAGATATTTACAAAATCTCAACAATTCAAATTTGATATTGAAATTCCATCAAGCTCAGATATAAATATGTACGTCTCGCTGAGCGTCTTGATAAATAAAAACAGAACCGCTAATATTTTGTGTTGGGTTCAAGGTTCAAGTATACATTATATGTTACTGGTGATCAGATATTGAATAAGTTCCTTACTTCCATCTATACCATCGAAATAATAACTCATCGGTACCTCAAATTCATGGATAGAATGTTGGCATAAAATGCAAAGATTTTAAAATAAGTGTTACCAAATCGACTGTGGAAAGGCAAAGGACGTAATACGTAACCCATGCACAAAACGTGTATTAAATTATATTCATTGTGATCATCGAAAATTTTTTTTTTAAATAACGGCGAGATACGTCCTTTTGCTTTTCCACAGTTGATATATCATATGCATAAATATAGTGTGTAAACACGTTTTGTGCGAGTTAAACACAATATTTTGTGGTGTGGGTTACGTCCTTTTGCTTTTCTAAGGTCAAAATGCTCAACATTATTTACAGTTATTTTAAATATTATAATGATTTTTTTAGTATTTTTCTAGGCCTCGCATCACTAGTGGCATCATATATTATATGGACGGCTTCCAAGTATTTCAATAAAAAGATTGGTTTAGTTTAATTGTTATGGTTTGAATGAGATATGGAAAATGTGGCAAAAAAACCTATCATATTACGA
Organism: Himalopsyche phryganea; assembly: GCA_022494535.1. Lineage (NCBI taxonomy): Eukaryota > Metazoa > Arthropoda > Insecta > Trichoptera > Rhyacophilidae > Himalopsyche > Himalopsyche phryganea. Next base: position 907,055 of record JAGVSL010000076.1, on the reverse strand, counting down.
TACTGAAATATATCAGAATCTACCTGTGTAGCAGCCGGAAAAAATTTGAAATTATGGAAAAATTTAAACATTTTCGTGACAAAAATATTAATTTCTGTTAAATTCAACGTTACAACTTATTAACGTAGAGAAGGTTAACTAAGAAAGAAGATGATTATTGAAATCTAAAAATAAATATTCATCGAACAAATAAATTATGACATATTTACATTTTTTAAACAGATAAATAGCGATTAATGAGTCAGGTTTCAGCACGCGACACCAAGTAACATAACCCAACCCAACTCTGGCTAAACTGAATAACCGCGAGAGCTAGTTAGTTCACGCTGTTTACGTTATGTATAACAACAAAACCAGGCGTAAACAATGTGCAAAGTTCTGGATTATTTTAATATAACTTATTTAGTGAAAAGATGTGAACGCACAAGACAATTTCGCAGTGACAACGAAATTGCGCAATATACACGCTTCGCACAAAATTATAGAAATTATAGAATCACAGCAGATTTTGAATCCACTTATCTCTTCGAATACCTTTTCGAAATTGAAAATGTTCATATCGAAGAATCAAAATCGGCTCACAGTCAATATAATAAATTTGTAATTACTACCTTTTTACACTCGATGTACGATATGGTTAATACATTGCGTTGCGCGTCGACTAAGTTGCCTCCGGATATTAATAAACCATCAAACAAGCTTCAAAATAAATAATACATTGAAAAGTTTTCATTCGCCTTTGATCGACAACTGACCAAAAACAGAAGAGGTGATTTTGCAGTGACCTTTTTTTTTCAGATTAAATAATGACACTTTTTGGAACCTTCCAAACATAAAACATATTTTGGGGTGTTTGCATGAACATTCCTACTCTATTTCGTTAATAATTGTAGTAACAGAAAAGTCACACAAAACGGTCGAGATATGTTAGAGCAGTACTTCTGAAAGGGGGCGTTCTAAAATCACTTCGTTTTAATATTTTTAACATTTGGGAGGCGCTGTTGAATTCAAAATGAACGAATTAATCATTGCGTATTACGACGATGTCATATCTGTCAATTCCAAAATTAAGTTTAATATAAATTATCTCTCATTTCCATAAATAGGGTAATTTCGTTTTTAGTTTATGAGAAGAATTGAATAATTTTATTGTCGTAAAGCAATGGATTCAATACGGGTTAGATAAATAAATTAAAATAGGGATCTATTTTTTTTTAATTTGTAAGAGGTCTTTAACATTTTAATTGTTGACTATTTCGTTTCATTTATTTGATTACCTGTGAACTATTGTCATCGTTCTTGCACCAATCGTTTGATGTACCTTAGAATTATTGACATTCAATTTAATATAAATAGCCATGTTATGATGATTATGATGATCAGTCGATAATCATGGCGATACGCGAAACCGGTCCTGATCATTATAAACATGTGGAACTAGTAAAAAACAAATTTTAAAAAATAAAATACAATTCATTTGTACTACTTCCACATATTTATAATGATCTGGACCGGTTTCGCTCATCACGATCATTATCAACTGATGTTGATCAAATAAATTGTGTTTTATTTTTTAAAATATAATACCTTTCCACCAAGAATTGACAGTTAACACCTTAAAAGTGAAATAAACAAATTATGCTTATTTCTAAAACATAATGGCTTTTCATCAAGAATTGATGGTCAACACATTAAAAGTGATGTGAGGATTTAAAGTTGAATGTAGCGTGTCGAAATTGACACTATAACAGGTTCCGCAATTAAAAAAGTTCAGATTTCCTGACAATGAGATACAACAGCACTAGTACCATAATCCAATATGGCAGTACGCGTAAAACACTAGCAGCGTTTAGCGTGCGTTTAGTAAGCCGCCGCATGCGTGCTGAAAGATATCAAATGCCCCACGAGAGCCTTGTTTACCTATTATCTCGTTTGAATAAATAGTAGTATACGCAAATACTTATTATCTGAAACTAATTAGGGTCATTACCTGTAATGGCGCAAAAAGATACAAGCCGCTATTCCGTGTCAAAAATAACAAGGAATTTCGTTTGTTTACTATAAAGAAGAATTTAAATAGAATAACCTACTCATTGGCTGTCATCGCCAATTTATACAGATTACACTTATGAAGTTAATATGAAAACAACGTTGTTCTTCCATTGTTTAAGATCGCTGTTTTTTAAAATATGTAGCACTTTTAAGAGGAAAATCTAAATCGTGAAACCGGAGATAAAAAGTATACAGTGTCAACAATATACCTTTAAATAGTATATATTAGTGTTTCTCAACCAGTAGTCCGCGGATCAGTGACGGTTCAGAGAAATTTTCTGCAAATAGTAAACACTCATTTTAAAATGACAAATAATTGATATAATTTAAGACATCGACTGATGCATAAAAACATGGGGGATCGTGAATTATTTTATCAAGAAATTTTGGAAATCAATAGAGCCCAGTTAAATTCCTTGCCAATTCCGAATAAGCAGCTGAACCTTCCTAATTCTCCGTTATTATATCCTATACGTTGAAACACCTAACAGATGTCACTAAACGTGGAATGATTGTATATATTTACCCTTTCGTCGAATTGCATCCCGTCGAAATCACAATGCTATTAAAATTGTAAAATCACTGGTAATTCCATAAGAAGTTGGAAAGCGGCAATTCGCCACTCTGTAAATGTGGTGTTTACAAAATAAGGATTAAGGCGATTCTCGAAATTTTAACTCAGGTATCAGTGTGGCTCTCAGACGTATAATATCTTACCTCGTAAATAATATTTGTCGTATTTGTATCTTCTATATAAACGTTAGACACTGTTTACTGTCTGTCAGTTCGAGTCCACTCGTGTGCTCGAATGCCTGAAGATGCCGAAAGGCGAAACCCGGGTCGTTAGTGACAAAATACATGGAAGTGTACAAAATCTCAATAATCCAAATTTGACAAATAATTATTTGGTCAGTAACTAATTCCATAAAAGGTCAGCAACGAATTTGATAAATGGTCAGTAAGAAATTATAAATAGTCAATTAATAATTATGTTTGATAAGTAAATTATTGCCAAATAAATAAAGGTTATGTTAAAACTGACGGTTGTATATAAATATCCAACCTTTTAGTTTATTTACCGACCATGTAATATTTCTTACTGAACAGAAATTTTAATAGTTACTGGTCCCAATAAATGCAGGCCTATTAAAATGTTCAAAAGCAAAAATCATCATTCAAACTCCGTGCAAGTGTTAAATTCGTGTTCAAAGCACATTCGCAACGTGTTCTCAGCACAAATATGACCAAAATACGCGCCGCGGCGAGGCTGATTCGCAGGAAATTGATAAAAGATCAAGGTCTTATTGAAATCAACATAACTTTAACTTTAGCGGGACACATTTGTATAAAATTGGCTCAAATCATCAAATTCACAATCTAATCAAACAATCTTGTGAATAAGGTTATAAATATGGCCCTTCTAAATAATTTTTAATTGCGGTAACAAAGAAGCCGCCGAAACAACGGTTTCTACACCATCAATTGTTTAAGCCCGCGATGTTATCGATTATTATGTCTCTTGCTAAGTCAGTGGTTCTAATATTTTTTAATGAAAATAAGTTAAATAACTCACCGAGTAATATCAGCTGGCAGTTGGCATATATGTAGCGCATTAAACTATATAGTTTTTCCAAAACATAATTCAAGTATTTGTCTGAAGTCACGTAAAACGAAACACAATATTTTTTATATACTTAGCAAAATATATGTGTTTTATGACATACAATAATATGCTTTTTTCAAGAGATAGAAATATTTTTTCTAAATTTCGTGGAACTTTGCAATGGTGGGAAATATTATAAAATATATTTTAAAAAAATACTTAATTTGACTGCGCATTTAATACGCGGTATTGGATTAATTTTCACTAAACGTTTATCACATAAATGAATTAAATTTTAATCTCTTTATAGTTAACCAGATACATATTTCTATTCACAAAAGGACATCTTATCTAAGAAAGCAAGCCATTAATGGCATAGCAACTAAACTATCAAACTGCATCTGTTACACCAGGTCAAATAGATCACAATCATAGAATAACAAAACCATGGCAATATGTATAATATAAACGGATACAATGTATTTTCTAAGGTTTCGGCGGTAACTTTGTGGAAGTTCATTTTTATTATAAAATTAAATTAAAAATTGGATACAATGTATTTTCTTTATCATTTAGTTATTCTCTGTTTACAAACCAACACCATTTATTGTCTCTGTATTACTCTGAATAATAAAATACTTAATAAATCTCAAGTTCTGACAGTTCAGTTTGAGTCCATTCGTGCGCTCGAATGCCTGAAGATGCCGAAAGGCGAAACCCGGGTCGTTAGTGACAAAATACATGGAAGTGTACAAAATCTCAATAGTCCAAGTTTTTTATTATAATTCTACACATCACCTGCTTCTCCTTAACAAAATCCATACGGTAATTACCCTGACATAATTACCGAATATAATTAATAGGCAAAAGTCTGTCGACTTTTAATTCTTTTTAGATATAATTTAAGATACTACAATATCTCAACAATTAAAATTTTCATAAGATAATAGAAAATTTCAACAATTCAAATTTTCTTATTAGATAGCAAACATCTAGCTATCATTTAATCCTGTTTAAAACCTTCAACCTACCATCATTCATCGGGAAGACATATCGATACATTGATTTTTCAATCGATTTCTATCCAAAGGTGTGGTGTCTGTGAAATTTTCATTAGGAATATGGTTCAAACTTTGTTCGTCGACGTGATTAAGACTGTATGACGGTATGGTGAAGATTAGTGCAGTTCAGAGTTCGGTCGGCGAGTGACAACAGAAATCAAGTTCAGAAGGTTATTGAATTAACGCAGTTTTCCTCTGTTTGTCTATTTATACTGTCGCGTTGACTGTTTTTGACCTAGTTTCGTCAGACATTGATGAGTGTCTACCTGTTGCGCAGCGTCAGCAGAATATCAAATATTGGTTAAATATTATTTGCCAATTAATAATACTTATTCAATAACGCTGAAAAAACTGATAAGCATAATATTTCGGTACGGCGAGTATTTACATTTATGCAGCAATATGTCTCGCCATATCTCTCACCCACCATCTATTCGGCCCTGAAGGAGTGCGACTGCCTTATAATTCCAATACTATGTTTCCAACCTTACTCTGACTAACAATGTCAACTGTCATCGATTAACAACGTCCGTTCAGACGCTTCAATGTGATTCTATATAATCCACGTATTTGGAGCGGGCATTATTAAAAAAATCTTATTTTAATTGATTGCATTTACTTGTTCGAAAATCGCACAGTTCAAAGCATCAAGTAATGACTGGTTCTTCTTTATTTATCAGAACCAAAAACCAATTTGAGATTGATCGTTTTTTCCGCAGCGATTAAATCATTTTGTTCACGGTACACTGCGTCAAAAAGTATCGGCGATTCAATCGTATTACGAATTTACGAGTGATACTGGATTGACAAGTAACTTCGAGAAGTTACGACGTCTCTGTTGAAAAGGACAATCTATCTGTGATTTATGTTTTCATCGATTGAGCGATAAAGCATTTCTCCATTTTTATTTACAAATGAGACCATAATGGTTGCTTATTTAATACATCTTCCATGACTAGGGAACTCGAACATTCGATCATGATCGGCAAAAACATCTTCAAGCAAGTAGAATATTACACAGATGTAATCAGTTTTAATAATTTAAGACATCGACTGAGGGTGCTTGATGGAATTTCAATATCAAATTTGAATTGTTGAGATGTTGTACATTTTCACGTATTTCGTCACTAACGACCCGGGTTTCGCCTTTCAGTTCGAGTTCATTCGTGTACTTGAATGCCTGAAGATGCCGAAATTAGTGACGAAATACATGGAAATGTACAAAACCTCAACAATCCAAATCTCTTTTAAGTTGTCAACTGTTAATTATTGGTATTATACATATTTAAAAAAACACATTTTTTTTTAAATACATCCAAATTTTTTATAAAGATCAGGACCGGTTTCACATGACAGTGTCATCAAGAGACATGATTATCAACAGAATTCATAATTCTCGCAGATAAACCGATCCAGATTTAGAATTGATTTGACGAGAAGGTCGTTGGATTAGTTTAATTATTAACACAATAATCAGTAAACACAGTTTTTTTTGAATAAAATTTATTTATTTTAAAAAATACACAAGCTCTTTCAAAAAAAAATTAAATAATCCGTGATCTGTTTCTGTCGGCTCACACCCAACCTTACAATTATTTATGCATAGAAACGATCAGTCAATCTACCCCTAATCGTTATAATTACAGTTAAGAATCAATACCTAATACCAACTATGTATAAAACATTAATTGATTCATATTCAAGACATTTCTCAAAAAAGCGAAAATAATTCCGCATATATACTGAAATATTTCATCCGTCCGTTTCGGCGTCCGATTAATTTGTTCTTAAGCTTGTAAAATAGCAACAATATACATAATTCATGGATCTCTGAGATCCGGTTCTATTTGGATCACGTCTTCGCAGCTTCCAGGGAAAGATTGTCAGATAACGAGACAGGATAAGCCAAGACTGCCTGGTGACGTGTGAACCGGTATTCTGCTATCCGTCCTTAGATGCAAGATACTAGATGCAATAGAATGCATTAAGAATTCGTCATGAAGTGCGTCATGTACAGAGACCTTGACGAATAATAAATCATCAAGAATTTAGTTCTACAAAAATTTGTCAGGTAGTTGATAAAGTTTTGTAAAACCAAATACTTTATCCTATTGAATATATATTGTTTAAAAACATGTCCGCTCACAATGAGGAGCATATGGAATCCTTATGGAGGTATCTCAACAGAAGTTTTCCTGCGAGAACTGCATGTTACTCAGTTGCTCAACCTCTCTTTTTCTAACAGGAGAGATAGGGCTAGAACAGGACTAGTGGTAAGCTAACGCTATCGCTACGCCCCGTTTTTAGGATCAGACGGATAGGATGGAATTCTAGATGTCACAAACCTATGCCTACGAACAGAAATCCATAAATCTATTGAGAATCAATTTATGAAACTGTCGTGTCCGTTGTGAAGTGGCCATCGTCGTTGGCTTCGGTTGCGGATGTCTCTGGTTCAAATAAAATATTGATACATTATAGTAATCACGTCCCTTCCCGATCTGGATCAAATGGGCTAGTATTTGTTAGCGATTCACTGTTTGTAGTTATTCAGGATCAGAATCGGTGGGTGAGAAATTGATTTTAATTAATCAACTCCATAAATTGATTTTAAAATACATTTATGAAAATGTCCACTCGCGGATCACGCAATCGAGAAAGAATATAGCCAAAGAGAGTCAGCTACAAATCGACTAGTCCCTGAATTTGTTTCATATGTCCTCACTTTATGCCTTTTCTTGTATATTTGTGTGAAGGGTTTAATCTACTCGGCGTTGAATTAAAAAATGCATCAAGTACTTCGAAATCATAAAAAGTTTGCCTTAGTATTCATATTTATCTCGCCCGTTTGAGGACGAACCGCAGCCAACAACTTCGAATTTTGTTCAGCAGTAATCTCGAGGCAATCCCATAATATGTGATAAGCGTAACGATGTTTACGTAATTACAACTAACATATTGAGGCAGGCATTATTGAAAAAGTTTTATTTGTTTTTTCCGCATGTTAAGTAACACTAAGTTGGCAGGGGTAGTTGCTTAACACTTTCGTCGCCGGGTCTGTGGTTATACGCGCCGGTGAAGGCCGGTGCCTGGCGCGGATAGGTCGAATGAAACGATTAACATAATTCAAGTCGAATTGGAGCACACTTCAGTATGGATTTCGCACGATGCATGCAGCGATTCGGAAAAAGCAAAGACATTAACATAATGCAGACTGACGGAAACCGTTAAATACGTTGAATAATACTTAGCGAGACACATGCCCATTTCCTATATTAGTCATTTAAATATTGCGGATATCAACAGTAATTCGTCGAATAGAAGAGATTAAAAACTTCTTTATTGTATCAAAAAATAAAAGCATTCATATATTACACGCTAACTTTGCATCCCTTCCGTGTTCAAATTTATTTAAACCGCGAGCTCCGCGACTAGGAACTGTATAATTCTGGGATTCCGCCTAAATTTTAGGTTCCAAAATGCTTAGAATTGCAAGCATGAAATCCCGGGGTTTTCTTGATAAAATTCGTATTCTCGAAACGACACACGCTTTCTTGCAACATTCAAATGACAATTATTACATACGTAGTTTAATTATTTCATTCATATGCTTTTTTCATTGAAATGAAATGTTTATTAAAAGTTCACAGTCAATATTCGTAAGGAGTTTTTCTTCAGATGAAAGAATATTCAATTAGCGACAGGGTTATGAATTCTTAGTATTTACACAACCTAGCACTAAATTAGACATCAAACTGAGTGCCAGAATTGTAAGCTAGGCACGGTTAAGGAAATAAAACAGGTGTGAATATAGTCTCCAGCACCTTCATGAAAAATATTAGAATCTAAAATTTAGTAACGGTGATTATTCCGCATGGTTCAAATCGCACATATTTCAAACTACCGCCTTCGTCGATCGGTCTATAGTCGACTTTGGGACACAATGTTTTAAATATTGCTGGACCATCCCTTGCAGTAGAAGAGCATGTTTCATATGAATAATTCTATCTCATCTAGTTTAGAAACTAACAAACAGCGCTACATAAAAATATACATACATAATACCGGTTGAGTAATCTGACGCAGCTGCAAATTTTAAATATTGTAATACAATGGAACGGTACTGGAATAGGTATTTAAATTGTCTCTAGTTTTGATTTGACAGACGTGGGAAAAGGTTTAGTCGTAAATTATTATAAGATGTAGGTATATAAACCTTAAGAAAATGTTATATGTATATCAGTGATTTAAAATGAGAATAAATGTGACTTTTATTATAAATGAGCTCGTTTTCTTACAAAATTTTATTCCACTATTAAATTATTATTTTAGAGTTCACATAATGTTATGTTATTGATTATTCAAATCAAAATTTTCAATACTATTTCCAAAATATTCGAATAGCTTCAGTTTTACTATTAGATATCCAAATAGTTGGAATCCCTGATGTATACGTATAAATAATTGAATATTTTTTCAAAAAACTGTCACATACATTTTGATCTGTATCGTTGATATCACACGAAAGAATATTTCAACTTCTTAGCAATAAATCGCATCATCTTTCTTAGTCAATAAAACGATGATTCTTGATAATCGTTGTTTTTGCAAAGTTTTAATTGTGACTGCAACATTAAAAATAGAAAGATATTCATGAATTGAACTAAGCAAACAATGTTACGAATAAAAAATATACACTTGTAAAAACAAATTCGTCAGCCGGTGCGAGATACGACAGTGAGCGCTCGGAAATTTCTCGATTCTTAGGAAAATGACTCCACGAGATTGCAATGGGCTCTAATTACGAACTGACGCCAATTTGCAGAAGTGATTCTATCATGCAAGCTCAGTCGATATCCTTAAATTAAATAACTTCAATAAAACAAAAAACATTCATTGATTGAATTAGCATTTACTTGGCGGAACATTTTTACTTACGGTAGAAATAGTCAGGTATTCATTTCTACAAGATTTATGTAATATAGTTGTTATTTCGACATCACCCCATCTTCAGAACTATTTTAACGATGGCGTGATCAATTCTAATGGAAATTAATTTGATATTGAATGCTTTAATAATTTTTTACCAGAATAATAAAAATGCTTAACTTTACATGATTTCAATTGAGTTTTACAGATCGTGTGTTTTATAATAATAGTGCCATACTAACAGCATGATATGTTGTTGTTTCATTTTTCTTACTATTTTTTTTATAAACCATATCCGGTACCTACTCGGAGAATATGGCCATCAGAAGGTTCCTCCAAAATTCCCTATACCCCGCCAGTCTTTCTGCTTCCTCCCGGATCATCCCAGCATCCCGTAGCTCGGCCAAAAACATCTTACGGATGGTCATCAGCGGCCTTCCAGGTTGACGGAATCCATTCGGTTGGTAGAAGATACAGGCAGGATTCAGGCTCCCCTGGAGCATCCGCAACACACGTTCAAGCCAGGTCCATCGACGCTTTTTTATTTTCTTACTAATCGGACATTAAATAGAAGTAAAAACCGACTCCTATTTTTAACAATACGCAAATGTGGAATTTACATTTCTTTTCCAAAATGAATACAAAGCGAAGATTACGATGTTTAATTTTACAAATTTTGAGCAATTTAAGTCTCTCTTTGTGTACGCCATAAAGGAATGAATATAATTTATACCGCGAATTAAAAATAAACACAGCAAACCCGCTAGAGCTTTCTCATGAATAAGTTCGCGTGATGACGTGGCATTCATCAGGACACAAAGAAATATAGACTTTATTGTACTTAAAAACATCATATTTTTCAAAATAATCATAGGTTATTATTCAAAAAAGGTTAAACTGTCAGATATTGCTTATCAACGGACATTAATGGAAATGAATTATATTATTCTATAACTAGTGGGAACGCCCGCCATAGATGATGGTATTGAAATTGAAATACTGAATGTCTAAACTAGCTGCTCTTTAGTTTCCATACTGAATGACTGATAGTTGTTTGTTTGCCTCGGAATTTGCGTTCCGTCGGAACTGTGTGTATTGTTTAAAATCACCGCAGACGCTTAGGTCATGTGAAAATTTCATACCTACATGCGTATGTGATAATAATAAAACGTCTAAGCCTACAGACCGGTCTGGGCTATTATATTTATATAAGATGGATGAAAACACAATAAAAAATATATACGGAGAAAATTCACAATGACAATGTATATGCTCACTGAATGAAACATATTCATGAATTAATTAAAAAAAAACAGTGGAATTACATTAATATTTATATCACTTAATTTAACCAAGTAAAAGAAATTAACAATATCAAATTGCCCAATAGCCAGCGAAGTGTGGAACTAAATTTTTCATTCATCAGAGGAGGGCCCCGTTTTTACGATCGAGTGGGAGGAAATTGTAGGCATCACAAATATCCGGTAGATGAACTCGAGACATCCATGACCGAAGCCAACGACCTTGATCACTGCACTACGGCCCCGAAGCAATATTCGCGACTCGCGAAGATGCAATATTTTGATAATAATATTTCACATCGTACATTATAATATAAAAATTGATAACTTATTATGTAGGCATCATCATTCGAATTTAGATACTTACGACATGCTTTGTTTGCAGTTAATAAAAAAACATTGCGTCACAGACAAAAAACGTATCTATTTATAAAAAATCATAATTGATAATGACATTATCTGTAAAAGATGTTTTATCATTGATGATGTATTTCAGTAAAAACATTCCAAATACAAAAATACTTGATAACAATATCGCTTCGTGTAAAATTAAGAGGAATATTAGCATTGATAAATTTTAATTTATTAATTGATTTAATCGCAAAAACTGACTGAAAAAATGTACATAAGTACTAACTTTGATAGTTTTCTCGCGGTCTTTCGTTTTTTTAAAATGACACATTTTGTTTTGTACTATCAAAACATGTTTATAATGATACGGGCTGATTGCGCTTTAGTTGAGCATTATCAACTGATAAAATATAAATCTTTGATTGTAAATAATTACACTGTGACAAGAATTAACTGATAATCAAACATATAATTTTTAAACTAAATTAAATAGCCTACAATGAAAATGTTTAACATTCATTCATCGCTTTTTATTTAATTTTTAATTATGCATAAATAGCCTTGTTATGATTTTTAATTTTGTCAGTTGATAATGCTTGCGATGAGCGAAACCGGTCCTGATATAAACATGTGGAAGTAGTACAAAAATAATTGTGTTTTATTTTTAAAATATAATACCTTTCCACCAAGAATTGACAGTCAACAACTGATTGACAACATTTCCACTACCCTACCACTTATTTGTATTTGGTGGACTCACTCGCTTCAACCATATTCGCACACAATGTGAAGTATATGGACTCATAATAGAACATCACAAGAAAAGCTGTTTTTCATCCACCTCTCTTTTTATGAGATAGTCAGGGTACAAGGACGAAGCTAGGAAAGGATTAATAGTTAGGTAATCGCTCTCGCTAAGCCCCTTTGATAGAAATGGGCGGGTGAAAAGGGATGTATTCATCATAGACACCAATGCCTTTCGAACACAAATTTATACCTTTTTTAAATAAAACACAATTTATTTGTACTACTTCCACATATGTATAATGATCAGGACCGGTTTCTGTCATCACGAGCTTTATCAACTGAATGATAATGCTCATGATGATGCGAAACCGGTCCTGATCATTATAAATGTGTGGAAGTAGTACAAACGAATTGTGTTTTATTTTTTAAAATATAATGTCTTTCCACCAAGAATTGACAGTTAACACCTTAAAAGTGACAAATGTGTACATCAATTGAAAAATCGATTTATGATTTTTTTCGTAAATAGATTCGAATCCGTGCACTACAGGGCCTGTGTCAAAATTGTGTATTTGATATTAATATTTTTATGTCTTGGCGGCGTCCGTGGCGCTGTTGGTAACGTCGTTGGATATGGTTCCGGATGTCTCGAATTCAATTCAAGGTGCGGACAGTTTCATAAATTGATCTTTCAATTGATTTCTGTTCGTAGTTATGAATCTTTGTGATGCTTAAACTCCCTCCCAACCATCCGATCCTCAAAAAGGGGGGGAACGAGAGCGATTAGCTAACCACTAACCCTGTCCTAGCGCTATCCTTCTATCCCTATGCTTACTCTCTTCAAAAAAGAAAGGTTGAGCAACTGAGTAAAAAACAGTTCTCATAGAAAGCTTCTGTTGAGATATCACCATTAGAAGACCATATGCTTGGACATTGGGAGCGGACATGGTAATTAATAAAAAACAGCAAATGTAATATTTTTGATATCATTGGGAGTATGAGATAATATTGTGACTAATTAACAGTGATTACAAATTAATTCCGATTTGTCCATGACGTTAATCACGTATGTACGTATATCTTTTCACATAGTTCTAGCGCGATCAATAATAGTATCTCATTGAATATGTCGGAAAACTTAATCTATAACAGATAATAAAATCAATTCTAAAAAAAGTACACATTCATTGTTTGCCATAATCAATGCGAATAATCACTGCGATTAATTATAAACAATTAATCAATTATTTGAACTTTGTTTCTATGATATTATATGTCAGCGGCCGGCAAACTTTTTGGCTCACGGGCCACTAACTGGACTTTATATATTGGAAAAAATTGATCAAAGAAGGCATAAGATGCACCTAGTTCATTAAATATTTTTTTAATTTTAATTAAATTATAGCTATATTAATTAAACAAAAGTTGTTACAACAAAACTATAAAAAAAATAGTTTACTTTTAGCATTAAACATTTCTAATGTGATGGATGTTCTGGGATTAATATATTTGAATCTAAAATAAAAAAAAGAGAAATTTAAGAAAAGTCGAAGTAAATTTAAATTTAGTTCAATAAATACTAAATAAAAGGAAATGTATAAATGGTTAAGATTTAAAATCATACATGTCTTAGAAAATGCACAAATAAAAAGAAAATAAACAAACCCCACCTTTATAATCCACCTAATATTTTGAATACATTTTATATTGAACTCAACACATCCGTAAACCGCACTTTTATTACGCCAACTGAAGAATTATGTAAAATTCAAATAATGTCAGATTTCTCTGCGGACCACCGAAATTTTATCGCGGACCACCACTTTGGCTACCGCTGTTACATATTATTTATTCAACTTGATAAGTTTTGAATGTAATTATTAATGATGATTATTATTATTCATCAGTATAAAACTAGGATAATCGACATTTGTATTATTTGATATTTTGCAGACATTTTTTCGATCAACTTCTTCATTTAACAAGTATAGCGAACAACACGTATAATTCAAAACAATAATAATATATCCTCGGCATAATGGCAGAACACCACTTATTCGAAAATCGGCTGTTTTGATTTATGAGTGCAGTAATATAGATTTTAGAACGATCTGTCGTCAAACAAGCTCAGCCATATCCCGTGTATTTTTTACGTAAGACGATTTATGACAAAAAACTATAATTAATATTAGTATCAACAAGAACTACTAATAATTAAATAAAATTCGTCAATTTTTTTTTTAAATGAAACACAATTCATTTGTACTACTTCCACATATTTATAATGATCATTTGTAATTACATACTTAATATTTGATTATTTTTAAATGGTTCAGAATTGGTTGGTTGGAATTGACAGTTAACACCTTAAAAGAAATTCGTCAATGATTAACGAATCTCATAAAGCGGTTAGTTAAATCAATAATAGTTGAAGTATGTACATAGAAAGACCTGAATTTCAAGATTTTCTTAAAGTGGATTATCTCAAAACAAGGTTCTTTTGTCTTAAAACCATCTGCCACTATACGACGATATAATATTTGTATATTTAAATCGTTGCATGAGAAAAAGAATATTTTGCATAAATTCGTATTAAAAATATGATAATGGTTGACTAAACGATATATTGGTGCGAAGTTTAAGTCATATTTTCCGCAAAACTTTCGGTAGGGTATAAAATGGCATTAAAATCGAGGATTAAATAAATCATTTTGTATGCACTATGGCAAGGAAGAATAAAAATAATGCGACAAATGCTATTCTTTTAAGTTTCCAAACACAGCATTTGTGTAGGTTGTTATCACAAAGACGACTTTATTACTCCGATCACAATTATAATCCTAGTTTATTGATTGAATTGGCATTTAATTGGCAGAACTTTATTATAATAGGATAAAATAACAAAGTATTAATATAATTTAAGACATCGACTGAGGGTGCTTGATGGAATTTCAATAACAAATTTGGGTTATTGAGATTTTGTACACTTCCGTGTATTTTGTCACTAACGACCCGGGTTTCGCCTTTCGGCATCTTCAGGCATTCGAGCTCACGTTTGGACTCGAACTGACAGACAGTAAACAGTGTCTAACGTTTATATAAAAGATACAAATGCGACAAATATTATTTACGAGGTAAGATATTATACGTCTGAGAGCCACACTGATACCTGAGTTAAAATTTCCATTCGTGAGCTCGAATGCCTGAAGATGCCGAAAGGCGAAACCCGGGTCGTTAGTGACAAAATACATGAAAGTGTACAAAATCTCAATAATCCAAATTTAAAAATTAAAAAGGTATGGCATTTCAAACATTTGACAAACTTCAAATTCAAATTACTCAAAACTAGTATTTTTCAGTTAGTGACTTCTTCCATAACAGCGACGATATGCTCTACATTGGGAACGGACATGATTGCAAAAACTAATAGTATGGTCGCGATTATCGCCATAATAGTTATATAGATTCCACAATATTCTATCCATTAAGAGGGCAATGTCGTAGAAACGTAGTATAATGGAGGGATCGCCACATTTCATTGTTTGTGAAAGAGTGACGTATCAGTAACGAATGTGGAAGAAGACGAAATGTCGAAAACTCAGATGCATTGTTAAAACAAGCGTGAAAACCAGTCACGAACAACGCACACGCACATCGGTATATATCCTGATTTTTTTCTCTTAAATTACACGCAAGTCTCTTTTTACACAGGGCATACTTACGTTCCAACGATTATCACGCAAAAAAGGAACAATGTATATGGAAAATGAGAAAAGGGTCCCATTAGTGTAAACAGGTGATTAAACAATTTTCTTTCAAAAACAATATAATAAGGTAAACTATAGCTTAATACAAGTAAAATAAGTTGATTGTTATTTCGGCATCGCGCAATTGTCAGAATTATCTTATATCGAAATTATGTTGAAAAATCATTATTTTGAACCTTATTAAAATGACGTTAGCCATAAATGCTTGTGTTGTCTAAAACACCCTCCCACCCAGCTTATCCTAAAAAAACGGGGAGCAGCGAGAGCGGTTAGCTAACCACAAGTCCTGTTCTAGCCCTATCCTTCTATCCCTACTCTATTCGAAAATAAAGAAAGGTTAAGCAACTGAGTAACAAGCAGTTCTCGTAGAAAAATTCTGTAGAGATACCTTCATTAGGAATCTATATGCTCCACGTCGGGAGCGGACAAGGTAAAAAAATGGTCTACTAACAAGTGAATGTCGATTCAAACAATGTAAAAAATGGTACCTTTACTTGCTCCGCGTTAAAATTATCTACACATTGGCATTGAATTATTTTTTCTGTTATTGTTAGTAAAAATAATGACATTAAAAATAACACACTAGAATAGATGTAATTATTAACGTCATCATAGACCAATTTTAACAATTTATCGGTTGATAAGTCTCTCACTAAATGAAACCGATAAGAATCGTATTTAAAATGTTATTATGTTTTGAAACATTCAAAAAGGTTTGCATCTACTGCACCACGTGATGCATACAAGAAAGAGCAATTACCGTCCTAAGGACATGGAATGTTCACTATGTACACAACAAATGATTGCTCAGTAAAATACATTTGGAACAATGCACACCACATGTGACAGGCTAGAATTTTTACTTTAAACAATGAGATGGCAATGTGCACATTAAAACGCAAGAAAACGAAGGCCAACTACTGTCATGTTGGTCGATTTCAATAATTAGAGGATAAAGCAACTACGCGCCCAACTAATTAAGCTAATTGATTATTAAGTCATCACAGAAACATATCAAAGGTGTGAATCGCTTCATTAGTGAATACGATACTCATTCTAATACAAAATCTATATACATATAAATTAATGTTTGTTTGTTTCTTTCTCCCTTATGCGTTCCTATACCATTCATCCGATTTCTATGAAGCTTTGGTGAGTTGTTGTGCGCACACCCGTGAAGGTTTCTAAACAAAAAAATCTAAACAAAAAAATTGTAAAACAAAGAATTTAATACCTACGAACAGCGACATCTCAGAAAAATCTTATAATTTATTCGTGTACTTACCAGACGGTAAATCAAAAAATATTGTGTATCCAAAAGTACTTCAATAAACAGAATTAAAACACAAACCCATTCTTTATTTGAGTGGCATTGCAACGCATGCCGGGTACACACTAGTTAATTATACAATTAACGTTGGCCACGACTTTGTCACTAACACTTGTGTTGTGCAAATCCTTTAAACGGGGTGTAGAGGGAGCGAGTAGCTTACTAATAGTCGTTAATTGAATTAACTTGGTAGAACTCTATTATAATAGGGTAAATATAACAAGGTTTTCAGTTCTACAATAATTTGATCAGTTTTTGTAAAACAACTTTTGTTGAGGCGTTCCATTGAGTCTATTTTTCTGAATTGCTCTCTCTAATATAACGGTATATAGATATACAGTTTGTAGGGTTTTTCATTCTCATAAGGGTAAAGATAATAAAAATATGCAGTTCTACAAAAAAATTATCAGTTTATTGATAGCTATTTCGGCTTCAGAACTACATATGTTTAAACTTAATTTAACTTAGATATAAATGCTGTTTAAGAGATATACAATGGACAAGGGAGATGATATAATATTGTATATCTCTTCAAAAGAGGATATAAAGCTAAGCTTAATAAAGTTTGAGCATAGTTCTGACGATGGCGTAAAGCCTAAATAGATATCAAGAAACTGATAAAAAATCTGTATATAAGAATACTTATTATTGTTATTTTTATAATATTAGTAATTAATAAATTTGAGTTATTGATATTTTGTACACTTCCATGTATTTTGTCACTAACGACCCGGGTTTCTTCAGGCTTTCGAGCGCACGAATGAACTCGAACTGACGTGCGTTCATTCATGCGATCGAATGCCTGAAGATGCCGAAAGGCGAAACCCGGGTCGTTAGTGACAAAATACATGGAAATGTACAAAATCTCAAAACTCAAATTTGATATTGAAATTCCATCAAGCAGCCTCAGTCGATGTCTTAAATTATGTTAATTAATAGTTCTTTCCTAGGTTCGTGCTCCTTGTTTTTTTTAATTATGAAGATAAAATTTGAGTGTCTAGTTTAGAACCAGTTGTTTTTTAAAAAAATATTGAGATGCTTCATTTAGAATCAATATACTATATGCATAGTTGAAAAAATTTGGACTTGTCTCAGACATACATAAATATTTACAAAGTAATGAAACAATACGGAAATAAAAAAACGAGTCCAATTATACGAATGTCAAAACATCGAAATCAAGTTGCAAACCGTCAGCTTGAAACACAAACAAAATGAGAAGGGGCCGAACGACTTTTGAACCGAGAAGAACGAAGTTATTCCAGGATGCTACTTTTAACCGCCGGCTGAATATCTGGTTCTATTTACGTTGAATTTAAACGAACGAGTTTATTTAAAATAGGAACTGACTAACTGGTGGTAGACCTCAACAAAAAAAACAATACGAAGACAGTTTGCGAGCGCGTGAGAAATGATAGGGATACTTCTATTATTAGCCTCAATTTGTATAGGGCTGACTTTTTATGTTTAGGGGAAGAGCACCGCTAAAAATTCCGACACCTACTGACGAGAAAAAATTAGTACGCAACTGAAATTTAACTAAATATTTGTGTACTTTATAAAAAGCCAGCTCATTCGAATTTTAAAAACGTTTAACTTGACTTGTAGGGAAGGAATAGTGACATAAAGCGGTAAATTTTGGGATTCAAGTGGCATCTTCACTTCAATTTTTTGTGTAGTCGGTAATTATTAATGCAAGTGATGAATTCTTCACTTATCGACATTTGGTCACCAATAATTAAATGATTAAAATGAAAATTTACAGTGGAACATCTATCGTTCTCGCATTCATCGTTTTCCCGTATATGTTGTTAATTTTATATAGTCCCGGGTAAACACCCATTAGAACAATGATAAATACTCCCGAATTCATCAAATATTTACCCGATATACTGCTTGTGTCGAACATTTGTCAGCCCGCTCATAAGCACTTGCGTTACCATTCAACCACTATCGTCAAAAATAACGAGACTGCAAGTCTGCAAACGTCGTCGTGTTGATATGATGCCAGATCATGCTCATACTGAGCCCCTATTTACAGACTGTTTAGTTGTTTCGCCGAGGCAGTCTGTTTTAATTTTTGCCTAGTATGTCGCATCGTGAATTATTATTCTGGTGTGAAACAAAAATTCTCACTATGAAGAAAGTTTCAGCTGGGAGACTGAAAATAATTATTCACGACTTTCCTGCATTCATCGTTTTTTTAAATGGTCGCTTGAAAAATGAAGGATCGTGGTTTCACTGTAATTATATGTTATGTTATAAAGCATATTTGGTCAGAGTCTGAGGACTCTTCTCAAAGAAGCGTCATACTAAGCAACAAAAGATTTGGAATAAGATGTTGATTATATAATTTGGTTACGTAAATCTTGTTCACCAGGTTTAGTAATCTTTATCTCGTCTTTCTGTGGTATTTACAAATTTATTTTAAACCTTTGACGAAGGTAATTTATGTCTATTTCCAGTGCAATATAATATTAATGAATATAATGATTTTATAAAATACTTTATGACATCAACGTCAGAGCCCCGTTGTTAATAATTATGACTTATAGTTTATTTCGTCTCATAATACCGATCATGACTTGATCTATGTAGGTGGCTAGGTAAATAACAACATATCTTAATAAAAACCCTTCACATGACATCATATCTTTAACTGTTATGTCTTTTATATTACCTACTCTTTATTTGAATAAGACAGCCAGTGAATTATTCAATTTTTAATGGGTCGACTGCTTACTAACCGGTCAACGTGAGAACGGATAGAAGTTCCAGAGCTGAATCAAGAATTAATAACAAGGAAACTTTAATATCACATCAATTAGCTGCTGTAAAAATAATACCACTTGGGTGTATAACTTGAACGTTCACAAAAATATCTCAAAGGAAAACGATTTTACTCGCGCTACCTTTACCAAACGTTGAGGTTTTCTTTGTTTTAACTATACTTACACATGGCTGATAATGCAAATATGCGTGTCAGATTTTATCTTAAATAATTCTAAATTCAAGGGATCTAATCACAGATTATACTTGTTTAATATGCGTAGTATTTTATTTGGGAATAATAATTATCATGGGAACTGTATTATTTCTCGACGATAGAGCATTCTTAAAACAGTAAGTTGTCACTAGCGATTCCAACTCGAATATTCGCATATTCAATATCCGCATATATTCAGCCCTTTTTTAACTGTCCGAATATTTGGTCAACTATTGGTAATAATTTTAAATGAAATATTTTACAAAATCGACGAAGATTACATAAAAATTTCTCCAGATTTCAAGAACAATAATGAATACCCTCGGTAGTGTTTTTTCTTGCTTTCACCCAACTCGGGCGTATTCAAAAACTTATCATAAATCATAATACTTGAGTTTGATGAATGTCTCGGGCCTAATAAAACCATTGAAACATGCCGTAATTTCAGTAATTGAAGAAATACCGTTGGAGTAATCTGACGCAGCTGCAATACAATGGAATGTTATTGGAATGTAAATTTATCTTTGATTGGACAGAAGTGGGAAAAAAATTTAATCGTAAATTGTCATACAATATAGGTATATCATGCTTATGAAAATATTATATGCATATCAGTGATTTCAAATTTGAAGAAATGTGACTGTTATTATTAATGAGCTCGATTTATTACAAATTTTAATGTACTATTAAACTATCGGCTCCGTGGTGCAGTGGTCAACGTCGTGGGTTACGGTTACGGATGTCTCGGGTTCAAGTCCCGTTACGTAAAATTTCATAAGTTGATTTTTCAATCGATTTAAGCATCTAAGTAACAAGCAGTAGAAAAACGTAAGATGAGATACCTCCATTACAAGACCATATGCTCCACATTGAGAGCAATATCTAACAATACAGGTTTCTATTTAATTAATAGTACATTTACATGAGTAAGTGAGTTTTGTGATAAAACATTAGCGCACCTGACCAAATCCATCTCTGTCAACGAGAGCATAGGGGACAGCAGAATAGTTACATGTTATATATTTAGGTAGCGAGGTTGTCATTTTTTTCATTGTAATAATCGTAAAAATATGACAACACTGTGTTACATGATGCTGCGTTGTTATGAATCATATGCCAGTCATCTCGTCAGGGGTTTTAGTCGGGTCAAGGACATACCTGAAACAAAAGAAGTAAACAGTTTTATTAGTGGACAATTCACACAACAAAACGTATTACGGTCGAGACTCAGATAACTGGATATGTTTTACGCATACTACATTAAATATTATACCACATAAATTTACTCTTTGAACGCAACAATATCTTGAGTTCGTCAAACGTGACAAAACTTAGTTTTATAAAAAGGTTGTCGATGGATTCTTGTAGTTTTAAAAAAAAATCTTTTTAGTAATAAATATTTTTCAAATGATGTATATGTGTTTTGAGGAAAAAAAAGTTTTATTTGATTCAACGGATATTTGGCGAAACAATGCTTATTTTAACATTTGACGGTGTTTTTGCCAATTGATGTAACCCTCAAAATTGATAATAATGGTTCAGGGGAGAGTAAAAACCGTTTTTATCGAAAACATTATATGGTGAGTTTCGTTATGAATCTTTGAAATGCACTCCTGTAAATTATCATGTTTGCAGATACAGGATTATACGTAAGGAGTGTCGATATAATAGTGGCTTACATCGAGTGGATGGGCCAGAATTTTTGATTTTAAAACCAATGTGAAATGATGTTTTCCTTCCAAAAAGTGGTCAATTTATTTTTCTGATTTACATCATTTGGCCAAGACCTGCTCTGTCGTATTTAAAATGAGATTTAATCGTTAACTAATTTTTGAGGGTTACATCAATTGGCCAAAACACCACGATATTTTATGATCACTCTAAATGTGTTGATTCTTGGCGGAACGACCTTATATTTAAAAGATAAAATACAATTTGTTTTGTACTACTGCACATTTTTAAGATCAGAACCGGTTTCGCTCATCGCAGGCATTATAAAGTGAGGTGTATTATTTTTTTTATATTGCCATTTGTTTAGACCAGTACTGGACCGCAGAGACTTTCCGCCGGGCCGCGGACAGTATGTCAAATTTCTAGAAATTCGCCATGCAAAAATACTAAATACAGAATTTTTTCGCCTGCACGTTTACTTGTATTTTTAGTTATTGTTAAATAATAATAATTGGTAGGATGATGCGACACGATGGTCGCTGGTTTTCTCAGAATCGACAGACATAAATCTTCTCTGGTACACTCAGGGAAAACGGAAATATTTGCTCTTGGATAGTGAACCCAGATGCAAAACCCCTACCCTAAATATATTTCCAAGAATTTCATATGTATATTTGTAAGTTATAAATATGTCCATTCATCACAATATAAGATTAAAAAAATATTAAATAAAATTTTCATTTTTTTACCGGTCCGCAGATGTAAAAAAGTTTGGGGACACTGGTTTAGACACTTTAACTGTTAATTTGGGGATAAAGTAGACTGAGAGAGAGACGGTTGCCTCATGCTATCATCAATAAATGACGTCACATATTTTACTTCCGTACAATGTTACGTCGCTTTGTTCTTCCTAAGAGAAGGGTTGAGCGACAACCAGTTCTTGAAAAAATTGTGTTGAGATGCTTCTTATTGGTCATTTTTAAGCCCACACCCATTCACACATATTTTTGATGATGTATTTTATTTTTAGAAATAAATACTTAATAATTATTTCTTTGGTGTTGTGATGGGCATTAAAGCGTGACGTAATATAATATGTAGTGCCCCGCTTAATTTAAAATATAAATCGACTGAAAAATTTACATATTTATGTTTTTTCGATCATGTATACATGGCGTAACAAATTAATGCGGTGTGAAATTATGTAACATGCGACTGTGTCGTAAAAAGCTCACTTTTTTTACATCAGCGCTTTAAAAAATATATTATAGCAAAAAAGTGAAGATCGATATGAGTTATCAAAGTCGTAAAAACAGCAGTTTCGGCATTTTCAATGAAAGATGTCGTCAAAACCTAAAACAATGAGGTAAAATGACATCATAAAACGTGTGAACTGTTTTGCCACCTCTAGGGGTGACAGTTTTGATATATTTATCGTTTTACAGCAAAGATAATCGTGTCAATAGTTTAACACGGGCATCATATGCAAAATTGCATTTTATGCAAGAGCAAATGCAAAAGAGTGACTTCGTGAAGACTCCTATTCAAATAAAACATCTTTATTGAAAATATTTAGTAGAAGTATGTACAACGCTTTAGCATATAAATATTGCTGTCTCATGTTTTATCACATTTATTTGTAATACTAATCTAAGAGACATGTTAAGATTTTATTTGAAAACAATTATTAATCACGTTACATCGATAGTGTTTGGCCAATAATTGATGTAACCGTAAAAAAATGAGTTATAATGATTACATCTCATTTTAATGACGACAGAGCAGCTCTCGGCCAAATGATGTAAATTAGAAAAATACATTTACCACTTTTTGGAAGGGAAACATCATTTTACATTGGTTTAGGTTTAAAAATTCTAACCCCCCCCTCCCCCCCACACGATGTAAGCCACTATTATTTCGACACTGCCTATGTATAATCCCGTATCTGCAAACATAAGAATTTACAGGAGTGCATTTCAGATTCATAACGGAACTCACCAACAAACAAAAAAAACACTCTCTCCTGAACAATTTCAATTTTGAGGGTAACATCAATTGGCCAAAACACCGTCGATATTTTAGAAATATGATATTGTTTATAGTAAAATTGCCCATATGTGGTTTAACATGTCTACAGCGCGAGAAATAACGTTGAGTTTTATTGAAAAACGTAAGCCACCAATCCTTTTAGGAGCGCCATTGATGACAATACGAGCATTCTATTAAGTTTACTTTTTCAAAACAAAACTCACAAGACGTGATAATTGTCAGTAGACTTTTCGTGAAGAGGTAAATAATAGTAGCAGTGCCAAGACGTTAACTCCCTGGTATTCAACAACACGCCACGAAAAGCTGCAGGGATTTCTTCAGTAATTTAGATTTAAGATTAATAACATTGCTCAATACTAACTATAGTTCAATGTTACGGTTAAAATAATGTAAAAAGGGAAAGGTTGCCAGACTTTATATACGACAGCATAAATACAGAACGCTTCAGAGGAAAGTAAAGACTTTTCAGGTTCAGCGGTGGCATCTGGATATAGTATCAATTGTAAATTTACATCTCTTTTAACGCTTCTTCACATTGATATCTGAGACTCGGTGATATTATCTGTATGGTTTACAACATCGGCGTGCGGTGGACTTATGACTATCTCTATAGCACAACCTAATTTGACTATGAGAAAGAGGGATACAAGAGCATGCCCTTGCATCACGCTTGCACCTTCACTTTTCATGTGATTGAGCGAGAAAGAGATAAAGCCACCGCACGCGCCTGGTTTACAAGTACTATATGAATATATATCATGACATTCATATACATGGAGGTTATTTAAAAGTAGAGTTTAGTTTATTTTCAAAATGAAACACAATTTGTTGTGTACTGCTTCAACATTTTTATAATGATCAGGACCAGTTTCGTTCATCGCGAGAAATATCAACTGATAAAATATAACTCTTAACAATAACTATTTATATAATTTAAGACATCGACTGAGGGTTCTTGATGGAATTTCAATATCAAATTTGGATTATTGAGATTTTGTACACTTCCATGTATTTTGTCACTAACGACCCGGGTTTCGCCTTTCGGCATCTTCAGGCATTCGAGCACACGAATGGACTCGAACTGAGAGACAGTAAACAGTGTCTAACGTTTATATAGAAGATACAAATGCGACAAATATTATTTACGAGGTAAGATATTATACGTCTGAGAGCCACACTGATACCTGAGTTAAAATTTCGGGAGTCTCCCTAATCCTTATTTTGTAAACACCATATTAACAGAGTGGCGAATTGCCGCTTTTCAACTTCTTTTAGAAATACCAGTGATTTTACAATTATAATAGTATTGTGGGTTTTGACGGGATGTAATTCGACGAATGGGTAAATATACACAATCATTCCACATTTAGTGACATCTGTTAGGTGTTTCAACGTATCGGATATAATAGCGGAGAATTAGGAAGGTTCAGCTGCTCATTCAATATCGGCAAGGAATTTAACTGGGCTCTATTAAGTTCGAGTCCATTCGTGTGCTCGAATGCCTGAAGATGCCGAAAGGCGAAACCCGGGTCGTTAGTGACAAAATACATGGAAGTGTACAAAATCTCAATAATCCAAATTTAAGTCATATTTATATGAAATTGAATGTTAATAATTATAAATCATATCAAACAATCGGTTCAAGAACTGTGACAAGCATTTACAGATAATCAAAAAATTATGTATTATCAGTTTTACTGTCATGGTGGAAAGGTATTATTATATTTAAAAAACATGCCAATTTGTTGTATTACTTCCACATGTGTATCGAAATTAAAAAGTCTTACACAATCAATAACTACTAATAATTCAGAAATCAAAAATTGAAACACATAAAAAGTCAATTATGTGAAAAAAATATTAATTTTAAAAATAATACATAAATATTCAAAAAAAAATAACAAATGTGAAAATTTTACAATAAAACTTGTGAACTACACTGTTATCTTTAAAATACAATGCCCTTTTACCGATAATTGACAGTTACCAACTTAAAACTGATTACAGTAGTTTATATTCAAAACGAAACATTTATTAAATTGTAAATATCACTTTTTGAGTTACTTTGAAAGATACGTGTACAACAGAATATGCGTTCATTTTAAATACCTATTTATATCTATGTTCTGCAAACAATTGAAATACGTACTGTGATTTAATACACCTTTATCAAAGAGCGAATGTATAAATATAGAACAAAATATTATGTATAAAATTTGCACATTTAAACCAACGTAAATATTGAATGTTTACGTTGGTTCAATATTGTGGGTACCTAACTTCGACAGCAGGATGCCATTGTCCTCTGTGTAATTTGCAGTTGAATGCTCTTAATTCGCCTCACAAGCTGGCGAAAATGATACATGCAGCGTGAATTATTGTGACGACTAGTTTATGACAACGCCAAACTCATGTGCTAACATAAATAATACATTTACATCAAGATCAAATTAAATTAAATGATAAATTGTCAGAATTTTGATAATATTTATCAGGGCTGTTCAAGCAGGCGATTGAGTCGTATTTTTTCGGAAACTAAAACTTGTGGCGAATTCGTGACCAAGCAAGGCGGGTCAACTATAAAATCTTCCAAACCAAATTTCCAGTACAATCAATAATTCAATGAATATACTCAATACTTTCTATTTAAGTCAATGTTAACGATACATCCAGTCTGAATATGCTTATCGAAGAAGCTAAACGCGTGTCACATTAAGTTACAAAAAAAACTAATAACAAAGTTATGTATCGATATTATAATTTGACACACCCTAGTTTTGCAGTGTGCCCAAAACCATGCCACGAGTCGCATTTAATAATAACAATTCATTTTTTTAAATCTTTGGAAAACAAATATTAGTTAATTTAACTTCTTTCATGTAAATCGGTGGAGTAAATTCAATAAAAATAAAATCATTATAGCGTAGTCCTTTGAAATTTTTCTGCCGCCCCAGGCAAAACGTTTGCATACCTGGCCTGGGATCGACGGTCGAAACGGTCAGTTACAAATTAAAAAATGAGCCTATTTTTGAATGTCTCTCTCTCTCTCATTAGCTGCTTGTCCATCGCATCGTAAAGATCTCCTGTTTCGTCCTCCGTCAAATCGGACGGGCAATCTATTGTTTGTTTGCCAATTGTTACGTTGCCGTTTTAATTTTGTTTTTGTATAAGGTGACTAAGTCACTGTAAAAAATTGTACCTTCAATGTATTGTAAAAAATATTGTGTTTTTCTTGAGGATTGTCCTGGAAGGTAGGATTCTGTCACCTTCAAGCGACCCTGCCGAAAGCGTTCGTTTCAAATTATTTTAATATCAATTATATGTTATAATTTCCACAAAGTAACCGCCGAATCTATCGAAAATACCATGACCAATATTAAATATCTACCAGTCCCTTAGCGAATTGATAAACGCTATTTAATTTTTGTCCAATAGGTCGTGCAGTTAAGTGTTGAAATACTTTGAATCCCCTTAAGGAATCCATCATACATTGACCTTTTAATCAATTTATTACTTATATCAATCAAAAAGGCATGAATGTTTGTGATTTTTTTATAGATCCCCACCCTACTCCTACAGGATCCTAAACATCCAATTTTAGTTAACGCTATACTTTTGTAAATGCCGTTAAGGATCTATAATGGACACGAAGACAAACAATTGAAATTCAATATAGAAAATGAATTACCACAAACTAAACGCCGAGTCCATAGGAAATGCAATAAATTTGGATTGGTTATTCGTAAAACATCCAGACAATGTCGGCGAGTATCAGCTAACAAAGGGAAGAGGTGTCGAACAAGATCCAAGATAAAAAGTGATACAAGACCAGATGCCACAACTGAACTTGGCAATGATCTAGGTCTAAAGCAGTTCATACACTTTCTCACTTACACGCCGTTTAACTGCGAGAGGAATTTATGCTTCCTCGTATATGATTATTTTATTATTTTAACAGTCTGACGCGACCCCAATGTTTGGGTATGCGATTCTATCTCTTCAATGTACCACGAATGGACGCCCGCACACTTCTATAGAACGAAACTACCTTCAAACGATACCACCTATCAAAAGCCAGATCCGCGCCTGCTGGTATCGACTCAGAACCAACCAGACAGTAACCTGCTACATTGGTCCAGTGACAGGTATAAAGACAGCTGCAATTGGCTAGAGAGTCAGTGGACATTTGAGTGGCGAACGGAAACACCTTCTTCGTGAAATCGCTGGGTGGTCTAAGGATCTTAGCATATAGGTTTTATTGATAATACGCCTTTGTCTGTACGCCATTTTGTAGCCGAAAGTGAATCGCGAAACAAAGTGGAGACTCCCGCCGAGTTGGAGTGCTTTCTCGAGCGTAAATTTATTGTGCGACCTCAGTAAAACAGTAACAGCCAGTGGCGTAACCATTCGCTGGGGTATTCGACGCCCGGTATTGAAGTCGGTCCTAAACGAGATTCGTGTATACGTGTGCGATCCGACTATAGGCCAGAGTTTTTTTACAAGGAGTGATCACAGGCCTTCGGGGATTCAGTCCACCGAAACCCGGTCTCGTAGTCGCGCCGTGCACGTGCTGTGAGTGTTTGTAAATTACGCAACAGTAAATTCAATAGTAAAGCCGCGTAACGGCTCACTGATAAGGCGGAGACACTGGTTGCCTAGGCTGGCTTCCCATCAGGATCTAGAGATTAAAATAGATTGACGAGTCCGTTAATGAATCCTACGCACGTTCCAATGCACTGTTTTATCTGGCGTTGAAAGAACACTTTACGTTTCTTAATTATACCGAAGTATATGTAATTATTGTATGAATAAATTGTTTAGTGGCTTTAAAGAACAGTAAGAAATATTTTCTTAACGATTTGAATTATAAATCTAAAAGTTTAATTTGTTTTTTTTGCCACTAAACTTGATACAATATTTTACAAAACTAGCATATAGATTTTTATTGATAATAATGAAGTTTTTCTATGTAGAAATAATTACTTCGCACAGATTTTAGAAGTAGCTGTATCGAACAATATTTTATAACTGAGAATGTTATATATATTTTCTCTATAACTAGTAAAACAATATCGAAACCAAAATCTGCGATTTAACTGATATTTGGTTGAGAGCAACAAACTCTAAGAATAAATTTATTAAAATGGAATTTACGAGTTTCAGCGTTACCGATAGAGATGTTTGTTTGAAACTCGACTTTTCAAATATGATCACAGGCTTCAGGTTTTTTTTTTAATTTACTTTAAACGGCAAGAACATAAGAATAAAAGTCATCAGGTGGCTGTGAATATGTTTTATAATAAAAAAACGTTTTTTTTTTTACCGTATTTATATTTTACAGTTTTTGTCAAGAAAATTACCACATAGCTTACCTTGTAAAAACTTACGTATTCTTTATTATATGTATTTTAAAACGAAGGCGCTTAATAGATACTTATTAAAAGTAGATGACAGTTATTTCGACATTCATCGTTTGATATAAGTGCTGGAAAAAGCCATCAACGTGTTAGAGCAGTGTCTGTCAAACTGTGTGCTGCGACAAATGAAGACAAATTAGAACTGTGGACAGAACAAGTTAAAAACTCACAGCTTAGACGCTTTGGGTTTTCAGAAAGGTTTTTGGAAATGAAATAAAAAAAACGAGAGCGACTAAAGATGGTAGATGAGAAGTTAGGTGTTTGTTTTATCAAACTTAGGAAGGCAGTTTGACATATTTTTTTCCGAAAATTAATTGCGTCATTCTCACTGATTATAAATTTACCACCTCCGTCTACCTAAATTATATTATAAATGTTTATAAAACCATTTTGACTATCTTTGCCTACACCAAGATTTTCTTTATTCATATGTACATTATATTTTTAAGTCATTTTTATTTGGTGTGCCGCGGAACAAATACTCCTTCCCCAGTGTGCCGTGAGGTAAAAATGTTTGACAGACACTGATAGAGGGAAATACAGACATATCAATAATTTATTGTACTATATCTTGCCTCGCCTTTTATCTTTGAACCAACTAAAACTGGCCAAGCTATATTTGTTTTCGTAAAAGCCAAAATGTTAACTTCAGGTGGAAATTTATCGAATTTAGAATGCGTTCTAATTCTGAATCTCGTATCAATAGCATTCTTCGACTCGGAGAGGAGTACTAATTATTATGCAGGATTTCCGTAACGATGTCAAGAACAATTAGGTTGATTTAAAATTGATTGAAAATAATTGATGTAGAATTCATCAGCAGGCACGATTGGGATCGAAATTTACATAATATATTATGACTGCGCAGTCAGTTTTCTACCACAATGGCCAACGTGTGTCACTTTTGGTATGATTTAACAATGATAAAATTTCAGCCTAGAGAGAACCAATCATTACTCAAACTTCAATCATCATTTGGATAAACTTTCAACTCTCCTTATATTATATGCAATCGAGATAAATATGATATTTTGGAAAAATAGAACACAATTCAACTGTACTACTTCCACATGTTTACAAGTTTACATGTGGAAGTAGTACAAATGAACTGTGTTTTATTTTTTTAAGCCTTTCCACCATGAATTATTTTTTTATGCCTTTCCACCAAGAATTGACAGTTAACACCTTAAAAGTGATGAATTTGATATTTAATAATGTTTGTGAGGGATTTTAATTGCATCTTCTCATTGAAGTGATGCATACTTTTCAAATTGACAAGTGAATATAACATGTAGCCGAATTCAAGATTCATCTTGTTGCAAGTTGCACTGCATATTAGAAATAGTTTAACAAGAAACCAATGGGACAGAAATATTTTTTCAAAAAGTGAAAACACAAACAATAATCAAATGTTCAAATAAAGTACAGTTATGTTGCAGTTATCTCAATAGGCTAAACATCAATTACAGATCTCTACATTTGATTTCATTCAAGTGTAAACCACCAAACTAAAAAATATAATTACGCCCCGTCATGTCCGTAATTTACACACGTAACCGTACTGTGATGATTAGTATGTATCTAAAAACATCATTGCAGCTCATACACGCACTGTTCGGATGTGGTATTCGATTCATTGGGTTAATTATATTAGTCGGATCAAATTAATAGTATTGATGATGGATATGAAACTTTACTATACTGACACGCCCCACAATTTCAGAGAATGCCCGCACACCTCGAACGCCTCTTTCTCGCTGCTCAGCGGATAAACGTAATTTTTGTTATCCTAATTGGTATATGCAAATCACGAGTTGATCTACCATTCGTAGGGACGCGGCCGGCCAGTCAGCCTTACTCTTGCTTCCATTTTGTAGAGTCGTCTGTAAACTTCATCCGTAAAATATTAACCAAGATTTAACTAAAAGTTTTTTTAATATTGTTTCTTACAAAAATAATAGTAAGCTTTACTAAGTAAATATCAGTGATGTCAAACAGTGTAGCTACAATCTACAATCTCTTTACAATGCTTTATACATTTCAAAGAATAGTACATGACAAAAGGCGGGTCGTGTGTTCTACCAAGCTAAGCTGTCAAATGTTTTGGGGTTCATTTTATTAAATTTTGGATGCTTTTCATTTTTTTTTCAATCAATGTCTGTGATGTGTAGCACTTCCCAGCCATCTCCCATCTGATCCTAAGCATGCGGCGTAGAGAAAACGATTAGTTAGCGACTAGTATTTCCTAGTCCTACCCTCATTCTCTCGCTTCATCACAAAAAAATGAAGATTGAACGACTGAACCATAACCGTAACACAAGAAATTAAAATTGAAAATTTTGTTATTTCACTGGTCGTGTTACTAAGCATACAGTTTATTTTTATTAATAATTAGAAGCAATGTATACGTAGTAATTAAATACTTTATGGTAGATTTAGTTTGAACATACTTCTCAAAGAGACGCAACACGTGTTGCAATTAGTAAAACAACCAGTGGAATAACAAAGTTATCAATTTTAGTTTTATATTAAAAATGAATTTTCACAAGGTCCATCGAAAATACAAAAATAATAATTGCAGACTTACGTTATTATTTTACTGCGGGTGCGAATTGTTTGAAAAACAGCTCTACACTAAAGTAACCTTTAAGTAAATTGTTATTTTAAGTAAATACCCGGATCAAGGTTGTAAATGTTAAACTCTGTTGATCTGATGCAGAACAGTATGGGAGTTTACGTAATAATAATGTTCAATCCATTTAAGCTTCCGTGTCGTAGAGTATAGGCCGTATAGCTTTGCACTTTTTACTAAACTTCTGTGCCTATCCTAGAGCTGTGTATGAATTCCGTAATCTTAAATCCTAGAGCCGGAGTGCAAAGTTTTACGGCGTGGAGTCTACAAACAAGGTGCCAACCCATAGTTTCCCATCACCCACTCTAGAAGACTGCATCTCGTCCACGGGTGTTAGGATGAAATTTTCAAGCAACACCGTAATTCCGCCATTGTATATCTACCTTAATTTAGTTGTTACATTCATTGGCACACAGTGTTATACATACATTTTTTTCATCAATCACCTGTCGGCGCCTATTAGAGATCATTTAGTATGACTGGCTTTGCGGGTCATTGAACAAATAGACATAACTGGCAGGTATTAATGATCTACTGTTGCGCACCCATTCATGGTTATTCAAAAACAAAAGGTAAGGTGTCTATCGTGGGAGTATGCTGCTTGAGGAAGCCAAGAAACGAACTGTTTTAAACAATGAGAGTCAACGAAGATGCAGATATAAATCGTGGACGTTTAGTTTAAATTAAATCTTACAACGTGGTAAGGAAAAAATAATATAAGGACTCTTCAACAAGTCCGCTCTTTAACAGGATGTATCGAGAAAGATAAACTAACCACAAATCCTGACCTAGCCATTATCCTTCTATCCTTAACATCTCCGATATAATAAGATTAAGCGACTAAGTAACGAACGGAAGGTCATTTGCCTTGCCAATAGCTTCCCTTTTTTGTTATTGTGTACTGTATTCATCATTTTCAACTATAAAATCAACGATAACCGAATGCAATAGAGATACTTAGCTGAATATAGGCGTTTTTTGGCTGGTTGATTGATTGTCTTTGAAACAGAACCCAGCGACGTGATAATTATCATCATCAACACCCCTTGCCGAGCCGAGTTTCTCACTGTATGTTTATAAGGTCCTAACAATTTCAATATTGAAAGGATTCCCTATGATAGAAGCAAACGATTTGACACACCGCTTTGGCAAGCAAATATTGTTTAATTTAACAACATTTATATAAATCGGCGTAGTAACAGTAAAATCATTTGAGGTGACAGTTCGAAATATTTCTATCGCCCCGGGAAAAAGTTTTATACCTAACAATTACAATAACCATTGAAATAATGATACCTAGCAGAAGTGTTACAAATTACAATAAGGACGGATTTTTTAATCCCTGGTTCATTATCTTTCGGGTCGTCGTATTTTACATATCCCTTGGTTTTTTTTCCGCCCGTTCGGACGGGGCGGTCTATTATTTTTGTTTGCCAAATGCGATGCTGCCATTTGGATTTTGTGGTTTGTAATGAAACGTATTTCATATTTGTAATCTAACCAACTACATCGATTAATAAAAGAACTGGTGTTTTTCTTGAGGATTGTCCTGGAAGGTAGGATCCTGTCATCCTCTAGCGACCCGACAGGAGAGTTCTTTTCAAATTCTATATTGAAAAGGCATATTCAATGTAGCCGCCGAGTATTGACTAGCAGAACAAAAATAGAAACGTAAGACAACGGATAAACCATAATTACCGCTATTATATGGTAATGTTTACTCACACATATGCTTGTGTTTTATTGCCAGTTAATAGATAATAATACTATGCATGATCTAATTCTATCAAAATTAATTAAATGAGATATTACAATGAAACTAGTTCAGTGTTCATTAATGCGATACACGGGCACGTGTCAGGTGCGCGCGCAGCTTTATCGACCGTGCTATAATAAATAAAACGGCAATTCGTTCGATCCACTAGACTTGATTGAAGCCAATAATGCTACTAATTATATTATTGTACAGTTTTGCATTACTTAGCCGGTCTTGTAACCGAGTGGTCAATGCTATTTGGCTTTCGTCCTACTTACGAGATCAAGTGTTCGGATCCTCGAATGCAAGCTTTCATAAATCAGTATTTCAGTCAATTCATTGATTATAAGGTAAAAAATACGAGTTGTTTGTCCCATCTCTAATGTGAATACACCCGTTATGTGAATGCAGTCGCTGTTTCATGGCCGCCTTCCATAACGCAATAACGATCAAGAAAATAAACGAATATACTTATCATGTTCTTGACCCGATGCAGTGCTGCATGGGACCGATCTATTATGTTCAGTTGTGGAAGAATTAAATGAATTGGTAAATACCTATTTCGTCTTCACGCGGTAGTCAGAACAGATGGCGTGATGCCGAAATACCTATCAACCAATTCTTTTTATTCTTTTGGAATAAATACTTTGATATATATAACACGAGTTTGAAGTGCGAATTATTTCTAACAAAACTTTAATATTTGAATCAATGTTTCCTCGAAAATGCCTTTTTTATGCTGTAATAATTGTCATGGTGAGAGGTAATTTGGGGAGGGTTTCTAAACACGCTTCATGGCTGGACCGTGCCACTTATGATATTGAAGTTCAACCAAGTAGATTCCAATTCAATCAATACATTCATTAATTCAAATCCGAAGGCGCTGATGTTCGTTTTATTTTTATTTTTCCTGATCCACCTGCATGGGTTTGAAGAGAAAGCGATCGACTATGGATACGCTGACTTGGTGGTAATATGACTCCTTTAAAAGTCTCCCTATCATACGGAGAAAAGGCGCATTTCTATCGCGTAACGATCTGTACAACACCCAGTAAAAAAAAACTCCAACAGGTACTGTGACATGTTTGGGTCGCATGAGTGATTATTTAATATGCCCTACGTGTGATCTATGCGGAAGTTTCCCAACTAAAATGTCTTATTTGAGTTATTGAGAATTTGTACACTTCCATGTATTTTGTCACTAATGACCCGGGTTTCGCCTTTCGGCATCTTCAGGCATTCAAGCGCACAAACACATTCTTGCGCTCGAATGCCTGAAGATGCCGAAAGGCGAAACTGGGGTCGTTAGTTATAAAATGCACGGAAGCGTAGAAAACCTCAATAACTCAAATTTGATATTGAAATTCCATCAAGCACCCTAAGCCGATGTCTTAAATTATAAAATGTCTTAATTGACATTTCGGTTTTTATACATGGCATCCAATTTGTACCGATTCGAATCGATCGCAATTCTTTTTTATTTGAAGTTATTAATCAGAACGCAAATTAGTTTAAAACATGTCACGTGGGATTTTTGGCTTAACCCATTGACTTAATTAAAGAACCGTCGATTTTATCACAACTTTTATTTGTCTGCCTGTAGTGCATAGCACAACACAGCACACACATACATACACACTCTCTCTCTGTTCATTTAGCGATTTATACAGGTTGCACTGACACATGGTATTTTTTTATATTATTATAAATGAAATTTGGATTATTGAGATTTTGTACACTTCCATGTATTAATCCAAATTTGATATTGAAATTCCATCAAGCGCCCTCAGTCGATGTCTTAAATTACTTAAATTATATTATAAATGAGTTTATAACAGTGTATACAAGTTTTTTTTAACCATATCCGCTCCCTATTCGGAGCATTTGGCCATCACGCGGTTCCTCCAAGCTTCTCTGTCCCCCACCAGTCTCCTCGCTTCCTCACAGGTCATCCCAGCGTCCTGTAGCTCCGCCGAATACATCCTATGGGTGGTCATTAGCGGCCTTCCAGGGCGACGGAATCCATCTGGTTGGTAGAAGAGACATGCAGGATTCAGGCTCCCCTGGGGAATCTGCAGCACGTGTCCAAGTTAGGTCCATCGTCGCTTTTTTATTTTGGACGTGATAAGAGGCTGGTCTATCCGCTCTCTTGCCTGCGAGTTCCTGATAAAATAAAACCACCGTACCCCTAGTATTCGCAGCGAGTATCTGTTTTCGGTTACAGTATACGGTTACCCTGTGCCTTGGTGAGGTGCCATGACTCGCAACCGTAAAGCAGCACCGTCAGAATGCATGCGTTGAGTAAGTGGCACTTGGTTCTGACCGAGTACAACCGTGAGTCCCAGAATTTCCGCATTGGGTTAAAAGTTGCTACAGCTATCCCTAATCGGATTGCGAGCTCTTTACGCGGATTGCAATCTCCCGTGATGTGTACCCCCAAGTACAGATATTAGTTTACCTAAAGAATAATTATGGAGTGTCTAAATTGTGTAAAGTATTTCATTATCATATTTTTTTAACCTTCTAATAATTATTAACGCGCAATTTCATATAAATAACCTAGTTAAGATTTGTATTTTACCAGTTAATAATGCTCGTGATGCGCGAAACTGGTCCTGATCATTATAAAAATGTGGAAATAGTACAAACAAATTGTTTTATTTTTTAAATATAATGCCTTTCCACCAAGAATTGACAGTTAACACCAAGTGAGTTCGTGTAATATCGATGGGATTCTAATTTTTTTTTTTAACTTTTTTGTAATTCTTCATGCAAATATTGTAAAGTGTAGAAGATTTACTTAAAATATTTACTTAAAAAATGAGGTAAGTAATCAATGAAAGTAAGGTAAAGCTAGATATTTTCTAATTTCACATAGAGTAAATTGTTTGATATCATCAAATTATTTGTTTCAATCCGTTCTCACTTTCTTCCTTGTTATTGCCCTCTAGGGTCATCGTAAGACCGCTCTATATTTCTTGCGCCTAGGGAACTGAGGCACGGAGCTTTTCCAGCGATTATTTCAACTTCTCAAAATAAGTTTGTTTTCGTAATCGTTTCTCAAAAAATATTAAAGTGAAATATATATATGAACAAGAGGCTGATATAATAAATACACGCACCCAAATTACCTCACCAAAGTTCGTCTTATAGTCTCTAATCGGCAACGAAGTCCCGCATGCGAAAAATCAAGGATACTAGATAAATCATCTACGTATTTAATATTATTCTTGAATAAGATTTCCTATATAATTTAAAATAAACGATTGTGCATCACCTTTATAAATAACTAGTATAACCTTACCCTTCATAGATGACGGTATTAATAAATACTGAATGTCTAAAGTAGCTAGTATGTCGGGAGTGTCGGGACTGTGTGTGCATTGCATAAAATTTTATTTTATATATATACACCGCGAACGCTTAGGACATGAGAAAATTTCATACCTACATGTGATATGTGATAATAATAAAACGTCTACAGAGCGGTTAGCG
Source organism: Himalopsyche phryganea (assembly GCA_022494535.1). Taxonomy (NCBI): domain Eukaryota; kingdom Metazoa; phylum Arthropoda; class Insecta; order Trichoptera; family Rhyacophilidae; genus Himalopsyche; species Himalopsyche phryganea. Next base: position 869,908 of record JAGVSL010000076.1, on the reverse strand, counting down.
AAAGAGAGAATTTGTGATTACTTTTTTCCAAGGAGTATAAAAATGTATTTACACGATGCAATTGATACGAAATCATTTTGTATCTATCTCACTTGAAAGTACTTACTTGAATAAACATAATATGTAATTACTTTTTACACAATAATTTGGCGAATTTGGTCACTATTGTGAAAGATTTTTGATTTCGTTAAATTTTACTTTAAGTTATTAACTGACAAATCTTGGTGGAGAAGCATTATATTTAAAAAATAAGACACAATTTATCTGTACTACTTCCACATGTTTATAATGATCAGGATCGGTTTCGCTCATCACGAGCATTATCATTTTATATAAATACTTTTTACCAAATTTTTATATAAATAGCCCTGTTTCGATTGTATATTTATCAGTTGATAATGCTCGTGATGAGCGAAACCGGTCGTGATCATCATAAACATGTGGAAGTAGTACATATAAATTTTAAGCAAATATTAATATTTTTTTTAAATATTGTCAATTATAGGCGAAATTGATATTTATGAGAAAGTACATGAAAAAATAATATTGGCTGGTGATTATGAAATGAATAAATTTTCATTTTTCCCATAAACATTTATAAAATAATATTTTCATCGAAATGGTTTGAGAGCCGCCGTGTTCCAAAATCAGTCAAGCCTTGAAACGACCTTGAGCATGAACGAATCTCTCAAATGAATCAATGAAACGTCAAATTTGAATTTAGAAGCAAAAACAATACAAGTCACAACATTAAACCGCGATTTATAGCCTCTCTGAATACAAGTTCCTTCCACAAACTGCACGGGTGGAAAAGAATCTATCTATTTAGTAGGGTCTAACTATTTCTGTGCATACGAAAGTTATTTAGTAAAAACCGGTTTCTCAATTGTGATGGAAGCTTCGAATCGATGTAGCTGAAAATTCCTAGAAACTCAGATTTTTGTTTTTATTTTAGATTTAGTGTAACAGTATTGCTGACTTTTTTCGGTAAATAGATTTGAAAGTCGACTAATGAATTTTAAGTTTAAGATATTTTTTTTATTTTTTAAATTGGAATGTCGCATTGTAATCGTACAGGGTATGTCGCGATTTATGGTTATATTTAAGTCACACTTCCATTTCTAATTATTTTCAGTGAAGCTGAATTTGTTATCATTGTTTATAATTCCAATTTTTAATATTAATTATTGAAAAATAAAGAAATTTATCTTTTCAATAAAAAAAATGGTTTTTGATTATTTCTATAATCTTGCTGGGTTGTCGTCGTCGCAGAGCTAGGTGTCCGATTTTGCGGTTATCGTATCGTAATCGGGCGGGGAGGGGGGGTTAAAAGAGCAGGGTGGGCTACCCAGCGCATTCGATGCCTGAGACAAAAGGGCTCTACAGTTTCGTTTAACCCTGTATTTCTGTCGGTGATTTTCTTCCCTTAGCCAGAAGACCCGGCTTTAAGTTCGCCTTTTGCCCCTTCCTGTTAGCTACCGCCGCGGTTGCATTGCCCGATGATCACTGTGGGGAGGCCGACAGATAGAAATGCTGGGTTAATGATTGGACATGTGCTGTGGATGCCCCTAGGGACCATGAATCCTCCACGTTTCTTCTACCAACCGGATGGATTCCGTTGCACTTTGAGGTTGCTGATGCTATATGCTCCGAGTAGGGAGCGGACATTGTAAAAAAATTCTTAGGTTGCTTTAACATCAGCTGAAATGAGTTTTACATAGGGAGCGTTCATATATGACATTACACGATTTTGAATATTTTAACTAATAATTTGAAAACCTCGTAAATTTTACCATCGAAAAATATAAATGTATAGTTTAAGTAATTTAAGACATCGACTGTGGGTGCTTGATGGAATTTCAATATCAAATTTGGATTATTGAGATTTTGTACACTTACATGTATTTTGTCACTAACGACCCGGGTTTCGCCTTTCGGCATCTTCAGGCATTCGAGCGCACGAATGGACTCGAACTGAGAGACAGTAAACAATGTCTAACGTTTATATAGAAGATACAAATACGACAAATATTATTTACGAGGTAAAATATTATACGTCTGAGAGCCACACTGATACCTGAGTTAACATTTCGAAAGGCGAAACCCGGGTAGTTAGTAACAAAATACATGAAAGTGTACAAAATCTCAATAATCCAAATTTGATTAATGTATAGTGTTAAGTATAGTATAATAACAGTTAGAATATTATAGTAACAATTCGAGATGCATGACGTACCGTATGCAATCGTTTTTTTCAAACGCCACCGAGATACGTCTCGAGATTGTTCTGCTATGAAAAATTTCGATTCTTGCGTCTTTCGATAATTTCGTATAGTTTGATCCATGAGCATGTATTTTAGGTTTTACACACAAAATATGACGTAAAATAATTACTTAATACTACATAAAACCATATTTCACTTTTTAAAACTGTCATTTCGCTTTATATGACAAAACCCACACGGTAGCGAAATGTGCTTGCATGAGATTGGACGGGATTTTTTTAGCATGAAAACAGGAAGGTTAAGAACTTTAAAACAACTTTCTCCTTTACGGATATATTTATTAAAGTTATTTTGGCTCATACAACTCCAGAAATAAATCATTTACATATTGGGGATAAGATATCCACAATAGCTTATTAAATTTAGCAAAGAAGTCTTTCCGCCCATTTATAAAAATGTTTTTCTATCCGGAAAACAGAGGGAGGGGGTGGCATGAATTATAATCGCCCAATCAATCACATTATTAATTCTCGTCATATAAAAGATAAACTCGGCTACAGAACTGGTTAAGTAATTAAAATTATTAAAATATCATGTGATACACACGGATAGAAAATATTACATAATCTTTGAGCAGAATTTTCGATAGCCAAATATCGATTATAAACATTGGCTCTATATTATTACTTACTTATAATACATCAACAATACAAGTATTTGACAGTCTTAATGGTCCCCGCGAGCAATTCGAACACATTAAAAGATTAAAAAACCGACCGCCGTTAATGTTATTAATTCTTTTTTATTTACGGGTGAAGTGGAAAAATTTATTCCAACATTTTGAAATAAGCTACAATCCTTGTAACACAAAAACCAGTTTATCGAAAAACGCGGCCGATTGGAAAACAACAAAATTATTTATGTATTCACAAATTACGAAAATTCGTTGACATCCAAGAAATGCTGCATGACTACAAAAGGATTCGAAGAATCTGATCGAATGGATGAGATAACATAGTATTCAACATTTTGGTTATAATTTATGACAAGCCCAAGACCAAGTCGTTTGCCAATCCCATCAAAATGGATATAGAATCGTATTTTTTCTTCTTATTGTCGTAGTAGTACTGCTTCTTCGCATATCTTTTTCGACGATTTTGATGTGATTGTTGTATTATTTTTATATCATATTCGCAATTCGACGGAAAGGCATGAAAAAATGTCCAACTTCAAATAACTTTTTTAATGATAAGTCACCGATTCACTCATATACTTTCAAAATTAATGTCACGTTTGTTTTCTACCAAAAATTGAACATAGTTTTTCTCACGATTTTTTAAAAAAAATATCAAATGTAAATTCTTAAAAAGTTTATCAATATTAATATACAAGAAGTATTTTATTGATATGATTAATTTAAGACATCGACTGAGGGTGCTTGATGGAATTTCAATATCAAATTTGGATTATTGAGATTTTGTACACTTCCATGTATTTTGTCACTAACGACCCGGGTTTCGCCTTTCGGCATCTTCAGGCATTCGAGCACACGAATGGACTCGAACTGAGAGACTTCTTTTAGAAATACCGCGGCAATTAGAAATGAAGCGGCAATTCGCCACTCTGTTAATATGGTGTTTACAAAATAAGGATTAGGGAGATTCCCGAAATTTTAACTCAGGTATCAGTGTGGCTCTCAGATGTATAATATCTTACCTCGTAAATAATATTTGTCGCATTTGTATCTTCTATATAAACGTTAGACACTGTTTACTGTCTCTCAGTTCGAGTCCATTCGTGTGCTCGAATGCCTGAAGATACCGAAAGGCGAAACCCGAGTCGTTAGTGACACAATACATGGAAGTGTACAAAATCTCAATAATCCAAATTTGATATGATTAAAGTGACATATTGTTCCCTAAATAGATATACATCAAAGTTCTAACAGGCTATTGTATTGTATTAATTACAAATCAACCATAAAAAATGGATGCAAGCGAAAATATTGTACAAAAACGGGGCGTAGTGAGAGCTATTAGCTAACCACTACTCCTGTCTTAGGCCTATATTTCTATCCCTACTATCTTCTATAAATAGAGGTTGAGTAACTGAGTAATAAGCAGTTCTCAAGATAAACTAAATAAATAAATAAAGAATGTGATAATTTAATTTGATAATATCTTAAATTCGCTTGGCATCCGCCTTTTATTAACATAATCAACTAGTGCATTGATAGAATGAACCAAATGTATTGCTCTTTTCGTCGAAGAGATTCGAATATACGAATCGTTCGCGAATCAGATCATTATTATTGGCCCAATTTGTGCGGTTAAGTGATGACACGTAAATAAAGGATGGGAAATCCGATGTCGTGGGAGGACAGTGGTTTACGTTTAAAAGGTATGTCAGGGAAGTCCTCTATTATTCAATGATCACCGTTTTCATCATGACATCTGAACAATCATCGACAATGTCAAAATAGTGCAAAGTTACTCATAAATACTATCCTAATTACAAGGTATTTCCTGGAGTCAATTCTTTAATAGAAGGTATTGTATGAAACAGTACTTATGTCACATCCTAAATTTATGAAATTGGACAACGTGCAATTTAAAACGAAGCTAAAATGTCGAATTTTTATCTTTCCTTCTAAACGAATAGACGAGATTAAAAACAAATATACTTGCGTGTTTAGAAGGTTCAACTCGCCCCCCTCCCAACGTCTCAGGGGTTGATAAAAAAAAACATTGATTAAGTTCATAAAGAACAATCGTAAAGCAAAAAATTAGCTCCAATGGTGCCTCTTTATTCGTTCCTTTACCCAGTGAGTTTCAAAGCTTCACGAATTTCAAATACCATTAGCCTCTCAGCACATATTGCATATTTTTTTTTATTTGCCAAACCCCCTATCACATCTACGACACTTCTTGTAGTAGATATATTTTTCAACATTTTAGGGTATGAAAGGCACTAGTTTCGATCAATAACACTTTTCAATGTGAAAAATTCGTTTAAGAATGTTGAAAACTTAAAAAAAGTGTTGAAATCTAATATGAGGCATTTACTCTATAATGTCAATTTCAGCGCATGTTTTTGACATTTATTTATGTTAACAAACACATTTAACAAATGTGATAATTTGGTTCATTTATAATTACAATATGAAAATTTTTATCAGTGACATAGTTTCTCATTCATATATTTTTTGTGGCGATTCTTAATTTACTTTCAATACTCATAAATCAAAAAATAATGTATCTTTTTTTTGATTAAATTTGTTATAATTTTGTACACATAACACTTAAAAATAAAATATTATGTAATATTCTTCTATTATAATGTGAAATATATGTTTTTCTTACATTCCCAGTATATAATACGAGGTTTCAATTATCAAACGAATGTAAATCTCTTAACAGTTGTAAAGATCTCGGAATTTTAAAAGTTACACATCTGGTTTGAATTTAAACAAATAAAATAAAGAGCGCCTTGCAATAATTATCATTTGATTGTTTTAAATGAGAGATAAATCCATTTCACAAAACTTTGCCAAAACGTTGTATTTTTTTAAAGTATAAATTAAACGAATGGAAAAACACGTAGAAAGCATTGTATCAAAGTGAGAAATTATGTATTATCTTGAAACAGTCTTTTGAGTTTGTGTAACTAAACAATGTTTTATCTAGATTTCAGATTGTATGTTGTATATTTAAGACTCTCATAAAATTGTGCCAAAGTAAAGAAAGCTAAGTGTTTGTTTGTGCTATCATATTTGATATTAAATTTGGATTATTGAGATTTTGTACACTTCCATGTATTTTGTCACTAACGACCCGGGTTTCGCCTTTCGGCATCTTCAGGCATTCGAGCATACATGGAAGTGTACAAAATCTCAATAATCCAAATTTAATATTGAAATTCCATCAAGCACCCTCAGTCGATGTCTTAAATTATAAATATTTGATATTAAAAAAAGTGTTTAGTCCTGTCACACTGTATGCCTATTAAACACTGTTATAATAGTGCCATAACAATAATGACGAAGCTAAATATACATGAATAGGTAATTATATTTAAAATCATCACGAGGGAAAATAAAGAACTTATAATTTTATAATTCACGTGGAACTGAATACTTGTCAAGTATTACCTAATTATAAAGTAGTTATACCAAGTAAATGTCGTTTAAAACAGATGTCGCCAACTTTTGGTCCGCGTAGTTGTTGCAGTAACGTCATTACAGTCGAGGACCCATAAATTTATTTCAAACACGCAGCAGTAAATATCCCTACTACATTATTTCTTATAACTAAATAAGCGGTGTTACCAATTCATAAATAATGAGACTGATGCAAAGCAAGGACAAACAATCTGATGGATGGTCGAAACGAATATGATTCAGAGATTTATATAGATGCAATTTTCTAATGTAACAATCAAACAATCCTTTCCGAGCGTCTTTATTCTCACGTTTTGATATATCAGAGATGAGAACAGATCAATCAACTTCTCCCACATACGTATTTAACCAATATAAGCCAATTAAATAGTTGGTATAATAGACACTTGTATCAATCACGTCCGATGTCTTATGAATCTATCAAAATGTCAATTTTAAGACAAACAGCAACACATTCATTGGTGCAATAAATAACAACAAACCTTGTATCGATAATTACTTTGTTCATTAGATAATACGTTTAATATTTCAGCCATAGATGGTATAGATTTTACAAGCGAATAGTTCAACCGTTCAATCCCGTGTTTTAGATCAATTTATTGTACGTAGGGATTGCATCAAAACCGGGATCTCGGTATTATGGCTGCTTTTTCAATACATACTAAAATCACTTTTAAGGTGTTAATTATCAATTCTTGGTGGAAAGACATTATATTTTAAAAAACAAAACACAATTCATTTGTACTACTTCCAGATATTTATTATGATCAGGACCGGTTTCGCTCATCACGAGCATTATCAACTGATAAATATACAAACATAACAGGCTTATTTATATAAAATTGAGTGTAAAAATGAAGGTATATAAAACTGATGGTTCATAAGATCTTAGATCTCACGGTTTAAATAAAAGTACCGATTATTTTTCATTAGGTACCGAATTCATATTCAAAACCAGTGAAACAAAACAAACCCAAGATGATAATATTATTCAAGATACTCCTGAAGATGTCCTTCCATTAAATATTTCCAGCGATTTCCACCAGGGAAAAATAGTAGTAAGCGGACATGTTTACTGTCAAGTAGCGACACTGAATGAATATATTTATTTCTCTATTGTAAATTTAATTTAAATCGAAAACTATATAAATTAAATTCTGTTTTTATGTATGTATCTGTATCTTGCGAAATGTATGTATAAATAACAAATAAATTCGATTTATTTTTGTGTTCATCAATTTCTTATTTTGAGTTGATTTTAAATAATAAAATCTATCTACAATTTTTCTATGGGCACCTTATCTTTTTTTACACGGTTTTTTTGCACCGTAGTCTTTGGAACGTATCCCCAGTGCAAAAAGAGGATCGGGTGAAGTTATTTATCAAATGTTTGTACGACATTATGTTTTGTTTTGAATTTATGATTGTGTTTAATCGCACAACTTGACGATTTTGTTTCTAGATAGCATAGCGTAAACAATCAAATTTCTCTCAAACGGTGATAAACATTTCTACATTGTACATTATATCACGTTAATATTAAATAATCATTATTTATACGATGTATATAAATATTTAAAAAAAGCATGTATAATGCTATAGAATGTGTGCATGTCTCTGAAGGGTTGAATAGTAATAAATTTAAACTAGTTTCAACCGCGAGTCACTTTGCACCACAGCTCTGATTTATTTCGCACGAAGAATAGCGATAGACAACAAAAAAATGATTTCATTTGTTGTATTGTTTTTGTACCGATATCAAAATTAACGGTGGCATAATATATTATAGATATGTTTTTCATTCATATAGAGATATGGGCAAGACCAGATAACATGTATTAACCTTTACAGCGCGAAACGTTTTCGCACGAATTTATTTTCAGTCAATTGATTAGTTAAAACGCTGACTATGGCTAAAAATAGATCAATTTCAACAGTAAAAAATGGAGAATTATGTGAAATATATATAAGTTATCCCAAATACATAGTAAACTAAACTCGTCGCATTCTCGCTAAAATAAATCGAAAAAAATTAAGAAGCTGAAAAGTATTTAATCTACAACTTTGCAAGCAAAATGACTGCGGCCAGTATTAATATTCACCGCCAACACGCACGCAAGTAAGCGCGTAGCCCCATAAGTATGTGTAATACATAGGGCTGACGATTAACGTTGCGTATCGGAATTTCAAAGCGGAAATTCGAACGACTGAATATCGAGAGCTTTTTTCAAAAATATATTTCCTTGTGTTCTACTTGACATTTTCATGATCTGTTGCCTAATTTCTCTATCTAATGGTTTGAACTATTTTTTAAAGCGTACATCCAAGTGCTTTCTTCTAGTCTAGCCAGAAATACGAGATAGAGTCTTAGACATGTGAACATGCCCAGCGCGTTCATCGGGTTAAAGTAATTCTAAGCTGTCATGTCAGTCATCTGCCCAACAAACTGTCAGTAAAACTTGCGGGTAAAACGGAGATCCGGCTGAGTGAGTTTGTACAAATTTAAAAGTTGGGTTTTCAGATAGAATAAACCTGTTATAACGAAGTCACCCTCCTACGTTCAAGAATGTTTTTATCAGTCGAACAAATCGATTACTTTGTGAAGATTCATTTCCGATTTAAAAAATATACAACAATTTGTTTCAATCGTATGTCGCATAGAGAGGGAGAGGATCCGATCACTCGAATCAATTCAATAGTTTTCAGAGGAATCCCAAGTGAAATAAATTGAATAGTGTTGAATAGACACTGGTCGTATACAAAGCATTATTAACCAATAATGTATTGCCACTGTGAGGACGAATTTTGAAGAATTGCAACACGTGATACGATTAGTTACACAAGAGAGCTAACAAGCTTATTAAATTTATATTAAATTCAATTTAATTCACGGAATTCATCGATATAATAGGTGCATCTGAAAAAAATGATAGCGGAGAATTGAAAGGAAATCTTGGTAACATTACTTTTTTACTGGTATTCTACGACGATAATCTTTTATATTGCATTGTCTTCCAAGTATTGATAAAGACAGTTTTAAATATTCAATAACATATAACAAAATAGGCGTTACATGTTACATGATTTCAGCTTGTGCTGTGATATGCCTATTCACTTATACCAATTAAACTTGGCCGCTAGTGAGGGTGCCACCGTCACGTTAGGAATGTTGCCATACTCAACCAGAACTGAAATTTCAATAAATTCCAAAATTGATATTTAAACGGCGTTTATTAAAAGTAGACAAGATATTTATTTTGCATACAATGGTAATTGGACAAATTTATTCGAGACTGACAATTCTACTTCGAAATTTGGCAGCGGCCAAGTAATGTTGGTAATACTATACCTTTGAATAAAATTAATTTGAATTTTATCATTACTTTACAGGTTTCCAATTTGCATATTATTAAAATAAACATAATGGCTTTTCTTTATAGATGATTTGTGTTTGAATAGCAACCGCACCGAAGATTGCCGACAAGTTGATTTTTTCGCGTAAAATGCTAAAGTTGAACGATAATTTTCTTAGAACTCATTTAAAATGCCAGAGACACTGAAAAGGAAACGTAAATTGAGAGAACGTTTTGTATTTTATTGCGTCCAATTTTGACGTCAAGGTGCGGGGCCGATCGTTAAATCTCCAAAACAGAGTTTTATGCCGAAATAATTATTTTTTCCGAGGTAATTTATCAGCAGAAAAAATGTGGCATTGTACAAATTAAATGGTCGTAAATATGGAAAATTCTATAATCGCAGATGATTGATCATAATAAAATAATTATGACTTTACGCTAGTGTTGTCAGTGACGCAGTCTTAACAGAATGTGATCATACATTCAGTCTTCTAGGTGTACCTTTAACATGCTGTCGCATCTCCAATACAGGCTTACATTTTAGAGTACAGTGGAACCCCCATTCATCGTTTTTCAAGCGACTCTGAAAAAGAGTGCAGGAAAGGCTCTTCAGTCTCTCAGCTAACTGCAGAGTCCTAACTTTCTTCATTAGTTGCAAGTCAGAATAATTGACAATTTAAGAGAAAATAATTAACACTGACCGACCAGCGAGACGACCGAACAATCAGTATATAGGTGCTCAGAAGGTGAGTCATCAACGGAAACATTATGAGCTGTAATCGTAGCAACAATACGACGCTTTCAGACTTGCAGTCTCGGTTTTCCTTGCTATAGTGGTTTAATAGGGTCGCACGTGCTTATGAGCGGGATGAACAATGTTCGACCAAAGGGATAAATTGGTGTAAAATTTGTGATGAGACAGCAATACCAGCTGAAAACTGTCTGACGTACTCCTGAGGCGGCTTATAAATGTACGACAAACACGATCAATCGGGGTAATTTTGTACCGTGACCATAATATTTAATCGAGGAAAACGATAAATACAGGATTATTTAACATTGTTCTTATAGATCTTTGGCTAGGAGTGCTAGGACGATGAAAAATAAACCATACATGCGGAGTGCGAAAACAATAGATCGGGGATTCACTGTATTTGTAACGGTATTGACTAGATGCGGACGGATTCTCGAGTCAAATGCTTGATTTTTCATGATTTGTATATAGTATATTATGAAATAAATAATGATAATTTGTTTTCAGCTCGTAAGTTCAAAAATATGAATCGCCAGTTGCAAGGGCTGTTCGGCTGATCCTAGATGGTTGGACATCTTCAGCAATGAACATTGTGTACTGTTTTTTAGATTTTTTTGAATTTAATTCTAAAAACAATATTTTTTGTTTTCATAATATTTTATTTGTTTGTAAATTAAACAAATAAAATACATGGCATTACAGCTGATGCCAATGCGCCATGCATTGATAAAGTACAATAATAATAATACAAACATTTTTTAAATTAGAAAATAAAAAAAACAAGACAAAAAAATATTTAGAAAACGATATCCAGAGTTCGTTGCTGAAAATGTTCACTTCTCTAGGCAACGCATTGATCAGCCGAACGGCCCTTGCAACTGGTGACTGAAACTGACCGACGCGAAGAACAAGTTCAATACAAGATTATGGTTTCGGCTACGTAGATAAAAAAATGGGAGCATGTAACTTAATAGTCTTGAGAATTTCAGGATGTTAAGCTTGTTCTCGAAGAAGAAGAGAAAAATGCTGTACAATCGAAAACGATCTTAGAGCTTCTAAAGAGTGAAACGATAGCGTTCTTAAAAGAAATTTCCTTAGTCAGTACTCTTTTAGGAAAATTTTAAATTTTTTTATTAAATAAAATATCGTAGAAATTTCGTATATTTGCCAAAGGCCAAATGCGCCATGCATTAAAGTCAGCTGTGGTGGCTATTAATTGTTTTGTTTTTCATTTTACAATAAATAAATTATTGTCTAAAATAAACTCACAATGCAAATCCGCATTTAAGCAAAGTGTTTGTGTTAATACCGTACCTGTGCAAAATAAGTAATCAATATATTCAATAAATTTGTGGATATACTCAATCCAATTGGATTTATTGGGTGCGGTAAGTAAACATTAATGCTTTGTACATTTATTTGCAAACAAGTGACATTAATAACCAGAATAATATTAACGGCCAATATTATCAAATTCAGGTAATGAACTTGCCAGTTTATTTGACAAAACACCTGGCCTTGAGCAGAATCCATTATTGAGATTATTAATTTAGTAACGAGTCGAAAAGGTGCAAGAATTTGCGCGGGTCGTGATGTTTTTTTTTAAGTTCGACACTGAAAAAAATGACAATGAATAAAATCTAAAAAGATAACTTATGTAATATAAAATATAAACCTGTTGTGGCTGTAAAAAATACCAATATTTTTTAGCTGCGATAATAACACCAATTTAAATATAACATTTTTAAGCTAAGGTATTATATTATTAACATAATTAGTGTATGGGCTGTATAATGAAATGGTTGAAATCAAACAGAAATGAAATCGAAAAATACTAGATTGTGTATTTAAGTCCCACGTATATATATATATATTGTAAACATATTTTAGAGACAACTGAATGTTAACACCAACTAGAAACTATATCGACACAGGATTTTAAATTTGATATGTACATTAACATGCCCCACAGTTTCTGAATATACCTGCCTACCTCGAGCGCCTCTTTCTCATTGCTTCTCGACGAGTAGAAATATTGTTATTCATTTTAAATGTTACATGCGAGTCTGCTTTTTTGTATCATACCATAGTCATCAATAAATCTGTAAACTTCAACGGAAAATTATAATCTAAGCATTTAACTACAAGAGTTTATTAGCTTATTTCTGACACAAAACTTCAGAACATTAAGAAAATAATACAACCTGTGACGCCAAACAATGTACCTAAACTCAAACACTCACGCAAACTGTTATATTGCAACAAGGATGCCCAACCGGTCGATCCCAAATAAAGCTGACGATGAAAAACAAAATCCCGGCAATCGAATTAGTCGGCTCGGCTTTATTCGTGCTCCAAATTTACGGGATTAATGAGTGGGTAAAGGAAGACCGTGGTTTCGACATTCATCGACGTCGGTTCTCAGAATTTTTTTGTAAACATCTCGACAATGCACTTTCTTATAAACATCTTTTTTATTATCACAAAGGAACCTTCTTTAAATTTGTTAATCCATATCACTTGTTCCAGTAATGGACTGCATTTAAAATGTATTGATTTTAGAAATATATTATTCTGTTACGTGCTTTTGTTCTGTACACATCTGTGGATATGAGCAGAGACTGTTGTGGAATTATAATAATTATACTCCAAAAATAAGCTGTTTTTAAAAAATTGTGATATCTTTGAAAATTGTAATAAAATTTCTTATAAGAATCGTATTAGAAGTCGATACAGAGAACATTTTTAATTGAAAAGTAGCTGCCAAGGCAAAAAAGGTTAAGCACCCTTGTATTACAATATATATACAAATTTCTATAATCCAGATATCAAAAGGTACATACATATTTTTATATTATAAAAAACCGTTTCTACCATTGTCAACATATGCGCACTTAAGCACTTTTATTAAATTTCAAGAATTGTGTAATATGTAAACAATAGTGTAGAGTCGTTTTTAGTTGGGGAGGGATTTACTATAGCAATATCTTCAACAAGGTGAAGAAAGACTGGCTTAAAACCTTTGAAGTATTTACTTTCTACTCGATATCTACATTAAAGTAATTACTGGCTACTACTGAAAACGGTAATAGATTGATTGTTTCAAAACCTATAACAGAATCTTCAGATAAATACATTTTAAAATTGCAAATCGTGTTCAATTACATTTTATGACAACTCTTCTTAGGAACAGTCCACATATAGATACCTCAGTTACAAAGTGTAACAAGTCAAAAACTTACAGTTTTGGTTGAGTATGCGGTAATGATTATAATACCAATATATGCCAGTTTAAAAATGTAACAAATGGTAATCTGTGATTATTTAACAGTGGTCATTAGTTATTATACTTTAGATCCAAACTGTAAAAACCTTCAGAGAACTCATATTATTGATATTAGAAAAAATGGACTGACTGTCGACAAATTTCGTTTTCTGTCCCTTGTGTTTTGAAACGTTCGGTCCCTGTGGATCCTCTGCTTTGAAGACGGTGGCGGAAATTGGTCTAAGGATGACAGACAGGACAGGTGAGTGCCGATCAAGTGAATACCTTAGATAGCGAATAAGCATAGAAATGCAACAAGGGAGTGCAGTCGCTGTTTTGGATACGCTCGCGGTATCCAGGGGGATGGAGTAATTTTTTTTCATTCTGGGCGACACTTTTGTTTATGATGTGTTAAAATGTATTTAAAGTTAAAATAAAATATATTTTTTTAGATAATTATGGAATTTCAGTAAAATCTACAAAAATTAGACGCAGTTTTAAAATTTGAATTATTGAGATTTTGTAAACTTCCATGTATTTTGTCACTAACGACCCGGGTTTCACCTTTAGGCATCTTCAGGCACTGGAGCGCACGAATGGATTCGAATTGGAAGTATACAAAATCTCAATAATTCAAATTTGATATTGAAATTCCATCAAGCACCGTCAGTCGATGTCTTAAATTATATCTAAAATTAGACGGACAGTAGCAGATAAAACCTGCCATAACGTTGTGTCCTAATTCTTAATTATCTCAGAACTATACTTTTGAGTTTTTCCACTTTGGAACTGAGGTATCGATATGAAACAGAGTGCACGAACTTTATACTGAGTGATTCCAACAATCGATAGTTTTTATAGATATTTAACTTTATACACTCCCAAATCTGGTTGACATTATTAAAGAAATATCAAAGATCGCAGGCCTGATTCATACAAAGTCACCTAAAAACACGCGAGCGATTATCTGGCACCATTTTCACAACACCTAAAGGCTCTTTGTATTGGACCTTGGCCCGCGATACTTGGCAAAAATAAAATAATCCAGCCAAAGGTCATGCTATGCGGAATCCTATTCCATACATTGGTTGGTATACATCGTATCCAGAACTTGCTGGCCGTCTACATACCCATCCCATACCCTCGGATTGTGTGGAGATACGTGTTTTGCGTCGAATTATTTTGGCACAGAAAGTTGGCGCTGGGTTTTTTTAAACAGTGTAGTCGAAATGGCAGCCGCATACTAAATTACGATTATCGACTTTTAATAGTTGTTGGTTTTCAAAAAATGTGAATCATCACATAAAACTCTTAACTTACTTTTAACGACAAATTTAATACTAGACTGTGGAAAAATAGATTATTGAGTGGCAACAATAATCATATGAGAAGACCCGAATCGAAGAGAGGCGAATGGTCCATTTCAAATCCGGTTCAACTCTTATTTATTTTTAATCGAAGATACAGAGGTTTGAAATACACAAAAATATTCTGAACACATAAAATTGAGTCTACATTTACTTAACACATGAATTAACTTTTAAGTTATAATGCAAGTGACACGACAAAACGATTTTAATTTAAGTCCAATTTCAAAATAAATACAAACAATCCACAACGTCAACGGTGTCGGCCACGTGGTCCGGCGCTCTCCCTCGTTCGAAGGCTGGCAAACGACTACTAACACATAAAATCAAGAGGATTCCCGCATCGTCGGAGCCACCCCTTTCCGTCAAAATGGACTCGTCTTGCGATCGTGCTCGCAGGCGATGGCGGAGCGCCCCTCGCGACAAGCGTTGGGTCTATTCTCCGAATCATTGTCATTAATGCTGTGCGTCTTCAGTTATGGACCCTAATAATACTTAAACCAGGGAGTGTCACATATTTGTACAAATATTATTAATAAAACATTTATTTTTTAAACTAAGTTGATAAGTTATAATTATTCTGAATATGAATTTAGACATTCGATTGGGCGCGGGAGTGAAGCGCTTCAAATCCCCCCACCTTAAGCAGATGGCAGACAAAGCAAGAGATGTTAACGATGCGATGTACAATGGACGGCAGGTAGATACGTGACCATCGGCTGGTGCGGCCTTTTGACTAGGGCGGTAGATCAATTTCAAACGACTACTTAAAATAATTTTATTGTATCTGGATTCACTCCGCAGATTTACACAAACGACGTTAAATAAAGCAATATTTTTTTTCAATACTTTTAAAAAATGAATTTCTATAATTAAAGGCGATTAAAGGCATGGTTTTGGGTACACTGCAAAACTGAAATGGAGTTCCTTAAAACACCTGTTATTCCTGGAGAACAACCCTTCGTCAGAAATTGAAAAATTTGATTCGAAAGAAGAAATCTTTCCTTTTTTAGTAAAAACACCCACATGAAATTCATGTCATATGCTACAAAAGGACACCCCGGAGTCATTTGGAGCCATAATTTAACCAGTTACCAGTTATGACTGTTACAAAAATAATTCATTCACGTGCTTTATAAGTAAAAATACCAATAGTGTGAGAAGACCCCGGATCGAAGAGAGGCGAGCGGCTGGTTATCCGGAGTCCTGGAAGGGCTGATCTCAGACAAACACCATTTCAAATTCGGTTCAAAACTTATTTATTTTCCATTCAAGATGCAGTGGTTTAACATTACACAAATATATAAATCTTAACACATAAAATTGATTCTACATTTACATTTACTTAGCAACTGAATTTACTTTAAGTTATAATACAAATGACACAACGATTTTAAATTAAGTCCAATGCAAATCAAAAAAAAACAAGCAATTCACATCGTCACGTCACCTCCGCCACGAGAGCGCAGCTCGTCCCGCTCGGCAGATCGTAATCGACTGTCTACAAATAATTAAAAAAAACTCCTTGCAAAGTTTGAGCTACCCTTTCCCGTAAAAATGGACTCGTCCAGCGGACGTAACCGGGGGCTATTTGAACGCCTGGCAACAAGAAAGAGCCTATTCTGCGAAATATTGCTGTTGCCGCTGGCTGATTTCAGTTCAGGACACTAATGACACTTATACTTAACAAAAACCAGGGTGTGTCAAGTGGTTTATTTATTATTATCGCGTTTTAACCCAGAATTAAAAGAGGATATAATATTAAACTACTACTTACCCTGAAACCACGTCCAGAGAAGTCATATTTCGTCGTCGCAATTACGTCTTGGGCATCCATGCCTATTATTATTTGCCCAATCTTAATCTTGTTTTTCAAATAAATACTATTCTCTCCATTTCCCCAATATAATTACAATCGAGTGTTCATTTTGACTGTCTTCAGAAGAAAACTCATTGAATTTCAATATCACCTTTACTTGATAAAGTTTAAAAAATTAACAAATTACTATAACGATATTTAAAACAGAAAATAAACTGAAATATGGAATACTTACAACATTCAAAAAATAGTATGAAAATAAAACATACTTGAAACAAATTATTATCACGACGTGTACTTATTATTATTTATGTGGAACACTGAACTGATAAAGTGTTAATTATGTTTTATGTTTCCACCCAAAAACATAATATTAGGTGTTCTCGATTATAATTATTTATGTTTAATAATAATAATTTGTGTTTCTATTATTAAAAACTTTATCGCAACAAACTGGTTGTAAAAAAATAATAATGAAAAAATATTGTATTGTCGGTCGTAAATTGTTGTCCGCACTATTAATTATCTACTGCTTTCAGTCAGTGTTCGGCGAAACAGACTTAAAGATAATCCGGATAAACTGTATCATTAATCTCACGTGGGAAGAGGAAGGATTATGACACTGAGAAAAAATCGACGACGTAATGAAATTGAGGCGTGGTAACGAATCATAAATATTCCTTTGACAACGCATACCAGTTCTATAAGAATCTGCTTGGTATACGTTATTATAATATTTGGTAATATCGCACAATATACCATGCACGTAATCTGCAGTAACGACAGATTACAATATTGGCTAATAAGGGTCAGATGTAAACAGAATCATGCAAGACAATCGAAATGTATTAGAGTTTATTAGAGTTTTAGTGTTGTATTTAATTTTACGAGCAGAACTATAATTTATTAATGCCGTGATTTGTTTTACCAAATGTGTTTCATAATATACAAAAAGAAGTGTACAAGATGGCCACCATATAAAACTTTGCGTCATGCTCCGGAAAAACGGATTTCGTCTTTGGCTCCAGCTCGCCTACCGATACCGCGTGACACACTACCAAAATCTTTTATGATTTTAAAGTTTATAAGAAATAAATATCTTGCATTACAGCCACATTACATTAATAGCCACAGCTCCAGATATTTTTAAATCGCATGAGATAAACATATTTTTTTCCATGTCCGCTCTCTATGTGGAGCATATGGTCTCCTAATGAAGGTATCTTGACAGAATTTTTTCTACGAGAACTGCTTGTTACTCAGTTGCTCAACCTCTCTTTTTTCGAAGAGAATAGGGATAGAAGAATAGGGCTAGGACAGGAATAGTGGTTAGCTAATCGCTCTCGCTACTCCCTGTGAGGATGGGATGGGTGAAAAGGGAGGACTTAGACTACGAACAGAAATCCACATAAATCGTTTGAAAGGTCAATCTATGAAAACCGTCCGCATCGGGAATTGAACCCGAGACATCCGTAACCGTAGCCAGCGACGCTACCAACTGCGCAACAGACGCCGACAAACTTACATGTTAAAGAACATGTTAACTTAAATTACATGTTCTTAAAGTCAGTCGAGATCAACTCGAGGAGTACCACATACACCCATGATCCCAAATTTAAATTTCATATTGACCTTACTGTGACCCACCTGATCGTTAGGATAAAGATATTACCAGTACTTTCCAAAGATAGACCAGTACTTTCCAAAGTTTTTCATTCCAAGTCGTATAAAATTTGCAAGAAATAAACCACGGCTCCCTACCCCAAAAATATAATTAATTTAGATACCAAAAGCTTTATTATACATTATATATATATATATATATATATACATACATACACCAAATCGCCTCATAAACAACATTTTTAATAAAATCACGAGTAATGTGTTCTTACACAAAAATATAATATATTATACCAAAGTAAAAATACATAAATAAATAAAGTGTTAGTAGACATTTACACAAATGTCTACTGACACTTGATTTCAAGGCTCATTTGCATGAGGCAACATTTTGAGGTCCTCATAGAAGCCCTACGGTCTGCTGCCCATAGTTTGGGAAGCACTGCACTAGAACATAGAGGCCGACCATGAGTATGAGATCTGTAAAAAAATAATATTTTGAGCATCCTCAATAAAGTACATATCGACTTTGGAAAGGCAAAGGGACGTACCCACACACACAAAAGATATTTTGAAAAAACGAAGGGATACGTCCTTTTGCCTTTCTAAGGTCAATATATATGATATACATATTATTATAAATACAGTATATAACTAAATACAGTATGTCGGCGTCCGTGGCGCAGTTGGTTTCATCGCTGGCTACGGTTACGGATGTCTCGGGTTCAATTCCCGGTGCGGACGGTCTTCATAGATTGATCTTTCAATCGATTTATGGATTTCTGTTCGTAGTCTGAGTCCTCCCTCCCACCCATTCCATCCTCACGGGGCGTAACGAGAGCGATTAGCTAACCACTAGTCCTGCCATAGCCCTATCCTTCTATCCCTACTCTCTTCGAAAAAAAGAAAAAAAAAAGAGAGGTTGAGCAACTGAGTGACGAGCAGTTCTCGTAGAAAAAAAAAATCTGTCAAGATACCTCCATTAGGAGACCATATGCTCCACATTGGGAGCGGACATGGAAAAAAATAAATATTAACACGTTTTGTGTGAGTTATACACAATATTTGTTATGTGGGTTACGTCCTTTCGCCTTTCTTAACTCGATATATTTCAACCTTAAAGTGTTGCGACAGAAATTTGCATTCCATAACGTAGATAGGATATCTTGTAGTATAGATTCACTATATATTCCGAGAGCCGCAGGAGAAGAGAATAAAAATAAATTATTAATCATAAAAATATTGTGATTTATTATCAAGATTTTCTGCTGAAGTACGTCATGTTGATTTCAAAGAGCTATCGGAAACTTGATTCGCCATAAATCAAATGTTATATGCCGCCTAAAGGAAGAACATTTACTGATTGTATTTTTACATTATTACGTAGTTCTTGTACAAATGAATTTAAAACATCACAATAGCCCATAATCTAGAAACACCCATCCACCAAAAATAATTGATCATTTAAATCGTTTTTGGACTAAATAACATTAAATTGCTGCTTAATTCCGTTTTTTTTAACGTCGGTTGACCTTTGCCGAATCTCCAGAGACTTAAACATGGCAATAACAAGAGAAAGACATTTTACTAACACATAACAAGGTCTAGCAGAGACGGTCAACCCAATGTTATTGAACACTATTAAATAAGTGAAAGTGGATCGAGACAAATAAATCTTTTTGATAGAAAGGATTGTTTCATTATTTGAAGTTCTTCTTAGCACTACTCTCTTTAAAAAGGTTCATAGTTTGTGGTTTATAAGTAATAATAAATTATAAAAGGATAAGATAAATCGTAACTAAGCATTGTGAATAGATAATTAAATTTAACGCCGATTAAACTGCAAAAATTCGAGTAGGTAGTTTTATTAAATTGTTTGGAAGTTTTCAGCCAGCAAAATAAAATCTAGATGGCAATCGTTATTAGTAATGCTCCGAATCACCTCGGGGGCCATAATATTGATTGAATTTGTATTTATGTTGGAGAACGCTAATGTAATAAGGTTTAAATATTATGTTTTATAGGAAATATAAGATATAGTTGACAGCTATTTCTTTAAATTCTTTTGGAGCTAAATGCATTGCTATTTTTAACTTCCTACAATGAGAATAATTGTGTTGGTGAGTTGCACAATCTATTAATGTGTGTTTAAATTTAAAAAAAAAACACATAACTTGCATAACCCTCCCAATACTACAAAGGCTTGTCTTTCCTTTTCAATATTCTGACATTTTCTGAGCTTATTGGTACTACATACATGCAGATGTTTCCTGGCTCTGGAGTCATGGTGTAAGAAGTACAAGATGAGCTGGATCGTTGTTTTTGTATTATATGTGACGTCACTTTGACGAACCAAATTGTTATTGTCACCAATACACCGTTGTAAACATAGTACATTGTAATTGGATAAGCACGTAGTGACGTCAACAAATACAAAAATGGCGACTGTCACCTTTTATCCAGCTCACCTTGTACTTCTTACACCATGTTCTGGGTATAATCATGATAAGCCATGAAACTACCCTTAATTATTCGATCGATGACATTCGCGGCGTTAGGTTAGGTTTAAATTAAATAAATCACGATGTAATAAAACGGTTGTTCTCCACTGTTCGACGGCGAACTTTTTTGTATGGAATGCAGCGATTTTACACAGCCATTGTCTCTATTTGTCACTGCATCGATAATGTGAAGGTCAGTAACTGATACGAAGGCCGACTGGCGCGGCCGGGGCCCAACCAATCTGGCCCTGTATGAATTAAAAAAAAAGTTCCTGAAAATCCATCGATTAATTATTATTGCCACGCAAAAAATATTGTAAGAAGAAAATAAAATAATACTTAAAATTTTATAGACAGCTTTTATTATCAAGCACAATCCATACTAACCAATTTGAGCACGTCTCGAAATGAATTATTTTTATAAAGAATTCTAGTTGAAGACGCTTGCACTGTTTCACTTTTCGTATACAGAAAGGATAAGGTTAATAGGACTGGTCGTTAACCAATAGCACTATGCTCCATTTTAAGTTCTCCGTCACCTACATGGAAAAAATTTGGACAGGCCCTAATGAAAAAAAATGTGTACAAATTCTCCAAAGTCAAAAGATTAATAGGAAAATATTTGTAATTATTATGTCACGAATTTAATAATCTGTAAATTATTAATACAACACTCCATTTCATATCTTTTTTATTCCACTGGTTGTGTTACTAACTGTTACACGTATTTAGCATCTTTGAAAAGTATCTTCAGACGAACTCTATTGTAAGGTAATTTCTTTATAAAGTTCATTTATACGTCATAAATCAAGATATTGTTAGTTTGAAGATGTTTCTCGAAGGGGTGAAACACGCGTCACATCTAGTAACATAACCAGTGGAATAAGAAAGTTATCAATTGAATATTAAAAATAAATTTCCGCCGCCGAATTCATCGCAAATAAATATATTATATATGCTATAATGCCAAATATTCATATATTTTTTAACCATGCCCGATCCTAATGTTTTTTTTAAAGTGAACTCGTTGGAGGTTAGTCACTCAACCTCTCTCGAGAGAGAGGAAAGGACTATGAATTATAGTTATTTTATTTACGCTTCTTCATTCAGTATCAGGATGGGGATTAAACGGTTGAAAAATCTATTTACGAAAGTTTTCATTGCGGAATTTGAGCTAGTGACTAAGTTACACAGTATTAACTTTAAAAAACATACGTATAAAAAATTCTTCGCCATTTTGAATGTGAATTTAACCCTGACGATGGTGCAATAGACTTAGATATGTATAAACGGTACAAACGTTGTCATTGTGTCCAGCAATTCATTATAACTGATTAATTCAATTGAATTCTACTAAGTAAAGGTAAGTGCAATTAATATGACATGACAATTTCGTATAGAATCCAGATGTTATTATTCTGTAGCCGCAAAAGTCACGGTGCAGTGATGCGTAACAATCCACATCAATGCCGCAGTACAAAGAGAGCGATGTCACAATGCGATCGTTTTTATTTGTTGGATCTTCGGCCATTGTTGAAGGGACGAGTCTGCGCATTCAGATGACTGTTTTGATAGCATATTTGCCAATCCCAACAATATAGATATTAGCACAGTTCTGCGGACATTTTGGATTGACTCCTAATATAGTCTTTTTCCGTGATCGAATGGTAAATGTTGTTAGCTACGGTTGCGGTACTCAGGTGTTTTAATCCCAGTACAGACAGATTCATAAATTGATTTTTAAATCAATTTGTGAAATTCTGTGATGTCTAAAATTACCTCCCACCCATCCGATCTAAAAAAACTGGTTGTAGTGAGAGCGATCTTTTGAATACAACAACCCACTTCACTTTGGACAGAAACAGGGGTTCATTGAACACTGATATTTAAATATATCGCTGTATAATATAATAACGAGACAATGCGTAAATTCAAGCCATAACCAAAAAACAATTGTTTTATATACACATATTAAGTTAAAAATACATTGTGTACAATTCCTGAAAGTGGTGCATTTTTTTAAATCTTGGATTGAGATAAAGTCTTAACGACGAATAATAAAGATTCATTTAAAATTACTTTGTACAAACATAATAATACACAAGAAGCAAACTTTGTACTAGCAACATTTAGCGAAGCTGGACCAATAATATGTATCATTAATTATCGTAGAGAATCGCAAACATAACGAACAAAATTAAAATATTATGTAACCTATCTACTATCAGAATTGTAACAGGGCTGCCATGTTTCCCAGACGTTTCCTGTATTATTTACTTATATGTGTATACGTGTAACTGTACTAGAGAAGATGGCGACCTGGATAAGCCGTCTATAATTCGGCAGATATAAGGGAGGCTAGCAGGGAGGGAATGCACAGGCGTATAATATACGGAACGATAGCCTGAAAAGAGGGCAACAAAGTTCCTCATCGTAGCACTTGGGCTAGTTAGATATAATATGAGATATCATAAGTCGATGTAATCAGGAATAGTATAAATGTGAAATTGAATTCGACATAACACACCTTCCCTACTTTGATAATTGTTACAGGAAAAATGTTCGCCTCAGTCGTCTTGTATTTTCGAAGATAATCTAGAAATTGCAATAGGCATATGAAAATAGCTAAGGAGTAATTAAATAAACACATACTTAGGGTACAAGTAATAGTGGTGGAAGGTTTTGAAATTGACATATTAAGTATAGAGAAACTGACACGTTTAGTATTGAGACACAAGCGAAATTCGATACAAGTTGGATTAACGGAGATCCATTAAGAACAATAATTATTCATTTATGATAAAATAATAAAGTATTTAGTTCTACAAAATTTCATTAGGTAGTTGATAGATATTTCGGCTCAACGCCATCTTCAGAACTGTGTTATTTTTTTATTTTTTTTAATCCATGTCCGCTCCCAATGTGGAACATATGGTCTCCTAATGGAGGTATCTTAACAGAATTTTTTCTACGAGAACTGCTTGTTACTCAGTTGCTCAACCTATCTTTTTTTCGAAGAGAATAGGGATAGAAGGATAGGGCTATGACAGAACTAGTGGTTAGCTAATCGCTCTCGCTGCGCCCCGTGAAGATGGGATGGATGGGAGGGAGGACTCAGACTACGAACAGAAATCCATAAATCGATTGAAAAATCAATCTATGAAAACCGTTCGCACCGGAAATTGGACCCGAGACATCCGATCGACGCTACCAACTGCGCCACGGACGCCGACAACGTGTTATTACGATGGCGTTAAGCCGAAATAGCTATCAACTACCTAATACAATTTTGTAGAACTAAATACTTTGTTATTTTATCCTATCATAATGGAGTTCTACCAACTAAATACCAATTCGATCGATAATAATTATTATATGTTTTGAATATTTTATTATGACTGCAATCAATGTAGATCATATGCACCTCATGGAGCATTACCGTCAAGGAGTTTAACGAGAACTAATAAATAATCCCAAAATCCCGGGATCATAAAAAGTGTCCGGAATTGGATGCCCTAGCTGTGCAGTAGGAAGTTTTCAATTATTATAATGTTTGGAGGCAACCGATAGACTTTTTTACACATTATTTAATTTTCTTTACTGTTTTAATATTTATTGTATTTTGTATCGTCTAAAAAGTGCGCTGAATAAATAATATGTAATGTGCTTCCTACTTCTGTGTAAATTGAAAGCGTTGAATAATATACAAGCTTGTAATGCTATCCAACCATCAGCTCAAGCAGCTACATTGAACACTGTAAATAGCATCGCAAGTTCTTGTTATGATATAAAAAGAGATTTTACCTGTAATCTTCGCGTTTATTTGACGGGGCGTGTTCAGCCCACGCGCGACTGCTTCCGACTCAGAGGAAGCGACCGTCCGCGAAATAGACCTCGCGTTTCCAACACGGCCGCACAATGGGAAACGAGTGATGGTTAATTAAACAATACGCTAATTGATTAACACAACTACATGTTTATATCAGAAACCATAGAGAATGAAATCGTCGTTTAAAAACCTATTCGGTTTTTCATATTATTAAAACAATAGCAGAGTTATTGCATAAACATAAATATTCGGCAATTAGAAATGTCATAAAGCATTGTTACCATCTTGATGTAAGTAATAATGAGTCTTCAAAATTAAGTATAACGATATTCACAATACATGAAATACGTAAAACAATGTTACACAATGAACAAAGTAAAAAAGTTATCAATTAAAATTGTATATTTTGTATCAGTTGACAATGTACACTAGCTAAGCGAAGCAGGTCGTAATGGTTAGATAAAACGTGAAATATCGTATATCCAATGAACCATACAGTTTTTTTTCATTATATCTTACATTGTGTCTTCAAATATAAAACAACATTTTTTATCGTAGCTGGGTAACGCGTGTAAAAAAAATCCATTTCCGCTCCCAACGTGGAGCATATGGTCTCCTAATAGAAGTATCTTAACAGAATTTTCCCATGAGAACTGCTTGTTACTCAGTTGCTCAATCTCTCTTTTTTCGAAGAGTAGGGGTAGAAGGATAGAGCTAGTACAGGACTAGTGGTTAGCTAATCGCTCTCGCTACGTCCCCGTGAGGATCGGATGGGCGGGAGGGTGTTTAAGGCATCACAAACACTCCATAATCGAAATCCATAAATCGATTGAAAGATCAATTTATGACAATTGTGAATCTTAATTCATTTGCCGGAAAGCGTATTGCCTCTAAAATAAATGAGTTAACATTCTGATGTTTTGTTAAAATCAAATTTAAATTGGACGATTCGCGACAAAGCTCGTCCTCTTGCATTCGATTACGCAAAACTTACCATTTTTGACCGCCGTTGACTAACGCAATGAAAATTATTATTTATTTCGTTTTGTTTCAAGTAAGGTACTTTTATTCAGTTGTGTAGTGAGGCAGGGCGGGCCAGCACGCCGATCTGATACTTCTTTTCAAGCCCTGCCACTTTTTTGACCTAGAACTTACTTTTTGAGTATATTAAAAAATATTTTGATATGAAAGTGTGGGTAGAATTTTGTAGTTTTGTATAAAAACTTGTGCAGCCGACAGATATTACAAGAATGCAAAAAATATACACCGTAAAAAAAGAGGAGGGGTGGAAATAAATGACCGCCCTGGTACTTTTTTATTTTGCATTACAACACTGGGTGTATGTATTTATAGATAAATGCCATTAAACAAGTACTTCCATCTTATTGCTAAAATGAAGTTAGTTAATTAACGAAATCAAGACTGTCAAAGTGTATCAAATGCTTTATTGGAAAACGTGTTATATGGGGGGTTTACTTTAAAAATGAATATGTTATATGAAGCCCATATGTTATGAATATTTCTTAATATCTTGTCATTCATCATCATTTGATACAAAAGTATGTTTAACCGAATTAGTTTATTAAAATGATACACCTAGGCTAAATATGAACAAGATTGTAGTGTATGCAGATTGCATTTTATAGCAAGACGCTTGATACTATACAGCGGATACAGTTTAAAATTGGCAAAACTGTGTTCAGGGAAAAATTATTATTGACGAAATAAAAAAACGTCCGGTTGGGAGGTTCGCATTTCTCACAGTACGTCGCGCAGTATCGTTGTGCCGTAATCCGGATCGATACCGTGACCCCCTTCTAGTCTGAACGGGCTTCTCACCACTCGACCGACCATGACTTATATTTTAGAATTTTATTTATTTGCGCAATAAATCGACAAAGTTCGACGGAATCTCGATAATCCGAAATCGCTGCGCTAAGGAATTTCGATAAACACGTCGATATTTAATTTGAGATCTGGTTTAAACGAAACTATTGTGGAATAAACCTCGATTTGAATAATATTATTTCATTGTTGGTATTGAATGTTGAGCCTTGGTATAAATGGCATAATTATTTTGCGTTACAAAGACTTTTTGCTATCGTTTTTAATGATTATAACTTGTCTGTGAAATGTATAAATATAGTTAAAAATGTCACGCATACTGGCTCATCACTACACCATGCACCATTGCGACACCATATGGTAAAAGCTGACCAAGTGGACGATTACCGATTAACTACTGATTAAACTGACTACTGACTGATTAAAATCAACAAGATGCCAAGGAAATCTTCGTATACTGTGAAAAGATGGAAAACATAAATACTCAATTAATAATCTGATGAAAGAATTCGACGTCACCGATGCATAGTTGTTTTTCTTGATTGCTGTTTTCTTGCAAAAAAAACTAGCTGTTTCAATGAAAAACTTGAATCTCAAGATTATATCCACCGTCATCCTCTTGAAACTCTTGAAAGCTAGCAAGTATAAGCAATTTTAATGTTTGTAATCACATAACGAACAATTCTGAATTCTTTCTTTTAACCTTTACCCGCCCGGGCATTTTTTGCGCAATTATTGCGTGACCCTAAGCTGTCATTAAAATAACTATATCTCTATAACTAGTCAATTTACTAAAACATACAATTTATTTGAAAAAAAGATTGTTTAAATTTTATAAAAACATTATTCACTATTTTTCACAACTTTAAAATTAAAGTTAAAGAATTAAAACTATAAAAATTAAACCAAAATTAAATTAAAAACTGTAAAAATAAAAAAAAAAATAGCGATTTTAAACTATAAAATTATAATTAAAACCTTAAAATTACACAACGATTAAATATATTTATATATATATATATATATCTATGGACTATACATGGACCATATTTAAACTTCTGCCGTGTGAATATCGACGACGCCGAAACGCAGATGTTTGCATTATTTATTATGACGATAATTTGTATTGAATGATTCAAAATCATATCAGATAAAATTATGATTCGGTATCTCAAAGTCATTATTTATGTACGGTATTATTTATATTTTGAATACTTTTATCATAAATCAGTGTATTCCGATCGCGAAATGTGTCATTATCAACGGTCGTACGGGACCACTGGGCGGTTAAAGGTTAATAAACCTTCAGTCAGTATGCGTCAGGGGTTTTTTTCATAACTGTCCTGCCAACACAAAGCATTCGCCTGGTATAATCTTTAGTTAGACAGATAATGTGTAGAATAAATGCGGGAAAGGAACTCTATCCAACATACCGTAGAAATAATTAATTTTCAGGCTCCACATAGTTTCAATATGAAAGAAATTATTAAAATACACAGAAAATACAAACTACAAGAAAATAATAGTATCAATCTCTTACCATCGTTTTCAATTATAAAACTTACGTAATAATTATGAGTGTTTAGTCAGATGAGATTTATGCACAGTGTCGAGCGAGTATCAACGAATCTCATTGAAGGCGATTACCATTCCGATCATATTTTGGAAATATTTACAAACATTTATTACAATTACGTTTACTGCCGTTCTAAGTACACGTTTAGCATATTAAGTGCAATGAAATTATGTACCTATGATTGCGTAAAGTGTTACACCAAAATAAAACTTTTTTGAATAATTTGTCGAGCAAGGATAGGCAATAGCTAATTACAATTTCATAACAATCCAAACCAGTGAATTATATAGTTTTGATAATAGAGACATCGATCATTTATTAGAGAAACGATAAAACTTTACAAATGCATAGTTGGTAATGTTGGTATGGCTAGGTACCGTCAAATTGGGTTACTTTGCATAAATTTCAATATTTTTTTCGTTAATTTTAAAAAATTGACAATTTTTTGTAAGAAAACGTATGCTGAATTATATTCAATTTAATTGTTTGGATTAAAAATAACATTATTTACAATTCTAGTTCCAAATTCGGCGGCGGCCAAGTAATGTTGGTGATACTGTAGTAACGTTAAAAATGTAATCTTAGGACCAATTTCGCCTGGACGGTAAATTATTAAGAAACCCACCGTAGCTGAACGGTTAATACTCTTGAATTTTCGTGCTACTCTGTTGCGCTATCTGGAGTCCAATTCCCATTAGACTATGTTTTTAATTTAATTTTTATCATGTCATCGTCTCCCCATACACCATATCATCCGATCGTGAAAACGAAGCGTAGGGAGAGCGACGTGCGAACGACCAGTTTCTTTTTTAAAACCCTAGTCTTCTATCTTTAATCCTCTATAAAGTTTACTTAATAACTAGTTCTCATTTAACAATTTCTGACTAAATTCTCCATTAGAAGTATATATATTATATAAAGACAAACATTATTAAAACGTATTAGGTATATTTTATCGTTGACTAAATGAAATTATATAATTCTGAGATTGAAAAAATCAAGAATTATCGATTTGAACAGAGGTGGTACAGGATTATGATTGCGAAGCTTAAACTCTGAGGAATTTGGGAAACGCAGTTTGCATGAAGAAAATCATGACGTCAAAAATCTTGCGTCCAAAGCACGATTTCTTTGTTCCGGGAAGCGAATCATGACACGGACATCGTCAGAGTTATGGAGGGAATCACTATCCATATAAATATATATATATAAACTAGTCAAAATTCAACCGATTTAAGGGGGGTTTAACTACCTCATTAAATCCATAGTCATTTCAGCACTTAGTACCAGATTGTAATTGATATTTTTAATGTTTTTCATGCAATATCTTTAATTTAAAATTTGAGGTTAAACATTTCCTGAATAACAATACAGCAGTTTTGATGTTTACGCTGATACCAACATAACCAACTATATGGCTAATATAATCTCATTTTCAACGAATTAGCAGAAACGGTAGAAATACGATAATCTCAAAGGCGGGCAACGCAAAAAAAATGTTCATCGTATTCTTAAAGTGGGTATTACATGGTTATATCTGTATGTTGCGAATCTATGATGTAAATTATGACCATATTTTGTCGGGCAAAAATAACATTACATCATATCACAATTATTCTGCCGTAGATCACATCATTCATATTACTTAATTTATAATTGGAGACAGTTGTTTAAAAAGATCAAAAAAAAAGACCGAGCACTTTGTTATGAAATTTAAAGAGGGAAACGATTAATAAAGGTTGGTTATTGACATAAATGCGTCATTATGAAGATTCAGAGTGCAAATTTTGCTGAGATAGCTACAAAACAGGCCCATACGAACTGCAGGAAGAACCATTCAGTAACAGAGCGGCGGTCGCCAACCATTGGTCTGGATACGACTGGTGGTCCCGTTGTAAATTGTAGCCAAGTATCCATAAACTTATTTCAAGCACGCAACAACAAATTACTATCGCTCGTATTAATTTGTTACAATTAAACAAGTGCAAATACTATATTATAATAATAAAAATATGTTACTTTAATGATGATTATTTTATATTTTTTTGTAATTTTTAAGCGCACAAACACCTCTATCCCGAAAGACCTCCAAATACAGGATAGACTCTCGGCGTTCTACTATACAAGACGCCTACTCGGCGTTTTTAGCCACATCTCCCGCAAGCCTACCGGCAATCACGAGAGGAACCAGCATCACAGGAATGGTCGAAGGCAGAATGGGACGAGTAAGGGACCCAACTCGCTATAGCGACCAAGTAAAGGACGGCACAGACTTCTCCTTACCGATGCGATGGCCCGCAGAGTAGCGGAGTGCAGGAGCGAGTGGCAAACGATCGTCAAAGACAATGGAGTTATTGCGTTAGGCGGAGGTGACGACCCTCACATGTGAGGTAAACGGCAATGAGGAAGTCAAAATCATGTTACTGGTCCGCGATATATAAGATTGAGTTTAGTGGTCCATGGGGTTTGAAAGATTGGCGGCCACAGCATTAGAATATATACGCAGAGTTAAATTTATATTCTTCTTATTCTACCGTCTAAGCAGTTTTTAGCAATAAATATTCCCTTATTAATTACCTGTATTTTTCTACTTGATACAACTTCGTCATAATACGTTTGACCATAGTTTCCAAATATATCGTTGGTGAAAGATATCCGTCATACAAATAATTGTACCATGTAATACCCACCTTACAACAAAATCAATCTGAAATACATAGCTCCGCGCAATTATTAATTGTTATTATAGCAATTAATAACGGAAAGAGCGAGTAAGTTGTTGCCTTTTTATGTGTGCAACTAATAAATCTGCTCGGTAGTTAAGTGGGAAAATAGACTGGAAAGAATATAGCTAGCAAGTGCTGAGACTCCATGTTCAAATTATTTAAAGAATACTTATGTAGAACGAACAAAAGCCAAGCGCGTACTCTCAATAATCAATTAATTTAAAAAAGCACATCATTTAACATTGCGTTTCGCGTTTATACCTAAGCTCTTAATTATACCATACCCATAAAATAAACAAGTGAGTTTATTGCAAGCTAATATAATGGACAGGGTCAACGTCCTAATTATAAAAGTTTAAATGAAAATAATCTGTTGTACACATCTGCATTCACTATATTAAGGACACAAGGGCGGCATTCGGCGGCTCTTTTAAATTTGCAGACACCGGTAGCTCGCTGCGCATATGCGTAACGCCGACACTTACTCATATCAACTAGGTTTCAAGGAAATTTGTTAATTTTTATTTCCAACCTTCGACTATGATCACTTCATCACGATATGATGTTCGTTAACGTCGCATTTTGGCTTAGATAATTTTAGACACATTATCTATCGCACTATCTGCCAGTGAAAAATAGATATTGTCACTAAACGACTTTTAAATATGTAGCAGGATATATAAAATAATGCACACTGTGTATTACTTAATGTTTTTTGCTTGTCGTAGATTTCGTCTTTACGCAAAATTATGGTCCGATACCGAGATGCGTGGGAGGAAGTGTATTTTTAAAAATTAAATCACAATATAGAAAAGTGGTAAACGCATTTAGAGAATATGTATTATGTTTTCAACCCACGCTGATCTTATGCACGTAATATATAATTATGACAAATAATAAAAATGACAATGAAAAGATAAATCAACAAAATTATTGTACGTTTTTATTGTTACAATATGATATTATTTATTCAAACAGTAAGAGGTGGATTGATGTATTCTAGATACGTCTCGAAAAGAAACGAATAGCATAAACGGAAAGTTTGTCATGCAACGTATCGAAAAAATTGCAAATTGCTTGGTTTCTTTCATCTTGTATAAGGCACCGAGGCTCTAATCTGTGATCTTGAGGGTGGGAACACTGATCGGTGATTCAATAAACTCAAATTTTTAACATTATGTATAGATTGATTTAATTTTCGAGCAGGAGGTCAAACTATCAGTGTCCCAGACGATCTTGAAGTTTTCACGCGTATTTATTGAAATTAACCTTATTAACATGAATTTGTCCTATTTGTATGAATTATCGTAAACGGGATCCCAATTTTTGAAACTCAAACGTAGTTGGTACTGATTGAATCTATTAAAATGATAATACCATTAGCAATAAGCCAAAACCGAGAATCGCCCAATTTTGAGGACAATGTAACATTTTTTCAAATTTGGATTATGGACTCGAACTGACAGTTTGAGTCCATTCGTGTGCTCGAATGCCTGAAGATGCCGAAAGGCGAAACCCGGGTCGTTAGTGGCAAAATACATGGAAGTGTACAAAATCTCAATAATCCAAATTTGATATTGAAATGCCATCAAGCACCCTCAGTCGATGTCTTAAATTATTACTTAAAATGTAACATATATTAAAAAGCATCGCCATTTAAGTTGTATACAGTGTGATGTCTGATTGAGAGATAAATACAAAATGCGGTTATACTTCTTACACCATGGACTGCGGGAAGAGCTGCGACACCGCAAAATATAGGTCGGCGTGCGACTCGCATATAACAATTACAAGGGAGTTACAATATTCCATCGAGAAACAATGCAATAGGCGATCGAAGAAGGCAGGCATACTGAGAAATTGTACGTACAAATTTGGAGTATGGCCCGTAAACTTTCGTTTTCGTATAGTGATTGACACCACCTAAAACCATTTATTAAACAAAGTTTTCGA
This sequence comes from Himalopsyche phryganea, assembly GCA_022494535.1. Lineage (NCBI taxonomy): Eukaryota > Metazoa > Arthropoda > Insecta > Trichoptera > Rhyacophilidae > Himalopsyche > Himalopsyche phryganea. The sequence continues at coordinate 836,889 of JAGVSL010000076.1, read as the reverse complement.
CAAATTAAAAAAGCTAACTGTCTCAATATCAATTTAAATAGCGTAATGAATCCCATAAAGTTTTACTTGTATCGACAACTTCACTCTACACCACGTGTCGAAATCGCGTGCGGTGACGTCACATACCGGGTACACGTCATGGGATATTCCACGAACGAAGGGGAGTGCGGGAGGTCTGCCATCAAGTTGGGGTAGGTTTTATTTACACCGACATCAAATACGAAACGTATTGAAAGAGGATTTTTTTATTAGGGTGCGGTCTTGTTTACTAACTCGACGCAAATGCGCAACAAGATAATAGAGATGTCAGTGTTGTCGTGATGATGTTGAGCCATCAGCTGTATCCAAATTGATTCTGAGTAACTCTGAGTGGTCAGTTCTGGTAGTCTTTAATCCTCCTAGTATTCATGCAAAAGGATAATCGAATCCTGTAATTGAAACTTTAAATCGGACTACGGTGGGTTTGTATTCAAAGGCACAAATGTATTCAATGGGGATTTGGCTAATTAATGTAACCCTCAAAAAATACGATAATGAGTTAATGATTGGATCTCATTTTAAAGGCGACATAGCAGGTCTCGGCCAAATGATGTAAATAAGAAAAATAAATTGACCACTTTTGTAAGGGAAACATCATTTTACATTAGTTTAAGGTTTAAAAATTCTGACCCGACCACTTGATGTAAGCCACTAATATATCGACACTCCCTACGTTTAATCCCGTATCTGCAAACATGAGAATTTACAGGGTGCATTTCAAAAATTCATAACGCAACTGACCATATAATGTGTTCGATAAAAACAGTTTTTAACTTTCTCCTGAACTGGTCAAAACGTTATCGATATGCTGTACGGCGAGTGTTAAGATGTATTTTAGTAGCTTTTAAGATGTATTCACATTATCTCAAATATATTGAAATTGTACTAGGGTGAGTGTTCCTAAAGTCAGCCATCTGAGGAGGAGATTGGTAAAATCATCCAGTCGTTAAAATCTGGCAAAGCTCCAGGTCCAGATTGTATCGATAACACTCTTGTTAGACGATCCTGGGCTCTCGCTGCGCCAGAAATAACAAAACTTCTATGTCAATGCTTCACTAGTGGCATTTTTCCCGACTGCTGGAAAACAGGGATACTTATAGTCATTCCAAAATCTGGCAATCGGTTGCCGTCAGACCCAAAAGCCTATCGACCCTTAACACTTCTGCCAATTTTTGGCAAAATTTTGGAAAGACTCATGTGTTCCAGAATTGAGGCCCATCTGGCTGAGATAGCACCACTATCTAAAAATCAATTTGGGTTCAGACCAGGCAAGTCTACAGAAGATGCAATCCGCACTGTACTTGCCACTGCGAAATCTTCTCCGAACAAATATGTTCTGGGGATATTTTTGGATATTGCTGGAGCTTTTGACAGTGCTTCTTGGCCACTTATTCTGCTGAAACTTAGACTGAGATTAATCCCTGGAAATATATATGCTCTAATCCAAAGCTACTTCAATGGCAGATCGGTTCTTTATGAAACTGGTCAAACTATATTAAAACGGAACACCACAATGGGCTGTCCACAAGGCTCCGTTCTTGGCCCTTTGTTATGGAATATTTTATTCGATGATCTTCTATCGATCTCTCTTCCACCTGACTGCAACATTTTTTGCTTACGCAGATGATGCCTTACTCCTGGTAAGTGCGAACAGTCGCGCAGCACTAGAAAAAACAGCAAAGAGGCGCTTTCATCCATTTCAGCTTGGGGTATCACCAATAAGCTGTCATTTGCTACCAGGAAAACTGAAGCTATCCTCCTTAAGGGTGGTGTTGCACTCAGTAGACATAGGCCTCCCACTATCCGCATGGGAAGTACCACGATAAAAGTTTCTGAAAGGGTCACTTACCTTGGAATAATTCTGGATGACAGACTTTCATTTGCATACCATGCCAAAACATCGGTAAGCAAGGCTACCACTGCTTTCTACCGAATCTCCCGTTTAGCTGGTAGTAACTGGGGCCTGAGGGCTAGTGCTCTTAAAATCGCTTACGAATCCATTTACATGGGAATTGCCGGCTACGCTGCTAGTACATGGTACAAGCGATGCGACCTTCTGTTCATCCAGAAAATCCTTCTAAGCGGCCAACGTAGTGCGTTGATAGCCCTAACTAAAGCATACAGAACTACTTCAACAGATGCATTGCCTGTCCTGGCTGGTATACTTCCGCTAGATCTACATATTCAAATAAGAGGTGCAACAGTAATGCTACATAAGGGTTTTGAATCTGAGATGGGGGGATTCCTTTACTGCCTCCTCCTCGACTAAATCCATACATTCCTAATGTTCATAAAATTGCATCTCGTAGTGTAGCAATGGATGCTGCAATGCGGATATGGCAGAATCGATGGGATAACTCTTCTAAGGGCAGGCATACTTATAAATTTTTTCCGAAAATAAAGTGGCGAATGGAGATAACCAAAGTTTTGACTCCTGATTTCTGGACCAGCCAATTCATAACTGGCCATGGTCACTTCGCTGCCAAGCTCTTCCAGCTTGGCCGGTTGGTAGATAGTCCACTATGTAAATGTGGCAATATGATCCAGGATGCTGATCACATCCTTTGGGAATGTCCAGACATGAACAACGAACGGGAAAAATTGCTCAAGACGATACGACTATCAGTCGGATCTGTCGGCCCCGTCGGTCATGCCGACTTGGTTGCATCTCTGACAAATTACAAGGCATTTAAAGAGTTTACGGCGTCTTATGGAAAGCGATTGGAACGCAATTCCTTAACACATTAAACCCCTTGTTTTACCTTTTTCTTTTTTTTAACACTTATTTTAAACATAACCTACTGCACACTAGAGTGCATGCAACCAAGTCTTGAGGAATTTCTCCTCGGACATTCCTGGCAAACATTTGAAACACGCATAACGTTGTTACGCTGCGGAATACACTCTGTAAGAGTGTGAAGCCGTAGTGGGTGGTGGTGGGTACAACGTTGAGTACCCTAGGGCATTTAAAAAAAAAAAAAAAGTCAGCCATCGCCAATTCATAACTGGCCATGGTCACTTCGCTGCCAAGCTCTTCCAGCTTGGCCGGTTGGTAGATAGTCCACTATGTAAATGTGGCAATATGATCCAGGATGCTGATCACATCCTTTGGGAATGTCGAGACATGAACAACGAACGGGAAAAATTGTTCAAGACGATACGACTATCAGTCGGATCTGTCGGCCCCGTCGGTCATGCCGACTTGGTTGCATCTTTGACAAATTACAAGGCATTTAAAGAGTTTACGGCGTCTTATGGAAAGCGATTGGAACGCAATTCCTTAACACATTAAACCCTTTGTTTTTCCTTTTTTTTTTTTAATACTTATTTAAAACGTAACCTCCTGCACACTAGAGTGCATGCAACCAAGTCTTGAGGAATTTCTCCTCGGACATTCCTGGCAAACACTTGAAACACGCATAACGTTATTACGCTGCGGAATACACTCTGTAAGAGTGTGAAGCCGTAGTGGGTGGTGGTGGGTACAACGTTGAGTACCCTAGGGCATAAAAAAGTCGGCCATCGCCAGTGGTCGGCCTTTTGAGCTTAAAACTTAAATAATATTGGATACATTTAAAAAAAACAGATTTTTTTTTTAATTCGTGTAGGAAGTCTTGCCACTTGCCAATGTATATCTGCACTGTACTGACCTATATGATGCAATACGCAATTAAAAAAAGCACATTTTTACTTCGCAAGTTTCGACAAATTCATCTTGTATGGGGATCGCTAACAAAATATACTTTATATTGTTATGCTTTGCAGCATTATGTTTTTTATTGTTCTGTCTACTATCAGTAAATTATTTCGTAATATTCATGGAGATTTATAGTGATGGCCGAACACTGGGCAACGAAAGGCCGACCATTGGATTTGGGGGCCGACCACTGGGAGACAATTGGCATTTTTATGTAAACTTCTATTATTTTATGCCTGTTATTAACCATTTTATTTTTAGTTGGTTACATTACTTAAACCCTGTTAAATGGAATAACAGCGAAAAAATATGCATTTATCATTCATTAACTCAAAATCCGTTTTGAAAGTACACCTGTCGCTTAGCTGGCCGACCACTGGCGAAATGACCCTATTATTTTTGCCATAGCAAATTGACTCGGCAATTTTATTTACTGTTATCATCTGCATAAGCTATCTCTAAATAAATACATGGTCATACAAAAAGAATCTTTTAGTCAGAAATACTAATTATGAATAATGATGGGCTGTTGAATATTTTTGCGTCAATCGCATCTCATACAACAACGTAGCGTTCAAATATCGTAAAATAATAACAGCTGAGCAAATAATGCATGTAAATCTAGTTATAAGATTTAAATGTAACAAGTTTTTTTTATTTATCTTCAAATGTCTTATCTGCATGTTTTATCTGTTTCTTAAGTTAGAATTGTGATGATATTCAATGAAATTTCAACTCAAAAATTATGATTAAAAAATATGACAAATTTACTGGCGGCTTAGCTTTAAGGCGAATGATTAAATGATAAGCTATTCCAATTAAAAATAAACGCAATCAAAGTCAGGATTTTTAAATAATTCTTTGTAATAACAGACTCACATTTTTGTACAGCGGTTTTCAATTTGAACTCTGATCATTTGGGTGTGCTGGCCAGACATAAAACACTGCGCAGTACTCCGCATTGATTTTCTGTCTGCTTTTCCCTTACCGTCAATATTAATTTTTATAAACTAATATTGTACGCCCTTCTAAAACCGATTGGATACATTATAAAAATATGACAAGCATGAGCGCGGACACTAGCGGGTGAATATAATATAGTTGGCAAGCATATATGAACACTGATGAACACAAGCTAAAAAAAGTTATTCATTCGCAAAATTATACTAAAACCTGAAGCAAAATAAATCGAATTGGCACAATAGTATATCGCTGCCTCAGTACAAGGGTTCACTATTTGACAAAATGACTGTCAACATTTTTGAATACCAGTTAGAGAGTAATTATATATTTTAATTAAGTATTTATGTATAATATATATATATAAAAGTAGTAAAAAGATTGGCGTCCGTGGCGCAGTTGGTAGCGTCGTTGGCTACGGTTACGAATGTCTTGGGTTCAAATCCCGGTGCGGACGGTTTTCGTAAATTGATCTTTCAGTCGATTTACGGATTTCTGTTCGTAGTGTGAGTGTTTGCGATGTCTAAAAATTAATCTCACACCCACCCAATCCTCACGGGGCGTAGCGAGAGCGATTAGCTAACCACTTAGTCTTCAAAAATAAAAAAAGAGGTTGAGCAACTGGGTAACAAGCAGTTCTCATATAAGAATTTTATACCTCCATTATTAGACTATATGCTCCACGTTGGGCGGACTTGGATTAAAATATATATATATTATTATGTATATATCTTAACAAAATAGACATTTTTTTTTAAATTATAAAGAACCACATTAAATTCTCTCCCATATATAAATTAAATCAATTTATTTCATAAATGTGTAGTATTGTACTAAAAAAAATATACTTCACATATTGATAATGATCAGGAAAGGTTTCGCTCATGTGGAAGTATTACAGACAAATTGTGTTTTATTTTTAAAATATAATGCCTTTCCACGATTAATTGACAGTTTAACACTTTTAAAGTGATCAATTATACTTACTATTTCGATATTAATGGTAGTGTAATACAACGTATCTGAAATATTATAGTAAAATAGATTCTTCATCTCCTGTAATTCAATAGGAAAAATTGTCGTTTAGTCAAATAGTGTACCCGTATACTGTGGCAGCGATATTATAATCACATTTCCGAGAGTAACGTAAAACCCTTTTAATCTTACCACAGCTAAAATGGTCACGAAGGTCGAAAATAAATGATTCAGAATAATCTCAGGCCTCAGCCAGTATTCCTCCGTGCCTAGTATAGAAGCCAGACATCAGGGATGTCTTCCGCCTACACCGCGTCAGCTTCGTGGCGAGACTAGACAAGGCCCCCCGTTTGCACCATACCTCTTTCTCTTCCAGGATCTTCCTCCACAGTGTAAGCGGCCGACAGCCAGATCAATAGGCCTTTGCCATTAGTGGATCAATCAAGAGAATTACACTACGAGTAATGTTTAGAAACTCATATAGCACGACATCTGCATGAGGTATTGCGTACTCGTAATTCATATTGAAGTTAGGGACTGGGCAAGTCTAAAAATTGAAGAATTTTTGTTTATCTATGCATAGTTATTACTCGAAGAGGTTTTTCTTAAACGTTTTCTTCATACAAAACTTTTAGCAAGAGACTCAGCTGACAGAAACTTTTAGCAAGAGATTACTTAGCTAGACTTTAAGCGAGAAAGGGAAATAAAAAAATATTTTGCACCCACCCTAGCGACTTAAATTGCCAATAAACTAAGTCTGGTATAGTTTCAATTGAGTGGAAGAGGCATTAAAAAAAATTTAAGTCGAATACTGTAAAACGTTTGTAATCTCTCTACTAATAAATTAAACAAATATCATATGTTATATAGAACAACAAATGACAAATCGTGCGGTTTATTAAAAGAGTAGAATTTTTTTCATGCCCGCTCCCAATGTGGAGCATATGGTCTCCTAAAGGAGGTATCTTAACAGAGTTTTTCTACGAGAACTGCTTGTTAATCTGTTGCTCAACGTCTTTTTTTTCGAAGAGAGTAGGGATAGAAGGATAAGGCTATGGCAGGACTAGTGGTTAGCTAATCGCTCTCGCTACGCCCCGTGAGGATGGGATGGGTGTGAGGGAGGACTCAGACTACGAACAGAAATCCATAAATCGATTGAAAGATCAATCTATGAAAACCGTCCGCACCGGAAATTGAACCCGAGACATCCGTAACCGTGCCCAGCGACGTTACCAACTGCGCCACGGACGCCGACACTAGTATTTACAAATACTAAAGACCCACCAAATAAATGGGAATATGAGTATCAAGGCTATCGCAGTTATTTGTCTACTCAAATGTTTTTTTTTGCAAATAGATTACCATAGCAACCACAATGATTAGACAGTATTAGTAAATTCAATAATATTAGAGTCTTATCACGTAAGCATCGTTGTCTCAAGTGTTTAGCTCACTCTGTGAATCGATTCTACCTAAAACATTGTAAGATAAGCTTTTAAATAAAAAAAAAACAAGCAATGTCCTCATACAACAATAGAAAAAACCAAAATGAAATCATACATCGTCATTTGTTCGATTATTTTCATTCGGTTTTATTTATTTATAAAATATTTTGTTAAACTGTATGATATTGACGGTGTTTTAGCCAATTAATGTAACCCTCAAAAAATACGAAAATGAGATTATGATTGCATCCCATTTTAAAAACGGCAGAGCAGGTCTCGGCCAAATGATGTAAATTACAAAAATAAATTGACCACTTTTTGGAAGGGAAACATCATTTCACATCGGTTCAAGGTTTAAAAATTCTGATGTAATAATAATAATAATTGATGTAAGCCACTAATATATCGACACTCTCCACGTTTAATCCCGTATCTGCAAACATGAGAATTTACAGGAGTGCATTTAAAAAAAATCATAACGTACCTAACTCACAATTTATAATGTTTTCGATAAAAACAGTTTTTACTCTCTCCTGGACAATTTCAATTTTGAAGGTGTTTTGGCCAATTTATGTAACCCTCAAAATTTTTATTGAAGACTTTATAGGGTGAATTGCGTTATGAATCTTTGAATTACACTCCTGTAAATACTCATGTTTGCAGATAATGGATTATACGTAGGGATTTTCAATAAAATAGTGGCTTACATCAAGTGGCCGGGTTATAATTTTTAAACCTAAAGCCAGTGTAAAATGATGTTTCATTTGACCGAGACCTGCTCTGTCGTCCTTCAAATGAGATCCAATCATTAACTCATTTTCGTATTTTTCAATCAATTGGCTAAAACACCGTCGAATTATATTATAGTAAATCTTCATTTTCTTGAATTCATTTTAATTGTATCCGTAAGAAAAGTAAGGAGTAGTAGTAAATTTACGATTCTTTTAAATAAAGCTATAATTCTTAAATTATTATAATAATTACTGCCTTTTTAATTAATTTGTATTTTAACCTAAATCACATTATGATTGTACTGTTATAGACAATGTAGAATGTAGATTAAACAACTTCATGTTTACCAACATAAAAATCTCAGCGAATGCAATTAAAAACATTGTTCGATAGAAGCAACTTCCTATTTTGAAATCCTGTTAAACGTCAGATAGCTTGCGTTTCCGTTTAAAAATTCGATTCTTTCCATCGGAAGACGAGCAGTGAATATATCATTATGACACAAAGTCGGCGTGCGTTTGTTTCTGAGAAAAAAACGAATCAAATGAACGCTCGTTTCCTTGTTTTTTAAACAGCTGTGAAAAGAGTCGAGTCACTTTAACTTCAGCAGAAAATGCATATAAACGATATTAATACCCGTCGACAAACAAAAATACGATTAAGAATCGAGTTAATATTTTCCAAAGGAAAATAACTCCAGCAATCTTCAAGTGAAATCTCGTAGTGCTATTTTTAAGATAGTCGTGGAATTCGTTTGTGAAAGTGGGTTCTGTTATGATAAGGATAATCCCCAATGAACCAATAATAAAAGCCTAAGAATATTCACTGTACTGTTGTACTCGTAAAGATTTGACACATAGTCGATTATTACTTGGAAATATATCGTTACTGGTGTATGTACCTCAATTCTCCATCAATATCTAAGTAGGTATGTAAAGGTGTATATTTTTTCCGATACTTGTCAAGAATTTATTAAGATTTTGTAAGTGCCTCCATTTACGATGATTTGAATGATGCGAAGGTTAATGATTTATTTTTGATTAGGGAGACAGTTATCACGTTTTGTATAGACTGTCAATTGAAATTTTTAAACATTGGAACGAATTTGAGGACTCAATCGAAGGTTATCCAAACATGGCAGGCACAAATCGCGTTTTCTTGAATTGATTGCAAGGTTTTCCGGTGTTTTAGGCAGACTATGATACTAATTAAGACCTTGGTATAAAAACAACAAATCTCCAGATTTTTCACTTTCATTTATCCTTTCGTCGAATTGCATCCCGTCGAAACCCACAATGCTATTATAATTGCAAAATCACTGGTAATTCTAATAGCAGTTGGAAAGCGGCAATTCGCCACTCTGTTAATGCGTTGTTTACAAAATAAGGATTAAGAGATTCTCGAAATTTTAACTCAGGTATCAGTGTGGATCCTAGACGTATAATATTTTAACTCGTAAATAAGTATTTTCGTATTTGTATATTCTATATAAACGTTAGACACTTTTTACTGTCTGTCAGTTCGAGTCCATTCGAGCGCTCGAATGCCTGAAGATGACGAAAGGCGAAGCCCGGGTCGTTAGTGAAAAAATACATGGAAGTGTACAAAATCTCAATAATCCAAATTAAATAGATATATATTTTAAATCATAAGTCAAATCAGCTCCCAAAAATATGCCGTTTTCTAAAAACACATTATAGTCAACAATAATGAAAACAGCAAGTCTTTTACAACTAAAATATTACGTGTTTACCCTCTCCTGAACAAAATGAGTTTTGTGGCATTTGCTGTTTTTATGCGAAGGTTTTCAATTATAATTCCAACATGGACCTGATGATAAAATTAGCTGTAAAGTAGCTGAAAAATTAAATAAATATGAGGAGAGGCTCCGTCCTCTCTCCAAATACATTTTCCTTGCGATTTTTCCTGGTCACAAGTTATAATTAGTATTGAAGAGAATGTCGAGTACCCCTAATTTCCACCTCCAATTACTTGTATGATCTATAAATAAGTTTATATAAAAAAACGTAATGGTAAAAGAGGATGTATTTTATGTGATAGCAGGACGATGCATTTTAAAGAACGGAAACACGTGCCGAACGCAAAGTTACCAAATTAAAATTCATTTTCCGAGAAGTCACCGCCGAATCCTTTGAAAAAAGCTATGTATATACAGTCTTTATGAATGCATCTCTAAGAATTTAAAAATAAACCAGTAAGTGTGATCAGAAATCACATCTGTTAGGTATTCTAAATCAAAGCAGACTGGAAAATAGAAGAATTGAGCATGTGAATCTTTGTGCCGTCAATGCAACGAACCGCCAATACCTACTACTCGTTTTATCCGGTTTGCATTACATTTGAAAACGATAAAGATGCGACCCATGTGCTACGATCGGGGCCATGGCCTGGGAGTCTCCAGAAATTATGAATTCTCTTAGAAATTATGAAATTATGAACTGACGTCAGTTCGAGTCCATTCGTGTGCTCGAATGCCTGAAGATGCCGAAAGGCGAAACCCGGGTCGTTAGTGACAAAATACACGGAAGTGTACAAAATCTCAATAATCCAAATTTGATACTTCTTTCAATTATTATAATCCATTTATGGTAACCTCACTGGCTTAGTGTCAAAATTTATTAAGTCGACTATTTTTTCAATTATAAGCACGCTCAGAAAATCTACTTCGTTTTATAAAAGACTTTGAAAATACGAATGAACGTACTTAAGATGAGATTATACACGGAAAAAAAATTAGAGTGCGAGTGTAAAGCTATGCCGGAGTCTGTGGGCTTATGACTTAGTATCCATGGCCCTGTTTTTGCGGATGTTAGAATTGTGCAGTTTACATTAGCAGTGATTGCTGAAAAGAAATAAATAAGTATCCTAAAGCACTAATATTTATATCCAGTGGCGACGTGTAAGATTTGAAAGAAAGAAAGCCGATGGGAAGCTGGAATAAATAACGCTGACTAGCAACTTTGATACATACGAGGTTTAGTTCGACATCGATTTTTCAGACAACTCAAAAAAAATTGAGTTAAATATGCAGTTATATGTTAAATTATTTCTACATGTCCTTCAACTGACTATACTCGGAAAGTACCTAATTGTTAAACACCTGTTTATAAAATTTATCAAACTCGGGTGAAAATCAATAATATTTGGTTTATAGTGACCATTTGAATATTACTTTTCCTATTATTTCAATATGGGTGATGTATTTCTGAGTAATGGTCGATATGTTAAAATATCTAAATAAAATGTATTGATGAATACCGAATACCGCACTGCTAAGCTCAATTAAAGTATCTGCATTTTAACAAAATGTGAAAAATACACAACATTAATCTTCATTACAATTGTTGCATCTTAAATGTGAACTACTTATCATTCCTTCTCAAACCAAAAACCAATTTTATAATAGGTAATAAGTATAACGTTTATTAATAATTTATGATAATTTAGACACATTTATTAATAACAACAAAAAACACGAGTTAGACTGAACGTCAAACATCTAAAATTATTTACATTTTCACAATAAAAAGCATACGGTAAAAAACACTGCGCGTGTATTATTATGATCGCTCGGAATTATCGCTTGGATAATTTATTAATTAACTACTAAAAAAGTACATTTTAAAATAAGAAATCTTCAAACCACATCCTGTTTCAGATTAGATCGGTAATTGCAATAAGTTCCCCATGATAGCAATTAATAAAATACAATTCAAATGTGTCTGGAAATTGAAAACTGATTATGTGATCGAACCGCTTGGAACGGCGTTACATTTACAGGTGTCAATAACGTTGTAAAGATTTTCAACTTTACTTATATGCATATAGTTACTACCAATGTACCCCTGAAGACGAGTAGTTCTCTGCGCAGGAAATACAAAGAATGAGCTGACCAAACCAACAAATGCGCGGCATAATTTCAACCTTTTTGCGAACGACAATGTATCTTATTTGAGTATCTGTTGTAAAGAATAGTGTTTTAAGTGTTACTTTACATAATTAAAAGTATTATTATTTATAGTATACTTAAGGTACTTAAAAAACATTTACTTAATGAAAAATGTTTTATTTGTTACTTAACTTTTTTATACGCATCGCATCGGTATGTAAAATTTATAAAAAAATGAAAATGCATATTTATCAAAAATTAAATTTCATGTTCCAATTCATTTTGGAAAATAATTTACATGCCTCACATAGATGTTTAATCCAACATTGAATACGACTTACAGATAAATGGATGAGGACTTCTGACATGAAACAGTTCTCCACGCCTGACCACACATTTTTGTGACGATAGGGATAATTGCAACGCGCGCGATGCACACGTTATAACAGACAAGTGTTCTTTTATCGTCTTGAGAATTTCAATAATTATATCCAGAACATTGTGAAAAACACATAAATATGAAAACGTGGTAATGTATGAATGATATTTACAAAGCGAATACGTGGGAGTGGCATGTATGCAATTTCGTCTAGCCTATATTTTAAAATTAAACTACGGAGCTGTTGGAATGTGTTCAAATATGTAAAAGCACTTTTTTTAATATTACGTAAATTATTGTCGTCAGCAAACCGAACGAAAGTGATAATTTGACACTTTCGCTTAATGCGACCAAATTTCGCACAATATTTGTTGCTACACTTGGATTTATCCAACAATACCTGAATGCCATACAAATTAATTCGACTTGGGCCGTGTTGTAGCATACGATAAATTTTTAATATTTAGAACGTCTAACCCTAAATTATAGATAGCCATTGATGAAAAGCCTCGGATGGATAATGAAAAAACATAGGCATCGTTATGTCAAAAACGTTAGTTTAGGAATTAATGTAAACTAGTTTTGAGTAAATCGATGTTTACTGCGTCAATAATATACATAAATTTAAACAAACTAGGCATTCATACGTATGTGTTGCGCAACAAATCCTTGTTTGTATACCGGTTACAAAATTTGAATTCAAACTAAAATGTATCATATTTTTTGAAAATCTGCATGACATTTCCCGTAGGTTTATTTAAGAAATTTAATGTCAGTAAATTTATGTATCCGGTCAGTCGACGGAGCTATAAAAAATAACGTTTTGGTCATTTGACGGGGATTATATTCAAACATTACTTTTATTGGGGTAATATCTTATGGAATTCAAATTTTTTGTTTCCTGTCTTTGTAAAATGAAGTTGGCGTCTTTACGGCGGCAACGATGTAAAGAAAAATGCGTAAGCAGAAGAAACGTCAAACTGACGTTTCGAAACAATAAGGGTTCGACAGTGTTGCCGTTTTTTTATAACATTTTTGTATTCGTTCAGGTTAAAATTTAATAAGTAGAAAGAGAAACTGATAATCAATATTTTAAAACTCCTGTATTATAAGACATAATAGGTATCTATATATATATTATATATACGAATTAATTCTTGAATGAACAAATTCAAACGCAATACGACAAATAAGTAAAAATAGTACTGAAAAGAAACGGTACATGATCGATGCTTTTGAAATGTGGCTGTTGTAAAGACCACACTGTATATCACATGGACATGTAATGCATGACACCTGTACAGCTCCATTTTGTAAAAAAAAAACATATAACAAGTCTTCAGGCGCCGAAAGGGAATTCTGAAAAAATATTACATTTTTGGAAGGTGACAGGAACTCTAATAAAATTAAATGATACACTGAATAAAGACTGGAGGCGAAAAAGTTAAAAGAGGAATAATTAAAATAAACTTAATAAGATCGTGTACGCGATAAAGGAGGAAATAAATTAATATCAACAATTTTATTAATGCAACAAGAAGGCACGAAAAATCGCCACGGTACAAAACCAACATGGGCACTTCCGTCATTATGATGTGTGTCATAGACTTGTTTTTTTGTCAAGGCTGAATTGAATAATTAAATCAGTCTTATAAAATGACTTCACAGGCAGATCTCAGCAGATTAAATGGTAAATAAAAAAGAAAATATATTGTGCTTTGGTATTGATTATCATGAGATTATGTCGTAAAATATTGTACTTAAATTTATAGGCGATCGATTCTTTTATGAGTCACGTTAATATTTTTTTGATTAGGTTTTAAAAACTATCCGGTTAAGTATGACGAGACAAGTTTTAACCGCCTATTAAGTAATTAAATTGTTTCCGTTCAATATCAAAACATCATCAGAACCGCAATAATGAATGTTGTTATTTTTGAGCCCATCAATGTAGTTAACGTTCCGAAATTCAAATCAACGACTTGATATATACAAGCATGACGGTTATGTACTCCTTAAATTAAAATACCTATACTATTTAAACATTTAAATTGACTGAATAAAAAATGTTAATAATTTTGTAAATAAATTGTTCGCATTCAACACATTCTATCAGGACGTTTATATGCTTTTGCTTTCTGCAACTACCTACAATTATTATTTTCAAAAAAGGAATTTAGTCGTTTCACACGAATGTAAGGTTCATGAATAATTGTTATTTAAATAGTTTGATTCAGCATTAACATGTGTCGAAGTGACACAAATAATGTGCTTTTATCAATTTTCAATACGCAACTGATGACGTTCGGTAAAACAAACGTGTTCATTGCATATTATTATTTTGATTGGGCAGTCGCTGAATATATAATGTTTTAGAGATTTGGTTGCACATACCTGCTATCCTGAGAACAGCCCTGTCAGCTGGGTCCAGCTGCAATATGCTCAGGGGCTTATCCTTAGCCCACTCCTTGAGGCTGAAGTCGTTCTCGAACTCCATTTCAGATCACAACACAACGCACAATATTAAAAATAATAGATACATAAATTATTTACACGTCAAACATTGCGTGCTAATCCTCCTTAGAACACATCATTTTAATTCGTCAACATCATAACGCTCCACAACAGAAAAGTGTCGCCATTAGGCTAATAAAACACACAAGCAAATGCTATCATTTGACAGGGCAAAACGCGAAAAATCGATAATAACTACCACGGTGGCTACTGCACAGTGCCATTGAACATTGTGAATTCAAGTGCTATAGAAAAATGTAAAATATTCACGATCGGTACATCGCTATTGCGTGTGAGAAACCCGTAAAACGTACCCGCATTCAACGCGCAAAATCACACTTTTTTGAAAGAAACACTGTATAAAAATCTTAAATGAAGTATAAAATACTGCAGCCGATATATTGCGACACACTGATGTAGTTTATTTCGCGTATAATATGCATGAATTAAATGTAAATTGTCAATCTTGACAGGCCCGCGTAGCACACCCGTGGGCAGACATGATGCGACTGGGTAGTACTGCAAAACGCCACGGGCGCTGGCTGTGATACAATGTCAGCTGTTCCGATGGAAAAGAGAGCAAGCACGGCGCGCATGAGCGGGAAGAAAAGACTTTCGTTTTTTTGGCGGCAAAAAATCCATTTCGTCTATCATAATATTGTATCATCAGTCATCGTGACCGTGATTTTTTATTGATTGATGGCAGAGTAATAGATATGTGCGAACAAGATATCGAGTTGCTAATTTGGTAGGTGCATAGGTCAGTAATATGTCTTCATGTAGTGCTGCCGTTTATGAATTAAATGAAATATAATACATGACTATTAAATGGCAATTTAGTTACAATACGCCATGTTTATATTTTATTATTGTTATGACACTTCGTATTTTGTATGACAGTTGCTTATGGTTATATAATACTATATTGTATTATAATGACGGCGATGCTCTGAAATGAAATGATATTTTTATTGAGGTTCGTATAACATTTTAGTTTCTCCTTATTACTTTAAATAATCCTACATAGAATAATTCATTGCAATGTTATATAATCAAAGTTCATGGGTTATTAGAAATAGGTACGTTTTCATATTGCTGAGACTGATTTCTGGCTTAGTAGATAATTGAGTCTCCGAGTCGCTAAACATGCTTTTGACGATTTTTCAATAGATTCAGTATTTAATCTACGTACCTATGTGCTCTATCGATAGATCTATCATTTTTCTAGTCTAGATGCAATTCTAAAATTTCTTCCTATGTCGTCCCCTGTTCGAAATTCAAAAATTTTCCAAACTTAAAAATGTCGTTTTTTTACACGATATCAATGTTCGTTTTACATGGTCGACGCTTTCCAAAAAACGACAGTTTAAAACGAATACTTTACTATTCCTTATACGCCGGAAAACACAAAATAACTTATCGAATTTTAATATCATAGATACGAATTTATTGCCTCCTTTTATTTAATTGGTGCTATTCCAATGTGCAACTGGCATTGACATATATAATATTGTGTATTATATTAAATTTACAGTACTTCTTGCACCTTGATACAAATCTTTGGTAAAAAAAAAATATAAGCGGACATTGAACTTTGCTTTTGAACGTCATAATACAGTGCAGTTTTTTCCCAATACAATTTTATCGTTCATATACAATAGAATGTGTTCGTTTCCAATCAGTGACTGCTTATTTCGAAGGTTTCCGTCTTTTTAATGCAGTCCATATTCAAGCAAGCATTGTACAAGTATGAAGAAAATATTAAAAATAAATCATTTATTTTATTAGTATTAAAAAAATCTGGTATTCTATATTTCATTAAAAAATTATTGTTATTTTAGGAAGACTCCATATTAGGGTTGTGGTTTTATTTCCTCGCGGAGAAATATATAATATCGACGGTGTTTTGGACAATTGATGTAACCCTCGAAATTGAAATTGTTCAGGAGAGAGTAAAAACTGTTTTTAAAAATAAAACACAATTTGTTTTTACTACTTGCACATGTTTATAATAATCAGGACCATCTGATGAGCGAAACCGGTCATGCTCATTATAAACATGTGGAAGTAGTACAAAATAAATTAAAAAATATTATTTTTCAAATCTTACTAACATTAACAAAACACAACCGGTATGTTCCTACTGAAAATAAACATACCATTTTATTTATATGTTATTCATTCATTCACGTGTGTAACCAGCGTAACTAATCTGTTTTTAATTTCTGCCAACGTTGGACGATTGTCGGAAACCGTAAATGTTTGAGCTTTTACTAATATTATATACACTATTATATAGAGAAGTTGTTCCGTTAGACTTGAATATATTTGAGGGAACAGGAGGGAATATATCGGGTAGCTTCTTGTTACGTCAATGGCCTTGAAGAGAAGCTGGAACTGGCTGAGACACGTGCTGCGGCTGGCTTCGGTGGGCCTCAACACTGCTTGACTCTTCTTCCATCCGGTGAGATTCCAGCGTATTGGACGGCCGTGGGAAGTAAACACAGTATTTACTAGGTAAATCTTTAAGAAAATGGTATGTCATAGGACGGAGCAATGCGATCGGTGTGTGACAGGGAATTTTAGAGATGCTGGGTAGTGGCCACATGTTTCAAATAGGAAGCGAATAATGTCGAAGGAAATGAGTTATCGAATAAAATTAATTTTACGGGCAGATGTTGCTTAAAATCTGTTGATAAATAAAATACCAACTACCTACGTATTATATAAAAAGAATGTTGAAATAACAGATGTATGGAAATATTGCAAATAAAGTTGATGTCTTTTTCTACCATGTCGGCACCCAATGTTGAGCATACGGCCTCTCTTGGAGGTATCTCAACAAACGTTTTTTCGAAGAGAGTATCGAAGGATAGGACTAGAACAGCACTAGTGGTTAGCTGATCGCTCTCGCTACGCCCCCTTTTAAAGGATCGGATGTGGGTGAGAGGGAATTTTAGACATCACAAACATTCATGTCTAAGAACAGAAATCAATAAATCGATTGAAAACTCAATTAATAATTATAAAACCGTTCGCACCGGGAGTTGAACCCGATCTGTAACGGACCCAACATAACCGACTATTCGAAGTATTTCGAGAATTTAAAGTTAATATTTAGTCTCCTGCAAAACTGACTTTCGGCGCTTTTGCCAAGCCAATCTTGAAGCGATAAATATGCGGATCAAATTTGCACACTAAGATAGGCAGCAGGAATCCAAGTTCACTGATCGTCCAAACAGCTAAGAACACGTCCCAATGAAGATGATGTTCATTTCATACATATTTGAAATACCTGTTATCGCGCATTCTGGTCAATAGATATTATACTATATTATCATATTTTAATTATAAAATTCTCAGGTGGGTGTATCCTTTTATTGGTAACAAATTTTTGTTCGTGTTAATTAACATAAGGATTACTAACCGAAACAAGTTTCCAAGTAAACCGGTCCGATTGTTTGAAAATACTCTTGTAAAATATCTAGTATCAAAAAAATAGTAAGTGTGGAACGAGTAAGAGCTTCGTCTTCCAAAATTTACGACAATAATTAACTATGGAGATGAAACATGGACATCCCAATAGAATCTAAATTCGAGGTAATGGCTATTAAATATTATACAGACAACGAAACTATTGCGGTGTTTAACATTGAACCTAAAATTGTCATTCTGACCGTTGCGTGTTTTTTGATTGTTTGCAGTTTGCAATGAATTTGATCACCCTTCTGTATTTTTGACTATCAGGATGATCAATGTATGAAATTTTCTATTAGTGGGGGACCGAATTTTTGAACGCATAACCTAGTAAGCTAAATACCTGGAGTAGGTGGTCTGCAAATTACGACCCGCGAGCACCGTGAATAAGACCCGTAGTAGGGGATGTAGAATTTCGCTTCGTATTTGTTTTAAAAAGTACGCTATGCTGCTACGGTATGATCTTGACCCGCCAGACTTTGTGACACTTCGAGATACCTGTCTTAAATTAGTTGTCAACAGCCCGTTGCTCGTTTATTTAAGGTGCCCGAAACAAATACTTGGCTTATGGTCTACCATGCCAAGTGCCACATTAATGTGTAAGTGATTAAGTTTGAAAAGAGAGTTATAGTGTACTTAAATAAATTTATTTGAATGTGCTCTAGTGTCAGTTCGAGTCCATTCGTGTGCTCGAATGCCTGAAGATGCCGAAAGGCGAAACCCGGGTCGTTAGTGACAAAATACATGGAAGTGTACAAAATCTCAATAATCCAAATTTGTTCTATTGTGTTCCTTCATCCAGAAAATTTAATATATTATAGTGTCATTTTGTCACAAGCAAGCGCATCGGGGTGGTGCCCATCTTAGTAAAAAAATGTTAACGGCCTCTCCCTTAGAGCGCCTTACGTTAAATTTATTATGACTGGCAGATAGTTTTTGCATGGAATAGTAGAATCAAATTTTTGAAATGTAAGTCCAAAAATACAAAGTAGAAAACGAAAGTTTTGATGTTCCTTAAGTTATATCAACGCAAATGTTTTAACTTTTTCGTGAATACCTTGTAATACAAAATACAAGTATGTTACATTATTATAGATGATATTAATTTTGAATCACAAATATTTACATTGTAAACCAACGCGGAATGATTGCCTAAATTATTTACTTTCTTTTTTTGATTTATGCTATAGTATAATAATGTAAATAATTCATTATTTTGCGAGAGTTATGCGTTATGCAATTAAAAATAAACATTTAATGACTTCCGTCGATTGCTTTTAATTGGCAAATATATTAAAATATTATCAACAACTCATTTTTGATTACAATGAAATCAAAAGTTTTACGGTTGGTACTTATTTCAATTTGTAATTTATACCTCACAGTCAGATTCATTTATTTTTTATGGGTATGGTGCGAGAAATCTCACACTTTGATATAATTAGCCTCACATAACCTCTTATATAAAGTCATATTTGTTTCGATTTCACTTTACATACCAGTATTTTTAATGGAGTCAATATTTACTACTCGTCTGTAATCCGTATGTTTTATTTTGACGTCGTTCTATCGACAATTAATACCGAATAATGTTAAATATAATAATAGTTATACATCGATTTAAATTATATTATAGATAACTATTGAAGATTATGTGAATATGCCAAACAATATTTTTTTTGTATCAATCCTGTACTGTATGTACTTTGAATCTTATTATTTATTATCTTTTCGCAATCCGTATTATAGAAACCGACGGTGATCAGTGGTGTAACTATAAAAACTTTCCTGTGGGCTCATTTCACTTGTAAATATGTTGATATTTTGAAAAAATTCAAAGAATAAGTTCATCTCATCATGACAACCCTGGATGGATTTTGAATTCCGGCAATAACAAACGAAAACTTCACCTAGTCTGCGAATTATTAGTCTTACGTGTATACAGCAATCCAGCTGGACATTATTTTGTATATATTCAGCCATTCTGTGCATTTGCCAACACATTACCCGAATCTTGGTTGATTGAACTGTAGCTTTTTTGTTGATAGAGCTCAGTGTTTTATCGAGCCGTAGAAATAACCGAAAATATGGCACTAGATTCTTGTTGTAAATTAAATAAAAATGTGATGAAACACATATTTAAACATACGTAAACTGAATGTGAACTTACAATCAGAAAGATGATATAGAAATGATCGTAGGCCGTTCATACGATCGTGTAGAAAGAAGAGAGTATTCTTTTGCAATCCCATCAAGAACGTAGATAGGTGGCACGTAACTTTTCCAAATTTTAAGTTACGACGATAGTTTCTTGTCACTGGTGGCAATATTCACGATGTTTACAAACTTCAGCCTAACGATTCATTTATTCAGATGGGAATCCACCTTCAATATTATTATTTTATCTGAATGTGTACAGTTTTAAAAATCTAGACATCTATATTACTGCTTTATCAATGAATAGTTATTATTTTTGGCCGTTACGCCCACGACAAGAACACAAACCTTTATCGTACAATTGAAACAGGCAGTAGATGGAGCAATCATGTAGCGAACAGGTAAAGTAATTTAAAGCTGTACACGACGACTTTTTACGAAATTCTTTTACCATTTGTTCGATTTTCAAGTAGCCATTTGTTATCATATTATTTTCAATGGAAAATATAAACATGTCTACTTGACAGCTTACTATCATTAATAAGCCAAATTGGTCCGCGGGTCACTCCTGATTTTAAAGATATAAATCTTATTCTTCTTAATTTGATATTATTAGTTAATAATTTATCTTGCTAATAACCGTTTAATAGTACACCATTTTAATATATTATAGGACAATAATACTCATTAAACAAAACTATGTCGTCATAGTTGAGCAATTTACCAAGCAATAAACATCACTAAGAAGTTTTCCTTATGTTCTATAATGGCACAAAACAGATGAAGCGTTGTTTATCGGTCACCTATAAATGTTGAAGTGTTTTCTACTTGACTGCATCTTTCATAAGGAAAAGCTTCTTATCGTAAACATAATAATAAATTATCACAATAATAGCAACATAAAATAAAATATCTAATTTAATGGTGTCACTAAAATGGAGGAACGTTTTCAAAAAGCTAACTGTCTATAAAAACACGTTTTCCTCCAGAGGGGATTTTTTCTGAAAAAATATAAATCGGTTAGGTTATATATTATTTATATTCATAAATATATTTATGCCTGTCTTTTTGATGGATTCCATCGCCCTGGAAAACCAATGATGACCATCCATAAGATGTATTCGGCGGAGCTACGGGACGCTGGGATGATATGGGAAGAAGCAAAGAGACTGGCAGAGAGGGGGCAGAGAAACTTGGAGGAATCGCGTGATGACCATTTGCTCCGAGTAAGGAGCGGATAGGGTTATAAGAGCTATGTATATTTTTGAAAAAGTGTTGTACATGGATGAACATTGCGTAACTTCATTATGGAGATAATAAAATTGAATATTGGCAAATATTTATTTTTTGAAAATAATGAATTACATTTTTAAAAATCAGAACCGGTTACACTAAGCTGGCTAGCGTTTTAAATTGATTATTCCTGTATCTGGAATATGGGGATAAGGCTTTTAAGCAAAACTGGCTTTGGCGCAGATAATGTTAGAATTTCAAACGCGTTGTTTTATTGTTTAAACTTTATTTACACACGGATTAAAAAAATGTCTTAATGAAAAATGGTATTATTTTATATTTTGTGAGGGTTGCAAGTTGCAACTTATAAAATTATTGGCACGCCACTGTTTAACGGATTTTTTATACAATTAACAAAGGCTTTTTTTAGAATTTCAATGATTACTGTTAGGCTTCATAAATTTTACACAATATTATTTGTATTAAGTTTATTTAAGATAGGTATTTATGATTACCAAAGATAACATGCAAATCATAGCTATTCACATGTTATCTACCTAGCTAGATTTTAGTTTAAGTTTATAAACAATTTTTTTATTAAAGATAAAATTATTTGACCAAAGTTTCTATTCTGATAAGAAAACTATCTATCATCATGATTTTGCTTGTTGGCAAATGACATCATTATTGATACTATTATTCAGTTTACAAGAAGTTTTACTTTTATATACAGTGGTGTTTTTAATAAATTAATGATGATTTTTCGGAATATTTCTTCTAATTTCTATATAATAATATAGGTTCACACAAATTCTACAGTATTTAGGTAGTTCCCATTTTAAAAGTTGCGTAAGGAAAAAAACGGGTATACCTACTTTTGAGTAGGTACGAACTTGATAAACAGTCAATAAAGGTCACAGTCATTTGTTCAACATAAAATCAAAAGTATGATATCGACGTTAGAAGGCAAAAGGCCGCAAAAATACCTTTTTGATAATCACGATGTATGCCTACAACACATTATGTCAAAAGGACGTAAGCTAAGGCTACAACTGCCGAATTATAGTTTAAATTTAGATTTTAATTTTGAAAAAATGTATACGTACATCGTACATGTGAAGTTTGCGATCTATACCACTCAAATATCATTATAAGTTGTTCAGGTAATATATTTCTGTATCTGCCTATACGAATTTGGATGACGCTGTGACTCGTAGCAATTCAATAATAAATTAGAATAATTATGTAGATGTTGCGTTGAAACACGCATTTTGATATATTTCCGAACAGATTTGTGTATTAATACATATAAATTGTTTACGAGAAAAATAATAAAACTCATCTCATTTGTACCAAGGCGTTGTGCAATCAAATTAATTGTATATAAGATTGTTTATTCAATTTTGGTTTAGTGACATCTCTTGAAATGAAACTAAAAGTACGATGTTTATTAACATATTTCTTGCAATTTTCAGAGGTGGCAGTATATTGCGTAATTTTGTGACATGTCTCGAATTATCCACAAACTTAAAAAATATGAGAACTATTTGCCTAGAAAGTGTTTGGTTTTTATTTATTATTCATGACATTATAGAAATCGTGGAAAAATATTTACAATCTTGAAAGAACCATAATGTATTTTCTTCATGCTAATAGTAATGACATTTAGGTTTTAATAAAGTTATATGAAAATTTTCAAATCAAAATATTTATTTCTCAATTTGGGGTAAATAATTTGAAAACTATTTTCCGCACAAATGATGAAATGAAATCATTGTAAATTATAACTGGTAATACGGATTGGAGAACTCATTATTTAAATTGATAATTATTTGAGGCAATAGATTTTTAGCAGTCCGTGCTTCGAAGACAGCATTTGGCGGTATTGACACGACCATGATCTTTACACATAACATTATCGATCATGAATTTTCTGCTAAGACTCTTATCGAGCAGATTCCTTTGTCAGGAATCCCATTACTGTTTATATGTTTCTTAATGATTATTTAAATAATTTGTCTTCTTCATCGGACGAGGAAACAAAAATATGAAAAACAGATTGCACAATAATTATAAAGTTCTTGCAGTTTTATCACATTTTATTTGCAAATTACTTTCCAATAATAAGTACACCTTGTTAACACAAATTCATACGTACAATTCGAAAAGAGTTTACGGACAAAACGTGTTAAAAATAATGAGAATTTGGTTTTGTCACCATAGTACAAAATTATCCAATACAAAATTCTACATACATCTCTTCCCGTGCTTACTAATAAACAAAAGATAACATAACTTAATATATGGGGGCCAAGTGCCCACAGAGTTCATATATCAAGTAGTGAGGTATGAGAAAATCTAATGATTACTATTTCTTATAAAGAATAAAGTAAAGATCATATTTTAAAAAATAAAACACAATCTGTCTGTACTACTTCCACATGTTTAACCTTGTCCACAAACATGTGCAAGTAGTACAAACAAATTGTGTTTTATTTTTTTAAATATAATGCCTTTCCACCAGGAATTGACAGCTAACACCTTAAAAAATCATATGTTTATGAAATAATATTAGCGTTAAATTTTCATTCAACTATAACTAAGTTTACACTAGTTTTCAGGTGTATATTATGAAAATAATAATGCTAACATTTGATCTCAATATTACCACACTGATGGATGCAATCGATAACATTAAATCACCAATTCATATTTTTATTTATAACTGTGAAATTATTTACATTATCTTCCTCTTCCATATTCGCTTCCTATGTGGAACATATGGTTACCACGCGGCATCTTCATGAATCCCTGTCCGCCATCCGCCAATCGCTTTGCTTCCTCCCATGACAGGCCAGAGTCCTTCAGCTCCGCCGAGTATATCCTATGGATATATTTGGTGGTCAATGGCTGGGGGGTCCCGCGTGGACATATTAATGCCAGTTGGTGTGCCCACACTCCAAATGGTGGAAATGCCATACACCCGCAAGTCTCATCTGCTGGCCTCCACGTGGCGACCATCGGGAAATGCAACAATACTTGAAGCTGACAGCAGGGGTCGAAAGGCGAATGTCCGGCGCCTCAAAACTGGTCCACTGGCTAAGGGACGGAAATTCCCAACAGAAATACCAGGTATAATTCTCTCAATAATGCAAAAAATCTCAATAATCCAAATTAGAAATACCAGGGTTGAGCCGACCCTTAGAGCCCTTGTGACACAGGCTTCGGGAGCGCAGGGTTCATCACTCTGCCTTCTTAAACGACCAAGATTACGATACTACCTCCGTTTACATTATACAATAACATAATTTTTCCCAAAGTAATTGCTGAATATATTGAACACACATTTTACTAGGTGAGTCTCATATCATGTGCTGATTTGTGGCGGAAGGATGAAGTGGGTTGCAGAAAATGTGATTTCACAAAGCATACAAGATATAAACTCTGTTTTTGTGAGAACATTACTACATAATTTAGACAGGGTGTACAAAATTTTGTGATATTGTAAGTGGAGATCAAAAAAATAACCAAAATTGTGCGATATCGGTTATCAACAGATATTAAATTAATAATATCAAATAGCATGCCATGCTTTGATGAAGTTTGTTTAGGAAAAGAGATATGAAGCATCGATTTTTTCTATTTTGACTTCATAACGTTTGAGAGGATTAACATCAAAACTCAAGTAATCAATTAAGACAAACCACTTTCACCAACTTATAAAATAAAAATGTAAGAAATTATGCATGTGGTCACAATGATTTCTAAAAACTTATTCACTTAAAATTATGATAACGAAACAAGCAAGTTAGGTGAGACATTCAAATACGGCGACGTCTGCTGGGTGGCGTGGGTTGCTGCTCCTCTTTTAATAAAGCTCTCGTCGGCCTTTTTGTTCCTCTTTTGTTGGTGGAAGCATCGTCAGAGGATTTTGATTCGTCTGCTGACACCTTTTCGGAACCTGAAGTAAAGATAAGAGAAAGAAAGGGATTTCGATCAATATGCATATATTTATTTCTACATGTCTAATTGATTTGAAATTTTGTAGTTTTGTTATGATGAAAATAAATGAAAAATAACTAGATAAACGGAGTCTACTATATTTTTTCTTGTAAATTATAGTTTATTATCTATACTGCTGTTATTCGGTTCTCTTTTGTTAACCTTACTAATGGGATCATGGAGCAAGGTAATAAAGGAGTGGTAAACGCTTTTCGGTATTTATCGTTTTTGGTTGTGCGGTAAAGCGACTGTATTGATTTATGAATACGGCTGTGTTCAATGGCGTGGATGTCTATATTTGGATACAAATCAAATTCCACTTTCTTATTCTATTCGTATCCATAAATCCACAGGTCCAAACGTTCAGCATTGGGAGCGGAAAGGGTTATTATATATCGTCGCTGTTCTGGAAGAAAACACTTAATCGAAAAAATTACATATTGAATTAGTTATACCAAAATGTTCTTTATTTCAAAGTCTATCATATAGAATAACATACTTATTTTTATAAATCAGACTTTTACTTAAAAACCATTTCGTACAAACAAACAAAATGAAAAAGGTACGGGATTTCAAGCATTTGACAAACTTCAAAGTCCAATTACTCAAAACTAGTATTTTTCAGTTAGTATCTTCTTGCAGAACAATGATGATAATACCGTCGAAATTTAAAGAAATGCTTGAAAACTCACTTCCTACACTGAGTCGTGCGCTGCTCTTTCCTCCTTTGGTCTCTTTTGTCGTAGAATTTCTTCCACCTCCTCCAGATCCTTTCATGGATCCGCTTTCCTTGCTGCTGGCATTTGAGTCCTTTGAGTCACGTCTTGGATCGACTTTAGCTGAAAATCAAAGAAATGAGGTGTGGGTATTGCCAATACATATAACTATCAACAAGGTTAACCAAACTTACAAGAATCAAATTGATATTAAAAATTTGAATTAAACATTGTTAATGATCCACATCAAAAGAATAGATGATCCAATCTAGATACAAATCTGTTATTTAAATGATCTCAACCTAAGTTGAAGTAAAACAAGAAATTAAATACCTGCTTCTTTCTCTCTGTTTGAGGGCACAGGTGTATTTTCAGTGGG
This sequence comes from Himalopsyche phryganea, assembly GCA_022494535.1. NCBI lineage: Eukaryota > Metazoa > Arthropoda > Insecta > Trichoptera > Rhyacophilidae > Himalopsyche > Himalopsyche phryganea. Next base: position 810,274 of record JAGVSL010000076.1, on the reverse strand, counting down.
GGTCGGAGTAGTACTTGGGATTGCAGCTTGTTTTGATAGTTTATCCAACTGCTGATCCTTCTTAGAGACTAATAAAGAACAAATATTTGAAACCTTACCAACAGAAAAATGTTAATATCGATTCATTCAAAGTTTAATTTATGTAGATTTTACAGTAGTATGGTATCCAAGAACTATACAGAATTATTTTATCATGTTAATTGATTAATATCTTGTAAAAGTCTTCTATTTCATTGCTTGCGGAGGCGAAACCCGGTATGATATGTACAAAATTTGTAAACTTCAAATATGAAATCAAAGTTCCATCAAGTACCCTCTGTTGATATCTTAAATTATGTTTAGGGTTGTTAATAACATACCTTTCTGGGCACTGTCTTTTGAACCTGCACCGCGTGATGAAGATCGAGGAGTGGTTTGAGGTTTGGGACTAGCTGGGCAGTCTGAAAGGCAAAAGTGCGCATTAATAAATTTATATTTATGCAAACTGTATTACATATTTTCAAGACATTCAAAAATTTCTCTCATTGAATAAATAATATTTGAGATGAATATGTGACAAATTTCAGTAAGTGGCGGATGCGCACTCAAACTCAAAATATTAATATAAACACAATAGAGTATTTATTTAATATCCTGATGTTCAATATGTCAATTTTGAAGAAAATAGTTAAAATATGTGGTACAATAAAATTATTTTGAATATAGGTAGGAATGGTTTGATTATTCAAGACCAGGATTTTCAATATTGATTTGTCGAAATTGCTGTTTGTAAAATATGCCCTTCTGAGTTTCAAGAAGAATTCCAAGAAGAAGGATTCAAATGGGTTAATGAGGAAATTGAATCACAAAGGAAATGAAAAAGTAACTATGTATTTTAAGAAAAGCTGTCAAACGATGCCTTGAATAAAGATAAATCTGAACGATTATTAGTGTAATTATATTGTAAAAGTTAAAGTGGTTAAATAAAAACTAATTGAATAGAATTATCAACCTTCAATTTCTTCCGGAACGATTGAATTAATTTCCCTAGATTTCAATCTCATGAGTGCTCCAAAATCATTTTCAGGCAAGCTAAAAATAATGTCGTCATTTGGGAACGGGATTCCCTCAATCTCGTTTAAAATCTTCAAGTCGTATAAGGTCTCGAGGTGTTTCCACAGAGCGTGCGTAGTTATTTCTCTGTTGACCATATTGGAGAACTTTAGCGCGATGCTTAGCATATTGAAGAATCGATTGATTCCTAAAAAAAGACGATTCATTAATGTCAACACGTAATTATTGACAACCTATTGACGGCTTTGTTAAATTATAGAGGACATCACTCTTTTATGGTAGATTTAATAATCTAGTGTGCGACTATACATATGGATCAGAGGTCGACCAATGACTAATGATCTGTATTGTCAAAACTAATTTTTTTAAGGCCTAAAATTTGAAAATGGATAATGCATTTCCCTCCCTACCGTATCCAGTAAAATTACGATATAAGTCATTCAGGATGCTTGTTTCAGTACAAAGGTTGCTGACCACTGATAGTAACTAAATATGCAAAACTTAAATAATTTAATACATATATTTTTTGCAGTTTCTTTTTTTTTCAAGTTAAAAATTTGTGTGCAGTGTTCATAACTTATTTATCTGTTCATACTTTGGCCGTCTCAATGGTCTCGTGGTAAGAGCTTTGCCCTAGCGATCAGATGGGTGTGAGTTCAAATCCTGGGAGGATCAATATCAAATTTAGATTTTTTCAATTCAAATTTGAGATTTTGGACATAGGTGTATGTGATGTCACTTCTCCTTGGGTGGTTTATACAAAATTCTCAAGTTATACTTCTATGATTTTCCAATTTCAAAATATTTGGCGCATTATTTGCAACGCTAAATATGTTTCTTTAAAAAAAACTGCAATACAGATATGCATGTATTTTAACAAATGAAAGATAAAATAGAACAGTTATTGATATTAAATTATGTATGACTAATGAGTGTTTATACAAAATAACTGATTTTTTTTATTCATTTTTTAAAATGAACATACATACGATTTTTACTTTTTCAATAATTCTTTTTTTCAGGCACCCTAATTTGTGCTTTAAAGGGCTTTGTAAGCATCTATCAAAAGATGCACTTGCAGGGTTGCCGTATGGCATATGAAAAAATGTAATTTACAAGTACTTAATACTTTCACCATCATTTTGTTAAATGAACAGCATCCACCAGATTCCAAGAAATTTTCTCGAACTAGCGAGTTATCACAACAGAGTGCGATTTACTAATGCGTACAATTTCCGAGGGTTGTTAATGTATATTGTTTAACAATCAATTTCTATACAATCGTTCGAATATATATATGTTTATTTATTCACTTAGACTTAGTACCATCATCAGGTAGTTCTGTTCTCATCCTATCCAGATACCTCCGATGGCCTGTGAAAAAATGTGGCCTGTCATACTGTAAATTTACAACGATTAATACCAACTAACCGGCAGGTTTGTTTCCAGCCATCGCATGAAAGAGATGGACTTCTGTATCAATATTCCAATGCAATCCGTCCATACCCTCCTCAGGAAGAATCTTCTCGATTGGGGGCATTTCGCAACTTTTATGATAGTAAACTGACAACAAACCAATGTGGACAATACAACAAGAATTACCATGCACACTTTAGAAGTCTGAGTGTTTTACAGCTCAAACCGCCATAAAAATACCATTTGTTTTGAAACAATAGTCATGGATGCAAGTTTGCAATCTTTAATTTTGATTCGACAGACGTGACACTAGCCTTTAGGCTAATGAATTATTGCCAGAGATAAATATTTATATAGTGTGTACATAGTGAGAATAAAATTAAAAAAATATATTATTCTCATTACACAGCTAGCATTGCAAAAAAAAGGAAATTCATAGTAGAAGTTTACATTGTCCGTCACACGCTCTTTTCGATCAATTTAAAAAATCTTTCAAGAAAAAATATCGGTGAAAAATAATTTTTAGTAAGATTTAAATCTGAAATAATTTTATCATAATATTTATGTAATTGAATAATATTTTATTGAATTGTAGACTGCACAAACTAATTACAATGTATTTTGGTATCGAATCAAATTCTCTATTTCTATTTCAGAGTAGCAAATTGGAACGAGTACCTACTTATTTATAAGCGGCTTCCAGCGCGCGGTATTTAGCGAGGTCTGAACTGTAAGAAGTCATCGCGCGTGACCAGTTTGTCGCCAAAATTCTTGAACGTTTCTTCGTTTGCGAAAGAATGTAAACATGCAGGAGAGGGGGAAGAACGTCCAAAACAACGCTTAATCGAGGCGCGTGAAACGTCTTCATGTTGGACACTTTTTAACAACTTTTTGGAGTGTTCAATTCTAGCCTGAAATTTTTTAACATCACAATCGACTGTCAACTGAGAAGAAGTATCACTTTAACGGTGTCTTGCGACGGCTTAAGCGAAATGTTTATCAATGGAAAAAGAATAAAAGTATTCGGTATTCGCCTACCAAGTATAATAATTCCGCCAAATAAAAATTACTTTATTTATGATTTTAATCTTAACCGTGAATGAATCACACTGAACCGTTTAAACACCTACAATTTCTAGTAAGTTATTGTAAACCTCTACTTTTGAATTTGAACTTTACTTTTGAATTTACTAATGTAAAGTTTTACTTTCAACCCCCAGAGTATTGTAATTCTCCTCTCTGTAGCTTTCTAAGACTTCTAAATTAGGAGATTGGAATCAAAACTATGATTTTTAGATATCCCAATATGTATACGGGATAGGGGATGGCCCGCATGACGACTTTACGCGACCCGATCCCCGACACACTAAATGGATCGGCGGTCGTTTGGATTGTACGCGACCCGATAAGGGAAGGTTATGATCGGCGGACGTTTGATTTATACGCGACCCGATTAGGGAAGGTTATGATCGGCGGACATTTCGCTGCAGCGCCACTTCGTGTTCGTTAAGAAAGACGAGCTGTTTTTTGACGGATCACTGCTCTGATTCCATGGAGCGATCGCGAGGGACTTACGATGGTTACGTTTTTTTGGCTGTTTTGAGGACTTTGGAGATTTACGTTTCTCGACATGGAGCATTACAAGGGGTCGGGATACTTAAAAATTATTTTGTTAATTTGTCAAGTTTTACATGGTGATTTGGTTAAAAATGTGTGTTTTATGGAAGGTTTTGTTCCAAGTTTAGCATTTCAACAGTGGTCATTTCATTTTTAATCCTTATGTTTCGGGATTTTGAAGGTTTACTTTTGACATTTATCAAGTGTCTTTTATGGATGATTTTGAAAAAATTATAACATTTCAACAGTGGTCAATATTTGTTAGATTCCTTATCTTTCGGGATTTTGAAGGTTTTCTTTTAGGATTTATTTACTTAATTTAGTGTCTTTTATGGATGATTATGTTCCTATTTCAGCATTTCAACAGTGGATGATTATGTGATATTTGCCTTATATTTGCCTTACATTTCAAGATTTTGATACTAGATTTTACTAGATACGGGATACCGTATACATATTGGGATATTTACTAGATACGGGATACTAGTTTGATACTAGATTTTGATACGGGGTACCTCTTTTGCAGTGATAAAATATTAATGCAGATTATCCAAATCTGTTGCTTTTGTCATTTTCAAACAGTGCCTCAAATATTGTATCTTGCGCTGGTTTAAGCAAGATTTTTATGGAAAGAAAAAGAAAAAACGAAATATTTGGGTCAAAGAGTATAGGCGGCACTACTCTCACTCACCTTTAATCAATGAATTTGGGAGAAAATTATCCCAACGATTTCAAAAACTATCTTCGATATAAGCTTCTTATGGAGATTTAATTGTTTTAACCGGAGGCACGAATTGTATAATTAACTGACAGTTAATTCTACAAAAACAAGACTCTTGATTTCGTCGATCAAGGTAAGCCTTTAGCCCGTCTTCACAAGTCTCGACTGGGAAAATCTATTAAAAATCTAACTTTTAGTTAATCTTCTTAGTGAGTATTAAGGTAGATAATTTTTACATACCTCTTTTACCTAGTTTATGTATAGGAAGGAAAAGATTGGGGAACAAAGGAAATAAAAGCTTAGCTCTCGGCTGGATAAAATAATAAAATAAAACACAATTAATTCGATGAAAAGTAAGTTTTAGCTTTTTGATAATAACACTTTGTTTATTCAGATTAGGCACAGTTTATAATATATGAGTCGCTAAACCCTCTTTCGAAGGTTTTTAGAGTTTCGAGTAAATCACGAAAAACTGTTATGAACAGTATAATAGTTTTAAGTAAAATTTAGACTATTTTGTGTCTTTCGGTGTATAACGAAGAGTAAAATATTCTTTTACACTGTCGTTTTCTCGGAGCGCGTCGACCGAGTTAAACGAGGATCGAGATCGTGTAAAAAATGACATTTTAATGTAGGCAAATTTTTTTAATTTCGATCATGAGACGAAATAGGAAGGAATTTTAGACTTGCAACTTTAAAAATTGGTAAATCTATTGATAGAGAACATACGTGCATTAAAAACCCATTTTATTTAAAAATTTCCAGGAGCGTTTATAGTGACTCATATAAACTGCCAATATTCTTACTACCGAAGGTAAAATTTATGTGAATTTTTCCCTGAATTGATAATGTTACTTTATTATAAAAATAATACTTATTCTTTGAATGATTGATAAAAGATATTAATGAATCATGCAATAAGTGTTCAGTAAAAGATTTTAATCAATAATATTTTTATACAGAATTATGTCTGTCTGTAAAAATTTGCATACCTACATAGGTTATTTTGTCATACGCTACTACAGAGTTCTTCACTTTCCATAAACATGGAAACGATTTATACAAGTTTGTAAAATCCGTTAACAGGTCTCTCGACCACATGCTGATATCCATATTTTGAATATAACAAATTTTAGACAGTTAGTTTTTAGGTTATATTTAGTGTCAAGTATAGGAGCACATTTCGGTCACGCGGCAATTATAGAGATGGCGGGATGGCGTGCGCATCAGGTATGACGCCGTCCATTCTCCTTCGACAGTTTCCAGACACACACTTGTTTTCACGCTATTTTACGCATACCACCTAAACGTGTGCGATAGAAGCATAGTGTGGAGGCCGCTATATAAGAAGTCTCGAAACTATATCGTTTACTCAACATGTATACAATATTATAAATTTTTAGTCTATGCCGACCAGATTACCTTTGAAAAGGTATAAATGACTAGGTTCAAGGTTCAAACTAGGGCTTCCAATCCCAGGACCCGAGATCCCGGAGCAATTAGTCAATCTCGTAATCCCGGAATTGACTGAATACCAATATCCGGATTTTGGGATTCGCTTTAAAATAATAAAAAACAATTTAAATTAAAATGCAAATTCTTATCCGATGAACTATACGTTTCCGGCGGCCGAGTAACTATTTTCGATTCATTTATTATATATTATAATAATAAATGTATAGTGCTCTCGCTTTAGTTAATATTCCGTGACTGTTATATACAGGGACAGACAATCTATTGTTTTTTTGCATCATTATCTACAAAAAACAGTTGACCACTATTCCATTTTTAGATGGACAGGTGTGACGCTTTTGGCGCCTAACTGTAACATGTCTTCAATTACTAATAAAAATACAAAAAATCGAAGAAAATAAACGTGCAATTAAATACGAATATTCTGCTTGAAAATACCTTTTGCACAATTATGAAGATACTTAGGTACCTACACATTTTATAAATAAGAAAACATTTTTTATGTGATTGCACGTGTTGATAATTATTCTGATAGGAAATAAATGAGATCATCGTATACCTAAATAGGGTCATTTCGCCAGTGGTCGGCCAGCTAAGCGACAGGTGTCCTTTCAAAAGGGATTTTGAGTCAATGAATGATAAATACATATTTTTTCGCTGTTAATCCATTAAACAGGTATAAATTAATGTAACCAACTAAAAATAAAATAGTTAATATTGTACCAAGGATAAAATAATATAAGTTTACAAAAAAATGCCAATTCTCCCAGTGGTCGGCCCGCAAAATCCAATGGTCGGCCTTACGTTACCCAGTATTCGGCCATCACTATGAAACTTCATGAATAACGCGAACGAATTTACGGAGAGTAGACAGAATAATAAAATACATAATGATGCAAAGCATGAAAATATAAAGTATATTTTGTTAGCGATCCCCATACAACATGAATTTGTCGAAACTTGAGAAGTATAAATGTGCTTTTTTTTTTAAGTGCGAATTACATTATATAGGTAAGTATAGTGCAGATATACATTGGCAAGTGGCAAGACTACCTACACGAATTTAAAAAATCTGTTATTTTTTAATTTATCCGCTGTTATTTAAGTTTTAAACTCAAAAGGCAGACTACTGGCGACGGCTGACTTTAGGAACACTCGCCCTATAATGTTCTTTTATGCGTTTTTAAGAACATAACTACCTATCCTCCTATTGTTTATGAACTATGAACTGCAAATACCTTTTCACGGGGTTTTATTTTTATTTTGTATGAACGTTTTAATGTTTTTTCCGTGGCTTCATTTACACGGCTTAGCGTGGTACATATTATCTACAAAAAAATTTTTGACAATTTCAAACATGAAAACCTGGCTTTTGTTCAATTGATTGAAAAAAAGTCAATCCCAGAATCAGAAAAGGGGTCCGGGATTGGATGCCCTAAGCAGAACCTAGAGTAAACTTTCACGCACCCGGTTGATATTATATTTGACTATTTTATTTGTTGTAGATTGCCTACTTTCTGAATAACTATGTCCGATTAAATCTACACATCACACAGCGGCCGGTAATCTTTGTGGCAAGGGGGGACGCGGCTAACATCACAGAATGTTCCAGTGGAGCAGTCTATTATCCTTCCCTCTGGAACATTCGATCCGGCGCAGAAAGAAATTCTTGTCTTGGAAACACATTTATATTTAGGATAAGAGAAACACTCGTGGCACTTGAATCCATTTGATCGCGGTTGCTGAAACAAAGAATAAAAATCAATTTAAGGAAATTAATTGCAGTTTTCGACTTCTCATTGCTTGTGGAAGATTTTGTTATGTTCACGTTGATAGGTTTTATGAAGATTAGTTTTATTTCAGTTGTTTGGTTTACTACGTTTTTTTAATGAAACTAGTTTTAAGCTTCGACCCGGTTGAAGCCAAATCTAATAATTGGCGATAATAAGATTGACTTGCCCTCCTTTACCCACCGCTGATTTCCCGTCCGCTATTTTTACATGGCAGTATCCCGTGCCGTAGCAAACGTTAAGTGTATTTAACGTTTTTCCGCCACTGGAAGTATCTTAGCAACTGCCCAATAGTTAGTGGCATGCACTACGTGAGCAGAAAATAAATCAATCCAATAAAGTTAGACCGACCTGCGCAACTCTTGCCTTTCTTCGTGTTTTAAATGACACTCCCATAGGATGTGTTAAACATTCGGTTTTATAGCACGACATTCGCATGTTGGCTTCCACTTACCGGCCACGCTCAAAGAACTTGACAGCGAAATCACCGTGGTCAGTAACGAATTGACTTTTCCAGTGATTTCGTGTCAAGACTTTGGTTATCTTCATTCGCCTATAATGAGACTAGATACAACTGGTTAGAATATTTTTAAATACTGAAAGACCAGAAGTTAATATCACAACTACTGATTTACCATGAGCGCCTCAAAATCTTTAACTGTGGACAAAATAGCAAAGAAACGAAAACAAAACAAATTGTTGGTATACTATTGAAGTATTTTCACTTGTGTATTATATTCGATAAAAATATAAATTTTTATTAAAAAATATTTTCATTCGAAAATTAGCGAAAAATTCAACATTCTAATGGTATTGATTATTAAGCGTAAAATAGTATTTTCATATTTTATGTTATTATCTCTACTATAATATTTGTATAGCAGAAAATTCATGTATAGATCTGTCTGCCTGTTACAAGAACTCCTCCAAGTAGCGACGTAAAATTTGCACATGTCATTCTGGCTGTCATTTCTATGTCAACTGTGCTATTTTCAACTTCTAACATTTTTATTAACTAACATGGACTATTTATATTTTCTGGGTGGTACATGAGGTGCGGCCCACGGTGATATTTTCAACTTTCAACATTCGACCTCCAACTTTAAACATTAGATAACACGAAAATACTGCCATAATAAAGTTAAAATGTCTAAATGGTCTAATGTTAACTCCCTGTTTCCCATGTGAAGTCGGGTAATAAATACTCGTAATAGTCACGACCCTAAACGTTTTTTATAGATAACCCGCATTAAACAGATTTGTTTAATGTAAAATTATAAAGAACTTACGATTGTTGAATTCGTCGTCGTTATCAGTTCAGGTATTTCAATTCCTCCCTTATCTCCTTTTTCTCCCTTTTCACCAGCCTTGCCTGTAGAGCCTGTAAGACCTGCTAGGCCCGGAGGTCCTTGAGGGCCTGGTTCACCCTGTAATAGTTTATTCGCTGTAAGAGTTTCAGACAATTATTATAGAGCTTAAGGTTATACACATTTACTTTGCTGGGTCCGTGGTGCAGTGATCAACGTCGTTGGCTTCGATTACGGAACTCACCCGTTCGAACCACAGCTTTAAAAAGTTATGTTCGAAAGCATGGATGTTTTTGATGTCTAAACCTTGATTCTCTCCCATCTATCCGATTCTTAAAACTGAGGGTAGCGAGAGTGATTAACTAACCACAAGCTCTGTTATAGCCCTACCCTTCTACCTCTTTTCTCTTGGGACAAAAAGAGGTTGAGCAACAGGTAACAAGCAGTTCTTCAAAAAAATTCAGTTGAGATACCTCCATATGCACCATATTGGTAGCGGATATGGTTTAAAAATACCTTTACTCCTCGTAGACCTTTAGGCCCTGGTAGTCCCATCTCTCCTTTGGTAGATTTTCCAGGTATTCCTTGTCTCCCGGAAGACCGGGACTTCCAAATAAGCTTTGTCCAGAGATTCCAGGGTTTCCCTAAAAACATAACAGGACAATAAAGTTATGAAGATTTTACTTATAAAGATAAACAGAATTATTTCAGAGTAAAAATAAAAATTATAGAAGCTACATGATATCTTTAGAGAGAATCAAAAGCATTAAATAATTGATTTTATACTCAACTTTTGCATCTAGTCAACTGTTGACAGGTTTAGAAAAATTAGCATATTATTCTTAATCACTTTTAAAATAAAACATTTTGTTTTTTACTACTTTACAATTTTTAGTGATTGGGAGTATCAGGATCGGTTTCGCTTATCCCGAGCATTACCATCAGCTGTGTTTTATTTTTAATTTATTGATTTTATCTAAATATCTAAAAATTCTCAAAATTGGTAACCTACATACCTTTATAACGATAAGGGTCTGGTCTGATATATGAAGACCTGCAGCTTCCAAGCCCTACAATATATATCATGTAATATTTAAATAAAAGTTTTTTCTCAAGTAAAGAAACCGCACTTCTTTAACAATGTCGCCCTATCAAGCAAATTACTAGGTATACACCGAATTCTCTTTTTGTACATTGTATACGTTCCAGAGACTATCTTGCAAAAAATCAAATCACATGTAGCTATGAAATTTTCTCACGACCTCAGAGTCCGCGGTGTACATAAAATTAAATGTTACGCAATGCACACACACACATCCAACAATAAATATTATCTACAAAAAAAATTTTGTAATTTCAAACATGAAAACCTGGCTTGCTTTTGTTCAATTGATTGAAAAAGTCAATCCCAGAATCAGAAAGGGGTCCGGGATTGGATGCCCTAAAGCAGAACCTAGAAATCATTTCACGCACCCAGTTGATATTATATTTGACTATTTTATTTGTTGTAGATTGCCTGCTTTCTGAATAACTATGTCAAATTAAATCTACACATCACACAGCCCGGTAATCTTTGTGGCAAGGGGACGCGGCTAACATCACAGAATGTTCCAGTGGAGCAGTCTATTATCCTTCCACTCTGGAACATTCGATCCGGCGCAGAAAATTCTTGTCTTGGAAAACACATTTATATTTAGGATAAAGAAACACTCGTGGCACTTGAATCCATTTGATCGCGGTTGCTGAAACAAAGAATAAAAAAAATCAATTTAAAATTAATTACAGTTTTCGACTTCTCATTTGCATGGAAGATTTTGTTATGTTCACGTTGATAGGTTTTATGAAGATTAGTTTTATTTCAGTTGTTTGGTTTACTACGTTTTTTTAATGAAACTAGTTTTTAAGCTTCGACCGGTTGAAGCCAAATCTAATAATTGGCGATAATAAGATTGACTTGCCCTCCTTTACCCACCGCTGATTTTCCGTCCGCTATTTTTACATGGCAGTATCGTGCCGTAGCAAACGTTAAGTGTATTTAACGTTTTCCGCCACTGGAAGTATCTTAGCAACTGCCCAATAGTTAGTGGCATGCACTACGTGAGCAGAAAATAAATCAATCCAATAAAAGTTAGACCGACCTGCGCAACTCTTGCCTTTCTTCGTGTTTAAATGACACTCCCATAGGATGTGTTAAACATTCGGTTTTTATAGCACGACATTCGCATGTTGGCTTCCACTTACCGGCCACGCTCAAAGAACTTGACAGCGAAATCACCGTGGTCAGTAACGGAGTCTGACTTTTCCAGTGATTTCGTGTCAAGACTTTGGTTATCTTCATTCGCCTATGAGACTAGATACAACTGGTTAGAATATTTTAAATACTGAAAGACCAGAGTTAATATCACAACTACTGATTTACCATGAGCGCCTCAAAATCTTTAACTGTGGACAAAATAGCAAAGAAACGAAAACAAAACAAATTGTTGGTATACTATTGAAGTATTTTCACTTGTGTATTATATTCGATAAAAATATAAATTTTTTATTAAAATATTTTCATTCGAAAATTAGCGAAAAATTCAACATTCTAATGGTATTGATTATTAAGCGTAAAATAGTATTTTCATATTTTATGTTATTATCTCTACTATAATATTTGTATAGCAGAAAATTCATGTATAGATCTGTCTGCCTGTTACAAGAACTCCTCCAAGTAGCGACGTAAAATTTGCACATGTCATTCTGGCTGTCATTTCTATGTCAACTGTGCTATTTTTCAACTTCTAACATTTTATTAACTAACATGGACTATTTATATTTTCTGGGTGGTACATGAGGTGCGGCCCACGGTGATATTTTCAACTTTCAACATTCGACCTCCAACTTTAAACATTAGATAACACGAAAATACTGCCATAATAAAGTTAAAATGTCTAAATGGTCTAATGTTAACTCCCTGTTTCCCATGTGAAGTCGGGTAATAAATACTCGTAATAGTCACGACCTAAACGTTTTTATAGATAACCCGCATTAAACAGATTTGTTTAATGTAAAATTATAAAGAACTTACGATTGTTGAATTCGTCGTCGTTATCAGTTCAGGTATTTCAATTCCTCCCTTATCTCCTTTTTCTCCCTTTTCACCAGCCTTGCCTGTAGAGCCTGTAAGACCTGCTAGGCCCGGAGGTCCTTGAGGGCCTGGTTCACCCTGTAATAGTTTATTCGCTGTAAGAGTTTCAGACAATTATGATAGAGCTTAAGGTTATACACATTTACTATGCTGGGTCCGTGGTGCAGTGATCAACGTCGTTGGCTTCGATTACGGAACTCACCCGTTCGAACCACAGCTTTAAAAAGTTATGTTCGAAAGCATGGATGTTTTTGATGTCTAAACCTTGATTCTCTCCCATCTATCCGATTCTTAAAACTGAGGGTAGCGAGAGTGATTAACTAACCACAAGCTCTGTTATAGCCCTACCCTTCTACCTCTTTTCTCTTGGGACAAAAAGAGGTTGAGCAACAGGTAACAAGCAGTTCTTCAAAAAAATTCAGTTGAGATACCTCCATATGCACCATATTGGTAGCGGATATGGTTTAAAAATACCTTTACTCCTCGTAGACCTTTAGGCCCTGGTAGTCCCATCTCTCCTTTGGTAGATTTTCCAGGTATTCCTTGTCTCCCCGGAAGACCGGGACTTCCAAATAAGCTTTGTCCAGAGATTCCAGGGTTTCCCTAAAAAACATAACAGGACAATAAAGTTATGAAGATTTTACTTATAAAGATAAACAGAATTATTTCAGAGTAAAAATAAAAATTATAGAAGCTACATGATATCTTTAGAGAGAATCAAAAGCATTAAATAATTGATTTTATACTCAACTTTTGCATCTAGTCAACTGTTGACAGGTTTAGAAAAATTAGCATATTATTCTTAATCACTTTTAAAAATAAAACATTTTGTTTTTTACTACTTTACAATTTTTTAGTGATTGGGAGTATCAGGATCGGTTTCGCTTATCCCGAGCATTACCATCAGCTGTGTTTTATTTTTAATTTATTGATTTTATCTAAATATCTAAAAATTCTCAAAATTGGTAACCTACATACCTTTATAACGATAAGGGTCTGGTCTGATATATGAAGACCTGCAGCTTCCAAGCCCTACAATATATATCATGTAATATTTAAATAAAAGTTTTTTCTCAAGTAAAGAAACCGCACTTCTTTAACAATGTCAAGCAAATTACTAGGTATACACCGAATTCTCTTTTTGTACATTGTATACGTTCCAGAGACTATCTTGCAAAAAATCAAATCACATGTAGCTATGAAATTTTCTCACGACCTCAGAGTCCGCGGTGTACATAAAATTAAATGTTACGCAATGCACACACACACATCCAACAATAAAAAAAGCTCCGATTTGACGCAAATTCCGATGCAAACAAATAAAAATAACAATAACAATCAGTCAGTCAGTATGGATGCTAAAGAACAGCGGCGTTTGCGATTACGTCGTGAGCGACAGCAGAGATGGAGAGTGAGGCAAACTCCGGAAGCTGCAAAATCCCGGCGTGATGCTGATGCCGAGGCACAGACAACAACTATCAAAAAGAACTCCGAAAGCTGCATAATCTCGATGTGCCGCTAACGTGGAGCTCATCGAAGAGTTGAATAAGCTCGAACATTCAGTATTTCATTTTAAATACTGTTATCTTTTACGGACGTCTCAGTAGTATACAAATAGTTTCATAAGCTACGACTGCACTAAGCTATTAACAATTCGCAACATATCAAGAAAAACAATTTATAACAGAAATTCATTTATTAAATTCGGTAAATCTATATAAAATATAAAAACCAGAAAATGAACGAATTCGAAACATACAAGGACAACACGAATGTGTCAAAACAATAACAATTCATGCACACGTACATCTTAAATTTCGCCAAATAATGGCAAACATGACGATTCCAATATTTTCAAAGCCAAACTATATACATATTCTGTCTTCAATAATAGTATGATAAAAATAGTATGATCAGCCCATAGGAGGAGCAGTCGATTTAATGGATTCTTATATTGGAGGATATAGAATACTTGCATTCATTATTTTATATAAGGTTAACATAAAATTACCACTTAATGGTTATGAAATGTCAACATTATTTAATTTTATTATAATTGTAATCTCTTAAAAATACTATGTAAGTATCATATTTTATGTCGCTTATGCTTTGTGGCGTTTATAAAGCGTTTTTGGGTGAAAATATATAAAACCAATCTCTTAAATATTTATTTTTTATTTTTCTTGTAATCACACCTATTCATTGCATATGAACATATTTGTTTTATTTTAAAGTAGGAAATCATACATTTCAGGGAACGCCCTGTTAAGAAACCCTGCATGAGAAAAAAGCCAAGGGAAATTTGAGGGTCCACACACCCTCAAATTTCTCCTGAACCTTCTCCGCCATGAGAAAATATTTCACATTACTTTATTCCAATTAATCCAAATAATCGACTTAACCTCAAGCCTTAGTAAAAATACTTTACACATTAATATGCAAGTTTAGAATTAATTTTAATGAATAATTATGGGTTTACCTTCATTATTTCAACGACAGTTGTAACAGGATCCAGGAGACTGCAATCAGCATCGGATAAACCACCCTAAAAATAACATAATTTTAGCACATAATTGCAGCTTAACTTATCGTGTAATAAAAAATCATAACGAGCAGAATCTAGAAATATTATTGTTTTACAAACTTTTGGGCGTTTATATTTGCTTAGAAAAACAAAACCTTGTCATAAGTAGGTAGATAACATTATAAGTAAAATAAATAATGCATGTCATTTTGACTGAAATATTAAAAGAAACTTACATCGGATCCTTTGTCACCCTTTTCTCCTAGAAATTATAAATCAAAATGTATATATTACAATCTACAATAACTTACGTATAACTAATGATTCAAAATGTCAGCCTCTGAGGTCTAGTGGTACCAGCTTTGCCCTAACGATCAGGTGGGTTCTGGTTCAAGTCCTAGCAACTTATATATCAAGTTTAGATGTTTTCAATATAAATTTGTGATGTTGGATATGACTGAATTATAACAATTCTCATCGAGTTTACCTCGTATGATTTTTCAATTTCCGTAACATTCAGCGCATTGGTTGTAATACCAGATATTTAAAAAAAATATATATATAAATTTACATTTGTGTGTACGGCCATGGAAAGCTTTTTTTTATCTAGGATAGTTAACGAATTTTCATTATTATTTCAGATTGAAAAACCAAATGGACTTGAGAGACAATCTGAAAGTTTTCAGAAGATAAAAATGAAAAATAAAAAAATGGTATCGTTAATAGATTGATCTGACAATATTAAAATGCATATTTTCACACTAAATAAATCATTGTTTATTGTGATTTTATATTTGTATTTGCTCTACACATTTGAATACATTTATATTTAGCAAAAAATATGCTGTTAAAGATTGAGCTATTGTATTGAAAAGATAATTATGATACCACTGACCTTCTTCCTGTATTGTGATATTGACTATTTATAATATATATTTAGTACTAACCTAATAAACCTGTAAATAATAGCAAATTCAAAAATCGGACTTTGATTAATTTGACCGGATTTACTATATTATTACAAAGAACTTATATAACAAGCTGGCTAATAAATGTATACCTAAAGAACAGTGATTCTTGTCTTGGGACGAGTGCACCCTTGGAAAGCGAGGAAGCATTTCCAGGGGTGTGAGAAAAATTTTTAACTTTTAGATTAGGTAGTATAACAAAATTTAATGATATTTTATAATGAATAAACAACAGCGTCTAGTGATTAGCTAAACCCTAGCTCTATCCTACCCCATATTCCTCTATTCATACTATTTCATAAGTGGTTTTTTAAAAGCGGTTGAGCGACTGAGTGACAAGAAGTTCTTGTAGATCAACTTATATTTTAAAAAATAAAACACAATTTGTTTGTACTACTTCCACATATGTATAATGATCAGGACCGGTTTCGCTCATCACGAGCATTATCAACTGATAAAAATACAAACATAACAGGCGTATTTATATAAAATTGAGTGAAAAAATGAAGGTATATAAAACTGATGGTTCATGAACTGAAACAAGAAAATATTGATTAACAAACAAATTATACATAAATCAAATGAAAGAGTCTACAATTAAAATGTTATGGACCTCTTGCAAAACATTAAATACTAATCTACAATCACAAATATATTAGCACAACTTATGTTGAAATAAGCTTCTTTGGGAGCGAATATGTATACAAAATAAAAAATATTTGTGTTTACCTTTTATACACGTATCGAGTGTTTGTCTGATTTTTCTTGACGGATTATTTTTTGTTTGAACATCTCTATTTTGTATATAATTAGTTTCATATCCCACGGTGGCAATATCTCTACTTAAAAACATTGTTTCTTGTGTATTAATTTTCATTTTTTTTAACATGCCACTGTCACTCGGTGCCATTTCTTCATCTATATATTTCGATTTAAACTGCAGGTCCGTGCACTTTGATTTCACTTTTGTCAATTCTTTTTGTAATTCTTCGCATCTGTATGCAAAATGCACGTTAGTTAACAACGTAACCAACAAAAGAGTTTTAAAGCAATTATCCAGAAAACCATTTTTAGACTTTGTTGAGCTCGAAACCTTGATGAATTCAATCACAGGTTTGTCCTGACAATTGGTACAAAGACGTTTTGAAGATTCCACGTCCATTCTGCACGTTCTTTTTATGATTACTATTTTTACACCGTTTAAACTTTATTTCTTCGATATTGTGAAATAAATTTTTAGATGAAATACATTTTTTTATCTTCTTATCATTTAAACTTTGGCTTCTTTTTGTGAATGTATATAATGTGTTAACTGATACAAATACTACCATGTGAATTTGAAAAATTCAACTTGTCGTGGTGTTTACGTTTCTGTACAATTATTGAAGTGATATGGTATATGCTCAACCAGTGGTCGTCTTCATATGGGTTATTTAGGCATTAAAATGTTTTAAAAATGCACTTAATTGCATGCGAAAGAGAGGATGCAATATAATAATTGCGAAGTAAAAGTGAATCGAAATAAACGAAAATCTTTCATTTTGTTTTTCAGATATTTTTCTGGATGCCAGTGACCTATCTTCGTTCTCCATTTACCATGTCAGTTGACTGTTAATGTGAAGTACGTATTTAATATTTCATTGATTTTAAATGGTTCACTAATTTCTTTTTAAAATTCCCCAATCTGCTATTATGTTTAATGAATATTTATGCCCTAGTTAAAGATTTAATAAAATTTTGCTCAGTTAAAAGGACTTTTAATGTAACTTTATTTTTGATTTCAGATTAGCATTTAGTGGTTTGTAAGAGGTTCTTAACATTTTAATTGTTGACTGTTTAATTTCGTTTATATATAATTTGTATGATGATCTGTAAATTCTTATCTTGGTTCACGAACCAATTGTTTTATATACCTTGTCTTTATTAGCATTCATTTTTTTATAAATAGTCCAATTTTGGTTGTATTTTTATCAATTGATAATCCTCGTGATAAGCGAAACCGGATAATGAAAACCTATGAGTGCATAATTTTAAAATACAGAAAATATCACATATATTTAAAAATATCATTCTTTAATAACCATTTGATATATCGTCGTTGTTCTGGAAGAAGACACTAACTGAAAAATGCTAGTTTTGAGTAATTGGACTTTGAAGTGTGTCAGATGTTTGAAATGCTATACATTTTTCATTTTGCGTGTTTGTACAAAACAGTTTTTAAGTTAAAGTATAATTTATAAAAAATAAGTGTATTCTTTCATACGTTACAGTTTGAAATAAGGAAAATTTTCGTATAACTAACTCATTATGTCATTTTTTTGATTTAGTGTTTTCTTCCAGAACAGCGACGATATTTACACTTGTAACATATTATTTATGAGAGAAAAAGTATTCATAAGAGATATAAAACATTTTTTTTTAAATTTATTGATTTATACACTTGTTAGATACAAATACCACGGAAATATTATATCGTACTTGGCCCATCGTAATAATTCATATGCTGTTTTTATTCAATTGCCAGTCGCCCCACTCTCCAGGTAAACCGAACCCATTCTCAAATATAATGTCAATATGGACTCTCACAAACTTTATACGATAGTAATAGTATAGAATTAATTTAAGACATCGACTGAGGGTGCGTGATGGAATTTCAATATCAAATTTGGATTATTGAGATTTTGTACACTTCTATGTATTTTGTCACTAACGACCCGGGTTTCGCCTTTCGGCATCTTCAGGCATTCGAGCACACGAATGGACTCGAACTGAGAGACAGTAAACAGTGTCTAACGTTTATATAGAAGATACAAATGCGACAAATATTATTTACGAGGTAAGATATTATACGTCTGAGAGCCACACTGATACCTGAGTTAAAATTTCGGGAATCTCCCTAATCCTTATTTTGTAAACACCATATTAACAGAGTGGCGAATTGCCGCTTTTCAACTTCTTTTTGAAATACCAGTGATTTTACAATTATAATAGTATTGTGGGTTTTGACGGGATGTAATTCGACGAATGGGTAAATATATAAAATCATTCCACATTTAGTGACATCTGTTAGGTGTTTCAACGTATCGGATATAATAGCGGAGAATTAGGAAGGTTCAGCTGCTCATTCAAAATTGGCAAGGAATTTAACTGGGCTCTATTAATTTCCAAAAATTTCTTGATAAAATAATTTATGATCCCCCATGTTTTTATGCAACAGTTTAACCCCATCATCCGCATTAAACGTATGGTTCTCCATTAGCAAGTGATTTGCGAATGTCGAAGTTTCTTTTTTTAATCTAAAGGCAGCTAAATGTTCTGATACCCCTATATCTAATGTACGTGTGGTTTTACCCACATAGAAATGTTGGCAATCATTGCATTGTAATTTATAAATACCAGATTTGTTCTTAAAGTTTACTCTATCTTTATTGTTAATAAGTAAATTGCCTAGAGAGTTTTTGCAATAGAACGCCGGTCTAACACTATCAGCGAGTTGTTTTTTAATTTTAAAGCTTGTGCAACCTAAATAACTAATTCTATGCCAGATTCTAGGGTGGTCTATGTCTTTAGACAAGTTCCCGAAATATAGCATCTTTTCTGCTAATTTACGTTGTTTTTTTGATACAAGACTATCTATAAGAGACGCCTCATAGCCATTATTAATGGCAATTTGTTTAATAATGTTTAGTTTTAACTCAGGTATCAGTGTGGCTCTCAGACGTATAATATCTTACCTCGTAAATAATATTTGTCGCATTTGTATCTTCTATATAAACGTTAGACACTGTTTACTGTCTCTCAGTTCGAGTCCATTCGTGTGCTCGAATGCCTGAAGATGCCGAAAGGCGAAACCCGGGTCGTTAGTGACAAAATACATGGAAGTGTACAAAATCTCAATAATCCAAAGTATAGAATTAATTTTACTTGATTTTCTAGACTATATATATTATATATAGAATTATAATTACACAATTGCACTTTAGCTACCGGGCGTAATTACATAAAACAATTGTAGTACCGGTTATTTTTTGCAATCGCGAAAAATATCACGCTTTTTATTAAAATCACTATATCTCTTAAATGCGTCGACATATTGACATAAAATTTTCAGGAAAATGTATCAATAATTATATAAATGAATTAATTTATTATTGATTTAACATTTTCCAAACTGTGGTTTATGATTTCCCAAGAGTAAATCCGATTTTGATACAGTCAGTAGGTACTTAAAATTAATTTTTTAATAATTGTTTCTACTTTATTTATCAAATAGATTATAATATAATGTAGGCACATATTTTAAATTTTTTTTATATGATTGCACGTGTTTATAAAAACTATTATTTTATATTCTGATAATAAATAAATAAAATCATCGTATACCTAGGTATTATGTTTATTTTATGCGTTTTTAAGAACATACCTACCTATCCTCCTATTGTGTATGAACTGCAAAGGCCTTTTCACGGGGCTGTATTTTTATTTTGTATGAGCGTTTTTATATTTTTTTCCGTGGCTTCATGTACACGGTTTATCGTGGTACATATTATACACAAAAAAAATTTTAGCAATTTCAAACATGAAAACCTTACTTTTGTTCAATCCCGGGATTGAAAAAAGTCAATCCCGAAATCCCGAGATCAGAAAGGGGTCCGGGATTGGATGCCCTAGTTCAAACCAATTAATGTGCGACAATATTTGAAGAAAGGGTGGTAGGTATTTATTCCAGAGAGGTGAAGGAAATTCGCTTTAGTGGTACCAGGTCTTGCAAAAGGAAGCGCAACTATGTTGACCACTTTAACTCTATGAAAGTTGCCAATCTATATTATTATGTTATCTATGGCCGACGTCTGTCAGCTGTCAGAATTCATAA
Organism: Himalopsyche phryganea; assembly: GCA_022494535.1. Lineage (NCBI taxonomy): Eukaryota > Metazoa > Arthropoda > Insecta > Trichoptera > Rhyacophilidae > Himalopsyche > Himalopsyche phryganea. The sequence goes on along the minus strand of JAGVSL010000076.1, from coordinate 789,402 downwards.
TCTGTTTGATTAGAATTTATCATAAATATTGTTAAACTTAAGGCTGCTTTATTATGGATGACGGTAATTCAACGATTTATGGACTTGAACATCAAGTGAGTATTCATAAATAAATCTTGCCATTTTAAAAGTGAAACTAACAGAATCCAGTTGATTATCCCCAGTATTATTGTAATACTTTTCCAACGTAATTACAAAAACACTATTACCATTGTTAATTATTACAGGCACGTGCCCTAGCTCCTCAAATTGGAGAAAATGACGCTGTTCGATTTTTAATAGGTACGCAAAGCTTGAAACCAAATAACAATCAGATTCATATTGTCGAGTTGGAAGAAGAGACGGGCGCCTTGCACACTAAAGTACGTATTCTTTTAATATATGTATTTCTTGATGCTTTGAAGAACATTGTATTGAATAACATTCTGTTCTAATAATTCTATATCAGGTTTATCAGCATAATTGTGGTGAGATTTGGCACCTGCGATGTTCACCACACGATGTAGCGTCACTTGTAACCTGTTACCACTCGTACAATTCCGAAGCCGGACAGTGCACAATGGGTACAGCCTTATTCAAACTGCCCACTAACCAAGTCATACAAAATTTCTCCGATGATAATTTGGTGACATCCTCAGGAAAACTAACTGATCAATTAGAAATTATTCAAATATATGACGTAGAGGTAAGTTCTAATTTCTTAACATATCTTCATAGCCATGCATTGAATATCGGAACTATTAATCTCATATTGTATTGTGATTGTATGTTTAAAAATATTAGTAGGTATTTTACAAGGGATCTTTTAATGATTTCACACGATTTTAGTCATTTTTTGTCACAAAAGCTCAGATCAACTCTTCATCAAAAATTTTTTAAGGAGTTATGATGTATTAATGTGATATATTTTTTCTGACATTAAGAAAATGACGGATTTTATTCTCATAAAAGATGTATGTAATATAGAATCTTGGCGTATGACATCAAATTTCCTGACCCCCCCCTCTCCACTTTTTAACACACTTAGCTTGATCCCCGTCCCTTTTCTAGGGAGTGGTGTCATATATGGATGGCCCCCAGGGTATCTTTGTTTTTTAATATAAGGTATCATTTAAGTTTATATTGTAAGGTAGAAGGTCTGTTGATTGCAATAAGATATTACTATATAGAAAAACATATTCGGTATTACAGCTAACTAGCCAAGGCGATATTTAAAAATATTTAAATCACAAGAGATACACTCATTTGAGGTTTTTTTAAATCTCTCGAGGAGAAAAGACATCGCAAACACTCATAATATTGACCTTGCCAAGATTTGAAGATCCACATCCATCTGATCGCTATATCACACAGGCTGACATTTGCTAATGGCAAATTTGTTAGTTGATTGCATTTAATGGAATGAAATTATTTTATTAAAAATTATCAGAAATTGAAAATAAGTTCTGCTTACATTCTAACAGACTTTTAGCAGTGACTACCGCATTGCTTTATTGTTATAAATTTGAGTATTGAATAGGGTAGATATCTCAGTTGGTTTTTTATTTCAATAGTACAATTGCGCTAAATAATATATTTTTTTTAGAAATATGGCCAGGAGATTAAATGCAATGAATTTCATATAACAGACCCCAATAGACTGGCGGTAGTTGTGGACAACAGTATTGTGCTGTTCGACATAAATGGTTCTCTAATAAACCATGTACAGCTGGAAGGAAAGGGACATCTCAAATTTAGCGGCGGAAAGTGGAATCCGCATCAAAATGGCTACCAGGTAAAAAGAATAATTTTATCTCAATAAAATACCAATATACCAAAAAAGCTTTCACTTCACACATTTTGTTAATATAATATATAACGACATGAAGAGGATGTAAGAAAGATGTACATTTAGTTTTTTTAGCAACATTATGATCTTTGTTTTTAGTTTGTGGCTGTTCAAGATACTCATTTGAAGGCTTACGATATGAGAAGTGACGTTACAAAACCAGTTTGGTCTCTAGAATCAGCCCACAGTCAACATCTCAGAGATTTAGACTTCAATCCCAACAAACAGTTTCACTTAGCAACAGTTGCCGATGATGGTTGTCTTAAAATATGGGACTACAGAAATAGTAAAGAACATATTTTCTCTAGAAGCGATCATTCACACTGGTAAATCACTACAAATTTTCAATACTATCTTTTAGAGTGGATCCTAGATCTATTATTTTTCCCCTTTCCATATTCTACAGGATTTTGGTATGTTTCCTTTATCATTACAAAACGATAACAGTATTGATACATAAGGAAACAATATATGTATTGCTGTACATAATATTATCTGTGATTATGTATCTCAAACAGTCCCATCTTATTTTGTAATCCTCGGACAGTAGGTTGTTTATTGAATTATGAATTATCAGGAAGTTGAAAATGTAGCTAAAAATAATATATACCCAAACCAGTATTAGACCTTTTGTAAAATGGTATTCTCAAGTGGTTTTATTGATGTCTTTAATTACAGTCACATTACTGTATTATTTTTATTGGTCAAAAAAAGATAGATTGAGAATGTAGTGAAACAGTTTCATTAAGGATTAAATGTAAACAATATCAAATAAATTACAAATGAAACAGTAATCAAAACGTAAATCTAGCCCAAGAAATCTTCCCTGTGGTATTGAATAACTGAGATGTACTTTTTTTTTTATTTGATATTGATATTCTATCAAGCACCAATAGTTCTCAGTTAATATTTTAAATGAGATGTACATGTTTGAAATTATACGATAAAAAACTATTTTTTATGTAGGATATGGGCAGTGCGTTTTAACACGTTCCATGACCAACTTCTGTTAACTGGAAGTTCCGACTCCAGAGTTCTCTTGACGAGTGCAGCAAGTGTCAGTTCTGAAGCACCTACTCCTACGATGAGTCATGAAGGTTTGCTTGAAGACTTCCATGACGACACCATAGATGTTGATCTGAATCAAGATGTCAAAGATGACTCTGATAAAAGAAATGGCGACTATGGTAATTCAGACAGTGATGCAACACCTGAACATAACGGAGTCGGCAAAGAGAAGTATGATATTTTCTGATCTAAATTAATCTAATACCTACTATTTACAGATTAGTCATATTTGTCTCATGAGTTTAGGAAAAAAGTAATAGAGTTCAATTTCGTTGTATGGATGGGATTGTATACTATTCCCCCAATAAGCTTAGTAAACATTTGAGATTTTAGTGATTTGTTGTCATCGATCAACCTGATAATAAAAATTCCAAACGTAGTTGAATGATTTCTTACTGAAGTCCCAAGAGTACTCAGTATTGTTTACAGTACTATACGGTATAGCTCGACATCCTCCTTACATGGTCGTGTCGCATGTGTAAATTTTTTACCAAAATTTGGTTGTATACTAGTATGCATGATTGAAGAGCGTCCAGGACACTGAATTTTTTGTTATTTGCCCTAGATACGTCTTAATCAACATTTCCAGTGTGACTGATAGACGGCATTGAAATATTTGAAAGAAAAATTGTTTTAGGATTTTGGATATTTTTTTGTATTGTATGGCACCAAACCTAACTTTTGTTTTAGGTTAACTGATGGCCTTCTGCAGTGTTACGAGCAGCATGAAGATTCCGTATATTGTGTTGAATGGAGTTCGGCAGATCCCTGGACGTTTGCATCTTTAAGCTACGACGGGCGACTTGTAATCTCGAAAGTTCCACGGCAGCACAAGTACAGGATTCTTTTGTGAGACTAAACTTCCGGTCTATCCATAAGGCCGGAACAGTTACGAATGCAGTTTACAACAAATATTATTTCAAATGAATTATTTTTTATACATATAAATACCTGTGATGTTTCGGATAGGTATTGTAATAGCTGTAAATATATTTTTTAGTTTGTATTTATATTCCATCTTTGTATAAATGTATCACTGAATAGTTTGTATGATCATAACAGAGAATTAATTATTATTGACTGTCAATAGTTTTTGCAATGACACTTAGAGCCTGTAATTTTCAAGAAAAACACTGTTCTTGGTACATAGTTAACGTGTTTCAAATCATTAATTACTATTAATTCAGAAAAACATTCTAATGAAGCAAATTGTGACTTCTTTGCAGTTTTTTTTTAAACTTATTTGAGAGAAGGAAATTTTATATTTATTAACAGAATCCTATGATTGTTATATTGAAAATGCACAAATCAAGGTATCCATCAAGCCACTCTTGATTTGTGACACAGACCAATTAACAGCCATAATAAATAATGTTTTATCATTTTGAAGACGCATAGGTGTATTTAATAAAATCATACTAAACTGAAATACTATATTATTGACTCTTCATAATTATGTTTACACAACACATTGCAGATAGTGTTGATCCTTTCCTTATGGTAAAATCGTGATTTGTATAGATTCTTCCGATGTTTACATGCAGATCATGGTGATAGGATTAAATGTCTAAAATTATCATTTTAGAATAGTTTAACATAAGAATTGTCACAATTTTAGGTCTAGTTGGTCAAATCATGTTAAGTTTATGGATTCTACAAAATTTAGGTTCCGTCAGTGTTTCTCATCATTAAAAAATTTATATACCAGCGCTTCAATGTCTACTTACTCATCGTAAACTAATACATAATCACAAATCAACAAAGATAATATATGCGATCATGATTTGAAATTTTTTGTTATTAATTTAATAGTTTACCAAAAGAGTGGGAATTAAATCTGATGTATACTATTTTACTGCGTTTGGTAAATTAAAGGGATTTGAATAAGTGTTGTTGTTAACTTATATCATTCCATTATTTAATGAAGTTAATTTTTATAAAAAGCAATTATTTATATTACTCAATCCAATTATAAAATCATGTTACTTACTTTGCAAATGATAGATTGTTTACTTGTCAGCACAATTTATTTATAATAATTAAACACCTGTCTGGAAAGCTTTAACTGAAAACCAATATTGTAAATTTAAAAAAAAAACTATGTGTTCTGTTATAACCGCATTATTGTCGATGATAAGTAAAGATTTCATATTATTTTAACTTTAATAAATAATAATGTAATAATTTATTTTTATTTACTGTCAATACACGAAAATTGAATAAATAATTATCGCTAGACCTTTCAGAGCCGGTCATCATATTGTGATGTGTTTTCCTTATATCTACATATATTTCTATATATATATTTAATTCAATTGCCACCCTCAAAAACTGTTTTATAAGAATTCAAGTTATGTAAAAAAAAAAAAATTAAGAAAGCGCACAGCTTATGAACAAAAATAAGCTTGAAATCTTAATTTTTATTGTGTAAAAAAATATATACAGTGAATCAATTGATAAGAAAATTCATTTTAGTATATTATTGGCATGAGATAATGTAACAACAATGAAACCTAAATTTCATGAATAACTATGTTTTAATATCAGAGACAGTTCAATAAATACAACATAATATTAGGTAAATGAAGAAAAAGACATTGTGATTGTTAGAAAGTATTATATTCTCTGTGATACTCGACTGGCAACATTTCTCAATTGACCGTATACTTTAGATGGTGGAGATCCAAGAATCAGATTACAGATAGCCCTTCGAGCCAATTGAATGTTTTGATAGCTTCCCAAGATATGAATTTTGGAATCGGCCAGAACTATGCGGGTTTTTGTGACATTTTCTATGGTGAACTTTGTTCTTCCTCCTTTACCAGCCAGTCTTCCGATAGCTCGGCCCATGTGGTCACCTTTTAAAGTTTTGACATCTTTAATTTCAAAACTTTCTAGAAACAGATCATCTAATCGCAGCAGGGCTAGAGCATCTTCAACTTCAAAACCATAAATAAATGCCTAAAAAAAAGAATTTCTCATTTTATTCCACCAAAGATTGTGACGGCTTGTTTTCTTAAACATATAGTATTTTTGTAATAAATGAATTTGGATGAAGTGATATGGCACGTAGGTTTTCAGCCCTTTGAAAATTGACGGACAATGGTTGAGCAACTGACCTGCAGTATTAATTTTTTTGTGAATATACCTGTTGTTAAGATAATCTATTGGGAGAGACCAAATGTCTAAGCAAAGAGGCAAGGCGTAAATATAAAGATAGTTAAAAATAGAAACTCAATTACCTTGACAAAGTCTGCTGCTTTTTGTAAGTTGGCAATGTCAGTTGTCTCGGGAGCAATTTTGATTTCAACATTTCGGGTTTTTAAATTAAACCTCACTCTTAACAGAAGATGTTCAACAATTGGACTGAATATCTGTGTCCATTTCTCTTTGAGTGGTGTGTACCTGTAAATGAAATCAAACATTATTGTATTGCATCATTAAGTAATGACAATAAATCAGGAGCTCTCAGGGTAAGCTTAATCTTTCCGGTAATTATACTTTAGAACATGCTACTCTATTTCTAGCTGAAAATTTACGAAATCCTGCAAATAACAATGAAGTTTTGTTGAAAATTTAATTGCAAATAGGAAAATATCAATTTATCATAGATGGGAATCAGGGAAACCGATAAATTAAGTGAAATACGAACATAATATCAGCATGAAAGTCACCATAATAATTATGTGTAATAAACCATTGAGCAAACATTATTTTTTGTACTAATATTTTGTATTTCGCATAATTTATTGGTTTCCTTAATTCCAATGTTTAATTTTTTGCCAATTTCCTATCTGCAATTGAATTTCTTATGGAATGGCATTGTTTTTAGCAGAATTATGTAATTTTTCAGGCAGCACAAGAGTAGCATGTTGTAAAGTATATTTACTAAAACAGTAATACACCAGTTCAGATTGCATATTTGATTTTCAATGTCGAGATTCATAAATAAAAAGGGATAATTGAATGAGCATCATAAAGATAACTTTGTTTGTTGAAAAATTGTTTCGTAACATCAGAATCTAAATGCTCTGTCGCAGTAATGAAAGCTTGTCTAATTATTGATATGGATGTATATGCGTGAAAAATAATACAAAAAGTATTTGCCACATTGCTGTGAAAGCAGAACTACATATGATTATGAATGCAAATATTTCATAGGTTATATTGGTAAAGGTTCTTATTTGCGGACCGTGTTGGTTTATGCGTTATTGCAATTAAGTTGTTCTGAATACCTGTGAGCTGGAACTTGAATTTTCCTCATATCCTTCGAAGATTCGTCATCGTCTGGAGTTGATCGCTTGGTTCTCTTCGATTTGGATTTAGTCAGTTTCGGTTTTCCTTCGATGCCGTTGTGCTCTTCTACTACCATAGCATCACCAGATTCTGATACAGCCCTACGTTTACCTTTCGACAGGCGAATCGGATTTTTCGCAGGCAAAAAGTCATCGACACTTATGTTGACTTGATCGGCCTCCATTTTCAGTGTTATAATCTGGTTTATATGTAATTATATTGGCAAATAATATGTTATTATAAGCTCTGGTAAGAGATATTATAACATTTTATAACCTGACAATATTAAACTGACACCACATAACACATGTGCCAAAATAAAGAAAGTGTCACAGACAATTGAAACTAGGTATTAACTAGTCTATGGGTAAAGGGCAGGTGAATACGTAGAACTATTTTTATTGTCTATTCCGTCAATATAAAATAGTATTGATAATAATTATTTTCATTGAATCGTTCACATTATTCCGTTTACTCAGATTGACTTATGTAACCGTTTCCACAAAAATACGTTTTTTTTAAGTTTTGGCACATTTATTTTTTTCACCATTGAAAACATATGATTTTGCAATATTTTCAGTAAACGTAGGTTCCTGCTCTTTTTATTTAATGAAAAAAGACTTCATACTGTTGAAAACGCAACTCGTATTAAAAATTTTAAGTGCGGATCGGATAGGTATTGTCAAAATATTAAACATTGAAATCAAAAGATACCTATAATTTACGCAAAACACAAAAGAAGAAAATCATGTTTTTGCTAGGTATTTTCTTGTACCGTTTACCCATTGCATCTCATTGAAGTTCTCATTCGTCGGAAATCCTATTGAGATCTTTTATGAAGAACATGAGGATTCTATACTGAGGCTATTTTAACATTTATTCATAAGACGTATAACATATTTGATATTTTTTTACATTATGGCAATAAAAAATATTGAACTTTAATCACTGACTAAATGTCACAATACGATCAAAATTCTTTCGATCGCATCTGAAGTTGTGGACATGTTGAAAAACAAGTTAATCGATAGTGCTTAATTAATAAGTTTCGAACAATAACGAAAAGTAACTCCGTTGCCTCTGTTAATTTGTTATAGTCTTTATGACTGCGCCTCTGAAACCTTGGGAAATGGCAGGAGTAAACAGCAGAATGGCTGAGCACATCGGAAACGATTCGCTAGCTTCAAACTCCGGATTGGGCGGACAGATAAATACTATGGGGAGGATTCCTTTAGCCGCTCCTGCACTGCCTCCGAGACCGATGATAACTCAAGGACCAGGGATGTTGATGAATAGCGGCTATAACATGCCCTATGGTGGGGGATATGGGTCCACTTTTGGAGGTGGATTAGGAGGATATGGAGGCGGCTATGGAGGATCTTTTGGTGGAAATTATGGTGGATCATATGGGGGGTATGGTGGATATGGCAATTCTTACGGCAGTCCATATGGAGGAATGAATCGAATGGGAATGGGAGCAGGCATGTTTGGAGAAGCAGAGAGTAGGTTAGTGTTTAATTTTAATGCTCAAATACTATATGTCACTATTGTTAGAAGATTTCACAAGTACCATTAAGTCACTTCCTAGGGCTCATTATGGATGATAATTAAAAAAGAATTATCGTTCCATGTTATGACGTAAATGGAATTTGAGAGTGAGTTGTCTAATTAATTGACATTATGACATTAAGTTATTATTTTGATAAGATATCATGTTATGCTTGATCATAAATGTTGACATTTTGAAACCATTGCCGGTTTCATTCACTGGGATTATAATAAACAATATGAATGATGCAGACGTAAAATGTTTTCGTGTTCATAAAAAGAATGTATGTTCCCAGACTGAGTATTGCATTCTACGGAAATTGCTGGAGGACTCTCAGTCCTGTTTATGTTTTGGGGTTTATGAATTTCTAAAACTTCTTTCATCAGAGGCATGAAGAAATCTTTGTTTGGTCAAAGAAACGTCAAGCTATTATGACGAATTATTTTGGGAAAACATAACCCTGTGTTTTCTATTATATTGTGACATGTTCATTCATTAAATTGGTACATGTTTGGGCCTGTAGCCGATTGGTCAACGTCGTTGCCTTCGGTGAAGTTTCATAAATTGATTTTTGGATTTAATAATAATTTGGATAAATTGGTATATTTATGAATTTGTGTTCGAAATCATGGATGTCTGTGATGTCTCAATTCCCTCCCACCCATCTGATCCCATAAACAGGGCGTCGCAAGAGTGATTACCTAAGAACTAGTCTTATCCTCCTATCCCAACTGTCTCCGAAAAAGATCGGTTTAGCGACCATGTAACAAGCAGAACATCACAAATACGATCCATTAGAAGTACATATGCCCCACATGAGTCGGCTTTAAGGCACCCATACACTAGGGGACAAAATGAGCAACATGATGCAGGGCATCTACGTTGATGTTGCGGGAACAATGCCATGGAACATTTTGCTTGTATACACCAGGGCTCATGTCAGTTGTCGCAGAAATGTTGCCCAAGGAGGTTATGTTGGTTAATTTCTAGACAAAATGAGATATGAATGTAGTTTTGTAGAATATAAAAGTTATGTTAAGCCTATGAAATCATAACATTACATATTCATATGAATTTGAAGGATTTTGAATTGAAAAAAAATAATTATTATGAAAACATGACATATTTGGCAAAAGTTTTTACGATTATCTCTAAACTATGAAAATGAGGAAGTCACTTTGTCACTTCACGCCACATATTTATATTAAAACCTCATAACCTCAAAAAAGTGGAGTGGTGTATAAAAATACATCTTGGTCATAAATGTTTATGATATGAAAATATATCACTCAGTAAAGGCATATATAGTTCCGTCATATATAGTTGATTTATAATTTTCAATAATAGATAAATTTATTATTGAAATCACACATATACACTCGCCAACATCTGACGTGCTGCCCTTGCGCTTGCAACATGTCCTGCGTCACGTAGGAATACTGCAGTATGTCGCATGGAACGTTGTCGGACAGTGAGCAACGTCACGTAGATTATGTTGTGGGAAATTTTGTCCCCTAGTGAATATGAGGCTTTACACACAGGCACTCTCACGAAAAATAGTATTTAACATTTTTGTTTTAAAGCATACATATACATACCAGCGAATAATTGCGCTTGTGTGTGAAGCCCACTATTCTTCTACAAATGTCAAAATAGCTTCTTCTTATTCATTCTTTAGGATTTCACGTTAGCAGATCTTTCAAAATCACAGGAAATTATCATAGTTGTTGTTTTACAGATTTATTCAAATGGCTGAGGAGAGCTCCAGACCCACATTCCAGTCAATTGAAAGTGTCGTTGGAGCTGTAGGCAGTATTGCCATGATGCTAGAGAATACATTTGTTGCCATGACCAGTTCTTTCAGAGCTATTTTAGGTAAGCTTTAACAATAATAATAATATTAACAGCATTGAAACCCTGACAAATAATTTTATGATTATAACTTACAGCCAATTATAATGACCAGAGGAGTCAATTTTTATTTTGTTGAAAGTAAATAATAAAGTAAACCAAAACGTGAAGTCATCGTCACTAAAATGTCAGTCATGCTATTATTTCTAAGCATATATCTTTTTTTCAACAAATCAAAGTTTATAAAATCGCAAGAATTGAAGGTAATTCAACAAGAACAAAAAAAATGCTGTAACGCACAAACAGCGTAGCTATTTATAATTGTCAGAAGACTGGATATAGAACTTGAAAAAATATTTATCATCAATTTATCGTCTACCAAAAAATCCTTGCGTTGGAAAGACTTGTTTGATTCAACAATGTATTGTTCAAATATTTTAAAAATAATTACTTTTCATCAATGCATGTGTGTGAATCTAGTTATAAGAATAAATTAAGACTGGGTTTTAAATTTGCTTTAAAGGTATTCATAATATTTCTACATTTTTTTTAATTTTCAATGCAATTGTATTTTGACATACAACGGCACTTAAAAAAGAAAGATTTTGGTCTAAATCAGTGCTCCGCAACCGGTGTGCCGCGACGCAGTGCGTCCAAAATGAGAAAAAATCCAGTATTTTTATATGTATCAGAAAAAAATTAAAGCCGCTCGGTTGCTAAATTATCTGTTTAAATTATGATGATGATTATCGGGAAGAATTCAAGATTATGTTGCTGCTTAACACAATTAAACAGGTGTGTGGAAGGATGGCAAAGATTGAACTTTCTGCAATTTATTCAAAAATATAATTTTATCCTCGCAACTGTGTTTTTTGCTCTGAAAGAAGCTTTTTGAAGTTGAAATTAATAGAAAAACTATCTAATATCGACAATGAGCAATTTGCTATTGAAATTTTTTGCAATATTTTCAATGAAACGCCAACTGGAAGATAAAATAGATTTCGATAATGCTGCTGGCGGTTTTGCTCTTATAAAATATTTAATTTAAAGTTTTTTTCTAATTCTGTTGTAAGGTTTTTTTTGCTAATTGTTAGTAAAATCTGTTGAATATCTTCTCAATTAATTTACAATTATCAATTCGTTTTTATGTGCAATACATATCAATTAATGTATTTGTACATAAATAATTTCGTGTTTCTATATTAATATTAAATTTAAAATTTGCCAGGATTGTAAAAATATAGTACATATTGCATCATCATGACTAAAAAAGTTTTGGAGGAAACGTGGGAGTAGGGCGGCAAACACAACCTCTAGCTACGCCACTGCACAAGACTATTATTGAAAAGAGAAAGATTATTTTGGATTTGGTCAAACAAAAAAATCGGCAATACTTTCATCCACTCAACTTAGTTAAATAATTTTTAGTAGTGAAGTTAAGTTAATTTTTTTAGTTGCACTTTTACAAATGTTTTTTTTCCAATTTGTAAGTGTCCCATCACTTTGATAGGGTTAAATAGTTTAATTGGCTTTTATTAAAAAATATATGAGCCACTATTTCAAATTCATCAAATAAAAATAAATTGTATGTTTTGTTTATGAAATTTACTTTTGGTTGTTAGTGTGCCGCGAAATATTTTTGAGTACATAGGTGTGCCGTGGGTGAGAAAAGGTTGCGAAGCACTGGTCTAAATAATGCACTTTTCAAAAATTGTATCACCACCTTCTATCCTTTCAAGTTCTTTGATGATTTGTTGGGAATGGAAAAATGGTTTGAAACATTTGGCCATACAAAACATTGTAAATATAGTCTCTTGTATACCTTCACATTGTATTGACTTTTCACCGTTGATGGTCATCCTGCATGAGTGGTAAATCAAACCAGACCATCTTTAAATCAAGGCATATCTGACACAATGTACAAATTGTAAAATCTCAAATATAAGACAAAATAACCATATTTAAAAACCAAACAGGTTTTGACATTGGAATTGACCTCAAACTTTTTGTTGTTTTCCGTATAAAATAAATTTTACATGTCATTCGACAACACTTTTTTGTGCACAAATAAAATATAATCATTCAAATTTATCCATAGCATATACATTAGAAAAATGTTCACGCCCTATCACCAAACAGCCGATAATGAGGTACCGATAGCTTATGGCTGCATCTTGAAAAATATTTTATTTTATGGAAATTTGCCACGCAATTTGTCTATTTATGTTTCTTTTTTAAATTAATAAGTGTGTTCTTTTAACCTTAGTGTCAATAAAAATAACGCATTACAACAAGAAAGCTTGACACCTCTCTTTCTTTATGATTTTGTTTATTTTACGAATGTAAATTTAGCTCTTTAATTTTTTTTATCCATTGAGCACTAACAACGTCAACGGAACTATGAAACATCGTGATTCAATTTAATTTAAACTTTATTATAAATACCAAAATTTACATAAATTAGATTTGCCCACATTTAAAAATTATGGAAATTTTAATAATTTTATTTATTTATTGTAATTTTGTATTTATATAATTAATAATATTGACTTATTTCTCTTATCTTTCTCATATCAAAATATTTATCAACATTTGCAGATGTTATATTGATAATAAAGATTGACAAGTAAGTTTTATTTATAATAAATATTATGTGCATTATTAATAGTGTGACACACTGAAAAAGATATATGGAATAGCCAAATAAAAATTATAACATTACAACAAATGAAATTACCCAAAGTCCCAAAGCACATTCCCCACGGATGATACCTTTTTCTATATCCTTGGTGGTCATCACTATTAAGAAAGCATGATTATCAGAAGGCTTGTCTTAGTTAAACATCCTTATTTACTCGTCATGCATCAGTTGGAAAAATAAAAACTTTACAAAGACTTCACATATAATAAGTATAGAATCTATACATATAAATAATTGACTAATCTTTTTTCAGGTGTCGCCGATAATTTTGGAAGACTGCGTTCTCTGTTTGCTCAGTTCTGGTCTGCGTTTGCCATATTCCGTGGACTCAACTGGCTTGTGAAGAAACTCCTCGTTCTCATGGGTATCAGAACAGAAGATGAGTTTAAGGTACTGTCGTTTTATTTTATATATTGACTTACTCAGTGATTTTCAAATGAAGGTTTTGCGATGATATTGAAAAAATTATCCACATTAGAAATTAAAATATAGTAGTTGCATCTATATCTAAAATCGAGTTTTGATAAAGGTATTCGAGAGAAGAAAGTAACGTTTAGAAACTCATATCACTAGTGAAAACATAACCTGTATCAATGATTTTATGAATAAACACAGTATAAGTTGGGAAACGTGTGATGTGTGTAGTGATAGTGCCAAAATATCTTTGGGGCTGTGCATCATAAAATGAGTTCTGTGACTTAATATAATTGGGAGACACCGGAACGATAATTCAGCTATCTACTTTTGAAATCACCGTGAACATATATACAAACTACTAATCTTATCAAATGCATTAGCGCATGTGACCATTACGTTAGATAATGTGTGACGCTTCAAGTGGCTCGAGCATATTTACAGAATGTTACCTTGGAGTCGCAAACTTTCTTATGTCATTATTTTGACTACCTCCTTTTGTGGGTTGATATGCAGGCTATTAAATTGGACTAAAGAGAACTTACATTAAGCTATGCACAGAATTACCAATGCAACAAGTAAAATATTCAATGGATTTGTAAAATAGGGATGCCTTTGACATATTACAATTATTAACTGTTTAACGACGTGAATTTATTAAAAGAATACTATTTCTTTAATTATTTAAAATAAATTGAAAGCTCTTTCATCTGAAGTTTTTATTTAAATGACGGTGTGAAATCCACAATAATAAGAAATCGTGTGTTGAAAATTATGGTTAAAATGAAAAATGTGTAAAGTAGACAAAAAACCAAATGACTTTAAATTTGTTGTAAAAAAGTTACTAGTTTAAAAATAAAAATTTGTATAAAAAATATGTTTGACATAAATATGGACATTGAATAACAGAAATGCCATATTTAGTTGCCAGCACATTTAATTAGGTTGATTTAGAAAGTTTTGTCATTTTTGTATGTAAGGGTTTTTTTTTTATTAATTCAATTTTACTCCATGAGTTGTTGAATCCTTGTCGGGGATCAAGTCTGAAGTTTTGCAATATCTATGCTGGTTTCTTATCTAAGCTTCAAGGGCTAACGACATCAATGTTGTTTTCAGGCGTGGGCAGCAGCCACTGCCGCCACAGCGAATGCAAATGCTTTGGAGAATCCTAATGCGACCAACGGAAACCGACCTGCAAGCTCATGGCCGGCGATGATGTTCCTGGGAGTTATTTTCACAGCACCATACGTCATCATGAAGCTCCTCGGATCCATCAATTCCACTGTTCAAGCTAATGGTATGTTGTTGAACGGAAATAACTTTTTTAATACTTGTTATTACGCTGTTGCTGAAGCACCCATAAAAGTTTTTGATATAGCAGATAGCCTGTACAAATAGTGGAAACCATAATATACATAATACGTAGAAGTTCTATGAAATTATTACGTTAGCTAAAATACCATGGTGGTCAATAAATGAAATAATGGTTTCTTAACCTCTTAAAATAAAATCATGAGTGACACTCGTGGTCGCATTTACCAGATATGTCAGCAAATACGAGCTTGTTTAATTAGTTTTTTTATAATAACTTATAATTAAATAGCATAAGAATTTATTCACAGTGTAAGTAAGGGGTAATATATTATTTTGTTACATTTTTGTTTGATATTCACACTTAAGATTAGTCAAAACTTAAAATAAACTTCTCCCATTCATAATATGTTGCTCCAGTTATCAACATTCATTTAATCTAATGTTTATTAATTTTCTTTTTCAATTCCAGCTTCTGATCCATCAACATGGGAAAACCCCATGCATGCTATTGCTCAGTATGATTTCCATGCTTCTTCGCCTCAAGAACTCAGCTTCCGAGCCAACCAAGGCTTGATAGTCGCACCCCAGAGTGTTCAAGGACACTTATGGAATTCAGGATGGCTTCAAGCTTCCACCGACAACAAAAAAACTGGCCTGATCCCCACAAATTATGTCAAATTCCTGCGGCAAAATACCCCAGCTAATCCTAATGTCAATAGAGGCGTTAATCCCGCTGAAAATACCGATAGTTCACCGAGTGTACCTGCCCGATTGACGGGACACTTTCCAGGAGTTCACCTGGCTGCCCAAGAAAGACAGCAATGTGATAAATCCCAGTCAGTCATAGCAACAAATAATAATGAAAACGAAACATCTAATGTTTTAAATGTTGGAGGCTTACAGAATATCCTTACAAATTCTCATCTGGAAGTTGACATGGAGAAATGCTTTGAGGATGTCATAAAAGCAAGCCAATAAAAATATTGTTGAAGACTTAGCGCAGTTATTTCTTGAAATTAAATTGGGGCTTAGAAATTATAAAATTTTCCTACATCGGCTATGCGAAGATAGCAAGATGGAATATGTGAATTAAATTTTATTTTGGATATCAATCGGAAAATTTTTGCCAAAATATGCAAATTGGTTTTAGGTGACAGATAGTATCTGGATTTTAAATCTGTTCTAAATTACTCGTGTCATCAAAACTCATGTTATATTCGTCGCAGTACTACATTCCATGCCAAGATTTAACCTCTTCGTTAACTCTCATCATTTAATAAGAATATTCTCTCAATATTTTCCACCGTGTAGTTTGGTGACTTACGGATTGATCATTTTTCTTTAACTTGGAATGCGAAAATGATTGATTGCTAAATACGTAGCATTCGCTGTGTTTGTATCTTATGTACATAAATGTTTTATTATACTTGCAGCTGAGGTGTACGGGATGACATCTATGATTTGTTTTTATTTGTGGAATGAAATTTATCGGGGCTTACTGTAAATCTTTAGTGGAATGACATTCTAAGTTAATACATGCATAATACACATACCATTTAACTATCAGGACTAGATTTACTTAACAAGTAAGATAAAAATGCGATTCTTAGAAAGTTATCTATCAAAATCATTATACTAGTTGAAAAGTTATTGCTTCGTTTTCAATTTTTATATTACATGTCTAAAAAGTGTTGTATTCTCAAAATCAATGCATCATATCTTTTCTGCAAACCACCAGAAGCACTATTAAAAAAAGGAATACACAAAATTGTAGACAAAGTAATAACTTCAGTAAAAGACAGCTTGCATAGACAACTAAAAAATTGATTCACAATAAGTAATTAATGAGGACATGAATTTAATATAACAGTGAATTCTTTTGCTTTGTGCAATTATGCAATTTAATTTGATACTAAATTTGTTCTTTTTGAAAGTATGGTTACCTTTGAACAACTTGTCACTAACGGAAGTATTATTCAATCTTTTAATATTTTTAAGTTTTATTTTCGTGGAGTTGCACTGACTAATACAGTCTTCGCTCCCCAAAAATTTTCGGGTCAGTTGTAAACTGACATGTAATGTTTATAATTAATGGGCGCCAATAAGTAAAATAGAGAATCAAAATTTCTACTTACAGTGCGATATCTTTTTATTGTACTTTTGTTTTCATTATCACATTTGTATAATTGATATAGGGTTAATAATTAGCACTACAAAGGAGATTATAGAATAGTATTGTTGAATCCTTTGAGCCACAACAACGTCCAATTGAATGGTGTACCGAATGCTGCACATAGTAAAATGGTTCATTTTCTTTTATCTCTTGACAAAAATGTGTTTGTACTATTTTCAAACATATACATTAGAATTTAATTTTTGATTCTTAATCCAATTGTCGTTACGGTCATCACATGATGCACGGATAAAGCCGTGGCCCATGTGGATAATTTATTATTTGTATTCCAAATGAATGCAGAAAGATTAACATTAACAAATCATTAAGCTGTGAAGAAATGATGCTTTTAAAAGATAAGTAACATCTCTTTAAAGGTATCAACTGTCAATTATTCTTTGTGGAAAGGCATTATATTTTAAAAATAAAACACAGTTTGGTTGTACTTATTCGTCAGTTGATAATGCTTGTGATGAACGAAATCGGTCCTGAGCATCATAGAAATGTGCAAGTAGCACAAACAAATCGTGTTTTAGTTTTAAAATATAAGTAACATCTGCCAAAAAGAGTTCCGCCGATGCCTGTAAATCTATATTCATCTTCATAGCCAGGTTTAACAAACATAAATATATCTGTGTGCGAAACGAAAAGGGAGTTAAGTCGAGTTAATTGAAAAACGAGTTAAATATTCTAAAATAACTACAATACGCACATGTTTATAAGAGAAAAAGGACGAGTTGAATCAATGCCGCTGTGTTAGTAAAATTCACAATCAAACATTACATTTTTCATTGAATTTCACACAAATGCAAATCTTGTTTTGGCTCTCCTGAAAAGTACCAATTTTAGACATAACACCCTTTTCCTTTCTCACACAGTTATATCAAACATATACAAATATGTATCATACTGATTGGATAATTATTAAGCTACACAAATATTGACGCAATGATTTTTTTTCATCATCCACATTATGAGTTTACACTAAAAAGTAATTACCAATGGCAATAGGTTACTATGGCTGATGGTTTCATACCCGTTTCCGGATTTTAATTGAAATGATTATATTATTAATTACCTGTTTATTAGGACATGAAAATATTAATGCTTGAGGTTGATAATCTTTGTTCATTTTTAAACTTACATCACTTTGAATGCACCTTCGGAAATTTATCGTTCTGGTCTTTGGTCGGCACCCCCTATTTGAAATAGATCAAATTATAATACAAATACTATGCTTTACGTTCTAAGTACAATCAATTATGAAGTGGGAAGAATCAGTACTTCCGATATTGATCATATTTTTATCTCCTTTAGTCTGAGGATTGTTTTCAAAGAAACAAAACAAGTTGACACTTAGTTTTTTAGACAGCAAGTGGAATAACACAGTTATCAATTTTTAAACAACAGCCTACGAATATAAATTTGGCAATATTTTGCTGATACTGTATAATTAGATGTTTTTTTAAGTAATAATATGAAAAGACCAATTATGTGACTTTTTTTGCATATGGACTCCTAATGGAGTTATAGATCAACAGAGATTTTTCTATAACTGCTTGTCGATCAGTTGCTCAACCTCTCTTTTTCGAAGAGAGTAGGGATGGAAGGATAGCTCTAGGACATGGCTAGTGGTTAGCTAATAGCTCTCGCTACACCCCATATTTAAGATCGGATGTGTGAGAAGGAATTCTGAATGTGATTGAATATTGAAATCAAATAAGAATGTGTGTTTTATACAGTAATTCTTCCCCGTTTGTGATAGTGGAGTTTGGACAACTGGAAACGGCTAATCCACTTGCCAATAAATCAACTGAAAACATTGATGTTGTTATTGACAAAGATTCTTCTTTGCATTTAGATAAAATCTCTTTAATTACAAATTTGTAACTTCGAGTACCTACCGATGCCAAAAACGACACTTTCTTGTTATATAGCAGGCATGTCAAACACGCGGCCCTCTGACTACTAGTTGGCGTCACGCCGAGACTTCTTGGAAAAATATTTTTTTAAATTGTAAAACAATATTAGTTCTTTATTTTGATATACTCATCAAATTAATTTGTTAAAATCGGAGTTCTATAGAAGATATCTTATTTCAAAAACTGTGAATTAAAGTTTCACCTTCTTAATTCACCCCTATCCATTGATATTATTGAAGATAATTTACAAATGGAATTAATTGAAATCCAATGCGACTCTTTGTTGAAACAAAACTATTCTGAAGTTGGAGTTCCAGAATTTTACAAATATTTACCTGCTGATTGGTTTCCTAAAATGTTGTCTTTCGTAATGTGTATAATGGCTATGTTCGAAAGCACATATTTATGCGAGCAACTATTTTCTGTAATGAGAAACAACAAAACTCCAGAAAGGTCAAAATCAACTGATCAGTATTTATCATCAATTTTGAAAATTATGGCAGCTCAAAATATTCAACCAAATTATAATGATTTGCTTTGTGGAAAACGGTCCCAAGTGTCTTCAAAAAAAGAATAAATATTTGTCATTTCTTTATAATTTGTATATTTTAAACGTCTTTTGTTTGGTCCAAATTTAAATATTGAAAACATGCGGCCCTCCACTGATGTAAATTAGTTTATATGGCCAGCGGTGGAAATCGAGTTTGACATGCCTGCTATATAGCATTATTGCAACTAATTATATATGAATTTAATTTTATATGGTATTTTTAAAATAAGTTTACGTTATATTCTTTAGACAAGCATCGATATTAGTTACGATTGTGAAACACAGATTATCCACGTTAATTACTTTTACAATAGTAAAACTATTAAAGGCAGCATGATAAAATGCAAGGGTAATTATTCACTATATGATCGTAATCAGGGCTGCGGAGTCTGAGTTGCGGAGTTGCGCTGTTTTGGCCGGAGTCAGAGTTGTAAAAAACGAGACTACTTTTTCTATAAAGTGCATTTTTGCATTTCTTTGCAATGAATGTACTTGTTTCATTTTTATTTATGCCTGTAACATCTTCTTGTTGTTCAATATACATATATATACGTATATATTGTATGTATAATATGAAAAATTCGGCAATTTGCCGGATTGGTTGGTTGGTGTTTAATTTGAAGACCAATTACACATAAATATTAAAGGTAGGAAAAAACCTAACAAAATTACACTTTTTTTAATCGTAATCTGAATCGGGTTGATGGTCAGTGTTGGAGTCGAAGTCGTGTTTTTTTTGTACGACTCCACACCCTGTGGATTGCTCTAACTATATCTTTGTGTGAATTAAAACAAATTTGTACATTATGTATTTATTTTTAGTTATCTGAATGTGTATTACGTTTTTGTATTGAATTTTTTACGATGTAATAAATGAATAGTTACAAAAACGCATTTTAATTCTTCATAATATCGACGGTATTTTGGTGAATTGATGTAACTTTCAAAATTAAAATTGTTCAGGAGAGTTTAAAAACAATTTTTATCCAAAATGTTATAAAAGTGAGTTGCGTGATGAATCTTTGAAATGCACTCCTGTGAATTCTCATGTTTGCAGATACGAGATTATACATAGGGAGTGTTGATATAATAGTGGCTTACATCAAGTGGCCGGGTCAGAATTAAACCTAAAACTAATGTAAAATGATGTTTCCCTTTCAAAAAGTGATCAATTTAATTTTTTAATTTACGTCATTTGGCCGAGACCTGTTCTGTCGTCTTTAAAATGAGATCCTATCAATCTCATTTTCATATTTTTTGAGGGTAACCTCAATTTACCAAAACACCGTCGATATAATGTGAGATGATCAGTCTACTTTGGCAGATTTAATAACAAGATGAAGCATTCTATAACATGCTTCTGTGAACTTCGGGGATCCAGAGATTGAAGTTTCTTCTTCATACCATCTAGCCTTGGGGTACGGTTTTTTCCTATGAGGACTACTAAATACAGGTGCTTTTTATGTGCCGTGTTCCATACAGGTTGAATGTGCAACTCATTTGAGACAGTGTTTTAGTATTTTTTATTGAAGTCTGTACCTGCCATATTATACCTGAAAACTAAATTAAGTATCATGGTCACAGGTTTGAATGTAATATCTTTGGACCATGATTCACCAATATTGGACTTAGACTAGTACTTAAATCCTTGAACTAAAGTGTGAGGTAAACAATTAATTTGCGTATGAGATTTTCTTATAGCTATAGTCGGTTTTTATATATTTTTTTTGTCTGTCACATTTTTGAAAATTAAGAGATGTTGATCATCAGTGGTGGAAAACGGCGTAAGTATGGGGTGCATACACCTGTATGCCAGTGTTTGCGCCTGTTATGTGAGTGTCACATCTTGTTTAAACGAGTTTATTATCCATATATCGTCGTTGTACTGGAAGAAAACACTAAATCGAAAAAATGACATATTGGGTTAGTTATAGCAAAATCTTCCTTGTTTTAAACTCTACCGTATGACGGAACTCAATTATTTTTATGAATAGTACTTTTACTTAAAAACAAACAAACAAAATGAAAAACGTATGGCATTTCAAGCATTTGGAAAAATTCAAAGTCCAATTACTCAAAACTAGTATTTTCCAGTTAGTGTCTTCTTCCAGAACAACGACGATATGTTAGTATTTATTCATTTGGAATACATACAAACACACATGGACTGTTTTCAAAATAAATACGGAAACTTTCGGCACTTTACACCAATCGGCATTTCATATTATTATCAGCCACAAATATTAATATTTTCGTGTCCTAATAAACAGATAATAGTACAATCATTTCAAACAAAATTCGGAAACGGGTATGAAACCATCTGCCATAGTAACCTATAGAAGCCTTTGATAATTACTTTTTAGTGTAAACTCATAATGTGGATGATGAAAAAAAATCATTGCATCAATATTTGAATAGCTTAATTATCCAATAAGTGTGATACATGTTTGATATATCTGTGTGAGAAAGGAAAAAAGCGTTAAGTCTAAAATTGGTGCTTTTCAGGAGAGCCAAAACAAGATTTGCATTTGTATGAAATTTCATAAAAAATGTGATGTTTGAACGTGAATTTTACTAATTCAGCGGCATTGATTCAATTCGACCTTTTTCTCTTATATGCATGTATGTATGTATAGCTGTTTTAGAATATTTTAACTCGTTTTTCAATTAACTCGATTTAGTTATCTTTTGCGTACATATGTATTTTTGTTAAACCTCGCTATAAGATGAATATAGATATACAGGCATCGGCGGAACTCTTTTTGACAGATGTTATTTATATTTTAAAACTAAAACACAATTTGTTTGTACTGCGTCCACATGTTTATAATAATCAGGACCGGTTTCGTTCATCACCAGCATTATCAACTGATGAATAAGTACAAACAAATTGTGTTTTATTTTAAAAATATAATGCTTTTCCGCCGCTGTTGACAGTTAATACCTTTAAAGAAATGTTACTTATCTTTTAAAGTATCATTTCTTCACAGCTTAATGATATATAATTGTTAATCTGTTAATCAATCCTTGTGCATTCATTTGGAATACAAATAATAAATGATCCAAGTACTTGGGCCACGATTTTATCCGTGCATTATGTGATGACCATAACGACAGTTGGATTAAGAATAAAAAATAAAGTTCTGATATATATATGTTTGAAAATGGTAACAGATTTTTGTCAAGAGATAAGAGAAAATTGACAAATTTTACTTTTTACCCAAGGCACATATTAGATGAAGAACTCAATGTACGATTTGAAGAATTTGGTCCCAGTGAATTTTAGCCCCGTATAACGGTGATCTCCCGGTTAATGACAACGAATGCACAACACAACCCCGACTCGTATTTCAAATCGAATTAAATCGCACGTATGGAGAATTCAATTAATTTTGCAATAGATATTTTAACACACGTTATTTTAATTGTTTATAGCACACGAGACTAGTGCAGTAGTGTCTTGCGTTATTTTTTTTACGTTCCAGTGAACATGGGCAACTCGCTTTGCCGGCCACCAGCGACTCGCTGCTTTATTTCTAATCGGAAATTTAATATCGGAATGTGAGTGCTACACGATAGCCGCGTCAGATGTGTGATGAAAAAGCGCGCGAAAAACATAACCTTAAAATTAAAACGTATCAACATAACCTCAAACTGAAAAGTTTAAATTAATCGTATAAACTTAGTGCTAACAAAATTCAATAATGTGATTGAAAACTAAAATTGCTTATGCGACTGACAATCCATGTTGCATATTTATTTTTGAAGATGAAAAAACTATTGCGCCGATTTGGATTACTATGAAGTCTTCATAAACGGTAAGTGCATAGAAATATTTTATCGTTATATTCTTCCTACAGTTTTTCCGAATGCATTGTGTCTTATATTTTATTGGGAAAATGATCGAAAGTCTATAAATATAATATATAACGGCCGGAAAATTAAAATGCATGAGATATAGGTATATTGCAAAAAATACATTTAACAGTTTCCACGTCCACCCAAACTGCATTCTCAAATTCTTCTAGACACATATTTTTGGATAGGAAAAAAGATTTATTTCTCAAAAAGTAATATTGAATGTTCATTATAAAAAATTTGTAATTATAAAATATTTGCCCAAAAATGAGTTTACATAAATACATGAGAGTGAAAATATTTTTAAAAAAATACAGTTTATTGCCAATGTGCCAGATTCGTTTATAATCACTTTAGATAAGTTCAAGGAGAAGTCATTGGAGATCAACTTGATGAGAGAAAACATTGTTAATTATCGATCTTCCTAGACTGACCGCATAACATCTCACGCATCGTAAATGAAAAATAAAACAATATGTGTACAACGAATGTCGTATGAAATTTCATATTTTTATTAGTTATGACTCATATAACTGTAGATACCTCATTTTTCCTTGTTTATACTAATTTATGTCATAACGCTCTTGTGAAATTGTTTACAAATGTAAAAATAGTTATGCCTCTCTAGATTATTTATTTATTTATATTTGAAACATACTGTGGGTTGTATTGTGGAAATGACGATATCCATTAAATTCCAAAACCATTACATAAATCGGCTAAAAATTATCCACACTGACGGTTATGATAACAAAAGAACAACTGATCAAAAAATGATTATAACATTACCCATTAGTGCTATCATAAATTTAATAATTTATATAAACTTAGCTTTTTTACTTTTGTTTGTTTCTAACAATAAATAATAATAAAAGCTTCCACATCACTGTATTTTCAATATTATGATGGAGTTGCCAAAAATGTATTATAGTTATGATTTGTCAACATATTATACTTTATTTAATAGTTTTTATGCATTATTTACTTATGTAAATAATAATTGAAAAAAAAACGTCAATAGATCTTTCCCTCGTCTTCTCGTCGGTAAGTACCAATATCGTTATCAATATATAAAAAAATTAGGATCGACGTTGAATTGCAAACATAACAACAATAATTTATAGTATAACACATAGAAATCGAAAACAGCTTAACCTTCAATTTTTAAAGAGTTTTTGGTACCGTGTTCAAGTGAAACCAATTTGATAAAAATATTTTCAGGGGTTCAAAAATATTACTCATAAAGATTAAAATTATTGGTTAAACACGAAAAAATAAGGACTTCGTCCTCTCTTCCTTATCTTCAAGACTTTGGACGTTTCAAGAAAGAATCTCAAAAACACGAGAACTAATGAACCATAAACAAAACTTCTAGCAGAAAGCTTAAAAATTTCATATTTTTACTATCTTCAAGATTTGTTAAAAGCATCATCGCGTGAAGCGATAAATTTGCAGTATGTTTATAATACTGTATATCAGAAAAGTGTCAGTTATGTCGTTTATTGATGTTAAAGCCATTTTTACCGTCACCTGAACACAGGCTAACGATGTTTACTTCATGTAAAGATCATAAAGAAACAAGCAATCGTCAAGGTAAATATCGTGAATTGATACGTATGTACAAGACGGCAATTATCGCTACAGATAAAATCGGTT
The DNA here is from genome assembly GCA_022494535.1 of Himalopsyche phryganea. Taxonomy (NCBI): domain Eukaryota; kingdom Metazoa; phylum Arthropoda; class Insecta; order Trichoptera; family Rhyacophilidae; genus Himalopsyche; species Himalopsyche phryganea. The sequence continues at coordinate 764,222 of JAGVSL010000076.1, read as the reverse complement.
TTACGGCCCTTTTCTGATGCATTAATTTATTGGTAACCTTACGGTTTTTTCTTACATTTAACATGGCGCCCTTTTCATCCCTGGAAGAATGGCATCATCGTATCATAAAATAATAACGCGTGGACATGCGGGTATAATACAATATTCACTAGTAACATGCGCCTAGTTGTTGCCTGTCCAGAAGTCGAATAGTAACGCTTTATGGATCTCGCCTTACTCAGTTGTGAGGCCAAGGAATCGAATCCCCAAAAATTAAAATTTTGTTAAGCATCTCAAAAGATGTATATATGACAAATTGTATGCATTTATAAATGTGATGTTTTTATTCATTTTAAATTAACCTACCTGATTTTGAACGAAACGTAGATAGAGATAATGTTATTTATTCAAAGCATTAAATACGTTATTTAATTGCATGTGTAAAAGTTATTGAACCGTCAATAGAAAAGGTTTCTAGTTTGGATTTCGTATCTTATGATAGCCCAGACCGCTCTGTATACGTTTTATTATCGTTACATATCGCATATAGGTATGAAATTTTCTCATGGCCTAAGCGTTCGCGGTGATAATAAAATAAAATGTTATGGAATGCACACACAGTTCCGACGTACTAGCTACTTTAGACATTCAGTATTTCAATACCGTCATCTACGACGGGTACGATTATACTAGTTTGTAAATAGTTAATGAATTGAATATTGTTCGGAAGCATTTGTTAAGTGATCTATCTATATCTATCTATATATATAAAAATGAAGATTTGTTTGTTTGTTTGTCCTCTATGCATTCCTTTACCATTCATCCGATTTCTATCAAACTTTGGTGAGTTGGTGTGTGCACGTCCGTGAAGGTGAAAATTTAAAATAAAAATCAAAATACGTACAACTAGCGACATCTCTGGGCCAGACGAAAAAACAAATTTAGGAAAAATATTTCGTACTATGTTCGGGTCATGCGCCAGCCATAAAGCAATAGTTTATTTCACATGTGCTATGAATATCGTTGGAAATATGAAAACAATAACATATATTGTTTGAAAAGTATAAATGAATTACTATACTAAAAAATAAATCGGGCTTTTTTCAGGATGAAAAAATAAATCTGGGTTTCGGGTCGGGCTGAGGGAACAAATGTGATATTGAGACTCGGGCTTTTTATGAAATTTCCTCTAATCCAAAAGCACTTCAATAAACAGAGTTAAAACACAAACCCTTTCTTTCTTTGAGTGGCATTGCAACGCAAGCTGGGTACTCACTAGTTTTAAATAAAATTAATTTCGTTCGACTGATTTCTGCTTCAGCTAATTTATGCTCTGTCATAAATTGCCGGATAGGATAAAAAAAACTAGCTTTATGGTCAAGTAAAAAACTAGGTCGATAATTTGTTTGATGTCTTATATTATTTTATGCAGTTGGAATAATACTTTCAAATTGTTTATCAAACATCGTAAATCCTTGATTTGTTGCACTTTCTAGTTTCGAACACAAGCGCATGGGTATATATAATGAGACCTTGGATTTAATGTCTGAAAGGAGTTTCAGTACATCAAATCCATTCCAAAATAACTATTGAACATTTTCTTCATGCTAACAGAGGTTCATTGGTTGACCTCGTCAAGGTTCAGCTTCAGTTTACAATCGTTTCAACATGAATGTGTGCAGGTGGACAATGAAAAGCATTAATGGAAAATACGTTCATGAATATTATGCTTCCAAGAAACAAAATAGTCAAGATAATTGTAAGTCAATACAACAATAAACATTGTAAGTCGTTTATTATTATAGTACCTATACACGAGGAGATTGAAAATACTCACAAAAATCATAAAGCCAAATATGGAGGATGATTGTCAACCCTTTTTATATAATATTTTTTTCAGACACTAAAATAAGGAATAAAAATTCGTTACATTTGCGTTTTCTAATCTTTTAACATGTTCATATCGACAGTTTAAAAGAAAAAGGACGCAACCCACACCAACAAATATTGTGTTATACACAAAACGTGTTAATACAGTATATAAACATATAATATATTGACTGTATGCAAGGCAAAAGGACTTATCCCTCCGTATTTTCAAAATACTGTTTTTTCGATAATCACACTGTATACAATTTAATACACGTTTTCTTGTGTGTGAGTTACGTCCTTTTTCCTTTCCACAGTCGATATAGATAATAAGCATAAATTACATTATGAAATGTAGTAATATTATTATTTACTCAATTCATTTATTATATTATTTTTTTTGTTAAATACTTTTAACGTTATTGTTTTTATATTACCCCTCTCTGTGATTGGTAAAAGAAATAATTCCACTCTCCCACACTTTCATTTCTATATATGGAAGAATAATTAAGGGATAAGAATCGTTGCCTACAATAGCTAATAAAATCAAAAAAATCCTAAATTTATAATGAAAAGCTCAAAATACTATCGATGAAATCATTAAAAATATAATACATTTATTATATCGTGGAACTAAAAATATTTTAATCCAAGCGTATTATAATTAATTTATCTGTTAGCTATACAGATGTTGTCAGAAATAATTAATGCGGTTCGACTCACTAATATGTATTTGTTATATTTAAAATACTTTTTGTTCTGGTTTAACTCAAATGATATCATAATACAGGCTCCATTTATTGACTATAACTAATAAATAAATAATATTTATCGATAACTGATAAAAATCTTACGCAACATTTAGTCTGAAGATGCTTCTCAAATAGGCGAAACACATGTCCCGCCTAGTTACGCAAGTGGAAAACGTCTCTTAGATAATGAGTATAGTATTGGTATTGTTAGATAAAGTATCCATTCTTAATTTTCTAATAAGATATCGCCTACAGTTTGGAAAACAATCGTCAAACCGTAATGTCGTGTATTTATGACAAAATTATTCTATATTTAGGCAATTAAAATTTTCACTAAAAAGAATTTGTATATTATGACTATTCACGTGCATTAATCGACCAACAACTATTGTGTTGATGATATTTGAACAATACATTAATCGTATATGATTGGAAAACAAATTTTAAATTTAGAATCACTCAAAAAAGAGTATTTTCGATATAAACGTTTCTTGTCGAAACGACGACGATAATATGCTCATTTAAATTCGCAATTACTAGTGATACTAGGGTACCGGACGTAGTCGAAAATTACACTTGGTTGGAGTGGAAATGCCATCCGAATGCAACGAGATCGATGGATTGTGCGAGTAATTAGAACGGAGGTCGAGATCCGCAAGGACGACCTCACGATATACGCGAGAATGTGGATGACAGGGGTGGGCGATTGAATGATTTACAGCAAGGTTTTATTTGCAAGAATATTGCTCCGCTTCTATTATAGTTTATCGTAATAAACTTGTTATAGTAAACTGGAGTGATAACTCGGCCTCTGTGGTCTTGTGGTAAGTGTTTGCCCTAGCGATTCAGGTGGGTCCTGGTTCAATTCCCAACAAGGTCACTATCAAATTTAGATTTTTTCAATTTAAATTTGTGATCTTGGATATAAATGACTTCTAAAAATTCTCATCGAGTTTATCTCGTATGATTTTCTAATTTTCAAAATATTTAGCGCATTGGCATTTTTTTTTAAAATATAAAATACTAAAAAACAACTCATTTTATATCAGAGACTTCTTATAAGCTGTCTAGCACAGGAACCAAATTACATATATTTTTTTGAAGCGTAGCCCACCACACAGCATGGTTTGCAACGTTTTTAGTCTTATGAATTAACTTTCTGCTGCAATTAGTTGTGACCGTCGATTACCAATAACGAGATTAGGATTTATTTTATAAAACAATCCTCAAAAAACTGGTTACTCTATTTTCATTCCAACAAATAAAGTAAGTGTCGTTGAAGTGAGAGAAAAAACTATTTCAATATTTTTGTCGGAAAGAATGAAATAACTACAATATTAACTTTGATTTCATTGCGTTAACTAATTTGTCGTCCTTATTCCTAAATATTATAATACGATCTTTTTCGCAATTTCTACTGTAAAACGGAGATGTGGCATGTATTTTTTTATTTTATACTGAATAAAAAAGACTGTTTCATTATTTGGAGTTGTCCATGTTTGATCTGAATCAATGTTGGTATTTTTGATTGGCATGTAACTTGTTGCCTAATACAATCAGGTCTAAAAAATATGTGGTTTTACTATTGCCAAACACTTTTTTTTTTGATTATAATCGTTTTGCCTCATTCAGTAACAAAATATGTACAAAAAGACATTTTGACTTTGGTTGAAGCCGGGGTCGTGGTACCTTTTGAGACAAATATTTTAAGAGTTTTATAGACTCTTTGATTTAAAAGTGAGTTTAAAAAATGATCCAGCTGTCCTATTCTCAAATTAATTAGTGTCCGGACATTCAGTAATGGTCAACATCTTTACACCCAACGGAATGGTTTTTGTATTTGCTGTATAGATGTTCATTGTTAGTACTAAAAATAGCCAATGTCGTAGTACAGGAAGGTCAGTGGTAATATAACTTTCCTTTTTTTACTATGTCCGCTCCAAATTTGGAGCATATGGACTCCTAATGGAGGTATCTCAACAGAAGTTTCTCTACAAGAACTGCGTATTACTGGCTGTTCGAACTCTTAATATATTTTAGAATAGGACAGCAGGATTTCGCAAAGACTAGTACTCAAGAGTAAAAAAAAAACAAAACAATCACTAAAACAGGAATAGACTTATCGAATAATGCATCATTGTTGTGTAGGGCATCTGGCATCCACCCAGGCACGTTATCAAAGCTATATATTATATCGATACGTCAGTTCCAAAGTGTAACAAGCTAAAAATATTCAGCTTTAAGTCAAGTATGGCGAAATGCTTAGATTACCGAAATCTTCCAGTTCCAAAATGTAACAAGCGGTAGTCTGTGGTTATTTTAGAATGACAGTAGATATTATTATTTTAGACCCAAACTGTAATAACTACGAACATCATGCGAAAACCTCTGCAAACTCAAAATTTTTGTCGTCTATCCGACCGTCATTTTTAATTGTTCATAAACACACAAAATAAAGTTCTTCAAATTCAGGCGGGGATAACCACATAAGTCAGACTTGTGTGATCAGAAACTCAACATAAGCAATGTTCTGTGAATAATTTGACGATCTTTTCTTAAATTTTGAGACAAAAAATAAAAGAAAAAATATCTATCACCAGATAAAAAACTTTTTCCTGAAAACCTTGCAATATTGACTTGCGTGATTGCCCATCCATATATTTTAAATAGTTTTTATGTTTGTAAACTATTCGAAAACATTGAAGTGTGAAGTGTAAGAAATTAAATTAACATAAATATATCGTATTTACATATATTTTATGCATATTCTATAAAATGAGTATCGACTTTCGAGACTGTTCACGTAATAGATTACATGAAAAAATAAAGATTTTATTACAAATTCGCCAGTTATGCGATGAAACTGGTTCTGTTCTGTGTGGCGGAATTCATTCGAGTTCATCCAAAAATGCACGCGTAATAATTTCTCTCATATTTATTAAAGCAGTCAATTATGTGACCCAGCTCAATCACAAGCAAGGTTAGCGAAGCATTTTTTGTTGTTGCAAGAAGTGCTAATCGAGTTGAACGATTAACTCGATTACTTCCACAAGATGTTAATCATTTTTGACGTGACCAAGCAATTAAAAACACTGCTATATTCTTCAATTTTAATATATCAATTAAACTGGATTTTAAAATAACTCATCGCTTACACTTTTTTATAAAGATATTCGCTATAATGAAATGAATATTTTACTCCATCAGTTTTTTTATTAATTTTTAAAAACCGTATCCGCTCCCAGTGTTAAACTAATTCACTATTAATGGAGCTTATCTCAACACAAGTTTTGCTACAATAACTGTTTATTACTCAGTAGCTCAGTATTTATGAAACTGTCTGTACTGGGATTCGAGCCAGTGAGCAACGCAACTTAGACAAACGATATTTACCACTCGACTAAAAGCCCGGTATTGATAATAGGTTATTATTTATTGTCAAATTATTATTGTTTGATACCTTTCAAGACTTTTTTCGACTCCCACCTCCATTGTCATATTTCGTCACATCGTCATTGGTTGCGTTATCAAATAATTTTATATCCAGTAAATTCAGAGTTTACTTAGTTCATTTGTGACGTAACATATTCAGCTCCTAGTCATAAATCATCACATAATAATTATATTAGACGTTATAAATTTAGTGAAGACAATTCATCCCGAATAAAATTCATCCTGAGCGAATTCGCCGCGGTGTCAATAATTAAACACAAGGATAATTTATCCCTTAATTATTATGAATTTATATTATTTAAAATTTGACCTTTTCATTTATGAATATTTATATAATTTAAGATATCGACTGAGGGTGCTTGATGTATTTTCAATATCATATTTGAATATTTATGTATTTTAATGACATGCTTTTCGTCATTCGTCGTATTGTAGTGAAAACAGATAAATAATGACAGTAAAGTTAAAAAACTACGGATATATAAATAGTGTCAGAAAATAAATATCTTATAGTTAGTAGAAATCATATCTTGATTACAATACATTCATTTAAAAATTATTCGAAAGTCAGTTTTCCGTCAAAAATATTGATATCATAATTAATTTTGTTCGCGCATACGCAACTTGCGTCATTTTTATATTGCAATATCCTGCGATTCAAACTATGGCAAGATTTTTACTAAGCATGCTTGTTATTTTTTAGTTTTGCTATATTTATTTATGTTTCATCCAATTAGATAAGATCCAAGCAATTATGTATTTGATAAGCAGCGTCGTATTGCTGAACGGCTTCCGTTCTGAGCGCCATCTCCTGTCGACGCCATGTTATCATTGGGAAACCGGAAATGATACCGTTTCGTAAGATGGCGGGTCATAATACTGAATTAGTTGATAATGAAACTCGATCAGTATGTGTACGATTATAGTATTATATATTCGGGGTTTCTAAAAGCATTTTATATACTAGTCACTAATAGTTACAAAATATATATATCTGTTTGTTCATAACGGAAAGCTCATAGTATTATGTAAATTGAGAAATAATTTCTATAAATTATGTCTAATTTTTATGGTTATAGGTTTGGTATTTCCTTCAAGTATTGACAGTTAACACAATTTACATGATTTATTACATATTCTAACATTTTTTGTGCATCTAATGCTAGAAGATAATCGTCTGTATTACACATAAAAAGTACCAGCCGCTGTTGAGAAGTTTGGTCCCATTTAGTGCGCACTCCCAAATAAGGCACAGGTCAGCGCGCTGGTGACATATATATTCACACATACACTGATGTAGCCATGGAAGGAAGTAATATGACTTGTGTATAAAAACAAAACTTCAAAGAGATCAACGCCATAGGACGCAGAAAACTTTAAAAACTTTCACTCACTTATTTTTTTCGTTATTAAAATATTTCACTCGAAACATTAATAAAAATTTAGACATTTTGCAATTTACTAATAATAATAATGCGTATATTAAATATATATCAAGTAGTGTAACTAGATAGTGCACGGTACACGCGCTTATAATTCGGGAGCTTAGACAACCTGAAGGGCCTTCAAATGTATCTATACATTCATCCTTCTCTTCATTCTTGATTGTCTTACACCAGTGATTCCCAAAGTGGCTCCTACGGACCCTCAGGGGTCCGTGTGAACGCTGATGGAGTCTGTGTCAAATTAAAAATAATTTGGGGGTGCGTGGACAATGTTAGGGGGTCTGCGAGAGGTTTAATATAAAAAAATATCTGTGACACATGTTGTTCCTTTCTCGGTTTCCTATTTAGTAGAACGTGGATTTAGTGCAGTAATGAACCTCATCATACTTTAAATATCAAATTTTTTATTTGTATTTTATTTTTACATCACCATTTAAATACCATTAAAGACATCAAATTTATATTTTTTTTATTATGCAGTTATGTAGAGTTATTTTAAGTAGGGGATTCATGATCAAGTTTTTTTCTTTCAGAAGGGGTGCATTGGCATAATAAGTTTGGAAACCACTGACTTACACCATGTATGTCAAACAGATCGGGCCCCTTTAATTATGTTGAACTCTAACAGTTATAAAAGATGATTTAAATATAAAGTAGTATATATGTACTTGATACTTAAATATTTAGAATTTTATGTACCACATTTAAGGCAATTGTTTTGTTAAAAGAATTACCTTAGGTTAGAACATTCAGCGGATTCAGCCAAAGGTGGCGAAAAATTATGAATGCATAAAGTTATTTTATATTGGCTTACAATTAAATGCACTTTTGTTTAGATCATATTTTTTATTCACTTTTATAAAAATAATTTTCATTTTTAACAAATACATTCCACAAAAAACAAATTCTTTCTCTAAAAATAAAGTAATCCCACATAATAAAATATATTTTAAGATTGAAGAAATATATTAAACTCACGAAAAAATATTTTCACATAGATAAAATAGTTTTCACTCAATATAAATACTCACACTTTGAAATCGATAGTTGCACGAAGCTGTAATGAAATGTCACTTATTCTTCTACCCTATATTAGAGCGCCTATATTGTCTTTGCTCCACGCATTAGAATACATTACACAAACCAAACCAGCCCAACCTTAACATAACCTACAACTTAACTCACTTTGATAAAAGAGTGCGTGACTAAGTGGAAACTATTCATATCAAAGTTTGAGCGTACTAAGATAATAATATCTAATAGTGAATACTATCGAACACAGAGTGCAATTATTTATAACTATTTTATATTTGCAAACTCACGTCTCTTTGTTCTATAAGATATTTTTTTATCATTGAAATCATGCCCTCCCTACTCAGAGTATCTTTTGGCCATTAGTGCAGAACAAGTTTGAAATGCTTGTTTTATACGTTCACTAAGCTAAATTTATTGTCCATGCAAATAATAATAAATTTTTATCTACATATAATAAGTATCGATGCAGATTCATAAAACAGAGATTGTTAAATATTATAAATTAATATATATATATCTGCGTCTTAACTAGCAAACTGCGTATCTACATTCCAGCAAAATGTTCAGGAGAGTTTTAAAAATCAATAAATTCAGTTTTTACGAATATTATTCTACGAATTTAACATATGTCATATGAATAATGTTAAATCATTATTTATATAGCGTATGCGAAATTCAAGAATAGCATTAGGTAAAATTGAATTTATTGAGTTATAAAACTCTAATGAACATTGAAATACAGATATACAGTTTGCTAGTTAAGCCGACGATATGAAATCGTTGTAGAATGAGAATCTACTGCTTAATGCAGTTTTGTATTTAATTAAAAAAGATAAAACCTTGCGGTTTTTTTCTGTATTATTTTTACTTTCTTAACATTTTCACGGCCGTAAATATGTATAATTCTTGAAAAATATTATTTTGTGCATATAATTATTACGTAATTTTAAGAAGGTCGATTGTGTTTTTAATTTCAACTGGATACTTCTTAATTTGTGTGACAAATGTTTGTTTGGGATCGTGAATCGTGAATCGCAATCAGAAATCTTGAGCGCTGCCACAATACTTTCTGGAGCAAATACACTATATTGACTATAGCATCACAGGCGTTTTTATTTAAGCGAAATTATTATTATTCACTTAAGGATGATGGTACAAAATGACTAGATCTTAAATAATAACCTGAGAAAATTATTTTTAACATTTTGAAAAAGATGCGAAATAGATGCTAAAATTCGGAATAGATGCTAATAAATGCGAATTTCATAAAATATGCAAATAGATGCTAAAATCACAAATAATTGCAAATTTTTTTTTTTTTTTTTTTTTAAAAATGATAGCTTTTGCATACATATCGTATATGGGTCATACAGTATCACCCATACTTTACATCACTATGGCCATATTTTTAAACTGGCAACATTGTCATTTATGTCATTGTTGTTTCACGGTTTTTTGGTAAAATAGATTGATTTCAGTAAAATAAATCAGATGGTTGCCATTAATACAAAGGTTTAAATTGTCTTAAACAGTTCACTATATATTATAGTGAACATCGATGAACATCAATAAAACAAAATTATTTCATTATACCGTCTACTAAATATTAGAATGGTTCACTACGTTTTCTACTAAATTTTTTTCAATGTTCATTAAAGATAAATTTAGTAGAAAATGATGTATATCTGCTTATATTTTTTATTATTTTGTTTGTTGTGTTAATTGTGTGTAATAAATATGTATATATGTCAATATTTTATATATAAAAAATTGTTAAAATACATTGGAATTGATAATTATTTGATATTTGTGTCTTGTAAAAATAGATGCTAAATAGATTTTTTCCAAGTTTTTAAATGCTCTAAAATGCGAAAATTACGGGTCTCTAATAATAACGTTCTTTATAGTCCGTTTTTTAGGATCAAGATGGGAGACATGAAAACTTCACAAACATCCATGATTTTGGATACAAATATATAAAAGCAATGTCTTTATTTGGGAATTCGAACTCGTGAGACCGCAATCGAGTGGTAGAAACACAAAAGCATTTAGCACTCGTCTATTATTAGTTAAATATTTTTCACATTTTCATATAATATATCTTAATTATGTGAGGTGTGTAATTATGCTATCGGCCTATCGATGACTGTGTATAGCACCTTAAAATTTCACAATAGCATGACGGCTTACCAGTTTACGCAATGTTTTGAATATTCGTTAGAAGTGCTCATCCACAGTACGTAGACTATAATACAATGAATCTCAAGTTATATTGATGTTAAAGCACGTATTTACCATCGAATTACGTTAGTCGAGCGGAAAAATATTTCTGCGTGACCTGGATTTCAGAAAAAAAAACTATGCTTAAATCTTTAGCAGTAAAGTCTAAAATATCAGATATATTGTTGAGGGCTGAAGAAAAAAAATCAAAGGCATCAATTACAGCTGGCTGAATGATTTTGCCATGCCAATTTCGTGAAAAATGGGGTTAACATTAACAAAAGTAAGGGTTTTCGTAACAATATGCACTTTCAATAGCAAAAAAAATGTGTTTTTTTATCCAATTCGACAAACCTCTGTACACCCAACGTAAATAAATAACCATTTTCATGACTATGTTAACTGATAATTTTCAAAACACGGAGACTATGTAAGTTTATTTATTCAAATAATCATTGATATCTCCTATCAAAGCTTTTTCAAAGATGTCGCTTATAATTTTAAAATTGAATTAAATAATGTTGTTTACTGAAAGTTACGAAAATAGTACGGCGCATGTCGTTCGTCATGGATGGCGTCAAACCTCTCGTCACTGGCGGCTAAAGGGTTAATAAAATATGTGACTTATCTACCAATTTATTCAAGGGCTATCGAATTTTCGTTATTGAAATAATATTGATGTAAATAAGAAGAACTACGTTGTGCAAGCAATATTTAAAACCTACAAATATCTCACATGGCAATCCTGTACCTTAACCTTTATCCGCCCAGCGGCGACCGTTGATAATGACACATTTCTAGATCGGAGTACACTGATTCACGATAAAATTATTCAAAATATAAACATTGGCATACGAAAAAAACAATTTAAACTTTGTGCAATTTTAAGGTTTAAATTTTAATTGTATAGTTTGATTCGCTATTTTTTTAGTAATTTTACAGTTTTTAATTTAATTTTGGTGTAATTTTTACAGTTTTAATTCTTCAGCTTTAATTTAAAGTTATGCAAATTGTGAAAAATAGTGAATAAATCTTTTATAAAATTTAAACAATCATTTTTTTGATAATACTTTTTACTTTAACTAGTTTTAGAGATATTGTTATTTTAATGACAGCTTAGGATCATACAATAATTGCGTGAGAAAACGGTTGGGCGGATAAAGGATAAATTCTGCATCATCATTGTACCATCACCACCAGAATTGACTCTTGGTTCAACTTAAGCTATAAATTATTGTCAGCCAGAAGGTTAATTTATATTTTTAAGATAAACGAACAAGGTCTTTTACATTCTGACATGTTAGTGTACATATTGCAACACTCGTTTATTTTATTGTGAACTAAAAAAGGGCATGCGTTGATATTACTACAGAATTTCGATTGAAGAACACTTATGGCAATTGCCTTGGGAGAAAGATATATAACGTATAAATAGATGGCGTGATTTCCACATTAAGAAATTCAGTTTTGTCACTTTTTTTGTAATAAAATAACAATACAATAAAAAAAAAACGTTTTAAATACCACGTGTTATCAGTCTCGATTTTCCTAGGACGATTATTTGAACATATTAGTATGTCTCATTGCGAAAATGCAACTTTTCTCTTTTTCTTACCTCCTCTCAAACTAGATAATAGTCATACTCTAATTTGTCTCGCTATTTTTTTCTGCCTGTGTGGGTACATAGTAAGTTGTTATTTCACTTTCCCGCATTTTGTTTAGCTAAGTACTGTTCTGTTAAAAGTTTCTGTCAGCTGAGTTTTGCATGGGGAAGCACGTTAGAAAAATCTTATGATTATCAGAATTGCTCGTGATGATGTTGCAAAAAAACTGAATGTTAGACTTAGCTAGTCCCTAATTTGAATATTAATTACGAGCACACAATTCCACGTGTAGAGGCCATATAATAGTTTTGTATATAGCAAAGGCATCCCAACATTTTTTGCTTCATTCCCCTTTGACCAATGCTTAAAATATAATAACCCCTTCCTAAGACAATCTAACTCTTTCTAACTCAAAAGGTGCTTTCCAAATGTGCATAAATGTTATATTGAAAATTCTTAATAAACAGCAGCAATGCTCCCCACCCTGTAACTTTAAAATTCACCCCTAGAGGGGAATTCCTCACTGTTTGGGAATCCCTGCTCTATATTTTTCACTTATAGCCTTTATTGATATATCGAATAGCCTGTTCATCTCGCTGTAGTGGAAGACCCTAGAAAAGAAAGGGAGAAGGTGTATATGAGGGTAGGTCCCTTTTATCATTTTTGGGGGCCTTATTTTATGAGATTTTTTGGTTTATTTGCTTGTCTTAAACCTTCTCAAATATGGAAGTTTTAATGACGTGCATTTAATGTACGGTGCACGTATTCCGTCTAAACAAATACAGTATTGCAAAAATAGTAACACCTTTGTAATAAATAAAAAATATTATTTTTGTTCAGTCCATAACTTTATAAAAAAATGTAAAATAAGTAAGAATCTCTTTCAAGGTGTTGCCTAGTAATTCTTGGGGGAAAGGATTTTTTTTTTATAAATATAAGACACATTTTTTGTACTAATTCCACAATGTTATTTAATCTCATCCCGATAATTATAAAAGAAATGTATTTTATTTTTGTAAAGTAATTTAACATGATAAAAAAAGTTGAGAACCACGCAAATTAGTACCTAGTAATTGACTGCAAGACAGTATTTTAAAATTGATAGATATCAGGTACAACAACTATCGGCCGACAGATATCCAGTGAATCAAATTGATGTCAAGTGTAAAAAAATGCTGTGCTTACATATTATTATTATTTATATGAAAAGTGTTTCAAGGCTTTATATAAAAATGTAAATAAACATTCAAATTTTGCTGAGATCTAAAAATGAAACGCCAAATAATAAGTTATCAGTAAATGTTGCGATTCCGCATTTTAATAAATTGGCAATGAACAGTAAATCTATTAAATTGTCGACAAGCGATCTTAGAGCGTCGATAAAATATTTGTATATTTATTTTCATCTTTATTACCATCATTGTATCTATGAAAGCACACATATTGTATGATGTATTTGAAATAAACGCATGTTATTAGAAGATACAAGACATTGGTATTGTCTCGGGAAATAATTTCCCAAGACTTGGCTCTGAGGGAGATTCCGTGTAGTTTGCCCTATTTGTTTCCAAGTCGACGTGGCCTCTGGGTCCGACAGCTGTTCGGGCCGACTCGAGTTATTCTAGCCATTCAGTTGACATTCATGGATAATCCCAGAGAATGTGATCTTCTGAACGCATTGGAAAATAGTGCAACTTGCAAACTCACCCACAATATGCCACGCATGATACCCGCAGTTATGACTGCTGAAAAATTAATTATGCAAACTGTCAAGCGCATCATCAGCGAAACAGAATAATACAATTAACAGCACGCAGCACGTAACCAAGTCAATTATAGTTTTTAACCCATTTTGCACGAATTTAGTCAGATTACATGCCATTTTGCTTTTAAAAATTGCTAATAAAAAAACTTTTCACAACTACGAAAGGCTAAAACCCGAAAGAGTACTGCATCAGACACTCCCAACGCTTGCCAGAAGTTGATTAATACAATCTCAGTTTATGTTGGATATCATTTATTGGAAAGGTAACAATAAAAGGTAAATGTTCCAATATTAAAACACTTAGCAAAAATGAGTTAATGACAACAAGGTGCTGTCTGGTAGGTACGTCTCCTAATAACATGGTAATCAAATTTAAAATTTCAACACAAAATTACGTATTCATAGTTTAAAAAAATCGACAAAAAAACACTTCCAGGCGGCCTCAAGTTAAGACCACAGATTCGGAAGATTTTCCTTAGTTTCTGTCTATGAATTTATTATCTGTGGTCAAAACCAGAAAGCAGTTGATAAATTTCTTAAGATGACGCGGACTTATATTACATTGCACATTGAAATGGAATACAACATACAACTTCGTTGCAGACGATATTATTTGTATGGTGAGTAAATTACATTGGTTATTATTTAAAATGATGGTATGTGGTAATTTTCAAATAGATGTGTCAGTTAGAAAATACAGCCGCAGGTTTAAGTGGCTCTTATAAACGCCATTTTAACCGGTTCCTGGATTGCGGTTGTATTTTATATTTACTTCCGTTTAATTTTATCTTGCCGAACCGGATATCAACACAGTTATAAAAAGTCGGAATAAAATAATTCGGACAGTAGCGTGCGATATTTTAAAGCTTTCCCGGATTCGCCTACAAAAATTTGCTGTAAATATACATATTTGTTTTTTTAACCATATCAGACCCCAAAGTAGAGCATATGGGTTCCTAATCAGCAGACGTTAGTAGACGAGAACTGCTTGTTACTCAGTTGCTTAACCACTCTTTTTAAAGACAGTAGTGAAAGAAGGACTGGACTAGTGGTAATCTAATCGCTACGTCCCATTTTTAGTATCGGATGGGTGGGAGAGAATTTTAGACATCACAAACATCCATACCTACATAAATCAATCGAAAAATCAATTTATGAAACCGGGATTTGAACCCTAGACATCGGGTCCGTGATGCAATGGTCAACGTCGTTGGTTTCGCTTACAGATTTTTATTATACTATGATAATACTATTTATCATAGGCTTACAATTAAATGCACTTCTGCTTATATCATTTTCACATTCATAACAATAGTTTTCACTTATAACAAATACATTCCACAAAAAACAAATTCTTTCACTAAAAATAAAGTGATACCACAAAATAATATATATTTAAAGATTGAAGAAATATATTACACTAACGAAAAAATATTTTCACTAGATAAAATAGTTTTCACTCAATATAAATACTCACACTTTGAAATCGATAGATGCACGAATCTGTAATGAAATTTCACTTATTCTTTTACCCTATATTGTCTTTGCTCCACGCATTAGAATACATTACACAAACCAAACCAGACCTACCCAAACATAACCTACTACAACTTAACTCATTTTGTTCTAATCTGGATAAGGCAATGTTGCCACATTTTGATCGTTATTGCCATTTCATTGGAAAATAATTTTACTTATATAAATTTTTAGATATACAAGTAAGAATTTCAGTATCAATGTGGCAATTTCCAAAGTGTTTTGAATGTGGAATAATTATCCTACCTACATATTGAATTTTGTTTGAACCACATACGCTTTCCACTTGCGAAAACATCGAATCAATTGTTTTCTCAATACAATATGATTATTTTGTTATGACGTTCTGGCTGAGTTAAAATTTTCACCAAATACTTTATTCTCCGGAATTTCGTACACTCTTCAATTGATACGACACTGCATTAAGTGATGGACATATTACTGTGATAACCACGCCACGCTCACAGCATGAAGGAATCCTATCTCATGATTTTTCAATCAATGATGTGAAAGTGTATTTATTTTTATTATACTAGATATGCACGATCAACTGCCTCTATATAATTTGATGTTATGGCATGGTTGATACGATTTACTATCGTTATTGTTATGAAATTCAGCTATCGGAACACCTCTTAAATCCACACAATATTACCAGGCGTGTCAATCCAAATTCGGCTATTCATTGTACACGTCAATCAAATAAAGTTTTTGGCATTATGAATATGCTGTTACTGATCGACTGTTCGATAGAATCTTTGTGTGACATTTATATAAGTTCGGTAGGTTATGAATTTTAAAAATGTTCACAGTCATCATTGAGTTGAGCGTCGGGTTTACAAATTATCATTAATTATACGTTATATATTATAGAAAACAATCAAAATAAAAGAACTTCGTAGAAGAAATTTAACAGCGATAAAAAACCGAAGCGAATTACCATTGAATTCAGATTGGCTTAAAGTATAAATTTAAATAGTGTTCCAAATTTAATGAAGGTGATTTCAACGTTTGAATTATGTGTACGAAAAATACGAATATCGTCAGCTTAACTAATACATACGTTTGAAAATGTTGAGTAAAGAAGTAAATGTCAACTGAATTGACTTATCATTAAATTTTATGCATTTGAAGCTTCGTTAGCAATCAATTAAAACTTTTACTATGCGAAATTCAGTTTTAAGTGTAAGTGGTATCAATTTAGTTTACGTTTCCATTCCAAAAATTTTTACGATATGAAATGATTTCGATAGAAACTATATTCAGGGGTTTTCATAAAACAGGTGTGTCATGGAGGAATAAAATGTTGATAAAAACTATACAAATTTAAATTGTTGAGATTTTAGGTTTGGACTCGGGTTTCGTCTTTCGGCATCTATAGGAATTCGAGTACACGAATAAAATCGAGCTGTCAGACAGTAAATCGTGTGTATTGTTTACATATATATTATAAGATAAAAATATGAGAACATATTATTAGTCTAAGACCCACACTGATACCTGAATTAATCACAAAAACCGGGCTATACCCTTAATCGTTGTAGGGAAAACAAACGCATTAAAAAAGTAAAAGAACAATAGCGATCAGTGTGAGTCCTAGACTTGGAATATTTTGTCGTATTTTTATCATATATATATATAAACGATAGAAACTATTTACTGTCTGTCAGTTCGAGTTTATTCGTGTACTCGAATGCATGAAGATGCCGAAAGACGAAACCCGGCTCAGTAGTGACGAAATGCATGGAAATGTACAAAATCTCAACAATTTAAATTCGATATTGAAATTCCATCAAATACCCTCAGTCAATTTCTTTAAAAAAGCCATACAGTACGAAAACGCATTAGAACTTTGAATGCGTTGGATTTTTCTAGCAAAAAAGTTCTCCATGAACATTACATATAAAAGTACGACAATAGCGATAATAGATGGTCGTGTTGGATTCGCTTTACAGAATACGAAGGCGAAGGGTTGAAACAATAATTTTTTTCTGCTATTTTCAAGATTATGTGATGGAATAGCATGATTTGAACGTTGCTTCTAGTTTGGACAAAAATAACGTAGTATCAGGAAAACCCTGGAACCTGGAACATTTATATTATCGATTCTGGTTGGATATGTCAGGTGGTAAAGCGATTGGCGTGTGATATTAAATCCTGGGGAATGAATAAGGCGAAATGGAGAAGAATTAAGAAGATGAACCATGTTGTTTTCATCGGTACGCATTTCACAGTCACGATTTTTTCGGAACATAACACTTTATCCTACCGACCTGACATAAATGACCCAATTTTGACAGCTCATGAATACGCTGTCTTTTGACATTCAGAAATCACAGCTACACAACTTTCAAATTACTTAAAATAGTATCTATCGGGCACATGCCTCGCGTGTATTAAATGGTTTTTTTTTGTTCATAAACTGCTTTTAAGATATAATTATAAGCAGTGGTGGACATAAACTTCAAACTTTTTTCAACCTTATTGCAACAGCAGATTCATGGATTTTATTATTTCATATTTGAGACGTGTTTAGTGTTTCATGCAAATCGAATTAAAAATATGACTACATTATTTCTTCTGTTTTCGAAAATATGCAACATTAAGAATTTTACAAATATCTAAAACGTGCAGTTCCAAAACCAGTCGTAATCGAAAATATTAGATACCTAGAGAGAGTAACAAATGTGATACCATACCATAAATATTGAAAAGATTTTATGAAAATAAAAAAACCTTTTTTTGCTAATTCCACTCTTTTATAACGATCACCATCATTATGTTTGATTATTATAAAAGTTGTGATATCATTGAAAAAAAAATGTGTTGTTTCTAAATTAATAATAATGTCTTTCCACCAAGAATTGAGAGTGTACAGGTTGTCCTTGACTTATGACCGATATACGTTCCTGAACTTTGGTCGTATGTCAAATCGGTCGTAAATCGAATTTCATACAAAATATTCGAATTAAATATTGTTCGGTTCAGGTCAGTTTTAACGGCGTCACATTCATTTGTGAAAATAAAGCAGCTGCAACCAAAAATGGTACGGATACATTTTAACACACAAGGGCGCGCTTTTCAAATCATATATTGTAGCTGTCAAACGGCAGCTACAATATTATTGCAAAGTGGTCCACTGGTCCTCCTTTTTTAATAAATGAAATACAGAATAAAACCTTGTGAATGCTTCTGCATCCTACTTACTATTACACAAGTAAGGTTGTGTGATAGAGGTAGAGGTAAACCCACTGCACGCCGACGGTACATAATATGTGTATTCGTATAAATAAATATCCAAATTTTAAAATTCTGTTACTGATCTTTCTTCCGTATGCATCAAGTGTTAGCAATGGTGCTCCGTGATGTAATAAAAAAAATGTTTTTAAAATAATTTGGTCGTAAGTGCGACCGTCGTAAGTTGAGGACTACCTGTACATATTATAAATGAAATGTTCTTATTTTTTTTTCATATAACATTTACTTTCAATATATCATCGTCATTCCGTTGCTGATGTGATATAATATTAAAACAAATCTAGTTTTAACAGAACCATCACTGCTTTCGTCTCCTTCTTATGTTTGCAATATACGTTCACAAGTATATGCAACTTTTACTACCTTTGTAATTTGTATAGGTTTTGTCACTTCGCAATTGAATTTCTAGTGCCTACCTACTATTTAAAAAGCTGACAAATTACCAACTTCAAAAAGACATCTAGACTAGAGACACATACCTCTTTTATCCGCTGAATAAAGTTTTTTAAAAGTTATTTGCTTAGTAGTATATTTATATTTGAATGTATTTTAAAGTCATTCAATATATCGATGGTGTTTTGACTAATTGATGTAACCATAAAAAAATACGAAAATGAGTTAATGATTGATCTTATTTTAAAGACGACAGAACAGGTCTCCAAATGATGTAAACTAGAATAATAGATTGCCTCTTTTTGGTAGGGAAACATCATTTTACATTGGTTTAAGGTTTAAAAATTCTGACCCGGCCACTTGATATACGCTACTATTATATCGACACTCCCTACGTATAATCCCGTATCTGCATTTCAAAGATTCATAACTCAACGCACCATATAATGTCTTCGATAAAAACAGTTTTTACTCTGTCCTGAACAATTTCAATTTTGAGGGTTTCATTAATTTGCCAAAACACTGTCGATATTATTGTAGAATATGATACCTAATTAGTAGTAAAGTATGCATGTATGCGTATTGCTTTCATTGTGTTTGAATGAGTAAATAGATTTCTTATGGATGAGCAACTAACATAGTAATAATAAAAGAAATAGTAATTGTAAAAAAGGTATGTATCCTCACCACACTGACAGAAGTTGGAAGGTAAGAAAATGGCAGTTCTGAGTGAACAGCGAGTTGAATTTTGAGTTAATATGATAATGCCTCCAGCCTCAATATTTTATGTTACATAGATAATTAAAATATCAAAATACAGATGAATTTATGTCAATCCGACACAAATAAAGACAACGACAATTGCCTGTCTGTAAATCTATCTTACAAATAATTACGACAAAATAAATTATTGTGTTTGCCAAACTGCTATAATAATTGCGCCCACTAAGTAACTCCAGGCAAAGAATTGATATTCAAAAATCTGATTTTGTACTTACCTTATTTGAGTCAATTGTGTTATTTGTCAACTTCTTCCAGTACGGTGAAGTTATGATAAAAGATAATGCATATACAATTTAACGATCGGCATTGCTGACATTTTAAGAGTTTAGCGTTTAATCAACTATTTATATCTTGAAAAAGCTCTATTTTCCATTACCTGTCTTAACAATTATTATTGTTATGAGATTGCGAAATATTCTAGGCAATTCCCATTCATGGTAATTTAATTTGAATAGTTTCATTTCGATTTTATTTTCATGAAACTATTTTACATACGTTTCTTACAAAAGTTATTATTATTTTGTACCACTTTAGGATGATATCTTCAATGATTTTTTTATATTTTTGTTTGTGACAAGTTGTAAACTGTATCGTACGCTTTTTTAATAGCCCCTTTATGTTGCTGCATCAGATAATTTTTCAGTTTCGCTGATGCTTGCGGATGAAATGACGTTACATATTAATTAAACATCACAAGTGTTTAACTATTGAATATGTCAACCAGTGATAAAGTAAACCACATTCTTGTGACACTCAAATCACTCTTAGCATTTAAATATTTGCATAGTAAAATATCTATGCAATATATTTATCTACATATCGCATCTATGTTTATTTACCTTTGTCCAAATCAAACATGAAATAATAATAACTTAGCTAAATATGCAACGCTAATAAAAATTTCTGCGGCTATCTAAATACTTTCATAATGTACAAGGATTTTTTATATCAATATTGCATAGCAATCTAAATGGTATTGGGTCTAGGGTATCTAGGCTTTAAATTCGATAGTAAAAAATACAGAAAAAATAGCTGAAAAAATAGCTCCTTTCCTTTTCTCTTTACCAGTGGCTGACAACCCAGGGTTTGCGCGAATAAGCTTTCGATTAAAAACTGTATAATTTTACCATAAAATCCCAACTCTCTCGTCCATAAAAATTAAGATATTATATCATTTGTCATAAGTATGCCATTCGAGGTGCTCGTCTTATTAAAAAGGTTGCCGACCGCTGCCCTATACATATAAAAAAAAACAGTTTCTTATACGGGTCGTCGTCATTTTGTCAAAAAACGTTAAGGCGGGAATCGACGTTGATTATTTGTATATATAAATCGTATAAAATTAGAGTATGATTTTTAAAAAAATGGGCAAATATGATAATAGCTGCTTAGCAATAAGTGCATATGATTTATGTCTAGACGCTTCCTTATGCTATACGTTGGGAGCGGATATGGTTGAAAAAAATATTTACATATTTTAAATGAACATTTTTTGTATACTATAATAATTTTTGTACATTCAAATTAACTGTGCTGTTCATAAGTCGTATAAAATTAATCGTAAAATCATTGACAAAAAATATGATAGAATTCGAATCAAATTCATTCGACTAATTCAAACTGTATTACACGAGCGCTCTACAACCAATAATCAAAATAATCAACAACATTGGCGTTGATATAAATGCATATTCTGGTGCCATCAATATTCAATAGTTGAGATCCACCGACATTAATTAAGAATGATGATAATTTTAATAGTGAACAAATAATTTTATACGGGTTTGCAATAACAGACAATTATAAAAGAAGGTGGGTCTCAATCACTTTTGATGTTAATTTGTGTCACGTCAAATAATACATACAATGAATGTAAGCTGTCAGTGGAATTTCTATCAAGATGGTTTCCTTGTACGAATATTAATGTTTGGCAAACTTTTTCTTCGAAGTAAAGATTATTAATGTGTGCGTTTTTAAGCCATAGGTAACTTATATTCCATAGTAGTGGTTAGTGGTCGACAACGCGAGACCCGCGGTTACCAAAGTGCGCGTCCGCCAAAAATGCATTAAGACTTTGAACTTTAATTTGAACTGCCAATTCTATCATCCAACAAAATTGAGATATAGTGCTCTTTGGCATAAGGGAGGGTAATTAGGGTAATTTAGGGAAATTATGATTGCCCGTCTAGGTAAAGAAAATTGTTGACCACTCAGACTCCACCAATCTATCGAATCGGACGCTTATCTGGTCTCTCAGCCAGACAATTAATTATTCTTCATGTCGTATATATTATGATTTAGTTAATTTTTTGTAGTCGTGGGAATTTTCTACGAATGAATAAATACAATGATTTAAGTGGGCTATTTATTCATCGTCGGCTCCGTGACGCAGTTGGTAATGTCGTTGGCTACAGTTATTGATGTCTCGGGTTCAAGTCCCGGTGCGGACAGTTACATAAATTGATTTTTCAATCGCTTTATGGATTTCTGTTCGTAGGAATAAATGTTTAAATTCCCTACCACCCATCCCATCCTAAAAACGTGATTAGCTAACCACTACTCCTGTCCTAACCCTATCCTGCTATCCCTACTCTCTTCGTAAAAGAGAGGTTGAGCAACTGAGTACAAGCAGTTCTCGTAGAAAAAATCTGTTGAAATACCTCAATTAGGAGACTATATACTCCGCACTAGGAGCGAACATGGTAAAAATAATATTCATCAGTTTAAAATCCTCACTCACTGTGCGAAAATGACCCTGACTTAAAATGAGCAATGAGCTTAAAAATATTTTACATCATATTTCCTGCGTGCGATAAGTCTAATTGCCATCCTTTGTAATAAGAAAAGCAATTATTTTAATTTATAGCTACTAATTTTATTGCAGTGGAATATGTTAACTTTTATGCCACCATTAATTATGGTAAATAACTTACAGCCCCTTGTAATTCTTCGGATAAGGGGTGATTGGGACCAACTGAAAACATCACAAATTAATGTGTGAAACATACCAGTTGGGGATTCGTTTCTTTTCGTATCGACATGATTGCATTGGTAATTAATTATGGGCAAAACAACAAAAGTTAATTACACAAATTGAATTGCGTAATTAATTAAACCTTCTTTGTTAAAGATGTTGACCTATAAAGAATATCATGTTTCCTTCTATATTTGT
This sequence comes from Himalopsyche phryganea, assembly GCA_022494535.1. NCBI lineage: Eukaryota > Metazoa > Arthropoda > Insecta > Trichoptera > Rhyacophilidae > Himalopsyche > Himalopsyche phryganea. The sequence goes on along the minus strand of JAGVSL010000076.1, from coordinate 740,958 downwards.
TTATATACTAATTCGTCAAGTTCATTAAATGATCTGGACCGGGTTTGCTCATCGCGAGCATTTTCCCCTGATCCTTAGATTAAATTGTGGAATTGGCTTTCCACCAAGAATTGTCATAATACCTAATTGTAGTTAGAATTCATCAAATCTTGTAAAATACCTGCCTTTAAAATACGCTGCGAAAACTCTAAATATATCACTGTTAACTAAAAAATTAAATTTAAATCAATATTTTAAAATGTCAATGTCTCTCAAATTTATAAATCATATTGAATACCGAACTATTGAATTTTGTAAACCGTGAAATTGATATCTTATGAAAAAAATATTATGTATTAACACTTCCGACTGTTATTGTTTGTGATCTTTGTACATTTTAATATAATCTTGCAGGTAAATTTTTTTAAAGACATTACTATCTACGTAATGATTTCATCGCCGAAAATAGTTTATCAAATTGGTGATTGAATTAGATCTATTTCACAACAATTGCCTTTTAAATGCAATGTCCATAAGGTGAAGCAATATTCTAAGTATTCATGATCGTCATAAAAATACCAAAACCCTTTGATCTATAATAGTTATTATTCAATAAAAAATTTACGAGGTTAAATATTTGACACAGTTTACAAAAGATTTCAGAAAAATCTTTACTGTACAGATTGGTAGAGACTATTATTAAAAAATATAAACGTTTATATGGTTTTTATTATTCAAATCATAATATAAAATGTGACTTGTAATAGAACATAAAATTGCGTACTGAATTAAGTGAGAATTTTATTTGTAATGCAGGTAAGTTTTAAAATGACCCAATACTTTTTATTTTTATAAACACTCATTAAAACCAAATTGGTACGCAATTATCTTTTAATTTATCGTTTGAAATTTATGGCAGTGGCAGCTTGTTGTATTTTTTCATTAGAGGAAATACAAGAGCCATGTTTAATAGTATCAACAATTTAAGTACGAAGTGCATAACAGTAAATACTTGGTGTAACTTCATGTCTTCCTAAAATATTTTAATCGAAAAAATTGATTTCAAAATTGAGTCCATATGCGGAAAAACAGAGTTAGTCTCTATTTGGTTTATTTTTGTAAACACATTTATCCAGTAAAAGATTTTTTGGTCAATAAGACATGTTGTCAATAAAATTACTCAAACCATCTTCATTCATCAAAGATAAATATTTTCGATAAATGGTATCTCCACAACAATCAACCGCTATTATCTCTGAACAATATTTTTAGAACAACGTTGTTTTTCCGCATATGGGCTCAATTACTGTAATTTATGATGCTCAGTACAAAATTCATTGAAACAATCTGCAACTTTTGAACAAATTTAACATAAAACAATTTCATAAATATTTGATGGTGACTAAATGTTAGCGGTGATTGTGAAACTTTTTTCATAAATGGTAACACAAAACATGGAATTTTCAGATAAGTTCATTGGCTGATTTATTTAAATATTAAAGTGTTTTGAATCGAACAGTTAATAAGCAACTCATACCGTGGTTATCATTGGATAATATATGCTAAATTAAATTTCTAAATAATTTGTTCGTAGTGTTTGTAGATGATATAGTATTGAGCAAGCCTGGGAAAGCTACGGCCTACGGGTTGCATGCGTCCAGAAGCGTATTTTGTGCGGCTCATTCGTCTCATTACATTGATGCTTATTAGATAATAACTTAGTTTTCATGTTGAAATTATTTTTCATGATGGTAAATAATGTATACGTGAAAATACTATTTTGCTTGCGGCTTTGTTAATTTTGAATTTATTATGTGGTCCAATAGTCAAAAATTGTATGTCTGGTTTAGACTGTTGACCATTTTGATTGACAAAATTACATAATATTATAGAATTTGACAAAACTTTAGTCTCCAATCGCCATTACAGAAAATATTAATGTATTCCACAAGAACTGATTTCATCGTCAGTGTGTAAAATAACTTCGAAAGTAACTTTTAAGTAATTTTAAAGAAAGTTTTAAATGATTTTATTAATTTTAGTGATTTTTTTTAACATTCTCAAATCTATTTTGTTTGGAGTAAAAGTGTGTCTTTTAATATTTTTTCATCGACTCATTTGTTAAACGTCAGACAAGAATAAAATCGACATGAAATACGTTAACAAAGTTTCTGATTTTCTTGACCTAGTTAGAGGAAAATTTTGTGAAATGACAAGAGACCTCCGCCACTGATGATATTTTCAAACAGACCATCTTTGACAGGCATTATTAATACGTTTAGTGGCCGTGCAACGAAACATTCACAAGGTGATCGGGAATCCATATTACAAATAGTTAATTTGTCTTAAAACACTTTTAAAAATAATGCTCATTCAACTGAATTCTCGGACAATCACGAACAAGGTTTGCGGGTGGCAGAAAAAACATGCGTAGGTTTATATATTATTAATAAATAATTATTATGTTTATCTTATCGTTTTACTTTTTGCTTGGAATAAATCACCATTTATAACTACTGTAAAAGGTTTTTATTTAATTTTGACACATTTGAAAACGAGTCCATTTCGAATGAGGAGTAGATATAGCTAATATTGAATCCTAATTGACTAATTGAGAATCTTAACAGGAGATATTTGAGAGATTCAAGAACAAACGCCGAATATAAAAAAAGATATCATAGTCAGTAGTCCAAGATTTTTTTTAAATTACAACTCAATTCGCGACTGAAAAAATGTAAAAAAAATGATACAGATTAATACGCCATTTAACCAATGACGTTTCGATAGAGTATTCAATTCATTATTAAACTTTATTATATTAATAAATTTTAAATGGTCTGCTAAAAAATCTTGATTTAATGATGTTACATATTTAAAGAAAATGTACAAGTAGTACTGGCAACTTGTTTAAATCACAAATTTTAATAATTTGATCTTGAAAGACCGGTTCCACTTGATTGAATGCGTAATAGTAATTTCAATATTCCTCTATTGAATACGTCGTTAATAATATTATTATGGTATTCATTTAAACATTCAGACGTGTTTTCGACACTATTTTAAATTCAGAGCACTCAATGTAAGGAATAACCTTAATATTAAAAAGAGTGATTCTTGTTTTATTGATACCGTTTTATTCCAAAGCTTGGCTTGTCAAATCACAGTACTTCTCTTTATCTTGGACACGTCGTACTTGATCACAAACGCTTTGAATATTGATATAATTTAAGACATCGACTGAGGGTGCTTGATGGAATTTCAATATCAAATTTGGATTATTGAGATTTTGTACACTTCCATGTATTTTGTTACTAACGACCCGGGTTTCGCCTTTCGGCATCTTCAGGCATTCGAGCACACGAATCAGTCACGAGTCAGTTCGAGTCCATTCTTTCGAGTCCAAATTTGCTTTGAATATTGAGTGAATTATGGAAGTTCTGTAGCTTAGACAATTTCTTATTACCTGCGCCTATATTGTCTTCTGTCTTTTAATTAAATGATTAGTGGACTATTCGTTTTCTGCATTCGATGGTAGCTATAATATCTCTTGACTTATTAGATGTTATTAAAACCTCTGTGGTGACTTGACGATCGCAATAAAATTTATTTCATAATCTTCCATTGTCACATTTTATTTTTTAAGAATAAATCTTTTGTAAAATTTGGATTATTGAGATTTTGTCCACTTCCATGTATAGGTACAAAATCTCAATAATCCAAATTTGATATTGAAATTCCATCAAGCACCCACAGTCGATGTCTTAAATATTTTATAATCAAAAACTTGTATGAAATACAATCGAAAGATGTGAAATTACAAGTTTTGTGGATCAAAGGTGTATTCTGGGAGCCATATTAGATTTGTTTGAAACCAAGGTTTTAAAAAGTTCAATAACTTTGATAATTTGATGCTTTTTTTAGAATGGTAGCTATAGATGCAAAGATTTTTATGTCATACAGAACAAAAAAATGTTGAAAAGGTCCTTTGGTCAACTCTTCTTCTTGCTAATACAGTCACATTTACAAAATTTCTAGTCTTATGAGAGTCCGCTTATTTAAATATAAATACCAGTAAAAGTATTTACAATTTTATAATACTTAAAAATAAACCATTAGAAAAAAAATATGTTACAAATTAAGCTAGCGGAAGGCTTGTAAAATAAATACCTACTGAAGACAATCTATTTCGTAATGTAAAGTCCATCAGGCCATCACTATCTTCACATATAATCAAACGTTGTTAATTATATCACCAGAAGTGTAAATTATTCCTTTAATTATTATTACAATACTGGAGGTCATTTTTTCGGCCAGTCCATATTAAGCGGCAAGATCGAAGCCGGTTTTTGAATATGCCATGATGTTAAATAAATCCAAACAACACAAAACATTCCATTCAGTTTGTTGTCGATGGTACGCGGGAAATGCAAAGTTTAGATTACGATTTGAATAAAGAGATTTTGTCCATGACATATTATATTCCTATTTTTCAAAAAACGAAGCTAGATGAGTGAGTGTAATTAAATTATGTGACATGTTGGTATTGTGTTCTATTTTTAAAAATATATATTTATGGCTCGTGAATATGTATCTGAGAATAAATTATCTTTGTATAATGAAAACTATAAACGACCGTTTTTGTATTTTCTTTATATGATAGTGTTTTTCTGATTTAAATATCCAATCTAATATTAATTAATAATTAAAAAATAAACACAAATGTAACGGTGTAGTAACATTTAAGGCCGCTTTCAAACTTAGAATTCAGGCATATTTATTCAGTGTTAAATACCTATCAAAAATACTAAAATATATTTAGAAGATTTATTAATGACAACAGTCTTGATAAAGTTTTGGAATTTGTGAAATAAATGTGTTTTATTTTTATAAATATGTTGCCTTCCTACCAAGGATTGACACCATATAAATGAGCAAGGTTTTTGTGTAATTTATAATGAAATGGTTATTTATTAGTTATGGCAATTATAACAATAATCATCAAAAAAAGATTTGGCAAATTCACTATATACATTTGAAAATATGATTCATGCAAAGTAAAATCTTACCTGTTATCCTACAATACAATTAATTTTAGTAAACTTTTCATGTCCTTATGCTCCAAAGAGCAAAGCTTTTTAGTCCCCACGTATCGAAAATGAGAATAAAGTGCGGTTTTGAAGCGTTTTCTAATGAAGTTTATTGTTTCTGATACTTAAAATGGCAATAATAAAACTCCGATGTCATCTACATTATAGATGACATTGATTATTTTAGGAGAATAAGAACACCTGGCTATTATAAACAAATACAAAAATATTGCTGTGGCTTTTTTTTTAAATTTCGATATGTAATCTTAGCGTATTAACGTTTTAGCGATAGTGATTAACTTACCAGTAGTCTTCTCCTAACCCTATCCGTTTATCCCTACTCTCTTCGAAAAAGAGAGATCTCGTAGAAAAACTTCCGTTGGGATACCTTCATTAGAGGCCATATGATCCTCGTTGGGAGTGGATATGGTTTTAAAAAAAAAGTTTTTACGTTATTCTGTGAAGTTTAATAATGTATTAATCTTAATAAGTTTTATAATCAAATGCCAGAAAATTCACACTTTTTTAATAAAATGAAAATAACTCATTTAACCATTAGTCCAATCACCTGTCTATTGTCAATATTTTCAATTTTTCCAGGTTAAACGATGTAGGTATACATATATTTTAGGTGTTAACTGTCAAATCTTGCCGGAAAGACATTTCTGCAAACTTCAAATTTACCAGTTGAAAATGCTCGTGACTATCAAAAACCGGATATCTATATTATTCAGACAAATGGCATTAGTTTATCTGTTTTGAAATATGTAAATTGACTTTGGGAATGGTCTAAATACATCATTATACTTTTGTAGCGCATACTACTATTAGAATTACCAGTGATTTTACAATTATTTTGTATTATTTTGTATCATTGTGGGTTTCTGAGATTTTGTACACTTCCATGTATTTTGTCACTAAAGACCCGGGTTTCGCCTTTCGGCATCTTTGTCAGTTCGAGTCCATTCGTGTGCACGAATGCCTGAAGACGCCGAAAGGCGAAACCCGGGTCGTTAGTGACAAAATACATGGAAGTGTACAAAATCTCAATAATCCAAATTTGATATTGAAACTCCATCAAGCACCCTCAGTCGATGTCTTAAATTATAATTGTTTTTTTTTATTTATAACAATTTCACGTTTAAATAGGTTGGCTACCACTACTTTATATGACATGCATGTTTCGTGTCAGTGTTACTTTGGCCGAACAACCTGTTTACCATTTATAAATAATGCTTGGCATTTACTACGTTTTTTTTAGCGAACAACTATTAGTTTTTTTTATTTGTTGAGCGTGATCAAAAGAAAAGTGAGAGTTTTCCAATTGATACTGATAATGGTTAATGCAAATTAAACATCGATGCAAGATAAATCTTATTATATTCGTAAACAGCTAATTAGTTTCGATAAAAATCAAAATGATTTTTTTCAACCGGCAGTGAGCAGAGTCAGCCGCTCAATCTTTCCAGACGTGATGAAGCTTTCAAAACAATTCAAAAGTATTTTTTGAACTTTAAAAGTTTTATATTTCGTTTCGAACTGTCAATAAGATGAAAATTATAAATACGACCGCGGTCAACTTGATATAAGAAATATAGCTATAGCTGTAACGAACAATACGAAGATCTGATGTAATGGAAGACATCATTTAATAAGGATTTCTTTGAACTTTAATTTTAACATTTATTTTGTTTTTTTCAAGGTCGCGATGAACATGACTCGTAAACGATCACCCAGAAAGAAAAGGAACGAAAAAGGAATACATTTCGACATAATGAAATGGTGGATGTTCTCATCTGTCATTTTTGAAATTTTGTTAATCACTCTGTCTGATGCAACTTCAATCACGCTCCAAACTACAACGCAACAAATTCCAGCTCAAGAACAAGCGAACTCGACATACAATGATAGCACATCTTTTCTGGGTTCCGTTACCAATGATAAAAATGAGACAATACATATTCAACCAGACAATTCATTAAGTACTTCAATATCCTTGAACGAAACAGAAAATGTAAGCAATATTCTCAACCAATATCCTTTACTGGTAGATAATGTGACAAAGGCAATTAGAGCGGCAAATAATTCAAATCTTGTTGAAATTCATATCCGTGTCATAGACAAAAATGATCCCATAAACGGCGCACCACTGTCAGATATCGAAAAGTACAAATATGATATTGAAACCGAATTTTCAACTCAATATGAAACAATTTATAATAATAATTTCGTAAATGATCTTGTTACTTCAACTGAGTTCGAAATTATAACAGATAATGATATAATTGACAATGATCCTGAAACTACTACAGATGCCATATTTACAACAACAAGTGAAACGGTGTCAGAAAGCAATTACAAAAGCGTCGTTGAAAACTTTACGCAAATTCAAGATGAATTACTGAAAACTGATTCGACAGAAAAAAATTCTAAAGAAATATTACATACTAGAACGTTTGGGAGTCAGTTTGCGGTCACAACTCCAACTTCAAGTGTACCAAATGAAACTTTAATGCATAACGTGCAATCAATAAAAAAAGAAGAAAACGTAACCACACATAACGTACACAAGAACAATGATTGTTTGAATTTCGAAAACTGTAGCAATGCCATGAACACGAATGTTGATGGATTTTTGAACATAACTTCGAACGGTACTGCTAAAAGTGATTCAAAACCGCAAGAAATTGCAACAGTAAAAAATGAATTGAAGTACATAGATTCCAATAGCGAAGAAAATTTAGTCGGAGATGTTGAAATAATGAGCTATAAGCAGTTTAAATTAAGTAAAGAAGTTAATGAAAATTCAACAAAGCCATATTTGAAAAAAGAAAAATTGCAGTATACTACAAAAAAATATTATCCACTCAACGAAAACTCAAATACAGAAAAGAATACTCAGGATACAAGTGAAGATAAGAGAGCAATTTCCGCGGAACGTCGTTCTTTTGAAATTGTGCAGGATTCAATAAAAATTGACGACATTTCTAATTTGACAACAATAGGAAATTCACAATTGTTAACAGTTAACACTGAAGAAAATATTTGGAATATTACTACAGAAAATTACAATAATTTAAGTGTTGTATCTACTCCAAAACGTGATATCAAAATAAATGAAGAATTGAAAAATATTGCAAGTGTTAAGATTAACGTAAGATCTATAAGTGGACATAAAAATGTCACAAACATTAAAGTTGACTCAAAAAATAAAACTATGTTTACAATGGAAGATAAAAATATAAGCAGTCGAAGGTGATGAATCAAAAAATAATTCTAAAGTGAAAGACATTATTAAAAACGGGACACGTGTTAGAAATAGCAATGGAAAAAGAACAGGTGGTGAAAAAGCAGTTTCTCGTGAAGTGACCACAGAAGAAGATTATAACTCGAGTTATGAAGCAGACGAAGAAGACGATGACTTTGTTTCAACCACTGGAAAGAAGTCAATGGTAATAGTTTTTCAACTTTTTTTATCATGTCCGCTCACAACGTGGAGCATATTCCCTCGCTACGCCCCATTTTTGAGGATTGGATGGGTGGGAGGGAGTTTTAGACATCACAAACATTCATGACTACGAACAGAAATCCATAAATCGATTGAAAGGTCAATTTATGAAACTGTCAACACCGGGATTTGAACCCGAGACATCCGTAACGTAGCCAACTGCGCCACGGAGCCGACACCGGCGGCGTAGTTGGTTGTCGGCTCCGTGGCGCAGTTTTCAACATACATCATTATGATTAGTTAAATATGGCCAATCAGGCCAATTGATTATAATCAGTAAGAGTTTCTGCTAATTTCGACTTATAGTTTTTATCATATGAATGTTATAGTTTATTCAATATCATTTTTGGAAGTGCTACATATTTAACTTTTTTAATCATCAATCTCCTTTATTGATAACTGATGAATTAAAATAGAAAATAATAAAACATGACTTGGAGTCGACCTTTTCCCTTTGAGTAGTACAGCGACGCATTGCTCCATCTATTATCTATTGCCATTCTCATATATTTTATTAAATTATCATTATTTCTTCAGATATGGATACTGCACATAACTATCAGTAATTTCTGGTAGGTAATTTATTATTTGATTTAAATAAACAAATTTTTGTAAAAAAGGTAATATTTGAAAAAAATTGTATACATATAATATTGAGCGTAGAAAATCATTTCGTTTCGACTCCCTCCCTGGAATCAACGTCAATAGAGAACCATGTGCTGACAGATGATGCAATAAAGATCCAAGGCCGAATTCGTAAAACAAGCTTATAGATAATTATTTCATTTAAATATTTAAATATGTATTCGTTTCAAAATTCTAAAAAATATTCACTACTTGAAATAAAAAGTAAATTTCTTCTCAGATTGACCCATAACAAAAAACGGTTTTTATATTTTTGTGTGTAGTAATAGTAAAAATAGTTGAAATTGAAAAAAGACCTAACTTAACAACTCTGATTTCCCTGGCTAACTATTCAAGTTTTGAATGAACTACTAAAAAATATAAGCAGAAAAAGTTTATCTATAAATTTAACCTTCATAGTAGGGGACTTGTATTTCATTTTAATATTCTGTGATACATATATTATGAATAACATTATCAGCAAGTATTAAAAATAATCTTAGTTTGGCAGTATGTCATTGACATTGCCAATATACATAAAAGCGGAAGACATTATTCATTTACCGAAAATATACCATTGGCAAATATAAATTACCAAGGTCCTATTGACCAAGAATTTATTATTTCAGAAATGAGAAATATATGGCTGCAGAGCCATACTGTGTTATTACATGTCCACGCGCTAATTGATACCCAATTGAAGATTTTCTGTGGCCCGAGATATAAAACTCAAGCTTTATGAAAATCAATCGCGGTAACATAATCCATTCATTTCTTGTTATTAGATGACTTTTATAGTAACCATTAAGATTTTTCAAAATATGCAAATGAAGTCACAACAATTATTTTAAGCATTCGACGAAATAATCTCATACATGAAGTAAGTATAAGGAAATGTTCTTAATTCCATTTAACATGAAGGTTAAAAACTCAAATTAAAAAAAATAGCCTCGACAAATATGTTTCGACTAAAGCATAACATAAAAGTTTCGAGATTTTAATATATTTTATTTTAAAATATCATTTCCTTACCATTCCATGAGGCCTGTATCCAGAGCCGTTTAAAAGCCTTGCAGGGCAATATCGAAATTGAAATTCAGCCATAAGGTCAACTTACGAAGCGCCAAGAGTTTTGCATTTGCCTTGCCATGATCGATAATTATTTTGTAATATTATATTTTAAGATACACATTTATATGACTTTTCAGACGGAGCCACTTGACATGGGTCCATTTGGTGCAATTCGAGATTTCGCCGGTAGTTTAGTGGAGTCTTTGGTCGAAAGAATCATCCCCAAGGGTATCCGAGACCTGATGAAGAGGATGCAAAATCAAAATGAACAACTGGAGACCATCAAGTTGAGGAGTAGAGAAGAAAATGGTGGACTTGGTATTACAGTTTTGTTATTATTTTCAATATGGATTTTATTATTATGTTTGACATTATTATTATATTTAATAAGAGAGGCATTGCATTCCATGCTTCAATATGGAGTATTTCGACTGAAGGCGTTTAATAAGATCAAGTTGTAAGATATAAATGTCGTAGTATCAAGTTCAAATTTATAGTAATGTGTGCAAATTTCCATTTGAGAATTCGAAACGGCACTTGTACAGAGATCGTATTATAAAATCGTCGAAATGATAAAACAATTCATTTATATAAATAATTATTTATGTCATAGGGCAATTTGGCCGCAGTCTTCTAAAAGGCCTGACGCAACCGCTGAACCTGTGGATGCAAGGAGTGCGAGACTACGGATCTTTGGACTCTGACAGGAACTTTTTCTCGGATGTTGCTTCAGGAGTCGCCTCTGTGGCAGACTCAGTTGGTGACGCGTTCAAAGACAGAGTGAAGGCAATATTTCCTGGTATGATTGATCCTGATCCTATTTGTGTGAACAATACCAGTAGAACTGCAAAACAGACTTTTTTTAGAATTAATAATACCATGGAACTATTATATTAGTTTTAACATATTAAAATATACATTTCGTTTAAGTTATCTTTCTGTATCTTTGTTCATCTGTAACACATTTGTATTTCAAGTAAAAACACATTTTCTATTTTGGTTCAAATTGAGTGCTTCAAAAATAAAATGCACCAAGATAAAAACAACAGAGCAATGAAATATATAGGTATTTTTTATTGGCGTATAACCATAACATACATCACATGTCTCACAACAGGGACATTGAGTTCGTACACAGAACATGTAAAAATGTATTATTGTGTTTACGTTTACATGTTTTGCCGTTTTATAATTTTCAATCGTTGAAATGTTAAAATTAATTCTTTATCGTTGTTATATATATTAGAATTATCACGTCTATAAACATATTATACATCTTCAATAGGGACTCTGTGGTGCGGTGATGGTGACATGGCCAAGTCTGCAGAGGTAGGCCTCTTCTTTATGACAGACACTTGCTGTAGAAGACATGACACATGCCGTTTATATATATCTGCCGGAGACACCAAGTACGGACTTACGAATACGGGCTTATTTACGAGGTAAGTTTTTCTGTAATTTAATTGAGTTTTATCAGTATTAAATAATTACTATAAATTGCCAGGTGGTAGTGGTACTGTTTATTTGTCAAAATTCTTGGATGTGACTCAGTTTTGAAACAGAAATTATGTTAATATAAAATTAAATTAAAAATTGAAAACTTCCAAAAAAGTGGAATAACAATGTTATCAATTTTAAATTTAATTTTATATTAAAAATGAACTTCCACAAAGTTACCGCCGAATCCATAGAAAAAATAAGAAATTATGTCTATTGACAATCGAGTCAATAGATAATACCAACACTACAAACGGTAAATAAATTTGAAAATTTTTGGTACTGCCATCTTGTTTATAAAACGCGTTTTCATTGGCTCACAATTTTACATTCGGAAATGTAAAACGGTATAAGAAAACTAAATAAAAATTATTATAATATTTCAATAAAGAAGATTTTCATATATCACGGTTTTACTGTTAAAATTTAAATTAGTTACAGATATGTAGATAATATCAAGACAAATCAATAAAGTAATACGTAACGTGAGGCGATCTTTAGAATAAGTTTGAAAAATCAAGTGTAGCTTGTAGCTACTAAAGATTCATAGATAATATACCATAAAGATTGCAATACGGATAATCTGGTTTAACGGTAAATTGCTATACATATTCCATGGAAAATTATCGGTTGCTCAAAGATTTTTTTACGGATATTTCACATGTTTTTACACTGATGCCATAACACAATCAATTTATTTTCTCGATACGCCTTCCGTAAAATTTATAACAGAATTAGTTTTGTTGGTTAGTGATGCATCTACACATATTATATTATATGATCAAAGACGAATTGCCCAGTTTTCGATCGAAGATAATTTATGCTACTGCTGCGAATGCGTGCTGGATTCGTTTTTAATATTTGACAGATTTCTAAACATTTCTTAATTTCATTAATTCAAGGTATTGACTGACGGTGCTTGATAGAATTTCAATATCAAATATGAATCGTTAAAATTTTATACATTTCCGTAATATGTTTCATCACTTCACATCACAGACTTTAAGAAGGATTCGCCTTTCGGCATATTCAGGCATTCAAGTGTATGGATGAACTCGAACTGACTGTCAGTTTGAATGATTCAATTTTTATATATTAAATTTATCTACTACTATTTTTAGAGGATTCTAAGCGACATATTTCTCTGTCGCAACTGCATCGAATTACTATGTGCCGCAGCTCAAAAGATTTAAAAAAAAACGCAAAAAGACCTCAATATTACTGAGAAAAGACAGGTTGTGAGATATATATAATGTTGTACATATAAACAGACCAAGCGAAATTCTCCGTAAGATTTTATTTTGTATGTATATTATAACGTAAGGTTTTATTTAAAAAAATTCTGTTGGTATCAATGAGACTATATCAAATATCGCTATTTATTATACGATTACTAAATTTGTCGACCAAATCATTTTCATTCTCCTCTTGAAAATATATTTTTAGATATGTCCATAATATCATGGGGGGCATGATAATCTGACCCACAGATTAATTTTAATGCATGATCTCTTTAGCTTACGGTAGGTGCTTAGTGGTCAGAAAGTTAATTTTGTGGTAAAGTCAATATCGAATGTTGCATGTTTCTATTTAACATCAGATTCTTATATATAATAGCCTAGACTGCTCTGTAGACGCTTTATTCTTATCACATATCACATGTAGGTATGACATTTTATCATGACGTAAGTGTATACTAGTTAGACATAAAAGGCATGGGGTGTATTTAGGTCTTTTGTCGTCGGGTTGAGCTTCTTAAGTGTGTATCAAGCGAATAGAAAATATTTAGCTCATTGCAATTCAATGCAATGCCAAATTATTTGTTTTAGACTATTATAAATAAATATATATATTAAAATTTACCAATTCTCAAAAAAAAATGATGCTTTATCTACATTGATTTGCAGGTCTCATTGTGAGTGCGACAAAGCTTTTTATCGCTGCCTGAAGAGGACCAACTCCTTGATTTCCTCACAAATTGGTGTTACATACTTTTCAATATTGGGTCCGCAGTGCTTTAAAAGAGAGCATCCTATTATGAGATGCAGGAGAAGAACAAGGTAACTCGCATTAAGTGTCGTAATAAATGCAAAATGCTGATCAGTTTTTTTCACAAAATTTAACCATAAAAACGTCAAGAACATTTCTAGAAACAAAAATAAGTTGAGTATCTGATCACATGAGTCTGATTTATGTGGTTATTCCCTCTTGTATTTGAAAAACAATATTTTGTATTTTAACGATTGTGTTTTAGACTCGCATGTAAAGATAGGTAAATACTTCACTCGACTTAACTTATGTGATTGATCACCCCAGCTATTGATTTACTGGTAGTGCCACAGTATATTTTAGTATGGTGATATTAACCTGTTCGCTGCCCATCCCGTATATATACGAAATCAACAGTTGGACCCCACACCCCCACCCCGTATATATACGCATCACCCGATATTCGGCATACAAATGAATCACTTTTAAGGTGTTGAGTATCAATTCTTGGTGGAAAGACATTATATATTTTAAAAATAAAACACAATTCATTTGTACTACTTCCACATATTTTTTATGTGGCACATATTTATAAATATGTAGAAGTAGTACAAATGAATTGTGTTTTATTTTTTAAAATACAAATGAATATTCGAATAAAATTATTCGGTATCCGTGGCGCAGTTGGTAGCGTTGTTGGCTACGGTTACGGATGTCTCGGGTTCGATTCCCGGTGCGGACAGTTTCATAAATTCGCCTTGCATCGATTTATGGATTTGTGATGTCTTAAAATCCCTCCTACCCACCCGATCCTCACGGGGCGCAGTGAAACCGATTAGCCAAACACTAGTCCTGTCTTACCTCTATACTTCTATACCTACTCTCTTCGAAAAAATAGAGGTTGAGCAACTGAGTAACAAGCAGTTCTCATAGAAAAATTCTGTTGAGATACCTCCATTAAGAGACCATGTGGTCTACGTTGGGAGAGACATGGAAAAAAAATATATGTTCATCTTATCACAGCGGCTGGGCAGGGAAAGGGTTAAGACTTAAAAAGAATGATATGATTAGTTAGTTCCATTCCTTTCTCATGTATATTAGCTGCTCCTGGTGTTCCGTCAGTAATCCAGTGCGCTTAAATTAATAAGAGTTCTCATGTATATATTTATATATATGAGTACTAAAGTATTTTTGCATAAATTATTATAATTGAGTCTTAAAGTGACCTTTTAATTTCAGACTCACCGGACAAAAGTGTGAGGAGTATGATGTGGATCATTCGCAGCCCAAAATGTGGCAGTGGTTTGATACCGAAACATTTTGACAAAAAAAAAGGAGATGCTGCCTAATTTATTGAAATTGCAATGCAAAGACACACGATATGGAAATTTTTTACAATTTGGTGAAGTTTCTTTGACTAAAAATTGGTCATATAGCTAAAAACAGCACTGGAAATGTGAATACCTACGCCATTTTAACTTAGAAAGGTACATACATATTAGTTTGGTGTAATAATTTTATTTTATGAGTGTGTCAGCTTAACTTTTGTAAATAAAAAAATATTTTTACTATTTTATTGTGTTATTTTGTAAGAAACCATTACCCCATCCCTTTATAAATACCACGCGTTCTTTAATATTAGATACATTGTATGATAAATATTTCAGTGTTTATTTATTTAATTGAAATACTAATATATATGACATTAATCGAGGGAAGTGATTAAGTTGAAAAATAAAATAAGGAATGTATCAAAGATAGTAATTTCACATGAATGTGATATAGTTTTTAGATATTTCAGCATTATGTTATCTTCAGGTACCGATGGAGGAATTTTGATATAATACGAAAAGGATATCACTTCGTGAATTATATTTCTCACTAACTAACAAATGTTTATTTTAAGGCAGTGAGTAATGTTGCAGTTAATTTAATTTCACCTGCTATGATTTTTTAGAATTTTACCTAAAGAGGGAACTTACAGTCATCACTCAAATAATTATATTAATGACGTTTTCTACAAACTTCTAGAAAAATCGATACAACAAAATTATACTTACCAATCAGAAGTCTTGAATTCATTAGTACAGTAATACCCATCTGCCGACCATGTTGGCATGCTTACATTTTTTGATTGTCTCAAATTGGTAAAAATGTTTCCTGTTATATCAGATCAACATATAGTATTTTGATCATAGATGGCAGTGCGTAGTTGAAATGAATCTATGAAAATACTACAAATTTAAATGGCAATAGAAATAAAATTGAGAACTTTCCTTCTCTTTAAATGTTATCTTGTCATTCATATTTAAGTAAAAATTAATTGGAAGGCTGATATTTTCTTTTAGTAAATAATTTAGTTTTACTTTATTTACTTCATAATAAAATAAAGAATGTAATGAGTAGGTAACATGGTTGTAATTCAAATTACAAAATATATTTTAATATAAGGTTATGCAGTGTATATTATTCTCTTCTCATTGTAAGTATTAAGACATTCAGGCAAATATCGGAGGAAACATTTTTGAAATAAATACACTAAATGATAATAAAGCATCACTCAAATAATTATCTAAATGTCGTTTTATACCAAGTCCAGCTGTAAAATTTTATTAAAGATACAACCATTATACGGTTGTATGAAATGATATAATATCTTTTGTAAAGCGTCCTATTTTAAGTTATGCTGATAATATCATTGCTTAAAAGATTTTTTTAAATATTTATTTCAATGAAAAATTCTAAATTTTGTGAGAGAAAAGTAAGGCAAAAATATGTACGCAACAAAATAAATAGCTTTTAATCAAAATAAAATTTATCAATATTTATTCACTTTGGTATTCATAATAATAATACTTACCAATAATAAAGCATATTCTACCAATTTAGTTGACTCATTGGTCTGTAATTAATTAATATGAATATTTATATTATATGACAATATAATTAGGATATTACTGATTACAAATACAATTTAATTACTTAATGCATTGTAACCAAAGGAATTATAGCATTAGTGTTCATCAAGTGGTTCATAATAGATATGCAGCAAAAGATCTGTCCAATATATTGCATACTTTTATAATATTACCTGGGAAAAGTGTATCTGTTCAATACTTTTCATATTGCGGTCGCGTTATCAATAAACTTGAACTTTCAAATTTCCCACTTCGGGTGAGAATAATTGCGTAATAAATTTGACCACAGTAGTATTCCAGCAGTTCGTTTCGAGCGCCATCCCGCGGCTCAGATAGTAACTTATCCTTCATGCATGGTTATCGTCGTATATGGAAGGTGTGACTTATTTTCGATTATTTTATATTTATTTTTGTGTTAATTGTTTAAAAACCCATGTGAAAAAGTGAAGTGATCGTGTTTCCCGTAGTTTGTGCACCGTTTCGGCTGAATGGATCCGGCGGTCGCGTGGTATCAGCCCGAACAAGAAGGACCCGCGAAGCACATCTGGCTTCGCATTTGGGGTGATTTCCCAAATGCGAATTTCAAAAACATTGAAAACACAAACTTTAACATGATGAAGACTCCTGACTTTATACCCTTAAATGACATTAACAATACGGATTATAGAATTAATAGCAATTATTTCAATCCTGCGAGAAGGAAAATGGTTGACAACCGCGCATCTACATTCAACATGAATAAAAACCATGCTGCTTTAATCGGAGAGTTCGGTGGTTGTCCGTGGCGATTACCAAATTTCTCCTACTCCCCGGGAATATACGGGTAAATAGACATTTTTATTTTTTCATGCACATTTATGTTTTCTAATTCACCATAAAATGACAGAGACATCTGTCATAAATCGTATTTTTTTAGATCGCGAGGATTTGGGAACGGGCGAAAATGGTCGAAGCAGCCTTGACCCGCGATCTTATTACCACTTTACTAGGCTTGTGACCACTCACGGGATCAAGTGAAATATCGCTTTACATAGATCCATTTAACCCTCATCATATCAGTTAAAGGAATGTCTCCATATCTATTTCTATTCCTCGGCAATATACAATCCCCGCGCGGGATGGTTAGACATTTGGTTTTTTTTTAATGAAAATGGCGCGTGTAGGATGATACGTCAGATGAAATTCGAATTGAATTTCCGTAAGGAACAGGCATCTCGTGACATTCGTGAAATATTAATAATTATTTCGTGCACCTTTTTTGTTTCATGTAATTTACTTAATTACTTCCTGTGGCCTCAGTGGTAATTTTTGTACAGAATTCTTGCATTCTAGTTCGGACGCATTTCCAGAATGCACATAACATTAATAATCTGTATTGTTTTATCGATGAAGTAATTGCCGACAGTTAGTAGTTAAAATAAACACTCCGTAATGTGTTTTTTATCTGTTCTATTACGTGGGTAGAAAAATAGGCGACCGGTTATGAATCTCCGTATTTCTGATAAGCAGTGTTTTTACCTACCTACAGTCATACAATACAAAATAGTGAAACTTCATTAAGGTGTTATATTAGTAGTAAGTAATTACGTATTTCGATCTGTCACTCCTGACAATACATACTAAAAGTGCACGGAAACTCTCCCCGATATCAATTTACAAATTATAGACAGGTATGTTCGCCTAGCCATTTATCATAATATACAAAAATCGATTCGTTTTCATCTGATACATCTTATTTGACGTCATAATAATATCCATGTTCATATATCTTTGATTGATAAATACAAATGGATCGATTGTTTCAACATGGCGGATCGGTTTTGAACAGCTGAGATAGTTGCCGTAGATCGCAATATCAAATAATACAATGACAAGTTAAATTATTTTAATAATTATCCTTATAATTAAGCTCTATTTCAAAATCATAATGACTACATACGATATATACTATAGAGGGGTTAATGTGGATTATACTTATGAAATACTATTTAATCAGTGTAGGTATATTACCTAAATTATAAAAATTAATGGAGGATTTTGTTGTATTGGTTCATATTCTACTGCAACGTGAAAAAATATTTTTGGAGCAGCCAAATTAAAACTCAACTTTCATGAGAAGTTTTCTTTTTCTGTCAGAATTTTTATTGGTACTTGTCAGTGTCACCGTATGCATTCTATTAGCTCTCTATTGTGTTCTACTAAAATAGTATGTAATCTAATATCCCAACCCTTGTCAGAATTATCATACTATACATGTGAAGATAACCAAAGTATGTAAATAAGTATTTATATAATTATCCAACCTATATAATCCCTCAATAATTGTCCAACCTTATTCGATGTTACTTGATTTTGTTATAATTGCCATAGTAAGAGGGAGCAGTACTTTTCGTAAGATAACCCACCCCAGATTATAATATAAGAGTATACATTTTTGTTGCATGACATTTCAGAAATGGATTTTCGTAATGATGTAAAAATACAAAATTAAAATTGTAGACTGAAGTAAATTTCAAGATGCTCCTCAACGAGGCGAAACACGTGTCACACTTAGTAATACAACCGCTGGGATAACAGATTTATCAATTGTAATCATATGTTTAAATGAATTTCCACAATTTCACCGCCGTATCTATCGAATGTAATAAATGTTGAATTGGCTAAATTTATTATAAACGCTGCCTATATCTTCATAATTAATTAAAGTTTATTGTTGCTCCGTGTTCTAAACCCCTACTATAAAAAAACATTTGAAGAAATATTATCTGCTAATTGCTTCAAAAATTAACACGGTTGATAAGCATTTCCAAATTAAAAATTCTTTCTTAATTCAAACTGTTGAGGGTCTGACAAATATTTTCCCATTGCTGTTCTGCATTATAACAATCTGTCATTACAATTTTCTGTAAGTATTGTCTTAATCTGTCAAGTATGAATAATAACTCCCACCCTCGATCTACGCGGTAGATATGCTCCACTCAATATCACGTAAATCGAGACGTATGACGCGTACAAAAACGTAAGGTGGCTTCCATAAATTAAGAATCTACACAATAGAAGATAATCTCCAAAAAACGCTTTCTTTCCGTAGGCGAAACAAAATGTTTTTCTGTTTATCGGATTAGTGCAGTTTTTATTTTCCATATAATAAATTAAAATTGTTGTCACCAATTTGCCGCCCTTAGTCATGTCTTATTATTTATCTACACACAGGGCGTCATTACATATTCGGAACAATACTAAAATTCAACTAGAGTTGCTATCGTCATGATTGATATTTCATCATGATAAATAATAACAAACATAAACAATATTCTTGATCCTTTTAAGAAAACAAAACAATGAGCGAAGATAAATAAGTAGGTAATTGGATACTAAAAAAAATGCTTATTAAAAGTATTATCGTATTTTTTTAATCGTTTTGTCAAATTTATAAATGGAATTTGTATTCACAAAGTAGGCAACATCGCTGATACAAGTAAAACAAAAGTCAGTTGCGTTTGTGATTCGAATAATAAAATTTATTTTCATTCACCATCTTAATCTTATCAGAATTGACACACAAATTAATTCCAGTATGTACCTATTCATTATTATATTTTGTTTACTCTTAAACTTTGCTCACCGCTTCACACAACAAATTAAATTTTGCTAATATTAGCTCTGGGCATTTTTCTCGAAACTGATAATTCAATTAATTTGTAACATGTAATTACTAATTTAAGCGGGTTTTTGTTTTTGAGAAGATCGACCTGCGCACAGTGGTGCCATATTATTTCCTCGAACGGCGGTACATGAAGGTATATTTTGACGATGTGTTCGCGTAAATTCTTGCCATAATTATAAAATTAATCGTGACACGCAGGATATAAACGTCGGATATTATGATTTTGTTGATGTAGTAACCGACGGATTTTTGTACGGACTACAAGGACTTGTAATTTTTAAATATGGAATGATTAATTTTACAGAATATAATACATAATCAGTCTTTTTCAACCGCTGTTTCGCAGGATATTTGGTGATAAATAACTGGCAGTATAATTTAATATTTCTTTCTGTCCTTTCCACTGATAGTACTATCAAATATACCAATTGAAGTTTTTTTTTGTCAAGTGAGCTATGTTGGGCTGTCTCTTTAGTTACGCGCTTGCAATTGGAAAAGGTCTAAGAAGTGCTGGATTAAAATTAAGAAACCCAAAAACATGTCTACGAGATAATATTTGATTGGAAAATAAATTTTGAAAGAGTATGAAAGTAATATAATAGATATAAACAAAAAAGTTTTCTTGAAAGCTACATGTTTATTAATGAAATATATATATTTACCATGTCCGCTCCCAATTTGGAGCATATTAACTCTTAATAGAGTTACCTCAACGAAAGTTTTTCTACGAGAACCGCTTTTTACTTCTTGCCCAACCTCTCGTTTTATAAAGGAGTATGGATAGAAGGATGAGGTAAAGAGAGTACTAGCGGGTTGTTCTAATGGTTCTCGCTACGCCCCGTTTTTAGGATCGGAGGGTGGGAAGGAATTCTAGACAGAACAGAAATCGATTAAAAAATCAACCCATGTAGCTGTCCGAGATTTGAACCCGTTGCATATCCGTAACCATAGCCAACGATGTTGCCCACTACACCCCGGACCCGACAAATTAATTAACTATACGAAATATGAATAGAATATTTTAAAACATGAAGTTTTTGGTGTTACTATGAGGGATCCTAAGTTCAGTTATTTTTCCGATAAATAAATTATAGTAATATTGTAGTTGTCAATTCTGAACTTGATAAAAATACTTGTTGTTAAAACGGAATCATTATTACGCAATGTTTGGAAACGCTGGGCTTTACAATTGGTGGTCATGATTACGACGATGTTCACTACACACCCGAGGACAGACAGGTTTATTATTTTTTTTCATTGTATACACATCTACATAAATAAAAACCACTAATTGCAGATTACTGACGTAGTGAAAGTCCAAGATGAGTAAAGGCGACTGAGCGCTTCTCGTGGCGCTGTTTTTCCTCATCTTTTTTACTCGGATAACCGAAGGCAATTATTCGGGTATTTACTAGTGATGCAGAAATGTAAAATCGTGTGTCTAATATATTCAACGATTGTTTTATCAGGCGCGCGTAACTTTTGGACTACTGTTATCATTCCTATATCCAAACTAAAATTATTGTACACAAAATTTTCGTTGTTTTCGTTGCTAAAATTTATAACTGAAATTAGTGTTTTTAGAACTTTTGATGAATTGTGTATTTATGTATTTAAATTTATGCCCACCGTTGAAATACATAGTCAATTATTATCAGCTGTTCACACTTAATTGTAAAGCGATGTCTTCATGATGTACAAATTTAATTTTTGTTATCTTTTTTAAACAACTCAATTTTATTTAGCAATTTATGGAGCAAATGTGCTCCTACAACAATACTTAAAACATTTGTCGGCCTGTGTGGTCTAGTGGTAAAACCTTTGCTCTATAGCGATCAGGCGGGTCCTGTCTCATGTCCCAACAAGGTCAATATAAAATTTAGATTTTTTCAATTTAAATTTGTGGTTTTGAATATTGGTGACTTATAAAAATTCTCAAGTATTGTCGTAAGTCAGTTGCTCTCAGTTTTTAGAAGTTATTAAAGGTACAAGGGTGGTGTTGAGAAAGGACTAGTAAACACTCTATAGGTATTGTCGCTTTTCAGGACGCGCTTTTTTTATTTTATGTAGCAATTGTGTTATTTTATAAACTATTGGTTGTTATCGCAAGAGGAGATATTTCCATTTTTTATCACTTGAAATGTTTATTTATATTGTTAAAATTTATTAAAAAATGAATCTCGGTATTGCTAAAATACAAACATAACTAAGAGCTGTGTATGCTACAATTCCCAGTATAGTTTTTGTTTTTATGAGTAATGCCTGAATTTACAATTAAAATTGGTGAGGTGAATTATATTAAAAAAAAAAACTACTTAATCGTAATGCTTGATATTAATTATGCATATTTCATACTAGATGTACCACACCAGAATGTCGTGGAAGAGATATGATTTATATATGTATTTATTTATATGTTTTATTTCGTACATTCTTATTCCGTATTATCTTATTAAAAAATAGCGTCGCAATCTGTAATATGTGTTTTTGAACATGAAACGGTTAACATCATTACCGATACAGACCATTGATGTAATTGTTAAGATGGCACGCCGACCGAAGATCTGCAACCGCTCGCTAACCGACGGATTGCTAAAATCTGCTATCGGGGGCAGTATATCAATGCCGAAAATGTTGTACGACCTTGCGCCAATATTTCGTACGTCTAGTCACGACTTTTAAACGATCAAATGATGATTGTGGGCAAAGTGCTTCCAACAATTTATTATTATTCACCATATCATTAGACGCAATGGATCTAATGGTGGATTAAGAAATCTTACTGCCAGGACGTTTTCGATGTAAAAACTACAATCGTTATGATACGATAACTCTGCGGTCACTAGGGTACACTTGGGCCTCGTGTAACACGGTCATATGGTTCCACAAAAATGTCGTGTAATACAAATCCGTGTTATACCAGGTATAAAGTTCATACAAAATTAGGGTATGCGTTCCAAAATAATATCGAAGTTTGTTAATATCCTGAAAAAACACTAATAAGATATAATAGATCATTCATTCATCATCGCTATCACTTACAATTCTATATGTTCGACTCTCTTTTGAGATTAATTGTTAGTTTTCATTGTTCTGTAATAAGCGATTTATAAATCTTTACGTATTTCGTGATAAGGGGTCAAGATCTGTTGTAATTCCCTCTTGAACTTCAAACTTCTCCATTGTGTTGTACAAAAATATGTGACAATTCAGCAACCGTTTTATATGAGGACCAAGTGTATATTCTGCAGCGTAAACAGTGTATTAAAGAGTAAAAAAAATGTCAAAAATTAAAAAAAGTTTCACAATTACCGGTTGCATGCGCAATAGGCAGTGTCCATAAAGAAAAACAGAATGATTCACCGAAGGAAGAGCTTCTACGCCGTGAGATCGACTTTACTGGCAAAGTTATTTTTCCCATTTGTTATTTGAATAAAATACAAGAATTTCAATGTTCGGTTTCTATATATCTAATAGAGTACGAATATAATTCGTTTCGAATGTTTACTAACTTATGATAAGACTCCATATTTGTCCACATACGCTTACTCGATGAAGTTTATGGCTGTCAATTCTGCGCCTTTAACACGTTTCGTGCCATGCCGGGCACCGGTGACCGGCATCAACATTGACCACTGCGCCGTGTCAGTCACCGGTGCCCGGCAAAAACCAGATTCCATAAAGTGTCGTCGGGCGCCGCCGGGCACTTCTACCATGATATTTATCATCAGATGTGACTCACATGTCGTCACCCAACCAGATGCACATAAAAACATCGACAAATTTTATTTCAAAATTTAAAAAAAACGTAAAACATATGAAATCATGAAATATGATTTGGATATGATTGTACACATATGTGATCGATAATACGAAAGATTATCATGGAGAAAAACATCGAATACTAGTTCAGAAGAGTAACTACATGGTAAAAACTTTAGATTGTCATAAAACTAGAAAACAAAATATACCAATAAGGTCGAAATATGATGAAAAAATAATAACAGGAGAAGAGGTAATAATTATTTATTTTATATTCAAAAAACATTGTATTTACATGGATACATTTCTATGTTCCGTATTGAAACATGGTAAGCAATAAAAGGGGTTTCCATCACAACCGCTACAATATGTCACAACCTGTTTAGTTTTATTTTTCGCGATTTTCCGTCCAAATTTTACCTTCGATTTATAACACCTGATACAGTAACGGCGAACCTTTCGTGCTTGACCTTTTTTTTTAAAGTTCATGACTTGCTCTTCTTTGGATTGGTGTTGATGTTGATGGTTGGTTAGAATCTACGCAGCTGGTAAGATATAATGATAATTGTTTTTGAAATTTCACAATAGTAATGTTTTTTTTTGTCACTTCTTCATATATCACTCTGGCATTCACCACCGCCGTATTCAAAAGTAGTTCCGTTGCTTCAGCTTCACCTTCAGATAATTCTTCAATTGACAAATCATCATCTGATAAACTTCTTGCCATATTTTTATGGGATAAAACTGAAAAATGAAATTGTTAAAAAATAATAAATTGAATGAGATAATATAACTATATGTGTGTAAAAATACAAACCTGCTCTAGGGCTCGAAATCAAAATATATCTTCGAATGCTATACGTAACAAGTTGATGATAAAATATAATGACATATTTTGAAACGCATCTCCTTATATATTGCGAACAAGTTTCCCCCATAAAGGGATTATTTTGAACTAATTACAATTGTAATAGTTCCCGATTGGATTGTATTTGAAAAATGGTAACGCCTCTCGGTTCCTGGGCGTGAATTTTTTTTTCCATGTCCGCTCCCAATGTGGGGCGTATGGTCTCCTAATGGAGGTATCTTAACAAACTTTTCTACGAGAACTGCTTGTTACTCAGTTGCTCAACCTCTCTTTTTTTTCCAAAGATAGTAGGGATAGAAGGAAAGGGCTATGAGAGAACCAGTGATTAGCTCATCGCTCTCGCTACGCCCCGTGAGTATGAGATTGATGGGTGGAGGGAGGACTCAGACTACGAACAGAAATCCATGAATCGATTGAAAGATCAATCTATGAAAACCGTCCGCACCGGGAATCGAACCCGAGACATCCGTAACCGTAGCCAGCGACGCTACCAACTGCGCCACGGACGCCGACAAACATTATACTACCCTTTTTATTTTGAAGAAAGGATTGACATAAAATATTAAAATAATACGTATTTATTGAATGGAAGCATTTTTACAAGCTGGCAGGAGACACTCAATAGAGTTGATTTATGACGGTCACCCAAGCAAGTAGTTTTTTTTTTTTTATTCTGTCGGAATTTTGTTATGCAATTAGTGAGTAATAACAGTTAGTTTGAGATAAAATAAATCTTTTTACATGTTTAGAAATTTATTGTTTTGTATCTTTTCCTTTGCTCTTTATTACAGCCTCCACCCTTCTCAGAAGTGATGCATACAAAGAATTGAGATATTGGCCATCAATTTCATTGTCTCAAACCTGCCAAATATTTTTTTGAACTCTTCAATCAATGCTCGCTGATTTTTTTTGCCATCTGCTACTTGATTGCAGCCTAGCCCACAGATTTTGAATGGGTTTGAGGTCAGGGGTGTTTCCTGACCGGAACAATGAAAATTATGAGATGGCGAGAAAAACATGCTCAAAAAAGTACTCAACCACGCCGTGGAGGTCACCGGTGACCGGCAATCCAAAAAAAGGTTATACAAGGGTTTAAAAAAATCTCGACTATTTATTAAGCCCTTATTAGGATATATATATAATATAAAAGTAAAATTTGCAAATGGCGCACATGTGTTTTTTAAAAAAATAGGGTGGCACGAAACGTGTTAAGATTCACTGTCTATCGCCTATAGTCTTATTTCTTTCGCAGTGTCCAGGAATTTCACAGAAAAACTTTGAGTGATCTTCTGCTGTTTTCTATGGCGATAAAATCTTCGGGAAGAAAATAAATGTGAGAGTACAGACTCCATCGTCATTTTTATTTATTGGTACGTCGTAAAAAACTGCACAGTTTAAAGATAAAATTAACCCATCGCACCCTTAGTATTTTTCACAATTATTTAACGTACTATGTACGTAGTTCATTTGAGTTTTAGTAATATGCTTTGGACTTGCTTTACGTTAGGCATGGTCATTGTTGGCATGTCTTGTTCATCCAAATTCAGTCAATTGGAATGTGCACAATGCAAGCGGATTACTAATAAATAGATTACTAGTTTTTTTTATAAGCTAGTATGTTGATCGGGCGCGCTGAAAAGGATCATCTCTTTAATCTTTTGTGCCGAAGTGAAAGGATCGACATTTATATTTTCCATAGCTACAAATGCGACCAATTTTGAGATGTTCTGTGATACACCATTTAAAATGACAATACAGACATTTTTTCCAAAAAAATCCATGCTCAAATCAGCGAGTTTAATCAATTCAATCTCATTCACATTGTTTTTGATTTTCTGTTTAAAAAACAGTTAATACTCGTTAAATTTGGATTATTGAGATTTTGTACACTTCCATGTATTTTGTCACTAACGACCCGGGTTTCGCCTTTCGGCATCTTCAGGCATTAGCGCACAAGAATGGACTCGAGTTCGAGTCCATTCGGTTTCGGTTACGGATCTCACGGGTTCAAACTGCTTCATAAATTTATTTTTCAATCAATTTATGTTTGAAGGCATGGATGATTGTTATGTCTAAAATTCTCTCACACCTATAAACGGGGCGTAGCAAGAGCGATTAGCTTACCACTAGTCCTGTTATTCTATCCCTATTCTCTTGGAAAGAGAGAGGTTGAGCAACAACTGAGTAACAAGCGGTTTTCATAGAAAATAGAGATCTTCCACAATTTTGTAAATTGTTAAGTAGCACTCTAAACAGTGGAACAATTGATAACGTTCAATAAATTAAGATGATTGCTTAACTATTACTTAATAATATTTTAAACAATGAAGCAACATTTTGTCCAACACTACTGTGTGTTGGAACAGTATACATTTTATTTTTTGACATGATTTGTTAGATTCTATTTTAACAAAACAACAAAATCTGTTTCTCATATTTATAGAGATTAATTTGCATAATTTTTGGCACCTAATCAGCATGAAATGCCACTTTATTTGGAAAGAATTCGGGTGAATGACCTTAATCAAGTCGATTTTCTCTAATCGCTTTTACGTGAACAACGCCTGACCTAAAACAGTTTTACATTAATACACTTATATCGAATTATACAATAATACAGATACACAACGTATATCGAATAATAAAAGTTTGGCTCCGTCTTTCGGTAGGGTATACTCAGTTTATATTGTTTATCCATGGTTAATATGCTTCTATTTTCGCGGGTTATTTCAACTCCCGCCAAAATGAGTCGCTCTACAATTTTTGTTCGAAAAATTTCTGCCGTGGGCACTTACATAGTATGACGTTATTTGGCATTTAAAAGTTGACATAATAATGTCGCTGCTCGTTCACTTTTATGTGTTTTATAATACTTACGGTTTGCATAAAATATAAACGCGCCGTCATCGTCGCGGCAGTATAAATAAATGTAGAATACGTGAAACCGGTCGGTTTGTTTTCCATATCGATATCCCACTTTGGTGTCCGCTGTTTTGTCGAATTGAATAGATTTTGCATCAAACGCAATGCTCATGATAATGCAACGATCCTAACTCTATTATAGGCTTCGAGCAGTGCCCACCAAACTAAAGAAGAATTTTACCTACCTGTTTTTGACATTTTAATTACTCAACTTGTTGACCTACACAAAGTGAATACTAGCAAAGAATGGGGTTATTCAATGGATAAACTAACTCTATGACTATTTCTTGGTCAATAATCTTCATTCGAATTCATAATTTGTTTGATGATCATATTAAAAGTGCCGTATCTATATATATAAAAATGAAAGTTTGTTTGTTCTCCTCTATGCATTTCTCCTCTCCCATTCATTCGATTACGATCAAACTTTGGTGAGTGGTTGTGTGCACACTTGTGAAGGTTTCTGAAGAAAACAATATTAAAATCTAAAAACGAATCAAAATACGTACAACTAGCGACATCTCTGAACCAGACGAAAAGACAAATTTAAGAAAAATATTTCGTACTATGTTCGGGCGATGAGCCAGCCATAAGGCAATAGTTTTCATAACTTAAATAATTTATTTCACATGTGCTATGAATATCGTTGGATATATGGAAACAATAACATATATTGTTTAAAAGTATAAATGAATTACTGTATTAAAAAATAAATCGGGCTTTTTTCGGGATGAGAAAAATAAATCTGGGCTTCCGATCGGGTTCGGGTAACAAGTGTGATATTGAGACTCGGCCCGGCCCGAAATGAAATTTCAGCATGTGCAGAGAATTAAAAAACAAACCCTTTCTTTCTTTGAGTGGCATTGCAACGCATACCGGGTACTCACTAGTATATTCTAAATTTGGAAGTATGCTTAAAGAGTATAACTTCTCATTTTCGAATATATTTACACCAAATTCTCTTTTTGCACGCGGGATACATTCCTAAAACTACCGTGCAAAAAAAGATAAGGTCTTCAAATTTGTGTTGTTGAGATTTTGTACATTTCCATGTATTTAGTCGCTAACGACCCGGGTTTCGCCTTTCGGCATCTTCAGGCATTCGAGCACACGAATGGACTCGAACTGACAGACAGTAAACAGTGTCTAACGTTTATATAGAAGATACAAATACCTCGTAAATAATATTTGTCGTACATTCGGCATTCGGCATTAGTCAGTTCGAGTTCATTCGTGTGCTCGAATGCCTGAAGATGCCGGAAGGCGAAACCCGGGTCGTTAACATGTACAAAATATCAACAATTAAAATTTGATATTCCATGAAGCAGCCTCAGCCGATCGATATCTTAAATTAGATAAGGTGTTCATATAAAAATTGTAGATAAGTAAGTTCCAACTAATAATACGCAATAAAAAAAACGTTGTTTTTTCAGATTATGTATTATTTAAAAAAATAAATTTAACATTATATGTAATACAACATAATTATTTAGTATCACTGCTATATAATAAACGGGCCCGTTTTCTGTTATTTTTTTGTGGCGAAAATTCACTCTCGTCACTGAAAATTTTTATTGGCAATTTATCAACATTGAATAAAATTTCCATTTTCGGTTTATTGATTTTAAATAAAAATTTGGTTATCAGATGCTGTGATTTAATTTTTTTTATTCTTTATATGATTTTTCAAAACGTGTCATAATCATTTTTAAATCACGCTGAAATTGCACAGGCTGCATATAGTGCAGTGCAATATATGAGTCTTTTCTTTGGTTTAAAACTGTGTTAAAGTGAAAAAAAACAATGTAAAAAAAATTATCGTTTCTTTTTGTTGGACCGTGTTATTTCGAATCCGTGGAAAAAGAGAATGTGGTGTATTTTAAATTTCTGACGCGGGCTACTGAGAATGCTACAGTGAGGTACCTGTAGGTGGCTCGAAAGCGATTTGTTGACGGCTGCTGTTCTAGAGAAATTAATTTTTCAATTATTAACTTGACGTTATCAAATACATTTTTGATGAATTTAGAAAAATGGAATTTTAAACGTTACCTTGATTATTTATACACAGACTCCGAAGAATTCTAAAATACTTTTATATGTAAGGACATTTTATCAAAAAAAATGACAAAATAGTTAGCTAGTAAGTCTTGACTGCATCAAATCCCATTACTCGCTACTGCCTTACTGATTATATGTACGGCCCGAAACGGCTCGAAATTTGTCAAAATAATTATAGTAGCTATTTACTCGATTTTAATTTTAGTAAACCAGCGAAATGAAACCTCACCTCTGGGCGGAAAATTCGATAAATTTCAGCAACAGAGAACGAAATATTTTTTGTCGCACAGATGAGCCGCCGTTATCAATTTAGAAGTCTCAAATGTGATTACTCAAACGAAATGTGTCCCGCGTGTGAGTTGAAAAAATCGAACACAATTTTGGCCCACCTGCAGGAAAAGTTTCACTGCGTTGAAACAAAATGACGCCCTAGGACTTTTTCTCTGCAAACGTCAAAGCCAAATTCAAATTCGGTAAATGTCTATTACATCCTGATAATTATTACTCGATGTTTGTAAATGTGTAGGTAATATTCTATAAAATATTTGGCATGTTTTTTTTACTGAAAAAATCATTACTGTACTGGGTAATTTTAGCCCAGTTTTTTGTATTTTTATGGTTCGCCATTGCATTTATATGTGGTATTGTTCTACATAGTAATGTACTAATGTCTTAAGATGAAATTTAATTAACATAAATAGATTTATTGTTACAATTGATATATAAATATAGATAAAACAAGGTGTTCCAACATTTGCATCCAAATCGAGTAACTTTGGCCCACGATACGAATAATCACTGTAATTACTATAAATTCAGTGATTTTAAAGTATTGGCAACTTTTTTATGCTTTCATACATTCTGTACATAATTTAGATGGGAAAAAATACAGTTATACAAATTGAAGATATGGCTAATCCAATTTATTCCAAGAAAAGTTGTTAAATTGTATTTTATCTGTCAAAGCTGACAGCTTACAAATTAAACAATAAAACAAATTATGTCGCACATTAATTCATATTTTTACCACCAGGGCTACTCAATACCTTTGCTTAACTAATAAATATTCATATGGCATTAGTATTATAACAGCACCTTTTTCCAATGTAGTGGGCCGATCTTAAACCGATGGGCAAAGTTACCCAAATTGATGGTATCATTATTATGATAAAGCCAAAAATAATACCATACCAAGTTTTCAATTGCACGGATAATTTGATCAAACATATTACTTACGTATTCTACTGTGAAATTTCACTAAACAAAAACATTTGAACATGCTGTCTGTCACTCTGACAGCAAAATTCAAATTTGGTGTAAACCGGTTTGAAGTTCAAAGCAAATGTCAAATTAGACACGTTGCAACTTTAATATTTTCTATGGATTCGGCGGTAACTTTGTGGAAGTTCACTTTTAATATAAAATTAAATTAAAAATTAACTAAGTTAAAAATTAATCAATTTTTAATTTAATTTTATATTAACGTTGCAACTTATTGCCCCTAGGTGTTGCAGACAAATATAAATCAAAATACAAACTTCAAAAGGCAAATAACGGAAATCACTTAATTAGCAAAACAGTCCACATAACTGCAGAAGAATATAAATTGTCTTTGCTAAATTTATAAATTCGAAATATAAAATCGTACAGATCGTAGAAACGTCCATTGTAATTTTAGTAATAAATCTTCAGTCGATTTGTATTTATTCTTAAAGAAATTGTTCCAATTAGAAATGATTTTTCTGAGCTTAGCAATATTATTGGAGTATGACGTTGTAGGTCATTAGAGCACGAAAGTTTATTCCACCATACGGGAGATATTTAATAAAAACTTACATGTATTTATTTTTTTTTGTTTCACTCATAACACGCCATGTTTCCACCGACCGATCGACTTGCATGTTTTAGTAGTCTGAAGAGTATTTTACTAACCATTTAGACCACTGTTTCTTAATCTTTTTACATCCGCCAACCACCAAAAAATGTTTTGCGGACCATCAACATCGGTATAAAATAATAAATATATATATAAATAATTGATTTTTTTTATTCAAAACAATTAATTTTTAACACCCTAAGCTGATATAATAATATTTAAGTATTTTTAAACATACAGTAACAAATTTTTGGGGTTTTAATAAAATCTTCGTGGACCACCGATTAAGAAACTATGATTAAGGCCACTGTTTCTTAACCGGTGGTCCCCGAAAATTTTCTTAAATTTTAAGTAATAAAATATCAAGCATACGGTGTTGCGGAATTAATTGTTTTGAACAAAAAGTTAGTTACATAAATATTTATTATTTTGTTCTAATGTTGATGGCCCGCAAAACATTTTTTAATTTTTTGGTGGTCTGCGGATGTAAAAAGGTTAAGAAACAGTGATTTAGCCGCGTTGGGTGTGAAATTATTTTCATTGCTGTGGTCGAGTAGCTGGGTCGACTTCAATACTTGAAGACTAAATACGAGGGGTGTGTTTTATTCAACCCGTCATTTGTGATGACCCTGTTGACAGCTAATCGATAATCCGATCTCTCCTTCCGATAGGAATTGAGAAAGGGTACTAGGTCTTTTAAAGCTGAAGTTGATTATTAAGTTTTATTGTTATGTTAGAAAAATGGGTGTCTTTCAAGTGCAGATTCTTTTGTAAAATTAAGGAAATATTGGTTTCTTTGTAAGGCACATACGGTGCTCAATTATCTCATCATTCAGGTTCTGACTCATATCACCCTTTACTATATACTCCACTACAAAGATATGTATCCGAGAAGTCGATGCTTCTCAGCATTCGTCCTTTTCGGTTACGGTTTTAATCCCTGAACAGATACTTTGATTAATTGATTTTGGATTTGTGTACAAAAGCATGGATCTGTGTGATATTACATTCCCTGAAACTCATCGGATCCCAAAAATAAGGTGTGAGGAGAGGTATTAGTTAACAACTAGTTCTTTCCCAATCGCATCCTTCTAACGCAATTAAAAAAAGAGAAGTTGGGCGACAGAATATCAACCAATTTTCACAAAAAAGCTTCTTTTGAGATGATCCGTTCAGAGTCCACATGCTCCACGTTTGAAGCAGTCATGATTATATAAAAAATGTAAATATTTCCCCAGAAAACACTCCGCCACTCACAATTCGCCTCATAAAATTTGTGATCACTACAGAATCACTTATTTTTTGTGTTAACATTCCTCTTTAATGATATAAATATCTAAAAATAGCATTTTACTTACAACCCGCTGAACATTTTGAATTTTTAATGTGGCCCTTGAGCCAAAAAGTTTGCCCAGGCCTGGATTACACGGAATCAAATATAATTGATAATAATGGACACAGATACATAAATGTTTTTTTAAAAAAAGTTCCTCGCCTAGTCATTTACCGGTAGCAATGTGAGTATACTCATACATTATTCAAAAGAATATAAGTCATTAACATACAATTAATTGGGATTCTCTGAGGTGGTACGGTGCAAGGTTCAGTCCAACTAAATCTGTAGCATTTACAATCGCATAAAACTCTAGTTTTTTTTTTGTCCGGCTAGAAGAGCAATATCGCACATGATAATGGCCGACCTGTGAATAGGACGTGGGCATAATGTGGGTCCACAAGCGGCTATTTACGTGTTGTCGGGAAGTAAAAGAAATAGCATTATTTAAATTTTACATTCGACACTTCCGGATGGCGGATTTACGTCATTGGTATCGGCTCTCAATCTGTTTAAACTTAAATTAATATTTAACATGATATTTATGTAAGTTATTTCGATGCAGTTTGTATTAATTATAAATAAGATTTCTCCCAGTGTTATATCGTATTTACGCATAATTACAATTTTAATTACTGTCAGTCTGGGTAACTTTGGCCCAGTTCTAAGGGTTTTTGTATTTTTGTGGTTCTCCATTGCATTTATGTGTGTTATTGTTTTACATAGAAATGTACTAATGTCTTAAGATGAAATTTAATTAACATAAATAGATTTATTGTTTTAATTGATATATAAATATATTTAGATACAACAAGGTGGGCAAAATTTTCATGCAAATCGGATAACTTTGGCCCACGATACAAATCATCACTGTAATTACTATAAGTTCAGTGATTTTAAAGTCTTGGCAACTTTTCTTTATGCTTTTATAATATATTCTGTACATAATTGAGATGGGAAAAAATATACAGCATTTGGTTTACAGATTAGTTATATAAATTGAAGATATTTCTAATCCAATTTATTCCTAGAAATGTTTTTAAATTGTATTTTATCTGTCCAAGCTGACAGCTTACAAATTAAACAACAAAACAAATTATGTCGCACATTAATTCATATTTTTACCACCAGGGGCAACTTAATACCTTTGTTTAACTAAAAAATATTCAGCTTGGTATTATAATGGCACCTTTTTCCATGTAGTGGGTCAATCTTAGACCGATGGGCAAACTTACCAAAATTGATGGTACTTCGGGGTCCCAACAAAACCGCCCGGACATTGCGCCTAGACATAACCGCCAAATAATGTTGAAATAAGACAATTTTTATTAAATTTGACTTATTGAGTGTATTTTGTCACTAACGAGCCGGGTTTCGCCTTTCGGCATCTTCAAGCATTCGAGCACACGAATGAACTCGAACTGACTGAATTTTTATTGTTAAATAATATTATATTTTAAATACACAAATAAAAAAAACACGAATAAAGTGACACACCCTGGTTTTTCTTAAGTATAAGTGTCATTAGTGTCCCGAACTGAAATCGGCCTGCGGCAAAGAGCAATAATTCGCAGAATACGCTCTTTCTTGTTGCCAGGCGTTTAAGAAGCCCCCGGGCTTCGGCCGCTGGACGAGTCCATTTTTACGGAAAAGGGTAGCTCCAACTTTGCACGGAGTTTTTTTTGAATTTTTGTAGACAGTCGATGACGAGCTGCCGAGTCGGACGAACGAAGTCTCGTCGCGACGAAAGTGATGTGACGATGTGAACTGTTTGTTTGTTTTTGTGTTTTGATTTGCGTTGGATTTAATTTAAATTCGTTGTGTCATTTGTATTAAAACTTAAAGTAAATTCAGTTGCTAAGTAAATGTAAATGTAGAATCAATTTTATGTGTTAAGATTTTTATATTTGTGTAATGTTAAACCACTGCATCTTGAATGGATAATAAATAAGTTTTTAACCGGATCTGAAATGGTGTTTGTCTGAGATCAGCCCTTCCAGGACTACGGATAACCAGCCGCTCGCCTCTCTTCGATCCGGGGTCTTCTCATTTTGTCGCCCAACTTAGTGGCCATTGATGGTTTGTGACACCTCAGGATTCACCCCCTGAGGACTCATGCTCTGAAGATGCAGTGGCTTTGAACTGTGGTTCATGGCGCCCAACCGAATTTTAACGTAACTTCAAGAATTTCAAATCGCCGAACGCACACTAAGAATCCGGACCCTGCCCTGAAGGTGGACTTCAAGATCGGGACCAGACAACCAGTCAGCTTCCCGGCGTCTTACTACGAAACCCCAGCTTCAAAGGCGAAACTGGCGGGAGTCGTCGGTGAAAGGTGCCTGGCCTCTGTTACTTTTCACGAAGCCCTACTTCTCGACTGGCCGCTCTTGACGTCGTTCGCGCTGACCTAGGAGGCCTGCTGGGCCTGTTGTGTTTTCAACCAGTGAGGCCTACCGTGGCTGTTTGTTTGCAATCCGCGAGGCCCGCTGTGCCTGTTAGAGTTGCAACCTGTGAGGCCTGCTGTGTCTGTTTTGTTGTCAACGAGTGACGCCTACTGTGGCTGTTTGTTTGCAATCCGTGATGCCCGCTGTGGCTGTTTGTTTGCAATCCGCGAGGCCTGCTGTGCCTGTTTTGTCTTCAACGAGTGAGGCCTACTGTGGCTGGTAGATTTGCGACCCGGGAGGCCGTTTTGCCTGCCATGCTGCCTGTAAAGACGAGAAGACGCTAATAAACCTGCCCTGCCGAGCGAGGACGCTGCGGATGCCTTCTCGGGAGAAGATGAGGCCGTCTGCCTGTGAAGAGGAGATGCCGCCGACACACCTGCCCTGCCGAGCGAGGATGCTGCGGATGCCTTCTCGGGAGAAGATGAGGCCGTCTGCCTGTGAAGAGGAGATGCTGCCGACACACCTGCCCCGCCGAGCGAGGACGTTGCGGATGCCTTCTCGGGAGAAGATGAGGCCGTCTGCCTGTGAAGAGGAGATGCTGCCGACACACCTGCCCCGCCGAGCGAGGACGCTGCGGATGCCTTCTCGGGAGAAGATGAGGCCGTCTGCCTGTGAAGAGGAGATGCTGCCGACACACCTGCCCCGCCGAGCGAGGACGCTGCGGATGCCTTCTCGGGAGAAGATGAGGCCGTCTGCCTGTGAAGAGGAGATGCTGCCGACACACCTGCCCCGCCGAGCGAGGACGCTGCGGATGCCTTCCTGGGATAGGAACAGGACGCCTGTTGGCGTAGGAAAATTTGCACCACCGCCCGTTGTGATGCCGATCGCGACATGACCTGTGTTGTGGCCTCGTGTGTGACGACCGACGCGCTGCCACGCGTGTGTTTTTAAGACTTGATTTTTTTGTGTTCTTTATTGTATATTGTATCTTGTTTTTGTGTGATTATTGCTACGCTGTCCGAACTCAGTTCATGGACACTAGAAGTATGGGGGTTTGACACACCCTGGTTTTTCTTAAGTATAAGTGTCATTAGTGTCCCGAACTGAAATCGGCCTGCGGCAAAGAGCAATAATTCGCAGAATACGCTCTTTCTTGTTGCCAGGCGTTTAAGAAGCCCCCGGGCTTCGGCCGCTGGACGAGTCCATTTTTACGGAAAAGGGTAGCTCCAACTTTGCACGGAGTTTTTTTTGAATTTTTGTAGACAGTCGGTGACGAGCTGCCGAGTCGGACGAACGAAGTCTCGTCGCGACGAAAGTGATGTGACGATGTGAACTGTTTGTTTGTTTTTGTGTTTTGATTTGCGTTGGATTTAATTTAAATTCGTTGTGTCATTTGTATTAAAACTTAAAGTAAATTCAGTTGCTAAGTAAATGTAAATGTAGAATCAATTTTATGTGTTAAGATTTTTATATTTGTGTAATGTTAAACCACTGCATCTTGAATGGATAATAAATAAGTTTTTAACCGGATCTGAAATGGTGTTTGTCTGAGATCAGCCCTTCCAGGACTACGGATAACCAGCCGCTCGCCTCTCTTCGATCCGGGGTCTTCTCAAAAGATATAAAAAAAGTATATTAATTATTAACAATTAAATTTCAATATTGTGTGCTAACATTCTTAAATATTCTAAATTATGAATAATACCATATGAATATCCGGAGTCCTGGAAGGGCTGATCTCAGACAAACACCATTTCAGATCCGGTTTAAAAACTTATTTATTATCCATTCAAGATGCAGTGGTTTAACATTACACAAATATATAAATCTAACACATAAAATTGATTCTACATTTACTTAGCAACTGAATTTACTTTAAGTTTTAATACAAATGACACAACGAATTTAAATTAAATCCAATGCAAATCAAAACACAAAAACAACAAACAGTTCATCGTCACATCAACTTCGTCGCGACGAGACCTCGTCCGTCCGACTCGGCAGCTCGTCATCGACTGTCTACAAAATTCAAAAACTCCGTGCAAAGTTGGAGCTACCCTTTCCGTAAAATGGACTCGTCCAGCGGCCGAAGCCCGGGGGCTTCTTAAACGCCTGGCAACAAGAAAGAGCGTATTCTGCGAATTATTGCTCTTTGCCGCAGGCCGATTTCAGTTCGGGACACTAATGACACTTATACTTAAGAAAAACCAGGGTGTGTCAAAAGACATTAACTTTTGTAGTCTTTTGTTTAACTGAATATATTTACACTTTGACACAATTGATATTCTGAAACCTATCCTGCTTCTTTCTATTTTGATTTCAATATGATCCTGTTCCTGTCTAAATTGTTCCAAAAACATATTTACCGAAGGGTGGACAATATTAATCGTTTGTTGGATTTTTTTGTTTTCGTTTTTAGTACTAAGTGCTAAAAGCTGCAACGGATTAAATCTCAAATTTCACTGATTATCGTAAGTATGTAAATTTCTATCAATACACAATTCGAAAACCCAAAAAGCACTTGTTTTATGTATTTTTTGCGGGCCGTTTAGTCTATGCGGATTTTTCCGGGTGGTATTGACGACACTACTGGTGCGGGCAGATTTGGTTTGGCGGCAATGTCTGGGCGGTTTTGGTTCGAGTGGTTTTGTGTGGTGCCGAAAAGTTCATAAGTTAATATTTTTAAAGCAGTGGTTTTAGGCGCATTTGGATGACGCTGCGACTTGAAGGTGAAATCAGCTGAATTGTGCTTTATCACTGCGCTGCTTTTTCACTTGTAATAGTATCAGTATATGAACTAACTGTGAAAACACTGCTTGTTAAAGTTTATATTATTTATGTATATTCAAAGTTTATATTTTCGAATAATAATCATTTTCAACTAAAAATCTATGTGAAAGTTAGAATGCGAATCTTCCCAGGGTACTCAAAGTTAAACCCGTCTCAACCAGTTCCGTTTCAGGAGCAAGTGCCAAAGACTTGGTTGCGATGCATTTAAATGACAATGTTAAATAAAAAGATTCCATGAGATAAGATCTACTTGATCTCCACATGTCGCCTCATAGTTATTAACTGAAATTTAATTCATTGTAGTAGGCATCAAGTCGGTGTTGCCGACCGGTCCAACTCTACATGAGCAATTCTTCCCATTCATTGTCCATCTCCGGAAATTCCCAGAGGATGTGACCGGCATCCTCTGTTATTTTCACATTTACAATATGGCCTATTGGTTAACCGGGCACGGTATTAATTTTAGGATTTTGTACAATCTAATCCAATCCCAAAAATACATTAAATTAAATTTTATTCGAAAATTGACTGCCGTATTTAACATTTTAAATGAAAAATCAAGTTTTGTTAGCCTGTTGGCATTGGCTAATTATAATAAATTATTCACCAAGTTGACATGTGTTCTCCATTAACAAATTATAATTGATTTGGGAAACAGTAAAATGGGCGTATTGCTTCTTTTCTCAAATGCGATAGAAATAATACAAAGTAATATTGCATAGTTCGTACGGTTATAGATACCAGATTTTTTTGTAATAAGTTAAGTACACGATGGACCCACGTATAATTGTGTTAATTTTATTTGACAAAAAACCATCCTCTAGCATCATTAATTAATCATGTATTGCACCTAGTTATTGGGGTCAAAGATTCGTCGGCCAAGTGCCTAGCGCGCCACTCATATGACTAGTTCGCTAGTTGTACACAACAAAAGACAGAGATCTCTAACCTTTGACTGGCGAGTGGTTTTGGTTTATTAATTGTATCTTGAGATGTAATCCTACATCATTATCCTTTCCTACGTAAGAATGTCAGGGTATTAAATAAACATAAAGATGTTTTTATATATTTTCTCGTGACGCCTCTTCTGGAGATTTTATTTAACTTTATTTTAATAAAGTAAAAACAACTAGTACAATAACGGTAACTTCGCCAAGCACGTTAAATAAATAGTAATCAGTGGTCTCTAAGAAAACAGAAACTGTCCGGTTTGAAGAGACTCAAATCCGGAGCACTTGGCAGAGTCAGGTTCATCGCCGCGTTTTCTATTTACATTATTATGGGTTGCGTATTTCCCGAGTAGTATCTGTTTTTGTCTGTATTATAATATTTACATACTTATTTTCATTTATGGAATAATAGCATACTATTTTCAAGCCGCGAATAAATTAATGTGAATCGGGAGGTGAACTATTTAACCGCTTATGTGCCACAAGCGCGTTAACATGCTCTATATTTGCGAGCACGTCAGGCTGGCCATGCAAAATGAATGTGCAAACACGCTCTGTTTTATATTTAATTTACTTGTCACGATACAGTGTTTTGGAGAATACCAAATTTTTAAACACACAGTCACATTTCGTGGAATGACGTTTGTAAAATGCATATGAGGGATTATAAACAATATTTAC
Organism: Himalopsyche phryganea; assembly: GCA_022494535.1. NCBI lineage: Eukaryota > Metazoa > Arthropoda > Insecta > Trichoptera > Rhyacophilidae > Himalopsyche > Himalopsyche phryganea. The sequence goes on along the minus strand of JAGVSL010000076.1, from coordinate 700,994 downwards.
AGCGACCTTAATAATCGCTTCGTTATCATCGTGGCTTGTCGGGTACTACACTAACAATATCAGTCGAGTTGGAAAGAGTGTTTTTTTTTTAAATTTATTTATGCGATCTAAACAAATGTTCTTTACCACTAGCTTAGTGAAAAATAGAGTTACCGGTGTGTAGTGAGTGTGAAGTGTATTATTTTTAGATGACGCGATGCGACTGACTTTTTCTTTTCCGGCACTATTTTATTCCTCTTGCAAATAAACAGTCCACGCTACGGCACGTCACTGTCGAGCATATTATGTATTCAATTCAGTGCGATGCCACTGATAGTAATTGGTAGGTATTGCGAAGTGTTATTTACCTGCTAATTTTCGGGCACATGAAATTTGGGCATGAATGGCTAAGTATTCATTTTTGTACGCCTCGAAATGGAGGCCTTTTATCAATTTTATCAATTTATCAATTTTGAATAAAATGGTATGCATAATTATTGAAACTGCCCAATTATATTGGTTTTTTTTCAAAATTATTTTTAAATTATGCATATAAATTATTATAACTCAACGTTGTATCCACCACCACCCGCAACGTATTCACACCCTTACTCAGTGTATTAAAGTAATTTTCAAAAGTCGAAATAGGTAGATTAATAAAACATTTTCTTTCTCTTATTATTTTCTTTTATAGGTACCAAATATGGATTTACGAGATTTTCATGTGATAATTCGCAAGGAAATAGACACAAGTTTTTCTTTTTATTAATTAAAAAACATACCCAACACCTGTGGCAACTCGAAAAATAATAATATTATTGTTTTTTTTCTATACTCTAGACTTATACAGAAAGCGCTTAGGAATAGAGTTGTTGTACAAAATTTAATTATAACATGTTTTTTTACGTTCTCAAGGTCACAATTATAAATTTAGTTCACAACAATCCTCAAAGCGGGTTTCGCGACCCAATGTGTATGTCTCGAGGAGTGTAGAACATTCTTTTATGTATTTTATATTACCTGTTAACACGCGTGGTGCTTTGGAAATGTACATTAGCCTCGATGTTGTGTACCCGGGCTAAAATCCCTAACTGGACGTTTGCATCATTAAATATATTGATTTTTGAAGGGCATTGGTGTGGGGTTTCGTGGATTCAACCTTAACCCACTCTTTTTAAACAGGTTTTGGCACTTGTTTTTTAAACGACACTTATAATACAGCCACTCGTTCGACGTTAAAAATTGTGACATTTTTAAATATCCACCAAGATTCATCAATGGCTTATGTATCGTTGCATTTTTCCCCTAACCTAACTACCTACCATTCAGTATTATATATCAATATACCGATTATACACCTTAAGTCCGTTGATTATAACACGCGCAATGAATACAGTGTAACGAAAAATTGCCAAAGTTTTTATTAGTTAAATTATTTATTTACGATTATGGCAAAATTCCGAAAAGGATTATACTATTCATGTCAGGAACATCGCAAATCAATCATTTGGTAAGGAACATTCTCGATTCTTTTTAAGCTTTTTCTCTCGCCATTAGACATAATGTCACTTCATGTCCAGCTGTTCAGCTCGTTTCTGCCAATTAACTGCTGAACAACTTCTACAATTATAATGCCGTGACAACTGCACCAGTCCGTCAATTTTTCACGACCGAGGGTGTTCGGCAAGGAGACGCGATCGTCCCAAAAAAAACATCGTTACCTCTCACCATTTCTCTAGGAAACTAGTTAACCAATGGTTTTGCTGATAGAGCTCAATCACCCTTCCAATGCTGATAAGATGAAGCGTGTCGAGCTGAAAACTTACGATAGTTTGGGTTAGTAGTGTGTCCACTTATGTCCAACAACGTACTTCTTTTACAGCGTCTACCGGATACATCTCGTGTAAATTAACAATATCTTCTTCAAAATGATTTCATTTCTTACCTCTAGTCCCAATTCATCTCATGGGTGGAACTCAGCATCTTCATTTGTTTCATCTTGGTAATAATGTAAGATTTCAGATAAAAATTAAAATTAAAAATTCAACAACAGCAAGCTCAAAATTTTACGCTTGTAATTATTTTTCAATTTCCAATAATCGATATCATTCTCATCCATTTGAAATATTGGGTGCTAGATTTGATGAAATCTTCAAATAATAAAATATAAAACCAACCTTCACATACCATTTGGTCTAGGAATATTAGAATGTCACCTGCCGTTTGCTCTTGAAAAATAAAACTGGCAAGATAATTGTTATCGATGTCCAAACCTTTTCCTTCACGAAAGTTGATAACATAGACAATAAAAACTGGCTAACGTCATCGAATCATTCATTGCATGACTATAACAGCAATATAAGCGAAGATTAACAAGCCTTGTACTGTTGATTTTTAGTGCCACCGTTTTAAGATTCACTTTTCACCGAACTTGCTTGTTATTTTGTCACTTCGCAAAATATAACCCACTAATTGTATCGGTTATTGAAAGCGTTTTTATTACATATGCATATATATGCTATGTTATAATCTTGTTCACACTCCTGTCGCTATGCCACTGTTGCAGAACGTTTAGTCGGCCCGAAGTTATTGAATGATTTATACGCGAAATAAATTCATTGCCGTCCAAAATATGCATATCGGGTGGTCGCTGTATGATACATCTGGTTTTAATGCATACATTAAAGTCGATTTATAATGTATGGTCAACCGCTTCCAATTATTTTCTGCTTGCATAGGATATTGTATTGCTTGTTTGGGCGACTTCGTCTGACCATTAGGGCTGTCAATATACAATATTATATCGTTACGGTACCCGTTTGCTGCTGAGAACTTTCCTAGCAATTGCGTCACGAAGAAAATTAAATCTCTAAAGATTATTTGAATTTGATAAACTGTTTCATACAGTTTCAATTATTTCTCATTCAAACGCCAATCACGAATTGTATACGTCACTAGCGTTCGACTAACACACACCCGGGACGGTCGTCATACGTCGCACTGTTTTCGGCTCTTTCAATGAATCAATATTTATTTATTACATTTTAATATTAGTATTGACATCCGTGGACAAACTTTTTGATAGAAAGAAAACGTCGATTGGCCAAATATCATGCGGAAATAATTCAGTGCTGCAAGTATCATAATACTATTTACCCTATAATGCAAATGGACAGAATGCGGTTATATTTTCAAGAATTTCATTGAATGGATATCGGTCGCCCAGTTTTATTATTATATTAAAAAAACCAAATTTCATAAAAAAATATTCACTTATCAAAGACACACAGTGACGGACTCTCACGATCTTTTTTCGCTTTACTTCAATATTGTTTGGCTCCATATAATTATTGATTGAATTGGCTTTTACTTGGTGGATCTCCATTATAATTGAATAAAATATCAAAGTATTCAGTTATAGAACATTTTATTTTATCCTATTATTTCCACATATTTACATTACAAATTTTGTAAACACCGAGTAACTGAATAATGTGCAGCACAAATAACATAAAATTATTCTTGTATTATATAATAAGTAATATTTATTCTTGTGTCTACCATCAGTTAAATTTAGTTTTAAAATTCTTTGTATTTCGAGATCCAGGATAGAGACCCCCACCCTTATAGAAAGTACCTACCGTAATTTTAAAAACAATATCCTATCTCAACAAATCAAAACTTTCAAACATATTTTTTTATGCTTAACGAATGTTTATTTAACACATTTCCTTGCTTAATTAAAAAAAGCATTTCATCATCTGCAATAATATGAGTATTTTTCTTTTTAAATAATAATGAAATAAATATTTATTTTAGTTTCAATGCCATAAAGAGGGCTAACATTATTTTGCTTGTCTATTGAAAAAAAATCATAATCGTCTATGGTAAGTCTTGCGACTTTTGTGTACAGTGTAAAATTGACGCCTTCAAAATGGGCCACAACCTAAAATCACGTTCTTTATTTTTTTCATGAACATGTGTACTGCTGTGACAACCCTAACCTTATGAATATTTTCACGAAATCTGTAAGGCAAAATAATGAATTGGTTGTTTAAGATATGCCAGTGTTTGTGCGTAAGTTTACTGATACTTTCTTTTGAGTTCTTGAGCAATACGTCAATTTGTAAATTATTAATTAACATCGGCATATTCTATTATTGTTGAAAGATCGCGATCAATAGAAACAGACAGACGAAACAATCTGAAAATGCGCTGGATAGTATTTATTGCTTTTTCTTGCAATGCCGAAGAAAATTCATACTATGTGTAGGTCATTTCTCGACAACAATTCGATCAAACCGGTTCTCGTTTTTATCGAAACATTCTCTAGTTATTCGGCATTATTTTGAAAGAAAAAAAAAATAGAATGATGTTTTCTGTCGCTTGTTCAATTAACACAATTATCGATAGAGCCATTTTCAATGTTAGATTTCTTCATATCGCGTGGCGTCACATCGCACGTGAACATGGGTGCCAACGGCAAGGTAAGACATTATAATATCAATTAACCAGACTAGTTTTGGAAACTAACCGCAGGAAAACACCAATTTCTTTTTATACTGATCTGTGCGATCAACGAGTCGCCCGGCGGTATGCCACTGGAATTTCGGGTCTAGTCTCTGACAGCTTTTTTTTTTTGTGATTTACTATTTTATCTAAAATGTAATTGAATGATACCTACGTGATTATGTTGATTTATTAAATGATGACATGTGTGTTTGGTGTACAAATTTCGACTCGAAAATAGAGAGATGCGCTTACGAGTACAGTAACCCGATGCTTATAACGTTACATTTTGTGTGTTACAAATGGAGTTTCATCAATATCTAGCTTTCAACCAGTTCTTTTTCAAAATACCGTGCGCTGAAACACTTCATGTACCTATTGAGCACAGCATTAATTTGGTAACAATGTTCATTAAAAATCAAATTTATTGTCAACATCCAATTAATATATTACTGGAGATTTTATCAATAATATGAAGGAAGCCCCGTCAATTTTACGCTTTTAGGGAAAATGTTCTTATAGACCAGTGGTTCTCACGGAAAATTTCTCCGTGGCCGCCTAATGAACATATCAGTGGTCTTTTGGAAATGTCTCGTGGCTGCACCAAATTTTCTAAAGTGGTTGATTTAAAATATTAGGCCGATGCATTTAAGGGACTCATTGCCTACTTCAATTTTTTAACCATATACCACTGCCACACGAGTTTGCGCCGCAGGTAGAAAATTTGTATGTATTAATATAATTTCTTTAAAAATATGTACTATATTTTCACAATGCTGTCATTTACAAATGTTATATTTAAAATTACATAACCCTGCAGGTTTGTTTTTCAAATATGTCTAAATATCTATGAGTCATTAAATTTTTACTGTTTCATCCTTTTGAGTGTTTGTTTATAGATAATTTCTTATATCCATTTTAGCTTAGGGATTGTATCAAATTCCCTTAAAAATTAGAAAAATAGAGAATAACATAATATGCAGATGCTTCCATATATTACTCATTTTTTTAATATCAATATTTATTACTATAGAGCCGTTGGTGGCCGCACATGAGAACCACTGTTTTAGACCATATTGCTCGTTAAGAGTGAACTGAAAAATAACAATACAATTAAAAATAACTATCTGACGTCTTATGTATTTTGAGTCATGAATGGAAATCCTCTGCAAAATTATTTGATTATGAAATCTAATTTCTCATATACTTTGTTTTCCATTTTTTACGCAATAGTTTAAATATGCCAACTCTGAAGTTCATCAACTACATTTCATCAATCATCGGATAGTTAGTTTCCTTTCGCCTTTTTCTTTCCTTCACGACATAAAAATATCAAATTTAAAACAACACATTTTGAATGCGACGTTACTCTCGATGGCCGTAGTCGAGCGGTAAAGCTTCGCGCCTCTGCGACACAATCCTCAATTGCCCAAATCCTTCGGTTCGTATATCATTTCTCAATAATGGTCTTGCGTAGGTATTTACTATTTTTTACAACCACGAAATATCAAAATTTTGGAGCGGCCTTAAAAATCTAAATATACCCGTGTGTGATTTGTGCGCCTACTAAACGCGATAATTTCTCGACTCTCACCGGCAATCGTACTCTGGGCTTCCAAATCTGGGGTCGGCAATAGTCGAAATTGGGCCGTATGCACGTTTGTTTGACGAAAGTATATTAGTATATTTTTTCGGCGAATCAGGAATTCAAAATGAGTTGGCGGGTCGCAAGTGAAATACCATCTTTATACGTACTATTTATTATCGTGAAAAAATTTACAAAAAAAATCTAAAGAGAGGAATGGAACTGTTTTACGTATTTTAACATTTTTTCAATTCAGGTGTCAATTTTGTAGTTGAGATTCTTAAAACTGCTTGTAAATGTTCATCGGTGACGTTTGATTGTAAAGAGATTTTATTGAGGTTCGTAATTGAAAATGTTTGTTCACATATATATATATATACAGGTTGATCCATTTTTCGAGCAAAATTTTTTGGTTGAATTTGTCCGAATTAATTGCGTTGTAAAATTTGCAGATTTCTTCACGAAGGTACAATTCTCGTAAATCAGTGTCACACTGCAGATCAATAATCTCAAGTATTTCTATCGGCACACTATCAATATCTATTGAAAATGGATCTCGTAAACTTGCTAAACATGTCTCAATTTTTCGGAAGTCCCCAAATCTTCTTGAAAAATCGTCATTCAATCGTTAATAATTATATAAAATAGTAAAAATAATAAAAAATCGTTCATAATTTCACCATATTCTTCAAACTTATCTATTCGCTATATATATATTCATAAATATTTATTTAATTTCTGTGAATAGTAATAGTTCTTTTATTTTAGAAATAGTACTGTTTTGCTCTAATGTTGGACTATGCTTAGGCTTATTCTAACCGCTACAATATCTAGCAACGAAATATATATATATACAAATTTGGATTATTGAGATTTTGTACACTTCCATGTATTTTGTCACTAACGACCCGGGTTTCGCCTTTCGGCATCTTCAGGCATTCGAGCACACGAATGGACTCGATGGAATGGAATGGACTCGAAATACATGGAAGTGTACAAAATCTCAATAATCCAAATTTAATATTGAAATTCCATCAAGCACCCTCAGTCGATGTCTTAAATTATACATATATACATATTTTTATGTAGTATCAAAATATTTTTTAAAACAAATTTAAGTCGAATTATCTCAAACGAAATATCATATGACTTATTTTACTTTCATAATAACCGGTTCATACATATATACATAATAATAGTTAGGAACGCGAAAAGTGCGCTTAAAAATCAATTTATTTCTATATAAAATTCTAAACATGAAATATTTTTGTAATTACCTATTCTATTACTCAAAATACCTCGGACAGTGAAAATTTTCAAAATGGAAAAAGAGGACATTCTGGTTATAATAAAAACATAGAGATAGACAACAAATGAATTGTGTTCAAAAAGAGAATATGTTCTCTTAAAAACAGACTTGTTGGCAACCCTACCTAAAATTCGTTATAATATAGTATGTTTCGTTTGGGATTGAATTGCAATCGAATTACGGACAATTAAAAAATATATATTACTGTTCGTTTTGTATACATACTGGCACCACAATATATTTTTTTTGTAAATCACAAAATTCTGCAACGAAGAGAAATATAGAAAAAATAATAGTAATTAATTAGGCTACAGCACCTGCGCTGGCGCTACCTTTAATATTTTTGAGATCTTGAGCGTGACGTCATTCGCGGAGTTTCAACTAAAACGGCACAATCTGCATTAAATGTTTGGTAACGCCTGGACTAGACTTGTGCGTACATTGATATCTTGATCTCTGCTGTGGGGGCGTTGAAATCCTTGTGCCGCCCCTGCTTTTTTACCATAGAAAATTTATCAATGAAATAAAATGCAGATGATTCGATGATCTCACGTCTGCGGAAGCTTGACGGTTCCATAACGCCTGTATCGACAAGGACTGCAGTGGGGGATAATTTTTTCTTTCGTTAAAAATGTATGCGCCGATTTTTATAATATAGAATGACTCGATTTCATTTACACCATTATTATTATTTTTGCACAGGATATGTTATGAAAGTGCCCGTTCTGGGATTCAAATCCGTGGTCACAGTAACGGAATAATACGAACGCCCAAGATCGTTGGCCACTCGGTTACGGAACCGGCGCTCTTGTAGTCTTCTTAAAACGGTTTTTGTCATCCCAACTCAATCTCTGCGAATGAAACTTGCGCCATTGCATAAAGCAATCAATAATTATTGCTGAAATATTCTGTTAGGTGCCCACATTCTTCAGATGGAGCAGCGGATTCCAAACTTGGGAGCGAGAAATACTTAACCTTTTAATTCTTCATTGCATCGTATATTAAATTTGCGATATACTGAAACCATACTTACCATCTAAAATTCTGTATTATTTTATAAAATACGGTTGACGTCAGGATTGTTTTTTCCTAAATATAGGGCGCAGATGAAAGTTACTTAATATTTTTCTCCATATTTTTATTGTGTTTCTGTGGCTCAGTACTAAATCACCTCGAGTCTTTTTTTAATAACAGCGGTTTTTTTTAACATGCAAAATTGGTGTTGCATTATAAGGAAAGGAATTCGGGTAATATTTTTAGTCCACGTACGTGAAGATAAAAAAGCTCCATGTACAATTACTGGAAATATATTATGGTGTAACTTTAATCAAACCAATAATAAACAATCTGCATGTAGACACACTCAAACTCTCGGAGACCCTCGCGTTTCTGGAGTATATCTCTTAGTTGCGACACAGATTTAAATTGTTACAAATTTTGGCTGTGGAGCGAGTATAGTAACATAGTTTATATAGTAATTAATATATTACGTATTTTGGCTGTATTGTTATTTGCCTACTGTTGTTTACTAAACTTATTGTTTACATACCTGTTGTTGTCGGGAACAATCACATACGTCAATATTGCGAGGTTTTGTAACAGGTAGTTTTTTCTACATCGTGACGTTTTTAATTTTATCTTTAGCTCAAAATTTAACAATATAAACGGCAAGTAAGTCGCAGAGCATTACTAAAAACAAAATTCTGACATATGTGGCTGGCTATTCACCCTGTATTTGAAGAACAATGTTTCTTGTGTACATGCACAATGTCATTTACTACAAATTTTGACAGTTTTTGACTGTGTATTGTGTTGGGGCGCACATGTGAAGTAGTTAAATACATCAAAATGAGGAACATGAGAAATAAATCGAATAACTTGACTTATGTTGTTCACCCCAGCCATCGATATATTATAAGCGTAATCTTTGGCAGAAAATTGTAGCTCGTAAAATGTCATTATGCTTTTCCCACTTTTTTCCGCAAGTCAAATGACGCCGGCAATAGGTACTCTATAATTTACGTCCGCTACCAAATAAGACAAAGAAAACATGGCGATATTGTCAGTTTTTTTTATGACGGAAATATTCCACTTCGAAGTTTAATAGCGCATAGACCACGAGTTGTGTTTTTCAACACGTTTTTTTTCTTTATTTTTTTTATTACATCTTAAATATATTTTTGAACGATTTCTCAGTGTTTTTAATCGAACGTTTCATGCACTAAAAAGCGATTAATTCGGTAATCGGTATCGGCGTGTAGGTTGGCAGCAATTGTTACTCACTGGCTAATTTAAGAAATTTGCATAGTTTCTCTCGTAAAATTAGACTCGCGCGGATACGCAACGGTTAGGCTCGCGAGACATTTTATCGGTGAATTAATTTTTATATTCATAAAAGTTCTGAGTCCTAATTAAATTACTAGTATAATAGCGTTTTCATCTGACATTTATTTACTTTCCCAGTAATATCTTTAATATATTTTACGTCTTTTCATACGATTGACATTTATTTGGATGGATGATTTGTATTATGTGTAATCAGGGCCTCAGAGATAATGTGAGGATTCTAGAACCCGATCTGTTTATGTTTTCTGAATTGTGAGAAAGAAAGCATCAATCACACAGAAATAAAAAAAAATATTGACATTAGAAAAACAGAAAATATTTAAAGAATAAAAGATTCTGTGGCCGCCTAAATGTGCGGTCCATGACAGCTGCCTCTTCTATCCTCCCATCTAAACGGACATGTTTTCTATTCAGTGTATAAAAATAATTCAAAACATTATTATAAAATACACGTTATTCGCATGCATAAATATGATACTCTGGAAGTTTCATTAATTAACCGTTAATCCCTCCTTAAAATCTATTTTATGTTTGTCCGTTTTTCACGAGGAGAAAATTGAGTAAGGTGTGAGACCGATCATAATCTCCGGGTGCTTGTGTCAATTTTTTAAACTATGAGCCATAATCTGTATTCATATTAATTCTTCACACAAAAAAATGATCCAATCCTATCCGTGGCAATATAAATTATATTTGTTTTGTAATAGAGTGATCAAAAATTAATATTTTCTTATAATTTAATTTGTCTGAATGTATCTCAATAATATTTACAAGTACCGATTCTTTATACGTTAATTTGAAAGGTTTTCTCTTTGATGTAAACATTTTTTTTAATTAATTTAAATTTTGGCCGAGTAGTGAAAATATTTTTTATGAATTGCATACATTTTTCAATCGTGAAACAATGTACATAACGTAAATCAAAAATATCACGATCCAATAAAATATCCAAATATCGAATTCAGTAGAAAAACAATTATTGCAGTAGCGAAACTTTTGTATTTGTTTTATATTTCCGTAGTAAAAAACGAAAACCATTGTTGTACGATAACTTGCCGAAATACCTGTATAACTTTTCCAAAAATACACTAGGGTGTCGTAATATAATGCGATGTTTATGTTAGATGCATGATTTTTTTTTCTGAATTATACTATATTGGTCGAACAATAACAAAATATACAGTTTATACAATTCAAACAAATCGCTGAGTTTTATTCTTGTATGACTATAATGAGGTAATTTTCAAGTTTAAAACAAAAGTTGAATTACTTCAATAATATTGTGGTATTTTTTTTATTTTGAAAAATGGTAATTACGTCGTGTCAATGTTTTTATTATATAATATTATATCAATGTTTTTCTAAAATCTGAAATCAGTATGTCGCTTGTCAAACTTTACGAAGAAAATAACAATTTTACATTTGAAAATAAATGAAGCCGTGATTACAAAATGATTCAAATAAATATTTTATTTTTCACTTTTAATAACATTCAAATAAATTCATTGTAAATTTTTGTTACCACATATGTTTCAATGCCACGTATCAAGCAAACATTCTATAGAGATTTTTAAGTGATATTGCTACTTACATAATGAAATATAATTTTTTTTGCTATCATCGATATTGTAAAAATGCTAAATATACTTGGCTACCTATTTCGGCCACTTCAATATTTCTTCTGAAGATCAAATGAAAGTCGTGCAAATGTATTGTAGGGGGAGGGGTCCTTAACACTTCATGTTGATTAATATCGAGTTTCATAAAATTTTCAAAAATGCCCCGCGAAGATATCGTTTTTTTTTTGATCGAGCATACGATGATAATTTCAAACACATTTGGTATATAAAATAATTATTTATAGTATTACCGTAAAAATGAAACGATAACATATTTTTTTTCGTTCTTCAGTGTTCTTTTGCCATTTTTTCACAACTAGGTATTTTATTTTACATACATGATTACATATGAAATAAAAATTAATTGTTAAATAATTAAAGCTATATTTGTATTCAAACATACATGCTTTTTTTACAATCTTGTAAATATATTTTTTAATAATTTTGTTTTCAAAATTTGAATGTTTATGAAGATATATTCTTGTTTTCTAAGAAATGAAACATCCCAGAATTCTAATGATTCTACTGTTTCTCGAAATTAAAAAATATGTCCATTAAAATATATAATATATCCAGGCTCATGACTAAACTACTAAAAATAACAGAATAACATGAGTGTATATGTTTAATTATTAGTGTTGACCAAGTGGCTTAGTGACATCGTTATTGATTATAACTTTTAATTGAGTAATCAGTTAAATATTAATGTAGTTTACAGTTGACGACCTGCGGACTTGATGTGCCGGTGCACATCTGTGTTGCCCTCTATAAAATATTTGTTAATTATTGTTGTTTATAAAAAAACGACATCTGATTGGTCACGGCGGTTTTCGTTATTAAATTAATAATCAAAAAGTAACCATATTTTGACCTTTTTAAATCGAATTTTAATAAAAAAACAGCATTACAATAATCTAATGGAAATACTCCCGATAGATGCACCTTTAATAGTATTTAATCTTTATTAACCATTAATAAATTTATAATTATTCATATAATTTTGTTGATAATGCATTTCTAATGGTTTTTGTCATGACTACTGACTCAATATAAGTGATATTATTTTTTATACATCAACAAGCTTTTTGTTCCATTTACAAAATATATTTTTTCAATTGAAACAACTTTATGTTTAGATTAATTACCTACCTAACATTGAAGCTTGGAATGAAATTTCTCTATGCTTTTAAATTATTGTTTATTCCATCGCTTTTTCTTATTTCAAATTTTAATGTCTATCTAGTATTCAGCTTGATAGTGTAGGTAGTGATTGAAGGAATTCATATTAATTATGTAAGGTAATCATTTAATACCTTGTTTTCGAGATGTTTGTAATGAGGGTTGAAAAATTCACAGACACAGATAAACCCTTGCATCAAAATTCATTTAATAATTCAAAAATCTTTATAGCCCTTATAATCCGGAATTGAACAATAGACAACAGTAATACACCATACATTATGAATAACATTAATTTTGTCCAAAAAAAGATATTTTTATTCTAAATATGTCTGATTTATCCATATTCTCGATTAACCTTCACATCTTGGTTTAGGGTTTAAGTGTTTAACATGTGTATTATGAACCATGTAAAAATATGTATTTTGTGACAATAAAAATAATCAATCTATTGTTTCCTCTTCTGAGGTATTAAATAAATTAAAAAATGGATTCAAACTCGTCACCATCGGCTGTTTAATGCCCATTTTAAAACATTTCGAAAGTAAATTTTAATTGTGAAAAATTAAATATGTGAGTGAATCTTGTATTATGAATCTCAGTTCAGTGTTTTCTCTCTTCCAGTCTGCATCAGGAGATCGAACACTTCTACAATTATATGTCGGCGACGGCGACGGAGAGTCGGGTGAGGGGCCACGCAGTGCGGAGGATCACCGACACGGTTCGCAAGCTGTGGCCCAAAGCCAGGGTGGAGGTCTTCGGATCCTTTCGTACAGGACTCTACCTGCCCACCAGTGATATTGATCTAGTAGTTATAGGTATATTATATAATTATTGTATTATTATGATAAGGAATTGTTTCAATTAGGAGCATGATGGAATACTTCATTACACTTTTACTGTTGCAAAAAAGAATGTTTCCTTTAAAACCTACTTAAAGTAATGCTTTTTAATAAATTTGATATAGTTGGCTGTTAAACCTTGATGGAAAAACATTATTTGATAATATGATGAAAGAAATATATACAGTACATATTCCACAATTTTCATTTAGACAACGGGGCCGGTTTCTCTCAGCTAATAAGCATTTTGAAGTCAGGCTATAGATAGTTTTTATCACTACATCGTCCGCTGTTGATTCTGCAATATGTTGTATGTCCAAAATAATTCGAAATGATATTATACCATAATAGTAGTCAAAATACATCAGAATCACATGTTGACGAACAGCAATCTCGAGAATATATGTTAAATAAATGGCAATGCTTTACTTGCTTCCTGAACACTGGGTTTTATGGCATACAACCTTTTGCAGTAAGAAGTATCAATGAAATGATAAAATGTTTTGGAAGAGTAAACAAATATTTGTAAATCTCATGAAATATCAACAGCTGACAAAAGAAATCATTTGGCTTGCAAGGGACATCTAATATTATTTCCATAGAAGCTGAATATTATGATGACTGGTTCAACACAAAATTTCTCTTTTCGTTATGCTTGTTATTAATGTAAGTGTTGTGGTAAATAAAAAAATTAACACATTCAAATTTACTAAATTCTGCCAACAGTTCTGTTGAGTTGACTATTGAAAACTGAAATAAAACATATATCCAGGTGCATAACCTGAATAAATTCGGCTTTCGAATAAACTCCAACACAAAGTTATGATTTTAAATATATGCAATGTGACAATAATTTTGATCGGAATGTAATAGTAAATTAGTTTTCATACTCTTTTGGAGCTACTGTTTCGAAAATAGCCATTTTAATAATCTCGCTTTAGAACCACAATTAAAAAGTTGTTTGAAAGCCAGTACCCTATTGGCTGCTATAGCATACTGACTGTTACCGTTCGTAGTCTGTTGACACTTCTCCATTACCGTATTCGAATTTGATATTGACCATTTGGAAACATTAGCAATGTGATTTTGGATTCATTGGTTTTTCAGTGCTTTTTCTGTCGACTGGGCACACAATTTCAAAAGGGGTATATTGTGGGAATGGAAACTGCGTCAGGCGTCATCTTTCCACCATAGGGAGTTCATATTTTGGCACAATGAGAAGAGTCGCTGTTACTAAAAATTGATCTATTTCTTGGCGTCATCGGTTCGTGTTAAGTTGAGTCCGCAGTTTAATTTATTCTTCCCGACATTGCCCTTTGTTAACGAACCAAAGCGAGGTAAATATATTTTTAGGAAACTTCCATCTTGAAAGTTTGCATACCAATGTTATATTCAATAATGTCTATTATACCAATTTCGAAAGAGAAGCTTTAGTAAAATAACAGTGTTCGTGAGTCCATCGCCTGCAGTTAAATTAACAAGTGTGGTTGCTTGTCGCAATCTATCTCCTCGCTATAACATTACTTCTACAAACTAATTAAAATTTTAGCACACATCTAGCTTGTGCTTAGCCTTACGGAATTATTGAATAACTTTACTTTTCTATACAAACTACAGATTTGAACAGTCTAATCTGTTTCGATGCCGACTGTTATCAATATTCGAAAACATTTTTTAATCATTTTTTTAGTGAGGATATTCCTGACCTAATTACTGTACATTATGAGTTATAACATTTTATTTTTATAATACAAAAAATTGTTATCATGGCATTTCATAAACAAATAAGTTTTATTAATGACACTACGAAACATTATTTCTATGACTAAAACACATCACAGAACAAAGGTGATCACTTTTTTTTAACATTCTTCCAATGTGGAGCATACGAGCTTCTTAAGGAGCACTTGAAATGCTGGTTGTTAGTTGCACAGCCCCTCTTTGGAGACTGTAAGGAAAGACATTGCTCTCTCTACAATACGATTCAGTATTGTATGTTTTTTATTTTTGCACATGAAATCACTCTTTTAGGTATAATCTTTTCCATGATATATCAATCTTTGTTGTTTTTTTTTGTATGTGAAGCATCGTTGTTACTTTTTACTCTATTTTTCCGTGAAGGAAGGAAGCAATCGAAAAAGTTAACCCTTATTTTGTTAATAATTAAAAAAAACAAAACTGACTTTTTGCCAATTCGAAAATTATATTCTAATAAATCTAATGGAAACTCACTGTCGCCAAATTGTCCCTTACGTCTTGTTACGTGGTCGATAAACTTGGCTACTTGGCCTTTTCTTTGTGCGCAAACTTTTCTTAATCATAGTCATCAGCAAGACGAAGTTCTTTCAGAATGAAGTATAAAAAGTAACTTTAACTATAAACATTCTCTATTTTGTATATCTCTAGTGTTCTTTTTTGTTATGCTTGGATTAACTTTGATTTGTGTCCCATCATGAATCGCAGCTGTGCAGGTATTTTCTGTACTATAGTATTACCAATATTACTAGGCCGTCGCCGAATTTGGAACTAGAATTGTCAGCCTAGAATAAATTTCTCCAATTCCAATTTTATTCAAAATAAATATCCTGTCTACTTTTAATAACTGTCGCTAAAATATCAGTTTTGGAATTAATTGAAATTTCAGTTCTGGTTAAGTATGGCAACATTCCTAACGTGACCGTGGCACTCTCACTAGTGGCCAGGATAAATTGGTACATCTATAATTAAAAATAGTTGAAGCAATTGATAAATGAACACTTTATGGTCCTGTGAGATCTTGGATTTTTTGAATCTGCAACGAAACATAAGCTCCGTGATATTTAATTTAATCATGGCATTACGATAAAAATTATTAACAACGCTGTATGGAAATACCGAGAGTCGTGATGTTCTCACTTTTATGATAAAATCTAACTCTTTGGTATGTTCATTTTCAGGTAATTGGGAAAAGCTGCCACTGAGAACTTTGGAACGCGAGCTGGTCGCCCGGGATATAGCCGTGCCGAACTCCATCAAAGTCTTGGAGAAAGCCACGGTCCCCATCGTGAAAATGACCGACAGACAGTCCGACGTCAAAGTAGACATATCGTTCAACATGTCGAGCGGAGTGAAAAGTGCCGAACTCATCAAAGATTACATCCAAAAGTATCCCGTCCTCGCCAAACTAGTCATGGTGTTGAAACAGTTCCTCCTTCAGAGGGATCTGAACGAGGTCTTCACCGGTGGCATCTCCAGCTATTCCTTGATACTCATGTGCATCAGCTTCCTGCAGCTTCATCCTCGACCGGAGAAATTTAACGAAGGGGCGAACCTAGGCGTACTTTTGATTGAATTCTTCGAACTGTACGGAAGGAAATTTAATTACGTGAAAACGGCGATACGCGTCAAAAATGGCGGATGCTACGTTTCTAAAGATGAAATTCAAAAGGAAATGAACGACGGTCACAGACCCAGCTTGCTGTGTATCGAAGATCCTCTGACTCCCGGCAACGATATTGGCAGATCGAGTTACGGTGCGCTGCAGGTGAAAGCGGCATTCGATTATAGTTACATAAAGCTCCAGCAGGCCGTTACGCCGGCGATGGATTGCTTCATTTCCGACTGCAACAAGAATTCAATATTAGGGAGGATCGTTAGAGTGACAGATAATGTCCTGCAGTATCGAATATGGGTCAGAGAGAAGTTTGACGCCCAGTTTTTTAACCCTAGACCTAGCTCGTCCAGTTCTAGCAATACAGATAGCGATCTGGTAAGATGGTGTTTTTGTATTTATTTTTTTATGTACGGCAAGATTTCATTAATCTCGGCTGATCTGACAACTGCTCCTGTATTGATCGCCTTATCGTTTGACTGATATACCCCTTTCTATTCTATCGGCTTCTTTTAAAGTTTTCATTCTCATTGAATTGAATTGATACAGGAATTGTCAGATTATCTGTGATAATTTTAAAAGGCTTTGTTGCTGATATTAAATTATAGAATTACACTTTGGGCTACAGAAAGAAAATCTCGATAGCTGTTTGATAGCGATTTTCTTGTAATGTGAATTGCAACCAATGTTAAGGGACAAAAATAATAATTGCAGTTATTAATTACCACATTTCAGATATCTGCGAATGAAACATCTATTAATGTTCTTTCTTAGAACTCTGATTACTAAACTATAGTGCAGTCATTAGAATGTCTCGGTGTGATATCCATAATGGTTTATTCTCAAGTTGAAATTATTTTTCAAAATTACTCTTAAATCTCTCGACATCGCAATTATTCTCTTCTGTTTTAATATGTAACAAAGCTTTTTATATTCTATGCTCTTGCGAGTAAGTAATATAATTTTACATTTTAGTTACTTTAATAGGCTTTCTGCATTTTTATTATTATTTTTGTGTATTTGTTTCTTTTTCTGTAGAATTTTGAATTCACATCAATCCAAAAGTTAAACCACACTCTTAAATACTATGGTCCATTTTATGTCTTAAACATCCGCCAATAATTTTGATTTGATGCCAAGCGATCCAATTTTAAATGGGATACCTTTAAATGGAAAAATATTTAATCCTGTATTAGACGTGGCTTTCTGCAGTCATTTTCAAGAATATTGAAGGGCATATTTATCTTTGATGCTAATTAAAAACCCTTCAATACACCCTGATAAAGAGGGTAACAAAACGATTGGTAAAATAATATATCCATTGATTTTTGTGCATTATTATGCCACACTGCATCGGGGAGTGATTGAGCTTCTATTATTTTACATTCCCCGATGAGACATCTCAAAATGATATCTGCAGATAGAGTTTCCTGTTGTCGATGTAGAATTTATGGTGTGGTTTATTTTCTGCGAAATACAGGCATTTTAGTCAATTTCCAAAGCATTTCATTCATGTGGCAATTAAACAAAATCAAGGAAAAGGTCAAATTAGTGTTAATCTGAATCTACACGAGAAATATTATTGTTCTCAGGTTGTTATTTTTATCTGTCGGTAATAAAGAGTGTGAGTTGAAGCCATTTGACTTTTTTCCCTTAGGTCAGAAACAAGTGAAATGGACAGAGCTGAAATAAGATATCAGGATATATCATTCCTGATTTTATACACTTTAATATTTTAAATTGTGTGTTTTGAATCACTTTCAAAACTTATAATGTGCTCAAATAGATTTGGTGAACTTATTGAAGGTTGATCGGCGTGGTTAAAATACATAGAACTTCTTACACGTTTAACTCTTTTAAATTAAGTACTCGTTTACTTTTACCGTTTCACTAAGAAAGATTATATTTTGGATTGCTATGAAAATATTCTTTCTTTAGATATTTCAACGTAGATTCTGATGAAATCTAATACTTATTGAATTTCAATAATTGTAATTTACTCTTCGCCAAATCTACTTTGATCACTTTGTATCATTTCAAAGTCTGAGCGGAAATCAACCGATTGTCTTTCATATAAGTAACTTAATAATATGTATAATATCTGCACTATCATACATCTAGATTCAGGTTAGCAAAAAAAAAAAAAAATTTTTCTCGAATCACAGGGTTATAAACAAAACAAAAAATGACCTCGAGTTGTAAATAGCCGTTGTAAATGATTTGACAATAATTTATTCTTGTCGGAAATCTATTACCAATTCAGTAAATTAATAATGCAATTTCTTGTAACAATACTTATTCCACGATATTCATTTAAAATTCATACTCTTCAATTTTGATTGCTACTAATCAAATTTGGTAACTTAACTATGTTTAGCAACTTTCTCCTAATAATAAGAAACAAAAATGAATATCGATCACTGAAGTTAATGTAGCCTAGTTTTTCTAGAGTATTTAAAGACTAAATGAATTTGTCCTACATCACTAATAAAAAGATACATCATTGTCAAAGCAATTTAATAATAATAAGAGCCAAACTTTCTAAACAAATTATGGTATCCACTACGTAAATTGGCTGCATAAAATAAAAATGAAAAATTAAGTATCATTCAGATTGAAAATTACATTTTATTTAAACTGTGTTTTTATCAAGTATATTATAGAAATATTGTTAGAATGCCTTTAGTGCAACACTGTAGATCAAGCTGATGTCTTCGATAATGCAGCATATTTCTCTTGCCATTGTTGCAAACTTATAAATAAATTCCTGACGAGCCGAGTCTCACAAGCTTTGAATATTGTGGAATAAGTAATACACTGAGTATCTGACTTTGTTTTAATGAATTAGATTTGTAACACTGCGACGTTTTTTCAGCAAGGAGGTGTAATAAATGTGACATATAAGATGGGTGGAAAAATGATTAAAATGGCCTGACATTTAGACACATTAGGAGAGTATTTCGTAAGCTTCAAAATTTTTATAAACCAGTCATTTGCTACTTTATTATGTTTTGCTATTTTACGCTTAAACGGTAAACTTTGTATAGATTTTGGTACAATCGCAAACAGGTCTTATCTGTTTGAAATGTTCTCGAAATTTATCCAATGTTTTCTAGTTATAAAAACTAGTTATATAAACATAAATACTGCGTGACTCAAATTATTAAGTTACTTCACCATATATTTACATATGTTTTCGCAATATGTATTTCGTCCTCCATTCATCATGACTTATATACTACTGTAATATTTATTGAAAATTTATAATTTGATTATCAGTAAGATTTAAAGTCATTATTTTCGACTGATATTTCAATGGAAGTCTTTGAAATTTATGCATCTGATTCTCGTTTTGCACTGGAGATATGGTTCATTGGATGACTAGAAAAAAACCTTCTACAGATATTAGTGTTCATAGACAAATGATATGGTTCCCATTCATGAAACGACCTGAATATGATTTTAAAAATAAACATATCTTATAGCATGCGATAATTTCATTTAGATGTCGCTAGTTAATTTTAATAATATTATTTAATTTATCACCTTTTCGCTGTAATTAATAGATGGTGCCGTTGTCCTATATTAAAAGGCGCATGTGCTAGGTTTCTGAAATTATATATAAACCCTATCTCTTCAAACAAACGTCACTGCTTGGAAGCTGCTGAATACTAGAGGTCCTCTGGTGTCTAAGCTTTCTAATAATTTTGGTAATTCTCCGAATTCATTCTTATCGAAACCATCTCTGCTGGATACTGCATCCTCAGTTAGATCGGTCAACGATTAGTGCAATCCTACAGATACCAAGCAGTCGAAACCATCTCTGCTGGATCACTGCATCCTCAATAAGATTGGTTCCCGATTAATGAAATCTTACAGATACCGAGCAATCGAAACCATCTCTGTGGGAGCGCTGCTTCCTCAGTTAGATCGGTTCCCGATTAGTGAAATCGCATGGATACCAAGCAATCGAAACCATCTCTGGGAGCTTTGCATCCTCAGTTCGATCGGTTCCCGATTAGTAAAATCCCACGGATACTGAGCAATCGAAACCATCTCTGAGAGTGTTGCATCCTCAGTTTAATCAGTTCCCGATTAGTAAAATCTTACGGAAACCAAGCAGTCGAAAACATCTCTGGTGGAACACTGCATCCTCAGTTTGATCGGTTTCCAATAAGTGAAATCCTATAGATACCGATCAATCGAAACCATCTCTGCTAGAGCACTGCATCCTCAATTAGATTGGTTCCCGTTTAATGAAATTGTACAGATACCATCTCTGGAAGCACTGCATCCTCAGTTCGATCGGTTCCCGATTAGTAAAATCCTACGGATTACCAATCAGCCTAGTGAAGCACTGCCTCTGCTGTTTGATCAGTTCTCACCTGATACGGTTCTACGTATTCAACATCCTCCGAACATCTGATACATTGTCCTACATCTTCGATCGCTACAAGGGTGAACCACTACGGCTTAACCCTTTATCAACTTTTTACGTTTCATGTTTTACTGTGTTTATCATCTTCTTTGCTCGAACCTACAAAATGTGTTAAAAGACTTTAATTATCATTTGCGCCTTGAAAAGGCTTCTTATTTTAATTGTGACTTGTGATATACCTGGCTCCTGACCTACGGCGCCTGTGTAACAAAAACTATTCTATTATCTTATCTTTACGTTAATTTTTCAAAAGATACAAATAAATTTCAATCAAATCAGCTTAAAAAATTCGATCTTCCATCGGTGTACTTTTAGGATGATAAATAGATTTTGATACAATTTGAAGCCATGTAAAAACCAAAAGCATGCAGTTCATTGTTAACTGTTTAAAAAGAGAATCGGGTGTATTTTATTAATTTATCGATACCAGAGTAATAATTAATCCCATGACATTCATAATCTATACAATCACAATATTGCCACTCGGAAAGGGTTCATATTATATTGCCTACGATTATGCATGCAATGTCACTTTTTAGTCGGGCCTTTGGAATATTTTAGAATTGATGCAGACATCTCGCCATATTTTTCTCAGTTGTGTTTGAATTTTTGGCCGACTCTTACATAGTCTGATGAATTAAAATTGGATCTGTATCTACAACGGATATAAATTGAAATAATATATTACAGTGGTATTTCTCGGTAAACTCTGGAATAGAATGTGTCGTGAACTTGATGTATTCCTTGGATAACTGATCATATAACATCTCTGCTCCTATACCTGTCTCGCAAGAAAATGTTATAGCCAACATTACGCTTAACAATTCGCTAATAATTTGGGCATGTACTGTGTTTGTGTATGATAATAGTCCAATCATCTGTGCATGTTCGGTTATATTGGGCTTACACAATTACGGTTCCTAAATCCATACAGAATGATTATATTTATAATACTCCACATCGATATGTCTCACAAAAAAATCTTGTGCATCTTAACGACATTTTGGTTTTGTGAATATGATTATTAAACTTTTAGAGCACTAATCATAATAATTCATATTTTAATATATACATGAATATAGAAGTACATAATATTGGTTTTAACGCCCCTATTCAATCATGTTGGGTAAAACTTTAAATCTTTATAAATAGATTAATTTATCATATATTACATTATTTAAAACTACTTTAGATCACCCATTATTTTTCATTAAGTATGTAGCCAATGAATGTTATAAAAACAAAGTTTCTTATTGGTACCTTTTGTTAAACTATAATATTATATTTAATATAGGATTACACAAGCGAAGGTTTGTTTGAAATGGTACATTTTTATTTCGCGTGCACCGTGAATGTGAACGCATTTATTAATACTACAGTACAAGAGTTTTCTTGTTCACATAATAAAGATTATTTTATGGAATTTGTGAATAGTGCGGGATTTAACTGGTATTTTCAATACATTTGTGTTCTATCTGTATTTTAATGTGGAAATTTATTGTATCTAATATTCATGATAATAATCCAGCCTGCATTTTAACCTTTGAAGAACGTTGGATCTGTCCGACTGTCATTGGCACGCTTTTATCTTGTAACATGTCTTGAGGAAAAGGCCTCGCTTTAACAAATATATGACGCGCGCATTGCATCCGACTAAAACATCTTTCTCTTTACTGAAGGGAAGCAAATATTTTCAGGAGGTGGAGGAGTCGAGGCGGTCGCGGATCGCCAACAACAACGCCAGCCGAGACGCTTCGCCCAACAATAACAACGCGGTCTGCGTTCTCTCCGCCGATCCGACCCGCCCGGTCGCCCCCCACTCCGCCGCCCAGCGGAGGCCCTCGTATCCTCAGCCCCCGAATCGCCCCGCAGAAGACTTCGTTACAGCCAACGCCCTGCAGTCGGCCGCCTACCAGTGCAGGGTGCAGTCTTTCGGCCCCCAGCACCCGCACGACTATCTTGCTGCCCACAACAGAATTCGCCCTCTCAATGCGGGCATGCCCCAGATGCCCCCCTCCTCCAGCGTGAGCGAGCCGGGCGGACGGACGCTCGGGCGCACGGTCAACGCTAAACAGCGGCGCTGCAACAGCTCGCAGAACTTCAAAGCGCAGGAGATGTCCGCGGCAAACGGCGGCCGCTTCCCGCCCGACCAGATAATCCATGTCCCCCACCACCAGAACCAGTCCAAGTCCGTCAAGAAAAGAAAGTCGTTCGGGGTCCAGCAGCAGCAGAGCGGTGTGTCCCAAGGGGTGGGGAAGCAGCGGCAGGAGTACAATCCGGGGGCGCGATGATGAACGGCCCCGCCGGCAAAATAACAATTTAATAAAAAGCGAACCGGACCAGTTTTGAAATGCGGAAACGGTCCGCTCACCCGTCGGAGTGACGGGTCAATGACTATTTGTGCATATGATATGTTGTATTCCGTGATTTAGTTTTGTGCTGGGTGCGTCGTATGCTTGATAAAGTTTTTGTATAATATTAAGTGCATCATTTACGTGAATGTCATCTTAAAAGGGTGGGCCGTATTGTTAATATGTCATAAGTCTCCGAGCAGTCTCAGAGAAATCATTTGTTTGTATATAAATATTCTGATTTATATGTTTCATTTAGAATTCTCACAACGTAAGGCGGACTGCATTTTGATTATTGTTGAGCGATCACTCACTTTACCCGATTCCATGAAAAACTTTATGAACCGAGTGTTTTCACAATTTAAAATTTTTTCTTTACTTTTTTCTACATCATTTTGCAAATCAAATAATTTGATATCAGTTCACCTCTTATCAGATAATATTTTGAACCGTTTTTATTTTGTTTTTATTCGAGCAGACAGATCACTGCGCATGCAGCCGCAGCCATGTAATATAATAATAAATAGTATCGGTAAGAGGGACGATTGACTGTTGACATCGGAAAGGGCCACAGATGAGGGAAAATTTTTTATTGTCTTGTAAATTTTCAGTAAAATCCTTGCTGTGGTGCAATAATATTTATAAAAATGCGGCCACTTTATAATCAATTTTGGAAAAAAGGGTATGTCGTTAGATTGTCGAGATATCAAAGTAGAATGAATATTTTTATGTAACGGCCGCTATTCAAATAAGAAACAATATTTTTTTCATGGAATTCAAGTGTCCCTTGTAATAATCGATAATTTTTTATGATGATTTAATGCTATCGACGGTGGACGCTGTCTATCCTACGATCGAAAAGATAGTTCATCCGTAGAGTCTGCCATTTTTTTAATGAACCTTGTCATCGGGAGACGGCATAATAGAAATGCCTGCGTTATTGCATTTCCGGCATGTTTCATATGAATGTTGATTTATTATATAAATAAATATGAAAACGGTTGTCCGTTTATTGCTTTCGAATGAAAACAATACAACCGTTGTTCCATATTTGGAATGTAACCAAAGCTTAAAATATTATTTTGTTCCTGTTGCCATATTCTGAATTCGATCCCGAAAATTAAATGAACAAACACTGTCGAATGTTCCTAACGGGAAGGCGCTTCCCCCGATCCGATTTGAATTCGGCCGCGACCGTCAGAATGTTTTATTAAGGCATTCGGAGACGCGCGCGAAATGAAAAATGTTCCCGGAGGTGTGTATATCAGCATTCCAATCGTGATCAAATTTTGCAACATTTGAGTAGTTTTTTATGTTTCAATTTTTAAATTGTTCAGAGCCAACATCATCCGCATTGCAGTGATTTTAAAGTGTTGACAGTGGTAAAAAAAAAAATCAGAAAAATAAACAAAAAAAAATATTTAAAAAAAAATGTAATTTACTTAAAAAATAATTGCGCGCCCACACGCACACTGCCGTGGTTTGCCTTCCTCTGCAGTCTGAGTGGACAATAATGGATAAACAAGATTAAAAATAATTTAAAATGAGACTTTTTTTCGCCGTGTAGGTAAAATAAGTTTAACCTAAAGTTAATATATCATGTTATTATTAATTAATTATTATAGCGTAAAGCATAGACCACACCCTTACTACGGGAATGATTATTTTGAAGTCTCGCAAAAAAAAAAATAATCTAAAAATTTAGGTATAATGGAAATCTCAAATAATCTTCGATTATGCCGATATAGTTTATTGAATATTAATAAGATTTTGTTTCTAATGATGAATGTTTTCGCGGCATAAATCATTTTTATATTTCAACAATAGTAAATATTAACAATGTGAACGAATCCTCAGGCAGTCCTCGTAAGATGCCGCAGAAATACTCACCGCCTTGTTGACTGCGGTCACCGAGTGATCGATCTGCGCTTCCGAGAAAGTTAAACAGTTTGAAGATTAGTGTATTGTTTATATTTCTGTGTATTCCTATGCTCATCTAACTAAATCTGCAATAATTATCGATACATTTAATAACAGGGGGGGGGGGGCTGTAAATTGTTGCCGCAATTTTGTAACCGATGTAATACTGACATTTGACCATTTAGTACCATCCCTGGAAAACTTTACATCTAAAATTAAATTAAATTTAAAGTATGTATAAATTTTTCAATGCAAGAATATTCGTCAATGGCATGCAGAGTAATACGCGAGTCCGCCATTATAAAGAATATTGTACATTTTTCGTGAACAGTCGACCGTGCGGTATTTCATATCAGCTATGCGATAGACGATATTGTCCGATCGACGGAAACAGTGCCCGTTTTGTATTCAATTATTCATTATGTCCACATTTCCGGTCGCTTTTCTCTTTACATGTGTTCAAAATTATTGTAAATTTGTTGTGTAAGCATTAGAATTACTGAGGAATTAGATTCCTTGTAACTTATTCAATGAAGTCTTTTATAAAGATTATTTAAGAATATTTAGTTTTAGTTATTTGTAAATTGTACAACATAAATAATACAAACATAGCCTTTTGCGTAAGTGATTATGTTTCTAGTTGTTATTTGTGATGTAAAAGCTTAAACCCAATGTTCCCGAGAGATATTTTAATATTATTACAAAGGCTAACGATTGCTATTTTAGCTCGTAAAATTATATTATCGATTCTGTCAAATGAATAGTGTCGCAGCTTTACGTCTCGGAACCGTTTTGCGTCCGCAAGTAACGACACTGCGAAAATGTTACTTAACATTCACTTAAAATGTAACTTATTACCGGTATTAATGGTGAATTTTTAAACCTGTGCTCAATCAAACTACATTTTTACAAGACAATTAGTTCATATTAGCATTTTTGTCAAACCGGTGCAGAGTCACGCTTCTGAAGGATGGATGGGATAGCGAATGATGTGGACGTGTGCTGTTGTCCGTATTTTGCGTTGCGCACGTAGCACAGAATCTTGTTTTGTGTGATCTTTTGGCGAAATTTTGATGAAGGGTAGACATTAAAGATATATGTTATTTATCATCACAGTAGTTTCTAATGACTGTTTATGTTAGTATAGCGTACTTCCGTGATTCATCCATAGCATTGTATCGACACTGACGGCCTCCCAGTCCTTATACTTCTTATTGAATGCGTAATACAAATGAAGCAGTATTTTAAAAAATAGCATTGAAAGGGTCGCATGTGCCTGCAATCGATCACGGGAGTACTGATTGTAGTAATAACTGATGATCTTGACGATAAATTAAGTTTATTGATTCTATAACAATTATTATACTAACTAAACATGAAACTTCATTCTACTATAGAATTACTTTCAATACTAGATTACTCTAATTATTGTCAAGTGAATCGATGTAATCTTTCTCTAGTGTGAAGTTATTTATCTACTTTTTTCAAACACAATTTTGGAATAGAATTTGGTCAAATGTCATTTATATTAAATTAGTCCTGTAATTGCGGATATTTCTCATCGTTTTTATACAAGCAGATTATACAAGTATTTTAATGCAGCCTTAATTCAACAGTATTGTACAGTTCAATTTAGAGGACATGTTTTTTTTATTCTTCAATGCTCTTCGAGCTCGCATCCGATACCCGGCGTTCAAAAAAAACTACTTCAATAATTTCGATAGATTTATGTGACCCCGGTATTGTTATTTTGTGCGGCATTGAATTATCTGTGGCCGTTGAATTGCATCTCAGTGTCTTATAAACATAATATATATGTAAATTAATCAGTATTCGTGTTATACTTACGATAGTATAAAGCGTACAAACTGCCGTGCCACGTATAATAAATTCATGTTTATTTTTCCGATGACGTCATCGCACATCGATTACGTTTCAAAATAAATTCATGAGACAGACGACAGCGTGTGAAATGTGTTTTTAGTATCTACAAATTGGTTGTTATAAATTTTCCCGCTCGGCGAGAACGAATGACATGTAATTTTTGTTTCTAATACTCGCAGAAATTTGGGCACCAATTAAATTAGGTTATTTTGCTAAAAGTATATTTTCGTAAGTATAAATCAAATTATAACTAAAATTTATTCAGTAATCATAAAAAATATTAAAGGAAGCTTTTCTAAATTTTATTGCAGGTGAAATATTTTTTTGTTAATTAAAAAATTGTGCTATTTTCCAAATTTCATTTAAGTCGCTCTTTCGTGTGTTTGTTTTACATCTCACAATTCGATAAAATAATTTTAACATTAAGCTCTTTAAATTAAAATACTCATGTGAGATTTTTTTACTTTAGAATCCTTGCTTCTAGACCATATGGGAATTAAAATTAATAAATAAATTTAAAAAAATCATTTACAAAAGCTTGCCGTTTTGTAATCTCTGTTCAATTAACCTGCAAAGCTTTGACTGGCTCGACTGATTTGTTCATTATAAGACAATTTTAAGAAAATTTCAAAAAATTATTATTTCTGTCTTGCTTATAGATAGAGATATGCAGTGGTTTTTCTATCCATTCTTGATAAAATTTACCCATTCTTTCTATTTTTGTAAATCAACATTTTTTTAAACAAAAAAATCAATCGCTTTTAAGTGTTGACTGTCAATTCTTGGTGGAAAGACATTATATTTTTTAAAATAAAACACAATTCATTTGTACTACTTCCCCATATTTATAATGATCAGGACCGGTTTCGCCAATCACGAGCATTGTCAACTGATGATAATGCTCGTGATGTGCGAAACCGGTCCTGATCATTATAAATATGTGGATGTAGTACAAATGAATTGTTTTATTAAAAAAAAAAAAAAAATCAACCGAAAATCTCAACTGCAATATGAAGAAATCTCAATAAACTTGAATAATCAAGAAAGATTTCAACTGCGTGACCAAATATCTGATAAAAAGTAATTGAATTGAAAGCGTGTGATTTTTTGTGAACCTGTTTTCATGGAAATCTTCACAGTGACATGACTGCTCACTCTTGAAAAAATCTTTCGATTGTTGGTATAATGATTCCTACAGCTATTTCAGATACTCATATTTGACCTACCAAATTGATATTATCTAACATTACCAGTGAAAATATGATTCCCTGCAATGAAAGAGATGAGGGAAAATATGTCAACAGGTATTCTGTGTTGACCGATTGCTAAACGTTTGGTGCAGTTGTAGAGATCTTAAAAGGAAACTTACAATCGAGCCTTAATTTTCTATATATGCTGCGTTGTCAATTCCACTTATAAAGGATTGGTAGGCATAATATGAATGATGGTCGAGTTTATAACTGATTAATTGCTGATAATTTAAAATTTTATGAAAGATTTTTTTTACTGTTTTATGAAGAAATATATTTTTGATCACACTAATTCATCTTAATTATAATGAGTATATGTTTGATTAGGTTTTGGGGAATCGTGAAAACAAACAATTACATTTCTGTTCAATTTTTGATTATCAATGGCATGCTTTCTATTTTTTTTTTATCATTTTTACTTATCTAGATTACAAATAATACATGGGCATTTCAGTCAATAAAGTGGAGTTAATAGGTCAATAGATAAAAGCTAAGCGGCAGGTTTTTGTACATTCTTATGAATATTTTGCAACCTGATTTGTATGTCTTCATATAAAATTTGAGTTCCAGTGAGAAAGATCGGCACGCACCATATCACGAAAACAGTAAATTATCTTTAGGCATCGAAATTAAAATTTAAAAATCGGATAGTCTACTGTTACTAGTCTCGAAATTGTTTTATAGTCAATAGAATATTTAAATTATCACATCTAAATTAAATTGTATCTTAATTTGGGTTTATGTAATAGTTATTGTATTAAATTTTATATATGACCTGTGAAAACTCACGAGAGGAAATCCTCCCTTTCGATATTAACTGATTTTTATTTAGTCATTGCGACAGCGTCATTCAGATTCCGCATTTAGTCAGGGAGAAACCTTATTTATTTAATATTTTCTTTCAGTGTCATCGCAGAACAAATATTTAAATAATTTGTATGTGCAAATAGAAAGTGTCCACTGTAAAATTGAGGCAAATTTTCATTTTGGCAAGTATCACCAAATACAGAACACTGTCGAGGTATATTTGGGATAT
Source organism: Himalopsyche phryganea (assembly GCA_022494535.1). Lineage (NCBI taxonomy): Eukaryota > Metazoa > Arthropoda > Insecta > Trichoptera > Rhyacophilidae > Himalopsyche > Himalopsyche phryganea. The sequence continues at coordinate 671,377 of JAGVSL010000076.1, read as the reverse complement.
TGGTTAATTGATCGATAGATTGTATTGGCAGAAAATATAAAGTGATCGTATGTCATAATGAATTTTTACTTTAATTGTCAATTTTTTCCATAATAACTTTGTAAACAAAACATGTTAGGCAAAGACATCACCTTATACTTTGATTTGTATGGTATTTATTGGGAAATAGCATTTTTTGATCAGCTTGAATCTGAATGACGGTGTTTTGCTGAGGACACATTTTGTTTGTCAATAACTCGATAAGCTAAGCCAAGTGTCACATCTCAAAATCAAAACTGAGACACCGTAACATTATCTAAGAACCGCCATTTTTATTACATGGAAATGAATGATATCGTCAGCCTAGACTGTGACCCTTGCAACTCTACAAACTCCAACTTTACAAAATGTAATCAATGTATTGTGAATTTTTTATGAAAACTTCCGAATGGCCTCATTGTTTTTGTGTGTAATATTTAGGTGGTTTATATTATATAATATTTTTGTGTTTATTTGTAGTTGTGAAATGTTGTTTCGTGTCATAAAATCAACCTCATTGGATATAAAATTTTCTCGTAAATTGGGCATTTAAATATCAGTTTTGGTGTTTTGGGAGTCTAAGGATCTTTGCACTCTAAGCCGATGATATATTTATGTATTGAAAATGAACTCGACAGTCGGCTATTTTTTTTATTTTTACTCGTTTGACATACTGATGGTGTCACTTATAGCTAAGACAGTATGAATTATCCACAGCGTCATCAGCAGCAATGATTCGTCTATTATTGGTGTGTAATTTTTTTCCATTTGTATATAGTTAATGTATATGTTATATTGGTGTAATTGAAGGCAAATATTATTTATAATATCACTCATAATGATATTAGTTCTCTATATTTATACCACTTAAAGGAATAATATGTATGAATAGCAAACTGCTGTAACAATTATATTGTGTAAATTTCGACAGATATATAGATGCTAAATTGACCGGCCCGGGTTGGTCATTGATTTCTAGAATGCAATCCCCACTGTTATCGTACTATTTGTTGAATGCTTTTTGTCTTATGAACACCTAATGATCGAGCATCTCAACCGAAATTGTTCTACAAAACTACCAGACTCAGTCACTCAACCTCTTCCTCTCTTTTTGGATGAAACGTGGACATCACAGACATCCAAATCGTCGATCTCCGCAACGTTAATCCTCAGATACAGAACCGGTAAACCATTGATAATTTGTTGATAATTTATTTTACTCTTAAAAAATTTCCATGCCTTATTGTAAAAAAATAATTTCATAATATTCTTGTTACAATAGTCCTATTCATCTGATAACTCTAACGGTCAACATGATGATGGGATTTCTACTTATTTGCTGCAGAACAGAATTGAATGTTTTTAGACCTTTATTAACTACACTATATAGTAGTGGATGCATATTATTGCCAGAGGTGTATTGCCAAATATAACCCACTACTGTAAGTGACTATTAACTCACAAGACAAAATAGTATTTCACATTTTCTTAAAAATGTTAGTTTGTAGTTTTTTTATCAGATTAATTTAAAAGTACAGTCAGTCTATGGCCATTTTGATTTGTTTTTTGTGAAATGAAAAGGCCTGAAAACATTTTTTTTTTTGTATACATTAAGTGTTTGTGTGGTTTTTCCACGGGGCATTTGATTTCGTTTGCCACCAATGAATGACTTAAATCACACAGGAAATGGCCCAATCGTGTGTGTCATGTCTTGTCACATGTCAGGCACATGAAGTTAATCTTTCCTACTGTTGTTCCTCTGAGACGGTTTCTTATTCACATGTATACCAATTATTGTAAAAAATACACTAGGTATCTCACTAATTTTAGTTAAATAGGCTATTTCTGTATAGAGATAATTTTGAGCCTCTTCGGTTCCGATGTATTTAATATTTATTTCACGGTTGAAGTGAGAGTTCTTCTTATTCTTTATTATTTTTATTTATGGTCAGTTGATTTTATTTGGAATGATAGTCTATGGGACAGTTGGGTTTGTTAAGTTCTGTTAATTATTTCCTTTACATGTTTAAGCTGTATCGTTGTATATTTTAGCTAGGTTAAAACCGTAAGCAGACATTATTAATGAGATATTTTTAAATGATTACTTCCACGTTCGAAATGTGCGCTACTGAATAAGAAATAGGTTGTGTGCAATACAAATTAACAACGTTGCCTTTCGCCTTTGGTTCCGGTAATTGCATATAATCATAATTTCCACGACGACACTTTTATTTTCAGCAATACAACTTTTGAGATATAATGAGAATATTGTAGTCTCCGAAAATCATTTGAATATTATTAAGATGAAACCAGTTAAATTAAATTCACAGGCACTCGGCAGTCATATATAATAAATTTTGCAACTTGGATTTGTGAAGTTTGACTTTTCTGAGCTGAAAAAAAGACATTTTGATATAAAGATGTTTGCACTCTAATAGGTCAGGAATTTTCATCCATAATACCTTTTTGCACGCTTAATTATAAACATGCATAATAACAAGTTGCATAATTATATCAGAAATGTTATTCTGTTTCCTACAAAACTTAAATTTAAGAAAACTGCTGATTTACAAATTACAGTTATTATTTTTTTACACATCTTTTCCGCAAACAATAACGCCACATATAATTCGTGATCAACAGAAGTGTACTTTGGATGTTATTAAATATTTTTATATGCCTAATTGTTTACAAGCTATGTGTCTATCTGAGATTTAAATTATGTAGTTGTAAATAGGAAATTCTGACCACCGGACGAACTATTTAACATATTAGACATTGAAATATTATTACATTTGAAACCAACTCATATCAATGATTTTGTATTTAGTGTTTCCGATTTGTTTAAAAGGTTGACGATTTTGAGCTTTGGAAACCATATATTCTATCTATTTACTTCAATTGCAAGCGGCACAAAATATGTTGAAAAGCTTTCGGTTGACTAGAATACTTTTAATTATAAGAATTGTTTTTCAGGTGATCCGTGTTTGTGGTTATTTTAGTTTTGATTCATCTTTGTATTCCAGTCTAGTTTTTTTTTGTATTAGGAATATAATATACCAGTCCGTAATGCATGTCCTTCATATACACAGGCTAATAACGTGTGTTGAAAAGTCCTCAACCTGTACTCGAAAGCAATATTTAAATAACGCAGATCCCTCTACGGATCGACATCATATAATACTTACATCAAATTGACAGTACAAATTTAAAATTTAGTCATATCTTTATATTATTATTCTGTAATTAATGTCGTACAGCAAACTGATTCGGCTGTGTGATTTACTGCCGCCTTTTTCGATCGTGAATAGCCCCGCAATACATAATATAAAAAATATGAATGTTTTGCATCATAAGTTAAGTTCAAACATGATTAACCTTCCAGAGACACGAGAGCGTGGGTCACATTTACAACATCGCCCATCTCTTGCTTATTATCGTTTACAACCTGTTTTCGCGCTGATTTACTTAAAGACAAATCGTGCGAGCTTTTAGTAGATATCGGCGCGAAAACAGGTGGTGCAAAACTGATGTAAATATCCTTTTTAACCGAAATTGAGTGAAGGCTATTCAGCAAGAAGATGGGGCCAATATTGAGATAGACATGGGCGATGGTGTTTAAGTGTGACCATATCCGATGGCCCAGTTCCATAGGACAATATTGATAAGTCAAAAATTTGATGTTAAAATTTGAAGTTAAGATTCGAACACCGCTCTTCTACAGTTCCACAAAAGTACAGCTTGTAAAATGTACTCTTTTTCTCTCAAAAGGGATATATTTGCATATATGGAAATCAGCAAAATTAAATAATTTCTCAGTTCCATATACTTCTTCCCCATATTCGCTCCCTATGTCATGTCCAGCATGGCTACCATGCGACATCTCCAAGAATGCATGCCAGAGTCCCTCAGCTCCGCCGACTACATCCTATGGATAGTAGCCGATGGTTCTTCCCAGGACGCCGGAATCCCACAGGTCGGAAGAAGAGGCAAGCTGGATTGAGGCTTTCCGGAGGCATCCGCAGCACGTGTGATCCATCCAGTTCCAACGCTCTCTCCATAACCGCCGATGAGACAGGGCCGTTGCCCGATCCGTTCACTAATCTCTGAATCCCTCACTAAGTCAAACCGCTTCTCACCCCCCAGTATCCGGCACAAACATCTTATTCTCGAAGCTCCAGTATACACGTATTGTGGAAATATATTTTTGTGAATCGTGGCGTTCCGTAAAGAAACCTTTAATCCTAAAACTATTGACCCACATATTTGAATAAAAAAGTAATACAAATAATAAGCCATCACTTTTTAAGAGTCAGTTTAGATGAGTTAAAACTTAGATCGGCCATATCTCAAAACTACCAAATTTCTAATTGTATCATTATGGAACTAGGCCATCGATGGTCACACTCGTCTCTGGAGCGTTAAAATAACGGGTAGAACTTCGAAAATTTAAAACGATCATAATTTATAGGGAGACATGGATAAAAAAAGCACAATGATTATGTGGGGGTGACTCACAAAAAAATATGATTAACTTATCGTAATGCATGCAGCAGAATTAAAATTGAGAACCTGAATTTATAAATATAGGTAACATTCTTGACTTTTAATATATTTGGGTGTGAGATATAAGCAAAGATAAACTTTTTCTATTTCTCAAATAATCTACAATAAATACATTCATATTTGCAAATTATCTTCACCAATATGAAGAAACCAACAAAAAACCGTGTAATTTATAAACATAAAATCAATGGATTTCCTTATTCGTGCATTAATTCCTATATTCAGAAGTAATTTCTGTAATACAAAGCAATAATTATTGTAAACGTGGGTAAACATTAAAAGTTAAATGCAAGAATGTCAGAAAGAAGCAGATAGATATATATATAATATGCAAATATTATATAACGTTACTTCAAATTTGCGAATTTCTACATAAAACAAGTTATTTCATAAAATATACGGTTACATTTTGTACATGACCTTTCTTTGCTTTAAAAGACACAATATGTTAATGTGAAATTAGAGCTAAATGTGCCTCTACAAGGCATGCATGTTGCATTGTGTGGATTCTACAAAGTGATTGTTTCAATGGTTACAAAATTACACAGAATTAGCAATCAGATTGATGATCGCTAAATAAGGTTTAAGTAATAAGAGGTCATTTCTGTAAAATGTTATTAAAAGTTTCCAGAAGAGTGTTAAAAACTCATATTTTTAATATTAATTAATAGTTTGCACTTTTTTGTATGTGTAGATTCCCTCATCTGCATTAGAACCATAAGTTTGAATGGTCAACGTAGTCTAAAGTGACGTGTATACACCAAGAATGTGACAATGATATAAAATATTAATTTGTGGTAACGGATGACTTAAATAACCAAAATTACATTTAATACTGTCTCGAATACAAATTTTAGTATGACAGAATATGGTTTCTAGAAGGCGTTTAGTGCCATTTCAAATTGACTGTTTAGAAATAACGGGTGTAACCCACAGCAGATTTTAAATTTGAGGTTTATTAATTTGGAAATCTAAACGTGTTTCATTACGCTTTCCAGTATATTACTTAACGTTTGGCATTATCCCCGTGATTTTCTTTGCATTGATTGATTACTGGAAATCGGTTGGACAATTTCATCGAGTCTGTGGGTTACAACCACATTAACATTAAGAATGTGTATTGTTATTATAATATAAATTTATGTCATTCATAATTCTGATCATGCCGTACTCATTTGTTCTGCGACACATTAACAATTCACATAAATTGTGTTCTCTGTATTTATTACTATTATGCCACACTATTTGTAATAGTTATATATATTCTGAAGTCCCAGAAATCTCTTATTTCTGTCTGAAAAATCCTTACTCTAGGTAAATATCATTAGTTGTAAAAACAATGGCCAACTAATAAAGTCCGCTATTGATGATTATTATTAAATATTGCTTCCATTTAATGAATTTCATAAGATTTTTTAGGTTAAATTTATGCAACATTTAGTAAATTATCATTGTCAAAACCTCTATTTCTTGCAAAATGAAAGTAATACAGTTAATTTGCAGAGTAATTGTACCCTTTAATCAGAGTGTCGTTGCCATATGGATTTTATGAAAAAAAAGGATTTAACAAAATGGAAGGCTTGCACATATGATTAGTTTATAATAGTCTCTAGTTTTGGAACAAAAACTCAGTACGGATAATTTATATGCACTAAAGAAAGAATATTTTCCAGATGAATTGAATATTTTATTTAGATATTCGTGTGCTTATTTTTGTCCTCTGTGTTGCAAAACTATCAAAAACGTGTGAGGGTATGTCTAATTAGTTTTATTGCTACACGATAATTAATAAATATTTAACATTTGTATATATTATATTATTTATGTTAAAAGTTTCATTTTTAGGTACTACTCATTTTGAAAACTACAATATTTTTTCTCATTCAAAATGACAGCACATTTTTAACCCGCCATAGTGAAATTGTTTGTTATTATATAATGTATGTATTCTTCCAATTATTATTTTACCACGGAGGATACTTAAATCATTTTTATGTATTAAGCTGGACATAGTTATTGAAACCTAATGGATAGCATAAATTTTATTGTTTTTTTTTTTTAAATTTATATATTGGGGTTTTTAAAATAAATGCCATCAAGTAGACATTTTTTTGTAAATAGATGTGTCAAACACAAAAGTAAAATTCTTCTAGAGAAACATTTGGGTTTTTTGTACAATGAAACGCTCTAAAAGTAATTTTATCATAATTCTCAAACAAAAATCCAATTCCGATTGAATAAATAAATATAAAACAATGCTTGAAAGGATATCAACAAAAATCTCTCAACGATCGTTCGGTTGTACATATATTGCCAGTGGCAAAAACGACTGTTAATATTTATTATAAAAATATATATATATATTTACATAACCATTGTAATATAGATATTATAAAAATATACCATGTAAAATATTTTACCAATTTCTTTTAATGAGAAAAATCGTCTTAAAATAAAAGAAAAATACGAAAATATAAAAAAAATAAAATAAATAAAAAATAAATAATACATACCCAAAGTATGGATAAGAAAAACAATATCTGTGCATTATTTTAACCTTATTTTTTTACAGGATTTATGTCCCATAAAATATGTGGCAACTATGTGGATTTCTAATGATTATTCGAATACGATTTGTTAATATTTCAAAAAAGAAGTGTAAATTATAGGGGCTTTTCTAAATGTCTTTCAGTGTTGCACTGTATAAATATAATTTACCCTTTTTTAAAGCATTTTCATCACACGGTTCCTCCAAGATACTCTATCCCGCCCCCCCGCCAGTCTCTTTGCTTCCTCCCAGGTCATCTCAGCGTCCCGTAGCTTCGGCGAATAGATCCTATGGATAAACGTTTTCAAAGCACAGTATAATAATACGACTACCCTGTTCTTTGGTGAACTGCCATGACTCATAACCGTAAAGAGCACTGTCAGAATGAACGCGTTGAATAGGTGGCATTTGGTTCTGACCGAGTACAACCGTGAGTTCCAGACTTTCCTGATTGAGTTGAAGGTTGCTCCAGCAGATCTGAAGCCATTGACTCCAATATCTTGCCCTGCGTTCGTCAGAGGGTAGTTTGGGTCCAGACAGTGTGACTGTTGCAGAGCACATTGGTTTTACTCGCATTGACTTTGAGGCCAATGCGATGTGTCAAATATGCAAGCGTTGTTAGCATACTCAAGGTCGCATAGCCTCAGATTGGGGGCAAAGGCCACACCTCGGTCAGCTGAAATCGACTTCCTCAGGGTGAAGTCGAAGATTATTATGAAGAGGAACGGAAACAGGACACAGTCCTGTTTGACCCCGGTTGAGACTCCAAACCATTCTGTGGTTGCGTCGCTGATTCTAATACAGCATTCACTGCCCTCGTGCATGCGATGATGATGGCGATAATCTTGGTTGGGATTCCATACAGTTTTAATATGTGCCATAGGGAAGGTCAATGCGAACTATCAAAGGCCTTGTTGTAATCCACGAAGCAACACGCCAGCGTGCTGTTGAATTCGTTGCTTTCCTGGAGAAGGCATCTGAGATTATGGATTTGGTCCGCTCAAGATCGACCTGGTAAGAAACTTGCCTGGTTTTCCCCGAGGATACACATTACTGGAATCCTTATACTCGCCAAGACCTTGCTAGGCACGCTGAGCAGCGTTATGCCCCGGTAATTGTCAGCAGAATGAGTCACCTTTTTTGTGATATGTCATGACCTCACCGTTGTCCCAGTCTCTTGGGCAACACACCTGCTCCGCATACCTTCCTTACTGAGAAGTAGGTGTAAGAGTGCCTCCAGCTGTACTTGAAAAACTCTCGGTGTATACCGTCCATGCCCGGCGCCTTTCCATTCTTTAACCACTGCACAGCAGAGGTGATGATCTCAGCGTGCGTTGGTTGCATGGTTTGGTGCGAGGAGGACGGTTTAGCAACCCGCGGAAATGATCTCTCCAAATCTTTTTAACAGGCTCCGCATAGGCCCAGGGTCGGTGGTCATCTACCGCAAATTTCGCGAATGATTTTAACTGATTAATTTTCTTGCATCATTTTGCATGCTGCCGCCTCTGCTGCTTCAATTTGGTTTTCCCATAAATCAACGTCTATCGAGTTGCACAGATTTTTTGACTATCTTATCCTGGTACCGTCTGGCGAAATTCAGGGAAATTGAATCTATCGACGTCGATCCTCTTTCGAGTCGGGGGCCGCACTGTACGTCTAAGTCTGAGACTGATTTTGCCGACAAGCATCATGATGGCAGTATATGCCGGCACCCCTATAGGTTTGAACATCGAGAAGTTCCCATCGGGAAGTCACACTGTATAAGAAGTGGTCAATTTGTGCCTTTGTGCAACCACCAGAAGAAGTTCACGTGTATTTGTGGATGTCTATGGGAAGATTGTACCGCCAATGGTGAGCTCATATTCATAGTTGCAATCTTGATGAGCCTCTCACCGTTGTCGTTGGCCATGCCTTCCCATCACTGGCCATGCAAAGGATCCGTTTCCACTCTTGCATTGAGGTCCACCATTACGAACACGCGGTCTCTACAGGGGGTTGTGGAGATGGCCACGTGGAGAGTCATAAAAAACATCCTTTGCCTGTGTGTCGGGCTTCTTCATTGGGGGCATAACACTGAAGGATAGTTACTGAGTTCTGAGCTGAGGTCAGTCGTCTCGAAGATGGCTTGTATCAGCCTTTCTGAGATTGGCTCCTATTTGACAAGGCAGCGGGCTGCCCTCCCCGACATTAATACCCCCTGGCGATAGTATTGCTGCTGACCTGAATATAAAATCGTAAATTCGCCCTCCAACAACTTTTTCCCGGAGCCTTTCCAACGCACCTTGCTCAGCCCTAAAATATTAAGCTTATAGGTTTGTATGATGCGAGTGGTGTGTAGATCCTTTCCTGGGGTACGCACATTGTATGTGCCTGTGTTCATAGAGTAGTTCGAGAAAGTATCATATCCTTTTTCTTGCTGGGTCGTCGTTGAGCAGGCCTGAGCGTCCGAGGCTTCTGCGATGATGGTATCGAAATTTTTATTTTAAGAAGATCTGAGTCACAAGGGCTCTACAGGTTGGCTCAACCTGGTTTTTCTGTCAAGGATCTCGTTCCCTTAGCCTGAAGACTGGTTTTATGGCACCAGAAGGTGCGCCTTTTGTCCACTGCTTACAGAAAAAGTTACATTGCCCGATGGTCGTTGTGGGGAGGCCAGTAGATGCTGGACTTTTAAAGTGTCACTTTTCGCTTATAGCTAATAAATAATGGCTTAAAATTAAATGCACTTTTATTTATATCATATATTCACTTTCATAAAAATAGTTTTCACTTATAACAAATACATTCCACAAAAATCAAATTCTTTCACTAAAAATAAAGTGATCCCACATAATAAAATATATTGAAACATTGAAGAAATATATTACACTTATGAAAAAATATTTTCACATAGATAAAATAGTTTTCACTCAATATAAATATTCACACTTTGAAATCGATAGTTGCACGAAGCTGTAATGAAATGTCACTTATTCTTCAACCCTATATTAGGCCACCTATATTGTCTTTGCTCCATGCATTAGAATACATTACACAAACCAAACCAGACCAACTCTAACATAACCTACTACAACTTAATTCACTTTGTTAAAAGAATCCGTGACTAAGTGGAAACTATTAAAATCAAAGTTTCAGTGTACTAAGTTAATACTATCTAATACAAAGTGCAAACTATCAAAATGAAAGTTCAAGTGTACCAAGTGAATACTGTCTAACACAAAGTGCAATTATTTATAACCCATAAATAATTCAAGTAAGAAAAATGATTTCAGATATAGAGCACATGGTGAACAGTTGTTGTAATATTATAGAGGATGAGATGAACTTTCTTTTTACTGATTTGAATTTGTTAAATGACAAATAAATTTATTAAATGCTCTATTACATTGGTGAAAATCTAATTGAGAATAATTGAATCCACATAATTAATGATCATTGAATAATGGCAATTTTTAAAACATATTTCGTTTTAACTTTTATATTTTAGATATATTTTTTGGGAGTTGGATGGTATTTTTCTCTGCGGAGACTTGCTATACGATGCTCCCTGCGATGCTCGGTGTCTTGAAAGATGATTATGATGAGATTAAAAAATGGAAAAAGAACTTGACAAAGGAAACTCGAGGCTGTGGAAGTCGATGCGAAATACCCCTTGAGATTTTATTACATAATTAATAATATATGATGCACATTGCACGCACAAAATTACACAATGTTTTTGGTTGAAATGAGCGAGGGTGAGAGCCTGAGCACACTGGAAAGTTAAAAACGCATTCGAGACAATTCATTTATTTCCAAAAACTAATTGTGGTGGGTCACTTAGTTTGACATATTAAAATTTATTTTATCATGTTATTTCTAAAATGGCACTTAAAAAATAGAAAAAACCTCTACACCTATTAAAAGTAACTGAAAACATTCAGTGAATGATTGTAAATTTCTAGCTAGATCTTCCAAATTTACTTTTTGTCCTCAATGGTCCATTTTTATAAAATTATTGGGCATAAAAGAGACTTACAAATTACATTATAATAGGAAACTTTACAACACTTCTGAATATATTATTTTTGAGTCATGTAAAATATTTTTATCATTTGAGCTTTAAATTTGAAATTTTCTACAGTTTATTTCTGTCTACTCATTCTGATTAAAATTTGGCACTATAGAAAAAAATCGATCAAAATCGGTAAAGAATTCATTCCTAGTAGATTGCCTCTTAAATTTTTGTGTATTTTTAAGCACACCTTAATGAAAATATGTTATTTTTCAGTGTATACTGGAAACATAATAATTGAAGGGCTTTTTGAGATAACTCTAGTTATCTAAAATTATAGTAAAATTAACCAATCAATCATGCAGATTTTGTGTAACAAAAAAGTAACATTTTTTGTTTTTAGAGATATAATGGTTTTTATTAGTGGTCAACAAATAGGATTAAGCCATGTATATAAAATTATTTAGAAATCAAGACTTATATGCTTCTCTTATTCATTGTTCAAATCTATTTATTGATCATGGCAGATTTGATGGATTTAAAATGCTTTAGTGTATAAACTCATTTTCGACTCCTTTGACATCTACGCGATGATATTTTATTTCTATATTCAAAAATATTTCACAGAATATCGACATAAAAAAACAATGATTCTGTCGAATAATGTCATAAAAAAACAATGATTCTGACAAAACACCATCTGTCAAATTGTTTACCGATAAAAGCCTATTTGTTGATGACATCTGGGATTGTATCAAAAAACTAAAATAATATTGTCCAATTCAAAATAGTGTCTTCTTAGTCATTTAAAGGTCTTGCAAGATCCAGCAAATTATTCCCACGAGTTTTTGTCTTCTGAAAAATCGAAAAATTTAACAAATGGGGTCTTAAGTTCAATCATTTTCAATTAAAAACTATTCAATAATGTTATGGACATTAAAAGTGAAGATTACATTCTGAATTCTTCACCGTTGAGCGCAGGTGTCTTAAAAACAAGAATATTCAGTTCAATCAAGACAAAGTGTGAATTTAAGTTTATTTTGCAACTAAAATATATAAAGACTTACAAGATGTCTTAAAATTATCTACAGACCAAACTGAATTTAACAGACCCCAGAAGTCACATGTTCGAAATTATTAAAGTGAATTAACAAGTATGAAAAGAAATATCGTGAATATCCTTCTTTTTGTTATGTCCAGTTTTTTTTCTATATTTTTTTACATGGCAAGAAAATAAATATGATAATCAATGTGAATTTGTAATCCTAACAAACATTTTCCTTCAACACATTGCAAGTGTATAAACTCGTTAAATAATAAAATATGAAAATTTCAAATCTATGGCAACAGTGTTTTTTTACTAAATTTAAATCATTCAAAATGGCTGCCATTCACTAATCACAATCATATTACAACTATTTTCAAAAAAATGTTACACATAAACTTGTAATAATAATATAAATTGTATAAAAAGACAAAAGAAAAATATAATATCACTATACATTGAAAAAAAACAACATATAAATATATAAATGCCCACAACTAATTGAAACTGCAAATTTATACAAAAATAATAATTATTATAACACAGCTTTGAAAAAGTATTGTATTTTTTTCAACTATTGAGTATTTTTTAAACACAACAACATTTCTTGTAAAGAAAAGAAAAGAAAAGAAAAGAAAAAAAAAAGAAAAGAAAAGAAAAAGAAAAGAAAAGAAAAAGAAAAAGAAAAAGAAATGCTTTCACCGAGCGAATTATAAAGAAGCATCTTCAATAGTATATCAATCGTGGAATAAAATCATTTCATTATCAGAAACATAAAAATTTAATTGTTACACATAAAATGCAATAATTGAGTGGTTGCATCATTGAAATTTTGTTTCCAAAACCATATTGCCTTATTGACAATCATCCGTGTTTTAAAAGGTCTGTAGATGACAAAAAGAAGATGAAAATGACATTTGAGAATTTAAATCTGAAATTGAGTTTCCATCAAGTAATAAATGTGGTTTAAAAGGGATATTCATTTTGCCGTTTATTAATCGTTCTACCTTTTCAGATAAGTAAGGCGGATATAGTTGAAAATATCACCAAGTTTGTGTAACATTTAAATTGAACATAAACGGGGATAAAATATTGAAACAATATCAATCAGATTTATAGAAATATATTCCCCATAACAATTGACATACTATTGCAGCACCCAAGAATATAATTATGCACATTCGTATATTTTAGCACAACCACCGTAATTGCAAGAAACATTATATAAAAAATCTTTATAGGTTAAAAAAAGAAATACCATTTTTGTAATGTAGATATGAATATTTGTCTAAGCAAACACGACGTTTAATACATACAAATTTTATTTTGAATTTACTATATTTATGTAAAATGAAATTAATTTATTAAATGAAGACATGGGTAGGTACTCCTATATTGCTGGAGTTTACTAACTAACAGTGTTAAAGTGTTTCGTGATGAACAACTGTTCATTTTTAATGCCAAAGGTATTGGTTTAATAAAATAATATGTCATTTAATTGTGCCTTACCAAAAATATTAAAACATAGATAGAATTTTGGAACTGGTGTATTCAACACAGTTTTTGACAAATATTGCAGATATTGATTTAGCAATTTTAGGACAACGGTAAATAAAAGTATTGTGGACAAAAAAAGCAATGAAAAGATAAGCCTTCTGTTACTTTGCTTACGATTATTTCTGTTTTTTTTTTTTTTTAAATACTTCATCTATTGTTTTCTCATGTATCATTCACTCAAATTGATTATTAACCCGCTGAACGACCTCACCGATATATTTAAAATACCTATTGAATTTTATTAGTTATAATGTCTAATATTAGTGACAGCAGCCCAAGCATGGGTTAAGAGCCACGGATGCCTTGGGGGAGACTGAATTCCACATGTATGTTCTTCAAACTTTCAGTAACAAAAAAGCAGAGAGATCGAAGGGCGACAGAGAATACTGGAAGCACCATATGTATGGTGGTGGTCTTAAGTTCGAAAAAATGCAATAGACTTGTCCCCAAAGTACATTGTCCTTAGAAACAATAGATCAAGAATCCACTAAACCATTTCAGATTATTCACATTTACATAAATACAGCATAAATTTCGGTGTTTTTGAAAATATCACATTTCACAAAAAATTTGATAATTTCGGCATTTTTTGTCACGAATGAGTTGAAATATCAGGAGATATTATAGATTTATAATGACGACTCTTATAAATTAAATAGGAAAAAAATCTTAAGCACAACTGATGAGGTTGAAAATAGTTAAATATATAAGATGTATTATTTTAAAAATGAAATTAGTATAAAAATGAAACAGTATAATAATTACTCTTATTCAATTATTTTACGTCTAATACATTTTAGATTCAATAAATTGGCACATAGGAGCGATCTACTGGCTCCATTTATTTATAATATATTGACTATATATTTTAACTATCTAATATGTATAATATATTTTTTTTAAATGACGATGGTTTTGTTATATTTACACATACATCCACAAAACAACACTCAGGACCAAAGTTTTATATTATTGTAAGTATTGCTCTAGATAACATAACAAATTATATACATTTAGCAACTATCAAGTCTGAATTTAATTACATGGAATAAATTCATTACGTTTAATTAATATCTGCTATCATTCTCTTCATGTGATCATATCATTATTATTATAACTTTATAAACGGTTCATTTACACATATTGACATGATCACTTTCAGTATGCGGTAGACAAAATTTCGTCACTTACACCAGAGACAGTATGAAACTTTTTTTTAAGAAGCATCTAGATTTGTTTGATTGAACATTACAATGATTACAAGCAGTCAGTTAGAATACATTTCTTTACAAAGCTTTTGTAATACATTGGTAAATGGTTATAAAAATCTTTCGAGTTCAAAAACAATCTGTGATGCAATTTGTAAGCATTTTTTGTACCATTATCAGAACTTTGCTTATTATGTAAGGTCTTTTGTACCACCAGGCATTTCCAGGGTGATATGTTTTAATTATAATGTTCTGTTATTTCAAGTTGCTCGTGAAATAAACCTTAAAGTGTAAAATCATTAATACTTGTTTATCTGCCTCCGGTATTTATATTTCTGCATATTTGCGATAAAGAATTTTCACAACTCGTTCGACATTGATAAATCGCAGATTTTTTGGAACTAGAATGGAAATAACTTGTACCTGTATTGTGGCGAAACAATTATTGGTCATTGTTGTATTATTTATGTGACAATAATATATTTGAATCCATTTTTCACATCGCATTTTATAAACTACAATTATATACGATAGATATACATTAACCAATACAAAAAATTAAAAAAAAACATAGTCATGGATTTCTTATAAAACAGAATTATAATAATTATCAATTTACAATTTTGTCAATCTCTTTCGCAATATTAAAATAACGCTACTTGCGAGATGTAACAAAGATATTATGCAATCGTTCCTTAATCTTTGGCATACTCAAGTACAGCCCAAATTTAAAACCCTAATTTATTATAAAAAAGCATAATTTTAATTTATAATGCGTTGAAAATATTGTAACAGACACGAATGGGAATCAACTAACACCGTCTGCCTCAGGGAAGCAATTTCAGCGATCCGGTATGAAATTGACTAAATTTAACAAATGGGTCTAATAAACTCCTTGAACCCACCAACATCATTATAAAAGTTGCAAAAATTTCCGATCATTCAAAGCGGCGTAGTGTTCTAATACAAAACTATCAGAAAGTAAAGTAGCCAATCAGATATAGTAAGTCAGTGTTTAAGTCGGTGCAACTGGCTTGCAGGGTGGGAACAGAGGGTTAAAGACATATTTAGCAAATTATACTCGTCTCTTTTGGAGGTCTGCATAAATTATGAACAAATCAATATATATATATATATAATACGATCTGTTCCCTAGTACATTGACTATAGTATATGTAAAATACACAGAAACTTAATGTACGTTTGTATTATTAAAAGTAAAAAAAAACTATTTTAGCAGTATTAAACACCTCCATTGTGGATATACGTTCCGATCACAAATATGATTTAAAAATAATATTATCTTAAATCATCATCTTGTTTTACCAAAAAATTTGCGACGCTTAATTGTTACAAATAGTTAAATAATTAACCGGAAAAGACAGTATTTTTGACAGTCAGGAAATCATTATAATAGTGAGTTACTAAACTTTGCCTAGAAACTTATGCAAGAATTTTGAAAAATGATTTTTATACGATTTATTGATTTTAGATACAGAATCTTTTTTTGTGAGTTTATTGACTAGTACGAGTTTTCATTTTAATTCAACATTTGAAACTCCAGATAGTCATTCGTCACTCTAAAATCATCTATCGAAAGAATGTAAATGGAAAAAGGTTGCTGTTGAAGATATGTATGGATATTTCAGTTTTTGAGAATGTTAGTGGTATAAAAATCTGGTAAATCAATATATCATACCGAGTACAGATAAAATTATGACTCTCATATTAGGAAGTTCATTAAAATAATCCATAAACACTATACCTTATGATGAAATAGTAAAATACAATATAACGCTTTGTACAATCCCTCCACTCGAATTATGATAACGGATCAGTTTCCTGAGCATTCTGAAGCAGCCCGGCTCTCTCGTCCGCCGCCGTTCCATTCGCGCCTTCCTGCCCGGCAGAATTGACACCGTTGAGGGAAACTCCTGTCGTACCACCGCCGCCCGCGTACATTGAATCGTACACAGGATTTGCAAAATTCTGGAATCAAATAATATAAATAACTGAAAAAAAGTTTTGTACAAAGTTTTCGCTCGGGTATTTCTATTTTGCAACCGTGTCAACTCCGATTGTGAATCATAGATTCCTGATGGAGCATCTTCGACAGAAGTTCTTACAAGAACTGGTAAAGATAGAAGAGTAGGACTAGGAAAGCAGTAGTGGTTGGCTGATCGCCATCCTTACGCCCAGTTTTTAGAATCGGACGGGTGTGAGAATAACATCACAGATACACTGCAATGGTCAACTGGGTGCGGTTTAATTTGTTACTTACCCTGTCTGGATCTATGCTAAATCCTCTATCGATAGGATCCAAGTCTTCGTCAGCTCCGCCTTGAAGATACATCGGATTGCTAATCTCCACATTGTCCTGCAGCCGGGAATGGCTAAAAGATCTACCCCTAAAACACAATCAGATAAATTAATGGATTTTTAAATGAAAGTTCCTTTTCCTTTCGCAAGCAGATATGAAGATCCCATCAAATATAAACAATAGTACGAAATCGATATAAGATATTTTTACTTCTATCAGAAAAAAACTTCAAAACTAAATATTTTTAACCTCTCTTATATGGTGTAAAATATATTATTATCACTTCCACAAATAATCATATTTTTTTCATCATGAACGGTGATAAGTTTAAATCTGCTATACTATGTTAATTTCAATGGCCCAGTTCCATAAGACAATAAGTTAAAAATTTGATGTTTTGAGTTAAGTTAGCCATTATATTCGAAAACCGCTCTTCTACAGTTCTGCAAAAGTACAGCTTGTAAAATGTACTTTTTTCTTTGTCTCAAAAGGCAGATATTTGCATTTGGAAATCAGTAAAATTAAATAATTTCTCAGTTCCATATACACACATATCGAAATATCGTATTGTGGAAATATATTTTTGTGAATCGTGGCGTTCCATAAAGAAACAACCTTTAATCCTAAAACTATAAACTATTGACTACCTATTTGAATAAAAAATTAATATAAATAATAAGCCATCACTTTTAGTCAGTTTAGATGAGTTAAAACTTTGATCGGCCATATCTCAAAACTATCAATTTCTAGTTGTATCACGATGGAACTAGGCAATCAATTTGATTCAAGGATGTAATAAGTATGCAGTAAACCTGTAATAAGTGATAGAAGATCATCACACATTCATGGATACATTGTTTGTATCAGCTTCTCAATATCAATCAAATGAGAAATAATATATCCCTCGACAAACAGCAATATGTTGTAACGCACTAATTACAATCGGTGGGTTACAATATATTGCTGTTTGTAAAACGATATCCTATTCAGGATTAATAAGGTGTTCAAATTACTTCATCCAACATACCCAAGTCTCCTAATGTTTTATATTCCGCAGCAAATTAGGCAGCATAAGGGTAAAAAAAAGTAATTCAAAGTTATTTTTTTTAATTAATGAAAGATTCCAATACGACAACATATACTGTTACTGAATTGTGAAATTTTCAACCAACAGTTGGAAGTTAGCGTGGACTGAAATATATGTGGAGGGAATTTGGAATAACATCAATAAACATCACCAGGTGTTGTACAATATAGCAAATCATTGATAAACACTGATAATACATTGATATTAGAGGTCTGCACGGGCCGAAATTTGATGAAATTACCCGGCTCGAGCCAGAGTCTTAATACGACACTTGTGACCGGAACCCGACCCGAAGCCTAAATTTATATTTCTCGGCCCGAAAAAAACCAGATTTAAAAAAAAAAAAATTGATCGACATGTAACACACTGAACGTACCTATCCAACTTTTTCACATGTAGAAATATCTATTATTTCACGAAATGATTTTCACACAACAACGCAGTCACCACTTCTCAACTTTTTCTTTATATCGTTAAAACTCATTTTTAACGAATCTGTTGCATTTTTTTATAATGAATTTTTCGGCACACGAAACTGTCAACTATCTAAAATCAATAGAAAGTAGATAATGAATAATATCACACTTTATTTATGTAAAAACTATTTTAACTTACTATGCTTAAGCAAACAAAGCATTGTTTCAGACTTTGCATCAATAACACACAAGTTTTATGAGCTCAGTTTCAGGTTACCAAAATGTGAAAATGTGAAAATGAGGCCGCATCATTTTATAAAAACAAAAGATGATATCCTTTCCAATGATATTTAAAACGTAATAAATTATTTTAGTTATTGCCTTTTGTTATCAATAGTTAATATTTCAATAGTTATCAATATAAATTCATGATCCGAACGTAGTCCGAAATATTTTTTTGAAGAACAAATCCCTTATCCGGGCCCGGGCAATTGTCTCTACCCGTCCAAACCCGGTCCACGGGCCAAGCCCGGGCCCGTGCAGACCTCTGATTGATATGTATAAAAACTTTTTTTTTATGAATGATTTCAATCTATTTTTGAAAATATTCAGCAAGTTTGAAGCAAAATTTGATTGTAGAATCAAAAAATTTGCCCGCTTTTGTAAAATTTTCAGAAAATGGGATTTTAATACACAAGCAATATGATTATTACTTTTATTTAAGTTGTTATTGATTTCCTCACTTTTCAAGCCATTATCGTAACATATGAATCCAGCCCTGAGAGGAAAGATAGTAGCAGAAAATTTCACATGCGATTCACTGAATATTTATAGTTTGTTTTTTTAAGTACTTGTTTGCATATGTATCTGGATAGTATTGTTATTCATACCCTCGTCTTCTGTATATGATAAAGAGTGCAGCCAGCACAATGAGGACCAAAAAGAGGAGGACGAAAGACACTCCTACTCCGGTCCAGATGCGCCGAGTCCTCTCTGCCGCCATCTGCTGAGGGCTGTCCATACAGCGCGGACCGCCAAAACCTACTAGGCATCTGAGAAATAAAAAAAGCATATTAAAATATTTCAATTATATATGAAGAAATTTTAGTTAATTTTTAAACACGAGGAAATTAATAATTTTCACTGCTGTGAGATGGCAGGTGATTTGGATAGGCAAACACTGGTGGAAGAAGTCCTGGAAAATGCAAAAGGATGTCTAGAGACAGACAATCGAGGCCTACTACTTAAAATTAAATTCTAATTTACTCACAAGCATTCGGCGTCTCCGTTCCGACTAATCCTACAGACTCCGTTGTCAGGATGACAAAGACTCCAGCATGGGTCCTTTCTTCCACACTGCTCTCCTCTCCAGCCTTCGAGACAGTGGCATCGTGCGAAACCGCCGCTGACTATATTCCCGCTGTACGAGCACACGCCCATGTTTTTACAATGGTCGGTGCACGGGTTGTCGAACGCTAAATAAAACTGCATTGAAAAGAAAAGAGTATCAATAGACATAAATAATGAGTTGAATAAAATGACTACCTCAAAAAGGTGATGATGAACATACCTCGCAGTTGGGCCCGCCATATTGCGGCAAGCAACGACATACCACGGAGTGTGCCGTCTGAACGCATGTTCCGCCATTTAGACAACCACCACCTTCTACCGCTAGGAGATCACACGAACTTTCTCCGGGCGACATTTTAGGATTCCAGTTGTCAACTGAAAAAAAAAAAAAAAAAAATTAAGCCCACCGGTAATATGCTTTATGGGCTTTTTTTTGTAAATATGTTTGCTCCTAACGTGGACACTTAATGGAGATTATCTTAACAAAAGTTGCTCTATGATAAAAGCTTGTTACGCAGTCGCTAAACTTCTCTTTTTTGGAGTGAGGATAGAAGGATATGGTTAGGACAGGACAACAGGTTAGCACAAATCCATTGAAAAATCAACTGCTCGCACCGGGATTCGAAACCACGAACACCACAACCGAAGCCAATGACGTTGACTTCCCTGATAAA
This sequence comes from Himalopsyche phryganea, assembly GCA_022494535.1. Lineage (NCBI taxonomy): Eukaryota > Metazoa > Arthropoda > Insecta > Trichoptera > Rhyacophilidae > Himalopsyche > Himalopsyche phryganea. The sequence goes on along the minus strand of JAGVSL010000076.1, from coordinate 650,597 downwards.
AGTCTGGCTTGGTTTTTTTATACTTGGGATAGTGATGCTTTCATTCAAATTGTGTGGTATATCACATGTGCGCCTTGAATATATTTTGAAAATCAACTGAAATACTTTGCTACGGTGGAATAAATTTCATTACCTGAAGTCCTATCACAGTCGGTGTTGCCGGCAAGGCAGAGCCTCTCTTCACAACGCTTCCCGGTGTAGCTGGCCGGACAAACGCACGCTACACGCTCTCCTTGTACGTGACAACCGCCTGTATCAAATCAAAAAAAGAATAATAATCAGTCATAAATGTTTTGAATTGTTCAAATTTGGCATTTTCAAGCATTCGAAGTACACCAATGAACTCAAACTGACGTTCAATGTAAGAAAGGAAACTAATGTTGATGTTTCGTCCACTCAATCAAATTTATACAGCTTTCCTAGTAATCCCTGCACATTAATTTATTTTTTACACATAAACTTACATATTTTTCACCAAGAGTTATTTTTTGTATTTTTGTAGATGGCCCGGTTTGATTCGCGACTGTAATATCTAACCTTCGCCATGAAATAATTTGGATTGCCGAATAATAATAAATTATTGTGCAACAGTTTGGTTAACCGAAAGCAATAACCTGTTGTTATTTAACACAGTATGATAAAAACAAATTAATCGCATTGAGGTATACAATGCGTCCAAGATTTAAATATTTAAAAAAACTGGTTTGGAAACATTATTTAATAACATGACAAAACCGGTTTTGAAGACATACATAATTTTCAGCGATTAAAGATAAATTCTAATATTACAGTTAATTAGCCACGTTGGAAAAAGTGGTCAGTGATTTAATTATTTGATATATAAAGGGAAGATGTCTGGACATTTCGATTCTTTTTACAAAATACTTAAAATACTTCGAAATAGATTACCAGGGTTGCCTACTTCTTGACGACTACAAAAGTTATCAAAGAATAATATTAATAGAAAATGTAACATACATTCATCACCGACAACAGTTGTGGCTACCGCAAGCATTGCGCAATAATTGCTACGACGGTTTTTAAATCACATTTTGAAAGTTGCAATTCGATTGAGAAATTTAACAATTTAAAAATACAGAAAAATACGAACCCTGGCATCATAAAAATGACTTTCCTCGGTTTGCTTCTTATGTATTGTCTATAATAATATCCATATAAGTGCATATGGTGTCCACGTGTACTGCTTTCACTGTGGATTGCTTTTGCTCACCTCTGATTAAATATCAGAACCGGTTAAGCAGTTAAAACTTAAATTTAAATTAAAAATGATAGAATCCGATACTAATTTACGGTGACCAATTATTGTGAAATATATTAAAACTAATTTCATTGGCCTTTTCTCACGTTTCACACCCTTCGCCGACTCATCCGATCGATTAAATTTAGTGAGCAGGATCGCTAGCAACCACTCCTTATAGTAAGGCAGACATTTTGTTTATATGTAACCCCACAGAAAAAGAGTACGCAAAAAAAATATGAAAAAAGACCGATTTTCGTGAAATGGATATTTTGGCAACCCTAGTTCTTTTTGAAATTAAATAGGTATTACCCAATATAAAAATATGAAATTTAACATAAGTATGCTATTGAAATGAATATTAACGACATGTAATAAAACATAACACACGTGTGAAGGATTTTGAAATATGTGAAGTATTTACGTAACACTTCTAAGAACTACAATAATTAATAAGAGTCAAGAATAGCATTAAATAAAAACAATTTATTCAAGCCGAAATAACATGGGTGCATGATATTGACATTCTACTCAACACGTCTTGAATAATAAAGTAAGTTCCAGACGCAGATCTTTTTCTGGTAATTTTTTTGAATACTCGGAATAATATATAAGAAAAAAATGAAAATATGAATGCATTTATAGAAATAAGATAGATACAAGAGGTCTGCACGGGTCGAAATATGATAAAATTACCCGGTCCGAACCCGAGCCTTGATATCACACTCGTTACCCGAACCCGACCCGGAGCCAATTTTTTTTTCTCAGCCAGAAAAAGGCCCGATTTTTAAATCAATTTACAGTATCGTTAAAACTCATTTCTAACGAATCAATTTTATTTATTAATGATGAATTATCAGGCACAACGAAATGTCAATCATCTAAAACCAATACAAAGCAGATACCTACTGAATAAAATTCAGACATCACTACTATAACCGTACCCGTCATAGTATTGAAATTTAAATACTGAATGTCTAAAGTAGCTAGATCGGAACAGTGTGTGCATTATTTACACCGCGAACGTTTACGTCATGAGAAAATTTCATACCTGCATGTGATATGTGATAATAATAAAGCGTCTACAGAGCGGTATGGGCTATTATTTATAAGATTAATGAATGATTTAACTATTGGCCATTCGCAAATAAAGAAAGCATTGTTTCAGATTTAGCTTGAATAAGCTCAAACAATTTCATGGGTTCCGCGGGCCAAACCAGGACCCTGCTGACCTCTAATAGATACTAACTGTTATAATAACAATAGTTACAAACGGATTGGACATGTCTCTTCGACCGGATGGATTCCGTCACCTTGGAAGGCCGCAGATGCCCATCCGCATAATGTACTCGGCGGTACGCTGCGATGACTTGGGAGAAGCAAAGAGACTGGCGGAGGTCAGAGAATCTTGGAGGCAGCGATAGAAAGAGAAGACCTCGAGGGGCGAGGAGTAGACTTTATTTAAATTTGAAAGATTTTAAGCCCCTGATACCTCTTAATTATATTCCGATTGCTGTTAATTATTATTCACTCTCGTAAAACAAGCTGACGGCGATCAGATTATAGTCAATTGCATGTCGTCACACAACGTTTTTGACCATGAAAAATAATACCAAACCGTACCAGCGATGCAATTTAAAAAATAAATACATAGATATAGGATACCGACAAGTTACCGGCAATGCAATTAAATACACGAAGCAATGTCAAAGCACATTCGGGAAATACCGCACGCACACACAAATGTTTCGAAAGGTGTGCAGCGAAAGTTTCTGGGAATCCCCGGTTGAGTCGAAATTAAATGATTCTTGTGAAATCGCACATTACATAACATCTCATTATGCAGTCTGCAGATGAGAATAAAAAAACTTGTCAGATTGCTCTTAGAATGAACACGTGCTTTGAATACGAAACGATCAATGAAATGAGGCAATCTCACATGTTTATTATGCCACTGGGTCAATTTATAAAAAGCATTGGTATACTGATTAATGCCATCAAATAAATCTATACAGAGAATTACAATTGGGCCACTGTTTAATTGGAACATCCACAGCGGAAACCAAACCAAGGAACTCTCACTTAAATCTGTTAATGTCGTTGCTTAAGTCACGGTGCTCACGGGTTCGAATCTCCGTACGGACAGTTTCATTAATTGATCTTTGGATAAGATTCGGAGGCATGGATGTTTACGATAAAAATTCCCCTCCAACCATTTGATCATAAAAACGGAGCGAAGCGAGAAAAATTATCTAACCGCTAGTGCTCTCCTAGCCCTATCCTTCTATCCTTACTTTCTTCGAAAAAGAGAGCAACTGAGTAACATGCAGTTCTCATAAGAAATTTCTATGGTCCATATTGGGAGACGACATGGTCAAAAAAATGTCCCTACTTATTGTTTTCATTAGAAAAATTGTATTCTCCTGGCTATAGTATAGAAAGATTTTAAAAGAAAACTATTCATTGTTCATTTGAAATTCGCTTTATTGGGCCAAAATACAATAGTCTCGACGAGTCCCAGTCCTGTTTAAGCGAAGACTGTACTATCCTACGCTCTCAGGAGAATCACAAAATATAATAAAAGTTTCTTATGTTACAGATATTCGTAACGGATTATCGTTGATATTTTTCTATTTATAAGACAAGTGGGAAAACATGTTATTTGATTTTAGTTTTATATTGCATTCTAACTGTTCAATCCGAAGTGCATGACGTGACAATATACAAATTGACATTCATTTAATGCGGCCTGTAAACGACCAACATTTTACGACAATTTGCTGCCCACCATGTGTGGTCGTTTATAAAACATCAAAAAAAGGTACAATAGCCGCAACATTTCCGTATACTGCCGGCAGCATAATTGGATGATATTTTGAATATCGAACGCAATCGATATTACGCCAATATTGTCGAAATATTCCCTTCTCGCTCTGCTCGATATGTGTGTCTCTGTTTTAGATCTGTCAAATTATGTAGGTCTGTCGACAGACGTCAGATATATTGTCGATGTCACGTTTTGTTGTTATTATCATATTTTATTATATTTCCAATCATTTTACGATGAATGTATGCCATATAAGTACGAGTAGTTTATTGTAGTAAGTTAAAGTAAGTAGTAAGCGCAAAACGCAATGTTCAGTTATATTGTAAATCTAATAAAAACTCAAATTTGGATTTTGAGATTTTGTACACTTCCATGTATTCTGTCACTAACGACCCGGGTTTCGCCTTTCGGCATCTTCAGGCATTCGAGCACACGAATGCCTGAAGATGCCGAAAGGCGAAACCCGGGTCGCTAGTGACAGAATACATGGAAGTGTACAAAATCTCAATAATCCAAATTTGATATTGAAATTCCATCAAGCACGTGCAATTTTTGATGTCCGTTTACAGCCCCCATTAGGATCTGGTTGCTAGGAATCATGTTTTATTCGCAAGTCTCATGCTAACGAAGACTTTACGTGGTGTCAACATACAGGTAAACACAAACTAACAGTGTATTCGTAGAATCAAGTCTTTATTGTTTCTTGCGAAATAATAATTGATAATTTATTTACGAAATCGTTACTAGGAAAATTGCTAACTGGAATTACGCAATTTGAAACATAGTTCATTTTACCTGTATACAAAGATCAAGGAAAGAAATAAAATAAATTCGTATCTCGCGAATGAACATAAAAATAGGTATGCTATTTTATTACGTGCATAATTCTTTTTAATGCTAAATCTCAATAATCCAAATTTAATATTGAAATTCCATCAAGCACCCTCAGTCGATGTCTTAAATTATATCTTTTTAATGCGATCGTCGTCTAATTGAATAAGTACATCAATACACCTATTAACTGCCGTGTAGTAGTATTGATGAATTTTAAATGTTTTAATTCAGATAAGTTAAAGCTGAAAGAAAGTGATTAGGTATAATAGAAATAATATTGGCAATAGGTATATACTAAAGTTTATATCGTGTAATATTTCCCAGTGGCAACTGCAGCCCATTTAACACAGTGGGGCTAGCAAGTCTTACAGTGACGACTTTTTTAAATCCATCAATAATTATCCAGTTTTATAAAATAATCCAGTGCCAAGTACTCAAAACATTTTAGGTTTGCGGACCGGTAGATATTTTTCAGTGCTACTCTGGGATCAGCATCATTTTGTTAATACCAACGCTGAAAAGAGTGGAAGCGTTAAGGGGAGGAACTCTTATCTTTTATAAAATATTATTTACCAATAAATTATTGCTATCAAGATTTTTATTTAAGTCTTTAAAAAGGTAATCAACCATTATAGCAATTATCATCTGTATACTTGACGGTGTAGTCCAGAGTTTCCTAAGCTGTGTTCCGAGAATACTTGGAATGGTTTTTTATATGAAGGATCGATTACACTAGGGGACAAAATAAGCAACATGCCGCAGAACTAACGGTGGGGCATCTACATCGATGCTGCGGGAACAGTGCCGCGTAGCGATTTTTCCGTACTCACCATTGTTACGTCAGTTGTCGCAGACATGGTGCCCGGAGAGATTATGTCGGCCAATTTCTGGTCAAAATGAGTTATGAATGTAGTTTTGTAGAATACAAAATTTATTTTAAGCCTATGAAATCATAAAATTACATATTCTTGTGAATTTGAAGCATTTTGAATTGAAAAAACGCGTCACTTGACAGTTCACGACAATATTATGAACGCTTTTAGCCTCAAAAAAGTGGAATATTCTATAAAAATGAAAATATATCACTCAGTAAAGGCATACATAGCGCCTTCATATTTAGTTGATTTGTAATTTTCAATAATAAATACATTTATAACTGAAATCACACGTATAAACTCGCAAACATTTGACATGTTGCCTTTGGCGTACGACTTGCGCGCGAGAGCAAGCATCATATCCAGCGTCACGTAGAAATCCCGCACTATGTTGCGTGCAGCGTTGTGGGACAGTGGGGAACGCTGCAGGGTCACATAGACTCTAGTGCAAGTCTTGTTGCGAGGTATTTTGTTTCCTAGTGAATACGAGGTTTGATGCTACAGCGACAACAAATTCAAAGACGTTTGACTAAATATTGATATTACATACTCAACAAAATAAACAAGACATTCAATTAAAATTATAGGTTTTGCGAAGTGTTCCATCGCAAGAAACGTTTAGGATACCCTGGTGAAGTCAATCAATTGGATTGGTCATTACATCGTGTAACTATTGCAAATTAATGATTAACGACGACTTTTGTAAAAAATATAATTGCATTTTTACGCGCACTGTTATGTTTATCAATCTTATTAATAAATATATATTTTTATAGATACCAGCTCACCTTAACAATATATAATTACGATAACTAATTAACAAAATATAAGGTACATTGTAACGACCTATATAGATGATAATACATATGCGACTAGAATAAAATGGTAAATTTCAATACAATAACATAAAACATACACATTAATTTATCTCATAATAATCCCAATTTTAATGACCAATATTGCCAGTCCTGAATCCGGGTGTTCAATGCCCATAGCTGTATGGTATGGAAAAACTACGGCCCGCGGGCCAGATGTGACCCATTAAATCGTCGGTTGTCACATATTTTTTATGTTGAAATTCCGTTTTCATATAACGCACATACATCTAAAAATAGTTGGTAAGCGACCCGCCGTTCATTTTTAATTCCTAACGTGGCTTTTTACCTAAAAAGTTTCTCCAGGCTTTTTCTCCAAGGTTTTTAAGTGATACTATTTCTCTACGAAACCAAAGTTTGGTAGCTTAATAGAACTACAGTATGACATTAAAAAGTATATGATTTCTCCAGGCATAACGACGAAACGAAGACATCGTTAGCCACTATCAAGTGATTTGAGTAAATAGACCCTGCCCAAAAGCAACCAAAGCAATCATTAGTAGAGACACATATTTTGAGCATCTATTTTTATCAGACGTAAATTTCAAATAACTATCAATTTCAATACATAGACAAAAACATGAATTTTTAAATAAAACATGATAAAATTAAGCATGAAAAATTGTTTGACAGATCGGTCACAATTAAATTATGTTTGCTGAAGAATCTTCAACACCATTTACTGGACACCAAACTGATTTGATAGCAGCACTAGTAAACTCTTCGTATTTAATTTGTGTGCCATTACTAAGCACCATTACTGTCGGCGTCCGTGGCGCAGTTGGTAGCGTCGCTGGCTACGGTCACGGATGTCTCGGGTTCAATTCCCGGTGCGGACGGTTTTCATAGATTAATTTTTCAATCGATTTATGGTTTTCCCTTCGTAGTATGAATCCTCCCTCCCACACATCCCATCCTCACAGGGCGTAGCGAGAGCGATTAGCTAACCACTAGTCCTGTTCTAGCCCTATCCTTCTATCCCTACTGTCTCCGAAAAAAGAGAGGTTGAGCAACTGAGTAATAAGCAGTTCTCGTAGAAAAAATTCTGTTAAGATACCTCCGTTAGGAGAACCATATCCTCCACATTGGGAGCGGACATTACTAATTGCAATGTATACGGTTTTAATCTACTTTTTAAATTAGTCAAAATTTGTTTAAAAAAATGCTCATACCGTCTCTTTTATGTATTCAGATTGTCGATCACTATTAATTATAATAATATATGCCATGATCTTATATATTATAACATTTCTTTAAAAAAATGAACTAATTTTACATTAATATCCGATTACAGTATGTATTTAGCATCTCGTTACCTTACTTTGAAAAGGTTCTAACTGACATTTTGGCCTAAAATGACCTTTTGATTGGAAAATGTTGTATTAGCCACATTCTACCATATATAGTCATATATTGTTCGATGAGAGAGTTAGCAGTATTTCGGAGTTTTATCCGTAGATTTTTTTTCATAAATTTGTTTTATACGGTTCTATGAACCGATGTAACTAATTATTGTAATCTCACAGAGAAAACATACACATCATAGCGTCATGTTGAAGACTCTTCGCTCGATGGTTGGTGTGTTTTTTACCCTTTACTTCTATTGTTCTATCGATGTGGTCATTGACGAAAATTAACTGAATTCGTTCAAGCATTCAAAGTATATATGTGTTATTATTCTGTTGTATTAAAATATTTTTGTTGGCTTATAGGGTTCAGTAAGTCATGATAATATATAATATTAATAAATATCTCAAAAATCAGAACACGTTGTTTGATTAAATTGAAATATCCGATAAAACTCTTTTAAACAAACTGTTGTCGTTAGTTCTAATTAAAGCTTCAGATACTCATTGTTTTCTAATATAAAGGCTTCAGTTGAAGTTAATTATATGAAAAACAAGTACTATATTAATATATATAAATGTAAGCCAACTCACTAATTAAAAATACATTTTTTCCTTCGAAATACAAAATATGATCAGTCAAAACTTCAAACGTTCGTATCTCAAAACATGGTCAAGTGCAGTAAGAACCTTTTCAAAGTAACGACATTACATACTACTCAAAATACGTGTCTATAATCATTAGTAACTGTGTTTGTTGTAATTTAGGAGATACGAAAACACTAATGACTCCAACGAGACTGCATTAGGTATCTACCTAAGAGTTATGTATCAATTATCGACTCACAAAGTTAGTAGTGACCAAAAAGTGTATGCACGTACAAATGAAATGTTGCACACTCATGACCGGACACTTGAAAACCAGACCGTGTTATCATGGCAAATTATTTAATTCCGTATGAAAAAAAGTACTATAATTAGGAATCTAAAAAAAGATCCGACCCTAGAGATCCTACACAACAAATCTTTTCTATGCCACACCCTCTCCGAAACGGAATGTTGCGCGACTTAATTACATCCAGTACTTCTAAAATAATTTATGTTGAGATTTTTTTTTCCATGTCCGCTCCCAATGGTCTGATAATGGAGGTATCTTAACAGAATTTTTCTACGAGAACTGCTTGTTACTCAGTTGCTCAACCTCTCTTTTTTTCGAAGAGAGTAGGGATAGATGGATAGGGCTATTGACAGGACTAGTGGTTAGCTAATCGCTCTCGCTACGCCCCGTGAGGATGGGATGGGTGAGAGGGGGACTCAGACTACGAACAGAAATCCATAAATCGATTGACAGATCAATATATGAAAACCGTCCTCACCGGGAATTGAACCCGAGACGTCCGTAAACGTAGCCAGCGACGCTACCAACTGCGCCACGGACGCCGATGTTGATATGCACATTACTAAATATATTATAAAAGAAACAAAATCCATTGTAGTTTTTTTTTTGGTTTTCGAATATTGTCTGAAACTTTTTTTCAAAATTGATTATTGTATGAAAATGGTAAAATTCATATTATAAATTGTCGGTTATTTAAAAAAAATTTCACGACATAAACTTGAGGAGAAAAGACATCACGCACTCTCATCTGATGTTCAAGGTATCAAATAATAGAAAATATAATAAAAAGTCAAGACGCCGGATATTTTGTTTTTTAAATCACATGAGATAAACTTAAGGAGAAAAGACAACACGACAACCCCCAAATATTAAATTGTAAAAATCTTAATTTGATTTTGACCTTGACGAGACTTGAACCTAAGCCTACCTTATCACTAGGGTAAAGCTCTTTCCGGTAGATCACACAGGCTGACATAATGGCGGGATCAATCAATCACAGAATTAAATTTGTAAAATCCGGAGATGCCGGGACCGGCATTGCAAGCCTTAGTCGTGCTACATTGAAAATTGATGTAAATTCTTGCATTGTGTAAACTGACATTGTGTGCATAGAGTTGTTTCACCACAAAAGTTCTTAGTCGATGTAAAGATGAAAATGAAACACGTCTACGTGCCACATCTGATATTCACTCAATTATTCAACATAATACCAGTTTTTATTTAATAATATTAATATATCACCTTTGTCAATTCATTTGGAACAAGGTCCTATCTACCATGAGAACGAACATATTATGAAATCTATTAATATTAAACGTGTTGTATACATTTTTATTTATATATTTAATAGCTTTAGTTTCAGAAGATTCCAACTATAGAAACACGGTTAATTTAACAGTGTTAAATACGAAATACTTTGCAGCCACTAATGAATTTCGGGTCCGTGGTGCAGTGTCGGTGGCTCATGTTACGGATCTCTAAAGTTTCATAATTTGAGTTTTCAAGCGATTTATGTTCGTACGCATGGTTGTATGTGATGTCTAAAAATTCCCTCCCAACCATCCGATCCTAACAACGGGGCGTAGTGAGAGCGATTAGCTAACCACTAGTCCTGTTCTATCCTGACTCTCTTCGAAAAAATCGAGGCTGAGCAATTGAGTAACAAGCATTTCTCTTAGAAAAACTTCTGTTGAGATACCTCCATTAGGGGGACATATACTCCATACTGAGGTCAGATATGGTTTTAAAAAAAAACACATTTCAATTCAATAATGAATTGCCTGTATCCTAGTGTTCAACGCTCTTAGGCGTTTTTCCAATTCGGTTGCGGAGTCACGGGTGCGAATCCGTGAATGGAAACTTTCATATATTGAATTTTTAATAGATAAATGTATTTGTGTCTTAGCGCTCAATATAGGAAAATATGTTTTTAGTGTTAAAAAAAGAAATATTCGTCATTATGTGCCAGGTATTTTTTAATCAATTAATTTTGAATTGAGGTCAACTCGAGGAGAAAGGACGCACCCATCTCAACAACTCAAATGCTAAATCAACATTTTATATTGACCTTGACCGGAACCTTCCGATCGCTAAGGGGAACTTTTGCCACTGGCCCATTATTACCGAATATCGAATAAAACAATGTGAAATATTGAATACAGTAATGGTATGTTTCAGTCCAGTAGAAATCATTGGCTATATCCGAAAATATACTGTGTATTTGACTTTTAAACCAAAAACATGATTTTCCACAGAATAAATAATAGAGTATTTAAAATCATACTTTACCTAATATATTTTCACTTTTAACTGCATATAGAAATATTTCACACAGCAATAAAACAAATTAATAAATACTTCAGAAGCACTCGATTTACAACTTTCGAATGCGGTCGATTTTGCATAAAACAAAATAACGTAAAATCTAAATTTACATATTATAATATAACGTAATGATTAAATATAAATTAATAGATCCGATGCTACCGCGGCGGGTTTTGGAGCAACACTGACAAAGGAAAATATATATATTTTTGAAAATAAAACCGCTTATAAATCCAGTTGGGTTGCGACAGATACGGACGAATGAGCGATGCGTTGAAGTTTTCAGGCAAGTTTGACATGCGAACAGACAATAATAATTATTGAGGAGAATCATCGTCAACACGAAAATTGTTTACAATTTTCATATTTTTGCAATACATGAGAATAATTTGTATTTTACTGTGTCGTTGTTTGATTAATTATATAATTCAGAATGGGATTATAGATATATATATGTAGAGTTATAAATAATTGCACTTTGTGTTAGATAGTATTCACTTGGTACACTCAAACTTTGATTTTAATAGTTTCCACTTAGTCACGGATTCTTTTAATAAAGTGAGTTAAGTTGTAGTAGGTTATGTTAGGGTTGGTCAGGTTTGGTTTGTGTAATGTATTCTAATGCGTGGAGCAAAGACAATATAGGGTTAGAAGAATAAGTGAAATTTCATTACAGATTCGTGCAACTATCGATTTCAAAGTGTGAGTATTTATATTGAGTGAAAACTATTTTATCTATGTAAAAATATTTTTTCGTAAGTGTAATATATTTCTTCAATGTTACAATATATTTTACTATGTGTTTGAGAAAGAGTTTGTTTTTTGTGGAATGTATTTGTTATAAGTGAAAACTATTTTTATGAAAGTGAATATGATCCAAACAAAATTGCATTTAAATTTGGATTATTGAGATTCTGTACACTTCGAGTCAGTTCGACTCCATTCGTGTGCTCGAATGCCTGAAGATGCCGAAAGGCGAAACCCGGGTCGTTAGCGACAAAATACATGGAAGTGTACAAAATCTCAATAATCCAAATTTGATAAAATTTGAACTTTAGAAATTTTCAACATTTTCATGTATTTCGTCACTAACAACCCGGGTTTCGTCAGTTCAAATTCATTAGTGTGCGCGAATGAATGCCTGAAGATGCCGAAAGGCGAAATAACTCAAATTCGAAACGGAACTATTTAATTTCACATTAACCAATCAGTGCAATCGGAGTTTTCATCTGATATACCTACTCTTCAAAAATTTTAAGCACTCTGCGGAATACGTAGTTTTTCACCAACGTTGAGTACCCTTTGCTTCATATGTTGTAAAAAAAAGGTACTGAAAGTTGAACCCACCGCCACCCGCAACGGATTTTCATACGAATATAATGAGCTAATCTCGAATCATAGCAGGATACACTTTCTAATGTTTACCAGAAGTGTTTTATGGAGAAATTACCGAAAACTGGTTGTTATGCACTAAGTTTTGCTTTAAAAAAAAAAGAACAATTTGTATAAGGATATATAGGTGCTGTACAGCCTTAATGCACCCCTGTTTAGTTATAGGAAAAACACGGTTTAGCAGCTCACAATGGTAGGATATCCAATTTCAAGCGGACAGTAAAAATAAACAGTTGAAAAAGTCTATGCGTATTCACGCATCATCAGTTTGGATTTCTATGAAACGTTCACACGGCGGAAAAAATATATTTTTTTCCATTGAATTATCGAGTATACTATATAGCACCATGTTACGTGTAACCCTCGTAATTCCTATTATTAACTACAGCTTCCCAACCAATTTTCGAATCGTGACCTCTTTTCCGGACGGACTTAGTAAGTAGCCTTCGATTTACCGCGCTACATTTAACTAAAAAAGCAGTTTTAATAGCACGATGGAAAAATTAAAAACAGATATTTAAAAAAAAATTCGGGATAATAAAACTGTCACAATAATCAAACAAATATTTAAAGAAAAGCTTTTAAGCTAATTGTGCCAAGGCAACCTTCGACATTCTCTAACTATACCATACTGAATGTTAAAACTATCGACTAAAAAAATACGTTTTATAAAACCGATACAAGAAAATTGAATTTTGCTTCGCTATTAATTTTTTTTCAGTTTAATATTTATAAATTGTGCGAACGCCCGTAGAGGTTGTGAGTTGTGACCCACTGGTTGGGAATCCGGGCTATAAAGGGACGATAGAAATCGTTTATTTGACCAATTAAAAATTCCCTCCCATCCGATCCTAAACACGAGGCGTAGCGAGAGTGATTATCTAACCACCAGTCCTGTCTTATTCCTATCCTTCTATCCGTACTCTTCGGAAAAGAGAAGTTAAGCAACTGAGTAGCAAGCAGTTCACGTAGAGAACTTCTATTGAGATCCCTCCATTAGACCATATTTTTCACATTGGAAGTGGACATGGTAAAAAGAGAATCCATTAAAAAAATAATTTTTTACTGCTTTTTTTCTACCGCCATGATCCAGCAGCCAAATCACTGAGCTTTTAACTACCTGTTACCTCGTATAACGAACAAATGAATTTGAGTCAAAGGTCACAGAGTCTTCTATGATGTTTTAAACAATTTCACGAAACGCAATTTATATAGAATATAGATGAGCTTCCTTCCTCCTCTGAAAAAGTGAGGTCAGGTGATAAACTCATTCGAGATTACTTAACGAAATAAAAAAAAACTCGAAGCGTTCGAGACACTTTGTAACAATAATTCACACGAATACTAAATTAGTAACTTAGTAATGTGTAAACAAAAAGTAGTCATCGAATCGATATGAAAATTAACAGTTCCAGAAGTGTCCTGGAAAAAATACCATTATAGATTTACCATAGCTACAATTTTACATGACTGCATTACGTAAGTGTGCATAACCAAGAGATACTAAACCAGCGGGACAACCATGCGTATTTAATCGATTTAAGGTATCAGCAAACATTTTTATTACCACAAAAATAACAATGTATGATTTTAGCTAATTACACGCTTACTACGTACAATTTTAATGAAAATAAAAAATAGACAATATTAAATAAAACACGTGTCTAAAAGGTTTAGTACAGCTAATATATATGCTCTTGCATTTATGGCGACTGTTTTATTTGTACAAAATGTTTGTTCGTAAAACAAACACATTAGATAAACAGGGTTGTCACTTCAGTGGATGTACTGATCAATAATTTAGAAGGTCAAAATATGAAACATCATCAAACAAAAACTAAACGAGTAATGAAATTAAAACTTTTATTTCTTAAACCAGTACTTCCGAACTTTTTCCCACTTGGAAATACGAATTAATTAGGAATTTTTTCGATTTTACATCGGAATAATCCAATGCACAATGAAATAAGAACTGACTTTTTAATTTAAAAAAAAACAAGTAATAATTATTACCCAGTTTCGCCAAGGATAGAGGGCGCTAACATTTAAACGATGGCGTTATTATGGCGTCATGTTGGTGAAAGCAAATGTAAAAAGTTGAAAATATCACTGTGGACCATACCTCATGTGACACCCACAAAATATAGTTCATCAATTAATATTAACATTAAAAGTTGAGAGTTGAAAATAGCACAGTTGACCTAGTAATGACAGCAAGAATGACATGTGCAAATCTCATGTCGCTACTGTACACCGTTTGGAAGGAGTTCTTGTGACAGACATGCAGGCATATTTATACATGTATTTTCTGCTATATATTAGAGATATTGACTAAAATTGGATAGAAGAATGATACCTTCAATAAATGTCACCTGATCATCTGAGTTACTTCGTTCTTGTTTTATATATTTTCGAGACACAGTGACATTTTCACTGATGTAGCAAATTAAAAGAGCAGTCTGGCTTGGATATTAGATATATGAATAGTAACGGTGGAAGAATCCAGAGAACAGGGGGTCATTGGTATATCTCTGTAATAATGTGACGGTGGAGATAGTGTGATTGTAGAAAATGTGATGTCAAAAATATAAATTTTTATTTTAGAATACAAAAATTGCGGGTCCATTGCAGGTTTTTAACGAGATCGGGATTCGAAAACGGGACGTAAGGAGGGTAAAATATTTTGTGACGAAATGCGACAATTGAATTCAAAATAAATTTGTGGATGACCCCATAGCTGTTTTTCAAACTGTTAATTTACTCAGTTATTATAATATTTATGGACATTAAAACATTTTAAAAGTCTATTGAGAAGATGAATTCATCCAAAATGTGAAGTCTTTTGCTGGAAGATAAATAAAAATTGTGTTTGTTTTTGAACCAAAAACCTGTGCTGATTGGTAATCCGTAAGCTAAAAGTAACCTGGACCTGTTAAGAGGTGTTGTGCAAGACTTCTTAAAGGGGTATTCAAACTCTTTGATATTTTCACATACTAGGCTTTTATCGCGGAAAATACTTGACACCACATATGGGCAATGTTACCATAGGCAATAATTTATGAATAAAAGGAATGATATAATGAGATTGATTGTTTACAAACGAAATCTTAAAATAATGTTTGCCCGTTCTCTTTCATGACCTTAGGTCTGGTAGGTACCCGTCATAGATGATGGTATTGAAATACTGAATGTCTAAAGTAACTACTACGTCGGAACTGTGTGTGCATTGATCACACCGCGAACGCTAACATCATGAGAAAATTTCATACGTACGTGTGATTTGTGATAATAATAAAACGTCTACAGACAAGATTATATATAAGATGTCGTATTTGAATAGGAGTCTGTTTTGCATTCACTCTGACTAAAAACGCAATTTTTGCACATGTTTGCTTTACACCTCAGAAATGATTGCTTTTACACATGTGCATGCGTAAAGGTTATAAAAAAACATGGGACATATTTCAAAAGCATTAGAATCATTCAAATAATACCATTATCTGAAGTTTTGAAAGATAATTGGTGACTTAACGCTCATTAAACTACAATTATTTTTTCCTTGTGCCAAATGACTGACACATAATATCTAATTAAATATGTAGTGAAATAAATGGCCCTGGGGTTCAGTTATTGAAGAACCAGTATGCGGCATCTGGTTTATGACGTCTATTGTGTAGATCAGTGGTTTCAAAACTATGACCTACATACCACACCCCATATTTAGAAAAAAATTAAAAAATTTTAAATGGTAAAAAAGCTTTTGTGTTAGAAATAATCGATAATAAAATATTTTCCATGGACTCACCGCCATTCTTGCAGAAGTCTCTGCACATGTCTTCTTGGCAGCGACCTCCCGATCGACCCTGGGGGCAGTGGCATTCCGGAGATCCCCTCTCGTTAATCTTGCAATAGTCCTAATGAAAAAAATATCTATGTAACTTTTTTGTAACACTATTTATAGAAAACAAAACACAATCTGCACTGAACTTACTTTGGTGGGAAAAAATAAAAAAAAATGTACTAAAATGAAGCTACTAAAAAAACAATACATCAGTTCAGCGGGACAACTTAAATTCTAAGGATGTAATTTTGATTTCCCTTTTAATCTTCTATCTATATTTACCTACTGAAACTATGAGGAGCTTCTGAAACGAACTCTCAGTTTCCTAGCTATTTTTATTTCTAAGGTGGGTTCAGTCTTTATACCCTGTTTCCGCGTATATTCTAGTTATGTTGTGTTTTAATTACGATTCTGTCAACGAACGACTTTCAATGGGGGAAAAAATTAAGTAAAACCCCTCACTGATAAAAAAGTGTAAATACAAAATACTGATTGCTGGTGTTTAATTTTTATCAGGAATAGTTCGTAATGTAATAAGAAATTTGAAGAGTGTACTTTAACTTGCCAATTCCCTAACTGACTTTTGAGAGTAGCTTTTCAAATTTTTTTATAATTAGCTGTGCTAAATTGGCTGATATAGCATTTAGTCTATGGTCATTATCATTAGCACACGGGATGCTTACATCACTTGAACAATATCCCGAACACGCGCTGACAGAGCAGTTTGGTCCCAACCATCCAGGAGTACACACGCATCTCGGTGAAGCGGTCTGCCCCCGGGAGTTGTTTGATGAGCACGTCGCTCCGTTCTGACATTCCACATTGCCGCACTTCTCACACCGGTCACCTGAGGAAGAAATCACATTGAATCTCAAAAGTATCCAATAACGCACAAACAAAAAATAAACCATTATACAAAAAAAAAACAAAATTAATTGTATGCCTGTTAATTTTAACAATTAACAAATTTCCTAATCAACTTTTTTCCATTGAATAAATAAAATATGTAAATATAATTATTCTCCTGGACTCAATTCGAGATGTAGCAGTGTCTGTATCTGTGAACAACGATGATTCCTTAGATTGATCACATCATCAACAAGAATTTTAAGAAGAGCCAATGAGCCAAGAGTATAGCAACCATAATATCGACAGTGTTTTGGCCAATTGATGTAACCCTCAAAATTGAAATTGTTCAGGAGAGAATAAAATTTTTTTTTATCGAAAACATTATATGGCAAGTTCCGTTATGAATCTTTGAAATACACTACTGTAAATTCTCATGCTTGTAGATAAAGGACTATACGTAGGGATTTTCGATATAACAGTGGCTTACATCAAGTGGAGGGGTCAGGATTTTTAAACCTAAAACCAATGTAAAATGATGTTTCGCATCTAAAAAGTGGTCAATTTATTTTTCTAATTTACATCATTTCGCCGAGACCTGCTCTGTCGTCTTTAAAATGAGATCGAAACATTAACTCATTTTCGTATTTTTTGAGGGCTACATCAATTGCTCAACACAATCAATATGCAAATAAACTGCATTAGCAACCCTCATAAGTGTCTCAATATTTAAGGTGTATGTGAACCTTTGTTAAAAGACAGCGCCAAGAGAAGAATAATTGAATATTTTTGATGGAATTGGCAGTAACTTTATGGAAATACATTTTTAACCCTTTCCATTCGAATGCAGGCAAAGAGACGGCATTCATTTTTTGTGCTACAAACCACAGTTATGGCGGAAAGTCAATGAGATGTAATTTATCTTGTATTGATTGTTATATTCGGGATTTATACGCATTCGCCAGGGAAAGTAACACTGTTAACCTGTGCTCATGTGGCGTAGTCGGGTGCAAAGAGTTCACATTAAATTGAAATTAATAATTTTGATTCGATTGAATGTGTGACCTGTGTTCCGCCGCTATGAAGAGCACCCTTCTAGGCAAATTGGTGTAGCTGACTTACCCAATTGAAAGTTTGTCTAAGTAGTTGTATCTTTTCATTGTTCATCTCAAAATATTTCTTAAATTAAGCTTCTTTGTCTTTAGTACAACACAATTTTTAATGAAGTAGAATGAAATAATTAAATTTATCATTACCAAAATATGGATGTTTACAGAGGCAGCCTTCTGGAGAGCAGGTGCCACCGTTGAAGCAACCGCCGCCGCAAGAGATGAGCTGCGTTTCGCATCTTTCACCTGTCCAATGTGGCGGACACTCACACTGTAAATTAATATACAATTAATTACTTAATCCAAGCTATAAGCTAGAATATAACTGACATACAAAGCTCTAGGGAGTGGTAGTGATAATAATTCAATAAACTAGTGGTGGCTGATCGGTGGTTATTAAGATATTATAAAAAGGAGTTACGACTAAGACAGTTGCACCCAGTGGCATTATACAACCATATTCATTTATAGCAACAGTCGCCAACCTGTGAGGTCTCACGGACCACCAAACTCACAATTTTGTATCTTGCTGACCACTAATACGATTTTTTATATTATATAAAATATTGACCATTAATGTTACATTTTTTTATAACGAAATGTTATTTTACACTTATTTAATAATAACAAATTAATTACAGCTATATTTTTGCTGCTTGTTTGAAATACTCAAATAACTTTGCAGGCCACTGGTTGGCGACTGCTGATTTATACGATAAGAAAAGTAAATTTGTTTTTGATTAATATATTATATCATAAATAGATTCATTATACAAGTTTCCTCGTACCCTAACATTAGGAAATTAAATTAAAATTAAACGTTTCAATTTAAATTCTTAAATTATATTAAATTTTAATCCATCATGGAAAGCATTCTGGAACTTGTTAAATGACATCTATATGGTAACAAATCCAGGAAAGGAGAGTGGACGAACAACTTACGAACATGCAAAATAGGGCATGCAAAGTATTTGGTAAACATTCCCCAATAAAAATTAAAAAAAAAAAAACTATAACTACTAGCATATAAGTAATACCAAAACTATTATAATAAGTGACAACTATGCATATAAATTAAAATTATCAAAGATAAAATAAAATATTAGAGTAGCGAACTAAATTAACTTGGAGAATGCAATGTGTAGCAGTTTAACTATTCTCCTGGAGTTGGCACAAAAATATCTATGTGCCAAGAACAACTTAGTTCAGAAACGATTGAATCTAATAATAAAATATATTTAAACCTTTTGTATTATTAATTGATTTGAGGAACATTTCTACAAGTGTTTATAACTAGTCAATGTGCTTCAAATAAGTACCAAATTTTTTAATAACCTTTATTCAATATTTCCACATTGCTGCCTACATAAAACAATGTAATATATCATGTGTTATAATATTATTATTTAAATCATAAAATCTAATATTTTGTCTTTTTAACAAGAATTTACATAAAAAGATTGTTTTTCAGCTATGTGCATTAATTTTGATGCATTTGGGATTCACAACATAGGGACAAAATGCATTATGATGAAACCACATTAAAGAAAAGGTAAATTTACTGGCATTAAGCTTTTTTTATTGTAAATATATTAGAGCAAAATAAGATAACTAAGAAAAAACGACACCTAATAATTAAATAATAATTTAAAAAAAAAGGCCAGGTTTTTCATCTATTTAAGGTACGGTGTTTCTTCTTCATTACTTCGATTGCAACTGTTAAATGGAGTATTGAGAGCTTCCACATAAAATTTCCACTCATATAAATCCCTTTTACTGTCTCCAAATCTTGTAGATAATAACTTTTCTATGTCTTACATAAATTTCTTTTGAACTAATCACTAGCATGGACAAAACTTATTTTGATATGGTTACCCAACATTGAACATTATTTTATAGCGTTTAAAAAACGTTTAGTCGCATATGATTTATCGAATCAATGAGGCCTCCGAAAATGAATAATAATCCGTTTCAAACTCAATTTTGTCCTCGGGTGGACAAAATACGATACGATAAGTTGCTTCTGAAATGATATTGTGTTACAAAGGAGATTAAAAACATTTCAATTTTTCTGTAACCAATCTTTTCATTTTTTATACAAATGTTAGACTCGATGAACACTGTTTCGAATTTTACGGCGTTTTTGAAGAACCAGTCTACCGTGTAAATCAGGGATATAGGTGTACCTAGCTTACAAATATGGTATTATTAAAAAAAAATCAGAAAACAATGATACGACTTTGAAATTGCTAAATACTTACATGCCTTCTATTGAGCGATTGCTATTTGGGATATTTTGAGATTTATTAATTTGCATGCTGATATTATTATAATACATTCAAACCCAAAATAAGCAAGACTATAAATACACCCATCACCAAATGAAATACTGCATTTTCTACTGTTAAACTCAAACCATTAACGAAAATCCATAACCTCAATTGAATACAGATAAAAATTCAAACATGTCATCTAGACACCGCTACGCAATCAAATATGGACCTTGAGGACAGTTTCATCGCTCCTGCTGGACGTGCAGGTCCCCCCGTTCTGGCACCACCTGGCGCAGCGATACCTCTCACACCGCGCTCCCGCGTAACCAGGGGCGCAGTGACACCTCTCCACGCCGTCTTCCGCCACGCAAGAGCCCCCGCCCGCGCACCGCAGCGAGCACGATGAGACAATCACGGCCGATCCCACCACGCAACGCCCCTAAATTTTTTAGTACCGTGGACTATCATTAAGGCGTGGATTGTTAGTGATACAAGTGCTAGAATATTGTGTTAGTTCGGAGCAAAGTTTGGCATGATCTGCGTGGTGCTTATAATTATTATGTACTTATATTTCTTTCACTTTCCCTCGGCAAACTCAAATGTAAAAACAAACACATGGAAAAATATCTGCCAAAATGGCACACTAGGCATACAATTGTAAGACACAAGCAAGAAGCAGTGAACAATGGAAAATTTTCACCGTAATTTGTACCTCGTTTCTGGTTTCTGAATAAATGGTTTTGCAACGTCCCAAATATAAATGTAACGTAAAATCTGCACAAATCTTGGTATTTATACATTCTATGGACACCATCTTGACTATTTCAAAACCTATTTGAGCTGCTTTGTTTGACAGCAGTCAAAGACTTATAGTGGAATCGTGATCTTTCACATCTGGAACAATCGCTGAATTTTGTTTGCAAGTCTTTTAGCTGAGTGGTCAACGCTCTGGATCCATCTTTCATCCATTGACATCTAAGTTTTTTTACACTCAATAATGCCTCATATCTCAAATCTCAATGTTATTTTAAAAAAATAGTTAAATATAGTGAAAAAGTGTAATAATCATTGACAGCAGTTTTAAGACATTTTGACTATGTCATAACTACAAATTGATTCCACATTTGAGGAGGGTAAAGTCTTCACAAACAAACTCAAGAGATCTCTAAATAAATAAATTAAAAAATATTCCCACAAACAAAAGCAAATCAGTGCAGAACATTTTACTACCATACCCGCACCGCCTAAGAATTGTGAACCTCCAGATTCTTTCTGCTTACAGCTACCGTTATAATGTATAAAATATTTTTTTAGTTGCAGGTATCTTAAAATGAAATGTAAGTCACAACTGTTTCATAACGACACATAAAATCTCGTTAGTTACAAACATTTAAAAATGAATAAAACATGCGTTTTTCGAAACATGTTTCCCATAAGCCATTCTGTGCACTGCATTGTAAACAATACAATTCATTTTGTCATTAAAACATACATTCGAATCAAATTAATGACACTGATTGATTGAAAGCGAGATAAATTTCTTTTTCTTACTTTGGTAGTGTTGTCTCCGGGCACAAGTCCCAGAGGGCAAATACAGCTGCGGCCTGGCGGATCGGATGTCAAAACGCATAGGGCGCTCTGGTGGCAAGGATTTGTATCACAGGTATTTGTTACTGATCAAAAGAAAAAATATAGCATTGTAATTAATGTTTCATTCAGAAAATATATACAAATATTTTATGTTGCTCGTTATATAATAATATATATGAGTGATGAAATAGATATAAAAATATATAGACGGTAAAATCATACAGTGTAAAATGGTAACATGAATGCCGAGTGATCACAGGTGCACAAGATTCATACATATATTTTTGTAGTGTGGCATATCACATTTTTTTTATTTTTGAAAAAAATTCAACTGACAATTGAAAACTGGAAGAAACAGTTCGCCATTCATTAGTATGTAACTGCAAACAATTCATAAATAAATTTAAAGCAACATATTTGTCATTTATGTGCGGCATCCAAACGGTTACTAATAGTTGCTAACAAAATTGATGGACAGAGGCAATATTCACAAGGTTTTTAATAGACATGTTAAATAAATGAATTTATTGAAGTATACATTCATAATTTATTAAATATGATTTTAAAGAAAATAAGAGATACTCCATACATTAACAGCTTCAATGATGAGAGTTATAAATTATTAAATAAATAGTCACTACTTACAGTTTTGATTCTGGATTTGATCCTGCATGATAGCCATGCCGGATATTCGGTTCAGTCCTCGAACAAGGAATATTGGTTTCTCATTTCCAAACTTGTTGACCTTCATCACTCCTTGGCTGTAGTACGTAGACAAATAAGCAGTATCTTCAAACACCACCAGTTTAAATGGCTTTTCATCTATGAAGAAAAAAAATCACACAATTTATGTTGGTGATCTCAAAATAATGGGCATTTAAAATACTGACTGAACTTATGTTAATTAGCTGTTCTCACCAAAGACAAAACGTCGAACCAGTCTCCTGTCGGTTCCGTCCAGTTTAACAGAATCCAAAGTCCCCATTTTGGGATCGGCCCAGTACAATCTGCCAGCTGGAGCGTCCAACGAAAGGCTGGTCGGCCAGCGTAACCCTTTAGAGGCCAGAACTCGTCGGTTGGTACCTGACAGAGAAGCACGCTCGATACGAGGTGTTCCTCCGACGCTGCACCATGCCATTTGACTGTAAAAATGAGTGATATGTTGAAAATCTTTCTACCTTCGTACATTTACTAAAATTTATTTTCTTGTTGATTATTAATGGTGTAACGGAAATTAAATTTGTGTTTCTTCTTCCCAATGCTACCTGCTTCATACAGTCCGTGGACCAAATATTGATAAGTAACCTTAAAGAGATATTAGATGCGCAGTATTATGGATCAGGCCATCGATGAATGATTCCTGGAGACAATAATAATACGTAGACACAGAATGTCATAGAACTCTTTATCAAGAAAAGGAAACAAAGGGTGGTATTTAACCCTTACTAGGCGAGCCGTTTTCGCAAGAATTTATTTTCAGTCAATTGATCTGTTAAAACGCTCACTATGGCTAAATATAGATCAATTTCTACAGTACAACACGCACGCAAGCAAGCGCGTAGCCGAATAAGTATGTGTAATACATAGGGCCGATGATTAATGCTGCGTATCAGCAGTTCAGAGCTGAAATTCGAATGACTGAATATCGAGAGCTCTTTTCAAAAATATATTTCTTCGTGTTCTACTTGACATTTTCATGATCTGTTGCCTCTCAACTCTTCTCTACCTAAAGGCTTGAACTATTTTTTAATCATATATTCACAAGTGTTCCTTCTAGTTTGGCCAGAAATACGAGATAAAGTCTTGGACATGTAAACATGTTCTATCGTAATGAATTTACTAACAAAACACGTCTAGGTAAGTCTACTATACCCATGGTTCCATTGATAAATCAATGTTTTAAAACACACTTTTTAGATCGCTTTACTTTATATATTTAACACATTTTTAGTAGCAATTAAAGTTCAGAAGTCGAGGTCCACCCTTATTCAAAAAAAATATTTAAGTTTCACTATATGTAGAGGTTTATAAAACAGATAAAAGAAACTAGTACAAAAAAAGAAGAGTCGTTAATAGTATATTGTCAACATAACATTTTTGGAATTCCAAATGCCCTTAGCTGTGTTAATATTTATTTACCCGGTTTCAGGACTAACAACAATGTCGGTCGGTTCTACAATGCTGCCAACAAGTATGGCTCTCTTGCGACCGGTGAGCGTCGCCGCATTGACACTGCCCAAGGAATTCCTCGAACCGCCTTCCGTCCAGTATACACGCCGCGATACCCATTCAATGGCCAACCCTCTCGGGTCAATTAAGTCCGACATCTATAAAATAAAATATAGTTATATGACCTATGGTATATTATTGTAGATATCATGCAAAGATACAACAATAAGTAACAAATTTATTATTGATTAGATATTCAGATACATGCGGTGGACTTACAACAATGTGCATGGATTTCGTTTTGATCTGCCCAGCGATGGAAGGTTCTAGAGGCGGATCGTCTGACGTGTCCACTGAAAATGATGCAATCATTTTCATCCGATGCTCGATCCAGAACAGCAAGGTTTTTTTTGGACCCCATAGTAGATCGAGGGAACCAATTTTCAGCCTGATAGAAAAAATATTGATTCAGATACAGTTTTGGCTCTTAGTGGCGCAATCAACGTCAGAAAAGCTTTATCAGTATTGGTGCCAAATGAAGTACACTAGAAATGTAATATAATAAAATGGGGAACAACCATCCCGGGCAAACTTTTTGACTGGAGGGCCACATTAAAAATACAAAATGAATGGTGGACCGCAAGTAAAATACTATTATTAAGAAAATATTATTTACTACCTTAAAAAAGGAATTTCCACATGAGTAATGAGTGATTCTCTAATAACAAACAATTTATGAACCGCATAATGGGCCGCACAAAAATACGTGTCGGGCCTCAGTTTGCCCTGGGCCTGATATAGAGTAATTGAGTAATATGTATAATTCTTGATGCGACATTTTTTTAACAATTAAAAAATGTATATTTAATAGATTTAGAGTGTTCATAGTGGTTAATGTGTATAAAATATTTTAAAAAATAAAACATAATTTGTTTGCACTACTTTCACATTTTTATAATGATCAGGACCGGTTACGCTCAACACGAGCATTATCAATTGCTCATTATAAACATGGGGAAGTAGTACAAACAAATTGTGTTTTATTTTTTTTTTAAATATAATCTCTTTCCACCAAGAATTGGCAGTTAACACCTTAAAAGTGTATAAAATATGTTGTACAAGTAATTTTATTTCCCTCTCTGAGCTATTTTTATAATATGTTACAAACCCAGGTAACGACTGATTCTTATTCAAAAGATGAGTCAGAGAATCGTCTCCTGGCTTATATGGATTGAAGATACGGAGGTCAGCATCGCTTGCTACCACCAGACGAGCCGCATTACCTGTAAAAGTAAATAGATCTGTAATATAAACCATTTCATATTATTTAATAACTGAACAAACCGGGATAAAGACAGAGAACACTACAGGGCACGGTGATCATTAAGAAAGCTAAGAAATTTCAGAGTTAGTGATCATTGCTTCATCGAATGTAGAGGGGATTGAAATTGATTTTGTATACAAAATGTCACAATTTAAAAAACTGCATATTAACCCATGGAGCCCTCACGGTACCAAATTGACGAATCTGTGAAATGTGGCAATCGTTATTAAAAATCTTTCCTATCCTTCGGTAAACTCATTTTTATTCATTTTGCAGAAGATTCAAGAACAAAATTTTACTTATCTACTTTTATTGATCACAATTGAAGATTATTAATTTCTATGAATTTTAAGATATTTATTCTTACTCAAAATTTGTTCAATCATTTATTTCGTTCTCCTGCATAACAACCAAAATTGAGTTTGTCCATTGGAGGTGTTGAAATATCATAAGAATGATTTTTATAAAGTCACAATTATTGTGTGGAAATATTTTTCACTCTCGACTTTGAGTTAACAAGAAAATCTAAAATTACCTACATGATATGGTTACAACAATAATTTATTTCTGGCAAAGAAAATGTGTAAAAATTACCTAAAGCCTCACAATTCAGCTTGGAATTGTATGTTTGCGCTTGGAAACCAGGAGCACATCTGAAAATAAAAAATTATCACATTGTCAGTTCCATATTGGTTTGTGTGTAGTGATGCAAAAAAATCTGGAATAAATTGGGAATTTATTTACATATAAATTGACGACTTTATTCTTTGAACTTGTTGGATTTACAATAGATTATAACATTTGAGAAATATTCTTTTTGCAAATACAAGTAATGAGATATCTGTATTAACAACAAAACTAACAATAGGTCAATCCATTTCTAAAGGAATCTACAAACATGAAAGGTATTTTCTTATTTTAGTGGTTATTAATAAAACGTATTCGCCCACTGCAATAAAATATTTTCATTTCAGTCCACATGTTACTTTTTCCCAAATTATAAATAATATAACATTGTGCTATATAAAGTTAATAAACCTACCAGTGTGAGACAGCATAGTGGTGTTTTTATTTAATTCACTTCAATTTTACTATAGTATTACCGACACTACTTGGCCGCAAGTGAGGGCGCCGCCATCGCGTTAGGAATGTTGCCATGTTCAACCAAAATTATTTGTTTATTAACAAATTTTAAAGATATAATTGAAAAAAAAAAATACTTTATGTAAATAATATACTTTTATTAAAGCATTAAAACTTATAATTAAATAGAAATATAATTTTAAATACTGCTTAAAAATATTTTTATATACTTTCATAAAAAGTGTGAAAATTGAAATTGTGTAAAAAAATAAATATTAAATTAAATCATTAAGTTATCAATTTAAATTTGATATTGAAGATGATTTCCCACAAAGTAAAGGCTGTATCTATAGAATATTTTAAAAAATATATAAAAAGTCTTGGTTTTGGTCCATTTTTTTAAGTGACAATTTTACACTGTACACAATCGTCGTATGGACTTACCATAGACGGTTATGAAATTTTTCGATAGACAAACAAAATGATGTTGGCCAAAATATATACCCAGTATACCCAAATGACAAGCTTCAAACAAAATAAAATATGCAGTTGAACTATGTCTTTCACAGGTCCATTTTTTTGCTAGAATAAGGAGAATATTTTTTAAACACAAATTTCAATGACCACTTATATTTAAATTCGGTATTCATTCTTCATCATAAAGACGATTTCATTTAATATGGATGTGTCGCAGACGAAAAATTTGAGGAAAAACATATTTATAAAAAATTCATAGCTGCCTGAAAAAAGGATCAATCAATAACATTTACGATAGGTATACGGTAAAAGACTATGACGATTGTCTACTAACTTGCAAGTAAATGCCCGCGCCTTTTTCTCAACGCAGAGCTGCGAGCAGGTTCCCAATGAGCAAACTGACTGTTCACATTCCGCCTCATCAGACATGTCTCCACAATTATCCTCGCCTATTTAAAATATTTCATTAAATACTTTGAATGAACATTAAATACTTTGAAATGAGAATTTTATACAAAGAGGTCATTTATAAATAAATATAAGCAGCAAAGAGCTCTAGAACACAAGGGTCAAACAATTGGATAATAATGAGTTTTCAGGGAATGGTGGTCGGCAAACTGTGGACTCCTAATAAGGCATCTACACAATTATTATTTTTATGAAAATGGATTTAATTTAGTGGTTCAACGTCTATTTTATGAGGTCAGTGGGAAGTAGGGGTTCCAACCCGGCTTAAACTGAGACCGGTTAACCGGTTTACCACGTGTTTTGTAAAAAATCGAAACCCGGTTTATTTTACGCAGGTTGACTGCGTTTTTTAAAAATATTTTTAAAGTTCTTTTATGTACATTATTTTTAAATGTCAGATGGAAAAATGTACATATTGTTGAATAATCACCCATGTCACAAAGTTGTCGAAATTATGGACCGAAATGATTTTATACGATAAGCAATTACACGACATTATCAAAAGACACAAAGATTCTTAAACTATTTGTTATAAATGAGGGACATGTTACACAATAGCTATTATTGTAAATGTGAGAAATCCTCCGTAAAAATCTTGAAGAAATCGTTGAATAGAATATTATTTATAATATATGTAAAAGTAAGCAATTTCAACACTTATAACCTACAATATGTTAAATATTTTCTAGTTATATTCTGCTAGTTATTAACGAATATTTCCTTTTCCTTTTAAGAAATAATTTTAAAGATATATTGATCATATTTAACATTATATAAATATAAATTTCAAAACTTCTATATAATAATATGAGGTATTTTGGTTTAAACCTGGTTTTTTTGTCAAAAAAACGCCGAAAACCGGTTAGTAGTTATCTCCGGTTAATTGGATGCCCTAGTGGGAAGGTATTAGATCATCACAGACAAACATGGCTTTGGATACAACTTCATAAATCAATTGACATGCTGTTGCGTTGACAACTTGACGACAGGGCCGACAACTACTAGTAATTATTTTGTTTTAAATATAAAAAATACCATTGGACAGTGATACTAAAACTAATTATTTATGAATATTCAAAAGACATACAAAACAATTCTTGTATGTTATATATTAGTGAATAATAACAGTTTTTCAGTTTGAAAATGCTTTATACTTAAAATTGACCAGCAACCAAAACATTAGAATATTCATAAGTGGTGTAAGGAACGGTTAATGTTACAAAAATATAATTACCATCGCATGTTAGATTCTTGGAGATGCAGAAGTTATTGGTACACCTGAATTGATCAGTGCCACACAGCCCTTTTTGATGACCTGAAAATTAATTAGCAATATAACATGATTATTTAACAATTGTTATCTTCGCCATCAGGAAATAATACTTTTCACTTACCATAATTTTATATAGATATCAATAAAAAGTTTAAATTTTGATAGTTTTCATAAGACAAATTCAAAGATGACATCAAGGTTGTCCAAACCATTGATAATTTTATATTTGTAAAGTAATCATTCGTCAGTTCAGTTCATCCATGAACAATGTCTGAAGATGACAAAACTTATGGAAGTGTAAAAAAAATGAATTGTCAAATTTAATCATTTTTTGTAATTTTCATTACTTTAAGACTCACAATTTACTCCTTCATCAGAGCCGTCTCCACAGTCATCGACACCGTCACACCAACTTTGAGTTTGAATGCATTTGTGATTGGTACATCTGAAATTGAATCATAAACAAACATGATAAGTATCAATGAATTGGCCAGCTTTACAGCGTTCTACTAAAAGTTCGATTTTAGTTAGCTTCAAAGAATGAATATATATTTTATTTTTTATCATTCTATTATACTCGCAGTGCAAAGAAAGTATGGGTGGGATGTTCAAATTTTCAGTCCTTTATCCCGAACAGATCATTCAATATATCCATAACAGTTATTAAAAGAAATTGTCTACTTATTTACAGCTAATGGCTTTTCCGAGCAATGAAACATTGTGTAGAATGCATCTTTTGGATGTCAAGATCATCAACCTGGGGTGTGTTGTGACTGCTTTTGGATACTTCTACGATTTGTCCAGTGATATGTGTACCCGTAGGACTCTTACCCCTTTAAATACCATTGAAAAGTATTATAGAATTAACCTGTATGTAGTAGGATTGCAGACAAGTCTAGCACACATGCCCTCCTCCTCATCAGAGTTGTCTCCACAGTCATTTTGGCCATCGCATCGCCACCTGTCAGGTATACACCTTCCGGGTGTGGCTGCGCACGCAAACTGACCGATGCCACAAGACGTTGGGCAATCAGTCTCATCAGATCCATCCGCGCAGTCCATGTCTCCATCGCATCTCCATTCACTGTGAAAGAAATTGTTTTTTTTTTTCAATATTTCCGCCTCCAATGAGGAGCATATGGAATTCAGATTGAACATTAAAACAGAAGGCATAATGATTGGTTATAAATCGACAGCTCAAGCTCTTCCTCCGGATATGGCAAGAATAAACAGATGACGTTAGTCAAGGACTAGTTTTAGGCCAGCGTCATCGGAAAAATTCTGTATACAAATTCATGAATAGACCAAAAAATTAGTGTATGTGATCATTTGTGGATTCAAACCTTTGACTGAACAAGTGTAAAGATATATACAATTTGCATTTTCACGATCAATGATTTCTACTTTTTTAATGGGCAATTTTGCGAAGTCTGATTGGCAGTAATAAATAAAATCTCTTTGTAGGCGTTAGGTGCAGATTTACAATCCATGCAAAAATAATTATAAGAAGATGACTCTAGAATGGAAAACAATAACGTTATCCACGAAATTTAAGTTTGCATAGAATTAGGGTTGTCAAGTGTTATAGACAAAAAAAGAGAACATTTAACAAAAAAATGTTTATTTTGTACAATTTTCTTTATAATTGTGCCGGTTATTATTAAAGTGGAAAAATACTATTATTTTACAAGGTAATCGTAAAATTCCACCAGTTCGGTAAAGATAGAGGGATTAGGCTAAGAATCATAATGTATAGATATATTTTTATGTAGTATTAAAATATTTTTTAAAACAAATTTGCGCAAAAGGCAAATTATCTCAAATGAAATATTATATGACTTATTCCACTTTCATAATAACCGGCACATACATATGTACATAATAATAGTTAGGAACATGAAAAGTGCGCTTAAAAATCAATTGTTGAATTTAATCATGTTGTTTCTCATTCTCAATTTCATCACCTATGTTGCTATATTTATCTACATAGCTAATTTGGTGCAAAAGTTTCTTATTTTCTTTTATTTCTTTATAAAATTCTAAACATAAAATATTTTTGTAAGTACTACGCTCAAAATACTCCAGACAGTGAAAATTTTTAAAATTGAAAAAGAGGACACTCTGGGTATAACATAAAAAAGATAGAGAACAAAAGAATTGTGTTAAAAAAGAGAACATGTTCTCTTAAAAAGAGATCTGTTGGCAACCCTATGTAGAATGTATAAAGATTATAAAAAAACTTTTCTTACGCAAGTATACAGTACTGTGGATTCTTGCATTGAATCTCATCTCTGGCACAGGTGGTGTTGCAGTTCAGCTCGTCACTTCTATCAATGCAGTTGTATTCGCCGTCACATCTGTGGGAGCCTCTGATGCAGCGGCCATCTGAACATCTGTAACGTAAATGGGCTTAATAACATAGGGTTGCTATTTGTATAGCTAAATGCGGAATGTCAGGAATATGCAGCGATACTCAGTTAAAGCTCTATTACAATTTTTTGTTTAATGTTTGCATTCTGCCAACAAAAAAATACCAATAATTCATAATGAAACTTGCAAAGATAAGAAACTAATTAAACAATCAAATGTTTTGATTACTGACTGGGAGACAAAAAGAGGAAAAAAAACACAAATTGAAGAAGGCGACCAAGTGCAGTTGCTAAATATTATGGCTGGTCGCGAGGAGGCAGAGTCTGCTTTAGGGACATTCGAACGTCAGTAGAAACAGGGTCACGACACTAGTTATATTAATTTTAGTGGAAATATTTACCTGAATTCACTCTCAGAACAATTCCTTGGCATACAATGCTCCTCGTCACTGTTGTCACCGCAATCGTTATCATAATCGCAGTGCCATCTTCCAGGGATACATCTGAGAATTCATATTATAAAATTATCATATTGACAATTAAAAATAATTTAACTTTACTTCTCAATGGGAGATGTCAAACAACAATCTTACTTATTATTGTTGCATTTGAAGTAAGTTGGTTCACATGTATGTTCTCTAGGTTCACCCTTTGAACATGAAGCAGGCTCATCCTCTTCACCTTGACAGTCAGGGTCACCATCACACCTCCACGCTGCTGGAATGCATCTTCCGGTATCGCATCTAAGATAACAAAACGATAATTACATAAATATGAAGAATTCTTTATTGATAACTATTTTTTTAACTGGTCTGCCAACAGAATGGTTGACCTTTGATAAAAATATTGTTGTACTGACCTGAAGTAGTCGGAGGGGCACTCTCTCTCGGAGCATTGCTTCATTTCATCAGATTTGTCCCCGCAATCATCATCCGTGTCACAAACCCAGACTTTTGGAACACATTTGCCATTGTTGCATAGGAACTGAAATGGATTGGACACACAATATAGCCCATGATGATATTTTAACATTCCCTTAACAAGAAATGTTTGGAGTAGTTTGTTCAACAGACAGTTTATATAAATGCAATTCGACTTTGACAAAAGAATTAATAACAGAAAGCATTACCATTGCCAGATCATTAGTGAACTCAGCACTAACAATCTTTCAATGAACTTTAAGAAGAAATAAAAATATTGCTGGGTTTTACCTGTCTATTAGGCGCGTGCCGTGGATTTCTCTCTTTCTCGCTCAATCACATGTAAATAAAGGAAGCGCGCGAGATACAAGGGTATGCGAGTGCATGCTCTTGTATCCTACTTGCTCATATACAAGTGAGGTTGAGGTAAGAGATAAGTCCACCGCACGCTGATGCTGCCTATATATTGTCACCTTACTGGCAGCAGTTGTTAGATTGACAAAAGTGATTCTTGGATATCAATTCTTTGTCTGGAATACCTACAGTTATTATACCAGTTTGGCAATCGTTACCATCTATTAATCTCTAACTTTTGATTTGTGGCAGATTGGTATAAATCCATATATGTTTTGTAAGATAAAATATCGAGGTTCTCTCCTAAAAGCTAAAACTTTCATTTGCTGTTTACTCAGAACCATCAATCTGACACCTACCAACTTCATTTTGGATATTCACTAAAACCTAATTGGCAAATGTAAATGTTTGGCTGATGTGATTTAATTAATCAATTGTTTATGAAATCAAAAATGGTCTTCAAAGTTAAAATCATCTTCAAATGATAATTTACAAGCATACCTGACTAGGTGGACACGTTTTGACAGGGCAATCCTCCTCATCGTCACCGAACGGACAGTCCTCAGTCGAGTCGCATCGTCTTACGGATGAGATGCAGCGGTCGGTGACCGTTCCGTTGCCTTTGCACTTTATCTGAGATGCCAGGCACGTGAACTAAAAAAATTATTTTCATTAAATATTTTACATAATTTGATAATATGCACTTCAAATTCAATCAAGGCCATTTTTATATAATTTCGCACGAAGATAGCAGTAGCTGTGCTGTAACGCTATAAGTCCTTTTAGCGTTTCAGAGTAAATAACTTTGAAATTTTCTATTTATTTTATTTCACGGTTTACACAGATTACATTGACAGCCTCTTAGTGTTTTAAATTATTGCGGCAGGAGTTATGAAGGGGTATTGAAGGAAAGGATGTCTAGACTTAGAAAGACTTGACTGACGATCGTAAATGAAAACTTGTTGGAAAAATAATAATGTGTTTAACAATGGAATGCTGCACAATAGAAACATGAGATTACGACCGATATTCAAAAAAAAAATAAAAAAATGGATGAAACAAATCAAGCGTATTCTAGGGAGATTTGGACACACCATAAACGGGATCATGAAAATGTACACGCAAAATAGGTAACTATTAGAACAGAATACAAACTACTGTTGCAATAACAATATAGATTTTTTTCAATATTCAATTAAAAAATAATCTTACTGAATTATTGAAGAAACGATTTTATTTCTCCATTGTGCATAACATCGACAGCGTATTGGTCAATTGATGTAACCCTCGAAATTGAAGTTGTTCAGGAGAGAGTAAAAACTGTTTTTATCGAAAACACTATATTATGATATAATTTAAGATACAATTTAATTTAAGACATCGACTGAGGGTGCTTGATGGAATTTCAATATCAAACTTGGACTATTGAGATTTTGTACACTTCCATGTATTTTGTCACTAACGACCCGGGTTTCGCCTTTCGGCATCTTCAGGCATTCGAGCACACGGATGGACTCGAACTGACTCAGTTCGAGTCCATCCGTGTGCTCGAATGCCTGAAGATGCCGAAAGGCGAAACCCGGGTCGTTAGTGACAAAATACATGGAAGTGTACAAAATCTCAATAGTCCAAGTTTACTATATTATGAGTTGCATTATGAATCTTTGAAATTATTATTATTAGGATTATACGTAGAGAGTGTTGATATATTAATGGCTTACATCAAGAATTTTGAATCCTAAATCCAATGAAAAATGATGTTTCCTTTCCAAAAAGTGGTCAATTTATTTTTCTAATTTACATCATTTAGCCGAGACTTGCGCTGTCGTCTTTAAAATGAGATCCAATTGGTCGAAACACTGTCGATATGATAACTGAAGAAATCTAAAGTCAATTGTGAAGTGCTTATAGTTACCTTGACTTCATTCTGACATGATCTAAAATACGCCTGTGCCCCATGAAAGACTAATTACGCCTAATTGATATTGAACTCTCAGACAAGCCATTTATCATGAATAATTGCATTTAACAAAACAAATCTGTAATCATTGAGTAACTAAATACTTGCCAACATTTTCTGAAGCTAAACACATTCACTGCGTATAAAATATAGTACCTGTCAACGCCCTGCTGCTATGTTTGTATGGCAACACCAGGTGTGTCGTACGCACACGAAGTGTTAAAGAAATAGTAAAATATATGAAAACGCCATTTGATCATGCAATCATAGGCACAGGAGATTCAATGAAAAAGGATGATGACGTCTGCATGACATTAAGGCTCGCCATTTTAGAATTTCGGAATAATATTTACCTTATCACAGTCGAGTTCATCAGAGCCGTCTCCACAGTTGTCTTCGCCGTTGCAGAGATGAGAAGGATGGATACAGTGACTGTTGGAACATTGATACTGTCCCGGTCTGCAGTTGAACTTGTCGCACGACGCTGGCTCGTCAGAACCGTCTCCGCAATCATCCTAACACCGAAGAGAGTAAATTAAAGTACACTTTAACCTATCTTAGTGTCTGCTATTTAAATTTATTATTAAAGTTCAGTATAAACATGATGTCGGGTCCATGGTCAAGTGGTCAATGTCGTTAGTTCAAATCCCAGTACGGATAGCTTCATTTGATTTTTCAACCGGTCTCTGAACAAAGGCATGGATGTCAGTGGTGTCTGAGATTTCCTCCCACCCATCTGATCCTAAAAATAGGGAGTAGCAGTATCGATTAGCTGACCACTAGTCCTGTCCTTCTATCCCTACTCTCTTCGAAAAAGAAAAACGTCTGTTGGAATACCTCCATTAGGAGGCAATACGCTCCATATTGAGCGGACATGTTTTAAAAAAAATACATCTCAATTAAATAATAAATTGCCTCTATCCTAGTGTTCAAGTTCTATCCTCACCCTATCCTTCCATCACTTTTCTCTTCGAAAAAGATAGGTTGAGCAACAAGCAGTTCTCGTAGATAAACTCCATTAGGACTCCAGATGCTCCACATTGAGGTAGGACATGGATAAAAAAGAGCATGATATTTATATTATGTACAAACCTGAGTATCACATCTCCACCAGAAGGGAATGCACTTGAGAGTGTTGGAGCAGACAAAGTGAGCAGTGGTGCAGTTGGGTTTGCAGGATCTGCCGTCATCGTCCAGGATGAAGTTCTCAGGGCACGCACAGCGAGCTCCCGTACCTTCCGATCCGGGTGTCAGCAGACAGAGGCCGGTACAGTTCAGTGCCGCGCAGCTGAGACTGCGATCTAAAAATATTTCGTAAGCATAATAATTCAGGTGTCAGACCTACAGGCGATTTCTCGGGGCTTCGGTTGTGAAGTTCACAGGTTCCAGTCCCAGTACAGACAATCAATTTATAGATTAAGTCTGTTTAAATTAAAAGACAAATGACGATGATAAAACGTGTATTTGAAAGCAACAGGACATACAGAATAAAAAAGAATAATATAGGAAATAGATTCTTTGACTTATTGCGAGACAAACAATACGGCCAGTGAGTGTTGCGTTGCAGAAGTCTGAATGCTCTTGTGAAACTAAGAAGCTTTTGATAATTACTCACTGGGGACAGGCCTCTGTCTGAATGGATGGTAGATTCTTATATCCATAGGCTTGTGCACCAGCTTGGCCATGGTCCTGCAGGTGGAACTGTTGGTCCTCGTCGATATGACAACCGTACTATTCTCGGATCTGTGTCTCGATATGGTGTGTCTGTCGCACCTCTCAATCGTTTTAGTCTCCCAGTCGCTCCAGTAGACATAGCCCTCCCACGCCGCAATCGCAAATATGTGGTGGAGGTTGATTGAAGGATTCTTCGCTGAAAGTCATAGATAGATTATTGTGATTGCTATGCGACACCATTATTGCATGATGTACAGATTAATTGATTTTTATACCTCTGTTGAACAAAAATCGTACATTCTTGCCATCTAAATCAGCAACTGCTACGTAGTCTTCTTTGGCATCGGCAAAATAGAGTTCTCTACTCTCGTGCGATATTGAAAGAGCATTAGGCCAACCGAGCGAGGAATTGATGATCACCTGAGGGTTAGATCCGTCCATTCCCGCCCTGCCTATGTGAGCGTGATCGCCCCAGTCAGACCAGTACATCATGCTGAAAGGTAAGAATTGCTATATACAATAAAATTCTATTATTAACACATTACAGTCCGCAAATTTCACCTTGAACTTTACCTGAAGTCCGGGCCGATTTTGAAAAAAAACATAGAAAAAAATATGTACTCAATAAAATTCTAATAACTATATACAATCATTCCACATTTAGTGACATCTGTTAGGTGTTTCAACGTGTCGGATATAATAGCGGAGAATTAGGAAGGTTCAGCTGCTCATTCAAGATTGGCAAGGAGTTTAACTGGGCTCTATTAATTTCTAAAATTTCCTGATAAAATAATTTATGATCCCCCATGTTTTTATGCAACAGTTTAACCCCATCATCCGCATTAAGCGTATGGTTCTCCATTAGCAAGTGATTTGCGAATGTCGAAGTTTCTTTTTTTAATCTAAAGGCAGCTAAATGTTCTGATA
This sequence comes from Himalopsyche phryganea, assembly GCA_022494535.1. NCBI lineage: Eukaryota > Metazoa > Arthropoda > Insecta > Trichoptera > Rhyacophilidae > Himalopsyche > Himalopsyche phryganea. Next base: position 613,310 of record JAGVSL010000076.1, on the reverse strand, counting down.
CCCTTATATCTAATGTACGTGTGGTTTTACCCACATAGAAATGTTGGCAATCATTGCATTGTAATTTATAAATACCAGATTTGTTCTTAAAGTTTACTCTATCTTTATTGTTAATAAGTAATTTGCCTAGAGAGTTTTTGCAATAGAACGCCGGTCTAACACTATCAGCGAGTTGTTTTTTAATTTTAAAGCTTGTGCAACCTAAATAACTAATTCTATGCCAGCCGAAAGGCGAAACCCGGGTCGTTAGTGACAAAATACATGGAAGTGTACAAAATCTCAATAATCCAAATTCTAATAACTCCTAAACCAATAAACGCATTGCTGTGTAATTTTGAGGACATGTTCAATATGTTTCTCCACATATATCTAAAAGATAAAATCAGAGATTCTCAAACTTTTGATCGTGCATCAATAAAATAAATAATATAAATACGAAAATTTGTCATCCCAAAATTATAAAAAATATAAAAATCTAAACATAAAATAGAAGATAAAATTCTCAAAATATTTAGATCGTCTTTATGTAATATATGGTTCTAAATTTCAAAATATAAAAATAATCTGGACAGGTGTTGCCAACCTTTTTTACTATGTTTTTTTTGCGTGGAGATAAAATTCTCAAAATATTTACATAGTCTTTATGAAATATATTATTCTAAATTCCAAAATATTAAAATAATCTGGACAGGGGTTGCCAACCTTTTTTACTTAATTTTTTTATTGCGTTGAGATAAAATTCTCAAAATATTTACATCGGCTGTATCTAATATATGATTCTAAATTCCAAAATATAAAAATAATCTGGACAGGAGTTGCCAACCCTTTTTACTAAATTTTTTCTTATTGCGTAGAGATAAAATTCTCAAAATATTTACATCGAGTGTATCTAATATATGATTTTAAATTCCAAAATACAAAAATTATCTGGACAGGGGTTGCCAACCCTTTTTACTAAATTTTTTTATTGCGTAGAGATAAAATTCTCAAAATATTTACATCGTCTGTATCTAATATATGATTCTAAATTCCAAAATATAAAAATAATCTGGACAGGGGTTGCCAACCCTTTTTACTAATTTTTTTAATATCGGGATCATCGGTTTCTGCAGCATCCGTGTTGTCTTTTCCGTTGCCATGCTTTTGCAGTTTCCAATAAGAAATCTTTGAATTTTATTTTCTTTGATGTATTTAAATTTTTGTAGACAACAAAACTATCAAAAAGTGCACAGTTAAATAAATAAAAAACCACCTTCTTGGTCCACTTGGTACTTGTCTTATTATACTATCGGATAATAAGACAAGTATTGATCAGCTAGATCAACCCCCTTCATTGAATGATTGTAATCTACTATGCAACGGGGTTTTTTTATTGGAATTCCAGTTTTGCGATCATTTTTGCCGATATCCACTAATTCAGCATTATGAATAGTGGAAATCATCCGAATATCCCTCTTTTTTACGGTTTTCCATAACTGAACTAAAATTTCTCCTTTCCGCTGGTTGCGAGACGTACGGTTTTTAAGGAATCTGGGATTCCTCTATTTTGCCGTATTCAAAAATGCCGAAATCCCGTTCATTGGGACATTTATTTTTTTTACGAAATTGAAGGTCAGTTATGCATCTTTGTGAATGAAATTTAATTCAAACAGAAATATGTACGAAATTTGTTTGAATTAAAAAAACTGCGTATTTCTGTAAGCCAAGTTCCCTATTTATTATAACCCAATTCATAACTCACGAATTATGAATCAATTACATAAAAATGTATCATAATATATCATGTATATTCTTCATATAGTATTTTTGCATATAGAAAAAATTGTCCTTTTGATTTTACTACCAACATTAAAAAAAAAAAATTATTTTCATTCTTCGAATATCGATTGCCATCTGTGATATTTTTTGAGTATTTTTACCAGCATTATCGCATAAATTATGAATATTTTCGGAAATTAAATTCATGTAGAGACATGTCCTAACCAAATTTAAAATTAATATCAATATTTTTTATCTAAAGTTACGTCGAAAATAACACGCGTAAACGCGGGAACGGACTGAACGCAAAGTTTCGACATCCCGCGAAAACGCGTGAACGGACTGTAATGTGTTAATATCCTATAAACCTATTCATTATCTGATGTACGTGTGAGGTCTACTATGGTTAGCAAGATTCGGGGGTACTATTACTAAGGTTGAAATATATATTTTTTAAATTAATATGCATCTCGAAAAGAAAAAAATGATTTTAAAAAAAGTTGTTTCTGCCTTCTACCTAAAGAACAATATAGAATATTTCATAAAAACAATACGAATAGATATAGAATGTTACCCATGTTTGGGGTCCAAAGCAATAGCTCTCGGTTCTTGGAGGTCTTCATTGAGTAAAACCTTCCGATGCCTTCCATCCAGTCTAGAAACTTCAATCGTATCAACTCCTTTGTCACACCAGTATAGATTCCTTCCGATCCAATCTACAGCCAGCCCATCGGGGTTTTGCAACGTCGAGGAGTGAAGCACCTGTTTTAGAAAACCAAATCGATCAAATTTCAATCTATTATACTTTTGAGTATGATAATATGACAAATATTTTGACTGGAAACACAGATTTTTTGAGTTTATTTATATAGTACTTTGATTATTTGTTTTTAATTGATGTATTATAACAGATATATACTACAGACATACAAAAAAATATATCACGTGTAAATGAAACAGGTAATTAACCTGATGAGTAGTGTTGGATGACGCTCCTCCAGCGTTGGTCGTATTCATGTCGCAGAGTCTCATAATATTGGATCCCAAACGGGTGACGTCTGACCAATAGATGCACTGCCCCGCCCAATCGAAATCGAGGGCCACGGCGTTCGTGAGGTGATTAGCTAGTAGGTTCGCTTCCCCGTTTGCCAGATTCATCGTTCTGACGTAATATCGGTTGGAGAAGATCAAAGTTGCTGGAGTTCCTAAGGAATCAAACCAATATTATAGAAAAGAACTTTACTTGAGAGTTAATCGTATTTCATGTTAATTCAAAAAAATTTGGCTTATAGAAGTATGAAAAAACTTACTGCTGTTTGCGTGACAATTGATTTTATCATGAGCTAATACAAATCCATCGTGACATGAGCAAACGAAGCTTCCTTGAGTATTTCTGAAATTTAGATAAATAAATATTATAATACTAGCATATCAGTACCAAGCGGCAGTTCCACCTGTCAACATTCACTCAATGTGCTTGATGCGCATAATGAGCAGAGAGAGAGATAGTGAGTGTGCGCTGTGATGTGCATAGATTTGGCTTTACATAGATAAATCAGAACAAATATAATTATATTGTAATCACTTGTTAATTTTCATTGTTACCTAGTAGGATTAAGAAATCCATCTGATCGCAAGTAGAGGTAGGATTCAGGTTCCCCAGGGGCACCTACAGCACATGTCTGAGCATGATTAGTGGCAGCATTTTAATTTTGATATAATAAGGGTCGAAATGAAATGGTCGGGAATGAAATCAAACCACTGTATACCAAGTATTTGCGGCAAGCTTATTATACGGTTACCTTAAACTTTCACAAGTATACTGTTAGCTTCTAGCGACCGGTTACAAATAGATAATTCTTTGCAGATTGATAATAAACCAAACACAGTAAACAAAAACCGATTGTGGACTTTATATAAGGCAGAGAAATAATGTACCGGCAAACTTGTCCACAAGGATGGTCGATGCATTCGTCTACGTCAATGCAAAGATGTCTGTCCTTATCGGAGATACGGTATCCTCGCTTGCAGGAGCACGTATAGCCGATCTTCAAATCGTGACATTGATGGGCGCACAGTGACAAGTCCAAGCATTCATTGACATCTAGAAAAAGAAATATTCTCATATATACAGGCTGCGGCAAAAAACAAATTTCACCCATTTGCATTCAGAATTTACAGGCCTGTTAGTCAGATAAAATTCATCAGAATAAAAATTTTAATATGTTTTCAAAATTTGATAATTTATTTGCGTATCCTCAATAGTAATAAAACCGATAAAACAAATGAAAACATTTGATTTGAAAAGTGCCCTGTGGGAGAGTTAAATGTCGCAGAACTTAGCTTGTGAATGTAATTTAAAATAACAAATGTAATTTAAGCATACTAATCTACTTACTACAACTTGTCTCATCAGTCCAATCGCCGCAGTCGTTTCTTCCGTCACAAAGTAGCTCAGATGAGACACAAACTCCATTTTCACACTTGTGTTCCATAGTATCGCAGGCTCCTGGTTCTTGAACTGGACCTTTACAAAAAGGATTAACAGATTTTATAATCCTGTAGACAGTATGACAGTTTCCATTCACTCTAAGTCAACTTTTTTTTATTACGTCTGTAACTCATTTTGTTATAATCGCAAAAGAGGGACAAATTGATTAACCCAACTGACAACAAGAAGGTTAATGTAGGCCGTCACTCCAAAATGCGCCAAACAGGTGTTGCTATCAATAAAATAAATATATTTCTTTGCTGTTTTTATTTCCACTAGACCAGTGGTTCCCAAACTTATTATGCACATGGACACCTTCTTAAAGTGAAAACTTGACCATGAACCTCCCCAAGTAAAATAGCTCTACGTAACTGCATAATAGAAGGAATATTAATTTAATTTTGATGTCTTGAATGGTAAATGGTGATGTAAAAATAAAATACAAATGAAACATTTGTATATTTAAAGTATGATGAGGTTCATAACCGCACTAAATTCACGTTCTACTGAATTGGAAGACGGGAAAGCAATCAACAGCCTCTGCACAGTGGCCCATAATGGAGGATATAAAATTGGTATCTGTTTTTGTAACAAGAATTTGTGGTACGTTACTCATTTGTGGATTATTCAACAAATCGCTCGCGTATTAGTATGGATACAACTGAGTTTGTGGGCCTACTTGCATAAGGGTCCAACACCCAACAAATCGCTACCAATTTATTTATTACTATTTATTTAAACTATTGTAATAATGAAAATGTATCATAAATATTTTTTTATATTAAGCCTTTCGCGGACCCCCCGACGTTGTCCACGGACCCCAAAATTATTTTTAATTTGCCACAGACCTATTCAGAAGTCACTAGGACCCCTGGGGGTCCGTGGGAACCACTCTGCATTAGACCCTGAATTTTTGCATACAAATATTATGTTACATTCAGACTAATATAGTATATTGTTTTGGAAACATTCTATATAAAATATGATAATTTAAGTACAACGATATCAACAACACTCACTGCAAACAGCGGAGTTTTCATCTGAACCGTCACCGCAATCGTCCCATCCGTCGCAGAACCAGATGGCGAGTGTGCAACCTCCGTGGGCGCACGCCCTTCCACCTTCGAAGCACTTATCTTTGCCGCGGCTGGTGGTGATGTTAGAGTTGCTGTACGGAGAGCCTCCGCCGATTCCTTCGCATCTTTCCGGCTCGTCTGATTTGTCAGGACAGTCAAAGTCACCGTCGCAGTAATATTGCTGTAATACACAAATAAATTACCCAATAATAAAAAATCATGTAAACCTTTTTCTTATTTCCAAAGAATGTTACAAAACATTTTTTTCATATTGTTATAAATTTTGAAATATGTACACTTGATAAAATACCTTGGGAACGCAGGATCCGTCGGCGCATTGCAAATGGTGAGGTTGACAAGGGCCCCCGGTACAGCCGGCGGCGGCTTCTTCGTCCTCACCTCCCGTGCAATCGGCTTCCCCGTCGCACAGCCAGGCCCGCTGCACGCACCGGGATGTATTACCGCACCGGAACTCAGTCTCTGAACAGGTCCGCTCGTCTGTTGATTGTTGAAAAAGTAAAAAAGAAGTTGTTCATATTACATCTGCTGTATTATTAGAGTACTGAGGAGAAAAATGGTGCTCTTTTATAAAAAAAAAAATTATCAGCACTCGAATGGTTAAATAGTAAAAATGAACACATAACTCTAATAAAGTTAAATAGATTTTATATGGTTTCCAAAGTTTACTTCCAAATCAACACTATGAGATTTACAAATGAGGAGTTTAACCTGTTCCCCGCTCATGCTCCAAACGCCGATATTACTCACACACGCATACTTTCAGGAATTAATTAAAAGACTTTAAGACCCAGATTTTTTTTTAACTTTTTTGGTATTGCCATAATATATTGCTACAAAAATGGATTTAAATTATACTGGTTATAAATAATTTTATCTACAAAAGCAAGAAATACATTTTTTCATCATTGAGTAAATAAGGAAATACAATAGAAACAATTTGATACGCTTTCAGGTATAAGCCATATATTGTCATTATTCAAATTTATTATGTAGCTTCTAATTTATGCGGATTATACTGCTTGTCAAAAAACGAGTATAGTGTAAGACTAAACCCAGCAGATCGTCAAGATAATAAATGAGATTGTCTACACATATCGGTTATATTAATATATGTTGATTTGGGATGGATTTCATTACAAAATTTAACAAAAATAGAATAAAATTTGGATTATTGAGATTTTGTACACTTCCATGTATTTTGTCACTAACGACCCGGGTTTCGCCTTTCGGCATCTTCAGGCATTCGAGCACACGAATGGACTCAAACTGTTCGAACAGTTCGAGTCCATCCGTGTGCTCGAATGCCTGAAGATGCCGAAAGGCGAAACCCGGGTCGTTAGTGACAAAATACATGGAAGTGTACAAAATCTCAATAGTCCAAGTTTACTATATTATGAGTTGCATTATGAATCTTTGAAATTATTATTATTAGGATTATACGTAGAGAGTGTCGATATATTAATGGCTTACATCAAGAATTTTGAATCCTAAATCCAATGAAAAATGATGTTTCCTTTCCAAAAAGTGGTCAATTTATTTTTCTAATTTACATCATTTAGCCGAGACTTGCGCTGTCGTCTTTAAAATGAGATCCAACTGTTCGAACAGTTTGAGTCCATTCGTGTGCTCGAATGCCTGAAGATGCCGAAAGGCGAAACCCGGGTCGTTAGTGACAAAATACATGGAAGTGTACAAAATCTCAATAATCCAAATTTGATATTGAAATTCCATCAAGCACCCTCAGTCGATGTCTTAAATTAAAAATAGAATAATCTTACTACCAGAAATATCTGAAAAATCCGCGCCTTTAGGCAGAGTGGGCGTGTGACTGATACCGTGGTTTGTGCCTCCAGGCTTCAAAGGCATCGATCTGGTTAAACTATGTATCTGTTGTAAGCAAAGTATTTATAAAAATCGTACATAGCAAAGATTAATTCGTTTATACGACACAAGACGGCAAACATAACATATTACAATGATATTAAACTTACTGCAGTGTAAGGTTTCATCGAATCCATCAGTACAATCGGGGCTTCCATCGCACTGCCAGCTGGCCGGAATGCACTCATTATTACCACATGTGAACTGGTCTGATCTGCATTGGTGTTCTGAAAATGCACGGTTAAATTGAGGTCTTCTTATTATGTAATTAATCAATTAGAAAAAACATTGTTTTTCACAAGACAAAAAAGCAGAAATTTTTGAAAATTCGCAGTAGTCTAGAGCCATTTTATAATAAGATCCATTTCTCTTCGATTACCTCCCTAGAATCAATGTCAACAGAACCACACGCCCGCAGATGAACTCGATAGTGATCTAGGCCAGAAGATGAAAGAAAAACATTCTGCAACAAGTCTTTGAAAATAATTGATAAAGATATTTTAGTACCAAAAAATTGGTGGGCATATGTTTAATTTTCTGCCAAATCGAATGCAAAAGAATGAGCTTTTGGAAACTTCCATTCAAATTTGTTTGTGAAAAGCTTTGTAACAGTAAATTGGGACGATTTTATTTCAAAGACCTTTAATGAGCTGTCTCGCAAAGAAATTATTTTGTCAAAATATCTCACTACTGAAGTAAGTTTCAAGTGGTTTGGAACTCCTTTTGTCACAGAAGAACAGAAAGCAAGCAACATGACCATAGCGGGAAAGTCCACAAACCATTAAACATGAGTAGAAGAATATGACTGTTCTTGAATCTATTGAAGAAAATAAAAACAAAAATTAAGTGAGCAGGCAGAAAAACTTACTACATCCTCTTTCATCAGCGCTGATTCCGTCGGCAAATAGCTGGCCATCTGAGCAGTCATCCTCACCGTCACATTGCCACTGCGACAATATACAAATGTCGAATGCGCACGCAAACTTGTTTGGACCGCATCTCGTGATAATAGGGGTCTCAGTTGCCAATTCTGCAATATTCGTCTCTCTACCTGTTTGTAAAGTATTTATATTTACTTTTGTAAAATTTGTAAAATATTTGTACTTATCTTTTATATTGATATATTGTAATAATTTTTTGTTAGTTTTCTTATGCAGAGTTTTGCATTTTCGAGTGTAAAATTGTGAGCCAATGGAAACACATATTGTAAATAAGATGGCAGTACCACCTGACGATTTCTTGTAATTTAATGAAAATGGAAATAGATAATAGACTATGTAACAATACGCAACCGTGCGGTGTCAAAAAAAATACACAAAAAAAACAACAAACCTGTACAATTATTCTCATCGCTGTTGTCAAGGCAATCGTTCTGCCCGTCGCAGATCCAAGCCGGATGGATGCACGGCGTGGTGTGTTGGCAGCGTCGGGGGGGAGAATCGTCCGGAGGTTCACGTTCTCGGAGCGCACCGGGCGCCAGGCAATCTGTCAACGGGCATAATATCTCATCGGAGGCGTCGGGGCAATCCGCCTTCATGTCGCACGTCAGCGATTGGCTGATGCACTGGTGTGTTGCACACCTGTCAAGAAAATAATATGACTTCAGCGGAATACTTTAGCAGTGCAATGTAAAGAAGTAGTAGCTTTACCACAATTTTACTCCCTACGGCGCATATCTTTACTACAAATACATATTCCTTGATATTGGATGTCATGTTGGGCATATATTTTTAATTTTTTTCCATGTCCGCTCCCAAGGTGTAGCATATGGTTTTCTAATGGAGGTATCTCAACAGAATTTTTCAATGAGAACTGTTTGTTACTCAGTTGCTCAACCTCTCATTTTTCGAAGAGAGTATGAATAGAAGGATAGAGGAAGGACAGGATTAATGGTTAGCTAATCGCTCTCACTACTCCCCGTGAGGATCGGATGGGTGAGTGAGGGGGGAGTTTTAGACAACAAAAACACTCAGACTACAAGCCGAAATCCATAAATCAATTGAGAGATCAATTTATGAAAACTGTCCGCACCGTGAATTGAACCCGAGACGTCCATAGTCGTAGCCAACGACGTAACCAACAGCGCCACGAACGCCGTCGTTTGGCTGTGGATTGTCTAGTGGTTAGGACTTCAAGTCATGTTGGGCATATAGATGAAACTAACATGTCAAATGCTTCTTCCACTTCTTGCCATATCCGGAAAGTCACTTTAAGTGTCTTGTAACTTTGATGCTAGTCAGTGTAGTGTATTTAAGTTAATCGTACCTGAAGAAGTCCCCTTCGCAGGAACAAAACTCCTCATCGGAACCATCACCGCAGTCATTTTCTTTATTGCAAACTCTAGAACGGCTGACGCATCTATTATTGGTGCATTGGAAGAACTCATCTGTACATTTTCTGGTTGCTGTAATGAAAATTAAAAAAACAATTCAATTCGGGATGAGGGATAAAGATTTTTCCAATTTAAAAAAAGCATTTAATTCTACAACAACTTCAATCAAAAGTTATTTTATCATCACACCATCTTCAGGACTATGCTTATATGCAGATTATAATTGGCTTATGATAATGGCAGTGTGTCAATTTTGGTATCATGTGTCGATCATGCGTCACTCAAATCGGTATGGATATTCATCATTCATAATATTTGATTAACATTATTAAAAGAATATCATTCCGCCCTGGGAATATAGAAACGTGACAAGGTAAGTCCATCCCTGAGCACTTAATACATTGCCATCGGTGTGTTTGCATTCTAAACAATTGACACTGCTAATTATTTCGTCAGCAATTATTCTAAAAATTATCGTGAATGTTAGATTTTGAAATTTTAAGCTCACCACAATAGTTTTCATCCTCGTCACTACCCTCGGAGCAATGATTGATTCCATCGCACGTCGCCTCCATCGGTATGCACCCTCCTTCAGCACACCTGCGCCACATTTATATTGATAATATATAGTCAAGTATATTGACGGTGTTTTGGTCAATTGATGTAACCCTCAAAATTGAAATTGTTGAGGAGACAGTAAAAACGCTTCTTATCGAAAACAATATATGGTGAGTTGAGTTAGGAATCTTTAAAATGAACTCCTGTAAATTCTCATGTTTGCAGATACGGGATTATAATAGGGCAGTGGTATCCAAACTCAGTAAGGATGTGAGCTACTTTCAGAAATTGAGATTGTCTGGTGAGCTGCTTAGTATTTCTTCTGTATAATTTTTTATCATCATCCTTTATTGTACCACACATAATATTATTATAATAAATTAGGACATCGGACTTCCAATGAAACATAAGATGCGTAATGTAATTATTTGTTTATAAACAAAATAATAATTGACAAATATCTTGAAATATCTTGTGAGTAAAAGTAAAAATAATTTGTGAAAGGAATGGCATTCATTTTGATACACAATTTTTTCAATTCTCGGTGAATATCTTGTCACTCCCATCCGAATGCAATTATCAAGAGGTACATATGTGAGTCTGTTTCTATATTTTTTGCTTCTAACCACCTCTCATTATTGGAAAACGTTGATTCACGTAAGTAGGTAGAAAAAAACAATGCCTTCAATTTGAGCGCAATTCGAACTAAAATTAGATACTTTTCTGCTGGCCATACCGATTTTACAGTTGAGGCAACACTCTTAAGCGACAAATCACATTGAAATTCTATTAATTCAATTTTTGATGAAAGGCCATCTTCATCAATCAATTGATCATCAAGAAATTCCTTGAAATTTAATTTAGTTCAATAATAAAATTTGAGAGGCAAATTTATAAACATGATCTTACGCGAGCGACCGTTTGACGATCACTGTACTAGTGAATGTCTATATAATAGTGGCTTACGTCAAGTGGGAGGGGGGGGTCAGAATTTTTAAATCTAAAACCAATGTAAAACGATGTTTCTCTTCCAAAAAGTGCTAAGTCAACTTATTTTTCTAATATTACATCATTACATATTTTATATCCTTTGGCCGAGACCTGCTCTGTCAAGATTTTATTTAATTATCTAACTGAAATTCTATTGTTCCAAGAATATTCAATATTGTTGCTGCCACCGCCGCCCGCTGAAGCTTTACACTACTCTTACAAGGTGATATACACAATACACCAGGGTCAAACGACAAGTAAAGATATCTTTTTACTTTCCTTCGATTATCGTATATCGTCACCACACTGGCAGAAGTATCGAATTGATAGTTCTGAGTAAGCAGCAAATGAAAATTTGAACTTTTGGTATAAAGCCTCTAGTCTCTATATTTTGTGTTACATAGATAATTATGATATCAAAGTATAGATGGAGTTATGTTGATCTGATACAAATAAAGTTAAGGCAAGCATGATTGCCTGTCTATAAATCTGCATTGAGCGCGAGCCGTTTTCGCAAGAATTTATTTTCAGTCAGTTGATGTGTTAAAATTCAACAGTAAAAAATGAAGAATTATGTGAAATATATATTAGTTATTCCAAATACATCAAGAAGTAAACTAAACTCGTCGCATTCTCGCCAAAATAAATCGAAGAAAATGAAGAAGCTGAAAAATATTTAATCTACGACTTTGCAAGCCAGTATTAATATCCACCACCAACACGCATAAGTATGTGTAATACATAGGACTAACGATTAATGCTGCGTATCGGCAGTTCAAAGCTGAAATTCGAATGACTGAATATCGGGAGATCTTTCAAAAATATATTTCCTTGTGTTCTACATGACATTTTCATGATCTGTTGCCTAATTTCTCTACCTAAAGGATTGAACTATTTTTTTAAAGCATATATCCACAAGTGTTACATTCTAGTTTGGCCGGAAATACGAGATAAAGTCTTGGACTTATAAACATGTCCAGCGTGTTCATCGGGTTAATAATAATTAACCTTAAAATAAATTGCTCTTTTTGTGAAACTGGTATAATAAATTCACCTACTGACTTATCTCATAAGAATTTTTATTGTGCACTTACCACATTTTGTCAATTTTGTTAATCATCAACTTCTGTCAGTACAGTTCGGTGATGATATATGACTTACTTTTTTTTTTAATTCATATATGTATTTCCAAGAGAAAAAAGGTTTCGTAGCACTTCGGTGCTATTCCAGAATTTAACTTGCTCTTCAAGCAGTGTACTGTACAATGTAGTTTTTTAGGGTTATTTATACAATAAATTTGCACTCACGTGAAGGCAGCAATACCGGCCGGACACCTGGTGGGCGAATCGACACATCGCGTACTCTCCGGCGCCAGCACTCGTCCCGGTGCACAGCCGCACACCACTTTCCCTGCTGCATTCACATTGCATATGTCCGTGCAGCCTCCATTCAAGATCAGACACGGGTTTAATGTACCTGATCAAATAGACAATAAATACATTCCGATTGTGTTATAAGTTCTTGAAATTTTTTTGTCTCGAGATATGCCAGAATAGTTTTCATTGATAAAAACAACAAGGGGAGTACTCACAATCGTCGGAATCATCGGCGACGGCGACAATTCCCATCGGTCTCTGAATGTCCTCGCTGAGTCTCACAATGTCAAGGCCGGTTATCTTGTTGGCCCTCACCACCGAGAGGAGAACCCAGTCGGTCCAGAATATGAAGTCTCCGTAGACGGCCAGATCAAACGGATGGGCTGGGGTACCTTTGGTTATAATCTATGGAAAAGAAGTCCTCGTTAGTGCATGTAGAGCCCGATGCGTCCAAAGAGTTGGAGACATTTAGCCTACATAGTCAACATTATTCTTCTTCTTCCATATTCGCTCCCTATGTAGAGCATATGGATACCACGCGGCGTCTCCATGAATCCCTGTCACCCGCCAATCGCTTTCCTTCCTCTCATGACATGCCAGAGTCCCTCAGCTCCGCCGAGTACATCTTATGGATAGTACCCGATGGTTTTCCAGGACGTCGGAATCCCACAGGTCGGTAGAAGAGGCAAGCAGGATTGAGGCTTTCCGGAGGCATCCGCAGCACGTGATCCAGCCTGCTCCAACGCCTCTCTATAACGAGGCGTTGCCCGGTTCGTTCCCTAATCTCCGAATTCCTCACGAAGTCAAACTGCTTCACCCCCAATATCCGACACAAGCATCTATTTTCGAAGGTCAGTATACGGTTTTTTTGAGACTTCGTCGGGTGCCATGTTTCGCTACCGTAAAGCATCACAGGTAGAATGCAAGCGTTGAACAAATTTTGGCATTTGGTTTTGATCGTGTACAGCTGCGTGTCCCAGACTTGACTTAAATGCAGCTCCGGCTATTCCTAATCGGATAGCGAGCGCCTTTTTTGTGTTACCGTCTTCCGGCATGTGTACACAAAGGTATCTGAAACTGTCAACTCTCCCGATGGTTTGTCCCGCGTTAGTCAGGGTCCTGTCAGAGTCATGACAGGCATGGTTACACACCGCATTGGTCTTACTTGCGTTTATTTTCAGACCAATGCAACCTGAGTTAACTCCTAACCTGTCAATAGTCTCCCTTCACAGATTTATCGAATATGACAGCATCATCGGCGTATTCAAGGTCACACTCAGACCGGGAGCAACAGCTATACCTCGATCGGGTGGGATTGACCTCCGAAGTATGAAATCAAAGATAATAATAAACAGGAACGGAGCAAGAACGTAACCCTGTCTCACTCCGGTTGTGACCCCGAACCATTCGGTAGTTGAGTCACTGATTCTTTCACAGCATGCACTATTCTCATGCAGGGACTTGATGATGGCCACAATCTTTGGCGAAATCCCGTATACATCCAGTATCCTCCATAATGAAGGTCGATGAGGACTGTCAAATGCCTTATAATCGACAAAACAACAAGCAAGAGCGTTGTTAAATTCGTTGCTCTGCTGGAAGAGGCATCGAAGATTGTGTATTTGGTCCGCACACGACCAGGAGGAACCCGGCTTGATTTTTCCTAAGGACCTGCATTACGGGATCTCTTATTCTCGCCAAGAGAATGTGTGCCATAACCTTCCCAGGAATGCTGAGAAGAGTTATGCCTTGGTAGTTGTTACAGCTGAGGAGGTCACCCTTTTTGTGGAGTGCCACCACCTCACCGTCCCACACCTTAGCCATCAGGTGATAGAGGGTGCAGGATGGTGTTAAGACCACACTTCAGAAATTTAGAATGTATACCATCTCCACCTGGCGTTTTGCCTTTCTTAAGCCTCTTCTCTGCCAAAGTAATCTCGGCATATGAGGGCATATGGTCTGAGATACCGGTCATTCGGGGGAGGTCCACTAGTGTGGCCTCTTCAGTCACGTTAAAGGGATCCAGGGGGGGGGGCGGTTTAGCACCTCGTAGAAATGATCCTTCCATAACTTTTTGACACATTCTACATTGGACTTTATTGCTCCACCAGGTCCGCGAATGGGCCCAGTAGTTGGGGGTCGCTTTCCACAGATCTCTCGCATGATTCGAAATATTTTTTTAGTGCCACATCTGCGAGCCGCCACCTCAGCTGCCGATCCAAGAATCGGCGCTTGTCAAGTCGCGCGGATTTCTTGACAACCTTGTCCTGATTTCGGTAATCAGCGCGACGATCTTCGAAATTTTCCGTGTCCACTTCACCATCCCTCAGTGCCTTTAGTCGGTCTCGCTCTTCGATTTCCTCCCATGTTTTATCAGACATCCGTTTTGGTTGCCCCGTCCTCCGGAATCCAAGAACACTTTCGGTAGATGTAATAGCACGTTTGATACCGCACCAATCTGCCTCAATGCGATCGCACCCAGGCTGCACGGAGACGCGATCCATCCCCTTCCTTACTGCTATGTCGAATTTCAACTTGATTTTGTGATTTTTGAGCCTCTCGACATTGATATTTTTTTTGCGCTGGTTGTTTCACTATGCGACTTAGCTTCAGGCGGATTTTGCCGACAAGTAGTTCGTGGTCGCAGTAAATTTCGCCTCTGTATGTGCGAACATCGAGAAACTGTCTTCTGTGTTTCGAGCTGTAAAGAACGTGCTCGATCTACGTCCTCGTGCGTCTGTCAAGGGAGGTCCACATTCTGCAGCCGAAAAAATAAATATGGCACCAAGCGGAGAAAAGCTTTCGAACTCTGATTGGCAGTAATCGTAGAAACAGTGCTCTATCACCCTCGCTTGTAGTGCTGTGACAATTATGAGTTGAAAAGCTAAACTCATAATTCAGCTAAAAATATATTTTTTTGTTAAAAAATAAAAGAAATCAACTTACTATTCTTCGTGTGCCATCGTACTCGGTTCTCTCGATTTTATCTAGCCTGGCGTCTGCCCAGTACAACTTCTGCGCCTTGTGGTCCAGCGTGAGTCCGTTGGGCATCATGATTTCAGTCGTGATGATCGATTCCAAGTTGTAACCATTCGTGTGCGCACGCTGCACACTAGGGGAGTTTGTGTTCCAGTTTGTCCAGTAGACACGCCTGAAAGAATACCGACCATTTCAATTCTTGAAGGATTCATGACTGATTAAGGTAAACGTACCAGTAGTTGACCGATCAAGAGAAAAATTCACAAAAATAAGGATCAACGTTTAGCATTAGACCGAATGATGACAAAGCAAGTGTATTCATAATGGATCAAATGTCTTAATTAATATAAGACAAAAATTACGAAAGGGTCTGTTACAAAAAAACTGTGTTCAATTTTTAACAACCATGTTAATGTTTCAGTATTTGATCACCTATAAAATGGAAAGTTCCAGTAGTTGACCATGTCTAATCAGAGGGTTTCATGACAACCTTTCATCAGAGTTACCTCAGAGCTTCCTGCAAGACCACTCTCGGTTGAATGCTTACATTCAATGATATCCGTAACAATATTCTTAAGAAGTTCAAAATAAAATACTTACTGCACAAAGTGTTGTTTTCAAATGGCTGCTATGACACCCCAATGATATATATATGATGATGGGTTAGTTTCTCAATTCGACAAAAGATGGTTTAGCTTGTCTGAACTCTACAATTTAGAGCAATCCCGCGTCTACGTTTCTTATATTGAAAAAGGATCAACTACTGGTACATTTACCTTATAATAATTATGATACTTTAAAAGGTGAATTTTGAATTTGGAATAAGTAACATGTCACTTTGTTGATTGAATTTATTACCGTTTTTTCATTGAAGATAGTCAATACAGTTCACATATATTATATTTTCATTTGAGAGAAAAAAGAAGTGTGGCAATTATACAGAGCGGTTTGTTTCGGGTGTGGGTAAGCAGGTGCTTTTGTCCTATTCGGTTGTGCAGTTAAAAGAGTCCCGAAGACACTTGAAGAGAGTTTGAGAAACGATTTAAAACCAGCTGTCATTAATACACCTTTTGTTGAATTGCTCTGATAGGAATCTATATTCTCCACATTGGGAGCATACAAGGTTAATGAAATACATTTCATTTTAACTTCTAAACCAGCGGTTGCCAGCCCGATGGTCTTGCAGTTGTTGCAGTAATGTCATTGGAGCCAAGAGTCTATAAACTTATTACAAATATCAAACAAATTAATTTGCTGCAACTAAATTACAATCTCATTATAAAAAAATTATTTTGTACATTTTGTTAAAAAAAATCATGTTAGTGGACCGTGGGAGTTTAGTAGTCCGATAGGTTGACGACCGCTGTTCTATGCCACTGCAGTGGTAAAATGTAAGCTGTGTGAATAATAACTGCACTTACATATTACAGCTGTCTACCGCGATACCCCTCGGCTTGTCATTGCCGTCCAATTTGAGAACTCTTTTCACCAGCAATTGTTTTTCTTTGCCACCTGTTGCCCGACCCGCTCCCGGGGTGGTTGTTGTCGTATTGGTATAACTCTCGTATACGCTAGTCAGGTTAATTTTGTTAATGGTGGCATCGTTATTACATGTCCAAAACAAGTGATTTGTAATCTGGTCGAATGATATACCTTCCACGGAACCTTGACCTGGAAATGTTGAATTCTTTTTAATATGAATCAATATGTTTATAAATATAAAATATTTATTCTCTTTTAAAAAATATTTTCTCCAAACAATCACATGATATCTACCAGGGCACACGTTAATTTCACTGACTACATATCGGTGCTGTTTTGGCCAATTGATGTAACCCTCAAAAAATACGAAAATGAGTTACTGATTGGATCTCATTTTAAAGACAACAGAGCAGGTCTCGGCCAAAATGATGTAAATTAGAAAAATAAATTTACCACTTTTTGGAAGGGAGACATCATTTTACACTGGTTTTAGGTTTAAAAATTTTGACCCGGCCACTTGATGTAAGCCACTATTATATCTACACTCCCTACGTATAATCCTGTATCTGCAAACATGAGAATACAGGAGTGCCTTTCAAAGATTCATAACGCAACTAACCATATAATTTTTTCGATAAAAACAGTTTTTACTCTCTTCTGAACAATGTCAATTTTGAGGGTTACATCACTATGCCAAAACATCGTCCATATGATTTGATTCAAACTCGTTTATTGATTGAAAAATCAAAATATGCAGTTGTGATTCAAACACACTTCTGTCTAGTATTATAAAACACTCAGGGGCTTTCACTGTGCAGTTGTGGTGGTTGACAGTGAATTATTTGTGTTTTCAGTACCTTCCGATATTCTCGATATTATCTATTTATGGTAAAAAGAAAAAGACACTAAATGGCATTATAGCTAAGTACTCACGGTCAACAATGACTCCGTATCCTGTGCCGTTGAAGAATACAGTGTTGATGCTTCCCCGTTGTATATCCGAGTAGAACAGTCTCGAAGACTTGTAGTCGAATGACAGTCCAATAGCATTACGCATCAGCTCTCTAAAAAAATCATTGTAAATATGAAAACATACACTAGAATCGAATGAATACCTGATCAAATTATTTTCTCCAGCCATCTGCCAATCAACTTTTTAACTGAAGTTATACAGAAGAACTGTTATCTTTAATGCCTTAAAATCAATATCTTACTTGTACTTAATTGAATTTTAGGCTTTGAGGTAATATTTATTTGTTTACCTGTTTTGTATACCGGGATACGGTGCATTGAGATCTCCCTCATCAAACATATGGATGGAGTCAATGCTGGACACGCGAGAGTACATCAGGAAAGCATCGTATGCTAGAAATTAATTATAAAAAATTATTCCGTCCAATCAATTATGAAAGTGACTTGTTGAGTTTACAGCCAAATTGCCTATAAATCCTAAACATAATTAATTTTCTTTTGAATCATACAAAATATGTAGAGTTATGACGCTTACGTTTACAACTCTTCACATCGGGTGCAACGTTTCCATGCGGGCAGGCGCATACAGCCTTCTGTCCGTCGAACAAACAAAGTTCAGCACAGCCTCCGTTAAACGGAGCGGCGCAAGGGTTTGTTCCTCTTTGACTGTAACAATGGAATGATATTTCATAAATCTTAATAATACCCCGATAAAGGTGTACATTCAGCATTATAAGGAATAGAGATCTAAGACTTCTGAATTTGATTTTGTGCTAAATGTTTCTCCCACTCGACAATGCAAGACTGACACAAATGTAATCATGAAAAACTATTATAAATATATTTGTTTGACGACTCTTTTTCAGCTGTTGGCAGATATAATACTTACAAAAATAATTCTTGTACCAAAAAATTATTCAAAACTACCTCAAAGTTTATAGATGAGAAACAAGCTGCTTCAAATCAGTTGAAAAGAACACATGCAAGGAGATTCTATGAAAAATGCGTCCGTCAACAAACTTTTAAAACTCCCGTAAAAGTACTGCCTGACAATTCTATTTCATAGCTATCGAAATTGTGTCAACGTATGAACCAGTTTTCATCAATTTTTCGAAGAGAGTATTAGTTATGAAACTGAAAATACACTGGAGCGATATCGACCATGTTTGATGTATTTGAAAAGGTCATCTATATTTCATGTAACACATACCTGTGTTTGGAGAATACTTGAATGTCTTTGAGAGAGTCGCCGACGCCTCTGGCGAGAACTTGATAATTTGAAACATTGTAAGTGGGCGCCTTTTTTATGCATCCCCTTTCACTCACACTGAAAAATAAAGGTACACATATAAATTGCTGACATTGTCTGAAGTGTAAGCTATTGGACTGAAAAAAAGTATTGTGAAAAACAATCGACAGATTGCAATATAAGCCTGGACATTTTTTTAAACTTGCTTTAGAAATTATGATCATCACCGCACTCCTAGTATGCAGTTATCCTGAACTTCTGTAAAATGCTACACGTTTCAAGTGTGAGGCAGGTTAAGTAGCATTTTTCTTATGAATAGCCAACTGTGAGAGCCAGACTTTCCGCATTGTTTTGATTGCGGTGACAAAGATCCCGAGTCAGATACAGAGGTCTTTACAAATTTTTTTAAAGTGATCTAAAACTTTTTCTCAGCACAAGAATTTCAGTGATGTTTTATAACTCTTACATCCGTTCGATTCGTTAAATTGGAGCACAAAGTAACTGGTTAAATAGTAGAAGGATAAACAGACATAAATATGTTAAAGCACACTCACTTGTCCAGCCAAAACAGTTCATCATTGTAGACGGTGATGGAATAGGGAACGTCCAAGGAGTTGTTCAACAGAATCATCTGCGAGGAGCCGTCATAGTGCATGCAATTTATCATCGATTCCGTCCAATAGATTTTCTGGGACTGGAAATAAAATTTTATACATATTACTAAAAAAATTATACTACGTTACTTCGGTTGCTATTTTCACTCGCAATTTGGAGAAAATTCTCTATCTCCTCTCGTCAGCCTCGCAGCTTCCCCCCGAGTCATCCCAGTATTCCGTAGCTCTGACGAGTAAATCGTATGTATCAGCAATCTTCTGGGGTAACAGAATCTATCCAGTGCAAAGCAAAGACAGCCGTGATTTAGGCCTCCGTGTGGCATTCACAGCACATCTCCGAGCCAGAAGG
This sequence comes from Himalopsyche phryganea, assembly GCA_022494535.1. Classification (NCBI taxonomy): domain Eukaryota; kingdom Metazoa; phylum Arthropoda; class Insecta; order Trichoptera; family Rhyacophilidae; genus Himalopsyche; species Himalopsyche phryganea. Next base: position 593,182 of record JAGVSL010000076.1, on the reverse strand, counting down.
GAATGGTAAGTTCACTCACTTATCTCCAAATTGAAATCAAAGCACCTTATCCGTGGTATTCTTCGTCGCAAGTATCTTTTTGTTTTGAAGCTCAATATACGGTTTCCCTGAACATTCATGATAACTATATTCATGTTTTGTAAGGGGTAAATTTGATACAGAGTATAGAGGCGGTTAGGTCTACCTCAGGTCAATTCTATTTATTTATTTTTTTTTTAGTTCTTAGGAAAACTGTACAAACCTTATAATCCAATGTAAGATCAGTGATTGAGAATTGTGAGGTTTTATTATAAAGCAATGTCTTGTTCGATCCATCGAGACCGGCTCTCATGATCCAGTTTGCACCGGCGTAGAATAAATAACCTTGAACGGGGTCCACAGCGAGAGCTACAAGTAGAAATGTAAATTAAAACTAAGACAAAACTTATCTCTCACCATCCACTAACAGTTTCAAATGCGTTTAATCTAGCATGTTTCAGAAGACTCACTTCGATTACAGCTTTCTTAGCATCAGACAATAAGTTACTTTTATGAACAGATATGACTTAACAGTCTGACACTTGCAGTACGGTCAATCTGGGTAACTTTGGCCCAGTTCTGAGGGATTTTGTATTATTGTTCGCCATTGCATTTATGTGTGGTATTGTTTAACATAGATATGTACTAATGTCTAAAGATGAAATTTATTCAACATAAATAGATTTATTGTTATAATTGATATATAAATATAGATGAAACAAGATGGGCCAAAGTTTGCATCTAAATCGGGTAACTTTGGCTCACAATACAAATAATCACTATAATTACTATAAATTCAGTGATTTTAAAGTCTTGGCAGCTTTTTTTTATGCTTTCATATATTGTGTACATAATTGAGATAGGAAAGAATATACACCATTCGGTTTACAGATTAGTAATACAAATTGAAAATATGACTAATCCAATTTATTTCAAGAAAAGTTTTGAAATTTTGTTTTATCATTCCAAGCTGACAGCTCACAAATTCAACAATAAAACAAATTATGTTGCACATTAAATCATATTTTTACAACCAGGGGCTATTCTCAATACCTTTGCTTAACTAAAAAATATTCATATGGCATTAGTATTATCATGGTATTATAACAGCATGATGTCAAACTTTTTTGCATATTGTGGGCCAATCTTAAACCGATGGGCAAACTTACCCAAATTGATGGTACTGCAGATACAGTAACAGAACCGTTCGTCTGCTCGTAATAACATAGTTATTCCACTTTTTGTCTATTTGGCATTCTCAGTCTAAATGTATCAAATTATGGGAAGCAAGGAAAGGGGAAGGACTCACCAATCATCGCGTAAAAGTTTACTTGTGAAGTGCGGGATGGGAATAATACAACATGAAGACAGAGTTTATAAATTTTGCATTTTAGACAGGATACATAGTTCATTTTTTACAAATTATTTACCCGTCAAGGAATCCATGTCGTTTGAAAGCAAAACGTATCTTGAACTTCCGTTTAACCTTGAGACTTCAATGATGTTTCTCTTTGGATCCGTCCAGTACATGTTGTCTGCGATCCAATCCACAGCCAGTCCTGCAGTAAAAACCACGTTAATGTTTGTAATTTTTTTCAATCGGATGACACATTTTAAAAAAATTGTGCAGTCTCACCAGTTATCCAATCGATGGGCACGTTTTCCAAAAGTTGCCGGCCTGTTCCGTCGCGCCGGATTCGGCTGACAGTGCCATGGTCTGAATCGGCCCAGTAAATGTAGTCGGTAGCTGGAAACCAGATAAAAAGGATTATCCATTGACGACAAACTGTTTAATTCTAAAACATAGAACCGAATTGAGATGGTAAAACCATAATTATTCGTGACAAGAGTTTGTATCGTAATATCTTACCTGCATGATAGTCAATGCTTGTTGCCATGGAGACTTGAGAGATGGGTCCGAGAACTGCTGTGGAGTTATCTCCATCCAAACTGAGACCTCGAATCTCCCAGTTTATCGAGTAGAACATAAATTCACTTATTCCTGAAACATATTTCATTTGAAATTCATTGAGTTAAAAAGATACAGCGTGTTTGCCACATTATTCTTTTTAAAATATTCAAGTAACCTATGCACTCATTCGGCTTGGCGGGATCAGGCCTGTGCCCGGTGGCGCACGCACAGGATCTGGTGTAAGGACCAGTCGGGAGACATAGCTGCTGACATCCACCACGATTTATAGCGCAAGAATTGTTACCACGCTGTAGCGCCGCATCGTAGATCTTTATCGAAAGGACATTAGCTGAAAGATAAAAATTTCAATTAATTACTATAATCTCACAGTATGATAGTTAAAATATATATCACATCTCCAATAAAATAGTCATACATAAAAAAGCATAATTTTGAATTAAGTGTACAGAAATAATCACAAAATATCTTCTTATGCTTAAAATATTCATAATTTAGCTCTACTATTTAACCCCTAGATTGACAATTTGAGTGGAATAATTTATAATATAAAATTAAAATAAAAATTGATTACTTAGTTATCAATTTTTAATTTAATTTTATATTAAAAATGAACTTCCACAAAGTTACCGCCGAATCCATAGGAATAATTTATGTTAAGACGGTTCTTGATAAAGAAATGATTAATATAAGATTAAAATTGATAACTTAGTTATTCCACTTGGTTTATCACTGACGTGATGTGTTTCGCCTCTTTAAGAAGCATCTTTAGACTAACCATATCACAAGGCTATTCATTTCCAAGGTAAACAATGATTCTAATTCTTACATTAAATAAAGAGTGGGGGTGGGATTATTCCATTCCACTAGTCGTGCGGAGGGGGGTTAAGACATGAACACTGTTACACTATTTACAAATCAATTACTGGTACTTGGAGGTGAAAAACCCAAGGGAGATTTAATAATGGTGAGCCGCCTGTTCTGTTTAAAATGTTATTTACTAATCCTCCATTACTGTTAATGGTTTTATTGATTTCCAGAATATTTTATACAGTTAAAAATTTAGGTAAAATCTTATTGAACAATAAAGATCGAATAGAATCATTGTCACAGTGTGGAATATACCGCCTCTCTTGTGAAGACCGCCGAATCCATAGAACAAAAAAAAATGTTTTTTTTTTAATTTAAAATAGCATTTTTCACCTCAATTCAAATATGAATGAAACATGGGCATTGCTCCAAGAAGAATTAAGGAGAAAACAAGACTATAGAATAGTCAGATTAGTTTTTTGACATTGCTTAAGAATCTATTTTATCAAAGGTGCGATATGGTAAAGAAATTCGTCTTACGAGTATTATTTCTTAAGCGTCGGTCATCATTGCATTGAGTTTTATCGCACACGTGAATTGCATTGTCGTGACCGGTGGCATAGTACAACTGATGGAAGTATGGAACGGCTGCTGTCGGTAGACTTTTTTTCGGTAAATTCACCTGAAAATAAATACAGTATCAAATCATAAAGCTCGCAAGGATTCAAAGTGAAATCCACAGATCACAATCTTTGCAATTCATGCCTTAGGCAATTAAATATCACATAGTGTATTACCGTAAGCACTTTCTTTTTGGCAAAGTCGTAATACTGAATAGTGGCTGTGCGGACATTCACAAAATACAAGCGTAGAGATTCGTAATCCATCGACAGACCTGTAAAGAAGCAACATATTTAACACCAATTGACCTTCGTCGACAACGTCAGTAAAAATTGAATCACAGACTCAATTAAGCACTTTATTAATTGATTGTATTGGCATTTACTTGGTAGAACTCCATAATAATAGGATAAACTATCAAAGTATTTACTAAACTACCTAATAAAATTTTTGTAGAACTAAATACTTTGATATTTTATCCTATCACTTTATTTATAGCTGTAGTAAACTTAAATAATCATATTTTCATGACAGAGAGCTGTCTCAAAGTGAGGAACGCGGAAGGACTTTAAATGGACATATCAACAGCGTGATAAAATTAAAATACATACTCTGCGGCATGCTGAGGTCCTTATCGACGGTCTGATTGACCAGGACCTCTCTGTACGTCCCGTCCATGTTGCATTTTTCTATCACTGAAATGTTGTTCCTCATGTGGCCAAAATAAATTTTGCCCCTACGAAAGAAAGTAACATTATTTTTATTTATAATATACTAGTGAGTACCCCGGCATGCGTTGCAGTGCCACTCAAAGTAAGAAAGGGTTTGTGTTTTAATTCTGTTTATTGAATTAGCGGTCTGCACAGGTCGAAATTTCATAAAAATTACCCGGTCCGAGCCCGTCATTTTCAGGCCCGGCTCGGGCCCGAAAAAAGCCTGATTTTTTTTTTAATATAGTAATTCATTTATACTTTTCAACCAATATATTATGTTATTGTTTCCATATTTCCAACGATATTCATAGCACATGTGAAATAAATTATTTAAGTTATGAAAAATATTGCCTTATGGCTGACTCATGAACTGAACATAGTAAGATATATTATTCTTAAATTTGAATTCCTTACCCGGGCCCGGCCTGACCCCAAATCTGAATTGTCTTTACTCGCCCGAGCCCAGGCCCTACAGACCTCAATTTTGGATACATACAATATTTTTTGTTTTTACATCTGGTTCAGAGATGTCGTTAGTTGTACGGATTTGATTGTTTTTTCAGACTTTTATTTTAAATTTTTTTCTTCAGAAAGCTTCAAGGGTGTGCGCACAACAACTCACAAAAGTTTGATCAAAACCGGATGAATGGTAAAGGAATCCATAGAGGACAAACAAACAAACAAATCTTCATTTTTATATATACAGATTTTCAATAAACAACTTATAATAAACGAGTATCCATTAGTGAGCTAGTTAATATCTTAGAAAATAAACCCATAGTTTATAATAATTTCATAGGTTTATGTTCAAGTAATAATTGGCCAATTTAAGGTATCAACTGAGAGTGCTTAGTGGAATTTCGAAATCAAATTTGGTAATAATGATATTACATAATTTTCTTGATTCTTTTTTATACATAAAAAAATGTAAATTGTTTACTAATTGTCAATTCGAGTTCATCCATCCAATTGAATAATAGATTGGTGGTGATCGCCGGGTGATTACCACCAATCGTGTTAATTTGATGGATTCTTCATTTTTGAAAAAACCTCATTGATCATTAATCCATCAAATAAGAGTAAATGGCTGTTTTTTTAATAAATTACCCACAGCTGTTTTACTTATTTGATATATAATATTCAACAATCTATTCTAAATCAAAAAGCAATAGATTTACCTAACAGGGTCGACAGTTAAGCCGGAAACCTTCTGCAACGACTCTCCGGAAACAATGACGGCCGTATACTCTCCTTTGAGATTACAAACGGATATGTGTTCCTTTCCGCCAGTAGACGAGAAGAACATCAGACCGGAAATCCAGTCGATGGCGAATCCGGCTGGGTTTTCTATTCCCGTGTCTACTATGCTCTGCGAAGGACCCATCGTGAGGCCTGTCTTTTTTATCTCATTCATCTAATAGAGTACAATCATATAATATATTAAAATCGAAAGGCGTATTTCAAGGTATATGTAACATGGTTTTTAAAGTAGTGATAATTTTCTGTCTTTCGAGTTGAGAATCTTCATTATGACTATCTTCCCTTACCTGTGTATCTGACCAATAGATTGTATTTGTACTGGCGACAAAGTCCAACTGCTGCGGAGATAGAACTTGAGGAATCGTAATTGTCGGGATGGTATGGTAGTACGGCTGAGACAAGTCGACACCCCGCAGCTCATTTGGGCGGGAGAAAAGCAGCACCTTTTCATTTTCTAGAAATGTAGGATAAAATGTTTTTTTAAAGGGATCAGTATATAATTTATCTAAGTACGTATATCCCCTTTGGTATCTTTACATTTATAACATTTGCGAGAGGGTAATTACATCATTGCATAATTGCGATGAAGCAGTCATCTCTGGCAATCCTTGTGAGATATGCATTCGTTTCATTGTGTCAGTGTATTTGAGTTCTTCTGCAATTTTCAGTTTTTTGAAAATTGTCCGTCGTTTCAAGAAATCCATATAAACAATGTAATTTTTTAAGGACACATTAAGTACATAGTAATCGAATCGTGAGTAATTTCTCCCGACGCAATCCTCAATCATTTTATACAATAAGTACTTAGTGCAGCAGTGTGTCAGGCAAAACGGTGAATACCCTGGGAAGATAGATTCTAATTTGTTAATATAAAGTATTCACAGCATTGAACATTTAAAAAAAAATGCAACAGATCTGTCAACATACCTACGCAGTTCCTTTGATCAGCTGCGAGTCTCATGACATGTGGACAAGCGCACTGAAAAGTTGTCGGGCCGTCCAATAAACAGAGGTGAGAACAACCCCCGTAATTCACTCCGCAAGGGTTCTGTCCATCTGAAAATGACACAATTACACAGAGATTTTTATTTATTCAGGTGTAAATTTCGATAATGGGTTCATATGATTAGTTACCTGCTAGCAACGAAATGCTTTGTGACTTTCAATGCTTGATTACCAATCAACTATAATCGTAGACTTGACAATAGACACACGAAAATTTATAGTTGATGAACTTTGTCAATGTTTCAGTCACTTTTCATATCAATTTATCTAGCTATTCTATCGGTGGAGTAGCGACATGTTAAAGGAAATCAAATCTTTCAAATTGTCCTATAGCAAATGCTCTTGATCTTTCGTTCTACTCAGTAGCACAGCTCGGGGTTTCGAATCAACAAACATTGACTTTTCAATCAATTTATGAATTACTTTTCAAAGGCAATGTATATCTGACATGTTTTTATTCCTTCAGACTTTAAAAAAGGCTGCTCAAAACAGATTTTACTTTCAAAAGAGTATTTTGAAAGGTATCTGAAAGTGAAGGTGCCGACTAAATGTCTCACTGCAACAATTGACGTGTGCTATGAATATCCTCTTCCTCTCTTCCTTCTGTCCGTCGAGTCGAACATCTGACCTAGTTTTATAGAAAAAAAAACATTGAAAGCGGTTACCTCTCGGCTGCCTGCTGGGGTGCATAACTGTGATATCAAACGGCTGAGTGTATGTCCTTTGAATCACAAAAATATCCGAACCGTTCCACTTATTAGCTCTTATAACAGCATTGGTCCTCCAGTCCGTCCAGAAGACATGATTTTCGAATAAGGCAATAGCAAACGGATGAGAGAGCGTTTCGTGGCCTCTCATCACAGCTCGGTGATCTTCGCCACTATAAGTTGTGGTGTGTATTGAATCCGATCTGTGAGAGAAGACATATTTATTTATAATAATAAACAAAAGGTTTGTCATCATATTTATATTTGCCCTGTACTCTTCCTATGACAACCATATTGACTACCAAAAGACTCGGTAAGTACTTTTTCTTGCAGTCACAAGACTCGGTTAGGTGTATGTTATTATGTCCTTTCACTTTAAGCTGGATAAAATTAAGGTTAAGGGTTACCTAGCGTCAATCCAATATATCCTCTTCGCTGTATAATCTAGCGTGAGACCATTCGGCCATGCCCCTTCCGAGATACGATCCACTCTCACAACCACAATTCTCGAATTACCAGCCAGCGTACATCGCTCCACTCGAGGTGACGATATTTCCCAGTCAGTCCAAAACATCAACCTAAAAAATAAACAATTAATTAGCGACGATATCACATATTGGAGAGTTAGTGAATCTTTCACCAAATAAATTACTGTATATTTGGATGTCAATCTCATCTGACCAAGGCATACATGCTGCCCATCGATTGCACGGTTTCAATCAATGTAATTTGCAGCCAGACCTGACATGACTAGGCCTTGGCTAGTGCAGAAAGAATTCACAGCTTTATAGAACTTAGGTTATGCGTCACGAAGGATTGAAGTACCAAAAGAGAGATCGCTGTTCGCTTTGTAATACCAGGAGATAATAAGTAATAATCGAAGAAGAAAAAAAAGACTCACCCCTCTCTAGGATCCACGGCGATCGCTCGAGGACTCTCAATATCTCCGGCCACTAAAGTTTTTCTGAAGCTGCCGTTCAACCTCGCCACTTCGATCTGATCCAGGTTACTCTCCACCCAATATAGATTTTGACCAATCCAATCTACCGCGAGACCTTCGGCTGTCGCCAGTCCAGTCTGCACTACCACCTCTATTAGGCTCAAAGCTGAAACAAGAACACAGCATTAGAACTGGATCGACTCTCATAAACTGAAATGTGGGCGCCTTCATCAAAAATGAAGAAAGGTACAGAAAGACTATAAACTTAGTAATAAAAGACCTGGAATGATTAATATTTACTGTTGATTGTTGTCACTCGTCAGAATACTCACATCCGGCAATCATTGTGCCCCTGTAAATCTTATCATCAATAACATCAGTCCAGAACACCATGTTTGTGCCGTTGTGATAGTAAAAGTCCACAGCGATGGTGTTTTTCAGTGAAGAGATCAGAGCCTTCGACTGCATGGTCTGCAGATCGATGCTTCGCAGCTCATTTCTGTTGCTGAAGATTAAATACGGAGTAGTGCCATCTGAAAAACGAAAACACAATATTATATCAGTGTTGAGATATTCATCACTAATTGTATTTTGAAAATATTATGTAACACAATTCGTAAAATTGTCACTGTTTTATCTAAAATAATTGCAATTGATTGGCCGCTCTACCAATAATTCCCGGCCTGATAAAACAAATACAATACGGACCGATCCGAAATTTTTTTTAGAAGATGAATTTTTTCAAGACATTTGACACTTGAGTCACCAGATTTTAATTTGCTTTAAGTTTTGCTTTGGTACTACGGCACGTTGTCAATAAATAACAATTAATCAGATGAACGCGCTGGATATGTTTACATGTCCAAGACTTTATCTCGTATTTCCGGCCAAACTAGAAGGAACACTTCTGGCTCTCGATATTCAGTCTTTCGAATTTCAGCTTTGAACTGCTGATACGCAGCATTAATCGTAAGCCCTATGTATTACAACACACTTATGCTACGCGATTGCTTGCATGCGTGTTGGCGGTGTATTTTACATAATTCTTCATTTTTTAGCGTTGAAATTGATCTATTTTTAACCATAGAGAGCGTTTTGACAGATCAATTGACTGAAAATAAATTCGTGTGTAAACGGCTCGCGCTACAAGGGTTAATAAATAAATAACATAATAAATAACAATTCATGAACAAACAAGACAAAAAGTGGCTGCAACTAGAAGCGATTGTTACCAGTACTCTTGCAGGTGAATCCATCATCAGCGAGTCTGTATCCTTCGTGGCAGATGCACTTGTGTCGGGCCTTGCGTTGTTGGCAGTCCTGCGAACAGATCCCCCACTGGTCGCAAGGATGAGCAGTGGAGCATCGCAGTTTATCCGCCTGAAGGTGAAGATCAGGCGGGCAGGAGCAGACGAATCCCTCCGGTGCATTGTGGCACGTGTGAGAGCAATCCATTCGTAAATCGCACACTCGCTCGTCTTAAAAATTTGCAAAAACAAGATAAATTTTTAAATATGGCCCAGTTCTGGCAAAGGAGTCAAGCCTGAAAAGCTATATTTTAAGGTCGATTTGTTAAGCGGTATTAATTGCTAAAAGCAAAAATTTTAGGAATCATGTGAAAAAAAATGATACAAAAATGATCTATCTATGTCGGGTCCGCGGTGGAGTGGTCAATGTCGTTGGCTTCAGTTACGGATCTCACGGTCTCGAATTCCAATATGGACAGTGCAATAAATTGATTTTTCAATCGATTAATGGATTTCTGTTTGAAGACATGAATGTTTGTGATATCTAAAATTCCTTCCCAGCCATCCTGTCCTAGCTCTATCCCTCTATCCTTACTCCCTTCGAAGAAGAGAGGTTGACCAACTGAGTAACGAGCAGTTCTTGTCTGTTGAGATACCTCCATTAGGAGGTCATATGCTCCACATTGGAATTGGTAGATGTTAAAAAAAAATACATTGATTATTACACAAAATTAAATAGTCACAGAAAAATTATAGATTTCCCTTCGAAGACTGTTCTTATACATTCCCCTTAAATACATTATCATTTGACTGTTTTTATTGTTGTTGATTTCTTCAGAACAGAAAAAAAATGAATCTAGAAACTTTTACTTCCAATTCACGCCTAGATCTTTATTGAGTTCATCTGTAGACATGAGTGATCTCTATTGACATTGATTCCAGGGAGAGAATCTAATAGAAATAGGTTTTAACTCATTGTCTACCGTGATAGACTATAGTCGATTAATATTTTTGTGACTATTGTACCATTGTCAACTATGTTTGATTAGTGAAAAAGTGTTGGGTGCTGGCCTGCATTCCAGCGTACCACACATGCGGCGCGCACATGTGGGATTCTCCAGCCCTATTGTCGTAGCTTATACTATAATGCACTCGTTTCGCTAAATATAATATTTTTAGTTATCCTTTTTACATCGCGGTAGCAAGTCACATAGTCCCTTAAATTAATTACTACGGCATTTAAAATGTCGAGACAAAGAATAATGAGAGTGGATATAGCTAATGGTGATGATGACAACCAAGAGATTTTTTTATAGTTCCGAATCGGATGATTTTAATAGATAATTCTAATCAGTATCCGGCAGTTTTCGTTTCGTTCGCAAGAAAGAAAGTGAAACCAGGTGGTTTTGCAGGTATTGTGGTGTTCCTCTACACCCAGGTGTGTGTGGAACCAAATATCACAGTCTCAAAAATTACTAAATAAGTCTAATTCTGTGTACTGAAAACTTAAAATTTTTATCTCCAATAGTTTTTTTTTAGTGTATTTTTTTGTATTGTTGTGTTAAACGAGAAAGAATCAGCAAAATATCTGATTTTTGCTAATTACACAATTAAACTTGATTGGGAGTCAATGAGTTAATATACGCCTACAGATTTTTTACCAAATATTAATCATTTTACAATGCTTATCTGAAGCAAATAATAAAAATATGTTGACTGTCAAAAATCACTGATAGCAGTATCAATATGTGAAGATATAATTGAACAAAAAAACAGGAGTATCAATAGATAATAGACAATGGAACACTTCCCCATAACTGTGCGACGATGCTGCCCAATGGTTTAGTTTTCTTCCATATTCAAGTAATATCTTACCACATCGCAATCCTTCATCAGAGCCGTCATTGCAGTCTTCGTGACCATCGCAGAGCCTATCCTGATGAACACATCGACTGGCATTGTCACATCTCCTGGCAGGGTGTTCACAGGACAATGGCGCGTGTGGCGAAACAGTTGTCGGGGAATTACTTCCTCCGCTATCGTCAGAAGAGTTTGATGGAGTCGGGGTCGGACATCCATATTCATCGGAGGCGTCCAGGCAATCTACGCGGAAATCGCAACGAAACTCCTGTGGGAAATTATTCCAACGCTATTAATAAATACTGTAACATGCTATGGCAAAATGTGGAAGATATTTTAGTCTACAGTTTATCGTTCGCTCATTAAAGTCGCCATTCAAAAAATTTAGGCCTTGGCCAAAAAGGGCGTCAAAATTTTTTGAATTCTGAATGGTATTCTATTTCTGACCATCTTGCACCTTCACTCAGATTTGTTTTTTGTAATATAAAACAAAACAAATCCGGTATTAACCCAATGAATGTGCCGGGCATGTTTACATGCCCAAGATTTTATCTCGTATTTCCGGCCAAACTAGAAGGACACTTGTGGATATATGTTTTAAAAAATAGTTCAAACCTTTAGGTAGAGAAATTAGGCAACAGATCATGAAAATGTCATGTAGAACACAAGGAAATATATTTTTGAAAATAGCTTTCGATATTCAGTCTTTCGAATTTCAGCTTTGAACTGCCGATACGCAGCATTAATTGTCAGTCCTAAGTATTACACATATTTATTCGGCTACGTGCTTGATTGTGTGCGTGTTGGCAGTGTAAATGAAAACTGACTGCAATCATTTTCCTTGCAAAGTCGTAGATTAAATATTTTTCAGCTTCTTCATTTTATTCAATTTATTTTAGCGAGAATGCAACGAGTTTAGTTTTTTTCTTGATGTATTTGGAATAACTAATATATATTTCACATAATTCTCCATTTTTAACTGTTGAAATTGATCTATTTTTAGCCATAGTGAGCATTTTAACGGATCAATTGACTGAAAATAAATTCGTGCGAAAACAGCTCGCGCTGTAAGGGTTCATAGGTAAGCGACAATAACCATCAAACTACATAAACAGTAAAAATAACCCTTCCTGTATCAGTCCATCAGTCACCGTAAAGGGTATTAATACGTTTCCTGTGAGTAATGTATTAAGTTCCTAATAGAAACGTCATTTATTGATATAAGCAGTCTTTCAGTTGCTAAGAAGATGGTAGGTGAATTATAAATTGGAAAAATTTTGCATTGCATTGAAATGTGGTTCCCAGCCAGGCCTTGCCAGAGAACAATCTCTTTACTAAGATTAGCATCTCACATGTCATGTTATTGGAATGCAAAAGATATTATCCTAGATGATGGTACACAAACCTTCCTAATGCAGTCATGGTTGGTGCATCGGAATTCGTGAGGTTCGCAGAAATCTCTCTCTGTTTTCTCTTCCCCGGTCATCGGATGATGCCTAGGAAAATAAAAAGGTTACATTTTATTACGTCTTTTAGCATTCAGAAATAACTTGATCAGAAGAATAAATATGAAAATAAAAAAATTATAGTATCGATCGGGGCCAGTTTCACTCGTCACAAGCATTTTTTTTTTGAAGAATATAAGTTACTTACTATCATAAATAACGTTGTATCATAAGGAATGTTAACCATATATAATAATGGATCATAAAATGTATATTGACGGCGTTTTGGCCAATTGTTGTAACCCTCAAAATTCTCATGAGAGTAAAAACTGTTTTTATCGAGGTCCATTATGAATCATTGAAATGCACTCCTGTAAATTATACGTAGGGAGTGTCGATATAATAGTGGCTTACATCAAGTGGCCGAATCATAATTTTTAAACCTAAAACCAATGTAAAATGATTTCCCTTCCAAAAAGTAGTCAATTTATTTTTATAAATTACATCATTTGGCCGAGACCTGCTCTGTCGTGTTTAAAATGAGATCCAATCATTGACTCATTTTCGTATTTTTTGACAGTTATATCAATTAGCCAAAACAAACTTTAATTCTGATATTGGAGGTACATTACTGTTTATGAAAATTATAGTTCTTGTGGAGGTGTAAAAATAAAACTCTGTTTTTGCTAAGAATAAGTGGTGTATATAGGATGAACCAATATTATACTGATATTTTGAATGTGTTTTAGGCATAAACTTACTGATTTTCCATAAATTTGGAGTTACACCACTACATACATTGATTAGGATTAAGCCTGACCTGTTGTTGTGTCCAGGAGACGGTATCTTAGGAGAAACCGTAGTACAGTTGTGCTCGTCAGAGCCATCGGGACAATCCGCTACACCATCACACTTGTTTTTCATTGGAAAGCACACCTCTTGTGTTGCACAGAATATCTGAAAACAATTAAAATAAAGCAAATTCTTTACAATATCTGGAAAGTGATATGTTCATTATTCCTCACAATGCTAGAGTTAGAACGAGCAATTAATTCTGCTGAACCGTTTACACCATTTCTGCTCATGAAGGCATCTTATGACGTTGAGTCTCGGAACCGTGTTTCACGTGATGTTCAAGCTTTTTAAACACATGTGTAATCAAAAAAATCATAGTAACCATGATAGCAGACGCTCAAATCATTCTAAAATAGTCATTCAATTAGTGTTTTTAAAATACTACTCTTCAAAAATAAGCAGGGCACACGGGATAGTTTCATCCGATTTTGGGTAGGGAAGTTGCTCTATGGGAAGTGCTCTTTATTCAGTCGCTCAACCTCTCTTTTTTGGAGAGAGTAAGGGTAGAAGGATGGGAATAGAACAGGACTAGTAGTTGGTTAATCGCTCTCAGATGAGTGAGAGGAAACTTTAGACATCCATGCCTCCAAACACAAATCCAAAAATCTATTGAAAAATCAATTTATGAAAGAGTCCAGAATGAACTCGAGTAACAGTAACATTACACTGTCATTAAATTTAAAACTGGAATAACCGATGAGGAAACCTTACCATAGTTTTTGGATCACACACATCCAGGCATGCCTTTTCATCGGAACTGTCACGACAGTCGTTATCGCCATCGCAGACAAACATGCGAGGGACACAGTTCTTATTGTCGCACGTGAATTCAGAGGCCTGGCATTTCGGATAACCTAAACAGACAAAGATGTGTGATGTATTTCATACCTTTTTGGCTCTTGTATGGTGAAAGATGATGATAAATGTATTTCACAATGGTGTAATATATTGGGATTTGCTTGACAGAATTCCAAAAAAATATGTAATTATTTAATTACAGAATTTAATCATGAAAGTCATGAGATAAACACGATGACAATTTTTAATGGACAAAAGACATCAAAAACATCCACGTTCACGATCTCAAATGTTAAATTGAAATGTAAATTTGATATTGACCTTGCCGAGACTTAACTTGAAATATAATTGATAAATAACATTTGTTAATTGTACTTACTGCAATTGTCATCCTCATCAGACTTATCATTCTCTCCACAGTCCAAATCAGAATCGCATCTCCAAGTCAATGGAATGCATCTGGGGAATACACAAGTAGATTTGAATTTATGCTAACTTTTACAATACCATAACCAACACTGTTTATGTTGTACACTATTCTGCATGGTTACATTTGTTTTTGGTTTGTCGTGATTGCATTGCAAACTCACCTTCCAGAAGTTTTACAAGTGAACTGAGAGGGAGAACAGGTGTTATTCCGACAATGCACGGGGTCCTCGTCACTGCCATCTGCACAATCTGTTAAAAGACTCATAATGTTATTAAATATTTGAGTGTGTTTAATGCAACGGTAAAATTTTGGTTAGAGTGTAATCCCGAGTGATTATATCAAAGTAGACGAGCATTCTGAATGTATACAAACCTTTGTCGCCGTCGCACAACCAGTAATTTGTGATGCACATGTTGGTATCACATCTGAATTGATCGCTGCGACACATGTTGTTTTCTGTAACAATGAAAAGCAACTTTATTAAGAAATGCTGTAAAACTAAGGCAAATGGACAGAATCACTGTGAAGTACTCACCGCATATACCCCCTGGACTGATGTCTTCATCAGAGCCATCCTCGCAATCTTTGTCTCCATCGCATACAAATTTTTGTTCTATGCAGTATCTAAAAAATATTCATTCAAACAAGCAATGTTAATAAATTAATAACAAAACATGATATATCACCAATAATAATAAAACCTCAATACAATGCACCAATGCAGGCATGAGGAGTCTGAAGTCCGTTACTGAGGCTCTACTGTAATGCAAAAGTCAATTTCACCTTTGCTGGGTGCATTCAAAATGCGTGGACGGACATCTCGACGGCTTGGTATAGTTGGTAATGGACACGCAATCCAGTCCGGACGCATCCAATACTGAGCCGTCCGCGCATCCACAGACGGAACCCTCCGGGGTCGCGAGGCACATCTGAGAACAGTTTTTGGTTTGTTTCGAGCAATCATTTGAACCTGAAATGAATTTAAAAAATGAGAACATCCACACCAATGCTATTTTAGTCTTCCCTGTTAGCCCCGGAACACCAAGAGTCAATGACATAATTAACCTCACGAAACTACGTTACTGTCATTCATATCGACGGTGTTTTGGTCAATTGATGTAACCCTCGAAATTGTTCAGGAGAGAGTAAAAACTCTTTTTATCGAAAACATTAAATCTTGAGTCGCGCTATGAATCTTACGTTCGTTATGAACCTAAAACCAATATAAAACAACGATTTTTCCCTTCCTTTCTAATTTACATCATTTGGCCGAGACCTGCACTGTTGTCTTTAAGATGAGATAAAATCATTTTCGTATTTTTTGTATTGAGTGTTATATAATTGGCCAAAACACCATCGATTATTATACATAGAAATTTGCACTACAAGGCCTTTGACACAGTCTCAGTGCTCTGCAACAAAAACGCTGAGTATATTTATTTTTTTGTATTGTAGATATAATCAATACTCACCAATAATTATCAGAATGAAAATAATGTCCCTAATTACGTTTCGGCCATAGGCGGCAGGGATAATTCATATGAAATAAAAATAGATTTATTATTACACGTTCGTTAGGTTAAAATTAATGTCACTATTTCTACATACCGGTCTGTGAAAAATCATTGTACACCTTCATGTCAAACAATGGAGGACTCTCCGTGCTTAGCAGGTCAATGGTACGGTTGACGATATTGTATCTCCGCACGCCTCCCTTCTGATACTCGGCCCAGAACAGATGGTCATTGTAGTAGGCCAGGCCGTAAGGATGAACAACCCTCGGGCCGTCGAGGATCACGACGCGATTCGTCCCGTCCAGGTCCATCCGTTCAATTTTGTCAAGGAGGACATCGCACCTGGTGAAATGATAAATGAATTTAGTTTACTCGCATACTTTATAATAAAGATTGAAATGTTCCCGGTTCTGAACGAAAACATTCCCATGTAAAATCAGCCGAGAACATAGCTGGGCTAGTAAGTTTTTACATATCCAGAATTGGCATCGTTACAAACAAGTTGGAATAATGTTTTAGAATTAGTTTTGTTTAATTACATACTGCTTGTTGCAAACGGTCTAAACCAAATTTAAAAATAAACATTAATATCATAGTTGAAAACTGTTCCACAAATGATTGAGCTTTGACAACCCTGATCATCTGATTTTTGTTGAATTTGTCTAATGAAAACTATCAAAATAGAAATGTTATATTAATGTTTTGAATCCTCAATCTATGTAAAATTTACATCTATTGATGGTATTAAATCGACGCACCAGTGTGTTGTTAACAATTATTAACATTTGCTTGTCAAATGGTAATAATTATAAGATACCGTCAGCACACAGTGGCATTTTCTTTGGTGCTAATTTTTTTAAGGTCTACTTTTTACTAAACCATATCGATGGTGTTTTGGCCAACTGATTTAACACTAAAAATTGAAATTGTTCAGGAGACAGTAAAATCTGTTTTTATCGAAAACATTTTATGGTGAGTTGCGTTATGAATCTTTGAAATTACTCCTGTAAGTTGTCATGTTTGCAGATACGGGATTATACGTAGGGAGAGTCGATATAATAGTGGCATACATCAAGTGGCCAGGTCAGAATTTTTAAACCTAAAACCAAAGTAAAATGATGTTTCCCTTCCAAAAAGTGAAAAAGTGATCAATTTATTTTTATAATTTACATCACTTGGTCGAGACCTGCTCTGTCGTCTTTAAAATGAGATCCAATCATTAACTCACTGTCATATTTTTTGAGGGTCAATTGGCCAAACCACTGTTGATATTTTACATAAATTTTTAACATCGAATTTCGCATAATTACCAATAGAGCCTGCCGAGCTGATAATCAATTGTGAGCCCATTTGGCCAGTTGAGACTCGTGTTGACGAAGGGCTCTTGATGAGTCCCATCCATCCACGCCTTCTCTATTTTTCCCACCGACTGCGTCTTTCCGACCCAGTCTGACCAAAACATTATCCTGCAAATATGCATAGAACACAGAATTACAATGCAATTCCTTATATTGAGTACTCAAGGATACCTAGGAAAGTAATGGACGGGAGGTAAAATCTAGTAAACTCACAAAAATTTCATGTTTATCAGACGCCAGAGAGACGATCTTTGTAACCTAACAGCTAGAGATATCGATATAGTTTCCAGATTGCAGTCCTAGCAAGATCAAAATCAAATATTTGATCTCGTATATGGGCGTTTGTGATGAATTTGTTTAAATCTCTTCAAGTTTTTCTAAAGCGATTTGATGCTCAAAATATCTGGCGCATTAAATTCAATGCAATGTTATATAATTCTTTTCACTTTCATTTTTTCTTACCCATGGCCCGCTCCCAATGTAGACTATAATATAGACTTCATCTCCGCTCCCTATGTGGAGCATATGGCCTCCTAATGGAAGTATCTCAAACGATTTTTTTCTACGAAAACTGCTTGTTACTTAATTGCTCAGCCTCTCTTTTTTGAAGAGTGTAGGGATAGAAGGATAGAGCTAGGAGAGTTGCCCCGTTTTTTAGGATGGGATGGGTGGGAGAGAATTTTAGACATCACTGACATCTATGCCTTCGAACATAAATCCAGAAATCAATTGAAAATCAAGTTATGAAACCCGGAAACATTATTAATATCACTTTCCTTAGACTCTCTCTTATGAAAAAATCTCTTTACCTAATCTAGGGAATATGTTAATTATTTTTAACGATAAACAAAAATTAAATCTTTTAAATCTCACCCCTTAGCTGGATGCAGAACAATTGCTCTCGGATCAGAAATATCGTCTGTAACAAGCGTTTTTTTCTTGTCAAAGTTGTCGAATGGAGCCACGCTTATGGTGCCCAGTGATTCATCAGTCCAATACAGAGCCCTGCCCATCCAATCCACGGCGAGACCTTCGCAGTTGCCGAGTGAACGAGCGCCATGTTTGGTAGTTGAAAGGATAGTTTCGCGGCCGGTGCCGTTGATGTGTTGACGTTGAATCATATTTCTGAAAAATATACACATATAGAGATTGGATAAGCGGAATCTACATTTAACATCTTGCTGATGATCATCGTGATGAATAAAGCACATATAAGGTAAATGTACCTATCGCTAGTTTACCATTTATCAGTAGTTGACTTTTTTCAATAAAAGTACCCAAAATAAGAAATGTCAATGCATGATTGCTTTAAATTGTAGAGTTCAGAAAAGTGAAACGATCTTTTGTCGGATTGAGGAACTAACACATCACCATATATTATGTCATTGGGGTGTCATAGCGGCCATTTGAAAACAACACCTTATGTAGTATTTTATTTTCAATTTCTTAAGAGAATTGTTAAGGATATCAGTGAATGTAAACATATGCTACTTAAAATTTGAGTTATTGAAATTTTATACACTTCCATGTATTTAAATGTATGTAAATACATGGAAGTGTACAAAATCTTAATAACTCAAATTTGATATTGAAATTCCATCAAGCACCCTCAGTTGATGTCTTAAATTATATGCTACTTCATTCAACCATGAGTGGTCTTACAGGAATCTCTGAGGTCACTCTGACGAAAGGTTGTCATGAAACCCTCTGATTAGGCATGGTCAACTACTGGAAAAGACATAGATTGATCTTTCAATCGATTTATGGATTTCTGTTCGTAGTCTGAGTCCTCCCTCCCACCAATCCCATCCTCACGGGGCGTAACGAGAGCGATTAGCTAACCACTAGTCCTGTCATAGCCCTATCCTTCTATCCCTACTCTCTTCGAAAAAGAAAAGAGAGGTTGAGCAACTGAGTGACAAGCAGTTCTCGTAGAAAAAAATCTGTCAAGATACCTCCATTAGGAGACCATATGCTCCACATTGGGAGCGGACATGGAAAAAAAAAAAACTACTGGAACTCTCAATTTTTTAGATGATCAACTACTGACACAAAAACATGACTGTTAAAAATTGAACACAATTGTTTTGTAACAGACCCTTTTCCGATATTCAGTAAACATATTAATTAAGACATATGATCCATTATGAATACACTTGCTTTGTCATCCTTCGGTCTAATGCTAAACATTAATCGTTATTTTTGTTTATACCTTTTTATAATTTCATGAAAAGTATAGATTTTTTGGATTGAGCAGAGATATTAATTTTATTAAATGGTTTAAAATTTAGATTAGAATGTATACATTTTAATAGACTAACTAAATCTAATGAAACAACTCTAACCTCTGCACGTCGGAATAATAGATGTACTGGTCTTTCAGGTCGTAGTCCAGAGCAGTCGGTTGACTCAAATCGGTGATGGGTATCATCAGTTGATGATTATTCTGAGGAGATATTCCGATGGCCTTGATCATCGCCGGTCTGCCTTTGCCGTACATCAGCAGGGTTGACTGCGAGAATGCTGTAAAAATTAATCAGTCATATTAATTGAATTGGCATTTACTTGGTAGAACTCCATTATAATAGGACAAAATATTAAAGTATTTTTTTTCCATGCACCGGGAAGTGAACCCGAGACATCCGAAACCGTAGCCAACGACGCTAAAATATCAAAGTATTTAGTTCTAAAAAAAAAACAGCTTTAAAACATCGGGAGATTATAATGCCATCAACTTCAACGCGTTGTCTTCAAATGTCAAAAATCATACAAAATGTTCGACAAATCGATCGATCAAAACGATGAATGGATGATTATTTAACTGTTCTAAGAGGTGTTCAGCCGGACCGTAAAGATATATCAATATATTGGGGTTCTACTGTACATCAATGGGCGCCAAATACTTACTTCCGCATTCGTGGTGCCCAATCAATCTGTAGCCAGGCTTGCAGATGCAGTTAGCGTATGGTTGAGGATTTGGTCCAGTACGGTAAGCAGTTATACAGATGTGGGCACATCCTCCATTGTTTATTCTGCACGGATGATTTACTGCAAAAAAACAATATCATAAGAAAGAATTATTTTTACTGATTGTTTTTATACTACTGATTTATTGTAATCAGTCATTCTGGGAAGAATAATACTTTTCATCATCATCTGAAGTGGTAATTATTTTTTTTGTATTTCGTAAAAAATGTTAAACATTCAGTAATTTTCATTATCATTTTCAAATATATTCAACTCTGGCATAGATCACTGATGAGTCTGAGGG
The DNA here is from genome assembly GCA_022494535.1 of Himalopsyche phryganea. Taxonomy (NCBI): domain Eukaryota; kingdom Metazoa; phylum Arthropoda; class Insecta; order Trichoptera; family Rhyacophilidae; genus Himalopsyche; species Himalopsyche phryganea. The sequence continues at coordinate 572,400 of JAGVSL010000076.1, read as the reverse complement.
TATGTGGTTCTATTGACATTGATTCCAGGAAGAGAATTGTGTTTTGTGAATATTTTAAAAATAAAACACAATTTGTTTTGTAATGTCTGAAAAATGATTTAAATATTCTAAAATAACTACAATACATACATGCAGACAATGTAAAAAGGAGAAGTTCAATTAATGCTGCTGAATTGGTAAAAATCATGTTTAAATATCACATTTTTCATCAAATTTCAAACAAATGCAAATTTTGTTTTGGCTTTCCTGAAAAGTACCAATTTTAGACATAACACCTTCTTGTTTTCGCACACAGAATTATACATTAACTAAAATAAATAGCCTACAATTAAAATGTATCTTGTTTTACATTCATTCATTATTTTTATTTACTGTTTGCTCAGTACATTAAAACAGAAAACATTGCATAATCATTAATCACATTATATCAAAATAGTATGTTACCATCTGGTTGGCGCTGCTTGTGAAACACGTGAACCGAATAAGGCCTTGAGACGTTGATGTTTATGAAACTGTGATCTGAAGCATTGCGTTTGTTAAGCCTGATGATGGATTGGTTATGCCAGGACGTTACGAAAAGGCTCGACTCAAATACGGTCACCGAGTACAGATTCTGCACCTGAAATAAAAAATAAAAACATCATTTTAAACTCGAATTTATAATAAATTAATTTAATATTTGTATCAAAGATCGAGAGAATGGATGTCTTTTCTGCGTCTAGTTTAACTAATTAAACTATCTAACAATCTCTTAGCACCCACCTCAAGTTATTTAAAACAGCTGTACTTTTGCCAAATGCTGTTAAGCTAAATATTCATTCATTTAAATATTTTTTCACAATTGTGTCAATTTGATTTTCCAATAAATACCAATTTGAGATAATAAACATATAAAGATTTGACAGCAATACAATTGAGAATTTTCTTAAATAAATAACGTCAGTGATGGACAAACTGATGTCGTATTGCACACTGTGTGTGCTCTCTGATGAGCACCAATGCACATGATTAATGAATAAGAATTACTGTTCCCTTTTAAAGTGTTTTTGGGCATTTAAAATAAGACACAATTTGTTCTGTACTATTATACTTCCACATTTTTATAATGATCAGAACCGGTTTCGCTCATGCCTAGTCGCTAAAAATAATCAGTCTTACAAATATTATGAAATTGAATTTAAATATGCAATTGTTACCAAAACGGTGGTCAGAACTATTCTCATTCCAAGAGAAAATTACATATTCCTATATTTTGAAAATAGATTCACAGTATGGTCTGAATTGGCATTTACTTGGTAAAACTCCATTGTGATAAGGTAACAATATCAAAGTGTATGGTTAATTTTTTCACAATGTGGCCCTAACCTTTTGCAAGCTGAGTGGAAGGCCAAAAATTATTTAAATATGGTGTAACAATCACACTTAACTATAGGATCATGAGAGGGCTAATGTTTACCAATTTTTCAACTCTCCCCAATGAAAATGTGGTGAAATGAATGATGAAATTCAAAAGATGACACTAACCGGGTGTCCCTTCTTAACGGTCATTCTATTCTGCCCCTTGTAGTCGATTCTCTCCACAAAATCTAGATAGCCGTCCACCCAATACACGTGCTTGCTTGGTATGTCCACTGTCACTCCGTAGGGATATACAATCTTCTTGTTAACGAGCGGTGTGCGCGCCGTGCCGTTCAGGAACGATCGCTCCAACATCGGCGCAGTGTGACCCCATTTTGTGAAGAACATCAATCTGGAATAGACAGAAGTTTGTTTGACGGTGCGGTAAATGTCAGTGAAAAATTCAGAAGGCTATCCTGTAAACTACGTGCTATATTTTGCCGAAATTTTGAAATAAGTTGCTTGGGGAATGTTACTTTAATGTAACAAAAGTTGCAAATTAATTTAGAAACCTTCATTTTTTTAATGGCACATGGCCACTACACTGTGCCTCCAAGATTCTCTGGCCCCGCCAGCCTCCTCGCCTCCTCCCAGGTCATCCCGGCGTCCCGTAGCTCCGCCGAGTACATCCTATGGATAATCATCGGTGGCCTTCCGGTTGGTAAGAGACAGGCTGGATCATTTAAATTTACCAAACTATTCAACTGCTTCTTTATAGTATATGCAGGCAAAGATAAAAGTCATGTGACCCAGTCAATGGTGATTTGTCATAGCTTTATTACTATAGGATTTATACATCTAACGAACACTTGTATAATTGGCAACATTTAGTTATTATAAAAAATATTTCAATTGAGCATATTTACAAGCTAAGCATCAAGTTAGTAAACAAGCAATCTTTGTGATAATAATAAATTCATTTTTCAGTTACACAGAAGACAACTGCAATTAACGCAGAATATGTGCTTCATTACACATTTTTAAATTATTATTCTGACTTCTTAGAAGTCAAAACGGTGTTTTACAAAGGACATGGTTTCTGTCTAATTTTTTAGCTATTTCAATTAGTTTAACTGTATGAAAAATGCACTTACCCTACTAAGGGATCCAGCGCGATACCCCGGGGTTTACTGATATCCAACTCGATGAGGACATCGCAGGCATCCATTGTGCTGTTGCACAGGATGATGACATCTCGGAAATTGTCCAGCATGTACCAGTTACCGGACACCCAGTCCAGAGCTATCTGAATTATCGCTATAACAAATAAACTATTATTTAGTTTTATATTCTCCAGGCCACAAGAGAATCTTAACTAATCTTCACCTTTCTGGTTTTGGCAAAATATTTTTTTAAGACCAAATAGAATATAAATTTTTAGTTTGTTCTACACTTATAATGAGTACATTAGTAACTGCAATTGTGCTCAGCAATTTATACCATACGCCTTGAATTTAGGTTCGCGGTAATACCAATTTTTTTTAGTAATTTATAGTAATTAGCAAGACAAAGTGATGTGATATACTATATTGATTCACTATAGTATTTTACTTTTATTTTAAATTAAGTACACAGTGCAAATGAACAATAATAAAATTATGCTTACATTCCATCTCGGGAAACATGATGGGAGACGGCATGACCCATTTTTCATTCATATCATCAACGCTAGAGCAGCTGAGCGATGATTTCGTAACCTTGTTGTGGATGTAACAGACGGTTCTGAAGAAAACAACAACAATAAAAACATTAGTCAAATGATAATGTATTTGAAGATATAAATATATAAGAACAGTCTACGAAGGGGAATCTATATTTGTTCTGCGGCTGTTTAATTTTGTGTAATAATCAATGCAAACATTTTACAAAAAATGGTACAATACAACAGCGATTACACGGATGCTGAATTCCGGCTATTTTTTCAATACCAAAATACTGGTTTTCAAAATACTGAAAATTAAAGAACAAAGAAATGTAGATTTGATTAAAGGATCGCAGTATCTATAAGCTGTCAGATGCAATATGAAATATTAAAAGTATTGATTGATTAATTTGCCCAGTATTGCAATACCTCGACAAGGGGTAGTCCGTATATTCAGATAGTAAAATAAGTTGTTCATGATAACCAAGCGACATCAGTTTAAGCAGCAGGACCATATCATCGAACGTTCAGATAACTATGGTCCAGATAATTGGAATTGTACTGCTGTGGATAATTTAAAAAATTGACCCATACATCCAATCTTTGAAAAAAAGAGGAATGAAAGAAATAACCTGTTTGCAAAATTATATTCCAGCACTTGAGAGTTGAGCAATTTCAGAGAGGAGTTTCCCGGCCACGCGGCGCCATCTAATTTCACACGTCTAATATCATGCTGTGTCGAGAAGATAATGGAAGGCTCTTCATCGGGAGGTACTGAAAACACAAATAATTCATTGTCAACCACCACAACTGTACAGGGCCATTGATTTGGGTTTTTTATAATACTAGACAGAAGTGTGTTTGAATCACAACTGCATATTTTGATTTTTCAATCAACGTACGAGTTTGAATAAAATCATATCAACGGTGTTTTGGCCAACTGATGTAATCCTCAAAATTGAAATTGTTCAGGAGTAAAAACTTTTTTAATCGAAAACATTATATGGTGATTTGCGTTATGAATCTTTGAAATGCATTCCTGTAAATTGTCATGTTTGCATATACGGGATTATACGTAGGGAGTGTCGATATAATAGTGGCTTACATCACGTGACCGGGTCAGAATTTTTAAACCTAAAACCATTGTCAAATGATGTTTCCCTTCCGAAAAGTGGTCAATTTATTTTCCTAATTTGCGTCATTTGGCCGAGACCTGCTCTGTCGTCTTTAAAATGAGATCCAATCGTTATCGTATTTTTTGAAGATTACATCAATTGACCAAAACACCGTTGATATAGGTGTTTGCGATTTTTTAAACCTACTCACTTCTTTGTGAAATTTCTGGCACTAGAGCGGCTACATTGCACCATATCTATATTAACACATGCTCCTGATTTATATTTATGTGATAAAAACCATATTAACTTCTTTCATAAAACCTTTAAGTTATTATATTTTAAATCCCTCGCGATAAATAGGGGTTACTTGTATTATTATATAGTTTTCAAAATGCACGGTGCATCGACATTAACATTGATGTCGTGTATCATCCTCATTTTTACAGTGAATAAATATCACATAAATTGCATCTATCAAAAAAGCATGACGTAACAGAATTATATTATCCGAAAGTATACTGACTGTTGATGGCCTTGCAGTGGGTAGCTGAATCTAAGAAGTATCCATCCACGCAGGAGCATGTGTAAGAACCAATCGTATTCTGGCAACTTTGATCACAACTGTCTTCCAGGTCACACTCATCGAGATCTAAAACAAGCAATAAATAGTATAAGTTTTAAGGTGTTAACTGTCAATTCTTGGTGGAAAGATATTATATTTAAAAAAAATAAAACACAATTCATTTCTACTACTTCCACATATTTATAATGATCAGGACCGGTTAATAACTCATAGTTGCTAAAAGTGAATTAGAGAAAGAAATCTTAACAATTTTCAAGTTTATTCAGTAAATTTTTTTTCAGCTTCTATTTTCGACCGGTCATTAGTGGAATATTAATGTTTTATATTACGTACATTAAGAAAAGTCTACTATAAATAATAACAAAAACTATAAATAATTATTAATTAATTAAGTTTTAGACTTCGATTTGGTATTAAAAATGTGTATGCTACGTCAGGAGCAGGTAAGAAATATGAAAGTAAGCTTTGAACCCAAGTCGTACCGAATACTTTTGAAATATTATTTTAGCTCATGCAGACCTCTAATGGCAGCATTCAATTTGAATTTCCTCCCTACACATATTATAAATCTTACACTGTTATAAATCTTACACAAAAGCCATAATTTAGAATCGAAGCTTGAGCAGATATCTTGCTTAATTTATGGAATATACCTTCTGAGACGCTCAAATAAATAAAATCTGTTTTCATGGCAGATACATACCAACGCATTTTGTAGACTCGGGCCTCTGCCCACTAGGGCAAAAGCATTTGGGACCTTCGAGAGTGATCCGGCAACTATGACTACAATTTTTATCACACTTGACTGTCTCCTCACCTAGAATAAAAAATAGAACACAATTAAACGTTGAAATTAAACAGCGATTGAAAAATTTTTCAGCAAATCCAAATATCATTTGCCTGTAATAAAACAAATTAATTCAATTCACAAAAATAAGATTTTTTCTTTTTGCTAATTTTTGTGCCAAGTAATTTAATCTTTTCAGAATGATCAACTAATAAAAACACTTCCTTTTACGTATTTACCAACAAAGCAAGTGTCAACTGTATTCCCAAAAAAAATTAAATCACATTTGAAACACCGTCTGTCTACACAGGAAAACTTGTTTACTGGACTGCTCAAATTTCCTCTACATTTCATTTTAGTTTTATAGATGGATGAAAGATGGCAGTAGTTTAAATATTCATTGTATAATAAAAAATAATAACAAATCATAATTTTTCGCATGTCGCATATGCCTACGCATAATAATAAATTTACAGCTTTGAATAACCAATGTACCATTGTATTTTTGCAAAATTTTTGGTGACTCAGTAAAATATTTGGTTTGAAAGTATGCTGTTATGGAGAAGTGATCTTGAAGATGGCACCGATCTGATTTATACAATTACAACAAATGAAAGCATTCAAATGGGGGGGAGCATAAAAACCAGGATTGCACACGGCATTACCATTCTATCACGTTCAGATCAGGAAAAATGGACAAATATACTCACGGCACATGTCCCATTCATCACTGTTGTCCGGACAGTTTCCCACACCATTGCAGAAATTCTCGATCAGTATACACGTCGACAAGTCTGCACATTTCGCTTTGTTGGGCGGACAAACAGTGCCTATTAAGCCTAAAGAGATACATTAGAGAAACACTGTCAATTTAGCCATGTATTTTACAATAAATATATCTTATATGCAACGCGAAGTATTAAAATGTGACATTTCCATTTTTAGACAAAATCAGTCATTCTTAGGAATTTGAAGAATTTTGAATTGTAAAAACATAATTTAAGACATCGACTGAGGGTGCTTGATGGAATTTCAATATTAAAACAAAATCTCAATAATCCAAATTTGTAAAAACATAGTTATTATCAAGCCATGATATACCTATTTGGCTTTTTACGATTATTTCTAAAATATGAATATGGAAATATCACACTTTTATACTTTATGTCACACATACAGAGTATTTATTGTAACTTAACTTTATAAGCAATCTTATGAGTAGGTAGTCAATCTATCGTGAACTTTTGTCAGAATGGTGTTATTTGAAAAACGCATCATGAGGGATAATCGAAAAACAAATTACTTTTATGTTTTACAATAGATTACATGGTTACTTTGTGGAATGTTATTTACTATATAGAATTGAATTTGATAACTTTTCAATCCATTTATCTTGAAATTGAGTATGACAATGTTTGCACTTATCATCATTAAACTAAATATATCGCATACAATTATCTCTACCACAAGTCATGCCATAGAATTGATGCATCGTAATAACGATGTGAACAGGCTCTCCTGTCCAGCCCGCGACCACAATTTTTATATGGACACGGGAGCTATGTTCAGTGTACGGAATGGGTTAAGGTTGTAATTGATTTGCAATACATTTCATCTGATGATAATTCTCAAAGAACTAAAACACGTGTTACAGGTGTTTTATTTGCACAATGGTTATATTAAAACAACAAATTTATCGATTTCAATTTACTTTTTAAGATATTTGGCACTCACAATGTTATTGAGAAACAATACTTAAAAAAGAAAATAAAAACGTCGAATTATAGTATATTTTATGTATGTTTGGAAAAACATAAATAATATCTCTTTGTAGTTACATCCTTTTGATATTAGAAACTGATTTGTTTTGCTTCGCTTCATAGTTTCAAATAACAAAAAAATCGAATTACATCATTTTTAAATACATTTTTTCCTGCACTGTTAGAACAGAAATATACCAATCAAATTAGTAAAATATTAGCTTGGCTGAATAAGCTTGAAAAAAAACACTGTTCAGCTGATAATTATGATCATTATTTTAGCCTGCTGTTATTTCTTCGCGTATTGAGGTAATAACATAATATTCGAAATTTACATTTTGAGGGCGCTTCGTCAGAGATGTCCGGTGTCATGAAATCGGTCACGCCACAATCTGGAGCCCCGTCGCACATCCACCCCGAAGGAATGCATTTTTTCGTAATTGCACACTGAAATTGCTCTTCAGGGCATGTTGTTTTGTTGGCTGTGAAACAAAACAATAATATTATTAAAGTCAGTTTTCAGGAAATTAGCATGTAAAGACACTATAGATCAACAAAAGGTAGAACACGACACAGTTATTTGGGCTTTGAATCTCAAATGAGGGTGAAAGTTGCATTTTTTTTATTACATTAATTTGTAAAAACGTTGCTTAATTCAGAATTCTTATATAATCAGTGAAATATCTAGTGTTAAATGTAGAAAGTATAAACCAGCCATGTGTATGACACTGTGAAAGTAAAAATTGAAACAGTTTCAATCAGGTACTAAGTATTAACTGATCAATTCTAGAAAAGGTGAAAAAATTAAAGAAATAGATATATAGTACAATGTACGTTATAATCATCATGTTTCTTTCAGTATTTGTCCGGCTTCTTTTGAATTTCAGTATTGAACTGCTGATACGCAACCTTAATTGTCAGCCCTATGTATTTATTACACATACTTATGCGGATACGCGCTTGCCTGTGTGCGTGTTGGCGATGTACATGAAGACTAGCCGCAGCTATTTTGCTTGCAAAATCGTAGATTAAATATTTTTCAGCTTCTTTATTTTCTTCGATTAACTTTAACAAGAATGCGCCGAGTTTAGTTTACTTCTTGATGTATTTGGGATACCTAATATATAATTCACATAGATTTCCATGTTTTATTGTTAAAATTGATATATTTTTAGCCATAGTGAGCATTTTAAGAGATCAATCGACTGAAAATAAATTCGTGCGAAAACGGCTCGCGCTGTAAGGGTTAATAAAATTCTCCTCTTTAGGTCAATAGCATGTCAAAATGAGAGAAAAATATTGTATCCTTACCACAAATATCCTGACAGGCTTTCCTTGAGGAGCACCTATAGGCTAGGATACAGCTTCCATCATCACACCTTATCTCGTCATCATTGCAAGTGTCATTTCCTGAAAAAAAAAAACAATCTTTTATAAACTCTATCGCAAAAAAGTGTTATTGTGTTCCAACATTTTTTTTGTATCACGTCCGTTATCGATGTGGAACATAATGGAATCTTAATGTAACATCTCAACTGAGGTTGTTTTATGAGAACTGTTAGTTATTCACTCAACCTCTCTTCTTCGCACAGGATAAGGACGAATTAGGCTATGGAAAGGAATGTCTCTCAGCTATGCCCAGATTTCAGATTCAGATGAGTAGAAAAAATGCAAACATAACAGTCATCCATGCTTTTGGACACAAATCCATAAATGAAATGAATAATCAATGTGTCAATTTAGTCCCCGGACACAAGATGCACAGCAGACAACAAATTTAAAAGTGCAGTCGTAATGTTTGTCACTACTATAACTATTTTGTTTTTACTCTCTCCTGAACAATTTCAATTTTGAGGGTTACATCAATTGGCCAAAACACCATCGATTATAAAATAATAAATATAGTAAGTGTTACTGCATCATTAATGTTTCTTATTTTTTGTTTTAAAAAATAAACACATTTCTTTCAACAATTTTTCTAAAAACCAAAAAATTACAAATTCAAAACCTAGATGGCGATGATTGTAATAGAGGCTGCAAAAAGTTAAATACGCCCAACAAAAAGAATGTAACATTGCATTCTACGCTTTCATTTTTTTTAAACCATATCCGCTCCCTACTCCCTACTCCTCGAAAATTTTCGGACCCCGGCATGCTGCTGTATGCTCAATTTATTTAAAATTGAGTAGTTGGACACGGCAACCATTGTTATTGAACAAGGAGTGCATATAATCCAATTACCTCATCAGTTCAAATTGCACACTACGTATTGTATCTTTGACATTGTTCACTTGTGGTACACAGACCACAGTCAGAATCAACGTGGAGTGTCTGCTATATACCAAGCCTTGACCTCTGTCCAGTGACCAAAAACAGGAATAGTTTAATAATAAATACAGTGGATTTTTGATACATTGTTTTTGCAGGAGCAAGTAAAAATATATCTTAAAATAAAGTCTAAATTTTACAAGACAGTATAACTATCATTTATAACGGGAAAAATATGATTTTCAATGAGACATTCTGACAAAACATGCATTAGCATATAATTGGCCATCACTATGTCAAAAGTTTTCAATTTTAATTTATTTCATAAATATAATATATCGACGGTGATTTGGCCAATTGAAATTGAAATTGTTCAGGAGAGAGTAAAAACGGTTTTTATCGAAATCATATGGTGAGTTACGTTGTGAATTTTTGAAATGCACTCCTGTAAATTCTTATGTTTGCAGATACGGGATTATAATTAGGGAGTGTCGATATAATAGAGGCTTAAATCAAGTGGCCGGGTCAGAATTTTTAAACCTGAAACCAGTGTAAAATAATGTTTCTTTCAAATTTGGTCAATTTATTTTTCCAATCACGTTATTTGGCCGAGACCTGCTCTGTCGTCTTTAAAATGAGATCCAATCATTTAACTCACTTTCGTATTTTTTGAGGGTTAAATCAATTGGCCAAAACACCATCGATATGCACATTATAAAAAATTACAAATTAAATGTCTATTGCTTTTGCAATGTAACATATGTTTTAGTTTTAAATGTGATAAAAACAGTAAAAAATAATAAAAATTGGCCATTGGTAATGATGTCAACCGTGTAAGTTATGTCAAAATCCACTTTAAAACACAGTAATCGTCTGAACTCACTCGCCCACTTGGAATATATCAACATCTAAAGATATACCGTTTAATAATGCAAAAGTACTTCCCAGTGGCATAATCACGGGCAGACTGGTTGCACACTCAGGAACTAGAAGCAATTCATGTCCACGATTCCTCAAAAAATAATTAGGAACATAAAGTTTGATCTTCTCAAGAATGGCAGAATTCTTATCTGTTGTGTATCACTGGGTAATTTCTACTCAAGGGTTCTTGAAATGCAGACAGAGAGTTACAACTCAAATCATTCAATTAGTAACAAAGTAGCCACTCTCAACAATAATACCCTCTGTGGCGCATATCCATAGAGTGAAGAGTGGGCAATGAAATTTCAAACAAGTCTGCAGCGATCTATATTGATTCTATAGCTGCATATCAACTGTTCAGTGACAAAAAAAGTGTGTAGAGAAGACTATGACGTTCTCAATAGCTTAGTAAGGAATGGCCGTCTACGCAATACAATGGTCTAAGATTCAGTACAACTATGTCATACACCTTGATATGTTAATTCAGTATTTGTCGGTGCCATCACCAAATGGGGAACACTCTTGGGCGTTTGTCCTATTCAGTTGCGTTGTCAACGGGTTCAAATCCCAGTGCAAACAATTTCATAAATTAATTTATGGATTTGTGTTCAAAGACTCTATTGTCTGTGATGTTTTACTTACCCACTCGCCCATCTGATCCCGAAAATGGGGAGCAGCGAGATGTAATCATTGTCGGCCTCGGTGGTCTAGCAGTAATACCTTTACCCTAGCAATCAGATGGATCTAGGTTCAGGTTCAAAAGATTTTTTAAATTGAACATTTGAGATCTTGGCAATAGGTGTTCACGACTCTTGACATATTGGTCTTGAGTGACTTCTTTTATTTTATTTTTATTTTCTTTTGAGCATAAAAAAAATGATTGGTTTGTAGTTATAAGATAGAAGTACCTTTAACGGGAGGCATTTTTCACATAAATAGATTGTAAGTTGGTCGTTCTAAGCGGTTTTTTTGGTTAGCGTAAGAAGGGTTGAAAACATCACAGATAGGCAAACATTTAAATTTAAATTAATACATCAATTGATAAATCAAAAGTTGGCTTAGTTCATTTGTTAATTTGAACCTATGATTGTAGAAAGGTATCCGAGAGACTCTTTACTAATCTGCCACAGTCATCAGTATGCTTTTTGACAACAATTTGAAATAAATTTACTATCATACCAATTGCCAATGTAAGAAATCTATATACGTTTGCAAATTATAACAAACACAATTTATTCCAATATTTCTCTTCACTAATTGTTGTGAATCACAAAATAATTATTAATTGAAAAATATTTAATCTAACTTGTGATGTCGCATCCACGTAATTAGTTGATCATTAACTTTTGTGCATTCGAATTTTGTATCTCACATAAGTTTCTTATCGCGCTATTCATACAATTCATTATTTATACATTTAAAAATATAAAGAGATAACCTATCGCCCTTTTGCCTTAGTAATAAATAATCTAGTGAGTATTTAAAAAGCCGAACTTGAATAAATACTTGCATTGCAGATGAGACGAAACAGTAAAGTAATAAACAATTATCATTTAATAACGGCCAAATTTTATCAAATAGCAAAGAAGAAAATGAATCATTAGTTAGATGCGGCATTTGTAAACCTTTATGCAAAAATTAAGCAGCCGCGTATGTAGGCCAAATACCAATAAATAAGGATTTTCATTAAAATAATAATTTTGAAAAATAACAGTTAACTTTTTTTTAAATGTACGATGCCTGAAGCCGAATGGTCAACGTCAAGCTCTTTGGTCTCGGTGTATTTACATGGGTTCGAAACCTAGTAAGGATACTTTAATAAATCGACGTATGAATTTGTATTCTTAAAGACATGGATATCTGTGATATGTGCATTCCCTCTCACCCATCCAATTCTAAAAATCATAGCTATATAAATCATTCAGTGAATTTCAATAGAAACTAAGTCAGAAGGGCAGAATACTGACCAAATTTTCCCTGCTATTAATAGTCATATTGATTTCTAAGAATATGAGTTTTTTTCAACCTTTTCCGCTCCCAATGCGGGGCATATGGACTTTTAATGGAGCATCTTGGCAGATTTTCTACAAAAATTGCGTGTTATTTAAACACTCAACCTCACTTTTTGAGACAGCAAGGAGAGAATGATTGGACTAGGGCAGGACTAGAATCGGATGAGTGGGAGGCAATGTATATATCACAGACATACATGCTTTCAAACACAAATCCAGAAATAAATTTATGAAAATCTCCTTACTGGGATTTGAGCCCGTGACACCGCGACCGAAGAGGAGAACGTTGAACATTCAGCTACAGGTCGGCAAATAAGATAGTATTTATCATGTGCCTGCATACAATAAAATCTTTGGATATTATTGGTTAGGGTTTTCTTACCACAATAATAAGGAACGTTCGTAAACCGTGTAATATTTATGTAGACTTTTCTATATAATGTTATAATAATAATATATAAAATTATACTATCATAAAATTATCACTTATCACCCACATATAATATTATCATGTCATTGCAAATGAATAGATGTTTTTCTTTTCACTTTTTTTGTTTCATTTGATGTAATCGTTATATCCAGCGCTTATGGCCGAGCACTGTGAACTCCGCATAGCGATCAAGGTGGCTTGTGTTAAATTCCTTTTTCATTTAAATTGTGTTTCCTAATCAAGTGTTTATGATGCCTTTTTAGTCAATACCGAATGATTCGATATTGAAAATTTTCGGCGCATTGGCAATTTACTGTAATGCCCAATAGATAACTGTATTTCTTTATTCGATAGTTTTAAAAATTGCTTGATCACTCTTACCTGTCAATTCTTGGTGGAAAGGCAATATGCGTGTATATTTAAAAAAATAAAACACAATTTGTTGTGTACTAATATCACATTTATTATACAGGTCACGACCGATTTCGCTCATCAAGAGCATTATCAACTGATAACCGATTTTATAAAAATGTGAAATCAGTATAAGACAAATTACTTGTTCTTTTTAAATTACATTTCGCAAGGTCAAATGAAGGGTTTCCCGGGTTTTATAAAAATCAAAAGGGTTCGACGACTTAATATATTGAGGAAACGCTGCTCTATAGTCATATAGTATTAGTAATTCTAAGAAACGTTACTGATATGTAATATATGGAAAGTAATTAACAGCAAAGAAATCAATAATTTGAAGAAGAAAAAAAGGAAAATATCACGTGATAAAAAGACCGGATCTCCGATTGTAAAAAAATAAAGAGAAGACGAAGAACCGGTATTTTAAAGTTTCTATGAACGTGATTTGAAAAGTAAATGATACATACTGAGAAAACTGTCCGTTTTTTTCTTGCATTAGAACGAATTTGCAACACCGATACAAAAAAATACATCGAAAAAATGAGAATAATAAACAACGACAAAAATATATAATTACATATATCTAGTGTGTACATAATTAAATTACTTAACCATCATTCGCGTTACATAATTCGGCAGCAAAAAAATATCATGCTGCTGTTGAAATTAAAATCATCCAAAAACAAACCGTAATTCACGGTGAATATAATATAAAATCGAAATTGAATAACAAAGTAATCAATTTAAATTTGATTTACTAAAAATGAATTTCCACAAAATTAGTGCAGAATATATCGAAAATAATTAATTCATGATGAAATGTAATTGACGGGTAATCCATTCAAATATGACGTGAAACCCCGGTATTAGGTATCCGGTCATGAAGTTATCCCGCCATTAGCGTGCAATTTTTTTGAGTATTTTATTTTTTAGCAATCGAGAATATTATAATAAACCTATGCGGGAATTTTATTCACTTTTATTATGTTAAAATAATGGCACGGCGGTCGTTCGTACTGTAGGTATCACATTATTCTGCCTTTCATGAAAATGAAGATTCAATTATCCATTGGTGGCTGATAAGGCGAACTACCTTCCCTTTAAACAATGCGGAGTCATACGGATAGCGAGTAGACCTCAACTCATAGACGCATCGCGTTTGCGTTTATCTTGATGTAGTGGAATTGAGTTTCTGCACACTTACGTGCAACGCCACAAGTCTTGGCCGTTTGTTCCTATGACACTTAATATTTGTTGGCCAACTGGCCCGATCTATTTCGCCTGTGTAAACGAAGCTTGAAAGCGGGGCCGCACCAAAGTGAAGCGAGTCAGGCAGTGATTAAAGGGCCCGCAGTCGTGGATACCGACTAGTATGAACGCTCGAGAGTAGAGATGCTCGGGGAGCCTGCGGATTTCTGTATCCACAAGAACGGCGTTTTCGCTAAATAATGTAAATACATTTTAAGTATTTCTAATTGAAGTTTCTGGAATTCGGCCTAAAATAACAGATAAATGAATACTTCTCTCCAAGATAAATATGTCCCCAACCCTTGCCCAAGAGCGTTGGCCATTTGGCTACAAGACCGGCATACACTTTTAAAGATTTTTTTACCATGTTCGCTCCCAACGTGGAGCATTTGACATCCTAATGGAGGTATCTTAACAGAAGTTTTCTATGAAAACTTCTTGTTACTCAGTCACTCAACCTCTCTTTTTTCGAAGAGAGTAGGATAGAAGGATAGGGCTAGGAGAGAACTAGTGGTTAGCTAATCGCTCTCGCTGCGTCCCGTCTTGATGATCGGATGAGTGAGAGGAAGTTTTAGACATCATAAACATTCATGACTACGAACAGAAGTCCATAAATCGATTGAAAGACCAATTTATGATAAATGTTCGTATCGGGAATTGAACCCGAGACATCCGTAACCGTAGTCAACGACGCTACCAGCTGCGCCACGGAGCCGTATTTTTTTAAGAATAAAAACAGTAAAAATAAAATATAATTAACGAAACGAAAAACTGCCCTCTTTTGTCGTATTTTTGAGTCGTCGCCTAGGCTGCGGAGAGACTTAATCCGCCTCTGCTCAATAGTACTAAACATAGAGAAATTCTTCAGATGTACGTTGGTGAACAATGTCTCACATTGTAAAATGATAAAAGCCACAATTACACGCACATTTTCAAGAGGAAAGAGGGAGAGAATGTAGCATTGCTTTGTTTACGTATTTTGATCTATTCTTGGATAAAAAAAAACACGGGCCTTGTCCTGAACACGGCATAGCTTGAAAAGTACATCGGTAAACACTCTCCAAAGTCGACTGATTCCGATAAATTGTATCAATCAGTCCTTCGGTTTCTATCGGACAACTATCGGTCACCAGCCACGCTTCTACGAAACCTAGAAGAGAGTCCCCTAACCTTTTTACATCAGCGAACATCGTTTATGGCCGATTTAAAGAATGAAACAGCAATGTGAAAAATTATTAACGTGCAGCTAGAGAGGCAAAACAAAACAAATGTAGAATGTTGATTCGTTTGAAAATATGCATACGTTTTAAAATGTCGGTCCTCAGACCACTGGTTGGAACACACTGACCTCGAATACATAATTAACTGGCCATTAGTTAATTTGACATATAACTAATATACAAGAGAACCTCTATCTTCACTACTATATGGTGTACCCGTCACCGATTTGCAAACTTTACCGATCGTATTCCGTATATATCAACGTAAAGCGCTTCCAAATGATTACCAGGAGTGACTTAGGAGCAGTTACCAATTACGCATTTAAGTGTGCTGAAATAAAGACAGTTTGTAATTGAAAAGGTTGTAGGAGTTGAGATCTACTCGCTCGCCGTATGACACCGCAAGAGTTTTTAAATATGATATATTTCTCCCTTGCTGCAATCAAGTCGTCGTGGCTGACCGGTCCGACCGTTAATTCATAATTTATATACTGGATTTTCTACCATTACACCTCAACACTTGCGAATGCCGCTTTACGAAAGCGAATCAGAGCATTTGACGAGGACTCAAAAATCTGTATACTTAGCTACGTGAAAAATACTTGCGTCAGATATTGGGAGTGCGGTGGAATTGCCAATAAATTTTATCAATTACACGCGTGTTTGTAAACAAATCATGTAACAATTATTCTCATCAATAGATGTCTCAAAATCTGAAACTGCTCCTCCTTAAATTTAATTAATAAAATAACTTAATTCTCTTAATTAGTTTCGGAATTGAAAAAATAGCCAAAATACCAGGATACCGGTTTCGGTAATACCGGCATTGCAAACCCTTATCACAAACAACCACTCAAAAGATCGCTGTCGCAGGATCTGAAGATTTTCACTCACTATCGACGATAAAATAGCTGTGGTCGATTTACAGATACAAATACAATTTCTAAACGATTACAATAATATAATTGAACTAGTGAGCGTTTTGGTATTATTCTACATGTCATAAAGTATCAGAGCTAAATAAATACAGGCTGCAAAAGTATATTTATTATCTTAGAAGTTAAATTAAATAAAGTGTAAATTAATGTATGAAATCCATTAAATTAAAACATGCAAAAATTTTCACCATTCATCACTTAGTCCACTTCACCTCTAGAGGGCTCATAATATAATGTTATCCTCGCTGGCCCACCGACGATGTTACCGCCCTGACAATGTGGCTTCTGTGTAATTAAACAGAATACAAAATCAAAATAAACCGAGTCAGATGGCGTGTGAAAGCATTTGAGTAATGGAGAATAGTCCAAATAATTAATATATGTTTAAAATGTTACTATGAAGTGTAAATATGATCATAGCGTAGAAATAACAAGATGGATGCCAGTCTGACTGACAAATATCGTCAATTGACTCCATCCGTATACAAAACTGTCGATGATTTTTACAATAAATTGTTGAATTAACGTACCGTATTGACCAGACTTTGGGGCAACCATGGTGTAAGAAGTACAAGGTGAGCTGGATAAAAGGTGACAGTCGCCATTTTTGTATTTGTTGACGTCACTACATGCTTATCCAATTACAATGAACTATGTTTACAATGGTGTTTTGATAACAATAAAAATTTGGTTCGTCAAAGTGACGTCACATTAAAAATATTTATTACTATCTATTTGAATACATATGTAGATAAGTATTTACATAAAAACTATACATTTTGTAAATATCTACAATTTTGACAACAACACTAATTAATTTTGATATTTGTAATTCGAAAAAATCTTTTTTATAAAAAAGAAGTAAAGGTTAACAAAAACTGTCAGAAACTGCAATGCGCCGGTAATTTGTAAACAATGCCATCGCACTCATTAAAAAATATTGTGATGTAAGTAGTACAGTCATGTTGCTCATCGCGAGGCAGTGAATTTATTGTTCATTTGTTTGAGACTCGAATATAAGTCGACCAGTCTATTTACGTTGTGTTTTCTTTATAAAAACCTCCCATTATAGTCAGGCTAATACATTTTAAATAATCGGTGACTGGATATACGCAAACATGATTATTGCGATCAAAGCTTGTAACTGAATATTTCCACCTCTCTAGTCAATGCATTCTTTAGTCAGGTAGGCAGCCTTTGCGATCGGTGTCTCATGTGACACACGCGAGGGACTAGTGTTAAGAGTTAAAACAACATGGCATGGTACACGCAGATGTGAATCGACGGCACGTTATTTCATCCTCTTGAGAACTTCAGGATTGAGAAGAGACTGAATAAAAGAAAAATGAGTGAAATCGAAAACGATCTTCTTTCTGGCTTAGACACGAACAAAAGCTGCGCAGGAGAGTCACGTATATTACGTACATAGGTCAAGAACGAATTCGGGTCAGAATTTATATTAATACCAATCACATTATTGTGGGCTTTATTAGCGGCGCTAATCAGTTCTTGGACTATTCTCCGCAACTCAGAAAATACAGCACAATCACCAAACCTCTTAAGAATTGCAGCAGGGAAAAGAGAGATGATGACCATTCCTATATTGAAGGGACTCCCCGCAAGAAGGGTCAATCAACAAAAACATTTCAAAAATATTAATTGAATTGAATAAAAACTACATATAAAAATGAGTGGCTGCACATAAACTAAGCCTCCATTAAATTTTAACTGAAAATTATTCAAACTATGTTCGACAGAAGCTATTTAATATTGAACCAAGAACGTACAAGTTTAAAAAAAAAACACCATTATAATTAGGTAAAAAAGTAGCAAATTATTCAATTCCACAAGAATTATAATATATAGTATTAATTTATTACCCAGCATCGCTAGTAAATGTTAAAAGTTGGAAGACGAAAATTAAAAATATCATCGTGGATGCACCACCCACATAATGTTAAAGTCCATCAGTTAGTAATAATGTTAAAAGTTGAAAACAGTTGAACGAGGAATGGCAGGCAAAATGGCAAGTGCAAATGTTATGTCGCTACTGTTCACCGTTTGGGATGAGTTCTTGCGGCAGACCAAAAGATACACGTATTTTCTGTTTTATATTAATGACAATTGTCATTGGAGGAATTTAATTGATTTAAGGATGAAAGCAGGTGGAAGTATGTTGCACATTGTATAGATTTTGTAGAACTTAATACTTTGCTATTTGTTTACCTAAATATAATGGAGTACTCCAAGCAAACGTGTGTTGTGAAAGATTTTCTTTTACTATCGTCCGTGTTCGATCAATAGCACTGATGGTTTTATCTTTTTTTTACGTTGGCCAGATTCGATTGCAACGACTAAAATAAATAGCTGAATTTCCCACGACAGAATCAAGATGAGGTTGCGCCACTGAATGCAAATGCTTTGCATAAATCTCGTGTTTCATATGGCGCCCGCGATATGCAACAGAAGTCTGATCGCTGATCAATTTATCGATCATCGTATTACCCGGTAAAACCGCAACAACCAAACCAGATTGTAGAACAGGGGTTCCAACAACTTTTTCTCCATTGCCCATTTCAAAATTATTCAGAATAAAATAAAACAAGACAGTTTAACTCTTACTGAAAAGTTGCATACCAAATAATATGCGTATATGTAATATTGAAAACCTGTAATAAAAAACCTGGAACTCTAAAGTTTCCTACCGGTTGGGAACCCCTGTTTTAGAACTTTCGTTATAGCTTCTACGTAATTATTTTATGTAAATGTTAAATGATGCCTCGCAAACGTAGTAAAATTACAAAATAATTTCTCTATAAAAAGTATTTATATACCGAAGGTATATACAGAAGACATTAAGTCATAAACAAGTTTTGAGATAATCGCATTTTGAGCATTTTTTTTTTTTCAAATTACTCGCTCTACCAAGTTGATTGTTTTGTAAAAAGATTTTCTGTACATTATACAAAATAATCTTTTAGGCGTACAAATCATAAGATTTGGTATCGATGAGTTATAGTTAAATCACACTTTTTGCCAGAATAAAAAAAGCAATACGACTTAGCACGTTCTGTCAGTATAACATCGATATAATACACGAGCATTCGCCGATACTTATATTTACTTAAAAAAAAAATTTATTTCCTTGATAAGTTGTGTACGCCTGATGTGTTACTTGCAGTTTTTTTTTAATTATTTTAGGTAGGGATCTCTAATTTTGCTTTGTTTACTGAAGAATAGTTTCATACATTTTTTTAAATACAAAAAAAAATATTCAATTAAAATAGATGTGAAATAGGGAGAAGAACAAATTATTTTTTTCTTATTTAAATAACAAAAAGAAAATTGAACGAATGATGTAACAACCAGCTCTCGCTAAATACTACCTGCTAAGTTTTCTAAATATATATATTTTTAGTAATTCTGACGTAGATATGTTTATAAGTGTAAGTCATATGTGTACATCTATATGTGCGTAGTATTTGTATTCAAAGAACACCAAATTCTCTTTTTGCACGGGGGATACGTTCCAAAGACTACCGTGCAAAAAAAGATAAGGTGTTCATATAAAAATGGTAGATAGGTGTCAACTAATAATACGCAATAAAAAAACGTTCACTTTTCATATTACACATTATTTAAAAAAATATATTTAGTACTATAGGTATATCATATAACATAATTATTTAGTCATTCAGTATCACTACTAGATAATAAACGTGCCCGTTTTCTGTTGTTTTTTTGTAGCGAAAAATCACTCTCGTCACTGAAAATTTTTATTGGCGATTTATCTACAAGTGATCTTGAATAAAATTTACATCTTCTGTTTCATTGATTTTAAATAAAAAAAATGGTTATCAGATGCTGTGATGTCATTTTTTCAAGTTCTTTGTATGATCCTTCATAACGTGTCATAATCATTTTTAAATCACGCTGATATTGCAGTGCACATAATGCAGTGCAATATGTGATTTTTTCTTTGGTTTAAAACCACGTTAAAGTGAAAAGAACAATGTAAAAAAAATATCGGTACTTTTTCTTGAACCGTGTTATTTTGAATCCGTGCAAAAAGAGAATTTAGTGTAATACGTTTTCAAATATTTTTCTAAGAATTAAGTTTCATCTGAATCTATAAAACCAAGTGTAATGTTATTCAATAAAGAATTAAGGCATAATAATAAATCAATAATTACTAATACATCGCTTCAAGTGAAGAACCATCGTCCACTTGAAGCGAAAAGCTAATCAATCACATTAATTGATTTTTTGCGCAATAGAGATATCGCGAAGCCCCTCAAAGTATGACGCCCTGTATTACACTGGATGCGGGCCTGATCGAGTCCCACAGACATTGCCGAATCTCATTCAAAAGGAATTTATGAATGCTGCGCAATATTATTTAAATTGGAAGCGATAAAACGTAAGCCAAAAATACACACTGTGTATTGTAATGATATAAAAATAATGGACAGAAAATTTACCTCCGTAGACACGTTCTCATCAAGAAATGCAAATAATAATCAAATGAAAACCTTCTTAACGTAAATTATGAGCTATACATTTGATGGTATTTTGGCAACTTGATGTAAAGCTCAAAAAATACGAAAGAGAGTTAAATGATTGGATCTCATTTTAAAGACGACAGAGCAGGTCTCGGCCAAATAACGTAAATTGGAAAAATAAATTGACCAAATTTGGAAGAGAAACATCATTTTACATTGGTTTCAGGATTAAAAATTCTGATCCATCCACTTGATGTAAGACACTTATTATATCGACACTCCCTAAGTATACTTCCGTATCTGCAAACATAAGAATTTGCAGGAGTGCATTTCAAAGATTCATAACGCGTTTCACCATGATTTCGATAAAAACAGTTTTCACTCTCTCCTGACCATTTTCAGAGTTGCATCAATTGGCCAAAAAACCGTCGATATAATGTCCCCTTTGACTATACAAGAAATATACTTTGAAAAAAGAATGGAAAACCACTGAAACGGAAGCTTCAGACAACACAAATGCCATTTGAATAAAGACTAATTACAAAAATGCCGTATTTTCTGGATCGTATCGATAAGGCGCACTCGTATTTTAAAATATCAATAATAAAAATACCATGAAGTATTATTACAAAAAATGAAGACAACAGTAGCAATAAAAAACATTAAAGGTGGTGTATTAAATATGTACATTCTTCCGTAGTACATAATATCGATCTTCTAGTTCAGTGTTCCCCAATCTTTTTACATGTGGACCGGTAAAAAAAGGAAAAAAAAATTGCGAACCGCTAATACAGAAATAAAATAATAGTTTTTTATGTAATATTTTTCAATCTTATATTGTAACAGATGTACATAACTATAACTAACAAATATACATATGAAATTCTTGGAAATATATTTAGGTAGGGTTTTGCATCTGGGTTCACTATCCAAGAGCAAATATTTCCGTTCTCCTTGAGTGTATCTGAGAATATTTATGACTATCGATTCTGAGAAAACCAGGGACCATCGTGTCGCATCATCCTACCAATTATTATTATTTAACAAGAACTAAAAACACAAGTAAACGTGCAGGCGGAAAACATGCCATATTTAATATTTTTGCATGGCGAATTTCTTGAAATTTAGCATACTGTTCGAGGCCCCGCGAAATCTCTGCAGCCTGGCACTGGGCCACGGTGGCTAAGGTGTCACAATTGGTAACGCAACGAGTGTAATAACAAATTGAGTCGTATAGTATCAAAAGTAGAACTATCCACTATTTGATGTTTCGAGATAAACACAAAAAACGTTTTGTTGGCGTTTTTGAGTTTTGATGTGTTAAATTTGTATGAGCGGCCATATTGTGACATCACTTAGGGTAACTCTGTGATTGGTCGAATGTATGATTTACCAAACCGTTCACTTCTGTTTCCAAAGCTGTTAATCGTTCTGATTTTGGTAGCAAACATCATTTTCTTTTACGTTTTTATACCACATGTACATGATTTTGATACCAAAATTTTATTTCTAGCAATACTCTATGACCGGTAGAATAGTGTGGCAGCATTAGTTCAATTTCGACAAATATGGGATAGTTCTACTTTTGATACTATTCGACTCAATTTATCAATTTAATTTAAGACCTCGACTGAGGGTGCTTGATGGAATTTCAATATCAAATTTGGATTATTGAAATTTGTTGTCAATTTACATGTATTTTGGATACATGGAAGTGTGGAAAATCTCAATAATCCAAATTTGTTATCAATTTAAATTTTACATTTAAAAAAATAAATATCCTCAAAGGTACCGCTGAATCCATTCGAAAATATTGTGCCATACCGCCACGGGTGGCGAACTACCCACGGAAATGTGACGTCGATGAGTAAACCATAAAATGTATTTTTTTTTATTAATTTGTATTCAAATGTTTAATTGTTTCCTGCCTTACCGACCAACCTTTCCTCTTAGGCTTACATCTTATATTTTAGGTTGGCTAAGAATAATTCTTCATCAAAAATACAGAAGTTGACTACAATGTTTACCGGGGGCGGTCATAGTAAAATAAGTATACTAAGCCGGATAAGATTTATTGACAGTGCACAAAATAAAACGATAATTTTAAAATTTATTGTTCATTCATAATTTATGTATCTGTTTTTTAATGTGGTTTTTGCGATAACATACACATGTAAATTGTAAATCATGCATGACAGTCAATGATGTGTCATTATCAAATGTGACATTTAAAAGTTTACTTAGCAGAATATAAGCCGAACGCATTTGTTTATTTTTAAAAAATCTTCTGGTTTTTTTCGTGTCATATCACGGTTAGGCATATATCTCATAACCATAGGCAAGGATTGCAAATGAGCAGATATTTAAATTTAGCAGTTATACCAGGCCTGGGTAAACTACGGCCCATTCGTCTAATTGAATTGTTATTTATTAGAAAACAACTTATCGTTTTATGTCAACGTTTCTTTTTAATAATAATAAATAATGTATGAAAAAATACTATTTTACTTGCGGCACGCTCCCGTTCATTTTGAATTTTTAACGTTGCCCTTCAGCAAAAAGTTTGCCCGTGCCTGAGTGAGTTATACGCAGTGGCGGAATAGCCATACAAGTCAGGTTCCCCGATGGCAAGTGGGCCCCGCTGTATATTAGGGGCCCTTAGTAAAATCAAATAACTATTTCATTGAACATGTTTAAAAATATACAATATCAAGCACTTTGGGTATTTAATCAATACAAATAAATATGTTTTCTTACGATATACACAATGAATCAATATGCCTGCTTTTAAAAAAAAATTGTTGTATAGGCGTGGGGACAAATTTATTTTTGGATGGGCCCCCATTGACTCCTGGCAAAAAATATTTTTAGAACCAGTCTGCCACTGGTTATACGGTAACAAAAAGAGCGAAAAAGCAAACAAATCGTATCCCCAAAATTGAAATAACATTCAATAAAAATGAAAAATAAACAAGGCACGGTTGTTTTAATTTAAATTTTGTTTTAATTTAAATTTTGTTTTAAATATTATGTTACTGGTATGTATCTATTATTTTCTCCAACTGCTAGAGACTTTTACTGGGATATTTCTTTTTGTAACAATGTCATTCATCAACGTAGGGCATAAGATATCGACGGTGTTTTGGCCAATTGATGTAACCCTCAAATTTGAAATTGCTCAGGAGAGTAAAAACCGTTTTTATCGAAAACATTATATGGTGAGTTGCGTTGTGAATCTTTGAAATGCAATCCTGTAAATTATCATGTTTGCAGATACGGGATTAAACGTAGGGAGTGTCGATATAATAGCTTACACCAAGTGTGGAGGGGGTCAGATTTTTTTAAACCTAAAACCAACGTGAAATGATTTTTCCCTACCAAAAAGTGGTCAATTTATTTTTCTAATTTACATCATTTGGCCGATACCTGCTCTGTCGTCTTCAAAATGAGATCCAATCATTACCTCATTTTTGTATTTTTTTACGGTTACATCTATTGGCCAATACACCATCGATATAGAGCTTGTCTCTTATTCTAGATTGTTCAGTTGCTAAACCTCTCTTCGGCGATAGTAAGAATAGAAAAATAGAATTACGACAGGACCGGTGTTTAGTGAAACGTTCTCGCTACGTTACGTTTTTATGATCACAGAACAGCATAGACATCCATGCCGTAATTTAAAAATCATTTTATGAAACTGTGAGTACTGGGATGTTGGGATTTGAGCACGCCAACGCAGCAACCCAAGCCAACAACGTTGACCACTTGGCTACAGAAACCTAACATGTCTTTAGTTGTAATTAATTATGATAATTTAGTTTATTTCCTACAAATTGATTGTGAGTAACGGAGTGATCTTTCATCCTGCTCGTATTTCCTGATAATGGCGATCGAATCTACGAATGGATCTTTAAATCGACCTTTGGTTATGGATTAGCATACTAAGACACAGATGTATATGATGTTTTCATTATTTCACAGACAAAAAATCAACAAAAAAAATTATTATAAAATAAGATTGCGTTAGCGTTCAACGAAATATTTCTATTTTTACCGGTCCACAGGTAAAAAAAAGTTGAGAAACACTGATCTAACAATCAGTCATCGAAACCAGCGGTCGCCAACCGGTGGTCCAGGAGAGCATTTTGGTCATCCGCAAAGTTGTTAGATAACGTAGCTCAGATAAGTATCCATAAATTTTAATCAAACGCGCATCAACAAATATTTCGCTCTTATTAATCTGTTATAATTAAACAATTATAAATACCGTTTCATAATAATAATAAAAAGTCACTTTTATGATCATTATTTTATACATGTTTGTATTTAAAATAAAGATCATGCTAGTGGCCCGCGACATTCAAATTTGTGAGATAAGTGATCCGTGAGGTCTAAACCAGATATTTCATAAGTATTTAAATTTAACAATATGGGATATATGATCATGCACTAATGTTCTGATTCAATTAGGCAAGTTAAAACTGCGACTTTCCCTTCCTATAATATGGAGTGTATACGTATGTATTAATAAAATTATAATTGAATGTCAACGTGAGGGGCCATTATTCTGACTGTTATTTAAATGAACTGAATTATACTCGTATTATTCTCGATTAGATGAATCGTTAACACTAACTTTTACTAGTTGAAACTAGTCAATCAATAATCAAAAATATCAGTGTTTCTGAAGCTTTTCATTGCCTCGGCCCCTGTGTTGTGTTCGTTTACATCTTCTGTTACATTATCATGTTTTCAAATTTTACTATTAAATTACCAGGGTCATTTGTATTTAAAATTGGAATAACCTACTTTGTTTTCTCATTTTAATAGTGGGTAAATTATCGAAACATTAACACAAAAATATTTGAATTTGAGTTATTGGGATTTTGTACATTTCCATGTATTTTATCACTAACGACCCGGGTTTCGCCTTTTGGCATCTTCAGGCATTCGAGCGCACGAATGCATGAAGATGCCGAAAGGCGAAACCCGGGTCGTTAGTGAAAAATACATGGAAGTGTACAAAATCTCAATAACTCAAATTTGATATTGAAATTCCAAGAAGCACCCTCAGTCCATGTCTTAAATTACATACATATTTACATCATGAGGTAGAGCAGATTGAGTCACTAAGTGTTGTGTTGGGAAACGTAAAATACCTAATAAATAATGTAAAAAAAGATGGCGGGGATAAACAAGCATGTAATACTAACCATAATAATAATATAAGTCAGGTGCAGGTAAGAGAGGTACATTAATAGTATATCACAAAAAAAACATCTTCGAAACTGACATTAAGGCGCAGTTCCAAAACAAGTGATTTTTTGAGGCCCGCTTAAAATATTAGGCGAAATAAAATTTAGTACCCCTGAACTATTCAAAAATAATGATATTTTATCCAATAAGGTTTATATTCACCAAATATTGGTTATAACGTAAGATTTTTTATACGGCCTCTTAATCGAACGTCGTCTATAGAAGTTGCTTTAACAAGATTTGGTTGTAAATCAGTCGCATAACCAATCTCTTCGAAGAGGGTATAGAAAGAAGGACGAAGTTAATTGACTAGTAGTTGGTTAAACGCTCTCTCTCTCTATGGCAGTGTCAGCCAAACATGTTTACCCCACGACACACTGGGATTTGTTCCGCGGCTTGTCTCATCGCAGCACACCACAGCTTCTTGCGGCACATCAGCGTGCCGCGGCACACAGTTTGACAGACATGTTTTTCCATGTCCTTTTATGGCATGTTTTTATTGTACATGATCAGGGTGGAAGGGATCAAAAAATCGCCGAAACCCATGTCGTTGGATGCAAATACATAATTCAATTGAAAAATCAATATAATAGTTTTCATTCTGGGATTAGAACACGTGACCCCTCAACCGAGTGGACGAAGCCCAGGGGTACTCATTCAACAGTATGCAGCATTTACAAAAAAAAATGTACTCACAACAGGAAAAATTCAATTGAAAGATATAAAAAAATGGGCATCCTTTTAAACATGTAGCATGAATAGTTTCTTTGTTAGGTGTGTTTGCCCGGATAGATACTTATAATAATTCATAATACGACTTCGGTTATTTTTTATCGAGCCAAAAGAATTGGCACCGGGGTCATTGGTATCGGAGTACGGCGGTCAGCGCTCGCGTCTCGAGACGAAATAATAGACGAGACCGGGACCGCTGTTGACTGGTACGGGATGCGACCCCTGACCGATAGATACGGAGATAGCCACCTACCTAAATTATTGTTGTCGGTAATAATAATATGCACTTGAAGCAGCGTCTGGTACATACAATGCGATGACTCTTACATATTTTATATATACTATAACGAACGATATGTACTAACTGTTGGCCTCTGTGGTCTAGTGGTTAGAGCGTTATGTTAGTACAGTAATCAGATGGGTCTGGGTTCGAGCATCGGAAAGGTCAGTATCAAATTTCGATCTTTTCTATTTCTCGAGTGACTTAAAAATATTCTCAATGAGCTATATCATGTTATTCAAATTTCAAAATATTTGACGCATTGGCAGTAATTGGTTGCAATGCCAAATACAATTTTTTTCTATCATTTTTTACGAACGGTGGCCGAACAATTCGACCACGGACAATTTGACAAATAATTATTTTTCATGGCTTTTACTAACGTGTAAAATAAAAAGTCAAATGTATTTGTTTTGTATTTTTGTCAGGTTTATAACAATATCTATTCGAGCTATGATGGGCCTCGAAAGAATTGCATAAGATTCTTCTCTTTCACAGAGCATAATAAATGATTTATTAAGGTTGGGTTCGAATTGTCAGCCTTTATTATTTCTATAATTTTTAATGATTTGCAACATGGTAAATATTCATCAAAATCTATGTGAATGTTGTAAAAAAAAACAATTTAACCTCCACTGTTAATAAAAGGAATAATTTGAGTTATTGAGATTTTGTACACTTCCATGTATTTTGTCACTAACGACCCGGGTTTCGCATTTCGGCATCTTCAGACATTCGAGCGCACGAATGGACTCGAACTGATGATGATGGGGTTAAATTGTTGCATCAAAACATGGGGGATCATAAATTATTTTATCAAGAAATTTTGAAAATCAATAGAGCCCAGTTAAATTCCTTGCCAATTCTGAACGAACAGCTGAACCTTCCAAACTCCCCGTTGCTGTATCCTATACGTTGAATCACTTAACAGATGCCACTAAATGTGGAATGATTGTATATATTTATCCTTTCGTCGAATTGCATCCCGTCGAAACCCACAATGCTATTATAATTGTAAAATCACTGGTAATTCTAATATTAGTTGGAAAGCGGTAATTGGACACTCTGTTAATGCGTTGTTTACAAAATAAGGATTAAGGCGATTTTCGAAATTTTAACTCAGGTATCAGTGTGGATCCTAGACGTATAATATTTTATCTTGTAAATAATATTTGTCGTATTTGTATCTTCTATATAAACGTTAGACACTGTTTACTGTCTGTCCGTTCGAGTCCATTCGTGCGCTCGAATGCCCGAAGATGCCGAAATTCGAAACCCGGGTCGTTAGTGACAAAATACATGGAAGTGTACAAAATCTCAATGATTCAAATTTGATATTGAAATTTCATCAAGCACCCTCAGTCGATGTCTTAAAAGGAATAATCTTTATAATTAATCAGAAAGTATGCTAGTATTTTTTCAGAAATTATGCTGATTTTTTCGATAGAATAATCCATGAAATGTAATCATGGACGAATTGTCTGTGAACGAATTGCCGATATTTACACAAAGTAAAACCTCGATATAGCAGACTGATGAGGGTTGGGAGTGATCTTTAAAGTCTAAATTCTATAATATAGTATGTATGGATTGTATAATTGGAATTTAAAGATTTGGGAGAAACGTTTATAAAGTTATATTAAAACTATGGATAGGGTAATTTCGCCAGCGGTCGACTAGTTAAGCGACAGGTGTACTTTCAAAAGGGATTTTGAGTCAATGAATGAAAAATACTTAATTTTTTCTCTGTTATTCCATTAAACAGGAATTAAACAATGTAACCAACTTAAAATAAAGTAGTTAATATTGTACCAAGCATAAAATAATAAAAGTTTACAAAAAAATGCCAATACTCCCAGTGGTCGACCCCAAAATCACTATGAAACTTCATAAATATTGCGAACGAATTTACTAAGAGTAGACAGAACAATAAAAAACATAATGATGCAAAGCATGACAATATTAAGTATATTTTGTTAGCGATCCCCATACAGCATGAATTTGTCGAAACTTGCGAAGTAAAAATGTGCTTGTTTTAATTGCGTATTGCATCATATAGGTCAGTATGGTGCAGATATACATTGGCAAGTGGCATGACTACCTACAAGAATTTAAATAAATCTGTTTTTTTAAATATATCCACTATTATTTAAGTTTTAAGCTCAAAAGGCCGACCACTGGTGACGGCTGACTTTAGGAACACTCGCCCTAGTTGCTTTTCCTTATTGTGCGACGGTACGTAATAAGAATCTCTTTACAAAAAAAAAACATAATGACAAACGAAACATTTATTGATATAAGATATAAGTAAGTGATACAAGAAAAATAAAAATGAATCAACTTAAATCACGTTTCAATAATCAATATTCAGTTTTTATTATAAAGGCGGATATGAATTTAAAAAAATACCAATACAAAATATAATTAAAAAATTATAATTGTATAATTAAATACAAATACTTAAGAATTATTGCAACCATGTAGCTATAATATAGAATTACTTGAAAATATAATTGGCTAACTTGCCAAGAAGATAAATATGTAGTATAAACATAATTTAATTTCCATTCTTGTTTATATATTTACTTTTAATATAAGAAAAAAAGTTGAGATAACGGCGAATAATAGCCGGATATTACGAATGTTTTTAATCAATAAGAGGAGTAAAGTCACCAAAAACACCCATGCTCAATCAAGATTGAAATATATATATTTAAAAAATAAACACAATTTTCTTTGTACTACTTCCACATTTATATAATGACCAGGACCAGTTTCGCTCATCGCGAGTATTATCAAATGATCATTATAAACATGTGGAAGTAGTACAAAATGTGTTTTATTTTTAAAATATAACGCCTTTCCACCAAGAATTGACGGTGACTAAAAAGTGAAAAATATCTAATTTTGATCTACCCGGCTTAGACCCTAGACATATCTGATCGCAGTGGTAAATCTCTTATCACGACTACATAGAGGCCGGCGTGAATCTGAATCAGGCAGGCTTATCAGAAATCAGTTTGGAATTTATCTAGGCTAGTTAGAACCGCACACGATACACATAAAATCCAGCAAAGCAATTAAGTTTAGTCAATTTCATCTCTGTTTAAATAAAGCTAATATATTTGAAAGACGAAACTAAAAAACAGGAAAGGAGACAGTTAAGAAAAAAATATTCGAGCGATAGTTCTTAACCGGTGCTCCGCGACATTATGAGAGATAATCGATAGTAAACTATTAGAAGAAATATGTGCAACTTATCTTCCTTTAAAAGGTTAACAGTCGCTGCCTTGGAATTTTAGATTTGTATTCGCACGAATGATAAGTGGTCAAGATACCTCCTCGACTATAATTTGCATGCGATAAACATACCGGGAATCAATCATAATGCCCCCATATACTGCTTTGATTGTTGATTCTTAGAAATCAATCACGTCCACATACAAGGGGGGAGTCTGAGCCATCACCAGCAATAGACGAAATATTGACTCAGTATTCAGCGGAGTATAGATTTTTTTCCAAGAAAAAATATGTTCTATACTGCACCCGATTGCCAATGCGCCAGATGTATTTGAAGTATTTGATATAAACCCAAGCAGTATAATAAAGTCACTCGAAATCAGGATACTCGAGGATAAAAGATCACAATACCCATGCCCAATATCTCAAATGTCAAAGTGATACAACCAATATGTTGGTATCGATATTGCTAAGACGTGAATTTTAAGAAATGATTTTTTGAAATGCAAAAAAGTAAGTCCATGTAACAGGAGTGCAAACGTACGGAATGCGCGTATAGCTCACGACCCTGAGGGACTCCGAGGCAAATGAATCTATAATAAGGAACACAATACCAATAACTATAGTTCTGACGGTGGGGTAATGCGAAAAAACTATCAACTGTATTGGATGATATTTCTTCTGGAACTAAATATATTGAATTAATCTTTTTCCTCATTGTACTACAGATCATCCATAAGGTTAATTTATTAATGAACATCTAGTTGTGGTAAGTTTTTGATAATTGTAGGACAAAAAATCGTCATGAATGAGTGATGGAAAGATTTTTTGATCTAGTTATTTTTAACAATGACATTTAAAATTTAAAAAAAGCCATACCCTCCCATAATCTGATACTGATGAATACGGGACAAACGGATATCAATATTAAATTTTTATTACTCGTAGCCGAATCCCACTGCACATGCCCTTTGGTTACATTATCCGAAATCTTAAATATTAAAAAAATACATAAATGTCAAAAATGATAAAATCGCAAATTTATTATCCACCATTCCACTCATTAAGTCGAATAAAAAAAATAAGAAAAAAGCAATCATTCAAAAATAAAAACAATTAAAACGGTCAATACCACACAGAGAAAATAAGAAATAACATGCGTGACATCACATATACGCCGTAGCACATTTTACTACACTGATACACTATCTGTATGATATATAGAGCATGTCAGTGTATTATTATGTATAGATCCCGTAATCCTAGAGCAGTTTATGGATCCAGTGTATGCATCAGTATGGATCCCGTGACCCTAAATCCTAGAGCCGTACCTTAGCCAGAGTGCAAAGCTATACGGCGTATACTCTACCCACGAAATACCCCTTACGATTTTCATATATATCATGGTCTCATATTGTCTTGTAATGGAGATTTCAACTGAACTTATTTTCTTTCACGAGAACTTGTTTAATCCCTGTATTCAAAAACGTACGGATAGGAGAACAAGCAGGGAAGCTAATCTCTCTCTCTAGCCCGTTTATAGGATCCGATAGGGGGTGGGTGGTGACGGTTGAAATATAACACATTCATGTTTTCCAATACAAAACCATACATCGATTTAAGAATAAATGCTTGAGAGTTTCCTTTCCAGGATTCGAATCAGTAGCTAATGACGAAAGTCCAAGAACCTTGAACCACATATATAATTTATATTTATGGACCAAAATAAGTATGCTTCAAAACACTGCTCACTGAAAATTGTGCGGGGGCAGAAATATTTCAATGTAAAAAAAAATATCATCCAATTTATCGAATGAATGAATTTAATTTTTTAAGTGATGTTTTCATTTTCAGCCTAGTTCAAAAAGATCTATGGCATTAATTTATGCTTTACTTAACCATTTTAATGTCAAAGGGCCAAACAAATTTATATCGATTTTTTGTGATATGGAGGTATTTTCACAGTAAAACGGATACTTTGTATGTGGGTTTTAAGCATTTTATGACGGTTTCTAATATTTATTTTATACGACAAAGCAAGTGGCCATCGGGCGACCTTATTTTGTAATGGGATGGCAGACGAAGCGACAGTCGTGCGTCGTGCCGCACACATGCACATCTACATCCATTTACATATTTTAGACACCATTTAGATAGGTATACAAGTATACGACCGAAAACAGATACAAAACAAAATTAACGCGAATAAAAAAAAAGTAAGTAAAACAATAAAATGTCCATAAATTCATTCATCGACTAACAATAGATTTTACTAGATAAATACTTGACATTTGATTACAATTTCTAAATAAATAAAATGTGTTAGAAATTCTTTGGCCTGCATTTATTGGGTCAGTAACTATTTAAATTTTTGGTCAGTAAGAAATAACAAATGGTCAGTAACTTATTCGGTAAATGGTCAGTTAATAAAAATAATCGGTCAGTAATTTATATAAAATGGTCAGTTATTAAATTAAACGGTTAGACATTTATGTAAAAAAGTAAGGTTTTTAGTTAAACCTAACCTATATTTATTTAGCAACGTAAATAGTTGACGAAACATATTTATTTACTGACCATTAATGGAATTAGTTAATGAACAAATAATAAGTTGCCAAAAACTTTTTACATGTACATCAAAATCTAGTTGTATACGTTTTTCATTTTTTTTAAATAAATTATTATACGTTTCAATACTGGAGTTCTACCAAGTAAATGCCAATTCAATCAATTGTACGTTTTCATTATTGTTTAATTTTTGTAAAATATTAATATTATAAATCCATATAACACAAACGCAGAAAAAGTTTAAAATTAAAAAAACAATATGTATTGGCATTTGTTAGAAAAGAAATTTAATAAATATTTTTTTTTTGTATAAATAATGCTAGGTAGTTTTGGCATACATAAGATAAAATCATCTGGCATTAAAAGGGTCAATAATGTTCCGTCTATGACTCTATGCCCAAGCATAAAGCAATGTTTTCATTTCGTGTATCGGCATGAAATCGTAACATAAACAACCGAAGCATATGTGTTTGTGTTTTTGTCGCTGCCTTCGATCCATTGACACGATTGTTTGTTTTTAATTACATTCACAGAGTTCCAATCTGCGTCGACATCTATTCACATACAAAATAAGATGCAAATGAAAGGGAAGTTTATTGAAATTACAAGTTCGATATAGCGAGACTTCGAATTGTCAGTGAGAAACAACGTGCGGCACGGTTGCCAACTAGGACTAGAATCTAAATATCGTTAAAACTTCGAACACATTAATCTCTGCGATCTCAAGCGTACTCAGCGCTGTATCCACCAGCCACCAACCGCTATTTCTATACACTTATCACTCCTTTGATAGGGTGATTACACCCTATTTGTCTTTTGCACGGTCCAAGAAAACGTAGCCTTCATTTTTTTTTGCTTTAAAAGTGCTATAAAAATATTAATAAAATATCTTATCTAGCTAGTAATTAAATAACCGTATTTTGTTACTGTCAGAAAGTTGAACACTATGTTTTGTTTTAAATAAGCGTGTAAATTTATTTCGTTTTTCATATGCAACATATGTATATGAAAAATATAACCAAACAATATTATATAATATTTAATCTGAGAAATTGTAATTAGGTTTTTTAAAGTGAGTCGAGTCCGTGGTGCAGTGGTACGGTTACGGATGTCTCGGGGTGAAGTAATATTTATGGATCTCTGTTAATCGTTATGGATGTTTGTCTAGAATTTCGTCCCATCCATCCGATCCTAAATCGGGGCGTAGCGAGAACGATCAGCTATCCACTACTCCAGCCCTAACCGTATCCTTCTATCCCTACTCTGTTTGAAAAAGAGAGATTGAGCAACTGAGCAACAAGCAGTTCTTGTAGAAAACTTCTGTTGAGATACCTCGATTACGAGTCCATATGCTCAACGTTGGGAGTGAACATGGTAAAAAAAAAGTTATCTCTCATTATGTTGCGTTCAATTTTTTTTTTACACGGTTTTTCCTGGTACCTATCCCTCGTGCAAAAAGAAAATCAGATGTATTTATTGTGCATAATTATGTTAAATATTAAATTGCAGTACGGTTATTTAATAGTGCGACGGAAATGGCACTGAGGTCAGGAATTTTCAAAACAGTGTAGCAATTGATTCTTCTTTTCCATCCATACCGAAAGCGCTTGGCTGATAATCCACATTCTAGAACCATGAATATAATACGTACGCGTAAGTTATAATTCGACGGTGTTTTGGTCAATTGATGTAACCCTCAAAATTTAAATTGTTCACGAGAGAATAAAAACTGTCTTTATCGTCTATAACACACTGTACAGTGAGTTGCGTATATGAATCTTTGAAATGCACTCCTGTAAATTCTCATGTTTTCAGATACGGGATTTTTACGAAAGTAGTGTCGATATAAAAGTGGCTTACGTCAAGTGGCCGGGTCAGAATTTTTAAACCTAAAACCAATGTAAAATGATGTTTCCCTTCCGAAAATTGGTCAATTTATTTTTCTTATTTACACTATTTGGCCGAGACCTGCTCTGCCGTTTTTAAAATGAGATCCAATCATTAACTCATTTTCTTTTTTTTTTGATGGTTACATCAATTGGCCAAATCACAGTCGACGTATATTGTAAAAATACAAAAAATGATGTGACCTATATTATATAATCGAAAATCTATATTTTCTATCATGACTACGTAAATATGTATAAGAAAGACTTACATAATAGATGTATAGTGACCTCAGATATTTATGAATTCATGATACAATATTTCACAACGCTTATCAATGTTTGCACATCTGGCTACATTTATTAAATCAATATTTTGCACCTACTTACCAAATAAATTCGACAAATCACAACATGCAAAGCAAATAAATTAAAATATGTACAAGTAAATTATTCTGTTCTCAGAAACTTCAATTGAATTCATACTGCCGCGTTGAGGACTCCATACTTTTTACACGCCTCGGCGAAAATCGTTTTCAGGCAGACACATCTATCCCATTTTTTACCATAACACTACTATTTAGAAAGTGTTGGTTAACTTTATTTTTAAAAAGATAAACGTCAACATAGCGTAGAACAACGTAGAGTCTGCAGTTATTCTTGTGCCGGAGAAAACTAGTTTACTGTCATTTAATTATTTATTTTATCAATTTTTATTTATTTATTATATATTTATTTTATCACATAAATTATTTTATCAAGAAATTTTAGAAATTAATAGAGCCCAGTTAAACTCCTTGCCAATCTTGAATGAGCAGCTGAACCTTCCTAATTCTCCGCTAGTATATCCGATACGTTGAAACACCTAACAGATGTCACTAAATGTGGAATGATTGTATATATTTACCCATTCGTCGAATTACATCCCGTCAAAACCCACAATACTATTATAATTGTAAAATCACTGGCATTTCTAAAAGAAGTTGAAAAGCGGCAATTCGCCACTCTGTTAATATGGTGTTTACAAAATTTAGGGCGATTTCCGAAATTTTAACTCAGGTATCGGTGTGGCTCTCAGACGTATACCTCGTAAATGATATTTGTCGCATTTGTATCTTCTATATAAGCGTTAGACACTGTTTACTGTCTCTCAGTTCGAGTCCATTCGTGTGCTCGAATGCCTGAAGATGCCGAAAGGCGAAACCCGGGTCGTTAGTGACAAAATACATGGAAGTGTACAAAATCTCAATAATCCAAATTTACTGTCATTTATTTCATAGTTTTATTACTTTTTATAGAATATAATGTAACGATTCAAAAAAAATCAGACGATAGTTTACTGTTCCATTAACTTATCTAATTCTTAAAATATTTGACAATTTAATTTTAAAAAAATCAACACCAGTTAACAAAATCAAATTCTCATCGAGAAAATGTCAATTTGCCCCTGAAATGAGGCAAAAGCAAGTTTAACGTCTGTGTAAATTAGTTGAACGAAGTGTTCAACATAGAGCACAATGGTGTTGAGAATCTTGATGGTGTCAGGCGCATTTTACTTCAAAATGAGATTTTCCACAAGCGAAATTCGAGCTGCTTTTCAAGGATTGAATACCATTCGATCGAAACGGATTTTTTCCTAATTTATTCGGGTAACCCGCAGCAATATTTTTAATTATCTATTTATAATATGCAAATTTCAATATTTTACAATTTAAATTTAAATAATAATGTTGTTTTGCTACTGTGCGTTTAATTATTTTGAATAATTATTTAATTAAGCGAATTACACATGCTAATTAATTTTAGGCTGCAAACACGGTCAATAAAAACGTGTGCACAAAAAAACAGGTAGGAAAAAAATCAATAACGATGGGCAATCAAATATCATTTTTTATTAATAAAAAAATAACAACAATCCCATTCGAAATCGTAATTAATTTCAGTCAGCCTCTGTGGTCTAGTGTTAAGAGCCGTACCTTAACTATCAGATACGTCTGGGTTCAAATCCAGACAAAGTATATATTAAATTAAGATTATTCAGCGATCACAACTAAGCGATGTAAATTACTGTTCGTTCCATGGTTTGGTTTCCGTTTTTTGAGAAGTGGCCCAAATAAGAAGCTTTACCAATAAACTGGTGGACCAATTAAGCGGAATCTTCTGAATCAGTGGAAATTCTCATTGCCAGGTAATTGAAATTCGCTTTGACCAAGGTATACCAATTTCCTGTGTTTTATGGCCGTAAAAAACATTCCGACACATAAAACCCATAAAAGATTGCATCATGTCATCTAAATTGCCATAATCACTATAAATTATCACATATTGACTTCTAATTAACAATATTTTATGTCCCCGGGTCGCACAGAATCTTAATTAGATAAAAAGTAATAAAACAACGATTTATATTCCGATATGTCTATGATTCTCAATGCCTTTTATGGTGATGTTAATTATTCTCTACATTAATGGATATTCTAGGAAAAACTACCGGGTAATTTGCAGTGAAGATAAATGGCGCACAGCCAGACGAATGTATAAAATTTGAATATTTGAGACGGTGAATATCGAACGCCGATAATTTAATTAAAAAAGGGATATTATTTTATAATTTAGTTATAAAACCAAACTTTAAGAAGTTCTTAATATTAAATTAGAATTGATAGTTCGTTATTCTTTGTCCTTTAATGTCAAATGAGCGGGAAGACCTTCTCAAGTCGGTCCGACCAGCTGTCCATACCGACTCGGTAGCTAATAGGGCAAACTATAGGGCCTTTAACAAATTTGCGGCGTCATACTGCGACCAAACGGATCTATACAGATAAGGGTACATCATTTCTCAAACTAAGAACTAACAGCACACTTGAGTGCAAGCCGCTCCCGAGACAATCCCAGCACAAAAACTGAAATAATACGCTTCACATTGTTTACGCCACGGGAAACGTCTGCTAATACTAGAACGCACGGCCGTGGCGGGTGGTAGTGGGGATTTTAAACAGGTTTTATAATTATGTATGTCACGTGTTTCACCCTTTTGAGGAGCATCCTCAGACTAACTATATCGTAAGGTTTTAACCATAACGTAAAAACTAAGATCGGAAGAGTGGGAAGTATCTCTTACTAACTCTAGGCGCCACGTGAAAGTAAAATGGAGGCGAACACGTCACGCATTGGAATAATAATAAACGTTGCCTATTTTAATTTGATTTTGAAAATGTGTTCATAAAAATGGCGCCGAATTTATCGAAGATATTTAAGAAAGTCCGTTCATTCAAAGCCCAGTTCTCACAAAGTTGTGTCGAATCAATTGCAAGGAATCAGTGAGCACACGCGGCGTGAAAAATAGCGCCGGCGTTGTTTCGTTACAAGAAATTATATCCCAGACATAAAGCTGTATGCCCAATTTTACCGAATCTGTATTACATATTTATTTTTCCTTACATAACAGCAAAACACAATTTGTTTTTACTGACTGAACAATTTTATAAAATGGTTTGTTTCGCTCGTTGCGAGCATTTTCAACTGATGAAAAACGTATTTGAGCTGGGTTAATTATTCAACACAACCTATTACTAATGACAAGGCGTATTTTTTTTTGTAAGTGGATTGTGACCAGAATTTACAGATAATCGTTGCAATTATGAGTAGCTATTCAGAAAGTAACACGCGCAGTTTCTGAATTGTTCGAGTATCCGTGAACTGGAGGTTAATTACTCACTCGTAATTGCAGTTACATAGTTATTGTACTAAACAAATAAATGACGTCACGACCTTAATCAATCATTATTTCATAATATTATCGATTCTTTTCGTGATAACGTGCATTGAGGGACAGCAATAAAGATATAAATCAAAAGTTATGTTTTTGGTTCGTCAGTCCGTATACATTGAATTTTTTCTTGCCGAATATTTCCTTTAAATGAGAAAATGCACCAAACCTTCATACGATTGCTTTTGATTATTAACATAAAATCTTATTATACGAGATTTCGTATTAAAGATTTGATAGGCATCACGAAAATCTCGGTATTTAAGGTTTTAAATACCCAAATATGTATGGAAAAAATATATATTACGGGATCTAAATCTGTATAATTTGAAGTATCGAACTCTTATTTTTTTTAAATATATAAATATCAGGCGCGTGCCGTAGATTTTTCTCTTTCTCACTCAATCACATGTAAAGTGAAGGGTACGAGTGAGATACAAGTGACATTGTGCTATAGAGATAATTTCACCGCACGCCGATGATAAATATCAATAAATGTTGGGGATTCCAATCGAATATATTCGGCTCTATCGTGTTAACAAAGTCCCCTCCCAATGTGGAGTATATTGACTTCTACTGGAGTTTATCCCAACATAGGTTTTTATACAAGAACTGCTTGTTACTCAGTTGCTCAGCCTCTCATTTTCGAAGAGAGTAGGGAAAGAAGTATATGACTAGGGCAGGACTAGTGGTTAACTAATAGGTCTCATTACGCCCCGTTTTTAAGCATCAAAGACATCCGTGACTTCGAATAGAAATACATAAATCGATTGAAAAATTATGTTCTGGGATTCGAGCATGTAACCGAAGCCAACGACGTTGAGCAGTTGAGGCATTAGGATATTTGATAAATTATTCGAGTATTAGACATTCGTAGCAACAATGTATGTTGAGGCACTGGGTGACCAACAAAAATATTGGACGTCGCATTATATCTTTTTATAATCTATTTTGTTTATTTAAAAACCATAATACTCGATCAAGCCACATTCTTGGAACTGTGTGTAAACAATTAATGGTATAGGGTGCTTGTTCCTAAAGTCGGCCGTCGCCAGTAGTCGGTCTTTTGAGCTTAAAACTTAAATAATAGTGGATATATTTAAAACAAACAGATTTTTTTAAAATCAGGTAGTCTTGCCACTGGCCAATGTATATCTGCACTATACTGACCTATATGATGCAATACGCAATTAAAAAAAAGCACATTTTTTCCTTCGCAAGTTTCGACAAATTCATGTTGTATGAGGATCGCTAACAAAATACACTTTATACTGTCATGCTTTGCATCATGTTTTTTACTGTTCTGTCTACTATCAGTAGATTATTTCGCGATATTCATGAAGTTTCATAGTGATGGCCGAACACTGGAACACGAAAGGCCGACCATTGGATTTTGGGGGCCGACCACTGGGACAATTGGCATTTTTTTTGTGAACTTCTATTATTTTATGCTTGGCACAATATTAACTATTTTATTTTAAGTTGGTTACATTACTTAATCCCTGTTTAATGGAATAACAGCGAAAAAATATGTATTTATCATTCCTTGGCTCAAAATCCCTTTTGAAAGTACACTTGTCGCTTAACTGGCCGAGCACTGGCGAAACGACCAAATGTATGTCTCGCCAAAAGTATGAAAATCCACGACGGAATTTATACATCATATATTATTATCATTCGAATACCTACTAAATGTTTTAAATATTCGATATTCGAATACACCCGTTTCTCTTTTTGAACGGGAGATACATTCCAGAGACTACCGTGAAAAAAAGATAAGGCGCACATATAAAAAGGGAGATAGTTTCAATTACTTAGAATACCCCCAAAACATAAAATAACACTCAAAAATAATTAGAATTTATTTTTTATTTATATAATACAATATAGTTTCATAAGAAACATACATAATAAGTAATAAATTGATATTATTTGCGATTTAAATTACACAGTAGATATTAAAAAATAAGAACCAGAGAGGGAATAAAATCGAAACATAAAAGAGCAACTTAATTGTGTAAAAACAATTACAGGTAATGCATGAGTCATAAACACCTGCATCTTAAAATTCGCCAAATGCCAAAAATGACGATTCCAATATTCAATAAGGGCTGAAGTGATAAAAGAAGCAAAAAAATAATTGGTCTGTTTTTTCAGACAGTGCAAAAAAACCGAGTAAAAAAAAGAATCGGGCGGATTTGGAATCTTTAGTAACGGCCAAGAAGGTTGAGAATAAAAGCATTTTTCAATTTCACATAAATGATGTACATTTTTCGAGTTAACTGGTCGGATTATAAGAACGGGGAAAAGAAAAAAGGAAACTAATACATAATCGACGGTGTTTTGGCCAATAGGAATTGTTCAGGAGAGAGTTAAAAACTATAGATATTATCGAAAACATATGGTGAGTTGCGTTATGAATCTTTGTAAATTCTCATGTTTGCAGATACGGGATTATACGTAGGGAGTGTCGATATAATAGTGGAAAATTTTCATTTCAATTCACATCATATGGCCGAAACGTGCTATGTCATTTTTAAAATGAGATCAAATCATTAAATCATTTTCGTGTTTTTTTATGGTTACATCAATTGGGCAAAACACAGTCGATATTATATATATATTCACCAACACCGATATGTCATTTTTACCAAGTTACAGGTAAATTAAAAATTCGATAAATTTGCCATCCCTTATCACTTATAGATAATATAATAATACTATTATGTTAATTGTAGATACTAAAACTCGTTACGTGGCGTCACAAATGCGTAGCGAAGCAATTAATTAAGTAAATTCGCAGCAGATGTGCTTTATTGATAAGTTAGTAAATAAATAGCCTGCAAACTGACTTTGGCCATAACTGGCAATAAGAGGGCGACTAGTGCGTTGCAACTTCGCCAATTGTTCCCATAAAGAAATGGGATTAACGTTCCAGAAGAGGAGCGATAACACAATTACAGTTTGGTCGACCAACCACCAGTTGTTAATTCACACCTCACGTCAGTACAAGAATGGACCTATACTTACAAGTGTTTAAAAAATTCCGCAGAAGAACGAAGAAAATGTGTTTTTACAGTACTCTTGGTTACACTTGGTACGATGGTTCCACAAAACATCGTGTAATACAAATCCGTGTTATACGAGCTATGAAGTTCATACAAAATTAGGGTATGCGTTCCAAAAAAATATCGAAGTTTTTTAATATAAAAAAATATACATTCACGTATTAATTGAAAAAAACTTTAATAAAATATAATAGATCATTCATTCATAATCGCTATCACTTACAATTATATATGTTCGACTCTTTTTCGATATCGGTTGTGAGTTTTCATTATCGAAAGACGCTGGAGTATTTTTGGAATTAGACTTTAAAAATTCTGTAATAAGCAATTGTTCGCTTTCAGCGTATAATTTTTTTACGTATTTCGTGATAAGGGGCCAAGATTTGTTGTAATTCCCTCTTGAGCTTCAAACTTCATAATACTTGTGGTCCAAGACTTTTTATTTGCTCTCCAATAAACAGGTAAATTCGTTTTGTCACATCCTTTCAGTGCTACGGGACTTAAAGACCGATTGATAAATAAAGGCTTCATTATGAACCCTCCGGAATGTATTGAAATTGACAAGTTAGTCCCTGCATGTCCAGTATGATTTGTCATGGCGCGATGCATTGGCGTACAAATCAAACATGTTAATTAATTTTTAATTGTTTTTTTTCTGAAACCGTGTTATATAAAGCATGTTGCACAAAAATATGTCACAATTCATCAACCGTGTTATACGAGGCCCAAGTGTAGTGCTAAATATGAAATATGAAATTAAAGCCAGTTTTTGATGTACGACGATTAAAGAGCACTTTAAAATTGTCGATATTTTATTAACATTATATATTAGCTATTTCGCATACTGATACACAAGCATGGATGTCTTTGAAATGGAACCACTTCTACAAAACAAGATAATTATGTACCTATATCCGCTGAAAGCTGCATTAAAAGTTAGGTGGGTAGACTTATCTTCGTTTATTATTCATTACCATCAATTTGGGTAAGTTTGCCCATCGGTCTAAGATTGGCCCACTACATGGAAAAAGGTTTGACATTATGCTGTTATAATACCATGATAATACTAATGCTATATGAATATTTTTTAGTTAAATAAAGGTATTGAGTAGCTTTTGGTGGTAAAAATATGAATTAATGAGCAACACAATTTGTTTTATTGTTAAATTTGTAAGCTGTCAGCTTGGAATGATAAAACACAATTTAAAAACTTTTCTTGAAATAAATTGAATTAGCCATATTTTCAATTTGTATTACTGATCTGTAAACCAAATGCTGTATATTTTTTCCCATTTCAATAAAATACAGAATATATAAATGGCATAAAGAAAAGTTTCCAAAACATCAAAATCACTAAATTTATAGTGATTATTTGAATCGTCGGCCAAAATTACCTGATTTTGGTGAAAATTTTGCTCACCTTGTTTTATCTATATCTACATATCAATTATAGCAACAAATCTATTTATGTTAATTAAATTTCATCTCAAGACATTAGTTCATTTCTATGTAGGACAATACCACACATAAATACAATGGCGAACCATGAAAACACGAAAACCCTAAGAATTGGGCCAAAGTTTCAGTTTAAACGAGGAATAAATTTTAAAAAAACGCCATTGACTTTCACGGATCGATGTATACTATTGACGCATATTATATTAAATGTATGCAATGTGGCCGGAGACTTCTGTCAATTAACAATTTCCGACTTCATTCGTTCTATATTCTTACTTTCTTTGTTGTGTCTTTGGCAAGTAAGCGATTGCACGTGAGGTGTCCACTACATCAATGGTCACCCTTAAAAATCAATATCGAACTGACGGCATTGGGAAGATAACAATAAATTGCTATTCTTCAGAAAACACTCCACGATGATGTGTGTTCACTATCTATATATTATGTAAAGCTATAAAGCTGCGAAGATCAAAGATTTAAAAAGTCCTAACTTGGTAATATGGATTATAATCTAAAACCCATTCGAATACATTCGGTTATTTTTTTTAATATGTCGTAATATCTCGAAAAAGAAATGTACTTTTAACGTACATCGAATCATCTTCTAGCACGGTCCATCTTAATTATAGATTTTTTTGCACGGGTGTTTTGCATGGAACGTGTCCCACGTGTAAAAAGAGTTGTACAACAAAACCATAGAGCGTAGAAAAAAAGACATTCGGTATTTGTTGCATTATATTTTGTTTATTTTTAACACATTATTAATATTAAATTTGAGTTGAGATTTTGTACATTTTGTACAGCACATGATCAGTTCGAGTTCATTCGTGTACTCGAATGCCTGAAGATGCCAAAAGACGAAAACAGGGTCGTTACTGACGAAATACATGTAAATGTACAAAATCTCAAGAATTCAAATTTTATATTGAAATTCCATCAAGAACCTTCAGTCTATATCTTACATTACTCATATTTTTGTTTTTCACAATTTTTCCAAAATTATAAAATATTATTCGAATATTCAAATATCGGATATTTAAGCAGCCAATATTAGCACCAATTACTTGACGAATATTGGGAATCTCTGCTTTGTACGCCAGTCCTCTCTTTGGGTAAACACGAGATAGTTTGCTGCCCGTAGATAACATTTGAATCATACCTATGTCAAAGTTGCCCATAAGTTACTATTAACCCTTGCCACTCACGGCCATTTCGTTTTAACGAAGCATGACGCACGTAACGTTTTACGTGGAGTAATCAAAAAACTAGCCGTATATGTACAGCCAGGCCTGTAGCCGAGTGGCCGTATGGTCAGCGCTCGCAAATTATAATATTGTATGCCGTATTCGAAGGCAAGGATGTCTGTGATGTTAGCGTTCCCTCCCACCGATCCGATCATAAAATTAAAGAG
Source organism: Himalopsyche phryganea (assembly GCA_022494535.1). Classification (NCBI taxonomy): domain Eukaryota; kingdom Metazoa; phylum Arthropoda; class Insecta; order Trichoptera; family Rhyacophilidae; genus Himalopsyche; species Himalopsyche phryganea. The sequence continues at coordinate 527,494 of JAGVSL010000076.1, read as the reverse complement.
TGTGATTAGCAAAGTACTTTTCGGACTTTCGCAACGCAGAAAATACTGCATAAATAGAGTACGGAAAGTCGGCGTCCGTGGCGCAGTTGGTTTCGTCGCTGGCTACGGTTACGGATATCTCGGGTTCAATTTCCGGTGAGGACGGTTTTCATGGATTGATCTTTCAATCGATTTATGGATTTCTGTTCGTAGTCTGAGTCCTCCCTCCCACCAATCCCATCCTCACGGGGCGTAACGAGAGCGATTAGCTAACCACTAGTCCTGTCATAGCCCTATCCTTCTATCCCTACTCTCTTCGAAAAAGAAAAGAGAGGTTGAGCAACTGAGTGACAAGCAGTTCTCGTAGAAAAAATTCTGTCAAGATACCTCCATTAGGAGACTATATGCTCCACATTGGGAGCGGACATGGAAAAAAAAACTTTGATTATCCAGAATTTTTAAACAAAATTTAATTTTGAAAAGAATGTTAGTAATTTCAAGTAATGCAGTAGAAAGCGATTTAGGAGATATCAACGAAAGTAGTAGCACAAAATTCAATATGCAGAGAATGTGACGAAGAAATCACCGAGTGGTTAAATTGCGATGTTAAGAATACTGGATTCCAAATTTTGAAGGTAAGGACATATCTGCCTGGGATGAGTAATATCAAGAAGACGAAGAGGAGATTCGCGTGGGGAGAAATATCGGTCCTTCGTCACCATGAACTGGTTTGAGTGTTAGGAAGAATGTAGCTGGAGACAATTATTTTATCTTAAAAGTATTCGTGAATTGGCAGCTTCGAAAAAAGCCTTAAAGCAAAATCAATAAGTGAATTCATTATGGAAAAAAATAGTTTCAAATTAAAACTTTATAATATGTACGTATATGTATGATAATCAATTAGAAATATTCATACTAAATGTACTTTTCTTTCCCAGAAAATTCTACATTTTTTCGATTATCTAGAATACCTTCTTCCCCAATTAGTCTGGATAATCGAGGTTTCACTGTACTTTTTTCGTGCTAACTCGCGTTTTTGCAAAGTAATGTGGTTAGCTTTACGCTTAATTTTTGTAATATAGTCGTAAATTAAACTGATTGAGAATGTGCACTGAAAAATAAACACTATCTGCAGCCATCGCTAGAATACGTCGGCAGGTTGCAAATTTTCCACGAAGCACACAGTTCACGACTGTAGAGATCGGCCGCGAATTTGCGATCGGGCAAACAAAAAACCGGTCGGCCACCTCGGCTTCGGTGGACCCGTCAGCGCGGTGGCGGAGAGGGCGCACCACCAGCAGTGTGACCTTCGCCAGAGCATCTGGCCGGTTGACCTTGCGCCAGCCCTTTGGGCTGCGTAACGTCGCTGGCGCCAATGGCAGGCGTAGGGATTGCGATACCGGTGTTACCAGGATCCCGGTATTACGAGTTTTTTCAGGACACAGTATATATTTCGGTAAGACAACATTATATATTTATATAATGCTTTTATATTATTATTGAACGAATGTTCGTCCGACAAACATTTTATTTGTTCAGTCATATATACAAGTCAATTGAGAGCCACTGCTACACCAGCGGTCACCCAAACTACGTCCTGCCAAAGATTTTCATCCAGGCCTTCAAAAATCTCCAATATTTGCATATAAATAAATATAGGAAATGATAATTTTATAAAATTTCATTTGTGAATTCAAGGCAAATATTTATTTCAATTCATCAATTGGGATAAGATAATCAGGTAGTGGACCCAAAGTGAAGAAAATTTCTCGGAAATTGTTAGAATGTAATGCAGGCAAAATAGAACAATAATGTCCAAATAATAACGCCGTTCGAAAATATTCATTTGTATTTCAAAGGTTACTGAGTACACATCGCTTGACTCTTGTGATTACTTGAAGTGGATTAAGTAATAGTGATCTCTCTATTTGAAACAATTTATATAAAACAGAATGTGCAAATTTTGTATTTAAAACTTTGATCGTACTTCTTTTAATTTTAATACCCCAATATGATGTCAAAGAAAAGGAAACTAAGTGCTGAGTGTCACTATTTAATGAGCAGTGGCAAAGCATATTTTTTGTGCAAAGTAATGCAAAACAAATGCATATATCTAATTTGCGAATCTGTTTTTAAAGAATATAATATTTTAAGCGACACTTTACCACAAAACATGGGACGAAATATGACAAATTTCAAGAAAATTTACGAAAGAAAAAAACTGGAGGTATTCACCCAAAACGTTAACATAAAAAAAAAAATATGTTTGTTTTTAGTAATAAAAATTGAAATACAGTCAATAAATATTTTCCAATAAAAAAATATTGGATTCCACTAAAAAAATTATTGGCCCCCAAGTATTTAAAAAAATCAATCCGGCCCATTTCTCAAAAAGTTTGGTGGCCACTGCTTTATATGATCAATTCATTTACATATTACGTATCATCTGTCTTATTAGAAGTATGATGAGCTTCGATTGAACAATTGAACAAATCATTTTGTGATTGTATGTTTGCGCATAGGTATTCCATGATCCATCGATCCAACACAACAGCTGTCTTTGTGAGAATATGATAATATGTATCTTCATCACAATAACACAGGGGCATAAATGTGTTCATAAAAAAAAAGATAATCGGTGGCCCTTTTTATTGCTATATATTTTTGTAAGCATTTTTATTTATTACATATCGACGGTGTTTTGGCCTCAAAAGTGTTATCCTGAAAATTGAAACTGTTCAGGAAAGATTAAAAATTGTTTTTATCAAAATAATCATATGGTGAGTTGCGTTATGAATCTTTGAAATGCACACCTGTAAATTCTCATGTTTGCAGATACGGGAGAGTCGATATAATAGTAGTTTACATCAAGTGGCCGGGTCAGAATTTGTAAACCTAAAACCAGTGTAAAAAGATGTTTCCCTTTCAAAAAGTTGTCAATTTATTTTACTAATTTACATCATTTGGCCGAGACCTGCTCTGTCGTCTTTAAAATGAGATCTAATCATTGACTCAGTATCGTATTTTTGAGGGTTACATCAATTGTCCAAAAAAACGTCGATATCATGAACAATTACTACTTTCTTAAACGTAAATATAATACAATACAATTTATTTTTATGTGTGTTAATTCATTTTCAATAGAAAATAAGTGAAATTAAAAAAAACATCTGGTCCAGTTTCTTCTAAGAAACTTATTGTTATCAAAAAATTTTTAAATATTCGGAATTTTAAATTTTTTTTTTAACCGGCATCGACTAATTTTGCCTTGCGATCGACATGTCGTTGATCACCCTTATTTAAAGCAGTGTCTCTCAACGGGAGCGAAAGCGTGGGCATATTTATATTTTAAGCATACGGGAGAGGCGCTTCTGAAATCCGAGTCGGTGAGTACATCATTGCATATTATTATTAATTGTGAAAAGAGTCGCTTCAATTGATTCTCTACGTCAGTGTATTCGAGTGCCTCTGCATCAGAATCAGATTAGTAAAAATTTACTGTCATTTCAAGAAATACAATATATTAACAGTAGTGTCATTTTTAAATTTCATTCTAACTTGCGATGGGGGTTTGAATACTTTTATTGTGGCTGCAATAAGGTTAAGAAGCACTGGTTAAAAGCAGTGTTCCCAACCTTTTTACACCTGCGGACCGGTAAAAAAAGAAAAAAAAATTCGCGGACCACTAATACTGAAATAAAAATGGTTTTTTATGTAATATTCTTTTAATCTTATATTGTGACAGATGGACATAACTAGAACTAAGATATACATATGAAATTTTTGAAAATATTTATGAAGATTAATGACTGTCGATTCTGAGAAAACCAGCGACCGTCGTGTCGCATCATCCTACCAATTATTATTATTTAACAATAACCAAAAATACGAGTGCAGGCGAAAAAATTTGAAATTTGGCATACTGTTCGCGGCCCGGCGGAAAGTCTCTGCGGCCCGGCACCGGGCCGCGGACCACCTAATTGGAGGACACTGGTTTAAAGTACTAACTATAAGTGATTTACACATTTTATAATAATTGTTTAATGCCTTTTAACTTAGCGACTAATGACATGTCTACAAAGCAGACAATAAATTAAAAGGTCACGAAGTTTTTTTCTTTTAGTTAATGTTTAATAGAATAATTCGGTACTTATTGCGTTTTTGTCGAGTTGAGATGAAAGAAAATATTTAAGAAGAAACATAGATCACTTCATAGATTAGTGGTATTTATTATATAATAATAACAGGAATTACGTAATTGACCGCGATATTTTTAAAATTCTAGCTAGATTTGGTAAAATTGAGATTGTTGATAAAAAAATCTTTAACAATCTTTGTCCACTACTAGATGTCACTGTCACAGAATATGCACATTTAAAATACGTTCAATGGAATAATAATCGTAAAATGTCTATCGACGCTTTTGGCTTTGTAAAAATCTACTCGAAAATATCGCTAGCATGTGGCCTATTTGTTTAGATTGGTTTTTATTGCCCTTTCAACGAGCTGTCAGCATCATCATCGGCATCACAATATGCATAATCATCGCAATCAACAGCAGCGAATACCGCTGGTAACTACATATATTCATGTGCCCGCCATATAAATATTATAAACATATATTTGTGTATATATATTTGTTCTATTAAGAACACAGACGGAATACAAAATATTCTGTGTTACCAATAATACAACGTGTTCTTGATTGTTGATTGAATTGGCATTAACTGGACAGAACTGCATTGCAATAAAATAAATAAAAGGCAATAGCAATAGTTCTGTGAGAAATGTCAAACATTCTTGACAGCTATCTCGTAATCGCTTTAGCCAAAATAATGCTTAGAAGGATTTTATTCACTTCTATACTAAATATATATTATGTACATAGTAACTTAGAAGAGATAGAACATATCAGGGCTATTTAGTATCCAACTCTGATATTGACCCACAGTCGTACTGCGATATTGAAAATGTCAAATTATTTTATTTCTGTTACAATTTATTTCTGGTTTTAACATACATGGCGTACTAATTGCGTATTGTAAGACCAAAAAGTTGATATTGATAGGCAAAAATACAGATTAAACATAGGTCTATGTTTAATCTTCTAATTTCTTAAGAGGAATTTCAAAAAAAATCGAGAAAAAGACAGATAAGAGATAGAGATGTTGCGTACCTGATAGTGATGTCAAAAATATGCCTCAATGAAAATAATCAGCATTTAAACTATATTCTCAGACGTATAATATTTTACCTCGTAAATAATATTTGTCGTATTTGTATCTTCTATATAAACGTTAGACACTGTTTACTGTCTGTCAGTTCGAGTCCATTCGTGAGCTCGAATGCCTGAAGATGCCGAAAGGCGAAACCCGGGTCGTCCGTGACAAAATACATAGAAGTGTAAAAAATCTCAATAATCCAAATTCAAACTATATTCCATAAAACAATGCCATCAAATGCGAAAAACAATACAGTGTAACAATGTTTATACGTTACCTCCCTCCACACGTCCAGTAGAATGTAATAAAACCCATCCCCACCCTTTTAAAAATTAAAATCATCATATTTTCTATGGATTCGGCGGTAATTTTGTGGAAGTTCATTTTTAATATAAAATTAAATTAAAAATTGATAACTTAGTTCTGTTTAAAATGTTATTTACTAATTCTCCATTACTGTTAATGGTTTTATTGATTTGTAAAATTCTAAGCTATTCATTTTAATACCTTTTTTATTTACACGATGGAGTACTTCTACGTTATTATTTTTATTAAAAGTAAGATCATTTTCAATTAAATGATTCGCAAACTCTGAAGAATTATTAATTTTGAGACATCTGATATGTTCTTTAACTCTAATATTAAATTTTCTACCTGTCTGTCCTATGTAGGAAGCTTGACAAACTTCACAAGAGAGGCGGTATATTCCGCACAGTGACAATGATTCTATTCTATCTTTATTGTTCAATAAGATTTTACCCAAGTTGTTAACTGTATAAAAAGCTGCCTGCAAGTTATCCGGTAACAGCTTTGACATTTTTAATGATGTTTCTCCAAAATAAATGATTCTACGCCAGCTAAAAGTTCTATCATGTGTTTGGTCTTTATAAAGATAATTTAGTATTAATTTATTTGATTGTTTTCGTTTTAATATATTATTAACTAACTCGGTGCTATAACCGTTATTGAAGGCAATTTGCTTTATGGTATTTATTTCTATTTAAAATTTATCTGTGTTAAGGGGATGTTAATTAGTCTATTTATCATCGAGTGAAATGAAGTAAGTTTTTGTGACCACGGATGCCATGACTCCGCAGGAATAACCACGTCGGTATACGTAGGTTTTCTATAAATAGCAAATTCTGATTTATTTAAATTATTAATTTTTAAAGTAATGTCCAGAAAATTTAGCATTTTTTGATGTTCGACTTCTAAAGTGAATTTAATGTCTTTGTGTATCGAGTTAATATGCTGCAGGAAGGTGTTAAGTCGTCTGTCCGTGCCTGTCCAAATGCAAAAGATATCGTCGACATAACGATACCATTTTTGAATGTTTTTGATTAAAGGAAGTTTTGATTTACACAGATTATTTTCGAAATAATCCATGAAAATATCCGCAAGCAATGGTGAAATTAGGCCCCCCATGGGTAAACCTATAGACTGTTTATAAAATTTTCCGTTAAACTGAAAATAATTTTGATCTATACAAATATTAAAAAGTCTAAGCATTTCTTTAACGACGTTGCTGTCAATATCCAAAAAAATTTAACGTTTCATTGACAATACTTTTACACTCATTTGTCGGTACATTGGTAAATAAATTTGTTCCGTCGGACGATACTAATTTACCCCCTTTGGGTTTTTCACATCCAGGTGCCAGTTATTGATTTGTTTATAGTGTAACAATGTTTATAGCTTACCCCCTTCCACACGTCCAGTAGAATGTAATAAAACCCACCCCCACCCTTTTAAGAATAAAATAATCGTTTACCTTAGAAATAAATTACATTACGATACGGTTAGTCTGAAGATGCTTCTTAAAGAGGCGAAACGCGTCACGTTAGTGATAAACCAAGTGGAATAACTAAGTTATCAATTTTTAATTTAATTTTAAATTAAAAATGAACTTCCACAAATTTACCGCCGAATCCTAGAAAATATTAACAATATAAACGTTTATAGTAATATTTGATAGCAATTTTAAGAAATGTAATCCTGCGAGAGGAACGAATGAATTGAAGCATGAAAAACTGAATTTAAAAATCGAACACTCTTGCGATTGCTATTAATAAGTATGCACCTGGCCGTAATATGTAAATTTATAAACACGTGAAACGGAAAATATTGAATGCATTTAAATTTAGAACACTTATTTTGAAAATGATTTATTTATTTCACAAGTATGTATGCATCTCAATATTGTAACTAACTATTTATGTATTGAAATTTCACAAGAAAATAGGTACATACTTAATTACTTATTTGAATAAGGAATTTCCCTACAATGAACATTGCTCAGAATTTAAACGTATGTTTCATTTGCGAGAGTACCTATCATTATTTGAAAAAGGAATTTTGTTACAAAGAAAAGAAACTTTTCTTATTTCAATTTTGAAAGTCTCAAATGTAAATTTGGAACGTGTCCTGTTGTTGTGTGGCAATCTTATGCATTTTTTATGACATCATATTTTACGAAATGGTAAAAAACGACAATAAATTGATAAAAACATCATTTTTGAGTGCGCTCGTAGAGATATATTTTCTAAGAATTTGAATACATGAATGTTTACATTTTGATACAACTTATTACTATCTACGTAGGTATATACAGAAGCTATCAGTTTTTTTTTGTTCGCTGACTTACATCTTAAAATAGACTACTTGGATATTTTATGATCATGTCGTAAATCACAAATATACATAAATATGCCATAGAACAATTATTATTGGAAGCCAAGTTTTGCGCCATAACATAAATTTACGGATAGGCTTAGCTATACAAATATTTTATTTATAATTTCAGTACGGTAAAAATGTTATTATCGGCGTCGGTGGCGCAGTTGGTAACGTCGTTGGCTACGGTTACGGATGTCTCTGGTTCAATTCCCGGTGCGGACGGTTTTCATAAATTGATCTTTCAATTGATTTATGGATTTCTGTTCGTGTGTTTGTGATGTCTAAATCTCCCTCCCATCCAGCCGATCCTCACGTGGCGTAGCGATAGCGATTAGCTAATCACTAGTCTTGTCCTAGCCCTATCCTTCTATCCCTACTCTCTTCAAAAAAGAGAGGTTGAGCAACTGAGTAACAATCAGTTCTCATAGAAAAAATCCGTTAAGATACCTCCATTAGGAGACCGTATGCTCCACGTTGGGAGCGGACATGGAAAAAATATTATTGTTTGAGGATTTTAATAATTGAATTATATTTATTTGTCTAGCGTCCTCATCAAGAAAAATAATTAGGTATAAAGGTCAGAATTATTATCAACAAAATTATATCGTCGCTGTTCTGGAATAAAATACTAAATCGAAAAAATGACATATTGAGTTAGTTATACCAAAATGTTCCTTATTTCAAACTGTAACGTATGGAAGAACAAACTTATTTTTATAAATTATGCTTTAACTTAAAAATAGTTTTGTACGAGCAAACAAAATGAAAAAGGTATAGCATTTCAAGCATTTGACAAATTCCAATTACTTAAAACTAGTATTTTTCAGTTAGCGTCTTCTTCCCGAACAACGACGATATTGTATGGTACCTAATATAATAGCATACACCATGTGGCAGTGTCACCTGTCAACAGCCGCTCAACAATTATGAAGACACTCTCTCCCCCCCCTCCCTCTATCTGCGCACCTGCATTATTACAGACAGGCAGTTAAATTAAGACATTGTAATTATTCATTTATGCTACATTCAGTAATTTAAAGAATAAAATTGAATATTATTTGGTTTAACTTCTATGAAATAGAACATGGTTGAAATTTTCGCTTCCAATATGGACTAATCGAGCATTTCAACAAAAGTTGTTTTGAACTGCTTGCTATTCAGTCGCTCAATGTCTCTTTTTCGGATAAACAGACTGGGCTAGGCAATGACTAGTACTATATATGCATTGTATGTTTAAAATTTACAGTCAGGACCGGTTTCATCCTGCTAATGAGTGCTTGATGAAGATGTCAGCGAAACCAGTGATTTTTTTTTGTTTTAATTAAATTGTGTGGAATACTATGACAAATCTCCACCAATGTGAAAATGTTGTACCTACGCACTTGATACATTGAATACTCAATTCCGTGCTTTAGCACGTTCCAAGCATTTCCACGGCTCCCGGCTCGGTATTTTCTAGAGTTTGATACGTATAAAAAAGCCCATTCATATTTGTGTAAACCAAATACCTATGTACGGGAAAGGAATTATTATTTTACGGTTTTTTTTTTAATGCAGCGAATGTGTTAAGAATTGCATTTGTTCCCAAACACGATTATCTGCGAACAATAAATCAGTTGGGTGGCAAAAACTGATATGCTTATAATTTAGAGAATGTTTGATAATTCTGAATATGTATTTCTAAAAAAAGTATCTATTTGTGTATGTCAATTGAATTTTATATATTTATATTAACAAACTATGCCCACATTTGATAGGATATTGTGATATCTCAACTTCGTAAAAATAGCGTGATACCTATCAGCATTTGCCAACTGAACATTGAAATAAGCCGCAATATTTATTTTGCTTCAATTCAGCGATATACGCCTCATACATAATACAAAATATAATCGTTAATGCCTCTCTCAAAATAGCTCTATTAAATCATCGGAACTGCTGATGACCAGCCAGCGATGAAGCGAGCATTCATCATAAAACCATTATTTGACAAATTATAATTTTCTGAATAAAGCTGCGATAGCCGTGGCCGGATGTGCATTTTAATGAGACGTGGTATTGTTATTCTTAGTGAATCGACGTTATTATTTCAAAATTGCAAGTTAAACGAACTCGTCTGTGAACATTTTGAATACATATGTATGAATTAAAATGATGGCGATATGTAAGCACAGCCAGTCAGATGAGTGGTCACTTTTCAGTAAAAATGATGAACGCCGTAGACAAGGTTACCATAAGTCTCGAGTTGGACAGTCAAATCTCCAATGTTCCAAACTGCCTCTGAAAATCCCGATTGTATTTGTAGAAAACTGTATATTTATTATAGCCCATAATGAGACTAGCATAATTTTCGTTGACGCATAATACTAACATAAATAAATAAAATTAGTTGAGTGTTTCTATTATTAAAACTGTTACATTAATTTTGTTCGACTTACCCGATCTGTGGTTTTGCAAATCTGGCAACCCTAGTCGTAGCACATGGAAGTTGTCATCGCTAATAATTATTCTCCAAAAACTACGCATATTTCATTTTCATTCCCGCGTTTCGTATTCACCGCGATAATTTGGTATTTCTTTTCGCGAGAACTCTTCGTGAGAGTTGTCCTGGCGTTTGGGTTTCGTCGTCATGACGATGATCGTACGTTTTGGAGAAATATTAAGATCCATTCATGCAACGTCCATATTTGACATCTTAAGTCGAGCAACAACTTCATCGAAATCATTACTGCCATCTTAATATAAAGTCGACGCCGATTTTTCGAGGCAACGACCTATTTTTGACTCTGACGAAATGTAATAATGTCCGAATAGATGAAATAATACTTGCAATGTTTTGAACTTCTATAAAATTAAATCTATACAGGTAACAAGTTGGTTCACACAGAATTTTTATAAACCTATCCCGTCTAAAAAGAGAATATTAGCGATTAATACATATCGATGGTGTTGATGTAGCCCTCAAAAAACACAAAAATGAGTTAATGATTGGATCCAAAGCCCCATAAGTTAAAGTTGCTTTGTTGGGTCTCATTTTAAACACGACAGCGCAGATCTCGGTCAAATTATGTAAGTTAGAAAAATAAATTGACCACTTTTTGAAAGGGAAACATCATTTTACATTGGTTTTAGGTTTAAAAATTCTGACCTTGCCACTTCATGTAAGCCACTATTATATCGACACTCCCTACGTATAATCCCGTATCTCCAAACATGAGAATTTAAAGGAGTGCATTTCAAAGATTCTTAGCGCAACTCACCATATCGATGGCCTAGTTCTATAGTGATACAACTATAAATTGGTAGTTTTGAGATATGCCCGATCAAAATTTTGACTTCTGAGAGAAAACCTGTACATTTTACAAGCTGTACTTTTGTGGAACTGTAGAAGAGCGGTGTCGATTATAATGGGTAACTTAACTCAAAATATCCAATTTTTGACTTATCGTCATATGGAACTAGAACATCGGTATGTTTTCGATAAAAATAGTTTTTAGTCTCTCCTTAACAATTTCAATTTTGAGTTTACATCAATTGGCCAAAACAACGTCGATATTGAGAAGCATAAACATACAGATGTATTTTTTAAAAAATGCCCAACTGTATAGAGCGGTCATTTTGAGACTTCAAACATAAGTTTAGCATTGCTTTATCCAGTCAACACAGTATTGGATTTCACTAACGAAGCGACCCTTGGGACGTCGTCACGTTTCCGTATGATTTACCTACCAATTTTATTCGAATATCAATCAAATTTAATGAAAATAAATTACAAAGTGACCTTAATTGGCCGAAATTCTAACAAAGAAGCATTTTTAATTTATTATCGTATTGTTTGCTATTCGGCATTCGAAAAAAGAACGCCATAGCATTCGGACAATGGCCGCGCGATGATTTATGAATGCGCCGCAACAATAATACAAATCAAATACAAAAACGAAACAATGACAAAAAATGAAATTATTTACATGCCAGAATGGCTAATTTCAGGTGATTCACTTTTCTATTGTCATAATGAAATAATTTTGTAAATATTTAACATTGTATTCGAAAGCCATCAGTAATTGCGCATGAAGTGTTACAATTGAAAAAAGCACTAAGGAATTTATCCTTATCTTTATTGACTTTCCTTCTAGGCATCGATAACCTTCTGTTTTACTCGAAATTTGTCACGCTAATCGCAAAAAAAAAAATTATAACTTATTAACAAGTTTAAGACATCGACTGAGGGTGCTTGATGGAATTTCAATATCAAATTTGAATTATTGAGATTTTGTACACTTCCATGTATTTTGTCACTAGCGACCCGGGTTTCGCCTTACAAAATCAAAATAATTGAAATTTAATAACAAGTATTAATTTATTATAGCAGTCTTCGATTTTTGCCTCTCAAAATAAACCATTTTCTGCTTACCTACCTGCATACGAAAAGTTCAAGTATGATCAACAAAAAAAGCATTAAACATAATATACATGTAGGATATTACAATATTTTCGTTGTCATGAGTGAATCTTACAAAATAATAAAGAAACAGGTGTAGGTGTCGATGAAAAAATATTGTTGGTTCAATGATTATTCAATAGATAATATGCGATAAATAAAAATTGCATTTTTTGCCATAACTGATCATTCACTCGTTTACTTTAGGTTGTTCGGCGGTTACTCAATGTAAACTAACTCATTTTCATAAATAATTCATCATTGACAGGATATCATCTATCGTTTATAATTGCTCATATCTGCAATAATAATCCAAGCTTAATATTATTTAATTTATAAAGGTATAATAAGTAGCGTATTTTTATATAGTTCCGCAATAGGTTTAGGCACTTACGCCTAGACAATAAATTAATATTTTCACTAGTTCAATGAGGATACAAATTAGTTGAGTATCCGCAGAAGGCACATTTTTGATTTCATATTTACTTCGTTTTCTGATAAAACTTACCTAGCAATTACGCGATCAAATTGTAAGCCAACGTAACATGTTATTTTTTTTTTTGAATTTAAGTTTAATTTGATTCCATATTTAGGGAGTTATTTTATGGAACATAATTTGAATAATAAAACAAAACACCTGTGCTTACGTTGTCAAATTTTCTCTTACACTGGACTACATCTGGACTATTTCTTTCTCAACCAGTAATATTCTACAAATAAAAAACTTACTGTTTGGCCGAAATATAAGAAGATAACGGAACTTTGAAATTTTTAATCAGTCACAAGGCGAAATTATATAGAATTTTAATTTGTTGTACAAACAAAATACCTCGAATTGTCAGTTAATTATCAGTGCAGATTGTGTGTTTCTAAAATGCAAATAACGAATGAGAAAACATATTTAATTTCATTGAACGCCTTCAACAGAAGCATGGTTGATTTAACTTACGCTGTTCGTATATTGTAGGATCACCTGAGTGCGTGTTAATTATATTTATTTTATACTAAATAAAATAATATATGATAATCAATTATTAAAATTGCATTTTAGATGTGTAATATGAATATATAATCATAAAACGCATGCCAAATACTTAGCAATATTTATTTGTTCGTTATTTACTAGCTACATACCTACCGCGCAAAATAAAATAAATCAATTAGGTATTGTTGTGTTAATTCAAAACGCTTCCATTTATAATAGGTAAATTATTATTTGAACACAAAACGCCTCCATCAAGATCGACACATTAAATTAATGGTATGATCAGATTTGCTTGTTTTTTCCATAAAAGGGTCAGTAGCTGTTTTTCCTAAAGTTGAAAGTACGGGTACTTTAAAGCACTAATCAGAGTACATTTTTTCGAAAATCAACGTGGTGCTGCTGTGACCGTTGCAGAATACCGATATCGTTCAAGGATCGTTTTTTTAAGCAATTTGTCCGTTAATATTTCTTCATCAAGATAGGACAACAACTCATACAGCCCGAGAGGCAATGAACTCGTGCGAATCATTTTTGGAAGAGAACAATTTCGAGCAATACAAAATTCGCTTGACCACCATGTTTGCTTGATTTAAAAGCGCTAGACTTTTTCCTTTGGTGAAATTGGAAGGAATAGTTGCACAATATGAATAAGTCAGTAACGATACAACTTGTAGACATCCGAGCGACGTTATAGCCCTAAGTGTTTAGACAATTCATTCGAAAGAGGGTATATTTTTATAGCGGAAAGTGGAGGTCACTTATCCGACATCTTATTTAAACGGATCTTACTTGTCAATCATTACCTATTTTAAATGTTACAAACCAAAGCGCGATTTATACTCCACTGTATTGCGTCGGTGCAAATCAAACATATCTATCAACAAAAGTAAAGAAAGGACTATACGTTCGTAAGAACAAATAAATAACAAAATATAATTGGATCGGATGCATTTATTTGTATGCTTTAATTATTGTTACAGAAAATTTCCGTTGTTTATGTATAAAGTCACACAGCGCTCGAGCGCGCATTCAAAAGACAAACTAATTTATTTGGGTGAACTCGCTCGATTGCAAAATTTAAAAGTCAAGGTCGTCCAGAGTGGCTTCCCAAATCGAGGGCTGGGAGATGTAACATAGATACCCGTTCGACTCGAAAAATTGCAACTGCTCCCGGTCGCGAATCAATGTTTCCAATTAATTTTATCAATCGTATTGGTAAATATCTGTAGACTTTTTCAGCCCAGCATACCAAACGTCACATTTCTATAGTCAAATCACCTTATGATTATCATTAACCTATTGAGTCTAACCGCGTTAAATTGGCGGATCTGCGAATTGCTGTAACTGTTAATTTATTTCATACATCTTACAAATAAAAAATCAGAAATTAAATACATTAATACTTGACTTGAATAATTCCCATTTTTTGTCGGCTGTCAGTGCATAAAACATTGAGTGCCTCTCATTGGAAGAGATGATGGAAGATTACTTAGAGATGTGTCCTTGTAAAATTCACGTCATGTAAAAATCCATATAAGAATATCTATATCAGTGAGCGGACACGGGTCAAAAAATATCTAAATTTATAATGATGTGCTGATTGACGTTGTCACGTCTTTAATAACGTTTGACGATGATCCGTCTTCTCTCAATTGAATATTATTTTGTTGTGATACACTCCACGCAAATGACAACAAACTCGATCAAAGTATTATTTCGGCAATCCTGACCGCCCGTGTATTTCCGTAGCCGCCGAACGTCAACAAAGCGGGTGCGTGCCAAAACAATGTTTGAGAAACGCCAATCGGACCTCACACACATGGTTCAAGCGTGTGCGACTGTATGTACGGTAACTCCGCAAGTAGTTCTTCATACTCCATGTATTATGGAATAGGGAGAAGAAAAAAACCCAAGCGCTTCTGTAGAATTTGATACAAAAAATAAACGAAAACAACCAAGTAGATACTCAGTTATCGCAGTTCAAAATTATCGTTCGTTACCTAATCAAACGATAGATGGATTTTATTGAATAGTTTGTGAGAAACAATAAAACTATAAATATCTGTTCGAAAATTAAACAATCCACGGAGATGATACATAAAAATTGCTAGGTTCCTAGGTGTTATATTGAAGATTAAAACTAGTCGAATATTAAATTGATTCACGGCAATATATAACTATTTGTTTTTTTACAATGATTATTATGTTAATATAAACAATAATCATTGTCGGGCGATTCTTTCGAAAACAAACATTCAGTATCCTATGATCATGAAATTTTTAGCAATATTATTTTTAAAAATCTCTACCGTCAGATACCTACTAATTTAAAAATGGAAAATAGGAATAAACCACCTAGGTATATTATCCGTATACATGGCGTGTATTTAAAAAAAAGTAATTTAACAGCCGAATCTACGTATTTTATGATATCCAGTAGAATTAAAATAATATTAAATTGTTTAATTTTATCAATCTTATAATTTATTTTTATTCTTGGAAAAAAGATGTTGATTTGTTTCCGAATATCTTAAGTTGTGATAAGATAATAATATATGTTCAAGTAGCACTTTAAATTATAATTATTTAGGGAAATCATATTTACCTTGTACGTCCTGAATTACGCAAATAAACGAACATTTTTATATAGCGATAATTTTACGTGGGTTACAGGTATATTATTTATTATGTATACGAATTCTTGAGTGCAAGTAATTTTATACTAAATCTTAGTATAGATTAAATTATTAACATTCTTTTCGTTGGCATAGCAAGCCATTCGTTTATATTTACATTAAGAATATATAACGAGTTCTTTAGGAAAAAGTTCACAGGCATATCAATGGTGACGAAATTGTAGGTGGTAAATATATGTTTTTATTAGTTCATAACAATTAAAACATTTTTTTTTAATTATTTGAAAAAATTCATTATTATGCAAAAATGTTCTATGATTATTTTGGTAGATTAACAAGGTACATACAGAAAAAGAATGTTTACAAAACAAAATCCTTACTGAGTAGCCTTAATCGAAATAACCCGTGATTGCTGTCGCCTATATTATAATAATTATACATCAGTGATTATTCCCACATAAAATATAAGATAATTTTACAACTGTGAATACATCTCCAATTGAACATTTTATGAAAATAATTAGGAGATACCTAGCAATAGTTTTCTTATTGAATATAAACATACGTTCCCGGTAACAAATAACTTGAATCTGATAAATGCAGTATGTGATACAGTAAAACTGCTTGATAATAATTATATTAATTGTCAATAAGAATAATACGTATGATTTAGTAAGATTTTCAATGCTTTCATCAAAATCACTCATCTTATTTGTAGAAATTGAATATTTTAAACAATCCTGGTTAAGACTATTTTTAAATTACTGCTATAGAATTAGAATTGAACAATTGTAATTGAAAAATTAATTTACCAAACGAGCGGTTTATTCCACCCCTTTGCCGCGAGGTTCTGAGGTCCGAGAAGCAGCATCCCACTACCGCACATATCAATAACGTCTGAAATAATGCACTGGATGCGCGTATGCTGTTTCGCATCTTCGTAACTTAAAAATAGCACATTCACCAATTATTATTAATCACACAGCACGCACGATGCAAAACTCACACATTTTGTTCTTTTTACACCACTTGCGACACACTATTTACGTAATATTTTGTGTGGGATCCGGGACTTTTAATCCTATACTGAGTTCTGACAGCCGCAGTACGGCTACGGCACGGCTTGTCAGTTCACTTGCAAAACAAAACCTGTAGAAGCTGATTGAGCAGGCGCTGACTGCGCGTGCGTGATCTCGCTCGATGTGAAGTTGGTTAGGATGATTACAGATCACAAATGAAGGTTTAGATTAATAATTTCATTATATATAAAGGTTTATTTATTGAATAACAACCAATTGTCGTATAATCCATAGATTCACATCGTTAAAAAAAAAATTTTGTTTCACATCAAATGGTTTTACATGATCAAAATTATACAATATATGCAAAATCTATTGCGTTTATATGCTATCATTTTTTGGAATGTTTATAAACAGTCTAGAAACAGTACATATTATTTTGTATTTCCTGTCGAAAAAATACTATACCAATGATGTATAACAAATCATAATTCACATTTTTCAAATAAGAATAATTCCCTCTCTAATTATCACCACTACCACCCTGAAAATATCACTGTATATATTGTTGTCACATGCAAGATTTTTTGTTCGCTATGTAGTAACGATTAAATTAATGTTATTGTTACACAAATCAAACAAGCAATTATTGTTATTTTTCAAACATTTGAAATTAGAACAATTTCCCATGAAATCGCACAGTAATGAGGGCTTCTAAATATCCGGGAAATTAATTTCAAATCAGTATCCTTGCCTTATTATGATTCTTTGAGTGATAGCTTATTAGAAACAAATTTGATCTGATTAGCTATCTAAATTAATTACATTTATGGTGACGAAGAATGGATTGATAGCAATGTGTTAAACAGTCCTCTCAAACAGGGACGTCATTGAATGCCCATTTTTCTCCCTACAGAATTTTAAGAAATATACATTTATCCTTTGTTTCACTGGATTGCATATATAAACGACACAAAAAAATTGCAATCTAGCAACTATTGCGTCCCCGTCCCCCCAAAAATGCTGAAATTACATCCCTGTTACTAGTTGCTGTCTTTATAATTCTGAAAGTAAACTTTTCACAGCTCCAATGATAAATTGCGTACTTATTACTTATTTTAACCACCCTTTTCAATTTGCCTTTGAAAAATGTCTTAAGCACATCGTTACTTTATTAAAGATAACGAAAAAAAAGGTTCTAACTGAACTTGACCATGTTTTGAGATACGAGCGTTTGAAGTTTTGACTGATCATATTTTGTATTTTGTAAGAAAAGATATATTTTTAATTACTGAGTTATATATATATAAATATATTACTTGTTTTTCATTTAACTTATTTTAACTAAAGCCTTTTTATTAGAAAATGAGTATCTAAAGCTATAATTAGAATTGACAACAATAGTTTGTTTGAAAAGGTTTTATCTGGTATTTCAATTTTATCAAACAAAATGTTCTGATTTTTGAGACATTTATTAATAGTATATAATATCATGACTTGCTGAAACCATATAAACTTACAATAATATTAAAATACATATATAATTTGAATGTTTGAACGAACTCAGCTAATTTTCGTCAATGACCACACCGATAGAACAATAACAAGAAGTAAAGGGTAAAACACACACTAAACATCAAGCGAAGAATGTTCGACATGACGTGTAAACCTTTTCAAAAAAACTGTCATTTATATGTTTTTTCTGTGAGATGATAATAAGCAGTTCATACAACCATATAAAACAAATTTATGAAAAAATCTGTGGATAGAACTTCGGAATACTGCTAACTCCCTCATTGAACAATATATGACTCTGAAATCAACGTATATGGTAGAATGTGTTCAATACAACAGTTTCCAATCTAAAGGTCATTTTAGGCCAAAATGTCAGTTAGAACCTTTTCAAAATAAGGTAACGACATCTTAAACGATAAACAATAATTTTGACTGTGGAAGAGCAAAAGAACGTAACCATCACACAAAAAATATTGTGTACCGCCACACAACACCTGTATTAAATTGTATACATTATGATTATCGAAAACAAATATTTTGGAAAAACGGAGAAATACATCCTTTTGCCTATATATATTGTATTAACGTTTTTTGTGAGTTACATACAATATTTTTTGTTGTGGGTTACGTTCTTTTGCTTTTCTAAAGTTAAAATGTTATGCTTAGATAGTGTCGTTGATGTGATATCATTATTTTTGAAAAGTTATGTTTGCTGTTGTGTGGCTTGTAGTCTCATTGTAACGAGTACAAAAGTAACTTCTTTTTATGAATAATTTTTGGTCTTCAAATTTGCACTGACAACTTTCACGATGTTCATGTTGGTGAAGTCCTCACCATAGACACCATATAGACACTATACCTTTAACTTCTCACTGACAGGAGAAGACGAAAATAAAAGATACTTGATAATTTCTTATAGTCCTTCTTCTCTTAAGTGAATTTCAATCATTCGTAAGTGTATTTATTATAATTAGTGGTAACTTCAGCTACTCACATTTTCAAATAATCAGTCTGTTCTTATTGTTTTAAACATAATTATGTAATATATATTTCATGACAGTACGAATACATATTATGTATTTAACTAAGAATTAGGCAACGATATCATTAATCTTACAGAAAACTGGCATCGTTATTATACAATTGTGAAATGGACGTAATTATTAGAGGAACAGTCTTATTTTAAATAGTTGGTTCCGTAAAATAATAACCTGATGTCAATACATGTAAAGTACACATACAATTATTTTCATATTATGAACGCTCATAAGAAATTATTATCACTCTTTTATCAATATACGACTTCAACTGACGATGCTTGCAATGAACGTAAACGGTTCTGATCATTACATAAAATTGTGGAATTAGTACAAAATTTTTTTTTTTTTTAAATTCAATACCTTTCCACCAAGAATTGACAGTTGACACCTTTATAGAAATTAAAAAAGTATTTATCGAAAAATATATGGTAAATAAAAACGATTAAAAACAATTGTCCTGCTAAAAGTTTGTTTTTTGTGCAGAGATTTCTCGGATGAATGAAGATCTTCTCGCTTGTAAAAAAATAACTAATGTGTAATATTCGGAAGGCTACCATTTTTGTAATAATCAATGCTTTAATAGCCATACAAGTAATATAGGTAAATGCTTATTAGCAGGGACAATGCCTAAAAATGATAATTTTCACCGAAAACTACACACAATGATGAGTTAAGTTGTAGTAGGTTAAGTTAGGGTTGGTTTGTTCTACCCTAAAACATTGAATTTCGCATACTTTCTGAAGCGATCGCGAGCTGTCATGTCAGCCGCCATTGATATGTGGAGTTTTGTTTGGTTAGGTTGGTACTTGAAAGTTTGCGACATAACCTCGTCAAACCTGTATTCCAACGTTTCCTTTTGTGATTCACGAATATTTTCCATATATTTAGGTTCACAAAAGGTTACTCTACCCTAAAACACATTGTTTTGTGTAGTTTTCGGAAAAAATATCATCTTTAGGCCATGTCCCTGCTAATAGACATTTATCGTAATTTTTTTTTATAATTTAGAACGATGGGAGGAGGCCATGATCACCACGGACCTGCCGTAAAATTTCCAGATGCATCCATCTACAAAGTGGAAAATATTCCTCGGCTGATGGCTGTCAAGGAAGCTTTAGAAAAGAAGGGTCTTAAGGACCCATGGCTGAGGTATATAGCTAAAAATGTTAACATAAACTAATGTTGTCATCAGTAGACGGTATTTATGCCAAGTTATATGCTTTCAAAATCGAATCAGACCTGAATTTGTCTGTAGTCAAATTGTTGGCTTCGAGTGCAGTGCTCAAATCCCAGTAGTAACAGTTTCATTTTGAGTTTGAAGGCATGAATATCTTAATTACATTCCATTTAAAAATGGCGTAGCTAGTGATTTTGCTAGCCAAATAGTGCTGTCCTAGCCCTAATTCCTGGCAACAGGAGACAGGTTGAGCGACGTGAGTAATTAGCATTTCACGTAGAACAACTGATATCTGGGCATTCTTATGGGGAGCGGACATCATTAAAAGAAAAAACTAACAATGAAAAGAAAACTGCTGTGAATAATTTTCTTTTTATGTTTTTCAACATATTTTTTAATACATCTATATCACTTTTAAGGCACATCCCAATTGTTTGTCATCAATATATAGTATGTTAACTAACTGTAACTAAAAATGTAAAATTAGGTCTTGATTTGTAGAATATTTTCAGCCTCGTGTTAATTTTTTCAGGAATGAGGCTTGGAGGTACGATCCAAAGGAATTCGAGCAGGCGGCCTGGAAGAATGGAATGAGGTTCCTCTTCAGAGGCTTCATTCCTGGATTTGTACTTTTTGGTCTAACAGTAGCTTACGGTGAACTAACTAAAGATAAAAATGCTGATAATGGACACCATTGAACGCAAATCATAAACTAATATAATAATATGTATATTAAAAAAATGTAATTTAAATACTTAGCCTGCATTAAATGTCTTTCTTTGTTCCAATTGAATTTTTTTAATCGAATCTTTGATTTCTTCTCAATGTAAGTAGCTGGAGTAGATCGCTATTGGGTAAAGTAAAATTAATATTATATAACAAGAAGATGCGCCAAGATGTTTTAAATGAACATATGAAGTAGGTTCAAAACAACAGTATATACAAGCGGTCACCAAACTACGGCCTCCAAACATTTTCATCCAGCCCACCAAAAATTCCCAATTTTTGTATGTAAATTACATACAAGAAACATTAATTTATTAAATTTCATTATTTTGTTGCGAATTTAAGACAACTATTTATCTCAATTCATCAATTGGGATAAGACTATCAGGTAGCGGACCCAAAGTGAAAGAAGTTAGGTATAAAATTGGAGGCGACCAGATCTTCATTTACTCGGAAATTTCTCGGATATTCTCATTTATTGAAAGAATGTAGTGCAGGGAATATAGAACGATAGAAATGTCCGAATAATTTACTCAATCGAAAATATTCAGTTGTATTTCAATGTTGCTTGATTCTTGTGATTACTTGAAGTGGATTAGTAGTGATTTCTATATTTGTATGTTACTCCCATTATTTATAAAACAGAATATGCAAATTTTGTGATTGAAATTTGAATCACACTTCTTTTAATTTTAGTGCCCCAATATAAGAAAATGAAACTAGATGCTGAGCGTCGCTTATTAAATGAGCAATCTGTTATTTTGTATATATAAGCACCATCGGCGTGCGGTGGACTTATCACTATCTATATCGCACAACCTAATTTAGGTATGAGCAAGAAGGATACAAGAGCATGCGCCGCAAGCCCTTGCATCTCGCTTGCACCTTCACTTTTCATGTGATTGAGCAACATACAAATTAATATAATTTAAGACATCGACTGAGGGTGCTTGATGGAATTTCAATATCAAATTTGGATTATTGAGATTTTGATACAAATTAATATTCCAATAATATATTATGTCATCCGCCCCTCCCCCCCAAGTTTAAAAAAATTTTCAATCCGGCCCGTATCTCAAAAAATTTGGTGACCACTGGTTTATACCACCACAGTAATATATATTACTAAATCATAGATTAAAATGTAGGGTTGAAAAAATGTTTTGACATAATTTAAGCATTTGTTTCGTATGGATATTCTTATACGGATGTCAGAACGCTGCTCTTAACTGTTGTAAAATCGACAAAAAAATAGGATTTTTTGTGACCTACCAATTTGGTGTTGATAAAAGCATATTGCTTGCACTCCTTGAAGAGTTATTATGGGCATATTGCAAAGCAATCTCTGGGTGAACCATGATAGGTCTATACCCAATAATATCTATGTTGACTCTGTTCTAAATTGCTCTAATTTGTGAAACCAAAAAGATTTTCCCTACATGGTTTTTAAATTTATTTATTTAGCGACAGGATCGTTTCAGAGACATTTAACCTCTTGTACTTGATGGCCACACAAGCAAAAAGAAGCACGATAACTTTGACAACAGCTGACAAAAAATAAATCAATGCAAGAGTTAAAAATAGAAAGACTGTAACGATGGTGTTTTAGCCAATTGATGTAACTCACAAAATTGAAATTGCTCAGTAGAGAGTAAAAACTGTTTTTATTGAAAACATTATATGGTTAGTTGTGTTATGAATCTTTAAAATGCACTCCTTTAAATTCTCATGTTTGCAGATACGGGATTATACGTGGGGAGTGTCGATATAATTGCCTGTCGATAAATGGCTTATATCAAGTGGTAAGGTCAGAATTTTTAAACCAAAAACCAATGTAAAATGATTTTTCCCTTTGAAAAAGTGGTCAATCTATTTTTCTAATTTACATCATTTGGCCGAGAAGACCTGTTCTGTCGTCATTAAAATGAGATCCAATCATTTTCGTATTTTTTGAGGGTTACATCAATTGACTAAAACACTATCGTTAATAAAAAAATTGGAATTGACATTAAATACACTTAACTGGCATTTAGGTAACAAGGAAAAAATTATGCCTCTACAGCATTCCAGTGCATCGCGAGTTAAAATTGTAAAGAAATACAAACAATGATTTTTTTTCAATTTTATTATGCTACAAAATTTGTAGATGAAAATATCAATAAAAAAATTAATATGACACTTTATTTAAGTTGCTGCAACAGCAAATAGTTCTTTAACTTTTTGTTGAATTAACTTTTATTTAACTTTTTACTGCACATCTTTGAATCGACTTTTTTAAGATTAACTCTACAATATTATAATAGTATAAATGATTCATATTATACATTTATAGTGTGAAATGTAAGATTAATTGAAAAGGACGAAAATACGATATTCTTAATACAGAAGAGGTAATAAAAACATTTTTTTAAATCTAAATGATCTGAAGATGTCTGAAATTTAAAATCAATTAATAAGCGATTCAATCTGTTAATTCACTATCATTGGACATGTTTTGTATTCATACTCTATTCTAGTTTACGAGGATGTTCTTGGTTTCAAGTCTTCATAGCACGGTCTCAGGAATATCAAATTCTTTTTGGCTGTGTTGTAGTGTTCGTGGCCCTGAAAAACAAAATAATAATAAAGAATTATCATCTGTTTGCCAGTTGTGTAGCTGAGTGGTCAACGAATGCTCTTGGGTGTTTGTCCTAATCGATTTCCACTTATTCAATTTTATTTTTCAATTGATTTACGGAACTGTGATTAAAGATCGATGTCTCTGATGTTTACGTCTCTTCCTACCCATACAATCGTAAAAATGTCCTAGCGAGAACGATTAGTAAACTACTAGTCTTTAACACTCAGGCAACCGGTCCCGTGCTGCCGCGGAAATTGTCGTATTAAGTTAAGACCCGGCCCCGCGCTGCCGCGTTTTTACGCAGTGCATGACGAACCGCTATCTGCTAACTCGAAACAGACTGCTTGAGAATTATTTTTTTCGTTATATTATTCAAGAGGGTGTGATTAAAGGCTAGGATTTTTTATTACATTTACGGTCAAAAATAACCCTTGAAATATAGTATTTATTGCTTCAGAAAACTCTACATTAGAATATTATTTGTGATAATATTTTTTTAACCAGTCACAAATTAAAAAAAAAACTCATGCTCTAGGTTGTTTCGTATCCTGGATTATTATATAAATATATTTCAGTGTGAATATATCGTTTGTGGAGTACACATCCTTATTTTCCGTGATTACGTGTTTATAAATTTAAAAAAAACTGTTTGTGTGGTGTGAGTTATATGTTATACAATATAATTATAAAATATTTTTCAATTCATATGGAAAAAAATGGTAATTACATCAATGAAATTACTCTCGAATAGCCTACAATGATATGATAATATGCGAGTTCAAACGAAAGTTACACAGTTTGAAGTTTAATGGATGCAATAAAAATGACTTATTTATGACTTTTAATTTTGTTGGCTTGGCTTGGCTTGTGTGTACCACTTGTCAAATGCACATACGCCATGTGTTTAGTCATTATTACGTGTTTCACATTTTTATTTTATTTTGTGTCCTCATAAGTGGAGTCAACGTAATGCAAAGATTGATTTGATTTTTTCACTATACTATTCTAATTTTAGAATCAGTGTGTCTTTATTTTTATACGCAACATTATACGCTTTCCAAACTTTTTTGTTTGAAGGAACTACTTCAAATGGTTATAAAGATATGATTTTTTTTCGCAATGTATTCGCAAATTTGATTCGCGTGCGAAATGTGCGGGATCTCCGGGGAAAATGCCGGTTGCCTGAGTGTTAACATTGAACAAACAGTTCTAAGAACTTGGAGATGTTCTTCCTGATATGTGGACAATGTTTATTTTAACCCATTTAGAATGCTTCAATATTTCACGAAAAGTATCAGTAAAATAAAACAAGATAAAAAAAAGCTTACTTTGGACCAATCGTAACTGACAGCGTATGCAAAGATCTGTCCGTTGCTGTTGAATGCGCATTTCGTTAGACTCTGATCCATTTGCTCTGATGACTTGAGTTTGGTACGGGCGTCTTTATCCCAGAAGGAGAATGTTCCATCTGAACCCACCGTGGCCAACGTTCCATGTTCAGGATGAAACGCTACATCATTTACCGCGTAAATATCCTGTAAATCAACAGCATGACCTTTTAAAACATTTCAGAAGAAAGAATACTGATGAAAGTCGCCATTAAAATACAAAAATTAGTTAAAAATACGTTGGTACATATTTAGGTAAAATAAACATTGTTATATGGTTACAATTTTTGTTGCAAAAAAAATGTTTTAAATTCACAAAAGTTTTTGATGATAAAGTGAAATGTAAATATAAAATTGATAACGTTGTTATTCCACTGGCTGTGTTACTAGTCACACGTGTTTTGCCTCTTTGAGAAGCACCTTGGGAGTAGCTTTATAGTAATATTTATAACATAGACATTGAATCTAATTGTTATGAGCTTATAAATGACAAAATTATGTGTGTATCACATGACACATTGATAACCTCTGTTGTCTTCTCTATAACGATATGAGTATGGAAAGAAAGCTATTATGCACTGCAAAATATACATGGAGATGAGTTATGTGGCAGAATCTTATTATCGCCCACCTGTGATGAATTGACTCCATTAGATCGGTGACATTTGAATGTGAAATTGTCTTTTGGATTTACAGGATTCACATATTGTATTGCAACTCTCCCTTCCACGCTGCCCAAAGCGAAGCCTATAAAACAAATCATTGAAATTAGACATACAGTTAATGTTTTTATCACAACTGCACCCTATGATCCTTAAATTCCCTTTTCAATGACTCAGGTTTGGTCTCAATAGGCAGAGGTAAGGGGCATTGGTTATTAATGAACTACTTATTTCATATTTTCCATATTGTATCAACTTAATAAACAGCTATGGAGCAGCATTATTTAAGGCATGAAAATGTTCCACATCACTGAACAGTTTTCTTTAATGCTTTAACTGCATGAGAATAAACCAATTGAAATAAAATATTTACCTGCCGGTTGTTTAGTGACTTTATCTTTAAAAATTGCAATAGTCCTATGCTGAAATTTAAGCGGTGATTCAATCCTTTTATATTCTTGCGGTTTTCCCTCCAGCATGTATACGATGAGAGAACGTCCCGCTGTACTTGCGACCGCCATTGGATAATGCTGTAATACAAATAATTGGTTTAACTTATAAAATAATATATTCGCTGTAACAAAGTAAAAAATAGTAATGTATTTATTTAATTCTAAAATGATTATCAACTAAATACACAGCTATTATTAACCTATCTTGTTTTTGTGTGAGACAGCTGATTGCCGGCCTTTTAGATAAAACAAATAATGATTTCAATTTAATGTTACCAAGCTTATTGCAATTAAATTTGAATAGGAGTTGAACAAAAGTCGATCTTTTACATTTGATTTGGCAAAAAATGCAATTTTAAACGACACTTTTTTTAAAAGATAGCATGGAGCAAGAAATTATCAATAAGAATATCTCAAGTGGCACGGAACAGAGTGGAGGCAGTTAGGTGAAGTGTACATCCGATGGATAGTGAAATACTGACAAACAAGAGGGAGAATATGTTTTGAAAATGAGAAAAGGACTCACCACATCAGCACTATAACATTTGTCGGGTAAACTGATCGTCATCATCGGATTAGGCGTCCTTGTGTCCCAAAACTGAAAGAAAAGATGACAATAATTTGAAATTGTAACAATATATATATTATTTTATTACAGTAGACTTCTGCTAAGTGGGGCGATTCAAAATTTATTATAATGGTTTCTTTTCATCTTTCGTTCCTTCCTCTCCACTCTGATTATTATTAACAGAAAGATGTCAAAAATGAAAAAGTGGTCTTCAGGAATATCTGTAACATAACTCTTTAAATGAATATAATAATGAAAAAACTAAGTATCATCTATACACCGACCACCAGTTGCAAATGCTTACCATCTGAAGGTCTTACTGGTCTTGCTTTTAAATAATGCTTGTGGAATATGTATATTGTAAATCAAATTTGGATTATTGAGATTTTGTACACTTCCATGTATTTTGTCACTAACGACCTGGGTTTCGCCTTTCGGCATCTTCAGGCATTCAAGCTCACGAATGGACTCGAACTGACAGTCCAAGTCCGAGTCAGTTCGAGTCCATTCGTGAGCTTGAATGCCTGAAGATGCCGAAAGGCGAAACCCAGGTCGTTAGTGACAAAATACATGGAAGTGTACAAAATCTCAATAATCCAAATTTGATATTGAAATTCCATCAAGCACCCTCAGTCGATGTCTTAAATTATATTGTAAATATTTAAATAAATTGAATTTCTATCAAGCATCCACACGGATTAATGTTTACAGCAAAGAATAACAAGTATGGTACTACTGTGCTAAGGTGGTTGGCATGTGAGTACATATTACGTATAATAATTCTGTGTGCGAAAGGAAGAGCACATTAAGTCTAAAATCGGTACTTTTCAATAGAGCCAAAACAAGATTTGTATGAAATTTGGTGAAAAATGTGATGTTTAAACATGAATTTTACCAATTCCTTTTTACACTATATGGATATACGTACTGCAGTTATTTTAGAATATTTAACTCGTTTTTCAATTAACTCGACTTAGTTTCCTTTTCCTTTCGCACACAGAATTAATATTCTCATTGGAGACAGATATCATAAAAGTGTTGCTAGAATAAGCTCTATGACATAAATACTACAAAATGTTGAATCATAGATGACACGCAAAGAAGCCATGGAAAGTGATTAATTAGATCACTAAATAATTAGGATTAAAGACAAATCCAATGTTTGACGGTGCCAAATGAAAAATATTTCGAGAAGCTTCTAAATCCTCAAATGTTTATAACTATTCTCACACTTAGACTGCAATATCGAATGTCTGCTGTATCGAAGTTTTATTATATTATCTTTCCTATAATATGTCAAAACCGTCTCTTTACTTTAAAACGACATTACAACTCAATTTGAAAAATATCAATACCTTTAATGTCTTATCCCACGAACCTGTCATTAGACATGTATAATTGGAACCTTTTACCCAATGGCATGTCTTGACGGGCCCATCGTGCGCAGCTACCTAAAAGAATTTAACATTATTCAATATATAAGATATAAAAAATTTCTGACGATTTAAATGTAATATTGATTGTTGTTACTTCAAGCATACCTGCATGGTTTGATTAGATCCTAAATCCCAGCATTTTACTTGCTTATCTCCAGATGCGACGAATACCTTTGTTCCATCCTGTAAGCATGAAATATGTGTTATAAATCTGATACACTCTGATGGCAGTACAATAAACCCTAAATGAAAAATGGGAATGAATGTCATTATACTTGTTAGGGAAGACACCATGTGACTTCACATTTCTGACTTTTCGTTTTTAACTAAATGATAACAAAAACATCGAAGTAAAGTAATTTTGTAAATTATAGAACTCAAGTAAAGTATCATGTAACAAAGAATTTCCAAAAAAATTCTTACAAAGATATATTAATCCTTAAAATTTATCGGAACACCTTGTAATTTATAAGATGATTCGTGAATGACATTGATGGCATTATTAATCTGCTTACAAAATAAAAAAGTTTCTTTTATTGTCGCCCTCATGAGAAAGAAATACTTGTTGTTCATTATAAAAATAAAACTGTACAAACATCATGCCAGCAGACATCTAATACAGGACCATCCATTGTCTGCATGGATTTTGGATTTGTCTTTCCGGTCATCTCTACATCCCAGCATCGTACCTGCAAAAATTATTATATGAATATCACAAGAACAAATTAATAAAATAATGTTAAAAGAATGTCAGTGGTTTATATTTATGAATATTCAAGGTATAACGCACAACATAATGGGATAAGAATCTAAGTTTCTGATCTTCTGTTTATTAAAATTTCATTCTTGAGGTGTAAAGTATCCTGCAGTATGGACCTGCACCGCCAAATAATCAGAAAGAGAATCGGAAAATGTTTCATCTACATGTTGATCAGAATTATTTTTCTACGAATTTACTTCAGAGTTAAAAAAAAGATGTAAAATAGACATAAATGAAAAAATATTGTAATAGACTGGGACAAAACTCACAAGAAATATTTAATAACTTTTCTAAAGATTTTATAAAGACCTTGAATATTAACGATGGAAAAGTTCACGACCAACAACAAATTATCGCCATTACGGTGTGAGATATTCCAAGTGAATCAACAGACAGGTTCAGTAAGTGATATATAAGGGAGTGTTGAAGAAGACCTAAGTGCATCAATGCAAAGGCAGTCTGGACATGTTGGAGTATCGTGAACGTGGCTCTGACATATTCTGAAATCCTTGAACCTCTTTTTATCTAAAATCTGACGCCTCAGGATTATGTAGTTAAGCATTACAATCCCTTTGTGACTTTTAGCCCACCTGTATTATTAAACGACGGGGTAAAATAATTTCTTGAAATAGTGACTCACTTGATTGTCCCAGCTGCCTGCTATAAGGAAGTTTTGTTGAGTTGTCGGCGGAGAAAATGCTAGAGCTGATATTGAATCGTCTGGAGGAGCGGTAACCTCGAAATCATTATTAGGATTCACATTTTTTTGGGTTGCAGCACCGAACGACGTGTTGGTACCAAACATTTTTCTAAAATTCTATAAAAATAAAGTTCAAGTTTTAATTCAATGAGTTAGTGACACATAAATGTGTTTCTTGGTTATATAGCACTAAAAACAATTCAATCCGTAACATAAAGATATATCTGGGTATAGTAGTTAGTGAAATAATATGAAACATGTCTAAAATGGAATCTAATATAAAAAAATAAACACATGATATCGCCTGATAAATTGTTTTGTTTAAGGTATGCCTTTTCACAGGTTAGAAACTCACAAATTAATGAATGTTTGTACAAACTTAAATGTATAGAGGTTTTTCTAGTCTATTAATATTGAAAAAACTTCTTTTCTTCTCTCCTGAAAACTTGTTGAAAATCCATCTAATATTTTTTTTCCATGTCCGCTCCCAATGTGGAGCATATGGTCTCCTAATGGAGGTATCTTAACAGAATTTTTCTACGAGAACTGCTAGTTACTCAGTTGCTTGAGCTTTTTTTTTTCGAAGAAAGTAGGGATAGAAGGATAGGGCTAGAACAAGACTAGTGGTTAGCTAATCGCTCTCGCTACTCCCCGTGAGGATGGGGTGGGTGGAAGGGAGGACTCAAGACTACGAACAGAAATTCATAAATCGATTGAAAGGTCAATCTATGAAAACCGTCCGTATCGGGAATTGAACCCGAGACATCCGTAACCGTAGCCAGCGACACTACCAACTGCGCCACGGACGCCGACAACATAGTTTCTAATATATCCATCTAATATAGTTTATGAAAATCAAAGAGATAGAAGATACAATTTTTTACAGCTGAAACATTAATTTTTGGTTTAATATTAAGCCATGGGGACGAAAATATCATTTTTTGGTGTAAAAAGTGAGTGAAACAAATCACTAATTTTTGATGCAGTCATAATAACCAACATATTTAAGAGGAAAATTTCCAGCAAGTTAACATTGTGTGCACAATACAACACCACATAAGTTTCATTTTAACAACAAAATCACGTCCACTTTTAATTTATTCGTTTTATTGATACAAACCAGGCATAAAAACTTACGCAATAAAGATTGCATGCTATTATAAAGAATATGTACAACTATACGTGACGAAGTTAGCATGAAAGATTAAGCTAGTAAAATAAAATTACGATATATTAATTTATCTAGTGTAAATCATAGTGATTTTGAATTTAGACAGTCAGTGAGTCAATGATTGTGTAATTACAGTTTACATGCACTTTTACTGGTGCTTTTTATTGAGTTGTTTACAAATTATGCTACGGAAATAGCTGCATTACAAGTTATATTTTATGGAGGACTTTTTGTCAATAGGAATAAGACGGACTAAGATATTTGAATAAAAACAAGCGTGTATAAATATAGCGCCAAAAGCTAAAACGCACTAAAAATATGAAACTTTACCAGTTTCTGTTAATGCCACTGCAACAATTACTGCCTTTCGACAATACAACGAGAACAATTCACTTCGATCAATGATTACAGTACATTTTATTTAATCAGTTTAGATTTTACTATATTTTTATTTCAAAATATCACATGGAACATTATAATCGTTTACAAAACTGACAGGCTCCAATACACAGTGTGGTAGATATAAAAAATCAAGTGTATGGTAGAAAAGGCTTATACAAAATAGATAATTTTTTCCAATGTAAGAATAAAAATCAGTTATTCTCCCGTTTTTATTTACATACTAGATTGAAAAAGATCTAATTTGTAATACGTTACACAATTTTAATATAAGTATTGTAAAAAAAGAGATGGAAGAGGGTTATGGCTACAAGAATTAATGTTTTATATAAAGGTCAGCTGTTTCTAACAATAATTTTTTTGATAAATCAGTGCTGTGAGTATCATAATACTATTTGGGCTATAATGCTAATGAATGAAATGAATTTCAAAGAATTGCATTGAATGGTTTCGATCGCCCAGCTTTGTTATTATATTTAAAAAAAAACAAATTTCATAAGAAAATACTCACTTATCAGACATAAACAGGTACAGCGACGGACATCTAACTATCTTTTAACGCTTTAATTCAATATTGATTGGTTCCATATAATTATTGATTGAATTGGCATTTACTTGGTGGAATCCCATTACAATTGGATAAAATATCTAAGTATTCAGAAGTATATAGAACACTTTATTTTATCATATTATTTCCACATTATAAAAGTTTTTAAACACCGAGTAACGAAATAATATGCAGCACAAACAACATAAAATTATTGCTATATTACATAATAAATAATATTTATTATTGTATCTACCATCAGTAAAATTAAGCTTTCATATTCTTTATATGTCGAGGTCTGGGGTAGAAACCCTGTCTAAAAGTACTTACCATAATTTTCAAACAATACCCTATCTCAACAAATCAAAACTTCAAATATATATATATTACCATATCCGCTCTCTATTCAGAGCATATGGCCTCCACGTGGTACCTCCAACTTTCTATGTCCCCCGCCAGTCTCTTCGTTTCTTCCCAGGTCATTCCAGTGTCAGCCCAGTTGTACATATATGTACATGGATATGGATGTCATACATATGGATAGTTATCAGAGACTTTTCAGGGCGACGGAATCCATCTGGTTAGTAAAAGAGACAAGCAGTATTCAGGCTCCCCTGGGGCATCCGCAGCATATGTCCAAGCCAGGTCCAATGTCGCCTTTTTATTTTGGAGGTAATAAGAGGCTAGTCCGTTCGCTTTTTTTACCTTCGAGTTCCCGATAAAATTAAAACACCGTACCCCTAGTATTCACCGCAACCGACTGTTTCAAATCACATTTAACGGTTACCCTGTAACTTGGTGATGTGCCATGACTAGCAACCGTAAAGCAGCACCCTCAGAATGCACGAATTGAGTTCTGACTGAGTACAACAGTGAGTCCCAGACTTTCCGCATTTAATTTTTTTAGACCTAACAAATGTTTATTTAACACATTTTCTTGTTAAATTAAAAAAGCATGTTACCTATTGTCTGTAATAATATGAGATTTTTCTTTTTAAATAATAATGAAATAAATATTTATTTTATTTTCACTGCCATAAAGAGGACTAACAACATTATACTTGTCTATTGAAAATGTCATAATCGTCTATGGTAAGTTGGTACGACGTTTGTGTACAGCTTAAAACTGACGCCTTCAAAATGGACTAGAACCAAATAATGAGCTTTCGTGCATACTTTATATTATGTCAGAAACGTTTCAAGAATACATGTATATATTATATAAAAAGTCAGCCATAATATTTAAAAATATTAATTAAAACGTAAGTAGCGAGTATAAGGTATTGTATCGTTACAATTGTATTCCCTCAATAAACCGGTTGCGGTACCTACGTCAAAGTTGATTAATATTGTCTATGATCAAATGTCAGAAACTGAAGTACGTATTGAAAATATTTTTAGAAATTATTAAAGATAATTAAATTGTATTAAAATGGGCAATAAAAGTTCAACGAATATGGAAGAAAACTTCAAAAAGAACCAAGATTTCATTACATCTATCAGTAAAATGAAGGTAATGCTATTTATTGTTTTTGCATCATTGCATTTGCATAATTTTAGGTGTTTCCGAATCATCTAATTATTCATTATTAGTACAATTATGTGTGGGAACAATGTTTCAGATTTTTTTTTAAAAATAACAGATGAATAAGGTAAATCTTACATTCCAATATATAATATTAATGTAGATGTTAAAAATAACCCTATTACAGTGTTGATAAGTAAGGGAGTATGTGAAAGTGAATATTTATTAATTTACTTTACAGAATTTTATGCATAATTTTTAATAATATCTGAAGATAGAAGAGAAGTAATGTTCATATTCTACGGTAAATGTGCATGAGATTCATGATTATATATATATTATTTCTGAATTTTACCTGTATTATTTCATTTTAGATGGAAAGACAAATTCAGATGATGTATCAGATGCGAGAAAGAAGAATGGCTCTTGATTTAGCCAAAGAAAGAGAATTATGCAACTGGCTGGTTACCTTTTATGTTGTGGCAACCATTGGTCTGTTGACTGGGTAAGATATTTATTTAGGTAAATGTCTATTAGCAGGGACGAGGCCTAAAAATGGTATTTTTCTCCAAAAACTACACAAAACAATGTGTTTTAGGGTAGAATAATCTTTTATAAACCTAAATATATGGAAAATATTCGTGAATCACGAAAGGAAACGTTTGAATATAGGTTATGTCGCAAACTTTCATGTCTTTTAAAAGTACCGACCTAATCAAACAAAACTCCACATATCAATGGCGGACTGACATGACAACTCGCGATCGCTTCAGAAAGTATGCGAAATTCAATGTTTTAGGGTAGAACAAACCAAACCAGACCAACCCTAACATAACCTACTACAACTTAACTCATCATTGTGTGTAGTTTTCGATGGAAAATATCATTTTTAGGCCTTATCTCTGCTAATAGACATTTACCCGTAATACTTTACAATCACTCAGTTTCGACTGGCAAATATGAATGCTTTCATATTTATGTTAAGGTAGCGTCCAATGTGAAGTAAGACTCAATTCACACTCAATTTCAGCTGGGCAGATATTTTCACATGTTCACAATATTTACAGTTGAATCGTCAACTAACAAGTTTATAGGTGTGAGAGATTGTCTAGCAACAAGTTGATCGCAAAACTTTTTGTTGTCAGTTGCATGATTTTTACTCTGTATTTTATTGAGTTGTCCTTGTATAGGAATTGTATCTTTATAATTCATTTAGTGCAGTGGTTCCCAAACTCATTATGCCCATGGACCCTTTCTTAAAGCAAAATCTTGACCATGAACCCCAAGTAAAATAACTCTACATAACTGCATAATAGAAAATTTATTACATTAATTTTGATGTCTTGAACGGTAAATGGTGATGTAAAAGTGAAAACATTTTGGTATTTAAAGTGTGATGAGGTTCATAACTGCACTAAATCTACGTTCTACTAAATAGTAAGATGGGAAAGCAATCAACAGCCTCTGTACAGTGACCCATAATGCAGGATAAAAAATGACAACTAATTATTTGGTCAGTATCTAATTCAATTAACGGTCAGTAAATATTAAAGAAACGGTCAGTAACAAATGCATAAAACGGTCAGTAGAAAAATAAAAATGGTAAGTAAATATTAAAGGAAGGTTAGGTTATGTTAGGTTAACTAAGTAAAAAAGATAAAATAATAAATCTGATTTAGGTTATATACGTGCGAATTTCATTAAACCATTTTGAGTGGTAAACAATTAAACTGTTTGTACATTAAGAAATGTTTATTTTATTTATGATTTCAATAAACATGCACCAATTGCCAAGTAAATAACGTTTTGGTTAGGTTTAATTTAATAATTTTATATAAATTACTGACCGTTTATTTTATTAACTGACCATGTGTATACTGACCATTTATCGAATTAATTACATACCCAATAAATACAGGCCATAAAAAATTGGTATCTGTTTTTGTAACCAGAATTTGTGGTATCCTTGTACAAACGTTGCTATCCGCTCCTCATTTGTAGATAATACAATAAATTACTCCTGTAAATTAGTATGGATTCATCTGAGTTTGTGGGTTTGCTTGCAAAAGGGTTCAACACCCAACAAATCACTGCCAATTTATTGCTATTTATTTCATCTTTCATAATAATGAAAATGTGTCATAAATATTTTTTTATATTAAACCTTTCTGGACCCCCCAACGTTGTCCACACACCCCCAAATTATTTTTAATTGGCCACAGACCCCTTCAGCGGGTCACAATGACCCCTGGGGGTTCGTAGGAACCACTGATTTAGTGAATCGTTTTGTTGCATTTGTTAAAACTTAAAAATTCAAAAATTTATGAATCAAAATGCACTAGAAATAGTCTTTTCATTTATTATATTTAATATATAACATTAAAAAGTATTTGAAGTACAAAATGTGAAAATATACATCAAAATTCAATATTAAACAAAAATTGGAATGACTAACTAGCGGTAATTAAATGAAAATGCCATCCTCTGCATCTTTTACTAATATCACATGCCAACACAAATAATTTATAGTGATATTCATATGAAAAGCACTGAAATTTCAATATATCTAGCACATTGATATATTTAAACAAACAAATACGATTTTCTTGTGCTTTTTGTATTTATTGTCTATCACCTTTTGACTAATTAAAAATTTAATTTAGGTTTCGAAGGACGAAGCGATCATATGTTTTGGCTCCGGTGCTTCCTCTTACATTCATAACTGGATATCAAATCGATATGGCATACGGGAACAAAGTACACAGAATAAAACGTAAGTTCTTTTGACTGTTATCAATCCGGAAATACTGTCACTGTGTTTTATTTTTTAAAATATAATGTCTTTCCACCAACAATTGACAGTTAACACCTTAAAAGTGATAAAAATATTATTGGCACCGCTTGAAACAGTAGTTTGTCTTCAGGCCAAACTACTACCTTTAAACTCTGAGGTCTTTCACCCCCAGAGTCATCATCTGCTAGTGGTTTATCAGTACTGATAAGATGAAATATTTTCCCCTTTTTAAATTTAGCACAATCTACAACATGTTATTATGTAAAGTATTTAAAACTTGCACTATCTCTATATCAAGGTTTCCCAAACTATGTTCCGCGGAACACTGGTGTTTGTTATGGTTTTATATACTGTTGCAACTGACTTAAACATGTTTGACTTCATATTGATATTATATAACCAACAAAATAAACAAGGTGTTCTGTTAATTATTTTTTTTGGGTTTGCAAAGCATTGCATCTCAAGAAAAGTTTGAGAAACCCTGCTCTATATAATCAATTTGAAGTAAACATCTCTTTTGTAAGGATAATATATATATATTCCAAACCATTCCAGTTTTAGAAAATAGATTTTTTTACCATGTCCGCTCCCAATACGGAACATATGGCCTCGTAATCGAGGTATCTCAACAGAATTTTTCTACAAGAACTGCTTATTACTCAGTTGTTCAACCTCTCTTTTTCGGAGAGAATAGGGATAGAAGGATACGGCTAGGACAGGAATAGTGGTTAGCTAATCGCTCTCAAGATAAGTCCTGTTTTTGGGATCAGATGTGTGGGAGGCAATTTTAGACATCACAAACATACATGCCAGCGGATAGAAATCCATAAATTGATTTTTCAGTCAATCGAGACTCTCCATCCCAAGACTTGGACCCAAGATGTTCGTAACCGTAGCCAACAACATTCACCACACTGACCCGGTGACCCACTTCTATTCTTATTTATTCTATGTTTATAGTATTGAATCAAAAAATTGGAATGATAATTTTTTCTGTGTATAACAATATATAGTTTTGAGTTTAGAGTTTTGTACATTTCCATACGTTTCCTCACTAACAACGTGGGATTCGCTTTTCGGCAACTTCAGGCGTTCAAATACGCAGATCAACTCTAACTGAGTCAGTATGGAAATGCACAAAATTTGAACAATTCAAATTCAATATTAAAGTTCCATCAAGCACCCTCAGTTGATATCTTAAAATATAAACTTATTTTAAGAATAGCATTCAACATTTCAGATGAAAACTTTTCCGTCGCTGTTTATATCATATTAAATCTTTTATTATTTTTCAATTGAATTAATTAATAGAAGAAGCTGAAAATATCATGCAGTACGAGTCGGAGTTGCTGGAACTGCCATGTGGAGTGCCCACCGCATCATCAATCGACCAAGCACGTTTGGATGTTGAAGAGCGTAAGAAGCTTCATCCGTCCAATACACTCCTGTAAAGTGAAATACAACGCACATCAGAATATCAACGTAACTGATTGTCAAGAAGATTTGTTATTTTTTTTATGCTAACATTGATAATTTTGTATTTGATTGTATTACTGTTTCTGTGGTCAAATATGTTTTATCATTCACAATTTAATCTGTAGATCCTTGACATTTCACAGATAGAAAAGTTCTTTTAAATATTGCCTATACGCAATGCTGTAGTTGTTAACTTCACAGTAAATATACAGTAACACAACCTCTGTGCGATATTTTTACACTATATTTACACCCATATTTATATTTATCTAGAACATATTCACTTGTAGTACTTTACTACACTGAATTAGAAAAAAGACCTAAAATTAACGATAAAGATTAAAGTTATTTTATAATAAGCACTTGGCAACGTTCAAGTGCAACTGAAACAATGTCACTTGAATGCTGGTTACCTGCGCCGAAAGCCAAAAGGAAGATTTATAATGTATTAACAATATTATTTACCGAAAAAGTATTTTATTTTTGCCTGATAGTAGATTATTTTCATTCCATAAAAAGGTATACGGCATACACGCTCTACTACAGCACTGCCTATATGTGATGTGAGCATAATATTACTTATTTGTTAATTTAAAATTGGTTTTATGTTATAAAATTAAGCTTGAAAAGGGTGTGGTGTTTTTGTATTAATAAGGTTAAAGTATCAATTAAATTAAGCACTTAATTAGATGTAATATAAGTCATGTTTTTTTTTTATTTACAATAGCTATTTTGTCGATTTTAGAATAATGTAACGCATTTTACTATAACACTATTATAAACATTAACAAAATATATTTATAAACAGAGAAGTAGTGTAAAGTTTGGCTTACTTCATTTGTCAGATTGAAGTTAATACTCTTTTTCGTTTATATTGTTTCGGTAATTTTTTTAAGGCTTGCTTTTAAATGACATTTCGACTGAGATACTTAAATAAATAGTCAATTTTTAGTCTACTCAGTCGTTGGTTTTAATTTAATGAAAGATTTGAAGACATCCAGAATTAATAATTCAACATTATTGCCTTGAAAATTAAAAAAAATCCTACAGCAAGGCAAGCTGAAAATAATTTTGTGATATTTTTTATTATTTGTTTATATAACTTTTGTGTAAATTGAGTCAGAGGTGGTTATTTTATTACTAACTGAAATGCTAAATCGAGTGTCTCCGTTTTTTTAATTGTTGCCAAATATGGGACAGCAATAAATGTGATGTTGCATAATATTTAAGTCATTTTTAAAATAATATTATGGAAGAATGTTAATTATTATCATTATGAAATATCGAATTGGGAAATAAGTATTGTACCGTGGACAATAATATTTAAACATTTTATCACCTTAGACGTATGTTTACGTATTTCTAAATAAGTATCTGGTGATTGTTCAATTCTGTCATTTATTATCTGACTTCTAATGATATAGATATAAATATAAATAAAACTTTCACAAATTTACAATATTTTTTTTGTTATATTTTTATATCCAGAGATTCTTAAATATATATGTTAAATGTATAGTTTATCACTGTGTCAATGAAATTATATCAAAAATAAGTTGTTTAATCTCTTATTGCCATCATTTATTATTGAATAATTAAATTAAATCATTTCTTCTTTTAATCTATAACTCTCGGTGCTAGAGTACCATTTTTTTTTATTCCGATTATGTCAATTTACATTAAAATTCATGCCTTAAAGATTTCACTTTGTGTTGCCAATTCAAACATATACATTTTTCAATTCTTTTGCATATAGGTATGATAAAGTTTTTGTCAATCTGTAATATTTGAAAATTCTCCAGAATTCTTCAGTCATGGATCGCCATTTTAAAATCCGTGTCTACATTTTAATTTCTCTACTAAGGTCATGTTTTTATTTTGATGTTATCTAAAATATGATTCGTGATTAAATACAGATCTTTAATTTTGTATGCGAAATTAGAGACAGAGCCAAGATCTGTATTACATCAGATAAAAGAATTAGCCAAATTTCTACTATAACTATCATTTGTGTATGAGGCAGTTTCTTAATCTCCACATGGTGTGGTGACTTTCATCTGTCATTCGCCACATCTTTGGTTAGATAAAAAATTGTTGCGCTCATCTGTTTTAAACGCTAGAAAATAGTTTATATTGCGTAATGAATATACTGCCGCAGAATTTTTCAAATATTCTAGCAATCGCATAGCTGAGTGTTTAAGTCTTCGCTTGATTTTATCAGTAATCATTTTATCTAGTTTATTGGTGATAGTTGTAATGCCAATTTTTGTCAAAATTTAATTTTGTAAGACTATGGAATACGAAAAAAACTAACTTATTCACAACATTAATCGAAAGTCAGTCCCTTATCGTTACTATGGATAATATTATAAATATATGTACTTAATATAATGTATCTATAGTAATACCCACTTTTAAACAAGGGATACATTTTTGTCCATTTTTTTATAGGATTTTACACAAATATTTGTTTATCAACAATTATTTTTTGATGTGTAACCAATAGTTAAGTTCTATTTGCACTTTATAAGCTAGTAGAAATGTAAAATCAGTAAGAGAGCTTATTTGGAGAATTTATTGTCACCAGAAATCATTTAATTCTTGTATGTTTCTCTTTCAGAAGATCATTGTGATGTCAATTAATATTTTTATACATAATTATATTCTATAAAAAATAATTCTTTTGGATTATACTGTATTTGTAGTGTCACAAAAATACTGACAAACCTGACGTGTTGAAATGACCTGCAGACTACTTTAAATCTTCTCTCAATCCGTCTTAATGGTATTTCTGCTATATATAATTAGCAGTCTCTCCGTTAATTTGCAGTTGTGTACACTGTCAATACTTTGAGATTGTATTTAACCGAGGAATATTCCATTTACAAAGTAATTATTTTATCTTTACAACGATGTTGCCTCTGAATAAACAGATATTCCAATATTTTATTTTAATTTATCTTTTTATCTTAGTCTTGTATTGTTAAATCTTTTAATAGGTGCTTTTTTGCTACATGCTCTTTTCAATCATGGTATTTTTGTTGTATATGAATGATTTACCTATATGTTTTCTAAAAATTTGAATTGTTGACATTTTGTACATTTCCTTTGTTTTCTGTTTAAGGTCACATCAATATTAATAAACAATGTCACAGATAATAAAACTGATCATAATAATTGTACCGTCTACATAAAGTTATACTTTCCGTCATTGTATTGAATTTATAGTTTATAATAATATTTATATTTTACAGATTATTTAGGTTAAACTAATTTCTGCTTTGCCAACCTTAGTAAGCCTCTTAACACAATATATTGCTATATCAATGCAACAGTAAGACATACTGTAAAACCTAGTACTGAGATGGCTGTTTTGTGTTTTGCTAAATCTTGAAAATATTTTCTTACACGTAGTTTAAGAACTATATTATAATTTTGTTTTGTATTGTATAAGGAAAAAAATTAGCTTAATGGTAAACGTATTTATCTTTTTCAATATTCTCCAGAAATAGTGTTATTGAGATTGTTATTTCGTTGAGTGATATAGTAAGTTATGTGTTCACACAGTTCGAGTTTTAAAGATACAAAATATCCGACTGTTGGAAAAAATTTAACTCAAAACACGATTTTTGCAATATGTCTTACTGTTGAATTGCCATAGCGGTATGTTTAGATTTGTTTTACATAATAATATATAAAGAAGATCATAACAACTTTAAACTATCTTTTGGCACTAATTTGTACTTATTTCTTTCTTTTATATACAATAACTAATTCTTTATTATGAAATATTACTCAAACCTTTTTGTGTTTTCTTTTATGGCCATGTCTGCTCCTAATGTGGATTATATAAGACTGCTGACGGCGCATCTCGACAGAAATTGTTTACCACAATTACATGTTGTTCAGTTGCACAAAGTAACGATAGAAGGAGATGGCTAGGACAATACTAGCAGTTAACTAACCACACTCTCTACATCATGTTTTTAGGACCCATAAATCAATTTATGAAAGTGTCCATACTCGAATTTGAACA
Organism: Himalopsyche phryganea; assembly: GCA_022494535.1. Classification (NCBI taxonomy): domain Eukaryota; kingdom Metazoa; phylum Arthropoda; class Insecta; order Trichoptera; family Rhyacophilidae; genus Himalopsyche; species Himalopsyche phryganea. Next base: position 485,544 of record JAGVSL010000076.1, on the reverse strand, counting down.
CACGGACACCACAACTGATTAAGAGGCCCGGCAAACTTACATTCAGGAATATAAAACAAACATCAATAATATATTGATATTGTGTAAATAGTAAACGCCAATGTTCCTATGTAAACTAATCTATCTACATGTCCAGGAGAGTTTTTTTATTTATTGAAAAAACAATACATATTTATGTTTCTGTTAGTTTTGAAAAAACATTTTAAATCACATTTGTCGATTAGTTATAAAACCTTACATATTTTACTTGGGGTCTTTGAAACATTTGTAAAATAATACTAAAAACACAGAATTAGTAAATGTTATGATCTCATGTTATTCATTATTTTATTATAATGAATTACAAATGCCAAATCAAAATTCTAAATCATTTATAATAGCTACGGCGATGTACAACTTTATACATATACGATTCTTGCTGTTATTAATCATGTGTTTTATAATTAATAGCTATCGATAGTGCATCTTAAGCAATATCGTTACCTGTTCAAAATTCAAAGACCACTTAACACGTTCAGTGCTAAAATCTACTCTACTACATCATGTGCATGCAGCGTTTGGTGAACATATTGCGCTTGACGCTTTATCTCGCCTGTTGCAATAGTTACTTCACGAAACAACTGAGCAATGAGTCCCCTAAACCCTCAGCACAGAACTATTCTTCATTTTGGTCGGGTTTTTAATGCATTTACTCATTCAATTTTCTTTCTATATTCGTTCCAAATTAAAAATATAAACATTTATCTTTGAATTATGGTAATTAATGTCGTGTACATGGCATTCCTAAAATAACTTTCCGATCGTTAAACTTTTTGTCCAATATAATCATAAATATCTACTTATACTTATCCTGTATTGCCTTAAATTATTATCTCGATATGTTTCAGTGTAAATTTGTGATATATTCTGTATAATGTAAGTCTTAAGCAATATTCAATAGAGTATTTTTCGTGTAAAATGTTCTGTATGTTTGTTGAGACTTGAGGGTTTATTTTACCCCAAGATTATGTTTAAATAAAACCATTTAATGAAACTTACATAAGACTTTTTATATACTGATGACGAAATAATTATCATATACCACATAATTATGTGAAACTATTGTAAATAATTTGCTCTTTTTTACCTTACTAAAAAATCATTTCAATTGGTATAAAAAATGAGTGACTACCTATAATAATTTGTATAATTCCTCATGAGCAATTCTTCTCTATGCTGCCGAGTAAAATATATATCCACCATCCGCATGATCTTTCTTTCAACCATATCTATTCCTAATGGAGTATTTCAAAAGGTGTTCAACAAAGCAATTTGGATGACTGAAATATAGCTGTCTTCTAAATTTATAACTGTGTGTCACAGGGATAACAGAAAATCATGTTGTTTTTATTTCTAGCTGATAGAAATAATCAATTGTAGAGACATATCGATATGTATGCTTTGTAACCCCGGTTCTTCAAAACGATAAATGTGTGTGGAAAAGCCTTTTCAGTTTCTCAGCATAAAGAGGCCAGAGTCCTAACTTTTTTCGTAGAGGGCATTTTAGTTATTGCAAATCAGAATAATTCACGATGGGAAATATAGACAAAAATGGACACTGAACAACTCAGCGAGACTACTGAACAGTCTGCACGTAGGCAGGTGTGTCATCAGCTGAAAAATTATGAGCTGGCATCACACCAACACGAAGACACTTGCAGCTTTATAGTCTCGATTTTTTTTATGATACTAGTTGAATGGGGTTGTACATGCAGAAAATGACAAGACTATAAAAAATGAATGATGCATGCGACAACAATAGATCGGGGTTCCACTGTATACGATGGTTTAAAGGAAAAAAGGATTTTGAAAATCTTCAAAGTGAATTAACAAATAAAAAAACAGTCATGTAACAATAAGTGCTTGTATTATAATATACTCTATGCATTTACATAAATCATCTCAATAATCAGCATTTGTGTATTGCAGAGGCAACGCACCAAACTAAATTATTGATAACAATAATTATTTAACATATATAAATTTAGCTAAGGTTAAAATAGGCTAAAACACGCCATATTTTAAAAATAATACACGACTTGTGCAAATAAACTCCAGGAACCAAATTTAGGTAAACGAGGCGACACTTCCTCAAACGAAGGTTGCCATAGTTGAAATATATTTTCAATATCCTAGAAAATATGAAGTCTAGGTAAGATAGGTAGATATTTTGGCCATAAAAGACAGATGGATGAGTTGATTTTTTACTATTTAGAAAAATTTGAATAAATTTGTTGTCGGCATATAAAAATGTTACATATTTAGGAATACATTTAGAAATAAGGAAACATACAACATTCATCCAACATAGATAGCTAGGATAATAAAATATTTCCATCAAAATTAAGATTTAATGGCAACCTTACGTGTGTAGTCTTATTATTTAAGTATAACTCAACATGATTTACAAATATTTTATTGATAATCAAATCTACAAAAAGATCAAGAAAAAACAAATTTTCAACAAATTAAATTAAAAAAACAAACTGTGAACAGTTGAATACAGCAAACTATGAATAATTTGGGAGATAGATTTCAAGTTATTCAAAGATGTGAAACCAAGAAGAACCGGACTACGCTTGTCTTTGCTTAGTAGTCAAGGTCGAAAAGTCATCGATATCAGACTACATATCGAGTCAAAATGTTGTAAGATCGTTGGGAAATCAAAAAAGAAACCAAGTTTTGTAAATTACATGGAAATTAAAAAAAAAATTTTTAGCTATTATATTTGTACCCAAAATAAAACACGACAATGGACTTGGCTTGGACTAGACTTCGGTTTATCCAGGGGAGTCTGAATCCTGCCTGTTCCTTCTACCAAACTGATGAATTCAGTCACCCTGAAAGAACGAGGACGACAGGGGACAGAGGATCTTGGAGGCACCATATGCTCCGAGTAGAGAGCTGATTTGGTCAAAAAATGTTCTTCGCAACTCATTTTTGCGATTCGGTTAGTTACAACATTTTGACACTAATTTGTCGATATGCACTGAAGTATAACTCAAAGTTTTGTGTGTTATTGAAAGGTTTACTGTGTTATCCTCATGAAGTAAATTCATACAAGTAATGAAGGACGTGGGTAATGAATTCTTGAAATCAATTACATTTATATTTCCAGCATAAAATTTGTAATTATTATCAAAAATGATTCAGAATGAATAATAGGAAAAAAATATATAAAATCTACATACATAATGCGTTGTGTTGATCATAGATCAACAGAATCCAGGAGTTAAAAAGTGTACAGTGTATGTGATATATGTATTTTTTTTTATCGCAACTATATCTTTAATAATAATGTTATTTTCTACATCTAAATAACAATATTGTTGTGATATAATATATAGAAGTGTCGATTGCGACAATTAAAATACCGAAGTCTCAATTCTAGAAGCTTCGGTGTGTGGTTATTCACTTTGACTAGCTAATAGCAGAATAAGAAAATAAATTATTTGGCATGAAAATAAAGTCACTACATTTAATAATTAGTGTGCATATTTGGTGAGGGTTTGAATACTGCTAGTAAATCCACACCGCAGACAGTTACAAAATACCACGTTGTGAGACCTTAGTGTCACAATATCAGTCATCGGCAAGGCACAACACGTTCAGTTTTATTCTGAAACCGATACAACGATTTACTCTTTTTATATTGTATTCATTTCCTTACATCAGTCGCTTCTTTCAACGATTTTTCTCAATAAGCAGAGATAAATATAACATTAACGGGAAGTTGATTATGTGCGCAATATAGAAACGCATTATTCTATGGGTAGTAGTTAATATTATGGAGAATCGTTTTTATACAGTCTGTTCTAAAGCTGACGCGTATGCATGCTAATTTATATTCAAGAGAAGTTGGATTACATATAATTGTCTATCATGCGAGGCTGAATTTTAACAACCTACATTAAACGAATAGTATTATTTAATTATATTCCCAGAATTCATAATACTATAATTACTTCTATTAGTTAAAAACTCCATCTGAATCGTCGTACAAGAATTAGTCTGAACCGAGAAACTTCTGGTCAAATACGAGTTAACGCATTTGGATTTGTGGACCATAAATACATTTTTATCATTATTAATTAACTAAGTTCACAGCAAATAATAGCCGTGATTGATTATTCAGCTACATAGTCATCATTTGTTTAAAGTGAATAGTAGAAAGCGTCCCTTGTTATTTATGTATTTGAATCAAGTAAGCAGGTAATTATGTATAAATAAATGATTGGTTTGCCATCAAAAAGATTGTTGACAAATACAGAATAAGTAAAACTGTTTTTTTCGGAACATTGTATCGAGGTTCAACTAGTTTTCTTATAGCGAACTTTCGAATGGTGTATATGTAAATTATGTCTAATAATAACATTGCTCGATTGGTAGTGTTTGGTAATAATGTTATATGTTTTCATGTTTGGTAATCTAGCAATTTTTAAGAGTATATTCTTACCATAATGTGATTGTTTTGAATTAAATAATGAAATATGAAAACAACAATGATTTTTGCAGTAGAAATTAATTTATCGTTACGAATGGTTCCAGTCAGTGAGTGAATTTATAATTTATGTTAATGAATTAAAAATATCTCGATTATGTATTATATTACAATAAGTAATTTGTGCAAACGATTATATTTTTTAGCAATCCGAGTTCTACCATTTCTTAATATCTAAAGTAAAAGCACCGCTTCTTGATAATCGACTATCATGCGTTACTATGTATAGTCGTGTAATTGAGGGTAGAAATGCAACTGGTTCACACTTATCACTACGGGAGTAAAGAAAACTTAAATATTTTGAGCCTTCAGAACTTATTTGTAAGAAATTTTTGTCAGCAATGGATATGACTTATTTATACGTCATGTTTGATATAATAATTTTTTTCATTTTGTCTACTGGTTTCAATTTGCATAAATACCCTCAATTGAAATGTGAAATGAAAATAAAAACAATCTGAATGATACTTTTTAAAATAATGAGCATTCAGAACAGCGCAAAGTAAAAATATTGATAGCTAACAATCCATATATTAATTAGTTTACGTTTTATACCAGAGTAAAATGGTAAAAATATAACTGGTGAAATGATATTTAGAATGAACTAATATTTATACTGATGTAATTTCGCTACATTAATATATTGATAATCATAAACGAATTTTATGAGTATTCAAAGAGAAAAAAATCGTGATATCGTCTTGCTATGAAAATCTTCAATATTTGCTTTACAACTGTGATTTACAATTTTAAATTAGTTATTTTCACAGATGAGATTATTTTACTATTGTGCCACTGTTTTATAGATAAGACACAGAGAAACATAAAAAAATATATTAACACCACGAAAAATAATAGGAAAAATATTAAATCAATCCAATAAAAATATACATTTTGTGAGACTCATTAAAATTATTAGTAAAACATCAACATTTGACAGACAAATAATAATGTAATTATCATAGATCCAAAAAAATCATGCAAATGTAGATTTTTATCTAAATTTAAAATCAATCAAGTACTTTGAGAGAAAAAGTCGTTAATTCCAGGGGCGCAAATACCCTACAAAAATTTGCATTTAATTTAACTTAGCACACTGATATATTTGAAAAATAAATATAAAAACAATAATTGTACTAAGACCAATAAGAAATACTAAGTAATTATAATATTATTTGTACAAAAATTTGTTTAATCAAAATTTATTATTTGTATTAAGTTTTTCTAGAAACCATATTTTACTGCAAGAAGTTATTAATCCTTTCCCAGCTGAGCCACCAAACAGAATTTCCCACATCTGAGATTTCAAGAATTAATAAAATGATGTCAGTATTATAAAAACCTTATAGAGATGGCGGTAGCAGGACAAATTGGATGACATTTTCATACTAAAACGAATCTCGTACACGAAAATTTTCCATACTGAAGTGCTGTATAATTCTGAATATCAGGAACATGAAGAATTATTAACACACATTGTACATACTCAATTTAGCTCAAAAATACTCTTGTATCTATAACCGCTGCATCCGTTTTATTATGCACCTTTAACTTTGAATTATGTTTTATTATTTTAAACGTTTAATGTCTGAACAGTTCTTGGCCACTCGTTAAATGTTATATATCAATATTAGTTCAATATCTGAGATCCTCACCATTAGAGATTTAGTCAACCAATCAAGAAAGTGTAATTTACTGTGTACCAATCTAATAAACATGTTTAAAAAAAATGCAATAAATATTATGTTTTGCATGATTGTGTTAAACTTAACTGTTATTTTGAGGCGTCTTATAGATGAGAACGAGCCCCCAGGTTATTGTGTAAGGGCATTAAAAAAAACCAGCGCTTTTTTTGGTGGCCGCAGAGACGTCGTCAACAAAGTGACTGGATTATCATTGGTGTACCAATGATAATCGATGATCATCTTTATAGATGGAGGGGGATTGTTGGCTAAACTTTTAAAACAGTTGTTTGTCTCATTACTGACGAAAGTAATATCTCCATGAGAAGATTTCAGGATTATACAGCATTTGATATAAAAAAAACAATTCTTTCATATATTGACAACAATAAAAATAAATAATAACGGAGTTCTATTAAGTATTTACTTGGTAGAACTCCATTGTATCGATAATAATAAAATAGTCAATTAACAGTGAATTTTGTCATAAATAACAGTCAAAGAAATCATTATAAATTTACACACAAAGAAGTTTCAATGTATTTTCTCGAATTAAAATTATACAATCAGGACTTAATCAAGAGTGTACGTCAAACATCATGAAATTTATTCAAAATTACAACTTCTTATCAAAAGTTTAATAACGTATTGAGAATTCTTATCTGCAATTCAAAGACAGACCTCCAAAAAGCATTATAGTAAAAAGTAAACTGCGATTTAATACATGACATAATTATATAAATACTTTTAGCAAAACATTTTGTTTTGTTCAGAATAATACTGCCGCAATGAGATCCAAAGTGAGTGGTGAAATATTCTTACTAAAGGCACTGAAAAAATCAGTCAATGAAATGAGTCGTTAATATCTTCACCAAGCAAAGATTTTTTTTTTGTATACTTTGGTAACATTGCACGTAATAATAAAATTGTTATCTACAAAGAAAGAAAAACACAGAATGATTTTATAAAGCGCAGCATAATAATCGTAATATGATGAGGACACGTGTGGAAAATGAACAATATTATGTAAGTATTATGATGCTGTGAAAACTAATAATAAAATGAAGTTCATATACTTATGAATTATGAATGTTCATATATTCATCATTCAACGATGCAATTAACTGTTAGCATTGACAACCAATAAACTAAGAGAAATTATGGCAGCCATCAAATGAAATTTACGTTTTTTTTATAATTTTATTTTTATAGCAAACAGCCTTGAATTCGTATTCCACACATGTCCCCAAATCATAAACAATACCTAAAATATTAAATAGCATTAAAATTTAGGCTACCGAAGTTCAACCGCTGTATATCGTGTTGACTTGTTGAGTGCAGCGTATGAAGGTAGCGCGTCTCGGTAACTCTCGTAAGCGACCGGCGCCGACGTAAGTGCACGCTGACCGCAGTCCTCCGAGCATGTCTCTGACGGTGTCTTCGACGTCTCCCCTGTAAGGAACTTCCACGGCCTTACCTTCCGACGATCGGTATTCCGCTACTCCACCTATAAAAGAATTTCAATTTAATACTAGATTTACTACAGCATTTTATTGAAATTTTTACAACAAAATTTAAAAGAGAGGTTATTTCAATGGCCCAGTTCTATAGGATAAGTCAAAAATTTGAAGTTTTGAGTTAAGTTGGCCATTATATTCTAACACCACTCTTCTACAGTTCCACAAAAGTACAGCTTGTAAAATGTACAGGTTTTCTCTCAAAAGGCAGATATTTGCATATGGAAATCAGCAAAATGAAATAATTTCTCAATTTTATATACCTACATATCGAAATATCGTATTGTGGAAATACATTTTTGTGAATCGTGGCGTTTCATAAAGAATCAACCTTTAATCATAAAACTATTAACTATTGACCAGTTTTTGAATAAAAAAAGTAATACAAATAATAAGCCATCACTTTTACGAGTCAGTTTAGATGAGTTAAAACTTTGATCGGCCATATCTCAAAACTACCAATTTCTAGTTGTATCACTATGGAACTAGGCCATCGATGTATTGTCATGGCCCAATTTCTATTGTACATCTAAACCTTCATTGCGCAGCTGTCTTCGCGGCCGGAGCAATAAAGTCACCACCCCTCCCCGTCGAGTAGTATGTTTTTTGCTTCTTCGACCCTAGATGCTTTCCTTTGTTTTTTATTGTATTGCCTACCACATACCGCTAAACTAGCACGCCCCTCCACGGTCATCTGATGCGATTTGTTTAGTTAAGATATCACCCATAAGTTTACTCACGTGGTATTAATTAAGAAGCATCTTAATAACTGGAGTGTGAGACAAAAATAAACCTAAATACAAACAAGTCAATGCTGTTATTATAGGTAGAAATTAAATTTACCCGAATGTTTGTCCATCGCAACAGTGGAAGACATTCCGTAAAACAATTTGTATTTCTTCCCATCCTTGATGATTGTATCTCCGGCACATTGGTCGTGCCCTAGAAAAGAGAAAGAAATATATTTGAGACAATATTACAAATGAAAACGCTAAAAATATTTATTTCGGCAACTATAGGTATACTGAAAGATTTTAAGGACATAATATCCATCATTTAAAACCATCAATAATAATGCCCATTGTTTACGACAATTGGCCGCATACAATCGATTGTTTAACCCTTTCAAAAATTAATAAATAATAAAGCAGTGGAACATTAAAATATTATTTGAATATTCATTTATTTGACTACTACTTTAAAAAGTTTCTTTTGAGGTTTTAAATTTATGATATTCGTTGAGAACATTGTATTCAAACCTACATTTAGCGCCATTTTCCATCACACTTAAATCCTTATTATATAATAACGTTTCAACATATTTTAATCAGAGATCAAGGAAAATTAGTGATAATTTTTTGTGACAGTGCTTCATTTGATTGAGCCACAGGTGTGAATGAATTTGTACATAGTCATTCCTTATCAGTCGATGTAGATACAGAAGTGCATGACAAATATGGAATTATTTTTTCATCATCATTATCAAATCGTGATAACATAACATGAGATGCAGGTTTTTATTCAATACAAATAGTCTAAATTAACTGTATGACATTTTGAATTGGGAAACCTAATAATACAAATATTTGTATTGATTTTAATGAATATTAACATTGGGTAAATAAAAAAAAGGATTTGTAAATGTTATAACTGTAAATTTGTTTTATTATTTTTTCTCAACTCTTTTTTTTCAATTAATTGAATTTTTGGAAATAAAACTCATTCAAGCATGAATTCACCTGTGTGCTACTACTTTCAAATAAATGTTTTATTTGTCTTTTGGTGTAACCATGTTTGAGTCCCGCCTCTCATCTCATTTTGAAATTTATATTTAATAAACAGATGTGTCATACCAGCAAACATGCCTCCGGCCATGACAAAATCGGCGCCAGCACCGAAAGCCTTGGCTACATCTCCCGGACAAGTGCAACCTCCATCCTAAAAAATGAAATAAATGTTAATATTCTGTTTGAAAGCGTTACAAAATTAGTTTAATACTTAGTAAAAATGTAATATTATGTTATGTGAAAATATTATGCTTACACAGTTGACAAAAATATCTAATTGACTCTCCACCCAAAAAGATGTTATTTGTACTATGATAAAAGATAGTAATCCTTGCTTTACAAAATTATATTTACAAATAGACAAAGAAGAATATTTATAGACTGTGAAGTTTACCACTGCAGGACTGGTTATAGGGTATAAATATGAGTGTAAATATAGGGTTTAAGATATGGCACAGTTTCATTACTGTATACTCTCTGTGAAATTTATGACTGCAGCACCAATCAAGGTGTCTTTGTTATCATTAAAATTAATAAAAAAATCAACTCACAGAAATGATATGTCCTTTGAGTCCATGGGCTGCGTCAGCGCACTCGATGACAGCAGACAATTGAGGATAACCGACACCGGTCTTGATGCGGGTTGTGCAAACGGATCCTGGACCAATTCCAACCTAACCAAGAAATGATATTATCATAAAACACAACACCCGGAACAGATTTACTTTATGTTTATTTTCATATAGATAACAGTGGTATAATATTCTTTATAATTTTATCCTAGAATTTCAAAATGCTGACACTGAACGTGGAGAAGGGAATGAATCACTACTAATGTTCTCTCTACAAATGTAATTTTTGAAAAAATATGCATTTTCAAAATTAATGAAGTTTAAATAAATAATTATTCAGTGAAAATTAAAAAAGCTTTTATTTTATTAAACATTTGTTTTTTATAGTATAAATGAACAAATAATAATAATCTAAACTATGTTAAATGATACTAAAAATACTGATTTTTCTAACCACTATTCAAATATGACATATTGATGTCTACAAAAATGTTTAAATTATGCCGCGCATTTTTTGGTTTGGTCTAAAATTTTTCTCACAGAGAACCTCTCATCATAGAGGGAACATTGCTCACTACTAGTATTATTAATAATAAATGTATAATCCACATATACCAAAAGATATACATTTAAGAGGAGAAGCCAACTGTCTCCTTCGAAACATTATTAACTGCTATTGAACACTTATAGCATTCAAAGCTATTCATTTTCAACCTTTCCCTAATTAGTATTTCTATATTATAATTTTCATTAACTTTTCCTTTTCTGTGATATGTATCTAGTGCACATAGCTTCTAATAATTAAAATATCTCTATACATATGATAAATACTGCGTCTAGATTTTAGGTATTCCTCCGTTGTACATTTACGCATTCAATAACATAATAATAGTAATAAGAATAACATGCCATTGGGCGCAGCGGGGATATTTTGTCGAAAATCCGGGATAAATTTACCAATGTAATCATACGTGTGCGAGTGTGTTATTTACATATTCTGAGTTGTGTAAGTGGATACAGCGGCCAGCGGGGAACACCGAACATTTTTCACATTAGCTCACATATGAATGACAACGCGCGAGACAGAGAAGCCCAGTCGGGTCGTTTCTTTCAAGATTGCGCGAGACGAAAAGTGTCGAAAGTAGTAGAAGTCAGTAGCTTTCGAGCCTATGTTTGAGGTAGTCAGCTAAGCCGTTTGTCGTCGGCCGATGTTTTTTCATGTATTCAGGGATACAATTTTAATTATTACTTCATGTCGACTATGTCGTCGTCAACTTCAATAAATTTAAGCGATGTCTGTGAATATTCTTATTTTTCCGGCTATCAATCATTTATAATCAGTCATAAATGCATGATGTGTAATGAATACATTCCACCATAGAGCGCGGATTTATTTTACATAGTAAGGGAAACGTTAAAACCATAGCTGTCTGGCCAACATATTTGGTTGTGCAGTAATCACATGCCTGTTGTAGTTCTGTTGATAAAATATTTCATCAAGTGAATTTAAAACTGGTTAATGAATTTTTTTTTCAAAAATAAGTTTTTTCGGCTATATTTAAAATAAGGCGGGCATTTAGCATGTCAGGTTTAGGTTTCATAGTAATTTTAATATATAAATTGATTTTCAATATTTAACCAGAGTATTCTTAATGGAAAGAGTAATATAACTTTAATGTATAACTACGATACTGAGTGTGACATATTTAAAAAAAAATGACAATTCTCTAGATAAATAAAATAAATGCTCATTCGGATTACAAATTACAGGTGAAAATCTTCAAGAGATTTTCCCACACAATTCATAAAAATTGACTTAACCCATTAAATGTTTGAATAGATTGTTCCAAAATACAAGGAAATATCAGTTTTTTTTGAATTTAGGAAACAGGATAAAAAAAAGATATCATGTCGGTACCTGCTTTTTAACTTTATTGAGAAATATTATTATTGATTTTTTCTTAGTTTATAAAATAATGCTACTTACAGCAATGAAAAATAATGAAAAAATAGGAATATAACAAAGGAGACAGAAAATGATATTTGTTTTTTTCCTTTTCAGACATGTATTGTGATATTTTAGGTATTCACCAACCACTTGCTTTTTAATTTATAAAAATAACTGTACATTTATAAAAAAAAGTTTTTTTTAAACAAAAGTTAATGTGGGAACATCTATCGTGATCCTTTTTATTGCAGTACAAAATGCTTTTTATTCATTTCTTCACTAGAACAATATTAACATACCTTGTAACAATTTGAAAGGTTATAAGGTGTTTGGAAAAGCTGAAATATCATCTTAGTGTATTTTTGAAGATACTATGAATGCTAATATATCGGTTCTAGGGTATCATAAGGGTTAAACTGTCAATTCAGACTACTTTTGATATGAAAATATACTTACTTTGATAATATCTGCTCCGGAGAGTATAAGTTCCTCCACCATTTCCCCAGTAACCACATTGCCAGCCTAGAAAATAGAATAATAAGATTCAGTTATTGATACTCAATGATTCATTGAAATAAATTTAGATTCAAAATCTTATGGGCACTTTGAATTATTCATTGAATTAACTATGTTATTTATACAGCGAATTTTTTTTCCTGAATCGTCATATTGTTAATATCTTCAAAAGTGAAACGAATATGAAAAAGCCAAATAGATATTTATGCGAAAAGAACCTTACGACTATTGGGGAAATTATTGTTTATTTAATTAAGTTTATTCCTGTTGTAAAACACTATTATTTGATTGCAAGCAGAAAATCTACTTACAATGATGGTGGAAGGTGGGGAAAGCGGCCCTGACTTTCCTCAAGTACTCAACGAAATGTTGCGAGTATCCATTGGCGACATCCAAACAGATGAAATTAATGCCCGGGACAGCCTTTAATATGTCTGAGAGTCTCTCAAAGTCTCCTTGGCCAGTTCCGGAACTTGCAGCTGTAAACAAAACAAAAAACAGCTGAGGACCACATTTCTAGATGGCAGAAAAGGCAATCACAGTCTATGATTATGCCATAAAGATCAAATAGCCGTGTTACTTGATCTTTACGGCGTAAGATACAAAATAAAATTATTATTTCAACTGTGTTTAGTGAAAAGAAGTATTATCTACAACAGTCCTGCCAAACTTTAATTAGAATTGAGCCACATAGATAGCTAACTACTAGTTTTAGAACTAGCGATAAAAAAGTAACTGTGTATATAATAATTAATTGATATAATAAATAATATGCCTAGTCCGTGGTGCAGTGATCAACGTAGTTGAGGTTCAAATCCCAGGAGGGACAGTTGTTTTTTCAATTGATTTATAAATTTCTTTTCAAAGGCACGGATAAATCTAAAATTCCTTCCCACCCATCCGATTCTAAAAACGGGGCGTAACGATAGCGATTAGTTAACCACTAGTCCTCTCCTAACCCAATCCTTATATTCCTACTCTCTTCGAAGACGAGATATTGAGCAACTGAATAAGAAGCAGTTCTGATAGAAAAACTTCTATTGATATAGCTCCATTAGGAGGCTATATGCTCCACATTGGTGTGGACAATTTGTGAAAAAAAGAAGTCAAGAAAAGTCCTCAATGGGTTAATACAATCCAATAGGCTAATCTAATCTCATAATCATAACAAGCGGTTATTGTTTATTAAAATTTATGACTCATTAAGTTATATAACAATACTTACTCACTGGGAACAAATGTTATTTCAATATTTGTTAATTGATTCGTTATCAAGAACACTTGAAGTCAGTAGCTTGAAGCTAGTAGAGTGAGTTCATAAATTCATTGTTTATAAACTATAATATTTCAAGGCAATATATATGTGTTAGGTAACCAGTTGGTTAAAACCAATATTGGCTGAAAAGTTTCCATGCAGGTGGCCTTTGAGTTTTTTCTTGTATGCCACTGATGCTAGTGACACACATGTTGAAGCCCAATGGCTTCAAGAATCAATATTCTGGGTAGATAGTTTAAAGGTTTTTCTATGTCTAATATCGTCGGCAAAGTGGCAGAAGGCGATAAGTCGAAAATCGGCTGTATTGAGTTATGTATGCAGTACAATAGATTTTAGGACGGTCTATAGTCTGAAAATGAATTCAGCCATATTCCATGTATTTTTTACATAATTTGAAGAAATATATATGAATTAAGTCAATTTTGTTTACAGTTATTAGTGGCAAAAAACTATAATTAACATTACTATAAAAAAGAATTACTAATACTTAATCACTTTTAAGGTGTTAACCGTCAATTCTTGGTGGAAAGACATTATATTTTAAAAATAAAACACAATTTGTTTGTACTACATCCACATAATAAAGATGTGGAAGTAGTACAGACAAATCGTATTTTATCTTTAAAATAAAAAAAAAACCAACACAAAAATCGAATTCGTAAATGATTCTAGAGGCTAAAATTTCATGATTTTCTTAAAAATCGATTATCTCAAAACAAGGCTTTTTTTGACTTATTGCCTTCTGCAACAATACCAACGATATTAAGCAATGTTAAAAAGTATTAGATTTTAGGTTTACATATTTTGTATTCATAAAATTATTATTTTGAGAAGCAGAATCTATATTATAATTGGTATTAAATACGCAACATTTCAAAACCATTGTAAGTTTACCCCTTTAGGCACCACCGTTTTCAAACCATTAGTACAAAAACATGTGATGTGTACATGTGATGAAATTTTAAATAGGGATTTTCAAAAAAAAGTTTCAAGCGTATTCGCACTGACTGAATCTTTCTGTTTTCCACTCTGACTCACTATACAAGTCGAGCAACATTTATAATGTTGTGACATCCCTAGTGATATCTGTTCACATAATTGATTATAAAATGAGAATGGTTCAACATTTTGAAATTATGAAAAATGTATTTCATTCCAAAGATCTGCATTAAATTTAATAAAAAAAGATGCCATATACATGCATAAATACTCTTGCAGTATGATTCGCGTGCCTGCAAGCTTGTCTCTTCTCAAAACATAATATTTTAATAATTGAAAATGTTCTTTAACTCGGTAGGCTGTGACAAATCAAAGAGTAAACAGAGACACATCTCATAAATAATTGTATTGACATTGAATTGATGTTATTTGAACTTGACATTGAATTTTTTTCGGACAGTAAAAAAATTGATATTTCAACATCACGTTTGTATTAATTTTCAGAGTTGTGCTAATTGACACAGCTCTTACGTTTTTCATTTTTGTTTCGAATAATTATTTAAATAGTGTTCAGGGCTCTCAAATCACAGAAGCTTTCCGAGTTTTTATGCCTTGTCTTTATGTACTACCTTGGGTACCTCCGCCTAAAACACTCCAAGGAGTGAAGGGCGTGAGCGAGATATAAGAATACTTACTCATACAAAAGTGAGGCTGTGTACCCGAATGGTTTCCAAGTCATGCACTAGAGGGGTTAATTGTAAGGCAAACTTTAATAAGGTTTACAATGAACTATAATAACTTACCCATGTGCTCCAAGCATTCGGGATGTTCTTCACCAAATTTCTTCCATTCATCTAAGGAGTAATATTTGTGTATGGTTGTGAAGAGTCCATGCTGAAAGTTGGAAAGTAAGAATATTGAAATATAATTCAAAACTGTATAAAAAAGAAGATAGGTTACATCTTAAAATATGATGATAAAAGAGGATGCAATTATAGATGATGACATTATAGTTAAGTCCTCAGGTATGGGTTGACTGTATTATTTTTAAGCAACCAGTATGATTTTTTCGCTATCATAAATAATGATCAAATTATTGGGATATACGATTGTTTACATCAGCCAGAAACAATATCAACACGCTGCACCGTTATCCGTAAGACATACGACATAAATTCAAAACAAGATTTTATTTCTGTTATTCAAACTGCTTTGACTGAAAGCAAATGTTCAAAAGGCAGAAAAAATTTAATCTTTCAACATACATAATCAAATTCAAAATGTAATAGTACATTCTTCTTTTTTTGTTGTTTCTTCCCTCTCACTTGCAAGTTTGGACATTTTAATATCAATTTATGAATAAAATAGATGCGTTGTAGATAGATAAATACATCGAAATCACCTAAACATGAATTCATAAAAATAGACTGTCCAGAATTTTTGTATTTTTAATTTTCGAGGTAATAAATTATTTGTTCTATTTGTTGTGTCTTCAGTAATTTATTCTTAAATAACTACCTAGCAACAGCCGATTTACATAAGGCCAGCATGATGAGACATTGTCATGTGCCGATGCTTTTAAAATGACAACCATAAAAACATGTGCAAAACATTAAATATTGATTGCATGCTTAAAAAATTCTCTAGTAAGAAGAGAATTGAAAAGAGACTGGTGGAGTTAATGTTTTTGTTCTAAGAAAACATGCTAATTATGACATTTATTGTTTTATTTTGTTTCTGCCATTCCTGAGTGCCAAACTTTATGTTCCTCATGATTATCTGAGGAATTGATGACCCAACTGGGAAGAGCTTTATCATTGCTTTGAATGTCGGCATATTCTAGGTGGATGTGAGCGAGTTCAGGTGAGTACTATTTACTGTTTTAAAGTAGATTTTGTCGGAACTTGCTCGTTAATCCTCTGTCACATTATTTGCAGTTTTTTTATATGAATAAATACATTCAATAGAATATTGATAAACTAGAAGAAATTGCATTGTACCTTGGCAAGCGTTTGGGCCATTTCGAATGTTCCGACCGTGTCCATGTTGCTAGCCATTACCGGAATCCCTTTGTAGGTCTGCTTTGAATTCTTGAATGTGATCTCTCGGAATAAGTCCACCTGTTGAGTATACAAAAAGTGATAATTTCATCTTGCAAAAATATTTACAGTGTTACCATTATAAGGACAAATTGTAGAGATTAAAATTAGCATGACTTGACACAAGTTTAGTTATTTTTCCCATACTCATTGTCATCACACGTTATTCTGTCAGCGTCTAAAAGAAATTTAATTTATTAATTAAATAAAGCTATAAAATTATGTCTTTTAAACATGTCATCAAATTGTTACATAAAGTATTGAAAGCTTTCGTGTTATTCAGTTGCGTGGTCAAGAAACTTTATACAACTTCCCACAACTGCGTTTCTGCCTCAAATACTCATGACTCCTGCTCTAAAGTATTGCATAAAACTCTATAGGTGTTAGTCATTCATACTCATGCTATGTAATATAAGATATAATATAATTGCTTTATCCAAGAAATCCAAGATGATTTTTTTAAATTAATAAATACAATTACATATTTTAAAATGAAACATAAATAATATTGGTCATAAATATTATGATGAAATCATTTTTAAAACAAAAGCAAAATATAAACAATATTGATTCGGCACAGGGGCTCTCAACATTTTTGTTGTTGCCGGTGCATTTGAGATTGGACCATGAGTGATGGACAAAAAATATTTTTATCAGTGGAAATTAATAATTTTTAAATAAATTTAAAAAAATATATTTTAGCCATGTCTGCTTCCACATTGATATCTTTGTTATTCCTCGTGGCATCGTCAGACTAACTCTATCGTAAGGTTTTTATTTATAACGTAGACCTTGAATTCTAATTCTTAACAATATCTAGGTTATAAATAAAAACGTTAGAATAGAGTTAGTCTGAAAATACCTGAACAAGGCGAAACATCAGTAACACAACCAGTGGAATAACAAAATAAATTCAAATTTTATATTAAACATGAATTTCCACCAAATTACCAGCGCATCAGTAGAAACATTTTTCATTCATTATTTCTATTTAATTGCAATGTGCGCTTTTTGAGAACCCCTGAACTAGCATATATTGGTACAGCAATAATTAAATCAAAAAAACCTAATAATTATTCTATTGACAGGATTTGCATTACATTGAATAATTTGTAAAATATTCAACCATATAAAAATGACAACACAGTCCAAGAATGAAATCGCTTTTTTTTATTATTACCCCTGATTTGGCCTCTCCAAACACTACAGATCAAAAATCAACATTATATTGTCAACGAACCAATGTGTGCTACATGCTACATACGAAGATAACAAACTTTCCTCTGCTGTAAGTCATCGTAATACTGAACATATTCATAATCCTTACATAATCATTGTATGTATTATGTACCGAGGATACCATGCATACATTTCCATAACTGACCTTTGTGAATTTAAGTTTTGCTTGTTCTCATAAATTTCATTTGAATATTTTTGTACCATTATTTTAATAATATAAATTCTACAGTTGGATACTGATTCTAACATTATTGAGATGATATTTTGGCATTACGAACAATTTATATGCGATTATGATTACATAATTCGAATTTTTTAATACGTAGTGAGTACGGAATTTAAGAATATTAGTTTTAATTTAAGTTTCAATGTAAGATTCACAAGTTGCAAAAAACAAAAACAGAAGAACCCTGCATCTCGTATATTTTTTTTCTGAGATGATAAAAATAATCGACAGTATTTTGACCAATTGATGTAACCTTCAAAATTGAAATTGTTCAGGAGAGAGTAAAAATTGTTTTTATCGAAAATATTATATGGTGAGTTGCATTATGAATCTTTGAAATGCACTACTGTAAATTCTCATGTTTGCAGATACAGAATTACACGTAAGGAGTGTCAATATAATAGTGGCTTATGTCAAGTGGCCGGATCAGAATTTTTAATCATAAAAACAATGTAAACTTTCAAAAACCCAACTGTGTTTCGCACTCTATACATTTCCTTGGTTCTCAGTACGCTTGAATATGGATCTATTATCTGGAATCTATATGAAAATTCCTACAAGTTGAAATTGGAGCAAGTTCATAAGGAATTTCTATTTCAAAAAATTTTAATATTTTCCTTTTAATAGTTCCCTAAAAGAGTACTACCCAACCAAATTTCTTTTAGGAATGCTATCTTTTCACTCTCATAAAGCACGAAGATCGTTTTCGATTCCAAAGCATTTCTCTCTTCTTCTTCGGGGATGAGTTAATAATCCTGAAATTCTCATGACTATTAATTTACATGCTCCCAATTGTTATCTACGTGGCCGAAACCATATCCAGACAATTTTTATTCTTAAAACTTGTTCTTCGCGTCGGTCATTCGAGTCACCAGCTGCAAGAGCCGTTCGGATGATCAATGCACTGCCTAGAGAGCTGGATATTTTCAGCACTAAACTCTGGGTATTGTTCACTAAATATTTGTTCCTTGTAAATTAATAATGTCTTGTTTTTTTTTTGTATTTAATAATTTAAAAAAAATGTTTTTATTTTCATTACTGTTTTTATTAGTAGTATTGTTTTCAATAATTATTATTATTGTTGTTACTGCTATTATGTTTGTGAAATGCATGGTGCATTGGCGTCAGCTGTAATGCCACATATTTCAATTTTTTAAATTTACAATAAATAAATAAAAATAAATAAAATGATGTTTCCCTTCCAAAAAGTGGCTAATTTACATCATTTGACCGAGACCTGCTCTGTCGTCTTTAAAATGAAATCCAATCATTAACTCATTTTCGTATTTTTTGAGGGTTATATCAATTCGCCAAAACACCGTTGATATCATATCTGCTCTCAATGTGGAGTATATAGAGTCCTACTGAAGGTATCTAAATGAAAATTGTTCTACTCCAACTGCTTGTTATTCAGCCTCTTATTTTTCAAGGACAGTAAGAATAGAAGAGTCGTATTATAACAGGACTAGTAGACAGCTAATCCCTTTCGCTTCTCAGTGTTTAGGATCGGATGGGTGGGAGGGTATTTTAGACATTTATGTGTTTGAACATAATCCTTTTATTAAAATATCAGTACTGGGATTCAAACCCATTGACACAAACGAACAGCGTAATTATGATGGCTTGTTTACAGACACGACTATATAGAGAATACTTAACGTAACAGAATACCATAATCAATACATCTATAACTAAGACACCGTTATCCATAAAAATATCTCTGGGAGTTTAATGCGGTTGATTGATTGAATTATTATTCAAAATATGCGAGGAACAATGACTTTCAATAATGATATTATTTTATGGATATAATTATATCTGTATATGAGGATGATTAAGTACCATACATTCATTACAATATCTTCGAACAGAGATTGCCATCTAGGCTTACAGCAAAACACTGTGTGCCAGCTACACTAGAATAATAGCAAGATTTTTATTCTCATAAACAGTTCATTGAAGGAGTTGGTGAGGAACAAATAAAGTACAAAATAAGCAATTGCCTACTTTTAGCGTGAAACTCTTTATATATTTTATGGTAAGGGACCAAGTACTTTGGTAATTCCTTCTTAAATTTACAACACGTAGCCGCTTAGCTACAAGCGCTTTTAACATTCATTAACTTAGTAGGTTCATTTAATATTTCAACTAATTCTTCTTAAATTTTTATTCAATGTTTTATTATAAAACTGTGTTATACAAGGTACTCCTTTTTGATATGAATTTAACAAAAACTCTTATTCTTCACTTTCGAATATGAAATTTAAAAAATTTCATGTTATAGCACAATTCAAGGTCAAGGTCAAGTTCAAGTTCGCTACAACCATTTAACATTACCCATTAGTGGTGAACATTTTTAAGAATCATGAATTTTAAGAGATCTTAGTGATGTATAATATATACCAAAGCATGTATTTAATAGTCATTTAAATACCTAATGACTTTGACTTTATGTTACACTCCAATTCCAACTCCATTTTCTAACAAATTAAATGTATGACAGTTTTTTTTCCTATACATAGTAATCCTTATGCAGGTTCAAATCTCGAAAGAAATGAAGTTTTCAGAATAATGATTATTTTTCAATATTCGAACTAACTTTTTACTGAATTAATTTAACGAATGAAAAATTCAGAAAGTTTCCCATAAATTGTCTTGAAATAACATCTCAATGCAATTAAATAATTGACACGGGTTGGCGAACAATGTTTAAAGTTTAAATACTACTATATCCGTATGATAGGTTATTTGACATTTGTTTTTATTTTCACTAAAATAACTTACCTACTGAGTTAAGAATTTTTGAAATCTGTAATTATGTACTTTTTTATATTTTTTCCCCTATTAACGAAATTTCAGAACTAAGAATTATTTGCATTGGTCTCGTGAAGTTTTCTACGAGAACTGCTTGTTACTCAGTTCTTAGCACTTGAAGAGAGAAGGATAGGGCTAGGACAGGACTAGGACAGGACTAGTGGTTAGCTAATCGCTCTCGCTATACCCCATCTTTTAGGATCGGATGGGTGGGAGGGAATTTTAAACATCATTCCTACGAACAGAAATCCATAAATCGATTGAAAAACAATCTATGAAACTGCACCGGGACTTGAACCTGAGACATCCGTAACCGTAGCCAATGACATTAACCACTGCACCATGGAGCTGGCAATTTATTTGAACTAAAAGGCGCCTACACACAAAATCAGCGCCTAAATCTTTTGTAAAATGTAAACAATCGGTGTAAAATAAAAAAATTGTTCAGCGAGTGAATCATCAAATACAATTTCGGGTATACCACATAAGTGTACCACATAAGTGCACTATTCATAAAGAAGTTGGAATACTATTCATTAAAAAGCAGCTAAATGAAAAAAATCATGTTCACTTTCGTATCTACTGATGAAATGTTTTTTGTACCCTTTCAATATGTTTTAAATAACCAGCAATCTGTACAAACGTGATTATTATTTGGCACAGCCTACATATTTGATTTTGTTAAATTTGCTACACAACATGCTAGCTACTCTTTTTCTGACTGAAAAATTACTTAATGCTACTAAAAACAATGCCATTCTTTAGGTAATTTAATTGCAGATGGGAAATTGGCAAACAATCTATCACTTTTAAGGTGTTAACTGTCATTTATTGGTGGAAAGACATTATATTTAAAAAAAATAAAACACAATTCATTAGTACTACTTCCACATATGTATAATGATCAGGACCATCAGGAGCATTATCAGTTGATAATGCTCGTGATGAGCGAAACCGGTCCTGATCATTATAAATATGTGGAAGTAGTACAAATGAATTGTGTTTTATTTAAAAAAAAAAACAATCTATCATTGGAAACAAGAAAACAAATAAATTATATGAAATATTACTGTGAAAATTCGTCAGTCATATTTCAAATTTGCTCTATGGTTTGTTCTAAGAAGTGTGACTTTTTAAGAAAGATATTATGTTCGTATTTCGCGTAAATTATCGGTTTCCCTGATGATAATTTGGCATTTTCCTATCGTACTTAAATTGATAACTGCATTGTTATTAGCAGCGTTTAGTCAATTTTCGGGTAGAAAAAGAGTAGCATGTTGCAAATCATATTATTTTAGAGTATATAAATTAAATATTCGATAAGTCAATAAAGAAATGCGAAGCTGCATTAATCAAATGATGCAAGAAATTTTTCAATAGGAAAATCATATTAAATCTTGGGCAGTTTTTCAATGATTTTACCAGTGATCAACCTTGTCATTAACAGCTTCATACAGAAATATCTTCCTAAATCAACCTTAACATTCATCAGTCATCAAGCACGTGAGGCGAAAATAGGCTAAATTAATTTCAAGGTTCCGTCAAGGGAAAAACGGCGGGTAACATGAAAATAAATCAATGAAAAATACTTACATCGTTTCGACTCTTGAGCGTACTCCTTTTGGGCCGAAGCAATACATCTTTGAAATCTAATTTCATTTCATTTATTATATTAGGCATTTTGAAACTTTTAATTTAATAATAAAACTAACTGACACTTCACTAACAACACCACGGCGAGATTCGAGAACCGTCGGGCGCGAGCTGCGAATAGATACTCCCAGTTAATTAATATCGATAAAACCACGGAACATAGAATATAACTGTAGATTTAGATACATACAGATATGATGTAGAAATAGAATTCAGCGACACTGTGACGCAAATTTTTGCGCAAGGGCGTAACCAGTTACAAAAATATATGGCTGAAATTACGCGAAAATGTGAAAATTACGTAGAGGTTATAAAAAAGGAAATGTCAAAAATTTCGTGCGCCTTAAATTTTTCAAGGCATATTATATGGAATAGTTATGTGAAATGATATCTCTAGAATAATTTTGAATAATGTAACTAACGTCACTAGAGCTTATCACATATTTCATCATACCAGAAAATTTGAAAATTTAGAAATCATTTTCGCACCAATTCTGAAGGACGCGAGAATTATGAAATAGAGGTATTGCTATACATAATATTCAAAAAGAAACTCTATTGGAGCGTATTACTCATATATACCTCTTTCATAAAAATTGTGTATTTACGTTTGTGTGAACTAAGGGTTGATATTTCCGAAATGAATTTCGACAATGAACGAAACGAAACGAAACGATAAAAAAAGTAATATTGTTTGCATCGATAATGTTCGATAACGATAATTGAAATTTATCGTTTGTGTAACCGATAATTATCGACTTTTTCGATAATATTTTTTTATTTTTTGTAATTTTTAAATATACCTTTGCTAGAATCATACAGCCAATATATTTTTTCTCATACAGTACATGGAATATGCAATTTCACGGAATCGGTGTAACATATAAAACATTAATTTATAATAATCCATCTTTTATCTAACAAATATTCTCAACAAAGTATTGTCAGTTAGCGGTTAGCGTAACATTTTTTAAGCACTTTTTTGCATTCATTTTCATCTTAACTATCAATATACTTCTAAAATTTATTGATTTTTTATTTGTTTCATGACAAATAATGTATAGTATTATCTACATTACTTGGCCGCCGCTGAATTGTAAGTCTAGAATAAATTTCTCCAATTGTCATTAAATATCTTTCGAAAATCGTCGCTAAAATATCAGTTTTTGAATTTATTGAAATTTCAGTTCTGGCTGAGTATGGCAACATTCCAAACGCAACTGTTGCGCCCTCACTAGCGGCCAAGTTAAATTGGTACATCTATAGTAAATATCACTAAACAAATTTGGTGATTTTGGCCAATTTTTCAAATTATGCGATATTTATTTATTAAAAAACGATAATTATCGTTTATTATCGATTACTATCGTTGGAGATCGATAATCGAAAATTCATTATCGTTAATTATCGATCATTATCGTTTCTCAATCGAGAATAGACGGCAATTTCGACCTTAGTGTCAACCAAAAAACCTTTATATTAATTTATCCTCATGGCGATTATTATTGTTAATGTCGCAAAAATGATATTTTTATTCATATAAAGTTAATATGGATCGCGGAGGCATTTTTAATCATTCACGGTCATATTACATATTATAACTATAAGATTAAAATCATAACTAGAAAATATTTGATTAGATAAAAAAATGCCTTTTAATATAATTTTGAATATTTTTATGTTTTGCAAGTGGTAGAGGTCCTACAGAGAACTTTCGTTTAGCTGAGGAGAATGTTTATTGTAATTCTCACTGTTCATTGTGCTTAGCTTAGAAACGGTATTCATTTGTAAATGTAATTGCAAGTATGTTTTTTATTTAGCTTATTATGTACATATCATTAAATAATTACTCCCATCCCTTGTTTTTCAAACTGGATTGAAATAAAACAAAGTTTTTCTAGAATTCCTATTACGTCAAATTTAATTTACGAGTCCAACAAGCAATAATAATTATTATCAGTATTATCAAAATTTACAAAATTTCTGCTACCTCGCATGAAAATAAATCGAATTTATTATAGATATTTTAAAAATAAAATTTAATATGACTGTAGGTATTAATAATTATTATTATTTTGTATTATGTATTTACATTCATCCAGGCCAGTAGCCAAGTGGTATACGCAGTTGGCTTTGGTGCTCACGGTTTCGAATCCTAGTATGGATAGTTTCATAAATTGGTTTTTCAATCAACTTGTAGATTTATGGTCGAAAGCCTAGGTGTCTTCGATTTCTTAATTCTCCCCCACCCATCCAATCCTAAAATGAAACTTTGGAGATGGAGAGTGATTAGCTAACCATTAGTCTTCTTCTTGCACTATTCTTACTCTATCCGAAAACGAGAGATTGAGCGACTAAATAACAGGCAGTTTTCCTAGAACAACTGTTGAGGTAAGCTCCATTAGGAGTCCATATGCTCCACATTGGGAGCGGACCTGGTTACAAGAAAAATACATATATTTCAATGAATTGAAATGTGTGTAGTGTTCATTAAATGACCCTTTTGGTCTGTGTCGGTAACACATTTTAAAAACAATCTGCGTGTCTTAATTCTACAATATTGATAAAAATGACATTTGTAAATTGTCATATATTTTTTTTAAATCACCTGAATCGCAATCTTATAGGTCATAATAGTTTAAGGAAAAAAATACGAGTTGGTAATTTTGGAAAATGCCCCACTTCCACCACTATTGTAAATTTGAAAATTCCAGCGATTTCCAACCTTTAAGCTACAATGCCTCCCCTAAAAAAAATTTTCTCCGCGTCTCCCTACCTTTTCCTTTTTCATAAATATAATAATATAGACAAGCTTTAAATAATAAAAACTGTCTTTCAAAAAAAAAATGCGCTGCAGGCAGAATTTTTTTGTATAAATATAATTCAATATTTGGGACTGAGTATCCAAAATTATATTTTTGAATAGATTGCAAAAGTTCAATCTTCGCCACACTTCCAGAAATCTATTTCGTTGGAGTTATGGTTTACGATGACATGTCGCAAACTGTCAAGTCAGGCTGCCATCACTCTTTTCATACAATATGAATAGTTTTGTTTCTCAAGTTGGTAGTTAACCAAGAAAATCTAATTCATTCACTGAATTATTACTGTTACGTTACGACATGAAGTTTTATTTATTTGTAGATATTATGGTATGAAAATTATTTATTAAAAAAATTGGTGCCTCCCGGTTGGAAACTACTGGTCATAGATGATATACTATACTGGTGTAGGGTATAATAGTGCTCTATTTTTCAGTGCCTAGGGTTACCAAATTGACTAAAACTGTCTCATATTTGAGCTTAGTGTGAATATAAATTATTTTACAGAGAGCACAGTAATAGGCTTAAATTTTTTGTTATGTTTTTCAATCTAACACTATCATTGACAAGTTATATATTAATATTATTCTGTCAGTGTTGTCATTAATATCTGCCAGTTTGGATATATGCAAATAGTCAAACTCAACACTCATTTGCAATTGTTTACAAATCATTTTATTTCAATATAAATAAAGTCATGTCTGTGTACAAAAACTGTAACAATTGAGATAAAAATTAAAAACACAATAATATTTACATTCTTTATTTTGCACAATGATATACTGTACCAGTACCGAAAGATGTTACATGTCAAATGAGCATTCAAAGCATGATACAAGTTTCAATTTATTCATTAATAAATAACAGAGGACTATGGAGATATTTATACATAAAAATTTAGAAAAATTATTTCTTCAGTGGAATCTGACCCAATCTTTTAGGCACACCTGTTTTAAAGAGTAGCCCAGAGTCCCCTGCATCACTGTTGTATCCATATATGTATTGCTTTCCTACGATGCTGTCTACCAGTTTTGTCATTTCGAAGTAGTCATCGCCACTTATCATCAATTCGGGAACATCGAACCTTGGTACATTGAAGTAATTCATGAGATTGTACTTACGATTGGTGTAGGTCATTCTGGCGTCACACCATTTTGATTTATTAGCCATGCGCCAATCGCACATTTTTGGGTCGAATCTTTCGAAGCGATCAAAATCAATTCGTTCAATATCTTCGACAACAATTTCAGTGTCTCCCTGTTCTGTCCAATCATACACGAGAAGCTCAGCGTGAGTGCTGATTTGCTTTAGATATTTTTGTTTATATGATTTTTCCATCGTAGAAAGAAAGACGTCGGATAAGGCTTTCGTGTCTTTTTCATAAGGAAGGTTCCTCGCCTTCACTCTGTCTTTAACAACGTTGACTGGGATATCGAGATAAATCACAAGATGCGGCTTCATCAATTCTCCAATGGTGTTCTCTTTCACGTCTTGGTATACAGAATGGACCCCCGGGCTGATAAAGTTAGCAGCCAGCATGGCATCGATGAATACGTGATCAGAGTAGGGGCATCGTTCGAGAACTACTCCTTGGCCGGTGTTCAACACGTGAGCCAACGCGTCGATGTAAAGTTCATATCTTAAATTATACATCAAGATTTGAAATGCTCCAGCATTTACATGCTTGGGTTCTCGGCAAAAGTTTGTATGATCGTATGTACGGCATGCGACAGGAAGTTTCTCATCGATTGTTCGTATATCGAATCCGTATTCATCAATGTAACGCAACTCCATGGTGGGTTCCGGGAAATGTCTCATATCCAGCTCCTCTGCTAATTGCTTTGCGAAAGCTGTTTTTCCCACAGCAACAGGACCTTCTACGACGATAACCTTGGTATTGTCATCGAATCGGTGAACAGTTCTATCGAACAAACTATTCATCAATGTATAATCCTTAGTCTCCCAGGGAAATGGTTCTTTCCTAGCAGGCCAGTCTGCACCTTGTCGCATGACTTTGCCAGTTATTCCACGTTTTTGGATAGATGGTAGTATTCCAGCACAAGCCACGGCATTGCTGCTAAGGAGACTTTTCAAAGAAGTCACACGGAAAATGAGAGCCATTTTCGATGTTTTCTGTTATTGTAGTAAGTCAAAAGGTGGTAATTAACGCCACCTAAAAATAAAAAATATATTGAGTAGTGGAAAGGGAGAAAATTATGTAAATAGGTGAAGCTGTGTATTTGAGAAAATTCTTTAAAACAAGAAACAGACAAGATACTACCTAACACTTATTAGGGGTACCATATCATTTTTGAAAGACACGTTTACAACTTTACGATTTGCAGAAGTTGCCATGACAAAACTTATACTTAGCTATTCGAATTGGTATCACGAAAATTGTCAGCCCAAATTGCAAAGCTTCCAATTCTCATATGGTCGAAAATCTTCATTATCAAAGTCATTTTAATAAAACTAGAAAATTGTCAACTGGAGAAGTAAACAGGAAACATCATGAACACCCATGATCAATATCTCAAATTGTAAAAACAAAATAGTAATTGCCTGACTTTGCCTGAAAACAGAACCACGTGATTGCTAGAGTACAATTCTTGCCGCTACAGAGTCCTATGGGATATATTTCATTTCTGTGGTAATTTAGACTTGAAAGCACATATGGCTCAACAGATTGATTAATTTGCCCATTTCATTAATTATTGTAGATACAAATGGATTTTTACAGTATTAGTTCATTACCATCAACTCTTTAACCGCAATGTCGTGAAAAGATAACTTCAACAATACAGTTTATAGAAACAACACTTCATCAGTAGCATATTAGAACTCTTGCATGGGGTGGGAAATAGAACCTGACTTTTCATAAGAAATTTCTGATTTGTGTTTGTTTTATATTTAAGTCTATTTTCTACATTTTATAGATGTATATACATATATCAAAAAATATCTGGCATTACATATTAGAGCTAACACCCAATGCACCAAATATTTGAAATTGGAAAATCATACGCGATAAACTTGTGGAGAAGAGACTTCACAAACACCCAAGTTCAAAATCACAAATTTAAAATGAAAAAATCTAAATTTGATATTAACCTCGCTGGGACGTGAACGCAGTCCTACTAATTGCTAGGACAAAGCTCTTACCATTACGCCACAGAGGGTGACGAACATCGGCGTGCGGTGGACTTATCACTATCTCTATCGCACAACCTAATTTCGGTATGAGCAAGAAGGATGCAAGAGCATGCGCCGCATGGCCTTGCATCTCGCTTGCACCTTAACTTTTCATGTGATTGAGCGAGAAAGAAATAATGCCACCGCACGCGCCTGGTGACGAATATACAACATAAAATTTTGGTAAAATAGTTATGTAGCGAGTGAAAAGCGCTCTTGGAGTTCCAAGGGTTCAAATCCCCGAACGGAACCGGAAATTCACACATTGAATTTTCAATCCATTTATGAACTTGTATCCAAAGGCGAGGGTGCATTCATTGGTTTCTCAAGCCAATAATGAAAACTAACCTATTACTAATCTATTCATAATCCCATCCTTCTCTACACTATCTGAAGAGTCGTTGAGCGACCGACTTTCAGTTCTAATTTAACAACTTCTGTTGTCCATATTGGGGGCAGGAATAGTTGAAAAAATTTGCTCAAATTACCAAATTTTTTCAACTATATATACACGTATAAAGATAGTACCACCAAATTTTTTAATTAATTTGATTGAAAAGAAGACTCGAAATAATGTGTAAGCTTAATAGGTTATCATTATTCTATCTGTCAAATGTACGAACGTAAATACAGATTGGCAAAATTATACCGTGCGGCTATTTTTCAACGCTGAAATGAATATAAAGTTAAAATAAGATATCGAAAGAACGCTATCAAATATTATTTGATTACCAATAACGGTCCACAACAGTTTGACTTACGAATATAATAATTATGTTGTCACATAGGCTCCATTATTTTAGATTGAATAATGTACTCATAAATAATTGGAAAAAAGTATCATACGTTAATAAATAATCGCCGCTGTTAATCGAATAATTTTATAGCAATAATTACCTTTCAAAATATCATAACAAGAGCAAATAGACTCTTACTGATACCGAAAATGATAAAAGTATTCCTTACTCTAATGACATAACTCGTTTACTTTTAAAAATATATATGGCTATTACTCGACATATTCCATCAACAATCAAAGAAAAATTATAACGATTTAAGCTACGAAATTTAATAAATTTACGAAACGAATATAAGTTACTTACTTTTATGTACCTATCAAAGCTTAGTAAAAACTTTTAAAAATACATTTTTTTTATAATAAGTAGTTTTATAAAATATGTACCTACCGACCAGCCTATTTTTATTAAAAGTTTTTTCTTAGCCATATTGAAAATTAATGTTCTCATTTATGTTTCATTATTTATACGGTTTAATTTGCTTATATAAATTAAATATAAGCTGCTATTTAAAATTCTTCAAACATAAATTAATAAATATAAATTTTTGCCTGTGGTGCGCCATAATATTCTAATGTTTAGTCATGGAGCCCGTGGATGAGAAAATGTTTCGGACCGCTGACTAATCACTTGATCATTATAATACTATAAATTAGTAGTATTTAGGTTCTGATGCATTTTAAGGTCTTCATTTTCATTTGTGGAAATAAAGCAGCTGCAATCAAAAATGGTACGGATACATTTTAAAACATAAGAGCGCGCTTTTCAAAACATATCTGTCAAACGTCAATCATAATATTATCGCGAAATGGCCTGCTGACTCTTTACTTTTAATAAATAAAACACAATTAAAATTTTGTGAACACAATTCTAATATCAGTATTGAAAAAAAAGAAACGGAAGTCGTTTATGGCTACAAGAATTGATGCGTTGTATACCAGTCAGCTGTTTCTAACAATAAAAAACTCAAATAATTCAGTGCTGCTAGTATCATAATACTATTCGCCGTATTGGCATTTACTTGGTGGAACTTTATTATAATTGGATAAAATATCAAGTATTCAGTAATAGAGCATTTTATTTCATCCTATTATTTCCACTTATTTTCATTACAAAGTTTATAAGTACCGAGTAACTACATAATATGCAGTACAAAAAACATAAAATCATTGTTATATTACATAATAAATAATATATATTATTGTATCTACCATCAGTTTTATTTAATTTTTAAATTCTTTATATTTCGATGTCCAGGGCAGAGACTAAAGATCCTCATCTTTATAGAGTCTGAAAATATCTACCTACCGTAATTTTCAAACAGCACCCTATATCAACAAATAAAAACTTTCAAATTTAATTTTTTTAGGGTTGACAAATGTTTATTTCACACATTTCCTTGCTCAATTAATAAAAAAATATGTAATAATACGAGTATTTTTCTTTTTAAATAAATGAAATAATTATTTATTTAGTGTCAAAGCCATAAAGAGGGCTAACATCATTTTACTTGTCTATTAAAAAAAAATCATAATCGTCTATGGTACGTCAGTACAACGTTTGTGTACAATCTAAAATTGACGCCTTCAAAATAGACCAGAATCAATATTTATTATATATGAACCATAGCTACTATTCAACCAGAGAACAAGGTAGGTAGTTATATTATCGAGTTGAACAGGTCTTCTAGTCTATGAATCTGACTAGCAATGACATTTATTTAAGTGACAGTTCGAAATAAAATTTCGTATTCGATGTTCATCACGCCGGTGTCCACTACCTTTTTTTTAAGTATGCAATGAATTTCTATCAATTCTGAAATCGTATTTTTGATGATTTTAGATTAATGTAATTTATTGTGAATAATATATTTTATTGTTCGTGCTTTTGGTGAAAAGGCTTTGTTTTCCATCGCACTCTTATTTCATTCTTATCAGTTGAATCTCTATCTAAAAAGATGAAGTGTGGATTAAGAAAGTAAATGCTTTGAATTTGTGGATATCTGCATTCTAGAGGCTTTCTTTTCTCCTTGCGTTGGATCTTGAATCATTTGAAAAAAGTTTGATTGATTCTATTTTATTTAAAAACTTCAAAATATCTGCAGATTATTAAGTATACTTATAAATATTCAATTTGTCGTATTTAATTAGTCACCACAAAGAACCATGGTCTTTTGTTATAATATGAAATATTTTTCGACAGGTTTTGATTTTTGATAATAAATTGTGACAAGATGAGTACCATTGATACAGCGACTCCTCGCCTAACGACATGTATTCCCCTTCCGCTGCCCGATG
The DNA here is from genome assembly GCA_022494535.1 of Himalopsyche phryganea. Classification (NCBI taxonomy): domain Eukaryota; kingdom Metazoa; phylum Arthropoda; class Insecta; order Trichoptera; family Rhyacophilidae; genus Himalopsyche; species Himalopsyche phryganea. Next base: position 453,628 of record JAGVSL010000076.1, on the reverse strand, counting down.
ACCAGCTGGCCGTCATTGTTGACAAATCTAAAGACTGGGCGTTGATGCATGGAGTTGGTATGAGGAATAAAAAGGCATTCAGCACTGATTCACTTCAGGTTAGTTGTTTTTTCCCATCTGTATTTATCTTATGGCCGGGTCCGTGGTCCAGTGGGTTCAGTTCCAGTACTCACGGGCTCGAATCCTAGTAGACAGTTTTTTCTGTTTGAACGCATGGATGTCTAAAATTCGCTCTCACCCATCCGATTCTAAAAACGGGGTATAACGAGAATGATTAGCCTAACACTAGTCCTGTCCTAGCCCTGTCCTATCTATTTCGAAAAAGACAGGTTGAGCAAATGAGTGAAAAGCAGTTCTCATAGAAAAACATTGTTCTACCTGAACGCTGACTTCATTGTCAATGGAAGATAATAGCATTATACTGGAGTCATTTGTGGTAATTTTGGGTAACATCACAATGAAAATAAACATAAATTAATATTTTTAAATAGACAATCTTTAGCTGACCAACCATAACTGACACTATTAAAATGGATTTATTAAGTTCCACAATACTAATGAACTTTGTTTTACAGTTTGCACCGTTCGTTTTAACTCCGTCAGCGTTTCCTCGATCTGAATTCGACAAAGCTGTTGAAATGCAACCCATCTTGAATGAACTGACTCATAAAATTTCTCACGACGCTGATTTCTTGAGAGAGTCACTCGCTACAACGCTACCGGTCGATAACTTCACAGCACGTCTATATAAAATATGGGAGACTGTCCTGACAGAGGGGATAACTCAGGTAATGTGGCATTTTAACTGTGTCTTTTCTGAAATATGCGATTATTTAATAAACTCATCATTTCTACAGTCATAATATTGGTGGAAAGAAGTTAAAACATAATTATATTCAACACATAGTCTACATTTTATTTAAACTATCAAGCACAGACGCCATGCACCGCACTAAAATCCATGCTACGTTTTTTGTCGTCTTCGAATATTGAAATTTTTTTCTACTGTTTCAAGTTCATCATTATTTTTGACATTACATTGAAAAAGATTTCGACCTTGAGAAGGTGGCATTCTCTATCAATATTTATAGCAAAATTATGGCAATTACTGCTGATTTAAAATTAAATTTTATTCATAAAAACAAAATCAAATTTTTAATTTATGACTAGGTCAAAAACCTCACAATGTATTGATTTTGTTTTAAGCTGGTACTAACTCATTTCTATATTACCTCTATTGTTCTTAAAATGAAATGTGGAATATGTATGATACCTTTGTTTTCATTATTGCTTATACAATTGATTTTAATATCTTTTAGCCCACTGTCGGATAATAATAATAAAAACTTACTTAATGAACAGATTGGTGCTGTGTTTCATATCTCGTATTGATTATGTGTTTGGTTGACCACATTGTAAATCTTCATAAATCTTACAACATTATAAACAATTGGCAATCATTCTATAGAGCTGACAATAATTAATCATAACGATAGAGCACCGTTATCCCAATGGTGTTGCATAAATTGGGAGATATTGCCATAAGAATATATTTTTCTGTGCTATTCATCTGAAATTCAGCTTTTTAACTGAATCGTGACTGTAACAGTTATAGGTTCATTTCCCAGCTGGTTAAACTACCAAAAACGTTCTTTTTTCTTCCATTTAACAAGCCATTGATGCTGTATTTTTTATTTTTAATTATATTTAGTGGCTATTTTTTATTATATTAAAATAATTTCAAGCGATGAACTTATATTTGACACATTGGCAACACATACCGTTTTATTTTCTCCCTTGCAACGTGCTTAAATTATTCTCTCCTTCATTAGCCCGGTCTATAATACCAACATTTTAGCCATATATTGTAGTCAAATATTTTGATAACAGTATTGAACCATAAATTTTAATGTTACTTTTGCATCGACAGTTATAAACGTTATTATTATACATATTTTATTCTATTTATGTATCTGTGTTAGGTTGGTCGGCCACATTTTGGAAACTGGGGAATTGTCAAGTCTAATATTATTTATTTTTCATTAGTGACTGTTTTGGTTTTCGATCATTTATTCTTATGTTCTTAATTAATTTCTTCGTAGTGTAATGTACCATTTTAACCTTGCCTTTCCATCATGTTTTTTTAATAACAAAATTTAAACATATTCATTTCAGCTGTTTTTCTAATACTGTCAATGTATTTCAAATCATAAAAGAGCAAGAGCATAATATTATATGATACGTTGATTGATTTATAGTTGAAATTCTCATAGTATTTGTGTTTTTAAAATAAAAATAAAAAATCACTCTTTTTGGTTGAAAATGACAATGATTTGGTGACGTAATCTTTTTTGCACAAAATATGGCTATTGAATTCGTACGAAAAAAAAATGCGACAATTTTCTGAGCTTTAAAATACAGCAATGTGAGCTCTGGATCCAGGATAATATATTGAGATAACTGGAAAAATATGGTGGGGAAAAATGCCCCGAACAAACTATATAGTGAAAAGATCATCAAATAGAGTACTTTTTCATAATATTTGACTGTTTACATCTTGTTAATTTATAAACGTTTTCAAAGGTCTTCAATGAATCCTTTCCATAAAGTCATACTATGGTCTCGCGCTAAGAGCTTTACTGTATCGATCACATAGTTTATTCAATTATGAGCTGTAATGCACAATATTTTATTTTTTATATCTTATCTATTTTAATATTTATATTTCTTATCAATATTTTAATTCTAATAATTTTGTTGATCTTACTATTGAACAGCAGCTCTTTTCAATTGCTACATATTCAATTTATTACATAGCCGTGATACCCATCCCCTTTGATATTCAGCTAATTTTAAAATTAAAAATACATGAATAAACGAGAATTTATGTAATCCATTTTTAAGTTATTTGCTTGCATGTATCTCATCATATTACTATTGATTATTAATAACATCATAGTAATAATTCACCTTAATACTTACAATACCTAAATCAATAGTAAACAACATTGATTAATTTCATCTACAAATATAAAAAAAAACTATTAAAGTTTTGTAAGTAATGCTTTTATATTTTTTTAATTTATTACAATAATTTCAATAACCATCAATGTCAAGAATCCGTCACTTGACTTATTTGTCACTTATAACAATCAGCACTCTGTAACAGCTATATTTAAGTTGGTTGTTTTCATTCTCAATTTTTTATAATATATATGTGCCTATTCCATCAAGAAAAAACCCACATTCAGTAATAGATCCTAGTATATGATTTGTTTTAAATTGTATGTGGGATTATAAGATTATGTTTTATAAAAGAAAATAATTTTATACATAATCATCTTTTAAAGCATTAAACTTATTATAGGTAAAAAGTTACGGACAAATAGGCCATTCTATCTCATTGGCCCCAATTTTCATATCAATGACAGAATACTTATGTACCTTTTTATAACTTTTTGTAGGATCATTTTGTACATTAATATGATGTGCATGCGTGTGGCCCATAGTCAGAGCGTCAATGTTGCCAATTTCTATTTAGTAAACTAAAATATGAAGGATATAGAAAAAAAACAAAGATGATATATTTATTAGTACCTACCGTTTCAAAATTCTATATTTAAATACACAAAAGATTGAGTTACTTTCGTGAGCTCTCAAATTGTACCTACCTACTCACGTGTTGTTCTTAACATTGTATCTGATATATTCTAGTGCTTAGGACACATTATCATACTGATTTAACAAAATGGATAATTAAATCAAATATACTATATGTTGAGTGTCAGAGTTATTATTGATTATGTTTAGTAAAGGGTTAACAACCATAGGCTATTTGTGAATTTCTATCTAACTTTCAAAATCCCTTATTGTGAATATTTTTGTCCTATTTTTTTTCCTCTGAGCTCCCGGGAAAGGATATACATAAGAGATTTTACTCCATTGATAGGGTTCTCTTATTGGGTTGGAATGCATGTATAAAAATAATGAGGTCAATGAATGATTTTCAGTTTAAAAGGAGTCAGTCTTTAATTTTCCACAATACGTTTTTTTTTCTTGTTTTGGGAACTACTCTATTAATTGTTTTTAATTTTTGATATCCTTGATTCCCTGTGTTTGACGTTTGATTGTTGTATTAACTGATATCCTATTCCGCTTTTAAAATACGTACTCCCGAATGTCCCAGTTCATTTTATTCTCGATCCCTCTTGCAAAATGTTACCACGTTTGCATTTTGATTTCCCAATTTTCTGTACCGTGTTGTATGGCCATCCTTTTTAGCCGATATCCCTGGGGATGCTTCGTTCGGATATAATGCTGGAGACGAAATGTCCTCACCTCAGAAAGTGCAAGAGGCATTCCCCGTACTGCTGCTGGAAGCAAGTGGAGATTAACAGCATTGCGTCCGGCTTCGGACACCTGGGCCCTATATCCAGAGCCATCCAGAGGTAGACACGACTCATGTTTGTTGTAGACCTTTGTGGTGTCAGGAAAAATCTATATTGCGGATATGCGATATCTGGAAAATCAAACATTTTGTTTTCGAATACATATTATCGTTTCGCAAGCTACCGAAGCAATGCATATTTGAAAAACATATGTTTCATATTTAGTACCAGTGTTATTTGTATCTAAACTACCAAATTAAAGCTTCCGTTATAGAAATTTATAACAGTGTCTTCCCACTTGTTGTTTGACTAAGAATGACATGTGTTTCACTTCATTGAGAGACATCTTCAGATGAAATTAAACGTCATAAACTATCTTTACTATAAGTATTTTCCATTTGAATTAGTGAGGGGATTGAAACCCTATGATATTGTAAAGTTGTCAATTTTGACTATGTATTCACTATTTACTGTTTTAACTCACAAAATTTTTACTTTGAATTAATTTTTTTCTGTGGAATTAAAAATGTTTCAATGGTAATTTTGGTAATGGAAATTTCATTGTTACTTTATTTGGGATATTTCAAAGATTATTAAAATTATTAATATCTTTGTAATGACAATTTTTTTCTAAATTTCCAATTCTTTAAACTGACGGAATGCGTAGTCTTATTCTTTGAACCGTTACTGTGCCGAAAGTTTTCAAATATTACATCGCTTTGTTGAGTGCGAGAATTATCTGTTTGGTTTTCTCCTTGGTCCTGCTGTTTGTTTTGGGTAAAACCCTAACCCTGCTTGACGCTGTTTAGTTGGTGAATCATACCCGTAGAGAATAGAGACTAACATAATGTGTTTTTTTAATTATATCCCAATTAAAAGGTATTTATCAACTTTATTATCTCTATTATTGAGCAACTCTAAAGCCAATCCTTAAGCTTTTGAAAATTTACAAAAGTCATGTCCAATATTGAATTTATGTTTACAGCCTATGTTTTTTACCCCCTTTTTCTTTAGTATGGTAACATAATCTAATATAATATATTTTCACCGGTCGGTTTAAGGTTGCACATCTAATATCATAAAAATGCATGGGCTTTTTTACAGTATGACAGTAATAAAATTTATGCATTTTTTCCCTATGAAGATTTTTTCATACTCTTTACTATATTTGTTGACAGATATAACTTTTCGTGTACAGTATAAAAGCATGAGAAGAAAAGTCGCAGACTTTATTTGAAATTGCATCATTTTGATTTATTGGCAATAATATTATGTACGTAATGTCATCAGACACGGTTGACTGTTCAATTGAACAACAGCACACGAAGGTTTTAGTTTTTTCGTTTGTTGATGTTGCACATTTCAAGGCATGTGCTAATGACCTTCAATTATCTGTGTCTACCGCAATACGGTTGTGCATTGATCTCAATTTATAGAACTCTCAATAATTGAAGAATCCAATTGAATGTGTATTTAATATAAACAAAAAACCAATTGCCATTCTAATAAGAGATTAAATTGGATTATTAACCCTTTGATTGTACAACTCTGTGATACTGCGCATTATAGTTTGCCAAATAGTATGACAAGGTTTACTGGTTTTTTTTTGCCATTTCTTGATGAGATTTTCCTTATTAAGTTTTCTATTGATAATTGCTAGCATGTAATTCAGATGTGATACTAGGATTGAAGTAAAAAGTGACAGATGTTTTGAATATCTAAATCTATTAGTTTTTCATGTAATCTACTTTTGAAATAGAAACCTCAACCAGTCTACTCAAGTAATAGCTCAAAATTAAAATGCTAATCAATTATTGCGTTATAAAAAAAGAAAGCATCGTATATAAGTTGCACTGAAATTATTAAGACAAGGAATTAATTATTCTGACTATACTCGGAAAGAACCTAATTGTTAAAAATCTGTTTATAAAATGTAGAAAACTCGGATAAAAATCAATATGATTTGATTTATGGTGACCATTTGAATTTTGCTTTTTCCATCTCAATATGGGTTATTTGGAGATGTATGAGTAATGAACTGGACGATCGATATCTCTCATTAGTCCACTAGTTGATAATTATTTTCATACTTTTTATGAATACAGTAAAAGTATAAGCCATAAATTCTATAATTCACATATAACCAAAAATTTCGTTTTGTTAAGTATATATTAATAGCTATATTAATTGAAGTAAATTCACTTATCATTAAACATAAACACAGACCAAACATTTGCCTTACCATATTGTTTCACAGAATGAGACATTAGGTATCTGGAGTAAATATAATGTAAATGTTGTTCTGTGTGTTATTTATTAGTCCTATCCTATTCGTAACACTGCTATGTCAATATATTTTTAAAATAATATAGTTGTTTCGAAAAGCAAGCAATGCTACTTTCTGAAAAATAAGCTGATAATAAAATCTATATACAATCATTCCATTGTAATACATCCATATTTAGATATTATTTTCATGTAAATTCATATTGTATAAATGACAATACACATTTTGATGTATTATATTATAGTTTAGATCACTTTTTTATCTAATTTTTTCATCAGGTCTCAATTGTTCTTATTTCTTTTAGTCCAGTTATTGTACTGTTTTTTTAAACCTTCAGTGATCTTGACATCATTTTTTTTTTGCAACTTTAAAGGCAATTTGAATTCAATTTGAAATACTGATATTTTTTTTGTCACAAGTTTTTCAAAGAGTTTATTTTGTCACTTTGGTAATCTAATTTCAGACGTCTTCAGAACACACATTTTTTTATCTTACTTGTTTAAATTGTGCATAGTTAAATTATAAAATGGTACCTAAACCTACCTTTCATTCGTCATTAAAATATTTCATTATTAGTGCCACAGAAATAAGCAGGTTTGGATTTGAACATATTAAATATTTATTTATGTTTTGGGCAGTGCAATACTGTAATTTAATTTTCCTGTGAAAACAATTTTGTCAGATATACCTATCCAACTATCTTCGACTTGTACTTATTCTCTGTGTATCAAGATTACTAAACTAAGTCAAGTAGCTATATTGTGCGTACAAAAATGATTCAATAGAATAGCTGTCACTAAATTCATATACGTGACAACCAAACTAATATAAGCAATGATAAGTGTAACTACTTCCCAAATAATAATGGTCTGTCCTCACAATCAAAACAACTATTTCAAACGCTTAAACCTAAATGGATAATGTTTTGTCCGCGTAGAAATAAGATTATGTCGTCATAATTGATATTTTTTTTTACTCCCACACTGCCTGTTACTTTTTTTTTGTATATCTCGTTGATTGACCTATGATTATGGGTATGATTAAAATATAATGAAATCTTCTGCATCTGACTGGCAATTATATTTTTCAGCTTTACCTGTCGATACAATTGTCTCTGATGGTTGGAATTTTTAAAATTGTTGTTTATTTATGATCTATCTTGTTTATTTAGTAGTATTGGTTGCGGTTTGCTTAGAGCATCGTGGTTATTCTGTACAAAGATACATCGTAAATTTAAGTTTGAATGAAAAAAATGTTTTAATTTTTTTTAAAAGATTGTTTTGTTTGTAAGCTTTTATTTGAAAGTATGTATGCATTATACTATTTTGCTCGATGTCTTTATCTATTGCTTATTTCTTTTATTTCTCTTATTATATAATTTCTACAAATGACTCTTGCATCCTTTATGGGATTTAAGGTGTGATTTTTGACTTCTCCCACGTTCCAAATATGTACCGCCATAAATTCTTTTTAATAGAAACGTGAAAACGTCAGCTTTATTTATGTCCTAATTTAAATCGGTTTTTAGGCAACATTATATAAGTTTATTTTTATTTATTAGGTACGTATTTTTTTCAGGCCTGAATCTTATTCATGTTGAATTTATTTTGTTTGTTTCCTTCAACCTGCTCTTTTCCGGCTGATAACTTTGCGACATATTACAGAATGCGAGTAGATTTGAACTCAAAGCAGCTTTCCATTAATTATCATAATTGTTCTTGGAACTCTTCTGGCAATCGTTTGCACACAACGCTGCCGTCTTACAGTACATGACCTGTATAACCGGTGACTTATATGCAGCGCACACCCTTGGAAGATAGATGTTCGGTTAGGTTAGGTTGTCGATTATATTGTTGGATCGTGCGACTTCTTTAGTTTCATCAGAGCCACAGATAAAAGCAAAAATTCAGGCAGGATGGGGGATTGTGTTTACAGCCATTGAGTGCAGGCCTGTTTCGCTCCGACTACCTGATGCATGAAGCCTCCGACAACAAGATAAAGCAGGTGGAAATTAACACGATAGCGTCGAGTTTTGGAGGGATTACCACAGTACTGACACCTTTTCATAGGTACACATCAAAAATTTATAAGTATTAATTTTTCTTCACCGCAATATATAGAAGATTTTTTTTATCATTCATTGTGTGATTTTTATAATGAAAATAAACGCACCTCCGTGTTGGTAGCAGTGGCATATAATTTAGAGTGATGTGGCTTAGTGCACATTTTTCTTTCTTTACTATCATCGTTCTGGCAAATTGGTGTTGAATCAAATTGAAAGTGTGTCAATCGCATAAGCGATATATTGTTTAAATATAGTGAGCAATTCTAGTTGTAAATGCAGATCAAAAAATATTTGCATTTCAGTTATTAAAGAGAATATTGACTTCAATAATTTTTTATGTTATAAAGTTTAAAGGAAAATTTTTGAATTTTTGTAAAACTGAATAAATAAAAATCACAGCTTTTCTGGCTTGAAGTATTTTGCCAGAATGGGAGGTGTTATATTAGACAATATATCCATTGTATAAAATGAGATAATTGAATCAAAGTGAATTATGTGAGGTAAACATAATTATTCATTTAAAATTCCATCTCCATCAACAGATAAATTTCAATTAGACTAATGTAATATTTTCCGACACCGTTTTGTTTATAATTCCACAAATCATCGTAAACTTACAAAATGTTGGCGTAGTTTGAAATTAGTTATTTGTATAATTTTATTAAATAGACACTTAGATTTACCATAAACGTTACTTTTAAATAAGCTATTCAAATATACATAATTCTTGAAATGAAATGAAAGTTGTGGAGTGGGTTTGGTGTATATATCATTTTGAGTCATTAGAAATATAATAAAACAGTTTTTAGAATTTATGTGTGGTCACATGTGTTTATTTCTATTGGAAACGGGCCAAGTTTATTTACGTAAGCTGATTCTTTATTCCAAAAATAATATATATTATATATACAAAAAGATACATACATAAAGTTATTTTTCTTTTTTAAGATGTTATTTATTCTGGATCATATTGCCAGGGCCGCTTCTTTGCATTAATAATGACGCTTAGTGACTAATTTTTGAATTAATTTTTGTCAATGCAAACACAACAAAATCTTTTAGCTGGCTCGACCAATTGTAAAGGCACATTCCACGCAAGTAATGAAATAGCGTTTTTGACGCTATTTTAGTTGAACATATATATGAGCGCAGAGTTATGTCGACTATACTGTACTTTCGGCGCCCATATAGAATGGGTGAATAAATGACCACTATATACGATTTGCACATACAGTAGAAGTGTTTTGCTAATGTCAAATCTTCCAATTGCAACAATTTTTAAAATAGAGAATTTTGTAATTATGTATAATTATTTTAGTATTAAGCATTCCACTATGCTTTGAATAGCCGTATTGATTTTCATCCATGTATTTGCATACATTATACTGCATATTATCAAGAGGGATTCAATTCGTTTGTAGGGTTTCATGGGAATACTTGTTTAGATTTATCTTTTCGTTTCGGTCAAGAGTCTTTGGGAATATTTCATTAACTTGATCATGTCCATAATTTATTTCAAATTACACATCAATTGAACTTAATAACAGATTTCTTTTGAGTCTGATTCGCATGATAAAACTAATATTAACATTTGCGATGCTTCCTTGATATTACTTAACATTTCGTATACAGCTAATGTGTCTTGTAGGCATCACTCATTGAATGTAATCTAGATACTGTCTTGGCATTGGGAAACGAGAATTGTAATTTTCTACTGATGCATTTCATATTTTTTACCGCCATTTATTGGTGTTCAATAACATACATATCGCACTCCCGTAAGAAAAGTGTCACAAATCAAAGATTTCAATTTTGAGATATTAATGATTTAGTGAAATCGGTTTCAGTGCAATAAGTACGAAAAAAATGTCACAAAACATGATGAATGGTTTTTTCCTGTATTATTTTAATTTTTGTTTTTGCAAAATGTGACACAGTTATAGTGACGCCATCTTATACAGCCATAGTGTCATTTCAATGTTTTAGAGGTGAGTTGACGAACTATGAAAGTGAAGCACAATTCATTTGTACTACTTCCACATATTTATAATGATCAGTTGAAAATGCTCGCGATGAGCGAAACCGGTCCTGATCATTATAAATATGTGGAAGTAGTACAAATGAATTGTGTTTTATTTTTTTTAAATATAATGTCTTTCCACCAAGAATTGACAGTTAACACCTTAAAAGTGACTATGAAAGTGACTTTTTTTAGAATCTAGTTACATATTCATCTAAAAAATTGTGATTTTTGAATTATGACACTTCTTGCAGGGGTGCAATATACTCTTTTGACTTGTAATCCGCGGACAGGGATAAAAAGCAGGTCTAAAGGACTCAATCTTGCATACATAATCTTTCTCCAATCAATGGATTCAATATGATATCCATACTGAGAGCCAAGGTTTTTAAATTTGTGAATTTCAAATCTTTCATTGTTATGACATATATCCTCCTCATATTTAATCTAATCTCATCATCCATTATGATATTTGATTTCATAATAAAAGTAGCAGTATAATGTATTCGTGTTATTATGGATTATATAGTTACTCTACAGTCAAATAATTTTAAACATCTTATCTACATATTTCATGTGGGGGAAGAACAAATCACATCTTTATTATCACCAAACATAGAGTGTGTTTTTAGTTTGTCAATGTGCAGCCTGTCAGAGTTTTTAAAAAGAGAATCATTTTCCATAAAAAATACAAATCTTATTTGTTTTTGGTTGTTGTTAAGTACACTTAAGGTGATACAAACTTTTGATGCATCAACATTGAAAAATTTGTATTTGTGATAGACGTATTTCAATTTATTTAGATTCAGAGGATTCAAATAGACTTTTTTTTAGATTTGTAAATACGATACTTTTAAATGCTTCCTATTTAACAATAACCGGGTTGAATTAATTCAGTTGCCATGTTATCCTATATTAACTGTAATCTATTTAATGTGAAATCTATCACTTATTAATAAATATGAATTTTAATGATTTTAGTTCTCCCAGTTCTAAGTTTAAAAATACGTATATATAATTTTTTTATTGTGGATTATTAAACACCCGATGATACACAGGTAGGTATTTTAATTTGCCGCATTATAATTGTTTATGCAAATGCTTTATCGCATGGGATCATGTTTTTGGTATGCTTGTAGATCGATCTATTGAATTGGCATTTATATCCATTATAATATGGTAAACATAGCCATCAATAATTGTTGAAATTCTTTTAGAACTAAGAAATTGCTATTTTTTACCCTACTGTAGATTGACTTTATGTGCACTGACAATTGGTATAGCCTGTGAAACAAATCTGGTAGAGAACTGACAAATAAATTAGACATCTCCCAAGATTCGTTTGATTGACTATATAGTTAATATATGTTTTTTTATGCAATTTTTAGTAATAATCAATGATTTGCTTTTATGTTGCTATGTAGATTAGAGATTAGAATATTTTTATTAATTATTGTGTAATTAGAAAATATGCCACTGCAATCCAATTTTACATTTAGCCCAATTACAGTACACAACAACAGCACCCATAATTATTTTGCACCGAGGGGTTAATTTTATAAATATTGTTGTACATTTAAGAAACGCAAACAATATAAAGTTATCGGTCAATCCCCACTTACAGCCAAAATATACTAATTAGAATGACGTTTGTATAAGATCATATTCATGCTATTGTTTGTTTTTAAATATAAAATTTTTTATCCGTTTTTCAGCTTCATTTTACAACAATTGGGACATGCAGACAAAATTAAGGATGTAAGTATACAAATGCTCTTTTTTATATATGATTAGATAATTTATTATTGAATTAATTACTAATTAGACGACTCTCCATTGAATGAATCAACTGGAAATATAATGGGTTGATGGTTTACTATCATTTTATATTATCATTTCATTTGTAACCTGTATGTCCAGCTGCTTTTTCATCTCATCTTAATATACATAAAAAAAAATATATTTAATTTAGCTGCCTGAAAACAATGCTTTGAACGGCCTATGTACCGGACTGACTGCGGCGTGGGACATTTACAATGTGCCTGAGGCAATTATCTTGTTCATTGTCGAAGATGTGACTTATAATATATGCGATCAGCGCTTCCACGAGTTTGAAATATGTCAGAAGAGACCTGACGTGAAGGTTGTGAGGAAAAATCTTACTGAAATCGCTGACAAGGCAACACTTAATGAAAAGCGTCAACTTATTGTGTAAGTAATTCATTCTTAATATCTTAATCTTAACTAAGGGCATATTGCACGATCATAGTTGTGTTTCATAAAAAATTGAAAATAGATGCTCTGCTTAATGACATAATTAAAAGTACCTTGGGATTGTATACCATACATAAAACCATTAATATGGGTAATATGCAAAGAAGTTGATTATTATTTGTGATCAATTTGATTTTATTATAATTCCTTTGTTATATCAATTGTATTTTTTTTTTATTTTAGCGATGGCTGTCCAGTGGCCGTTGTATATTTCCGTGCCGGTTATGAACCCGGACACTACCCATCCGAGAGAGAATGGGATGCGCGCATGCTTATCGAGAGATCTAAGTAAGTATATGTTGAACATGAAAGTGAACATCTTATTGACGAATATAAAATATTTGCAGAATGTCCACTTATTATACCAATAATTTACTGAAATGGTGTGTCTTTAGTCAATGAAAATTAACAATGCACAGAAATAGACTTTTACTAGAGTTGGTCTGCGCCCATTCATCGCTTTTTGTATAAATATATCACTAATACATTTTTTACTTTTACAGTGCAATCAAATGCCCTTCGATTCAATATCATCTAGCAGGAACAAAAAAGGTGCAGCAAGCGTTGGCGAAACCCGGAGCCTTGGAACGTTTCATAACGGACTCGAAGAAAGTGGAAAATGTCCGTGAGATATTCACCGGATTGTATTCCTTGGATTTTGATGATTTCGGAGAGCAGGCTGTTAAGATGGCTATGGAAAATGCTGAGAGGTAAAATGAATTAAAATTTAAACTCTACATGTTATTGCCAATTCTACCTTTAATGAATTTATTTCAATACGCAATATGCCATTAAATCACTATATGGACTGGGCTGTTAAATGTTTAACTGCAGATTAAGAGCAATTAATTCGTACCTTTCACGTCTCTGCAAAAATTGTTTGCTGGCCACCACTGATCTAACGTGTCGACCCTCCGTTATAATCGCAGAATTATTGTGATGAAATTAATTGTATTTTTGTGTTACCAGGTTTGTGCTGAAACCTCAGCGCGAAGGTGGCGGAAACAACGTGTACGGAGCCGACATCAGAAATGAACTACGACGAATGGGAGACACCAGAGAGCGAACCGCCTACATTTTAATGGAGAGAATCTCCCCGCCCATCTGTAAGGGATATGTGGTCAGGCCTGGACAGATAGGTTTACCGGTGCCCGTTGATTTGGTGTCGGAACTGGGAATCTTTGGAGTTATAATAGGGTAAATATTTTTTTTAACTAAATATGAGATATTGTCGTTCCATTATATACTCAAACTGCAACTGAATTCCTATTCACTCGCCAACTGTCTGATTAATTGACAATTGAAATATAATCAATATTATATTTGACACTTATAAAAGAGTGGTTGTCAAATTGTAATACATAATATTTATATTATTACCTTAACTCATAATCATAACTCAACCTTCGAGCGTTATTGTAGTCAGTTATGTTGTCTGCTTCATTATCTTTGGCTAGGCTCCTTTTTTTTATTAAATTATCATTATTTCTTCATCTCTAGATACTAGACATATATATCAATGATTTTTGATATCTTAGAAGTATTATTCCTCCCAGATTGACCAATAACATTATAATAATACAGTAAAACCCCGACCTATCTATTTCCTCGATTCATCGGTTATATACTATGGTCCTGTCAGAAATATTACCCCGATTGATAGTTTTTGTTAAACATTTGTTATCCCGCTCAGAAGTATGCACGATTTCATTCAGCCGCTATTGGTTTTTATCACAAATTTTATCCCAATATATTGTTTTTGTCAAACATTTGTCATCCCATTCATAAGCACGGCAATCTCATTCAACCGCTATCATAAAAAGGCCGACACTGGAAGTCGGCAAGTGTCGTCCTGTTGTTATGATGCCAGGTCATAATGTTTCTTCTGAAGACTCGTCTACTGAGCACCTATGTACAGACTGTTCAGTCGTTTTAGCCTGTCGGTCAGTGTTCATTTTCGCCTAGTATTTCATATTGTGAATTATTCTGACTGAAAAATCTAATATAATAGAAAATAAGTCACCACTACAAAGATTTTTGTATAAAAATATCCATTGTAAATTGCAGAACCTCTTCAGAAATATTCGTAAACAAGCAAGTCGGCCATATGCTGAGGACAAAACTAGCCGATGTAAATGAAGGAGGTGTTGCTGCCGGATTAGGTGCACTCGACAGTCCTTATCTTGTGGACGTATAACACGACAGCTAACCTGTATATAGCTGTTAAAAAATCGACCACTATTTCACATTGAGAGAAAATTTATGTTATTGATTGAATTCTATTTTTAAATTGAATAACAAAATGGTGATGTATAATATTATATTTAATTTAGTAAGTGATTTCAGTTGGTGTTTGTTTATACAACTTTGAATTCGGCAATCGAAAAACGCAGAATATATTCTTGTTGCCAGTCAAAAATATTTCATTTTATATGCAAGCAGATTAAAAGATTTGATATAAAACAGCATGTCTGTAAAAAGTATGCTTGTCTTCAATACTAATGGGAATTGAGTGTGTGATAATTCTAAGACATAGTGAAAACATTGAGAGAAATATATTTTTCTAAAAAATAATGTTATTTTGTTTTTTAAGGACTGTTGTGTCATATATATTTTATTTGTTTATTGAATTGGGATCATTAATAGTTTACATTGACCAACAATAATATGGAATTCATCAATTTTTTTCTTATTTCTCCTACTTAGATATCTAGGAGTACTTTTTCTATTATGTTTGGATTTACCTGTATATATTTTGGACTATCCGTCACAGTTAAGTGGAAGCCTACTGTATTTGTCTAAATATCTATCATTATAAATCATTTTATTGTACATTCCTTTTTTTTAGTATTATTTTACTGAACTTTTTATATATAAGTAGGTTTTGAATAAAATACCAATAGCAATAATTTTAGGAGTTTTATTGATCGTTTCATAACTAATATGTTAACTTCATATCATATTTGTTTCAAACTAAACATTTATATAATGCTGGTATTTTTCATTCATCTTCACGCTTTGTCTTCTTGCGAGCATAAGTGTTCCAAACCGTCTTAGTTTGTTCAGATTGAAGTTTATCAGACTTTTCAAGAGGCTTCAGGTGAGCGACAGCCACACGGTCACTGTAATGCAAATCATGATCAAAAAAATAATTGTTTGGCTTCAAACGCTAACAGTATATAAAAAACAAAACTTAACGGGAATTAATACTTCACCCACTTATATCATTCAATAGAAAGGAATACATAATTGTACCTGAACTCCTCATACGTCTTTGCCGTGTTGACAGCATCACATTTTACATTGTTTATCAGCCAGTACTTCCTATCTTCTTCTACTGCATTCCGAAGGTTGCCTTCTAGCTCCTTAAAATCGTCCACGGTTAAAGGCTTGTCCATTATACAGTATTTCACTACAAATTGTAAAAAATTTTAATCTCAATTGGAGATAGTTTTAACTGTTGTTTCTTGTAAAAAGCATTCTCGTTATATTTGAGGTGTAGTGATTTTTTAAAAATACGTGGCGTAGATATGTATTAGAGAGGTCTGCACGGGTCCGGGTTCAGCCGGGTTCGGGCCGGACTAGAATGTCACCTGAAGTTGAGCTAATAATATTGCGTGTAATTGATGCGAAGTCTAAAATTTCTATAAACAGATAATTCTTTCACTAAAAATACATATATTATCCCATATAATACTCACTTTTAACACTCAGACAACCGATCCCGCGTTGCCGCTGAAATTGTCGTATTACGTTAAAATCCGGCCCCGCGCTACCGCGTTTTTACGCAGTGCACGACGGATCGCAATCTGCTAACTCGAAACGAATTGCTTCAGAATTATTTTTTTCGTTATGTTATTCAAGAGGGTTCGATTAAAGGCTGTGATTTTTTGTGTAGAGTTTTTATTATATTTACGGGCGAAAATAACCCTTGAAATATAATATTTATTGCTTCAGAAAACTTTACATTAGAATATTATTTGTGATAATATTTTTTTAACCAGTCACAAATTAAAAAAAAATACTGATACTCTAGGTTGTTTCGTATCCCGGATTATTATGTAAATATATTTCAGTGTGGATATATCGTTTGTAGAGTACACATCCTTATTTTTCGTGATAGCGATTTATTTCTGGCACTTATCTTACCTTCACTGTAACTACGTGTTTATAAATTAAAAAAAATTGTTTTTGTGGTGTCAGTTATATGTTATACAATATAATTATAAAATATTTTTCAATTTATACGGAAAAAAATAGTTCTGAAATTCAGTGATTCAATGAACACATTTTTATTTTATTTTGCGTCGTCATAAGTGGAGTAAACATAAATGCAAAGATTGATTTGAATTTTAGAATCAGTGTGTCTTTATTTTTATACTCAACATTATACGCTTCCCAAACCTTTTTGTTTGAAGGAATTACTTCAAATGGTTATAAAGATATGATTTTTTTTGGTTGCCTGAGTGTTAAGGTGTTAACTGTCAATTCTTGGTGGAAAGACATTATATTTTAAAAAATATAACACAGTTTGTACTACATCCACATGTTTATAATGATCAGGACCGGTTTCGCTCATCACGAGCATTATCAACGTTAAGCGAAACCGGTCCTGATCATTATAAAATGTGAAATAATTACATAATACTATTTAATATTTGGATAATGTACTGATTTCTATTTAAATCGGGGTGGATTTCAGAAATTCGATCCACACATGTTATGTTTTTTTTGGGACACGCACTTGTGCAACGGGCGATACATAATACACATGCATGGGCTTCGAATGCATTTTGATGGCTTACAAAGTCTCGCTTTTTCGCTCACTCAATGGAAGGATAATCAAGTGTTAGAAGAAACCAAGTGTATTTTTGGTATCGCCATAAGAAATAATATTTACATTACTAAAACAAACAACCAACATGATTTAAAGACTTTATTACGATAGCTGAGATGTCGTATTTTTTGCTCTCGCGCCAAAGGAAATCTAAACGCAAGAAGACGGACATAATTTAGTACCATCTTAGACTCTTTACCAACACTAATTATCAAAACCAATAAACACTACACACAAAATCTCATAAAAAATACATATGTAGGTGATTCATATAATATGAAGTGTTGGTGGTAATGGAAACGAAGTATTATTTTTTTTTTGTTAATATATGTGTAGCTGTGACTGTCCACAAGAGATTGGTATATAATAATGATTTGAAATAATCGAGTAGACATAGTTACCCGCCTTTAAAGCGGATCCGGCGGAAAAGGTAGAACTACTCTTCCCGTCGAGCAGCGGTCGAACGGGCGGGTAGGACGACTCTCCTCGCTCAAGATGTGTTAAGGCTGGTTCGGGCTTGAAGTGGATAGGCTCGGGCCAGGTAATTTAATCAAATTTCGGCCTATGCAGACCTCTAATATGTATGTACTATGTTTCTCCCCCGAGATGTCGTATTCTAGTTATAGCAAGATCTCTCTGGCGCGTTTGAGTAAAGTTACGGACCATAGTTGTTTTCTTGTCATTAGTAGGGTTTACTATTTTTCTGCACCCTCTCGTAATGATGAGTAACATCCATAATAGACAATGTTAAACATGTAGGAAAGAAACGACCAATTGGCACTAAGACCAAAAAGGTATTCGAAGAAGATACAATATGAACTTTAAAGTTAGTAAGTTACATTCGGGCTAGATTCCGACAAGGATTACAAGTAAACAATCGTCTACTTATTGTTATACAAGTCGGGAGTCGCCAGCAACAATGAGTTATGGTGATCACCTCTCAAAACAGCCTAGATTGAAATCTGTTGTGTTGACATGACGTGGGAACAAAATGAATGGACATTTGCTACTAAATGAAGTAAGATTCTTCAGATTCAAAATTTGGTGAAAATTTTCTGACTTAGATACATGGTTTTCATAAAATATAGTGTAAGCATAGTGAATGATTCTATTTTTATTGACGTATAAAGACTTGATTGTGTTTTTTACTTGAAAATAGCTATAAGAGGATATTTTGATTTCTGAGAAAATGCAATTTTGGATATAAAAATAATCAGAATATTTTGTTACCTGTTTTAAGCTGCCATTGGAATAATGTATTGTTTATTGCCATAGAAACCAAATAAGTATTCTTTGTCTATATTGCCATGGTTTCTATATTCTCCTGATGAATTTCCATAAATTTATAGTTTTAACAAAAGGGTGGAATGAAACAATTTTAATTTTCTAATATAATTTTATTCTTAAATCATTAATACTAATTGCTTTGACAAATATTTTTTTCTGGGACAATTGTTCAGATAGAATTTCGTTGCAACTCTTTAAGGATACATACTATCAATGCAAATCGGAAATAATATTGTGTGCACGGTGTGTTCATGAAATTAACTGCATTAATTACATTCTTAAGGGACCCACAAAATCAAAATGTGACATGTTTAGTGTAAATGTGTATTTTATAGGTAACGCATAATAAAAATCAATTATTTGTCAAAAATGTCAGACAATAAGATTGCCTTTGTATATTGAATATTTTGCGTAAATTCCTCGGCCATACCATTTCGTTTGGTACACCACTTATGGCAGTAATTATTTACATCATCAATTTACTTCACGGAATCTTTTGTTGACGGTGTATCTTTATATTATATTATTTCGAATACCGCTGTAGATTGTTAGAAAAGAAAATAAAATGGACTATAAATTACAAATTAACTTCGGGTATGTAATTTCATGATTTCGCATGTTACATTATTTGAGATTTCACTGGTTTATTGACCATTTTTAATTTTTTCACAGTGGGATGTCAAATGAAATCATTAAATAAGCTTTTTTTGCCAGCATAATGAATTCTCAGAAAGAAATTCAAATCACTCGAAGGCATTGTAAAACTATACAAATTCATAACACTCTTTTATCACAAACCTTTATATTAAAAATAAAAGTAAAATATATTTAAAAATAGGTAGATTTTTTCACAAGATTTTTTAAAGCTTTAATCCGCTTAGAGCAGTGTTCTTCAACCTGTGGTCCGCGAGAATTTATTGCCAGTCCGCGAAAACTTTCACCTGACTACACTGCTACACTATTCGGGAATTTCTACTGTTGCGAATAACTCCATATAAAAAAAAATACTGGACGGTCTCTGGCAGCACTTATTTGTATACATTAGGGCTTCTAATCCTGGGATCCCGAACAATTAATCAATCCCGTAATCCCGGGATTAAATTAATACAAATACCGGGATTTTTGGATTCGCTATAAAATATCAAAAATTAATTCATATTATTAATGTAAAATCTTACCCGATGAACTATACGAATAAAAAATGTTTCCTGTGTAGCTTATTGTGATTTATGTGTGTACATCTTTTTTACTATATACATAATTAATATTTGTATTGTGCTCTCTCTTTCACTCATATTTCATGACAGGAACAGACAATTTTGATTGACAATTTATTGTTTTTTGCGACATTATCTATAAAAAAACAGTTGCAATCATTTTTTATCCGTGCCGCCTGCACATGGCTGGTGATGATTTTGTCACCTTATTGTAGTGTTTTTAATTTTGAATAATGAAAACATTCTTTAATAAAATTTAAAATACAAAAATTTTCGATGACAATAAACGCGTAATTTACTATGATTATTCTTTTTGGAAATACTAGTTGCGAGAAAGGAATGGGCAAAATGGAGTGTAAAAAATGTTTAAGTGAATTAAAAACAAAAGGTGGATCTACTGAAGGTCTTTTTCATGTTCAAATGAATTCAATTTATAAAATGAATATAACATAATATCTGAACATTTATAATTTTAAGCAACATTTTAATATGACATAATTACAAGGTAAGTGTTTATTTTACTACATAATTAAGTGACTTATAAAATGTCTGAATGCAAAATATTTGTATTCTCTTCTTAAACTAATTTTATATATTAATAGAATATTCGTGATATAGTAGTTGATTAACTACAAACTCAATTCATTATTATAGATCTCTTTGTATTTACAAAAATCTTTTGTGTGTAAATGTAATAAATTTAATAAAATATTATTGACATCGTGTTAAATTTGTTCAAGCCCAACAAACAACCAGACTCACAAAATCTCAGCACCTATAAAAATCGAATGAGGGATACATATAATATTTTAAAAATAAAAGAACATTGTTTTATATGTCATTGCAGGTGTGTATGATTATTATTATTTGGTAGGTATTATACCTATAATGTATTCTGATGCAAATAGTAAATAAGAATCATAAATTGATCTTTCACGCGTTTTTTTTTTGTAACATATCCAAACAATTTGTATGAGCTCCAATCCTCCTCCTTTTTCACGGTTTTTTTTTTAAATTCCGTGTTGGCATAATTATTTATCTTTTGATTTTGTGTAGGTAGTTTTTTTTCGTAAGTTTCATATTATTATTGTTACAATTTCTACCTACACAAAATCAAAAGATTTATTAGAAATATTTTTTATGAAACTACCCACTTTTACGGGTGACAATAAAAATTATTGTTACAAAAAGATGAAAATGTAGACATTTTTCGTAAATTTCGTACAATTATTGTAACAATAATTTTTATTGTCACCCTTCAATGTGGGTAGTTTGATAAAAAATATTTTGATTTTGTGAAGGTAGATTTTTTTTCTTAAGTTTAATATTAGTATTGTTACAATCTACCTACACAAAATCAAAATATTTTTTATGAAACTACCCACTTTTACGGGTGACAATAAAAATTATTGAAGATGAAAATGTAGACTTTTTTCGTAAATTTCATACAATTATTGTAACAATAATTTTTATTGTCACCCGTAAAGGTGGGTAGTTTGATAAAAAATATTTTGATTTAGTGTAGGTAGATTTTTTTAATAAGTTTCATTTTATTATTGTTACAATACACAAAATCAAAATATTTTTTATAAAACTACCCACCTTTATGGGTGACAATAAAAATTATTGTTACAATAATTGTACGAAATTTACGGAAAATTTCTACATTTTCATCTTTTTGTAACAATAATTTTTATTGTCACCCGTAAAAGTGGGTAGTTTCATAAAAAATATTTCTAATAAATCTTTTGATTTTGTGTAGGTAGAAATTGTAACAATAATAATATGAAACTTACGAAAAAAAACTACCTACACAAAATCAAAAGATAAATAATTATGCTAACACGGAATTTAAAAAAAAAAACCGTGAAAAAGGAGGATTGGAGCTCATACAAATTGTTTGGGGATATGTTACAAAAAAAACGCGTGAAAGATCAATTTATGATTTATTTACTATTTGCATCAGAATACATTATAGGTATAATACCTACCAAATAATAATAATCATACACACCTGCAATGACATATAAAACAATGTTCTTTTATTTTTAAAATATTATATGTATCCCTCATTCGATTTTTATAGGTGCTGAGATTTTGTGAGTCTTGTTGTTTGTTGGGCTCGAACAAATTTAACACGATGTCAATAATATTTTATTAAATTTATTACATTTACACACAAAAGATTTTTGTAAATAAAAAGAGATCTATAATAATGAATTGAGTTTGTAGTTAATCAACTACTATATCACGAATATTCTATTAATATATAAAATTAGTTTAAGAAGAGAATACAAATATTTTGCATTTAGACATTTTATAAGTCACTTAATTATGTAGTAAAATAAACACTTACCTTGTAATTATGTCATATTAAAATGCTGTTTAAAATTATAAATGTTTAGGCTTTCGAAGCTCCTGCTAATTTTGGGATTGTTGTCCTGTGTCAGTAGTAACTACCCTCAGTAGAGTTGCCGTCTGGTCGCTGCAACCAAGATATGATTTATTTTTGTGTTTGGGATAGGTAATAAACTTTTTCTGCCCATTCGAATTCATGTTTGGACTTAAGTAACGGAGTTGGGGCTCGTATTGATTGTGTCGCATCTGCATTAATAATCCCTTTTCGGACGTTATAAAATCATGCGCACCTGATCCTCGTGACAAAGAAAAGCTCAACGAATTGTCTTGGGATGTCACTCTAGTGTCCAGACATAGAATGCTATCATTCTTCCAATTTTGGATATCTCTTGATAAAGAATATCCAACTCTCAGTTATGAAGCTATCAAACTGTTGGTCGTTTTTTCGACTTCCTATTTGTGTGAAAAGACTTTTTCAAGTATGCCAACCATAAAAACCAAACAGAGAAATCAACTAGATGTTAATTCAGCGCTTCCAAGCCAAACTTGCTTACAAAAAACCAGCAAAAGATGTCGCACCAACATTTTTTTTTTATTTTATAACATTAGATTTAATAAATAAAATTCTATGTAACATTGTCATTATTTTATAAAACTAAATAAATTTGACAGAAACTGAAAAAAAATATTTTTCACTAATTTACACTCTTTTTATGTCGAAAACTGACTGTATGTATGTATATGTGTATCTGGTTGATGCCAGTCTGCAAAATATTTTTCCCATTTTCATCGGGCCTTGGATGTTAAAAGGTTGAAGAACACTGGCTTAGAGGTTTCAAAGAATCTACTTTATTAAAGATAATGTATTTATCTTAATTTGACTTTGAAGGAAGAAACTAAAGCATCTTGAATTTTCCCATGTATATGATTGACTTCTTTTTTGGTCAATGTCCTTTCCATGTGTCGGTAAACAATTTTAAACGTGAGACTTAGTCTTTTCATCTTTGGGTGATGAAATTCATCTACCAATTGAACCTAGAGAGAATGACAAAAAAAATTAAACTCATTAGTGGTTTTACTAGAACAATTCTGGATAAGCATAAGAAATATGATCCCGATATGATACCCCATAAAAAAATTATTGAGATGATGTTTTCATAATTACAGATTAAGAGAATTAAAATTGATCTGAAACAATAACTTGAGAGAAAAAATTTAGATTTTATTGCTCTAACAAATTTACTGAAAAAAATTGATAGGCCACTGTTAGCAGTAAGCACACCAACCAGTCAACGTTTAGTGGAATAGTATTACAAGGAATGCCTTAAGTCAACCGAGGCAAAATTTTGGTTAGCTAGATTTTATAAATTATATGAATGTTTGTGACAATTTTTTTGATTTATAGATGTCACTCTAAACCATTTCACTCACCCATAAGCAACAGTCTGTTATCTTGATTTCAGGAACGGAGTCAAGCTTTATGAATGGGATTACTCAATAGCAGGTTTACGTTAGTTATCATTTTTGGCATTTGATGAAGTTAATGTTTGATATTTATAAATATGTATCCCTGCGAATGTTATACTGAATCAGAATCAATATTAATGGGATTGACATTACTATAATATGGGTTATTCGGATTTTCTTTTAACTCTTGTTCCCTATTAGTGGAAACAATTAGGATAATATTGTATTTCGATTGAAATATTTACCTGTTCTATTATATCTCCGCCAATGTTTCTTGCCAGATCGTAGAAATCATTATTAGAAAAATCTTCTCTAACCATGCCTTCGGGAAGGAAAAAAGATAGATCATTAGAACACTGAGGGAACGTAGACACAGGTCTGTATTTTAAAATCCTTCCGGGCTCCTTCTCTTCGAATTGATTTAAGAATCCGGAATCCAAACTCCAAAACAGTCGTATGTCGGGTATTTCATAAAGGGCCATAGCCAGTCTCTCCAAGCCCATGCCGAAAGCATAAGCAATTGTGTTCGTGGAGCCGGAGTGAAGCAATATTTCATTTCTTACAATGCCACACCCAAGTACTTCCATCCATTTGTCATTATAAAATACTTCCAACTCCCACGAAGGCTGAGTGAACGGAAAGTAAGCATCCACCCATCGAAAGTCAATATTTTCTCCAAAGAGATGCTTCACTATGCCGACTAGTGCATGCTTTAGTTGGTATTCCATAACTTTTACTGCTTCTAAGGTATGGCATGGTTGCTTCGAGGCTTCTATGCATGATTTGTGAACTGATATATCTTCATCTGTGACACAGTAATCTTTCAGATTGAAAGCTGTCGCTTTGTACCCCCGTTCGAATATGTTCAAATCAGGTTTGTCTGGAAACAGTTGGTCTTTAGTTTGCGATCGAAGGCCATCAATCTGGAAATAAATATTCTGAATAAGCCAAATGATTTCAAAATCTAAAATGGTAACCAATGATTGGCAAATGCATAGTGACAAAATCGAATACAGGAACATATATCATATTATATTTAACTAATACTTAAAACATAGTGTATTTTTTTTTATCAAATGTATTCCAAATAGTAAGACCAAAATTGTTAAAATTACCTGGTGAAATACTGGAAAATGTGTACAATCGATTTCATCTCGTCTGTAGACCTCTCCAATTACAATAAAATTGTCCAAACCCGACTTTATCATGTCACTCTGGTGAGCCGTTGTATGTGCTCTAAGCAACGTATTTTTGTTGACATAATAACAGTCTGATTTGGCTCTGCTGGGGTGATTTAGGGGAATCAACAAATCGTCGAAATTTTGCTTGACTGAAACTACCGGACTTATGCGATCGTAAATGCTGAATACAGGACTACCTTTAACGTTCACGTAAGACTTGTAGAAGTAATCAACGATACTCTGCCTGACGAGCGATAAAGGATTTCGCTTTTGAAGGTGTAAATTTCGATTCAGATATGACAATATCCTCGGAGTGACGTTCGTAAAATTGTCAGTCTGGTAGTCGTGACAATTGATCTCGATTATATCTTTTTGCTTGGGCAGAGTTGAGAAGCATCTCGGTGAATATTGGTAAAATAATTTGTGCGTACGTGCGAATGTTCTGCAACTCATATTTTCACATTCCACTCTACGAAGCACACAAAAGTTAGGTTATTAACCTAATAACTATGGTATTATTGAACTAGTTCATGTGTTATTATTAATGTGACTTTGGCAACTCGATACTTTTCTACTCAAGTTATGAATTATTCTAATAGATAAGAAGACCAGTATTATTTTTTTTACGCAAAACTGCGTTTGGCAGGTCTCCAGCACAGCTGATTCAAAAATTAACTAGATATTCAACAGCGCAACTCGCGGGCCTCGACACCACCAACACGAATAGCATTCTTTTCAATAATCTTCAATAATCGATAAAATATATCAAGCCCAATCAATTATATTATACCAATAATATATTTAAAAACATGATTGTCGATGAAATAAATTACTGCATTATGTTATGACTGTAATTGAACACAAATAATTATGAATAGATAATTTCCCGGGAAAAATATTAATTCCACTGGTAGCACTTTGCGATCTGACATTTTTTGTTGTGATTTTGATCGCTGTTGGGAATATGTCAAAAATGATTTTAATAACCAGTGCAATTAACAATTAAACATAATAAAAATAAGCGTGAAACGTTGCTATAATTATGTCTGAATGTGCTTCTGATTGTATTGATACAGTTGATCCCAGGGTTCAAGTAAGAAAATCGATATTTTTCAATGCCGTAATTTAAACTTAGTTAGGTATATACCCCCGCCTACAATGTCATAATTTAATTCGTTTTACATATTACTTTAAGTCGCGTATGTATTTCACGTATCTTTTTCCATCTGAAAAGGAAATGCGGATCCGCTTTATTAAATATACATTTTTAAATGATTTTATATGCCTTGTCATGTATGTCAATTTACGAATTTATTTCTCGGAACACCTTTTGCTCAAAAGATTTAAGTATATTATTATTTACCTCGCTTCGTTAATTTATACAAATACGCACATCTTATTGGATAGTATAGTGTTGTTGGCGTATTTTTAATTAACTCAACTCAGGCTTGGAGTCCTGAATAACTTTTAAAATAATTTATGGACATCATTTTGAAAGACTAGCAAATAATAACAGTTATATGACTATCAAATTAAATTGCTATGCCGCACTGTATGTTGTTGTCATGTTTATTTTTAGATTGATTATTCGTATCTCTGTTTGATTAACAATATTTGGTAAGAAAATATATTCAAAGACTTCAAAATGTATTTTTGAATTTTTAAAACTTCATTTTCTTAAAGAATTTTTTTCTAAAGTGCTTCATAATATGCTACTATTTTTCTCCCAAAAAATATATTAAATGCTGCTAATAACAATGCAATTCTGTAGGAAATTTAATTGCGAATAGTATAATTCCAAACTATCATACAGGATAATATGAGAAACTGATAATTTACGCGAAATACGAATAAAATATCATTATGAAAAAATCACCATAATATGTCAAATGGAACTCCTTAGAACTAACCATAGAGCAAATTTGACAAAATTTCGTAATATTATTTCGCATTTCGCAATAAGTAATCGGTTTCCATGATTTCAATCTTTGATTTTTGGCCAATTTACTATCGTGAAATTTTCTAGAGATTGTTTTTAGCAGCATTAAGTAATTTTTCAAGCTGAAAAAGTTTATTATGTTGTAATGTATATTTACGTTTTCTAGGTATATATTTTCATACATGCTCCCAATGTGGAACATATTATATACTTCATATGAGAAATATTGTTTTTAAAAGAACAGAGAAGAAGATTTATGGGAACTTCTCTGGTTTTGTATATAAATGTATTGTCATTTAGTTTCCCATTAAATAAAAAGAATACTTAAAATAATTCAAAAACAGTTATTTTCAAGCTTTTTTTCACATAAAATTTAACCGTCAAATCTCTTGTGTGACTTTCCGAAATCTATGCACTTAGAATATCTATATAGTTGAAAGACAGTGCAAAGAAAGTTACTGCTGTTAATGTTTCAATTAGATTTATACCATTCTGTGTTGTAAAATCATAATTCGAAAATGCTTACTTGATTTAATTTTTCAGATTGAATTGGAGCGACTGAACACTTCGACAGATGACATAAACAAGCTAGAAGTTGATTTGGACGAAGCTCGGCTAGTTTTTAGGCAACTTTTATTTGAGAGTACTTTTAAGATTCAATCTTTGGCAAAGAAACTGGGCGGCTGCATTGACAAATCAAGACCTTACTATGAGGCGAGATTTAAAGCTAACAAGGTAAATAAAAATTGCAATTTTAACATCTGGTTGACATTAGACAAAAAAATTTCCCACTAAAATTTGAGACTCCGCTGGTTTTGTTTCTATTAATCGCAATCCCACCATTGAGAATTTTCATCTCAAGACTCTGACAAGCTAAGCAGTCTAAAAATATTCATGTAAAATAATATTCATATAGAATCAGAAGCTTAGTTCTCTGCAAGCAGTGTTATCTATTTCTTATTTGGATAATAAATTGGGCTAATGGAGATAAATTAAGTACTAATTAGGCATGGTGCCTTGGCTGCTAAGCTTTTGCTACTTTTGTACAGTTGATTAATATGTCAGATTATGAATGTGGCAATTAATTACTGTACAGGGATGCCGGGTATATACAGATTAGAGTAAATGTCAATGGACTTTCATTTAGCACACACTGATTACTGATATGAACTCGTTAAGTCTGGACAAAAATATACGCCGAAAGCCTCTCAGTAGCAGTCATTTGATGGCGAACTATATATAGTCAGTATCACAGTTTCATTTTGACATTTGTACACTATACAATGATGCTGAATGGCCAAGTGATCAGCGCTCATGAATCTCTCAAAGATAACACATTACGCTCCACTCTCATTTGTCTTTTCTTGTAAGAAAAAAAGATGAGCATGAAGTGTGTACCGATTTTGTAGATGAAGTGTGTACCGATTTTGTATTTCCCTGTAGTTCTCTTATATCGTTCTATTTGTAATCTGTATATCCTGCTGCATTTTAATAAATGTTTTTACCACTGTCTTTTTGTCTTTTGATGTAACTTTGTTTTGTTATGCCTCTCATTTCATGTTAATACGTGCATAAAAATTTTGACTTTCGAACTGCCCATGTTGACCACTTATTTTATGAATATTGGTAAATCTCCTTTTAAACATATTTATTGGTTTCCAGGCTTTGCAAGAGATGCGCACCGCAGCTGTATTGTATGAGAAGGCAAACAGTGCCCACTCCGCAGCTAGAGAAATGGTATGATACAATGTACCGTATTTCCTCCACTATCGATTATAAGACGCATCCTTATTATCCTTAGCATCCTTATTAATAAACATAACAAAACTTTGTTTTAACAAAGAAGTCATATAAGCCTGAAACTTTTTCTGAATCGAATTCTTCATTGTTTTGCCAGTCTTCCTTAAAAATATCTTCTGTTTCATTTTTGACAGCGATTGTAAGGCGTCGTCGATTGTTGTTTTGTGTTGTTGAAATTCAAAGATTCGATAATAGATAAAAACATGTGTCCTATATTTAAGGAAATGCGGTAATTACACAGTATATTCTTATATTGAGTATATAAACAAATTGAGTATTTACGTGGTCAGTCTCTCAGATATGGGATTTTGAAATAATGAGCTTTATCACCTTAAGAAAATTATATTGCTATCGTAAAAATTAAATGAAAAAATAACACTAGCAACAAACCCACCTGCACAATTTCACAATCTACAAACCTGTCACTTTAAAGGATTTAAAGTATTAAAGTATTTCACAAATAAAACGATATTTATTAAACATAAATAATTTACCATTATTAGGCACATTAATCTCTAGACTTGTTTTGATTTCCATGTTTTTACTGGTATATTTTGAATACTTATAAGTACTCTTAACAAGTATACTAATTTTAACCATATTGCAAACCTACCTTTCGAGGTTGTGTAATTAATCTATGGCAGTATATTTTACGTTCTTATTGTTTTACAGGTGTACCTTGCCGAGCAAGGTTTGTGCAAATTGTGCGAACAGGATGGAGGGGCAGCGGGAGTTCCTTTGGATCCAGCGTGGCAAGAGATGTTGAATCACGCCACGGCTCGGGTTAACCAGGCCGAGGCGGAGAGAGGGTCGGCGGGCGGGCGGCACCGCATCACTGCCGAGCAACACAGAATTGCACTCGCTAATGCCAGATCGCTGCAGCAATCTCTCAAAAGACATATCACCAAGTCTAGGTTTGATCAGTTACCTAGTGTTTCTAATAAAAAACCATTCGAAAAGGGATATCATAAACTTTTGTGTGTGATTCTTTTTAGAAAACAAATAAATAGCAAAATAACGCACCGAGAATTTTTTGAGTGGCATCTATTAATGAAAAAATTAGTAATTGTTATATACACGAAAATTCTCTTACTGTCAATTGTATAGGACGGATAGATACCAGTAGCACCCTAACAAGGTGACTTATTTTCTTTAATACCTTTTACACAACAAAAACTGTATCAAAAAATGCTTAATAATAGAATATTGTTTTATTTTTTATTGCTACATAAAATAGACATCAATATCAATTGTTGTACAATACTAATGAATAGTTTACAACTATTTATTATTGAGTATTTTTATTAGTATTCAAGGGGAATGTTTTTTTGAATATGGAGCGGTTTTATCCTGCGCTCTTTAGTTGGATCACAATGTTTTGAGCACTAATCTTTATTTATTTAATGTAGTTTTCGAAATAAAGTACAGTGTTTTTGTTAAAGAAATCTGTTGTAAAGAGAAACAGACATTATAACAACTGCTATGTAATGAAACATATCTGGATTTTTATTACACCTGCAACTGTGTACATTTCAATTATTACTGTTTACATTGATTACAATTAACCCACTATGACCTATTTCTGAAAAAAATATAGGATTGATCCGAAATAATAAATCATCCGAAATAATAAATTATACATATCTTTATCGATATAAATTTATTATGAAATTGTGTCTGAAAGATATATTCATTGGCTTGTTATTATTTATTGATTAATTCTATTTTCTTTTGGTAGGTAATTGTTTCGTATGCTGCATGACTTTTTAAATTCTAGTTTATGATGTTAGAAAAGAATTTGAATTAGCATGAAAAGTATGTATTTATTTTTCATAATTATATTCACTTTATTAAAAGTTGATATTGCTTTGTTTCTTTTCCTTTTAAATAGTTAACTTCCTAATTAAATAATAGACTAAATCGGTTCCAATAAGTGAATGGAATTGGCTTTGTTTTAATGTTCAGTTCAACACTAGTTGGTTAACAAGAAGTTATTGTAAGTCAGTTGGTCAATCTGTTTTCGGAGAATTTTCGGAAAGAACTATTAGTTAATAAGATAGCTCTGTCTATTTCTCAGGTGCTTTTCACATTATTGACTTTTAGAACCCTAATAACTTCAAATTAACTGATTTATAAAATGCTGCAATCATCATTTGATTTTAACGATAATGCTAATACGAATTATATTATCTACTATAAACAACCTATAGCAGGGTACATCAAAGTCTTAGTTCAAATATGACTGAAACAAATATTTACGAACATACACATCATATATTAATTTTTACAATTATGGTTATACTCAATGAACACATGTGGATGAGGTTTCCTGAATGAAACTAATGTACACCAAATTCTCTTTTTGCACGGATTCGAAATAACACAGTCCAAGAAAAAGAAATGATAATTTTTGTTAAATTGTTTTTCACTTTAACACGGTTTTAAACCAAAGAAAATGTCACATATTGCACTCCATTATGTGTCTAGGGTACCGACAGTACCGTGAACGAGCAGTGCAATTCCAGCGTGATTTAAAAATGATTATGACACGTTATCAAGAATCATATTATATAGGACTTAAAAAAATGAAATCACAACATCTGAAAACCAAATTTATATTTAAAATCAATGAAACAGAAGATGGAAATTTTATCCATGATACACTTGTAGATAAATCGCCAATAA
Source organism: Himalopsyche phryganea (assembly GCA_022494535.1). Lineage (NCBI taxonomy): Eukaryota > Metazoa > Arthropoda > Insecta > Trichoptera > Rhyacophilidae > Himalopsyche > Himalopsyche phryganea. Next base: position 421,823 of record JAGVSL010000076.1, on the reverse strand, counting down.
AAATTTCCAGTGACGAGAGTGTTTTTTCACCACAAAAAAACAACAGAAAACAGGCACATTTATTATGTAGTGTGGTACTGAATAATTAAATATCAATGTTGTATGATATATAATGTTAAATATATTTTATTAAATAATACATAATATGAAATATTAACTTTTTTTTTATTGCATATTATTAGTTGGAACTTTTCTACCATGTTTACATGAACACCTTACCTTTTTTTGCACGGTAGTCTTTGGAATGTATCCCCCGTGCAAAAAGAGAATTTGGTGTACATATTTAAATCTATAGTAAAATTTTACAGAATATAAATTAGAAACATTATACAAGCATTTGCTAGAACTTATCTTACAATTTACATGTCATTGGTAAGTTTCGTTTGTCTGTATGTTGTTGTTTTTAAATTTTAGGTACATCTTCAAGTTTTTACCAGTTATTTAGCTTATCAATGTACTCTTTATTTGATTCATGATTTTTCACATTCAACATTATTGATAAGCCGATTATATATTAGTTTGATGACGCCTCACCTATAGTATTGAGAACCAGATTATCCATGAAGTATTTTAGTTTTCTTTTAATCTTTTACAGTAGATCCTTAATCATCTCTAATAATAACAATTACCGTGGGTAAGCAAAATCAGGATGATCGTTCTCATGATAAAATGAAGTTTTATGTAGTTTCCTTTTTATGTTTATCACTTAACATAGCTAAGGATACCAGTTGACCAGATGACTGTTGTCCGGAAAATAAATGTTTTTATGTACTATTAAACTGTGGTTATTGTCAAACCTATTATGGATTATATTTCTTCTAGGAATTTGCGTAAAATCTTTAGAGTAGTAATTTTATTTTTCTGTTTCATATTCCTCTATTCTTTTACTTATTTTTTTTGCTTTTATAGAACACTGCACGCAGAAATTTTATGCACTTTTTTGACTGACATGTTGGCTACCGTAAGTTTTGGCTTTATTTTAATACATTGTTTTGGTATGTTAGTGTAAATTTTTGAAATAACACACTTCTAAATCACATAACGCACTTATTTTTTTATTACCAAATTAAAATGATAATTACTTTTCTTATATTGATATAATTTTAACAGTCGTGACCGGGAATTTCATAATAAATATCATTTTCAATGTATCCGGTACTAAGGTTTTAATAATTATATCGTCAAAATAGGTACCTGTGTACTTGTTTCTAGGTTTGTTTCTATCTCTTGTTGTGACAGATTTTCTCCTGAAATATTGAGCAATAACAAAATATATAATTTTTTCAAGCGCAAATACACATCTCTCTCTTGCAATGCAACAGCAACTACATGAACGCAACCAACGGAAATCTAATGTGATTCAACATATTTGTATTGCGCAATAATGTGTACTGATACGCAGTACTGTAGTCATAAACTCCGCAGAGTTTACTTATTTGGTAATGCACTCCATTGTCTACCTTATATTTATACTCTATAACATATTGTACATTACAGTACCGTTTAATTGGAATAAGGAAAATTAACTAAAATGATTCTGAAGAGTAAAGATTAAAAAACTTTATCAGATTTATGGAATTAATAAGACAATTGAAACAGTGACACTTGAATGCTGGCTACCTCTGCCGAAAAGCAAAATGCGACAATTAAAATGTGTTTAAAATATATTTTACTGCAAGAACCTTTAATATTTTGTCTGATGGTAACATATTTTGATTTACCTACAAGGTATACAGTGTATAACTCAGTAAACCCTCCACTATAGCACTGTTGATACAGTGCCTTAACTTTTAAGAGAAACCTAAGCTAGAGTCAACAATAATAACAAACTTTTTTTTTACCCATTTTACTTGTTGTTTAATCTGTTCATTTAACAGTCTCAAAGTATGAACGATTTCACGAAATAAAGAAAAGATGTGAGTTTTAATTTGAATGACTGATCTAAAAATTATTTTATTCTTCAAGTTACCTTGTTGTGTCAATTGAGATGTCTAGAACATAAGTGCCATATTTTAATACCATATCTGTATTCTCCGATGCTAGTTGTAAGGCATTAAGAAATATTGTAAACATTCCAACAGGCCATATTTTGAAGAGAAAGCACGCTATAATTCTCTGCTAGACGCCCAGAAAAACAAAGTGCAGATACTGGAGAAGGAAGTGAGCAACGCGAAGCTCACTTATGCCCAGGCTCTTAGGAATCTAGAGAAAATATCTGACGAGATTCACAGGTTTCGGAGTAAATACATGGCGCAGAACAAAGCTAAAGAAGCAGCAGCAGCTGCTTCACAAGAAGAGGACAAACAGAATGGGCAAACTACCACAGGTAATATTTATTTAACCTTTTAAAAGCCATGGGTGATATGTCTAAGTGTGTCCTGTATGCTAGCGAATTTCTGAATACAAAAAAAGGCGAAACCTATACTTTTCTTACTTCATTTATGGATTTAAATGTTCTTGTCCTAACACATGGCTTCTTCTCACAAAAAAATGTTCTCACAAAAATTTATAACAGTTTCTTCCCAATTTCAATAATTTAAGATTAACCATTTTTTTTTTCAGATGTACCCACTACAAATGGACAATCGCCAAAAGAGACCAAAGAAACATTAGCAATGCCAAAAATAACTAACGGGGTGAAGGAGAAGACGCCGGTTCAAAGCACTATAACCTCTCCGGTGGGACCCAATCAAAATGACCAAGTCTCCAAAACTGAAACAATCCGAGAGTGGATTAAACAGAACGGCGCCGCAAGCCCGGATAATGATTTCGTCACCGAAGAAACTCCAGTAGACTGCACAAAATTGGCTCCCACTGAGAAATCTCCCGCGGTGATCAGACCTAGAAGCCTGCCGCAAGATTTCAGCGATAAATACAGTGACGCTCTGACTCCGTTCCAACCGAAACAGCCTCCGTTGAACCAACAGCAGAACAAAGGCAGCGGCAGCACTCCGTCGACGATCGGCAAGAACGGACCGGAATCCGAAAACTGGATCGAAATAAACTTGGAATATTCGAGCCCTGAAGAAATAAGTTTTGAAAAGTGTTCTAATTTCTCCAGCTTAGAATGCTACAGGCAAATACCTTACGAGCGCATGGCCAACGATGCTGAAGCGCCGTCAGCCAACTGCGAGCAGTCACCGAATGATAAATCTCCGATGAAAGCGGTGGACTTCGATAAATGTGTTGAGTTTGATAAAGTCCCCAATTCTAAAGTGAGCGCCGATTCACCGCGCCGGATTATCAGAAACAGACTCGTCGCGCAAAAATCACTGCCAGCTAATTCTCTATTCTACCAAAATACGGACGTCCAACAAAACGCGGACACTTTGAACGAGAGCGATAAAGGCACCGTCGTCGCTACGTCAAAGTCAAAATTGAAACCGGATCTGACGACATGGATAAGCAGGTCTTCGGCCAAAGAGGACGAGATGCAGTTCAGTCCCACGAGGCGGCAGAGTCTTGATGTTTTGCTCAATGATACCGGTGAAAAGATGAAGGAGATCTTCAATCAAGGTGATAATTTTCAATATGTCAAACTCGACTGTCGTCTAAACTCTACAAAAAGTTTCTCTGCAATGAAAATTTTTATATATCATATGAAACACTATAACATGTAAACATCACTCACTCACTGAAGCATTCTGAAGCATTCATACGTACTAGTAAAAATATGTGTGCGGTCTAATTTTCAGTTGAATATTCTTTAAGAATCCATGGTTTAGTTTTTTTCCCATTAATACAACTGTATGTTTAAACCTGCTTGTTCACAAAAGTTGAAAGTGTTCTTTCAATCAGATAATCAAAATCTTTTCTAATTTACCAATTTTACCTTTTATTTCGGTTCTACAGCCCAGTTACAGATAGTTAAATTAAAAATAAACACTGTAGAACTCCTTAAATTAAATGAATATCTCAGTTATCCAAATCTTTTGTAGGTTTCATGATGTTCCAAATTTCATCACTGACAGAGCGCCGCAATTCTGAACCGAGAACTCCTCAAACAGAAAAATTATCCCCGAATCAAAAGGTACCAGAGAGCGAATTGCCTACGGGAAAAGTGCCTCCCAGTCGAGCGGTCAGAAAGATGCCATCTCCGTTGGATAAGACTCTGTCGTATTTGAATGTTTGCAATGAAAGCAGCATCGCCTCGGGGAATTCCGATGACCAAGGCTCCGATACAGATAGTTTGGCAAGGTATTCTAAGATTTTTATTATCTACTTTATGTTTATAATGTTTTTGTATTGAGGGGTTTACGAAATTATTCGCTACATCTGGTGCGTGACAAAAATACAATGCACCTGAAGCGAACGGTTAGTAATAGATATGCTCTACTATAGCCAAAAAGAGTGTCACCATGTTTTATGTTTCACTAATTTGAAAAGAATAATGAGAGAATGAAATTTTAAAAATTAAAAGACAACTCATTTGTACTACTTGTAAACATGTGGAAGTAGTACAAATGAATTGTGTTTTATTTTTTAAAATATGTCTTTCCACCAAGAATTGACAGTTAACACCTTAAAAGTGATTATTCAATCAATTCATTCTAATAGTGTTTCAAAACACCCAACAAACAATGCGGTAACTCACTTTTAGTCAGTTTGCAGGAGAGTAATTTTTTTTACTAATAACTGATTTCTATTTTATTAATTTCTATGAATTTTATTCATAGCTAAAAATGAGTTTCCGCTTTGAATGCTCATCATCGAAATTATATCACAAAATTAAAAATCAAATGATAAAATTAATCACACACTCTCTCTTATTTCTTTTCAGTGTTGAGATGCTAAGCGATGATCAAATTCACTCGTTGATGCTGGACGGCCACCTAGAAGCAGTGTGTCAGCAGATGCTCGGAGTAGCAAACAACGGGAAGACGGAGGAGACGGTTCCTTGAACAGGAAATGTGACAAAATTAGAAACATCCTAATTTGCCACTGTTTTAGAATATAAAAAATGACAACCTGGATTTGTGATATTGGATGAAAGTGAATAATAATTATTATCTATGTTTGGTTATGAATTTTTACTTTATCGTTACAACTAACAAGCTTAAGTGATTGTCTATCGATACTGTCGTACCAAGCACAGGTGGGCTATCTGCTATTGAGTAAAATGATTATAACCGTTGTTACAATTTGTCAAATTGTACAGCTCCAGCTCAAAGGTCTGGTCTTGAATGCATAATAAGTTTGTAAACATTCTGAACAACGCCACAGAAATTTAATGACAGATGCAAAAATTCTTGTTGTTTTATGTTTATTGTTATTTTATATCCATGAGTGGAAAATTAGAGAATTTGGTAAAAGGTTAATCAACCACTGGCAAAGCTAAGAACACCACTATGGATGTTGACCACTCTTACTAGGCGAGCAATTCCAAAAAAGGCAGCATCTCTACACATTGCAATATTTACATATTGTAAATAGGAATTGCTTTAGCTAGCAAGTAAATTTAACTGAAGATTTATTTGAGAGTTAACATTCCTTATCAATTATATTTTAAAATGTTACTATTTCATTGTATTCATTTGAATAAACCGAGATTAATCAAACTATCCAACATATAACACTTGCCATAATTGAGATGGGAAGAATTTGGCAGTGGTTCCTTACCTGATGTTCCTACAGCTGTTTTAAGCTGTTCATGTCAATAGACTATCTGTGCTTCGGCGGAAAAGACAGTGCTGCTTCTTAAATTTATAATTATGTGCTTAAATATCTTGAGTTTATTTGCTTACCTACATAATGTTACATTGATTGGAAATTTTTATCTCAATGACAAATATCATTGAAATATCATAGATAGATAATGCAATATCAAACTATGTGTAAAATTGTGTAAAAAGTACATTTTGACAACGATATCTTAATTTTATTACTCCAAAACAGTAGTACAGAGTAAAAATTTTTGGTGCTCCGGGCAAATCAATTGTACCCCCTTGTATTTGTAAGATAATATTTTTCGTCATGGTGGCCCACCATATCATTCCGGCACTGCAAATATTTAAAATACTACAAAATGTGTACTGCAATATTGTGCTGTCTTTCTTATTAAGTTTTTTATACATCGTATTAGAAATTTTGTCGAAAATTTGGCTTATTTGCATTATGTAACTTAAACCTTGAACACAAGAGTAATGTGTCTGTATCATTTATTTTTGGTACATAACTGATATTGTGGATTGAACGATGATATAATAACTCTACAGTAATATTAAATCTTTGTTTTCCACTAATACGGACTGTTTTTACAATGTATATATTTATTTATTTGAATGTTTATAATGTTTGGTAGAGAGAGAAATGAATGTTGCCGGGTGCGCTTGAATATTAAGCATAGTAAAAGACATCTAATAATACATGTAAGCTAATAATATCAATTAAGTATAGCAATATAGTAGCATTTCAAATTATGTGCAATTTTTAATATAATATATATAAATGCATTGTTAGCTTAATATTAATAGTTGAAAATTATCTAATATATATATATAATACATGCTATGTTAACTGAAGCTACTTTAATTATATAATAGTTAATTAGTTAGTATATCAAAAGATGTTCAAGTAAAGGAGTGTATTATAAATCATCATCGTTCTGGCAAAAAATGACAAGTCCAAAATACTAGTTTTGAGTCAATTGATGTGTATGGATCAGACATAAAGTTTTTTGCCTGAACGGTGGCGATATTGTCTTTCAAACGCACGATAGTTATTAATTTAAGTGTATTAACATTGGTAGTAGATAGCGGTCTCAAATATTAGTATACAATTTTAAAACTAGTCATCAAACTCATGTAAGTGTTTTATTTTTCCGACTTTTTTTATATCTGCACACCTGAGGGCTCATTGTTCCGTATTCTTAAATACCTGAAATAAGCCATAAATACCATTCGGACATAGTTATGCACAAACTAGCCAATCCATCATAATCATAAATTGAGGTTTTTAGATGCATCCATTTAAAGGCGATGGAGATTTTTGCTTTATGCCGAGAAAACTCATGTTTCCACATGTATAAATGCTGCAGCTTCCGTGATGGCCATATAATTAACAAGTACCGTTTTTCTAATAGGAATTAAAGTTCTTACATTTGACAGAATATGTTGCATACGAAGAATAATCTGTGTGCAAAATGAAAAGGGCGTTAAAAATTAAAAATGAGATATGCCGAAATATTTGCAAGCATATTGCGTAAAAGAGCAAAGGGACCAGTGAAACGTCACTTTTTTTTTATGAAGATCTCAATAATGTAAATCTTAATATTTTCTATAGATTCGGCGGTAACTTTGTGGTAGTTCATTTTTAATATAAAATTAAAATTGATAACTTCGTTATTCCACTGTCTTTATCACTAACGTGGTCCGTTTTGCCTTTTTAAGAAGCATCTTCAGACTGAATGTAAATCTCTTTTTTTTTAGATTAAATACCCTTTTCCTTTCGTACCAGATATTTTTTCCAGTCTCTTACTAAGGAGACTCTATTTTTAATTTGGTTGATTGGTTATTTTCTGTATCACCTCCTGTTCATTAATAAGATTTAATGTTTGTTAATGAAGAGTTTGCATAATATACAATAACAAAGCAATTACGTATACTGATTTGAAGGTATCGTCTTACCAAAGATGAAGATTGGTTTTGTGGGCTCGATAATATAGACTCTTAGCCCATCAGGTGGATATTCAGTAATCCTGATAATTTTGCTGGTATAGCATTATGCTTTTGCTTTGCTAACCATTTAAATAGCATTTCTTGGGAATGATAACCTCGCGAATAATAGGGATCTGCTTGTCAATCGATAGAACTTAATGTTTATGTTGTAGATATCACAAAAAAATACTCAAGTAATAGATTTAGATGCATGAAAACGTGAACTTTTAAGTGGGGCTACTTTTAAATAGAGGGAAACTTTGCACCTTATTATTGTATATTTCACACACAGTAAAATACAGTCGGTAAGTCTGCATAAGTCATTTCGCATGAGAACCATTTGAAGTTTTCGATATATGCTGTAAATAAAAACAAAGTCTGGACGCATAAACTATTGTTTCCTTTTTGGGAAAATGTAGTTTTAGTATTCTTTAAAATAAATAAACACTGAGATATTTTTACTACCAAATTCACCGCTTTTTGAAATGTGATCAAATAAATTAATTGCTTTTTCCTCTGATAATATTTAGGTTTATAAAAAAAAGCAAAATTTCGAATCATATTCATTATTCAAGAATGACAATTTCTGACTTCCGGCAACTATTTTACTGAAGGTGCGATATACCTCAAGAGATTTGAAATTTTATCAAATTTGTAAAATATGAAGTATTATTATATAATAGTCTATGCTTTCGTACTATAGTGAATTTTTTAGTACATCGAAAAAAAATTGGCAAAAATTGATGTTCACATATATTTTTTTATGACAAAGACTGTTTTGTGCTTGAAAAACGACGGCGACTATAAGTTGAACTCGGAAATGAATATTGTGATTTTAAGTGTATGAAGTGATAACCAGCATTTAAACAAGTTATGTGACATTGAACGTTGAAATTGTTCAAAGTAGCCCATCTTAAACGTACCTAATGTCAGTTTGTAAATAGCTCATTATCATTTTTTTAATTATTCTATACACAGTAGAAAATCATGAAATAATATAACAAGATATATTTTTAAAATGGATAAATTCTTCAGACTTGTACACCATAATAAAAATACTATAGGAATCCGTCATTTGTATGCAAGAAACCCATTGTATTGAGGTAGTACAATTAAATGAGAAGTTAACCATTCAATAAAACACAATAATTTGGGCATATCACTATCCTAACAGTATTTTAAAATAATAAATATCTTACTTTAATATGCAAGTATCTCATTAGTATCTGCTAAATTTTCAACCCTTCACAAAAGTAATACTTCACTGTAATAAATTAAATACTGCATTGTAATGATTGATTATTATGAGATGCATGTTGGCACAGCATAAAATTATACCCTGTAATTGTACATAGGAATTTCACATTCTCCAGTAACTTAAAGTGTGCAAATAAAATATCAGAGCTGGATTTTCTATCACCAATTGAATATATATGTGAATAAAAAAGAAATACTAATTTTAGGGTCCGCTTTCGTAAGGGTTAAACACTTACTGAAGAATGTTAAATTACTGCAGTGTAAATGTTTTTGATTGTGTAATTTCATCCTGAAACCATTTTATCTTTCTATTTTGCTGTTAATGAATTCGAGCGCGTCTTAAAACTGCTATCTAACAGTAACAGTCATGATGAATAACCGGAGTTATATATTTTCAACCTAAGTCACTGATAATTTTGGGTAATTTGCATTTATTGTCAAAGATTTATTTTCAAGGCTGCTTTACAATACATAAGACTTGTATTCTATATATTTGTAGTGTACGACAAACCAATATTGATTTCTTGATTAAGTTACATTAATTTACCCACTGATCCTTGAATTTTCATTTTCATTATGAAACTTATTTTTAAAATTTAATGAGAAGAATCAATTATTGCTGAGAAGTAAAATTGTTTATAGATACTTTCGTTAATGTTTATTTTAGATGTATTGTTTTTCTTGCCAGTATATTAGGGTACAAATGTAAATAGTTCATAAATACCAGTGTAATAGCGAAATTTTGAAAACAATATTTTTTTTCAGATTTCAATGATGAACAAAATGTGACAAAACAGTTATTTCAACAAAATAATTTCTTAAAGTTACGAAATATTTACTGTAATATATTTAGACGATGAAGAAACAAAATGTTATAATTCATATTGTCTGCCTAGACTGTAAAAGCTCAAAAACGGCAATTTAACACGGTGACATAAAAATTTAAATATCACAGATCTATTCTGTTATAAGTTGGCCTTTAAGCGAGGGCGCTAGTATCGTTTCAGGAGGAATGTTGTACTATGTAATCTATCATGGCATATTTATTGCAATTATCAAATCTTTTCATCTTCGCAGAACCTTTTGCCACGAATTGTTTTCAATACATTTGCCATATTATTTATTTTCACAGTATTACTAATAAAAAAAACTTTCATTACACTTTGTATGAGCTTACGTTGGACACCTAGATTGATAACCTATGTTCTAAATTCTTGCTTACTTGCGGCCATGATATAGTGGTCGATCAATATGAGGCTTAATTAAATATTTGCCAGTCCCATAGTTTTCGGCCTCATCAGTTTCTTGATCAATGATACGATTTTCCAAATGGAAACTTTGATGGATTGATTTTCTCTCAATGATTCATGGTTATCAGTGTTTGTATTAAGCTCCCAACAAACCTATATTCATTTCTGAAAATCGGATGTAGAGAGAACACCTAAGTAACGACTAGTCCATTTTCAAACCAAATACCAAGTATTGTTTTCGTGAGTTTTCTTTTATCTACATATTTTACAAAATATGTAGAAAAAGAAAATTTCATACCTTAGTATCTGATATTATGAGCTTCACATTCTAGGCTGACAGTATTCCACATTTTTTTTTTAACAATATATGTAAAACTAAAGATGGCTGCAAGTTTCTTTTTAATTGTTATAATTTTACGATATAATGCTAGTAGGTTTCCTCCGTTAGTGACAATTTGTGATAATAAAGTACAATTATTTATGGTTATGTTGAAACAGATTTTTTTGTTAGTTGATAATTTTTTCGACATGACAACACGTCCTTAATAATGCACTTAAACTTTACTTTTGATGATTTTGAATTCACCATAAAAGAATAACTTATCAGACAGAGGACAGTACATGTATAATAACAATATTATCGGCCTCTGTGGTCTAGCAATAAGAACTGTACCCTTGTGATCAGATATGTCTGGGGTCAAAAATTTTTTTATTTTAAATTACAGATCTTGGACATGGGTGTTTGTGATGTCATCTCTCATAGAGTTGGCCTCAAGTGTCTTTAAAAGTTCTTCTTGAGTTGATCGCATGTGATTTAAAAATTTCGAAATATCTTGGTGCCTTGGCTATTAGCTTTAAATACCAAATCTTTTTATTTGTATTAAAAAAAATGCAAGTAATTTTACGAATCCACGATTATAATACACACTTATGGCGATGCATGGAAAATGGATAAAGTACTTTGATCTGGGTGTGTTGTATGTTGAAACAGTGTTTTATTATATTCAGCATTTACTTTATAAATACGTTTATACTATCAAATTTTAGAAATGTGTTTTTTACATTTATCATAAATAACTAAGAGAAGTGTAAAAACTTCCTTAACATGTCCAGGACCTTTTTGATTTTCATCCCTTCTGTTATGAATAAAGTAGAGTTTTTTTCGTTATTTTTCGATTAATTTATGACATAACATTAGTTTCAATTATTATGTAAATTATTGTAAAATTGTGGCGCATGTGATGCTATTATTATAAATTGGTTTTGCATTGAAATAGAAATCGGTGATGATAAATCTTTGTGTCAACATTATTCACTTGACAGCGCAATGCAGCAATCTCAATGATATCAAACTAAATATGGTATTAAAATTATCAATAGTTAATTATTAATTAACGTAGGCAAAATAATAAGTAAAAAATATATTTATTAACATACTCATCATTCCTAGTTAAAACATAATGAAATAATTTAATTAAGACTTACCTTATAAGAAAATGAACAGCAATACAGAAGAGTTTCTTTTATTTCAAAGCACAATGAATATTTATTTATTGTTTTGTAAGCCATGTAGTTTCATGTACAATTTTATATATTTTTTTGATGTATTGAAATAAAATTATGTTCAATTTCCAGTTGGTGCAATTAAATCAAACATAAATTTATTGTAATTATTATTATTAAATAAATGCTTGTTAAGAATTTTAAGCTGTGTTTTTATTTGGAACATTGATTTTGAATATTTACATCAAACAAATGAATGTTGTCAGACTCAAACCACCACATGTGGATCCCCAGGTCATTGGATAATGATGATAATAAATCTTGTCAATTTTACGTCTTGAAGCCATTGGGTGTGTGAGAGACAATCGATATATATATATTATATTATAATATTACACACTTCGAAAGAATTGCGCCATACGGAGAAATAAAAAAAAACAATCAATAATTGTAAATCACATCTATTTATCAACTTTTTGGCAAATTCATTGGTTAAATTTATACAAAATATTTTTACACTTCAAAAAATTCAATCAACAAATACTGCAGAAATCAGGAGTATGACGTTCCGTATATTGAGCATGATAAGTTTAAGAATACAAATATACACATTCAGATAGGAACCCAATTAAAATGCAACATTTACAATGTTAATTTATTTACGGTTTGCTTTATTTTAACACATCAAAATTACCTCATTCGATCAATTTAGGTAAATTTTAATATTGCACGCTGCTCCTTCTGCTTTAAATCATAAATTTTCATTATAGTAGTAGGCCGTGCCAAACAAAATCACTACGAAATTATCATGTTTACAATACAGTCAGACTATTTGACAGAGACAAAGAAAAACAGTCCATAGATTATTTAGACTGTGTCTTTGGATTCAGTAGAAAGATATTATTTGTTTATCGGTTAATCTCCCATTGTTTATGAATCTACGAGTTCACACTTTTGTTTGACAATTGGAAATGTTTCCATAAACAAAGTTTTGATTGGCTTCATCTTAAGTTTCACTGATACTTTATTTCACAGAAAAAATACATCGAATGAAATAGACAAATTATGATGAATCAACTACACAGTGTTCTGAAACGTCTATTATACTTTCGAACCTTATTGCTCAGTAATGCTTGAATGTATTTGAAACAAATAACTCACAAATCTGGTTTCAATATTTGATTTCAGTTTATATATCTAGTTACAGTATTGTGTTTTACGTAACAATTTTTTTAAAGATCACTTCAATACAGAAGTGCATCTTCTAATAATAACAAATTAATTAGAGATAAAACACTAAAGAGTCTTCTACTAATTATTTATAAATAGTAATGGAAATACTTTCATGTTTTTTTGTCTTTGAACTTTGAATACTGGCCTTATGTTATTATTTAATTTTAATATAATTTTAATTGTTAATTGTTTAATTTGGTTTATTTTTGTAGGCCATATTTGAAAGATTATGTGACAAAAACCTAACTCACATTAATTTATAACAAAGATGCATTCAATTTGCGTATAAAAAATAATAAATATACAATTCCGAACCCTAAATTTAGTAGAAGCATAACATGGGTTTCATTTTATCATTTTAATTTTGAATAAAAGGAAATTGCCAATAATGTATAACATTTTTTCTCTATGTGACTACTGACGTTATTTTCTACTGATGTTTACTGACATTTTGTAACAGAATGAAGATTCAATGCATCTTAAAAACAAATACAACACACCCTCAATTATCAATACACAAATAAGAATTCAACCATTTTTTAATTGCTGCCGACAAAGAACGAACCTCTCCCATGCTATGCACAATTAGTAATGTATCTACATGAGAAATAGCTAAAAAAACAGTGAAAATCTATGACGCAGTTATTGTTAGTACGGTCGGTCAACTTGACAAGAACAACTATTGCTTAACTGACTGACTGAAATTAGACCGACCAGTGGAGATTGGGAAATTTCTTAGTTATTTCTTCTTACAAAATCAAAATATTTTTTGCCATAAATATTACGTAATTTAGTTGTAGCTGTATCGATATCACATCATCGTCAGCGCTATCAACTACTATATATTACATAATACGTAGAACTAAATACTATGTTATTTATGGAGTTGTATAAAGGAAATTCAAATCCTATCAGCAAATATCTAACATGTTACAAAGTATTTTAAGCTAAGTAAAATTAACAGTACGGATTATCCGTATCCCTCATTTCTATCAAAAGATCAGATAATCGGAGAGTATACTGTATTTGGTATTATTCACTATAGAGCAAATTATGATTTATAATATTAAATTTGTCCACTATACATCGATAATTAGAAGATTTTTAAGATTAGTTAAGTGTGAAAACATTTAAAAGATAGGTTGTCTCAAAATTTTATGGGTGCAATATTGACGGTTTACGGATCGAAATAAAATAAATTAACTTGTGCATTCAATTCTACAAATACTAGGGTAAAAAACGTACATTTCTTTCATACAAGAATGTATCTATTTATATAACAACAAAATAAACAATCACAGATAAATTCAATTTTTACATTTTACTTCAACATTTAGTCTAGTTTAAGTTAGATTATAATTTTTTTTTGATTCTTATACATACAATAATGACTAATCTAAATTTCCTACTTGATTCGGAAACGGGTGCCCCCGTTTTGTGACTACAATCACAGTTTTAAAACACAATTCTTTGTCATTTTATATCACTAGTGTTGTAAAATTCCTTCAGAATATTATATTGACTAAAAAATAAAACGGCAACCGCTACAGATTGATTTTATAATATATAAAACCATTAAATGAAAATTGAGCTAAAAATGATAAAAAAGGACTGCCCAGATTTATTGATACAAAAATATTTATATATGTATATATATATGTCTATAAAACTGGTTTAAAAAATCCTACACTAAAAAGACTATTCTTCCAAAATACTGGTATGATTCCGATTGAATGGAGATATTTAAATATTTATAGATAACACAGTATAAGTCTTATGTGTAAAGTTAATATAAATAAGTACAGCGATCACCAATTCATTTGGTCTTCTTCCTTTTCCAATATTATTACCTCTAGTGGTGGGCATTTCGAATAATTACACTATCAATGATACAATTACTAATACCAAATCACTTTGATTACACACACCTATCACTATCTAACAATGTAATGCAAAAAGGTACTAACCTAACATGAAAATTTTTCTTTCATACACTGATTAAGAATACGTTTAGATGACATTTGAATATTTATTTCAAAATTAAAATGCTTTAATTGATGTCTGAATGATAAAATTATTTGTGAAACAAACAGAACGAAAGTTGCATGCTCCAGTTACTAATTCTAAGCATTGTACTTGCTGCAGGAAATTCTGAATTAGTTCACATTTATTGTCAGGGTTTCAGATGAATATAATTTTAACTTCATGCATATACAGCAACAAAAATACATACGGTATTTTTCAATGCAAATATCTTTTTTCAAGCCAGATTGGAGGGTGGGAAGGAATGCAAACATTAAATACGTAAATGCCTTCAAACAAAAATTAATAAATCAATTTACGAAAGCATACACACCGGGAATTGAACACTTTTACATCGCAACCAAATAAAAAAAACACTCATGAGCATTGAACACTTGTCTAAACGAGGGATAAATGGTTTAACGCAACCATAATCGTAAATATGGGTACAATGTAAGAAACGACATTTGCATTTAAAAATAACGCATGTTTTTGTTATGATCCTGAAAAAAGTATTATTACAGATTGAATTTCATTGATTTATGGTATAGTTGAGTGAGAATATAATTTTGACATACTACCGTTTGGTTCTAGGACGGCGATATGTTGATACACAATGGTTAATTATTGGAAATGGAATCTTTTTATAAGTTGACAATAGACCGCTGAGAAATTAATAAATATACTACCATGTTAATACATTTTTTACGACTATCTTAAAAGATCCTTACGCTAAGACTAAATGTCTAAGTTCACTAGTATAGTTCAATCTTCATTGTTAAAGTTTATATTGATACATAGGAGACATCATCATCGAACAATCGTTGATATAAACGGGCGGAAATTCATTACTGTATGCATTCATGTCATTAAAAGTGATAACACACATGTTAAAACATTTATTTAAATACTACTTCATTACAAAAAGATACCGTATCAATCCGAATAAACGGCGAGATCCCTGTGAATTAATATTTGACACTTGATTCTTTAAGATATACAAGGCTAGCACAATTTATGTATTCCACTTAAGTCTCCTTTCATTCAGTTTTGAAATTCGAAGCATAAAATTAATATTTCAAGGAAATTTAGGGTTTCCCTGTGTATACATACACATAAAAACAGCATGTTGTTTACATATAACTAGTGGACGAGGAAGCAGTGAGCATTCGAAATTCTTGAAATATTTATTTTGTGTAGCACCGCATTCAAACAAGACATAACATTTCATAACCCTGATTACTTTAACAGTGTCAAACTCTAGAATTGCTAATAGTCCATAAGGTGCTTTGTTAATTAGTGTTGAAATAGCAAGGACCTGCCTTATATGCAGATAAATTAAAATACAAATAATTATTTATTATTTTTATAAAACAAATGACATACTACAACTAGACATTATAAATTATAGTGGAATTTATTTCAGCCACTTTCAATGCTTTTAGAAGATATTTTTCTTTGGATTACAGTTTTCATACTAATAAATTACCTAATTCAAATAAACTTGAACTGAAGATTCACAGTCCTTAGCGGTAGACAACAGGTGTCTTGCAATAACTACTAACTTAAAATAAGACATCTTTCACACATTGAGCTTATAGCAACGTAAAGAGGTATAGCATAATAATTATCATACATTTCGCAATTTTTGTACATCACTGGTGTTAATCTACACAGAAATAATCTATAAATTTTTTTGCTATCAGGGTCAAGAACAATGCAGGGTTTAGATACACAACAATTTTGACTTTGCAAATAAGATTAATGTACCTATAATTTCACTACTTTTACAATACAATATGAATCTCATAATCAAATTATGTCATTGATTTGACGGATATGCCAATTAGATAGAATAGGTGGAAATCATTGTTATTAGTCAATAGGTAAACTGTAAATTTATCGTTTTAAATGCAATCAAATTCATGTCTCCATTATGAACGATATACATACAGATAATTAACATGAGAGGTCATGACATTATAAATATTATAATATTTACCAAAAACTCGATGGTCACAGATGATTCTTTCTTTGACTGAAAAGCCGCAGAGCTGATAAAAAAGGTTTGACTGTGAAATTCAAAGAAGTGCTCAAAAAATCAACCGAGATAATAGTCTGTGTAATTTATAGTTATAGATACAGCGATAAAGAAGCAAATCTAAACTCGCCATTAATTTTGAGGATGATAGCAGAAGAATTTTTATATTTTGTGCTGAATCAAAAATAATATATAAACATTATTTAATTGTTCGATTGTTTGTAAATTATAAAATTCTGCTATTTACGATCATATAATATTATGTAACAAACAATATTGAATCAGATTCTTGCTAATTGAATAAAGATATCAATGAAGTGAATTGTACACACACCTGTTAAAATATTGTAGATTCGAAGGTGCAATTGTTACGACAGTTTAAAAATTGAGGCATTTATCAATATGCCATCTTTGTACATAGTTGTCAGCATTTATAGCTTTTTGAGAGTTGTTCACAGTTTCAAATCGAATAACGAATTGTGTCATATTTTTATTTTGATCTTATGACACAGTGAAGCATTTTGCAACCTAAATATTAAGTCATGATTCATCGTCGTAAAATTTCTCAACATTGATCATTCAAATAATATAGAATTTGACAAGATTACCACTCAATTGATCGCCATTGTAAATATGTAACACGATTGGTTGTTCAACAAAACAATCTTTAATAATAACTCCCAAAAATAATAATCATTGTTAGTGTTACAGCCTGCATGACCATATCCTTTGTTAGCCCCGATACACTAACTGCCTATTTTAACTTGTGCATGTTAGCCGCTTAGGTATTTGAATAAATTAATTATATCGTAACATTCATTCTATGCAATTAAATTTGTGTCAACAGATTGCAATTTAAATGTCTGGTCAATCACGAGATCATCCATCATTCACTAGAAAGATTTATAATACATATTCCACATACTGTTAATTCGCTTGGACATGTTTATTGATCAGATGGATACTTTGTTTTGCAAACTCCGTTAACATTTCCACATTCACTTAAATTACTTTACTATTTTGTCTCATGATTGTTTACTTTATTTCACTCTGTTAGGTCATTTGGTAATGCACTTGCTTGATTTGTTTTTTATCAGTTGAAAATATGCTTGCTAGCAAAGTGAAACCAGTACAGTTGTGTAAATACTATGTGGAATATTTACTATCAATGTGTTTCCAATATATTTGATACAGAGACAAAGAACTACAGCCAACAACAGCAAACAATATTAAATTCATTTTCTATGTATGATTTTAAGTCATATTTTCAGTTGAGCACTGTGAAATCATTTTAATTTGAATTGAAGTGAAAACATAGTTTTAAATCTTAGATGACGGGTCTTTCAATCAATCAGCAGCACTATACCACAATATTACGACTCAAATGAGGCTAACTTCAATTCGCTGGCTCATTCACTATCACTTATTAATACTTTCACAAAGAGTCAATACTTATCGGACTTAGCCGATGGTAAACAAAGATCAAGTATCCGAATTGGCAGTGCACTGCGCGCAGGTGGCCATGGTCTCCTCGTTGTATCTCTCCACCTGGACAGTGGCTTGGTCTATCCGGAACTTGCTCCTGATTATCTGCAGGGCCTGCCTCAGGGTGTTGTCGGAATCTGTGTACTGATCTGTATTTGAAATAATAATGAAATGAGTGACATCTAGGACTTTAAGGTAATGACTTTTTCTTACATAGATGTCAATTGAAAACACTATATACTTCTACAACTCACCTATCGCTAAATGAGCTGTCAATACGTTCTGCTGGTTGGTGATTGACCAAATGTGAAGACTGTGGACTGCCCGCACTCCTGCCAATCCACGAAGCGCTGCCAACACGCTCTCATACCTAAAAGCCAAAAAGTTAATTAACCACTGTGCAATTGAATCTTGATATTCCGTCCCTCGATGTTATATTATTTAGCTTTCCCAACGACGCATTACTAAGTTTAATTAAGTTAAGAATATGTCAGAGCATAAATATAGTCGGCCTAGGTTGCGATGCTATTACTTTAATAACCATAGTAAATGTATATTTATTTTGGCTTTCACGAGGTCAGCAAGAGAATTCTACCATTCTTGCCAATATTTAACATTATCTACATTATGATTATCTGAGGAATCGTGAATATGTTTTTTTTCTCTGCCAAAGTGTAGAACCATCCTACTTATGGTGATGCCACTAAGAAACATTGATTAGCAATATTGTTTTATATATCAAAATATTTCACGTGTACTTCCTTATTAATTAATATATTTTGGTATACTACTGGTTTTTCAAGCTTGATATAAAATTCAGATAACAATCGACATAATATTAATAATATTTTACCTGACTTGATGGGGCACTCCCTCCATCAGAACATTGGTGGCCTCTCGCACTATCTTGATGGTGGTGCACATCACAATTATGGAGAATATGAAAGTGCACAGCGGATCAACAATCTTGGCTTCGGGCTGAAAACATGAATGAATCATTACTGTTTTGACTTTTTTAAAATTCTATAACAAATCTACAACTCGGCTTTTTCTTCATTTACACACAGTGTACTTTGAATTATAAAATAAGAAAGATCATTAGTATTATAAAATGTTATTCATGTTTCAAATTTGTCATAGTTGCATGCACTGTAGTGTGCATAAAGAAAAAAGAAGTAATGAAGTGATTTTACGAATTGAGGTCCATTCGCTCTCGAAGCCGCAAAGTCTTTAAATGTCTTGTAATTTGCGCTAGATGACCAGCAGAGCCGACAGATAGTTGTATAATCTTGAACAGCTTTCTTTATTTGTTGTGCATGTCTGGACATTCCCAAAAGATATAATTAACATCCCTGAATCATATTACTAGGGTTACATTGACTATCTACTGACCGGCCAAGCTGGAAGCCAAGGTAGCTACATTGCCGACATATAGGGTTGTCAACAGGTCTCTTTTTAACACAATTATTTTGTTCTGTCATTTTTATATTATACCCAGAATGTCCTCTTTTTCAATTTTGAAAATTTCCACTGTCCGGGGTATTTTGAGCGTAGTATATAATTACAAAGATATTTCATGTTTAGAATTTTATATAGAAATAAAAGAAAATAAGAAACTTTTGCACCAAATTAGCTGTGTAGATAAATATAGCAACAGAGATAATGAAATTGAGAATAAGAATGAAGATGATTAAATTAAACAATTCCTAACTATTATTATGTACATATGTATGTGCCGGTTATTATGAAAATGGATTAAATCATATATTATTTCGTTTGAGATAATTGGACTTTTGCGTTAATTTGATTTAAAAAAA
Organism: Himalopsyche phryganea; assembly: GCA_022494535.1. Taxonomy (NCBI): domain Eukaryota; kingdom Metazoa; phylum Arthropoda; class Insecta; order Trichoptera; family Rhyacophilidae; genus Himalopsyche; species Himalopsyche phryganea. Next base: position 401,560 of record JAGVSL010000076.1, on the reverse strand, counting down.
CAAGTTGATAGTACATAAAAATAGGTCTAAACATTACGATCCTTATAGATATAATATTTCCTGTACTGGTGGAATTTTACGATTGCTAAAATAATGATATTTTTGGTAGTTTAAATAACTTATTCCACTTTAATAACAACCGGCACAATTACAAAGAAAATTGTAAAAAACAAACATTTTTTTGTTAAATGTTCTTTTATTTGACAACCCTACCGACATAGCCAGCAGAGATTGAAATACTAGGTTGTACTAAAACATACAGTTCCAGTGCGATAAAACAAACTTACCCTAGTCAGATTTCTTATTTGGGTCAACTTTATTACCCCATTTTCAGTGTCTTTATGATAGCAGATACAAATTTTGTTTAAATAAATTTTTCCTTTCTCACATATATCTTGATGATAACTGATGCGAGGAATACTCCAGCGCTCTGAATGAGATCTCCGAGAACATGAATGGCAGCCGCTCGCACGTTGATGCTCTGCTCTGCAGACACCTCGCCTGACGAATGTCGCCTTCCTGATCCGGGATGAAGCAGTTCTACATCTTCAAAACCTGAATATTGTTTGATTAATATTTACAAAACCGATTGTCCAACAATAACCAAATTTAATTCATGAAGTATCTAATGCAGACTTTAATCTGTTTATGACTGTTTTCTCTATATATTGTAAACTTTACTAACAAATTTTTAAGACTTATTTTAAATTCCATCTCGTAATTTTTCAATACTGTAAAAATTCACCAGACATATCTCAAAAATAGACATTTTTTCAGATTTTTGTGCGGAAAGCTAAAAAGTATTTTTCACTAGCTTTATGTTGGACTTCTGTAGCATTGGTGGGTGGAAACAAAATTACAACATTGGTAAAAATAAAAAAGTGGATGTCAGGTATTTAAATGTTGACGATTTCTTATCTACATATTCTACGATATTCCATATCAAGCAGAATACTAATTTTGGATGCTAGCTTGTGCATTCAGTATTTATTATTTTCGCAGTAACTGATTTCGTGATGTTTGTCATCAATTTTGCTGTGTCATGTTATGTGCATAAGTCAGACTTGACTGAGATATTTTTCAAGTTAATTATGTAATTCCAACTCCACGAGAGCTAGCCTAGAATTGATCTTACCTGTTTGATTTAATCCTGTCGAGCTTCCACCGTCGTGGTTGCCATCCTTTGCCGAGGAATACTCCCCATTCCTGAATAGATTAGTCTTCGAAGAATGAACCGCCTTATTCCTAGTCCCGCCTACCAAACTTCCAGGAGTGCCATTCACCATCCTATCAGTGTTCAAGACGCCTTCGTTCAGTAACGGATCCATGGCCAGGTTTCTGTATCCGTTCTTGGTATCTGGCCTGTAGACGGAGTTGCCAATCTTCTTGATGAGTGCGCCGGGTGTCTGGGACGGCGTTGTAGTTGTGTCACTGTAGTGAATGTGGCCATTCGGGGCTGGGTCATGTGAGTGCGAATGGCTATGGCCGTGACCATGCGCATGCGCTATATCGTGACACGCACCATGGAGGACTAGCGCCATACTGAAAGTAAGAATATTGATGAATTAGCTTAAAATAATGGTAACTTTTTAAGTTTTCCCGCCTCAATGTGCAAGCAAATGTACAGAAGGTTTTTTACGAGAACGGGTTGTAAATCAGTTGTTCAACCTCTATTTTAGGAGAGAGTAAGGAAAGATGATAACGTGATGTTGTGAGTTTAATAAAATGATACTTACAGCACATTGACGCACATTCCAACTCCGGAAACAATCATCATGGCGTCAACTTGAATGTCGTAGTTTCCCTCCCATAACCTCAAAATTGCCAGGTAAACAAATATTCCTGTTACCAGCCAGATGAGCATTATTGACATCAAAGCACCCAGGACCTCTAAAACACAAAACAAAATTTTGTTAACCAGCTGCAGTGATGGTGAACCTATGACACACACAAAGGTGACAGTGAGTTATGGTAGGTTTTTCAGAAATTTGACACACCATGCTCAAAAGGTTTGAAATCACTGACAAACATGAATTATTTCTGAAATAATATTTTTGACCTATTAAAAACGATATATTTAGGTATTTATTTCACGTATTTTTAAAAGGGAATGTAGCCTTTATATGTACATGAAATATTTACATACTCTCTCTTTGAGGGTCTATGGTTATTATTTATGGCTTTGCCAAACCGACTCTCTCTTAGGAATGCTCATGTTTAATAGTTATAATGGCAAAAGAAAAATATCGTTGGCCATATATATCTTTCGGCTTATGTGAGGCCAAAATGAGAATAAAACATTAAATTCCAGATGATTATCTGAAGCATTGTGGACATGTAGTTTCTTCTCCGAAAGTGTATACCCAGGCTGTCAATAGAGATGCCAATGGCGAAGTCATTAAAACTGTTCTACGATAATGATTTCGATATAAATGTATTCCGCGTAGAAGCGACCGAGTTCAGAATATGATTTATTGCTATGCGTGTCAAATGAATTTTAAGCTTGTAATACAATTTTATTGGAATTTATCAGACTGGATTGAATGTGTTAATGAGTCAACAATTATGCTACCTAACATCTTGTTTTTTTCTTTTCAATCTTAAATTGATACTAAAGAATAGTTTGTGAATAACAAAAAGATTTTCTATTGAATCTCAGTTTGTTATTCCCAAATTCACTGCAGTTTTCCCAACACCCACTTTCATTACTTTGGCTCTTTAAAAGCCAATTATATTTATATATTTTGCATGTTGTCGCAATATAAACATCTATAAAATTTCATATTTTTTGATAAACAGAGACATTCTTGAAAGGACTGATTAATGTTTCTCTGCAAACAGCGACGACAGGGTGATACAGATTAGAATTGGGAATACGCATTGCAGCAAACGGAAAATTCTACATCCTTCTGTGATTGTAAAAGCCAGGGCTTATTAAGTCTGCATATTTAAAACCGAGATTATAATTTGAATACAAATGTAACCGTCCAGCATTAGTTTATTTACAAAATGTTCATAATAGCTCTTTAACAAAGCTGTATTCAAAAAGATAATTACGACTATCTTTAAATAAGTCAGCTTAAGGTATTAACTTCACGCTCTTATCATTTTTTAAAGCAAATATTTCGAATCTAACTATATTTCTTATTTAATACTTCATTTTAAAGTGCATTTCTGAGTATCAAATCGACTAAACCAATAAATATCAAAGAGAAGTAATAAATACAAAATATGAACTGACCAGCCCGTCTGTATCCATAGGACATACGAGGCCCAGAGGGTCTCTTGGAGAGAAACAGTGCACTCAGAGCGAGAAGGAATCCAGCGCAGTCACTTAAAAGGTGAGCCGCATCGCACATGATGGCAAGGCTGCCCGCTAAGTAACCTCCTACGAGCTCGCCAACCTGTTAAAATGGTAATTACTAAATTAAGGCTGGGATCATAATGCCACATACATAAAAAGTCATCCATAAATGAAGTCACACAATTGTGGTCAACCCGTTTTTTCCTACTTTGTCACATTCCATCAACTGTTACCTGCTGACTAAACTGTATCACTTTTTTGGACCCTCACTCACAAACTTTTAATAAAGCAATGACAATCAGCGTTGGAGTTGTAAATGTAGCAGAGGGTATATGGTATTATAATATACGATGAGATAAAAATTACCTTATAGATTCAAATTTAATTAATGACAGAATTATTAGTAAGAAAACATTTTATAATAATATCTACATTTCTCGCAGTCTCTTATCTGAACTTAAAAAAAACAGGGCATAGAGAGAGCTATTAGTACTAATTGATAGTCATTACCCAGTCTAATCCATCACCCTCTGAAATCCAAAAGAGATTCGGGGAGACTGAACAACAATCAGCTTTCATAAAAGAATTTCTGTCTCATTAGGAGTCTATATCTTCCATAGTGGGAGCAGATATGTCTACAATACAGTATTGCACTTAATTACACATTTTCTTTTTAAGGTATTCACTTGAGTGACACTCACCCGTCCTGTCCGTAATCCTACAACCAATTTCCGCAACCGTCCTCAAAGCAGAGGGTCCCTAGGGACCGAACGTCTCAAAAACCAATGGACAGAAAATGAAATTTGGCGACAGACAGACGTATTTTCTGGATTTGCTGGTTTCATCCGTGAGAGCCGCTGAGCCCGATGACTCAGCAGATTTATTCATGTGAGATGCCGCGACTGTATCCACCACAGTGGCATCACAGACCGTGCATCGCCCCTCTCTCCGGGGGATCATCGTAATGCTGTCGGGCCTGCTGCCATTCTGGCGGCAAACACCCAGAGGTTCCAGTCTCGATGCGACCTCTGATGAAACCAGAGAACGCTGTCTTCCGGCGCTCTTCTGACAGCTCAACCCGTGCCACCCCATGCGGTTCACCAACCTCCCAAAGATGCACTTGTGCTCGTGACACAATACTGAACCAAGTTGGAGAGCAACCGAAATTTGCAAGGCATTATCGCTCAGAAGAGTTCCGAGACTGGGCGATGGAAGAGCATTTAACCACAACCCCGACTCATTCCGCGAAGCTGCCATGAACCGAGCAGTCTCCGTAGGATCACTGAGAGATAAAAGTATTTCTTTTTTCATAATTTCAATTATCGGGATATCCCACTGTTTTTGGATAGATGGCTTGTCCGGAGCAGGCTTGTTTGTGATTTTGCACCAATTTTGTTTTGCGGCACTGCCTATTATTTCCCAATCGATATCCGGCAGTATGGCCATGATCAGACTCTTGACAGAGTGAATTGAGGCTAAGAAAGCCAGGAGAGACAATTCTTCTGTCCGCCTAATAACAAGACCACCGTATCTAATGGGCAGCGTCGCCTGTAGCCATGCAGGACCATCCAAATCACGTTGGTTATTGTTTGCAGACTAACCCGAAACATGTCATCAACGGTACGGAGGAGAGTTGGGTATTGCCACACGGGGGCAGACCTTAAGGTATACTGGGGACCAATAGGCAGTTTTTCAACAAAAACAGTCTATAATGTGAATTTAAAGCTTTCAGTCTTGAGACTAGCACTTTGATAGCCTCAGACCTCTTCCTTAACTCCACTGGAACTGCCTCGTCTGTTATAGGCGCCCCCAATACATTGACGTCTTCCTTCTCTATCACTTTTATATTAGGGGCGACGTTCTGAAAATTACTTAGTATATTATGCTTGGTCTCGTTCGTCCCGCCGGTTATGAACAGTTCGCATTTTTCAGTGTTTAAGGAAAGGCCGTATTCCTTTTCCCAAGACATCACGGTCTTGAGATCTACCAATACTGTATCACTGGTATTCCCAAGGGTGCCGTCATCTAGATACCAAACGTTGAACTTGGATGCCAGCCATGATGATAGGGTTGCGTCATTATTACATTTATTATTATATACGGATTTAATTAGATTTAGAGTAAAACATTTTATTTTTCGTCAAAATATTTTGATTTACCGAGTGTTATTTCTACAAAACTGACCTGGGATCAATCTATACTATATAGCAGAAAATACATGTATCAATCTGTCTGTCTGTACACAAGAATTCCTCCCAAACGGTGAACAGCAGGGACGCGAAATTTGTATGTGTCATATCTGGGTCAACCGTGCTATTTTCAACATTCAACATTATTATTGATCGATGAATTATATTTTTTGTTCATGTTACATGAGGTACAACCACAGTGATATTTTGAACTTTCTACTTCCAACTTCCAATATTAGCTTGCACCAAAATAATGCCATTGTAACGTCAACATCTAAATGTTAGCGCCCTCTATGCCAGCCAAAGCTGAGTAATAAATACCAGTATTATATAATATATATACTGTGCAAAATTACTAGTTTTGTGCTGTATATAAAATAAGTGACAATAAAGTCTCCCTATTATCAAAATTACATGATGACTTCCTGTGATTAACTACGCGCATAATAATACTCGCCCAGTATTGTGCGATGAACTCATGAATAATGTTATTCTGATAACATAAACTAGAATGAATTTGAATATACAGGTAGTCCTTGACTTACGACAGACAGACAAAAATTTTCAAAAATTTATTTCAAGCAATTCTTGCAGATATAACCTTATTTAATCCACTTAGATTATAAAGCAAATTTTAATTTTCAACGCAATCCTTCAGCCAAACCTTATTCCAACCACTTGTTTAACAATGCGAATAATAAAATTGTGTTCACAAGGTTTTATTCTGTGTTTTATTTAAAAAACAGAGGATCGGTGGGCCAATTTGCAATAGTATTGTGATTGTCGTATGACAGCTACAATATAATATTTGAACAGCACGCTCTGATGTGTTAAAATGTATCCGTACCGTTTTCGGCTGCGGTCGATTTATTTCCACAAATGAAAGTGACGCTGCTAAAACTGACCTGAACCGAACAATATTTAATTTTAATTTTTTGTATGGAATTCGACTTACGACCAAAGTTCAAGAACGTATCTCAGTCGTAAGTCGAAGACAACCTGTAACGGAATACATTAATTACATTTTGTACCATCTTTTTTTTAATTTTGTTCCAATGTGGAGCATATAGGTTCCTAGTGGGGCATCTCAATAGAAGTTGTTCTACAATAACTGCTTGTTATTCGGTCAACCTCAATCTCTCATTTACGGAGAGAGTAAGGGTATGAATAAGGATGGGACTAGCACAAGACTAGCTGATTTTAGGATCATACTCATGGGAGAAAATATAGAAAACCCCTTGTTCGTCAGAAACTGTACTGTCATTGTAAGTTTGTTTACATTTTTTGGACACCTGTAGCTTTACATAATATCAAGGTAATATTATCAATTTTTACTACAGAAAGTTATACAGTTACAAAAAGAATACAAGGCAAAATGGTGAAACAAAATTGCTCAAAAAATGTAGCAATCAAGAATCGAATAGAAAATTTTTTAGTTAGTGTTTTATTGCGACACATCCATTTCTAGGCTATATCAATTTAATTTTTTTATTAAAAGCAGATCAGCTGTTGATGTGGTGCATATGGAATCCTAATGGAACATTTTAACAGAAAGTTTTTAATGTAAACTGGTTGTTATTCAGAACTTCGACTTCCCTTTTTATAATAGAGAGGTAGTAAAGGATGAGGTTATAAAAAGAATAGTAAGTAATCTCTCTCTCTGTCCCTTTACGCCACATTTTCACGATCTGATAAGGTGGGTGGGATTTAAAGTATGAAAAATCACAAGCATCTACACAATTGGATGCAAATCCATAAATTGGTCGAAAATTACAATTAAGTACCACTCTGCTACGAGAAGGGCATTTTTTTGGACAGAATTTTTAAAAATCCTGTTGAAAAATTACAGTATCATCAGTATTAGTTGGTTAATGAAAAATGAGCAGAACAATAGATGTGAATTTGTATAATATGTTTGCCACATAGACTCGTAATGAAGTATTTCAACAGAATTTATTGAAAGAGATATGGATAAAAGTTTTCGCTTAACCAATTTTTTTTTCTAAAACTGAAGATAGAAAGATGAGATTAAGAGAGGAAAATTTGTTAGATCGCACAAATTCATAAATCAGTTGATGAAAACATGTAGAAGCAAACAAAAAAGGATTCTTAATATAGGTTACCAAACTATTTAAACAATAAATATAGATAACCTTAGTCGAATTTTACTGATAGCGCATATTATTTGCTTTGTCACTTCCTTTACTTCAACTACACACTTGCTTACAGATAATGTATGAGCATAGTATTTGAAATATGTGGTTAAATTTGTCAAAAGTATTATGATATAAATTTCAGCCTACATAGTATAACTGGTACCCATTCCTATTTGATCAGGCCTTATCTTTAATAAATATTAATACAAATAATATTGATAGTAATTGATTGTCAGAATATTAAACTACATCAAAAATAGATAAGCTATTTACAATGTGATAAAATCGTAACTATATTATCGACCGTCAGATGCATATCTCACAAGAGCTTGGCATACAAAAAAAAATTGAGTAGATTGTTTTATTTGGGAGGCACTTAAATAAAACGTGGGCCTTATGACCGAGTATACTATCATAAAAAATTAAAGCATCTTAATTGCTTATCTGTTAGTGGTCAGCAAACCGACTTGGGAGCACTTCTGTGCATATTTACGATGCTGCCCACAAACATAAGTTTGTCAAGATTTTTGAACTGCTAGAATTATACAAAAAGAGCAACATTTTCACACATACCCGGTGAAAAGCTATATATAGAAAGGTGAAGACAGTGGTGTTGCTATTCTCTTTCTTGCTGGTAAGCTCTTGATCGAGTTGGGAGAACAATGAGTGTGATCAAAAATATATTCAAACTTTGTTTTTCACCACTCACGATATCTTTATACTAGACATATGACCGTGCACATCCCTAATTATTGAAACATGGAATGTTTCAATGATGATTATTCTATTAAGTACTTGATATCTTTCCAGTCTGGATATGTAAAACAATAGATGCAACGAGGTGATAAAGACTAGCTGTTCACTATTCTCTAAATACACCATATTGTAAGGAGTGCTAAAGTAAAATAGAAAGAGGAATGATTCAAAATATTACAGACACTCTGGATACAATTTCTTATACAGTAGAAGCTCTATATTTGTTGCATCATGATGATAAAAAAATCTTTCCATATTCATCACTCACATCACCTGGCACCTGCGCTGCAATCGCTCGTCAAACAGCTGTCAGGCAAGCAGACAGAAACAAGCAACATTGTACTACTTCTTTGTTAAATTAAGTGCTACTAATCATTGGCAAAAAGAGCCCTATCACCAGAATCGGAGTTACCTGATGTTTTTATTGATGGCAACTCTAAATAGTAATAGATTTCCCCTTGTTCGGCTTGTACCATCATATCTACTCTGTATAATTGTCGGCGTCCATGGCGTAGTTGGTAGCGTCGCTGGCTACGGTTACGGATGTCTCGGGTTCAATTCCCGGTGCGGACGGTTTTCATAGATTGATCTCTCAACCGATTTATGGATTTCTAATCGTAGTCTGAGTCCTCCCTTCCACCCATCCTATCCTCACGGGGCGTGGCGAGAGCGATTAGCTAACCACTAGTCCTGTCATAAGCCTATCCTTCTATCCCTACTCTCTTCGAAAAAGACAGGTTGAGTAACTAAGTAACAAGCAGTTCTTGTAGAAAAAATCTGTTAAGATACCTCCATTAGGAGACCATATGCTCCACATAATAATAATATAGATAAAGTTTTAACATTTTTTTATTCATTTGTGTACTATTCTCTTGGGTTGGGAAGAGATTTATTTATTTCTTATGGGAAAAATTGTTTCAATATTTGTCAAGTTCATATTCGTTATGCCCTCAGGAACCGATTATTGACAGATATAGAGATTCCACTGTATAATCTATTTTAACAGGTTTTAATTTTGAATTAAGTCTTAAGCATAACAAAAGACTTACCATAAAAATGGCACACATTATGGTCGCAGCAAGGAGTTGAGGACACGCAGCCTTGTTGACAACTTTGGGACTCCAGTGGCAGTGGTGCCAGAGATCCAAATTGCTCTGTCCTTCTGGCATCGGAATCTCAGTGTACGCCTCCTATAAAGATGGTTTTTTTGTAAATTCTATAAATAATAATTTAAAAAATTATTTGGCATTACTAATAAAAACCAAGGCACGGAATATTTAAAAGAAAATTAAATCTCTTCAGTTAAACTCAATGAGAATTTTTACACTCGAGATCAACTCGAGGAGAAAAGACATCACAAACGCTCATGCCAGCCGTATGGCAACATCCCGGATGGATTTATCATGGTAATTCTGACTTACTTGAGATGAAGCAGGAGATCATTTAAAAATGTCAATCAGAAACCCATATGCCCTAAATCTCATTTAATTTAATATTTGACGATGATGGGAACCAAACATGGTACCATTTGATCGCTATGTGTGGCTCTCACTACACAGCTACAGAGGCGGAAATGGTACAGTATACTAAAATTAAAAGCGTTAAAAAAGAACTGATGATAAGATAATATTCAATAACGTTATAAAGCCATCGCAGTTTCCATTCTCAAACGAAACTTCTGCCCGTTAAAAATAAACATAGTGAGAATCTGAAGTAATATATTACACATTTCACAAAACAGCTTTAAAAATAGATACATTTACCCATAGCAATTAGCTATTATGTATACAGTATGCATATCGGAATATGTTAAAATAAATGGAACAAGGAAAATGTATCTAAAAAATGTGAATAATAATAGTTTGATAGTGACACCCGCTGAAAGCATGCATAATTTATAAATATTTGTTTGTCTATTTTTTTTAAATACTCATAAATGTCATCTGTCAAGACGGCAAATTTATCTGTCAAAATAAGCAAGTAGGTATCTAGATGTTTAAAATTGGGCACGGCAGAAAACTTACGTCGCGCAATAATGGGGCGTCCATACCCTCGGAAGGGTCGAATGCTGCAGCCACATAGTGATTATTTCTCTGAGCAGTCTGATCAAAAAGCGCCGACGGCCTCAACAAAGCATCGTCCGATCGAATCTCATCCCAGTTGATATCCTCGTTCATTTTCGTTTACACAGCTGCAAAAGCCACGCTTCACTGAATAAACATATCTGACGAAAACATACGACTTATCTAATTTCCGCTTTTTATCTCTTACTTAGTAAACAGAAATCGCGAATTACACCGTCGGCTGCTCGACGTGATTTGAATATTGTAACACCATTGCTAAATTAAAGGCGACACCAGAGCTACTTTCAATGACATATTAATGCACAGTTGTCGGTTGGTTATGCGCCAAAGCGATAATAATAAGTGAAAATGGCATAATGCGAAAATAATCCATTTTCCGCACGAATACGTATGTTTTCATTCAATGTCTAGAAAACTGTCATAGATAATTTTTCTCGTTGATAAGAGTGACCATAAACATTAGACACATAGAATTAACCGGTTGAGCACCGATATTTTTCAGCGCCTCCAAAAGAAATAATATATTTTTAAGAATTTTTACGTGCATATTACGTGCAGTTTTCAATTGAAAATTGTAAGATTTCCAAAAAATTCAGGGTCAGCACAATATATTATAGTAATATATTTTTTTCATAAAACTGTTCACATTTTTTTAACAACAATTATTTTTATTTTCAACATAAATTAACTAAACTGCTTATATCTTAAAACGATAAAAAAATAACAAGTTTTTTTTACATAATAAAAAAATATGAATTTTGATCATCTCGTATACCCAATGCAAAAATGAATTTGAAACGATGGGCATAAATCAAGATAATAATGTGTTCCATATGATAGCCCTTGTCCCGTCAATGAGACACGCTTGGGGATATTATTCTTATATGTTATATACACGCGAATTTGTTTTTTCACCATAATCCAATTAAAATCTTATTGGAATACTATTAGTTGATTTTTTAAGTCTTGGACACCGTCCAAGACCGTCCAAGACTTAAAAACTTGTCCGCTTGGGATTTAAGTGGTTAATATCCAAGTAAAAATTTATTGTACAGCAAGTATAAGTAGTTACACTGTTAAAACATTTTCCATTATTTCAAATACTATAACTATTATTAGGAACATATTTTAAACTTACACAATTGCAGTCAGTAAAAGTTTTCATTCAAGGTGGTAGCTCTAAACGTTTGAGTATATTGCAAAACCTTTGCAACTTTTTATCAAATGTATGTCACTAACTGAATAAATTGAGAAATGTTTATTTAATTTTCTTCAGTCACTAAATTGTATACAATAACTCTTATTTATTGATTGCATTATTAGGATAATGTATATCATAATATTAAATAATATATATTTATGAGACAAATTCCTAAAAACAAATATTATTAATAATATAACTTGGATAAAATAATACAAATGATAAATTTAATCAATTAATTGATTGAATTGGTAGAACGTCATTATAGGATAAAATAAGCAAGTATTTAGTTCTAAAAAAATTTATTGGTTGAACTAGTTCTGACGATGGCGTTAAGCCAAAATAGCTATCAACTAACCAATAAAATTTTGTAGAACTAAATACTTTGTTATTTTATCCTATTAATCAATCAAAACTATATGAATATTTATTTCCTTCATCCTTCCTTTTTCAAAATAACAACTGCTTGCTCATGAAACAAATTGAAAATTTGATTTCTTTTTTTCACTGTCTTAAAAGATTTATCGCAGAACATACAAATTTTAGTGAAAAGGTGCCGCACAAATTTTAGTAAAATTTCATCTGTCTCCTTTGATTGTTTACTTCGATTTATTTAACTGAAAATATTAAGAACCCAAGATGGAATGCTTTACCTGTAGACCTTGTGAGCCGTGTGAACCTACTCCCAATATAATACATGGTCGATCATCACCAGCTTGCACTGTATGCGTGCCAAGCCCACCAACTCCAAGCCCTCCACAAGTTGTTTATGTTCCTACTCCTCAACCACCACTTTACGCAAAAATGGCAAAACCACCCATGAATGTCGTCATTTACAGCAACTATACTAAGCTTTCATGAAGACACTTATTGTATAGCAAAAAATTATAGATGGGCAATGAATAATTTCCATATACATATTGAGTAACTCAAAATTGTTAAGTTTTATAAGATGTTAATCTTATACACCGTATTTCTTAAATCAAATGAAATTATACTGTCAAAAAAATGTTAACGTGTTTTAAAGGACTTTTGTAATATAAAATAAATAAATTCACACAATGAGATAAACTGGCAAATTGAATTTTATTAAGACTACTTCATTACATGCCTTGTGGAACATCATTCATATCATAATACAGTGGAACAGCGATCTCGCATGTATCATTCATTTTTTATAGTCCCAGCGAAACACCCATAAGAACAATGTTGAATTAATATTAAATTAAATTTGATAACCTAGTTATTCCACTTGGTTTATCACTAACGTGACGCGTTTCGCCTCTTTAAGAAGCATCTTCAGACTAACTGTATTGCAAGGTTATTTTTTTCTAAGGTAAACAATGATTCTAATTCTTACTTAATGTATATTAAAAATTTAACTTATATAAAAAATGAACTTCCACAAAGTTACCGCCGAATCGTACGTATGACTTCGTTCAGCTGCTATTGGTGTCCCGCCTCAAAATATTATCCTGATCTATTGTTTTTGTTGATTATTTGTCATCTCGATCATAAGCACATGCAAGCTCATTCAACTACTATCGTAAAAAAGACTGAGACTGCCAATCTGTAAACGTTGTCTTGTCATTGTAATGCAAGCTCATAATGTTTTTGCTGATGACTCACTTACTGAGCAGTTATATGTAGACTATTCAGTCTTCTCGCTGGGTCGTTCACTGTTCATTTTTGCTTCGTGAATATATTGACTCACGACTCTACCTGAGTGAATGAAAATAATTCAAGACTTTTTCAAGGCATTTATCGTTTTTTTCACGGTCTCTTGAAAAACAAGGGATTGTGGTTTCACTTTAACGTTTCTTCAAAAATTCGGCATTACAAATAAATTTTCAATGCACTGGATACTTTTAAATCACTCAAGATAAACTCAAAGAGAGAAGATATCAACAAAAACCACACCTAAGATCTCAAATATTATATTTTGAAAAAATAATGATATTTCATGTTAACCCGAATTGGATTATAACCTTATGGAATGGCGTTCCGGCACTTTTTTTCGCAGTATTTTTAATTTTTTTTCAAAATTTCAAAATCAATTAGACGAAACAATGTTTGATATATGCTCTGAAATCTATTCCCATTTCTTCAAGTGCATGTGAACGCGGGTTTTTGCAAATGAATCTAATTATTACCCCAATAAGAGCTTCGTTGAACACCAACATAGTTTCGGCAGTCTTGTTTATCAAACTCGTGGGACCACCTTTGACACTTTTCGATCCTTTAAAATATGTTGATCGGTGGTTATTCAAAGGAAGACATTCGGCCATCGACATTAACACCAAGAAAAGGAATCGAGACAATTTGTCAGACAAAACTTTGGAAATCACGATAAACTTTTATTCAAATACATAAATACATACATTATGTATGTATTTACAATTTTATTTTAAATTTAGTCTTAGTTGTATATTCCAAATATTTGTATTTGATTGTTTCTTTAACTTTAGATATAACATGTCTAAAATAAAAAATAAATATAAAAAAATGTTTTTTTTTTGTGCGCTTCGTAGCATAGGAAAAGCTGCTTTAAATTTCATTTAAATGATAATTGAATATAGTTTTATTTAGTAAAAAAGCTTGACATAAAGTGAGTTCCTGCAGCTTTAATTTAAAAAAAAAAAGCCCTGATGCAACCTAACTTGTCTCAATTTAGTATCTTCAATTTGTTGATCCTTAAGCAATTCATAGTTCACCTTCAATCTTCAAGTTGTTTCTCCCAATTTTTTCCAAAAGTCAATAATTATGGTTTTGGTATTCCTGCTTTACTTTGTCTTGTATGTTGTTTGATGTAAAGGCAGTCTTCAAATATTGTATTATATCTAGTTTTTTTCAACACAAAAATGGACCAAGATTGCAATTCTCAACCATACCTCATTTGAAAACATAAATAAATAAAGCAATTCAGGTTTTTCAGATAAATTTTATTACAACATAATTTTATACACTTTCTACACAGATTAAGATCTTACCAATTTCCTGTACAAATTTACAAACAACATAGCAAGATATGCATTATAATAATTATATAATAAAGAATAAACAGTATATCGGAGAAGATTAAATTTTACCCAACACTAAAGAATCCATAAACTTTTACATCATTAATCCTGATAAGACACTAATACTAGATGAAATTTTAGACCAAATATTTCAAAACAATATCTATTTTATATATTGACAAAAAATGCATGTTCTGCAACAGAAACTTGAAAATTTAAATTTATTACATGAAACATAAACTAGAATGCCTTTTCCCTGTTTATATGGAAATTTTTCAAACCTAATACTGAATGAATAAAAATATTAAGTAATAGTGATATTACATTAACTATTTCCATGAAGTCTACATAGATTTATACATTTTGTTATAAATATGACCAAAGCCTGTGCTGTTTTTTTTTGTGTGCAGTGTTAACCATATTCGGATTTATTTTTATAGAGTTGCCATGCCAAATTTATTGTATTAGAAACTTGTCTGCCTCATATTTATATTTTATGTTTATTCGTAGGACTCAAAATCTCCCTGTAGGGATGTATAAATTAGATATACAATAATATAAAAACAAAAGAAATCAACCAAAAATAAATAATCACACATATTATAGTAGAAATATTGTTTAGAAAATAATTGTAAATTAATCATAATTCGGAGTATATTTTTATATAATTTTAACAGAACATTAGTTTTTTACACTATCAAAGTGTAAATGTGTATTTGGAATATAAAAAATCTTTCAATTTAAAATAAATACATGATTTATGCTTAGATAAATAAATTGATAATGCTACAAACAAAAAGAGGTTTTCATCAGTTCATTCGAGACAAACTCACAGGAAAAAAACTTCACTCACAAGTGAATTATAGAATTTACAATAAAGTTACGAATTTATTATGTAATTCATATACACTTAAAAGACATCTATGACAGCAAATAATTGTGTGATGTCACTTTTGATTTTCACATTAGTATACAATACCGGATAATGAAATATACTGTATTATTTTTTAGAAAATCACAAATTACTCGACTCTCTTTGAGTAGTGTAAAAATGTTAGTGCACATGGTGGTAACAAATTACAAAACGCACCGACAAAACAAACGTGCAATTTAAATATGATAGTTATTAGAATCACTTTTCAATCACAACTGTAATAACTTCTACATTACTTTCTTCAATACATTTTATTTGAAAGAATTTTAACTACATTTTATTAAATAACTCTGAATCAGGAATAGTATGTATTCTAGAGAAATTTATAACATCATAAAATATCTAGCTATTGCATTCCGCTATTTTTGGTGCCCTCTTACTATTCCACACTAAAATAAATGATTCCCAATCAAAAGACATCTTAAAGTTATTAATAAAACTTAAAAGAAATCAAGAAAATATATACACACCTTAAAAACAGTAGATAATTTCAAACGAGAAAGATTTATGATTGATATTATACCACAAGGATCAATGACTTCTATAGATTTTTCATTATTACTTCGTCAGAAGTAAAACAACCAGATTACAATTTTTCGTTAGAAATTATGACAACCATTTTGAAATATATCTAGATCACTAGAATTGCAACATTACTATGTATTACATTTAACAGAGTAATAGGGAAATCGGTGATACACAATTCTAGAATTGTTGTTGCCAATAGATGCTGCTTTGAGTTGACCAAGTATAAAAAACAGGATATTAAAGCCTCTTTCAATATAACTCTTCTTATACCTGTTTTAATGATTGATCTCAAAACATATTTTCTTACATGTCAAAGAGTGATCAATGTTGGAGGTGTATGGTAACGTTTGAATACCACAATGTCTTTGATATGTAAAAGTAACAATGGAATGCCTGAAGAACCAAATTACACTGGATGGATGGAGTCAGCAAGAACTGGAGGACAGATTGTTTGGATAGAATTATTGGACATTGGGCCCACGTTGGGGACTGGGAAAGTTTTCTACAGAAAATACGAATTTCTTTCATGAAAACATACTCCTTTTTCTAAGTAGCAATTTTAGATAAAAGACTACAATTATTGAGTTATTGAACATGCTTATACAACTTATTGTATCACTATGTATGTATCGATATGTATGAAATCAAATCAACGGTTAAAATATTGACTTAAGGAAACATTGAAAGAATAGGATAATAATTTATATTTCACATTACGTTTCACTTAGATAGTCTAAAGAAAAATCTTTATTTAATAATTACTATTAATTCTTAGCATAAAAGTAATATGTACTCTATTAGTGTTGATTTGCATGCATAAATATTACTAGCTGTTTTGAATACTTAATGAATTTTTTATTTTCTAATAACTTTTCAAATGTCTATAACAAATGGCCTGCACAGAGAATAATTGATGTTATTTTGTCTATTCATATACAATTTTGTCTCTTTTTAATGTGGTTTTGAAGTTATTGCATACAAATACATGGTGTTTTGGCCAATAGATGTAACCCTTAAAAAATACAAAAATGAGTCAATGATTGGATCTCATTTTAAAGACGACAGAGCAGGACCAAATGATGTAAATTAGAAGAATAAATTAACCACATTTTGGAAGGGAGACATCATTTTACATTGGTTTTAAGTTTAAAAATTCTGACCCAGCCACTTGATGTAAGCCACTATTATATTGACAATCCCTACGTAAAATCCTGTATCTTCTGCAAACATGAGAATTTACAGGACTGCATTTCAAAGATTCATAATGCAACTCACCATATAATTTTTTCAATAAAAATAATTTTTACTCTCTTCTGAACAATTTCAATTTTAAGGCTTACATCAATTGGCCAAAACATTATCGATATTATAAGTATTTCAAATAAATTCAGGGGTTCTATATTGTGCATACATACATATTATATGAACAGCACAACATTTACATACAAATAGTGAACATGTATGTAGTGGGCATCCAAAGTTCGGACATGGTTTGCACAGTGCGTGAGAAGCACATTCCAACATTTGTATTTACCGTGTAAATAGTGTCCGTGAAGTTCAATCTTGTATGCGAGATAAAATTATTATTACAGATTTAAATTTGCCCAGTGAAGATTCCTCATGTGTAATTTTCTTTAATTTCAATAAACTTTTTTTAATGTGATTCAATTAACTTTGGTTTTATGCAGTTTAAGAAAATTACCCCCAATTTTTTATATGCAGTTTTGTGTGGAACGTATCTTCTTCATAAAAAGACTACTGTTGTAATATATCACATAATGTCTTAAATTATGTAATTTATTGTCCAAATATAAAATTTTTTAAAAGCATTTGGAATTATTATATGGGACAAATCGGTGAGATATTTATTTTAGTTTAAGGGCACATATTATAATATTGTCAAATACGTCATAAACTACGGTAGTTTTCATGCATGCATTAATAACACTTCTTTAAGCATTACTGTAAGCATGTTTATTTAATTTATAATAACTCTTAACTGATCAAATTTACCAACTCCTATAGGCATATTTTGAAGTAAGTGTTCATATCCTATAAAAGGAAGCCAATCTAAATAATTTGATAATTTAGCACCTTATCCATCCATAATTTGATACTATACCCATCCAGACTAGAGCTTATTACATTTAGTAACGTCAGTTTGATATATTTTTAAAATTGATATAATCGCTTATAATTTAAATAAACACAGCACACAACATTCACTATTTTCTGAGATCGATTCGATTTGAAAATTTCAATATTATTTTGACAATCCTTTCTGATAAATAGTACAACATAAAGCATGTTATTTTTATTTAATTAAAATAATATTTGATAAAACTTTATATGTTTGCAAAAAAACTGAAATTCGATATCATCAAATTATTTGATAAATTTGCTATCTAACATCTGTAAATCTATAGTATCATTTCAATATAAATTCAATGTTTTTTTTAACATATTTTGGCCTAAATCTTCCAGGGTTTAAATAATTCTCATATATTGACACCCTCAACGAACAAAGCACATCCTCACTTTTGGTAATTTCGCAGGAGAGCAAAAAAACAGTTATTTACTAATAATTGATTTCTATTAAGGCTTTTATTAATTTCTATGAAAAAGAGTTGTTGATTTATAATCTATTGATTTAAATTTATAATTCAATAATC
Organism: Himalopsyche phryganea; assembly: GCA_022494535.1. Classification (NCBI taxonomy): domain Eukaryota; kingdom Metazoa; phylum Arthropoda; class Insecta; order Trichoptera; family Rhyacophilidae; genus Himalopsyche; species Himalopsyche phryganea. The sequence continues at coordinate 382,716 of JAGVSL010000076.1, read as the reverse complement.
AAAAATGACTTACTGCTTTTTTCTTTGAGGGTATCGATCTAACAATAAATTATTCCACTACTTTTAGATTTCTGAACGCACAAAACAATTTATCATGCTATTTTAGGCGAGCTCTGACTTATACTTAAGTCGTTGATGCAAAAAGGGTTTTTTACACAAGATATGAATATAGACATCCTAATTTGAAATTATATCTCTTTCTCTTTTTTACAAACTTCTCTGTCGGCCACCAATCTCTTTGCTTCCTTCCATGACATGCTAGTATCTTTTAGTTCCTCCGAGTACAACCTATGGATCGTACATAAAGGCTGTCTAGGATGCCAGATTCCAACCAGTTGGAAGAAGAGGCAAACTGGGTCGAAGCGTAAAGAAAATTTGCAAAGATTTTTATGCTATAATTTAATTTTACTCGCACACAACTTTATTTCAATATTTATTATGCATGTATTGAAAAAGATTTATTCTTCACAATGTTGTGACGAATAAATAAATGATAATCAATCTACAAGGTGGGATAAGTATTTTAATATATTAAGCTAAGCACAAATTCATAAATGTTTGATTTTAATAAGAAAAAACCGCCATACGTTTCAGTGATAATATTTGAAGTAATCAAAGTGCAATATCGCACCTCCGATAGCATAAAGTCATAAGTAAAAAAACATGATTTTTAGTTAAGAATGCAGATCACAAAAAACTCTCTATCAGTTAAAAAAACCATTTTTACTATTTAGCCTCTAGATAGCACTGTCAAGCTTTTATACTGAAACGATTTGGATAAAATATTTTTATTAAAGACATAAGGTAAATGTAGTGGTAGTTGACCTTTTTTCAATAAAAGTGCCCAAAATAAGAAACATAGATGGGGGATTGCTCTAAATTGTAGAGCTCGACAAGTGAAGCCATTTTTTGTTGGATTGAGGAACTAACACATCACCATATATGTCATTGGGGTGTCATGGCGGCCATTTGAAAACAACATATGTATTTTATTTTGAATTTCTTCAGAGAATTGTTAAGGATATCAGTGAATGTAAGCATATGCTACTTCATTCAACCAAGAGTGGTTTTACAGGAAGCTCTGAGGCAACTCTGATGAAAGGTTGTCATGAAACCCTCTGATTTAGACATGGTCAACTACTGAAAGATTAATGTAGTTGTTAAAAATTGAAAACACTTTTTTGTAACAGACCCTCTCCTTATTTTTGTCTTATCATATTAATTAAGATATTTGATCCATTATGAATACACTTGCTTTGTCATCATCCGGTCAAGGCTAATCGTTATTTTTGTTGAATTTTTCTCTTAAGCGGTCAACTACTGGTACGTTTACCGTAGTCGAAATATTCCTGTATGTAAATGTAAAACAGCATTCTTCACAACAAATCCAAATATATATGAGTCATGGGCATTGCTCTAATGAGAAATGATGAAAACTCTGCATTTTTGAGATATGACTCTATTTTATCAGAAATGATTCTTCAAATTTATAAATCTGATGAATTGATTGTCGCTTTTCCTTCTAATAAATAAAGAGACTAATCACACAGGTAAACAAATCTTCCATCCATCTCAGTTAACTGGGAGACTCCTAAACTACAAAAATCACTTATCATCCTAGAGTCCATGCTAGCTGATACATAACATGACATGGATTTCCACTAGTCTCATTACGCCAAACAGTCAATATTTGCAGACCTAAAAGAGGTACGTTGACTCTACGCTGCTTAAACGTACCGCTCTTAAACAAAGTATTTTTCTTAACGTTACGGTGAATGGGAGATTTTGACAGTTATTTGCTACCGGAAAACCTTTTTCGTGTTACACATTAAAAAAAAACCTTTCTGCTCATGACAATATCAAACTTGAAAGTGCTTGGAAGTATTACAATACGATAAAGGAATGTCGTTGTTGCAGTGAAAATATGTGGGACATAGATGATTAAGTGGCGTAACTTAAGGGCGAGTTAAAATGTTCAGATTTGGAGACAGTGACATCTAATATATAATAACCCAGACCGCTCTGTAGACGTTTTATTATTATCACATATCACATGGAGGTATGAAATTTTCTCATGACCTAAGCGTTTGCGGTGTAAAATACAATGTTATGCAATGGACACACAGTTCCGACGTACTAGCTACTTAAGACATTCAGTATTTCAATTTCAATACTGTCATCTATGACGGGTACTGTTATACTAGTAGTCAAAAATTTTTTTTACAAACATTCGTGAAATTCATAAAATCCAGTTAGCTAGATGTTTGAAAATGTCTCAGTTGATTATCGATTCCTTATTATGCTATTACACTACCGCGTTCTATATACAGTTGATGATATTTTTGAAAAACTGAATAAAACCATTTTATGTCACCGTCTAAGTTAGCTTTATTTTGTCAATTACACAAGTTTGAATTGTTGAGATTTTGTACATCTCCATGTATTTTGTCACTAACGACCCGGGTTTCGCCTTTCGGCTTCTTCAGGCATTCGAACACACGAGTGAACTCGAACTAACGTTTCGTTAGAAGCCCGGGTCGTTAGTGACAAAATACATGGAAATGTACAAAATCTCAACAATTCAAATTTGATATTGAAATCCATCAAGCACCCTCAGCCGATGTCTTAAATTACACAAGTGTTTGTAAAAGAAGCATTTAACCATTTATTCTCATTTTCAATACATGTCACTGTCTAAGAATGTAAAACTTTTTCACTCACACTTAGTTTAAATAGTGCTGAATAATGATTATGTTAAAAAACATATTTTCAACAGTTCTAGTGATATTTGTTATTTAATATACAAGAGGAAAAGTGTAGTGAGTGTGTGAAATGGTAGTACAATCATAACATAAAATGGCGTAGTCAACAGCACACTAAGAATAAGTCCACTTTTTCAGCATTTTCAACTGACAATGTTACATAAGTTCAATTTTAAAAAGAGATTTGCATTAAAATTTTTGACACATGAACCGCTTCATAATCTTTTGGTATTTCAATGATCCACATTTGTTGTTGCGTAATTAATATCTATATTATCATCAGTTTAATTTATTTCCATTAATCAAATAGTAAATCAACGTAATTGAAATATTTTCATTTAAGATGAAGAAATATTTTTTTAAAAGCTATGTTATGACAGAATATAACATTGAAAATTTACTTTCAATCTTATTTTCAACACATTGGGTGTTATTAGCTTTGCTTTCTAGGACAATAATATAGTTATTGGCTGCATAATACATTAAATGAAAACACAATCAGTTGAAACTTAAATAAAAAATATGTTTTCACCATTTTAAAGTCAGTACACACTGTCCTCTGGAACATTTATAATTCAAACGATTTCAAACAGGCAAAGTTATCAGCTATTGTTCCTACTTACTAAAGGGTCACGGCATATTTGGAGTCTGCCTATATATTTCGAGAAAACAAATATAAAGCACTCCATAATACCTTTATAATTGTACTACCATTTTGTACGAGCCCGTCATTGTTGTGTCTATGACAAAGCCACACGGTGAACCTCATTCTCTAGAGGTGTGTGCCTAACAATAGACAAAGATATTATCATCTACGGTGAAATAGATCTGAGTCTTTTCTAGTAAGATTGATTTGCAGTTACACCATTATCGTATCATAATGGAAACCCATTTACTGGTGGGGCCATCCTTGCTGGGGGAGAGGGGATTTCTCGAAGTTTCGGATAGTCCACAAATTCTTTGCCGTACCTATAAATAAAACCATCAATCAGAATCTGAGCATCTGCTTTTTTGAGTGAAAGACTGATGTCATTAAACATAACATGTCATGTATTTACAGGAAATTGAAGCACGGCAACTGAAATTTAACCTCGAAACGGGATCAAACCAGCACATATTTAATATTTATATGCTATTGTGAAAAGGGGATCTAAAAGGGATTAACAACAGGGCAATGTACAGGTTTAAAATACAGGCTGACCAATGAATATCATAAGGTTAAAAAAAAAAAAGCAAAATAAATTTGAAATAAAACTACTAAGTCCTCAACTTCATTAAATCATCGGGACTGGCTTCGCTCATTTTGAGTATTTTGAACTGATTATGCTCAAATGCTGAATTCTAACTAAATACAATGCCTTTCCATCAAGAATTGACAGCAGAAAACATTGAAGGATGGTTAAAAATTATATACAATCCATAATGAAATCCAGAAAGTTCAAGTGATAGATGGATAAGTGAATGCATGAAGTGTGCTAGATGAGATTTTGTCAATTGCGTCACAAACCACGATGTCTGTGTACATTACAACTACAAGCTAATCAATCTAATTGACAACTGATTTTATAGTTGGCATTAACTTATTGGTGATAAAACAAATTTGTAGCATTTTAAATACAATATCAGGTTCTCAATCAATAATGCAATGATCAATACTCACTTCAAGATGATGCCAAATGTAGAGCCAACCATCGCACCCCAGAACATCAAATACAGAAGAATCTCTGTTGAATAATCAGATGGGAGGATCGCGCTGGCAAAGAACATTGAGATTGCGATCAGAAGAACAGAAGGGAACTGAAAAACAACAAGGAAAGATTTAAAAAAACATATTTGAAATGTCAAAATTGGCCAGATATTTGAAAATCTCTTTTGCCATTTGAATTCTCCATTTAGAATTTCAAAATCACTTGTTATTTGCATAAGATTGGAGGCGGTGAGTAAATGGTACCATTTACGTAATTTAATATTTTATCATGTATATATCAATAGTTTTAAGCGTATTTTACTAGAAACTTGTACATTGGTTTATTTCATTGAGATGAAGCATTTAACTATTAATTAATGAGATATTTTTTTACTATTATAACTGATAACATTATACAGCTAAAATATGTTACATTTCTTTTATGCAGTTGATAATAAATAATATGAACCATAAAATATAAAATTGTCAGCCACATATAGAAACTCTGATGTTCCCTTTAAATGTCAGTGATATGTAGAAGCTTAAGGTGTAATAAATATACTTACGGTTATGTATTTCCAATCTTTGTCCTTATGAAGAGGGCATGGCATTGTAACGCCTTCTCCTTCTCGTACTTGATAATGACCCAAGAATAAATCTATCGCATCCTGTAACAGAAAATATTTTTAGCCAGTTTAATAAAAACTCTATGTTCATCAATGAATAGATAAATTTTTACTAACAACATAATAACTGTAATAAAATATTTTGACTGAGGAACAGTAAAAGTGCATAGGTCTCATTTGATCAACATTTTGTATTCCACTAAACATTGAACAGGTCAACGAATGAAAAAATTATTTTCCATTCAAAGATGAAAACTTCGACACAGGTAAATTGAAATCATTAAAATAAATACCAACATTGCACTACATATGCAAAATGAATTTGCATTTGGTAATTTTCAATTATTGAACTAGCAGATTATTACAAAATATTGAAATGTCAAGTATATAATAAAATAATACATCATTATACAAATAGATTATTTATACCAAAATAGGTATTTGAGACGAAAACAATTGACAGTATAAGAAAATCAGAAAAGTATTAAAACCAAATTTGATCTGTAAGCAGATAATTTATCACATGGACAGTGTTTTGACCAATTGATATAACCCTCAAAATTGAAATTGTTCACGAGAAAAAAATGATTTTATTGAAAACATTATATGGCGAGTCTTTGAAATGCACTTCTGTAAATTCTCATGTTTGCAGATACGCGATTATACATAGAGAGTGTCTATATATTAGCGGCTTACATCAAGTGGCCGGGTCAGAATTTTTAAACCTTAAAAACAACGTAAAATGATGTTTCCCTTCCAAAAAGAGATCGATTTATTTTTCTAATTTATATCATCCGGCCGAGACCTGCTCTATCGCCTTTAAAATGAGATCTAATCATTAACTCATTTTCGTATTTTTTGAGGGCTACATCAATTGGCCAAAACACTGTCGATATTTTGTTATGTCATATTGAAAGAATCATACCTGTCTAAACCCGTCTGCGAAGTTGTTTTTGTAGTATCTGGTAAGAGAATTGATACCATCTCGAAGCAGTCCCAGCTTTGTCCGTTTACCAGTCCGGGTGAAGTCATTCTTTAAAGCGCCGGTACCCGAATACTGAACAGATATTATATCTGCGTTGTCGGCCCATACCTAAATATAATCATACGATTATTACATGTTTGAAAATTGAGTCAATATCTTAATAAGGAGCAAGCTTATTACTATAATCATTGATAGTTACCCTCTTAAAGAGCATCTCCAAGTTTTCATGGTGGTGGATTTGATCAGCAGGCGCTCGAAGCACTTCCAGTCTCTTCAATACGGCGGCAAGCGAGCGCCGTGCTAGCATCGACTGTACCACGTTGGTTCTGTCAAGACAGTCGATGCAGTTTGTACGGAATGTTCCTAATTGTTGACCACCAATTGCTCCATTTCTTCCCAACAAGAAATAAGAGAATTCGTCCTAAAAAAACAAAAGAAAATTACATTGGCGACAAAAAGATGAAATCTTTGCAGTGAACATGAGTCACTCCTTTAAATCTATAGAAATAATAAAAATGTCCCCAATCATTTGCTTTTCTACTCTACCAATATCAGGCTGAGGGAGAATACTATTTTTTTTATTTATTTTTTTTACCATGTCTACTCCCAACGTGGACATATGGCCTCCTAATGGATGTATCTCAACAGAAATTTCAGTTGCTTAACTTCTCTTTTTTGGAAGAGAGTAGGGATAGAAGAATAGGGCTAAGACAGGACTAGTGGTTAGCTGTCGCCACGCCCCCTTTTTGAGGATCGGATGGGTTGGAGGGAGTTTTAGATATCGCAAACATTCATAGCTACAGTATTACCAACATAACTTGGCTGCCCCCGAATTTGGAACTAGAATTGCCATTTTATGCAAAACAATTATCTTGTCTACTTTTGATAACCGTCGGTAAAATTTCAGTTTTGGGATTTATTGAAATTTCAGATCTGGTCGAGTATGTGCAACGTTCCTAACACGGCGGAGGCACTCTTACTAGCAGCCAAGTTAAATTGGTTCATCTATAAGAACAGAAATTCATAAATCGATTGAAAGATCAAGTTATGAAACTGTTCACACTGAGCCGACTTGCACTGGAAATGACTTGCATAGTATCGCATAAGAATTGAACTGCGAGTCATTGAATGAACAAATCACAGAATCGACTCCAAGTGTTCGATTCATTTTCTGTGGTTTAGTTACCTGTTCATGAGCTAGTCTGTCAATTAATATAGCGAGGCGGTCCCACTTCATGTGTCGGCACTCTGCGTGAAAATCAAAACTTTCGTATCGCAGCGATGGATCATTGAGTTGAGTGACGACGTTCTTGTAGCCTTTCTCTAGTGCTTCTTCAGCTCCCCGCTGATCTATCTGTAAGACAAATTATGTTGACTAAGTACAAATTTGATATTTTGCCTTTTATACAAAACAATATCAAACTTTCAATTGATTGACTTATTATTATAGTCACCCAATGATTTTATATGTTTTATTTACTAACTTAACTAAAAATTTATAAGTCAATACAGTTCATAAACAAGCTTGACAATACTAACCAAATTAATCAGGACTTGTCTTCCGTAAGCCTGAGCCTGATCAGCTAGATGCTTTCCGCATGCTGCAATATGATCTTCGTGCTCCATGAGAGTGGGTCTAGGTTTGTATCGTAAATCAGGCAGTTGCGACCAGTAAAGCGGGATTGAGCCTCTTGTCTGGACGAAGGAAGCTCGTGCACCGTCGCATTCAATTATTTGCTCTGTCTCCACGTAGTTGGCCACACTGCCCTGTAATCAACACGAACGGCAAACCCATCACGTCAATGGCACATAACAAAGGATGGAATATTATTATCGAGCATGGGCAATCATTCAGATGTTTTCTTCAACAAATTATAGTTTATGAAGAGACTGGTAATTACAAATAATGAATATGGTGAAACTCTTGTAAAAATTTAGTTTGTACACCTTTGGTGGAGTGTGCCCACCCACAGGGTTTCATGGTAGTATTTTCACTAATGTTTATACGTATTTCTTGAAATAAAGACAAATTTGCATTCAACTGATTTTAATGCAGAACTCGGATAGACTGATACAAATCAATAATTCAGTAAAAATAAGTCACAGGAAGTGATCGCTGATATCATGAATAGTCTTCTAGAAAAAATATTTTTCTCAATAATTTCATTTGTTAACATTTGGATTATTGAGATTTTGTACACTTCCATGTATTTTGTCACTAACGACCGAGGTTTCGCCTTTCGGCATCTTCAGGCATTCGTGTGCTCGAATACCTGAAGATGCCGAAAGGCGAAACCCGGGTCGTTAGTGACAAAATACATGGAAGTGTACAAAATCTCAATAATCCAAATTTGATATTGAAATTCCATCAAGCACTCTCAGTCGATGTCTTAAATTATTTGTTAACATTATTATTAACTGAACCCATATGCGAAAAAACAGCGTTGTTCTAAAAACATTATTAAAAATATTTATCTTTGATGAATGAAGATGGTTTGAGTAATTTTATTGAGAACACGGTTTGTTTATTGATCAAAAAATCTTTTACTGAATAAATGTGTTAGCAAAAATAAACCAAATAAGACTAACGTTGTTTTTCCGCATATGGACTCGATTGTTTAACCCTTTTAGCCTCAGAGGACTGATCTATCAGCACACCTAGAATGAGCTGAACCAATGGTTGGTATTTACGTGCCCCGCTTAGTCTAGACATACTATTATTCAACTCTTGCTTTAAGCTTCCGTCATAAAAATTGACAATACGACAACCGGTGGAACCATAAAATAACTGTCTATTGCCTATTTTCTTTTACAAATTAATGAATGTATAATTTTAAAGGATATAAGAAATAAAACAATGTAAAACATTCAAAAGAAAAACGCTTACATCTTGATTCACACCTCTCATGAATAGTCGAGGTCCAGCTCTGTAGATGGATCTCCGAGACACCAGGGTCCAAGTGAACATCTTGCCGTTAAGTACGCAATGGTTTATAGATATGACTGCGAATTACAATGTTAAGGAAAAAATTCACAAAGATATAAATAAAATATTACTGAGTGTTGCCATTGAAAAAAAAAATTATAAAATATATGAAAAAGGATACATCCCATCATGATGGGAAGGGTGTACTTCTTAAATTGACTGTTCTTCAATTCTTGAAGCAGATTAACATTCCAAAGAAAGCGGGGATCAGCTCTTTCTGCCATAGACATCTGAAATGGATTAAAATTATAATATAAGGATTTGTCACCACATCAGTGATCAACAATATGGATTAACTCATTTATACGTTAAGAAACTTATTTGCAGAGAAATGAACCAGTGGACAATTTTTGTGCAACTAAATATTTAGCTATTTTTTACCTTATTATATTGCGTTATATTTTGTGACTGTGTGAAAGGAGTCAAATGAATTAAATTAATAGTCATTGAAGGCCTAATCAAATTTTTGATTGCCATTAGTAAACACTCGGTCAGGCCTTTAGATGAGTGGTCAAAGTTGTTGGCTTCGGTTTTGTACATAGAATTTTTCAATCGATTTATGGATTTGTGTTGGAAGGGGTTCGATCTATGATGTCTAAAATACCCTCCCACCCCTCCGATCCTAAAAATATTGAGTAGCGGTAGCGATTCGCTATCCACTAGTCCTTCCGTAGCTTTATCTTTCTATCCTTAAATCTCTTCTAAAAAAATACATTGAGTAACTGAGTAACTAGCACATCTCGCAGACTGAAACATCTGTCAATATAAGCTCCATTAGAAGTCCATATGCTCTACATTGCAAGTGGATATGGTAAAAAAAAAACTGACGATTAAATGCATAACGTTGCAACCCTAATATTTATTCAACGATCATCAATTGATGTTATAGACAAGTGCCGATTACACATCATTTTGGCAATGATTCCATTCTCAGGTTCACAGATTAGTCACTATACCTCAAAGTAAATTTAATTTTGAAAACGAACTAAACATTATTAAACAAATTGCCATTAATAATGGCTATGAGGCGTCTCTTATAGATAGTCTTGTATCAAAAAAACAACGTAAATTAGCAGAAAAGATGCTATATTTCGGGAACTTGTCTAAAGACATAGACCACCCTAGAATCTGGCATAGAATTAGTTATTTAGGTTGCACAAATTTTAAAATTAAAAAACAACTCGCTGATAGTGTTAGACTGGCGTTCTATTGCAAAAATTCTCTAGGCAAATTACTTATTAACAATAAAGATAAAGTCCATTTTAAGAAAAAATCTGGTATTTATAAATTACAAGGGAGTGATTGCCAACATTTCTATGTGGGTAAAACCACACGTACATTAGATAAAAGGGGAACAGAACATTTAGCTGCCTTTAGATTAAAAAAAGAAACTTCGACATTCGCAAATCACTTGTTAATGGAGAACCATACGTTTAATGCGGATGATGGGGTAAAACTGTTGCATAAAAACATGGGGGATCATAAATTATTTTATTAAGAAATTTTGGAAATCAATAGAGCCCAGTTAAATTCCTTGCCAATTCTGAATGAGCAGCTGAACCTTCCTAATTCTCCGTTATTATATCCTATACGTTGAAACACCTAACAGATGTCACTAAACGTGGAATGATTGTATATATTTACCCTTTCGTCGAATTGCATCCCGTCGAAACCCACAATGCTATTATAATTGTAAAATCACTGGTAATTCCAAAAGAAGTTGGAAAGCGGCAATTCGCTATTCTGTTAATGTGGTGTTTACAAAATAAGGATTAAGGCGATTCTCGAAATTTTAACTCAGGTATCAGTGTGGCTCTCAGACGTATAATATCTTACCTCGTAAATAATATTTGTCGTATTTGTATCTTCTATATAAACGTTAGACACTGTTTACTATCTGTCAGTTCGAGTCCATTCGTGTGCTCGAATGCCTGAAGATGCCGAAAGGCGAAACCCGGGTCGTTAGTGACAAAATACATGAAAGTGTACAAAATCTCAATAATCCAAATGATTTCTTTATTAAATTACATTTCACTCTTGGATACTTGGCGATATACAGAGCATTTTATTCTGGGCTGTTAAAGGGTCAAACATCTACTTTGGAATACCTGCAAGAAATCCGGAGAAGTATTGTACAGTCTCTGAAGTGTGTGCGTGAGATCATATTCATATGAGAAATACATGGACGGTGTCTCCAGCACACTCATTATCATTTTCAAATATGTTTTGTTATCTTCAACCTGAAATGCAAATTAAACAAAATGAAATTACAATTGAAATATTTTTCGGATTAGAGATAAACACCGTTTATCAAACAAGACTAGTTGTAAAATAACATAAGATAAAAAGAGATTACAAAAAACAAGCCTCAAACCAAATATTTTAGTGTTGAAATAATCTCATTAAGGGACCAATATGTAGTAAAATTATGAATATGTTCATTTATTTCGATTCGATTGCCAACCTTTGATACAAGATGACAACAGCAGAAGATTTTTCAGCATTATTTCCATGACATTCATTCTTAGTGCAATCATTTGAAAGCGTTATGGTTACGACTTTTAAAACAGATGTTAAGCGATACAGTACCGCTGTATAACGGTTTGATTAGTTTCTTTTTTAAAGTTTAATGAAAGATCTATTATCCCATGAATTTCTACATTGAGGCAGTATTGTAAAGATTAAATTCATGCTTTATAGACTCGTTTTATGAAATTTGGTTGTGGAAATAACCTCTGGACACATTGGCGGCATGAAAACAGCATAGTTAAGTTTAATGTGATAGGGAAATACAGAAACTGGATACCATGATTTGATTGAACACGGCTTATAACCCAGCCGGGATATAAACTTTGAGTTTCCAACATATTCTATAGGAACTCAAGGTTGTACTTACCACTATCTTTGGCTTCTTCTTCTTCCATATTCACATCCTATATAGCTACTACGCGGCGTCTCCATGAATCCCTGTCACCCGCCAATAGCTTTGCTTTCTCCCATGACATGCCGGAGTCCCTCAGCGCCGCCGAGTACATCCTATGGATAGTACCCGATGGTCTTCCAGGACGCCGGAATCCCACAGGTCGGAAGAAGAGGCAAGCAGGATTGGGGCTTTCCGGAGGCATCCGTAGCATGTGACCCAGCCAGTTCAAACGTCTCTCCATAACCGCCGATGTGACAGGGAGTTGCCCGGTCGGTTCCCTAATCTCCGAATTCCTCACAAAGTCAAACCACTTCACCCCCAATATCCGACGCAAGCATCCATTCTCGAAGTTCAGTATACGATTTTTTTGAGACTTTTTCAGATGCCATGATTCGCTACCGTAAAACAGCACTTAAAACTAAGACAAATTTGCAAATTTTTCACACCCTACTTACTGCGCATACTCTGTAGCTTAACAACATTATTGTGTTACAATTTTTTTCTGAAATGTCAGAGGATTCATTCCTCTAGAGTTAGTTGCGCGCACTATGGTGTAATGCATCTGATATGAAAATAAATAGGTACCTGTTGTTGACTGAGGTGAGTGGTAGACTGAACGTATGGTATAACATCTGCGCCGACGAGTTGAAATATATCTTGTCCGTTGATTTTCCCCACCTGTAGTTTAACAACATTATACTGTCACAATATTTTTGACGCAAATACAGAACTCGGTTTCTTCACAAAGTATACAATATCAAAGAAACAATAACACAGGAAAGGCGTGATTGTGTTTTTTGTTTTCTATTGTTTGCATGCATTTGTCGGAGCTATTCTGACAATATTTAGACACCAGTTGCAAGGATTGTTTGGTTGTTATTAATAGATAGCCTAGAGAAGTGGACATACTCAGCATTGAGCTACGTTGTTCCCTTTGAAGGTTTTCAAAATAAATGAATTAATTCACAGCTATAAAATGTCATCTGAAATATTACTATCAGACAAATGGCTACATACGTATTTTATACTTATCTTTCTTTATACTGTTCAAAGCAATTCAAAGCAATATTGTGTCAAATAGTGTACCCTAATACTGAAATGAATATATAAAAAAATATTATTGATTATCTACATCAGTGATCCGCAACCGGTGTGCAGCGGCACAGTACGTCCAAAACGAGAAAAAAACGAGTACATATTTTTATATTAGAAAAAAATTAAAGCCATTCGGTGGCAAAGACAAAGGTTTAAATTATTCTCGGTGAAACAAATATTGTATTATTTTGATATTTAATGGCAAATATTATTGCAAACAGCATGGATAGTGCAACTGAAATGATGGGAAATAAAATAGGGTTTGTCTCACGTGTGAATCAAAATAATCCTACCGTAGAAATCACACATTCCTGGATATATTGCGAAGCATTGATGGTTAAAATTTTCCAAAGAACCAACGAGACCATTTTTGATAACTGAAAGAATATTTTGGATTTGGCTTAACAAAAAATGGGCAATACCTATAGACTCAACTTAGCTTCACTAATTTTTAGTAGTATTTAGTTACAACTTTTACAATTTTATTATAATATATATTTTTTTCTTTTGTGTTAACTGTTCCGTCACTTTAAAAGGTAAAAACATTTTATTGGCTTTTATTGAAAAAAAAATTAGCTACTAACTATTAAAATTCATCAAATGAAAACAAATTGATAAATTGTAAGTTTTGTTACATTTTGCCATGTGGTGTGCCGCAAAATATTAATGCGTGCTTAGGTGTGCCGTGGGTGAGAAAAGGTTGCGGAGCACTGATCTACATAATGAAGGCACTGAAAAATTATTACAAAGATTTAACAGGGGAGGACTTTGATGTCTATTTTGCCGTGTGGTTTGTACAGATGAGGCAAAAAATATGAAGCTCATTATTATTTGAAATATTGAAACATATTCACCTTGATTCGATGTGTGGCAACAACCAAATTGTTGCCAGACAGTAGTCGCACGGTCCCGAGAATTCCGCATACCGGCCTGTAGCTATTCTCCGATGCGGGAATGGAAAATTTTGTTCGCTCTGAAAAGAAGAACAATCCAATTCACAGTTTTGATAATGGCGTGATGTTGACTTAATTGTTGTTTATTATTCTATTACAAAGTCTAACAAAAAAAACCAACAGGTACAAGCTGTTTGCATATAATTGATTTTACAGATACGCTCAGTGATTGTTTTTTTAGGTTTCCAGATACTCGTATATTGATATAATTTAAGACATCGACTGAGGGTGCTTGATGGAATTTCAATATTAAATTTGGATTATTGAGATTTTGTACACTTCCATGTATTTTGTCACTAACGACCCGGGTTTCGCCTTTCGGCATCTTCAGGCATTCGAGCACACGAATGGACTCGAACTGAGTTCGAGTCCATTCGTGTGCTCGAATGCCTGAAGATGCCGAAAGGTGAAACCCGGGTCGTTAGTGACAAAATACATGGAAGTGTACAAAATCTCAATAATCCAAATTTAAAAAAACTCGTATATTGGTTGGGATTGGGGTGCCCTATTTTGGTTGTCAACGGTTTTCCTCCTTTTCATATCTTTGTTAGTTTAATCAAGCATTAGTAGATAATTACAACAGGAATTGATTAACTAAAAAACAAATTGTGAAAGTCTGATAATGAAACAGCATGTATTGAACATATCCACGACTTGATTAAAAACAGGATTCATTTTACAAATAATAAGAGGTTTCATTTTATATTAAAATATAACAGGTTGCATCACAATGTTATTATGTGTCTTTCCATCAAGTATAAGCAGCAAACAAATCCAAAATAATATATATTGATGGTGTTTTGGCCAATTGAAGTAACCTTAAAAAAAAATACGAAAATGAGTTAATGATTGCATCCCATTTTAAAAACGACAGAGCAGGTGTTGGCCAGATGATGTTAATTAGAAAAATACTTTTTGAAAGGGAAACATCATTTTACATTGGTTTTAGGTTAAAAATTCTGACCCGGCCACTTGATGTAAGCCACTATTATATCGTCACCCCCTATGTATAATCCCGTATCAGCAAACATGCGAATTTACAGGAGTGCTTTTGAAAGATTCATAACGCAACTCACCATATAATGTGTTCGATAAAAACAGTTTTTACTCTCTCCTGAATAATTTCAATTTCGAGGGTTATATCCCTCCGGCCAAAACACCGTCGATATATTTTTGAAAAAGTCACGTATTGTCACTGTACTGGCAGAATTTGGTAAGTAACATATTCACAGTTCTGAGTAAACAGCAAATGAATATTTTAGCTAGTAGGATAAAATCTTTAGCCTCGGTATTTTATGCTGTATAGATAATTATAATATCAAAATATAGATGGATTTATGCCAATCTAACACTAATTGCCTAGAAATCTGCATTTACGCTTTTAATCCTACGGGGCCGATCTATCGGCCCCACCTGATACCATTCTAATTCGGCCAGAATTAAAAGGGTTAATATACTTACTGATAAAATAAATTGCCGTGTTTTTCCAAACTTGTATAATTAATACACCTACTGAAGTTATTCCAGACAAAGAATTGATATCCAAGGATCTCATTGTGCACTAACCTAGTTTCCATCAATTTTGAAATTTACCAACTTTTGCCAATACGATAGATTGATGACTTTGTAAGCACCATGTTTTATGTTTCACTAATTTGAAAAGAATAACGAGATGGTGAAATGTAACAATAATTCTAAGATAGACCTCTATCTTAGAATAATTATCTTTAATACTCTTACATTGATTCTAATTACTATAGGATATTAGACAAAGAGATATATTTCAATGGAAAAAACAAGCTGGGATCCACTGCTGGTATTTAAAATATTATGAATCAGCTTTCAGTATTAACCTTTCGAGGAGTAACTTATTAATTATGGCTGTGCTATGAGGAGCGAGTTTTTTTTATGTAAAGATTAAATACATTTTTTTTCTCAGTTGATAATGCTCGTGATGAGCGAAACCGGTCCTGATCATTATAAACATGTGAATAGTACAAATGAATTGTGTTTTATTTTTTTTAAACATTTTTTTTTATCAAATCAATTTAATGGAAAGAGAAATGTTCATACATACATATTACTATACTGCCGTACATGTACGTCCATACTCCCAGAAAGGTTAATATTGTTTCTTTGTAACCATTTTCGTTTGGAATGTGGACTCCAAATGGAGCTGATTTCAACAGAATTTGTTCTACGAGAGCTCCTTGTTACTCAGTCCCTCAACCTCTCTTTTTGAAGAGAGAAAGAACAGAAGGATAGTGCTAGTATAGTAGTAGTTAGATGGTGGCTCTCGCCACACCCCATTTTTAGTATTGGGTGATAGGACTGATAGGAGTCCAAGAGCATTGCAACCGAAGTCATTGACGATAATCTCTCAGCCACAGGCGTTGCACAATTATTGTTATGCTTAGTGATATAAAGAACAATAGACTCTAGCCGGAAGCGGACGTTTTTTAGCGATTAGGGCAAAAATATATAACTTTCTTAAAATAGGCACAACTTCTAGCCCGAACAATATTTTTGATTGAAATTTTCAAAGAAAATATGTGTGATACTTGGTCATCATAAATAAAATCACTCTGATTATGTCATCATTTGAACATATTTCTAAGCTGAATATAAACACCTGTTATCAATTCAGTAAATGGCACTACATATATTTTCAATATGAAATATTTAAAACATTCCATGTAAAAGATAACATAGTTATCCATTCCATATAATTATATAATAATTAATAATATATAATTGCCATTCCAACAATTTTACAATCATTGGAAATGTGTAATCTGAAGACGTAAATATTCGAGAAAATGTGTTTTTTTGAAAGTAATGAATGAGAACATTCAGCCTATAATAACTCATAAGTTTTATTGCTTCTTGTCAAAAATGGGTCTCTTATGTCAACGTATAAATCACTTTAATAATAATTAGTTGCAGCGTTTTATTTTACGCCGACAGGTAAACCTGTGATATGAAATTGGTATTTGCCGGGTCCCGCATTTAAGCAACAGTCCACAATAAATGGCAAATGCCGTTTCCCGTAAACAATGTGTTTAAACAAAAATTGAATTTCGATTAGAAATTTCCGTTTCACCACGGTGAGCAATCAATTCAAATAACAAAATAATATAGTGATAAAACTATTGAACATAAATCAACATTACAAAGTATACAATTCTTGAGACTTTTTCAGTTTGTTTATTGAACATTCAAGAAACATCTGTTTCAACCATACGGTTTCAATATGGTATGTTTACAGTATATTGTAGAAATTAAACAACAATAGAAACATTTAAAATCCAGTTGTGTATAACAGTGCTCCGCAACCTTTTCTCACCGACAGCTCACCAAAATTTTCTCTTCATCCTCAGCACACCACAATTAAAATGTAGATATAAAAATGGTACACAAAGAAATTATGTACGTTGGCAGAGAAAATATTGGATTATCATTAAATTATTTTATTTTGTGCAATGAAGTCATGGCACACCTAGCATCACCTCATGTCACTCTAGTGTGCTGCAGCATAGTGACTGCAAAGCACTGGTGTATAAATAGCAAGAGGTTGCCAATCTATCTGTTAAAGTAAGATATTTAATTTGTTCAACATTCATATAATTTAAGATATCGATAGAGGGTGCTTGATGGAATTTCAATAGTCAGTTTGAGTTCACTTGTGTGCTCGAATGCCTGAAGATGCTGAAAGGCGAAACCCGGGTCGTTAGTGACGAAATATATGGAAATGTACAAAATTTCAACAATTCAAATTTGATAAACATTCAACTAAAAGCCAAGAATTCAAAATTGCCGGGTGAGATGAATATAAAAGCTAGATTATCCACGGTTCAACTGACATGCACTGTTCAATTGTCAATTCAATATGTCTGGAAAGGATCAAATCAGGAGATGATGAAGAAAATTTTGTAGACGAATTTACCATATCAAGAATGCAACAGGTTTTGTGAATGTCACATGACATGAAACTGGTCCATGACACAAAGATGGATAACATTATCACGACTGGTTGTACACCAATTACAACCCAATTCCATTATCAAGTCATGGTGGTTGACAAAAATTGTTTTCAAAAAATGATAAATAACGACAACTTCTTTCACAACCTCTTGAATCAATAGCAAATACAAATTATTATTTGTAAAATTAATTTCCAACCAAAAAAATATCAATAAAAAAATATGTGACATTGAATAACACAATAAAATATTGAGCATATATATGTGGTAGCCATAAATAAAAAAAAAATTAACATTTGATTCAAATGAAAATGTTCTTAATTTGAATGATGTCATAGATTAAAGGTTAAGTAACACCTATTTGTAAGTAAGAGGGACAATGTGATTCTTATGAGCAAGAATATTTTAAACTGGCA
The DNA here is from genome assembly GCA_022494535.1 of Himalopsyche phryganea. Taxonomy (NCBI): domain Eukaryota; kingdom Metazoa; phylum Arthropoda; class Insecta; order Trichoptera; family Rhyacophilidae; genus Himalopsyche; species Himalopsyche phryganea. The sequence goes on along the minus strand of JAGVSL010000076.1, from coordinate 364,300 downwards.
ATGAAAAAGATACAAGGTAAACATTCTAGATGATTATACCAATTCTGAAGTGTAATTTATCAGCAGACTTCACAGGTAATTAGTTTGTACACATCTGATGCATGACGTGACATTTACTTGCTATTTTTTGATTGTTGAATGTTATGTAAGATTCATTGATTGAATTGACGTTAACTTGGTCAAACTCCTTTACAATAGGACAAGAAAAAAAACCGATACTAATGAATCATCTCTTCTTCGATACTACGATAGCTCGATATTAATTAATAGGTATGAAATGAATTACTTTTTGGTATCTATAATTTTCTGTTGATAATACTTGATCTAGAGTTGTCACATTAAATAAATTAGGTTCAATATGTTAGAGGAGGTAAGTTGACATATTGTCTACCTCGTCTAAGGTAGTACATAATATACACACTCATCCCTCGATTTACGCAGTAGATAGGTAGATAGGTTTCAACAAAATCGTGAAAATTGAGGTATATAATGCACACGGCAATTGAAGATAGGTTCCATCAAATAAAAGTCCAGCTACACCAAGACGAAAAATTTGGTCCTTTCTGGAGGTGAATCAAATTGTTTTTCTGTGTATAAGCTTCTCTAAATTTTGCGATTACATTACAGGGATATGAAAAAATTATAATTGGGCTTTTTAGTCCCAATTAAGCAACATGAAATATTGTATTTTTGAAACATTCTCGAAATTATGCATTAAAGATTAACATGTGTAGTGTTACATATACACTTTGATGTGCAACTCAGGGCACACTGTAGATGCAGTGTGAGGGGTGCGAAGAGTGAAGATAAGCGGATGCCCCTCCATTTGTGAAACCATATCGACTGTGTTTTAGCCAATTGATGTATCCCTCAAAAAATATGAAAATGAGTAAATGATTGGATTTCATTTTAAAGACAACAGAGCAGGTCTCGGCCAAATGATGCAAATTAGAAAAATAAAGTAATCACTTTTTGGAAGGGAAACATAATTTTACATTGGTTTTAGGTTTAAAAATTCTGACCCCCCCCACTTGATGTAAGTCACTATTATATACACTGCCTGCGTATAATCCTGTATCTGCAAACATGAGACTTTACAGGATTGCATTTCAAAGATTCATAACGCAACTCACCATATTATAATGTTTTTACTCTCCCCTGAACAATTTCAATTTTGAAGGATACATCAATTGGCCAAAACACCGTCAATATCTTTTATGGTTTCCAGTAACTCTTCAACTGCATTTATAAATGCCACTAAGCACAGGATTTCATCGCACAACAAAGTTTAATAATCAACACCCATTTGTCACTTAGTGGCATTGTTTGTGCATATAGTCTAACAGTAAGAACTTTGCTTTTAGATGAGAAGCTTTTAGGATTACGTCTTAGCAACATCTTTTCAATTAAACTTTTGAGATAGTGGGCATGGGTGTTACTAAAATACTAGGTAAATATCGAAAAGACTTGGCTAAATGGTTTTCTATTAGAACAGTGTTTTAGGAAGCGAAATATAGGCAAAATATTCATGTGTATAAATAGAAATGTTGGAATATAGGTTTAACGATGATTTGTCGCAAACTTTCATGTCAGACTGTCACTAGAATTTCTTGGTAAATACCAACCTGCAAAACAAAATTACGCATTTTGTATGAATGGAATAATGGCGGCCCAGGTAGCAGATTGTGATCGCTTCAAAAAAGTACGCGGAATGTTTTAGGGTATAACAAACCAAACCAAACTTAACTCATTAATTGCTGAACTAATTACTAAGATATTAATGCCATACCAATTGCTATACAGATGTTAATTATAGTTCAACGCGTTTCAGCAATGAATAAGTTAACCTAACCTAACTGAACACATCATTTTGGGTATTTTTTGTTGTAAAAGTATCATTTTTAGGCCACGTCCCGGGTATCCATTAATTACTAAATACTATGCTCTATAAGCATTTACTGAAGGAATTGCAGCCATCCACCGGGGTCAATCGGAAGTTCTGTCACAGTTTAAGAAACTAAATGTGTTTCTTTAACCAGCCTACTGTAACTATCCGCATATTAATAGACGACTACAGTTTAAAATGATATATTAATATACTACATATACTTAAATATATGTAAATTTTCACATAACCTCGAAAATGTACTTACCTAGCACATAGGCTTTTGATGTATTCCTCTCTATGACAAGAACATCTTTTGGATTAATTGTAGACTCGATGAAAAACTTTTCAGGAGTCGTGAATCTAAAATGAAAGTACATTAAAATAATTAAATTATGAGATTAGTATCCATTGATAATATTAAATAAATCAGTAATAAACGTAGGCTATACATAGATTATCAATGAAACTCTACGAAACAATGTGAGACGGTTATTACTGCGTAATGGTAAAATCCACTGGATATTCTGTGAAGTCGATAATTTAACAGCGATTACATTGGCTGTTTGACAGCTGGAACATAAATTGATAAATACGCTCCTAGGTTGAAGTCCACGTCATTTCATTCGCGTAATTGAAAATTAACTAGGGTAGCTAGATTAAAATACACGATTTACGAGGAATAGTAACAAATTTACTCACAGTTTCATGTCATCGTAAATATCTGTAGAGCTCGCCATCTTCACTCTTGTCAGACGTTGCACCATGTGTCAAAAAACTAGTAAATTACCAGTATGTTTACAATTTCAGTGTGTCATACGGAAAAAATAAGTTGAAAATGTTTTCATGAACTATACGGTGTCAATTAAAAATATATCTAATAATGATGAAGTTCTATGACTCTCATGAATTTTAAGGATATATTTAAATTTATTTTTGCTATATTTAATTATTCATACGAGATTTAATAATATAATAGGCTCTGGTCCATGTTGAAGGTGTAAATTTACCACTGTACACAAACGTCGTAAGACTTTACCACAGACAATTGTGAAATTTTTCAATAGACAAGCAAAATGATGTTAGCCCTCTTTATGGCATTGTAAGTAAAATAAATATTTATTTCATTATTATTTAAAGAGAAAAATACTCATATTACTACAGATGACAAAATGCTTGGTTCTGGTCTATTTTAAAGGCTTCAATTTTACACATTACACAAACGTCGTACGGACTTACCATAGACGATTATGACTTTTTTCAATAGACAAGTAAAATGATATTAGTTCTCTTTATGGCATTGAAACTAAAATGAAAAATTATTTCATTATTATAAAGAAAAAAAGTCATATTATTGCAGATGATAAAATGCTTTTTTTTAAAAAAACATTTATTAAGCCTAAAAATATTATGTTTGAAAGTTTTGATTTGTTGAGATAGAGTATTGTTTGAAAACTACGGTAGGTACCTTTTGACTTTATAAGGGTGAAGGTCTCTACCATAGATTTCTAAATATAAAGAATCTTACCAACTAAATTTAACTGATGGTAGACACAATAATAAATATTATTCATTGTGTAATATAACAATAACTTTATATTGTTTGTGCTGCATATTATTTAGTTGCTCGACGTTTACAAATTTTATAATGTAAATATGTGGAAATAATAGGAAAAAATAAAATTTTCTACAACTGAATACTTAAAAAATTTATCCAATTATAATCAGCTCCACCAATAAAATGCCAATTTAATTAATAATTATATGAAACCAATCGATATTGAAGTAAAACGCTAAAAGGTCGTCAAACGTCCATCACTGTACGTTTTTGATAAATGAGTATTTTTTTATGAAATTTGGTTGTTTTCAATATAATGGCAAAGCTGGGCGACCGATATTCATTGCAGTAAAGGGTAAATAGTAATATGATACTTGGAGCACAGAATTATTTGAGGTTTTCATTGTTAGAAACAGCTGACCTGTATATAACGAATTACTTTTTATAGCCATAACCCTCTTCCATCTCCTTTTTTACAATACTAATATTAAAATGCTGATCACGAAATAAAATTTAGTGTTTTATTTATTAAAAGTAGAGTATCAGCAGGCCAATTTGCGATAATATTGTTATTGACATTTGACAGCTACAATATAAGATTTGAAAACTGAGCTCTCATGTTTTAAAATGTATCCGTACTGTTTTTGGTCGCAGCTGCTTTATTTCTACAAATAAAAGTGAAGACCTTAAAATGGACCAGAATCTTAATTAACAATTATTAAAGTGATGAAAATAATTATTTTGAAATTTTAGTCAGCAGTAAAATGTTCACTAAACAAAAGCTATTACTATCAGATTAAAAAAATACTAATATTTAAAGTATACACAGGACAGAACTTCAAATAACCATAATGAGACAATTAAGATTAAATTAGAATAAAATAATATTATTAAAAATAACATTTATTGAATTTCCATGAAAGTATTTTAGCTTCAAATATATTGTTTTTGAAAACTTACTGAATTTGTTCACCAGATGTACTCAAAATGAATTAAATCGAAAATATTCCACATACCATGGCATAGGTAGTGTTTTCATTATATGGTGTAATATTATTTCAACAAGGTAAATAACTCAATATTTTCAAAGGATAATCTGTCTCCATTTACCGATAATAGTTTATATGTAGTAAACTTTTGTGCAATGGAATGTGTCTTATGCAGACTTGGATAAGTTTTTTTAACCATGTCCAACCCTATTGTGAAGTATATGGACTCGTTACTCAGCTCCTCAACCACTCTTTTTCAAAGAGAGTAGGGATAGAAAGTTAGGGCTAAGATGTTGTGGTTGACTTATTGCTCTCACTCCACTCAATTTTTAGGATCGGATGGGTGAATGGGAACTATAGACATCACAAAAATCCATGCTTTCAAACACATATCCAAACATCGATTGAAAAATCAATTTGTAGGATTGTTTATACTGGATTCGAACCTGTAAGCACCACAACTGAAGTTGATCACTCGATTACAGTCCAGCACAAACTGTTTTTATCATTGAGTTACTATATAATACAGAAAGATAGTGTTTGTTTTTTAATTTAATAAATGAGCAGAGGATAAGCTTTTGTCTCTATTTTCATACTCTACTTATATTTTTAAAATTTTGTAATATTTGATATCAATTAACTATGATTATTGTATTTATCGTTTCTTTAATTATTGTGATCATAATGTCGGCTTTTCCAGTGTTACTACCTATATAAAGGCATAATATATATTCGGTCCACAACAGTTTTTTTTAAATAGATGCATACAGAGGTTATAGTATTGGTACAGGTATTATTTATATAAAACTGAACAAAGGAAAATTAAAATTGATAACCTTGTCATAAAAATTATGTTGATCATCAAAGGCATCCTCAGTCTAAATGAATTTATATTGTCGGTGTTTAGTTTAACCTTATTTTTTATTGATATTGAATTTCTTTTATATTGAATTAGTGGATGAATTGATCAAAAATGAAAAATAGAGGAGGTGGATTGGGGGGGATTATACTGATTGTTGAAAATTTCGAATCAATTCGATAATTACTAACATTTTTTAATCTGGTTGCTTAAGATGAACATGGATATTATATCTTCATTATCATACTAAATATATTATATTGCATCTCAGTATATAGAAATATATTTCATATCCATTGAATAATATCTATCAATTTATTTTTGTGTTGCCGATGCCACTATTCTTTTCCCATTAAAATGGGACTTTTGCATTGGTCAAATGAAGCACCAGTTGCAAGAGCTGTCCGATTGTTCAATGCATTGCCCAGTGAGGTGGCAATTGTATTTATTGATGATCTGTGTAATTTAATTTGATTATTGTTTTCTAAACATGGATTGTATATAATTTAATGTATTCTTTTTTATATGTATAAATAAATCTTACTGATTCGTGAACAGATTATCATTAATAGAATATCACGACAAAGAGAGGAAAAAGGTTAAAAATAACAAATAAAACACCGAGAAGTAAAATTATTGTATTTTAATATTAAAATGATTATTTTATAGAGCCTCTATGTAATTAAAAAAATCAAGCAATACACATTAATAATTTATGGTTCGATTTTGAAGTACGCAAGTACTACTGTAAACATACATACATGCTAAGACTTTATTTTTATTAGAATATTTTGATTTAATTGGTCTGTGTTTGTATAAATAAATGACAAATAAAGATTATAAAGTTGATTTTTTATACCTTACAAAGTAATAAATGAATATTCTAGGAAAGTATTTATTCATTTGAAAATACTTCAGTAATATTAAAAGTATAAATCTCCTGTATACTTCATACATTCAATGTAAAAATTATTAAGCAAACAGATAAACAAACTCCATACACAGCATAAAACACAAAATATCATACTTAAAAAGACGTGCACCTATTTTATTTTATCATCACTATAGGTGCGCTAAATTTGTTTACAGAGATTTTCCCAAAGAGTTGTGTTATCATAATTCTGCATTCACAAAACAAAATCAAAATAGTGTTGATTTATCAGCACTGCCCCTCGTTCTGCTCATCTAACTCCAGTTCGTCTTGCACAAATTCTGAATCATCTTCGAGAGTAGCTTCTTGGTATTGTTGATACTCGGCAACCAAATCGTTCATGTTACTTTCAGCTTCTGTGAATTCCAACTCATCCATGCCTTCTCCGGTGTACCAATGCAGGAAAGCTTTCCTTCGGAACATGGCTGCAAACTGTTCAGAAATACGCTTGAACAGCTCTTGAATAGCGGTAGTGTTCCCAATAAATGTAGCTGACATTTTAAGGCCACGTGGAGGAATGTCACAAACGGCTGTTTTAACATTATTTGGAATCCATTCGACAAAATACGGTGAATTTTTATTCTGAATATGTAACATCTGCTCGTCGACTTCTTTCATCGACATTCTACCTCTGAATATGGCAGCGACTGTAAGGTATCGACCGTGTCTCGGATCACAAGCTGCCATCATATTCTTTGCGTCAAACATCTGTTGAGTCAGTTCCGGCACAGTCAATGCACTGTATTGTTGACTACTTCTAGATGTTAATGGTGCAAAACCGGGCATGAAGAAATGAAGGCGGGGGAATGGTACCATGTTGACGGCGAGTTTTCTTAAATCTGCATTTAATTGACCGGGGAATCTCAAGCAAGTTGTTACACCTGACATTGTCAAGGATACCAAATGATTTAGGTCGCTGTATCCGGGATTGGGCAGCTTTAAGGTTCTATAACAAATATCATAAAGAGCTTCGTTGTCTATGCAGTATGTTTCGTCTGTATTTTCAATTAGTTGATGGATAGAGAGTGTGGCGTTGTAAGGTTCCACAACCGTGTCTGACACTTTAGGAGATGGAACTACAGAATATGTGTTCATGATTCTATCAGGATACTCTTCTCTAATTTTGCTGATCAGTAGAGTTCCCATACCGGACCCGGTACCGCCTCCTAAAGAATGAGTAAGTTGGAATCCTTGTAGAGAGTCACAATTCTCACACTCTTTCCTGACGACGTCTAGAACTGAATCAACCAGCTCAGCTCCCTCAGTGTAGTGTCCTTTAGCCCAGTTGTTTCCAGCCCCTGATTGACCAAACACATAATTGTCAGGCCTGAATAATTTTCCATATTCACCAGACTTCACTGCATCCATCGTACCAGGTTCCAAGTCAAGTAGAATGGCACGTGGGACGTACTTTCCGCCATCAGATTTGGTTGCTCCTGTAAATAAATTTAACATCGGTGAGTATAATTCCCAACAACCTAACCTGACAATCTTAATGAATTTTGGCAGAATTTTGCTGTTTTTAGAAGTTTAAATATTGTTCAAATTTAATTGTACAAACATCAAATACATAACATTAAATATCTTCTGCAATTATTTAATCATTTCACCAGCAGTTCTCAAACAGTTGATTGGGAGCTATCATTAGCATCGGAGGCTACCGGTAATTTGTATGTGGCTGGATTGTTTTTACTGGATTATTAAGTGAAGTGAACATGTGGAAGAAAGGCTTACTATTTACTATACTACATTTTCTCACTTTTATGGTGTTAACTGTCCGTTCTTGGCGGAAAGACATTATTCAAATTATAAAAAATTAAACACATTTTCTGTCAAAATTCAAGATTTTTTTCTAAATCAGTAAATGCTTGCGATGAGTGAAACCAGTCCTGATCCTTTAAAAAAATTGGGAAATCAGTACAAAAAAGAAAATTCTGTTTTAGATAATTTCAAAATGATTAATTCTTCAATATGAGTAATAAAACAATACTGTAGTCAAAAATGAATTTTAACGCAATGCTTGCAGACATAAACTTATTTCATCCACTTGCTTTAGAAGGAAAATAATAAAATTGGGTTGACAACGTTTTATTCTCTGTTTTATTTATTAAAAACAGAGGATCGGCGCACCAATTTGCGATAATATTGTGATTGACAGCTACAATATAAGATTTTAAAAGCGCGCTCTGATGTGTTAAAATGTACCCGTACCATTTTTTGTTGCAGTTGCTTTATTTCTACAAATGAAATTGAGGCCGCTAAAACTGACCCGAACAGAACAATATTTAATTTCAATATTTTGTGTGGAGTTCGACTTACGACCAAAATTCAGGAATGTATCTCGGTCGAAAGTCGAGGACAAATTGAAATGTAAACATAAAACAAATGGTTCATTAAACATACCATTGGCCATCTACTCTTTGAGTATACGAGGCGTCGTTTTCATTAGATACAATTAATGATTTTAATACCAAAGCTATGTAATGAAGATTAATTTAAAATCAGTTATATTCGCTTTAGTAATAAATAGTTAACTGAAACATTATCCAAATGGTATTTATCATTGTCTTGGATATTTAAGAACCTTCCACAGAATTATTGGGTCAGTAACTATTTCAATTGTTGTCCAATAAGAAGGGTTTGTTGGCGTCCGTGGCGCAGTTGGTAGCGTCGTTGGCTACGGTTTCGGATGTCTCGGGTTCAATTCCAGGCGCGGACGATTTTCATAAATTGATCTTTTGATCGATTTATAGGTTTCTGTTCGTAGTCATGTATGTTTGTGAAATCTAAAAAACTCCCTCCCACCTATCCAATCCGCATGGGGCGTAGCGAGAGCGATTAGCTAACCACTAGTCCTGTCCTAGCCCTATCCATACTCTCTTCATAAAAAAGTTAGGTGGAACAATTGAGTAATAAGAAGTTCTTGTAGAAAAATTCTGTTGAGATACCTCCCTTAGGAGACCATATAATCCACGTTGGGAGCTGACATGGAAAAAAGAACTAATAAGTGATCAGTAATTAATCAAAATGCTCAGTAAGTAATTTGAAAAATGGTCAGTATACACGTGTTCAGTTAATATAATAAACGGCCAGTTATTTATACAAAATAATCAGTTATTTATATATAACGGTTAGTTATTAAATTAAGCGGTCAGATATTTATATAAAAGTCAGATTTTTAATTAAACCTAACCTTTATTTACTATTTTTTAAATATTGCTAAAATTACTGCATATTTAGAGCCATCTTCAATGTCAAATGAATAAATAAGAAGAAAAACATCAAATTAAACAGTTACATGAATAGTTTGTAAAAAGGATAAGTTTTTATAAGAAAAGTGTGTTTATGAAATAGTCATTTTTGATCGCAAGCTCCTTAATTGTATGAGAACCACCGCTCTGGAATTAGGCATATCTGGGAACTGCCCAGTGTGCACGGCAATATCTAAATATGTTACTATTGTTATTATCACTAATGGACTAATGGCTGAGTCACAAAGAAAGAATAAATTATGTACGCGATAATAAGGAATATTTCTTGACATGTATGACTTCCCTTTTCAATAAACATGTCACGCCTGTCTATTGTGTAGTGACAAGAAAGAATAATTACGACAATCTTAGAGTTTTTTATTGCCACTGCTTTAAAAAGTAACAATAGGGCTGGAATGTTAACGAGCTGTGGACATGATTCATGAATACTTTTTTCTCTCAAATGAGTATTGATTGATCACAAGTTATTAAAATGAGACGAGATGTCACGCCTTAGGGGGTCTAATATAGGAGCATCTAAAGTACGGCCTGCGATCACCATGAATCCAGTCCGCTGTATGGTGTGACCTATATAAGGTGGCCTATGCGTCATATTGCCTAAAGACAATGCTTTTCGCCCGGCTTCGTATTGGTTTAGATATTGTGTTTTTAAATGAGTAAACACTTGAGCGATCACACGTAGGGCTGTGAAGGAGTGAAGGGAAAGCTTAATTCTGTAAACGCAAACAATGACGCATCGGCCAGATTATAAAAGTCAGAGTGTAGCCGAAGGACATAACTAGAATTCAACAGTTTCATTTTTTGTTTTGTTTTTGTTTTAGAAAAGTACCTAGTACGGTGTTCTAGATCCTGGCCCGCCCGACCTTGTGGAACAGTGTGGCTCTCGGACGAAAAAGTTAGCAGTCCCCTGGTCTAAAATAATGTGATGATTTGTAACGAAGGGCCAATACACTGTAGACACAAAACCATCAATAGGTTTATTAATTCAAACAAAATATTTCGGGAAAACATTAACAATTTATATATTTTTAATTAAGCTTTATAATTTTGTGACACATGAGACAACAAGGGAGGTCAAAAATTAACATTAATGGATACCTCCCTTTTAAGGCAACATTTTACGTTTATATTTTGTGAACCGGAGTTAGAATATTAACACTAGCAGACTTTGATTTTTCAATTACATTTATTAATTAATGTGACGAAGTTCGACCTTTCCTTCCTAATCCACTTTAAAAACAATACTTGATGAATAACTTACAATTAATTCTCAAGACTTACCTAATTAACTACCTAAACCCTCTCTGAAAGAAAGGTTGAACGAATGGTTTACAAAAGTTCAAGTTAATAAAAGTTTTTGTACATCTAGTTCGCATTCAAAACGGGGATTGATTTTGCGGCTTTTTGGTTTACTTTTAAAAAGTATTTGTCTTATACGATTTGTTGAACATATTTATATCCTAATCGTGGCATACTTATCGATTTGCTATGCATCTCGTATTGATTTTTGCAGCGAAAACTATTCCCGAATTCAAACTCGTAAAATTTATTAACGATCTCAAAATAAACTCCATGTACAATTAAATCCTTTTCACAATAAAATTACGAGCCCGCAGAAAGTAAACTTTAAATAAACAATGAGATCACTATATGAGATCATTTTTAATTTTGTGTTAGATTTGATCACGAAAACAGAAAGAACTTCCCAAAATGAAATATTTATCGCTTATTTTGTAAGTTTGCTAGAATAGGGTTACCAGATGGAAAACGAAATAATCTGGCAATATTTTGAAATCGATTAGAACATTAAAACGAATAACTTTAGATATATAATTTTAGTACTAAAATAAACATTGACAAGATATAATGTATCTGTCTTATAGAATAATGCTTATACTTTCTGTTGGTTGCAGTCATACGTTTTGGAACTGCCAACTTTTAACATAAATTGTTAATTTTTTATAAGATTTACACAACCATAATTGCAAGCACATCTTAGCATTACAATTGTGAATAGCAGAGCTTTTGAAACTCCATATCTATTTCGTTCCTTACTCCATTAAATCATTTATCAGCAAAAAAAACTCTCAACATTTGCATTTTGGGTAGACATAAAAATAAAATTCACATGAATAAAGAAAAAAGATAAGCAACTGCGATATCGAAGCAAGATCTCTTGGGTATTTAGCGAATAAATTCAGGTAGCAAATTGGTCTTTCGCCTTTTTTGTTCAAGATCTAAATATATTATCTTTGTACTTTTGTTCAAAAGATAATCTCAAGGTGGATGGAGGTATATTTACAAAAATATTATAATAGATGCAACTAAGAAAGAATTTTAACGTGGGTCTTTCCCTTAATCCAGTGATTTCCAACCGGGGAGGCGCCAAAATTTTGTAATTAAAAATAATTTTCATATCATAATATCCACAAATAAATAAAACTTCATATCGTAACATAACAGTAAAAATTCAGTGAATGAATGTTTATTTTACTCGTTGACAAAATATACTGTTTGAAATTAATAAAAACAACTATTTAACATCGACAGTGAGCAATTTGCGATTAAATAATCTTGCAATTCTTTCAATAGAACACCAACTGGTGTATAATATAGATTCAGATAATGTTGCTGATGATTTTGCTAAGAGCAAAGCAAGGAAAAATAATTGAGTTGTAATTTTTTGATGTTTATTTTTGCGAATAATGAATGTCGTGGTTTATGATTTAAAATAAATAGTAAGTAATTTTAAAGATACCTTTCATCTAACACAATTGTAAATATTAAATCATTTTTGGAGGGAAAATGGTGTGGGGAAGGAAAAAAAAACCCCTGGCTTTTTTTAAATTAAATTTTTATTATTTAAAACCTTTCTATATTATTCTATCGATTAAACAAAATAAAGGTAGAGGGGCGCGGAATTTTGTTTTTTTAGGGGAGGCGTCGTAGCATAAACGTTGGAAACCGCTGCTTTAATCAGATCAACTTAGGTATATTATTACTTGCACGATATGCAGTGAGAAATAATAAAATGTTTCTGTCACTAATCATCAGATTTTTTAAGAATTTAAAATATTATATTAAACATAATAAAAGGATAAAACCTCTCTTAAATAAATTATTGTTGCCACGTGCTTGGAATATGCATGCAAAATAAATAAAATTGCAGAATGTGATAAGCATCCAGCAAAAATATTACATATTTTAATCCAACAACCGGACGGGTTTAGCAGCTTATCTATACTGAGTAATAAAGTCTAACATCTTTTGTTTATTCTGACTATTACAAATAAAATTCCATTATTTGATTTTGTCTTGTGATTGGTAAAATATATGATTCACTACTCTCGAAAATTGGTTATTATCCGTAGATAGTGGAGATTATTTTAAACGCAACAGGAAATAGTCTGCATTCGATTAGGGCGGAAGCCCCAGAACGTTGCACTCTGCCACTTTCAATAATTATTATAATTATGATCAGTGGCGTTAATATAAGAATTTCGTTTAATCCACATCCAACATATCGGAGTATAAAGAGTTAGTTGTCTTGTCTAATCCATCACATTTTATTTATTTGTGACCAAATAAACGCATATATTATGAAGATATAATATAAAAAAATCTAAAATTAAACTGTATTACATTGTTTTCAATAAACTGAAGTAACATTTTGGTTCTGAACTGATAAAAAGAATATAAGCGTTATTAATTATTATTCCTTTTTTGAAATTATTGTTTCTTCTGAAAAATATAATAGCGGTGAATTTTGACTTGATGCTGCATTAAATATAGTTTAATTTTCACTGCACATAGTCACAGGACTGTTTTATATCTAGTTGTTAATATAACGTATAAGCTTTACAAATGTTATTGCACTAGGTATATTGAAGCTATGGGTAGGTTGGGTAGTTTATTTTGTTTAGATTGCCAGTTGTTACAAGACATTGAAAGTTTTTCCGTGTTCAAATTCACAGTGATCTTCAACATTTTTATTTTGATATGTCTGACAAAATACCGAGGAATCTCACGAATTTACTTACTGACTAATGTCCTTCATAAATAGTTGTACATACTGACAAAAACGTTACGTAATAAATACTAGTGTCGAGTAAAAATCTATGTTGAATGTGTATATCAATCGCATACAATCAGATCTAGAACTCGAAAATTTGACGAAAAAATCTTTTTCGCCAATATTGGCTATGATTTTTCGGCAATAATTATTGATTATTTTGGTTATTTACGAACCGGAACAAAAAGTTTCAATCTTTACTAAATTCGCCGGTTCAATCCGTGTCAATTTACATACGATTAAAAAATGTATTCTAATTTCGTACGATGCATTAAGCAACGAAAAATATGCATATGAAAAAAAGGTATGTGAATATTTTTTTAAAGTGTCATTATTTCATTTGAAATGTATGTAAGTATTTAAAACAATGGAGCTCAATTTTTGAGTATTTAATTAACTCAAAATACCATTTTTGCCACGACGGGAAATTATATTCTGGATTCAACAAATATTCAACATCGATTTACAAAAAAAAAAACAGTATTTTCAGAACCCCTTTCATAAATGACGACGAAGTCATAATATAATCTAGCATTTAGGATTAAAAAATGTTGCCATTCGTGGAAAACTTTAATCCTTGACACGAGTCGAATATTCCTTTTTTGAATAGACTATAAATAAACTGTATTACTATATCTCACTGCTCAAGTAATATTGTCATTCGACATTTCGAAAATTCCACTGAAAACGAATTACTCACTAACAAAATGTGAGTACGTCTTTAGTTTACATTAGACTTAAAATAAATTGTTTGGTAACAATTTATTGTTTAGGCAACGCTGCAACAAATGTGCATCATTTCAGATGTCAGCAAGGCATTGCACCTCGGCTGCATACTTAAAATGTTTATTTTCGACTTCGGGCTCACACATGAAGAGATTTTTCAACAAACCGAAATAGTTTACAAAAACAAACAAAACAAAACAGAGATGTCTTCGGCAGATATCCACAGTTGCTCGAAACCTTTCACATTTGTACACATCGCAGTTTAATTCGTCGACTGTATAAATATATTGATGGAATTTTGATTTACTTAGTAGACATCATTATATATTTTTTATACTTTTTACAATATTAACTATTTTATTATAAGTTGGTTACATTGTTTAATCCCTGTTTAATGAAATAACATCGAAAAAAATATGTATTTATCATTTATTGACTCTAAATCCCTTTTGAAAGTACACGCGTCGTTTAACTGGCTGAGCACTGGCGAAACGACCCTACATATATGGGTAAGAATAACTTTGTATTTAGTATTAAAAGATAGATTTTTCAGTTTGTCTATAAATAATAATTAACTGCTACCTGAGGCTTCATTGTAGTACACGCTGATCCTCTCCAACTGCAGGTCTGATGTTCCCTTATATGTTCCATTTGGGTCGATGCCATGTTCTTCAGAGATTATCTCCCAGAACTGTGAAAGAAAATCTAATTAATACCATAAAATAAAATCATCCACAAGCTACAAATCGTTCGAAATAACGCTGTTTGTCAAGCGATTATGTTTTCGGTAAATTCAGCAATAATTCATCATCAATGAAAAATAAAACTGAATTTCCGTTTTCAGGATCGGATGGACGAGAGGAATGTAAATAATAAATCACATACATCCATACTTTTTATAGAAAAATCAATTTATGAAAGCTTTCGTACTGAGGTTCGGGCATGTGGACACCGCAACTAAAAAGGACGAAGGCCCAAAACTGTAAACATCTCGGTAAAATTAATGTCATTTTATAATCATTACGTTAATATGCTTTGCAACATGCTAAACTTTTTTAGCCCGAAAAATTACTAAGTGCCGATAATAGCAATGCAGTTCTGTATGAAAATTAAAAATGCTAAATGATCATAGATGGGAATTAGGTAAACCGATTATAATAATGTTAAATGGTCATTCTCTGAACAAACCATAGAGAAACAATTGAAGTACGGTGGCGAATTTATCGATTTCTTGATTCCAATGCTTAACAATTTGACAATTTCCGATCCGCAATTAAATTTACTACAGAATTGCATTGTTTTCAGCAGCATGTTGTAAACCATATTTATCATTGTTAAATTTAATAGTGTTTTCGTTTTATCTTTTGTGGGAATAGTAATAACCGGGAATATTTCATTATATTTGTTTAAATAAAAGGAAGGGGCTTACTTCATACCGATTGTTAGTAAGTCTCACCATTGAGTGTAAAATACTTTAGTTTAATTTAATAAAATGGAAGATTTTGTAAGATATGAAGTTTTAGAAATACTAATTTAATACAAGAAGAACTTAATGAAAATAACATGGACTGCTTTGACGATTATAATACATGTTTGTTCAACGATAAAGACTTCATTATAATGAAATATTACAAATCTCTTATTTTAGCACACTAATAAATGTATTTTGTTATGGCTTATTGCCAAGTTAATTTTTCTAACTGTGAATTCGACACTCTGTTGTATTCTATGGTTGCGGTAGATTGAGTTACATCTGACGATTTATCAATTGAAATTTGATACTTGAAAGTGGGAAAGTGACTTTCTGCAAGATTTTACTGTTTCCTTTCTGAATACCAAAGTAGTGTAGTAATAATATAGTCCAGTGATAATTATTAAACGGCCCGCAGGAGGCAACTATGTCACTGTATGACAATTCTAGCTATTACGCGGGAAAATTACACTTCGATATATGGTATTTCTTTTATTTCATTTGATTCCTTGTTTAGGGATCATTCTTTTAATTTGTAATAAATTTGTTGTAAATATTTATCTTTTCAAAAAAGTGTACAATCAAATTTGAAGCCTGTGGCCTTTTGACTGAATATAAAATTTGCATTCCACTGTCATTATCCATTTACAAAATAATGCATGTACATACTTTTTTATGTATATATAGATTTGGATTATTGAGATTTTGTACACTTCCATGTATTTTCCATCAAGCACCCTCAGTCGATGTCTTAAATTATGTATATATAGATACTTGAAGATTCTTAAATGCGGCCTTATAATATTCCATAAAAACAAATGAGGCCTTCCGACATGAAAAGCTTCCCACCCCTGGCATAGATGCTCGATTTTAGGTAAAATATTACGAACACTATTTTTATTATAGAAAATAGTATTTTTTTGTCACTACAAGTAAAAAAAAAAGTAAATAAAGTTGAATTATTTTACAAATATCTACTGTCGCATCTTTGAAAAATCTCTCGTTCTAGATAAATGTATTATGATTAATAATCTTAAAATAAAGTGAAACTGTTGTCGATTATTTTTGCGGTGATCCACTTACAGTGGCCACATATAAAATTACAACGTTGTCAAATGCGAATTTTTAAGGAAGAAAAAAAAACCGCGTGTAATCCGATGTAATCCGGAAGGAAGCCACTTTTTGCACTTCGTTGGCTTTAAAAAGGGGTTGAAGTAATCATTTTAATATTTCCTTTTTAACCACGCCCGCTCGATATTTAATTGCCTGTTTAACCGTTATATTCCATATATTATTTAATGCACTTCTGCATTCTTTTTAACGACTCAATTACGCCTATGTTTATCTTAATCTTCTCTATAATAACAGCCAACATTTGGAGATGTTTCGAAGTATTGCGGATAAGCCGTACCTATCCACTTCGGTTACGGTGTCCACGAGTTTGAATCCTAGAACAGACTTTCTTAAGTTGATTTTTCAATCGATGTGTGTTGTCTGCATTTATTCCAATTCTAAAAACTGGGCATAGCGAGAGCGCTTTTAGCTAACGGTTATAAATAATTGCACTTTGTGTTGGATACTATTCACTTGGTACACTTGAACTTTTATTTTAATAGTTTCCACTTAGTCACGGATTTTTTTAACAAAGTGGGTTAAATTATAGTAGGTTATGTTAGGGTTGGTCTGGTTTGGTTTGTGTCATTTCAGTTTCGTGCAACTATCGATTTCAAAGTGTGAGTGAGTATTGTGATATTGAGTGAAAATTATTTTATCTATGTGAAAATATTTTTTCGTAAGTGTAATATATTTCTTCAATGTTAAAATATATTTTATTATGTGGGATCACTTTATTTGTAGTGAAAGAATTTGTTTTTTGTGGAATGTATTTGTTATTAGTGAAAACTATGTTTATGAAAGTGAATGTGATCTAAAGAAAAGTGCATTTAATTGTAAGCCTTAGCTAACTACTGTACTAGTTCTGTATTATACCCATATCTGTAAAGGAAAGGTTGTGAGACTGGATAACAACTGACTTAATACAACAACTTCTGTTGAAATGCTCCATAAGGAGTCCATTAGCTCCAAATTGGGAGTGGACATGGCAAGCAATGCAAATAATAGATCTAGATTTTTCATTCCATTATATGCCACAAAAGAGTGTCAACTATAATACATGTAAGCAAATCGATGCATTAGGTGTATTGCACTGATTTATCATTTTCATAGTAATCATTAATCGAATTGACTTGTTACCTTTTGGTGTCGAACTAAAAAAAGTAGTATGTTGGTATGTATTACAATATTTCATGTTATTCTGTTTTTGAAAAACGAGTTGTCTAAAAAACAAAATGTTGCTCATGTTTTACTCGTCAAGTTTTTGTCTTGACACTACACTAAAAAAATCTAAATGTGCAAAATCAAGCCGAAAAAGATCGATAATGCCGTTGGCAGTTAGTTATAAAATAGTTTGTGGTAATGTGGTAGGTATTCTATGTTTTTGAAATTGAAATCTCAATGATAACGATTATCAAGGGTATCAATGCAAATTTAATAATCTCAACTGTAGTCTATTTAAAACTGGTTTTCACTGTCCATTGTATAATATATTATTTAACAATATATCAATTGTATCCATAAATATTCGTGCAGCATTGGACGGGCTAGTTTCTAGTTTAAAATAAAAGTTTTAATGATTCGAAATGCAACGATATAATGCTCATTCCGTTGGCATATCTGAGTTCTATTTTCAAATTTGTGAGACAAATAATGTGTAAGCGGTTTCGTATAACCATTATTCTTTGTTCATTTTACGACAACATCACGGCCTAGACTTCTAAAATTGTGGTTGTTATAAGACAAATCAAGACTAAAGTACCCATAAACGTCACAATATCAACAAGAGTTGCAGACAACAATTAAGTTCTCCCTTCAATGTCGTTAACTGTTTTTTAACAGCGGCAATCATGGCTCCGCAATCATTTCGGTTGAATGACATTCCTCCATTGTCAACCAATCTATTCAAAAGAAGCCAGTTAAAAAATATTTAAATTCAAGATCACAATATCAGTGGTGGATTCATTTTCAATCTTGCTAAAGTTATATTTTGAGCAAGGTGCTATGAAACCCCTTAGATACAACCGTTATTAGGTTTTTTTTTTAAATATTTTTCGCTTTGCAATAATAATTGGTTATGGAGATTTTTCACTGCAACTGTTTTAACGCCAGACAAGCAGAAACTTACAAAGAAATCTTTTAGATGAAGCGATTTAGATATTTTATTGTTTTATTATATCGCTGCAGATTTAGTAACTTAAAAATTTTTAATTATACATTGTTTACGTTTCGGGAACTTTTCAAAATGGCCACCTCAATATGGTTAAGTTTTGGATAATTACCTGTTCAGCAACCGCTATATTTACAATATCTTTCTATTATGTTGTGCGAAACTGTCTATCTACGCTTTCGGCTATGTTCACAATCATCACTATGCGCTCTTATTATGTGCGCATGAGTGATGGAACCGTGTATATGTCACTCGCCGTGGGGCTCAGATTCTCGAAGGGACACTTCCAAAACAATATCTATCAAACGATTAATGGATTTGTATCCAAAGAGGTGGATGATTGTGATGTTTTCCTTCTCTTCCACCCTAATTATTCGCACCTTAAAACGGATCGTGGAGAAAGCGATTTTACGACAACTTGTACTTTTATAATCTCTTTTCTATACCCTTACTCTGTCCGATTCTATTGAAATGCTCCGTTAGTAGTTTGTATACTATAATACAATAATTGAGATACGACATGGCTTAAACAGTATAATATCTACAGTGTAATTATTTCTTTGGCGCGTACTAACGTCTGAAATAAGAAATATTGTTCCGAATAAATACTGTTCCTGTTTTTACATGGTTATTTATGATTATTAGTCTGTCTGATTGATAATAACGAAGATTATTGACAAGCGCCCGCATAAAAATCATGCCACCATTTTGTTTCATTCTAACCGTTAAATTACCGCTTAAGCATTATTAATAAATTATGTATGAGTGTATTTTGTATTCCAAATTCAATTTCTTTATTTAGCTGTGTTTATGGTTGAAAGAAAACTAAATATTATGGTTCAGTTAATTTTATTATTAAATATCCACATATTCATACACCACGGTAGAAAAAGTCTTCATGTGGTATTTGATATAAACTCAAACACATCTATAAATTTTGGACATCACACTTCTACCGCTAGAACTGTAAGGAGATACATTTTGAGAAGAAAATTAATTGAAGGTGTCATCATTGTAGGATTGTTTCCTATAATATCCGTTTTGAAGCAATTATTATACCTAAATGGAAGTATAAATCTTATGAAACATACTTGCATACTGATTTGAAGAAAATAAAATATTGTTTTTAAAACATACGACGATAGAAAATATTTTTAATGTTTTGTTTAATAATAGATCAATAATGCCCGACAAACCAATCTCTAGGTTTTATAATATTATAAACTGAATTTTGGAAATATGATGAGCTAATTTTCATTTTCCTCTCATAAAGTTTACAATCGTCCGCCACTGGTTATAAAGGAAAAATTAAATCTATCGATCGTCCGATATCTATATACAAATTGCAAATTCTCGGTTTGTCTCGCATATTGTTCAATTTTCAATGAACTTTTTTCAAAGGCAGGCAGCGGATTTCCCTCAGCAATCGTGATCGGTTTATCGTTGAAGCGAGGGGACATCATACGTGCGGTCCGCAAATTTTTATGACTCACTAAATTACGAATTGAAATGAAACGATTACAGCTAATTTTATATGCGTAAAATTCGTTTCAATTTCAAATCACTTGAGATATATTTGAGAGGAAGATATTGTGGAATATCCGTAGTCCTAGATCTCAAATAGTGAATTGAAAAAAAATGTTTATGGACTATTCTGAATGGACTATGCCTATGGAATGAGCAGAACTTATTCCGTTAAGGAAAACATTGTGTATTCTAATATTATATGAATACATACTAAAAATTACTGAAAAATACTTTTTTGGAATTTCAATATTATGGTTAAAAATATATGCTGCCGGGAAGCGATTTTTCTACGATAAAATCTATGACAAGAAAAAATACGGTTTTTTTAAAAGTAAGTTACCTATTGACGTCTATTTAAATTTTGTTGGCTGTAATTATTATCGTTATTAATCGATTGAACTGAGTTTACGTTCTAATTTTTTTTTATCTCTGGTAAATTAAATTGTATTTGTTGGACACCTCTGGCCCAGACAGAATAACGGCTTTGTAAAAAGCAAATTTATTATTCTTTTAGCGTCAAACATTATGCTTCGACAGGCTCCAGTTAGCTGGTTAGCAAAATTAAAATACAATATAATTGCTGCATTTTCATACTTCAAAAGCAGGTGCCATTTAAATTAGACCACATCAAAATTTAAACAAGCGCACTGGCAACACCGGCAGAATGGAACCATTTTAAATTATTTAATGATAGTCTTGTAAAAAATAATGTTTGCTCACGATTCATACAAATTACCGTCAAGTGTGTAGGTTTAAGGCGAACTTTACTCAGTACCGAAGCTAAAAAAAATATACATATCCAACATAATATGAGATTTATACGCTTTGCAAAATGATAATCATAAAATATTATCGATATGGAATGCCACTTCCAATAAATATTAAAATCCATCTTACATAGCAGTTTCAGCATAGCATTTGACAGGTGTCGATTAGTTGGCAAGATTGTCTACTTGATATTCATTAATCACTTAACTTAAATGGCTGGAAATGCTTGTTACCATTTCAAGCCACCTATACGACAAAAATTGATATAAATGAACCAAAAAATTCAAAATAAAAGAATTTCATTGATTTATTTAATATGCAATATCATAAATATACAGAGAAAGGTGCTCACTTCGATGGAGTTACAAATGAAAAGAGCCGATAATGTTTAGTTGTTCATATACAACGTTTTCCCATGAACGTAAAAGAAAGAAAACGTAACTAAATATGTTTTCAGAGTCATTAACCGAAATTATCTGAAATGATTCATTAAAACAAACCTACCCAATGAACTTTTATTAGATAATTCCTTCCGGGTAAATATTCCCTCGAAAGTAGCGATAATTTTCAACTATAATGTTTTTAGTGATAAACCTGATTCTAGGTTTAAATAGACAAAAATAATTGTAGATATATTGTAATATTATCTATTACTAGTATTATACTGCCACTCCAAATAAAGTTAGCTGACGGCAAAATGCATGGTATGTTATATTCTCAGTCATGAAACCATAGACTATAATTATTTCAAATTTAGAAGTTTTTATAAAATCTCATTGATACAGTAAAAGTAAGCAAATTTTTGTAAAACAATTTATATGCAAATGTGAAAATCATAGTTTATTTTTCATTACGCATACTCTTGCTGTCTTACATATTCTTAAATCATTCTGAATATCCATGTCTGATGTAATTTTTACTGCAGTGGGAATAATTTCATAAATAATGTATCAGTAATTAAAATTACTAATTGACATAAATACCTAACTGATGTAGATACTTCACTAATTAACAATACTGCTAGGCCGTTCGTTAATTAATGTTCCCAATTATAATTGAAATATAATTAGATGTAATTTATAGTTTAAACATGTTTAATAATAAAATGTGTTTTACTTTTCTAATATTTATTATACATTCAACAACCAACTGTTAATGTTATGAATAATTATTGAAACGAGCAACGTATTTAACCGTACATATTTAATCAAAAATAAAGTAGTTCATATAACTGAAGTTTATTTGTATTTTATTCACTCTTATACCAGTGGTCTAGATTTAATATTGAATAAAATTGGGACTTTATTTTGTTAAGCCCCCGTTCCATTTCGGAATCGCTTATGCAGTACATAGTTACACTACCTATCCAATAACATTAAAAGACATTGTAAATATATCTTTCCAAAATGAGCATAGTAGTTTTTGGCACATGACCACAGCAGCAAACCGATGAAGCAGGGAAAACGAAGAATTATAATTAGCTAAATAGACTTAAATGGAAAATATTCTTTCTATATCGTAATCGACAATGAAGTACAGAGTTACACTACCTATACAAGACCCTTATTATATGTTAACTAACATACGACTGTAGAATGATTTTTGCACCTCTCTCTGCGATCAAATTTGGTTTGTATTCATTTTTGGTTTAGGTACATACTTAGTACTTTTTGGCGAGTGCCAAATTTCTTTAGATACATTTAAATACAAAATATTTGTTGTTTTCAGCAAACTAGTTGAGTCAGATATACTAGTTTTTAGTGAAAACGTATTGCATATTTGCGTGCTGAATTACACGCAATGAAACAATGTATGTTTTAATTATAGTAAACATTAAAAAGAAAGCAACGAATGCATGCGATTCAATTTTTTTTTAAAATGTTATTCTTTGACCTACATTTTAAAAATTTTGCATTTCTTGACGTATATTTTTTTAGTAATAATGAATTTGACTTTTGTACTAGATGAAAGACCTTGAGAAATTGAATTTTCTATTATACATTACTGAAGAGATTCTCTTGGCGTAACTGGAACGATATATGTTTGTAAATGGAAGAAATGCTTCAGATAATGTGCTGAAGACGTCAGGATATCGAGCAATGTAAAGTAACAAAAATGGCGAGTGAAATTGAGACAGAGGCAAAACCTTCTGTATAGGTTCCTGGAAACTGCAATGAGTCTAATCGAAAATGCTAATAATGTATTTTTTGTGTACATACTTTCAATCAGGGCCGTAGAGTTGGAGTCGTGATTCATTGTATTTTAGGCGAAGTCATGATCGTCAGAAATCGGCTCCGACTCATTTTATAAATACATATTTTTTTTTTGTAAGAATATTTTTTAAAATCTTCATCTGCAGGTACTCGGTGCCATCGTTAGATCCATCAAATGTATGTAGTGACAGCAGAGATTTAAAAAAAAAAACAGTACAGTAAAAGTAGACTTCTTGACAACATCGCAGCCCTGGTTTCGGTAAATAAAATTTAATGCAAATGGATAGCTACAGCTTCAAAAACGTTTTATTTACACGATATATATATCTTGATGTTTGTATATCAGTTACTCAGCACACACACACTTTCTATCTTTATTCTCGTATTCAAATAATTGCAGTAAATTAGTAATGGTTTTGAAAACACCAAAGGAACCTGGTCTAGAGCTGTAGAGTATCCCAGAGCGGTCATGATCCTTAATCATGAGAATAACGACGAATAAGAAGAAGGATGACACACAAGATACATCTTAGTACTAATAATTGGTGAACGAGATATCATTTACAATGTTAAGAATAAGTATAATAGTGTTTGTATAGAAGTAGCCATTTTGTGGTTTGAACGGGGTTGATATTTTTTGTACATTACTTTTTAAGTGACTTCTTTTGACGTGTGTACAAATCTATACCAGATAAATGTAGATATCATTATAAACCGTACAATTCTATATTGGCTCGTATGGCGAATATTCTACAATTGTATAAGCACGATTTAACGCGAAAACTGTATATATTTGCAGATCCCAATTCCTCAGTTTTACTTTGTTACTTGCAGTAGTTACCATACTCCAGTTTAATTTAAAAATAACTGAAAACTATACTTTTGTTTCACACCCTAATGATTCTTAGTCTTTGGTTAGTGAACGATCATTTCAAGGATTTAGATTATATAGCCGTGTGACCATGTCAGTACCCAATGCTCATATTTTTGACAGAAGGTGCTTAACGCGATCCGGTTGTCACTCAATTCTCACATCAAAGAGAGTAGTGATAGAAGCGCGGAGATTTGAATGGATTAGTAATTAGCTAAACCCCAACCTTTACGCCCCGATTTTCAGAATTAAGGTTGGATGGGAATGTATAAAATACAGTAAGCCATGTCTTTGGATACATATCTATATTTACTCAATATAATATATTTTATATCGACGGTGTTTTGACCAATTGATGTAACTCTCAAAAAATACGAAAATTAGTTAATGATTGGATCTCATTTTAAAGACGACAGAGCAGGTCTCGGCCAAATGATGTAATTTAAAAATAAAACACAATCAAAAAAAAATATTTTTCAGATATAAAAATTTGGTGGAAGCTGCTCTGCGTTCTCCAGTTGAGATGGCTGTTTATTGTTAATATTATTTACATAATTAATATTTCATTGTTTTTAAACGGTTCACTAATTTATTCTTAAAATTTTCCCAATCTGCTATTTGCTTAATGCATCAGTAATTTCATTAAAAAAATTTACTCAGTGAATGGACTTTTAATGAAGCTATATTTGTGATTTCAGATTAGTATTTATTGATCTGCAAGAGGTCTTTAGCATTTTAATTGTAGACTATTTTATTTGGTTTATGTATAATTTGTTTGATAGTCAGTAATTTCTTGTCTTAGTTCACGAACCAACTGTTTTATATACCTTAATTTTTAACACTAAATTTTATATAAATGAGCCTGTTATGTTTGTATTTTTATCAGTTGATAATGCTCGTAATGAGCGAATCCGGTCCTGATCATTATAAACATGTGGAAGTAGTACAAAAAAATTGTGTTTTATTTTTAAAATGTAATGTCTTTCCACCAAGAATTGACAGTTCACACCTTAAAAGTGACAAATGATGTAAATTAGAAAAATAAATTGAAAAATAAAGGGAAACATCATTTTACATTGGATTTAGGTTTAAAAATTATAACCAGGCCACTTGATGTAAACCACTATTATATCGACACTCCCTACGTATAATCCCGTTTCTGCAAACAAGAAAATTTACAGGAGTGCATTTTAAAGATTCATAACGAAACTCACCATTTATATTATGTTTTCGATAAAAACCGTTTTTACTCTCTCCTGAACAATTTCAATTCTGAGGGTTACATCAATTGGCCAAATACAGTCAATTATGTCAATAATATTGATATTGGTTTACAAACTCTTAGCATTATTTATATACGTGGCATTCATTGATGGTATATAATCAGTTTTCTGGGTAATATTTCCGTTTTCGCATTGATTGTGTTATCAGAAATTAAGCTCGTGAATGAACGATAACTGAATTATGATAAAGTTTATGCAATGAATCATTAGTGTGTTTGCTTTTAGTATAATACATTCTCAGTACTACGGTTTACAATAAGTATGTTCTTAATACTTTGATATGAGTTTTCTTCTTGATTCAAATGCGAACATATTTTGGCCACATGGTAGATTATTACATTTGTGGCAGTGCAGATCAAACGAGGCCATTTCCAACAAAATTGATAGTTTGGTTTCAAAGAGTAAAGAAATAAGTTTTGTTGTTTTTGTTGTATGTAAACATTCGTAACCCGAAGGGCAGGGGGGGGGGGTGAGGCACACGTGTGAATGTTATTAATACCTAGGAGGCTCACTGACTTTGCAATCTCAGTACCTAGCGAGTTTTATTTAGTTATATAATTTATAGTTATATAATATAATTTACTTTATTCTCAAATGATTCGGATCCTGTGAAGCAGGCTCTCTGCTGGATGCATTGCAAACGTGGTTACATACTAATCTTTATAAACATTTACTCTTGCTAAATATTATCTACTTTAAAATTGTCAGCTGTAAGCTTTCTATTGAGACAAATAAAGAATACCCTTTCCTAATACTAATCGTGAACTTTCAATAAAAATGTGTTTTAATTTTATTTTAAATTTGAAGGGCTTACTTTGAAGTTTACTCAGTCCCTAAATGAGTTTTGAAATTGAAAGTAAATTGCGATAAGACTTGGTGAGAATTGCAGAATCATTATATAATAATAAGGCACGTGATCGGTTACAAAACCTGAGTAGTTAAAATGTTTTTCATTCAATGTATCATTTGAGTTCTAAGCCATGGGTGTTTGTGATGTGTTTTCTTTTCGAGTTGATTTTGAACTATTCCGTTTGAATTTAAGAGATTCGAAATGTTAAATATCCGCGTTGTCTATAATTATATCGACTGTGGAAAGGCAAAAGGATGTAACTAACCCACTTACGCGTTATGTCCAACATACACCTTTCCATGCCACGTCGCGCCACTCTTAGTTTTTGAACCTCTTGCGTATTGAGAGTCCATGTTTCGCAGGCATACGTTTTTAACACTGGTAGAACAGATTTGTTGAACACTTTACGCATTAGGCATAATGGAGTGTATATAAAATCAATAATTTTAAATGTAGCAATGACAATATGTGCAAGGTATTTTAAGTTAGATGTAAATTATTCCGTCCCCGATATGAAGGCGAAACGATTTTGTGACAAAAAAGTCGAAACACAATTTTATTTTGTTTCCATTGTCCGAATATTTTTGATATCGATATAATAATTTATGACAATAATTATTTACTACTGCAAAACATTCCAAAAGTTAGCCTCGTCAATGTCATTATTCATTGCATATATTCGGCAGACCGTGTCAGTTTCTGGTAGAAAATGACTTCCAAATAAGTCCTTGAAGGTGACACGTAATTTTATCGAAATCATTGATTCCTCGAGTTATTATAAATTTAAATTGATTTGGGATCTACGAATTCAGTCAGATGTGTATTATCATATCAAAGCCGAGAATATATTATAATATATAACTTTCCGATAAAAGTATTTAAATACTTATAAGATATTAATAAGGATAACCTTTATCTTAAAATGATAAATGTAATTGACACCATTTTGGTTTCTCAAATTATTATAGCAGACTGTGAAACAAAAAGATGCAATTATAATCACCTGTTACTTACTAACTAGGTTTACTATTAATTTATAAATTGTTTATATCGATGGCAGTTTGGTTAATATATGTAACCCTCAAAAAATACGAAAATGAGTTAATGATTGGATCTCGTTTTAAAGACGACAGAGAGCAGGTCTCGGCCAAATGATGTAAATTAGAAAAATAAATTTACCACTTTTTGGAAGGGAAACATCATTTTTCATTGGTTTTAGGATCAGACATTCTGAGCCGTCCACTTGATGTAAGCCACTATTATATCGACAATCCATACGTATAGTACCGTATCTGCAAATATGAGAATTTACAGGAGTGCATTTCAAAGATTCATAACGCAACTCACCATATAATGGTTTCGACAAAAACAGTTTTTACTCTCTCCTGAACAATTTCAATTCTGACAAATACACCGTCGATATAATAATTTTTTTCTGATATTATATATCACAAGTGCCAAACAACAGGGACCCGAAACGGAACCGAAAAAGCCGTTATTTTTACCGGAAACGAACTGATATTTATTTCGGTATTTGTTTTATTTACGAGAAATTTTTTCGCTGATAAAAAACAGATTTAATTTATAAATTATATCCAAAAATTTTAATTTTAATAATAAATTGTATTTTTGTCAGTTGATAATGCTCGCGATAAGCGAAACCGGTCCTGATCATTATAAACATGTTGAAATAGTGCTTTATTGGGTTTTATTTAAAAAATATAATGTCTTTTGACTAAGAATTGACAGTTGACATTAGTTAACGTATTTAAATAAGAGCTGAAACGAAAACCGGAACGAAAAAAATAACGGTTCGGGCCCCTGGTAAACACTAAGATTATTATGAATTAAGACAGTGCTTCTCAAACTATTGGCCGCGGGCTTCTGTCGAGGGCCGCAAAATGTTCGAGTAGAGTAGAGAAGGATTTAACTATTCATTTTTTTCCTTTTACAATTTTTTTATATTCTTTTATTAAAATATTGTCTTTGAGGTGATTGTAGAATGCAGGTGTATGTATAAGCATACTATATATAATGTCAAATAAAGCTTTTGATGATTAAATTAATCTAATTTTCGGAGCAGGGGGCCGAGGTTTCTTTTATTAAATTATTTTGGGCCGTGAAACGAAAAAGTTTAGGAAGCACTAGCATGCCATACGATGAAGTCGTGATGTTGGTTTCAATGAAAACGAAACACGTTGAATTTATACTATGCAGCTGAAAGATTTGATTCGTTTGTAGGTATGAAGACATTACTGGCTCTAAGCGATAAAAAATGTGGAAATTGTTTTTTTTACACTTTTATAATATTTTTAATGCACTCATTAAAACTAGATGGTTAAATTTATTATGTTTATGGTATTTATGTATCAATAACTAACAGGCATTGTTACTAACATTAGTATAGAAATGGAGCTACTACATATTTAAACCTATTTGAGGATATTGAAAAAAAATGTGCTGAATCAGTCACATATTTTATATAATAAAAATTATTTGAATTATTTGAATTCCATTCCATAAATCGATTGAAAAATCAATTTATGAAACTGTTCTTACTGGGATTTGAACCCGTGAGTTCAGTACCCGGATCCGGCATTTTGAGTATAATAATACACAAATATATTAAATATCCACCTATCCGATCATGAAAAACGAGGTGTAGCGAGAACGATTAGCTAACCACTAGCCCTGTCCTAGCCCTATTCTTCTATCCCCACTCTCTTCGAATAAAGAGAGGTTGAGCAACTGAATAACAAGCAGTTCTCATAGACAAACTTCTTTTGAGATACCTCCATTAGGAAGCCATATGCTCCACGTTGGGAGCGGACATGGTAAAAAAAAATATTTATCAAATTTGAAGTTCTTAAATGTAGGAAAATATTTGTTTTCTTCTTCTAGCAGTAAAATATATTTGTTTGAACAAAATGACCGGTTTCGCTTAGCAAATACGGATTTTCATCGGTTGTAAAGACGCTCTATATTTATATCCCGTCCTATTGTTTAATCATTTAGAAATGGCGCTACAAAGTGATTTTCAATTTATCACTAGACAATAATTTTTGTCAACAATATTTTTCATAAATTAAAGTTTAAGGATGAACAGTGATTATAATTTTTAACTGCGCGAAAAGTATTCAATATGTATATCTATTTACTTTTTACTTACGATGGATTCGACGGTTACTTTGTGGAAATTATGTTTTAATCAGTGAAATAATAGTATATTTTTATATTAATGCTATACTATACTAAAGTAAATAGACGATTATGAAATAATTTCGTTCTCTGAGATGTATTTATCAAATTTAATGTTGAATAAAATAAGAAACAATACTTGAATGCATAACTAACTTATTTTTTTAAATTATTACGCCAAGATTGGATGAATCACATATATACTAAATTAAAACGGTTATTTAGTAATCAATAAAAACAAAATGTAACAATAAAAATATTTTTTACCTTAGCGCCAATCTGGTTTCCGCACTGTCCGGCCTGCAGATGAACAATTTCCCTCATTTTTAATGAAGTAATTCAATCAATTTTTGAGATGCACGCAACGAAGTATGATCTTGAACTGAATGAAATACTGCAGCGATTACAACCCTTGTATGAGCTACGAGCGACCTCCCACTTCTGAACACGGATGCCAACTGAACTAAGCTGTGAAGTCAGTCATGTCTGAAGATTTAAAGAAAGCAAAAAGAACGTTCTACGGTTTGAAATTTCAGGCGGATATCAGTGAACGTCAATACTGCTTTCGAAAAATGTGACATTTACGAACATCGGAACACAATATGTCATTTCAAAATGTATCATTCATAATAGCACTTATGCCAATATAAATATTTGTATTAAAATCAAACGATGTTGTTTGAATTGATGAATACATCGTGAGATTAACTATCATGGAATTCAAAAGTGATTAACTGTATTCAAATAAGATTGCAATAAGATTTATTAGAAAGAAATGGCTTCAAATAATTTACGCACTATCTAATCTAATTTAGTTATCTTACTAACAAACAGATAGAAATTTAATATTTTTCTTCCATTTCTTAGCTAATTTTGCTGATTTGGATTCAAACTACTTTAGGTTTTTTCCAGAGATGCCAATTCGGAGTCGGAGTTGTAGTCGTCAAAAACTAGCGACTCCCACTACCTTTTCTATAAAATTTATTTTGCGAGTATTTCTGTACATGTTTCATTTTTATTTATGCTAATAACATCTTCTTGACCTGCAATATACAAACATTGTATTTGAATACTATGAAAAATTTGGCTATTTTGCCGAATTTGAAGACCAAGAATTACACATAAATAGGAAAGGGAGGAAAAAAACCTGATAGACTTTTTTAGTCGTAATGTTAGTCGGGGTCAGAGATGGTTTGTTGATCAATCTC
This sequence comes from Himalopsyche phryganea, assembly GCA_022494535.1. NCBI lineage: Eukaryota > Metazoa > Arthropoda > Insecta > Trichoptera > Rhyacophilidae > Himalopsyche > Himalopsyche phryganea. The sequence goes on along the minus strand of JAGVSL010000076.1, from coordinate 333,336 downwards.
GGAGCTGGAGCCAGAATTGCGTTTTTTTGACGACTCCACACCCCTGGTTTTTGCTATAATTGTTATCGATATTAAAATAAAAACTATTACGATTCTCAAACATAACTTTTATGGTGTAAACTGTTAACTGAGGATTCAGTTAAAAACTAAGCACATTTTTGTTTTGATTCCTCATTTATAAATCGAAAATGGTCGCGATAAGCGAAACGGTTTTGATACTTGTGGAATTAGTAGAGACATTTGTGTTTTATTTAGGTAAATTCTCAAATATGTTATTTGAATTATTCAAATTGTGTACATTTCCATAAAAAGTACACGGCTAAAGACCCGGGACGTTAATGACAAAACGTATAGAAGTATACAAAATTTGAACATTTCAATTTTGGTATTGAAGCACCCACAGTCGATATCTTAGATTATCTCAAATATGTCTTAGTGAAAAAGAGAACTTAACTAGGATTTATTGAAAAAGATCTGGATTAAAATTACTTTCTCTTCCTGACATTTCAAAAAAAGATACAATTATGGAGTAAGAAGAGAAGTAGTTATTGGCTAATCGTACTTTCTACGTTTGCTTTTGAAGCAGCGTTGGGTATGACTCGTCGAAGCATCCACTTCTTTTGAACACACATTCATAAATCGATTAAAATAGGGTTCAAAGCCTCGATCGCGAAACGGCATTGATAAGACAGGTGTAGAGAGCTGACACTGGCCAATCGACTGGATAATTCCCATACAATTTGATTACGGTAAAATTATATATAATTTCAATTTATCAACGAAAAAAATTTAAGATAACGTATCATTGCACGTAATTTTTTTCGCTACATTATTTTTTTGTAGTATTAATAATTTGTGTATTGATATGTACTATTCTTATCAATAAATATAAATTAATTATTTGCTGAATCCGTTGAAAAAAAGCCTAAAAACAATATCACGGTTCGGATTTAAGTGTCAAAAACATCGATAATATTTGATTAAAATAAGGTTATAATGAACCTAGGTCCTTTCTGCTCATCATAACGAAGTCATACTGACAGGACACATTGTCAGTTTTTGATGGATTTTTATGTCGAAATGTAGCCAATTTAAAACTCTACGTACAGGACGCATGCCATAGGACACAATGACAGTGAATAAAAAACAACAGTATTAAGTCAAATCGTTATTTTTTCAATCTAACAAAAAGCATGATATGACTATCAATCAACGATGCCAAATTTTTTTATCTGTATACCAAAAAGATTTTTACTTATAATGTACAAAAAATCTTTTTAAATCACAAACGATTGTACTTGGGAGATTAATTTGAAAAAAAATAGTGCTTTAATGCGATTATCTCACAAGTTGTTGATATAACTTAATGCCTTCTGTCAGCATATCCTCGAAATATGCTTATAATATTGCAGAATTTATTATAGATGTTGGCGACAGGGAATTGAGCAACATGACAAGACGAGGATCAAAGTATTGTGTGATACAGGGCCCAATTCTTGAAATCCGCCTATAAATTTCATTTGATATTTTGCTATATCCGGTCACTTCGCATCGTTGTCATTTTACCTAAAACTTTGAGATGGAAACGTTAGTTATGAGTAAATTGCCGTTGAAAATTTGAATACCAATCAAATACAATATTAATAAAGCAATGCATAATTTAAATTTCGTAAAAATAATCACTGTTGAATGCATGTGACTCTAGTTATACGATTCAAATGTAATCTATTTTTTTTGGCATTTCTGCATATTTTTTTCCACATGCATTTTCAAATAAAGTTTCAAATGAATAATGTTGAACGTTTTTCCAGACAATTTCTCTTGAAATAAAAAACGTCTTGGTATAGATAATTAATTGTATTTAAATTAAAATGTATTAGTTTTGCTTTAAGATAAGTGTTTTTAAAACTAATATTTATTAAATGAGCTTATGTGTCTTGCCATTACATAAAATTTGAAAAGAGGAACACTTAGGAAACAACACTTTTTCGAATTACTTTTTTCGTTAGAGTGACAACGGTATATATTATATTTTAGATTTTTTTTGAATACTTGACATTATAGCTTATCTCATTACGTATATAATGTATTTATGCCAATGCGCCAAATAATTTGGAATTGAAAAATCGCACAAGATAAACTCGATTAGAATTGAATATAATATTGAAATTGATATGTAACTTAGTTATTCCACTGGCTGTGTTACTAAATGTAACGCGTTTCGCTTCTTTAAGAGACATCTTCAGACTAACCATATCGCAATGTTATTTATTTCTAAGCTAAACAATGATTCTAATTCTTAAATGAAAAATGAACGGTTGGTTGGGTGTGTTTCCTTCTACTGAATGTGGGCAGGCACAAATAAAGAAAGTCGAAATCAACTCGTGGAGAAATGACATTACATACACCCATGTCTAAGATCAGAAATTTAAATTGAAAAAAAAAAACAAATTTTATAAAATTAGCGCGTAATTTTTAAGCAAGTTTTTTTGGCACTTGGCATATGATGTAAGTCTCCAAATAAAAAACTTCAATAGAATATGTTTAGAAAGAATGGTTTTAAATGAGTCACTAAACTTTCCTTCTCGAAAGGGTAAGAGTAGATAAACGGGGTGAATAGAGAAACTAGTGTTTTGCTAGTAGCTCTCTTTCTACGCCATAATTTATTAAAATTGGATAGGATTGGTGGGAAGGGTTGAAAATATAACAGGCGATTGCAAAATCAATGTTCATATTATGCACAAGAATACTCAGTGTTGTTTTCTTGCTCCGCGGTCAATGAGATCTTAGTATAATTTATTGTACGAATTCGTTGCAAAAATTAACATCGTTTTACCTTTATCATTTTGAGCATTGTTTACATTGAAATTAATGATTTAAACAGAATTTTGATGATTTCACAATGATGGTGATACGCGCAGTGATAGTCAACTCAATTAAGAAATATTAAAAATATATTTAGGAATATAATTACAACTGTTGCATGAGTGACGAGATTTAACTGTAGGTATGACGTGTGACGATTATACATCTCCGGAAAGATGTCTGCAGTTCCGGGCGCAACGACTGAATATCCGTCCTTTCCTTGGACGTCTATATATACCGTCGTCGGCTGTCTGTGTTCTGCTTTAGTCACCATGACTTGCCTTTTCAGAGAGTTCACCTTTATCACTACGTATGCGGAATTGGCGTCGTACATCGGTCATCGCTTGATTTCGCTGACTGCATTTTTAAGTGCGTTAACTTTTATAACTATTATGTATGATAAATAAAATATTATTTGCCAATTTGCCTCGTTTTCATTGATGACTCGACATAAATACTGTGAAACAAATATTGACAAGAAGAATGTCTCGTAACATATATATATATCTGGCGCGTACAGTAAATTTCCCTCTCTCTCACTCAATCATATGTAAAGTTAAGGGTGCAAGCGAGATACAAAGACATTCTGGCGTTTGCTCTTTTATCGTACTTGCTTATGTTTAAGTGAGGTTGTGTGATAAGGATAGAGATACATCCACCACTGAAATTCATTGCTTTATGCTATCGAGTCATACATGAGACTTTTTGAAGAAGGTGAGTAAAAAATGAATAATTACATTTTTAGGAACGAGAAACGGTTCCAAAAGAACACAATAATGCCAATACGTTACCGTTTTGAAGAAAAAAAAATGATATATAGTAGCTTCAAAATTATCGATGTGAACTTCCCTACTGTAATCAATATTGTGCCCACCACAATTCACTTCGATTTTACACCCTTCTAACATGTTTCAAATGTTTGCCTGGAATGTCCCACGAAAAAATTCTCAATATTTAGTTTCTTTCACTGTATTGTACAGAAAGTTTTTTCAATTTTTAAGAAAAATGTTTTATGAATTGAAATCTATTCGCTCTTCACAGTTGCTGTGAACTCTTTGAATGCCTCGTAATTTGTCCTAGTTGAAACCAAGCGGCATGACTGATGGAGCCGACATCTCCGACTGAGTCGTATCGTCTTGAGCAATTTTCCCAGTTCGTTGTCTATGTCTAAACTTTACCAAAGGATGTGACCATCCTCGATTTGCCAAATTTTCACATGACTATGATGTATTTTTACTGTATTTCAGCAAGCATACATTTCCTTGACAATCGTCTGAAAATTTCCTCAAAGCCAACCGTCCAACCCAGTGGTCGCCACACTTTAAGACTTCAGCGACCAATTAATTCTCAATTTTACGAACAGTACACACATAATCTATAAAATATCGATCATAAAAGTTATATTCTTCATTATGAAAAAATTCTTAATAACGCTTGTTAAATTATAACAAATTATTTGTTGCATGTTTGAAATTCCTGTGACGTTGCCGCAACAACTCAACGAATCACCGAAATCTTCTGGCGGAACGGTTGGCGATCGATGGTGTAATCGTCATGGAATATTATCGTTACACATTATGTATTACTTGTATAAATTACACTTTGCGTTGTTATAAAGTTTTTATAAAATATGGAGTATACTGTTGGTGTATAATCTGTTTACCTACGTACAGAAAATGTTCATGCGATTTTAATCATTTACAATTCCGCGAACGTTCTTTTAGTCATGCTATTTACGAATTGCCTGGAATATGTTTCATGAGAGGCAATTTAATCCCAAACGACGTTTAACAATTTTATGTCATTAATTTGCGTGAATACTTTGAGAGTCTCTCGTGCCTACAGCGCAGTTCAAAATAACATGTAGCAGGATTTTTTGAAGATTCTGTCAATGATGAATGATGAATTTCGTTCTGTATAATATTTTCTAAGCCATATCAGCTCTTAACTTATCACTCCTTGAACAAATGAACTATTAATAAAGCATCTTGGCAGAATTGTCAGTCGTTAGTTATGTACCAATCTTTCCAAGGTCCCATATTTCTTTTTTACCCAATTATCGTGAAAACAAATCTTGTTAAAATGCTGCATTAGGATTCAATATGTAAAGAATGGGATCGGATGTAGTTGGTAAAATATTCATATATTATATTATGTAGATTCAATCGATTTCTGTTCGAAGACACGGATGTTTGTGATGTCTAACACAATCTCCTCCCATCCGATCCTAAAATGCGGACGTAGTGATGACAATTAGCTAACTAGTGCTCTCCTTACTCTATTTTTCTATCCCTACTCTCTACAACAAAAAGAGAGGTTAAGCACCTGAGTAACAGGCGGTTCGTATAAAAATTCTGTTGAGATACCATTCTATTTGGAGTCCATATGCACCACATTAGGGGACGGAAATGGTTTTGCGATAAATGGACTGGTGCAATTCTCAACCATATCTCGATATTCGTGAAGATCATTTGAACATATAAATGAATTTCAGGTTTCTCCGATAAATTTTATTACAACATAATTGTATACAGTTTTTTTATACAGATTAATATCTTACTAATTCCCTATGATATATAATGAAATATTGACATTTTCATTGACAGTTAACTGTTAGTCCGTTCCTGGCACTTTACTTACTCTGAAAAAGAGAGGTTGAACAAGTAGAAACCAAATCGGCGTCTGTGGTCTAGTGGTAAGAGCTTTGCCCTAACGATCAGGTATCCGAGACCAGGATCAGCAAATCCCAGCTTCCCAAATTCAATATACAATTTTGATTTTTTTCAAATTAAATTTGTAATCTTGGACATGAGTGAGTAAGTTTATCTCGCATGATTTTTAAATTTTCAAAATATTTGTCAGCTACAGCTTTTATTTAAATACAGATTTTATTTAAATACAAAAAAGCATCTGACATGATGCTCAAGTAGGAATACTTTTTCCAATATTAGTAGAGAATTTTGTTGAAAATAAAATACCCGTTCCTTGTAGTACATATTGATTCAGCAGTTGATTGACGAAATGGCGACGGTAACATCGGTAACTATTTATAATCCATACAATATGTAAATTAAATACAATAAATGTATATATTCGTTATTAACTTCTACCAACACGACATTGATCTAGTTTTTTTCTTAATCGTGGAACGTGCCATATTGCATAGAGTGCATAGTATGCAAGAAACGCTATTCTTGTTAAGTGTGTGTTTGTTATGTGTGTGTATTAGATGTCTGTACGGGCCCGGGCTCGGCCCGTGGGTCGCTACCCAGCCCGACACGTGGGCCTGGTTCGGGCGGGTAGAGACAATTGATATTCGGGCTCGGGCCAGGCCCGGGTAAGGGATTTGTTCTTCAGAAAAATATTTCGGACTATGTTCGGATCATGAGTACTCTTGATAACTAAATACTGTTGATAACAAAAAGGAAATAAATAAAATAATTTATTACGTTTCGAATAGCATTGGACACAATAGAGTCTTTTATTTGATAAATATGGAGACAACATTTTATATTTTGGTAAACTGAAACCGAGCTCATAAAATTGTTATTGATACGTGAAACAATGCTTTGTTCGTTTAATCATCACCGATAGTAAGTTTGAATAGTTCCTAAATGAATAAAGTGTGATATTATTCAGTATCTGCTTTCTATTCGTTTTAGATAGTCGACTGTTCCTTGTACCGAAAAATTCATTATAAAAAAATTCTGAACATTCGTTAAAATAAGTTTCAATGATATAAAGAAAATGTTGAAAAATGATGACTGTGGTGATGTGTGGAAATCATTCCGTGAAATAATAGATTTTTCTAGATGTGAAAATGTTGGGTAGATACGTTAATCAATTTTATGCTGCTGTTTTTTTTAAATCGTGTTTTTTTCGGGACGAGATACATAAATTTTGGCTTCGAGTCGGGCTCGGGTAACAAGTGTGGTATTAAGACTCGGTTTCGGGCCGGGTATTTTCATCAAATTTCGGCCCGTACAGACCTCTAGTGTGTATTTATCATTGTATTATACGGGACGAAAACGTCAACTCGCAGGCTTATGTTATCAAAATACTGTCTAATATTTTTAACGTGATGCATGAATATTGTGCTATAAAAATATTTCTATAAAATAACATAATCATCATCAATGTATAAAATACATATCATACCAATTGATTTATGATCGATAATGTTGTAGTAAAGTGTTTATATTATACATATGAAAATAAGCAAAAAATTCGCTACTTTTATTCTGATAAGCATTCCACAAAACCTTGTCCGTAAAATTATTTTATTTATAATAGCTTAACAGAATTGTATTGCCGATGATATGAAAGTACATCTTTTTCGTATTAAGTCTAGGCCTGTGCGTGTTGGTTAATTTCCACATTATTTATTTCAACCAAGATGTCTTACTGAAACTAATGAAGCCAGTAAAGAGTGCCCTCAGTTTCTTGACTATTTTTTTAAACAAGGTTTGGTGCACACTTAATCTTTATACCCATTTTATCACATGTATCCCAGCTAAATACTGTCCAATTAAATATCTGTCAGACTGTTGAATATTAAATAAACACATATAATTTTAATCAGGGACTGTTGATAGTTTACTTTTAACATATGTATGATAAATCCTGAAATGATTTTAAATTACGTACACGATATATATTATATGATCCATATTTCTAACAAAGACCAGCATTTAATGATATCTGAATCTATTGTATTCTATTCCTTGTTTGAGGATAAAGAAGACATATGTCTGTCGTATCATTTATAACAACTTTTGATAGGACAAATAAACAGAAGATCAAACAAAATAGAGATAGCTGGATGAACCATTGGGATAGACTTCATATTTTCTCGTTTTCAATTCAACTGTATTGTTTATAGGTCAATAAAATTCATCCGAACATGTCTTCCATTTTTATGTTCCTGTTATAACCTATAAACATCCATTAGTTTACATTTTACTTACTGAATCTCTTAATGCCCAGCATGCATTTCTTGCACAATTAAAAATAGTCATAAAAATTAACGTAAAGCTAATGCAAAGAGGCGCTTAGCAACAGAAAGAGTTCGCATGCATTCGGATGGAAAAGATTCTAGTAAATAGGGGTGGTACAAACAATAAAACTGTGTTTTTTGGTTTTTGGACAAATTAATCCATTATTTAAATTAGTGTAGTTCACAAACGGAAAATTATTCGCCAATTGAGAAAATTCACATATTCCCAAATATTCAAATAATAAACAATTTAAAAATTTGTTGTTCACGCAAAATTATAAAAATAGGAATACATTCAATTTCAGCAATTTAAATCCATTTTAACTCTTAATTTCCCTGTTTACAAATCTTATGTCAGTCACCTAAAAGCTTTCAAGAAATGTGTCTCATGTGTGAATCCAGATTTTTTAGGACTACACAAGGAATTAATGATAGTTTGTCAATAATTTGATGATAATTTGTCAGCTCTATAGCCGAATATAATCTAGATGACTGCGGTTTTTTCAATTCGCTACGTTCTTCCCTTCCTGAATTATGAATTTAGGAAAATTCAATTTTTTTACCATGTCCGCTTCCAATGTGGAGCATATGGCCTCTTAATTTAGGTATCTCAACAGACGTTTTTCTACGAAAACTACTTGTTACTCAGTTGCTCAACCTTTGTTTTCTGATGAGACTAGGGATATAAGGATATGGCTAGGAAAAGAATAGTGGTTAGCTAGTCACTCTCGCTACGCCCCGTATTTAGGATCGGATGGGTTTGAGGGTATTTACTTTAGACATCACAAAAATCCATGCCTAGGAACAGAAATCCACAAATCCGTTGAAAAATCAATTTATGAAACTGTCCGTATCGCGACTTGAACCCAAGACACGGGCTCGACATAATTATTAGGATCTTAGTTAAAGTTTCGCAACATTTATGATGAGAGACCGCTTTATAATAATAACGTCACAGTAAACCTGTCAGTGTGATATTTTATTAAGCAGAGAAAATGCCGTATTTTTAGATTTTTCTTTGGACAACCCTTGCTGGAATTATCCAGCGAAAGAGTTGTCGCCATCTTGTGGTCGGCCATAGACTAAAAATACGGATCAGTTCAGTCAAGATGGCGCCGAGATGAACGACCGTCTGCGACAAGACGACGAAACAAAAATTATAAATTTCCATTGGCGTCGGATTAACAAATCACAATTATTTTAGACTGTCACCATACTCAGTAAAATTTTGATCATGCTCGCGCACTGCCGTCAACCATAGAATACAAAATAGCACATAAATTCAAAGATGTATAATATTATAACCTGCAAGCATGGTATAAGAAGTATATGCGAGCTGGATCTTTGCTTTTGAAAAATATGTGACGCCACTTAGAAGAACCAAAATTTTATTAACACCAAAACACTGTTGTAAACGTAGATTGTAATTCAATAAATACAGAATGACGTCAACAAATGCAAAAATGGTAACTGTCATTTTTTTTCCAGCTCACCTATAATACTTACAAGTAGGAACAAGTAGGAACCGTTGAAGCACATTGTATTGTAGGTATTACAAAATTGATGAACACTTGAATTACACCAGTGCTGCTTTACGGCAGCGAATCATGGCACCTAAGCAGGGCTAAGTAAAAGCCATTTACTGACGATATCTGGCGTCACGACGAAACCACGCTGATAAATTCACCCAAAACAATAGCGCGATTTATATAAAAGCTATAATAATATATTATACCTAGGTATACAAGGATTCTCAAAGAGATGTGGGGCCCGTGTCCCGCGGTTTTTAGTTTCTGAACTTTTAATAAAATATCACAACTAAATAAATAATTATTTAGAAACTGCGTATTATTAATATCACAAAATACTTTATTTGAGAGTATTATAAGCAGAAAATTTTCAGAGGTGAGGTCTTTTCTGCCTAGTCTCACCCTCCGTCTGTATCGACCTGTATTTATAAAGTTACTAGTGAGTATCCGGCATTCGTTGCAATGCCACTCAAAGAAAGAAAGGGTTTGTGTTTTAATTCTGTTTATTGAACTGCTTTCGGATTAGAGGTCTACACAGGCCGAAATTTCATAGACTTACCCGGTTCGAGCACATCATCTTCAGGTCTGGCCCGACCCGAACCCGAGTTCCAACATCACACTTGTTATAACACAATACTTTTGTTTTTCGTCTGGTGCGTACACGAATAAATCAGAAGGTTTTTCCTAGATGTCCCTGATGTACGTATTTGATTCTTTTTTTCAATTTTAGATTTTCAATTTTTTTTCTTCAGAACCCTTCACGGGTGTGTGCACAACAACTCACCGAAGTTTCATCGAAATCGTATGAATGGTAAAGGATCGCGTAAAGGACAAACAAACATTTATTTTATATAATATTTCCCGGCATGATCACAATAAGTCCTTCCTGAAAGTTTCGTCGCGATCGGTTGAGTAGTTTAGGAGCCTATAAGATCCGGACAAACCAACAAACAGACATTCATTTTTATATATATAGATATCGAGAGTACACTGACAGAACGCATTAAGTCAGTTTTTGCTGATTTTCTGTTTTAAATGTCAAAATGTAGACAATTTAACGTTAAATTTATTAGTAGAACGCATCAAGTAATAGGATAGGTATAATGGCTTTGAAATAGAAACAGTATTGTCATTTTGTTATTTGTTTTATTATGGCAGAAAGCATGGTATTACTTTAACTCATCGATACCAAATCTTATGATTTGTTTGCCAAAAAGATCATTCTTTTTATTGTACATCCTTTTTAAATAACAATTGTACTTGGGAGAGAGAGCACTTTGAAAAAAATGATGCATTATCTCAGAACTTGTTTTTGTGACTTAGGAGGCGGGATGAAAAATCTACGTCACTGTTCGATGTCACAGCGAAGAGACTAAGATTGCTTTATTTGTCACAAAGTTATTTTAAGTAGCACGCTCCATCCCGCGAGGAATAGCAGCAGAGGACGAATCTTTCCACTTTCCAACTAACGGGTGGCGGATTCGTTTAGCGTTCTGGAGAATTTCCAAAACGCTATTAACAATAATCAAAGAGAGGAGAGATTTTAAAACAAACGTACGTTAAATCTTATCACAATATTTCTCACATCTGCATATTAAAATTTGTTTTTCTTAGGTTATAGTGAGATTATACTATTATTGTAATATTGTTGATTTTATTTACTAATGAAAACGTATGATAAGTGAAAAGTAGGGTTGTGGATTCGTTAAGAAAACGCAGTTCCGACATTAACTCACAATCCGATTCCGATTTAAAAAATAACGAAACGATATTTATACTTTGCAATTTTATCCATTAATTCCTGGTTTTCATATCTAAGGAGCACTAATATATAAGGTATGTACAAGCAAAAACGCCACTGTCAATAAAAAATCTAAAAAGACAGATGAATGCTCAAATATTCTTTATATTCGTGTCTATGTATACAACTTAACAGGTCAAATCGTAGCTGTTCTGGAAGAAAACAAAAAATCGAAAAAATAACATAAGTTAGTTATACCAAAATGTTCTTTATATCAAAATCTACCGTATGGAAGACACACTTACTTTTATAAATTACTAGTGAGTATCCGGCATGCGTTGCAATCCCACTCAAAGAAAGAAAGTGTTTGAGTTTTAATTCTGTTTATTGAAGTGCTTTTGGACACACAATTTTTTTTGTTTTCTGTCTGGTGCGTATACGAATAAATCAGAAGGTTTTCCGAGATGTCGCTATTTCTACGAATTTTATTCTTTATTTTAGATTTTTTTTTTTTAGATTGTAGATGTATCTGGATTTTGAGAATTATTTTTATATATAATAAGACCTACTGTAAGTTAAAAAGTAAAACGTGAGAGTCGAGCTCGGGTTGGGCCGGGCCTGATTGTAGTATGCCTATATCCTTCGCGCAAGTGCAAGCAATAACTTGACAAAGTTTTATCGGAATCGGATGAACAGTATGGCAGTGCATAAGATGATTGAAGAACACACATTGATTTTTATATATTAGATACTTTTACATTAGAACAGTTTTGTATAACCACACAAAATGATAGAAACTTCACAGCCCAATTATTCAAAACTAGTATTATTCAGTTAGTGTCTTCTTTCAGAACAACGACAAAATGCAATATCTCCAGAAAACCGTGCAAACTCACTGTCCGTTAGAAAATCATTAAGTTGGATTATATTTATATATTATATAACAATTTACTTAAAACTCACGTGTTCGTATAAAGAATACGTTCTGAAAGTGGTCCATATGGATCGCCAGGGGTCCATATAGACTTGCAGGAGGTCCATGTCAGGGAGAAAAAGTAATGGGGGTCCACTGATCGCAGTCCACTAAGATTGCACGCATAGTAACGCAGCATAATATTTGGATGTCATATTACAAGAAAAACTGATTGAATTAAGCTTAAACAACGAACTTAAGGTGTAGCTAAGAAATTGTAACCAGCCGTTCTGGCTTCAGAAAGATATGTCTGTTGCTTATCCTGCATTATGGGCTATCCTAAGGAGGCTTTTGATGGCTTTTCCACCTTCATACTTCGTGGAATGGTGTTTTAGCGGTTTTAGTTATGTAATAATTCTACTAGGTTCTGATTAATTTCATTTCAAGTCCAAATATTTACTCACATTTTGTTTTTAATACAGGAATGAATAAAAGTTATACATGTTTTTCTTTTTTTACAATTTCCCATACCACAAAAAAATCACAGAGAGCAGCACTGTGTTCACATTTGAGGTTAATAAGTTTAGAAAAAAAACAATATTAGGTTGTACATGGGGGAAAAAAGTTTGGAAGACGGTGGTATATAGTATAGGAATTACCGCTGTATCGGTTTTGACGATATGACTTTGAAGGACAGTGGCGTTTTTGCTTTTACACAACTCATTTACGTATTGACAGATCAAAAATCAGTTGGTATTGACAGGCATAAATAAAAATGAATCAATTATTAGAACGTGAGGAATTTCGCTAAAATGCGAGAAAAAACACAGATAATAATTTATAAATAATTTGTCTCTCAAATCGGCTTACAATAATTTATTCTAGCAGCCGATTCAAAATCAAATACTACGCAAGAACACACTGACAAAGAATAGGGTACTAAATAGATAACAATGGCCGGATTCCTCGGCTACTCTTCCAAAAACTCATACCCCTGAAAACCCTATCATTGATACACTCTAGATTACTGATTTCCAAATTTATTATGCCCATGGACCCCTTCTTAGAGAAAAAACCTCACCATGAACCCCTAAGTAAAACAACTCTACATAAATGCATGAAAGAAAAATTAAAAGGATATTTTTATGTCTTGAATGGTAAATAGTCATGCAAAAAAATATATAAACAAAACATTTTGATATTTCAAGTTTGACGAGGTTCATAACTGCACTAAATCCATGTTCTATTAAATGGTAAAACGGGAAAGCCTCTTTACAGTGTCCCATAATCCAGGATATAAAATTGGTATATGTTTTTGTAACCAGAAATTATGGTATCCTTGTTCAAACATACGTTTCCGCTCCTCATTTGTGAATAATACAATAAATTGCTCTTGTATTAGTATGGATTCATTTGAGTTTGCGGGTTCGCTTCCACAAGGGTACAACACCCAACAATTCGCTACCAATTTATTTATTGCTATTTATTTCAACTTTCATAATAGTGAAAATGTGTAACAAATATTTTTTTATATTAAACCTTTCTTGGAAACCCCAACGTTGTCCACGCACCCCCAAATTATTTTCAATTTCCCACGGACCCCCTCAGTGCTCACAAGGACCCCTGAGGGTCCGTAGGAACCACTGCTCTAGATTATATATTATAGTGACATACTAAAGATTGAATTATCAATTTGGATGACATCATATTGATTAATAGTAATATTACAACTATATTTTTTAATATAATACCATAATATTGTACCTAGAATACAAACGAAAGATTTTTAACACAAAAATAATAAAATAAATTAGGATATAGTTAGAAGACTTGAGGTTTCCGATAGGACTGTATCAGTGGAAAGTGAAGATATTTGGAAAACATCAATCGAAGAAAAACTGAAAACTTTGTTAACATTTTTAATAATGAAATAAAACGGATTCAACAAGAAAGATAATGCATGAAAAATAGAGGGCAACAGAGGCGAATGTACAAAACATTTACTTGGTTACGCAAACCCCGAAATAAAACCAATATCCAGAACATCAGCGATATGTTATTTAATTTAATCCGCGTACTAAATTCAGTAGCAATAAAATCACGAATCCCATTTTAGGGTAATGCTTTGAAATCGGCCCCAGGTCGAAGATTGCGTTCCGGCGACGATCGGTCAGAGTCGTTACGAAAAGAGTGCATTTTTTAATTTCTCACTCTAATTCGTTTTGCATTCACCACTTAATTAACTTCTTGCTGTTAGGCTGCCATCCGCTAAGGGTGGGGGTGAAGCGCTTTACTCTTATCCGATCGGACGGCAAGTCTAGATTGTTTGTCAATCGCTTCGTTGCCGCTATTTTTTTGTTTCTTGCTGTAAATTCTTTTGAACTTTAAACCAACCAACTGCATCCGAAAATAAACAAGGAACAACTGAACTGGTATTTTTATTGACGATTGGCCTGGAATGTGCGTCTCGTCATCATCAAGTAGCCCTGCCAGAAACGTCTGTTTCCATAATTATTAGTATAATATTTAAAAAGGAATAATTCAATCACTTATTTATACACATAAATACAAAAAAGAATGGTGTTTTGTTGAATTTTTTTATTAATTACTTTAAAGTTTTATTATAGTTTATTGAGCTAGAAGCTTTGCACTTTACCGGTAAAAAATATAATAGTTGGATTGCAAATGTTTTTGTATCCCGCAGACAATTTCGGTGGACCATCGATGGGTTGGGAAATACTACTTCACTACAATGTTTTGACTCTAGCAATTTGAAATCTATCAAATTTGATTGACACCCTCAAAGCAAAATTTCATCTCGTTTCGTATACCTTCCTTTTTTTAAATCATTTTATGTAAATTTCTTGCGTCTGTTTGAAATATCGTTTCGTTTTGAATGCATTGGGAGTTCCGTTTGAGGTATAATAATATAGAGGGAATGGGTCCACAGGGGTATCTGATTACTGGAGAGGAGGTTATTTTAAAGTAGGGCCATTTCCGCTGCATTCTGAACATTCTGGACGATAAACTATGCACCATTCCATTTTTCTTCGCTCTCCTGTAAATAACTTACCTTTAACACTTTTAGACCAAGCTTGTTTTATTATAAGACGAATTTCACAATGTTGAAAGTTTCGTAGCAAATACTATTGCATACCTTCGCCCTAGGTGCCCACAATGAGGCATGTGATAGGGCCCTAGTCGGTGGGCTGAGATAACGGGGGTGACGTGCCGGTCAGCTAAGTGAGATGAGCTGTTGGCAAAACACGAATTTATTAAATATCAACTGTTATTTTGTCAACCTTAATAGTAGGAAATTAATGATTATTTCAATGCTAGGTATTTTTACTTGTGGCAGTATTCTCTCATTATACTTGATGTGAATGATGCACAGATAGAGAGAGAGAGAGAGCATGTGTGTGTTGTGCGTTAATAAATCACTCACACGTAAAAAAACACCAACGTATTATTTCTCTTTGCGTAAGCGCTGTCAGAGTGTGAATGTGAGTGAGGTACAATATATCTGCACTTGAGAAGCATACCGATGCAAATTCAAAACATGAAATACTTATCAGTAGAGTCAAGAAACTTCTTTATTTACTTACGCGAGTTGTACATTCTAAAAATATTATATTTCTTTATTCTTTCGTGTTAGGGCTTTCATCTTTCTACCACTTATAAACATGATACTTTGGTCGAAGTACGTTTGATTTAAGTCTCTAATTTATAAATCTGCTGTTAAAAATCTGCCGTGAATACAAGAAAACCAATTGTTTTATACATTGAAAGAAATGATCAACTGACTAGTTACATACTTTGATTAATTTCAATGCACTACGTCGCACACAGTTGACCTTCAGTGCAAAGCTCATAACTCAATAAACTACAACTTTTACAAGGGAACGTAAAAACGTAATTACTTTATAATGAGATATCGCAAAAAAGAATCTAAAATCAATATCTTTTTTTGCATCAGTAAACAATGAGCTAGTTATCTTATTTTTTTATGTAAAATCAATAATCGGAGAAAATATTGTTTTACGTATTGAATATCTGTATTACTTTTGTATCATTGTTTTTTGTAATGCGGCAGAGGATATTGATTATTTTTAAAGGACATTTATTATTGTAAAAAAAACTACATTTAAGCTTTATTTTCGGCATTTTGGCAGTTTTGCAATCAGCGCTGACGATATATTTCTAGTTGTTTGTTTGATATGCATCAATTTTAATTTTCATGTGTAAAATAAAGATGGGAATGGCAATTTCAAGGAAGTGTTGGCCATTTCAAATTTATGTAATACATAAATAAATATATTTAATTTTTACAAAAAATATTTAGGAGAATCCCACCGAGCTCCTGTTTGTCGTTAGCCTACTTTGGTCATCGAAATTTTCTCCTACTTAAAAATAGCTACACCATCGTAAGGGTATTCAGGTTATCATAGACACCAGCTAATTTATTTTATTCGTAAAAAAATATGGCATCTCATATACAGAAATATTATTTTTTCTCTAAAAGAACCCAATATTTATAGCGACATTCAAATAGGCTTTAATTTTTTGTGTGAAAAATAAAATTAAAACTCGAAAAAAATGTTTAAGAAAAATCAAAAACATTCACATTACAGTAATATTATGTTATTTCATTCTTCAGTCCTTTGACAAGTATCTTTGCTCAAGAATTTTTTTTTAAATTGTCAATAATTTATTTACAATGGCAATTTTTAGAAATTCCACGTGTTCTCTTTGAGAAAAGACTGTCTAACGGTAAAATAAATTTTTCTATTGAAATGGAATTCCGAAAAGTACCTTACAGTCTGATAATAACAATATTTCATTATTCAAATAAAATAAAATTTCCGATTATTTTAGTAATGTAGTGACATCTGTCAATAATACTATTTTTATAAGCGATTGCTTCATTCGTATTAGTTCAGACTCGCACCATAAAGAATGCAGTATTTTTGTGAAAATATAATATGCTAAAACTACTAGGTGGCAGTATATGTCTATTTTAATTTGGAATTGAATAGTTTTCGGCAACTATAAAATCCAATTTGAAAAAAGATCGTGTGATTTTCTCATGTTTTATTATTCATCAAGAGCGTCTTCACATCTGAATATTAAAACAATCATATTTAAACTATCCAGACAATATATTCAGCACATTGATGTGAACAATTCATTGACCTCATATCCTACATATTCATAGTCTGTGGAGCCAGTATGCATGCAATCATTTATTATTGTTTAATTACTTATTACTTGGTATTTTTATTACATTAATTTTCCTATGGAACTATATCGATAGCGAAATGAAAAAAATATCAGTAGGTCATTCTGTATACAGTTCAACATTCTAAATTTCACCAATAGATGGTGAAGAATACATAATTATTATCGAATTGTCATAAAATCTTGTAGTCGGTGTTGAAACTATTATTTGTATTTGATACAATATAATACGTACGAGTCGCTGAATCGCTTAACACTCTCCTGGCGATTTTTCACAAAATAGTTTTTAATGCACGTAGGTACTCTATCGACAGAACTATCCATTTTTCCACTCTGAAAATTCTTCCTATTTCGTTCCCTGTTGGAAATTTAAAACTATTCTTCGTTTCACACGGTTGACGCACTCCGAAAAAACGACAGTGTTCCGGGGTGACACACCGGAAGACACAAAATAGCTCAAATTATAATTAAAACTACTATCATACTGCCCATAACAGTTTTTCCTGATTTACTCAAAACTTTAAAAACCTTCGGGAGTGCGTTTAGCAACTCGGCGCCTCATGTTATATATTTTCAGTCGAAAAACTAAAAACCACTGACATAGGGATGAGTATTTTGTTATTAAAATAAGCTCACCTTTTTTTTAATATTTGTGCGTCACAAATCGTCGAAGATACTATGTGGCAAATACTAGTTTAAAGTAAATCAGGGCTGGAGAAGGCTAGGGAGCCCCCCCCACGCGAGTCCATTGTTGAATTAAGTAAACAAAACAATATTCTCCGATCAAATCACTACCTAACTGAAATTTCTGTAGATGGTTTAAATGTATTATAAAATAAGAATTTGTTGCCTCTTGAAATTTCTCGTAAAATACATTTATTTTGGTTGTATAATAAAAGAAACTTATCCGTTTTATTGTCTGATATCAAAGAATGCTTAAAAACGCAGATGCTTGATATATATTGCTTCCAGGCTAGATGTTAAACGTAACATTTTTGTGAACGATGCTTTGAGCGATTATCCTTCATACTTCTCATGGGCACATATTTTCCCCTTTACCGTAAGTGTGCACAGTTTTGAGAAGGACTATTTTTTCTAACACTTCGAATAGCTCTGAGATTAAGCGAGCCCCTTGTTAATGTTACGGTAACCCACCACTGAAGTAAATCAATTTAGTATATTTGTGTGTCAATCAAATACAATTAAAAATGTATTTTAAAAAAAGCGTTAAACTAATTACTGCTGAGAAATGATGACATGCATGTGAATTTAGTTTCCAATTTGACTTATATTCTACATTTTGTATTTGTTTTGCATATTTTTGAACATGGCGGTTTATTGCATTTAATTACAATGAATTGCTGTGTTTTGACCAACGAAATTTTCTTGAGAAAAATAAATATTTCGGTATTTTATAATTATATTATTATCTCAAAACATGAATAAACTTGTTCAACTAGATTTTTACCAAAGCGGAAATGAAATGCAGCTGATTCTTTTCTTGCCCGACTTCGAAATAACACGGTCTAAGACAATTTTTGAATAATTAATTAAATATTTACACTTATAATTTTACTTTAACACGACTTCTTTTTTTTCAAAAAGTTACACTTAATTAATGTTTTATTTAATACCGATTGAATAAGTTAACATTTATTTTAATTGAAAACAAAAACTAATTTTAATTATAATATCAAATACTACTAAACCAGAAATTACCAGATGGCAGTGCCACCTAGCAACATTCTCAGAAAGCGTTTGATGCGCACGATGTGCAGACATATAGAGAGTGTCTATGTGTATATAGTATGTTGTGCTTTGCGTTACAATGTTACATACAAACAGACAGATAAATCAAGACAAATATAAATTACAACTAAATATTATAACCATTTGTCAGGTACAACAGCATTCGATCAATAGGTTTGATGCGAACTATACGCATACATATAGAGTTTTTGTGTGTGTTTTCTGTGCGCTTAAAATTATCTCAATTGTAAAAATTCCCTCAACACTTACACTCCCACATGCACAGTCCTGCGCATCCCATGATAGATAGAGTGTGTGTGCTGCGTTACTGATGAATATCAAGACAAATATAATATATTATATAAGTAGCAATTATTCACCTAATACTCAATAACAGAAAAATATACCTCTAGTAAGTTGAGATTTAAACTACTAAAACTGATCGAAAGAGAAAAAAAAACATGAAATTATATATTAAGCTAACGTTTAATAGTATGAACGCCTTAAGGGACATGTACCTGTCCGAATATTTATTTCGGTTAATACCGGGCCAATATGATATTTCCGCCATTCTTGAGAATGTCAAACATAATGCTGCTGATCATTTTTTGATAAATCGTTTGTTCTTCCAAAGAGTAGAGTCAGCCTGTCAATGGGTATGCTAATGTAAAGAGCTTTAACAATGCCCAACGGTATTGTTTCGGATGTTGAAATATTCCACGTGGACATGAGTGAACTCAGATGAGTACAAGTTTTTATGTATTAAAAAGTAGATTTTATCGGAACTCACTCGATTGATTTCCTTGCCTATTTGCAATGTTTACTTATTTTTTTCTGTGTTTGGATCGTTCTTAACATTGAAAAAGTAATAATGTTTGACACACCCTGATTTTTTTTGTTAAATTTAAGTTTCATTAGTGTCCATAACAGAAATAGCCCAGCGGTAACGACAATAATTCGGAGAATCGGCCGACTCTTGTTGCCAAGCCGTTCAATAGCCGCCGGGCACGTCCCCTGGACGAGTCCATTTTTGACGGAAAGGGGTTGCTCCGACGATGCAGGGAGTTTTTTTAATTGTATGTGTGGACAGTCGATTACGATCTGTCGAGTGGAGGTGAGCTGCCGACATCGTGTCGGCGTAGGTGACGATGTGAATTGTTTGTGTTTGTTTCGAATTGGACGTAATTTAAAATCGTTTGTCGTATCATTTGTATTATAATTTAAAGTGAATTCAGTTCATAAGTAAATGTAAATGTAGAATCAATTTTATGTGTTAGGAGTAGTATTTTCGTGTATTGTAAACCACTTCAGCTTCCATTAAAAATAAATAAGTGTTGAACCGGATTAGAAATGGTGTTTTTTGAGATCACAGCCCTTCCAGCACGTTCGATAACCAGCCATTTGCCTCTCATCGATCCGCGTCTTCTCATGTTATTATATGTAATTTAGATATGATATCAATATAAATAACTGATATAAACTTTATGGCGAATAAGTAGATTGTTCTGTCATTTTGCGAAAATCGTTTTCCGTTGCCTAAAAAATATGAAACGTCACAATAAAAAAAAAATCTTTTAATAGTTGTACTCTAAAAGCATTTTTTTATACTACTGCATTTTTATTTAAATGAAAATAGTAATGTTTTTAAGCCTGTCTAGCAAAGCGTTGACACCTGTTTTTCAGAAATGCTTTTATTTGCTTTACGTCGTGACTAGATTAGGGTTTATTGTAGGTTATCGAGATTTGATGTCTGAGACAAAGTCGTATAACAACGTATTTTTAAGAAAGCAATTGAGACGGAATTTGCAATTTATTGAATATAACGATTCTATAAAAAATTTTGAAATGTACCAACAAGTTCGTTTTTTTGCATTTTTTCTGACTAGTAGAATTATATTGAATATATTTAAAAAAAAAATAGGGCAACAAGAAATTCTATTATATACGTCTAACAAAAAAATCTGAAAAAGATTAATAAGAGTAATAAATAGTAATCATTTTTTGGGGATATGTTTTTTTTATTATCCATTGTGATTAAGTCGGTGTCTGTCGTCGGCCTCGAAACTACGCTCGATTTTTATTTTAATTATATCTAAATAGTGCTATTATAATCGGTAAATAGTTTTATAAAAGATTATTTTTTGATATATGAAATTTTTTATCACATCTCAAAAAATTATATTTTATAAAGATTATGACGGAAAACAATTAACGATTTTCGCGAAATGACAGAAAAACCTACTTAATCGCCTTAATACCAAACGTCAAAGAAATATTGTTATATTTTGAGAAAACTGTATAAATATCGTCGTTGTCCTGGAAGAAGGTACCAACTGAAAAATACTAGTAATTGATTAAGATTTTAAAATGTTTTTCATTTAGTTTGTTTGTAAAAAACTGTTTTTAAATAAAAGTATAATTTTTAAAATAAATATGTTCTTCCTTCCGGTAATGTTCGAAATAAGGAAAATTTTCGTTCAGTATAACTAACTCAATAAGTAATTTTTTCGATTTAATGTTTTCTTCCAGAATAGCGACAATATTATCGTAACAGGAAATATAATCATATTGGTTTTAAGTACATCTTCTTCCTTTAAAATCTCACCATATTTGAATTATAAGTCATTTGTATCGCGTCCTTATATGGCCGGCTTATACATTATTTCATATTAGTGTTTTATACCTATTATATAATTTCTTGTATGCTGCGACTAAAATAATTTATCACAATACGAGAAATGATGTTTCCTATATCCATATTTGATTTGCGTGTGACCAAATTTGGTGCGGTTACGTAATGATATGTGACAATGGACGGATAAATCAAATACTCGCTGCATTATTTCAACCATTTTAATTTCCATATTGAAATTTCTAAAGTTATTCAGGTGGCAATATTTAACAAAAAAATGGAGTGTCAGTATAATTACAGCGATGCAAAAACTATCTGTATTTGTGAAAGAAAGAAGGAGTATTTGTATTTTTTAAATCATAGAACAGGCACCATCAAGGACGATTAAAAAAATTGTTATTAATCATGCAACAAATTTTACAAATTTTATTTTTCGCAATGTGTAGCATATTGTCTACTACTCGTTGGTGTTTACTAGGTATAACTCCATTATAATAAGTTATATAATATATAGAGAAATATTTAATTCCTCAAGAATTAAATAATATGTTGTAGATGAAAATTATTATATTCCACCATTATTATTTTGACGATGTTGTTATGCGTTTTTCGGTGTTGGTATAATGATTTAAGGATAGGGCTACAAAGAGTCAAGTATTTAGCTAATTGCTGAATCTACGTCCCGTTTCAAGAATCAAATGGGTGGTAGGGAATGTACATATCACAAGCATTCATGCCTTTGAACAGAAATCTATAAACCAGAAAATTCATGTATGAAATTGTCCGACCGGGTATTTGAATCCGTGGCCACCACAGCGAATAGGTCGAACGCCCAAGATTGTTAACCACTCAGCGACAGGATCACGAAATAAATTTTAATTAAAATGTCTTTGCAATTAGAAGCAATCAAGCGTCTCTCAAACTGTTTGATTATCACATAATAAGTATTTCTCTTTATACATATTTTTGTTTATGTAGCCTGTTATGGGAGGCGTGGCTTTTTATCAGTGAGGTTCAGTTTTTATTCCATTATTAAGTGTCTTCATGTTATAAGGTGCAGCACATTGTATTTTGATGCAATTATGACTGGAAAAATTCTTGTAATATTTACATTTTAAGTTGCCGTGACTTGATCACAATTTGCGTTGGTATGAAGACATCGGCTGACATTAATTGTTAAAAGATCAGTGAACAGAAAGAGGAGAGAGGAAGTTTACGTGGCGATATCTATGGTTATTAACCGGTTCGCTGCCCATGCCGTATATATACGGGACAAGATTTGGACCCCACACGCTAACTCTGTATATATACGGATCACCCGTTATTCGGCATGTAAATTAAAAATCGAATAAATGTGTAATCTATTGAGTTTATTATCATGTTATCATTATAAAATTCTATTTAATGTTATCGCTGTCCAATTAATTCTTGGAATTTTGGTGTGAGAGGATAAATCGTGTTTGGTGGCTGGGCAGGGAAAGGATGGATAAATTAACCCTTTCCTTAATTAATTAAAATAAAGTATTGGTGATCAATGATACCTTAATTTAAGTCCTGTTCCAAATGCGACAGTTCTCCGATTGACTATGATTAGCAATATCAATCAAGAAGGCACAACTATTAGCAGACGCCATTGAGCTATCTGTGGTTACGTCCCGTTATCCTTTAGGGAGCAGTACAGGGCAGCTAGTATGATAATTAACGCTATTTGTGCATTATTTATACCACGGCTGGGGAGTGAAAGTTGTAAAAAACGAGCGACTACTTTTTCTATAAAGTGCATTTTTGCATTTCTGCGTGTATTAATGTACTTGTTTCATTTTTATTTATGCCTATAACATCTTCTTATCCTGCAATATACATATATATGTATAATATGAAAAAAATATTTGCCGGATTGGATGGTTGGTGTTTAATTTGAAGACCAATTACACATAAGTAGGAAAGGTAGGAAAAAATCTGACAAAATTAGACTTTTTTAGTCGTTATCAGAGTCGTAGTCGAGTTGATGAAAAATGTCTGTGTCGGAGTCGCGATTTTTTTGGACGACTCCACACCCCTGATTTACGATTTATGTGATTAAAAATCCATTCGTAAATTTGACATCTGTCGGTGTAGAACAAATTAAAGGTGTGACTGTCTGTAAGGGATTTAATGCCTTTTAAAACAAAACCGATTTATGTATTACTTTTAACCTCCTATTTACAAATCGTGTCGAATGCAAAGATACAACGGACGGACTGTTGAAATTGGTTGTCATAAAACAGTTTTTCCGAAAGACTTGATTCATTATTCGCACACGCATTCATTTATTTCGTTCTACCAGCGGTGCCAACTGTTGCTGAAAAAAAGTTTCTTCTTTACAAATAAATGGACATAAAATGTAAAAATTTACTTTTCGAATAGACTTGAGGTTAATGGCCGCATATAATATTTAGTATGAAAACACTCGCAGCTCAAGTTAAATTAATTAATTAAGCAGTAATTACGAGCATAACCAAAGCGCACCTTCTTATTATATGTTAATAGTAAACAGGCGTTCAAAGAAAAATCAATAATCAGAATAATATGTATTTCTCTCGCATTTGTTACTTTCGAATAACTTTACGCTACTTAGTGTAGATTCAGATTAAATTCGAGCTACTGAGTATGTATAAAACAAAGTATCTTTGCTAATACATACCATTATTACATGTAGGTACATCAGGGCTAATTTACCCTTTGATTGCGATCAACCATTAAATGTCAATTACAATTTCAACTAAATATACAGACAGAGTTTATGGTAAACATGACGAATTATAAACGTACGAAAATAATTCGAAAAATAGAATTGGTACCTTGTTAATTTTGTTAAAAATAAATGAAAAACTGTTTTATAAAGTAACATTTTTAGTTAAGGTTTATTATTTTTCACACGTTGTTTTAACTTGATAAATTTCGGTCCACCATGGCCGAGTATAAATGCTCTATATCAGGGTTGACGAACCTGCGAGGGCCTCAAGTGCGGCCTAATGACTGAATCCAAATTTTCTATATTTTAAAATAAATTGCATTGTTTTCCTTCATTTACAAAATAATGTACTTACATACATTTTTATGAATGTTTCTTAAATGCGGCCATTTTTTATTTAAGATACTTAGAAATCGCATTCCTAATATTGTATAATTAAAGAGATTACTTGGATGAACCCGTGCGGCCGAACGACTGAGTGAAAGAGAATTGACGTCTTTCGTCCGTATGGTAGTGCGCGTTCTACTAAGTGTCTATGCTTTCTGTAAGTATTGCCATCGGTATTGATTAGGTCCAACAGAAAAAGTTTCGCTACCCCTTTTCTAGATGTTTAATATTATACCCGATTCCGTTATGCATCTCTTTCCACCGTAAACTAACATGCAAAACTTGGCGTAGAGAGACAACTAGTTTTTTCCAAGCCCTGTCCTTCTTTTAGTTGTTGAAAAATACAATATATTTTAATATTGGTGGAAAACTTTACACTGAACTGAAATTTATATATCAAAAATAGTTAGCTAGACGTGAAACGTACGAGCCAAAACGTTGAATTGCAAACAAGAAGATTAACAATACTCGATGCTAATTTTCTGCGCCAGTACAATTATTGAGAATCCAATTGAAAACGGTGTATTTTGAAAATATCCGACATAGATGGTGAATGAGTTCAAAATAATGGAATTTAATCGGAACTGCAAAAATTTTTGGAAATGCTCCTTCCTGTCCATTTCAACTAGATTTAAGGAGCATGTAAGATCATTTAAAAATAATAAAACAGATTCTCAATTTGCTAACCACCTCCTGGAAGAAGCCCACAACATGACCGCTAAATCAGCTCCGATATGATTACATTTGTGTGAAAAAAGCCTTAGACTTAATCTTTTGGAACAGCTCGAAATTAATAGATACAATCATGACAATAATCTCCTTAATGACCAAACAAATACTAACCCATCACCCTTACTGAAACCATTACAAGAAGCCCATGTAATTACGCATAATCAGTAAAATTTCAATACACTTATTTTAACGACTAATTAATGACACCAAGTAAGCTCCTTTTATAAAAACACAATTATTACCTTGAATGATTTAATTTTAAAATAAACATTATGATGTTTGAATACATAAGATGACATGACATTGTCTATCTCTTCTAAACAGTATATATATAGCTAAGCAAAAATAATAATAAACCTGATAAAAAAATTGTCGAACTAAATACTTTGTTATTTTATCCTATTACAATGTTATGGTTTCTATTTAAATTAATTTAAGTACATACCAAAAGGTTAAAAATAATAATATATTCTATTCGCACCACATGTCCAAGCCAGGTCCAACGTAGCTTTTTTATTTTGGAAGTAAAAAGGGCTGGTCCGTCCTTTCTCTTAGCTCCGAATTCCTGACAAAGTTAAACCACAGTATCCCTAGTATTCGCCGCAAGTGCGTCATTACTAAGGAATAATAAATAATTAGAATAAAAAAAAAACAACAACATTTTACGATGGTTAATGTTTTCTGCGGCTTGTTTTTCTATTACGAGCTGGTTGTTTTTACTTTGAAAAGTATTCATTTATTAAAATGACTCATTTCTTTTACTTTCACAAAAATAATAACAAGATTCGGTATCTGTTTACAAATGAAATCATGATTCAACATTTTTCCCCGAGCGCAGACTACGGAACGGTCGATAAAACTTGCCCCTACCGAAAATTGAGGCAGTGCCCGGTGACGTCATCCACCCTCCCTTGTTTTATTATTTACCCACCTTTTTGAAATTACAGATAGGGACGGAAAACTCTTACGAAACGTAAGACAGATCCGGTCACGTCTGTTCAATCTAAAAATAAAGAAATGTTTATTGGAAATGTAAGACATCAGTATTTTACTTATTTCACCAATTCCTGGTCGGTCGCTTTACTAGCGCGGTGGAACAGCGTTCCGGCGCCTTTTTCACGGTATTTTTAATGTAAGAAAATAGACGGAATAATTTTCCCGCTTACATATAATTTTTCGTCAAAATTAACTTTACATTTCCTAAACAAAAAAAAGTGTTTTTTTTATGTCTTTCGTGGCATAGGAGTAGCTGTCTTAAATTTTATTTAAATTATATTTGTGTATAATTTTCTTTAGCAAAAAGTTTGACAATAAGTGAGTTCCCACATTTTTTTTTCTGAAAAAAAGCACTGCTTATTCTAAATATATACATTTGTCTTGTCATTGTTACATATATTGTAATTTTGAGACATCTTTTATCTTCAGTGGAATGAAGATGTAATGAAAATACATTTCTAAATACTAATCCTTTCTTTACACTGTTTATAAATTACACTGTTCAATGTAATCTAAACATTGTTCACGACATCTTTTCTTATACGGTTTTATTTTCACGACTGATTTGTTTCGAACGTATCCCCAGTGAATGTTGTAAGAAGTATCGGTGAGCTGGATCGTTGTTTTTGTAAAATATGTGACGTCACTTGGACGAACCAAATTTTTATTCCCACTAAAACACTGTTGTGTAAAAAACAGTAGATTGTAATTTAATAAGCACAGAATGACCTCAACAAATGCAAAAATGGCGATTAACATTTTTTATCCAACTCACCTATACCTAATACTTCTTACACCATGTCCCCAAGAGGATTGAGTGTACGTATATCACTATTTTCGATGGGTTCGCTGTTAATTTTGGGGGAAATCTATTTTCAGTATAACATTAAAAACGGTTAGCCATAATCCGTACAAAAAAACTCATGATTTTGTTTTAATCAGAGTGTCACTTTTTAAATGCCGATATTCTTAATTAAAATACTTTTCTTTTCCATTACAAAGTTGGCAACACTGGCGTCGACGTAAAAATTTGTTCACAGTCGCAAAACGTAAGGCCGATGACTCACAAGTAAAAAGACTCAAACCTTATTTTTTATTCAACTCACGCGAATTGAGCTATGTAGTAGTAATTTTTAATAGATTGAAGAAAAATAGATCTATCAGATGCTATTTTAAAATAATGTAATTCATCGTCATTCTCATCACTAAGATTGTCACTTTTGGTAGAAAAAAGCAGTCAAGCGTCGGCATCTGTGTTCTAGTGGTAAGAAGTAGGGGCTTTATCATAGCGATCAGATGGGTATGGGTTCAAGTCTAGGAAAGGTCAATATTAAATTTGGATTTTTTCAATTGTTCAAATTTGAGATCTTGGCTATGGGTACTTGTGACTTGTGATGTCTCTTAGTTTCGAGTTAATCTCAAATTATTTCTCGTCAAGTTGATCTAAGCATTTAAAAATATTTGTCGCCTTGGCTGTTAGCTGTATGCCAGTTATTTTTCTACATCAATTATTGTTATGTAAAAAAATACACTCAAGTAGACATATTTTAGACAAGTTGGTTGTTCCATCGCCTTCCTCTTTAGCCAGGCTTGGCATTGGTTGTTGGCCGGTAGATACTTAATTGACTGTTTTGATTCATAAATATATCGTTCTAAGAATCAAAACATAATCTGTATATATATATATATAAATAAAAATGAATGTTTGTTTGTCCTCTATGCAATACTTTACCATTCATCCGATCTCGATGAAATTTTACTGAATTGTTGTGCGCACACACGTGAAGGTATCTGAAGAAAAAAATAAAAAAAAAATCAAATACGTACAACTAGCGACATCTCTGAACCAGACGGACAAATACAAAACTATGAAAATATGGAAACAATGACATGCACTCTTTGAAAAGTATAAATGAATTACAATATTTAAAAAAATCGGGCTTCTTTGGGTTGAGAAAAATAAATTTGGGCCGAGCAGGGCCTGAAGATGACAGCTTCAGACCGGGTAATTCTATGAAATTTCAGCCCACGCATTCTTCTAAAACAAAAGCACTTCAATAAATAGAATTAAAACACAAACGCTTTCTTTCTTTGAGTGGCATTGCAACGCATGCCGGGTACTCACTAGTACTTTTAAAGAAATCACGCGGTTGAAATAACTATTTATGTTTAATATGTTTTAGACATGTTGTAGACATGTCTATAGCTATATTTTTGAACCATTAGCTATAATTTTGTTTATGACGTTGTATAGATTAAAAAACGCTCAGACTGTAAAATTATTCAATGCTTTCTAAATGTCCTCGCAATAAGAATTCGATTAACTGATCGCCATTACTCTGTTCTCCAAAGTCTAACCACTTTAATGCTGTGGACTTTGCTCCTCTATTCGTAATTATGCAATCTTTCTCAGCCATCTTGTTTCCTGACCTTAAAAGCCTAACTCTCCTCTCTGTGTCAAAATAAAACAATAACGGTATAGTCTCATGTTTATGTATTATTTATGAAAGCCTGGACACTTACATAATACGTCAAATTACATTTGTCTCATATGTGAAAGCCACCATTGTATTTGATGGAATTTGTTTTTCCACAGCGTTCAATTTACGGTGACGATAATATATAATATATATATATGTAGTAGAAAATATACATTACACTGCTTACTGCTTTGCGTAGACTTACTCACGCAGCGTCAGTGCAAGCTTTTATGTGTAATTTTTTTCTAGGAATGCTTTCGTTTCACTTTCTTGAAGCACAAATTACATTTTCAGTTTTAAAGCATTTTTATCGTCTTCTACGGGGCCGATATTATAATTCCAAAGTTCTCGAGACTATTAGGGCTTAAATACTCTCGATTATTTCATAATTAAAACTATAATCATAGTATTTTAAAACATTTTCGTCGCGTCGGCTATATTTTGCAAACGCTGTAAGACTGATCCGTGCGTTGCATAGTTTTTTCTTATTTGAATTTAGGTTACTGTACACATTACTGGGTCGGGCCTGTGGTGCAGTGGTTTACGTCGATTACTCCTAGTATGGACAGTTTCATAAATTGATTTTTCAATCGATTTATTAATTTCAGTTAGAAGACATGGATG
Source organism: Himalopsyche phryganea (assembly GCA_022494535.1). Lineage (NCBI taxonomy): Eukaryota > Metazoa > Arthropoda > Insecta > Trichoptera > Rhyacophilidae > Himalopsyche > Himalopsyche phryganea. Next base: position 303,720 of record JAGVSL010000076.1, on the reverse strand, counting down.
TTTGTGATGTCTAAAATTTCTTCCTAGGATTAGCTTACCACTTATTTTGAACTAGTCCTAACCTTCTATCTATACTCTCTTCGATAAAGAGAGGCTGAGCAACTGAATACCAAGCAGTTCTCGTAGAAAAACGTTTGTTGAGATACCTCCATTAGAGGGCTATATGCTCCACAATGGGAGCGGACATGGCTTGAAAAGTATTATTATATTACAAGTATTTACTGCAGTCTGATTTTTGTTTGTTATTTCATGTAGATACTGTTAATATATGGTTGTCAAATGTATAATATGTCAGGATAGCTTCTGCTGTAATGTCATGTGCCAAGCATTGTTCTTTTCTTTTTACAATAAACAAATACAATTATGGACAGATTATGTAAGAACAAATATACCTAAGTTCATGCACAGAATTAAATAAAAAATAGTCATAAACAGTGATGTGCTGCTAAAATTCTACCAACCTGCTCGCACCTTGGTAAACAAACATCAACCCCCAATTTTATTTATACTACATTACATAAATTCATTCCAAATAGTGTTTTGATTTTCAGTCAAAACTTTAACTTTTATTCGTCTATCATCTGCTTTGTGACGGTTACTTCTGAGCCATGGTTTAATGAATGGTGTGGAATCCCATGAAGTCAGTGGAAAACCTATCAAATAAATGGTTATTAAGCCTGATATATGTCGAATACTTAAATTTGTCCTTTTTTCTGAACAAATAGTATTCATTAATGAAAATCGTCGTTCCGCCTCTGCAGAGCTAATTGAAATTGTATTAATAATATATTTGCTTTTCTGACCGTTCTGAAGTTATCTTAGAATATTATCGATGTAATCTCTCAAATCATTTTTTTTTTTAATGATTTCTGAATCCTAATATCAACAGCCGCAAGTTTTTACTTTTATATCTGATCAAGTATTGTGATCGTGTAAAAATTCGATCTCGGAATTACGGTAATTAAAGAACCAGCTCTCCGAACCAAAATTATTTTAGGTGGTGCGAACCCATAGCAGCACATCAGTGGTCATAAACGACATTGTATTTTATGCACATACAATTTTATTGTTAGGCAAATTTAATACATGATTTAACTTATGGTAAAAACACTGTTATAATTTCGCCGTTCTTTAGTAACAATAAAATCCGTTCTGATTGCAAAATTGTAGTACATCACAGGATGCTATAAAAAATAAAGCACAGAAACTCAAGTCTTTAATGTCCATCAGAAACAAAGTTGTAGAGCCACTGGAAAGAATCATTGAAGACAATTTATTTATTTAATCCATCTCTTGTAAATATATTAATATACAATATATACATTATGTAGTTTTCATAACTACAATCAGGATTCCAATAAATATTGAAAATGCCTGATGGCGGTGTTGATTTTATCTCTTCCTATCCAAATTATCCAATTCTGAAAAACTAACGTAATAAAACTTTAAGCTAGTTAATAGTCCTTTCTTAGTTCTGTCCTTCCTTCTGACACTCCTCGAAGAGAAATGATGAGATAATGACATAAAAACAGTCATCTTTAATCGGCGTCTAGGTGCTTAGGAGTCCATATAGACGGTGGAAAGGTAAAAGGACGTAAGCCACACAAAAAAAAAATTGTATATAGCCCACACTAAACGTATATTAAAGTATATACCTTGTCATTATAGAAAAAAACTATTTTGAAAAAAACGGAGGGATACTTCCTTTTGTGAAAATGAAAAAGGACGTAACCCATACAAAAATGTAGTGTATAACTCCATAAAACTTGCTAATACACTATATTTATATATAATACATCGACTGTAGAAAGGCAAAAGAACTTATCCTTCCGTCTTCAAAATATTTTTTTTTCAATAATCACAATGTATACAATTTAATACACGTTTAGTTTGGGCTATACACAATATGTTTGTGTGTGGGTTACGTCATTTTCCTTTCCACAGTCAATATATATAAATACTGTGTATTAACACGCTTTGTGTGAGTTATTTACAATATTTTTTGTGGGTTATGTCCTTTTGCCTTTCTATGGTCGATGTGGTACATAAATACACGCTTTCATTTTTTTAATGTTACTTTTAAAAATATTCAAAATCGCGTGACGTCATTTATAGACCTATTAAAAGAAGAGAAAATAAAAAAATATATTAATGTAGACAATTTTATCCCTAATTATGCCATAAACCTTCACAGTCTACCAACTCTATTCGTCTAATCATTTGTGCTAACCTCCACAACGATACATTTCCACATAATTTGTTATGTACTTGATTCAGTGAATTCAAGGCTATCCCTTTGGAAATAATCATTTCTCTTACTATGTGTCCTAACAATCACTTGCTATGAAAAAGTATTAAAAGAGATTTCAAAAATGGACTTCTGTATCTTACTTTGAAACCTGTGCAAAATTACAAATTGTTTCCACTACAAAAAAACACACAAAATTGCTTTTTAACTACAGCTTCCTCGGTTGTTGCTATAATTTACTTATAGCAACACTGACCTATTAACAAAATGGCCGAAGGCTGTTTACGTGCAAAAAAATAAAACCTCAGTAATAATAATTATTGCAAAACGAAAACTCTTGATGATGTCATTTAGCAAATGCATACATAATAATGAATACGCAACGATTTTCACAGAAGTTATTATCATTTTCCGAATGCATCCCATACGCTGAACGCTGTGGTTAGTTGGTTACCTACATGGTGTTTAAAAGGTGTTGTTAATCAATTTTACATCACAAGTATAATAACCAGGCCCGCACCTTGCTTATCATGGGTAATATTACCGTATTTCGTCAATTATAAGACCCATTCTTTATTTCTATTTTGTTGTCTCTGAATTTGAGTTGCGTCTTATAATCGATAGTGTTTTAGAGTAGCTGTCAAAAATACAGAGGCCGCGACTATCAATCAGAGGTAGAAAATGACATGAAGGCTGTCAGTTTCTCGGAAGAAAATCCCGTGGAAAATAGTGGAATACTCTGAAGGAAAGTTACATCACTTATTTCCCTGAAACCACAGAAGAAAATCTTTTATAATGACGAATCAAATAGCGGCTCTTAGTCGATATCAATGTAATTCCTAGACTTAATTTTTCTTAATTTGTTGTATATATAAACCATTTATGATATAGACGTATACTGAAGATGCCGAAAGTTAGTGGTAGTTAGTGACGAAATACTTGGAAATGTACAAAAGACAAGCAATTTAAAGTAGTTTAAGATTCCGATAGCAATACTACAGAAAAACTATCATAATTTCTATTTACTGTCATTGTGTAACTTCGTTTGTTATAATTAAGTCATCAAAATATTTTTGTTACTCGTTTTTAAAAATAAGGGTGCGTTTTATAATCAATGCCGTCGTATTATAATAATAGAGGAAATAAAGAATTTTTTGCGTCGGCGGTGAATGTCAGGGGCAGCGAGTTATTTTTCAATAACTGCTATTAAGTAAAGATTTCAATTGACTAATTAAATTCTGTCAAATACACAACATTTGTTCATGGCCGTGCATTATGGTTCCGTACAGATGCGGGAATTGGGTCATCAATAAAGTTCGGACGTTTTAAAATCGATGATTAATGAGATGTCATTAGACTCCATGTACAATGTGGGCATATGCCTAATTTGAACATATACTTTCACATCTAACAAACTGTAATCGATATGCATAATATTAATACATGCCGCCATGATCCACTGAAGATAATAATAATATTATGATTCTACTAGAGTCAAATATAGATCTGATTATTTTGTATAAAAAGAGCTGCTTCGTTTGTATTAATCAATTTATTTGTAAAGAAGAGTAATCTTAATATGAGATTTCTTTGTTTTCTGTTGTTTGAAAATTTGTAGAATTCAGGTAATACGAGTTGAGGAAGAATACTCAAAGCATTTAAATATATAACAGTTACGATGTATGTATTAGTAATATCATGGTGTATGACATAATTCTTTCTAAATAACTGTATTTACTTTTTCATTTTTCTCTGTAACTTCTATTACATCGTTACATATGTTTAACGCAAGCGTATAATGCAGAAAATCGAAGAGATACCATTCCTTATTAAGTATGTGTTGCCAATATCAAAAATATTGTCTATGACACCGGTTAATAACGCATTACAATTTCCCACGTAGGCGTCCACTTACAAAAAAACAATCTAAATCAATCAATTTAACAGCCATAAAGGTGCCATAGAAATGACACCATATCTGATTCTGACATGTCAAAAAATACATCCATAAATATTGTTGTTTTTACGTCTATTACATAATTTATAAAATTTACGTTCACACTGCGATTCTGCGAATAAAAATAATAATTATGCAGAGCGGGTGGGGCGAGAGGTGATTCGAACCAAGAAACTGGAATCAGCCTTCCTTATGCGGAGGTGAAATCTGACGGCCATATGGTCGCTGTTTGTTGTAGGCTCGACTTTGTCATCGACCGTCGTATCACCCACTACACTTAAAATGCACAAACCATTTCATACCAAATGATAAAATAATGCCATTAGGAATATTTTATTCATATAAAAATGTTGAATACGCCGTAAAATCTTTGTTTTTTTTTAAAATTAAAAGTATACATGAACGTATTTCATATTATTAAACATATGCAGTTGACTATCCAATTTCAAAACCTAGTAATTATTTCAAAACAGAATCTGCATCAAGGTCAAAAAACGTACTCATGCTTATCTTACGTTTCACCAAAAACAAAATATAGATATCAGTTGATAATGATCATCATGAGCGAAACCGGTCCTGATCATTATAAAAATGTATAAGTATATAGCACAAAACAAATTTTGTTTCATTTTTAAAATATATTGCCTTTCCAGCAAGAATTGACAGTTAACATTTTAAAAGTAACAAATACACAATTTGCAGAATTGATTTCACCCATGTATGCACTGATTTCAGCTATTAAAAACAGAATTGCAAAAAAGCGGAACATAACAATATTTGTCGTTTTAAGATTTAAGATTTGGCAGCCGTGCTGATCGTTAGTAGAGATAATATATTATATTAGCATAGTTTGTACATATATATCATTAAATTTAATTACATACTTAAAAATTATGTACTATATATTACAAATTATAAAATAAACAAATCGGGTCGCTATGCATTTGACGTGTAAAATATTATATCTTGTGTCATTATCACAATTTTTAGTGACGCGTCAAATATTTATCTGTCCATGGAATCAGCGGTGGTGTGTTGGCCTACAACTCTTCCCACTTGCAGCTTGGATCAAGTCGCCAATTATTTATTTTAATATTGTTTACGCTTGTTGCAAACTCCTACAGTCAATGTTGCTATGCGTTCACCTACCATAACCGCTTCTTCCATTCGGCTAGCAATTTTTCGACTTAGGGGCATGTTAACTTTGTCAAAAGATATCATCATATTTATTTGACAACGATCTCAATTAACCAAGCTTTATGTTATGGCGATTCATTAATATTGAAATGAATGTGAAACGCAGCAATTGTGCCGTACGTAAGGGGCGTATTACATGATAATATTCATCAAAAGTTGGTAAAAGATATGATCATATGTATTTGACAATGAAATGACTTCAACATTTCTAATAATATTGTCAAACTTAACTAAAGTCGATACAATCATATTGAAATGAATGTATTTACATTAGTTCATGTTTATTTGACGAAGACATCACAGCAACATATTACATGACGTCAAAGTTGTAATATATTTTTGTCAATTATTGCACATATGAATAATACATTAGTATTGTCGGCGTCCGTGGCACAGTTGGTAGCATCGCTGGCTACGGTTACGGATGTCTCGGGTTCAATTCCCGATGCGAATGGTTTTCATAGATTGATCTTTCAATCGATTTATGTATTTTTGTTCGTAGTCTGAGTCGTCCCTCCCACGCATCCCATCCTCACGGGGCGTAGAGAGAGCGATTAGCTAACCACTAGTCCTGTCCTAGTGCTATCCTTATATCCCTACTCTCTTCGTAAAAATAGAGATTGAGCAACTGAGTAACAAGCAGTTCTCGTAGAAAAATTCTGTTAAGATAACTCCACTAAGGAGACCATATGCTCCACATTGGGAGAGGGCATGGGAAAAAAAATTGACAAAAAACAAGAGTTTAGTTATAGAGTCCTATGAATTATAGAACGGACGATGAAGATGTAATATGAAATTTATTCATTTTTTCCTGACATAACACATCTTTTTACTTGACAGTCGTTGAAGGATAAACTTTTTCACCAACTTTTAAAATGCTGTCAGTCGTTACTAAGACATATTTAATCATCTTTAGCATATAATAACTATGCCATAGTTACTCCATTACACAATAGTGTAATAGTGTAATGAAATAACACTAAACTTTATCGAAGGTATATGTCATATGAGAACTTAATATGGGGATAATACAGTGTAAGTTTGTTGTCTATAATGACGATAGAAATGTTTTTTTCTAAAATAACAGATTCAATAATATGACGCAATATGTCGTCGAGTTGATTTGAATCGTCCAATATTACACAAAATGGGCTGTAACATAAATACGGTGATTACTTTAATTGAGAATGCTTCACATTATTGCTTCAGCTATTTCGCTCACAATGAACTATATAATATACAATAATTGTGTCATTTTTTGTCGAAATAAGCTGCTTAACCAATTAACACGATAATACTATTGCCCACGTGCGAATCGTAAAACAATTAAGCATTAAAATCAAGTGCAAAAAATAGTTTGAGCTTTCTTTCAACACAAGGACTTAAAAAAGGCGTATGAATGAGTGTTAGACTCCTACTGACAAATAATTTTAATGCTGCTCGACACCGCAAGGTTAAAAACAACATCAATAAAAAATGTACTACGATAACTTTACTGTCGTAAACAACTGTCGAATGTTATACTCTTTTATCCCATTATAAAAATATATTACATGTTTCTGTTGGTGCTCCTTTTCCTATGAATTTGGAAATCATGTTCGCTTTTCAATTTTGTTTTACCGTAAACAAGGATCATAGACAACGCTTGCTAAACCATTAAGTAAACGATTCAAATTTCGAATTGTAGTGCATGGAAATTTAGATTTCAAAACGTCAAATCAGGAAAGGATAGCATTAAAATAGACATGGAATTAAAATTGATAACTTTATTATTCCATTTGTGCGAACATAACGTGTTTTGTCTGTTTGATAAGAATCTTCCGTGTAAAGATTATTAATTTTGATGCTGTATTAAATACGGATTAATAATTTTACATGAATTTATAGTGTGGAACTGTTGGAAAATGCGTAATAGTAAGATAATCTCTAGATAATGACAATCTTATTGAGGGTCTTAGTTAAGCAATAATTAAAGGGCAGAAAATGGCAATCAAACCCCAGGTTAACCGTCGCTTCTAATCTCATTCAAGTAGAAGTTATAATGTTATGGCACGCCTTCCAAATATTATCAAATTCAAATCGTAAAAACGAATAAATGAAATGTCATTGAATAAGTGAAATGTGCGTTTAAGCATGTTTATTAAATTCTTTGAAGATAATATACATTAATACATATTTGGTTTTGCATTTAATCGCTTTAATTTTTTTTTTAATCTTTTAATATTTGGTATTCTGATGTATTTGTGCCACCAAGTCAAAAATAGACAATAATAAAATCACATTTTAATGTATACAGATATTCTAATCTCATGAATATATAATTCAAAACACTTAATACTAAACTGTTTTATCGTATCCGTTCTCAATGTGGAACATATGGACTAGTTGAAGTAATAATGGAGCATCTCAACAAACGATTTTTTACGTGAAAATTAAGTATAAATATTCAGCAAGTTATTATCTGTTACAACCGGTAATGATACATCTTCAATAATAATTTATGTCTTTTATGTAACCGGAAACTAGCAAAATACGGGAAATATAAAATAGTCGAGAGGGAGTGTCCTGCGTGCCAAAAATGTCTTGCTCACACTTTGCTAACCCCAATATTATGCGGTCAAATTTATAAATCAAGGTAAATATGTAAGAGTCACAAGTGCAGAAGTAACTACGGTATTGTTTGTATATTGATTTCACTTATCGACGTTATCTTCATTAAAGTTGTATTTGTTTCTTCAAAGCTAATGTATATTGTATGAAAAACGATACTTTATGTCAGGCAAAAACTTGATAAATTTCACACTACACAATGTAAACCAAATGCTGTATATTTTTTCCCATTTCAATCATTTATGAATCTATAAAGCCATAAATAAAAGTTACTAAGACTTTAAAATCACTGAATTTATAGTAATTACAGTGATTATTCGTATCATGGGCTAAAGTTATCCGATTTGGATGCAAACTTTAGCTCAACTTATTATATCTATATTTGTATATCAATCATAACAATAAATCTATATATGTTAATTAAATTTCATCTTAAGACATTAGTACAATACTATGTAGAACAATACCACGCATAAATGCAATGGCGAACCATAAAAAAACAGAAATTCTCAGAACTGCGCCAAAGTTACCCAGATTGACCCTACTTCATAATGATTTAGTTATTGTCGAAACATAACCTATAAGTTTTTCTTTATTTGTCTTAAATGATATATAGCACGTTATTCCATTTTCAAACGACATAACTGAAATTGTCTTGTGAAATATTTGATGACAATTTTGTCGTAGTGTAATTTGTTGTCCTGTAACCAACGTGAAATAAATAAATATTATCATGTATTTTATGTCGGCGTCCGTGGCGCAGTTGGTTTCGTCACCGGCTACGGTTACGGATGTCTCGGGTTCAATTCCCGGTGCGGACGGTTTTCATGGATTGATCTTTCAATCGATTTATGGATTTCTGTTCGTAGTCTGAGTCCTCCCTCCCACCTATCCCATCCTCACAGGGCGTAATGAGAGCGATTAGCTAACCACTAGTCCTGTCATATCCCTATCCTTCTATCCCTACTCTCTTCAAAAAAAAAAAAAAAGAGAGGTTGAGCAACTGAACGACAAGCAGTTCTTGTAGAAAAAATTCTGTCAAGATACCTCCATTAGGAGACCATATGCTCCACATTGGGAGCGGACATGGAAAAAAAAAAAAAAAAAATTTTATGTTCATGTTATAAGTCCCTAAAATGTCGATACAAGGGTACTGTGCTTTATTTACGTGGTAGAGTATTAATGCCAGTGGTGAGAGGTTCAGCATCACCGGATCGATCAACATGTTTAAACATTATACGATACAGTATTATAATGTTAAAACCAGTGCTGTAGTGGAGGGTATACGCCGTTAATCCTTAGATAATTATATTTGTTGAGATATCGTGTACCCTCTGGTGAAAATATCTATAATCAGACAAAAAATAAAATGCTTTCTCGGTCAGTACTATTCTAAATACTTAGTGAATGTCCATTTTGGTTTCCGGCGTAGTTTATGCGTCATTTTTTCATTTCCATCTTGAGCTTTTTTCTCGGGTTCGAATAGATACTTTCAAACACTTATTCTTAATTAATAATAGAGATTGTAGTGGCACAGATTCGTGTTGCCAGTCTCACGGAATACTTAAATGTAATAAATAATAAAATAATTGAAAAAATTGATTTCTGTTCGAAGTTCGAGTTTGTGATGTTAAGCATCCAATCCTAAAAACGGGGTATATCGAGAGCGATTAGTTAACCACTAGAATTGTCGTAGCCCTATTCTTCTATTCCCACTCTCTTCGAAAAATAGAGGTTGACCAACTGAGTAAGAAGCAGTTCTAATAAAAAAACTTCTGTTGAGATACCTTCATTAGTAGGCCATATACTCCACATTGGAAGCGGACATACTAAATAATTTTGATTTAATAAAGATTTACTTTTATTGATTTCATGAGAATATCAAAATAATTTAAGCTTCATCCTTCATTTTAATTTTTCTAATGCACTGTACGGTGAACCGGGCAAAGTACAATACGGGAATATGTTATAGATATAGAATATAGAGTGTAAATATAGGGTATACGATATCATACAAAGAGTCCGTTACCTATAACCTATAACCCACTTCGGCGGATATATTTTGATGGTAAATTCAGCAAAATTTATGTTTATGTGTATCGCATGTAAAGGTGTGGTCACACCGCTTTGTGCGTGCTCTTTCGCAAAGTCATAAACATGCTAGATTATGATAAATAGGTGAAGAAATTTTCAACCAAAAGACCAACCCATTTTAGCTTCCCCGTGTATGTAAAATAACAATTAGGTGTATACGACGAGTTTCTCAATCAATCAATATACTACAAATGTGTAAGAAAACATAATCAATATAATACGAACCTGTAAGAAATAGTCAAAAAAACAATTATGTATTCGTGGATATTTCATATTTTTTATAACAAAAAAACAGGAGCGATTTGTACAGCCATTAAACATTTGCAATAGACGCAAAAAGTTAAAAAAAAAAACAAAGATATAGCCAGTCTTGTAACCGTGTAGCCCAGTACTTCCCAAACTGTGGGCTATAAGTATTTAATCATGAATATTTTCCTTTTACATAATAACGTCGCTGTTCTGGACGAAGACACTAACTGAAAAATACTAGTTTTGAGTAATTATACTTTGAAGTTTGTCAAATGTTTGAAATGTCATACCTTTTTCATTTTGTGTATTTGTACAAAACTGCTTTCAAATAAAAGTATCATTTATAAAAATACGTGTGTTCTTTCATGCGGTAGAGTTTGAAATAATGAGCATTTCGGTATAACTAACTCATTATGTCATTTTTTCGATTTAGTGTTTTCCTCCAGAACAACGACGATATGTATATATTGGCACATTATTCGTGATTTTATTAAAATGGAGTCTTTGAGGTGGTTGTAGAATGCCAGCGTATGACGCTCTTGAGCGTTTGTCCGATTCAGGTCATAGGTTCGAATCCTCGAACGGACATTTTCATACATTCAATTATCAATAAGGCATGGATGTCTACGATGTTAACATTAATCTCCTCCCACCCCATATTCTGTCCTGAAAACGGGTGTTGAGAGAAAAATTAGCTCAATATTTAAATTCGTGACATATCCGAAGAGAGAAGTTGATAGACTGTCTAATAGAAAGTTCTCGTAAAAATGAATTCTGTTGTGATATTCCATTAGGGGTGCGGATTTATTTTTTTCAAATAAAGAATCGATTTTTATACATTTTTGAGGTAACATATTATTGAAATCAATAGTTCTTAAGTTTTTGACGGACCGTAGATTGAAGTACCTTGGTACTCTAAGAATATGAATGAAAAATTATCTAAGGTGGTATATTACTTTATAATATGTGTATGTGTTCAGTTGTTTGAATGTATTGTAAACTCACAACAACCCACCTGTTTTAACATTGTTTACCATAGATGGTATTATGAAAATGTTAATACATAATTCGATGGTGTTTTGGCAATTGATGTAACCCTCAACAAAATACGAAAATGAGTTAATGATTGGATCTCATTTTAAAGACGACTGGGCAGGTCTCGGCCAAATGATGTAAATTAGAAAAATAAATTGACCACTTTTTGGAAGGGAAAGATCATTTTACATTGGTTTTAAGATTAAAAATTATGTGTAGACACTCCCTTAGTATAACATGAAGAACATGAGAATTTAAATGACTGCATTTCAAAGATTCATAACACAACTCACCATATTATGCTTTTGATAAAAGCAGTTTTTACTCTCTCTTCAACAATTTAAATTTTGAGGGTTACATCAATTGGCCCAAAACACCGTCGATATGTCTTATTTTAGCAGATCAAATTGTTATCAATTTATAACAAACACGTTAATTTATTAAATTTTGAAATAAATTATTTGTATAAATTGTGCAATAATGTAATATGTATTAATAATGTCATCGCTACGATTTTTTAAAAATATTAAGTATTGATTTTCTTTTATTATAAACCACGTCCAATTTACAATGTGGAGCATATGGAATCATAATCGAGCATCTTAACCTAACTTATTTTTACGTTAACTCGTAGTAAGTCGCTCAGCTTATATCATCAGAGATTCTATGTACGAACACTCCCACACGTACATTCACTGCTCAACTTATGATAAGGTTCCGAAATGGCCGAAAGCTAATTTCGTACAGATAATGAAAAATAAATATTTTAACAGAATTAAAAATAAGAGACATGTGCAGGAATATTCAGATAAACTGCGCTACCAATGGTATCCGATGCTTTGAGAACGCCACCGCAATTTAAAACTATGTACTTTGAAAAAAATACATTTTATATTTAGAGGGTACGTATTTAATTTAAGTCACGATCAGGCTTGATATAATTACAAAATTCTTAGTTGAAAATGAGGCACCAGAACACTCAAATACGTGGCACCTTTTCTGTCACCCTACTCAAACGGTATAATTTGACACATTAAATTTCTATAATATATTCAACTATATTCTATAATATATTGTATTTTTTTAGAGTTATTATGACAACCACTATTTTAATGTAAGTCATAAGATTAAGATTTATTAATATAATCAAACATAAATAAAGAGATTGGTTTATATACAGCAATCCCCATAGATTTATATATAACCGATCAGCGGAAACACTAAACATTCAGCAAAGATATCGCTTCGTCTACTTTCCAATGAAACCTTTTCTGAATTACAAAATGGCCGCCCCAAGTCATGTGGTATATTTGTATTATTTTCGAATGAGTATTCCATTTGGCAAGAGGTTTATGACAGTTGACTGGAATCATATTTCAATTTGATATTAAATTTGCATGATAGTTTTCATGGATGGGTCCTAATAACGAGAATATGGTGACTGCTTGTGCGGATTTAGAAGACACCGAATCTTTTAACTGCGCCGAAACGAACTTTAAAAGAATGTGAATACAAACAAGATGTCCACTTGATTTCATATATTTCAAAACTGAAAACCTTTCTGTTAATGGAGAAGGAGTATGGAATATACAAAACGAATACTAAGTACTCCAAGTACTCGAAGAACTTATAAAATGGCGAAAATATACTGCATTCTGATATGGAGAATTATTTAAGTACCGGCAAGTTCAATATCAAATTAACGTTTTTTCAATATGAAATTAAAATCTTGGATATGAGTATGAGTGTTTGTAATATTATTTCTCCTCAAGTTGATCTCGAGCGATTTAAATGAAAAATCTCATCGAGTTTACCTTGGATGATTTATTATTTCAAAATATTTGGCCCATTGGCAATTATTAGCCAAATATTTATTTTAAGATTTTTTGGAGTAATTTTTAATGTTTAGTAATCGCCCATAATGAAAAAAAATTCTTGCATCCCCCTGGATACCTCGAGCGTACCCATAACGGCGACAGCATTGCCACGTTGGATTTCTATGCTTATTCGGTGTCTAAGGTATTCACTTGAGCGGCACTCACCCGTCCTGTCCGTCATCCTTCGACCAATATCCGCCACCGTCCTAAGATTTTAAGATGTATTTATTTATTAAATTTAAAGTCGTAATCTTTCGATGTGGCAGAGGTGCTAAAGCAGGGACAATTTATATTCAATCTGAATGATTTAGATCAGTCATGGGCAATCTACGCCCAGACGCGTATTTTTTGTGGCCCAGTCGCCTCGTTGAATTGTTGGTTATAAGATTATCTATTATTTTTTTATTTTGAAATTCCGTTTTCATGATAATAGATAATGTACAATATATCTAAAAATAATATTTTACTTGCGGTCTGCCGTTCATTTTGAACTGCCAACGTGGCCCATTAGCCAAAAAGTTTGCCCAGGCCTGATTTAGATGATAGTTTCTTTTGCATAATAGTGCGGTTAATATTCGAGCAGAACATAAATATTCTTCTGTTTGGAATTGTATTTAATTTCAACCGTATATAATCATAATACATATTTTCCGATTTTATCAACTTTTCTTCGAACATCTGCAGGTACGACATATTTATTGAATCATTAACCATGATTAATTATACTCAATTAAAAATCGTGACTAACAATATCCTAAATTGCTACATTAAGGAACTCTACACATATTGCTGCCATCCGTGGCCGTGAATCGGGCCAAGCGAGAACTGGTAAGGACATCGCCTACACTATTCAACTATATGCTATTATTATTAGCTGTTAGTTGTCTATGATTCCTGGGAAAATGGTGGGTGGACCGCTCCGATGGTCTCCTAGTAAGGAAAACCTGATAATGTTATTCTCAGCGACCGATGAATCAAACTGCTATAATAAGTCAAAGTAAGCTGTACCTGATATCTGATTCGTGTCCATCTTTCAATGCCTTACATATTATCATCATACTATTACATAACACCGGCAGTATATTATTAAATTTGAATTATTTGTAAATCATAAATTACTTCTGTACGGATTGTGGCCCACGTGACGTTACGACGTAAGTGGGGAGAGGTTTTAACACAACGTAACGATTTGTGACGAAAGGGATTGAGGGGTTTATATAAAATTTGATGTCACATTTTACTAGTTCTTTTAAGATGGAGGGTGATTCAAAATGAAAAGTCACTTGGATAGAGGAGATCAGATTTTGTGAAAAAATGTTACAATGGGGTGGAGATAGGGTGTCGGAAAAATATCCGAAATCGTGAAAAGTCGGTTAGAGAATAAACATCTTTGAAAAATTATTTACTTCATTTAACTATATTCTATTCACTTACGGTTTGCGTTAAGCACTAACGTGTCCGTTCCCAATATGAAACATATGGGCTATTAATGGAGTATTTCAACACAATATATTGAACAAGAATTGGCCATATTTATGTCAATCACTTTTCGAAAGCTGTCTTTTCAAATGGAGCAACGATATATATTTAGGGACAGAAACGACTATTAAATTTTTTTAAGCATATGTACTTTTAATGGAGGTATCTCAACAGAAGGTATTCTACGAGAACTGCTTGTTTCTCAACCTCTGTTGATCGAAGAGACTAGGGATGGAAGGAAAGGGCTAGGACAGAACTAATGGTTAGTTAATCGCTCTTACTACGCTCCGTTTTTAGGATCGAATGAGTGGGAGGGAATTCTAGGCATCACAAACATCCATTCCTACGAACAGAAATACATAAATCAATTTATTAAACTGTCCGTACGGGGATTTGAACCCGTGAGATCTGTAACCGAAGGCAACGACGTTGACCACTGCACCACGGACCCAATGGAGTAATAAGCAATTAATCTAATTACATGTCAAAGTGTCACTGATATTCATAAATCGATTGAAAAATCAACAAATGAAAGTGTCCATTTGGAAATCTGAGACCATATAGAAAAAAAGTCTACTCAACTATGTTGACCAACAATAATTTCATGATCAGTTAAAATAAGTACAACTAAAATGACAGTGTTAATAAATGTTCAGTAAAACGTTCATAAATGGACAGCGTAACATATTATTTTATCTGACAAACAATTATTGTGGGAAGAACTTGGCTTAAATGGCCTTATTCTTATGACAAATATGTCCTGAGTAATTTATGAAATGCATTATGAATGATATCAAATCGCAAATGACGTTTTAATAATATAATACATAACATGAATGCGAGCAAAATGAACTTTAATGCACAATAATTTATTCTGCCATGGTTAGATAACGAAAATATCTTGTTAATTTTTCAATTCTAACGAGTTTGAATATGCGTAGGGTTGTCAGTGTTGCCACGCATTTGCGGAACTGTCACGTATTTGTATAATATGTTTCAAGAATTCAAGCGACGGTGAAAATCGAGCGGGCAATATTCTTATTCCATAATATTACTATAACCTTGCCTATTACCGAAAACCTATTATTGATTTTATTTATCAATTTACAGATATGATTATGTGTATTATTGTCTGTATTATTTTTAATTGACCACTCAAACATTAGCACAAAAAATATCTCGACACAATTCCAAATTCAAAAATTATTCAAACAAACAAAAGTTTAAGAAAAAATTATGACATTTAGAAAATTGACAAATTGACGTCAGATATTTTTTAAATTTAAAATCACTTAAAATAAATTCAAGGAGTATTCAATAAATATATGACGAACACTTGTGTCCTTCGTGTTAATTGACCAAGACAAACATGACAGGAAGAATATTACAATTGTTATGTAACAAAAACAATTATGCCATGCTTAAATTTGGAACAAAAAAATGTTTTTCATTTATCAAATACGTGTAGAAGATATCCTTTTAAGATTTTAATGCAAATTGAATATTTCAAAAAATGATTTATATTTCCCGCGTGCTTTTACAGACAATCGAATGAAATGAGGTAATGATTATTAGGTTCGGTTCTGACACATTTTTCACAAATTACAGTTAAAAAATATGTCTTCTTATGTCGATGGTTAAAAACAAATACTTTTTATGTAATTGTGAGTGACACGAGATTAAATAATTCTTTTAAAACCATATTAAGGCTGCAAAATATTTTGTTAGTCTTTCAGGGTGTGTTTTGACTGATAAGAAGTTTGATTGGGAAGTGTCAAGAAATGAATACGAATTCATGATATTGTTCTTCTTTTGTTGTGTCTCTTCTGTCCTTTTTTTAAATGAGTTACCTATATGTTAATTATTCTTTGTGGAAAGGTGGAGTTTATAAAAATAAAATAAAAACATGTTTGTAATTGCTTAATTTCATTTAAGGATTAAAGAACTGTTGCCTGTTATAAGAATTATTTTTTTACGTATAATGTATTGTTTTTATGTTTGATTTCAGATTAGTATTTATTGATATGTAAGGACCACCCAGCCCATCCTCACGGGGCGTAGCGAGAGCGATTAGCTAACCACTAGTCCTGTCAGAGCCTTATCCTTCTATCCCTACTCTCTTCGAAAAAAGAGAGGTTGAGCAACTGAGTAACAAGCAGTTGTTGTAGAAAAAATCTGTTAAGATACCTCCATTAGGAGACCATATGCTCCACATTGGGAGCGGACATGAAAAAAATGAAAGAAGTCCTTAACATTTTAATAGTAGAGTATTTAATTTAGTTTATATATAACTTGTTTGATTACCTGTAAATTCTTTTCATAGAATCTTTCGTATCTTGTAATTGTTACATTCAACTTTATATAAATAGCTCTATTTTGATTTTATTTTTATCAGTTGATGATGCTCGCGATGAGCGAAACCAACCCTGATCATTATAAACATATGAAAGCAGTAGAAACAAATTGTGTTTTTTCAAAAAAATGATGTAGATGTTTAAAATAAATATTTTTTTAAATATTTACATTAGTGAATGTTGCCATCGAAAGAGCTTGGAAAAATAAATATTTTGGTATAGATACTTTTTTTTATACAATATATTTATAGAGACAATATATTTATTATATTGCCTGTTCGAAGGATTGTACATCAGAAAGTTAATTTATGCCGTTGAAAATGGATTAAAAATAGCTCTTTCATATAAAACCGTTTTTGAGAACTGACCTATGATTAGACATAGGGCAGACTTCCGCCGTAAGGTAGACAACACTGTGAAAGTATTGAGCACAAGTCTGGGCAGGTAAAAATACAGTGCTGTGGTGCTCTAGTACCTACTGCCAATACAACCTACCCGCCAAGTTTACTTAGTTCCGTTTGTGGCATTGCGAAAATCAATACAGTAGTGTTTCAGAGGAGAAAGAGTGCGTTCACGCTGCTCAGCCACGGGGGATGAGGAACAGACTTGGGGATGAGGAATCTCCAGTATGATATTGGATTAGTTAGATATATTATTCACCGTTAAGATGACGGGGCTTACGACCGATTTAGATTGAAGAAAGTCAATAGCGCCGCTTTATATTGCAATTGATGGACCAAAATTCAAATAAAAACAAATTTAGTACAAATTGGATTATACCAAATCGTTTTAATACCAATAGAACACAATTTTTTAAATAAAATACAATCTTCCCTGTTGAAAACAATACCTCCAAGAAATTGTTTGACATGAATTGGCTTCAAAGAAGGTATGGAAGGAAGGATTGGATTGTGAAAATACTACTAGACAATCGCTTTTTCATGCCACATTTTGATGGAGTTGAAAAATATATTTTTTCCATTGTAGAATTTCATTCGTCGATAGCCCAACCAAGTGGTGAAAGCAGGATTGACATATTTTTTTTAGGCGTATCAACATTACTCGTTATACAGTTTTGCACTGGGGTTGTCTCGGGAACAATTGCTCAAGAGTTGGCAGCTTGCACTTAAGCATGCAGAAAAATTCCCTATAAAACTCTGGAAATTCTAAGAGCTTATGTCTACTCTTTCTCCGTAAGACGCCGCAAATTTATGAAAGGTCGTGTAGTTTGCTCTATGTGTTACCAAGTTGGCTTGGCCTGTAACCTGTAAGTACTACAGCTAGTCGGACCGACTTAATTCTTCATATTAAAAAGTAATTCTTCCCGTTCAGTTAACATAAATTTAAAATACCAGTGGATGTGGTCAGCATCCTGTATTTTGCCAACTATCCACGTTGTTCCAATGTTTACAGTTAAAGAGCTTGATAGCGAAACTGCTGACTTCTGATATAAATTGGCTAGTCCAATGATTGAAGTCCCTTTGTTATCTCCATACGCCATTTGTTTATCTCCACACACATTCAAACGGTCAAACCTAACGAACTGATTTAGATTAAAAATATGTATAATATTTGGAGAAAACCTTGAAAACCCGGAAGCAAAATTCCCACCGAAAATTTCAGTGTTCGATTTCTGAAATCCCTGTTCATAAATTCAATCAATATTACTGTCCGATTGGTGTGATGGCATGTAGACGTCTGTATTTACATTAATTGGATAACGACATGTAAAATGAACCCAATTGATTTCGCATGGTAACTCTACGTGTATTATTTGTCGCCGTAGAGTAAGTACTTACGACGATTATACCTACAAGTCAAATCAACTGAAACAATAAGGCCAATCCTTTACTTTTAAACGCTATATCACGCATGATTAGGTTAACAGAATGTTGACGTATAAAACGCATATTCCATAACTTTGTCAGTGGCATTCTCGAGGATTTATTCCCCGATTTATATAAAATCTAAGTATGCTATTTCTCTGACGAAATTTCCGTTGAGGGTTCTTCCTTAATTAACGATTTTGAAAATTAGACTTTTTAAATTATTTGGATAGTATTTCTGTTTACGTAATTTCTATATAGAATTGAATCGAGTGAGGTTGAATTAGGAAATCCGCTAGAAAATAGAATAAATACAAAATATGAAATAACACGAGGCGTGTAAAACCATAAACCGATATGTCTACTTCGCAATTTTGATAGTAAACAACGCTAATGTATTTCACGCATATATTATTAGTTTAATTGTTTCCATCGTATTATATTTCTAATTTACAACAATATACCTATTTTGACTAACCACTAAAAATTGCAACATGTAAATATATATGAAATAAAATTGGACATTTCGGCATTGAATTTGTCAGGGGTGTGGAATCGTCTAAAAAAAGGTAAGACCGACTCCAACTCCGATATTGGCCAACAACCCGACTCCGACTCGGATTACGATGAAAAAAAGTTTAATTTTGTCAGGTGTTTTTCCGACCTTTAATATTTAGGTGTAATTGGTCTTCAAATTAAACACCAACCAACCAATTCGGCAAATATAAGAATCTTTCATATTATACATATAACATGCACGTATATATGTATATCTATATATATATAAAAAATGAATGTCTGTTTGTTGGTTTGTCCGGATCTTATAGGCTCCTAAACTACTCAACCGATCGCGACGAAACTTTCAGGAAGGACTTATTGTGATCATGCCGGGAAATCTATCTATATAATATATAAAAATGAATGTCTGTTTGTTGGTTTGTTTGGATCTTATAGGCTCCTAAACTACTCAACCGGTCGCGACGAAACTTTCAGGAAGGACTTATTGTGATCATGCCGGGAAATATTATATCAAAATAAATGTTTGTTTGTCCTTTACGCGTTCCTTTACCATTCATACGATTTCGATGAAACTTCGGTGAGTTGTTGTGCACACACCCGTGAAGGGTTCTGAAGAAAATTGAAAATCTAAAATTGAAAAAGAGAATCAAATACGTACATACAGCGACATCTAGGAAAAACCTTCTGATTTATTCGTGTACGCACCAGACGAAAAACAAAAATATTGTGTTATAACAAGTGTGATATTGAAACTCGGGTTCGGGTCGGGCCAGACCTGAAGATGATGGGCTCGAACCGGGTAAGTCTATGAAATTTCGGCCTGTACAGACCTCTAATCCAAAAGCAGTTCAATAAACAGAATTAAAACACAAACCCTTTCTTTCTTTGAGTGGCATTGCAACGCATGCCGGGTACTCACTAGTACAATATATAATAAGAAGAGGTATATACAATAAGAAGAGGTTATAGGCATAAACAAAAATGGAACAAGTACATTTATACACGCAAAAATGCACTTTATACAAAAAATCGTCGGAGTCGCTAGTTTTTAACGACTCCGGCCAAAACAGCGCGACTCAACGACTCCAACACCGCAGCCCTGGAATTTATCGGTTTCTGCGTATGATTTCAGTGACATGCAGAAAGGCGTGCACATTTTTTTGGAATGCTTCTGTCAGGTTTCGCATGTTATAATTATATCATTATTTACTTTATGAAATGACTTTCATTATTATTTTCTATGGATTCGGCGGTAGCTTTGTGGAAGTTCATTTTTAATATAAAATTAAATTATAAATTGGCAACTTAGTTATTCTTGATAAGAAGATGTTCCTTAAAGAGGTGAAACGCGTCACGTTAGTGATAAACCAAGTGGAATAACTAAGTTATCATTTTTTAATTCAATTTCATATGGCTTATATTATTTTTAATATAATAATATGTTGTATGTACGTATTTTTTGTTAGATTTAAACAATATGCGTACTTGTCGGTTTTACTTTTAGATGTCTCACATAATACTGATAAACATTAAAGTAGTGTATAATAAACGTATGGCTAAATTTCGGTTTGCTATTAATTCTAGCTTATTTAATAATTTCTCGTTTAATTAAAAGTGAACCCTTATTCCTTTTTGACAGACGCGTACCCATATAGCACGGTTGTATTAATTTACAGGACAAGAAATAATAACCTACGATGACCTTCTTTTGGACGTATTTGACATTGAAAACATATTTTCGTCGGCAATGCGTATTTTTATATGATAGGCTAAAAATATCTCAAGGATCGTCTTGTTCTAAGGGCTCCGCGACCTAATATAATCGGGTAACGCTGTCGTGAGAGTATAATATTTAAATGAAATGTGAAATAAAGGCCAATCAACTTTGGATGTTTGTTGACTAGAAACTGTTACCTTATTTTAATGGAATCCTTTAAAGCCGCGGTTACCAAACGGTGATCTGTTGCAATAAAGTCATTAGAAACTACGGCTTACTATATAAGGATTCTGGTCAATTATTCAATCCCGTAATCCCTGGATTTCGGGATTCACGGTAAATGCTAAAAACAATTCATATATCAAATTAAAACTTCCTGATTAACTACAACGTGTTCCTCGGTTGTTTATGTACATATTTTTTTTATAATACCTATAAAATTAGTATAAATGTATTGTAGTCTTCCTCCCCCTCATATTTTATAACAGCTGTTCTTAACAAACTCCCTCGTTTTACTCCCTCGAAAAATATTACAATTATTAATTTTCTATGGTATTGAACAAGTGTAATTATCATTTTCTAATTTAAAATTTGCATTTAAAAAAAAATATGATACTGATCCGTCAGGTCTGATAGGTTGGCGACTACTGCTTTAAAGTAAATACAGATTCGATTAGTCTTTCTTTATCTGACTATGTATCTGTAACGCAGCACAAACATACTGCCTCGCTCTCTGTCAGCGCATATAGAAATTGAGAGAGAGTTTTGAATGAATTTTTCAGGGGAGTGCATTTTAACACCCAACACACACACACACACTCTGTCTGCGTATTGTTGTAAGAATACTGTGCGAATACTGACAGGTGACACTTTCACCTGGTAATAATTTCCAATAATTAAATAAAAAGGTAATCTATAAAAAAAAAATGCTTCAAGCCCTACGGCACTGGCTATTATAGTAATATGACAATGGTAATATCCAACTGTGAAAATATTTTTTACACGACATATTGTACTCAAATGTCTGCGACTGCTGAATGGCTTTGGGTAGAGTTGGAAGACGCACCCTGGAATAGCGGAAACTGTAACGTGGATTTCATCAAAAAGGTGTGGTGGAGATACAGCTCCACAATGGCTTAATAATACAGTATCTAGTTTGTTTATTCGCTGTATATATTATTATGTTTGTTCATGATAATTAATATTTTTATTTTTTTTCAAATAATACACAATTTGTTAGTAATACTTCCACATATTTATAATTATACTAGCGAGTAATCGGCATGCGTTGCAATGCCACTCAAAGAAAGTGTTTGTATTTTAATTCTGTTTATTGAAGTGCTTTTGGTTTCAAAATATTTTTTGTTTCCATCTGGTGCGTACACAAATAAATCAGAAGGTTTTCCGACGCGTGAGCGGTCTTTGTGAGAAGCATGGGTTCTCCAAATTTAGTTCACACAGTTGTAGCGATTGTGCCTCTGTTTTGTTGATGGTCATTGCAAATGCGATTCGCACGGAAAACTACAGACGTTTGAATTCGATCTGTCGGAATCATTGGGATAACTGACAGCAGTGCCAATTCTCCTTTATATTTTCCATTTAAGACCGAAAATTGGAATTTAGCAATTAATACCACTTGTTATGTCACACACGAACTGAAATGTCACTGTTTGTACCTATTTGATTATTTTTTTATTGTTTTTTTTCAGAAATATTTTCAGGTGTGCGCACAACAACTCACCAAAGTTTCATCGCAATTGGATAAATGGTATAGGAACGCTTACGGGACAAACAAACAAACATTCATTTTTATATATATAGAATAAGAATTCACAGTTAACAGCCTAAAAGTGATTATTTTGAATGTTTTTAAAGCATGCTAGAATACGGACCAACACCTCTTATGAAGCGGAGATCACACCTTGGGCGCTATGGAAATATAAGATTCATTTTACCATTTTAACGTTGCTTTATTAATCGCAATTAGAGTGAGGAAAATTATCTTTCGAAGAATCCAATAAGTGTTGAATCCCATTTTCCAGCATAGAAAATATTTTTTTCCATATCCGCTCCCGATGGGAAGCATATGAACACTTAATGAAGGTTTCTGAACAGAGGTTTTTCTACGAGAACTGTTGCTCAACCCCTCTTATTGTTTTTGACGAGATTAGGGCTAGGACAGGATCAGTGGCTAGTAATCGTTCTCGCTATGCTCCGTTTTAGGATCGGATGAGTGGGAGGGCATTATAGACATCGCAAACATCTATGCCTACGAACATAAATCCATAAATGTTTTGAAAAATCAATAATTAATAAAACTGACCGATGGCAACGACGTTGACCACTCCACCATGGACCCGACCCGGTAATATTTATACTAACCTTGTCTCGTGTAACAAAAATCGAAGAGAGCAAATGACTTTAACTGTTTGATTAGCACCTTAGTTACTCATATAATATACAACCTACTAAGCCAATGTTGAAACATCTAAATATTAATAAATCCAAACATTCACTACCCCAAAATCACAAAACATAACCCAAATATCTATTCGAAATTACCAACTGTTGAAATT
Organism: Himalopsyche phryganea; assembly: GCA_022494535.1. Taxonomy (NCBI): domain Eukaryota; kingdom Metazoa; phylum Arthropoda; class Insecta; order Trichoptera; family Rhyacophilidae; genus Himalopsyche; species Himalopsyche phryganea. The sequence continues at coordinate 279,982 of JAGVSL010000076.1, read as the reverse complement.
ATAAATCCCCATGATCAACAACCGGATCAACACTAACTATATATAATAGCTCACTGCTGAAATACGTAAATATTTATAAAAAACAACGGAAACTTGCAACGCGAACATTCCCCACCCTAAAGTGACAATATATATTCCAAATATCTATTCATAATGCAATAATATATCTGCAATCCCCCCCCCCCAAAATGACAAACAATAAAAAATAAATAACCCAATGTCGAAATTATACGAAAATTCCCCACCCATAATTTTTCTATTACTTGTTGACGATAAAACTTTCCTTTTTCATTAAATTTCAATTGTGTTCCATTATAAATCAAGTATCTGTCATTTGATATTCATTTAGATGCTAAAATATTGTAACTCTATGACCAATTTTTATGTTTTTAATTATTTTACACTTTTTTCTTATTAAAAAGAATGCTAAATAAATAAAACATAAAATGGTAATAAAAAGTTATTTATATATCACATTTTCCAAGGATTGCAAACTTTCAATTTCAGTTTTCTCAATATTATTATTTATGAAGTTACAACCTTTTAACATTAAGCCATCGATATAATAGATGTCGAAAGACTTAAAACGTCTAAAAAGTGATATTTTGAATTATTTGAATCTAAAAACGAATAATTGAACTTCGTCTCTATAGTTAGTCACTTTTAAGGTGTTAAATGTGAATTCTTGGTGGAGAAGCATTATATTTTAAAATAAAATACAACTTTCTTTTGTACTACTTCCAAATCTTTATAATGATCAGGACCGGCTTCGCTCATTGCAAGCATTATCAACAGATAAAATATAAATCCTTACAAGACTATTTAATTTCGTTTATGATTATTCAACAAGGTTATTTATATGAAATTGAGTGTTAATAATTACAAGGTATATCAAAAAACTATGACAAGAATTTACAGATAATCAAAAATAATTATACGAATTTAGATGTATATGTCATCATTTGATAATGCTTACGATTAGCTAAGTCGGTTATGATTATTAAAAAAATGTGGAATTAGTACAAAATAAATTATGTTTTATTTTTTAAATTAGATAGTTACCGTATGCATTGACTAGAAAATATGTATATTCTTCCGCTTACAGCGACTGGTTAATATATACAATGTGTACTTACCAGTGAATGCGTAGATAAGCTGTACATAAAAAATAAAAAAAAAAAACAAAACTATTAGCGTTAGTCTATCGGAAGACTTTTAAATGAATAGTATGCGCAGAATGACATACATATATAAAAGTAATTTAGCCCGTCATATGAGAGCATAAATATAGGCCGACTTTACTTCCTGACCACCCGGCATAGCAACGGCGCTCATTTTCCGCAGAGGCGTGGTCCCGCGTCGTCTGCCGTCGCGACGGGCGTCGTCGTCCTACCCTCGCCAGTGATGGGGTGAGGTGTTCGGGCAAAGCGCGATCGATATCCTGCCGTCATGCGATCGGTTCATTCAATATCCAAATTCAACAAGAAATTGTAAACTGTCATTCAGTTGCTCAAGCCCTCTTCTTGGATTAGGGCAAGGATATAAGTATGAGCCTAGGACAGTGACGCCTAACCTATGAAACGCATCGCTTACGGACGATATTCGCCATATTCACCATTCACCAAGTTGCAAGATTTTGGTAAAGATATTGAAGTCATGTTTGGATACGTAAAAGCTTTTGAGAGTAAACTTAGAATTTTCAAGCGAGAAGTATTTTCCTCGGGTGAAAAAGTATTTCGAATAGGCCAGCACAACTTTACAAAAAGAAAATGAGTCCATGAGTATAAAGTATTAGTACATTATTAACTCTTCCGTCTTCAATTAGAAAAATTAAATATCCGGATGTAGTAGTCTACAATACTTTGAAATTAAATAGTTTCCAAGCAATTCGATGATTTGCTGATGAACTTAAATAACTTCAAGAAAGTATCTGGGCTCAAAAATTCGTCCTTTACGACAACATGTACGTAATATTGAGTCGGGAAACGCTGCGAGAATTAGCATTGTTAAATGCAGATCAACAAGCTATTTACCGAGAAGTCCTATAGCGCCACAATAAGAGTTGAAGGTGAAGAAATTGAAAAATTGAGAAAATTTAACGTTATCATTATTAACGGACTTTATTTTGTGAGTGTCACACGAGATACGGTCCAAGCTGATATTTTCAATTTTTGTCCAAATTTCAACAATAGCTAGCAAACGTCTGAATCAACTTATATAAGCGACCTCTATCTTGGGTAAAAGATACTAGTATTATTTATAAAATTAAAACAATAACTTTGATACTCATTCCACAATTTTGTCAAATGATCAAGACGCGTGTTTCAACTTCTTTCAACACAAATTTGTATGCGCAGGAATGGGTAGTGGAACAAACCAATTCTCTGGTTACGATGCGGCGCCCAGTCCATCGCTCTCTGGAGCCGTGCCAGCCAAAAAGTTGGATTACGATGTCCGTATTCCTAAAAGACACGTAGTCCTTATAATTTATTTAGCCGAGGTCCAATGCGGAATCATGAAATCGAAAAAAACTTATTATATTCGTCTTTTAGAGGCCATTCGAAAATTACGAAGCTTCGGCATTACTTCAGTTAATTAGTTTGTTCTACGAAAAACGTTTTTGATTTTATCCGTAGCCGTAACCGAGTGGTAGCGCTGTACGGTGCAAGAGAAATATATTTTCGGTGCCCCTACTAACATTTTTTTTTATACATATTTTGAAACCGTGAGAAGTCTACAAAACATATACAAATTGTGACCAATCTGCAGTATGCTATATACAGTCTAGTTGTGTACGTGCAATGGTCACTCATGACTCATGGCATTCTTATAAACAAATGCAGCAGTCTTATGAAAATGTGTCTGTCAAACTAAACATAATAAGAATTTAAACTTAATTAAACTATTATAATCGTAATTATCACATTGTTTTTTTAAAAGCATTTTAGATGCTTAATGAAGTTTTACCCCTAAGTCAAAATCTATTCACCTGCATTTTTTATTTATTGAATTTACATTTACTTTGTTGAATTTCATTGTAATAAGGTTCAGAACTATCTGACTATCAACTGTACCTTATAATTCTAAGCACATTGTTGTTTATACCTAATTATTTTTATTTTTCACATTACGCGGAACCCCATTACGGAAACAATAAACTAATAAAATAATTTTACTTCTCAATAAAATCATGAAAATTGAATTCAGATCATTTGGTCGATAGCAGTTTGATCCGCGATCTAACTAACCCTTCTCAAAATGTATAATATTGATATAAATTACTAATATATAATAGCATGGATAAGCGACAATGTCTGACCGAATGAATGAGTGTCGATCAGGGTTGCCAGATTCCCAAAATCACAGATCGGGACATTCACTATTTCGAATGATCAAAAAAAAAGATGTTAAAGAATTAAGGAAGAAATTAAGAGAAAAACATAATTTTAAATAAATTATAATATATGTATATAGAAGAGAACATATAAAAAGTAGTCACATAATCAGCAGGAAGCACAGTTATTAAAATATATTGATTATTTAGATACAATTATAGGAATTACATTTAAATATAAATGCAAATATGTATACAATCATAATAGTTTTATTAAAAGTAATTTTCCGCGCCTTTAGTTAGTTTCAAAATAGATTCGCCATCTTTACTCCATAAAAATTAAGCAAGCTTTTTTAACTGTACTCGTACATTTTTTTTAGATACAGAAATTTTGTTAAGTCGAGATTTTCAGAGGCAATGCTGGACTCAGGATTTGTTTGTTGAACTCGGACAGTCCCGCTCAAATAGGAACGTCTGGCAACCCTGGTGCTGCTGTAAGGTATTTGCCGGCCCTAATCCAATACGAAATATAGGCCCCCTACATTGATTATGGGGCAATAGGTTTTCTGACATTATGTAAGGAATTAAAACTGAAATATTGTTGCGCAAAATGCTCAGAATTATTCACTTATCAACCTTTTTAGATAACACCTGTACGCATCCGCAAAGTGTCATTCCTAAATATATCGATTGAATTGGCGCTTACTTAGTAGAACTCCATTAAAAAAAGGTTAACATATCTAAGTATTTAGTTTTACGAGAATTATAGGAATTTGTTGATAGCTATTTCAATTCAGAACAATGTTTAAACTGATTTTAACTTTATCACTTTTAAGGTGTTGACTGTCAATTCTTGGTGGAAAGGAATTATATTTTAAAAGTAAAACACAGTTTGTGTTGTACTATTTCCACAGTTTTATATTAATATATGGGCTGGTTTCGCTCACCGCGAGCATTATCAACTAATATACGACAACCAAGTACTTTAATTCTTGTAGAACTAAATACTTTGATATTTTTTACCTTGCCCATTCCTGAGCTTTTAGAGAATCTAGAGCAAAGCTTAATCTTTTTGACCCTTCATCTGTAAATAAAGTCTTTATGAAATGGTATATTGCAGGAGCATAATATTTCTGAAATTATTTATCATTCATTCAAACGGAGTAGTATCACGATGTACTGGAAGATTGTCTTTCGTAAATATTCAATATCTTGAGGTATTTAAAATTAATGTATATTTTTCAAACTGTATAAGACTGAAAAAAGCATAGTTTATTATATTTCTCTTTGTGTTTAGCGTATAAGCTTTATTTTAGAGAACTTATATGATTAAATTTTATAAAACAACATATCAAATTTGGATTATTGAGATTTTGTACACTTCCATGTACTCTTTTGTACAATTATCTTAAATTATAAAACAACATATGTTTTATGACATCATGTATAAAACTTAACATTATTTTATCTGCACAAAATATATGATTCAGTGCTATTATTATTGTATTTCAATGAAGAGTCAAAATGGTTTTTAATGCGGTTTTACTGCTAAATGATTAAGTCATTAAAATCACAGTTAAAATTAAAATTTAGCCACAATGTTGTTTTATATCTTTAATGAAAAATGAATTTTAACATTATTACAAATGTAAAAATAAATTCAGGCAGTTTTTATTGTATCGTTACATATGAGGAAGAACTACACTGAAGTTTTCTTGTTAGTGATATGCATTCACGTGAAAATGTTGCAATTACGCAAATATAAGTGTAATTGATAAAACTGAGCTCACGAGAATTCTGGAAACATTTCAATTGATTGAGGATTTACTTATACTATTTCTCTACCTTTCTGCTCTATAGTTTTCCCTCACACCGCTACATCTTTTTCAATAAGTACATACATTAATTCTGCTCGAAAAACATGCCATAGATACTTTATTCAAAAAATTATATATCACAAATATATCAGATGCTTAAAACTAAAAGAGTGGTCACATTTTAAAGCGACCCTAATAGTGGCAGGCCAAAGCAGGCCCAGGCAAACGTTTGGCTGAAGAGCCATTTTAGGAATTGAAAATCAACAGTGGGCCACAATTAATATACTGTTTTTAGATAACCAGTATTTATTTACATCGCAAAGTAATTCAAATGTGAAAATGAATGGGCCGTACACAAATACGCATCGGGCCGTAGTTTGCCAAAACCTGGACCAAGGAAGTAAGAATTTTCTATATATAGAATAGATATTCTTCCTGAACGTTTGCTAACGTATTGAGTGATAAAATATTTTTGATATTTTCGATGGATTCGGTGGTAACTTTGTGGAAATTCATTGTATATATAAAAATAAAATTCGCAACTTAGTTATTCCAATGGCTGTGTTACTAATGTAACGCGTTTCGCTCCTCTAAGAAGCGTATTCAGTCACAGCCAATGGAATAACTAGTTTATTAATTTTATATTAAATATTTTTGAGTCCTAATATATGTATTTAGGTTTATATAGTCTTGATTAGTGTGATGTACATTCTAAAATTAACTGTAAAATTATTACGACTTTTTTCACAAAAAAAACACATTAAATCACCGCAAAAATTAACACTGCGCATACATACATTAAAGCATATAAACGCATACTGTACCTACATATATTTTTAAAACACTTCGAAGTCCAAGTAACATTAACAGTCAAAATTAAAATACTTATAGATTATAAAACCATCACGAATTTTGCTCTGTCTCACGGATGATATCTATCAATTTTAGGTGTTTTCAACAGTTTTGCTGGATGAAATTCATTAACCAGGACTATAGACGAGAGGCCAACGTCGTTGGCTTCGGTTGCATTGTCGGCATTTAGTCAATTTTCTGGAATTCAAATTACTCAATATAATAAATATATAATACATCGGCTGTGTTGGTATTTTGGCCAATTGATATAACCCTCAAAAAATACGAAAATGAGTTAATGCTCATTTTAAAGAGCAGGTAAAAATAAATTGACCAATCTTTGAAACGGAAATATCATTTTACATTAGTAAGTCCCGTAGTCCCGTAGTCCCGTAACTTCAAACGTGAATTTAACAGTAGTAAAACAGTTTTTACTCTCTCCTGAACAATTTCAATTTTGAGGGTTAAATCAATTGGCCAAAACACCATCGATATACAGTATATAATTATTACTATTTTATTTGCCTATGATTCAGCGTACATCAAACAAAATTTTTATGATATATTATATCTGTAGGTGATTCAAAGTCAGTCAGTTATAACAATGAGTAATAAGCTTTGTAGGTTTCCATTGACAACCACAAATATAACATATTATAGACAGTATTATACATATCTATTCAATCTTTTGCGTTGCCATTCATATGTTTACCATCACCGGGGGCTTTTAATAAATGAGGCGATGAAAAGCAAGTCTAAATGTTGTCAAAATACATACATTTACATTAGTCATTTCACACTATAAGTAATAACAAATAACTTACGAACTCTGATAAAAGCGTATGAAAAAAAAAGACTTTTAATGGCATGCAGAGTTGGATAAGTTTAATAGTTACAATGAAATGCCGATATGTCCAATTAAATTTCGCTTATATTTATTACAATTAGCGGTTTAGTGGCTGCAAATAATATGTACACTTTTCTTATTGGAAATACAATGGAAAACATAAACTATCGCTAAAACTAAAAATTGTGCGTGAAACACAAAAACGTCGCCTACAACTAATATTGCAAAGTGGACGATTTTTGCTTTTAAACTCCTCACATGCTCCATTAGTATGGCGGAGTCTTAAAATCAAATATACATAATACAAATATAATATTTTTAGGGGAGCCTCATTTACTTTTTGAAATACTTGATTATATTTTTACGATATTTCGGCGAAAATATCTAACATAACTAAACGATGGTCTAAATCCCAATATGTTACTAATTTTTAAATGTTATGGACTTGTAAATGTTATTGGGACATAAAGGGTTCATTACAGTGGCGGCCGGTGACAAGAATTTAAGGGGGTGCAAAAAAAGATTCACCTATTTGTGTAAGAAATCCATCCTCCTCTTCTTGGATGTTGCTAACCTTAAATTCCGACATTGGATTGTACGATTTTATTCGTGAAAGATTAATTCTACCATGAAATCGTATTTTTAAGTTGACACTAAAGTCTGCAATTGGAAAAATTCTGTGTTAACCCGGAAATTTTTCACTGGAAGTCAATTTAACTGTAATTAAATGACCTTGGCAAATGAAATGGTTTTTCGTTTGATCCAATATATTATCGCTTACTATATTACATAGTGGATAATATAATGGGGTAAGTAATTTATAGAATTCATTATTGAAGTATACAAATATTAGAAGAATGCATATTATAAGACCGAGCCGAATACACAGTTGAACATTATGAAATACCTGTAGCCAGCCCTTAAAAACATTTTAAGCTGTCTTATCTTAAATATTGAAAAAAAACTCCTTAACTGTGAAACACAATCATAGCTATAATGTTATAAATATTATTGATCAATCAGAAAGTTATCATTGTAGGTATATATTATTATTATTGTACGTGTAGTTAGGGAATTATATTGAAATCAAAGGTAAAAATCCGTACAACTACCTATTGCAAGCATGTCGATAACTCATCGTAACGCTCGTTTCGTTAATTTCATTCGTTCTTTCGGTCCCAAAATTTTAGCTTATAGGGAGTGCAATGCTCCAACGTCGACCAACTTTTGCATACAAAAATTATGTGTCACGTGGTTCATACTGGAATGACGTCACAAATACCATACTAAATTTAACCGTCTGTGTCTCGGTTGGGGGTGCACAGCGTGTTATGCTCTCCTTACGCGTCATCAACCGACTTTCATGCGTATTCTGAATTGGCGCGGAATAATTTCTTTTTTTGTAATATTTTCCTATCGGGAACAAGCGGGAAATTTAAAATGAGTGAATTAGTATAATTAATATGTTTGAATATTATTTATTAATAGAATATGTACATGGGACTCATGGGAGTGCATTGAACAATTTGCTCCTTTGCAAAAGCCGTCCCTGGTTCATTATACATATTCAGTAGCGTTTCAGGTCTTAAGCGAGCGTTAATCTCTTTGTATATTAAAACGGAAGAGTTTTCACTTGCTTATTTTAATTTTAACTCATTTACTGCTTTTATTTTTTCATCGTAATGACGGCAATACTAAAAAAAATTCAAGGATTTGAAGTTCAAACATATGAAAGATTTAGAGCTCCAAGCAAAATTTCTAGTGAGCCATTTCTGAATCCTAAAGATTGTAGCCGAAGCTTTCTGGTCCTAGAATTAAGATCAATAATCAATTATTTCACAATATATTGGGTTCAACTAGCAAAATAGTTTAAGCAAAGAAGTTTTGGAAAAATGTTCAAGACACTGGACATGTGATATTTTATCATCTTACTTACCATCGCAAATCTTACGTCGGAGAATAAAATTATTCATTAGCTTATATATTAAGTTATAGTTATCTATGAAAAACAAGCTGTATATACGCTGTGCTTTTGAATTGCAGCCAGTTCTAGTTAATTAATGAATATTAAAAGTTTATATTCCAAGATGAGAGCGAACATGGTTTCAGGAACATATATATATTACACTAAATGATGAAGAGAACGGACTATGAAGCAATTACAAGAGACTATTAAAAAGTAGTGATAGGCCTAATACTGCTGATGGCCCGGAGAAGCCTGAATCCCGTTCGTGTCAACTGCCAAACGGAAGGATTCCACCGTCCTGGAATCCGTCCGATGATACATATTATGTCATCGGTAGGGCTACTGGACACTCGCATATTGGATTAGTTTGAAAGCCAAGAGATTGGCGGAGATAAAGAATCTTGAAGGCAACATGCATGAAAAGCATGCTAATAATATATTGGATGCCGCAAAAATATGAATTTTTCATTTAACATCACTATATTAAATGAAATCGATAAATTCGTAAAATTTTACAAGGTTAAATGTTTTTCAAGCGTTAAATGTATTCCTACTTAATCGAATCATCGTATTTTTGTGTGAAATTTAATCAATTTCAAAACACTTCAAATTTGATATTAAAATTCCATCGAGCACCCTCAGTGAATATTTTAAATTATTAATCAACTACGTTTATTACGACTCATTTCATTGACAATAATTTTCTTCACATACATTTTTCAGAAATATAAATATGAACAGACAAGAAACAATCAACTTTTGTTTTCTAATGCTCTTCAGGTTCATTAAAAAATCAATGTATTTATTGTCATAAATTTATCCACAAATATCTTAAGCACATTATCTATATAAAAAAATGCCGCTTGTGATTGTATATTAAAAATAATAAGCAGAATGTAAAGAACAAAACATTTACTAGTTATTTCTGTGACCCTTTATTCTCTCGACCCTCTCGCGTTGCGGGTGTATGCACCCCTAGTTAACCAGCTGTTTGTATCAGAAAACATAAATGATACCTAGGTAGGTATAACATTTTTCACTTTGTTATACATATTTTCTATTGATATGTTTTTTTTTACTTGCAATACATACATCAATGAAATCTGAAATCATTATTATGGTACAATTATAATTTATAATGAATAGGTAGGTCCCTTTCTCATATTTATTTGCTTCCGCTATTTCAAGAAAACTTTACAATTAATACCAAAACTACAATGTTCCTAGCAAATTCTGCAGGAGCAACTTAATGGAAATAAATACAAGATTTTTAATAACATTAGTTAAAGGAGCTTAAATTATGTTTTATTCCAAGTGAATTATTTTTTCACGAATAGTAAATACAGTATTGTACAAGAAATTGTTTCCATATTGGAATAAAACCCATTAATATTTTTTTAGTCAGTGGGCGCATTATTTTATTACAAAGCTGAGCGCTACTGTTATTAAATGAAAATGAAGAGGAACAAAAATAGTTTATTCGAGTCGTATAATCAGCATAATTTGTATAAAATACATTTATGTTTAAAAAAATACTTTATCGGTGGAATTGATTTAATCAGAATTGACACAGAAAACTTTATTCAAAAATCAATTGGATATTTGGATTTGTAGCGAAAACTTCTAAAAAACGCTTCAGTACTGCATTATTTAAATTTTGACGTATACAAAATATCTATGTGGCATTTTAATGTGTACCAACATAATAATTTTGTTGAGATAAATAGGTTCTCGATCACATGAAAAACCATTTATGAAAGCACATTACCGTGAAATATCATACAAAATTCTTTGTGCATTAGTTTTCTGTACATTTAATTAAAAAATAAACGAAGCACATCATAAACTGTCGTATATTGTGACGTTTATTTTCTGTTGGCTTCAAAACAACGTTGGCAGCAATGAAATGACGTAATGCGCAAGATCGAGAACAGCCAATCACAGCGAAGCATTGGGCGTCGACGAGGCTTCAAAAATCCGTTTGCCGGCAGGAAAATATCATAGCGAGCTAAATCTCCGTTCAGCGCGAGCGTTCTGTGAGCAGTACAATATTAGTTTTTATTGAATAACAAGAAATTATATTATATCAAAATGAGGGAAATCGTGCACATTCAAGCCGGTCAATGTGGAAACCAGATTGGAGCTAAGGTAAATAGTGGTTTTTACTCGTTCATTCAGTTTTTTTTGTTATAATTTGGTGCTAAAAAGAAGCGGTGACTTCTCATGCCGGCACGTCCGACATCTTGTGAAATAGTCACCGCCTGTGAATTATACTTGGATTTTCTCAAATTCGTCTAACTCTCAGACGAAAAAGTGTTCATTTTATCGATTCTCATTAATGAATATCGAATAAATTTGGTAAATATTCTCAAATGACTTAACTACTGGTTTGGATTTGGGTGTGGCGTGGCAACATTCATCCGTCTCCTTGCCCATCTGCCGCTTAACATCTGTTCTATGTTTTTAATATCGTGTGTTTTCTAAACGAATATTAATGATATTCCAGTTTAAAGTTAATTCAAATCATTATTTTAAATACAGTATTTAGTGATTTGATAAGAACTTAATGGACTTGCAGCAATGAATACATGCTTCAGCAGTTCTACAGCATAAATACTATGCACGTCGGTCTTCTTCCTACATCATTATGAACAGTAAAGTGTAACAGCATTGATTATATTCAATTATCGAAGTGTTCATTTTGCTGATGGATCGATGTCGGCTGAAGCTATTTTCTAACGAAATAATTTTGAATTAAGTTTTGACCCTTTTCTCCTATACCGCCGGCCGGCTTGGAAACTTTGTACGTGCGTAGCCTTTTTAACTACAAACGTAAGTGAAAATAATTCGTTGTTTTGTACGGCAGATACGAAGTACTGTGGGCAATTCGACGCACCGTCAAATTGCTTCTATACGCCATATTCAATCCTTCAAGGTTAATATGCCGGTATTTTTCGTGTTTTTGCTGCAAATTTGACGATTACCAAATTTATTAGATGTTTAGAGACAAGCTTCTGATAATCCAGTAGCCATAAATGATTAAGAAATTTTCAACTGACGTTTACCAAAAGATACTTGACTCAATAGTTCCCAACCGGTTTGAAAAAAAATATATTTCACCTTTAGTTTGTGTAAACAGTAGACCTGTTTGGAATCAAAATCGTCATATTCAATGTCATCAAACAGGATTAGATTTGAGAGATCTTTGAAACCTGAGTACATTCTTATCGACTTCTTTTTCATACTTATTCGAATGTCGTCATCGACGCTGTTGTATATAATAAGTAGTTTGAAGGATTGGTTAAATATTATCTCGTATTTATGTAAATTTATGTGAGAAGAATTATTAGATAAGTTATGTTTCAAAATAATGTAATCTTCTCGGGCTGGGTTTTTAAGCTATGCAGTAAAGCTTATGGAAATGATTCAGAAAAAAATTTGCCGACTCGATGAATTGTGTATCATTTCTATGAGTGCACTCGCTTTATTTCATCGTCCGTACGAAAATAGATTGTGGTCATTCGGTAAACCGCGACATCATCCTCTAGGAATGATTATCCAGATCAATTAAAAAAAAATTCTACAATATAGACAGCCATATTTTGCTGCCGTTTCCGGACGCAAAACTCCTTTCATGTACATTTTGAATTTGGAATATTATTTCGAAACATTCAATTGTTTTCATTCGACTATTTTTAACGAACACAATTAAAAGAATTAAGCTTCAATTAAAGGTGCGTACGTACAATTTCATGACTTTCAAATAGTGTACACTAATCCATTCTAGCATTCAATATTTTTCTTTTTCGATTCATTTCTCAATAAATTTAAATACACTTTTGACAAGAGAGAATATACCTAGACACTAGTACTATTTTTGATTAACTTTACTATGTATCATATCAGCATGTGTCATTTGTAATAACTCTGTATGTCAACTGACACACCCATTGTTTTTTTGAAGCTTAATTAATTCGAAGTCGGTTGAAGAGGTACTTATAATTTCCGATATGGGGATTAAAAATGTACGAACACAGTTGGTATAGCTGTCATAATCTAACTTCGCAGCCAGCCGCTATCGATTCGTCTGAGGTTCAGTGGCCGTGACCGCACCTCTTCCCTCGACGCTCCACCCTTCAGGCGTATCGCACCTATTTTCTACCCAGTTCACTAGGAAAACTAATTATTTCAAATATTGACTTACTTACTTATTCCATTTACTTTCGTTGCTTATTTTTTTTAAATGCCTTATACTTCCGGACATGGGAGCGGTGATATATTGAGAAGCTGTGATATAAGTATAAACATCATTTCCGGAAGTATATTTTAAAATACGACTTCAAAGCATTGTTCCATATTTAGAATGCGTACATTAATTGGTCTATGGTAAGTACTAACGTTTGTTAGTTAAATCACTAGAGCGGTGTGCCTTTGTCCACGAAAGTCTGCTGGATATTATTTTCGTGTCGTAATCGAATCGATTGAAAAAAATGCGAATCATGTAACACGAGTAAATCGAATGAGATCGGTCCATGTCTCGTCTGCCAGCCTTTCACGCCTCTCTGCCCTAATTGTCTATTCGGACTCGCATGTAAATCTTGCTTACCAACGGCCGAAGCAATTGAATTTATAAAGTAAAATATTATAATATCAATAAAAACTGTTTCCAGTCGTTAAATATTTATTACCCGTAATTTGTGTATACTGTAGGGGAGTACATTGGACCGTTCCTTAGCAACAAATTTTCATGCTGCTGCGCTTTTTTATAACATTCCAAACTTTTATTACAATTTAAAATAATGGTAGCGTCTAAAGGTACGAAAGATACCGCCCGAATAAACCTCTGTAGAGATTTATGTCTTCTTTTTTGATAGTCACCAAAAGTGCATCGAGCATTATTGACATAGCTGCGGCCGCTTTTTATTTTTGTGGTTTTATTTCCCTTTTTTTTTAGCTTATGCAACGTTAGATTTCATTCAAGTTTTTACAGAAACAAAATCAATAAAAAACGATTGTATTTCTTTCTATATACTTTTAACTTTTTTGATCATTGATTCTCTGCTTGACTTTTCTACGTGGTATATATACCTACTGCCTTTTCCGTCAGTTGGTAGCAATAACCAAAGTTTATTTTGCCATGTTAGGTTCGAATATAGGAATAGATATTTAATGTTTTAAATCAATTGTTCAACCTTTAACCAACCGTCATCTTTGGACGAGTCCAGATTGTCCTTCATATTGAATAAGGACATGGTTTCAAGAATGGGGTTTCTAGGTATGTTTGGCGAACGGTCAGCTGAAGTTTCATTTCAATATTATTTTTGTATACTGTAGACGAAAAATAGTTACGATTCCGCATAAAACTTTATTTTATGTTGAATTTGATAACTACCAATCTCCGTCTCGCAAGAGTTTACCGTTACACTTAAACTGCTTTTAATCTCGAGTACAGTTGATCTCTCTTTGTTGATTTTAATGCGGTCATTTTTCATTAATTTTATTGATACCGTGCTACAATTTGATTCGAGAAAGAATTGGATTATGCTTGTATTATTGGTGGCCATTAATCGATTTAAGCACCCATAATTTTAAAAGTTTTCTAATTTACGTCATTTAAATGAAATAATTGGTGTCGCTCTTCGACCAATTAAGCATGGGCAATTACTGCGGCCGATTCGATAGATAATGTATGAATGTTTTACCAATTGAGGTAAGTTACGAATACTGCGTTTAATCGTCATGCACTGATGGCCATGTAAACCGCACTCGGCCGTTGACCACCATTGTCAAGAACGAGGTTTCGGCCCGGCGCCTTATTTTCGTGGAAAAAACTGGCCTATCTTAGACAACCATCGTCTTGATTATTTCTGTTAATATAAAAGTAATCTTCTCCAAGCGTATTAATTTAATATGATCGTATAATTTATCAGTGTCGCCTTCTTTGTTGATATCATTTTAATCCGCTTAGTTTGTGTGGTATTTTCATATTGCTTATTATTAACGGCCCTAACACACGTCTTCGAGAAATTTTAATGCCACCAAAAAATGCAGGCGGTAGGCTATGTATGATAAGTTATTTTCCTACACAGCCGGTGATCTTTTTTTTAATTTTACGCATTTGTACATCTTATTTATGGATGAAATATAAACATATTCAACGTCGACGGGACGTCATTTTAATCTCCTCGTGGAGTTTTTTTTAAACATGAATTGTCTAATTTTTTGTTTGTACCTCCTAAAAACGACAAGCATTCTCCTCTGCCGCTTTTGATTTCTACTTCAAAATTGCCCTATTTCGGCTGTCATCGATAAGAATTCCTTGGGTAACTCTGGCACTTCCATAATTTTGTTGTAATTATTAGTTTCGTTGTTTATGTGCGAGTTCACCCACACTTCCAAACTAGTCGACTACGCCCTTCTGTAACATGCATTTTGATTTCTGACATCTTTTTTATTTATGTATCTTTACTGCCACACGTCATGGAGATTGTCTCTGGAATGCGTTGCGATTAGCTCAAATGGAATGCGATAAATTCATTGTGGTCTTGATTAAAATACAGACAGTATCATGAAGAAGACTTGCATACTGCGCCGCCCGCATCGATCCACTCCAGATGGTTATTTTTGTTTTGCTTTTCGGGAGGGCTTATGGCAATAAATTTGTTATTCTAAAAAAGAAGCAAGCCGCTGAAAAAACACCATTTAACTGCAGTCCAAATAGGTTGCGTGAATGACTTCATATTTATAGATGGTTTGCCCACAGCGATCATAAGGAAAAATAATGTCTAAACATACATCAAAGTTGGATCATTTCTACATATAATACTGCAACCTACCCACTCTTTCATTTCTAGCGGCCGATTGCTTATCGACGCATTGCCATTGTGTTGTTGTTATTGATCGTTTAAATTTCAAAATCATTTACTTTCTTTCGCTGCGGTTAGATCAAGTGCTTCGATCTGATGCGAGAGCAATCTATTTTGACCCGCATACTTTGCATTATGTTCCCTCTGAGAGCGTTGTTCTTGTTAATCATTTTCAAATCGCTGGGAGTGAGCAACTTCCAGCTAAAGAAAGCCTCGCCCGCTCTCTTTGATTATTATTTCATTTTCTTCCATAAATCAAATACTGGCGGCTATCGAATAACACCGAACTGTGAAGTAGGTATAACGGTACCGTTATAATAACGCTCAGCGGCCACGTACCATCAGGCTAGCGAGGCCAGTGCCCTGTCTGTCTTTGAGTTTCGTGCGGTATGATCACCATTATTTATTTACCGCCACCGACTCAAAGACTCTCAGGTCGTGCAGCTATCGTAAGATCTTTCCGAAAGGTTTTTAGTCGATAGTCGAGAGTCATTTTTCGTATGATGCATGAACGATTCATCCTAATTGTCCGTCCTAACATCTATTTAAAATTTGATATGGTTTTTCGAAGAATTCTTGGATCTCTTTACAATAATCGCCTTCCATGTAGTGTAGTATTTATTAAACGCTATAATGATTATCACAATTAATTGATTTCAATTTTCAACAGACATGGGCAAATTAATCGTTATAGATACTATTCAACCTTTGGATAAATTACTTATTTTCATACAAAGGCAAGCATAAGTAAACGGAGTTTGTCAATGTTACATAAATCGCACTCCCGATGCATTTAGAAATATATTATCGGTTTTATTCGAAGCGGTGATCTCACGATTCCCCCCACAGAAGGCATAACGATATTATACTTATTTACTGATATTAAAATAATAATAAAAATGATTAATGAATGACACAATGGCCTGACCGCTGACAACGCTCACGGCGAATAGCCATGATTTAGAATAAAAAGTATTTCACTATCATCCGGTGAGTTCATCGCGGTCGGCATTAAGTACAACTCAATTTATTAGCAAATTTAAAGATAATAAAAAAATGTGTTACACAGAACACGATAAGTAGGTGAACTTTGAATCACAATCCAGACATAATATTGTTATTCATCAATATTCCTGCATGCCATCAACTGTTGAACAACCAGCATCTTTAAGTATGTTAAACTATTATAATAAATGTATGTAAATGCTTGTTATTACTTGTGCATCGTCAGCCTGTCCAATGGTTCAACGGACGGACACGACAGCTGCTGCGGTTTTTTCGCAGATGCATTTCACATTCCAGAGATTTATTATTGACGTCACTTATCTACCCAAAATCTTCCTAAATGAATGAGCGATCATAGTCATTTATATTTCCTTACTAATTTGAAGTTGCGACGAGAGTCAGAATTAGATACCGATCATTGTTTGAAACTACTTTTTATTATTATTCACTTGTGACTCTCGTTCTAAAATCAACTTATCTGGTTTTGTATTCACCTGTAGTTAATAATGGAATTTCAACTATCACTATTGAGTCTGAAAATTTCTCCCGTGAAACACGATTGTCGATTCGGCTTTAGAAATCGCTGCATTCTTATTCCAACAATCGATTATTTCGATGTAAACATCGACTGCACCTTTATTATCGTTAACTTCGGTTCATTTTTGCATTTCATGCAAGCTTTGTGCGATGGCATACTAACGACATTCTGAATTAAACATTGGGTTAATAATGTTTATATTTCATTTCTCTTGACCAACAAAAAGGCATTTCTTCTCTGTAACGTCAGGTAATTATTCCCCTGTTTATATGATGAAGAAGGTGTATGCAGGTCGCACCATGTCAGATTTTAAAATGACATTTATAATAGTTTGGGTAGTTTGAGTTCTTCTCTATCATACCTAATCTGTTCTAATACCGCCTCTCTAAGCTGAGGATGTGTCGAATTGAGCCTCATTCTCATCCGAAACTACATCTGCTGTACTTTTGTACATCTCTTAAATTACACCGCCCACCGGCGGCGGTTTCACGCTTCATGTCATCGTCTCGGCGAGGCATAATCTCATCCCGTCGACAATAACAATCCATCCGTGATGGAAATCAAAATCCAAGATTAGATCGATCGTTTCTTTATTGTGGATAACCGCAATGATTATTTCCATACCGATGTAATTATCTGAGTGCATCCTGTCGGCGTTCGTGGCGCTTGGTAGGGTTGCTGGCTACGGTTACCGATGTCTCAGGTTCAATTGTCGGTGTGGACGGTTTTCATAGATTGACGTTTCAATCGATTTATGGATTTCTGTTCGTAGTCTGAGCCCTCCCTCTCACCCATCCCATCCTCACGGGGCGTAGCGAGAGCGATATTAGCTAACCACTAATCTTATCCTATCCTTCTATCCCTACTCTCTGAGTAACAATCAGTTCTCGTAGAAAAATCCAGTTAAGATACCTCCATTAGGAGACCATATGCTCCACATTGGGAGCGGACATGGAAAAAACCCTGTTTGAACGAAAATCAACCCTAAGCAAAATTACTGTTCCCATTTCACTTATTCTTTTACCGGTGTTTTACAGATATTAATTTAATAAACTATATGAATGCACGGTAATAATTACATAATGCCCTTTACTAAGGAATGCTCCTCAATATTTGTGTAATATTTATTTGTCCATACGGTGCAATTTAAATTTTATTTCGCAGTGTCCTTCAGACGCAAACAAACACGAGGTAGCGTAGTCTAATTTCAATTCGGTCATTACTGCCATTAATCTAACCATTGTTATGGAAATAAGTCGAAATATGATGTCAGTTATACCGGAAAAGGCTCAATCAGTTCAGGCGGCGAACAAATTGGTGAGACAAGATCGTTTCGGACCTACCCCACGAATTACCTAGGGCGGCCCACGTAACAGGCGAGCCCATGCCCAAAGCGGCTGTTCGACGGCGTTTTTGAGCCGTTAGTTATTGTTGTTCACCAACGTCTATTGATGTGACGCCCCCACATCGACTCTTTTTGGATTATGGAAGACGTGATCGTAAAATATTGCTGATCATTATAGTAAAACATTATTGAATACAATATGTAATCGTAACTAATAAATACTAAGTTTCGATGAAAGCAAACTATCGCAATTATTATACCCCGTCGGAGTTGAATCGCCTTTCTTGCAAA
The DNA here is from genome assembly GCA_022494535.1 of Himalopsyche phryganea. Lineage (NCBI taxonomy): Eukaryota > Metazoa > Arthropoda > Insecta > Trichoptera > Rhyacophilidae > Himalopsyche > Himalopsyche phryganea. The sequence goes on along the minus strand of JAGVSL010000076.1, from coordinate 261,121 downwards.
TGCCTTTGCATTATTATTACCATTGTGATATGGTTATACTACTCGTGGTAAATGGGTCACCCATGTCGCATGCTCGCGAGAAAGTTGTATTTATTGTGTTGTTTGCTGATGAAAGAAAAAGATAACACCACACCGACTTGCCTTTTTTCTTTAACACCGGTTCGTCTGTATCTGTGCATTGCACTTTTTATTTTCTGAATAATTGCCGTTCGTTTTTGCAAATCGTGAATCGAAATTTTTTTTTAGAGGCAGTTAAACGTTGATATCCTAGAGACAACACTACAGAGAAAATATCAATTTTATTTTTTATCACAAACAGCCAATGCTGCTGTACATCTGAACTATTTTTAGTTCTCTGCATCTTATAAATATAAAGGACGTCATTCATTGAACACGCGAACCTTGAAGCATTTGCAGTGAAACAAGCAGCCTTGATTTTAATTAAAAATTTAAAGCCTCATTCGTCGTGTAATGTACATTCAACACCTACACTAAATGTAATTTACTCATTTAAATATGTACATACTATTCGTCGTACATACATGTTTGCGACTTGCAAATACGAAGATGAATCAATTACATTCTAATCGATGCATTGATGCTCGCATCTTTGCATAAGTGTTCTGCATTATACTGAATTATCAATTCACCAATCGGCTGTAAAATAATCATTACTGTTTTGTGGCTGAAAGTGAATTCGAAATGCATATCCACCGAGCGTGTCATTTATCAGCCGTCTCCTCGGATTGAGTTTCTATTCTCGGTATTATGACTTCATCTCTCGGTATACGTGTGTATCTCGAATTTATATTTTTTTGCTTTGAACACATATGCCTATTATTTATCAAGACCGTATACGGCACGTATTAGTGCCGTGCCAACTTAGATTATTAGCAATTCAAATAGCGATCCAAACAAATATCAGCTGTTGAAAGGCGAAAGCTTTATTAAACCACAGATTTTTACCAATAAAACCTGTTCTATTTCGGCGGATTTATCATTAATGTTTTCGTGTGTTTTTATTTTGCTTCAAAAGGTCATGGAAGGCGAGGTAACCGCTAACCTGGTCATACTCCGTTTTGTATTTATCTCTTTTGATAATGTAATGCTGGATTTGCTTCATTTTTATCTTCTGCTTTTAAATAATTAAAAGTGTTTGAAAAAATAAACAAAATAGTCGGTCTGCACAATTCTTCAATTCAATCATCGATGTATTTATAAAGCTGAATATATTTAGCGCGAGGTGTGATGGAAGTCAGGCATTGACTTATATTATTATTATGTAATTTCTTGTAAGCAGATGGCAATTTATTCATCTGTACTTACGATTATGCCATCACCACCGCTTATATGGAAGCTATTTCGCAGCGTAACGCAAACACACCTGAGCCTTGTTCATACAAAATGACAACAATTGCGATTCGCTTATTTTTTTTTTGATAGTGCTAATATTTACTCGATTAGCATAATATTATAACAGTCTGCGTCCGTAATTTTTAACGCTATTGTACACGATATTTCTACGTGGACACAGATTCGGAGTAAAAAAAACCGTGATTGCGATTATGCAGTCTGTCTTGCTTACTCTATCGTTTTTAATGTATTTATATTCTCCGATTGGTATACCGAGTGCTTTCAGTCTACTCCAATCGCCCTAAATATCGAAACTCTTCACTGTTATTATCGACTCTTACACCCGCCCACTTGCCTAGTAGTTCTCGACAATTTATTAATTAATTTCCAATTTTCTTCGGCCGTTTAGTATTATTTTCTTCCTAGAATAGTGTGAATGCCGGCGTAGGCTGTTGTGCAGCGAACGGTGGGTATTACGTGAGTATATTGATTTTACCAGACAACGAGAGTACATTTTAATACATCTGACCGCTGTCGGCTTCCAACAAAACACGCGCCGTGAAATACAAGAGAAATTTATATAAAAATTTTGACGAACTAAAATCCTTGTTATTCTAAACTGTCAATACTGTTCTTACTAATTTCTTCTTGTACGCACACTTGATTTATTACATCAATCATTTTTTTTTTGTAATATGTTGCTATATAATATAGCAGGCATTTAATGTAATGAAAATATTTACTTAACTCGTTTGGCATCCTTGAAATACCATCTCATTGAGTTAAGGCTGCTTGGTCGTCCAAAATGAAACGACGATGATGTCATCGGCGTCCGTCTGAAGAACGCATACTTCCATCTATATGTGTTAACGACAATAAATTTTCTCTTTTGTGGGGGAAATGCGTGAGTTTTGATACTCCTCGGTTGCCGTGGCAACGCCGCCCGCTATTATCACGAAATTCAAAAATATTTTTCCATAATTATCTTTTGCTTCAATTCGATGAAATCTGGTTTTTAAGTAATCTGTCCTCTTTAGGACTAGGACAAAATTATATCGCAACATTTTGTATATACTTTCCTAATCTCGGCGAGCGGGTCGCCTTAACCGGTTGATTTGGATACCATTTTAAGGCACATTGCCTTAAAACTGCTTACTCAGGAGTATTTTGAAATAAACACCTGCGGTATGTATCATGCTGCCGGAGGTTGCGAAATTACACAGGGCCTCTTGCCTTGCAAATTGTCACCATATGACACTGTCTCCCATCAAATAATAATAAATAAAATTGTCGAAGAAAAATCATTTCTAATATTATTGCCGTTGTAAAAGGGACCTGCAATTAATTTGTATTGATTTCTACCGTTTCATTGGATATATAATTTGTCAATCGGTTAGCGATCGGTTACAAATCGATTATTGGATCGATAATTCTTTTAATATGATCTACACCGACAGACTATGGGTTAGATTCAAGTCTACGTACAGACTTATGAAACGGTGATGTCATTTTCTCCAATTAGGTTCTGACAGAGATAGCTGGCTGTTTCAATGGTGATACTTGTTAACCTGCTTGATTGATATCAGTAGTTTTACTTTGCATAATAATATACTGGATGTATAGGTGCTGTAAATAATAAACTGTGAATAGATTCTCTGATAAAAATCCCATTCCATGGTATTCGAGATTGAAGGATGCAAATGATTGATACAGTATCACTAGAAAAAATCATTCGCCATCTAGCATGACCTGATAAATGTCAGAAATGCGTGTTTCTGTAAATTACTCTCGGATACGTAAAAATAATTCATCAATTTATAAAATGTCAACATTATAAATTGTGCCTATAAATCGCCGTCTTTTTTTGCTGTTGTGGTAGTACAAAAGAAAATCATTCTTCAGATCATGCAAGCTTTTTTCTATTTAAAAAAAAATAAAAATACATGGGGGGTACTTCAACCCGCTCCCTGGCTTGTCTATCTGTGCCCGTCACCGCCGTTTTCGTCCCCCAAATTAATTCGTGCTTGGTACTGGCTGGCGTTCTGTAGTTTTTAATAATATTTATTCATATTCGTGTCTGACGATGAGTGACATAATGAAATAAAATACGGCTAATGGCCGGTCGATCGACATCCGCCGGATGTTGATGACTTGGAGAGAATTTTAATTGTTTTGAATTCATTTTCCGATTAATGACGCCACTCGGGCGAAAGGCAAACAGACGATTGGCAACTACAATGGGAGTTGCATTCGCTGTCCATATTGAACATACACCTTCCCTTATTTACTTACGATACTGGTGATGATTATATTTGATACACATCGACTGGCTCATTAATTGATGATAAGGATCTTTGCATCAAATTATCCGAAACCGGTTTGTTGTCGTTTTTAATGAAGATGAGGCGCATTCAGATTGAGCGGATTTCTCCACTAGCCGCTTTTTTCATATACCACTTAACGCATAATTACACATGCAGTTAGTTATTCAGGTCGTTCCGTCGATTAAATTACATTGGTAGTTGAAAAAATACGCAAGATAACAAAACGGCTCCTCGAAATAAATCGTCGTTCGTAAAATTGTAAACCTGTTAATATTTTGAGTATTGATTTATTTTATGCGAGGTCCTTCCCCTTGAACATGTTATTAATTATTTTTTTCTTTATCAACAGTTCTGGGAGATCATCTCCGATGAGCATGGCATTGACCCCACCGGCGCATACCATGGAGATTCTGAACTCCAGTTGGAGCGCATCAACGTTTACTACAATGAGGCCAGCGGCGGAAAATATGTACCCCGCGCCATCCTCGTCGATCTCGAACCCGGCACCATGGATTCCGTCCGATCGGGACCTTTCGGCCAGATCTTCCGCCCCGATAACTTCGTTTTCGGACAGTCAGGCGCCGGAAACAACTGGGCTAAGGGACATTACACCGAGGGAGCCGAACTCGTCGATTCAGTTCTCGACGTCGTGAGGAAGGAAGCCGAGTCCTGCGATTGCTTGCAAGGATTCCAGCTCACCCACTCCTTGGGAGGCGGTACCGGATCCGGTATGGGAACCCTGTTGATCAGCAAAATCAGAGAAGAATACCCCGACAGAATCATGAACACTTACTCTGTAGTGCCTTCCCCTAAAGTATCAGACACCGTCGTCGAACCGTACAACGCGACCCTCTCCGTGCACCAGCTCGTAGAAAACACGGATGAGACGTACTGCATAGACAACGAAGCCCTATACGACATCTGCTTCAGAACGCTCAAACTTTCCACTCCCACCTACGGCGATCTCAACCATCTGGTCTCCCTCACCATGTCAGGCGTCACCACCTGCCTCAGGTTCCCCGGTCAGCTCAACGCCGATCTCAGAAAGCTCGCCGTCAATATGGTCCCCTTCCCCCGTCTTCACTTCTTCATGCCCGGATTCGCTCCCCTCACCTCCAGAGGAAGCCAGCAATACAGAGCCCTCACCGTCCCCGAACTCACCCAGCAGATGTTCGACGCCAAGAACATGATGGCAGCCTGCGATCCCCGTCACGGACGTTACCTGACCGTCGCCGCCATCTTCAGAGGACGCATGTCCATGAAGGAGGTCGACGAGCAGATGCTCAACATCCAGAACAAGAACTCGTCCTACTTCGTCGAATGGATCCCCAACAACGTCAAGACCGCCGTCTGCGACATCCCCCCTCGCGGTCTCAAGATGTCAGCCACCTTCATCGGAAACTCCACCGCCATCCAGGAGCTGTTCAAGCGTATCTCCGAACAATTCACCGCTATGTTCAGACGCAAGGCTTTCTTGCATTGGTACACCGGAGAAGGTATGGATGAGATGGAATTCACTGAAGCCGAATCCAACATGAACGACTTGGTTTCCGAATACCAGCAATACCAGGAGGCCACCGCCGACGAGGACGCCGAGTTCGACGAGGAACAGGAGGCCGAGGTCGATGAGAACTAAGCGCCGATTTAGCTCGCTCAGAATCATCGTCATCAATATCATCGCTTCACTAATAAACCAACAGACAGTAAGGAGTTGAAAAACAATCTAAATGAAATAGTATCGTAGTAGGTTTTTCCCCCGGCCTATTCAAGTCGGGCTACAATCATTACGCATACAGACGGGTGGAATTACGCTAGATGACAAAATAATACATGTCAACATAAAAAAAACATAAGAAAAGTTGCACCAGTAATTTATTGTCACTTTCCTTCTAAATATATTATGGACTACTGTAATATTGCATTTCTCAGGTGCAAATTTTTCTTTTTTTATTTTGAAAAAAGTATGTCCTTCTTGCTTAGGAATATATAATTATATATATACATGTATATATATAAAAATTTATAAGAAAAGCTTGTATTTCAGTTTTTTTTAATGGATTTTTTATATAGTAAAAGCGTGATCCGCCTCCGTCATCTCTTTGTTTCTATTCTTTTTCGATAGCGAGTTTTCGTCACCTTCATAAAGATTCATATAATAATTTTTTTTATAACAATTTGTACATTTTTATTTGATATAAATATTGATGAAACGCAACACATTCCCCCTGGTATGGTATAATATTCCAAAGTCCAAAAACAAATTTTTGCTGTACCCCCACCATATTCGCGATGATCTGCTATCCTTTTTTAATTTTGTTTTTGTTTTAGTTCTCTCATAACTTTTAAGGCTGACTTCATTTCTAATATTTATAAAACGTCTTTTTTATGATTATTGTAATTTTTTCATGTTTGTCTAATTTTTAAGAATATGTTTGTTCCTCATCGTATTTTTTCGTATCATCAATTTTTCAATTGTGTCAGTTTTTAGGTTTCTTTCTGCATTTTATTCATAATTAAAGACGCCTATATCATTTTATAAACACTTGTTTTATTTATAATGTCGTGTATTGAACATATTCCCACACCCACCACCCACCCATACATAATATATCCCTAAACGAAATTCTTTCGATAATCGACACAAAACCTTTTCATCTCATCTTGGACACGCCTTGGCCTGCTTCTAGCAATTTCGCTATAGACTATAATACACAATTCGGATGATCAATATAGGAATGAAACAAATGGTGTGCTTTTTGAAATTTCAACGCCTTCTTTTGACAAATGGCAAAAAAGTAATCAGGAAAATTAAAGCAAACATTGGTAGGTATGTTGCTAAAGTAATACATAGGTATTATTTCGAAAAAGTACAAGGTAACACACTCGATCAAAATTCTACAATACTATCCGATCAAACCGCAGGAGTCAAATCTTCTTTTCAATTAATCGATATGGAAATAAGATAGGTAGGTTTTGAAACGAAACTTAATTATGGTAAACGAGCATTTACCACGCCATGAATGAACTGTCTTGTCAATAACGGAACGAGGTTTTTTAAAATCAAATGCACGTAATGTGTGCATGAAAAATCACGATGAATGCAGTCAAAATAGATCAAATTTGCGATGAATGGTTAGTTACTGATATCTATAAAACGCAGTGGATACTCTACTACACTTTAATCAACTGTCACCATTTCACTTTTCTGTTAGCCTGAGGCGCATACCTGTTATTTCTCAGAGATTCTTTCACTTGGTCGCTGCGGTAGTGGATTCAGTCATCGCGGAAATAACTAACTAGTTAATGCAGTGAAATCTTTTATGGCTGAATAAATAATTGCCGTTCCGTCTAATGGGAAATATTTTTCGATCAAATTAGGTAATAAAACTAACTAATTTATTCGCCTGTCCACTGAGATCATATTTTAATATTTTATCTTAATCTTAATATTTTATAGCGAGAATTTCGTTAAAAATTTCAGAGGCTAAATAAAAATATTCTGATATCTGGTAATCTAGTAATAGGGTACAAAAATAAGTCAGATTTAGTTATCATCGGTTACTTTTTCGATTAATTATATATTGTACACGATAATACCTTTTGCACTTCCGACTATACAAACCTCTACGCGATTAAAAAACAGTTATAATAGCGATGCACGATTGTGTTTAGGCTTTGAGTGCAGTTACAGGGCGACGATCAAAATGAATTATATACCACCCCTTTTTGATTTAATAACAAGAGTTATTTATGTCAAAAAGATCATTTCGTCGTGCCATTTGCCATTAGGTAAACAAGCACACAAAGGCATTGAAATTGCTTTGAAACTACTACGATATGCAACTAATAAATTAGCACAATACATTACAAACATTTAATTGCAAATCATCTCATATGCAAGAATTTTGTTTTGATTCCTACCATCATCAAAAAAAAACGTTTAAGAGAAGCAGTCCTGTCATTTAAGATTCAGTAAAAGAGCTGAAAGCGCTTGCTGAACTGACACATGATCTGTCATTTTTCCGACTCGTTTTCATTTTTATCTCCTTCCGCGCGTACAACGCAAACGTTGCGTTTTACATTTATTTCATTATTTTTGTTGCCAAATTAGTTCAGCGTGCCTTTAATCGCCTATATCTACCGTTTTTTGAATGAATTACTTCACACTATACGGATTATAAGCGCCATTAATACGTAGTAACGACGTTTACTAAAAAATATCGATTAGGACGTCTTCATACTGTAGGAATCCCTACATTCAAAATGAACAATACTTCTGAATTAATGATACACTTTCATTGCAAGTAAGCAACTAATGAATGGTTCATTAATAACAATGGTAACTGTTTTATATTTTAATGTTTAAAACATTCAAGTTACGATACAACATCATTATAATTATTTTTTGTTTCGATTGGAAGTATAATACGCATTATATTATATGTATTTGATACTTAATACAGTTAAAAAACATTTAGGTATGTAGTTATCATATTAATTTAGAGAAATATTGAACGGAAAGAATCATTTATCGAAATTTTGAAAATTACCCGTAATATGAATTAATCAATTTCAGTTCATTCCAGGAATATTATCATACAGATAATTAATTTAACAGATAACAATTCCGTTACAAGAATTTTCACTTATTTATTTTATTGATAAATTGATTTATGTGTATTTTTAATACATAATTTTGTATCGCTAAAAAACACAATACTGCAAAATTTACAATCCGTGGCTTTACAGAGCCGTTTCTCCAGTTTGAGGTTAAGACCTCTTCAAAGACCAGTCTCCGGCAACCATGGTTGCTAGCAACTAGAAAGTGGGTGACCAAAGATGACAGTTCAAGATAAATTGACGGCAACAAAGTTGTGTAGAAAAAAAAAATAGAAAATTAGTCGGTTCTTTGGTATGGCACACACTTGCTAGCCCGTCAATAGACATTTTTTTTGCATATAGAGTCGAAGTAATTATAAATTGTTTTTGTTTGTTTTGAAATTGGACTTAATTTAAAATCATTGTTGTGTCAATTGCATTATAACTTAAAGTTAAATTCATGTGTTAAGTAAATGTAAATGTAGACTCAATTTTATATGTTAGAATTATTTTTGTGTAATTTAAACCACTGCATCTTCGATTAAAATAAATAAGAGTTGAACCGGATTTGAAATGGTGTTTGTTTGAGATCCCAGACCTTCCAGAACGTTGATAACCACCATTCGCCTCTCTTCGATTCGGGTCTTCTCAAACGATAATAAAAGTTACATTTTTAATTATGAAATATTAATATCGCCTGTTTAATTAAAACAAATTAATACGTGTGATATTTGTTGGTGTTTGAAATAAGTTTATGGATATTTGGATCAAATGACGTCAACGCAGCAACTCTAAGGACAACCAAAACTCTCTCTTGGACCACTGGTTTGCGACAGCTGCTTTAGCACACGGTCGTGTTATTTCGTATTCCCATTTTAAAAAACGTAAATTTAGTTCACAGTATAAATTTAATGTCTTTGCTGTTTATTTTCTTGAAGAGTACGTAGTTAAATCGATGACATGTAATGTATTTACACAAAAATATCGTATAGGTAATATAATATATGCACAGTATACCCAATTTGTTTTCTCCACATAGAATAGATAAACCGGAATATCATTACATACAGACAACTTACTAATAATAATTAAGTATATATTCATTTATGTCCAACGGAATATTGAGAAGAGTTGTTTTTATTATAAAATGTATACCGTTTATTGTTAATCAGCGATGGAATGAAATTACTTATACCGTTATACGAACACAGAATTACTGATATGAAATACGAGGAAGGCTTTTGTATTATTTGTAAACCTAAAACACAATAATTCTGTGTATTATTTTCTCAATTTAAAAATGAATTTCTAAATTATATATGTAGTGCCTTTCCACTAAGAATTGATAGTTAACACAAGAGAAGTGAAAAACACCACTAATTCAATTCTTTACCGTGTTGGTAGAATTTAGTTGCTTTAATACATATCTATACATCAGTTTCAAAGTGTAAGAAGTCAAAAATTTGCAGTTTTGAGTTAAGTATGAGAAAATGTTTAGAAAACCGACATCTCCCAGTTGCAAGATGTAAGAAGTGGTAATCTATAATTGTTTTAGAATGACACATGGTTATTATAACATTAGATCCATACTGTAACAACTACGAAAATCCATTGAAAACCTCTGAATACTTATAATAATAATACGAGAAAAAAAATATTTACCTCTACTATACCTGTAGCACAAAATAGATGTAGAAATCGGTATGTTTGTATGTCTGTCGGTCACAAGAACTCCTCCGAAACGGTGTACAGCAGCGACGTGAAATTTTCACATGTTATTCTGGTTGTCATTTTGTAGGTCAAATATTTTCAACTTTCAACTCTCATCTTTTAACAATAAACTGAATATGCTATAGCAACAGAAAACATAGTAGGAAATAATTGCTGAGCAGCCGCTCCATACTGAAATAATCCGTCATGTCGTCATAAAAACTCAATCTGAAATTTAAGACATCGACTGAGGGTGCTTGATGAGATTTCAATATCAAATTTGAATTATTGAGATTTTGTACACTTCTATGTATTTTGTCACTAACGACCCGGGTTTCGCCTTTCGGCAACTTCAGGCATTCGAGCGCACGAATGGACTCGAATTGACCTCGGATTAATTATCGGATTAATTCAATTTTCAAATTTATAAAAGTGAAAAAATGTAAGTGTAATAATTATACGTAGTAAAATTAAGCGCAAACCTACAATCACTGATCGTTATGTTAACTTTTCAATGGTTCGAGTCCATTCGTGCGCTCGAATGCCTGAAGTTGCCGAAAGGCGAAACCCGGGTCGTTAGTGACAAAATACATGGAAGTGTAAAAAATCTCAATAATTCAAACTCAATCTGTGTTGAATTTCTTTAGCGACTATAAGTATGTTATAATATAAATGTCACAAGTAATAACTATTCGTGCAAATCGTAAAATTTGTAAAAAATCAAAAGATGAGCGGAAATTATCAATCATTTAAAATTATATAACTTAAAGCAGTGAGATCCTCATTTCGTGGGTTTTACAAGAAATATGCCCAAAAGGAAGGGAAGTGTTTAATGAACTAATATAAGCGGCCTCTATCTTGGCGAAGCCGGATAAAAATATTAGTAATTTAACAAATATAAATATGTTTTTTAGATAATCCTAAAATTTCATTTAATTCTATAAAAAAGAACATTGAATATCATAATTATGTCGATACCACTGAAATGTATTATATAATGTGCTGCTATATATCGTAATATTTTCGAATTTTGTTAATAATCATTATCAACGGAAAGTCTAAATCAATATATTACAATCTGATCCGCATTATCACATCGCGTTTGAGAAAGATACCAAAAATTGCATAATACTTATTTCGTAACAAACGCGGTAATTATTCAAGTATTTCTTTCGCCTGAAATACATGGATAAAGGATAAAGCATTTCATTTTATTAGTTTTAGTGAAGGTAAAGTAACTTGCAAGACCTGTTCAAAAATAGCTAAGGAATATCGATGGCGTCGAAGTAGGCGTAAGTAATTGAACGATTAGTAAGCAGATAATATGATATACCCGAGTGATAAATCGTTAAAGATATTATTGCCGTCATAAATTTATAATACCTATTTTGTTAAATTTGAAACTGACTTTAATTAATTGTTGATATTTGGACATACTAAAAACTGGATTTAGTTCTGTGCCCAATCTAGCTTATAGCGCTTAAAAATACGTAGATATTTAATCAAACTTACAATTACTTAAGTATATCTGGCGATTAAGATGTTGATATTTTATTTCAATTGCATGGCTAGCCTATAATATAAATAAAATTAAAATGGATGAATTTAAACGAATATTACATTAAACCGTATCTATTTACAAATATAATATATGCATTTCGTACTGGTTTCCTTTTAAAAGTCATTGAATATAGATTAATCATAGAGTAATCATAGATGAAAACAGATGTTTGTGGTGAATACTAGGGGTACGGTGGTTTGATTTTGTGAAGAACTCGGACGGACAAGCCTCTTATTACGTCTAAAATAAAAAAGATACGATGGACCTGGCTTGGACAGCGGATGCCCCAGGGGAGCCTGAATCCTGCGTGTCTCTTCTACCAACCGTATGGATTCCGTCGCCCTGGAAGGCCGCTGATGACAATCCATAGGATGTTTCGGCGTGGCTACGAAACGCTGGGATGACCTGGGAGGAGTAAAAATACTGACGGGGGACAGAGCATCTTGAAGGAACCGTATGATGGCCAGAGCGGATATGGTAAAAATATCGTAGATTGAAATTAGTCTATGGACTCAATATATTATATTAAATAACATAATCAATGACTGCTTTTTTTGAAAAAGGAATGAATTGTTTTTAAATACTTAGCATACTAGTACTGTTGCAACGTACGATACATATTATTTTGGAACGCCTTTCCACTGTCTGTCGCATATTAAATAATTGTTATGTAATTGCAGTTAGAATCAAAATAAGATGTAAAAAAACTGTTAATCTTGGAGGCCCTAGTGCTGTGGAAGTGTACACTCGCTATTTACGCTACGGATATGAAATTTATTTTACGATTGATAAGATTATCCTCAACTAAGACCAAAATCCTAAAGCATATCAATATTCTTAAGTGAAATAGCCGAATGAAAAGAGTCAAGTGTTTGTTGAGGAGTTTGAAAAATAAATAAAGCTCTTTCAAGTACCAAGCGGAATGACTCATCTCATTATTCATGGCATCAATTTGAAGTGTATAAAAATGTATCTCGATTCGCTACGCTACAAAAATGCAAGCGTGACGTACTAAGCGACGCAAAAATAGGGTGACGATTGTGTATCACTCAGCAAGGAGCGTACATTCAACATTTAATGTGAGCGCGCACAAAAAGTACAATCTATATATGTATAAATGAATGTTTGTTTGTTCTCTATGGGTTCCTTTATCATTAATCCTATTTCGATGAAACTTTCGTGAGTTGTTATGCGCACACAAGTGAAGGATTTTGTAGAAAAAATTTTAAAATCTGAAATCTAAAAGAATAAAATCCATACGAACAGCGACATCTCGGAAAAACCTTCTGATTTATTCGTGTATGAGCCAGACGGAACAAAAAATATTGTTTATCCAAAATCCACAGGTCTTAACACGGCCCTGCCCGTGGGCCGTTTTTGGGCGGGTAAAGACAATTCAGGTTCCGGCTCGGGAAGGGCCCAGGTAAGGAATTCAATTTTCAGAAAAATATTTTGGACTATGTTCGGGTCATTAATCATCCATAGGGCAATACTATTCATAACTTAAATAATTTATTTCACATGTGTTATGAATATCGTTGGAAATACGGAAACATATAACATATATTGTTTGCAAAGTATAAATGAATTTGTATATTAAAAAAAAATCGGGCTTTTTTAGGCTGAGTTGGGCTTCTGGTAAGAAGTGTGATATTGCGAATCAGGTTCGGACCGGGCCTGAAGATGATGGGCTCGGATCGGGTAATTTTATGAAATTTTGGCCCACGTAAACCTCTAATCCAAAAGCATTTCAATAAACAGAATTAAAACACAAACAATTTCTTTCTTTGAGTGCCACTGCAACGCATGCCGGGTACTCACTAGTTATGTATAAAAGTATTTCAACTACCAAACATAACGCTCATGTCTCTCGTTCAGTATGCAATCTAGTTGTTATACAATTAAATATTATCGGATTAATTCAATTTTCAAATTTAAAAGTGAAAAAAGATAAGTGTAATAATTATACGTAGTAAAATTAAGCGCAAACCTACAATCACTGATCGTTATGTTAACTTTTCAAGAGTGTAATAATAAAAAATTTAAATTCCGGTAAGTACAGTTTCATAAATTGATTTTTCAATTTATTTATGGATTCTAAAACGGGGTGTAGCGAGAACTGTCCTTCTATCCCTAGTCTTTTCGGCATAGAGGTTGAGCAACTGAGTAGCAGGCAGTTTTCGTAGAAAAACTTCTGTTGATTTACCTCTATTAGGAGTCCATATATTATGTTCCACTTTAATAGCGGACATGATAAAAAAATTATAATAACAGAGATGACGATCGTTCAGTTCATTAATCAGACAACACATACCCACAGCTCATTTTACTGCATTTTTCATAACATTTTAAAGAATTAAACAAAATGTTGGTATTTCTCAGTCAGTAGAAGGATATTTCTAAATATCCATCTACTGACTATACTCAGAAATTACCTAATTGTTAAACACCAGTTTATGAAATGTATAAAACTCGGTTACAAATCAATAACATTTGATTTATGGTGACATTTGAATACATATTGCATTTCCCATTATCTCAATATGGATTATTTGGAAATTTCTGAATAATAAACTGGACGATCGATGTATATTGTAAATACTTCACAAGTGTACCGTTAGTTATTAAAAGCAGGTAATATAATATATGAAATTGAGAATATACAATTTTCATTTTTTTTTTCATTGAATACTGAATGAGAATATGTGTGATTGAAGGACAGGATCAAAAGATTTTATCGAAACTTATTGATGGGGTTGGCTTTCTGGCCAATTTCAAATTTTTAAACTGTATTTATCGCAAGTCACATTGCACAAATAAAATTGTGGAATTGGAACAAAAAAATGTCCCAGAATTTTAATTTTGATAATGGTGCCATTACAATAGCGCCAAGTGGAATCTTATGCACAAGTGGGAGACACAATTCGTCATCGTCTCTCAGAAGAAATTAGCCAACGTCAGAGCAACGAATAATATGCATCGAGTTATGAATGTCTGTTAACGTACTGTATTCTTCAGATCTCAAAACAATGCACAGGCCATTTCTATACTTACCTATATAAGAAATGGCGACATCATTAAAACGGTACTTTTCTCACAAAAATCTCTCCGTTCAATAGTTTGATAAATTTCTATCTGGTAAACCTTTGGAATCAGCTGCCATCGCAAACCTTTCATTAAATTGTGTATTATTGATGTTAACTTAACATAAATTGAATTTAAATACAAATATCTCTGTTTAACCACCTGGTGTGACTTGTGTTTCGCTTATTTGAGGTGTATCTTAAAACTGAATTTATCGTCAATATTTAATATTATTAGTTTACGCAACACCGAAAGAAATAAATGTCACATTAGAATATAAATGCTAATAATAGACAGCTGGCGGTGTTACCATAGATACCCAGTATAAAATGCATTTGTTTTTTTAATGTCCAATTAAAGTGTACACACAATGAGTCAGCTGAATTGTTATTAGGATGGTATTGCCAGCGCGTAAAATTTCACCCTATCTATTTGAAATCCAACCGACCGTGAAATTTCCAGAAATAACTTATTGGTTAGGTAAGGCAATTAATGGATTTGCTATCGATCAAACTCAGTGTTTCGTAACCTTTTTGGAAGTAAAATAATTACCGAGCGCCAAGAAATAAATTCAAGAACTGAAAATTTACAGTTTTACGTCAAACGCCTTCTTTCATAATTCATAATAAGATTTTATATATTATATAATAGCCCAGACCAGTCTGTAGGCGTAGGCGTTTCATTATTATCACATATCACATGTAGGTATGAATTTTTTTCATAACCTAAGCGTCCGCGGTGTATAAATATAAACAATACACACAGTTTCGACATGACGCAAAATCCAAGGCAAACAAACAATAATCAGTCCGTCAGTATGGAAACTAAAGAACAGCTACTTTAGACAATCAGTTTGTCAATTTCGATACCGTAGGCGTTCCCACTAGCAGTTAAGAATAACTATGTCGCTTTACAACTAATTGCTATTAGATATGGAAATGTTTTAAATTAATTTGATACACTCGCAAATAAAAGACATCACAACTACCCAGGCTTAGAATATCAATTTATTTTACCGATTTACGAATTCCTGTGTGAAGGTATTATAGTTTTTTCATTGAATGAAATCGTGGCTTACAGAAACAGAGCGATTAGATAATAACTAATCCTAGATTGAGTGACTGAATTTCAACCACTATTCGTTAAATAGTTACTTTTAAATCATTTAATTAAGAGTTCATATTATGCTCAATATTGAAAGAAGATATTACTTAAAAATATCATTTTTGTAAAAGTTACAGTTTCGTATTTTAGAACTTTGATAACTATTTACATCTGTGGCAAGGTGTAGGCAAAAGTTTTGCTCAAAGCAATGGTTTTGTATCACTGATCTAGCTATTTTTAGTTTGAGCACAATGGTTTTTTCAAGCACTGTGGGCTTATTTATAAATTAGAAAATGCTTTCAAGCACGTGCAGGTACATGAATTCATCAATTATTTTTATTATTAATACCATCACGAATATCACCGTCAGCCATCTCAAGGAGTGTGATAATATAGAAGGATTTAGTGACATCAAGAGTTGGTTTCCAAAAGTAAAGAATAAAACAAATTATCGCATTTTGTTATTAAATTGAGTTTTTTGATCAATCAATGACTCTTCTTTTTTGAAACATTTTAGAATCTTCATCGTACGACATTAAAATTATTATTAATTACCAAACGGTATATTGTCGTTGTTCCTGTAAAGAAACTCAATCCGGAAAAACTAATTTTGAGTAAATTCATACTGAATATTAATTTGTGTGTCGATCATATTTGAAGTTGAAGAATGTTTCGTTCGAAAAGGTATCGTAAACATAATAACTGTTAGGCAATGAACACATGTCATACAAATCTAGTTGTAGGATTTCAATTTCACATTTCATTTCACATGCAATATTATAATGTTATGTAGATATTTTATTTTGGAACTGGCTGCATCACATGCTTTGCGTTCTTTCGGAGAGCCTCAACCTTACTTGCCGGAGGGACTTCAACGTCCCGGAAGAGTTTCGGGTATAGTCGATTGAACGGATGCTGGCATATGCAGAGTGATCGGTGGGTGACTGGTTATCTTGCAGGTGCCACACCTTCACATTGGGAACGGAATGGTCCAAGATAGCGAGGTGTTCATTAAGAGAATTTTAGTTAAATTGTGTTAATTGTAAGAAAATAGTTCATGAAAAGGACAAAATTTTCTTATAAATAACTCTCACAGACGTGCTGTGTTATATTATAAACCATTTAGTTTATATTTTCTTAATAATATAATATATCGGTATATAATATGTAAGCTTTTAACGCTGCCTGCTTTTTAAATCTGTGAATATCGAGATTTATATAAATACATCGACGGTACTTTGGTCAATTGATGTAACGTTCAAAATTGAAATTGTTCATGAGAGAGTAAAAACTGTTTTTATTGAAATCATTATATGGTGAGTTGCATTATGAATCTGTGAAATTCACCCCTGTAAATTGTCATGTTTGCAGATACGGGATTATACGTAGGGAGTGTCGATATAATAGTGGCTTACATCAAGAGGGGGAGTAAGGATTTTCAAACCTAAAACCAATGTAAAATGATTTTTCTCTTCCAAAAAGTGGTCGATTTATTTTTCTAATTTACGTCATTTAGCCGAGACCTGCTCTGTTGTCTTTAAAATGAGATTCAATCATTAACTCATTTTCGTATTTCATCAATTACCAAAACACAGTATTACATCGTCGTTGTTCTGGAAGAAAACACTAAATCGAAAAAATGACATATTGAGTACGTTATACCAAAATTTTCCTTATTTCAAACACTACCGCATGACAGAACACACTTATTTTTATAAATTATACTTTTACTTAAAAACAGTTTTATACAAACAAACAAAATGAAAAACGTATGGCATTTCAAGCATTCGGCAAACTTCAATGTACAATTACTCAAAACTTGTATTTTCTAGTTAGTGTCTTCTTCCAGAACAACGACGACATAATATATGATGTCATTTAATACTTGTCGTAAAAAAATGAGTTCGTATGTAACAATATTTGCTAGATAATAATATACAATAACAATCAAATATTTTAGTTTGTTGTGATTAACTATTTTGAACTTGTGCAAGGCAAAGGTTGATTTCCTGCTTTACCACCTGTCCGACGGATCGAATTTCAGTCTATTCGTATTATACCAGGTACAAAATGTTTCCAAGGTTATCGTTTTTACTGTCCGGAATCGATTAAATAATTTTATTGTTTTCTACCCTTGCAAAGCAGTGAAGGGAGGATGTTAGTTTGTCGACAAATGTTAGTAAATTTTCGAACTCATCAAAATAAATTAAAATGTAATGCACAGACATGTTGAGCTATGCTCGTCCTATTCGATTGCTGTATCCATGGGTTCGAAACCTTCAATAAACACTTTCATGCGTTGTTTTTTAACCGATATGTGGATTTATGTGCAATTGCATAAATATCTTGTGATGTTTAAATTTCCCTCACACATCCGATAACTCACTAATAGTCCTTTCCAAGCCTCATCCTATGGTTTCCGTTTTTGATAAGCGAGCTTGACTAATTGAATAAAATGCTTCTCTTCACATAAAACAACCTTTATTGACATGCTCCATAATAAATACATTTCCATCCCATTGGTAGCGGACATGGTTAAAAAGAACTAAACTGCTTAACGTTCATATTCCGCAAATTTAATTTGGGTTGTAAATAATTGCGCTTTGTGTTAGATAGTATTCACTTGGTGCACTTGAACTTTTATTTCGATAGTTTGCACTTTGGATTAGGTAGTTTTAACTTATTACAGTCAAACTTTGATTTTAATAGTTTCCACTTAGTCACGGATTCTTTGAACAAAGTGAGTTAAGTTGTAGTAGGTTATATATGTTAGGGTTGGTCTGATTTGTGTAATGTATTGTAATGCGTGAAGCAAAGACAATATAGGCGACATTTCATTACAGCTTTTTGCAACTATCGATTTCAAAGAGTGAGTATTTATATTGAGTGAAAACTATTTTGAAATAATATTTGTAGTGTAATATATATCTTCGATGTTATAATATATTTTATTGTGTGGGATCACTTTATTTTTAGTGAAAGAATTGGTTTTTTGTGGAATGTATTTGTTATAAGTGAAAACTATTTTTATGAAAGTGAATATGATCTAAACAAAAGTGCATTTAATTGTAAGCCATTTAATTTTAAAGCAAGATTTCGATCGGTTTGTATGCCTTTTCAACCTAAACAAAAACATCACGTATATAAATATTTTTTTTACCATGTCCGGTCCCAATGTGGAGCACATGTCTTCCTAATGGAGGTATAATAGAAGTTTTCTACGAGAACAGCTATTTACTCTGTTCAACCTTTCTTTTTCGAAGAGAGTGTGGATAGAAGAATAGGGCTAGGACACGATTAGTGGTTAGCTATCGCTCTAGCTAAGCCCCGTTTTTAGGATCGGATGGGTGTGAGGCAATTTTAGATATCACTAACATCCATGCCTACGAATAGGAATCCATAAATCGATTGAAAATTTAATTTTGAAAACTCTGCGTACCGTGACTTGAACCGGAAACATCCGAAACTGTAGCCATCGACGCTGACCGCTGCATCACAGACCCGACGCTTATATTATACTTATGCTTAATTTACTTTTTATTGTATGATTATTTGAAAATGCTCTCTCGCTGAGCGAAAGTGGGTATGCTTTGTATAACAAAAATATGAATTATGAACGATGTAAAGCTTTTCGTTATTTCATTGTCTTAATATAGTATGAATTCAATATAATATTACTATTCAGCAAGGCAATATGGACAATTTTCGGCGTGTCAATATTGTCAAACACAGTTATGCGCATTTGCAATAATTATTTCATAACTAAATTCTTAGTATAAGCATATTTATGTTTATTCTTTCTAGCGAATGTTTATTCTTTCTAGTATGTTACATGACGTATTTATTACACTAATTTTCATAAAATTTGTAAGTTTATGAAATTAGATTCTTTGCTATACTATTTCGTAGCGGTTCTACAGTGTACGCTTGTTTACCTTATACCAAACCACCCTTCGTCGCACAGGGGTTAGTTCTTTCACTAGATCGTCAAAAACATTTTCCTAGTTGATAACGGAGCGTTGCAAAAAATATATTGAAATTGTAGAATAAAGTGCCGAAAAAAATGAGTTGAAAATACTTAATCTGAAGACAAGAACAACAACTAAGCACATACCTATAAGTTGTTACTTAGTAATAATTATTATAGATTTAAATCAATTTATAAATAAAACTGAGAGCCTCATTTATTTTTTATCATATTGTTTGTAATGTAATCAAACGAAAGGAGTGAAATTGGTTCTTATCATTACATACAATTTTTGAATTAGTGCAAAAGAAGTTTAAATATCATATTGTATTTTGATGTGCACGTCACTGACGATGGTAGATGAGGTAAACTAGGGAGAAATAATTGACAGCTGCCAGTGTTGACAATCAGTTATAATTATAAATACAGGTTAACTATTTCGGGGAGCTTATATTTTCGAAAATATAAATTAATTTCCGTTACCCGGTCTTCATAGATTATTAAAACAAATGCATCGACAAAGTATAAAAAAATGACATCTAAGAGAGCATAAAAGAGTTTTTTTGTAATTAAATATGGCCAATTTGGTCCTGTAGCAAAAGCTTTACTGTAACGATCAAATGGGTTCAAGTCGCGGCAAATTTATTATCATCTTTTTATTCAATTTGTATTTTAAACCTTGGAAATGGATGTTCGTGTCGTCATTATGTACTCTTAGAGTTTTTCTCGTGTGATTTCAAATTTCAAAATGTTTGACGCAATGACATTTTTAGTAGCAACGCCAAATATATTCTTTTTTTTTTCCTACCTCTTCTTTCCTACTGAAACTATTATGTGGAGTTCGCAAAGCGGGCTCCTAGTTTCCTGGCTAAAGTCAGTGCTAGGGTGGGTACAGACTAAGTCTTTATATCCCTTTCCCGCATGTAAGCTAGCTACGTACTGCTGTCTAAAAGATTCTGTCAGCTGAAGGCTTTGTGTGGGGAAAACATTTAAGAAAAAAACCCATACGAGAATGATTGTCTTTGAATCATTAACAAAAAGGTCCAATTCTTAACCAGAAATATATTCTTTTTATATTTTTACTTTATATGTATAACAATCTTTATTGGGAAATTAAATTTTAAAACTAGGCAATATGTATTAATGAAATCAACACGTTTATTGTATAATGCGAATATTATAATACAAATATACGCAGTTCTTTGTATTTCCCTTAAATATTTAGAAAAATGACACTTTAGGTATTGATCATGTAGATAGTTAAAAATATTGGTCTATTTGGGTTGTTGTTCGTACGGATTTACTGCTAGTTTATAAAGTTGGCAAAAAAGATCAAATGTATTCATGGGCATACATAACACACGACACTTACGTAACGAAATTTTCTGAGAATTCATTAAACTAAGATCAGTGTCTCCCAAGCCTATGACATGATTGTAATCACGAGGGACAGATTTTACCAACATACGAAACATTTATAAACACTGGATATATTGTCACTTTTAAGTAGTAAAAAAAGTGATAGGAATAAATGAAAAAAGTAAATAAGTAGGTATGTATTATTTATAAGGAATAAATACCTAATAAAGTATAGACAAGCTTATTTTAATTATTTCATTTCGTACAAAACCATCCATGTAACAATGTTTCTTCTTTATTTAAAAATTTATATTTGTTGATGCTGATAGAGTGGCAAGGAAACCTTTTCGTATCCACACAAATGTGCCGTTTCCTTCAGGATAATACTTTTTAAAATGAATAGTTTGTTACATGCTACAACCCTCCTTAATACAGAAACCTTTTCGGGATCGTGCTACCGGAAATCGAGTTATAGAGGGAGAGGACTGGAGGTACTATATTGTTTATATTAGGGTTCATATTTTTCGCTCACAGCTTTTGGGAAACACTGTCTTAGGAGATCCACTTTGCATAAATTAAAACGGTAACAGTGTTAATTCTGTACACAATATAGTTATAGTGGATATATGCGATAAAAAAACTCTAAACAACAATCACCGGTTTTGATTTTACGGCAGCCTTGGAGCAGGAATAACAAAATCTCCGTATCCACAAAAAGAAGATTACGTCATCGGATTTACAATATCGCCCATGTCATTGTGTACGGTAGCCATCTTTTTTGATACTTAAAAAAAGAGAGATCAAAAAAATTTTCACAATATGTAATTTTAATGACATGTTGCATCTTTAAATGTTTCACTGTGGACTGTCGAGACTAAAACGTTTAACAATATTGTCGGTAAATTACTTTTACTAAATCCATCAAAAAACAATGTAATTCTCTAAGAAGTTTAATTGTGAATAGGAAAATACCAGAAAACCATTAATTGGAATCAAAGAAACCGACAGTTTATGCAAATCACGAAAATTCGTCGCGATCTTTCAAATTTGCTCAAATTTATTTTAAGAACGAACCATTTAATATATTTTGACATCACTTTTAAGGTGTTAACTGTTAATTCTTGGTGGAAAGACATTATATTTTAAAAAATAAAACACAATTCATTTGTACTACTTCCACATATTTATAATGATCAGGACCGGTTTCGCTCATCACGTTTATTATCAACTGATGTTCATTATCATTATCAGTTGATAATGCTCGTGATGAGCGAAACCGGTCCTGATCATTATAAATATGTGGAAATAGTACAAATGAATTGTGTTATATTTTTTTTTTTAAATATTTTGACATATTTCCTACCGATATTATAATCTTATCTCGCGTAAATTATCGGTTTACCTGATTCCCATCTATGGTAATTTGGCATATTCGTCTTTGTAGGTAAATTTCCTAAATTGTTATTAGCGTTATTTCGTTAATTTTTGTGTAGAAAAACAGTAGCACGCTGTAAACCATATTTACACATATTTTTTCTTTGATATTTTCCAAAAAACTGAACTTTGGATTGTGTTTTGCAAATCATTTTATCTTTGTACTGGATCATTTTCTTACAAATTGTACACCAATAAAAATACTGTAATATTTAGTTTACAGAAAACTTACCAAATCTTTAATTGCTTTCGACAGTAGCGTGTTTATCCGTAAAGCATTTAAAATCTCAAACCATCTTTGTCATCATTCTTCGATCTTTTCACTGGTGACGTAACTTTGAATACTCGGAACTTCACCGAATAATTAAATCGCCGGCAATTATTATATATTCAAGGCCCGTCGACTAGAAGTTAGAAAAAATGTCTTTGCTAGATAACCCTCGAAGATATTCATCGTTCCCCAATTGAATACTTCCATTTTTGGGTAGTTTTATATATCTGTGACGTGTTTTTAATGTACCTCTTTATTTAACAAAAAAAATGAACTCTTAAATTAGGGACGTATGGTCATCACAGAGTCTAGCCGAAAATTATGTTTTCATATCAACATCTTCATTACTTTAATCTACCAACTACTGAATTGTTTCTTGTGACAATATTTCTATTTTTTTTTCTAAATAAGACCAATATCGACAGCCTAGGTGCCAATCAAGCAGGTGCCTTACAAAGCTAGTACATAATCATACATTTATATGAGACCGTACAAATATAATTTACTTTACTTTTCTATATGAGATTTAATCAAAAAAGTGAAAATCCACAAAACTGTTTTCGTACATGTGAGTGAAAATAAGGTGGTTTTATATTTCTATGTCTCTACTATATAGCAGAAAATGCATTAATAAATTTGTCTGTCCGTCTGTCGCAAGAGCTTCTCCCAAACTGTGTATAGTAGCGACGTGAAAATTGCACATTTCATTCTGGGTGCCATTTCTAGGTAAATTATTGTGCTAGTTCCAAATGTTAATATTATTTTTAATTGATGAAATAAATTTTGTGGGTGCTACATGAGGTGCGGTCCACGGTGATATTTTCAACTTTCAACATTTTAGCTTTATTATTAATTGATGGGCTATATTTTGTGGTTGCTACATGAGGTACAGTCTACGGTGATATTTTCAACTTTCAACATTAACTTGCACCAATTTTTTTAAAGCCATGTCCGTTCCCAACGTGGAGCATATGGTCTCCTAATGGAAGTATGACAATAAGATTTTTAACGAGAACTGCTTGTTATCTAGTGGCTTAACTCTCTTTTTTCGAAGAGAATAGAGATAGAAGGAAATTGCTAAGATAGGACTAGTGGTTAACTAATCGCTCTCGCTTTCAGTCAATTATTAGGATCGGATGCGTGGGAGGGAATTTTAGACATCACAAATATGTATGCCTTCGAACAGAAATCAATTTATGAAACTGTCTGAACTGAGACACGAACCCGTGAGATCCGTAATCCACAAAATAACTCCGAAGTCTAAATGTTAGTGCCCTTTATCCAGGGCGGAACTGGGTAATAAATACTGATAGTATAAATAACTATTGACGAATGTTTTTTTATACTAAAGCTGTCAAGTGATTTGTGAAATTTTAATATAAGTGGACTAGCTCAGACAGCTTCCTTAATTCATTTGCGGTCTTAAGTACTATCATTATAATATCAATTATTAGTAAAGTGTTATTATAAATTAAGCCATGATCTTAATCCGTCAATATATGTAATGACAGCCAGTGAATGGCGAATTTATCCATATGCTTTGTAATGAATGAATTTTCACAAACACACTGCCGAATCCACAACAAATATAACTTATCAATAGTTGTGTTTGGTGAAATACCACTGGAAGCTGTAAGTGCTTGTCAATGAGTTAATGAGTTAATGCCATTTGGGACAAAAATATTCGTCTTTTTTAAATTGTTAAAATTTGTTGATAATTCCGCTGCTCTGTTTTTTTAAATCATATCTGCTCCCAATGTGGAGCATTTGGACCCTTAATAAAGCGTATCGCAACAGAAGTTTTTCTACGAGAGCCGCTCGTTGCGCAGTTGATGAACCTCTCTTCTTTCGGAGAGAGGAGAGATAAAGTCATGTCCTAGACCCTATCCTTCTATTCCCTTCGATAAAGAGAGCAACTGAGTAACAAGCAGTTCTCGTAGATAACTTCTGTTGATATACCTCCATAAGAAGGCCATATGCTCCAACGTTGGAAGTGGACATGGTAAAAAATAAAAATACGTTTAATTTTAAATTGTTATAATTTTGTACATTTTCATGTATTTTGTCACTAACGACTCGGGTTTCGGCTTTCGGCATCTTCAGGCATTCGAACACACGAATGAACTCGAACAGTAAATAGTTTATCTTATTTATATTCGTGTGCTCGAATGCCTGAAGATGCCGAAAGACGAAACCAGGATCGATAGTGACGTAATACACGGAAATGTACAAAACTTTAACAGTTCATATTTGATGTTGAAATTCCATCGAGCACCCTCAGTCGAAACATCTTAAATTTAAAAAAATACCTATTTAAATAAAAAATGCAATTCACGAATTTCAAGAGTTGATCAACATAAATATTCATGCATATATGCCTATATTGCCGATTTATCTATGAAATAATTGTTCACGGATCATTGATCCGAGAGAGATATATAATTGTACCATAGGTGTGGTAAAGCTATGAGATATGAAATATTTTTGAGCATAGCCCTTGCCACGCCCTTCCTGCATTGTCTGGAGTTATAGGCCAGACTCCTTGACATCAATAATGTACTATTTAATCTCTTGTATTACATAGTATAATAGGCAATGGCGGATTAACAAACAAACACACTAAAATTAAATACGTTAAACTTCTTAACAGACGTTCTTATGGCTATTTATGATGCACTGGAATATGTACGAGAAGTGTCATAATATATTATACCAGGGTTTTCAAAAGTTTTTTTGCAGAATTCCCGTTATCACCAATGTTAGAATAAAAATCCCTTAGTAAAATAGTCTAACTCAAAAGGTACTTTCCAAATATGCGTATATGTAATATCGAAAATCTTTAAAAGTAGACGACAGCAATCCTCCCCCTGGAACTGTAAAATACACCCCTAGGGTGGAATTCCCCACAGGTTCGGAACCCCTATATTTTATAATAAAGGTCTAATGGTTTTAGATCTATTTTTTTAATTTTTTAATCAGTCAAGATTGATTTCAACGAATGTCGAGCGAATTCAAACTCCACATAATTAATGAGTTTTTATTTTTTTTTCAACTGCTTAATCCGCCACTGATAATAACATACGTATACTCACACCAGAAGAGAGGCTTTGGTTACTTATACCTCGGGATCGAATCTCGGTACGGAGAGTTTCATAAATTGAGTTTTAAATTTTGGGTCATGGGTTTCTGTTAGTAGGCGTGGATTTTTGTGTTGTCTAAAATTCCCTCCCACCCATGCGCTCTTAAAAACGGGGCGTAGCAAGAGCGACTAGCTTACCACTAGCCCTATCATAGACCTATCCTTTTATCCCTAATTTCTTCGAACAAGAGAGGTTGAGCAACTGAGTAACAAGCAGTTATCGTAGAAAAACTTATGTTGAGATTTCTCCATTAGGAATCCATATGCTCCACATTGAGAGCGGACATGGTAAAAAAATCATCAAGAGGTACACGGGATTCAAAATTGTCGGATCACTAAGGTCCTTGAGGTTAGAATGATTGGCGACCGTTGTTTTAGAGGACTCTTGAAGTCAAGCAACTGACTAACGTATTTTACTTTTTTCTGGACCAGCCAATTCATAACTGACGATGGTCACTTCGCTGCTAAGCTCTTTCAGCTTGGCCAGTTGGTAGATAGTCCACTATGTAAATGTGGCAATATGATCCAGGATGCTGATCCCATAATTTGGGAATGTCCAGGCATGTACAACGAACGGGAAAATTGCTCAAGAGGATACGACTATCAGCCGACTTGGTTGCATCTCTGACAAATTACAAGCCATTTAAACAGCTCACGGCGTCCTATGGAAATTCTTTACGACGTTAACGCCCTTGTTTTTCCTTTTTTTTTAAATGTAACCTCCTGCACGCTAGAGTGCATGCAACCAAGTTTTGAAGAATTTAATTTAGAAAAAAGAAACACGCATAACGTTGTTACACCGCTGAATACACTTAGTAAGAGTGTGAAGCCGTAGCGGGTGGTGGTGGGTACACCGTTGAGTACTCTAAGGCATTAAAAAAAACAAAACTGACTTTTAAAAACGACCTGCATACAAGCTTTGTTAAGATTTTCAATTTGTGGTCCGTATGCTCCACATTGGGAGCGGGCACGGCTAGAAATACTATTGTCATAGAGGTAGCGACGATAGAGCTCCAGATAAGCCAGATGAACAATAATTCCTATCAATTCAATTCGCGATTAGGTGAAAATATCTGTTGTCTAGACTCTTCAGAACACAACACGGATTCGATACAAAGTATGGAAACTGGAATAGTGGGTAGCGTCGCCTCATACAGATAGATTTAATCACCTCACAGATCATTCACCATAAAAGATTCGCGTAAGGTCCAGTCAGAAACTAACGCGAGTTATTATGTTATCAAAAACGAAACAATCAATAGTGTCGGTTCTAGAAATCAAATGGTTTTGGGCACAAGGCCCGGCAAGGTCCATATCACAATTACAATTTAACATTTTTTATCTTGGTCATTGGCGCTTGTGATTTCTTTTTCGGAAGATCTGTAATGTGGGACTATAGTAATCCCCAATTTTGAATGGTCCATTTTCACGCGGTTTCATTTCTGTGACCTTATGGTGAAAGATGGATATCGTCGCTGTTCTGGAGGAAAACACTAAATCGAAAAAATGACGAATTCAGTTAGTAATACCAAAATATTCCTTATTTCGAACTCTACCGTACAGAAGAACACAATTATTTTTATAAATTATACTTTTACTTAAAAACGGTTTTGTAAAACAAACAAAATAAAAAAGTATGGAATTTCAAACATTTAACAAAGTCTAATTACTCAAAACTAATATTTTTCTATAATTTAAGACATCGACTGAGGGTGCTTGATGGAATTTCAATATCAAATTTGGATTATTGAGATTTTGTACACTTCCATGTATTTTGTCACTAACGACCCGGGTTTCGCCTTTCGGCATCTTCAGGCATTCGAGCACACGAATAGACTCGAACTGACAGACAGTAAACAGTGTCTAACGTTTAAATAGAAGATACAAATACGACAAATATTATTTACGAGGTAAAATATTATACGTCTGGGAGCCACACTGATACCTGAGTTAACATTTCGAGAATCGCCTTAATTCTTATTTTGTCAACAACACATTAACAGAGTGGCGAATTGCGGCTTTAAAACTACCTTTAGAATTACCAGTGATTTTACAGTTATAATAGCATTGTGGGTTTCGACGGGATGCAATTCGACGAATGGGTAAATATATACAATCATTCCACATTTAGTGACATCTGTTAGGTGTTTCAACGTGTAGGATACAGTAACGGAGAATTAGGAAGGTTCAGCTGCTCATTCAGAATTGGCAAGGAATTTAACTGGGCTCTATTGATTTCCAAAATTTCTTGATTTCTTGTCAGTTCGAGTCCATTCGTGTGCTCGAATGCCTGAAGATGCCGAAAGGCGAAACCCGGGTCGTTAGTGACAAAATACATGGAAGTGTACAAAATCTCAATAATTCAAATTTAATACTTTTCTGTTAGTGTCTTCTTCCAAAACAACGTCATGTTGGGTTTATTCTCACGATACAATAGTTCTCAGCAATTGGTGGCGAAATTCGGTGTGGTAGTCGTTATCCATGAAGAAGATCCATTGAATAAGTTTAGTGTATCGTGCGTTTTATTTGATTTTTTGATAACTTACAAAAGTTCATATTTCTTCTCCTGTAAGTTAAGGTAAAACTGAGAAATCAACTTCTGCCATAACGCCACCGATTGATACGTGATCAAAACAAATAATAATTCTTAATTACGTGACATATGATCTGAAGCAATGGTGCACACACGCACAGATTGAAAAAAAAAAATAGTCATAGGGTCGATGAAATGGTGATTGAAGATATAGTTGATATATACGAATTCTCAATACCTTTCCACCACCTATCCGATACTAAAACGTATCCTAGCGAGATCGATTAACTAACCTATAATCCTGTCATTATTTTCTCCGGAAAAGCTCTCTCACTAAGTGGTCAACGTTTTAAAAATCGATTTTTAATCGACTTATGGATTCGTGTTCGAAGACTTGGATGTCTACATTACCTCCCATCCATGCGTTCCTAACAAGAGAGCGATAAACTAACCAGTATCCCTATCCAGCCATATTCTTTGATAGGTTTTGGACTCGGCGGTTGATGGAGCGTCAATACACTCTGACTGCCCCAGGTTGTCAGACGCCACGGGAGAAGCTTCGACTTAACTCCGGCGTGCTGATAAGGATTCTCCGGTTCCTTTGTCTTCTATTAAAACCCACCCGCCAGTCAAATTCCTCTTTATTTGCAGTTAGTTTATAAGAATACATTCCTCGAAGGCAGTAACAGCCAGTACTCCCTAGCAAGTAAACAGTTATTCGAAATATTGAACAACATTATTTCTTTGCTAATTAAGAAATTAATACCACTACCTACTGACATAATTGTATTTAAATACGCAGCTATCGGTCTAAACAAAAACTTTGTAAGATTATTTAAGACATCGACTGAGGGTGATTGATGGAATTTCAATATCAAATTTGGATTATTGAGATTTTGTACACTTCCATGTATTTTGTCACTAACGACCCGGGTTTCGCCTTTCGGTATCTTCAGGCATTCGAGCACACGAATGGACTCGAACTGAGAGACAGTAAACAGTGTCTAACGTTTGTATAGAAGATACAAATGCGACAAATATTATTTACGAGGTAAGATATTATAGGTCTGAGAGCCACACTGATACCTGAGTTAAAATTTCGGGAATCGCCCTAATCCTTATTTTGTAAACACCATATTAACAGAGTGGCGAATTGCCGCTTTTCAACTTCTTTCTCAGCAAAATAAGGATTGTGATTCCCGAAATTTTAACTCAGGTATCAGTGTGGCTCTCAGACGTATAATATCTTACCTCGTAAATAATATTTGTCGCATTTGTATCTTCTATATAAACGTTAGACACTGTTTACTGTCTCTCAGTTCGAGTCCATTCGTGTGCTCGAATGCCTGAAGATGCCGAAAGGCGAAACCCGGGTCGTTAGTGACAAAATACATGGAAGTGTACAAAATCTCAATAATCCAAATTTGTAAGATTACGCGGATTGTTTTTTTTATGATCGAAGTTAATCAATACGCTGTATGGACCTGTTGTGAAGACACTGGCTCTATTAAACTTGTGAAATCGAATTGTGTGCATATAATTATTATCTTCTACTTTCTCAGTATAACATTAACTGGCATATTATTTACTCTCTGCCAGTAGCGTGTCAGTAGTCTTTACGGGGCGTTGTTATTTTAAAAATGTCGTGTACAGCTTTCAGCGCCGTTAAGATACACAATATAATATCGACGGCATTTTGGCAAATTGATGTAACCCCCATAAATACGAAAATGTATTAATGATTGGATCTCGTTTTAAAGACGACATAGGAGGTCTTGGCCAAATGATGTAAATTAGACAAATAAATTTACCGTGTTTTAGAAAGGAAACGACATTTTACATTGGTTTTAGGTTTAAACATTCTGTTCCAGCCACTTGATGTAAGCCTCTGTTATATCAACACTACCTACGTATAATCCCGTATCTTAAAACATGAGAATTTACAGGAGTGCATTTAAAGATTCACAACGCAACTCACCATATAATATTTTCTATAAAACAGTTTTTACTCTCTCCTGAAAAATTTCAAGTTTGAGAGTTACATCAATTGGCCAAAACACCGTCAAATTATTCACCGTTGAGACTGAGGGTTTTACTGTAAACCTGTCCGGAGAGGTTATCCCGACACAAAGCCTATCATCCTGTGAAGAGAGTAAAAGCTGAGTGTTTCTCATTCGTCTCTAGCCCCTTGCCTTCTTGGAAATATTACATAGAACCTATTAAAATTAATCAAATTAAAAAAAGGATATTAAAGAATTCTTTTATATATCGTCGCTGTTCTGGAAGAAAACACTAAATCGAAAAAATGACATATTGAGTTAGTTATACCACAATGTTCCTTATTTCAAACTCTACCGTACAGAAGAAGACACTTATTTTTATAAATTATATGTTTAGTTAAAAACAGTTTTATACAAAAAAACAAAATGAAAAAAGTACAGCATTTCAAACATTTGGCAAACTTCAAAGACCAGTTACTCAACAATAGAATTTTTCAGTTAGTGTCATCTTCCAGAACAACGACGTTGTATATGTATATATCTACAACAATAACGTCTTGCCATCTGAATATAAAATTACAGGAATATAAATATTTCATCTTGAGATTAAGTACGCCACTAAATCAAATAGCATTTTTTTGTAACGGCGCCCACGTCGGCCTTCGAACCTGCAGCCTCTGATTCATTAAGCCGCGCGTAGGTTGATAGACCACCGCAAGATTGTGAATAATATAACATTGCATTAATTATGTATTTACATCGGTGGGGTGCCACATAGCTTATTTTAGTTTGATTCTATATTTGTCTATGTCATCTTTTCAGTTATGTGTATTTTCTTAGATGGCCCTGCAGCGGTAAAACACTGTTGGACGCTCGTCCTACTTGGGTACAGAATATTAATTTTATCTATGTTTATCGATGCAAAGGCATCGATGTTTAAGTTGTTTACACACCTTCTCATTCACCCACTCTATCCGTTCTATGTGAACCAGAGAATAGGACGTAGACAGTGCGACTAACTTACTGCAAGTATTTTCCTAGCTCAATCCTTCTTACGAAATCCTATCCTAAGAGAGAGATTAAGCGACTGACAATTAGTTACTTATAATATGTTAGAGTACACGCCGTATAACTTTGCTGGCCTGGCCCTAGAATTTAGTATCACGAGATCCATAAACGGCTCTAGGATCCATACTGATTCATGCACGGGATTCATACATACTAATACACTGACACGCTCTGTGTAGTATTCAGAAAGCGTATCAGTGTAGTAAAAATTGCAAAGTTACGTCTACCTGCCAATTCTTGATGGAAAGGTATCACATTTTAAAAATAAAGCACAATTTGTTTGTACTACTTTCACATTTCTGTAACTGTGAAGGCCGGTTCTCTCATGACGAGCATTATCAACTTGAGCTATCTTTTTCAATTCATGTCATCCAGAAAGAAGGCCTGGCTCGTCATGATAATGATAAAAATAATAAACATGTTATTAAAATGTTTAGTATTTTAGAATTTATTTTTAATTTACAAGAAAACATTATATTTAATTTTACATAAGCACCATACATTTCGAAAGTTACATGTATTCTTTAATATTTTTTGTAGTAATTTTTAATGTTTAGTAATCGCCCAGAATGAAAAAAAATTCTTCCATCCCCCTGGATACCTCGAGCGTACCCATAACGGCGACAGCATTGCCACGTTGGATTTCTATGCTTATTCGCTGTCTAAGGTATTCACTTGAGCGGCACTCGTCCGTCCTGTCCGTATATATTTATTTTATATATATATATATATATATAAAATCATAACGTCCCTTTGTCCACTATTCAACAATAGTCTCATATATAATAGCCCAGACCGCTCTGTACACGTTTTATTATTATCACATATCACATGTAGGTATGAAATTTTCTCATGACGTGGGCGTTCGCGATGTATATCATGATAATAAAATGTTATGCAATGCACACACAGTCCCGATGCACCAGCTACTTTAGACATTTAGTATTTCAATTTCAATACCGTCATCTATGACGGTTACGGTTATACTATATGAAATAGTTTCACTTGTATATGAGGATTTAGAATCCACAGAATCCATCGGGGTAGATACTTTTGCGCACATTGTGTCGAAGTCGAAACGCCAGAATATGAAGAAATGAATATCACGAAACGTTTTGAAAGCGCCAATCAACGGCGGTGGTTTTAAAACTAGTCTAAGTTCAATTTACCAACACAACAGAGGGCCAGACCTTCTTTCTGAATGACATGAATTGAAAAAGAAAGCTCTAGTTGATCATGCTTATTATGAGTGAAACCATACTGATCATTATAAAAATGTGGAATTAATAAAAAACAAATTGTGTTTTAATTTTAAAGTTACAATTAGTTTTATTGAGATACTCCATTAGGAGTGTATCTGATCCACATCGGGAGAGCATATAAATAATTAATTTTATATGTATTATAAATCCACCTCTTAATATATTTTGTACTAGTGTGTTCCCGGCAGACGTTGCAATGCCACTCAAAGAAAGAAAGGGTTTGTGTTTTAATTCTGTTTATTGAAGTGCTTTTGGATTAGAAGTCTGCACGGGTCGAAATTTCATAAAATTACCCGGCCCGAGTCTCAATATCATACTTGTTACCCGATCCCGACTCGAAACACAGATTTATTTTCCTCATTCCGAAAAATGCCCGATTCATTTTTTAATATAGTAATTAATTTATACTTTTAGAACAATATATATGTTATTGTTTCCATATTTCCAACGATATTCAACATGTGAAATAAATTATCTGACACCGACCCATACTTATGGGGCGGACAGGCGTCTTAAAAACCCGTCTGCAGACTCTTTATATTCATGCAAATTTAATATGTAATATCTTTCCTAAGGCATTCAAAAATTATTTGTCATATTTGTTTGTTTGCCGTTATTTGTTTACCGTTAGAAGTAAACAAAAAGCGGGCGATGCTTAGGGAAAGAATCACTTGTCGCTCGGCCTAGTGGCTTGGCGGTTAGTGGCCGACACAGCCCCGCTGTGGGACAAAGGGATGACCCTATCATAAAACCACTTGCTGTGTTTTTTAATTGAAATTGTGTATTTTAAATCTGTTTGTGTTTGTGTAACTGTCTTCGAGGAATTTATAAGTATAAACTAACTGCAATTAAAGAGAAAGTATACTGAATACGACCGGGTTTTAGTGGAAGACGAAGGAACTTGTGAATTATCCTTTGTCACCACGCCGGACTTGGGGCAGTCGAGTGTGTTGACGCCGTTCCACCTCCCCGAGAAGTAGCTAGATTTTACTTCTCTCATATCATGACTCGAACATAGTACGAAATATTTTTCCTTATAAGAGACCCCACGAGCCCAGCTCGTCCCGCTCGGCGGATCGTAATCGACTTTATCTACCAAGAGCGATAGAGGACAAACAAACAAATCTTCATTTATATTTATATATATATAGATTTTATTTTACAGAACCTTTGAAGTAAATCACAAACAATATTAGTACATTTATAAGAGACCGACACGAGACCGCAGCTCGTCCCGCTCGGCGGATCGTAATCGACTGTCTACCAAAATTTCAAAAAAACTCCGTGCAAAGTTGGAGCTACCCTTTTCAGAAAAATGGACTCGTCCAGCGGCCGAAGCCGGGGGCTTTTTGAACGCCTGGCAACAAGAAAGAGCGTATTCTGTGAAATATTGCTGTTTGCCGCAGGCCGATTTCAGTTCAGGACACTAATGACACTTATACTTAAGAAAAACCAGGGTGTGTCACTGTATAGTAGTTAGGAACTAAAATTCCTGACCACAGCACGAAATCGAAGATCATTAACAACTGGGCAACGTTGGACGGCCTGACATTGAATGCGTAGAAAAATAGTATGTACATATTCAATATTTTCTTCAAACGTAGCATATTTTCCCGAAAGTCAATTATGGAAAAAAATACGGAATAATTCGTTTTGAAAGCTTACATTCTCAAGACATTCTTAACGAGACTGATAAATCAACCGATCGCATTAAAATGAATTAACGTATATTTAAAGAATTAACATTGTCAATAAGTTACGCATACAATAATGTTGAATTTGACCTTATATTTCGTTGGTAATTGTGTTAGTTCCCTATCGAAAATGATTCGTTGGTGAATTAAAATTGATATTAGTTATATTATTTGTAACAATAATTTATAAATGAAGCCCTACAAAAATTGAATAGCAAAGCAGCAACGTCAATTGCTTACAAATCATTGCCAGTAATTTCTTCCGTTAAAATTCAAAATAAAGAGCCAAAAATATTTCGTCCTATTTGCACTCTTAGCTCGGCTGAATGGTATATCCAATGTTCCAAAAAAGTAAAACCGAGATATCAAGGACCATCAAAATATTCGGTGAATTTTGAAAATTGATAAAAAAACAACCTGTTAAATTTATACTTAAAACAACACTCATAGTTGCAGCCGTTTTCACGTGCACTGTCTAATGATTTGAAGTACGTTAATTCACACCAAGTCCGTCCAAATCTTTTATATAGTTTATCATGATTTTTAAATAACGAAAAACGTTCTATTCATGGAACATTCACTACCCTTAGGGGGGCATCCATATATGATGTCCCACGATTTTTACTATTTTTTTATCCTAAAATCTACAATCGTCATATTACATCAGACCCCCACCCCGAATCTAGAGCGTGACGTCATATATGGACCGCCCATCATATATAAATTCGTCGTGTTTATATTCTCACTAAAACGCACTCGGAAACGCTACTGTAGCATATAACGGACTTTCAGCTTTATCAAACACCCCCTTGCCCGTATTAGTCCGCTTTATTGAGGTTATGCTGATCTCAACGATATAAAGCAGGGGTTCGACATATTTGAAGTTATTTACCTCAAAATGTTTCTATTTTCAAAGCATTATCGTCAGGTCAATCGCATTTATTTATTGCAATTAGATTTCTCCTAAAAATACGTACAAAACAATACATTTTCAACGGATAGAAAAACTTTTTGAATGCGAGTCTTACAAGAAGATTCACTTGCATTTGTTACGCAACGGTTATTATTTGTATGATAATTGAACAACACATTATTTGACTGTACTTAATCGTGCACACAAAATTCAACATTGATTTAGTCAAACAAAGTATTTCCGACATAACGTTTCTGTCAGAACGACTGCGGTATTTTCATTCCACAGAATTGTTAGATTTTATTGAACAAGCCGCACCAATAACTCAACATCTCGATTAAACATACACATTTTGAAATATGACAGTGACTGATTTGGATTAAGGGCTTTATTAAAGCCGATGATGATTCCATCAATCCTCTCTTTCAAAGCTGCACCGATAGAAAGAAATATCCATTGATATAATATTATCTATGATGAGAATACTTATGACTAAAAGTACATTTCGGACTCAAGTGTATAAAAACGTTTCAAATATAAGTAAGCTTTCGTGGTATAATCAGTATAATAGGTGCGAAAGGGCGACAAAAACTAAGTTAATGCAGCTTTTAAACTAACTCATGAATTTGAACACACAATCATCTTCTCGGTTTCATAAGTATAACATATATTTGTACTATTTTCATTCGCTCACATAATTCTAATATTTGTCATTCCTTAAGTCATATTCGGTTTCAGTGTCCACGGGATCGAATACTGAATTGATTTATCAATATATTTATTGATTTTTCAGTGACTTTTACATCCTTTCACATCCGACGCTACATAAGAGGCGTACCGAGAGCGATAAACTAACTACAAATCCTTTCCTAGTAAATTTTCTTTCCTTATAAATAATTACTCTGTCTGAAAAGGAAAGCTTAAACCAGTTCTCGTAAAACTACTTCTGTTACAATGCTAAATTCATAGTGCATAATATGCTTCACATTGAGAGAGCATATATAGTTAAATATTACAACGGAGTTATAACGAGTAAATGCCAATTCAATCAATAACAAAATAGCCTTTTGCACACTTATCAGTTTTCATAGTTTTTACTTTCCTATAAAGTTTTCTTTTTTTAACCTATATTCAACACTCAACCTCAGTCCAACCATTATAGATTTATATAGATATTATAAACTTGGCGTAGGAAATACAATATAAATTTTGACTTCTCCCTTGCATAGAGATAGATATTCTGAGATTTAAGTTGTACAGTTAGCGTGGGTCCGAAGCGATCACGAACAAAAACCCACTAGCCTGGAACAATAATTTTGACTGATTCTAGACAAGGCACGGCTTACCAACTCACGACTAGCTCACCAAATTATCCTGTACGTTTAAAATACTCTACACAGTCA
Organism: Himalopsyche phryganea; assembly: GCA_022494535.1. Classification (NCBI taxonomy): domain Eukaryota; kingdom Metazoa; phylum Arthropoda; class Insecta; order Trichoptera; family Rhyacophilidae; genus Himalopsyche; species Himalopsyche phryganea. Next base: position 224,343 of record JAGVSL010000076.1, on the reverse strand, counting down.
ATGTTATAGATTCGTACATAATCTATATTTTAAAACTATTACCCTCTTCGTCCAACTCTTATGCGAAAAATGGGGCGTTACAGTGTTCATAAAACAAAAATATAACATAAAAATACAACTTAGTTTTCCACTGGTTGTCTTCATGAGAAGCATCTTCCGACTAATCTTATTTTAAGATTTATATGTATAGCGTAGACGTTGATTCTAATTCTTTACTTATAAATGCTCATGCGACTATATTATTTATAGCTGTTCTTCTAACTTTGCCTCTGTAAAACAATCCGGAATATACCTATCATTTGATTGTGGTACAGAGATGGCGGAATCGTCAAAATAGTTTGTCTGGAAAATAATAAATGATAAATCCATTGTAAGGCGCGGGTTGGAGTCGTCCAACAGACTACAGACTCCCCAACTGACTTAACCCTAAGCCCCGACGTCAACATGGAATTAAAAAATTAAACGCGAGAAATTTTTTACTGTACGTATTCCATCACCATGTACCTACACAAAGCTGTAATTTCACCTAGCACTGTGCTGCTAATAAGCTTCATTTTGGAATATTCATGCCGTTTTAAATGTATCGATTATCGGTGAAAATAAAGAGAAAAGCCTTTTCCGGATAGATCAATCAATTAAATCTCCATTTTTTATGTTTACATAACTGAAAATATTCATATCTGCCTAACAAACAAAAATTATCAAACAATTACCTGTGGCGTCATGAGATTTACACAGTTTATTGTGCTCAAAAACTCCGGATGAATTTGACTGTTTTCATCTTATTACGGACTTCCCTTCCCGAATATCTATCTAGAGCAGGGTTTCCCAAACTTTTTCTATAATGGAACACTTCGCAAACCCGGTAATTTTAACGGAAGGCTAAGCTTATTTTTTAGGTTGGGAAATTCCTACTAGTAAAAATTTTAAAAATAGTTATTAAAACACACTATTTATTAAGTAATTGTTTTTAAATATAATATTAAGAGAAAAATATGAATAAATAAAGCACTTAATGACTCTGATGATTTTGAGTCCTTGATATCAGGCACAATATATTGGTAAGTTTCATTCTAATATCTGGTGTGGCGTCGAGCCTGTTCCCGCACTTTTGACTTCGTTGCAGCATAATAAGAGAATCTAGCTTCGCATAAATAGGTTGTAGAAAATGGAAATAGAACAATAATAGCTTGTTTTGAAAAAAACGTGTGATTAACAACAAATTTCAGCTCAAAGTCGATCAAATTTTAAGGTAAAAAAAACAACACGGACTTACCTTTTCAGCAGACTTTTAGCTCCAGAATTTATACACTTAGACGCAGGATATTTAACACGTGTTTTCAAGCTGTTTTTTATCAGATTGAACAATATTTATTAGCGCGGGTAACCGTTCGGTCAATTTTCGCAACTGTCAAGTCGAAACTGACAAGACTTGTCAGCTGGTCAAGTAAAAATAATAATACCCAAAGATAATATTAGAATATACCCCATCTCTTTCATGCGCACGGTGTGAGAAAAGATGGTCCTCCGTCTGTACCTAGATACTTGACCTCATAAACATCAGCGGAAATTTATCAACACCCGCCTTTCAATATAAAGTAGAAGAATATTAAATGTATTGCAGGGTATAAAAATTTTCCAAATTGTCGCGGAACACCTATTTAGGTTCAGCGGAAAACTGGTGTTTCGCGGAATATAGTTTGGGAAACCTTAAGTTAGAATATATACGCTGTATGACTTTTCACTTTTTACTACACTGATATGCTTTCTGAATAATACACAGAGCGTGTCGGCGTATTGCTATGTATGGATCCCATAATCAGAGAATAGTTTATGGACCTCGTGTATGCATCCGTATGGATTCCGTGATCCTAAATCCTAGAGTTGGATCTTAGAGTCGGAGTGCAAAGTTATATACTCTAACTGACTTTACTAAGTGAATCTAAGCTCCGGACGAAGCCTCGCAACAAATTCAGTAACGATATAAAACAATAATTTCATGAAAATACGTTGAGAACTTCTGACAGAAGGTATATTATGCATATTTATGCACAAATAATTAATCCGATACAATATACAATATTTTCGTGGCGAGCGGCGCGAAGGCGAATCGGCCGTAATAAATCAAACATGCAATTCGGTAAATGAGAAGAAATTAAAAGAAAAACGCCTTATAAAATTATTTATTTATTTGCCTTATTTAAAATGGCAATTATTTCCGGCATATTGTTACTAGGGTAAATTGAGCCGGTGCAGTTCACACGTAGATGTCATCATCAGTGCTCGAAATGTGAAATTTCGAGAACAGGAACAATCGATATTGAAATAAAAAATTTCGACTGTTTTATGAATGTATTTTTTTTTTCAACATTGCCCGTAATTGTTTCGAAAACTATTATTAAACATAATTTCAAGTGCTATTTGATATTTTACAAGATTTTTTTTAACATTTTTTGTATTAATTCCACAATGCTATTTATTTAATGATCATTAGCGGTTTCGCTCGTCACGAACATTTTATGAAAGAATAGTGAAACCGGTCCTGACCATAACATAAACTTGTGGAATTCGTACGAAAAAAAATGTGTTAACAGACGGGTCCGTGGTGCAGTAGTCAACATCGTTAGCTTCGGTTACGGATCTCACGGGCTCGAATGCCCAGTTTCATAAATTGATTTTTCAATCGATTTATGGAATTCTGTTCATAGGCATGGATGTGTGTTATGTCTCAAACTTCCTACCACCAATCCAATCCTAACAACGAGGCGTAGGGAGAGCGATTAACTAACTTCTAGTCATTTCCTAGCCCTGTCCTTTTTTCTTTATCCTCTGAATAGATATCGAGAGACTGGACTAAAAGTTTACTTTTTGATGTAGCTTATTTGTTTTTCCCTAAACATATAAAACATAAAACTATTATTTACGAATCACTTTTAAGGTTAGCTGTCAATTCTTGTTGAATAGGCATTATTATGAACGTTAATTATGACTAAGTTGTTTTGTCACTTATGAAAATCATTTATATGTTGATAAGTCACAACTGTGACACAGTTATTGAAACAACATCTGAACTGAATCATTGTTCATCGACTATTTAAAAAACATTTTCTAACCGTTGACAGGCAACATCTTTTGTATTCGTGAATGTATATTGAAGTAACAAATAATGCTCTATCTTTCTGTAATAGTAGTGAATCGATGGGTAAAATTGTAACATTACAATTTTATAATATGGACTGCGGTCTAAGTGGGGGCACACCCAACGTCAACCCAATCTGAACGTGAAGAGATGACAGAGTATGTGCATATTATCGCAAAAAATATTGCGATTTTTTTTATAAAATCGAAGAAATGCTCTTTACAATTTGCAGTAATTACCGCCTTAAAATACGTTTCAAAAAGTCACTAAACTGGGTTCAAGTTCGAATTGAAAACATGACGTCACCTTGCGTCAGGTATAGGCGGCCGAACGGCCTTATAAGGCCGGTTAAATCGACCAAGAGATGGACGTGGGCGGAAAATTCTCGCGACATGTAGGCGGCAGGCTTCGCGCCAAATGTATAAAAGACATCGAACATCGATTTCAAACCTTACTGTAAAAGTAAATTTTTCTTTCATGTCTCCTTCACACGTGGCCTTCAGCTGACATAATCTATAGCAAAAAAAGGATTTAGAGAGACAGTCGGTACCCACCCTAAAAATAGAATTAGCCATGAATCTTGAAATTTGGAAAAAAACTAAACTAAACAGCCCTCTGTACAGCTGAGAACTTCAAAGTAAATAAAAATTAGAAAAAAGTTACATGGAAGAACGATATGTGTTTTAGTTCATTTATGTAAATATTATGATTACTATCGTCTTTTATTTTATCAAAACACATTTTCGCATTTTGTAAAAAAATCCTTCAACCCCTGTTGAAATAACGTGATATTTTTGAAAAATATTACATTTTAATGAATGATTGATCGCCTATTGTATATTATCAAAAAAAATATTTTGTGATGTATAATTTTCTACACCGCAGCGCCACTCCGCCCCCCCCCCCATCTCTTTTCAACAAATCATCATGTGTCAGTTCACATCCTTCCTATGATGTCACTTTTGGTAATTTTGCAGGAAAGCCAAAATAAATGATATTAAATCAACAATTGATTTCTAAGAATTATCATTTAGAATTGAGAATTTTTCGAATTTTCATTTTACTCTCCTGCAAATAAACCAAGTGTGTTAAAACTGTATTCTTTATGGGTGTCGATCATCGACGTGCGGTTGAGGTGATCTCTATAAAACAACCTCACTTATATACAAGCAAGAAGGATCAATCGCCAACATGTCCTTATATCTCGCTTGCACCCTTCACTTTACATATGATTGAGCGAGAAAGAGAAAAATTCACCGCACACTCTTGGCGTCGATACAAACATGTATGGGCCCGAATGCAAATAAACCAAAACGTTAGAGTCTGGTTCTCTGTATTTGCTTCACATGAGCTTAACACAATATACTTACTTAGCAGGTAAAAGGAGAATTCACCGATGAATAATATATAATTAACTACCATATTACACTTTCAAAAATGCATTTATTGATTGCAATTTAATTGACAAAATAAAATAAATACAGTTTACTTTCCTCATATGCTGCACCGTAAATATTATGTAAATAATTATAGTAATTAATTGATAATGCACATATTAAGTATTAAAAAAATACTACAATATGATTTGTACAAATAAATATAACTTAATTTGATCAATTAACCCATTATCCTGATTTAAGTATGGTTTACAGAATGTTTAACAATTATATTAAAGTAGAACATATATCACAATTATGTTATAATAATATAGTGCATTAAAAATAGAAGCGATAATTAAAATGAGCATTGTGAATCCTTCAACATTAAAAGGTATTTTTTATTTCTCTGAAAGTATCATTAGAGGTGGTTCAGATTTTGCAGTAGTGACATTTATCAATGACAAAAATTGTCAAGTTATCTAAATTAATTTAACAAAGCTTCATTTTACAGAGTAGCTATATTGACATTTTTTTTAGTTATGATTAGCTTCTTTGGAGATCCGATATGTAAATAAAAAGACGAGAGTTTTAGTACCATCAATTTGGGTAAGTTTGCCCATCAGTCTAAGATTGGCCCACTACATGGAAAAAGGTGCTGTTATAATACCATGATAATACTAATGCCATATGAATATTTTTTAGTTTAGCAAAGATATTGAGTAGCCCCTGGTGGTAAAAATATGAATTAATGTTCAACATAATTTGTTTTATTGCTGAATTTGTAAGCTGTCAGCTTGGATGATAAAACACAATTTAAAAACTTTTCTTGAAATAAATTGGATTAGCCATATTTTCAATTTGTATTTCTAATCTGTAAACCAAATGCTGTATATTTTTTCACATCTCAATTATATGCAAAATATATAAAAACATAAAGAAAAGTTTCCAAGACTTTAATTTAAATCACTGAATTTATAGTAATTACAGTGATTATTTGTATTTGTATTTGCCAAAGTTACCCGATTTGGATGAAAATTTTTCCCACCGTGTTTTATCTATATTTATATATCGATTATAACAATAAATCTATTTATGTTGATTAAATTCCATGTTAAGACATTAGTTCATTTTTATGTATAGCAATACGACACATAAATGCAATGGCAAACCATAAAAATATTAAAACCTTCAGAACTGGCTCAAACATACCCAGATTGACCGTAATTGTAATATTTAGTGAATATGTGCCACTTGAATTTAAATACAGTTAACAAGACGGTTGTCAATGCTACCAAGTCAAAAACCACACAAATGCCAAAGAGAAACAAGCATTGGCAAAGAAATAACAATACTTTTGCTTAATTCACACTTATGGTAAATCACAATGTGTTTTAGTACAAATCAGAGGTGCCCATATATTAGATCGCGATCTACCAGTTGATTTAAGATTGTCAGTGGCTTCTACATTTCTAACAATTGAAGGCCAGCTTTCAATTTAATATAATGGGATGATTTTTGAAGTCGGACATCAATAAAAATGCGAGGCTGCACTAATTCTTGTAAGTATGTATTCTTCAAACAAATTCTCTAGCCAATTTTCTTCAACTTTTACCATGACGTCCGTTTTTGACTAATATCTGTAATCGGATTTAAAATATCTAAAAAAATGTCCATAGTGTTTATTATTATCTCAGTCAAATCAGTGCAGCCTTATATATAAAAGTAAAGTCCAAAATTTTCAAGCATAAGGATATTAAAAAGGTAAGTAATAGAATCAAAATATCATTTTTAATTTTTCGATATAACCATCATATAATTCGATATATGTTTTTGAACTTCTAATCAACTTTTTTACACCACTAAAAAATATATTAATTTTTGTCATTAAAACTGTTGTGTTCTAACATGTTTGGGCAGGAACTTTTTGGACCTTATGATAAAGATAAAAAATAATAATTGAGTATTATTGTAATATTGAGCTTGGTGAGTTAACAGTAAAGACTTCATTGCAAAAATAGATCACATAAAAACAAAATGGTGGGCACCACTGTTATTATTGATCAATCTACTAATTACAATAATTATTTTACTTTTGAATATGTTTGAATAGTTATTTATCTTTTAAATATTTTTACATTCATAATATTTTTCTTACATTACAAAGAATCCTTTTTAAACTAGGCACTTCTCGTCATAATGATTGAATTTACAATATACGACATAATGTATATTCAATAAATAAAAACTTTACAATGTTACATTAATATTTTCAACATTTTCCGTAAAAAAATATTCAAGGAATTTCCCCAGTGAATGACGACTTGAATATTATATTTTAAATTCATTACAGACTTCATCGGTATCCATAAGAGTATCTAACGGACTAATACTTCCCAAATAGTTTAAATATTAATCAGATTATGGCAAAATTGTGTTGTCTCATCGTCCATCTGACGAAAACGAAACTCGAAAATGACAATTTCGCAGCACAGGAAAAATAAGAGATAAGAGGTAACTGCTCTATACTGGCAATCAGATATTTCTGGATTCAAGTTCTGGTAAAGTCAATAGCAAAAACAAGTTTTTTTTTCAAATTGAACATCTTTAAGCATTAGTTTTTTCTCCTCCAGCCGTTCTCAAGTGACTTTAAATTTATCATCGAATTTGTCTCAAGTGATTTAAAATATCCGGCACTGTAAACTATTGTGTTAACTGTGATTCCAAACATTTTAGTAAAATTATATTATTATTATTAGTACAGATGTGGACGAAAGAAATGTAGCCAACATTATCAAGCAAATAAGGTAAATTAGTTGAAAATATTTTTGCATATCACTGAATGTATAAGTGATTTTATTCCTATGTCATTTAGATAATTATTCCATATTTGTGTGAGCTACATTTTTCTATTTCTAGCTCAACTGAAATAAATTATGAGTTAGGTCTTTCTGTTAGATAGATGATGATGATTTATGCATAACTGTTAATGTAATTTCATTACTGATAAATATTTCATCTACGGCATTTTTTGCCAACATCTAATCCACTAAAACACCTCTTGGGTGCGCGATGTCACTTAGACCGCATTATAAAATTTCAATATTACGATTAACCCATCGATTCACTACTATTATAGAAAGATAGAACATTATTAGTTACTTGACAATTCATTCACGGATACAAAAAATGTTGCCTGATTCACAATGATTCAGTGGGTGTTGTTTCAATAACTGTATTTATCACAGTTTTAGCTTATCAACATAGTAAATGATTTTCATAAGTAACAAAGCATAATTAAAGTTGTGAATTAGTTAAGTGTTCTTAAACGCTATTATTAAGCAGTGTCTTATGGGTGGATTTCACAAAGACATTGTATTGCAACATCCAATATTCGGCAACAATATTGCTTGCTATAACACAAAGCACACTTAGTTTTTAAAGGCAAACCTTCACAAGACCGCCGCATGCGTTTTTTAATAGAAACTTTTACAAAAACTCCTTAATAGTGATGCCATTGGAATGAATGCCAATTTACTTAAATTGCAAAGTATTATTATGACAGTACTACCATCTATAGAATTAGTTCCAAAGGTGAACTATACTTCAAAATATTAAAAAAATGAGCCAATCCGATTATGTCTTAAATTACAATCCGGTGATAGTTTAAATCAGAACACCAATTAGTCAGTTCTGGAACCAATAAAACTAAGGCAAAAGAAGCATTTTGTGAATGCTTTATTTTGTTATTTACTGATTCAATTGATTACAATATATGATTATTTGGTCTTCCCATTCATAAGCATTGATTTTCCTTGCGAATGGCATTATTTTTAATGTATTTTTGATGCTTTATAGTGGAAAACGAGTGCAGCAGTCTTGGGGTTCTTACTTTATGCATACAAACGCTGAGAAATCAGTTATCAAAATATTGATCTACTCAACATATTCACAGACATTATGTCAGAAATGACAAGTCAGATGCTGTCAAATGATGTGATAAAATGAATTGGGATATTGTATGTTGCAGATTACACTTGCCATATGCCACTAGCGTAAATTTATAAGTATCAATACCAAAGATCAACAACAACAAAAATACCTAAAACAATAAAAGTAACAAAAGGCAAATATAATATAAATACAAGATAGTATTGCCGCTGTAACGAAAAAGAGATATCTTTATCACAGAATATAGGTAAATACTCTTGCATCGATTATTAATTAAATGAGCAGCAATTGTTATAAATAAACATGCTAATAAGAACAACAATTAAGCGTTGCATTTTAAAGTATTTTTTTAATCGAGACTAAATTAATGTAATTACACTTTTTTCACCTAATGTAAATTACATTAATGTTAAAAATAAATAATTAAGCACTGGTTTTAAAATACAAATTATGACAGTCTAGTAAAAATGAGTGCTATTCATCACTTGAAATTCCAAAAAATATCCATTTTAAATAATATATTAGAAATACGTAACAATTTCTACTTTAAAAATGCTAAAGTAAAAGATATTTTCTGACAAGGTATATTCATAATCTGTAAAATGTGGAAAATATCATTTCTGCTTTTAAAAAAAAGTCTAAAGATGGCAATTATTTTACAAAAGACATCACAGTATTAAGACAGATATAGAAATTACACAAATGAATGGTAATATGGTGTGTCATAAACGATTATTAAATGAGAATCTGTCTAAGTCGTAATAGTGGGTTAATTTAATTTAAACATACTAACAAAGTCACTATTTATAAATACATTATTCCTGACACAATCTCAACAAATGGAAGTGTTTTTGAAAGAAAAATAACACAACTTCCAAGCAATCGTGCAAAGATAATATTTAAAAATTAAATAAACTAACATTATAATTATTACAGATAGCATTAGAAGCTGTCAAGAATATTATCAAAGCAAATTTTACAAAACTGTAGTTGTATTCTATAGAATAGAATTCAATAAGAAGATTTTACAAAGCTGTAAGTAGAATTTATTCATGAACGATTTCAATCGATCAGGAAAATAATATTATCTATATTTGTCTATGACATTATGGTAATATATATGCTTTAAATTTGGATTATTGAGATTTTGTACACTTCCATGTATTTTGTCACTAACGACCCGGGTTTCGCCTTTCGGCATCTTCAGGCATTCGAGCACACGAATGGACTCGAACTGAGAGACAGTAAACAGTGTCTAACGCTTATATAGAAGATACAAATGCGACAAATATCATTTACGAGGCAATACATTATACGTCTGAGAGCCACACCGATACCTGAGTTAAAATTTCGGAAATCGTCCTAATCCTTATTTTGTAAACACCATATTACCAAAGTGGCGAATTGCCGCCTTTCAACTTCCCTTAGAAATACCAGTGATTTCACAATTACAACAGTATTGTGGGTTTTGACGGGATGCAATTCGACGAATGGGTAAATTATATACAATCATTCCACATTTAGTGAAATCTGTTAGGTGTTTCAACGTATCGGATATAATAGCGGAGAATTAGGAAGGTTCAGCTGCTCATTCAAGATTGGTAAGGAGTATAACTGGCCTCTATTAATTTCTAAAATTTCCTGATAAAATAATTTATGATCCCCCATGTTTTTATGCAACAGTTTAACCCCATCATCCGCATTAAGCGTATGGTTCTCCATTAGCAAGTGATTTGCGAATGTCGAAGTTTCTTTTTTAATCTAAAGGCAGCTAAATGTTCTGATACCCTTATATCTAATGTACGTGTGGTTTTACCCACATAGAAATGTTGGCAATCATTGCATTGTAATTTATAAATACCAGATTTGTTCTTAAAGTTTACTCTATCTTTATTGTTAATAAGTAATTTGCCTAGAGAGTTTTTGCAATAGAACGCCGGTCTAACACTATCAGCGAGTTGTTTTTTAATTTTAAAGCTTGTGCAACCTAAATAACTTATTCTATGCCAGATTCTAGGGGCGGTCTATGTCTTTAGACAAGTTCCCGAAATATAGCATCTTTTCTGCTAATTTACGTTGTTTTTTTGATACAAGACTATCTATAAGAGACGCCTCATAGCCATTATTAATGGCAATTTGTTTAATAATGTTTAGTTCGTTTTCAAAATTAAATTTATTTAGAGGTATAGTGACTAATCTGTGAACCTGAGAATGGAAAGCAGCCAATTTATATGAGAAAGGATGGTCTGACTTAAAATGAATCGCGGCTTCTGAAAACGTCTGTTTTCGGTAAATTTTAAATTCATGAATGGAGTTTTTAATATCAATATTAAGGTCAAGGAAATTTATATTCTTGCCCCTACTTCTAAAGTGAATTGAATTTTATCATCTAGTGAGTTAAGAAAATTATGAAGGTTAGAAACTTGTCTCTCAGTTCCATTGAATAGACAAAGGATGTCATCTACGTGAACGGAACCAATAAACTACGTTTCTAACTTCTGTTTTATTGCTAAAAATAAGGTTTTCTAAATGGTTCATGTAAAATTCTGCTAATAGTGGTGACAAACAACTTCCCATTGCAAGGCCTTCGGTTTGTTCATAGAATCTATTATCAAATTGAAAATAGTTCTGGTCAACACAAACGTCTAATATATTAAGTAATTCCGTAGTAATGACAGGATTAACTCTCACAGCGTATTAAGGGTATCTTTGATGATTTGTTTACATTTGTTTACAGGTACATTAGTGAATAAGCTAACAACGTCAAAAGAAATTAATTTGGCGTTTAACGGAATGTTATAATTTTTAATTTTATCTACTAACTCTAATGAATTTTTAATACTATACAATGGCTTGAATTTACTGTGATTGCGGATGAGAGAGTTAGCTCTTTTGGAAAGTTTATACGCTGGAGCATTCATATATGAAACTACCGGTCGAATTGGTATTGAATCCTTGTGAATTTTCGGTAGCCCATAAAATTTGGGGGCTTGTGGATTTCTAGTAGATAAAAAAGACAAATCCTTAGGGTTGATTGTAATGCTACAACTATTTATAACCTCTTTAATATTTTTATTAAATTTTAATGTAGGATCTTTTTTCAATTCGACTATATCGTTATTATCGAGAAAGTTATTAAACTTATCAACATAGTCTTTTCGCGTTAACAGGACCGTGGTATTTCCTTTGTCCGCCTTTGTGACAATGATATCATTATCTTTAATTTTAGTTTTAATATTTTTAAGAGTAGCCAACTCCTCATTAAACTTATTGTAATTTTTGTTGCTGTTTAAGTAATCTTTCTTAAGGATGCGAGAACAAATAACGGCGAAACCCGGGTCGTTAGTGACAAAATACATGGAAGTGTACAAAATCTCAATAATCCAAATTTAATATTGAAATTCCATCAAGCACCCTCAGTCGATGTCTTAAATTATACTTAAATTATATATGCTTTAATTTACAGGAGGACATTTTAATCTGATGGTAATTCTTCACAAATAAATACCCATTTTCACCCAAATTTTGTGTGATGACATATACTATTGAATGTAAAAAATGCTATTAAATAAACACTGCTCACTACAAAAGGTTCAAAACCTGAAATAATACTGCATATACACTCCTGACGCTTGCTAGTTAGTTGTCTGATGCAATCTCAATTTATATTAGAATGGGGATAAAATAAGCTGAATGATGCAATATTGGAACACCAGGCAAAAATAGTTTAGGCGAATGCACTTAAGATGGGGACCAGACTAAGAAACGAGCGGCGAGAGGTCATAATGCGGGAATAGAGAATGGATATAAAGCGCTGTGAGAGTCGGTTTGTGGGATTTAAATTGATAGTTGACGACTGTGCTGCTGCGCATGTTTATATATATAAATTTTTTGCATTGCAGGAATCGGATAGCGAGGACACCTAGCATAAAAAATGAAATTCGCGAAAGTTAAACAGCTTGCCATGATATCTCATTCTGCAATTGAATAATTAGTATTCAAATCGTGCATGCATGATAAAATTTATTCTTCAAATGTAATATTATCAGATCTCGTGGCTAAAATAATCATTTGGGTGCATTATACATTTATGATAAAACTAAACGTATTGCCATTTAAAAGAAAATTCTTATATTACAGTAACAGAAAGTTTATACATATAAAATCACATGGGATATTTGAAATGAAAATTCATCATTCATATTTACTGGCAATACTGGGCTTAATTTAATATAAGTAATTACAACAAAGTGAAATAAAAGTGACAAATAAAATCCAGTATATACAACCTCTATCCTTGCAACATCGTCAATCACCATGAAGGAATATCAAAGAAGTGAAAATTTGTGAGCTTTTCAAAATATGAATATTGATTAAAAATAAATTAGTCAATAATTCATAAAATATATATTACGCATGAATTAAAAATAAGACACCATTAAAAAAATCATTCAGACAACGAAGACCCTCACACTGGATCTTGGCTGTTCTCCTCAGCCTTCTTCTCCTTCCAGATGTGACTGACTATCGCTAAGGCGCCTCCGGGAATGAATCTGACAAAATTATCACCGGTCAACGGTCCCAAGGCGTACATGCCCTTAGGGGCGTTTTGCACGGTATGCGACGCCTTGTCAATGTAAATTGGATTGGTCCTACTGTCGATGGGCCTGTCCGCGTGCACGCCTAAACCGACTCCGCAACCTTGGAATTCAGTATTACTTAACGAATCTAACTTAGGATTATTGATTGGAGATTTATTTGTATTATACGTGTTATTATTAACAGATTTTTCTTCACGAGTCTTTTCAAGTAAAGCAGAGTCTTCGTTATTTACACTTTTACTTTCTTGTCGCGTCATTTGAAGACTTTGTCCGACGATGCATTTGAAATTATGCCACGTTTTTAATAAGCATGTTCTGCCGTAGCTGTTCGGGCGATTCTCTTCTTTAACATTTACGTTATTAGTCTTTGAATATAGGCACTTTATGCACATTTCGGTGGGATATTTAAGAGTTTTACTGATCTTGCTCTGTTTGTCTAAGTTTCTTTCAAACGTTTGAAGGTCAAGTCGGCCGACTTTGGATAGCGATTTAAGGCTTTCTCCGTTGATATTCCACGTTAAATAATCCGAATCAAAGTCATCGGGTAAGAAATGAAGGTCCGGGCGCGAGCCAATCAATATAATACACAGCGAAACTTCCATTTCGATGATCTGTTCTGTTTTCGTGTTCAACAACTTAACAGTTCTTGTTGCAAAGTAGTTGAGTTCCGGCTCATCATCATCGCCTAGGATTGGTTTGCCGTCTTGCAATATTTCCAAGAGTATATGATCTGGAAGAGCAGTGTACAGTTGGTGGTTGCCGGAAGTTCCCTCCTTCATCATATGATGGACCTGAAATAATGAAAATGAATATCAACTTAGCTGTATGGCCAAAGAAAAAGTTAATACTATATCCAAGTGGATAAGAGTGTATTTTTATTTTTATATACATTTCTAGGGCCCATATACTTTCAAAATTTCCACAAGTCTTTTGTGTTATAATGAAATTTTTTGCATTGACCCATTCAACGCTGTTCATTGTGTTTTTTACACTTGGTAAGCATATCGCGCTAGGATTGCTATTGCAATTGCTGCTTCGCAAAATAGTTGAGCATCGTTTCCCAGTGTCCTATTAACCCTCAGCAATAACAGAGCTATTCGCTGTCTTGATCGGTTTCTTGGTGCATTTTACTGCAACATCAATATACTCTTATATTATTTAGCAGTGAATGTTTTAGAACCACTGATCTAGTTAATTACTCACCTGATGATATTCTGGATAAAGAGATGGCGGCAAAGCTTTTAATGCGGCAGAGGGTCCTCGATAAGCGTGAGCCACCCTCAAACCTCGACTCCTCAATCGCAAGATGGCGTCAGCTGCGCTCAGGCCCGAGCCAATGACTAGGACTGGCAACGTTGCTTCAACCACTGAAATAATTTATATTTACATGATTTAAATTGACATTATTTCCGGTACACAGTAAATAGTATTTGATTGAATTAATTAAATTTATAGAACTGCATCATAATACGATGCACTAATTACTGGAGTGATGACATGTAAAATTCATCTTTGTCAATCCCATTGCCAAATGATAAAGGCTCTTTGGCTTTCATCCTACACGGCTGTGTGGTCAAAGGTTTGAATTCTCACTAGATTTCATGTTTTTATTTCTTTGTATCCATTATTTGGTTCTGAAAACGGGACCTAATGAGAGCAATTAGCTAACTCTTAATCCTTTAATCACCTTATTCTTCTGTGACAGAGAAATTGATCAACTAGTTTATATATAGAAAGTTCTTGTTACACCAGCATTGGTTAAGATATATGTATATACTCTTAATTGGGAGCGGAAAAGGGATTTGTTAGTTAAAAACAGAAAATCACTAAATACTCTTTCCTTTCATTGTTTTAAATATAAATTTACCTTGCTCATCAGTTCCCAGAGTCTTCAATGCTGCCTGCAAGCCACGAGGACTTCTAATGGCACCACCTCCGACTCCATCGCCGTCTGGTTTCCTCAGAGAGTTTGGTCTGTCTGAAGCACCGGTGGCCAGGATAACGCGTGAGCACACGTAACGGAATGATTCTTTTTTGGCCGAGTCATAGCTGAAAAAGAAAATGTAGAATTCTTGAAATCATTCAAACAGGCAAAAAAACCTCATTATCCATACAGCCGGAACTTTCTTAATGCCGCTGTATCGACCAAATATTGTTTCCATGATTGTGAGACATAAAAGTCATCTCAAAACTTCTGTTTTGTAAGAATCACTCAAATTTAAACTTTAGGTTTATCGCCGTGAGCGAGTGGCAGCAGTCTAGGGAAAGGATGGTGAATCTTTTTATGTAGGAAATTCGTTTTTAATAATTGCAATCTTATAAGGCCACATTAAAAAAAATCAATTTCTTGCACAACATATATATAGATTTTTGAATTGAATGAAAACAAATAAATAAAAAGAAAACTACAGGTTGTCACTGGTGTATGACGTCTGCCAAACGCATTTTATGGTGAATAGTTTCATTTTTATACATTGGTTTTATTCATTTGATTTATTAATTTGTATTTAGAGCCACAGATTGTCCCCTTGGGTAAATAAGGTTATGTCTGCAAAAACTAAAACTGTACAGGAGAAATAATTTTATATTTCAGAAAAAATAACTTTTTGAATGATATGTGTTCACATACGTAAATGAAAGAGACAACCATTTTTGAGACTGTGATTTCCTACACATGGTATTTCTAATTATATATTTAGGTTGAACCTTGATGCACTGTAACATTTGTATGTTTTTCAGATAGAACATTTGTCTAATTTGAATTTTGATGGATTGACGGATAATTGTAAGGTTTTTTGTTTACCGTATCTTTAATGCGAATAGAACTGTATTTAAAAGAGATTTTGTAAAAAAACGGCAGATGGAACCTTGTTTACCTGAGGCGACGAAATGTCTGGGATGTTTTCATAACTACCTACTATACCAGCAGTTTCCAACGTTTGTGCTACAACGCCTCCCATAAAAAAAAAAATTTCCGCGCTTCCCTACCTATAATTTGTTAATTGATATTATAATATAGACACATTTTAAATAATAAAAACTCTATTAAAAAATAATCCATCTAAACTGATAGATATGATTAACAGAATAATAACAAGATTTTGTGGCGTAGCTAGGGGTTTTGCCATCCCCCCACCACTTTTCCTCCAAAAATCATTTAATATTTACATGTTGAATGTGTTGGATTAAGGGTATCTTTAAAAGTACTAAGTATTTATTTTAAATCGTAAATGATCACAACACAGAATATTGCGCAGACGCAAAATTTTTATGTCTAAATATAATTTCTTGAACAATGTGAACTATATTTTTCCAACTAGTCATTTAAAAATGTTATATTTAATACTAATATTGTAGAGTTCCGCAGGCTTGTTCTTGAAATATCGAGGGGCTTTCTGCCTCGACATTCAGGCTTCATGATTATCCTGAGACTATTTTTATTTGTTTATTACCTACGGAATTTTCCGTTCAAAAATGCTACCTCCAAGAGTATATTTTGTCAATGGGTAAAATAAACATTCGTTCACTGAATTTTTACTGTTATGAAGTTTTATTTATTTGTAGATATTACGGTATGAAAATTATTTTTTAATTACAAAATTTTGGCGCCTCCCGGCTTAGAAACCACTGTACTATACTCTAATATTGTTTCAGCTTCATTTTTTTTATCCCTACCTTCTTTAAAAAGAAAGGTTGAGTGACTGATAAACAGTCAGCTCTTTAAAATATTTCATGTTGAAACACTCCATTGACAGTCCATATATTATATTGGGAATCAAATATATTATGGAAATGTTCAGAAAAGGAATAAAACCTTGTATTGATAATGTGTCATTTTGGATAAAGGTTAAATCAGGAATGATTTTGTGGTTCATTGAATTGAGAGTGACACCAAGCCTTTAGTCATTTTATTGATTTAATAATAGTTAAATAATATAATGTAGATTCCTTACCCACAGACACACCACGCTGCGGTAGCAGGACACCCAACTGCAGCGCAATCTATTTTTCCCAAGAACTTGATCGGTTTTACAGATGTCACAAACGTGTTGTTTCTGAAGAACCGCTGAAATATAATAAAAATAAAATGTTAACAGAACTCAATTACTAAATTCAATAGAATACCGTATAAGCCAGAACGGGACCTGTATACCGAGGGTATAGTGACAGAACGCATTAAGTCAATTTTTGATGATTTTCTGTTTTAAGTATCAAAATGTTCACAATTTAATGCTCTACGTACTGATGGCATGTATAAAGTCATATGACATTATGGCTTTGAAAAAAAAAACAGTATTTAGTCATATTGCTATTTTTTTACTTTGGCAAAAAGCATTATGCAATTATAACTCATTGATACCAAATCTAGTGATTTGTATGCGAAAAGGATTATTCGTTATAATGCATGAAAATTCTTTTTTAAAAACAAACAATTGTTCTTGGAAGAGAGAGTACTTGCTTTGAAAAAAAAAATAATGCTTGAAATGCGATTATCTCGGAACTTGTTTTTATGACTTAATCCCTTCTGTACAGCAGGATGATTAAGTTAATGAAGAATTATTACTCTAATCACAAAAGGGTTGTAAAAATATGATGAATCTAAATGACAACAAGAAGACGATTATGAGCCGTCATTTTACCCAAACGTGTCAGACAGGTCTTGCGATAAATATATTACTAAATGTTGTGCGAGGAACACAGTATATATTATTTCACTAAACACACAACACATCGCGAATACTCAGGCACACTGAGTATACATATGTATCTTTAATAATTAATTAATAAATTATTTATAACACAAGTTGAAATAGGTTATATCATTACCTGAAGGCTGCTTTGCATCACATAACTCTCGTAGTAAGCAGCAACGGTGGGGACAGGAGCCCTCTGGTCAGGTTCCAGTGTTGGCAAGCGGTCTTTTCCGGGCAAAGTCATCCATCTCGCCGGACTGAGAGTGACGACGCCTGAATCGATGTCGTGCCACAAACCCCCGACTGGCCCACGCCCGAGAACTACATGGTCAATCTGAAATAAAACAGGGAAGAAGCATAATTAATTTATGGAGCCGATTAATTTGTAGTTTGAAGATCCCAGGTCTATAACTACATTTCTGTTTTGCGATCAAAGGTTCACTGAACATTTTCAAATGTTAAATTTTAATTGATTTATATCTGAGCGTATGGATGTCTGATGTTTTTAGCCCTTTCGACTCCACCAAAGCGATTATCTAATAACTAGTCAAATCCTAACCTCATTTTTCCATCCTTACTCCCTGAAACGGGAATTTGGGGAATTGAAACACTATTATGAGTTTATATATTATGCTCTAAGTCAGCAATCAAAATATTTATAAATACCACAAGTAATTAGTCTTTATATTTCATTGTACACATTCTAATGTTTTAAATGAGGTCCTGTACTAAAATAAATATTTATAGCTAAATATTTGGTCAGTAACTAATTCGATAAACGGTTAGTATGAAATAATAAACAGCCAGTTAATAATTGTATTTGATCAGTAAATAATTATCAAATAAATAAAAGTTATAATTTAAGACATCGACTGAGGGTGCTTGATGGAATTTCAATATTAAATTTGGATTATTGAGATTTTGTACACTTCCATGTATTTTGTCACTAACGACCCGGGTTTCGCCTTTCGGCATCTTCAGAAGATCTTCAGAAGAAGTTATATGAGGAAGATGCCGAAAGGCGAAACCCGGGTCGTTAGTGACAAAATACATGGAAGTGTACAAAATCTCAATAATCCAAAAAAATTAAATAAAAGTTAGGTTAGATTAGGCTTAATTAAAAATCTGACCATTTATCGAATTCGTTACTGACCCAATAAATGCATGCCCATATTTATTATGCACTGATTATTCCAAAAACACAGGAATGACTTGATATTTATTTATTCTAGAATAATCACAAGACATAACTGTTTAAATTTAATTATTCAGCAAACAAAAATGACTTGACAAAAAGATTAAAATATATAGAACACGACCTAGATGTATATCATAATAAAAAACAAACACATTTAATGTTTTGCCCGATCAGTTATTAAGATAATTGTATTACTTGAATAGATTTTAAAACTATGATAAGTCACTTTTAAGGTGTCAACTGTCAATTCTTGGTGGAAAGACATTATATTTTAAAAATAAAACACAATTCATTTCTACTACTTCCACATATATATAATGATCAGGACCGGTTTCGCTCATCACGAGCATTATCAACTGATAAAAATACAAACATAACAGGCTTATTTATATAAAATTGAGTGTAAAAATGAAGGTATATAAAATTGATGATTTATGAACTGAGACAAGAAACAGTTCATGAATTGATCTTTCGATCGATTTATGTTTGTAGTCTGAGTGTATGTGATGTCTAAAAAAAACTCCCTCCCACCCATCCGATTCTCATGGGGTGTAGTGAGAGCGATTAGCTAACCACTACTCCTGTCCTAGCCCTATCCTTCTATCCCTACTCTCTTCGAAAAAAAGAGAGGTTGAGCAACTGAGTAACAAGGAGTTCTCATAGAAAAATTCTATTGAGATATCTCCATTAGGAGACAATATGCTCCACGTTGGGAGCGGACATGGGAAAAAAATTCTTAAAGAGTCTTAATTGAAAAACGAGTTACATATTCTAAAATAACTACAATACCTACATGCATATCGACTGTGGAAAGGAAAAAAGATGTAACCCACACATAAAATATTGTGTATAACCCAAACAAAACGTTTATTAAATTGTATACATTGTGATTCTAGAAAAAAATATTTTGAAAAGATTGAAGGATAAGTCCTTTTGCCTTTCTACAGTCGATATATTATATATTATTAAAAAAATACGGTGTATCAGCACGTTTTGTGTGAGTTATACACAATATTTTTCAGTGTGGGTTACGTCCTTTTTCCTTTCCACAGTCAATATAATATAAAAAGGAAGATTCGAATCAATGCTGCTGAATTGGTAAAATTCATGTTTAAACGTCACATTTTTTATAAAATTTCATACAAATGCCAATCTTGTTTTGGCTCTCTTGAAAAGTACCGATTTTAGACTTAACCTCCTTTTCCTTTCGCACACAGAAATAATGAATGTGTAGGGTCCTGTGTCAGTTGCAAGAATAAATGTATGCAGATCTGCGAGACATCTCTGTCTTTCTCTCGTTTTTTGGAGAAATTGTTGACAATTAATGCACTTGTTTCGTTTTTATTTATGCCGATCAATACTAACTTATTGATATATCAATAAATATATTAGTACGCCATGTATGCTTAAACCAGGAAGTAAAGAATATTGTAGAGAAAAAATCAATTTGACATTTTTTAAATCAGAGTCAGATGGTTCAATGACAGAGTTGCCTTTTTTTAACGAAGCCACAACCCTTCAGGTAAGGTATAAATATTTCTTAAAACACTGCTCAGCCAGATTTAAAATTGATTCGTCTATAAATAGATAATAGTTTAAGCTTGATTGATAAAATTCTGCGTCAAAATTCCCAGAGATCAAGCATTATTATAAGAATAATCCTTTAATTCACACTATCTTTAATTTTGCTATTTTTTCCATTATTATTGGCATAGGTTTTATCAGTAACAATGCGCAAACACACTAATTAACACCGAATGAGTTGCAGAATAATTCTGATATTTTGACATTTATATAAGTAATGAAAAAATATACCCATTATCATTTCCTTATAACAAATTGGGAAAATAAAACCAAATTTGCAAATAATAATATTATGATGCATGATAAATATTGATACATTATATTGACAGGAAAACTTGATTATAATATTTCAAATATTTTACAGATGAGGTCGGTGCTGATCATCCATAGGATGTACTTGGGAGGCAGGAAAGAGGCTGGCGGGGATAGAAAATCTTGGAGGCACTGTGTGGTTGCCACAAAAATGCCAGATTTATATGTTCTAATTTAATCGAATCTAACAAAGGAAAGTTATCACTTTTAAGGTGTTAACTGCCAATTCTTGGTGGAGACATTATATTTAAAAAAATAAAACACAATTCATTTGTACTACTTCCACATATTTATAATGATCAGGACCGGTTTCGCTCATCACGAGCATTATCAACTGATTAAACTACAAACATAGTAGGCTTATTTATATAAAATTGAGTGTAAAAATGAAAACAAGAAAATACCGATTAGCAAACAAATTATACATAAATCAATCAACTGAAGAAAAACTGAACAAAAAAAAAAGGAAAGTTAAAGAAATTGAAAATTATATTATTTATCGTATTAGGAACAACTGCAGTTGGGACATTTGTAACAATTGTCAACCCTTTGATTACTGAGCGTGTTTAAGAGTTATTTGGTTTTTGATTGATTCCACAGATATCTGTATCGAAGAAATTGATATTATAATGTAGTTTAATATATTGACATCACCAACAAACAAAGCAGACAAATCCTGTCCGCTCACAATATAGAATATACTGATTCTCTTTTTACGAAGTACGAAAGAAGGATAACACTAGGACAGGAATAGTGTTTAGAATTCGGTAGGTATGAGGGAATTTAAGCGTAACAGACATCTATCCCTTTGAACGCAAATACATAAATCAATTTATGGAAGTGTTAGTACTGGGATTCAAAGCCTTGGATACCTGATGACGTTGACCACTCGGCTACAGACCCAGAAACTTTATTTAATTATATTATACATAAAATTCAGTATGAATTTTTAGGAAAAGAAGGAAAAATAAAACAAGTGTTATATTTAATGCTTATTTTTCAATGTCAAACTAGCGATGATAATTATTGTCAATGTCTCTGGGTCAATGGAAGTGGTTGCGAATCTAATTGAAATCTAAAGGTGTTTTGTAAATAAATTTGTACAAACTTTACCACTCCCCATGTTCTTCAGTCCAAAAAATATTTGGTTGTTCACAAATGTAGTGAAACGGGGGATATTTTTATATTCTTAAAATAAACTGTTTGTGATTTTTGGAGCTACATTACTGGCTTTCCTGACTCGCAGTTTGACAACTGAGGTAGACATTTTTTTTATCTAATGGTTGTTTATGGCTTTATTGTTGGACATGTTAATCATGCCATAAAGAGATGAATTATTGCACTGTTATTTGTGTCTATGATGATATTGTACCATTGTGAAAAATTGAGTCATCATTTTCTGCTCACTTTTGGTGACAGAAAATTTGCAAGGTCTTCAACATGACTAAACAGTTTTCTTATTAAATAAATTTACAATCCGCAAACGCTTGTGGCACTATTTCGGCAATTTTATCTTTATCAGAAGAAACGCAATTGGTTAGAATATATATATATGGTTTGTCTAATTGTAAATAAAAGATATCGCACAAACGCTTCAGTGGCTCCAAATCGGACTTTTATTTTACGCATAGTTTGATAAACAACAGATTGGGTTAACCACCACTACCACCTGTTATGTGTTGATTTGTGGCTGCTTTCCTTAAAGCAATACTGATTGAGAAAACAAATGAATTTACTCCTCAAACCGTTGCCCCAATACAGAGCTATAAACACTGATCTTTTAATCATACACTATCGCAGTGCAACGCAAACTTTTCTCCCCCACGGTACACCTAAGCACCCGTTAGTATTTTGCGGCACACCACAAGTCAAAATATGTCATAAACAAAACAATAATTTATTAAGTTTTAATTTGAAATAGTATTTGATATATGTTTTAATAAAAGAAAATTAAACCCTTTCAAAGTAACCCTATAACATATGAAAATTACAAATTTAAAAAAGAAGTATTTGAATAAAAAATATTGCCCATTTTATTGTAAATAATCTTTCTATTTTTAATAATCCTAGTCGTAAATCGCTTGCAAATGTTTGAGTTCTTCTTTGTATTTGTTAGAGCATCTTAATAACGTTATTTCAACCGTTCATTTTTTGTTTAATTCATTCAGATGCTCAAAGATGTCAGTAATGTAGAAAATGCATCTAATGATCATTTTAAGAGTTCTGGCATGTTCAATAATCTTGCTAAAACTTTGTCACAGGACAGCCAACATATTTCCGAACCAATCGGGATTAATATTTTTCAAAAAAAAATGCGTATTTAAAACTCTTGATTTGATGTGTATTATTTTAATATATTCGTTCATTGTTTGCAATTATTCCGTTGTAAAATTTTTTACCATACATGCTTCTCAATGTATGCAGCAATGTGTAATTTTTACGCAAAGATTTTTTCGTTTCACACACGACAAAACCCGCATTTTATTCTCTATCATTGTAGTTACACTATCCGTGAAAACACAATAATTATTTCATTAAATATAAAGATTTGGATGCACTGAGCCACAGCACACCTGGGATCGTCTCGCGGCACACCGGTTGCGGAGCACTGCACTATTGTACTTAAAATATAGAAATCTGTTTGAAAGTTGCTCAACCTTCATTTTTCATATATAAGGATTGGGCTAGGAAAGGACTTGTGATTAGATATAGTTCTCGCTGGGCCACATTTTTATTCCATACCTTTGAACACAAATATTGAAAAATCCTTACATGAAATTGTCCATACAGGAATTCGAATCTGTGGACACTGCAACTGAATAGGACAAATGCCTAAGTGTTTACCACCACTCAGCTAGCACCAGCTCGATAGGTACACAGTTCCTTGATATATACAACTATTAAAGAAAAATACTGACTGAGAATGGCAGTTATTTAAACGGTCCAATAAAGAATTGTAATTGCCATAATAATGAATGAATTACTTTGACATTCCGTATGTTAAGTGTTGTTTTTGCAAAAGAACATTGAATATTACATTACTGGTTAAACTTAACTTGTTTTAATAGCATTTCAGATTATAAAACTCGATATTTAGGTTTGCTATAATAACTATTATAAACAATCAAGTGCCATGGAATGAAAACAATCCATGCCTTGACAAAATGATAACATATCAGCCTTTATAGGCATAATGATATACTAGCTGCCCAGTATTGCTCCCTATGGGATAATTGGACATCGCTAATGCTTATCACAGTCAAGCTCTTGCCTTTATTGAAGTTGTATCGATGTATTGATCTTTAGTATATATCAATACCTCAGTTTCAAAGTGTAACAACTTAGAAAGCATAGTTTCGAGATAATTAAGACACAAGAGGGCAGGTTTACATATAATTTTTGTAGATTTTAATGAAATTCAAGAATTATCTAAATAAATATATTTATATTATTATAAACATAATTTGATTTTTTTCTGATATTTATAACAGTATTTTCGTAGTTTTTGCAGTTTGGATCTAAAGTAATAATAACCACTGTCATCTTATATATAATAGCCCAGACCGCTCTGTAGACGTTTTATTATTATCACATCAAATGTAGGTATGAAATTATCTCATGACCTAAGCATTCACGGTGTATATAACAAAATAAAATGCTATGCAATGCACACACAGTTCCGACGTACTAGCTACTTTAGACAGTCAGTATTTCAATTTCAAAACCGTCATCTATGACGGGTACGGTTACTAGTTCTAAAGTAACTAGAGATTACTATTTGTTACATTTTAGAACTGGTAGATGTCAATTTTCTAAGCATTTCGTTATATTTAACTCTAAACTGGAAATTTTTGACTTGTTATATTTTGGAACTGAGGTATTGATAAATACTATACAATGAAAATACTCTTTACGATTTTAATACATATTATCTGATAATGACTTTACAAGTATGTGGAAAAAACAGACAGTTCACAATGCTAAGATAACAAAAATAGTAGTGTAGAAAATACTGCATCCCATTTATACTAAGGGTTTAAAAATAGTTTTCAATTCTCGAAAATCAATAAGAGTCAGTTAATGCTTAATAAATAACATTTTCAAATAGGACGGGTGGCTGCCCTTTTTAGTGTATTCCCTCCTCACGAAGACCCGACAAAAGAATACGAAAAACATGTTTAAACCCTTGCACATGTCATGTAAATCACAAGCAGAAACCGATAAATTCAATGCAGATATTATGGTTAATCTTATTTCATTTATATTTATTGCAATTAGTGGTTGACTGGCTAATAAAAATAAGTATGTTGTTCTTATGTGGAAAATCAATATGATGGAAAAAATAAACTATCGAATAAATTAAACGTGACACACAAAAATGTTGTATACTACTTACATTGCAAAGTGGACATTTGAGTTTGTGCTTTTAGACGTCTCATCTGTATTTAATAAATTCATTTATTTATAAACAGAAAAGTTTTGGAACCATATATTCAGAAGAGTATTTTTTTATCAATGAGATAATTGAATACACCAGGCTTAAATTTCTTCAAATGATAATTAAACTAAATTTCCTGCGTGCAATGAAAATAATGTATGGTTTATTTTATCTTTCTTGGAATTTCTTAGAAAAATTTATAAGCATGAATATGTATATTATATTATATAGTTTTTTAACAAACACGGGTTCTTAATCAGTGAATTTGAAAATATTTTTTGGGCGGTGTAAAATCACTAAGCAGTTATTGTTTATTACGTCAATTATATATTTCTAAATTGAAAAAACCCTGCTTTGTCATAGAGCAAGAGTCGGAAACCTTTACACTAAAATGGGCACATCGAGTGGCTTGTTCATGATAAATGTCAGTTTAACTAAATTTTCCTGGTTGATTGAAATATAGTCGCTCCCTATGTGGAGTATAGGGCCACTATACAGTAACTTCTGGATTCCTCAACACCCACCAATCGCATTGCTTCCTCCCATGACATACCAGCATCCTTCACTTCCGTCGAGTACCTCCTATAGAATCTACAGATAGTACCCGACGGATGTCCAGAACGCCGAATCTGACCAGTCGGAAGAAGAGACAGGCAAGATTGAGGCTCTCAGTGTGACTCAGTCAGTTGCAATGTTACTCTAAGACTACTGACGTAACAGGGCGCTGCTATGTGGTCCGTTACCTTATCTTCCCAACGAAATCAAACATCTCACCCCCAATATTTGACGCAAGCATCTATTTTTGAAGCGCAGTATACACTACCGAAAATCTGCACGGTTAGAATGCAAGTGTTGAACAAATCGCACAGTGAGTATAAAAACCATGGTAGGTGCAAATGACATAGTTTGGAGATATGAAGGTTTAAAGTTTTGATTTTTCTGGAATCTTTGTATTGTAAAACCAAATTATTATTACTAAAATACTTTTATATTATCAAAATCATGGGTTTTGGAGTTATATATCTCAAATTTAAATGGACAAAATTTCACTTTCTATGGCATTTGGTTTTAGCTGTCTACAGAGCTGCGTGTCCAAGACAGTCGTACGAAAATTGAATTAAACATGGCTCCAGTTATTCCTAGGCGAATAGGGAACTTTTTCTTTGTGTCGTGATGGCAAATTAACACGCCATTATAAATGTGCAATATCTCAACAAAGTATTTGGTGTCTCACCTGTTTTTCTGGGAAATATTTCCATTCCACCATGGAAGGAAGATCCATCCCCGTGTCAGCACCAGGATGTGTCAAACAGTCCATCTGAAATATTACCATAACCATATATTTAATACTGGAAAATACCTGTAAAATTATTGCATACGACTTAGTTCAGTTGTAGAAATCATTTTTATTAAAATCACACTTAGACAATAGACTATAAAAAACAAATAAATATGAAAATCTCTGGTGCTGCCATCTCGTTTATAATAAGTGTTTTTATTGGCTTATAAATAATATAAAACTGTATAAATATGAATATAATATTTCAATAATTTTTTTTTTCATAACTATGGTATGAGAGAGTAGATTAATTTGCGCTAGTCGAGCGGAAGGTGGAGCGTGTCAACACACTTCGACTGCCCCGAGTCCGGCGTGGCGACAAGGATAACTCCCAGGTTCCTTCGTCTTCCATTAAAACCCGGTCGTATTCAGTATACCTTCTCTTTAATTGTAGTTAGTTTATACTTATAAATTCCTCGAAGACAGTTACACAAACACAAACAGATTTAAAAAACACAGCAAGTGGGTTTATGATAGGGTCATCACTTTGACCCACCGCGGCGGCTGTGTCGGCTACTAACCGCCAAGCCCCTAGGCCGAGGCACAAGTGATTCTTTCCCTAAGCATCGCTCGCTTTTTGTTTACTTCTAACGGTAAACAAATAACGGTAAACAAACAAATATGACAAATTATTTTTGAATGCCTTAGGAGAGATATTACATATTAAATTTGCATGAATAGAAAGAGTCTGCAGACGGGTTTTGAAGACTCCTGTCCGCCCTATAAGTACAGGGCGGTGTCAGGTAATCATACTAAAAAAATTGTAACAATTATAATATTTGTGGTACTGCCACCATGCTTAGAATATGTGTTTTTACTGGTTTACAATTTTACAATCAGTAATATAAAGCCGTATAAATAAACTAACTAAAAATGAATACAATATTTCAATAAACAGAACATTTCATATCTCACGGTCTTGTACAAAAATATAAGTGCGTTACAGATACACAGAAAATCGAGACAAAAATACTATATTGTGATAAAAAATTCTAATACTGTCATCCCGTTTTGCTTTGCTGGTTTTTTTTTTAACCCTAAACTAGGTCAAGTTACACAGTTATCTAAATACATTAGTAATACCTTTTAAGGTGCAAACTGTCACTTCTTGGTGGAAAGGCATTATATTTTAAAAGTAAAACACAATTTGTTCGTACTACTTCCACATGTTTATAATGATCAGGACCGGTTTCACTCATCACGACCATTATCAACATCAGTAATATGTAGTTGTATTGTTTTGATATTTTGTTGAGAACATTTATGATTCAAGTATAAAAAAAAAAATATTCATAAAACAAGTTACATCGAAGGCCATGTAAAAATAAATGACTCACGGAATGTTAATATTTCATAAAATTATATTCCTTTTTTATTAGTTTTTTTGAACTCTAAACCTGTCCAATTTTAATCAGAATTATAAAAAAAAAACTGAATAAGTTGTTTTAAATTAGGCATTCAGAATTAAATTTCGATATTCAATGAATTATTGATTTAATTTATTTGTAAATTTTTGATTATAAAATGAACTTGAAAATATTTTTATTTAAATTTATTCAGACAGACAAGACAAGAAAAAAAATATAGTAGGCAAACTGAAAATTATCACTGTATGTTAGAACATTATCAGCTGGCCTTTATGCGAGCAAATAATTATACATTTATGTATACTAACTAACCACTACTAGATAGTGTCCAAAATCACTCGCTACGGCTTCATACCCTTCTTACAGTGTATTTGGCAGTAATAATGTTGTGTTTAAAATTTTTGGCATCAAGTTTTCTGTACACAAAGTAAAAGAGTACATAAGAGTACTCCAGTCCTTAAAGAAAGATGTAGTTATTATATGTTCGTTGTTCTGTTGACTCTAATTGAAAAATAAAAGTTTTCAGTAATTGGACATTGAAGTTTTTACCAACATTTGAAATGCTATATCCTTTTCATTTAGTTTGTTTGTGCAAAACTGTTTTTAAGTAAAAAATATAATTTATAAAAATAAGTCTGTTCTTCCATAGGTGGAGTCCAAAATAAGAAACATAACTAACTCAATATGTCATTCTTTCGATTTAGTGTTCGCTTCCAGAATAGCGACGATATGTAGCGTATTGTTTTACATGACAAATATTGACAATGAAATACATTTACATAATGTCACTTTACGAAATCCGGATTCCACCCCGTTAAATATGGATTTCTTATCATGGAGGATTTTATATTTTATTTGTATTTTTATAGGTACGTTAAATGTATAATAAATATTCATACCAGCAATGGAATAGGATTCTGACTTCGGCCCTCCAAACCTTCCGCCAGATCATGCAGTCTCTGATTAGGAAGTGGTCTCTCGGTAGGCGCATTCTGGAGTCTGGCTTCCAGCATGGGTTCCGGATGAGTTTGAGCACCATCCTTGAGGACTGCCCAGTGCCCGGCCAGCTGGTACGACATGCATATTCCGCTGGGTCCATTTCCTGCAAGTTAATTTATGATTGATGGCCAAAATACAATATAGGTATTATATTTATTTTTCCTAAAAATCGCATTTTTATACACTCAGGTAGAGGAATTAATTGGTAATGAAAAATTCGGCGTTCATGGCGCAGTTGGTATCGTTCAATCGATTTATGGATTTCTGTTCGTAGTCTGAGTGGTGTCTAAAACTCCTACCTCCCAGCCATTCGATCCTCACGGGGCGTAGCGAGAGTGATTTGCTAACCACTAGCTCTGTCCTAGCCCTATCCTTCTGTCCCTACTGACTTTGAAAAAAGAGAGGTTGAGCAACTGAGTAACAAGCAGTTCTCATAGAAAATTTCTGTTAAGATATCTGCATAAAAAAAACAATAATGAAAAATAAAAACATTTTTAAAATTATAAAATACAAAGAGAAACGAGAGACATATACGGGAAAAAAACATTGGATGTATCTGTTCGTTCAATAGGTAATAAATTAAAATAATTGATATCGTTGTGGAGAGTATAAATAGTTTTACCTATAACGACGACCTCCTTGTAGACGACGTCGTCTGGTAATCCGTGAACAGCCGTGAACTCTCTCATGGCGGGGCGCGGCGACTACTTCCCCCTTTTCGCGCCCTTTTATACGTCAGTTTCTTCGTTTCAAATAACCGCCACCAGGAGCACAGTGACTGGCTTCTGTTGCACGCGAGTTTTCAAATCTGGAACGAATGAAAAAACAATTTTAATCAATTATAAAAAAAGAAAAATGGCAACCGTCGAATCGATGTTGCTGTCCTTCATGATTTAAACCAGACATGTGTATTTAAATACGACATCTTTATCGAAAATGTACATCTATAAATATAACGCTTGTTTATCGAAGACGATGACAGAATGGACAAACATTTTAATACTTCGATCGATCAATCTAATTATAAGGTGACATTGTATATAATATATGATTTGAGTTGTTTACAAGCAAAAACGCCACTGTCCACAAAAAGTCAAAAAGTACATATCGACTGTGGAAAGGCAAAAGAACGTAAACCACACACAAAAAATATTGTGTATAGCCCACGCAAAACGTGTATTAAATTGTACACATTGTGATTATTGTCGTTTTACTATAGCTAATACAGTCAATATGAATGCACAAACATTCTCCATATTTTTGTGTATGTATTAAACTCAACAGAACAAATGCAATATCACCAGAAAATTGTAAAAAATGAATTTATAAATTTCGTTTACATGCAAACTGTCCATTAAAAAATCATTAAATTTAATCTCTTCGATTATATTAATATATTATATAACAATTCACTCAAAATTTATATGTTCGTAGAATGTATAAGAATTACCGCGGTAAGTATCGATTTTATTTTGATTTCTCACGATATGACTTTGAAGGACAGTGGCGTTTTTGCTTTTATACAACTTATTTAAATATGGATGTTCAACCATTTGGCTTCTTTAGACCAAATTATGCGAAGAGGAATCGTCTTGGCACCCGCATAAGCTGTATAATATAGTCAATAGAAACGAATAAATACCACGTCATTATTTTTTTATTATTTAATTAAAATAAGGCGACATAAAACTAGTGAGGAGCCAGACTTGTATTTGTAAACTAACTATAGTTACATAATTTTTTTTGGTTTCAATAGATACTTAGCATGTTCGCAAAAGGAAAAAAAATTCTAAATATACGAAAAATGAACATAATCACGTTGCATAATATTTTTTAAATATCATTTATTATGTAACTTATTGAAGTCATGATACATATTCTAAATTCGCGCAGTTATTTATAGACAACGTGCAGGGTTGTGTTGTGAGGTGTCCAGATTTCGGCAAAAGTGTCCCGTTTAAGAAACTGCAATCCCGACTGCCGAATACGAGTGTAATTCCCGGATGACCAGATTTTTAAAATCGAAATTAATACTTATACCAATAATTCTTTCATATAACGATGAATCTAATAGACCAGTGCTCCGAAACCAGTGTGCCGCGGCATGCCGCGGCGCCGCGAGACGATCCCAGGTGTGCCGCGACGCAGTGCGTCCAAAATGAGAAAAAAATCGAGTATTTTCATATGTATCAGAAAATACTTAAGGCCTCATTACTCTTAAAAACATTAAAGGTTGCTAAAATCTCCGTTTTCTTATTGAAACAAATAAATTATTTTCATATTTAATAGAATAATTGTATCACTGTTTGCACGGATAGTACAATACGGAAATACATAGCAGATATTTTTCAAGAAATTAAATTTACACACAAAAATGTTCTGCCTGCGGCGCAATATTTGGTGTCGTCATGGATAAAAAAGATTTTGGTGGAGAAGTGGGTCATCAAACTCAAGAACCCCCCGAATGGCATAACCCCTAGCTACATCACTTTGGAGGGCATAAATAGTTTGATTGTTTTTTATTAAAAATATGTAAGCCACTATTTCAAATTCATCAAATAAAAACAAATTAATAAACTGTAAGTTTTGTGTATGAAATTTACATATTTTGACTTGTAGTGTGCCGCGAAATATTAATGTTCTTAGGTGCGCAGTGGGTGAGAAAAGGTTGCGGAGCACTGTTATAGACAAATGGTTCAACAATATATTAAATTTGAATTCCTAAAACTGTCCTTAAACCTCTCTTCTTAGAGCCACTAGTAAAGAAGTTATTTTAATTCTTGTTCTTACAGCTTTAACATAAAATTGCGGATCCCTTGAAATAATTTTAGTTGACACGCCCCACAATTTCAGAGTTTGCCTGCCCACCTCGAGCGCCTCTCTCAATCGCTTCTCGACGGATACAATACTATTATCGATATATTAATGGTTATAGGTTAAGGAATATATTTACATATTATATTTTTTTGAATGCGTGACGCGATTAATTAAGCAGTAGGTATGTAATGACGATGATGACGATTATGCAGTTCAGGAGAGATGTGTCCAGTTCAACGGGCTACGACAGAATGAATCCGGTCTTTACTTCTTTGTTCACATATACTGTCTGTGTCCTACTTTAGTCATCATTACTTGTCGAAATTTAGGCAACCAAAAACCCAGTTTTAGAGGATCAGATAATAAGCGGGAAATAATGAAAAAAAAACAGTAATGTAAAAAGTAGTAAAGCACTAAGTTCCACAAGAATTATAAAAAATATACTACGCAATTCTTTCGGAACTGAATACTTTTATCTCACGATAATGGAATACTTTATAGCAAGTAGATGCAAATTCAATTGATAAAATATTACAAATTTATATGAAATATTATTCTATAGAATTACAAAGAATTTTACCTTAACCACAAAAATTTGACGGGAAGAACCGAATTGTGTGGTTAGCACATACTTATCATGCAAGTTTAGTGTTCGGTGGGGTACCTATTTAAAAGAAATTGTACCATTCCCTTTTCTAGATATAAAGTCTCGATAGGGACATTTCACCAGTGGTCGGCTAATTAAGCGACAGCTGTACTTTCAAAAGGGATTATGAGTCAATGAATGATAAATACATATTTTTTCGCTGTTATTCTATTAAACAGGGATAAAGTAATGTAATCAACTAAAAATAAAATAGTTAATATTGTACCAAGCATAAAATAATAGAAGTTTACAAAAAATTGCCAATTCTCTCAGTGGTCGGCCTGCAAAATCCAATGAACCCCCTTTCGTTGCCCAGTGTTCGGTCATCACTGTGAAACTGCATAAATATCGCGAACGAATTTACTGAGAGTAGACAGAACAATAAAAAACATAATAATGCAAAGCATGACAATATAAAGTATATTTTGTTAGCGATCCCCATACAAGATGAATTTATCGAAACTTGCGAAGTAAAAATGTACTTTTTTAAATTGCGTATTGCATCATGTATTTCAGTATAGTGCAGATATACATTGGCATGTGGCAAGACTACCAACACGAATTTTACAAAATCTGTTTTTTTTAAATGTATCCACTATTATTTAAGTTTTAAGCTCAACAGGCCGACCACTGGCGACGGCTGACTTTAAGAACACTCGCAATATGATGTTTTGCAAATTGCCAACCCTGGATAAAGAGCGTTAACTAAGTATGTT
Organism: Himalopsyche phryganea; assembly: GCA_022494535.1. NCBI lineage: Eukaryota > Metazoa > Arthropoda > Insecta > Trichoptera > Rhyacophilidae > Himalopsyche > Himalopsyche phryganea. Next base: position 191,166 of record JAGVSL010000076.1, on the reverse strand, counting down.
GAAAATGCAAAATTATAAATAAAAATTACATAGGCAGTGATATGAGCCACTTGTACTAATCAATTGTTACAAGTGGAATTTTTAAACTTGCAATAAATAATAAAATCATAAATTACGTATTCACATTTTTGTATTGGCCGAAATTGGAACGATGTGCACGGGGTGACATTCAATAAAATGAACAGGTCCATGCTCGGGCCCAAGTTACATAATCAAATTTAAATTTACAGGTAATAGTTTGTTTATGCGTAAAAAACATATTTAACGCGATGTTAAAACAAAAGTAGTAGTGCATCTGCTGTTATGTGTATTGGTTTATTTGTTTTTGATAATTCTTTTCAAGGTGGCTGAGCATTTTTTTATATATGCGACTGTCATTAAAAATGCTAACATCAATGTTTGTAGCAATCAAAACGACGGATTATGTCAGATAAAAATAATATATTTTACACTAAATTGTTTATACAAATCTTAGTCCTCCATTAGTGATTCATAGGACTCCATAACTGGCATAACAGGACTCTCATTACTTGGTATTCTCTGACATACTCCACAATGATTTACTTCTTGTCAAAATGTAACCTATTATTTTTTCGATATGTCCTATGTTTATTTGACTCCTAATTGAAATCACTTTTAAGGTGTTAACTGTCAAATCTTGGTGAAAAGGCATTACATTTAAACAAATTATGTTTATTTATCTTAATTGAAACATATTTATATGACACATTTTTCATCTTCAGACAACTTAACTGGTGACAATTATTACGAAGTATTCGTTAAATTATCTCTGACGGATATCAAAAAACTTTTGTAATATGTTGCCATTAGACAAGTGCCACATAAATATATTTTTGATCAGAGTTATATGACATACAAATAATATGATAATGTAAGTTTGGACCCGAGCAGACCTCCAGCCAAAACATACGAAGTCGGCATGTAACGACGGGTTTTAATTATGTTATATCAATATAATACCTACAATCAAGAAATAATTAATGAAAAAATTCCGCCGGACTGATTAGTCATAATTAGCGATAAGAATTATAATTTTTGTGGAAATTATTTAATGATATGACATCATTTTAACGAAAATAACTTTGCAATCATTACAAATTGCAGACGAAAATATAAACCTAAGAATTGTTTTTTTTTTTAATTAAAATATTTGTTCAATTTTATCCATGCAAAGTAATGTTCAAGAAGACACATTTAAATGTCCAAAATTAGACCACAATAATCGATATGGCATTAGCGTTAAGGTTTAATGTTGTCATTGTTTTCGGGTTTAAGGAACGTTGGCCGTAGAAAGTTGAGCGTGGAAAATTAATCGTGCGGACCATTCCCATGCAGACGATCCATCGCAATGTTTAATAATAATGAACGTATATTTCAGGTGTCCAAAACTGATCCACAATTAATCATAAAGTACATTTTTTTCATTTAATTTTGTTTAATAAGTCTTCCTTTTTACACATTTCAATGGTAGCTAGATACTGCAAAAGATTTTGAGATTACTTACGTTTATACTGTCGCAGAAATAAAAAGACCGCTAACGACAAAGGGATTTTATCGATTGGTTTACGTCTTTACAATCATGATTTTTAAAATAGCTCTTTTTACACCATTTTTATGAATATTTTGTTGCCTATTAGTTGTTTTTATTCATATGATGGCAGTACAGAATGTGCGACAATGAATTTGTATAGTTAATTGAGATGAAAAGTTTGAGAATTTTGCGATACACCGGTCTCGATCATTTTGTAAAATTGTGAAATTAGTACAAAAATAAAAATGTTTTTTTTAATTTATATGTATAAAAAAAAACAGTTTCGAAGTATTCGGCTGAGAGAATATTCCGGGTTGCAAAATTTACTACAAGAGAACAAGAATATGAATCAGTAGTTTGTCAATTTATTGCGCTTGTTAAAACACTACATGGTAGAAAGGTCTCGAAGGGTTTAAGGACTGTTTATAGTAACGTAAGGTGGATAAAGGTAAAGTAAAAACGGGTTACTTGTGAGTTATCTAGAAGTGAAAATATGTTTCTTTGCTTTATCTGTCTCGGCACCAATATGTCTTGTCGCACGAAGCATGCGGTGGAACAACAAAATAATGCGAACGATTTTAAATATTATTTTTACATTTTTTATTCAAGCGTTTACAATAAATATATAATTATTGAATTACATTAATATTTTAATGATTTCTGCTTCGGGTGTGCGTTCCGGATTTACAATCACCTAGAAACTTAATTAGTTCTCAAATTATTATTATTCCAGTTTCGCATATATATAAAACGTAACTTATAATGGTATAAATAATACGCTTCGCGTTTTATACGCCACTAGAAATGTCTGCTTATACCAGAATGTACGGCCGTGGTGGGTATTACAAATTCGTAGGCCATATTTACTGAGCAGTGATGTGTGATATTTGTGTTGCTATTCGTAAATAAAGTACTATCTATTTTTATACAAATTCATAAAAAAACACATATTACATCCTATAGTAGGTACAAATCAATGCCGGCCAAAACCGATCTTGCAATTAATCAGAATGCGAAATAATATTTATATTTCGTGCTAAGCACTAAACGATAAATCCTAATGACAATGATAAAACAGCAGTGACCCGTCACTTTTCTTGCCGATCAGGTAAATATAATACGATATGTCGGGGGGAAGGAAACGTTACATACTTTTATAAGGTACGAAATATTTTTTCTATATTTTTAGGAATACATTTCCCATTGTTTTATGTTTGACGCGATTAACCAGTAGGTATGGAATGACGATGATGATGATTATGCAATTCATAGGAGATGTTCAACGGGTGCGACAGAATGAATGTGGTCCTTTCTCCTTTGTTCATATATACTGTTGTCGACTGTATTTGTCCTATTATAGTCATCATGACTTTTTAGAGCGTTCACTTTTATCGGCGAATGCAGAATCCGTGCGTTAAAAAATAAAATATTATTTGTCAATTAGCCTCGTTTATATTGTTGACGAAAATTGAAAAGCATAACGTTTCGTAAATCTGCAGCGTTCTGCAGCGTCATGTATCACTACATAATAAAAAAATCATTGTGTTTTTTCGGGCAAATGTGGTGATTAAATCAATCTCGATACTTGTCTGTCGTCGCATTATGTTAAACACGTAAATATTATGGATCCGATACAAGGCACGCTTAAACCACTTATCATTTGTTTTATTTTATTTTGTATCGTTTGTGTGTTCAATTCTGTCTTATTTCGAAATGCAGTCATTATCAAATCTCTCGAGTTCTTTTTCACTCGTGATAAACAGACTAACTCGGGGACGTTTCTTAGGTCGAAGACATTATCTTTGGTACCATCACTCATTATTATGCTAACGATACAATCAGTGCCGTAGAGATAACCACTTGAGGCCTCATTTTTTTAAGCGGGTCCATTTTCGATTAAGCTAGGTGGAACATTTATTTTTTCGCAATTGCCGTTAGCACAGCCATTGAAAATTCACATTATGGAAAATCGTAATTGTGTCACACCTACTGTCATTCATGTGACTGCTAGTGAGCTTTGAGAGATTTCGAGCAATCGGCCAAACTCAAGCCGACACTTTTTACGGAAATATGCTGCCGAATAGGACATCAAATCCCGGACCCTTTTTAAGAAACCCCGGATTTCGGGATTCAGAATCACTCAATCATGGGATTGGTCATTTAGTGTATGTACTTTTACGCGTTAAATTGTCAATTTAAAATTCAATTTGTGTCCATTATTGCTTCAATTGAGATGTTTACATGATTTAATATTTTTTTTGGGCACTGGAATCGGTTTTTTATTGATTGGGAGTCGGACAGTGATTTACAAAAAGAGAAGAAAATGATTAAAAAAAAAGTAATTGATCATTACTAATAACATTAGTTTAATAAGTTTTACATTTCATTTGTAATTAAAAAAAAAATTAATATTCCAGACGCGAATTTAGATAAATAAAAACCTAACAGTTGGTATTAAATTAATGAAACGGGGCGGCAGAAATCGCACTCAAATAGCGGAAAAATGTGAATCCCGGGCGCGTCAAATCAGAGTTTCATACGCTGCGGAACAAGTGACGTTTGTCAAATAGGAAACGAAATCGGCAACTGTTGCTGTGGCTCACTTCACGTATCTGTACAAAATCGTGTCGGGTCATACTCAGATACACACATTGCTCAGACATATAATTATAGCAGGAATAGTATTGACGGAAGCGTTGCCGGATGATTCAGGAATCTTGCCGACCACATGCAACTTTTGATGCTCGTTTACATGCGGCTTTAGGTAAACAGATTCAGAATATAAATCATATTGCAAAGTATGCTGGACTAAATAATTGGAACTAGAGATTTTTTTGTAAATATAAGTCGTACAGGTTAAGGCAACTTCTTGCATTCGTAGCTTAATGAGAACACACAAGTGGCAATGAATCAGCTTAAAGTTTGTATGACAATTTCGGAATTTTATTTTATACACTGTAGATGTCTCATTTTGTTTTTGTATAATGTATGAAGAGAATTCTTCTTAAGCAATAAATAAATATATTCGCCAGTAAATAAGCGCTGACGCGGATAATAAAGTTAAAATAAATTTTAAAAAACACATACAAAACGAATGCAGTCAAATTATTTACAACCGACAACTGCATGAGTTATTGATTATTGTATTTATTTCACTAACAATTAAATTTAATGTATTTCCGAAACCAGCATTCGAGTGGCAATTAAAAATTATCTTAATGCACAAAAATCAGCAGTGCTGCCACGATGGCAAGTTTGCGTGTAAGCGGTGAAATAGTAGACGAATAAATTAAGCCCAGGTCGACATGAAAGCGATGGCAATTTTTTACAATAATATTATCATTCACCAAATTAATATCGACGATTTATTTTACAATGATGTAGATTATATTATTGGTTATTAGTCACATTGCACGAGCACGGTGCACTTCCATATATACTCCTAATTTCTTTAAAAAAATGTTTTTATATTCCCATATTTAACGATATTTTTCAGAATAATAGTGAAGTACCTGCAATATCAGAATAAAAGTGAAATATCCGGATATACTTCACTATTAAACTAACGTTTAAGTTCTTCAGTTGATTGAAAAACAGTTATTAAAGGTTTTTATTTGATCATTTTACAAAACCTTGATTTTATCAAAACTGGAGTTACACCATTACTATTCTAAGTGACACATTTCAAAAACAATGCATATTGTGTACAAAGCAATTTTTCTTGTCGTTGAAAAATCGAAGAAAACTGAATTTTGACCCGAAAGCCAGTCAATGAGTTTTACTTTTAAGCCAACGATTTCGTCTTGAGTGATATGGTCCATCTTTTCATTACTAGCTCTTTATTTAGTGACAATTTTTGTTTTGTTTTTTTTACAATCTTTGGTGTCTAATCGTGCGTAACAGTCCTTATTCATTACTCACTCTGTTGAACGTGAGATTTTTAATATTCTACGCCAAATAGATTCAGCATAATTCAAACGAAACTGGCATTTTAATGGTGGCATTTGTCAAGGATTTAGCCCTGACAAAGGATACATGTTATTTTTCTATCGATTAACGAGTGCATTACAAATTCATTAAGTCCATATCTATCATTTTGTTGAACTAACTATTAAAGTTATGAGAATTAAAACAACTTAAGTCAAATAAATGACGATGAAATAATGAATACGGAATTGAAAATTAAACATTTAGTTATGTCAGATTAAATTAAATTATTTAGGTTGGCATACATATCGACTGTGGAAAGGAAAAAGGACGTAACCCACACACAAAAAATATTGTGTATAGCCCAAACAAAACGTATATTAAATTGTATACATTGTGATTATCGAAAAACAAATATTTAGAAAAGACGGAGGGATAAATCCTTTTGCCTTTCTACAGTCGATATATTTTGGCGTCCGTGGCGCAGTTGGTAGCGTCGCTGGCTACGGTTACGGATGTCTCGGGTTCAATTCCCGGTGCGGACGGTTTTCATAGATTGATCTTTCAATCGATTTATGGATTTCTGTTCGTAGTCTGAGTCCTCCCTACCACCCATCCCATCCTCACGGGGCGTAGTGAGAGCGATTAACTAACCATTAGTTCTGTCATAGCCCTATCCTTCTATCCCTACTCTCTTCGAAAACAGAGAGGTTGAGCAACTGAGTAACAAAGCAGTTCTCGTAGAAAAATTCTGTTAAGATACCTCCATTAGGAGACAATATGCTTCACATTGGGAGCGAACATGGAAAAAAATATATAAATATAGTGTATTAGCACGTTTTGTGCGAGTTATAAAAAATATTTTTTGGTGTGGGTTACGTCCTTTTTCCTTTCAAAAGTCGATATATTCAAAAAGATCTATATCGAGGGATATATATATATATATGCGGATAGAACATATTAAGTCAGTTTTTGATAATGTTTTGCTTCAAATGTCAAAATGTATGCAATTTAACGCTCTATGTAGAGGAAGAACAAAAAAAAACAGTATTAAGTCATATTATTGTTATTTTTTTACTCTGGCAGAAAGCATGATAAAACTATAATTCATCGATACCGAATCTTATGGTTAGTATGCCCAAAAAGATTATTCTTTATGATGCAAAAAAAATCTTTTTAAAAAAAACAAACAATAATTGTACTTTGAAAGAGAAAAAAATGCTTTAAATGCGATTATTTCAGAACTTGTTTTTATGACTTAATGCCTTCCAGTATACCTTCCATTTTAAAACATTCATAAAAATAATATTATCAACCGTTAGAGGGATTTTACTATATATAATGAAAACACTTTATACCGTATATATTTCACACTTTTTCTATTAAAAAAGCGAATAGAAAATACTAGGCGAAACTTGTTCTATTTTTTAAACCCACACATATTTTACATTTGTATTGCCTTAGCGTTTTGATGAATCTAAATAAACTATATTACATTAACACTATACAGCGTAGAATAGATACGGAACATGGTTATGTTAAACATGCTAGTTTTGAGATGAAATTAGCGGTGTTTTCTACGACATCGACACGTTCAACGATTTGATAGACAACAAATATTATTGAGAATTATTTGGTCGCAAGCCGACGGTTTCGCTTCACTGCGCAATAACATTAAAGCAACATAAATCATCGATTCCCCGATGCGCGATTTCAACACTTCCATAGACATATCCGGAAAAATATCACAATTTATTGCATTACTTATATTAATTGTTTTTTTCTACACTGTAAAACGGCATTGAAATTTATAATTATGTATTATAATAAAACTGCTGTACTAAGCGCGAAAGGCGGAACATACCCGCAGAAACAAACAAAGTATCTATGGAAAAAGCTGAGAAACGTGTACATTTTAATGATTTTTAAATGGATTTCTAAGGTATAAAATCAATTTAAAAATTAAACAAAGCGAAAAAATTACAAATTGAAAATACGTTGGTACCATCGGCGTGCGGTGGACTTATCACTATCTCTATTGCACAACCTAATCTGGGTATGAGCAAGAAGGATACAAGAGCATGTGCCGCATGCCCTTGCATCTCGTTTGCACCTTCACTTTTCATGTGATTGAGCGAGAAAGGGGTAAAGCCACCGCACGCACCTGGTAGGTACATATTAAAGAAAATAATCAAACAATTTAAAGGTTACAACAATTATATCCGATTCTGTTGTTGCTTGGGCTTAAGGAAACAGACATTATTGATTTAAAAGTAATTTATTTAGTCAATAACGGTTAAAAAAACACTATGAAAATAATCATGATAATATTTTCTATAGATTCGGCGGTAACTTTGTGGAAGTTCATTTTTAATATAAAATTAAAATTGATAACTTAGTTATTCCACTTGGTTTAATTACCTTATTGTTTACCTTAGAAATAAATAACCTTGCGATATTGTTAGTCTGAAGATGCTTCTTAAAGAGGCGAAACGCGTCACGTTAGTGATAAACCAAGTGGAATAACTAAGCTATCAATTTTAATTTAATATAGCTTAGCAGACAGCTGAACACTCGTTAAATATATGCTTAATTTTTCTAAATTAAAACACAATTTGTTTGTAGCACATGTTTATAATGATCAGGAGCAGTGTCGATCATCACGAGCATTATCAACTGATAAAAATAAATGTTGAGTATACATGTGGAAGTAGTACAAACAAATTAGGTTTTATTTTTAAAATAGTTATAATGCATTTCCACCAAGAATTGACAGTTAACACTTTAAAAGTGATGATTAATTTAATGGGAATTGAAAACAATTTAAATTTATTATGTCATTTATATGCATAAAAAAATCTTAAATGTTTACTTTATAAATTATAATAGAGTTGTTTGACGTAATGCAAATTACATCTTTCTTCTATTCACAGTTATCCCCCGTGCATTAATATATTCGGGTATATATATTATTTTTAAGTTGATACAACTTAAGACTAATTAGAATAACGCTACTAATTACAAATTAATTAGTAGTGTGATACAACTTTAATAAATAAAACTATTTACAAAATGACGAATTTTCCATATATTATACTCAGATGATCATTTCAAATTCATCCAAAACCAGCAAACAGTTTTAAAAACACATATCACTCGATTTTGACGATATGTAGATTAGTTCCTCAAACCGAGATTATCAGATGTGTGTAAAATGGATGATAGTTTCCAAAAAGTATTAAAAACATATATTACTATTATTTATTAAGCATACGTGCAAAACAGGTAACGTGTAAAGAGGTTTACTTATACCGCGTTTTCTCGATTATAAAACGCATGTTTATACTTTGATGTTTAAAAATCGCTGTTGAAAATGAAAAAGAAGAGAGAAAGAATGTAGTATCAGGCTGATGGGAAGAAAATTCATATCTAATATACCTAGTTTATATCGAGATTATACTAACAGAACAGATTATGTCAGTATTTGTTGATTTTCTGTTTCAAATGTCAAAATGTATACAATTAAACGCTCTATGCACTGGTAGAACGCATGAAGTCATAAGATATAACGGATTTATATAAAAAAACAGTATAACGTCATATTGTTTTTTTTTTATTCTGGCAAAAAGCATGATATAACAATAATTCATCAATACCAAATTTTATTAAAAAGATTATTCTTTATAATTTACAATTTTTAAAAAAAAAAACAAACAATTGTACTTTGAAAGAAAACAAAGTTTTAAACTGGATTATCTCAGAACTTGTTATAATGACTTCAATTGTCAGTATACACTCAGTATGCTTTATATTGACGTATTTGGTGACACAAAGAGTTCGTTATGTTTTAATAATTATTATTTAAGGTGCGTCTTATAATCGAAGAAATTCGTTATAGCATTTTCAATTTAGACAATTTGTACGAAACAAAAAATTACCACGAATATTTGACGACACGTATTTGAAATAATTAAGCGTATTATTTCGAGGGCAAGATCACTTGGTACTTAAATAATTTCTCACTGAATAACAAGGACACCATAGCAGTGTTTATATAGTATTGTATGACACTATATTACAAAATTTTCTTCGCAGTTATGAAATTGGCATATCTGCAAATTTCATTAAAAGTTAAACAAATATGATAAGATCACTTGATCAGTGGAAACGTGATTACGCTTGAATAGTAGGACAGTAAAAAAATACGCACTATTGAGTAGTATCTAGTAAGTAATCAAATAATAATAAAATCATTGGGAAAATTCCATTCATAAATAAAATGGAGGCGTGTCAGATTCTACCTACAAAATAATTTCACAAATAAAAATAAATATTCGAAACAATACGATGACAGATGTAAGTATAATAATAATAGTAGTTTAATAAATGATATTGTATTACATCCGAATGTATAGTTTTGAGATATCAGCGTGTTAAGTGACAAATTTGTTCATAAAATTGATTTTTAAATCGGTTCCTAGGTATCGCATTAAAATAAAAACAAATTACCAAGCACCAAAAATAAGCATCACATTGATGCCTTACCATGTTATATATTAATAATATAGTAAATTAGAAAACTTTTTAAAATACTTTAATGAAGTAACCCAATAACAACGAATTTCACATTTTATTTTAGTTTCTACGTTAAGGCGATAAATAAACCGAAAAATGCTGAATAAAACTGCATTATTTACTAAAAAATGATAATTACACTAAAACATGTTGCAATATGTTCATATATAATAAATAATTGTTGACAGTTGTTTGAAAATGAAAGAACATGATACACATTTAAATTAATACTCAGATAAACTTAAAAATTATAAATACGGATAAAATTTTGACATGTTATAAATCATTATGAAGTATTAAAGAAAAATCTAAGAATCCAGTTATGATATCTTATGGACGACAAAGGTTACTATGAAGTTTGATTTGGATGTGTGGTATGAAAGTTATTATCTTATTTGCCTGACATTATGCATCATTTTTTTACATGACATTTCGATATTAGAATGTTTAATGACAGCCCGAACAAACTTTGTTCAGCCGTTTTGGAAAGAACCATAAAATGCAAATATACTAACGACGTCGCGTTGAAAATAATTGAATTTTTAAGCGTAAACAAACTAAACTAAACAATAGTCAGTGTAAACGCTTTATGACTTTGTACTTTTTATAAAAATGCGTTCTGTGTATAATTAATTATAACACGAGCTTTAGTGTAATGTAAGGATAAGTTGCAACTCTACCCTAATAAAGTATCATATTTTATTGTCCTCTATGCGTTCCTTTAACATTCTTCCGATTTCAATGAAACCTTGGTGAGTTGTACACACCCGTGAAGGTTTCTGACGAAAAAAAAAATTAAATCTAAAAAAAAAAGAATCAAATACGCACAAACAGCGAGGAAAAACCTTCTAAATTATTCGTGTACGCACCAGACACAAAAAAATATTGTGTGTCCAAAAGCACTGCAATAAAAAGAATTAAAACGCGAACACTTTCTTTCTTTGAGTACTCGCTAGTATGCCATAAAAAATTGATCGTGTAATGAGGGTAGGTTTTACGAATTATGCCATTTATTCGACTTTTTCTAAAGTCCTTTTGAAGTAAACTCTCGGATTTTTAGGAACGTTTTTTTAGTGTGAACACAAGTGAAAAAATAAAAATCTTTAAATTCGGACAATATTAATCATTTTTTAAGGTCGTTAATTCTGAATTACCGCGCAAAAGACACTTCGCGTGACAGGGTCGCATTAAGAAGCAACTTCCAAAGGTCGAGATTTTGTAATCACGGTGAAACTACTCACTCAAGTCAAATTTAGCAGAATGTGACACGAAACAACAAATAATAATAATGTGCAGAAAAAATACCCAATTGAAAAAGCTTCAAAGAAATCCCGGCAAGTCATGCTATTATCGTCGGCTACATGATAACATTTTTTTTCCAGCGAAATAGGGTTGTGATATAAAACGAAATCAATTTTGCAGAGCTGAAATTCAGATTATTAAATGTATGACATAGCTGGGTCGGTAGTCTAGTGCCAGAGACGTTATTTTTGGTTGCGTAGTCCAAGGTTTAGAGCACCAGAAAGGACACGTCCATAAAATGAATTAAGGATTTGTATTCAAAGATGTCTGTGATATCTATAAATTCAATCCCATATATTCGATACTAAAATGGAGAGTAGCGAGAGCGATTAGCCAAGTATCCTGTCTAGTTCCATCTAGTGTTGGCGGGAAAAAACCTGGAAAATTGGGAACTACCTGTTATTTTTTCAATATATTGAATCCATATAAATATATGCGTCTCGCACGAGTTTAACTTCATATATAAAAACAGGAACGTTTCCGTAAACATTTTGCGTTGGTTTCAATTATAATACTCCCATCCATGTCATCGAACTAATAACTCATTTTGTGGACAGAATGTTGGCATAAATAAAAAATGCCACGCTTTTAAAATAAGCGTTACCAAATGCTAAAAGTGATATACAGTTATCATTAATATCATTCTGGTTTTTTCCCCACTTTTCCCATACGAGTTTATTCATACCTAATTTACCGGCTTTATCCCGGGTCTCGCATCATTTGTCCGATCCTTTTATGGTTACTCTCTCCGAGAGGTTGACAACTTCTGTTGATACTATGGCTTTATTAGGAACGATTGGGCGCGGACATGTTAAACATGTATGAACTAAGTAATTAATGAAGTAAAGAAATAAGGAATTATTAAATATGATGCTGGAAGAGGTTGTTAATGACGCTTCCGATGATTCTTCGTCAAATTCATTCAATTGGATTTATTGATGAAGAATGATTCCAAAAACATAGTTTATTTCAATCTATTGAAAGAAAAAATCTATAGGATCAAATGATGACATTATAGCAAAATTATTCAGTTGATTAAAATTAGTTATTAAAACATTATCTCGCCTGTAGTTGAGCGTTAAGGCTTTCGTCTTACTCGATTGCGCTGTCAAGGGTTCGAAACCACGAAAGGACACTGTCACACGTTTGTTTTTAAATAGATTCGTGTCCAAATGCATGGCTGACTCCGAAAACAAATTTTAGAGAGAACAATTACCAAATTGAACCTTTCATAGTCCATTACATTTACTTTTCTTATTCATTACATTTATTTCGAAATCAACAATAATTGTGATCTTATTTACCGTTAATTCGAAAATTAGTCCGAGGCAAAGACCTACAATAGGGTGACGCAGTGTTTTTCTTATTTTCAAGTTCAAAATAATCCTTTTATCAACTGCTACTGGATAATTAACAAATCGACGGTGTTTTGGCCAATTGAAATTGTTTAGGAGAGAGTAAAAACTGTTTTTATCGAAAACATTATATCGTGAGTGCGTTATGAATCTTTGAAATGCACTCCTGTAAATTATTTGTAAAGTTTGCAGATACGGGATTATATGTAGGGAGTGTCGATAAATTAGTGGTTTACATCAAGTGGTTGGGTCAAATTTTTAAAATCTAAAACCAATGTAAAACGATGTTTCCCTACCAAGAAACGGTAATTTTGATAATTTACATCATTTGGCTGAGACCTACTCTGTCGTCTTTAAAATGAAATCCAATCGTTATCGCATTTCCGTGGGTTACATCAATTGGCCAAAACACCGTCGATATTTAAATTTGTCACTCGTACAGTCTTGTCATCGTAAATGGTCTTTGTCTGATAATAACATAGCCCCATGTTTAAAAGTGATTCAAAATATTTTGTGACGCCACTGGAGGGTAATAATAGGAATATTATCAATAGCTCATATCAATGCATTGACAGGTCAACCGTTTTTTATAAGGGTCAGAGTCATGCATCATAAAAAAGTAATTTTGCGTGTCTTTTTTCTGTAATTATGGGATACTTACGACAATGTATGTTTTGCACGCGAGTGACCCAATTTTGGTATGACGAAACGGTGACATATCATAACTAATATCTACAACACAACACAAAATATATGTAGAAATCTGTATGTTTGTATGTATGCCTGTCGGTTACAAGAACTCCTCCCATATGACGTACAGTAGCGATCTGAATTTTTCAAATGTCATTTTGGCTGCCATTTCTGGGTCAACTTTACTATTTTCAACTCTCAACTTTTAACTTGTAACCTTAAACTGAAAACGCTATATTTTTGACGTCTCAATGAAAAGCAACATAACAAATAGCAAACCGTTGTTTAATCACCACTCCAAACTAAAACAATCCTTCATGTGGTCATAAGAACTCGATCTGAGTTGAATTTGTTTAGAGACTATAAATAATATATAATATAAATGTCACAAATAACAAAATTTAAAAAGCTTGTAAAAAATCGAAAGATTGAGTGGAAAATTATCCATCATTTAAAATTATAAAACTTGAAACAGTGAAATACTTATTTCTTTGGTTTTGCAAGTAGTAGGTCGAAAAGGAAGAGAAAATTGTTAAATTAACTAATATAAGTAAAAAAATACTAGAGTATTTATAAAAATGAAACATACTTTTTGTACTACATCCACATTTTTAAAACTGATCGGGCTCCATTTCACCCACCACTGGTACTATCAACTGATAATAAAAAATATGGAATTAGTAAGTGTAAAAAAGATTTTTTATTTAACGCTGTAATAGTGTTTATTTAAGGATTTATGCAAATTCATACTTGATTGATTTCTTTTTGTATTGCATTCATTAAAGGTAAGTGGTCTTTTTAATTGATTGAATTGGCATTTACTTGGTACAACTCCATAACAATAGGGTAAAATATCAAAGTATTTAGTTCTACAACATTTTTTTAGGTAGTTGATAACTACTTCGGCTTAACGCCATACTCAGAACTTATTTTTGATTAATTAGGAGTTCTACCAAGTGAATGCCAATTCAATCGATATAGAGATAGACAATATTATGTCATCTCACGTATTCAAAAATCATAATATCGTGTTTTTGGAAAAAGAACTTAAATACGTGGTGTTATTAATTGAACGTTAAAATAAATACTTTGAAATTTAATTTAAGACATCGACTGAGGGTGCTTTATGGAATTTCAATATTAAATATGGATTATTGAGATTTTGTACACTTCCATGTATTTAAATACATGGAAGTGTACAAAATCTCAATAATCCAAATTCAACTTTGAAATTTTATTGATTATGAGCAATAACATGAGTTTCTCGGAATTTGTTTAAGTAAGAGTGATAACATAGTGTTTGTTTGGTCATTAAGGAGATTATTGCCCTGATTATATCTATTAATTTCCAATTGTTCCAGGAAATTCCGCCAGTGGACCTTATCACACAAATGTAGGCATACCAATACCAGGGATAAATAAGAAGTTATGTTGTGAGATTCTTTTAAGAGGTGGTTTTCGAATTTACGATCTGTTTTATTATTATTAAATGGGAACGCCCGTCATATATGATGGTATTGAAACTGAAATACTGAATGTCTAAAGTAGCTGTTCTTTAGTTTCCATACTGACGGACTGATTGTTGTTTGTTTGCCTCGGATTTGCGTCACGTCGGAACAGTGTGTATTGTTTGAATACACTGCGGACGCTTAGGCCATGGGAAAATTTCGAAGATGCCATCAATTATGAAATGCCTTTTTAAGTTATACGAAATTAATATAATATTTCATGTGCAGGCGGGCGGCTAACCTTCTTGGGGTGGACCTGCTTACAAATATGACAAAATAAGTATCTTAACAATAGTTATTATGAAGCATTCAATAATTTAATATTGGATAGAGTGAGAAAACGTGCGAAAGGCGTGGAATGTTCTCGGTGGCGGCAATAAAACGTGAAACCATATGTTATGTTTTTAGAAGTTAAGAAAAGTTTATTATGTCAGCAAAAGGCCGCAGATTGTTAAGCGGTTTGCGGTGATCAGGGAAACAATATTCACTATAATGAATAAAAAACACTACTGATAACAGCGATAGCGATAACGGACATAAGAGCATTGCGTATTGGACGTCAAATTTTCGAAATGTTCCTTATTTCGAACTCTATCGTATGAAAGACCAAACTTATTTTTATAAATTATACTTCTACTTTTGTACAACAGTTTTGTACAAACAAACATAATGAAAAAATTACGGCATTTCAAACATTTGACAAAATTCGAAGTCCAATTTTTAACAAAACTAGTATTTTTCAGTTAGTGTCTTATTCCAGAACAACGACGATATATTTACCAACCAAATTTCTTTTAGGAATGCTATCTTTTCACTCTCTTGAAACACGGAGATCGTTTTACCGATTCTAAAGCATTTCTCTCTTCTTCTTCGGGGACGAGTTTATAATCCTGAAATTCTCATGACTATTAATTTACATGCTCCCAATTGTTATTTACGTGGCCGAAACCATATCCAGACAATTTTCATTCTTAAAATTTGTTACAAGAGCCGTTCGGATGATTAATGCACTACCTAGTGAGCTGGATATTTTCAGCACTAAACTCTGGTTATTGTTCACTAAATATTTGTTCCTTGTAAACTAATAATGTCTTGTTTTTTTTTGTATTTAATAATTTAAAAAAAATGCTTTTATTTTCATTCGTGTTTTTATTATTATTATTGTTACTTTTATTATGTTTGTGAAATGCATGGCGTCAGCTGTAATGTAATTTTTTCAATTTACAATAAATAAATAAATATTTTACAACTGAAACTACTGTTTACAAGCACCTGAATTGAGTCATAATCAATATAATTAACCAAATGTTTTCAAATACTATGTTTATATTGCTGATTAAATTCTCAGGGGGGAGGTTCGGCGACGAGTGACCCCCCTCGGTTGTCATATATTTATTATAAGTACCATGAGGCATATCAATTCTATACATGTTTCCTAACCGTGTGTTTATATTGCTGATTAAATTCTCGGTGGGGCGTCGAGAGACCCCCCCTTGGTAGTCGTATTATAAGTTGATTGAAACACTTTTAGTCTTATCGGAAAATGTGTTGACAGATGGGAACAGTACCGCAGATAATATTTGTATACAATTCTTCTTATCTATTTATTATATAAAAATAATTTTTACAGTTTCTCGAGTACGTTATTATAATAATAAAAAATACATCCATTTATTATGTATATTCACCGTTGAGTGGATGCTGTCAGTTGACAATCAATTTAATTCAGAGTCAAGTGTTGTTTTCATATTAAAATAATTATAGGAAATGTTTTATTACGTTTATATTATATGTTTTATAATTATTATAGTGAAAACTTGAATACTAATATGGTAAGGATAGTCATTTTTGTGCACCTGTGTATACGCTGACACATATATAAGACAAATTAAAACCACGATATTCTGTTTTGGAAACATAATACTGAAATAAACGGAAAAATGAAAGTTGCGCGTTGAATACATGGCTGCAATTAACGGACCAGCGTAGCAATTGTGTTGCATACAGATTTTTTAGAAAACAGGAAACCTTACACGAATCCATATGATGCTGTCATACGTAAAAATACGGAAAACTGTGATGAAAAGTATTGTAGTTTGGTTTATTGGTTGCTTTGGTTAACCCTTCAGTATTCATGGTGTTACTTCGGCCTTTAAATTATCTGTGAAATAGGTCGTAAAAAAATTGAAAATTTCGCTATTTGTAAATAAAATAGTTCTACATATAATAAAAAATACATTATAGTTTACGTCTTCTTTGTATAATTAATCATAATTTAAAAACCTCGTCAATTTTAGCATCGAAAAATACAAGATTATAGTATAGTAACAATCCGAGATGCATGACCGTACAGTATGCAACCGTTTTGTTTCAAACGGCACCGATACACGTCTCGAGCTTGTTCTGCTATGAAGAATTTCGATTCTTGCGTTTTTCGATAATTTCACATAGTAGTATAAATACAAAACCCACACGGTAACGAAATGTGACTGCATGAGATCCGAACGGATTTTTTTAGCATGAAAACGGGAAGGTTAACGGTATTGTCATCCAGTCAAAACAATCAATACAATTTTCAAAAAAAACCTGAATACCAGTTGAAATCACATCTTATGTTTCATTGCACATAATATGCCGTTTGTTACCTTTTTATTTACAGCAACTGTATTCTAAATAACTCGTGCCGTAACTTAAGCAAGCCACTGTCTTTAGTATCGCCTCCAATATAAACATTGCTTGGTGCCCTTTCCGGTATGCCGCGGAAATCGATACGAGAATAGATTGTTTGTGCTATTATAAATTGATATCGATCTATTTATAAATGAACCTACACGCAATCCGATAGTATTATGACTGCATATTATATATATATATAGCAAGGTCGGTAAATAAGAGGCATTTCCCACGGGTCCCTCCACACGTAGCATCTTGTGCCAAGACGATACTAAGTTGTCAATATTTACGACCTAAATAACAGGAGGCCGGAATAGACAGCAGGGAAACACAGATAGCGAATCTTTAGCGCCCTTAGGTCGAATACGCGGCAAAGATTTGAAACATTCATCAATATTATTCTAATTTTGAGAGTTTTGGCACTACATACATCATCAGTCATAGAAATGGGGAGCGTTTTTTAAACTGAATGTCAGATAGGGTTGCCAACAATGTCCTGATGCTGATCCAGAGAAAAAATTGTATGTGGAAGAATCGGGATAAGTAAAAAAACATATATATATATATGTCTGATTTCGATGAAACTTTGGTGAGTTGTTTCTGAAAAAAAATCTAAAACAAGAATCTGAAAAAATCGAAAAAAAGAATCAAATACGTACACACAGCGGCATCTCGGAAAACAAAAAAATATTTTGTATCCAAAAGCACTTAACAGAATTAAAAAATATTTTGTATCCAAAAACACTAAACAGAATTAAATAGCAAACACTTTCTTTCTTAGAGTGGCATTGCAACGCATGTCGGGTACTCGCTAATCTATTTATAAAACAGAGAATATTTTTTACGAGAAAGCAAGGAGAAAGTATGAGTTTTGTATGAACAATTGGGGATTACCGAGAAGCGACTGTCGACAGCAGCAGCAAGATGCTGCTCCTGTATTCACGGTCTTACAGCTCATATTACAGGGGAAGTTATTGAAACAGCACAGTGCCGGTAGAAGAAGAAACTGGAAGAGAGATTTTTTCACAGCATCACCAAGAATTGTATTGCTTTTTCCTGCAACGAGTGACCGAATTAATTCGAAGATTTTTTATAATCCCTGAGCCCGAAGGCTCCGGCTCAAAATAACGGTGTTGGCGACCCTAATAATATTAGCACGGTCGATGTTTTAGAATTATATTGATATTGTAATGTCGGTTCGTAAAACGTATTTGACGTAGGGTAGTGAAGACAGAGCCATACCGATTATACCACATAATTTTGCTTATATTCGGCACATTTTTACACACTGGTAAATTAACAACAATGTAGATATAGCATTTACAGTAAAAAACAATCTAAGTTTCAATTTATTTAAGCACAACATTATATTTTAAATATAAAACACAATTTGTTTTGTACTAATTCCACATTTTTATAATCATCAGCATTATCAACTGACGATAATGTTCGTAATGATCGAAACCAGTCATGATTATTATAAAAATGTGGAAGCAGTACAAAAAAAATGTGTTTTACTTTTAAAATATTACACCAAGAATTGGCAGTTGACACCTGAATAGTAAACAACATTGCATTTTTAAAAGATCGGTCACGTGATGTCCTTAACAACTTACGTGAAAACGGCGGCAGCAGTGGGGATGGGGCAGTAATTTTTTTATCCCTTGATTGAGATTAAAATGGTTAAAATCATTGAGACAGTGGACATACGACGCAACATTATCAGTTGAGCAAAAACGCGATGCATAATGATACTGATGACTTTTAAATTGGGGATATTATTTGCATGTCACGATGTCGCCATTCGTTTTGATCAATTTAATTTTTGCTGTGCTGTGTCAAACGTATGTCATCACTCATTACGTTAATGGCGACTCCAATGAAGATTGTGTCGAAATTGCAAAGACGACTTTATGCTAAGTGGTATCAGAATAATTAACAACGTGACAGTCCAGATAAAAAAAAACGACTAACGTTATAAATATGAACTGTGGGAAGAGAAAACAGGTGTTACCCTCACTATCTTAAAAGTCAACCATTATATTCTCTACTATGTTGTACAATCGTTACATATTGTCGGCATAATAGCAGAAGGCGATAAGTCGAAAAAAGGCTGCGTTGAGTTATGAATGCAGTAGGATAGATTTTAGGACGGTCTATCGTTTGAAAAAACCAGCTTAGTAATATATTTTTTACGTAATTTGAAGAAATTAATATGAATTAAGCTTATTTCTTATTTTGTCACGTTCAGTAGAACGAAACAAGCCCACCTTACACTTCGTTTTTAATTTAAGAAGTAGAATCATTGTTTACCTCATAAATAAATAACCTTGTGATATTCTTAGTCTGAATATGCTTCTTAAAAGAGGCGAAACGCATCGCGATAGTGACAAAGCCAGTTGAATAACTAATTTTAATTTTATATTAAGCTTATATATTTCGTTCACAGTATTAGTTGATAGAAAAACAAAAAAGAATTAATAATACTTAACCGAATTCGTAAATGATTCAAGAATCTCATAGATTGGTAAGTTTAACCCTAACACGCCCGTGCGCTGTGTGCAATACGAAGCTCACTGCCCGGGCGTTTTTTCTCGCAATTATTTTGTGACTCTTAGCTGTCATTAAAATAACTATATCTCAAAAACTAGTCACTTTATTTGAGTTAAGAAAAAAGCATTATCAAGAAAAATATTGATTAAATTTTAAAACAGCTTTATTCGCAGTTTTTACAATCGTAAATTTAAGTTAAAGAATTAAAACTATAAAAATAACACAAAAATTAGGAAACAAAATCTCTTTTAAGGTCTTAACTGTCAATTCTTGGTGGAAAGACATTATATTTTAAAAAATCAAACACAATTCATTTGTACTACTTCCACATATTTATAATGATCAGGACCGGTTTCGCTCATCACGAGCATAATTAGTTGATAATGCTCGTGTTGAGCGAAACCGGTCCTGATCATGATAAATATCTGGAAGTAGTACAAATGAATTGTGTTTTATTTTTTAAAAGAAACAAAATCTACTAAATTTTCAATTGAAACCTTAAAATTACACAAATATTAAATATTTTTTCGTATGCCAATTTTTAAAACATTTGTCCTTACATAGACCAACTTAACACTTCTGGCAGATGTTTGCATTACTCATTATGACAAAAATATTTATTGAATACGAAAATAAAATTATGATTCGGTATCGCAGTCATTATTAATGTAAACTAATATTTATATGTTGAACACTTTTATCATACATCAGTGTATTACGATCGAGAAATGTGTTATACTCAACGGTCAGGTACGGGACCGCTGGGCGGATAAAGGTTAAGGAATGTAAAAAGATAGGCTTATTTAATTTCGTAACTTTCTTAAATGTCGATTACACTCATAATCGCAATGTTTTCAGCAATGAGTTAGTTTGAAAGGATTATTATTTTTTAAGAATTTTTGCAGTTTATTCGGAGCTATACAAATAATACCACGGAAGTTTGCTTACATTTGTAAAATATTATATTTACGCTTTCATCATAAAAATTAACAAAATGCACTTCTTAGATATAACCGAATTGCTTACCTTGCTCACAAAGTTGTGCTCGTTTCTGGCACTGGGTTACTACTAACAGTGACGATAATAATATCGTATTACGATGACAGGAAAACGCGGTAGTTTAACCGACAAAAGACATTGGACTATTATAACAATGTTATTATAAAAACAGGAACGGTCGGTTGCGCAACGAATCGGAAAATATATAACCTTAAACGAACAAGGTTTCGCAGACAATATTATTAACACTGGAATAGTCTAAAATAATTATAAAAAATACAGTGCCGTACGAATTTATGATCAATTTACTTTGTGTGCCTAATTCCACACGTTTACAATCGCTTATCGCGAGTATTGCCAACATATCAAAACATGGCTATTTATGTAAAATTGAATGTTAATAATTGCGAGGTATATCAACCAATTGGTTCAAGAAATATGTCAAGAATTTACAGGTAATCAAACAAATAAATTATATAATTTAAGACATCGACTGAGGGTGCTTGATGGAATTTCAATAATCCAAATTTAAATAAATTATATGTAAACGAAATTGAACAGTCTACAATGAAAATGTTGAAACCTTTTATAAATCAACTAGTGAGTACCCGGCATGCGTTGCAATGCCACTCAAAGAAAGAAAAGGTTTGTGTTTTAATTCTGTTTATTGAACTGCTTTTGGATTAGAGGTCTGCACAGGCCGAAATTTCATAGACTTACCCGGTTCGAGCCCATCATCTTCAGGTCTGGCCCGACCCGAACCCGAGTTTCAATATCACACTTGTTATAACACAATATTTTTGTTTTTCGTCTGGTGCGTACACGAATAAATCAGAAGTTTTTTCCTAGATGTCGATGTATGTACGTATTTGATTCTTTTTTTCAATTTTAGATTTTCATTTTTTTTCTCTTCAGAACCCTTCACGGGTGTGTGCACAACAACTCACCGAAGTTTCATCGAAATCGTATGAATGGTAAAGGAACACGTAAAGGACAAACAAACATTTATTTTATATAATATTTCCCGGCATGATCACAATAAGTCCTTCCTGAAAGTTTCGTCGCGATCGGTTGAGTAGTTTAGGAGCCTATAAGATCCGGACAAACCAACAAATCAACAAACCAACAAACAGACATTCATTTTTATATATATATAGATAAATACTGATGATTAAAAGTCAACCATGTGAGAAAAGTATAATAGTTTGAAAGAAATTTACCATGTGCTCTTTGTGTCAATGTTAATTACACATTTAATTAATTGTAATCAAAATATTTCGCGACTTTATTTTAAAGATTTTCATTTGCTATATCAGTTAGTGAATATTCATGAAATATTTTTAAACATTTTTTCTATCAATTTCCATTTTATTTATTGGGCTTCTGAGCTAAACTAATTTAGACGATCTGAGTCTGGGTAAAAATATAGAAAGATATGATCGAAAAATAACTGTCCTATTGCGTCCTGTTTTGTGCGGAGAGCCATCGGTTTTGATCTGTCAAAATAGAAAGGAGGGAATAGAAAAGGAAGTGTTAAAATATGCTCATCTATAGATAGTTAATTTATTGTTGATTAATTATTATTATCATGAAATAAAAACTTTTTCCTGGTATGGCCACTTCAATATGTTATATCATAAATTGACTTTTCATCGATATATAGATTTGTATTCGAATGCATGGATGAAATTACTTCCGACTCATCCAATCCTAAAAAGGGGCGTAGCAGGAGCGATTAGCTTACCACTAGTCCTGCCCTATCTCTATCCCTCGATTCATACTCTCTACAATAAAAATCTACTGAGTTTTGGTCAATTGATGTAACCATCAAACAATACACAAATGAGTTTCTAACCCGACCACTTGATGTAAGCCACTGGTATATCGACACCCCCTACGTATAATGCCGTATCTACAAACATGATAATTTACAGAAGTGAACTCACCATATAATTTTTTCGATTAAAACAGTTTTTACTCTCTCCTGGACAATTTCAATTTTGAGGGTTACATCAATTGGCCAAAACACCGTCGATATTATGTTCCACACTGGAATTACCAAACTGAATATTGTAAAAGAATATTAGCTATATTATGTTAAGGAGTAAAATTAATATTAAAATTATTTTTAAACACTACACTGTTGTGTTTTATTATTGTTTATTGATTGCGTGCATGTATTATATTTTTTAGCGCTGCCTCTGGGGTATAAATTTAACATTTCAAAAAAAATGTTAAACAGACTGTGAACATTATGAACACGCAGTAACGCTCCAGATAATATTTCCGAAATAACTGAACGTTAATTATTAATACAGGAATATGTCAAGAATGTAACGATCAGGGATCGAAATTCCGGGATAAAAATCGTGTCGGAAGACCACTCAAAATTCAAAGAGTGACACAATCAATGTCAATGGTGGAAAGTTTCTCAAAATATTTAGAAAACTGGTTTTCACAAAAGGGTGTACAGGCGGCCCTCGATTTTCGCACGTAATTGGTTTCTGAAATTGTGTACGAATTTTGAATGTTCGAAAATAGAGCAATATGAAAAAAAACATCAAAAACGGTATTTTAAAATATTTATTTATCAATGGATATAATAAAGTTAACGTATTATCACTCAGGTGTTTTCTTTGTAAAGTTCTCAAGAGATATTTGGATACCACCCGATTTTGATTAAGAGTTCTATAAAATGCTGTGTCTTTATCAATTGCCCTACGTTATACCCTAAATATACTCTCTCCATTAGGATCACCTTCTTCAATGATCGTAAAAATTTTGTCAAGATACATGAAGGCTTCATTTATATTTTTGATTGTCAAAATTTTGACAAACATTTATCATAGGTACATGAACATGGCAAAATACAACCTAACGAACTAAGCATGTTTACATATTTGAGAAGGTGACGAGAAGGTGACGAGAAGTGGAGGAGGAAGGCAAATCTATATTTTAAGATATGTTCAAAAGTCTTTAGAGCTAGCATTTAGTTAAACTTGCACAGTGAGTGATCGAGCTGATTGTGGATACTAATCGCTAAATGTGCGATATATCAGCAGAGTTAGTAAAAAAATTAAAATACACAGCAGAGCGTGGCTTGGCGCGCGTCGAATCATCGGTCGGAAAGCGTTAAAACGCTGAAGCTGTGGGTTCACGTGGTAAGCATGCGCATAAGTTAACGAGCGTTGCTTACTGTATTTCAAATATGGACGTGTTTTCAGAATTCAACGAGTAATTATATATAAAAAAAAATCCGATTATATAACGACAGTAACTCTCTTTGTGATACTAATAATAAGAACAAATTTAATCTGTACAGTAAAAATTGTCTGGCAAAGATAAGAATAGACAATTAAATACAAGAAAATATATATAATGTTTAAACCAGTAGATTTGTACTGTAACTATGTACGCACTACAATTTTCAATTGAATTCAATCTCGGAAGACGAAAGATTCTACAGGTACTATTAAATTTCTCTGTCTCCTGTATTTATTTTATGGTACTA
The DNA here is from genome assembly GCA_022494535.1 of Himalopsyche phryganea. Classification (NCBI taxonomy): domain Eukaryota; kingdom Metazoa; phylum Arthropoda; class Insecta; order Trichoptera; family Rhyacophilidae; genus Himalopsyche; species Himalopsyche phryganea. The sequence goes on along the minus strand of JAGVSL010000076.1, from coordinate 166,521 downwards.
GTTAAATTTGTTGGTTCCGCGATATTTCTTACTATTCTCAATAATTGTCTATCGTCATTTAAGTCTATTGTCGGACGTCATTATATGGACTGTTCTGGATAGCATGATTATTTTTTGTACAAATAAACGTTTACTGATAATCAACGCTTCTTTCGAGATATCTTTGCATATATTTGACATTGACTGCTTACGTGCAAACCAGCTAGAATTCAGGGCTCAGTCAATATTCCTTCTAAGACGAGATATCGTCGGCGCGGAAAACCCACGGGCTGAGCAGGCCAAACCAACAAATACCGGGGATAATTTTAACCATTTTGCAAACATTATGTCTTATATATATATATATTGTGTTCCGATTGTAAAAAATGTAGTATAGGCAGAGTGATTAGCTAACCACTTGTTTTGTTCTCACTCTCCCCCTCCCTTATTCTCTTAAAAAAGGGAGAGTGAGTAACAAGCACTTCATAAATGTGAAAGCAGATTTACCGGAACTCGATCTGACTGGGTACAGGAACTGCTATCCCTGCTGCCTGTCAATCACGGGCAAGTCAGAATATGTCAAATAGTTAATCTAAATTTGATATTACGAAGCGGTTAACCTTGAAATACGCTTCCACACCTACTAAATCAACCTACGCGAAGTAAATTAACGGTCACAGGCGGCTGCCGCCAAATGGAAAGACATCGCATGTGCTTTGTCATTGTGTGGAAAATTTGTGCGCGCTATTATAAGTCCTTAATTTATCCGGCCGGTTCTGCCCCATTTAATTTCAGTTTGGTCCCATCTTCCAATCTTGAAAATTGGTCATCTTATGGCGTTTTTATTAATTTGCACTTCAGTGATGATGAAACTCAAAGCATGTATTATGTAGTGCATTGTATTTCAATTCGCTATTATAAGCTGCCTTAAAATAATATTTCATATTTAAATATTGAATTGCAGCCTTTAAAAAAAAAACGTCTGCCCCATTTAATTCCTATCAGCTCATTGCTTTTCACCCATCGTATCCAATCTTGAAAATTGGTCTTAGAGAAAGCGTTTCAATCTCCCTATCGGAAACTTTCTATCCTCCTCTCTGAAAAGAGAGAACGTGCAACCGGTTTTCATTAAACAGATTATCTTGACACAATTCATTAGAAGTCGGCATGTATATAATAAAATACATGACATCTGTCAATAAATCGTATATTTTATAATAGGTGTATGACATAAATTATTGATACAGACAATGTAATATTATAGTTTTTAGCGGACATGCTTAAAATAAATATTTTTTAAAAATAAATGAAAATAAAAATTTTGGATTATTGAGATTTTGTACACTTTCATGTATTTTGTCACTAACGACCCGAATGGATCTTCAGGCATTCGTGTGCTCGAATGCCTGAAGATGCCGAAAGGCGAAACCCGGGTCGTTAGTGACAAAATACATGGAAGTGTACAAAATCTCAATAATCCAAATTTGATATTGAAATTCCATCAAGCACCCTCAGTCGATGTCTTAAATTATATTAAATGAAAATAAATTGTTGCGTAGTAACATAGTGTATAGTGATAACTTATATATTAAGAAGTAATTCATTTCAAGTGACATTTGCTAGAAAAACTCTCATTTAAATGTGTTGCCAACATTGCCAACAATCCTACGCATATTTTTCAGTCATTGAAGAAGTTGAATTCTCGGGTGTCAGGACAGATGGCGTAAAAAAAAATGAATGGAAGAAAGCAGTATTATTTTTTTTTCGTATCGAGACCTAAATGTTATGCGAAATAAAAGATAACGTTTTTCAGGTCAATGTCACATTATTATAATGACGTGTTCTTATGAAACAGTGTCACAACGAATTAAGGTTTCTCTAAGCATTTTATAAAGCATGAATATTCAAATAATTAATATAAGGCTAAAAATTACGAATATGAATGAAGACAAACATTAGACACATAAAAATTTAATAAATATTCATAAATATGGTAATAACCAAGTCAGATTTAACGACAAAACATCAGTTATATTTTGCGACATTGAAAAGATAATTAATCGCTTTACTGTATCAAAATAAAGGTTATTAAATAGAAAAATGAAAATGATTGTATGATTCTATGTATTACCTTCTTAATACCCTAAGGCCGGAAACTTTCGACCTTTAATAGTATATTACCTTTTTTGTTTTTTGGACGATCACACTAAAATAGTCAAAGACGAATTAATAACACTTTTGATACGAATAAAAGTTCCCAATACATTTACATTGTTTCCATGACTAAACAGAACAGGAAAAAAAAACAATTTGAAAGTAATATTTTTGTCGTATCTATTATTTATTCAACATATAAGAAATAAATTGTTAATTTATATAATATTAAGTAATTCATAAAAACATAAAACTATCATAAACTCTAATGTGCAATTAGAATGTGTTTATTGTAGATATTAAACATAAATATTTGAAAATGACCATACTTTTTATTTTAAATAATACAAGGCACATTTTTTTAAATATTTTAAAATTTGTTTGGAAAAAATATCTGATTCGCCAAAAATTTTAAAAATTGGAAAATCATACGAGATAAACTCGATGAGAAGTCACTCATGGCTATAATAATATATACATATTCAATAAATAATAGATAAGTCAAAAATATGAAATTCAAATTGTTCTGTTTCGTCCGGTTACCTCCATCGAAAACGCCTCCTCGAACATTATCTATTAATATAGACTCGCGTTCATAGCTTTTGAGAGAGTAGGAAAGAAACACGTCTTTCTCGCCGCTCGGTCGAGGGTAGGTTGGAGAGCGGGGAGAAGCGGGGTGCGGGTAGTCAACACACTGACGCTCGCTTCCGGCGAGCGACAAAGGATGCTTCAACGGTTCCTTCGTCTCCCATTAAAACCCGGTCGTATTCAGTATACTCTTTCTCGTTTATTGCAGTTAGTTTATATAGTTTCCTTGAAGACAGTTACACAAACAGATTTACACATTTTTAATTTAAAACTCTGTAAGTGGTTTTACTAGCAAGCGGTGGACTAAGTCGCCGCTTCGCCGGCCGACGACTCCCTCTGGGAAAGGTCGAGAAGCGACTGAAGGCCTTGCAGGATTGCAAGCCCTTTGCCCACTTCTAACTGTAAACCAACAACAGCAACCAAACAAATATGACACTACTCTTAAACGCCTCAGGAGGGGTATTACATTTTAAATTTGCATTAATAGAAAGAGTCTGCAGATTGGTTTTGAAGACCCTGTCCGCCCCATAAGTACGGGGCGGTGTCACTTTATGTGTATGGACTCGGACAGAAGATGTCTTTACGAGAGCTGGTCGATGTGCGGTCACTCAACCTCTCTTCAGAGAGGGTTAGAATGTAATGATGTAGCTAGGAAACGACTAGTAGTAATGTATTCGCTTTCGCTAAGCGCTGTTATCAGGGACGGACGAGTGGGAGCGAATGTAAACATCGCAAAAATCCATAGTATTGAATTTAATTCCAATCCCAATTGTTCAATCAATTTATGTAAGTGTCTCTTCAGGGATTCGCTCCCGTGGATACCGCTTGTTGACAACTCCGCTACAGGACAGGTGATAAGACGCAATAACTGTTTTTACATTGTCCGCTTCCAATGTGGAGCATACGGACTCTCATGGAAGTATTTCAAAAGAAGTTTTTCTTCGAAAACTGCTTGTTGAGCTTCACAGTATAAACTGATTTTTCAATCGCTATATGGATTTATATTCGAATTCTTTAAACATGATTCTATTCTAATACCTATATCGTCGGGTCCGTAGCGCAATGGTGAAAGTCTTGGCTTCCGTTACGGATGTCTCAGGTTGAAGTCACGGTACGGGCAGTTACATAAACTGACTTTTCAATCGATTCAAGGATTTCTGTTTGTAGGCATGGATGTTTGTGATGTCTAGAATTCTTTACCACCTACCCGATCGTAAAAACGAGTGCGATTGGCTAAACACTAGTCTTGTCATATCTAAATCCTCCTACCCCTACTCTCTTCGAAAAAGAGAGGTTGAGCAATAATAGTTACATTGGTAGATAATTTGTACGGATCAAAATGCCTGATGCTTATTTTCAATATGAAACTTCAGCTTTTTGTCAAATAGCGTTTCCTTGTACTGGTAACAAAAACTATTTTTACTTTTAACGTAAGTAGGTTTCCGTAACTAACAACACAGCATTGCTAATTCCTATACAATGCAATCAATCATTTGGCAGCATCATTGTACCTTCATGACAAACAGTATAAACATTGCAAGGTTACTGCGCTATTAAAATGATTCATCAGTAAAAATAAAAAAGATTTTTTTATCATAATAAGCGTACATTACCACATTGCCACTCCGAAATAAAAATCGGACATGAAATACGGAAATAAGTATAGAGAAAAAATGACCTAGACCTCGAATCCTACAAAAAAGTGTTCCATGGAATAATGAATATAGTCGTACCAACATTACCAACCTGCAAAAATTAACTGTCAAATGAAATGGAACACGATCATAAATAAATGGCGGTATTTATTGAACGAAACAAACATTGTTCTATAATATGTTCTATAATACTCAATTATAAAATAATCAGCTGTTTAATTGTTTATTTCTATGTTTTGAGCGATAATATACAATAGAATGCATTTCTATGTAGATAGAAGTACATATAATAAATATATAACTACGGAAGTCAATATATTTAAATAAATAAAATATTGCTACGTAATGATGTTTATGAACTTATTTTTGAATGGCGAAAATAAAATAATTGTAGCATTGTGGGTAATAGTTTAATTTTATGAACTGACAGCTGACAGCATTGGAAATATCAAACGTCAAAATGGTTCAGTGAACCTTTTGAACGTACACATGTTCCGATTACTTTTATCGTGATCCCATGAGATTAAAATAAAGATTGCCGAATACAAAATAATGTAATTAACTAACCTAATTCAAATTCGATGTCCGATTTTTCTTTTCTATATGGAATATTTCTACTAATTTATATTATAGTAACATATTTATTTACTAGGTATGCGAAAGCCTTCGTAAGCATTACTGTTATAAAGAATTAAAAATTGTTTCTGTCGGAGGACAGACAGTGAATTTTTTAAATAACCATGCCTGTTCCTAATGTGGAGTATATGGATACCTAATGTAGCTGATCTTAGTGGTTGGATAATTAATTGGGTCGATTTGATCTTGAGTGAAAAATTCTCACAGAATTTATCTCGTATGACTTTCCAATTTCAAATATTTGGCGCATTGGCTGTGAACTGTGATGCCAGATTTTTTTTTCAAATATTATAAAAATATAACATAGGTACTATTTATTATACAAGAGGTAGACGTATTATCTTCATTCGCTAAACACATACACATGTACTCTCACTCACTCACTCTCTCTCTCACACACTCACACACACACACACACGCACACACGCACGCACGCACACGCACGCACGCACGCACGCACGTACGCACACTCTCTCTATGCGTCTATACAAGCACTTGTTAATTTTAAAAAAGAAGACACAATTCATTTGTACATTTGAACTTATCATCAGTTGATATTGCTCGTGATGAGCGAAACCGGTCCTGATCGTTATAAACATGTGGAAGTTCTACAAATGAATTGTATTTTATTTTTAAAAATATAATGCCTTTCCACCATGAATTGACAGTCAATACCTTAAAACTACTTGTCAATGCTATTTCCGAATAAGTGCAAATATGTGGAAAATTTTATTGGCTATACCCAAATCGTCTGAAGCCAACTTCTGATTGATAGTTGGCGTTTGACGTTTGTAGTAGAAAAACAGCATGTGCGTTTCATATGCCTGCCATCTATGAAAATTTTTGTTGCCAATTTGTGAACGAAAAAAAATATGAGACAGATGACAAAAAATCATTTTATTGCTGCTGCAATTTGTCAAAAGGAGACCTAATAGGCTATCTGATTCGATGAAGGCCATCGAAAATAGGGTCAATGAATGATTCTGTATTTCTTTAAAAACACGTTTGAATAAAAAAAAAAAGAAACCGAAATATTAAATTGAATAATAGTGTGCGCGAAAACGGAACACGGTTCAGTTGAGGCAACCTTGAAATAAAAATTAACGCACGGTAAAATCGACCGAACCGTCAAATTCAAATGAGGAACGCACGTGCTACACGCAATAATGGTCCCAATTACACGAAATATTGGATGAAAATCATGTTTACAAAATAATATTCGTAATAGATATTCGATGTTACATTTAATGAAAATGTATTGGGCGATGTCGTTTAGATGTACCTATCTAAGTATTCTATTTATTATAGTGTCGTAAGAATTTCAGAAGGCGTTAAGCCAAAAAATCGTCTGTAAAACAAGCTCAGCTACATTCAATGTATTTTTGACGTAATATAAACTTATTCAATTCCGTTCTTTATTCGTGGTAAAAAAACTTTAAATAACTAAACGCTTTTTAATACTTGGATATAATTCCTAAGTGATTAGCGAAACTCATGAAGTGGTTCGAATAGCAAATAATGATTACAGTGTACGAATAGAGATGTTTAAATTTCATGAGTATCGATAATGTCGATAATTACAAAACAGAAGTTTTTTAAGTAAATGCTTTCTGCTACTATACCGAGGATATTTTCATATATTTTATAAAAGTCTCTATGATTTCATATGATACCGGTAGATATCACTGGTAAAGAATCGCCATGTAGCAGGTAAAGCAGGTGTGCGGGTATAGGCATAGGCTTAGCCTAACCGATATGTATTTATAATTGAAAACGGTTTCATTTATCTCTTCAGAACTTCCCAAACACCGACAAAATAACAAATTCCACAAAAAGAACACCTTGCACAAATAAGAAATCCCTCCCTTCTGAAAACGGAATAGATCAATTATGTAACAATCGGTTATGGCTAACCTCATTCTTATATGCCTCACCCTCTCTTAAAAAAGGAGGTTGATTGACTGACCTACAACTAGTCCTCGTTAAATACCCAGTATTTTATGATAGAGTTTTAAAAAAGCCACAATGATCCGCTATATTATCAACTTATCAATTATTTTTAGATTGACATTGCAAGTTTAAGTAAACGTTAAAACTAATTCAATGTAATTATATTATTGTAATCCTCAAATTCCTAATGTTAGCACATACTACTCCACTTATTGATTTTAATTATCACTATCGGGCGCGACAGTGTTCGTAATAATAATAAAAAATATGGAGTTATGCACTACATAATTGTTTCCTGTAATTTTACTTCAAGAATAAAACAATCTACTAAGAATAAGATATTCGGGCAATGTGTCTTCAGTTAGATAAAACTTTATAAAAAAATAAATCACACATTCAAATACAGAATACAGCAATTGGAAAATTTCCGTCCAATCAACGCGTGGATTGTTACCATTCAGCTCGTAGAACATTCAAACACTAATAACGATGATACATTAAGGGTGGGTCACAATCAAATAATCGTCATTTCAAAGTTTTCTTTGCCCTTTGCGTTTAGATTGTGATTACTAAATTGTACGGCTACGCGGCACGCTCCAATCGCTATAAGTGAATAATCGTCTACGCAAAAACGATGAGAGTGTAGTAAGTATTACAATAAAATGAATACCGCAAAAAAGGGAAACCATTTTGATTTTGTGTCCGAATGCAAACTATTCGAACACGAAAAGAATGAGAGATCCAATCGCCTTTTACATGTAATTTTCCTTACTTGCTTTGATAAGACTGTGTTTTTTTGCAATTCGAACGTCCTTGGCAGTCGCATCGCATAGTCATCGTAAGACCTATTTATTATTCAAATAATGACTTTGCATTTTTCGCTAATACAGGGTTGCCACTAGAGCTATTACCGGATCTCATCAATCGGTTTTTACATAATTAATAATATTATTTCAAAAAGCTACTTTTCTGATACAGTTATAAGTGAGAAACATGAGAAAACATACATTTTCATATATTAAGTCATATCGGAATGGAATCGACACGATTACTCAGGTCAAGCATATCAACTAAGTATGTTGTATAGGGATCCAGATCTGTAAATCAGCATATAAATATAAAAAGATAACTATAAGATAATAAAGCGATGAAATGTCAGGTTGTTGCAGGATCAATTTTTTTTCAAAAGTGGGTAGGGTTTAAACCAATTGATTGTAAAGTAATAATTAAGAAAGTTTTCATTCAATGTTTTCAAACAAGAATCGCTGAGCGACACCAATCGGTCACGTTGATTGGTGTTTAATATTTGGTATACAGATAAGAGTATCTATTGATATTAACAAGATTTAATCTGAAATCATCGTTTAAAAGGCTTTCAAAACCTATAAAATATTTTAAATATTCTTATGAGGTTCGAGTGACCATCTTATGCATTGTATCGTGATGCATTGTGATTTTTAGGAATGTATGCAGATAGCCATTTTTGTCACAGATGTTGATTTTTAAAGGAGTATGGTGAGTTCTGTAGTCCGTACGTCAGTTACCTGCCATTGGTTTGATAATATCAAAGCATCGCATGTGGGCGTTGGTGAGTCAATCTCAAAAATAAATTTTAATATTCGTCTCTTATTAAATGAACATTAAAAAAACGAGTAAAATCTTCTGACAAAAAATGTCGTGTTATAAATCAGCGCTTTCGTAAGTGTGAGCAAATAAGGATATCGGATGGTGTACTATTTATAAAAAAAAAATTGGGCCAAGTTTCCTCGGAAAACGTGGCATAGTGCGATTGGTTACAAACTATTTACGTTACAACGTAACTTTCTTTTTGGAAAAAAAAAAAAGGCCAAACCTCAGAGATGTGCATCACTTCATTCACATTATGAACTAGCATCCTGAATAACCAATGTAAAAAACCGATTGCTCCAAGTGAGTGAAATTTCGGTAAATTCACTTAAGCTATACTATACCGTACCACACTGCTGTCGTAAGTTATAAGAAATGAAAAAATATATATTCCAAGCAATGAACTATCGTCAGCACAGTGGCAGAAGGCGATAAGTCGAAAATCGGCTGTTTTATGAATGCATTAAGATAGATTTTAGGACGATACATCTTCTGGGAAATCAAGCTCCGTCATATTCCATGTATTTTTTTGCGTACTTTGAAGAAATCAATATAAATTAAGTCAATTTCGTTCAGTGGCAAAAACCTACAATTAACCATAAAAAAGAATTACTAATGCTTAAATCTAATTAGTAAATGAATAACGAATCTCATTAAGTGGTTATGTTTAATAAATAATGGTTAATGCATGTAAAAAAAAGGCTTCAATTTCATGGTTTTCCTAAAAGTAGATTATCTCAAAAAAAAAGGTTTTTTTACATAACGCCTTCTGCAACTATAGCGACGATAAGGACGGTATAATTGCTTTTTTAAGAAAAAAAATATCGATTATTTCTATTAGTGATGATATCGGTAAACCGAATCAACTAACACACTTTTGATAAGGTTGAAAAAACAGTTTTTATTTTCTAGTATAAACCTTCTATTATTATACATATGTTTCACAGAAATTAACCGGGTATTGAAATTATTACCGGAAAACCAAACCGCCCGTCTCGATATTCGTTTACCGATTCAAAAATAGATACATAATTGCAATAAAAAAGTTTTGGAAGCATATGCAAAATAAAAAACACTCAGAAGACGTAACATCTCGGATGTTCTTTCTATCGTGGTATTAAAATGATAATTTAATATAATAAAAAAATTGGCAAAGTTTCAAAATGACATCGCACTTGTAACGTGGGTAATAAGAAACGAAAAAGAATCCAAGAGTTTATTGATGTACGTTGATGATAAAATAAATATTCTTTTTGTAACAAAAAAGCAAATACTTGACTAAAAATAACATTGATTAAAATAATAATTCATTTTTATATTTTTTCCATTTGATGTAAATACAGATGCGTCACTTATTATTTGATAAACAACACGTGTATAAAAAGTGTGTTATTGATTATGTTGGGTAATATTAAACTGTCGAGCCCGTGGTGCAGTGGTCAACGTCGTTAATAGCATCTTAAAGTAGATCGCAAAACGTTTTTGACATCGACACCAGAAGATGATGGAAATGTCCTTTATCTCACTAAAGGGTTTCTTTATTGCCAATATGCATTTCTGCCACGAGTAAGAATGTATGCATATAATATAATTATTATCCCTAAGCTATGGCAGATATAAATCACATGGAATTATTTTTACATAACTACACTCAATGCTCTTTTTACACTGGGGATACGTTACATGCAAAACGGTCGGGCAGAAAACCTTGTAAAAAAAATAGTGGTGAACATGAAAAGGTTAAAGATAGGCCCCATTACAAAAGACCATGGAAAAACAAACCGTGCAAGAAGGAGGATTCGGTGTATAATAGGTAAGCGTTGTATTAGATTAACCTGGTGCATTAAATATCATTCTACTAATTGTAAGTCGGGTCCGTGCTACAGTGATCAACATGTTGGCTTCGGTTACGCATCTCACGGGTTCGAATACCAGTACCAACAGTTTCATAAAGTGGTATTGATGTTTGTAAAATTCCCTTCTACCCTTCCCATTCTAAAAACATAGCGAGAGCAATTAGCTAACCGCTGGTCCTTTTCTAGTCCTATCCTTCAATCCCTACTCTGTTCGAAAAAGAGAGATTGAGCAACTGAGTTACAAGCAGTTCTGCTGAGATATCACCATTAGAAAAACATATGCTCCAGATTGGGAGCGGAAACGGTTGAAAAAAAACATCAAAGTGGGGAATTAAAATCTTGATGTCGGGTTCCAATACGACCCCAATAATTGTAACTGTTATATTTTAAATTATATTTCACCAACCGCTGTGACGAATAGATTAAGTTTGAATATTACTGAAAATACTATATAATATATCGATGGACCGGAATGACGGTACAATTGTAAATTTAAAAAAAAATTGTGTCTGGCAACCCCAAACCGCCTTAAAATACGATTAATTGAGACTGAAGCAATACAGCTCTGCCCTGTTTCTACTGAAATAATAATGCCAGTATATGAGAAATTCGACACCGGTTTTTATATTATAATCAATATCGTTAAAAACTGAAGAACCCAGTATTTCTGGAATATGTAAAAGATAACTCAAATGTTTGACGTAATTATACGGCTATTGAAAACTATAAAAAATGTGTCACATGACAATATAAATTTTAACCCCATTTCGCCCAAGCCATTTTTGAATGCTATATGTCGAAAAAACCCAAAGCTTTTGCATAAAAATACTGCTTACTTAGAATTGAAAAAAAAATATTTTGAATAACAATTGTGGACAAAAATTCCAAACATGATCATTACATGCCGAGGTACCTTTTGACATAAACAATATTTATTATTATTTCATTTGAAAACAGTTATTTTTTAATTTCAAAATGCATCTTCAAACACAACAAAAATTAATTATTATATGTATCAATTAGATTATGGATGTTTTGTATTTACGCAATACGCAAAAAACAAAACTATAATTAAACATAGGTGACTAAAGATTTTTTACTTGAACTGATTGGATTGATAAAGGGTACTCTCGTATTTCTTCCGTTTCAAGACGTTAGAATGTCATTTGTTTTTAATGTGAGACGTGGCGCTGTGAGGCTAAAAGGGTTAAAACCGGTTTTGTTTGAAAAAATGTTTTGCATAATATCAATAAAAAATGAGAACAATACTATCGTAAATTTAGCACCATAAACAAGGATTAGCCATTAATAATAATTAATAATAATCATTGGTGATTTTTTTTAAATAGCCGCCTTTTTTATACCTATAATGTCAAAGTTGTGTATGTGCAAAAACGGCAGCCTTTACATCGGTACCTATTGACTTTTTTTTACCGGGTTTGCACCCAATGTGGAGCATATGGACTCCTAATGGAACTTATTTCAACAGAGGGTATTCTACAACAATTGTTTGTAACTTAGTTCATCAAACTATCTTTTTTTTAAGACAGTAGGGATAGAAGACTAGGGCTAGGACAGTACTAGTGTTTAGCTAATTTCTCTCGCTACGTCTCGTTTTTAGGATCGGATGGGTGGATAAGAGAGAATTTTAGATTAATCATCAAAAAATATTGTAAATTTAATAAATACAAGTTCGAAATCATGTCAAAAACTTTGACAAAATAAGTATTTCTGAAATCTAAATATATCCACAAAATACTTCAGAGTATTATTTTTGAATATGTATTTTTTTTGACCATGTCCGCTCACAATGCGGAGAATATTGCCTCCTAATGGAATTAGCTCAAATGAAGTTTTTCTACAAGAACTGTTCTCTCTTTTTATGATATATATGAGAGTATGGATAGAAGGATAGAGCTAGGACAGGACTAGTGGTTAGCTAATCGCTCTAGCTACACCCCATTTTTAGAATCGGTTGAGTGAGAGACCAATTTTAGATACCACAAGAATCCATATCTACAGACAGAAATCCATAAAACGATTGAAAAATCAATTTATGAAACTGTCCGTACCGCGCATGCGCTTGTTAATAGACTCGTCCGCTTGACGACAAGTCTTTGACAAAAGGGAGGAGCCTATATTGTTTGAAGTTTTAATTTTTATTTTGGCAGTCAATCTGTTTCCGGAGGCCTCGGCGGCTAGGGGGCTGGCCGAGGCATCCGCCGCATCGCAGTCATTATAAATTGTTTTCGTTTGTTTTGAAATTGGATTTAATTTAAATTTAAAATCGTTTGTTGTGTCAATTGTATTATAACATAAAAGTAAATTCATGTGTATTAAACCACTGCATATTCAATAAATAAATAAGAGATTAACTGGACTGGAGCGGTGTTCCGATTTAGATCCTAGACATCCTGGATGGTGATAACCAAGCATTCGCCCCTCTTCGACCGGATATTCTCAAGCGATATAATATAACTTGCGAAACTCAGCAAAAGAATAAGTAAATAAAATGTTAATGTAATCTTCCGAATATCAGGGAAATTATACACAGATACCGAAAAATCTAATTCAGGTATGTCCAATTTTATTTTGCTTGTATTTATGGCAAGTGGTTGACTTTCTAATAAAAATGACCTTTTTGTTCTCAAAAGGAAATACAATACGATGAAACAAATAAACTATCTACAAAACTAATAATTTAAGCGTGAACCACAAAAACGTCGTTTATTACTAACATTGCAAAGTGAACATATCGGATTTTACTTTTGGACGCCTCATAATGTATAATGTGCAGAGGTTTTGCATATGTGGGCCGAAAACCAGACTGTTTTCAATGATATGATCAATCAAGGGTTTCTGTTTGTGTCACGTCGACCAGAACCGTTTCGTCTGACACTATTCTACAAATAAATTAATGATATTTATAAACATGTCGCTTAGGTAGATTTTCCTACTCAGGGTTGCCAGAACGAAGTTTTATTTAAGTCTTCCCTATTTTCCGGAAGTAATTAACCAGAATATTTACATTTTTTTAAGATAACAGAAATTTTTATAAACACATTAATAATATCAGACCGCAGACAAGATTTACATAACAATATTCTGTACAAATAACAAACTTTATCGCCGTTTTATAATGTTATTTTATAACTATGTTATTTATAATGCATGGGCATAATCAAAAGTTGAATAATAGAATGTAACAGATAAAAAAGACTGAGATAAATTGTATTCATTTATTTTACTGTCTTTTGTCACATTGGCGGTGATATATTTTTTTATAACATAATCCTATTTTTTAAATGTTTTGCGAATAAATGAAACGTACGTATTTTAATTTTTATGAATATATGTTCAATTGTTAAATGCGTGACGCGATAAAACTGTAGGTATAGAATGAATATTACGCAATTCAGGGGAGATGTCTCCAGTTCGACGGGCGAAGTCAGAATATTGGTCCCTTTCTTTATTCTTCACTCGTGTCCTTGTCGCTATCTGTATTGCACCTTAGTTGTCATATTCGTGTTTTCAAATATCGAAATATATAAATCTTACGTTTGCAGAATCTTTTCTTTTATAAATGCATATTCATTTATATTTGCATTTAGGAATATCATGTTTCGTACGTCTGCAGTGTCAAAAATAATGTTTGATGAATAAATATTATTCGTCGATTTTGCCTCGTCTATATTGCTGACTCGACAATATACTCTCGACACAAAACAAAACTCATTCTCGAGTGTGTATTACATTTCGTAAATCTGCAGCGTCATGTATACAAGTTCATCTTCACGTCTTTGTGCTTTGTGACTTGAAAATTCAATTCCGATAGATATGGACACTTTTAGTGACCCAAAATAATGTTTCGTTTTTCCATCTCAATTTTGTTCTGTAATTTAATCATTCTTCTATTAATAAAGTTTCTTGATAGCAGCAAAACTATGTTAAGTTTACGGTAGTTAATTTTATTAATTATTACAGTTTTATTTTTTAGTATACAATTGAAGCCGACCTAACGTTCGATTTCCTACATTCATCGTTATCGGTGATTTGGAGACTTTCCCGCATTCATAATTTTTCTGGCGGACCCTTAAAAACTATGAATCGGGGTTCCATTGTATTTTTAAACTAATGTGAAGTATAAGATATTTCGTATTCTTTTTTATACTACACAACAAATTTTTCCTGTAATTCAATACTTAGCACAGAGCTCTGCGACCGGTGTGCCGCGGTGCAATGCATCCGCAAAGAGAAAAATATCAACATATACTTATAATACTTACAGTCTACAAAATATGAACAAAGAAATAAGCAATGCCACACAATATTATACCTAATATTACTGAAATAAGTAAAACCCGATAAGCTCAAGTGACGTATAATTACTGTAAATATGTAGTCGAGTTTAGTTAATTTTCTTAGTTACATTCAATGATTTTTATAATTTAAGACATCCACTGAGGGTGCTTGATGGAATTTCAATATCAAATTTGAATTATTGAGATTTTGTACACTTCCACGTATTTTTTAAATTTCAGTCCATTCGTGCGCTCAAATGCCTGAAGATGCTGAAAGGCGAAACCCGGGTCGTTAGTGACAAAACACATGGTGTACAAAATCTCAATAATTCAAAAAAAATGATTTTAATGTTTAATTTTCAAAACTCTTGTATTTTTGGTTGTTTTTATTTTTTCATATCATTGATATCAAATCAAAAGAGTTCCATCACAGCGAAAAGGTTAATAACCATTCAACTAGTTTCAAAAAGGTTTAATTGGTTATAGTTTTTAAAAAATGCCAGTTATTTTAAATTCATGAAATAAAACAATAAATTTAAATTTTGTTTATGGAAAGTAGGTACATATTTGTTATTGCGATGTGCCGTGAAATTCTCGGCAGGGCTTAGGTGTGCCGTGAGTGAGAAAAGTTTGCGGAGCACTGACTTAGCAGACGATATTCCGCAAAAGATAGATTTTATCTTCACTTTTTTTCGAAGATAAATTATCGGTAAGATAATAAGCATGCGGAAATACGTTTTCAGAATACATTAATTTCTAAAGATAATAAAATTATCATAAGATGATTAGCAAATTGGAATATACATTGTTCAACAAATTGAACAATGCGCTCAAACAATTTTAAAAGTAAATTGAAAATAATTTCCATGTCACTACAATTAATTAATAATCATTTAAACTGTTTACAGACAGCGATATGTTTCATTGTCTTTTTTTTAAACAAGCGTGCGAGTTATGCCTGAAATAAATTTCAAGTTTATTTGATTTATAATATATGTGCAAAGAAAAAAAACCTACCTGTTTCATTTTGAATACCTGTTTTAATGAAACGTTTGATTCTAGGAAATAAAAGCGAGTGGATTTATTAGCTATCCATAAGTTGCTGGAAACAAATTTTTGATACTTCGATTCTGAAAATATGGCCACTTGATTATAAACGAGTAAGTTATATAATGCAAGCCGTTTGATGGTAAGTCGATACAATGAAATTGTGAATTATGTAATCAAAATATTCCAAAACCTATTTTTTCCTCTATATACCACAATATATGTAGTTCTGAAAATGCACTACCTATTCAAATTATTATATACCTGTATTATTAGTTAGTAGTTGGCTATTAATTATATTCAATGACGAAGGTTTTATCGTGGTTTAAATATTCTAGGTAAGGCAGTACTATTAACGATCGTTCGATAGAACACGTACAGACATGATGTCGATAAAAAATTAAAAGCTTTACCTATTTCCGTCACATTACAAACAGTCCCGGCTCACACGCAATAATATGTTCGAAAACGCAAGCGGCTTTGCTTGTGAGGTGGCTCAGGTAAACATGTTCTTTCATACTTCGAAATAGACTATCATAGACGAATCTGTTAGCCAGTTTTTACAAATTTGTAAGTTTCAAAAGAATTCAACGAATTGAACAAAATATTTGACTACAGATAAATGAATGCGGCCTTTCGACATAAAAATGATCAGTTGATAATGCTCTTGATTAACGAAACCTGTCCTGATCATTATAAACATGTGGAAGTAGTACAAATGAATTGTGTAATATTTTTTTTAAATATAATGTCTTTCCACCAAGAATTGACAGTTGACACCTTAAAAGTGATAAAAAGATTCCCCGCACCTAGTCAAGCTTTTCAACTATGACCGCTTCAAGTGTGGAGCAAAAGGACTCATAATAGAACTTATTAAAACAGAAGAAGTTATACTAGTTTAAGAATCTTTTTATTCGAATTGTGTAATTACAGATATTTTAACGGTTTGTAATAGATCTGCCGCCAACCTAGCGGTCGACAGCTAGTGAGAAATTATTGTCGCCTGTTTCAGAGTGTGAGATAGTCCGGTCTATATGAATTTCGATCGCTTTCTGTCTATCGCCCGTCTCGGTTGATGGTATGATATGGTGATGTCCCTCGTATTTATTCGTTTCCCCACACGAGAACTGTTCGTTACTCAGTCACTCAAACTATCTTCTTCGATGAGAGTATTGAGCTAGACTATGACAACACAAGGATTTTTGATCCAATCGCTCTTGCTACGCTTCGTTTGGAGGGAATCCATATATCAATAAACAGTTTTTTAAGCTGTTGGTATAGGGATTCAAACCCGAGAACACGGCAACCGAAGCCAAAGACGTTGATCATTCGATCACCTAGTCCCAGCTAGTTATAAGTATACCATAAAATAATACGGGCAAAATTTTGATGTTTTATGCGTGGGCGGCCAGCCTTCTCGCGACGGTTCTGATAGCAAGAGTGTGGACAGTATACCGATCGATTTTAAGCAAGACGATAAATACCTAATAAGAATAAATGGGTACTGTTTGTTATTCAGTAACAAGCCGACGTCGCAAATACACGTAAACCAAAAAAGATAATTTTGTAGATACGTTATAATACAGGGATTTGAATATCATTGAAAAAAGCATAACAATACGAAACGAACTGTTTCACTAGCTCAGCTACTGCGTATACATAACGGGTGTTGGTTGGACAACAACTAGTGTATGTATTAGAGATCTGCACGGGATGAAATTTAATAAAACTACACGGTCCGAGCCCAACCATTTCAATCTTGACCCTTAATGTCACACTTACTACCCGAACCCCAAGATAAATTTTCGCAGCCCGAAATTTTATTATTTATTAATAATGAATTTTTAGGCTCAACGAAACCGTCTAAAACCAATAGAAAGCAGATACATTATTTGTGTATACGAACAAACAATATTACTATTGGACATTCATAAATAAAGAAAGAATTGGTTCAGATTCAGTACCAATTAGCTCATTCAATTGTATGGGTTTCTCGGCATCAAGTTCCCGAAAAATATTTATGATGACGCCATACTTTTTAAACAAAATATTCATAACAAACAAGAGATAAATTATTTAACCTATCAACTTTTTTATGAATAGTATTGCCATACGACTCATGACCCGAAGATAGTCCGAAATATTTTTCTGAAAAATAAATTCTTTATCCGGGCCCAAATTTCATTTGTCTTTACCCGCCCAAGCTCGGGCCGGGTGATAGACACATGGGCTAAACCCGGGCCAGTGCAGACTTCTAGTAGGTATAAAGCACGACTAAAAAGATAAAATAAAAGAAAAGATGAAATTGATTAAAGAAAATGAGTAGATAAGATTATCAAAATTAAATAAATATTAACACATAATTCTGTACAATATAAACGCATTTTCAAATATTGGTTGTGATAGGTTAGATTAGGTTGTTTCGTTTCGCCATTGTTTGTTATTCCTCGTATTTAGTACGGAGACCCTTTTTTCATGACTACTTTTTGAATATTTATAAATAAGTAATGCACTTGAAAATACAATTTGTTTAGCGGTAAAAAGAAGGTACGTTTAAAATCGATCCTCCAAAAACTGACTCGCTTTTTGAGAGGGGAAATTGTCAGATGTTCTGACAATGGTGTGATTCCGGAACAGCTATGTATTTTTATATGATATATCGTTTGCGAATAAAATGAGTTAGAAGCATTCGATTTGTTTAGTTTTTTTACAGATTTCAATTTTCCTGTGTTATTTTTCAAGTGGGTCCTGATTCAAGTCCCGGTAAGGTCAATATCAAATTAAATTTTTTTCAATTTAAATTTGTGATCTTGAACTTGAGTGATGTATGATTTTATAATTTTCAAAATATTCGACGCATTCAGCTGTCAGCTGTAATGTCAGATATTTAAAAAAATATATTAAAGTATTTTTAAATATAACACCGAGCAAAAAGAGAATCTGTATTGAAGGTGTATTGTATAAAACGAGCTTAATTTATTTTGTTATTTCTATTCAAATATTCTCTATTGTTACTGTAATTATATAATATAATATAAAAATGAATGTCTGTTTATTGGTTTGTCCGGAACGTATAGGCTCCTAAACTACTCAACCGATCGCGACGAAACTTTCAGGAAGAACTTATTGTGATCATGCCGGGAAATATTATATAAAATAAATGTATGTTTGTCCTTTACGCGTTCCTTTACCATTCATACGATTTCGATGAAGCTTCGGTGAGTTGTTGTGCACACACCCGTGAAGGGTTCTGAAGAAAAAAAAATGAAAATCTAAAATAGAAAAAAAGAATCAAATACGTACATACATCGACATCTAGGAAAAACCTTCTGATTTATTCGTGTACGCACCAGACGAAAAACAAAAATATTGTGTTATAACAAGTGTGATATTGAAACTTGGGTTCGGGTCGGGCCAGACCTGAAGATGATGGGCTCGAACCGGGTAAGTCTATGAAATTTTGGCCTGTGCAGACCTCTAATCCAAAAGCAGTTCAATAAACAGAATTAAAACATAAACCCTTTCTTTCTTTGAGTGGCATTGCAACGCATGCCGGGTACTCACTAGTATAATATAAATGAAACCTAAGTACGTATCTACATTATGACAGTAAAAAAGGGTTATTGAATATAACAAAAGCTCAATATATTATTTTCAACCCCTGTGATATTTTTTAGTGTCGCAGAAAGAAATTAGTTTACTCATGTTAGTAGCTTGACATATTCCAAATAAAAAAAAACCTATATACTGATAGTCGCTTTGTGTAATTTTACAATTTCACATGTATGCCGATTAAATGTTCATTTCTGTTGAAGACTTCACGACCCGATTTATTATTGATGACTTGTAAAATTCATATTTCACTATTGAAAAAATTGCAGATGTCGTCAACATGTTATGTTAATTTAAATTTTATTTTCATGACAAATTTCTTAAACAAAAGGACATCGTTTGACACACCCTGGTTTTTGTTAAGTATAAGTGTCATTAATGTCCATTTATTTTCCAAATAGCCGCCGGCTACGTCCGCTGGACGAATCCATTTTTACGGAAAGGGGTAGCTCCGACTTTGCAGGGAGTTTTTTCAATTATTTGTGGACAGTCGATTACGATCCGCCGAGCCGGGCGAGTTGCGGCGGAGGTAACGATGCGAGTTGTTTGTGTTTTGATTTGCGTTGGACTTAATTTAAAATCGTTTGTCGTGCCATTTGTATTATAACTTAAAGTAAATTCAGTTGCTAAGTAAATTTAAATGTAGAATCAATTTTATGTGTTAGGATTTATATATTTGTGTAATGCAAACCACTGCATCTTGAATGGAAAATAAATAAGTTTTGAACCGGATTTGAAATGGTGTTTGTCTGAGATCAGCCCTTCCAGGACTCCGGATAACCAGCCGCTCGCCTCTCTTCGATCCGGGGTCTTCTCACGTTATAGCAATATTGTCAAGCCGAGTGTACAATAAAATCAAATAGACAATGTGAACAAAGATAAGTAGTCCAAAAATACTATATGGAACTTTTTTCAGATAAAACTGATCAACCGTTTCTGAGAAGAATATATAATACTGATTTATGATTACGGGCCCGTGGTGCAGTGGACAACGTCGTTGGCTTCGGTTACGGTGCTGACGATTTCGAATCTTAGTACCAACAGTTTCATAAATTGACTTTTCAATGGATATCTGTCCAAAGGCATGGATGATTTATCTAAAAATTCCCTTCCACCCTTCACATCCCAAAAACGTGGCGAAGTGAGAGCGATCAGCTAACCACTAGTCTTTGTCTTTCTATCCCTACTCTCTTCGAAAAAGGGGGTTTGAGCAACTCAGTAACGACGAGTTTTCGTAGAAAAACTTCTTGAGATACCTTCATTAGGAGTACATATGCTCCACATTGGCAGCTGACATGGTTAAAAGAAAAATGTGATTAACGTATTCACATTAATGCATATCTATCGGTTCGTTTCGTTCAACGAAAATGTCACAAGTTACTTTTACTTTTTAAATTACATCTAAGAGACCAATGTAGTTTCTAATTCATCCATAAACTTTGTTGAATCAATAAAACAAGGTCAAACTATACTACACATGTACATTCTACCGCCATGGCCTAGCGGTAAAAGCTCCGCTAAACGATTGAATGCTCCCATGTTAGGTCTCTGTAGCTTCTGGTTAGGTCAAATAACATATCAGTTGTAGGGTAGGGATGTTTCTGTTGTCCTTTCTGCGGGAATTGGTTTAAGTAACTTTGTTTAATTCTGCTAGGTTTAACAAAGATAAAAATATCTGGCGTATTGGAAATTTACTGTTGTCATCGCTCGCTCTAAGACGAGAGGTTTCAAAAGACTGAACAAGTCAAACAGTGCGGCGTAATTTTAAGCTTTTTGAAAACATCAATTTGTCATATTTGAATATTTTTAGTAAAAATTTGTGTTTTTGTGTTGATTTTCATTAACAAAATTATTATTATTCATTCATGTATGTATTTGGTATAAAAAATGGTAATTTTGATTTCTTAAATTTTAACATGTGTCTAAAACTGCTGCACGGGAGCAATGCCAAGATTTTCCTTTTTGTCAATTCGGCGACTACGGTTGTGGAGGACGAATCAATACATATGGAAACCCAGACGACATGGCAGTAGAAGAACAGAAGCATGGAAACGGGATAAAGCCGTACTACCTTACACACGGACGGACGACAATACTACTTGACTTGCTGTCGGCCGCGCGGGTCTGCCCGTGCTTCTGGACAATTCGACAGTCGATCTTTTCTAAATTTAAATCTCTGTAATTATAAAAGGAGCACAATTTCTAAACGGTAATAAAAAACTAAGCATTGTTATATTCCAGTATAATATATGCGGAAATAGTTTTCGAATTATAAATAATCCCTGTACATTTTTATAAACTAAAAATAATATTCGTTACGTATCCGTTACATATTCTGAAAGTTGTGAACTACTGTCGTTTGTTTCGAAGATTTACACTCTCGGCACAATACTAGACAAACATGACTTGGCATAAAAAGTATTGTAAACATTCATAATAAGTATCAGGTATCTACGATTCCACGTAAGATTGCAATGCGATCGATTGTGTATAGTGTGTTTGTTAATTTTATAGAAATACACGGATTTCTACTCACATAAATAGCGTTAAATGTAAGCTTAATAATACTAATAAAGAAGTCGACATATAAGTGCAATAATTGAACATCAAGTATCTAACTATTCTTGGTGACTCGGCGATTTATAAAAATACTAGCTTTATTGCCCGGCTTGGTTATTGGTTTTGTACTCCCTGAAAAACATAATACTTGATATTAGGCTCATTTTATCGCAATAAATCAGGGAGAGATCGATTTAATATTCTGTAACAAAGCCCTCTTTGGTTACAAGTTACAAGACATGCCGTACGGCCTCTGTCAGTGGGTATTTTTGCAGGCGAGTAGTCCATTACATTTACTTTTTTAGGAATATAATTCCAATGTTGAATGCTGGACACGATTTAAACAGTAGGACGGATGGTGATGATGACGATTAGGCAGTTCAGAGTTCGTTCGGCGAGTGACGACAGAAACTCGTCGATACAGAATGAGTCCGGCTCTCCCTTCTTTGCTTATTTATACTGTCGCGTCGATCTACTTTAATTGTCATGTCTTGCTCTGATGAGTGTTCACCTGTTACGCAGCGTCTGCAGAATGTCGAATATCGGTCAAATATTATTTATTAATTAATTATGCTTAGTCAACAATGTTGACGAAAATGAGAAGCATAATTTTTCGCTACAGGTAAGTATTACGTTTCGTAATCCGCAGCGTCATGTCTCGCTACACATTTAAGTCATGAAATCGACATGATACAACCTATATCTGTTATCATTTAGGTACGATTAACACTTTTTTGGTTAATTACGATGAATTCTAGCGTATTGTAATAATATGAAATACTGGGTAATTAAATGTAACATGTTGAATTTTGGTAAAATATTTTGCCGTAATATAATTTTAAACCGGTATTTTGCAATTTTAAAACAGTCGAAAATACCGGCATTGCAATACTTTGTTATAATAAATATATGATCGTTCGATAGAATGCCACTTTACTTTTGTTTGGTTATACTGGATTTTTATTTCTTATATTCTATGAATATAAAATAAATATATACATGTGAAAGTCAGATTTTGTCGTGATCATATCTCCCATTTGTATGGGTTCGGGATAGATATTATTGAAAACAAATATGACGTATTCAGGAACTGGGGAGGAGAGCAGGCGAAGACATCGCTTGGCTAGACGGAGACGTCGGCCAAGATGACGTGCACCAAATTGGAACCCACCACACCGAGTAGAGGGAGTTATTGCTGGTGGCCAAAACCCACCCCGGGTTGTTGCGCCCACGTTGAATATGTATTCAGATAATAATGTAATATATAGATCTATACTACATAGCAGAAAATAAATCTGTATGTCTGTCTGTCACAAGAACTCATCTCAAACAGTGAACAGTAGCGATGTGAAATTTTTACATGTCATTCTTGCTGCTAGTTCCAGTTCAAGTTTATTATAAATTTATTGGACTATATTTTGTGGATGCCACATGAGGTACGGTGAAATTTTCAAACATTAAACTTCCAACTTAAGCTTTCACCAAAATAACACCATAGTCTAAATTTTAACGCCCTTTATCCCGGGCAAAGCTGGGTAATAAATACTAGTAATACATATTTTAAAAGTTCACTACGGAAGAATTTACTCAACTCATTATATTTCGTCGCTGATGTGGAAGAAAACACTAAATCGAAAAAATGACATATTAAGTTAGTTATACAAAAATTTTGATTTTTTCAAACTTTATCGTATGGAATAACAAACTTGTTTTTATAAATTATACATTTACAGTTTTGTTTAAACAAACACAATGAAAAAGGTATGGCATTTCAAACATTTGACAAACTTCAAAGTCAAATTTGCGATA
This sequence comes from Himalopsyche phryganea, assembly GCA_022494535.1. Classification (NCBI taxonomy): domain Eukaryota; kingdom Metazoa; phylum Arthropoda; class Insecta; order Trichoptera; family Rhyacophilidae; genus Himalopsyche; species Himalopsyche phryganea. The sequence continues at coordinate 142,749 of JAGVSL010000076.1, read as the reverse complement.
TTAATGTTTAGTACAAACTTCATGTTCGACACAATTTCAGAATTTTATTCGTAAACTTTAGATATTATTTAATTCGGGATCATCTGAAAATCGTTTGAAAATCGACCAGTTGGGCACTCGTGCTCAAGATTATGAGCTTTGATAGCGTTACAAATAATATTACATTGTCCAAAAGGTCAACAGACTATCAATATAAAACAACAATGTCTAAAATATTCTCGAAAAAGCCTAAATTAGTGCGAAGCAATATTATTGTCGATGGAAATGATTATGATGACAGGTAAGTTTTCATGTTTTTCTTTATGGTGCGTAATTTATTCCTAATGAGGTTTGATGAATTCACCAATCAATACGTCTGAACCCATGGTGGAAGGATAGAACTACAAGGTGAACTGTAAAACAATTGACAATCGCCATTTTTATTTTTAAAGACGTCATAACGTGCCAATATTTAAACCTCAAAAGTATTTTGTTTGCGACACTGTTTTGAAGAGGTGATAAATATTTGATTCAGGTTTTAAAGAGAAACATATATATATATATATTAGAGGTCTGCACGGGCCCGGGTAAGGGATTTGTTCTTCAGAAAAATATTTCGGACTATGTTCGGATCATGAGTACACTGGATAACTAAATACTGTTTTCACTGTTGATAACAAAACGGCAATAAATAAAATAATTTATTACGATTCGAATAGCATTGGACACAATTGGGTCTCTTATTTGATAAGTATAGAGACTTCATTTTATATTTTGGTAACCTGAAACCGAGTTCATAAAATTGCTATTGATCGGTGAAACAATGCTTTGTTCGTTTAATCACCACCGATAGTAAGTTTAAATAGTTCGTAAAACGAATAATGTGTGATATTATTCAGTATCTGCTTTCAATTCGTTTAAGATAGTCGACTGTTCCTAATGCCGAAAATTTCATTATTAAAAAAATACAAAAGATTCGTTTCAACGATATAAAGAAAATGTTGAAAAGTGGTGACTGTGGTGATGTGTGGAATCATTCCGTGAAATAATAGATTTTTCTACATGTGAAAAAGTTGTGATACTGTATTTTTTTTTAAATCGGGTTTTTTCCGGGCCGAGATATATAAATTTAGGCTTCGGGTCGGGCTCGGGTAACAAGTGTGATATTAAGACTATTTATAGATTTCTGTTGGAAGGCATGGGTGTTTGTGATGTCTTAATTAAATTTCCTCTCATCGATGCGATCCTTACAACGGGGAGTAGCGAGAGTGATAAGCTAACCGCTAGTCCTGTCCTATTCATATCCGTGTATCCATGATCTTTTCGAAAAAAACGAGAGGTTTACCATCTGAGTAAGAAGCAGTTGTAGTAGAAAAAAAAATTTTGAGATATTTTCATTGAGAGACCATATGCTCCACATTGGGAGTGGACATGGCATATAAAAAAATCTTTTTTATAGTGAGTGAGTAAAGTGAGATTAAGAAAAATCCAACATCAGTACATATATTATTTGGATTTTATTTTATTTTGGTAAATATTCTTTACAACACCCTACTATTTTTTGTTTTGACAAAACAATGTCATTCTCTAGGAAATTTAATTGCGGGTAAGAAATTGGCAAAAAGTCAAACACTGGAATCAATGAAACCAATAAATTATGCGAAAAACGAAATATTACGAAAATTCGTCGCCATATTTCAAATATGCTGTATGGTTTGTTTTTAGAAATTTCTATTGTCATAATATTATTATGGTGGCTTTTTCATACTGATATTTTGCGTAATCCATCGGTTTCCCAAAATATTAATAACTCTTAGCCAATATTTTAGAATTAGAAAAAGTATTTTTTTAAATAATGGTTGTAAAATTTTCACTGAAGACCAATTTTTAAAATATCATTTAAACGAAAGTAATAATATCTTAGTTCCTGAAAATGTAAACGTATTACTGTTTAGATCTAGGATGTATGTTAGAATTAACATTTAAATAAGGGATTGAAACCAGAAAAAAGTTTGCAAAAAAAATAAAAATTACTGTTACATAAACTATAATCGTAATATATATTTTAAAATGGAATCAAACAATATTTCGATTTTGATAACTAAGCAAACCATGCCTTTCGATAAATTTCGAAACAACTCAAAATTACGATGCGCCCGTTGTGACGTCACATATTTTCCATAGCAAAGATGCATCTCACCTTGTAGTTTTACTTCCACCATGGTCTGAACCTAATTGTCTATTTTATTATGTAAACTACTTCAAACGGATGTGACGTACAATTACTTCGTAATATAATAAATTATTGTAAATAAATGAATGGATGCGAACGTTATTATTTTATTTAAAATGTCTTCTTCTGTTGATGCAGTCGTTTCTTGAAGGTAAGTAAGGAAATTTCAGAACGCCTCTAACATGCGCTGCATATTGTTTTTATTTTAAGGATAAGAGCATGACAATGACATCTCTTAATGTCTCAAGTTAATGTTGACATGTAATGCCACCTGGTAATTCCTATATTTCGAAAAATTGTTCGTTAGCAACCGAGTGAAATATTTTCGGGGGACTCGAACGAATAAATAGAGAATTACAGGATATAATACGGCACATACATTTATAAAACATTAGGTGCCTTAGATTATTTATTAACCAATATAATTGTATTATTAAAGATCCTTTTTTTGACCCAATCGGATTGAGAGTGGACCTTTCTAATAAGAAAATTGAGGAAAAAATGATGGATTGTAATGCACCATTTCTTGTATGAAAGTATTTTTCTTTACTAGATAATCATGAACAATAAACAGTGTCGAATATACGTATTAAAGTAGACCATAAATTCACTTTACGTTTTAAACACAAATACTTATTCAATATTGTGTACTCAGTTGTTTATTAGGTAGGTAATAGTTTTCGAAACAAGCAATTACTTAATCAAAACCCGACCAAAGAAGCTAATTCGGGAAAAGTTTCTGGAAAAACTGTTCTAAAAATTGCTGAAATTTGTTTTGGAAACCATTTCGCAGAAATAAATTTCCAGCAGCGCTACAGTGACGTCATACCATTTGACCGAACAATAATGGCTCTTTCATGCATCCAATTTTTGAAGTGTCATATTTGACAACATTAATAGATGCAACATACTGAAAAGTTGACGGGTCAAACGTTTAGAGCGATTAATATTATTAGAAGAGGTTATTACATTTTAGAATTACCGTTTGTATTAAATGATGTGACATGTTCTCAATTTAAAAGTCAATCAAAATGTTCCCTATGACATTTCTTTTAAATGTGACCATACGTAAAATTTACTGTATTACATTGTGATGATTTATTATATTACATTTTTTTTTTGAATAAAGAATAAATCCTAATATAATGCAAAAAGAACCATCTATGTGATATTCAATCGTGTCAGTTTTGGAAAATAAACTGTAAGAAAATTTGTGATTTATTAATTATTATTCATGAAGAATATATTCGTGTATAGATGGACCTGTTTAAAAAAAACATTGATTTAAAAGTAAGTCCCTCATTTCCATTTGTATTAATGCCATTATAATTTCACGACTTCACGTCAGGTATTCCGAGGTAAGAGAGTGGACTAAGCAGACACCTGTAATCAGGGCTTTGAACCATTTTTTTTGTTATTTTCGTTTCGGGTTTCGTTCCGGTTCAATTAAAAAAAACATATCGGTTAAAAAAAATATGGGTGGAGGGCCGATAATCTTGGAGGAACCGTATGGTGGCCATATGATTCGAATAATAAGAGGGCATAGCCAAAGAGAAAAAGAATTTTTCAGGTGATTCTATTATACAAAATGGTGCCAGGATAAGTCATAATGTTTTAATTCTCTCACACACGGTGTTCAACATTTTGGTTTGTTTACATTTAATTTAATTATTGCAATTATGGTCATCGTATTTTTTTTTTTTGATCAAATCTTTTGTTTCTAAGATTTAAAACGTAATGGAAACATTGAAGTATATTTTTAAGTGTTTCATAATTTTTCAGATTAGATTTTGAAAAACTCTTTCCTGTCAAGGTGCTATACAAATTCATGAATAGTTTCCCAGGATTTATATTATAATCAACACGTTCCGTGGAAAGCAAACAATTTGGACGACATATTTGTTTTACGGTGAGTGATTATTTTTTAGGAAAATGGAATAATTTAGATACGAGTGACGTCAATTGTGTTACACTACAATTCACGCCATATCAAAACAATTATATGATTTTCTATACATATTCCATGGATTTATTCTTAAGATACCTAGTAAACGTATGGCAATTGTTAATAATTGTTCGAATGAATATAACGTTATCAAACATATTATTATGATTTGATAGCATACGAGAGCAGAGGAATCCAATGTTCTGAGCATAACAAGTATTTCATCCCAGAATATAGACGATATGTTACAAACATTAAGACGATTTCTTATGTAAATGAACGATTCGAAAAAACACAGAATAAATCAAAGTAAATAATGACATCTTTAATGTTATTATTATTTCGTTATGCAATGCTCAATTACTATTAGGAACTAACGCATGAACGAAATGAAATGACACAGATCTGCTAAAATACACAATATAAACCCAGTGATATTTAATTCATATTGATTATAATGGAATTCCTTTTAACAAGTATGCGTATACTTACGGCTATTTAGATGGATTATGTTTTGTAGTTCTGCCGGTATTTTTGACAGCTACTGCGCCAAGCTATGATGAACGAATATTTCGTATTTAAACGACGAAACACACACTTAACAACGGGAGAAAATCCAATACCTTAAAACTGAGGATTAACAAGGTATAAATCTAGAATACTGTGTCTGGAAATTACTGTTTTAATTGAATTCCTTCACAAGAATTTCAGTTTACTCTATAGTTGCGTGACAGCTAAGCGCGCTACAACCACCTCCAACAGCGTCTCAAAGAGCACTAAAATTATTAATTTCTTAACGCACGTTTTGACATATTCTATGGTAGTGGCTTCTATTTTCACATCTGTAGTATCCCATGTTCGCTATCAAAGAAAAAATATATTAATTATACATTACTGTGATATCTACGCCCATCCAAGCTCAAATTAGGCATTATTTTTCTCGACACATAAAACTAACGTTTTGAATGAGTATTGAAATTAAGTTAATTTTCACCCTCATTCGTTAAATTTCATTAACAAAAGTTTTCTCTCTTCAATTCCATACAATTCAAGGAATCTATGTCTTTATCATGTCGATTCGTATATTATAACGATGGCTCGAATAAATATATAAAAATTAAAAAGTTGTGTGAGAGTGCACAGCTCGAAAGTATTGCAAATAATATTGGAATTCTAGTAAACGAACAACATAATAACGTAAATGAATATTCTCAAAATATTATTCTATTATTGTTTTATTATCATTTTTTTAACATTATTGAATAGAAATACAAAATCAATAATCAAATTTGAATTGTTGTGATTTTGTACATTTCCATGTATTTCGGGTTTCGCCTTTCGGCATCTTCAGGCATTCGAGTACACGAATGGACTCGGACTCAGTTCGGGTCTAAGTTCAGTCTTGGGTCACTTCGAGTCCATTCGTGTACTCGAATACCTGAAGATGCCAAAAGGTGAAACTCGGGTCGTTAGTTACGAAATACTTGGAAATGTACAAAATCTCAACAATTCAAATTTGATATTGAAATTCCATCAAGGACTCTCAGTCGATGTCTTAAATTTAAAAAAAAATCAATAATGCAATTTAAGACATCGACTGAGGGTGCTTGATGGAATTTCAATATCAAATTTGGATTATTGAGATTTTGTACACTTCCATGTATTTTGTCACTAACGACCCGAGTTTCGCCTTTCGGCATCTTCAGGCATTCGAGCACACGAATGGACTCGAACTGATCGAGTCCATTCGTGTGCTCGAATGCCTGAAGATGCCGAAAGGCGAAACCCGGGTCGTTAGTGACAAAATACATGGAAGTGTACAAAATCTCAATAATCCAAATTTAATAATGCAATTATTTAGAAAAAATCTTTTATTAGGTAGGTACCTATATTACATCACATAAGTTGTTACGCCCTTATATTAACTATAGATTTACAGAATTGCAAGTTTTAAACTCTATCCCAACAATATTAAAAATATTTTTAATTATATTGAGTTATCAACACCTATACTCTAGTATTTAATGTACACAGTGCCTTTGAAAGTATTGTTTCCCAAGTAAGTTAATAACATAGGTTGTTAAAAAAACATACTGAAGATTATTAATCAATAAAGCAAGTTTTAATACATAATGTTGTATTTCAAATGGACAATGAACCAACTGTATTGCGAGTCATTTAAAAAAAATGCACGATAATTTTTTAATAATGTTATTTATTCAAGTAGTTATTTTATTAATAAATCATACATAAAATGATAGGTCGAGGAGAAAAAATTTATTTCAAAAACAATAAATTTAAGTTTTTGGTAAACATTTTCATATTAAACTCTGCACTCTCATTTTCAATAGTTACGCCACTTAACTATAAGCAATTTATTTTCAGAGTAATGTTTTAACAAAAATTATTACTTTCAAATTATGGGTTCTTATCTTAACACTCATGATGGTAAAATTGAAAATAATTCATAATCATTTCACATGATAGTGAACACAGAAATAAAGAAAATAATATTATTCACAATTATTCTCATAAGAGTGATCACAGATTCCCCACTCTGACATCCAAGGTCTCATGGCTGCCAACTTATCATTGCAAACCAAATATATATTATATTAATATTTTTATGTAAAAAGGGCATAAATAATTATTTAGATAACATGACGTTTACGCTTAGCTTATCTCACGCACAATGTCAATGTCAAAAGTGAAATGATTTTATGAAGTGTATGATACTTAATCGTACAAATACCTTCTGTCTGTTATGAAGAAAATGATTACATTAATTATAAAAATCGTCTAGTAAATATTGGTAAAATGCAAAAGATATTTTGGAAATCTTAGTTTGTGGAACATGGAAAAAAAAATATATCTTTATAATCACATATAATTATTTTATTATTATATTAATCTTAGTTCTGCCAACACATCTTGTAACTTTCCCGCTATACTGAGCTGTCAATGTCAGTTTTTGAATGGGCCGTGTTTTAAAACATGCGTAATTGATTTAGTATAAAAAGTATTTATGTTAATTGAATAAATAAGTCTACAAAATGCGTGCCGCTAGGCTAGCTCGTGAATTAGACAGAATAAAATGCAATCCTCCCTGGGGAATATCGTGCAGTCTTGTTCGAGAAGATGCTTTGGATTTGGATGCAACAATTATGGGGCCGCGAGACTCCCCGTATGAAAATGGAGCATTTAGGGTTCTGATAGAAATATCTGAAAAGTATCCCTTTGAACCGCCGCAAGTGAAATTCACGACTCCTGTATATCATCCCAATATTGATAAAGGTATAGAGAAACAAAAGAGCCGTAAATTATTCTTTTGAAAACCATTTCTCTTTACATTATAGAGCACTCCAAACATTAGTTGTTTGACTATAACTGCTGATGAGTCAGTCGCTCGACTTCTTTTCAGAGATCGCAATCTTCTTCTTCTGTTTCTCGCCGTTTTTTCTTGTCCCAAAATCTCTGGATTAAAATCATTAGAACTAACCATAAATAAGATGGGTAAATATATATTAGCAGGGACAAAGCCTAAAAATGATATTTTTCACCGAAAACTACACACAATGATGAGTTAAGTTGTAGTAGGTTATGTAAGGGTCGCTTTGTTTGTTCTACCCTAAAACATTGAATTTTGCATACTTTCTGAAGCGATCGCAAGCTGTCATATCAGCCCGTCATTTTTTCCGAGATTTGTTTGGTTAGGTCGGTGCTTAAGACATGAGTGTTTGCGACATGACCTCGTTAAACCTATATTCCAACATTTCCTTTCGTGATTCACAAATATTTTCCATATATTTAGGTTCATAAAAGATTATTCTACCCTAAAGTATGTTGTTTTAGGAGAAAAATAGCATTTTTAAGCCTTGTCCACGCTAATAGATATTTACCAAGTTAAGTAAATATACTTTATTATTCCAGGGGGACGAATCTGCATGGATCTTCTGAAAATGCCTCCACAAGGAGACTGGAAACCTACTGTCACTTTAGAGAATCTACTTCTTGCGGTGCAGACCTTGCTTTCTAATCCAAACCCTGATGATCCATTAATGATAGATATTGCAAATCAGTATAAATATGACAGAGATGCGTTTATCATGGCTGCAACTGAAGCTACTAAAAAGCATGCAGTCTGAGGACAAAGTTTCTGAGTTATTGATAAGAAATTGGCTGTGTATTCTTTTCTATGAATATAATTATTGTTTCTTGAAATATCGTTTGCATCCCTCTAAATCTATTTACTGTTTAAGATGTGATGAATAAAAATTCTCTGTCAGTTGTCTTGCCTCCAGTTGTTATGTCAATGTAGCCGCTGATTGCCTCATACTCTTGGGATATATTTCCTAAAACTAAAAGTTACGTTATCATCGGTGTGAAAAGCTTGATGATAAGTAAATTAAGTTTAACCTTTACCACTCGAGCCTTTTTTTGTATGTGCCTACCGCCTACTCGAGACGTTTTTCGATGAAAAGCATATTTTCAATACAAAAAATTAATTGGTGAAAAATATGTAAATAAAAAAAAAATTGTTTTATTATTTCCGTAAAATAGATTTATAATGAATATACTGCACTTATTTTAATATTATTTATAATTCTTCATTGTGTGGTATTTCAAATAGTAATCTCCTATGAGTAATCCTGGCTTATTGATGCAGGACTCGCAAAATAGTCGTGTTTCTGATCTATGCCGCTATGGCGGCACTCGAGTGTAAATAGTTAATTATTGTGTGGTTTTCTATCAAAATTCATGGACACGTTGATGTTTTAACCAGCACTCTGGACAGAGTATAATACCATTCTAGGACAATGCGGGACAGTTGGTAAAAGTACATAGGGGTACAGCTTGGTGTTGTGATATCTATTATCTTTTACTTGGATTAACTTTTATACTTCTTCACATGACTAGAAGACTAGAAGTGATTTTTAGCAGTCACATTATTTTTATGATTTGTTTCTGATGAACAAAACAATATCTTGGGCCGAGTACTTAATTGTTAGTTTTATGAGCTTACATTCTTGTAAAGTTTAAGTCTCTAGTTTTAAGGTCATTTTTGTTTTATCAACAATTTCCATATTCTGTGGAAATTGTTAATAGAACAAGAATTACCTTAATATTAGAGTTCACAAGCTCATAAAACTACCAAGTTCCAAATCTTAAAAGTGCTCTAGTGAAAAGTTACAAAATTTCTGTTAGAACAGTTCTCGGCCCACGATATATCAATATTTTTGAGAAAAGATAATTATTTAGAAACAATTGTAACCATATAATGTAATTATAACCATGTTTCTTTTCTATTCTTTTCCTGGAGGCGGATGAAAAAAAAAATTGCATATCATTAATTGACAACCACGTAATCTAATGAAAATAATGGTTTTTTAAAGATCTGTTGAATCTTTTAATAACAACAATATGGTATAAATCTAATATTAAATTAATTTTATTATACATAGTAGCTAAATTTAACATAATTTTATTAACATATTTACAAAATGATGTTTAAAAAAACTAAAGGCAACACAGTACTTATTTTGAATATTTTAAAATTGATAATTTAATAATATGGCGAATCCCATAATATATTATTTATGTCAATGTCACGAAGGAAGGGAATATGCTCCAGACATAAAGCGAATTTCATCAATTTGATCAATCATTGTAATTTCTCACTAATGGGCAAGGGAGACATAAAAAAAAACATGTTATATAGTTATAATATGACTAGAAGAAATGGCTATGTGTAATATAAATATACTATCATAAATTAATATTGGTTTAACGATCGGCAATTTCAAAGCTGATGGTCACATAAATAACTTTATCCTAAATATGCTTGTTGGGAAACAAATCCAAATGACTTAATCATTGCAGGGAACTAGTCACTCATTCACTTTAATGGAAAATTGATATATTGAATATGCAATCGGATTGAGATTTGCACAACCGTGGGATTTCTTCAGCCTTACAAATATTTTTGAAAAGCAGTCTTAAAACCAATATTTTCTTTTTAGAAAACTGAAATCACTTTTATCGATTAGTGAATCAGTTCTATGTCAACCGGTATCTGATGTACGATCTCCCGAAGAGCAACTATTTGAATTGTCAGAAGAGCTACTCCCACTAGATGCTCTATTTCCCTTATCCGCTTGTCCTGCATGGTTCCTGCTCCTCGGCACAACGGTTTCATCACTAAACTTGTCACCAACAGGAGTATCAGCTTCATCGTTTCCGTCCGCTAACTTATCGGCTGTTGTATCCATCTGGTCACTGGAGGATTGTGAGGGAACTTTCGTTGTGTCAGTCACAATTGTGGTCTTATCTTCGGGATCATTGGGGCTCCGCGAGAATATTTGAGATATGCTAGGTCTTAAAGTTTCTGTTGATTTTGACATGTCTTTAGAGAGGGCTGAATCTTCAGCTTGAGGTTTAATTATATCATCGTGCTCGCTATCTTCGATGCATGCTTTTGCGAGATGTGCTTTTTGTGCCAATTCAAACGCTTCGGGATATTGAGTACTAAAAAAGAAAATTGCATAAGATGCATAACTGAGTATAAATTATAATATTATTGATATTTGAATAGTTGTTGCTTGCTGATTTTTATAACATCAAAATAAAATCGGAAGCAGAAAATAAAATTAATTAATAATTTCTGAATTTTTTGACAGTAAAGGTAAATTAATAAAATACAATTTATAATTGTTTAAATTTAATGCAGAAATTAAATTAACGCTATCGCAATATGATCTTTTACTTTTTTTAAAACATGTCTGCTCTCAATGTGGAGCATGTGGACTTCATCTCAACAGATGTTTTTCTACAAGAACTGCTTGTTACTCAGTTGCTACACCTATCTTTTTTTCGTAGAGAGTAGGGATATAAGGTTAGGGCTAGGGCAGAACCTGTAGTTAGCTAATCGCTACACCCGTTTTTAGGATCTTAAGGGGTGGGAGAGAATTTTATTAAGGGTGAAGTTAATATTAAGTCTTAGCTTTTTCTATATTTTTTAAATCATGGCGTAAAAATGTATTTAACTAGCGCGAATTGGAGACGGAACTAGGTGAATTGTATTTGCATTCACACTAGACAATATTCTATATAAACTGTAGCTCGAAACTATGATTGTCATGGGGACCAATGGTGATCAACAAAAACAACCTATCATTGAGTTGTTATCCAGGATGTGGGCTGTGTATTTTGTTATTCAGGATAACCCTTCTGTGTTATAAACAAAGAATAAGTTTCAAAGCATTTTGCATACAATTTGTTGACGTTGAAATGTTAAATGACATCATATATTATGAATATAGAATAACAATGAAAGATGATGTAAACTGAGCTCTCTTATAGCAGTATTGTTGCAAGACTGCCTGTTGACAATATATTATTACTAACCTGAGTTTGGTTCTGAGGGCTCTAATTTTCTTAAAAATATAATCTAAGTCTTTCTTCATGTCTAGTAAAAGTTGTGTGTGCTTTTTGAATTCAGTTCCGGCTAACTTGAAACGACTTGCGCTCAGCAGGTTGCAGTTTGTAAGCATTTCATTTGTTTTCTCAAATCTCTGAAGCCTGAAATATGTAAAATAATTACTGTGTAGATTTTTATCTTGAGTTTAAACAGATGAAATATGTATTCATAGTCGGATAACAGTTAACCTGGCTATAAAGATACATTGTTAGCTATTTCCAAGATCTCCGTATGTATTGGCATCAATTGTTGGCGTATTTCATAATGTTTGCTAGTGAGAAAAGTATGCATGGTGATTTGGGAAGGTAAGTTGCAGGGTCTTAATAATTGCTTAGACCAAAGGCGATTGTAGTCAAAATCAAAATTTTCTTTAGTCGTAGTAATCTCATAATAAACTCAAAATTGTTCAGACCTAGTAACAATAATAGACTAGACCCACCACTTCTGGTATGGAAGTGTTATGAATAGTTCCAATGGCGAATAGGGAGTTTTTAATCAGCGGGAATCGATAATAATACCCGGCTCTCCATTGTAGCTGTGAATGATATCTTAATTTTGACTGTAAAAAGGCAGTATCGTAATAAATAATTTCTTACTAAAATGTCTGACAACTCCTACGGGTTATTTCCTTATTAAATCGACGAATGTTGCCTCGAGAGATCAATGTTTTTCGCCGATTAAATTCTTTTCATAATATAATATGATGCAAGTCATTTGATACTTTCAAAGCGAACGTAGTGATGCTATCTTCCATTCATCATTATAATATTATGCATAGGACAATAGTTAATAATTCGATGTCACTGTTGATGATAACAGATTGCAATAGTTGGCTGATTCGTTTTATAATTTATTAAGAAAGGTGTAATATTTACATTTGCTTTTGTGCTCTTATCATTGTTTCGACGTCAGTTTGGTTAACCATTCCAGCAAGGCCTTGTATGAAAACCTCAGGGGCCGAATAGTTTTGAAAGCATTCAATAGAAAAATCACTCTCCGGAGTGCCGTTTGCCATTGCTGCACTTGGTTTCTTCGGTTTTAAAAAAAAGATTTTGACATCAAATATCACTTATTGACGTTTTCTTGTTATTTATGCTGAAGTTGGCAATTCTGGCACTACTGTCAGTGTCAGTCACTTCGGTATTGCAGAAAACTATTTTTTGATAATGTGCTGGCAATATAAAAATCTGTTTTTATTCAATATTTTCTACTAACAGATGTCAGTACAATGCTATAATGAAATAAAAATTACATATTCCTTCTAATTGGTTCACGGAAAACTATATTAAAATTAGTGCGCGGAAAAACGTATAGCAATGCAATTTGATGATCCAACAATGATTGACGGGTTAGCACTAGAATGATTTGAACTAAAATTATTGTTTAATGCTCTACATCTATATTTATTTCAAAACCAGGTCAGTTTTCTTCCTGGAAAATCTTGTGCCGGCCATAATGCTGCAATATTTTCTCCATTATATTTAGCCACGAGCTGAACAGTCCATTTACATTCTACTTCGTGGATAATGAGAAGGCATTCGAAATTCCGCACCGTTTGTTACTCTGGAAGATACTGGATGCATGGAAAATCCCTCTTGAAGTCCATCACTACCAGGAAGAGACTTTTGATTTGTAAAAAGCCAAATGTTACTTGTAATTGTTGGAGATAAGTACGAGAAGAGGCAACAAATTTGAAGAACCAAGGGCATTAGTGAATGCGCCATATGATGACTATAATACATATGAAGACTCCAAAATCATATACCTAGAATTAAATATTTGCTTATATACAATCGTATTATTTTGCATTTTTATTCGAATCACGATATTTTGCTTAATTCAGCGGTTTCCAACGTTTATGCTACAATGCCTCCCTTAACAGAAAGAAAAATTCCGCGTCTAATCGATATTACAATATGGAAACGTTTTAAATAATAAAAACTTCATTAAAAAAAAAACTGATAAATATAATTAACAGAATCATTACAAGGGGTTTTACCGTCCCCCCACCATTTTTCCTCCAAAAATAATTTAATATTTATAATTGTGTTAGATTAAGGGTATCTTTAAAATTACTTCGAGACTAAGACTTTGTCTAATAAAACCACATTAGCTGGCGAAATATAATAAATAGACTTGTCACTAGGCTTTTGATATTAAATATTTCAAAAAATTCGGGAATTTTGAAATGACCGGGAAAAATTGGAAATTAGTGTTAAAAATTATACTTTTCATTTTTTTTTTCAACAAATTGAGTCCAGGTGCACATATAAATATGTGTATCTCATCGAGTTTAACTTCATATATAAAAACAGGAAGGTTTCTGTAAATATTTTGTGTTGGCTTCAAGCATACGTGGCTGTCATCGGTGATGCTGAATTCAATTCCTTAGTTCCATCTTATATTATCGAATTGACAACTCACCATAACCTCAAATTTGTGTTTACAATGTTGGCATACGAAACAATGCCACGCTTTTAAAATAAGTGTTACCCGATGCTAAAAATGATGAACAGTTATCATTAATAATATGTTATAATTGTTTTTTTTCCACTTTTCCCAATTTTCCCATGCGAATTTATTCCCGGCCCCACTAGACACCATACTTATTGTGATTCAAGGCCGTCTATATAATATATGACGACACACTCAACGGGGATATTGTGTGACGATGGAATAATAACCCATATATTGTTGTAGAAAATGCGTTTAAAAAATGCGTTTCAATAATAATCGTGTGACATCGGCAACATCTGAACGTTAATAGTCAGTGTTAATTATATTATGTTTATAGCTTTTAGTATACTACTTTCTTGACCAGTCTTTATTTGTGTCTAACATAGCTAGCCCGGTCCTCGTGAACCTAACGGGCAACGATTAGTGCCTACGGTGGCGTTATTATGGAAATGCGTTTTCGAAAGATTTTCCAGTCGAAGTAGCCAAGGCGTGAGGCACCTAATTGTTGCGACACACATGCTACCAAACGAACTGTGCCATTCGACAGGGAATATCAAACTGTAGCCGAGGATACTTAATTAATACATGTTCTAAAATTTAAAAATATGTCAATCGACATTAGTATGGCAAGAAATATACTATACGAGTCGCTGAGTCGCTAAACACGCTCCCGAAGATTTTTAGAGATTTGAGTAAATCATGAAAAATTGTTGTGGGCAGCATGATAGTTTTAAGTTTTATTTAAGATATTTTGTTTCTTCTGGTGTATAAGGAAAAGGAAATTACTCTTTTACACTGTCGTTTTTTCAGAGTGCGTCGACCATGTAAAAACGACATTTTGATGTTTGGAAAATTTTTGAATTTCGAACAGGGGACGATATAGGAAGAAATTTTAGAAAAATTGATAGATCTATTGATAGAACACATACGTACATTAAAAACTTATTTTATTGAAAAATCGTCAGGAGCGTGCTTAGCGGCTCATCGATTCATATTAACTATCAGAGCTTTGAATTAAACCAAACATAGCCCGAATTTTTTATATCATTGCGCTGAGATAAAGCAATACAAATATAGGTATGTTGTAATAAATGAAAAGCGATTTATTTTAATGACGACTGTCTGATTTCAAGTACTCGTCCATTTGACACTGCTGGAGTTAAACGCTATTTTCTCTTGTAATTGATAAAAAATCATTGCATGATTTTTTAAATTTCCATAGCCATGTTCCAAAATGTCTATAACCAGGTATTATTATTTAAAAATATATGAGTAATGCTAATGAAAAAATATTGATATTCAATCAATATTAAAAAAAAAAGTTCATTCTGGTTAGTGAAATTTTCCATTTCGAGTATTGTTTATTATGTTTATGACGCTTATTACTAAGAAGTTCCAAGTCTCAATTATTGTATATTACATTAGTAACGTCATTAAAAATTTTGTTCAGCTAAATGGACTTTTAATGTAGCTATATTTGTAATTTCAGATTAGTATTTAATGATTTGCAAGAGGTCCATAACATTTTAATTGTAGACTCTTTTATTTGATTTATGTATAATTTGTTTGCTAATCAGTATTTTCTTGTCTTAGTTCATGAACCATCAGTTTTATATACCTTCTTTTTTACACTCAATTTTATATAAATAAGTCTATTATGTTTGTATTTTTATCAGTTGATAATGCTCGCGATGAGCGAAACCGGTCCTGATCATTATAAATATGTGAACGTAGTACAAATGAATTGTGTTTTATTTTTTAAAATATAGTTTAAATAAAATTTAAGACAGCTACTCCTATGCCACGAAGCATATAAAAAAATTTTTTTTTTTTGATTAGGAAATGTAAAGTTAATTTTGCGACGAATTATATGTTATCGGGAAAATTGTTTCGTCTAATTTCTTACATACCGTGAAAAAAGGTGCTGGAACGCCGTTCCACCGGTTTACATGGAAAAAAAGCCCTGAAAAGTTCTATTACTAGTTCCGACTATGAAGTGATCACAACTAGTTCTGACGAAAGTATAATATTTGACAATTATTATTATTCTAGTAAAACTAATTTTCGTATTTTCCAAAAAAAATCCCTCTTACGAAAATAAATGTTATTATATAATTGAGTGATATTTTATTAATGGCCTGTTTCTCAACAGTTTGACAACTAAGGACGTGTGGCCTATGGTGGTAACATAAGGTCCCCGCCAAAGTTTTCGAGTCGGAATAATGCGAAACCCGAAAATTTGTCATCGGAGATGGATCATTAGCTACGCAGTTTTGTTTTGTGCTAACTCCATGAAAAAACTCGGTGTCGTTTAAAACTTGGACGATACAGAAATGTAAGCAAGTTGTTAGGTAATCAATCAGGGCCGTAACATGTTGACGGTCGGAGGACCAGGCGCATTTAAAATCGAAAGCAAAATGACAATAAAAAATATCAATATTTTCATTGCTTGAAATGACATTTACTTTGTAGAACTTTATTAAAATGAGTCAAAAATAACAACTTTTTAAGTTTTATTTAAGAATAGGTATTTCGACACCACGCTAACGTCAAATAGCTATCAAATATATTATCAGCTTATACTATAGTAATTATTCTATACATATCAATGAAAGACGTTAAGCAATTGATTTTCTACCAGTTCTGTTGAAACAAATTTAAAATAAGAATAGTGAAGAGAGGAGGGCGTAAATATGTAGCGTACTTTTCAAAATATTTTGTGGCGAAATGTTACAATGGGGGTAATATAATATTTAGCATTGTGTGAATCATTTATAGATGACCCCATACTCCGAAAACTTTTAAGGCTTGTCCAGAGCTGGCGTGAGAATAAAATACAGCTACTATCCTGATATTATACTATAAATTGGAAGCGCACTTGTGCGTTGAACGTTTGGCGGCAGATGCTCGCCGGTCTGAGGCCATCTGGCAGACACGTGCGACTGGCAGACCGTTCCCAGGCCACGGTATTGCGCCCGGGAAAAATGCGGCGACCATCAGATCCGTAATTTATCTTATTTTACAATTATCTGCTATAAACAAGAGTATTGAATATCCGATCAGTTTTTACAACAAAAAGAACACACCACTTCATCGTTATAATCATACTCATTATAATCATCACCAACAGAAACGATATCACACCACACAAGAAAATCGGCGCCACACAGAAGAATAAGATAAGATATTAAGATTTGGTACCCCATACACGACGTAGGTGCTTAATCAAAATTTATGTCGCAATTTGACGCTACAAAATATTGTTTCGATATAAAACATTCTTTCCATTTCCGTTGTCCGAGACAGGGTTCGAATTGGACCGGAGCACGCGAGTCATGGTACAGTGCCACCATCATAACAAGACTTACACGTCATCAGGGTTGTTTCTGGAAGTAACGCCCGCCTCTCACATTTACTCGCCCCGCTACTACATTCCCCGCGCTTTGTCAGTCATTCTGTGCTTATTATCGGTACAGTTTTTTCAACATTAAAATGCCTAAACCTTTACGGAAGCAGACGAAGGGCATTATTTAGAATGTAGTGAAGTATTGTGAGGAGGAGAAACAGAAAGGAAAGCTTTTAATTCCACTCAATAGTGCCAGAGATAAAGTGTTTCCTATGACAAGACACGAAGGAATTTATCAGTATGACCAGAGTTGCTAAATTTTCCCATTTTTAGGGGAAATATTGTCACATGCCATTCAACCGTAAATAGTGTATTCAATCAATAGTACTTAAATTAGTTGCATTCTGTAAATTATTTAAACATCGTATTCTTTATTATGTTATTTATATCCAATAATTTCACAAATTTTTTAATGTTGCCCCTTTTCTCGCTAATAATTTATTACTGTATATGTACTCACGACATTTACGGTAAGGTTGTACAGTGTTCATAAATGAAAAATAAGAAAAAATGAGTTTAAAAATACTTATTTGGGGATCAATAATATTTAACAGTCTATTAGTCCTTAGTTTTTATTTATTTTTGGTTACATACGTATCACTAAGCACCGTTCAACGTATTTGTGTAGAAATAAAGACTGGTGATACGAAGATTCAATCGCCCAAGAAAACAAAAAATAGGCAGAAAAAAAAATATTAGATTCTTTTGATCCATACGATACGACAGAAAGTGGGGGTTTTTTTACCAGATGAAGAAAGCAATCCCGACACTCAATACCATTTTACTGACCTTAAAAGCCGGTATGGATTATCAAGAGGGGAGAGAGCATATTAGAAAAGTCTTAAAAAATCACGCTCAAAGAGGACTTATTTAATGCAAAGGTATGATATCACAGCATGGCGAAAAATATTCCTTAATTAAATCAAAAATAACAGACACTGCCTCCTTAAAATAAAAAAATCAAACACAACAACAGACGGATGTTGGTCATCAAAGAAAGCAAATCAATTGACAGGTCATGGGGAATCATGGAGGCACTGCGTGGTGGCCATATACTTCACATAGTGAGCGAATATGGTTATGAAGAAGAATCCTTTCTTAAGACATATTTTTTAAATAATATTTTATTTAGAAGCATTATTTATAATACATTACTATAATTATTTTATAGTATTTTTTATAATATATTGCTTTAATTGTTATAATTATTTTTCAGTATAGTATATTACTATAATTATTTTTAAATATTATTTAAAATATATTACTTTTGGGATTGAATACTGGCAACACAGGCGGAGCGAAAATTTTGAGAGCGAGGATTTGACGTAATAGTCTCGGCGTTTGTAGCGCTATGACGTATAAGTCTTGATATAACGGTTGGACAGTAGTAGTGCGCTGTCTCGTAAAAAAGCGAATATTCTATTTCAATTCTTAAATTATAAAAACTTATTACTTTTGATGATTGATTTTTTGTGATCATATTTTTTGGTATTTCTGGTAGCGTCCGTGGTGCAGCGTTCAACGTCGTTGGCTTCAGTTAAGGATCTCACATGTTTGAATCTCAGTACGTACGATTTCATTAACAGATTATTCAATCAATTTATAGATTTCTGTTTGTTTGTTATGTTTGTGATCCGATTCTAAAAACGGGGCGCAGCTAGAGCAATTATCTAATGACTATTCCTGTCCTAACCCTATCGTTCTATCCCTCTTCGAAAAAGATAGATTGAGCAACTAATTAACAAACAGTTTTCGTACGAAACTTCGGTTGAGATACTTCCATTAGGAGTCCATATGTTCTAAATTGTAAGCAAACATGGTAAAAGATGTTGATGAATACAGATGTCAGAAATACTTAGTTTGTTAAAATTGTAAGTGAAGTAAAAAAAAAACAGTTTACGACATGATTTCAAACTTTTTTTGATAATTTATAACCGGAATGGATATTCGTATTTCTTTTCAAGCTGCGCCACGTCGGTTCGCTCCGGTTCAATACGAGATCTGTTCGTAAAGTTATAACAATGGTGTAGGATTTAAATTGTTTATGCATTTTTTTCATTAAATTTGAAATAATAATAATAAAAAAAAATGAAATTATAGCATTGCTAATACGTAGTATGTGTACCCTACTAAATTGAATTCATCTGGAATTGACTCAACGGAAGCAAGTATGTTTGTGAAATATATTTCATCTATCTATAGAAACAAGTGTAAAGTAATTTCTATTATGCCACAAAACATTGTAAATTTTGTTTACGCAAACATTTACACTTTATTATAGACCCCTTTGGACGAAAATTTAATGACGTTTACTTTTAGATTTACCAAAAATCGTTATAGGTATAGGTAATATTAATTAAGTCAGCGTCCGTGGCGCAGTTGGTTTCGTCGCTGGCTACGGTTACGGATGTCTCGGGTTCAATTCCCGGTGCGGACGGTTTTCATAGATTGATCTTTCAATCGATTTATGGATTTCTGTTCGTAGTCTGAGTCCTCCCTCCCACCAATCCCATCCTCACGGGGCGTAACGAGAGCGATTAGCTAACCACTAGTCCTGTCATAGCCCTATCCTTCTATCCCTACTCTCTTCGAAAAAGAAAAGAGAGGTTGAGCAACTGAGTGACAAGCAGTTCTCGTAGAAAAAATTCTGTCAAGATACCTCCATTAGGAGACCATATGCTCCACATTGGGAGCGGCCATGGAAAAAAAAAATATTAATTACATTTTTGTATGGAGGTTCTCGATGTTGATTTTGTAAGCATTGTTTTAGGATATTGATAATTGTGGATGTAGTCAAAACAAGAACGCATAAGGCAAAAGTGTGTTTTGAGATAGAAGGGCTTAAAGTTTTCAATTTTACAACAGTCGTTGCGTTATGAATCTTTCAAATGCACTACTGTTAATTCTCATATTTGCAGATACGGAATTATACGTAGGGAGTGTTGATTTAATAGTGGCTTACATCAAGTGGCCGAGTCATTCGGTTTCATTTTTGATTTCAGATTAGTATTTATTGATCTTATAAGAGGTTCTTAATATTTTAATTGTAGACTATTTAATTTCTTTTATATATCGATGGTGTTTTGACTAATTGATGAAACCCTCAAAAATACGAAAATGAGTTAATGATTGTATCTTATTTTCAAGACGACAGAGCTGGTCTCGACCAAATGATGTAAAGTAGAAAAATAAATTGACTATTTTTTGGAAGCGAAGCATCATTTTAGATTGGTTTTAGGTTTAAAAATTCTGACCTTGCCACTTGATGTAAGCCACTGTTATATCGACACTCCCTATATATTATCCCGTATCTGCAAACATGAGAATTTACATGAGTGCATTTCAAAGATTCATATCGCAACTCACCGTATAATGTTTTCGATAAAAATTTTGTTCGTTTTTACTCTCACCTGAACAGTTTCAATTTTGAAGGTTAAATCAATTGGACAAAAACGTCGATATAATTTGTTTGATTACCTGCAAACTCTTGTCATAGATCTTAAATACATTTTTTATGTACCTTGTAATCGTAAATAGTCAAGTTATGATTTTATTTTTATCAGTTGATAATGCTCGTGATGAGCGAAACCGGTCCTGATCATTATAAACATGTGAAAGTAGTGCAGACAAATTGTGTTTTATTTTTAAAATATAATGCCTTTCCACCAAGAATTGTGTCACTTAGAATAGTAATGGTGTAACTCCAAAATAACGAAAAATGAGTTTATACCTCAAACACGTTCAAAAGATGTTATTCTACTAGTTTAATAATAGTGCACCTCCATCTATACTCCTAATTTCTTTTGTTTTTTTTTATATTTCCATATTTAACGCTATTTTTTAGAATAATAGTGAATTACCTGCAATATCAGAATAAGGGTGATGTTTCCGGACAGACTTCACTCTAAACTAACGTTTAAGTTCTTCAGTTGATTGAAAAACAGTTATTAATGGTTGTTATTTGATCCTAAGAACATTTTACAAAACCTTGATTATCACAAGTGACACAATTGACAGTTAACATCTTAAAAGTGATTATGTAATTCATAAGCAATTTAAAACACGACTTTTTTGTATTACAGGGACGAAATTGAATATATACTACATTTTAATGTGATATTTATTCAAAGTTTTTTTGATTGAAATGAAAGATGGCAGAGAGCGTTTATTATTTTTGGTTCGCATTTTCAGCGTTTTGGAATCCGTCAAAGGATGTTATCCTTTAACAGACTGTCTTTCACACTCCGTTCGGGTATCCATTCAATAAAAATAATCCATTGTTGGACTTAATAAAATAATTTACCACTTAATTTATATTTTAAATAACCAAAAATAAAAGTTTTTATTGAAGGTTTATCTCTACGACTTTCGTGAATATTTTTGCATCGTCATCTAGGGGTAGAAGCCAAAGATTTGATATTTTAACGGTACACATTAAATTATAAATCGCGTGAGTGAAGTCAAAATATAATTGACATCGTATCCACTGCCGACATTTAATGGCTGAAAAATTCTCTCTCACCGATCCGATCCTGAAAACGTTGCGTGGCGAGAGCGATTAGCTAAGTACTAGTCTTATATCTCTTCGAAAAAAGAGAGGTTGAGTTACTGAGTAACAAACAGTTTTCGTAGAAAAACTTCTGTTGAGATACCTCCATTAGGAGCCCATATGCTCTAAACTGGTCCAGGTACGTACATAAAAAAAATAAAGAAGACATTAAGGATGATGAATCACTTAAATGCAAATTAATCGAGTATTTTTCGTTAGATCTAGTGGTCAATGATGGAAGTTTTGATGAAAAATTTTCACTGTAAAATGTTACATGGCCAGTTTTGTGATAATATGATAAATTACAAAAAGATGAATATTTTTAGAAATGTACATTCTGAATAATGAAAAATATGAGTACCAACTTTAGATTTATAAAAACCATTTAACTTCGGAGCCCCTGTTTGCACTACCTAATTGCAAAAACCGCACACAACAACTGCTAGAATTCGGTTCGTCTTATTTAAAAGAAAATATTTGTTTTTCAGCGAATGTGACAAAACACACTTATTAAAACTTATTACAGGGTCATTTCGCCAGTGGTCTGCCAGTTAAGCGACAAGTGTACTTTCAAAAGGGATTTTGAGTCAATGAATGATATATACATATTTTTTTCGCTGTTATTCCATTAAACAGGGATTAAGTAATGTAACCAACTAAACATAAAACAGTAAATATTGTATCAAGCATAAAATAATAGAAGTTTACAAAAAATGCCAATTCTCCTAGTGCTCGGCCCACAAAATTAAATGGTCGGCCTTTCGTTTCCCAGTGTTCGGCCAAGACTATTAAACTTCATGAATATCGCGAAATAGCCTACTGAGAGTAGACAGAACAATAAAACACATTATGATGCAAAGCATAACAATATAAAGTGCATTTTGTTAGCGATCCCCATACAACATGAATTTGTCGAAACGTGCGAAGTAAAAATGTCCTTTTTTAATTGCGTATTGCATTATATAAGTTCGTATAGTGCAGACATATATTGAAAAGTGGCAAGACTTAAAAAAATCGTTTTTTTTAAATTATCCATTATTATTTAAGTTATAAGCTCAAAAGGCCGACCACTGGCGACAGCTGACTTTAGGAACACTCGCCCTAGCTATTGTAAGATACTTCACACTTACTAACCAATAAGGGAGTAGAGATAATAAAACACAAATTTGATTTCTTGATAGATGACCAGCGTCGTTGCGTAATGTTACGAATATTATTAATATTAAAAATCTCTTGGTGCTTGATATGAAAAGAAATTTAAAAATATGATATTAGAAAATATAGGTTTGTTTGGCGTGGTACTTTTAAAATATAACCCCCCCCCCACTCTTCTTTCTTCCGTTTGACGAATGTGTCTGTTTCTCTCACTCCAACCGTTTGGCACGTCGGTAGGAACATCTGCGTCCCTCTCACTCCTTCTGTTGGTAAATACGTCTGGCCGTGACATGCTCGTGTGGTGTATATGATGGATGGCCTAGTGCGTCGAAATAGACAAGCTTTCATTCGGAGACAGAACTTGGAACTATTCTATCATAAATTCTGACATTTTCGCCATATTTCAATGTCGGTTGTAATGCGTTGTGAAATGTAGGAATTCAGTTCCAAATGTTGTATAATTAAAACACTTGAAAGGTGGTTTAAAGAGGTAAGGTAGTTTATGTGAATCCAGAGAGATGTATTCAGTTCAGGGCGCGACGACAAAATATCGGTCCTTTCCTATGGTTGTCCATTTATACGGTCGTCAGCCGTATTGTTTTCTGCACTAGTCATCACTTGCATCGATGACTTGCTTTTTCAGGTCGTTCACATTTATCATTACGTATGCACAATTGGCGTCGTCTATAACGGTGATCGCTTGAATTCAATTACTGCTTTGCATCGGCGTTAGCCTATATAAATATTATGTTTGATAAATTTGTAAATTTGAATCGTCTATATTGATGACTCGCTACGGAAATATCCTCGAATGATACAACCATTATCCATGACAATAATTTAAAATGCTTTTTTTTCGATTCCTAGCTAGATAGCATTAAACCTGCCCAGCCACCAAACGCGATTTATCGTCTCGCGACCAAAATTTCAAGAACTAATAAGTCAGTGATAGTATTAAAATATAGTTTTATAGTGATAACACGAAAGTAGAATACATTATTAATAAAATATTGATTTATATGTTGAATATCGGGTGATGTGTATATATATTAGTTGGGCGTGTGGGGTCGCACTCTTGATACTGTATATTTACGGAATGGGCAGTAACAGGTTAAGAATGTTGGCTTAAAATACAGTGTAGCGTTTTGTTGAATTGATGCATTTCGTAAAAAAAAATAATACTCAAAGCCATATTCTGCATGTATGAAGTTAAGGGAAATTTACCCCTACGGAAAACATAGTGCAGAAAACTCGCGACGAAAACTTATCGCACGATAACTCGTTGCGCCGTAAATTGAACGAATGGGTGACTGACTGATCACCAGATTATTTTGAACTCTTAATCAAAAGTCTACTTTGGAATTTATGTGTATGTGTATACATAATGGGGCTGTAGCCGAGGCTTCGGTTGTGTTGTTCAAGTGTTCGAATCACAGTACGGACAGTTTTATAAATTCATTTTTGAATCGATTTATGAATTTGTCTTCGAAGGAATGTCTATGATTTAAAGTTCTCTCCCATCCATCCAATCCTAAAACGCAGGGCGTAACATGAGAGATTTAGTTTACCACTAGCCATATCCAAATATCCTTACTCTTTTGGAAAAAAGATAGGTTGAGCATCAGTTTTCGTTGAGAAATTTCTGTTGAGATAAACTCATGGTTATGCAACATGGTTACACTGCATAATGACCTTAATATCGATCCTATCGCGGAATACGTCGTGAAGCTGTCGAAGAAATTCTATAGAGGCATAACTGACCTTGACAACACGAGCATCAAAACACTACTACACGATTACACCGACCACACCCGCAGATTTCGTGAGGTCTCAGAGTGTTTTACTCTTCAAACCCCTCTGATACCCTTCCCACCTTTTCTCATCTGTACGGTTGACGGCATCAGGACCCGAATGAAGCAGATAGCTACACTACGCTGAATCCGAGACAACTTCAAAACTGTTTAGGACACCGGTAGTTTGATCTCTCGAATATAGATAAAAAAATAAAGATTGACAGTGCAATGCATGTACCCTTCGAGCGTGGGTGCTGTGCACTGCTCAAACAAAAAAAACTAATGCTCGAGATTATTGAATCACCGCCCAGTTTCACCAACACCAAGATTACAATATCAGGAATCCACATCACTACTCACCGAGACGAAAAGCATAAGCAGGACATCCTCTTACTAGATGCAAGACATCATCAACTTGTTTGTATCACACCAAATATCATGTCTTCTCAATGATACATTTAGTGTACATATTTATAATAAACAGTAACAGTAAAGAATATTAATATAATATAACATGTGAGTAAATAATTAAAGTCATCAAACAACAATTAACTTAAATAAACAAAATAGTGATACTAAAAAAATAAAATAAAATAATGATTTAAATAATTATGGATTAAATGGTAAGGGATAGGGAAGGTAAATATTTTCTTCAAAGGAGGCCGCATTTTTTTTGAATTTATTTCTACAGGATAAATAGGTACATGATATCTCTTTCAACGGACATAATTGGGCAATCCCAAAGAATATGCTTCGAATCTTGATTACTATCACTAGACGGAAAGTATGGGACTGGTTTAATTTTTAACTCAATTAACTTGGCATTAAACGTTGATAAATTGAGAGGTCCGTTGATCTGGACAGAACCAAGTTGCATTCTGACGAAAGAGAATATTAGATACGTAGTTCTACCTCGAGTACCGTTTTTGTGAAGTTATCAGAACAGCTAGTGGCAGAGTTTTTTTTATTTTAACTTTATGGAACTCTTAAGAATTCAACGGGTGAAGCCAATTTGTGCTGGTTTTCCTTACAATAAGTGATGAATTGCAGCTCGTCTTCATCATCAATGGTTACAATATATTTATATACATTTTGGCTGCCGTAACTGCTCTTCTGCACAATATTCATTTCTTGAACAATAAACGTCTGCCATTCTAAGCCGCTGCAGCTGAAAGACATTTATAAGATAACAGTTTGGATAGTTTTTCGTCATAATATTCGCAAAAATGTAACGATATATATATGAATCGACGCACAAATTTTTCTTGGGCTTTCCCCAGTGAGACCGTCAGCTTTCACTGCCAGACGCGGCCCCTTCACAGAACAACACTTGCGCGCCTCCACTTTACCCCGTCCCACCATCATTTGAACTCCCCACTTACTTTTCACCGCACCGCACGCCGCCAGCCAAAGACGAAAAAGAAGTGCTATCGGAGAGAAACGGATGTCGAAGGAGTTCTGCTGTGGAGGGTAAGTCATGATTTTGAGGCAAATATGGGCCAATGTGGGAAGCGTTATGTTTTGGACGCACCCAACCAGGTATTAAGAGTTTTTAAAAGGAAGCCAGAAGATTGATTAAAGTTTTTAAGACTACCTGTCAATTATATGCAACAAAATATTATGCCGATATCTAAAATGTCAAATTATTTTAAATTTCGAAAATGGAACAATGGACAATCTTTGTAATAAATAACTATAAGCGAACTGGATTTTAGAAATACAACTTCAAATCCCAAACACAGATGGCTATATAAAATGAAAATCGATTACTTTTTAAATAAGTAATTAATATATTATGATGTATCGAGTGCCATTTAATCTTTGATATTTGACCAAAAGAACTAAACATGTCGTTTTGTTGTAAAAAAAAATATTGCAGAATTCTTATAAAAAAATTAAATACCACCAAAAAATTCAGCAATATAAAAAATAAATAAATATATCAACAAAATTGACCATTTTCCGGTCGTGGGTTTGAAATAGCTACATTGTTATCACTAAAACCTGTGACTCCCAACATATGGAACGACAACTATTGTGAAATAGTCGACGAAAAATTTATATTTTTTAAATTTATTATATAAAAATATCTGGCTTTACAGCTGACAGCAAATGCGCCGGAATATTTTTAAAATTAGAACATCACAGAGGCCGTATTGACTATGATAAACACTGCAATAACAACAATCATTTTCAAACAGTTTAGTGATGTTTTCATTTTTAAAAACAGAAGTCATTTTCAAAAACCCTCAAAAAAATAACGATGAAGTTTCTCTGTCAATGCGACTGCAAAAGTAGAACCAGATCTTGGTATACCGGCACTTGGCAAAAGTAGAAGAGGCTCTATAACTCTTGGATACATAGACATGCTTGGAAAACTGTACAGTGGCAGTGTCGAGCATTGGTCAGAAAACTAGTTTCGTAAAGGGTCAGTTCGCTAACATTTTAGATAACAGAGATTTAATTTAAGAATAGAGCAGCCGTCAACCTGCGCGGAAGCACAAGGGGACTCGTGCGGTTGACGGCTAGCAAAACAGTATTGTCGCCAGTCCGTGTGTAAGGCAGTGCGCCATATGCCCGTGTCTATGGTACTGTTCCAGTGATAAATGTTTTATACACTTACATTAAGATATGAAAAATGGTAATGGAACTGTAGTCAGAGCTCAGAAAATAAACCCGCCGCAAATTGTGGTGGGAATGGAGATTTCATTTATTTTTCAAATTTTTGACATCATGGGAAATACACATAGTATGAGAGTGACTCAATCAACGCATTGGGCCATATCGAAAATAGGCATCGAGCCGTAGTTTGCTGACCCCTGGTGTAGAGGAATAGTAAACTGAATTTCAATCAGAAAAAAGAGATTACTTGTCATATTGAAATCGTTAAATAGTAATTTTGATGATATTGCCTTTAGCTTAAAAAAAAAAAAGTTGAACTTTTTCGAAATACGGTATCCGCTTCTTTGAATTCAACCAGTAGTCCATGCTACGAAACTTTGGAATGTTTTCTTGCGTTAGACATCAGTCAAAAACCTCCATTTTTTACATTCCAGGTTTTTTTTTTCATTTGAAAGTGCGATTTCAACGATTCTTTTACATTTTACAACAAAGGAAAAGAAAATATATTTCAAGACGGAAAGTCGAGAAGCAATTGATGTAAGTGTTATCAAAATTTGTTGTAAGAAAACTTGAATGTCCATTATTGTTAATATTCAGCCAATAATTTGGAGGCTTGTATTGAAACGACCAGGCGCAAATAAATGTTTTGTTACAATACATAGGTGATAGATTAATTTTGATTTATTATTGTCAACGCATTAGAAAGTATGCCAGTCCTGAAGCCGAGAGATCCAACTCTCATAGGAAATCTTCCCTTGGTAGAAATCCTTGACTGGACACTTTTATGCATTGTTTTTTTAAATCGATTTTTGTTGTGTCTACTTCATATTTATCTTCTTACCGTCTCCGAAAAGAGAGGTTGAATGAATGAATTATGTCTAGTTCTCGGAAGAATGATGCTCTAGGAGAATATTTGTTCAACATTTTGAGCGAATATGCAGGAACGTCAATTGAGGGACATTTGAATGTGAAAAGTACACCCATCCCATGTTACTCTGGCTTGCACATATTGACAAAATAAAAAAAAACAATAACTTTTGCCGTCCTCTGAAATAAACTAAAATGATGTCCGTGCGGGTATGGTATACCAAAGAATCTGGCAGAGATTCTCATCTTACATTGATTTTATAAAAGAGGGTCGCGACTTGAAAATATTTGGGAACCCGTGCACAAGAATGTATATTATTTCACCCTTAACTACAAGTTAGATGATTCCTTCTTTTATTAAAATACACTACGTATAACAAATCGATTTACGGAATTGTAAAGTTGATATTTTGACAGCGAGGCACTTGTATGAAAATATTCTATGTGCGTTGAAAACGATTTCTACAGAGAAAATATGTTGTTTGCTCTTGTATCACCCTGAAGCACTATCGTTTTGTTGACAGACGAGCATCGGATATTATGACGGATTTGAAAATAGGAAAATTTCCCGAAAGAAAAACTCATTTTTTCCTATATTTCGTCGAGAAAGTTCATATAAGGATTCGGAATTTTATTGAAATACGGTGGATAGTTTGTGGTAATTGACTTTCAATTCAAAGCTTGAAACAATAGAAAAGTTGGTCACTCCTGCTATATATGACATTATTTTTCAATCATGTCCGCTTCCAATGCGTATTATATGGAATTTTAATGGAGAATCTCAAAAGAACTTTGTTTTTTATGACTGGAGGGGAATCAAAGAATGTAAACATTACATGTACTCCACTCTGGCCATTTTTAATATTCGTAACTTTCTTGGAATAAAATTTGAATTATTGGAGATTTTGTACACTTCCATGTATTTTGTTATTTATTATTGTGTTCCATGTTTTTTATTATTCCAAAATACATGTAAGTTTACAAAATCTCAATAATTCGAATTTGACATTGAAATTCCATCAAGCACCCGATGTCTTAAATTTCTTGGAATAGTTTAAAAAAGAAAATTGATGATATATGTAATAAAAAAAATTATTACTGCTCTTGCGAGTGAGAAACGTTGATATAATTAAATATTTAAAAAAATGTTTATTTTTCAATATTCATAATTTGAAAAAGGCTTCGCTAGATTTTGACCACTGAATCTAACCATTAGTATGACCATAGTTGACAAAATGAGTTTTTGGTACACTTCTCTAAAACATTTACTTTATTGGATTTAAATAAGCTAATCAATAATACACATAATTTAAGACATCGACTGAGGGTGCTTGATGGAATTTCAATATCAAATTTGCCGCTTTTCAACTTTTTGAAATACCAGTGATTTTACAATTATAATAGTATTGTGGGGGGCAATTCGCCACTCTGTTAATATGGTGTTTACAACATAAGGATTAGGGAGATTCTCGAAATTTTAACTCAGGTATCAGTGTGGCTCTCAGACGTATAATATCTTACCTCGTAAATAATATTTGTCGCAATTGTATCTTCTATATAAACGTTAGACACTGTTTACTGTCTCTCAGTTCGAGTCCATTCGTGTGCTCGAGTGCCTGAAGATGCCGAAGGGCGAAACCCGGGTCGTTAGTGACAAAATACATGGAAGTGTACAAAATCTCAATAATCCAAATAATAAACATACTTTCAATGTGTTTTATAACCATTATTTCTATACATTTTTTAATAATAATTAAAAACTCACCAAAAAATAATTGCAAGCTTTTGAAAATGAATCGATTATTAAATTGTCCGTACTGAGAATCAAGCCCCTCGACACTGCCTCTGAATAGGATAAACGTTGACTACTCGGCTATAGGACCAGTATATATGACTAGAATGAAAAAATATAATTTATTATTGCAGTTTTTTATTAAAACGCTGGTCGTAATCAGTTAGTTTCAGTTAGATCATACTTTTTGTATATTTTTTGTGTGTATCTAAATGTACTATGCCGTTCCTGTAGCGGAGTGGTCAACACTCCAGTGAGATCTTCTTATAGATTCGAATCCAGCGCAGGCAAATTCATAAATTTATGATTCAATCGATTTATGCATTAGTGTTCAAAGTTATGTCTAACTGTATTTCCTTCCACCCGCCCGATTCTAAAAACGGGCCTACTCAATTAAAAGCTTTTTTCTAGCCAAATCTTCCTATCGTCACCCTCTACAAAACAGAAAGGTTGAGAAAAGGAATAACCATCAGTTCTCGTTAAAATATCTGCAATTCAGCTAAGAAGCCCATATCGATGATTTAGTGCAAGATATCGTAATTCGATAAAACATCAAATTGTTCAGTTCTACAAAATTTTATTAGTTTTACTGAATAGAGCGATATTTTATTCTATTATAATGGAGTTCCACGTTCTACCAAGTAAATGCCAATTCAATTAATAAAAAGATATTTTATGTCAAGTTTTGCTTGTTTTTAAAAAAATTGAATTTGTAAATTTGGGATGCATGAAAAATATAGGCGAAACGGACATATTTATTATGCATTTAAATGATGGAATATCTCTACCCTATCCCTATTCGGACGTACAATATTTTAACAGGTTAGAGATATGTGGGGAAACGAATAAATACGAGGGACAACACGGACGAGCTGCCAATACTTAACGAAGCAGAGACATCAAGAGAACGCGTCATACCATACACAGCGACGGGCGATAAAGAAAACGCGATCGACCGTCATATAAGTCGGACTACTTCACATTCTGAAACAGGCGACAATAATTTCTCACTAGCCGACGACCGCAAAGGTTTCCGGCAGATATATTCCTAATTGTTAAAATATTTGTAATTACACAAGTCGAAATAAAGATTCCAAAACGTACAATGCAGACGAATGTTTTGTGTATAGAATAGAAACTGTACATTCAATATCTTTGCACTAAGCCGTCGATATGCTCTACATTGGGAGAGGACATGGTAAAAAATACGATTACTGAAATGATGTAAATTAGTACCTAATGATAAAAAATATTACCTGCTCCTCTTATCTGCATGTGGGCCTTATCAGAATAAAAAATAAACAAAAAAATACCACTGAAATGTCATCCCCCATTCGTTCGCCGTTTGTTGGTACGTATTACCTAATGACAATATTAACAAAACAAAAAAAACCGCGAACAACAATAATAATTAATTTGAAAAAAGAATCGCTCTTTTGTGCGTTTTGGCGGGAACGCGATAATGTTCTGATAGACGTTTTTTTTAAATAAACACTTTCGAGCGGTTCTCCGCCAACAAATACTGCTTTTCCGAAGGTCATAATAATAAAAATTCATCCATTTTTATTGGGTCTCAATGTTTGGATAACTTGATTGATATATTATATTTTTATGCCCTGTATACAACGCAATAAAATGGACTGTGCCGCATGGGAAGGTATTTTTAAATTATTATTTTTAACAATTCCAATTATGTTCGTTTTGAAATATTTCAGTAGTTAATTTGCCGTAACATTGAATATTTACTATAATAAAATTTAATTAAAAGATATTTTCAATTGTATTCCTTGGTGATTATTATACCATATTATGTATTAGTTTAAGTAATATCTCCTTCTTCTTCTCTTGGTAGTTTGACTCTTGAGGAACTCGGAGATTAAGGAACGGACCATGCAGCGCCCTGTCACATCAGTGGTCATGTAGAGACTTTGAAACTGGCTGGGTCACGTGTTGCGGATGAGATTCCAGCGTCCTGGAAGACCATCGGGTACTATCCTTGTTCAGGATGTTCTCGGTTGAGCTGAGGGACTCTGGCATGTAATGGGAGGAAGCAAAGCGATTGGCGTGTGACAGGGAATCATGGAAGCGCCGTGTTGCGGCCATGTGTTTCACATAAGGAGCGAATATTGTCGAAGAAGAGTTTAAGGGAAATATCGAAGTAAAAAGCAAAAAGGGTCCGTTTTTGGTCCAATTTCCTCCCATTTATCTTCTGTTGATATAACACCAAATTTTCTAACCACATCTTAATAATAAAATATGTAACTCTACACAACTGACAAATTAATTACCTTTTTACGCTAAATAATCTGATTAATAAAATATTACAAAATAATGAATGTGTTTTTTTGGGTCACATTTTATGTAGCTCCCTAAGCGGCCCTTTCGTAAAGAATAATCACATTATATAAGATACTAACCTCTCCTTCGATACGGTGTGACATTTGACGTTATATATGAATATACCTTAATGATCACTTTGAATCATTTTGGTTGTACCATTTCAAAACCTTCAAGATGGTGAAAATGTCCTACGTTTCACAAACAATGATTTGACACTTTTTGAATATAGCGATTTCACAGAGCTTACTGATTTCAGTTACAATTTCAACAAAACAGTGTATCTATTATGACTTATTAACATAACTGCATATAAACGAACTTCAAAGCAGTCAGTTACTATATTTTAAGCTTGGTCAGCCAATTTGATCATAGACAAACTATATACCAATAGATTCCTCAATAAACAGGTCCATTTTTGATTGCCGTCATATTTTTATCTAGCTTCTTGTCTTTGTGAATATTATATAAATATGCATGTGATTTATATAAAAAAATCATTTCTGTAAATTGTCCATTAAACTATTTTTTTAAACACACATTTTAATATATATTAAATTGGTTGGATAATACAAAAATTTTGAGAGACTATTTCTTCCAATGTCAGATGTTTTCGAACACTTGATTTCGAAATACCTCACGCTCCTATTGCAAGGTAACCTCCTAGGTTCTCCTGTAACAACTCAAAAAGCATAGTTCGGAGATATTAAGGAAACAAGAAACAGGCTTAAACTTTTATTTTACCTACATCTATTTTTCTAGATTTTAATGAAATTCTAGGATAACCTAAAAATATATTTATATTTATTATATTACAAATATAATTTTTTTCAGAAGTTTTCATAAGATTTTCGTAGTTTTAACAGTTTGAATCCAAATTACTACAATCACTGTCAATCTAAAATGGGTTATAAATAATTGCACTTTGTGTTAAATAATATTCACTTGGTACACTTGAACTTTTATTTCGATAGTTTGCACTTTGGATTAGATAGTATTAACTTAGTACACTCAAACATTGATTTTTAATAGTTTCCATTAAGTCATGTATTCTTTTTACAAAGTGAGTTAAGTTGTAGTAGGTTATGTTAGGGTTGGTCTCGTTTGGTTTGTGTCATTACAGCTTCGTGAACTATCGATTTCAAAGTGTGAGTATTTATATTGAGTGAAAACTATTTTATCTATAATATATTTCTTTAATGTTAAGATATATTTTATTATGTGGGATCACTTTATTTTTAGTGAAAGAATTTGTTTTTTGTGGAATGTATTTGTTATAAGTGAAAACTATTTTTATGAAAGTGAATATGATCGAAGCAAAAGTGCATTTAATTGTAAGCCATCTAAAATAACCACATATTATCAATTGTTACATTTTGGGACTGACTCAAAACTGAACTTTGTTGACTTGCTACACTATGCAGCTGAGGTATCGATATATATATATATTCTGTGACATCAATTAATTAATTTTTTTAAACCATCAACTTTGTAATGCAACGAGGAATCTAATTAAAAAACATTTGACAAGCATTTAGCTGAAAAATAAATTATAAAAAATCTAGCGACTCTAATTAAACATGCTCCTTGGCTTTGATGCCTTTAACAGGAAATTGCATCAATTAATCAGATTAAACTTTATACAAGACCGTATGGATATCCGCAAACCACCTGGAATGGGGATTTAAAGAAGTATCCCGGAAGGTGGATGTCAGCTGAGAAAAACCGGGAAGAAACCAATATTCTGCAATGGATAGTTATTCTGATAATGATGATTTTCATATAATATGATAACGTGGTGGCCAAATTTCGTCAGTCCGGTGACAAATTATCGGAACTCAATCACATAGCACGTAAGTGTGTGTAAATCGGCAGGGTGGGGGGCATGCTTCGACCGATTTCATTTGTTTTCCCTCCCAAAAGTGACTCCCCGAATTGAGCTGAACAGCTGAACGAGGAAAACCGCCTTCTCTCACTCCCGGCGCTCGTCGACTCCTCGTCTCCCACACGCCCGTTGCGGGTATCAAACAGTTTTTGTATTCGCAGACCTGTCCTTTGTGCGTTTGACGTTTGCAAACTGCCAGTGGTGGCTCGCAATAATCATATTACAAGTTAATTGTGACGAAAATAGAAGCGATGACTTTTATTTTATTTTATTGTAAATATGTATTAAATATAGTAATTATCTGACACTGTAACGGTTTTTGTTTGTATGAAGATCTATATTAAAAGACTAGTAATTATGACTTCTTTTTCATTTGTTTTTCGTTCTCGCCTTTCTTTTCTTTTTGGCTTGCTTTCTTCTTCTTCTTCTACTTCGTCATCACCGTCTTTCTCTTTTCTCTTCTTGTCATATTTTGATTCTGTATTGACAGTTTTTCCATTTTCAGCCGTTTTATTTATTTATTTATTGTAAATTTAAAAGATTTAAATGCATGGCATTACAGCTGACGCCAATGCGCTATGCATTACACAAACACAACAACAGTAACAATGATAACAACAATAATAATAATGAAAACAATAATACTAATTAAAACAATAGTGAAAATAAAAACATTTTTTTAAATTATAAAATACAAAAAAAAACAAGACATTATTAATTTATAAGGAACACATATTTGGTGAGCAATACCCAGAGTTTAGCGGTGGAAATATCCATATCTCTAGGCAGTGCATTAATCATCCGAACGGCTCTGGCAACTGGTGACTCGAATGATCGAAGCGAAGAACAAGTTTTAAGAATAAAAATTGTCTGGATATGGTTTCGGCCACGTAGATAACAATTGGGAGCATGTAAATTAATAGTCATGAGAATTTCAGGATTATAAACTCGTCCCCGAAGAAGAAGAGAGAAATGCTTTAGAATCGAAAACGGTTTTCGTGCTTCAAGAGAGTGAAAAGATAGCATTCCTGAAAGAAATTTGGTTGGATAGTTCTCTTTTAGGGAACAATTAAAGGGAAAATATTTAAATTTTTTGAAATAGAAATATCGTAAAAATTTCTTATGAATTCGCTACAATTTCAACTTTTTTGACAATTTCAACAGTTTTGACTTCATTTTAAAAAGAAAACATATAAGATATAATTTTTCAACTATCAATTTCTATTTAGAATGAATTTTCATAAAGTTAAATAACATATCTTTCCCTCAGGACGTTAGTCTTCCATGAGCGCTACATTTTCCCATCAGAGACGCAGTACTCTGATGAAGTTGATTGTGTTCATTATTTATAAACAAATATACATTAGTCTCGATACAAATTCATCCAGCCACATCGCTGTTTTGCGTGAGTGAAAAGTTGCTAACTCTCAAAATTACAAAAGAAACAAAAACCTCAATAAGACGTAAATGAAGGCAGAGCTTGTTAACAAAGTGAAGTTACTCAACAATTCTTAATTCGAAATTCATCCATAAGGGAGTTATGTATGCTTACATCATGTAAAATGTAAGAGATAGCGATTATACTTCAGGCATTGTAACTTCATAGTTTCATAATATTAGTAAAAATATTCACACAGGAGACAATCGTGGATTATTGATCAAAAGTGAGTTATTATATCAATTGAAAAATGTAAAAAAAAATATATCGAGGAAAACAAACGTAGGAACGTTATTATGGTAACCACTAGATTGATAACTATAGTTGCCAAATATTAAAAAAGTAAAAAATATTTTTAAATATTATGAAAAAATATTTAAGGCCTGCAATATGAAATAACATTAGTTACCAATTCTAATACCTTAATTAGAATTGGCAATTATTTGGTGAGTAAATATTTCAATTTTTGGTCGGTAAGTAACAATAAATGGTTAGTATACATGTGGTCGGCGTCCGTGGCGCAGTTGATTGCGTCGCTGGCCACGGTTACGGATGTCTCGGGTTCAATTCCTGGACGGTTTTCAAAGATTGATCTTTCAATCGATTTTTGGGTTTCTGTTCGTAGTCTGAGTTCTCCCTCCCACCCATCCCATCCTCACGGGACGTAGCGAGAGCGATTAGCTAACCACTAGTCCTGTCATAGCCCTATCCTTCTATCCCTACTCTCTTCGAAAAAAGAGAGGTTGATAAACTGAGTAACAAGCAGTTCTCGTAGAAAAATTCTGTTAAGATACCTCCATTAGGAGACCATATGCTCCACATTGGGAGCGGGCATGAAAAAAAATACACGTGGTCAGCTAATAAAATAAACGGTCAGTAATTTATATAAAATGGTCATTTTTTAATTAAACCTAACCTAACCATTATTTATTTGGAAATCATTTATCGAATTAGTTTCTGACCATTTATACAATTAGTTACTGACCAAATAATTACTTGCCAATACTCATCGGCTAAAAATAATTATTATTTCACTGGTGCCATTTTCTGGCGCCAATGGAATCCGGCCCCCTCTCGATAAGTATGACGTTTGGGGGGCCCCAGGCTACCCCCATTTTGGCCCCGATTCCCCCGCGTAGTTGGGGTCTCCCAGTCCCACTTACCCGCAGGTGAGCGATGTCAAAAACAGTGATTGTGTTTTCCCGCCTTTTCACTCTTTCCGCCATGCTTCGGGAAATACCCACCTACCTACCTATCCAATGGTCCGATATATTATATTTTATTAAATATACATCACCATGCACCTAATTTGGATATTCAGGAAAAAATGAATATTTTCTGCCACGTAGTTTGTAAAATAACTCGAAGGATTCGGCGGTGACTCTGTGAAAATAGATTATCATTAAAATTGTTTGTTATTTTTTCAACTTGGCAGGTTGAATGTATTAAATAAATATGAAAGTGTGCCACAGGATGCTGATCACATACTATGAGAATATCCAGAGATGGACAATAAACGAGAAGTGTTACCCAAATCACTAGTCTTGCGTTGATTTCTTGAGGTGTAAAACCACATTCGACGTTTATTGTTTGTACTAAACATATTGGGTGCGTGGTGCAGTGGTCAACGTCGTTGGCTTCGGTTACTGGTTTCTCGGGTTCAAATACCGGTACGGACAGTTTCATAAATTGATTTTTCAATCGATTTATGGATTTCTGTCCGTAGGAATGGATGTTTGTGATGTATTGAATTCCCTCTCATCCATCCCATCCTAAAAATGGGGCATATTAGACAACCACTAGTTCTGTGGTAGTCTTATCCTTCTATCCCATCTCTTTGAAAAAGAGAGGTTGAGAAATTGAGTAACAAACAGTTGTTGTAGATAAACTTCCGTCGGGATACCTTCATTAGAAGTCAATATGTTTCACACTGGGAGCGGACATGGTAAAAAAAAAGATTTATAAAATATGTATCATAAAAACTTGATTATGCTGCACGAAAACATAATAAATAAATTTCTTAGTACAAAAATAAATAAAACCTACTGTAAAGTATGCAAGGCTGAAATGTATAACTAATCTACTTAATAATTGTATTCTTTTCCTCGTGCTAGATATTTCATTGATTGGAAAGTATTTATGTAGTTTTTCCGTCAAACATGTTCTAATAATTTAAGACATCGACTGAGGGTGCTTGATGGAATTTCAATATCAAATTTGGATTATTGAGATTTTGTACACTTCCATGTATTTTATCACTAACGACTCGGGTTTCGCCTTTCGGCATCTTCAGGCATTCGAGCACACGAATGGACTCGAACTGAAGTCAGTTCTGAAAGAAAACACTAAATCTAAAAAATGATATATTGAGTTAGTTCTACTAAAATGTTTTTTACTTCAAACTCTACCGTGTGAATGAACACACTTATTTTTATAAATTATACTTTTACTTGAAAACAGTTTTGTACAAACAAACAAAATGAAAAAGGTATAGCATTTCAAACATTTGACTAACTTCAAAGTCCAATTACTCAAAACTAGTATTTTTCAGTTAGTGTCTTCTTCCAGAACAACGACGATATTATCCTGTGTTCGCATGTTTTATTTATAGCTTCAATTTCACCATAATAGTTTTAAAATCATTACAATTTGTCGGAATTGTTTCAAATAAATAAAAACATTTTTTGCCATGTCCGCTCCCAACGCGGAGCATATGGCCTCCTAATGGAGGTATCTCAACAGAAGTTTTCTATGAGAACTGCTTGTTACTCAGTTTTTTAAATTCCCTAGGGTACTTAACGTTGTACCCATCACCACCCGCTACGGTTTCACATTCTTACAGGCTGTATTCCGCAGCGTAAGTTTTCTGTGAGAACTGCTTGTTACTAAGTTGCTCAACCTCTCTTTTTTTGCGAAGAGAGTAGGGATAGAGGGATAGGGCTAGGACAGGATTAATGATTAGCTAATCGCTCTCGGATGAGCGAGAGGGAGTTTTAGAGATCACTAAAATTCATGACTAATCCATAAAATCGATTGAAAGATCAATTTATGAAACTGTTCGCAACGGGAATTGAGCCCGAGACGTCCATAACCGTAGCCAACGACGTGACCAACTGCGTCACGGATACCGTAATTTTCAAATTAAATCATAATTCATTTGTGATTGTAAACTTCATTTATTAAAAAACGGTAGGTAGTTTTTTTTCCATTTAAACTATCGCAGTAGATTAATTTGTGAAAGCTAACATTAATCGTATTGCAATAGGTAATAGAACGAAATTATCGAAGCTAAAGTTTTGCATATATGGAATAAATAATAATATCCGTATATTTATTTGAAATTAATGAAATATGATTTTCTTATCAGAATTTGCCGTCCATTTTCCCCACTTTCCCACGATCTGAGTTTTTGAATTTCGAACATTTATGGTGCTCTCTCGTTCCCTCGGAAGTTTGACAGCTCGTACAGTAAGAGTATTCTAAATCTGCAAAACGGATAGTAGCTTTCTGTCATAAAATTACAAAGCGGAGGGTGATATTAGAAGTTTGTTAAGAATGATACAAAAAAATACAATTTAAAATAATTATGATTTGCTTTGAAAAAACGAGGGAATAATTTATTAGATTTGATGTTTTCGTATCTCAAAATCGATTGTATATTATGTTTAAAAATAATATAGTTTATAGGCGTTAAAGTTGTCATTGTGTTTATTTATTTTACAATGTCTATATAGGCAGTCACAAATCTATCCAGATGCATAATTCTGACGATGATGTGGTGCGAAATAGCTTTTGAATCAACATAGCATGTAATACTAATAAAGACTAACCGAGTGATCTACATAGTTGGCTTAGATTAGGATGCTCACGGGTTCGAGTCACATATCGATTTTTGGATTTATGTTGGAAACCATGAATGTCTGTGATGTCTTAAACTCCCTACCATCTATTGATGAGCTAATTGCGAGTCCTGTAGAGACAAGCTTAACAAAGAGTCGATATAATGAAAAAATAAAATAAACACACCGATTTTTTTACATATTTATTTTTATTATTTTAATTTGTTGTCATGTAAATATAATTATTTCTCAACGTTAATTGATTTACTTTTGATGCAATATCTACGAATTTGGTGGATTATTGGTTTCAGCGCTTTTGTTATTGCAATAAATGAATAAAGAAATATACTTTTGTAATACCAATTAACTGTCAGCTGAATTATTAATTGATGATATGATAAAAAAACACTTATCTATTGAAATGCGAATATATAAGTTTTAAGTAAACATTAAGAGTTTTAAGCTTTTATTTTGTCGCATGTTCGATTTAGTCGTCGAAACAAAATATGATGTTTGAATTGAGAATGTTTGCCAAAAACAAAATAACTGGCCAATTTTAACCGACGCAACTGGCACCCTATTTACTGAATTCACTAATAGATAGTTTCTTGAATATTTATCATAAGGAATAATTAACTCAGTTAAAACTTTATCAAAATTTAAGCGATATAGATTTAATTAGTTTCACGAATGTTTAACAAAACTGATTTTTTCCAATTTGGACACCAAACTTTATCTCAACTGAAAACTATTTACTATTGATTATAGATTATAAGCATTCATTTAATAATTGACGCATGGAATGTATTAAATATAATACTTTTGAATATTTATAATTTGAGTTAACAATAACTAATCATTCAAAAAAGCATGAATATTTTCATTTTCTCTTACAATACCATAACGAATACGCTATTTAAAAACACTTCGATCGTCATTTAGTGTAAGTATTAACGTTGTGGTTATTACGGCCATTCTGGCTAATATCAAACACAATGATATATCGTTGCATAGCATCCGATGGGTTAAAAAATAGCGTTTTTTTAAATATATTAAGCCAACATATGTCGTCACTCGTCTGGGAGAAATATTAAAATGAGACTATAGTTTTCTATGTAACTTTTATGAACCACGAATATACCATCATCTTACGCATGCAAAAATGCGTTTTTTTTGTTTCATTTTTTGATTTGAATTTTTTGTGTTGCGGAACATAGCCTTCGTAATTGTTTAATTAATTTTAATTTTAGATGCTTACGTTGGACATACTACATTGGTAAACAGCAGAATAGACCAAAGGAAAGCACCAGTAAGCGCCTGCCAGTCTACGAACGGCGTTTGCTACGCTCGGTCGTGCTGCGTCGCGCTTGTCTCCCGTGTGAAATTTTCGCATCGTTCTATTTTCAAATAAACCGCGATTTTCTTACAAAAGGTTTTATTGAAATTTTACATCAATTTGTTGATGACTTGTTTCTTTCTACAAAACATACATACGTCAAAAGAATAATGTCATTTTTAAATTCTTCAAAAAGTTTTTTAGTTGAAATTATATTTTATGATTAATTGAGTTTCAAGTTTTGTGAAAGAGTATTTATTTTTTACATTAACGGATTACTTTCAGGTATTTATTTTATATTGTTTTTTATAATTTATTATTTTATATCATTTATGTAAATATATATTTTGATTTAAAAAAAAACATTGTCGTCTTACTTTTTATTATCTCTTAATAAAAATAAAAGCATAGAAATATTATATAAAATTTCTACGAAAGTCATTAAATTAATGACAAGACTATAGTTTTGTTAGTAATAATACAATTATTTTACTATTATTTAGTTTCATATTATTAAATATTATATTTATCCACATTAAAAAGAATTTGAAATATTTATGTAAATAAAAAACGAACTTGTTTAAATTATCTGAAAATAATAGGTATATCTATTCAATAAAAACATGTATGACTTGCTATTTATAATCGTAATTTTATCTTTTGTTTTTTATTGAATGAATAAATAATTATTATCATCATTAAAAGCACGAAACGCTGTATGTAATATAACCAAAAATGGCTATTAAATAGCATGAAAATGAAAAAAAATAAATATAAAAACTTCTTGGCGATATGAAAACAAACGAATGGATTACATTTTTTGTGAACTTACTTTTTAGTTGTATGGTTTCAGTTGATTTGATTTATTTTTGATAATTATTATTACTATGCGATCAAGTAGGTAAATGTATATTATAAAATCGAGTACTCGTCAAAAAATTTAAAATATAGTAAACAAAAAAACAAAGACACGTTTATTATTTATTGTTACAATTGTACAAATTTCGTTTAAAATCCAAAGACAGCTTCTAGTTATTCATTTCGCAGAAAACATCCGATGACGTCTTGAATTTGGTAAGTTTAATAAATAAGTAAGATTAAATATAGAAATAAATTTACATCATTTATTGTAATTTTTGTATGCTTCGTTTTATATTATGTTAAAAATTTAAGTCATGAAAATGTTTCATATCTGCATATTACAGGTGAACCCTTTTACCATATGACTATCTAATTATTAGTGTAATCGTTTTATAATATCATATACTACGATCGATCGATCATGTCGCCAATGAGACTCACAGATGATCAAATAAGCCAAGATATCTCATAGCAACCATCAAACGCAGAAAAGCTGCATTTGGTGGTCCGATAGACTACACTTTCCGTAGAGGAAAATACGAATTAATTCCAATGATGAAAGGAAAATCAGAGAGCAGTAGAGTGGTAGGCAGAAAGACAATTTTGTTGCTAGCTTATTTGACAGAAATGAACTAAGTAAAGAAAAGTATTTTAAAACCATATTTAAGAGTATTTTGTAAATTGTTAATAGACCTAGCACACGTGCATCAATAAATAATCAATAGTTCTTTTGATTTCCGAATAACTTCATATGATATTTGGCTTGACCACTGAAAATTCACAAAGTATGTTCAAAGTTTCACAGTTCTATCTTTAAAAACATAGAAGTTCAAATAAAAAATGATACTTTTTTGTCACCCAAAATCTTTGCGCGGTGATTTTTCAGCTTTATGATTTTGTGGACTGGCTCTCTTGAGATGTACAGGAGATGATTTCTTAGCTAAGAAGTATACGTTAGTGGCTCGATGTCCAACGCATTGACGATCTGATCCGAATGACTAAGGACAGAGAAAGTTACTATGATTTGTCGAACTACCTACAATAGAATATGTCACTGAAGTGAATAAGTTGATGTAATAAGAACCATTTTATTGTATTATTGTCTTCCAAAAACAATTTGCTTTTCATATCAAACTATCGCCGTAGCCCAGTGGTAGCGCTATAGATATAGTGTTAGCGTTTTACTCGGTTGTTTACGGCCAAGCGTTCGCATTCTCAAATAAACACAATGATTTATTTTCGATCGATCGATTTGTGTTGAAATACGTGGATGTTAT
Source organism: Himalopsyche phryganea (assembly GCA_022494535.1). Classification (NCBI taxonomy): domain Eukaryota; kingdom Metazoa; phylum Arthropoda; class Insecta; order Trichoptera; family Rhyacophilidae; genus Himalopsyche; species Himalopsyche phryganea. The sequence goes on along the minus strand of JAGVSL010000076.1, from coordinate 99,501 downwards.
TCGCAAAAAGACATTACCCACGACAATAATTTATATTCTTCTATACTGACTGTATCTTTGATAGACGGACAATAGGATACAATATGCTCCACGTAAGGATTTTAATATTTCGTAGAAAGTCAAGAAGTATACAAACGAAGCCCGTCATAACTGTTGATGTTTTAAGGGGTTTTATCAATTTCAATGACTCATTTAAACAGCCTTCGTGTGATTGTCACTTGTAATAACACGGCGTATTCCCGGAATAATAATTTCATGGCATACATAATTTTTTGCAAAAATTAATTACTTTTATATTTCATAGCTCAACATGCCGAAAATAATACTGAATGCAGTCTAAAAAATACTAATAAGCGAAATATTTATATTATGTTATTTCCTATTGTAATTATTTTCTGTAATTATAGCATACTTAAAGCAAAAAAATGTTAACAATGGACTGACGCCTATTTTTTTACCATGGCTGTTCCAATAGCATTCTAATTAAAAGATATCTGAAAAGCAAATTTATAATACCAAAATCAATTATTACAAGCAAAATTAATAATACGGAACATATTGTCTGATTACATTACTTCTTGGTTTCATTTAACACGGTTTCGATATAACATAACACGAATCGATCGTATTAATGGAGAGATTCATGTAACAATATTCTAATTACTAACATATTTCGATTTTCTTATGCTAAGTAGGCCATTTCTTTTTCAAATATTGCTTTATGGTGTTGCTTAGCGCGATTTTAATAGAGCACAACACGAATCGATCGTATTATTGGAGAGTTTTATATATATTAGAAGAAAAAGTGAGGAGGTTTAGTAATTTTTCTAACCACTAGACACCCATTTTGACAGTAGCGTTATGGGAGCCATTAAATTATTCCAATTTCAAAATAATTATGATTACGATTCTATTGCAGTTCTAATGACTACATGGTTATATGGATTGTTGTAAGTGCTGTGTTTTTTGAAATAGTAAAACATGCCGTTTCTGTCAGCCATATGTTGTGATTTGATATTCGCATTGGACGCCATATGCCGACGCTCTCAAAACATCGCGACGCTACCAGATAGATACAAACGTATTTTTTAGACCAGTGGCTTGCTAATTCAGCGAACGGGGAGATATTACTTTGGTGGTTTCAATTTTCGTTTTGTTAGAGGAGAGGTCGGTAGATTATATTCGCGTTATAAGGTCATTATAGGTTTGGTCATACATGAAGTTGGCTGCAATAGGTTTTAAGCAGTGAGATGCATCATATTCAGCAAATGCGAAGTGTAAATAAAAATGACAATCAAGCATTGATATTATAGTAAGTATATTTATCAGTAATAAAAACAATTGGATTTCAATTTCCACTACGTTTTAACTAATGAGCTCTCCATTTAGTTATATCGAAATTTAAAAAATTTAAAGCAACGTTATGTAAATGTAAACCACAACTAATTGAGCTCATTTTGAATTATTATCGTAAGTAATTAATGATGATTTTTTCCGCAAGTTGAATATTTATACAATTCATTATCGTGTCCGAAATCTAAATTTTGTTTGCCGCAAAACGGAACGCACTTCTCACTCCCATGTAGCATTCTTCAGACGACGTATTCACTATGACTATGGTGTTAGTTTATTTAGTATATTTGAATATTATTGTATTCATCTTGTCTCTGTAATATTATATTTTAATGTTTTTACTGGATAATTAATTCTCATTGGGTCTGTGGTACTATTTAGCATCGGTTACGGATATCTCTGGTTTAAATTCCAGTACGGGCAGTTTTTTATAAATTGATTTTTCAATCGATTTATTTATTTCTGTTCGTAGGTATGGATGTTTGTGATGTATAGAATTTCCTTCCTAAACGAGATTAGCGAGAGCGATTAGCTAAGCACTTGTCCTGTACTAACATTATTATTTCATAGGAATCGTGTTCCTAACTTGTATAATTACAGATATTTAATTTATGAATAGATCGACCGTTGACTTGTCAAGAAGCTCGGGTGGACTCGTGTGACCGACGGCCAGTGGAGTAGTAGTGAGGTTGTACGGTTTCTGCCTCTGTTTATGCTTCTGAGATGGCGATACTCATCTTTATTGATTCGTTCCCCCACTTCTATCCCAACTCTCTTCGAAAATAAGGTACATGCTACACATTGAGAGTAAGAATTATACAAAAAAAGGAGTTCTTAATAAAAACTAGATATTTTGGGCGTCAGATGATACATCAAGTTTGGCAGCATGGCAGGGAAAGGGTTTAGTTAGTCCTATCTCATGATACCTTTGATTGCGATAAAACAGATTCTTTAAGATATATTTTTTTTATAAAATACATGAGTCATGTTCTATTAACGACAGGTGTTTTGGGAAAGCTGTTCATAGTTTGCACCTGTTTTACGAGTTTGATTTTTGTATATTTAGTATTGTTTAAAAAAACTTGATGCCTGCATAGCGTTATGGTTCAGTGAACATCTGTTTAAATATTGGCCTCTGTGTATACCGACGTGCAGAAACACACACAATGGCAATCTATGTTTTATGTGTGTCTACAGGTGTTTAATACCAGCAGCAGTCTTAAAACTTTTCCAACTGGTAGCCTATTTCGTATTTTCGATAAGCTTCAGCGATTCTCAAAGTGAAAGTCGTGCCATGTCGCGTTTTTATTCGTTATTATCGGTGACTGGAAAAATAGTATTGAAAACATGCAAATCGCGTCGTGTGTGAATAAACGGGATAAATTAATCAATTCGATCACGCCAACTTCATTTAACTATGCTCGATTTACATCATATTTGATTAACCAATTCATAGAAGTGTTTCTTCAGCACACTTACGTATAAATTAAGTTGTTTGTCATATGCGACCTTCCGCAACGCAATAACTATCAAGAAAAAAAAGAATTTACACCTCAAACAACTAGCAACAAAATCTTGGGTTACTGATTCTGCGACACTCATGATCAAAAGCGCTGAACGCTGTGATGTTACGGAATACGAATTGCTAAGAGCTGAAAATGCGTAGAGAGTGGTAGCGTGTACAAATTTGAGTCCCCCGAGTTTCAGTTTGAAGGTTGATTGTGTTAGTAAATAATAATAAATAATTAGTAAATTGAATGTTGCTTGAAACAGCACCACCAATAATGTGACTTCGTTTGTACAGAAAATTTACCTTGCTTGTCTTCATCATTCTATCCGTGATTTAGTTATTTGTATTTTTATGTTACGACGGGTATTTATTTTATTATTATGCTCTATGATCTCTACTATATAGCAGAAAATACATGTGTAAATCTGTCTTTCTGTCTATCACAATAACTCCTCCCAAAATGTGTATAGTAACGACGTGAAATTTGCTATGTCATTCTGGCTGTCATTTCTATGTCAACTGTTGTATTTTCAACTTTTAACATTATCATTAATTTATTGACTGTATTTTGTGGGTGTTACATAAAATATGCTCCACGGTGATTTTTTCAATATTTAACTCAACAAATCATTATTAATTGATGGACTATATTTTGTGGGTGTTAAATAAAGTACGGCCCATCTTGGTATTTTAGATTTTAAAATTTAAACAAAAATATTAATTGATAGATTGTATTTTGTAGGTGCTACATGATGTATGGTCCACGGTAATATTTTCAACTTTCAACTTTTAAATAGCGTGGTCTATACTAGTATTCTATATATCTGTAATTATAATGTACCCTGACTGTTTCATTGAAGTGTTTTGATCTTTGATGGGACCCTTAATACTATCTCGAATAAAGTAATCAATAAATTTAAGTACAGTGAAACTCCAATTTATCGTTTTTTATGAGTCTCAAAAACAATTAATGCGAGAACGATGAATCGGGATTACACTGTGATAGACCCGATGGCTACATTATCAATACAATGTGGCCACCAAATAAATCAATCAATATGCGTAATTTTTATTGAAGTCATATGTTGTTTCTCAGCAATCGTTAAACTAGTTTTTAATTGTCTATATTACCAGTATGTTATGAATGCGTGTGTGTTTTTTTTTTTGCTAATTAGTGAAATTTATTACATCTCATAGAAGTCGTAGAGCATAGACAAACATCGTGATTATTTATTTAGTCGATAAATGGCGGTCACAGCTGTTGCCATCTTGTACCTCTTCCATACTAAAATAGAACGCACGTGCGTCCATATTGCTTTTCCAGAATGACGTTTCGCTTCCCGCCAAAAGGAAAAAAACGAATGTCTTCTGGTGTATGTACGATAGTCGATAGTAAAAAATGTCTTCCAAGTTTATTTAAACTTAAAATCATACGTATTGATAAACAATCAACATAATTTACGTGAGACGTTCTATTATTATACAATATTCGTTAGTTAAATAATAATTTTAAGTTTTGTATTTCGGTATCCATTTGCAATTAGTCCGTCAAAATGGAGGTCAGCTATCCAATGTACGTTGATCTTGCCACGATATATTGAGATACTACGATGGGATCATAATAATTGTCCGCAAGCTATAAACGTCCATTGTCGAACAGGTAATTAGATTAATTAATATTTATCTTTAAAGAGAATAACAACAATAGTTATATAATAACAATTATGTACTACAGTATTACGATTTTCATTTTTCAAACGTGTTGCAAATTAATTAAGTATCCATCTGTTTTTATTGAAACTTTTTTTTTGTATTATAAATAATTAATATTGTTTTTTTAAATAGTATCGAAATTACACGGTTCAGTAAAATGGAGCCTATCTTTAACTTGTTGATGTCATCCATTTTTTTAGACGGTTTTTTTGCATGGAACATACCCCAGTGTAAAAAGAGGATTGAATATAGTAATGTAAAAACAATTGCATATGATTTCTGTTCTGCCATAGCTTAGGGATATTAATTACATATGCGTACATTTTTAGTCGTGACAGATTTGCATATTGGCATTAAAGAAACCCTTTAGTGAGATTACCCAAGTGAATCATTAAAATATCATATGAATGGATTCCAACGTGGACCATAATATGGTCTCCTAATGGAGGTATCTCAACAAAATTTTTCTATGAAAACTGCTTGTTCCTCAGTCGCTCAACCTTTTTCGAAGGATAGGGCTAGGACAGGACTAGTGGTTAGCTAATCGTTCTCGCTACGCCCCGCGAGGATAGGATGGGTAGGAGGGAAGACTTTTAGACATCACAAACACTCAGACTACGAACAGAAATCGATAAATCGATTGAAAGATCAATTTATGAAACTGTCCGAACCGGGAATTTAACCAGAGACATCCGTAACCATAGCCAACGACGCTACTAACTGCGTCACGGATGTCAATAATGGATTACAATAATAATATAAAATCAATGTATTTTAATAGTAATGCATAACAAAGGAAAGATGAAATCCTGTATTGACATCATCGAGTGAAGGACAGTAGCGCCGCAGGCAAAATTTCCGTTCATATAAAGTTTTTGCCAATGATTTTGTAATTTTTTTTTTCATTTACTATTAAGGTACGTTTGGTTTCTGCTAATTCTTTAGTTCAACCGAGGCATTGAAGTCCTCTTACATTTCTTAATAATTCGTGTTATATAAAAATAAGCAGTTTTGTAAGCATACAATTGCCAACATAGTGATTGGCAGATGTAAATACAAAATATCATCAGTAAAAGTCCTCTAAAGCTCATAACTGAACGAGGAGTTGTTTTGATATATAGTCATTTTTCTATTTTGTTTTCAATTCAAATTGTGACAAAACGGAATTATGTAAATCAAATGAAATGACTATCAATCTGCTTCCTGGGAATCTATGTCGTACATGTGTTAATTTTTTTTCTACCATGACCGATCCCAATGTGGAGCACATTGGCTTCCATGTAATAATACATTACGTATTTTACTACTCTTATAAGGACTCGAAATGAAAAATTTTATGAGCCGATAAGTAATATTACATTGATAGCCTTTACGAGCGCCGACTATTTTTCCTATTTTCAATAATACAGTTTACTATTGAATTGTCATTTTTTTGAACCACGTCCACTCCCAATGTACTCTTTTTTGGAGAGAGTAGGGATAGGAGAATAAGGCTAGCACAGAACTAGTGGTTACCTAATTGCTCTCCCTACGCCTCATTTTAAGGATCAGATGTGTGGTAGGGAATTATGACATCACAAACATCCAAGCCTACGAAAAGAAATCCATCGACGATTAATAAATCAATTTATGAAAACTGTAAGTACCGAGACATCCGAGCAACCGAAGCCGACGACGTTGAACACTGCACCACGAACCTAAATATTAATTACCTATGTACTTACAAAAGTTTTGGTCGTTTTTGTATAATAGTAATTGTCGCCATTATAATTATCGTATCCATATATTATCATAAAGATTAATTCCATTAAGCAGCCATATAGAATTAACGACGTCAAAAATTGTAGGGAACTACGAACGAACGGGGCTTCCCTCCTTCCCTTGCAGTCTTCTTCCTCCCGCACACGTCACCATCTGTCCAATCTCAAAAATAGAACGCACGTGCGTTCCGTATCCGTTTCCTTATTAGAATTCCTCTTTTTTCGAATTTAATTCTATCCGGAACATCTGTGCACTGTTCCTCCTCTGCCATAGACAAACGACTATTGCCAGAGCGGAGGTGGCGGCCATGTTGGAAATGGAACCTAAAGAAGGTGTACCTAGATACATTTATCCTAGTTATTGTATTATCACTAATGGGATGTTCCTATCAATAGCTGGATTTGTATCTCCCATTTCTAATGTGTAATCTTTTATATACTATTAATACGCAAGCATAATATTCCAAAAAATCACAATAAACGAGATGTATGATTTCTTTGTGATATCAAATATAATGTAATTATAATCATCGTTTTTCTGGCAAGAAACGTAAAGTTAAAAATACTGGTATGTCAATGATATAGTACCTACTTATCGTAAAAATAATAAATGCTGGATAACAAATAAATTTGACGACTAAAATGTATAAATAGTTTTACTTTATTTATTTTTGTTTTGTTTTGCGAAAAATAATTCAAAACATGAATTTAAATCTTTATAATGATCAAGTGATAACACATAAATGTTAACAGGGCTATTTATATGAAATTGAGTGTAAATAGTACCTTGTAATTTCATCTAAGATATATCAAGCAATTGGTTCAAGAACTATGACAAGAATTTACAGATAATCAAACAGCCGGTCTTGATTATTGTAAAAATGTGGAAATAGTACAAATTCGTTTAAAAAAATATATTTATGATATAAATACATGTCGGCCATTTTGGCATCTCTGGTCAGCAAAGTCATGGCTATCTATGCCAATTGCCTACGACCGGATACTAACTTAGATGAGATTAAATTGTTTAATTTTTAGTAATAATTTCGTTTAATAATGAAATATCAAATATACTGAAAACCACTCCTGACTTTCATATATTATATTAATTTGTTATACAACTTTTTTATCATTACCCATTCAGTATGCCAGAGAAGTCTTTTGTTGGCGTCCGTTGCGCAGTTGGTAGCGTCGTGGGCTACGGCTACGGATGTCTCAGGTTCAATTTCCGGTAAGGACAGTTTTCATAAATAGATATTTTAATCGATTTATGGATTTCTGTTCGTAGTCGAGTGTTTGTGTTGTCTAAAAATTCCCTTCTCATCCACCCATCGCGTAGCGAGAGCGATTAGCTGACCAGTAGTCCTGTCCTAGCCCTATCCTTCTATCCCTACTCTCTACAATAAAGAGATGTTGATCAACTGAGTAATAAACAGTTTTCATAGAAAAATTCTGTTGAAATACCTCCATTAGGTCATCTCTTAAAATTTTGTCCCCAAGATTCATAAACACACTAGATTTCACTAGATTCACACACTAGATTTCACATAGCTATAGCAAACGAATGCATTCGTTAATACCCTGTGTTGTATGGAACATTGTAAATTGTGAGTTATAACTAGTTAGAAATTATTTCGACTTTGCTAGTTAGAAAAATGATATTTTTTCATAAATCCGAAGTTAGTCAAAGTTTTAAACGTGTCACCGCCATCTGCGGTTCTTTAATTAGTGACTCAGACATTTGCGAAGACTTTAAAGGGGTGCTTAAACTTTTCCAAGCGTTGGGTTGTATTCTATCAGTATACGCAAATCATTGATTGAAGTATGTAACAAAAGATAATAGAAACTATATAAATGAAATATTTCAACTGTTTAATAGGAAAAAAAAATATTGTGTAACTAAACTTCAATAAAAATTTCCAGAAGGCACTTGTCCCTCAATTATGTAAGAAATATGTACATTTAACTTTTTAGGCGCGAATGGACGAATACAATTTATTTATAAACGTCATTATTGGTGCTTAAAATAAACTCACAATTTGATGTGAAAAGAAGGTTTCTGAAAAAAATCTTGGAAAACCTTCTGATTTATTCGTCTACGCACCAGACGGAAAACAAAAAATATTGTCAAATTTGGATTATTGAGATTTTGTACACTTCCATGTATTTTGTCACTAACGACCCAGTTCGAGTCCATTCGTGTGCTCGAATGCCTGAAGATGTCGAAAGGCGAAACCCGGGTCGTTAGTGACAAAATACATGGAAGTGAACAAAATCTCAATAATCCAAATTTGATATTGAAATTCCATCAAGCACCCTCAGTCGATGTCTTAAATTATATAAAAAATATTGTGTATCGAAAAGCTCTTCAATAAACAGAATTAAAACAATTCCACTTTCTTTCTTATTAAAAATAAAATATTTTTAATTCAGCTTTGTGAAAAATTGTAATTTAACCAATTCTACAATAAAACATCGATTTTAATTAGAAAGTTTTCACAATAATCATATTTAACATTTTATAATTTGGTTTATGATATTTACTCTTGTTTTGCAACTCGTAGATTGATAACCACTGCAAGAAAGCCAATATCCTTAACGATATTAAAATCAAACGCGAACTTTTAGCAACTGCTGTTGGGAGCATTGACATTTCAACGAGTGTATAGAGCGAGGTGTCGGGTTCGACTCTCAGACACACCTACAATTATCGGATTATTGTACAAGCATCTTTTATTTTATTTATACTCCAAAAGTCTCAGTTTCCTATGCCAGATGTTAATGAACGGATTATTCTCTTTTAGGCTAATTCATTTGGATACTCACTGTTTATTGAAAATGAACTTATTTTATAAACCGGCACCATATTACGAACATACTTTCGTGATAAACGCAAAGGGTAGAAGTATTTTTTTAATTTTCACCATCTTAAGTTCTTGATATATATTTTTTATATGTGTTATTCAATCAGAACAAAAAATATTTATTTTAGAGACAACAGAGCAGGTCTCGGACAAATGATGTACCTAAATTAGAAAAATAAATTTACCACTTTTGGGAAGGGAAACATAATTTTACATTCGAGTTTAGGGCTGTCAAACGACAATCACAATATTATCGCAAATTGACGCGCCAGTCCTCTGTTTTTGATAAATAAAACCTTGCGAACACAGTTTTATTATTAGCGTCGTAAAAAAAGCGCTTGGAATAAGGTTTGGCTGCAAGAATTGCGTTGAAAATTTAAATTTGCTTCAAAATGTTGGTTTATGAAATAAAGTTATGCCTGCAAGAATTGCGTTGGATACAAGGAAACGCAGGCGCATGCTCTTGTGTCCTAATTGCTAATGCACAAGTTAGGTTGTGAAATGGAGATAGAGAAAAACCCACCGCAGTCCGATTGTACATTATGATGTATGTTTATATAAATAAATATTCAAATTTAAAAATGCTGTTACTGATCTTTCTCTTCGTAAGCTTCAACCGGTAGGAATGGTATGCAACAAAAAAAAAAAAAAGTTGGTCGTAGGTGCGAACCGTCGTAATTCGGTTTTAGGTTTAAAAATTCTGACCCAACCACTTGATGTAGGCCATTATTATATGGACACTCCCTTCGTATGGTCCAGTATCTGCAATCTTTAGAATTTACAGGAACGCATTTCAAAGATTCATAACTTAAATCACTATATAATGTTTTCGATATAAACAGTTTTTACCTTTTCCTGAACAAGCTCAATTTTGAGGGCTACCTCAATTGGCCAAACACCGTTGAATATTAAAATCGCAAAAGAATGTTAACTATATTGTTATGCTATTACGCATTTTGTTATTTGGGCTTAAAATTATTCCCGAACGATGGGCGCGCCGTACCAGGTTTAAGCAGACTATATATTTCTTCTAATCTCGTTATATATTATGATTCTCAGTAATCTTCTCGCAGTTAAGAGCGCCCCACCACCCTTTCTGTTTCCATTGGTGTGATAACACCCTTGGTACTGTATGGCAGCAAATATTTTCAAAATCCGTTACACAGATGTCGGTCGTTGTAGCCGAGAGGACTATATTCTTACCAAGTGGTGTGACTAAAGGTTCAAATGCCCAGATGGATCGTTTAGTATTTTCAATTCAGTTAATTAAAGTTTCATCGTTGTAACTATTTTCCTTATGTAGGGAAAGAGGAGGTTTAAGCTAGTTTGGGTAAACAATCACTCAATAATATTATGTGCTCTGATGTTTTTAACACTTTAACATCGTTCCTTATATTATGTTTGACAACGTAAGTTTAGGATAGGTTTTTTTTTTAAAAAAACATGTCCGGTGGAGCATATGGTCTTCTAATGGAGGTATTTTAGTTTCAGTTTTTTCTCCGAGAACTGCTTGATAATCAGTTGCTCTACATCTCTTTTTCGACATGACTAGTTGTAATCTAATTGCCCATGCCTTCGAACAAAAATCCATAAATCGATTGAAAAATCAATTCATGAAATTGCCCGTACTTGGATTAGATCCCGTAAGATCCGTAACCGATTCCAACTACGTTCACCAATGCACCGTGGACCCGGCAAAGATAGACTAGATAAACGCTCATTCAATGTAACACTATATATCTTTCCCATTTGTTTAGATAAGTAGTCGATCCTTTAGTCGAGTGATAAAAGCTCTTGGGCACCCCCGAACAAACACTTCCAAATCGACTGTGGAAAGGAAAAAGGACGTAACCCACACCAAAAATATCGTGTATAACTCAAACAAAACGTGTTAATAAAGTGTGTTTTTATATACATGTATAACATATCAACCTCATAAAGGCAAAATGACGTATCAAAATATGTTTTTTTCGATAATCACAACGTACACAATTTAATACACGTTTTGTTTGGGCTATACACAATATTTTTGAGTGTGGGTTACGTCCATTTACCTTTCCACAGTCGATATATTTACCAATCCATTTATGAAGTTGTATTCAAATGCCTCGGTTTACATGATGCTAACATTCTCTATAAACGGGACGTAGGGAGAGCGATTAACCAACTAATAGTCCTTTCCTATCCTCGTTGTTCTATCCGTACGCTCTCTGAATTAGAGAAATTGAGCGACTGAATACATATCAGCTCTCGTAAAACAGATTCTGCTATAAACATTCCATATACTCCATATTTGGAGTTGACATGGTTGTTAAAAAATCTATAAGCTGACATCTTTGAAATAGTCCGTTTTTAAGATCAAATGAGTGGGAGTGAATCACAAACACCCTTGCCTTTGAACACAAATTTATAGTCATTTTGAACGTGTCAATTCTTGGTGGAAAGGCATTATATTTTAAAAATAAAACACAGTTTGTTTTGTACTACTGTCACATTTTTATAATGATCAGGACCGTAATCAGAAATGTAGAAGTAGTTCAAAACGAAAAATATGTAAATAAATTGGATAATCAATTTATGAAAGTGTCCGTCATAAGTTTCGAGCCCGTGGGCACAGCAACCAAAGAGGGTGACGTTGTCCACTAGTTAACTAACTCCTAATGGAGGTATCTCAACAGAAGTTTTCTATGAGAGCTGCTTGTTACTCAGTTTCTTTTAAACGCCCTAGGGTACTTAACGTTGTACCCGTAACCACCCGCTTACAGGGCGTATTCCGCAGCGTAGAAACGTTATGCGTGATTTAAATTTTTGCCAGGAATGTCCGAGGAAAAATTCTTCAACACTTGGTTGCATGCACTCTAGTGTGCAGGAATTTTCGTTTTAAATACTCGGTTGTTCAACCTCTCTTTTTTCGGAGAGAGTAGGGATAGAGGGATAGCGCTAAGACATGACTAGTGGTTAGCTAATCGCTTTCGCTACGCCCTGGTTTTGAGGATCGGATGAGTGGGAGGGATGAGTCTTAGACATCACAAACATTCATGACTACGAACAGAAATCCATAAATCGAATGAAAGATCAATTTATGAAACTATCCGCAACGGGAATTGTACCCGAGACATCCGTAACCGTAGCCAACGACGCTACCAACTGCTCCACAGACGCCGACTTATTACGAAAGGAAAAACTACGGAAATTCACAAGGCAATTTTGTCAGTCCATCATGGGTTAAGGCTATATTAAGTGAGTGGCCAAAATGAATCCGTTTGACAAATTATTCACTAACCGCTTAAAACTTGCCACCAATGAATTATACCTACCTGGTAAAAAGTTTCGGATTAAGCTGCCGGAAAATAAGTTTAGAAATGCGCCCCCTGCTTAGTCCGCCACTGCCCCGACGCTATAAATAATGGCCGACGGCGCTGTGGGAACCACCTGCGACCGCCAGGGCCGCACCGGGCCGCCAGAAAATTTTCATAGCCTGCCTGGTTGAAGCGCTGCGTGTTTGGTGCAATTTTTAATTGCGAGTACGGTATTAAAGTACGGGGCACTCCAAGCTTTTCACGACGTCAGCTGTGAAGCATATTGAGTAATGACGGCGTAATTCAACAGTTGTTATCTTTACAAGAAAAGAAAACAAATGTTAAGCTACATAAAGATAATTAATACGTTGTCACTGTAAGAATACTCGAACGCTACTTTAACGTTTGATTTGAAGAATCAAAATTGTTTTTATTAATTCACTGTGCCGCGAACTAAATCGTCACGGTTCAGACAAAAGTAACCAATAATAGGATGAAAAATCAAAGAATTTAGTTGTACAAAATTTTATTAGGTAGATGATAGCAGTACTATACTTAAACTTATTTTAGCTTAGCTATATATACTGTTTAGCCCATCGTGAGTTAGACACATAGCTCGGAGAAGAGACAATCGTTAAACAAATTTAGTCATCCAGTGGTATCCAAGACGTATAAAACGTCCGCAAGGTAGACGTAGAGTAATGGAGTTCTACCAAGTAAATGCCAATTCAATCATTAAATGTTACCAACGCTGAAAAGGGCAGTTTTGAGTTGAGTATTTCACCCAAAGCGTAAAATTTTTCTTTTTCGTATGCAAAAGTCACCCACCCCTATACGTATAATGTTGCTTACATCCGAATAATTTGTTTTTCACTGAATGAATTACTTCAAAACCTACTAGATGTATTATTATTAAGCATCACAAATTAAAAATAATCTCAATAATTTATTCAAAAGACATGATTGAATTATGTAATGTAGGTAAAACCTCTAAAGCATTTTTTATCCTAAAACCAATGTAAAATAATGTTTCCATTCCAAATAGTGGTCAATTTATTTTTCTAACTACGTCATTTGGCCGAGACTTTCTCTGTCGTCTTTAAAATGAGATCTAATCGTTAACTAATTTTCATACTTTTTGAGGGTTACATCAATTGGCAAACCATCGAATTACCGATTCTCTATGAAATTAGAACGTTTATGAGTAAATGCAAAATATGGAGTAGTTTCTTAGTTATTCGATAATTGTTTTTTTTAGCCTAAACGCCAAAAACTAAAATTCCCTCTATACTTAGCATCTAAGATAGGCTTGAAACGTAATAATACTTTTAATTATGCACTTCTTAAAGATCGTAATCGTCCAGGATAATATTTCAATATTTCGATATAACAGAACTTATTTAAATTGAATTATAGGTTCGTAATTTCATAATTTCGCTCGGCATTTAGGATGATTAGAATTGAATAGACGATATGAATATTCCCATTAAGGGATTTGTGCCTATGTCTTCCTAACCGAGTGGGTGGAACCAATCTTTATCTGAATAAAATACTTACTAAAGATATCCTGTAATTAGATAGATATCATTTGCAAAGAACGTGCCGCTCCTGTTTCCCGTCACCAAAAGGGTTTGATTGAAAACGGTGCGGCGCAGGGGGAGCCCGTGGGAGGTTTGGCGATCCTCCGCTCCCCGAAGGGTGGCGCGTCGTAAGATGGGTAAGGTGGGCAAGTCACCACCTGCGACAAAGCAGTATAGGGGGCACGTACTTAGTTAGGCACCGCGCACGAGTGGGGCAATGTGTATAATATACAACTATCGCTCCAGACGGCGCTGTATTTTTCAAGTTTAAATTGAGTTTTTGATTAAGATTTGTAAATTGTTTTTGTTTCTGGTGTTGAGGATATTCTCATTGCATGAATCAACGAATGAACAACATTTAAACTTGCCGTCACAATGAAAAAGATAGCTTACATCCGCAGCTATATCATAAACGAAACAATTAAATATATAATATCGCATATCATAATTATTAGCATATTTGAATCATACAATCAATGACGCGTAATGATTTATTTTTAATAAGAAACATTTTAAACTTATCAGTCTTTTTTACAACTTCCGCTCCCAACGTGGAGCATATGGCTTCCTAATGAAGGTATTTACAAATACGTTTTTCTTGTTACTCAGTTGCTCGACCTCTTTTTTTGGAAAATAGAGTTGGAATAGAAGAATAGCGCTAGTACAGGACTAGTGGTTTCGCTACGCACTTTCGCTACGCCCCGATTTTGAGGATTGAATGGGTGGGTAATATAACAACAAAATTAATAACTTGTCACAGTCAAAATCATGCGTCACATAAAATACACCGTTCGCCATTATGATTACTTCAGTTGGCAACTATGTACAGATAGATTATTAACTATATTTTGAAATTTCGGCATTACAGCAATTATCCAATGGTCTTAACTACTCACGTATGACAGCCTGGATACCAATTTATATACTCAAAAATGTCAAAATTACATGCACACCGCGCCATATTCTCGTATTCGTAAGCGCCAGCTGTCAAATACCCTTTTGCCCCGTTGCCTCGCGTTTTGATTCACCCACATCTCCCCCGGAAAGCCCCTGCTTAACGAATAAAAACACAAATGCATGAATTATGTTCCGCAAACTTGTGAAACGCGATTTTGTTGTGAAGTAATTTGCAACCAACTTTTTGCGCCGTGTTGTTGATTCCTTAAATCTGTAAAATTTTAATTGAGATTATACAACATTGTAAACTATTACAGAAGTTGCAAGAATATTACTGAATATTGGCAGTAAACGGCCGTCCTGGGCATATACAGTACACTTATGAATATTCATTTTCAGTTGGGCTCGATGCACTGGTGGATGAAGGCCTCCCCCAGCTCCATCCACTCTTCTCGGTTCCTTGCTTTTCGCTGCCACGTAATTACACCGAACCTGAAAAGTCCGTCAATCCAGCGGGTTTTGGGGCGACCCTGTGGCCGCTTAGTGCCCCTCGGGTACCACTGAATGACTGCAGTTATGAATATACTTGATATTTTCGATTGATTCAACAGTTAATTCAAATGAAAGTGTAATTACTGTCCACCCGAGCATATTGAAAAACCGTGAAAATTTGGACTGCTTTATGGTTTGGTCAATTTTTGTTTGAAAGGCATTAATTATTTTACTTAAAATTAAAATAAAACACATTTTTTCATTATTTCAAAATTTTTATCAAATGATCACGACCGGTTTCGCTCAACGCAAAAAAACTTATTAATCATAAAAGTTAAGACTTTTTTCTTAGATACATATATGGACCCACTTAAATATGTTTTGAATGCTGTACGAGAAATGTAACTGACGGGATATATTTCTTTCGGTTTATACGAAGCCAAAATTAGAATTCCGCAATTCTTAAAAGTGCCAGCTTTGTGTTCCTAATGATGTCTGAGGATTCGCGGACAAGAATTTTTTCTCCCGAAGTGTAGAATCAACCTGCCAATGTAGATGCCATAAAGCCAAGCTTTACATTACTCAACGAGTATTACTCGTGACAGTCTTGACGAATACTGTTTTTTTTAAGTGTAATGTATGTATACAATTCAGGCGCGTGCGGCGGCTTTATCTCTTTCTCGCTCAATCATATGAAAAGTGAAAGTGAGATGCTAGGGCATGCGGCGAATGCTCTTGTATCCGTTTCGCTCATACCCAAATTAGGTTGTGGGATAGAGATAGTGATCCACCGCAAGACGATGGTATACATGGTCACGTTGCAAAAGCAATAGTACACTTATAATTATTGTCTTGGTTGTAACGAGAAAATTACAAAATAACGAAGTTGTCGGGTTTGTGGTGCAGTGGTCAACGTCGTTGGTTTCAGTTACGGATCACACGCGTTCGAATTCCTTTACATAAAGCTTCCTAAATTGATTTTTCAATCAATTTTTATTGGATGTTTGTGATGTTTGAAATTCTCTCCCATCTATCCGTTCCTATAAACTGGGTTCAGTGAGAGCGATTAGCCAACTACTTGTCCTGACATAGTTCTATCTTTCTATTCCTACTCACTTTAAAAAAAAGAGGTTGAGCAACTCTGTAACAAGCAGTTCTCGCCGAAAACTTCTGTTGAGATAAAATCCGCAACGAGACCATATGATACCCGTCAACAGCGGACATGGCTTGAAAAAATTACGAAATTTCAATTATGTTATTGAAAACATTTTATCCATGAGATTTTCTCTTGACACCTAATATAATATAACTGTCAATTCTTGGTGGAAAGGCATTATAATTTTTATGTATTATTTCCACATGTTTATAATGATCTGGACCGGTTACGCTCATCACGCGCATTATTAACTGAATCATTATGAACATGTGGAAGTAGTACAGAGAAATTTTGTTTTATTTTTAAAATATAATATAATTGTTAAATAAGCTTTCAATCGTATAAAAATAACACTTATCCAAATATGTAAAAGGAACACACGAAATGGAAATTGAATCATTAAAATTCGCGTTTGTTCACAAAATAATGTATAAATTGACCCGGCGGCATGTTCGACACTGGCCGATAATAATTTATGTTGAAAAATGCTCAATTTATGTCCACACCGCTCTGGCCACATTTCGCCAGCCGCCAGCTGTGCCTCCCCCACATTGCCCGCACGCTCTCATCCCCCGCGGTCCACCCCGCCCCCAACTACTCACCACGTAGAAAACAGTGATTTGTAAAGGGACGCATGCGGGCGTTTTATTTCGCATGTGCGCGTTTCCAAAACGCATTATCGCGCAAGTGCGTTGTAAATTTTATTCAAATACAAAGGATCCACGAATGTGTTTAACATTTTCAATATTAATCCTCGGCATAATTATTTTGCATGACTGGCTTAGCATTGAGTATTCCTGACTGTAATGGCCGATTCGTGAGACCAGAGTGAGTTCAATTGTCAGAACGTGAGTAAGCCCCACCATCTTCTCTAACATTCAATAGTACATAATGTAATTCTTATAAAGATTTTTATTACAATGCGATTTTTTCCATGTCCGCTCCCAACATGGAGCATATGGCTTCCTAATGGAGTTATCTCGACAGATTTTTTTTATGAGAACTGGTTACTACTAGGTTTTTTTTAATACCCTAGGGTACTCAACGTTGTACCCACCAGCACCCGCTACGGCTTCACACTCTTACAGGGTGTATTCCGCAGCGTAACAACGTTATGCGTGTTTCAAATGTTTTCTAGGAATGTCAGAGGAGAAATTCCTCAAGACTTGGTTGCATGCACTCTAGTGTGCAGGAGTTTTCATTTTAAATAAGTGTTAAGAAAAAAGGAAAAACAAGGGGTTAATGTATTAAGCAATTGCGTTCCAATCGCTTTCCATAGGACGCCGTGAACTCTTTAAATGTCTTGTAATTTGTCAAAGATGCAACCTAGTTGGCATGATCCCAGGGGCTGACAGATCCGACTGATTCCCGTTCGTTGTCCATGTCTGGACATTCCCAAAAAGGATGTGATCTGCATCCTGGATCATATTGCCACATTTACATTGTGGAATATCTACCAACCGGCCAAGCTGGAAGAGCTTGGTAGCGAAGTGACCATGGCCAGTTATGAATTGGCTGGTCCAGAAATCAGGAGTCAAAACTTTGATTATCTCCATTCGCCACTTTATTTTCAGAAAAGAATTGTAAGTATGCCTCCCCTTAGAAGAATTATCCCATCGATTCTGCCAAATTCGCATTTCTACACTACGAGATGCAATTTTATTACTCGGTTGATCAAGCTCTCTTTTTTCGAAGAGAGTAGGGATAGAAGGATAGGGCTAGGACAGGACTACTAGTTAGCTAATCGCTCTCGCTACGCCCCAGATGGGTGGGTGAGGAGGGAGTTTTAGACATCAAAAACACTCGAATGAGAGACGGACGCCGCGTTAACAAGATATAATTGAGTCCATATGCGGAAGTCTTTATTTTGTTTCTTTTTGTCAACACATTTATCCAGTAAACGATTTTTTGGCCAATAAACCGTGTTCTCAATAAAATTACACTGACCATATCCATTCATTAAAGATAAATATTTTCAAATTTGGATTATTGAGATTTTGTACACTTCCATGTATTTTGTCACTAACGACCCGGGTTTTGCCTTTCGGCATCTTCAGACTCAAGTCCATTCGTGTGCTCGAATGCCTGAAGATGCCGAAAGGCGAAACCCGGGTCGTTAGTGACAAAATACATGGAAGTGTACAAAATCTCAATAATCCAAATTTGATATTGAAATTCCATCAAGCACCCTCAGTCGATGTCTTAAATTATAAATATTTTCGATAAATTGTATCTCCACAACAACCAACCGCTATTATCTCTGAACAGTGTTTTTAGGACAACGCTGTTTTTCCAAATATGGACTCAATTGTTACACAGTCGATCAAATTGACACTCCCTACGTATAATCCTGTATCTGCAAATATGACATTTTACAGTTCTCCGTCATAAAGTTTCAACACGTAACATCGAATTAACGGCTATATCTATCTTCTTCAAAATTGGGACAGTGCTATTATTTTAAATCTAGTTTCTTATTTTATATACAATTTTTCTGAAAAGTTTATAGTTTTTGAAATATTACAAATACGACATTGGATTTTGGATTTCAGATAAAGACTTTCGTATAAATAAGTGGCTAGTTACGTGTTTATAATTTACGAATCAACGGTAAATAGGTACCTTTCCCAATATTTTTTGATTTCTACCTATACAAACTAAGTGCGTAAGCAACGAAAATGCAAAAGATGTATGATCACGTATGTGGCACTTTCGTGATTATACTTAGGGCGTGTCGGTTAAGGCACTAAGGTGTGGCAAAAAAAGAACCAGTTATAAGCTTATAAATTTCTCTAGATCGCGGCTACGAATCCGGCTGTCTTAATAGTATAATCAAACTTTTGAACTCTTTATTACTATCAGTTATTATAATGTATAAAGAAATGGAAAACTTGACGGCAATGTTGTCAACATCTGAATTATTATGAGCAACCCAACCCGTTCCATTTTCATCGTCTTCACCCCACGGTAACCCTCCCGTTTGGCCGGCAGTGATTGCGAAACTTTTCGCGCAACGACCTGCCAATTATAAGGGATGATAAATCAGCGTGTTGCCTATTTCCCTTTCAGACTAACTACCCTGATAATGCGATTGTTTTGAAGCAGTGGCCGAACAGTGGGTTGTGGGAATAAATTTAACATTGTTTTCTTTGAACCCTTAGTGGGATGAAATTTTAAGAATATTTACAGTTCTTATTCAAAAATATTTACTTTCTATTGCTGTTTTTGTTAAATAAAATTCTCTCTTGGCAAAACTTTTTGATACAAATACAATACAATATTTTCGATGGGTTCGGCGGTAATTCATTTCTGATATAAAATAAAATTGATAGATTTGTTTTTCAACTGGTTGCGTTACTAATTGTGACACAATGAGTAGCGCAACCAGTAAAATAACAATGTTATCATTTAATTTTAGATATTGACTGAGGGTGCTTGATGGAATTTCAATATCAAATTTGAATTACTGAAATTGTGCACATTTCCATGAATTCGGCAGTTCGAGTTCATTCGTGTACTCGAATGCATCAAGATGCCGAAAGGCAAAACCCGGGTCGTTAGTGACGAAATACATGGAAATGTACAAAATTTCAACAATTTGACAATGATTTAATTTTGAATTATATATTAAAATCAATAGATGCTAGAACGCCACATGACGCTCCACTAAAGCACTTTTTCCCAACTCCTGAAGCTCACTACCAAAGGGTCATCTATGCTAAAATGGCATCACACGATTAGAAAAAAATTTGCCTCAATTCACATATCATTTCATTACACCTTATTTTCGCATACGTCTCATATTCTTCGTAACTAAATCATCACATTAATTAAGAACTTCTTCACCCATCATTCAATGAATATTGAGAATTATTTTAATAGTTCTGTGACGTCACATTTTCTACGACTGCCTCCATATCCGCCGTCACAAAATTATCACATTATTTGATACCCCCTTCCCCACCATTCAATAAATATTTAGTATTTTTTGTTAGTTTTGTTAGTTTTGTGACGTCACATTTTCTACGACTCCCTCTTACCTCTTGTACTTCTAAAATCAAAATATTTTGAAACCCACATCCTCCCTCTTTTAAGAGATAATGAACATAATTTTTTTAGTTTTGTGACGGATGTTACGGGCTCAAATTACGGTACGGAATGTTTCATACATTGATTTATGTATTTCTGTTCGTAGGCATGGATGTTTGTGATGTCCAGAATTCCCTCCCATCCACCCTAACCTAAAAACTGGGCGAAGTGAGTGCGAGCTGCTTACTACTGGTGTTGTCCTAGTCTTATCCTTCCATCCCTACTCTTTTAGAAAAAGAGAGGTTGATCAACTAAGTAACAAAAAGTTCTAAGCACCTCTATTAGGAAGGCATATGCTCCAAATTAGGAGCGGATACAGTTTTATTGTTTGCCTCTTTTAACTTGTTTTTTTTAATGTGAAATAATAATTCATTTTTCTTAACAATTTCCATAAATAGTAACGAGCAGTTCTGTTTAGATATCTCCATTAGGAATCCATGTATGCTCCACATTGGAAGCGGACATGGTAAAATATAAAGTTTTGTGACGTCACAACATATTCTATCACCCACACCACGTCAAAAAACATTTTTATTTGATATAATTTAAGACATCGACTGAGTGTGCTTGATGGAACTTCAATATCAAAATTTGTGTTATTGAGATTTTGTACACGATTCGAGTTTCTCAGTTCGAGTTCATTCGTGCGCTCGAATGCCTGAAGATGCCAAAGGGCGAAACCCGGGTCGTTAGTGACAAAATACATGGAAGTGTACAAAATCTCAATAATTAAAATTTATATTTGAGGTTATATTACAGATGGCTGGGTGAGGAGGAAGTTTTAGACAACACAAACACTCAGACTACGAACATAAATCCATAAATCGATTGAAATATCAATTTACGAAAACTGTCCGCGCCGGGAATTGAACCCGAGACATCCGAAGCCTTAGCCAGCGACGCTACCAACTGCGCCACGGACATCCACGCCGAAATAATGAACATTATTTCTTTAGTTTTCTGACGGATGTCTCGGGCTCAAAGCCCGTTACGGAAAGTTTCATAAATTGATTTATCAAGGAATGGATGATTGTGATGTATATAATTTCTTCACACCCATCTCATCCTATAAATGGGGCGTAGTGAGAGCGAGCTGCTAACCACTAGTCCGGTCCTAGCCCTATCCTTTTATCCCTACTCTCTTCGAAAAACTTATGTTTTAAGTAAAACTAGATACCTCCATTAAAAGTCCATATATTCACTACATTGAGAGTTGACATTTGTAAAAAATAAAGTTTTATTACGTCACAATATCTTAAGTGATCCCGACAAATCATTCGCCAAAAAAACATTCGCTTTTTGGGAGCCCCTCTGCAATATATAATATAATATACTATTCAATTCTGGACATTTTTCTTTCGTTTGTCACCCGTTCCGAATCTATCCACCCGTTGACCAGTTCCTATAAACTACCTCAATAAAATCCAAATATCTGACTTGTTTGTCGGACATATGGCAACCGAAGCTAGCAGCGGCTTACATAATATGGTGTTGGCACATATAAATATAATATCCCGACGGCGAGGGAAGCCCCGCTCAATTTTCCCGCCAGTTTTCGCGCCCTTTTGCGCCAGGCCACAGGTGCTCGGGATAACAGGGTATCTATTTTCTTAGCTGTCTTTGACGTAATAGATTTGATATTTATCGCTTTTGTGCATTTGTCCTGTGCATATCGGAAAGTTTGAATATTTTAATGAAAATATATTTATTTCCGAGGCGAGTATAAATTATTTTCTTAATATTTTATTTGAAAAATATATCTGGAATTACAGTTGACAGCCAATGCGCCAAATATTTTGAAAATTGAAAAATCTCTCATGTCCAAAATCACAAATTTCGATTGAAATAATCTAAATTTGATAGTGACTTGCTGGGACTTGAATCGGGACCCACCTGATCGCTAAGGCAAAGCTCTTACCACTAGACCACAGAGGCAGACAGTATTATAATATTGTCAAACCAAAAAGAAGGCCACTTGTACAAAAATTGAATTTTGAGAAAAACGTCTCCCAAGGAATTTTAGTATGTACTTCTTCCACATGTTTATAATAATCAGGACCAATTTCACTCATCGCGAGCATTATGAATTGATAAAAAATAAATCACTTTTTAATTTCGTTTATAAATAAAATACTTGATATACCTTGTAATTATTGAAATTCAATGTTATACAGTTAAAAGTATTGGTATACGGGATCCGTTCATCGATACACCGTTCTGGGATACATACAATGTAATACATTGGCACTATGGCATCCAATCCCGGACCTTTTTTCTGATCCCGTGATTTCGGGATTGACTTTTTTTTGAAAGTCAGGTTTTCATGTTTGAAACTGTCAACTTTTTTTTTGTAAATAACATAGAGGATAGATAATCATTTTGATTATGTACACGGCGGGCTGTTAAGACCACCACGGGCAGAGTAAGGAATTCAATTTTCAGAAAAAAAAAAATCGTTTTTTCAATTCTTTACTTCACATGTTGTGTTCTTAATAAATGTCATAAGAAATAGGAAATGTGGAAACAATAACAATATTGAATTGCGCGATTTCCTTCTGTGTTTTCGTAATTCTATTAGTAGTTGAAGACATGTTACAGTTAGGCGAGTAAAGCTTCACACATGCGCATCTAAAAATAGAATAGTGGTCAACTGTTTTTTGTAGATAATGAAGCAGAAAAAGAATAATTTGTCTGTCTTTGTCTACAGCAGTCACGAAATATCAGCTAAAGAGAGAGCACACTACATGTATTATTACTATATAAAATGTGGATCGAAAATAGTTACCCCGCCGACGGAAACGTATAAATAGTTCATCGGATAGTTATTTGCATTTTAATGTAAATTAATTTTTACTATTTTAAGGCGAATTCCAAAATCCCGGTATTGGTATTGAGTCGATCCCGGAATTAGAAGCCCTAATTGGCACGTTGCGTGTATTATACACAAAAAAGTGCAAAGCTATAAAGTGTATACTTTACAATACAATGAAATCACGTTTGGAACATCGAATCTCAGGTTGTTGTAATTGTAAATATAGCTATTTCCAAGGTACGAACATTGCCCGGCTTATGGGGGATGCATTACCCGATTATAATATTTATTTCAATACCCCATCAAGCAGATTGGCGTGTCCCGCGGGTGGCGTTAATGTGCTCGCAGCGCCACATTCTCGCTCTAATGTAAAATCCATCGATGGGATTCAGTAGTCCCAGGGCCAGATGCGACCGCACGGCGCGGCACACACCCGCCCCCGGGACAGGGGGTGCCACCGCGAATCGATGGGGGAAGGAGGGATGTGGTCACTTGCGAAAATTCATGCGAGGATTTTTCGACTGTGTATTGAATGCGTAATTAAGGACGCTTCTTATGTTTCTGTTTTCGCAATAAAATGTCGATTACAAAGGAAGTTTTATATTTGAAGCATATGGATTTTATTTTATCTAGATAATTGATTGAATTACCATTTACTTGATAGAACTCCATTTTAACACATTCGAACCGCGGTAAATATGCGGTGGGTCCGTAAAGAAATGAGTTCATCATTAACGCATGGCTTTTAAACGATTAGTGTTAAGGTAATTTTATGTATAGACCCAGAGAACTCTGTAGACGCTTTAGTGCTCGGCCAGAGCTGTCGCGCGTTGACTTTGGCACTTATTATTATTATTATTATTACACTAGTGAGTACCCGGCATGCGTTGCAATGCCACTCAAAGAAAGAAAGGGTTTGTGTTTTAATGCTGTTTATTGAACTGCTTTTGGATTAGAGTTCTGCACAGGCCGAAATTTCATAGACCTACCCGGTTCGAGCCCATCATCTTCAGGTCTGGCCCGACCCGAACCCGAGTTTCAATATCACACTTGTTATAACACACTATTTTTGTATTTCGTCTTTTTTTTTTTTTTTTTTGAAAGGTTTTTACTAGATGTCGCTGTATTTGATTATTTTTTTTCAATTTTAGATTTTCAATTTTTTTTCTTCAGAACCCTTCACGGGTATGTGCACAAAAACTCACCGAAGTTTCATCGAAATCGTATGAATAGTAAAGGAACGCGTAAAGGACAAACAAACATTTATTTTATATAATATTTTCCGGCATGATCACAATAAGTCCTTCCTGAAAGTTTCGTCGCGATCGGTTGAGTAGTTTAGGAGCCTATAAGATCCAGACAAACCAACAAACAGACATTCATTTATATATATATAGATATCACATGTAGGTATGAAATTTTCTCATGACCTAAGCGTAGAGGTCCGCAGTGTATAATATAAAATAAAATGTTATGCAATGTATACACAGTTCCGAAGTACTAACTACTTAAGAGATTCAGTATTTCAATTTCAATACTCTCATCTATGACGGGTACGGTTATACTAGTAAAAAAGGGTTGTATATAATTGAACTTTCTGTTAGATAGTATTCACTTGGTGCACTTGATCTTTTATTTCGATAGTTTGCACACTCAAACTTTAATTTTAATAATCTTCACTTATTTACGGATTCGTTTAACAAAGTGAGTTAAGTTGTAATAGGTTATGTTAGGGTTGGTCTGGTTTGGTTTGTGTAATGTATTATAATGCGTGGAGCAAAGACAATATAAGCGGTCTAATATGGGGTAGAAGAATAAGTGACACTTCGTTACAGCTTCGTGGAACTATCGATTTCAAAGTGTGAGTATTTATATTGAGTGAAAACTATTTTTTATTTGTTATAAGTGAAAACTATTTTTATGAAAGTGAATATGATCCAAACAAAAGTGGATTTAATTGTAAGCCATAAATTATCATATCGTATCATTTATTTAATGATTAATGTAAACCATGTGGAAACATATCATGGCAACACTAAGGTGTTCGTATGTTTTTCAACGTTTTAAATAAAAAATCTTTTCAACACATTTTCGAGTCAAAAAATTCCGCAATTTCTATTAAGTATAATTTCCAAATTGATTTAAAAAGTGTGGGAGCAACGAACTCTACCCATTACACCACTGATGGTAAGAGGAATGGTATTTTAAGGAAAATTTTAATCAACTGAGATGTTTAAAATTTAAGTAAGGTAAATGTACCAGTAGTTGACCGCTTAAGAGAAAAATTAAACAAAAATTACGATTAACGTTTAGCATTAGACCGAATCATAATAATCATAATGGAGCAAAAATGTCTTAATTAATATGAGACAAAAATTAGGAAAGGGTCTGTTACAAATTAACAACCATGTTAATGTTTAAGTAGTTGTCCATCTAAAAAATTGAAAGTTCAGTAGTTGACCATGTATAATAAGAGGTTTTAAGGTGTTACCTGTCAATTCTTGGTGGAAAGACATTATATTTTAAAAAATAAAACACAATTCATTTGTACTACTTCCACATGTTTATAATGATCAGGACCGGTTTCGCTCATCACGAGCATTATCAACTGATAAAAATACAAACATAACAGGCATATTTATATAAAATTAAGTGTAAAAATGAAGAACTGAGACAGTATTTTCTTGTCTCAGTTCATGAACCATCAGTTTTATATACCTTCATTTTTACACTTAA
The DNA here is from genome assembly GCA_022494535.1 of Himalopsyche phryganea. Classification (NCBI taxonomy): domain Eukaryota; kingdom Metazoa; phylum Arthropoda; class Insecta; order Trichoptera; family Rhyacophilidae; genus Himalopsyche; species Himalopsyche phryganea. Next base: position 73,240 of record JAGVSL010000076.1, on the reverse strand, counting down.
TTTTATATATGAGCGAAACCGGTGCTGATCATTATAAATATGTGGAAGTAGTACAAATGAATTGTGTTTTATTTTTTGAAATATAATAAGAGGGTTTCATGACAACCTTTCATCACAGTGGCCTCAGAGCTTCCTGCAAGACCACTCTCGGCTGGATACTTAAATTCACTGATATCTTAAGAAGCTCGAAATAAAATACTTACTGACACCCCAATGACATATTTATATGGTTGTGTGTTAGTTTCACAATCCGACAAAAGATGGTTTCACTTGTCTGAACTCTACAATTTAGAGTAATCACGCGTCTACGTTTCTCATTTTGGGAACTTTTATTGAAAAAAGGTCAACTACTGGTACATTTACCTGATGTCAAACTATAATATATTTATTACACGGATGTTTGTAAAGAAAATTAGCAAATTTTCACATTAATGGAAGGTTTTTAATCCACATTAAGATTTTAGTTATGTTTATATTTCGTTACATAAAATGAAATGTTTTTATTTTTTAATTGCGCTCGTCCGTTTGCTGGAGCTATTCCTACGTCACAAGTTTTCATCGCGATTCAATAATTATGATAGCTGAGTAAACGAATGAAATATTTTAAATGCGTTTTATTTTGCTTTATTGAAACAGTTGCATACTGCTGGAGTCGCAGTTTTACGAGATGTCAGAAAGTGACAAGTTGAATATAAAAAAGCATAATATATTGATTGAGGCAGGTAATTCATAATACTCCAAATTTATGTCGATTTATCAATTGAATATACGATTTTCGATAATTTATTTGTATTCTAAATGAAACAGTATTTTTAAAACTTTTTGCAGATAATTTAATATTTATAATAAGATAAAAACAACATTTTGTCGGTTCCGTGGTGCAGTGGTAACGTCGTTGGTTACATTTACGGATTTCTCGCGTTCAAGTTCCGATACGGACAGTTTCATAAATTGACCGATATCATGAAAATATACAACAGAAATAACTAGCATTCGTCGTTGTTTTGGAAGAAAACACTAAATCGAAAAAATTACATAATATATTGAGTAGTTATAACAAAATGTTCTTTATTCTGAACTCTACCGTATTGAAGAATACATCTATTTTAATAAATTATACTTTTACTAAAAAACAGTTTTGTACAAACAATCTAAATGAAAAAGGTATAGCATTTCAAACATTTAAAAAACTTTGAAGTCACTAAACTAGTATTTTTTCAGTTAGTGTCTACCTCAAGACCAGCGACGATTATTGGAATATATATATATATATATAAATGAAGATTTGTTGGTTTATTTGTCCTATATACGTTGCTTTTTCGGGCTGATAAAAATAAATCTGGACTTTTGGTCGGGTTCGGACAACAAGTGTGATATTGAGACTCGGGCTCGGACCGGGATGAAATTCCCGTGCAGACCTCTAATCCAAAAGCACTTAAAACACACACCTTTTTTTTCTTTGAGTGGCATTGCAACGCATGCCGGGTACTCGCTAGTTTGAAATAAAAACGATATAAACTGATCAAATTTTGACTTACACCCTATTGTATTATTGTGCACACGTTAATAATTGTTATTTGATTCAATATTGCGAGTAGAAGTCGTTGTTGGAATACTCCATTGACCGGAATGGTTAAAATATTCACAAAAATAATCTTCCTTGGGCATAATAATATTATTGTAGTATTTTTATAACAACGTTTGCAAGGAATCGACAACAACGCTTCTAGATATTTATCCAAAACGCTACGACTGGTGCGAGCTAGGGATTGCAACACCTGACGAATGTATCGATACCGGTATTTTACATACAATTCAATGTTGTTGGGCGAATAGACAATATTGAATATATCTGCACCTGAAAAGCATACGGGTTCAAGTCCAAAACGTTCGAAATGTTCAGGAGAACCAAAAAAGATTTTCTGTGAGGAGTCATGCTTGTTGTATCCTAAAAAGTAATGAAATTCTTCCGTCTTTCTGCCACTTATTAACAAAATGATTAACTATACTTTGGAATCATTAACTTAATTCTTCCAATTTTGGAGATGCATCCGTATGCCTCTCAGGTACAAATATTCTATATCGTAATATGAGCGTTGAAGCCAACTTCATTTGCTGTGTTCGCAGGTTCGAAACCCAGTACAGACAATGTCATTAAAAGATTTTTCAATCGATTCTCTCACCCATCCGATCCTTAAAACGAGATGAAGATCAGCTAACCAGTAGTAATAAAGCAATCCTTCATTACTTAGTCTCTGAGAAAGGAAGGTTTAGTGACTAAATGCCAGGATATTCTCGTAGGAATATTTGTGTTGAGATAAGCTCCGTTCATTATGAGTCTATATCGATGGTGTTTTGCCCAATTGATGTAACCATCAAAATTGAAATTGTTCAGGAGACAGTAAAAACTGTTTTAATTGAAAACATTATATGGTGAGTACGCTATGAATCTTTGAAATGCACTTCTGTAAATCCTCATGTTTGCAGGTACGGAATTATACCTAGGAAGTGTTGGTATAATAGTGTCTTACATCATGTGGCTGGATCAGAATTTTAAAGTCTAAAACCAATGTAAAATGACGTTTACCTTCCAAAAAGTATTAGATTTATTCTTATTATTTGCGTCATTTTCCGAGACCTGCTCTGTCGTGTTTACAATGAGATCCAATCATTAACTCATTTTCGTGTTTTTGGAGGGTTAGATCAACTGACCAAAACACCTTCGATTATGATCCACATGTGAGCAGACATTGTTGTTAAAAATAATATATTTAGCTGGAGTCAATCCACTACTGGATGAAGGCCACCAGCTCCCTCCACTCTTCTCGGTTCCTAGCTTTACGCTGCCACATACTTCCACCAAACCTGAAAAGTTCGTCAATTCAGTGGGTTTTGGGACGTCACGCTAGCTTGGCTCTCCATCTACAGACATTTGTTGGCCTAGGTAGACATAGCGGTTGACCCTATCGATTTGATTGCCGTTGATGAAGATCGCTTTTGGGTCAGTGAAGTGGTTTATCATTACTTTTGTCTTTGAGTCATTAATATTAAAACCTACTTTCAAGCATTCATTTACGAGCTTTTGCATCATGCCCTGGAGTTCTTCTTGAGTTTCTGCGAAGACGACAATGTCGTCTGCAGAGCGCAGGTGACTGAGGTATTCCCCGTTGATGAGGATTCCTCTCCTCTCCCAGTCGATGCGTTTAAATATATCTTCAAGAGTGGGTGTGAATTGTTTGGGTGAGATTGTGTCACCTTGGTGAACACTCTTGTTAATTGAGAATCTAAAGGATGATTTATGAAACTTTACACTTGCATTTATATTCTAATACTAACCGGTAGATATTTCGGTATCGAAAAAAGAGTCAAAATACCGGAATCCCAATTTCGGTAATACCAGCATTGCCACCCTTAGTTCGTACGTAGGTATAAGATTACCCAGAATTTCTTAGCCTCACTGGAAAACAGCATCTGCCGGTTCCCACAATCTTTCACTGTTTAGTTTGGAGCAGTTCTATCAAAGGTATTCTTTATTGCGGTGTCTCGAAAGGTTTCGTGGAAAGCAGCTCCCGCAATACTTATTTTTCTCACGGATTATGTATGTACGCCACTGCAAGATTTAGATAAACCCGCTTATAGAAATACGATCACAATGAAAAAAATGAGATGTATAAAAATGGTAGAAATATTTTACAGACTGCATTTTATTGAATTATATATGTTTTTAAAAGGGAATCTGAGGTACATATATTTACATAAAATAATTAATAGCATATATTAAGAGTTTGTCGGCTTCGTGGTGTAGTGGTTAACATCGATGGCTACCCACTCCACCCCTTATTTTTATGTTGAGAATTTGAATCATTGTTTACCTTTGATATAAATAACGTTGCTATATACTTAGTATGAAGACGCCTTTTAAAGAAGAAAAACAAGTGTCACATTTAGTAATAAAGCCAGTGTAGTAACAAAAATATCAATTTAAATTTGATATGAAAAGAACCTCTATATTGAAAGTGGGCACGGTGAAAAATCAGTATGTCTTCATCACTGTTATATAAATCGGCTCTTTTCCATTACAATCATAATCTGATTAATCCGATTTGATTAACATAATAAACGCGTGTAAATAGTTCAAAAATTACCCATATGCTCGCAGGCTTAACGATGTATTTTTGGATGCAGGTGTGCGAAATCTTTTACGGCTGCGGTCGACGCCAGGTGTTCTCAACGCAAGGGTAGGAGGGAACCATCCCTCGGCACAAACACCTCCCCCTCTTCCTGTAGCTACACTTGGATAAGCATGCCACGCCACCCCGCCGACCCACCCCGATTCCGAATGTCAGATGTTTAGATTAGTTCTTTTCAAGACTATTATTTTATTATAAACAATAATAGTTCATAATGACCTTTTTAAAATAGTTTCCGTATCGACGTTCCCTACGTATAATCACGTATCTGCAAACATTAGATTTTACAAGAGAACCTTTCAAAGATTCATAACACAATTGCAAAGTAACGACTACATGTATCTTCTTCTAAATTTCAACAGTGCTACTATTTTAAATCTAATTTTCCCTGTTGTTTTATGCCTACACATAGAACTCAGTGCGTAGATAACAAAAATGCGGAGTACAATGACATATAATTACACTTTTTGCATTTACGTGATTATAAGTGTCGATATTTACTTTTAAGGTGTTAACTGTCAATTCTTGGTGGAAAGACATTATATTTTAAAAAATAAAACACAATTTGTTTGTACTACTTCCACATATTTATAATGATCAGGACCGGTTTCAGGATCAGGATCAGGATCAGTTGATAATGCTCGTGATGAGCGAAACCGGTATTAAGTGTCGATATTATCAACAGTATGCGACTGCGAAAAATTTGACAAAACATATTTGATTACGCCTGCATGTTATATATTATAGGGGTCAATATTGCTATAGCATTACCACTATTACTAGGCCGCCACCGAATTTGGAACTAGAATTGTCAGTCTAGAATAAATCACTCCATTTGCCGTATTATGTAAAATAAATATATTGTCTTCTTTTAATAACCGTCGCTAAAATATCAGTTTTGGAATTTGCTGAAATTTCAGTTCTGGTTGAGTAGTATAGCAACATTCCTAACGTGACGGTGGCACCCTCACTAGCGGTAAAGTTAAATTGGTACATCTATAGTTTCCAGTCAATTCTAATAATTGTATTTTTGGGTCATGTAATAAAGGATTAAATCTTTAATATGGACTGTTTTTTTTCAATTGGCATGTTTCCGATACAACATCATAAAAAACATTGTTTGATTATTGTCTTTTAGCCCTTGAGAATCGGCACATAAATACATAATCAGTGATTTTTTTTATGAACTTTGCAGAGGGTATACAGCAACGCAATATTTGTACGATTTCATGTTTACAAGATTTCTACATTATTTGAGGATAAATATTTTTTTCCAACCATGTTAGCTCCTCGTGTAGAGCATATGGCTTTTTAATGGAGGTATCTGAAAAGAAGTATCACGAGAACTGCTTGTTACTCGGTTGCTCAATATCTCTTTTTCGAAGAGATTAGGGATAGAAGTGTAGGGGTAAGACATAGGCTAGTGATATCTAATTTCTCTAGCTATGGATGGTGGGAAGAAATTTTTAGACATCACAAACATCCACGCATTCGAAACTGAAACTGTCCGTGGCGCGATTCAAGCTCGTGAGATCCGTAAACGAAACCAACGTCGTCGACCACTGCACCACGGACCAGACGTATATATTGTATACTCACGTTCAATATGGTAGATAATTATAGAAGCAAAAACCATTATAAAGTAAATAATTTTTATGATTCAACCAGGAAAAAGCTAAACATACAGTTATTTATATCAATCAGAGTGAAACAAAAAAATGTTTACAAAATTAGCGATCTAAAATTTATGCTGAAAATTGAATACCCATAAAAACAAATATCCGCTGAATTTATCTAAAAATAAATTAGTTCATATTATACTAAGTATCTTCAATTTTTTTTCATTATTTTTGTCGTTTAAAAAATAAATAAGGAAAGTTGACTAGCTATGCGCTGCGCAGTTCCGCATCAGGCTTTATTTTTTTTATTTCTTATCGAATTAGTATGAGAACGGAACACCTGCCGCTCACCTGTACCTATTTATTCTTCCTCTTCCTGCCTCATTCAGGTATGAGCCTCGTGCTGTCTATCCAGCGAATCTAATCATATCGAATATTTTTACAAATTTCCTTGGTTCGGCTATATCGCTTTATTCGCATGTTAAAACGCAGACAGTATACGGCTTCATGTCAATAAATACAATACATTGATAAGCGTTGTTAACGGTAGATTTGTTACATTTATATTCTATGTGTAGCATAATGGAATATTTAAAGTTGTTTAATGAGAACTGAATGTAATTAAGTCACTTATAAATCACATTATTGATCTTGAATTTAAATCTATATCATAAAAAATATATTTGGTGTTAGTAATAATAGTTAATTTATGTTATTTTCACATTTTTAAATTACAGCAGATCGAAAAGTCACTCGAGGAGAAAATACATCAAAGACACCAAGGTACCACGGTTTCAATTCTTGTAGAACTAAATTAATTGTTTGAATTGTTGAGATTTTGTACTTTGCCATGTATATCGTCACTAATGACCCGGGTTCTTCAGGCATTCTAGCACATGAATGAACTCAAACTGACTGCCAACTCAACAATCAAGCACCCTCAGTCAACGTCTTAAATTATTTGTTATTTTTACTTATATTTTTACTTAAATGTTTATATAGATTTATGGATTTCTCGCCGAAGGCATCATTCCTGCTTTTTGTGATGTTTAAATATTCCTTCCCACTCGTCCGATTCTAAAAACGAAGCGCAGTGAAAGCGATTTGGTAAAGATTTTAACCCTATTATTCTATCCTTACTCTTTCAGAAAAAACAGAGGTTGTGCAACTAAGTAACAAGCATGTGTCGTAGAAGAAATTCTGTTAGGAGTCCATATTCTTATTGATAGCAGACATGGCTAAAAAAATGTTTACGTTTTAACACAGCCCCCATGGTTATCACCTTCGGTCCGCCCATGATTTCAACCAATCGTAATCTAGACAGAAACGTTGTTTTGTAATTTTATACAAAATATTTTCAATTGCTTTTAACCTCACAAATCATCGTGTACTCATTCATGTTTTAGATATGGCTGTCACGAAAGACAAAACACAATGATTTTAGAATGGACACGCGATGCTATTTTTTGATTTATTGACACATTATTATCATGCTTCTTACCATACATCGTCGTCATAACTAGCAAACTGCGTATCTACATTTCAGCAAAATGTTCAGGAGAGTTTTTAAACTCAATAAATTCAGTTTTCACGAATGTTATTTTTGAATTTCATATATGTTTATATAACATATGACACACCCTGATTTTTGTTAAGTATATGTTTCATTAGTGTCCAGAACTGAAATCACCCAGCGGTAACGACAATAATTCTCAGAATCGGCCCACTCTTGTTGCCAAGCCGTTCAATAGCCGCCGGGCACGCCCGCTGGACGAGTCCATTTTTGACGGAAAGGGGTAGCTCCGACGATGCAGGGAGTTTTTTTTAATTGTATGTGTACACAGTCGATTACGATCTGTTGAGCCAGGCGAGTTGCGGCCTCGTCGTGGCGTAGGTAACATGTGAATTGTTTGTGTTTGATTTGCGTTGGACTTAATTTAAAATCGTTTGTCGTGTCATTTGTATTATAACTTAAAGTAAATTCAGTTGCTAAGTAAATGTAAATGTAGAATCAATTTTATGTGTTAGGCATTATATTTTGTGTATTGTAAACCACTGCATCCTCGATGGAAAATAAATAAGTTTTAACCGGATTTGAAATGGCGTTTGTTTGAGATCACAGCCCTTCTAGGACGTTCGATAACCAGCCATTCGCATCTCTTAGATCCGGGTCTTCTCACATAATCCAAAATTCGGAGAATAACATTTGTAAAAACTGAATTAATTGAGTTTTAAAATTCTCCCGAACATTTTTCTAAAATGTAGATATGCAGTGTATATAATTTATGTGAATATATTTTAACTGCAATGATCGTGTATGCACAGCACATCACAGCAGAACAACGAACAATACATAAACACACTCTCTCTCTCTGTGAATCGTGCGAATTGAGCGATTATCGACACGTTGCACAAAGACCTAGACAATCATCCAGTAAAAATACTGTCAAGCGATGAGTGCATGTGAATTACAGAGATTTAATTTAAGAATAGACCGACCATCGACTTGTCCAGAAGCTCGGGTGGAACCGTTCAGCCTAAGGGGAATGAAGTAGTATTGTTGTCCATCCGTGTGTGAGATAGTCCGGCTTCTGCCCGGTCTATGCTTCTATCTGGGTTGCCATCTGTATTGATTCGTTCCCGACAAAAATAATTTATTTTTCGGAGTAGGAAACCGTGGTTTATTTTTTTGTAAATTTCGTGGACTGTGCAATGAAAAAGTTTGGGAAACACTGTACTGGACCAAAGCTGCTGACTTTTTATTGTACAGTTATCATTAGAGTTTTTATAAAGTTTATGGCAAATGTTTGTTTAGTAGGCATAAATCTACCAATTTGCAGATACATCCTTCTGTGTTTACGTAGCTCGGGAATCATTTCTGGTGCAACGAATGAACTCGATGCTAATTAATTATCGGCAGTTTAAATTTATCTTTCACATCTGCAAATGTTTACAAACCGTTTGCCAATACGAATCTACCGAACAGCCAAAGGTATCGATCAGAAAACACAAGCCGCATCAATTAGGCTAGTTATAGATGCACGGCGGGCAGTTTTGACTGTTCATTATTTTTATTTATCCTCGTAAATCGGGCATGCCCAATTCGATCTACATCGCGGTTTAAATAAGGTAAGTTACATTAGGCGTAGGGCCGCATGTTTTCAATGTGAAGAATGCGACAAACAAAGAAGGGTTTGTTACTTATTTATTTGTGAACTTGTATAACCGTACCCGTCGATGATATTGTGATTGAAGTACTGAATGTCTAAAGTAGCTAGTACGTCGGAACTGTGTGTCCATTGCACAAGATTTTATTTTATATTATACACCGCGAACCACGACGCTTAGGTCATGAGAAAATTTCATATTAGTCATTAGTCAATGCGCGCCGCCGGGGCGGGCGCGGTGCTTAAAACTGAAATGCATAGCATGGTTTCGCAATGTCCGTAGTTAATGCGCAGTGACTGGAAGTTCGCGCGTCTTGTCTTGAGAAGTTTTGCATTTTTCAGTTTCAAACGCCGCGCCCACCCCGCCGTCTCGTGTTCACTCTGGCTGAGCACTATAGCGTCTACAGAGTTCTCTGGGCTATTATATATAAAATAAAAATTAGAATACGTGGTTTTACAGCTGACGCCAATGCGCCAAGCATTTAGAGAGTGCATAAAAAAATAACAATAATAATAATAAAAAAATTGAACAATCGAAGAGCAAAAAATACTATTTACATACAAACTCATATAAAAAAATACACAGAGTTCATTGATGTAAGTGTCCACAATTCTAGGCAATGCATTGATCAGCCGGGTCTGAGCTGCAGCGTTCAGATCACTAACATTAATTAGGTCAATATCAAATTTAAATTTTTTCAATTTAACATTGGATACCTTGGGCGTGGGTGCTTGTGATGTCTTTTCTCCTCGAGTTGATCTCAAGTGACTTTAAAAATTCTCGTTTTGACTTTTATTATGCATTTAAAAATAATTATACATAAATTGGTCGTATGAATAAAGTGGTGACCAACCATAAACATTACGCGCACACGACAGATTCATTATTTTTACCATGTCTGTTCTCAATGTTGAGCATATAGGCTCCTAATGGTGGTAGTTATCTCAACAAAAGTTGTTCTACTACAGGTGTGGCGAACCTTTTTATATGCGCTTGCCCAAAAATCCCCAAATAATATATATCGACTGTCTGGCGTGCCAAGCAGTTTTTGGTAAATTTATTCATTTAAATAATTACAAATAGCAATAATGATCTAATAAGCTTTTTACTTAAAAACATTTCGCGAAGACCGTGTCATCATTTAAAAGCATGGTCCGATAATATAGAATTGGTTCGTTCACCCTTCCAAGCAATTTTTATAGGGGAAAAAAGAAAAAAAAATAATATTTCAAAATTTTATCAAAAAACGATTAAAAAATACTCAATAAATTATAAGCAGTGGCGGCTCGTGGATAAGATATCTGGGGGTGCTGCAGTTGATAAAAAAATAAAAAAATGGTTATTTGGATTATATTTTCCTAATACCATCAAAATTATTAAAATTAAAAATTACATGTATCTTTATTTCATTATAAAATTGATTCTTATGTCTTTTTTCCTTGAAAAATATTGGTTTTATTTAGATAGATGTCGCCGCGGAACACGAAATACTGTCAAATTCGCAGTTCAAATAAGCCTCGAGTAAACGAAATAAGCTGCGAGTCTTTCCTCCCCGCGCCCATTCTTCACCCACTCGAGCATTTTCAATCGAAGACCATACTGCACATAAACATGAAGACACCTCACATTCTGCAACACCCTGATTCAAGTTGAGAAAAATGTAACATTATAATATACATAAATTTATGCAATTTACTTATTTATCGCTGCACCCCCAGATATCTTATCCATGAGCCGCCACTGGATATAAGTATAGAAATAAGACAATACTAGAGGTAAGCGAATCGCTCTCACTTCGCCCCGTATGATCTAAAGAACGTGAAAGGGATTTTTTTTATTAAAAACACTCATGTTTTAGAACGAAAATCCATAAATCAATTTATAAATCTGTTTATCCTGGGATTCAAGCCCGTGCGCACCGTACCGAAACCAACGTCGTTGACCACTGCACCCGGCATAATTTTATTGATTGACAACATCTTCATTGGTAAAAAAATGTATTTATAACCGTATAAATTGTATATTGACGAACTATCTAAAAATAGATCTCATTTTTTTTACTACAGAAGTATATTACAATAATTTAAATGGAATAATTTTCTCACTTTAGACACAACTGTTTCAACAGAAATGAAAAGAAAAATATCCGAGTAGTATAAATAAATAATATATTACATGATAGCTAGGGCATCCAACCCCGGACCCTTTTTATGATCCTGGGATTTCGGGATTGATAATTTTGTAATCCCGGGATTGGTCATTAAACTTAATTTAATGTTATGAAATGTATATATAAAATTGAATCTGTATACATTACTGCTTCAATTGGAATGAATGTATGGTTTTATATTTTTTCCGGGAATGAGAATAGTATTTGTCTATTTATGGAGACGATTTTGTTAACATATAAAAGCTACAATTTAAATGGAGGTTAATGCAAAAAAACAATTGAATATATTGTTGCACAAATTTTCTGTTCCTGTCTACGGCTGTTACGATGCGAAAAGGAGGGAGAGAACAATACATATATTAATAATCTTGGTATTATAAAAAAGTATGTTGGTAAACAAACCAAGTTACACGTTGAATCAGGAAGATTTTAATTTGAAATATTTCGTTTTTCATTTACAGTAAATCTCGAAATTACGGTATTGACTAATTGACCGGGATCCCGGATCTCAGAGCTAGAAGCCCTAATGATAACATAGACAAAGAGGGAAGCTCTATGATGGCCATAGAGATATTTTCGCGCCGCAAATTAGGCGGGAAACATTCGCTTCTGCTGTTTCTCGTTCGCAGTTTTCAGGCCTGCCTGTTTAATCTCTCGAAAGATGTGATGACGCAATCCAACAATTCTCCGGAGCCACATGGCCAGCGGTGGGATGCACTTGAATGATGCCAGGCTGGGAATATGGACCCTGTCAAGTGCATGGGATCCTAAGTGCATATTATAAGCACAGTTACGCTTTGTTCACCGGAACTGAATCTGCTGTTTGTCGTTCGTCATGTTAATTTGACGTTGGATATTAATTAATTAGTTTCTGCAGGTTTATGCATGGACTCAACACAACAATTGAAATCTTTTTTCTTTATAACAGCATTTTATACCCAACTATTTTAAACCAATAATCTATAACACTAGATGTCGCCACATACAACTCACAAACCAATATTGAAACTTTGCTATTATCAATTCGTTGTAAAAACGGAACAAACGCTGCAGTCATAATATAGAAATATCGTTTAAATTTTCTTAGATGTAAGAAAACAATTGGTCTACATTCTGCATCATAAATAAGTGAGGTTTGATGGGTTTAGAAAATTACCATAATTCTGAAAATAAAATTAATTATTAACTCGTTCAAACTTTAATATCGTACATAATTAATTATTTTTTATTTGGTAAATATAATACAATCACTGATATACGTCTAAAGATTTAGTGTGTTCAATAAATGATTGACAATCAAATTCTATTTTTGTGTTTTAACAACATGCGTATCTATTTTGTGTTTCTTTATGTTACATGTTTATTATATGCGTGGATTTGAAAACGTTTGTATAATGCATTGGCGGTCAAACTTTTAATCCCTACGGGCGACCTGCTTTTGAAATTATTAACGGTGTCCTACTTACACTAAAAGTAGTAATTTAAAGCCAAAAATAAGTGTAAATTGAAAATAAACGTGGACAATACCATTATCAAGTTATTTTCATAACATTGAATGTATTCACGACGCTAAACATGTCAGTCAATGTTTAGTTCTTTCCTTGAAGCTGAAAATTTAACTCATTTAGTTTTCCTGTAATGTCAAAGAGAAAAACAAGATCAAACAACCACTTATCAACTTCCAATTAGGGATATGATTTATTACCTGTTGCCGTACTCTGATTTATTTCAGTAAAATACCGAAGAATCTTTTTAAAAACCTAGCATGGCTCAACCAGCTTACATCTGTGTGCAATAGTAATTCCCCAAGATTTGCAAACTGATTCCACGAATATAATTAACTATTTTGAATGCGATATCCATCTCATTCAAATTTACCACGTAAAAAATTGTACTCTATCTTGTGAAATCGAAAAAAATAATTCATGTTTCGAAGTATCAGACAAGCGAGCGTCTAGGAATGGCTACGCGGTCAACGCTTTGGCAATCCCTGGTATAATGTATCAATTTATATGCATCACTAGTTGCTGATTCTGAGTATGCATGAATTTTAAAACGAGAAACAAATAAAACGCCGTAACCGAATTGTATCGCTGTTTTTCAGAAATTAAGAAATATTATTTTCGTTATTTTGTGATATACAAACCTATCTTTAAAAGCCGTAAACACTACTATGCTTAATTCTTTTATCGCATCTTAAGTTGCCCTTTTATTGGTAGCCATAAACCTAATCAGATAATGTTGCAAACAGTATAAAATACCAGAAATTGGTATTGGGAATGAATCCAGAAACATGTACGAGAAATTACAGTTTTTGTAATGAAATAGAAGATCGGAAATAAAACCAAGCCACGCAATGTGTTCCCTTACCGAATGTTGCAATTAGCCATACGTGTTTCCCCGCATATTCCCATTGGGTCAGAGGCGTCCTAACGACAGTAAAAAATGAGTTAAAATATAATATATACGTAGTTAGAAATCACTTTTAAGGTACTATCTATCAATTCGTTCTGCTTACACACGTTTATGATGATAATGACCGGTTTCACTCAGCACGAGCATTTTATTTGTTATACAATTATAATTATCTTGATAGTACAAACAAATTGTGTTTTATTTTTGAAATAAGTATCTGAGATTGCGAATCGAATTGGAATTTTAGTATGCAACTATTTGCTTCAGAGAGAAAATTTAATCAGGACTCTAGATTCCTAATAATGGTCATGCAATAACCGTTTTCCAGAAGACGATTATTACATGCTTATGACATCTTTTCAAACAACCAAATTGTGAAAAGGTCAGCAACTTTGGTTGAATTGTCACATTTCAAATAAAAACTTCTAGTGTAGAGTTGTCACTATATAACTTTGCACTCCAGCTCTAGGACCTAGGTTCTACATCCTAATACACTGACACGCTCTACGTATTATACACAAAGCGTTTCAGTGTAGTAAAAAGTGGAAAGTTGTAAAGCGTATACTCTACACTCGGCAAAGAGTGTGGCATTAGGAAAAGGTGATCCACACCCCTTCACAAATATGAAAGCCACTGTAATGGAAGCAAGTGAAATCACCCTTTTTAAGCCTCCCCGTCATTCTACTCACGGCCGCGGTGTTAAATTTCGATTAGGGGATGACATCGTTCTCGGAAAAACGAATTTAATATCTGTAATTTTTTGATGTAGGTATGATTTGTTTTCGATGAGTGGACTTGAGCTCAATAATTAATACTATTATCAGTTGAATAAACATTGAATGCTTTAGTTTTTAATTCAGGTAAAATGGTCTTAAATTTAAAACTATTTAACGTGAGCGTGCTATGGGGAAAGTTAGTTGGATAAATAAATGTTTAATGTACCCCAAATAGTTAGATATTTTTATTACAATAATCTCGAGTCCGTGTTGCAGTAATCAATGTCGTTGGCTTCGGTTACGGATGTTTGGACAGTTTCATAAGTTGATTTTTCAATCTATTCCCTCCTACCCATCCGATCCTAAAAACTGGGCGTAGCGAGAGTGATTTGCTAACCACTTGTCTGTTCTAGCGTTATCCCTGCTCTCTTTAAGAAAAAGAGGTGCAACTGAGTAACGCGCAGTTATCATAAAAAACAATATGTTGAGATACGTCCATTAAGAGGCCTCATGCTCCAAATTGGTAGTGGATGTGGTTGAAAAAAGATTAATACACTGATAAATAATATCTAAAGTTATTAATTGATGAACTAACACACAAATCGTCAAAGGAAATACTGAAAATAAGTAATAAATTAATACGAATTTGTCATAGACGTCTTCATAATGATCAAGATGAGAATGGGCTCGTCATATGTATAATACAAAGAACTATGAAGACCATTTTGAATGTGTAATCCCTTTGTCTGACATAACATATCGTTTTTCTTCCATTATATTTATTTTGATATTGACATTTTTAATGATAGCCATGCGATAAAAAAGTCTTCCTGATGTTTTAAGTCGTATAAAAATAAAAATTAAACAATTTGGAGAAATACTTGAATCTGGTGTATTTTTTTGTTCGTTCGATTTTTGAAAAGATTTTTAATTTTCAGTGTCTTGTTTCATTTAGTGAATGAAATATTATTAATTTAGGTACTTGTTAAATGGGCTGGTTTGCCCTGTATATAAAAAGTTATTTAAGTGCTTTTTTCATTATGTAGAATTCATACTATCTACTTGCTAAATTAATATTTTAGCTTAATCATAATTACATTTTTAATTAACTGGAAGCTATAAAATGTTCAACTGTTGAAAAGTGTGTAAATAAGTTTAAGATGTTGATAACTTTACTGGAATAAAATAGCGTGACCCACGTTTTTCTTTATCGGCGAAGATATTTTGACTTCTCAGCAATAGGGAAAAACTGCGGGATACGAGATATTGCTTGTTCACGATCGATATTGCGAGCATGGCAATTAGCGCGGAAAAACTCCAACAGATGTCACCAAAGGAGAGGTGTGAGTCTCGGGCGTTATTAGGGTGGCGTCCTCGCTAATCCGCCTTTGATGGTTCGCGTCCCGGCTATAAAATACGCTTTCTGATTGGCCATTTGGCAAGAATTCTGGAACGTTGCGTTTTGGCGACGGGAATGACAATAATGGACGATATGATGATTATTTTAATGCTATAGCGGAAATACCGTTGATTTCGTTAACACAATATATTTTTTATATGATAATTAAATATATAGTTTAATGATTCTAATCTGGCTAAAGTTCCCAGATATGGAAATCTCGTTTATAGAATTATAAAAGATTATGGCATATTAATTTGTACGTCAAAAGCTCAATCCTTAATTTGTGTGATTGTATTTGTACTAGTAAAAAACATAAGTTCCAATAAGAAATTGACTAACATAGTAACACAGTGTTTGCTAACAAAGATATTTTATATGAAATCAGAGCAGTTGATTATTGAATTATTCCATATTGTGATGATGCAATCAGATCTCTCTCTCTCGATCCTTGTTTATTTCTTTGCGTTACTATATCCGATTTCTTCTGCATTAAATTAAAATGTCCTTAAAAAAACAATTTTTAATTGGGGATGGGGTGTTAAAATTTGAATAGTGCTGCTAAAAGGGTGTGGTGGCTTCAATAAGGTTAAGAAACACTGTATTGATACATTCTGGGGTTATACAACGTTAAAAAATAGGTGGCGATATTATTTTTAAATCTGCATACCATATAGCTGATTAACATTTCAAAAACAAACATTATGTATAAACAATACAATTTTAAAACACCATTAAAAATACTACATATAGCAGAAATTACATATATAAGTCGATCTATCTGTATGTCTGTAACAAGAATTGGCCGCTACTTCTAGGTCAATAATTGTGCTATTTTAAACATTTCAATTTTTAAAATTATTGTTAATTGATGTACTATATTTTATGAATGTTACAAACGGTACCTACAGTTCATCTTGATGTTTTCACTTTTTAATATTATTATTAATTTTGACGGACTATATTTTGTGGGTGTTACATTAGGCACGGTCTATGACAATATCTTCAATTTTAAATAATTATGTAAAATTATTATTAATTGATTGACTATGTTTTGTGAATGTCATATGAGATACCTACGGTTCACAACGATATTACCATCAGCTTGCACCAAAATATCAACATAATAATGCCAATGTTAGCGCCCTATATCCCTGGCGAAGCTAAGTAATAAATACTGGTAACATGTAAATCAAAAATCGAAAATAATTTACCTTTGGCAATCTTATCCTTAAAAAACATATACTAATGGCTTGTAATCTAATTAAAAATAATTTAAATTCTATCCTAATTTAATATTTCAGATAAGCACTATTATAAATAATGAGAACATACAATTTAAGAAAGGGTAGTTTTGTATTTTTCAGCTCTATTTTCTCATGTTCGTATTTGTTTTTTTACAGACAATGGAAGGAAAGGTGATTAAAGAAGAAATTATTGACAAGGACTCGAATCCTGGCAGTGTTACTTTTTCGGGGAGCGGTGGTGAAAATTCGCGCAGGGGCAAAGGTAATAATTTTATTTAAATTAAAAAATACTCATTACATAATAAAAAATAACAATATGACCGAAGCATCACTGCAAAAACGTGTGAACAAATTTAATGTTTGAAACCAATTTTTTTATAGAATTTGCATATCTTAGTAATGTAGAGCAGTAGTTCCCAAACTTTTTCATTCCACTGCACACAAAATTTCCAAAAAAACAAACCACGACCCCCTATCCTGAAAATTAAATTAATTTAGTTACCAAAAGCTTTATTTGACGTTATATACCAATAATATAGTTATACATACGCCTGAATTCTACAATCGCTTCAAAGACATATTTTTAATAAATGAATGAATGGTGTGTTTACATATAAAGAATATGTAAATATTTAAAAGGAAAAAATGCTCAATTAAATACTGGTGTCTCTTCTGAAACATGTTGGGTCCTCCCGCAGAAACCTTACGGCCTCTCAAGGGTCCGCGCCACACAGTTCGGGAAACAATGTTTAAAAAATACGCTTTATAACTTGCACTCCGGCTCTTGGATCTAGGGATCACGGGATCCATACATACTAATACACTGAAACCTTCTGTGTATTATACACAGTGCGTATACAGCGCGGTGTAGTAAAAAAATGCAACGTTATAAGGCGTATGAATACTCAAATGTCTAATTTATTTATGGGTTATAAATAATTGCACTTTGAATAAGATAGTATTCACTTGGTACACTTACTTTTATTTCGACAGTTTGCACTTTGGATTAGATAGTATTAACTTAGTACACTCAAACTTTGATTTTTTGATGGTTTCCATTTAGTCACGGATTCTTTTAACAAAGTGAGTTAAGTTTTAGTAGATTATGTTAGGGTTGGTCTGGTTTGGTTTGTGTAATGTATTCTAATGCGTGGAGCAAAGACAATATAGCCGGCCTAATATAGGGTAGAAGAATAAATGAAATTTCATTACAGCTTCGTGCAACTATCGATTTTAAAGTGTGAGTATTTATATTGCGTGAAAACATGTAATTAATATATTTAAGTTAAAATGTATTTTATTATGTGTGATCACTTTATTTTTATTGAAAGAATTTGTTTTTTGTGGAATGTATTTTTTATAAGCGAAAACTATTTATATGAAAGTCAATATGATCAAAACAAAAGTGCATTTAATTGTAAGCCTTATGGGTTAAAATATAGTATCAATAATAAAAGAAAAAAAATGACTAAATTTTGAATAAAGAACAACAATATGTAACCCAACATTCAATCAATTTTACGTACCTAAAGCATTACATATTGATTACTTTAAAAATTTATTAAATCCGTTTTGACAGCGATGAAAATATTATGCATTATTTTTTATTCAATATTCATTTACTGAAATGTTATTTGAAGTACGTAATTGAAAAATGTGATTTTTAATAAATCCTATGAGTAACGATCATTTAATTCGCTCGCGGGAACATTTTCCAACACCTTCCTCTTCGTTTAAAAAAGGGGAAAACTTGCTGACTTGACACTTTCTATTTTTTAACGGAGGATCAGCATGTAAGTGAAATTTGACATTTTTTTAAAGTTAAGATACGATTTTATTACTATTTTAACTAGTATAATATATATATTATTTTCAAGTTGTATCTATCTATATTTGAATTATTGTGATTAAGCAGTTTTTAAGACATTATATTAAAATTAAATTGATTAATTTGTAAGTATTATCGTTTGTCTTTCGCTCAGATAGAACATGCATATTTAATTGGAAGACGAAAACAGATAAAAAAAGATATCTGTAGTTTGAAACCAGCGGGTATAAATTAACATCAAAATTAATTTATTTTGTATCGCGCCACGCACTTCTGTTAACCAATTATGTTACATTTATTTGTAAAATGATAAACCTTATGATTCAAATAAAATACTCTTGTGTCTAAATATTTAGCCACTGTAGACGAATGGTAGCTAAGACAGGAGTGGAGAACCAATATATTTCAGAATGACGCGATCATTTATTTGTGTACTAAGGCCGCATTCAAGAAACTTCATTTGGATATAATTACTTAAAAATATACTTTAATTATTTTAGAATGAAAAAGTTGGATTAAATCAAAAAACCGCAATTGAAAACGTAAAGGGCTGCTGGTTTCTCACCTCTGCTCTAGGGCTATCGATCTACTCGGTAACGACATCAAGGGTCGGTTTTTTCTTATCATGTGCGCTTCCCAAATTGGTAAATATGGACTATTAATGGATGTTATGTAAACGTAAGTTTTTCGACGAGAACCAGTTGTTACTCAGTCGCTCAACCTCTCGATGTGTGAAAGGGTAATGATGCGGCAAGGACTTGACTAGTGTTTCGATAATCATTCTCGCTACTCCCCGTTTTAGGGATCGGTATGAGAGGGAATTTCGACATTGTAGGAATCTTTAAATATTCGAATACATAAATATATAAATTTAAAAACAAATTATTGACTTTAGTCACAGATTCATTTGTTATCAGCTGACAAAGTAAACAAGCTTCCAATTTGTTATCAATAAAATATTGAAGAATTCGTATTGAAATTCTCAGATATTATTATGTATAGATGAAGTTGCTTATATTCCTATTCTCGAATGCGAAATGGCAGTATTATTAATTCCTCATGAACACCCGAAATCAAAGCTGTTGAAATAGAATTCGCGAGTTGCAAAAATGAAAAAAAAAACTAACAGCTGGCGAAAATTAACGTACGCGGCAATAAAATTAAATATTCCATTAATTTTTATTTTTTATTACGCCCATAAATAAGGTCTTTAATATTTAGCGTCGGATAATTCATCTCAAAACTGCTTCGGCGGCCATTTGCCTAATACCTTTTCCCGCGCTTTTAATTTATCTTGGAGGAGATTCTTTTTGCGCGGGAAGCGGTAATTGGACGGCTTTATTTGTGATAATTTTACAATGTTTTCGGCCATTTCTCAGTCTCTTTAGTAAAGATAAATGTGTTTTTAGATGCTCAGCATTTTGTGCAAGATTATAGTTCTAGTCGAAATATTACAACATGCTTTTGTTTTAGTTCAAGGTTACATCAGCAGAAAATATTCAAATGGTGTTGTACCTATTAGAAATATGTCAACGGCAGCAGAAAGACACAGCAGAGCCATTTATTTGCGAATATTAGTTCCAAAAAATTTGTTGTTTTGATAACTACTGAGATTCTTCTTCTTTTTCCATATTCGCTCCCTATGTGAAACATATGGCTACCGCGCGATGTCTCCATGAATCCTTGTCAGCCGCCAATCGCTTTGCTTCGTCCCATGACATGTCAAAGTCACTCAGGAAGAGGCAAGCAGGATTGAGGCTTTCCGGAGGCATCTGCAGCACGTGAGCCAGCCAGCTCCAACGTCTCTCCATCACCGCCGATGTGATAGGGCCTTGCCCGGTCCGTTCCCTAATCTCAGAATTCCTCACGAAGTCAAAACACTTCACCCCCAATATCCGACGCAAGCATCTATTCTCGAAGCTCAGAATACGGTTATTTTTGAGACTTCGTCAGGTGCCATGTTGCGCTACCGTAAAGTAGCACAGGTAGAATGCAAGCGTTGAACAAATGGCATTTGGTTTTGATCGTGTACAGCTGCGTGTCCCAGACGGTCTGCATTGAGTTTAGTGCAGTTCCGGCTATTGCTAATCGAATAGCGTGCTACTTTTTTGTGTTACCGTCTTCCAGGATGTGTACACCGAGGTATCTGACGCTGTCAACCCTCCCGATGGTCTGTCCCGCGCTAGTCAGGGTCATATCAGAGTCATGACAGGCATGGTTACACATCACATTGGTCTTATCTGCATTTATTTTCAGACCAATGCGACCTGAGTTAACTCCTAACCTGTCAATAGTCTCCTGAATACCCTTCACAGATTTGTCAAATATGACAGCATCAACGGCGTATTCAAGGTCACACAGCCTCAGACCCTGAGCAACAGCTATAAAGGATTACTTACTGAGATAAGGGTTAAAAAAACGGCACACCACAAGCAAAAATATGTAAATTTACATTTATTAATTTCTTGATGATTAACCATAGTTAAGTGGTTCTTAACCACTTAGAAATGATGGAATACTTTTGATCGTTCATTGATTGCAATAATTCCTCTAGCTTGCTTTTAACCATTAATCCTTCAAGATTTATGTAGCAATGAGTAACTTGAGTAAACCCGCTTTTTACTCCTCATCATTATAGTTGCAGCAAACCGAGCTAACAATAATATAATAATTTTTTTATTGAATGTCATCTATTTAAAAAATTGTCAGTTGCTCGGAAAATTTTCTAATCGATAGTCCGCATTGGAAGTATTTTGCAAAACGGATATCCTTGCTAAAATCTCCGTTTTGCAAATGGATTAAATTTTTTCTCTAATGTAAAATTTTTCAATTTTTGTCGTCTCATTTTGAACGTATTACACCGCAGCACACCTGGTATCGTCTTGAGGTGCACCGGTTGCAGAGCACTGGTTTAGAGTAATCAAAGCAAAAGTTATTAAAGTACGCATAATTTGTATTGATATTTTACCAATATGTCTCATGTCATAGAATACATAGAAAAGTGTCTTAAAGACGTACATTTTAAAACCGAACTACTGTCCATTTTTAAAGACAGTTTTAGGGAGTTATAACTGAACATATTATGACATGTAAAGAATCAAAATAGTCGAATACCGAATACTTAAACCACAAAGTATTCGAATGGCATAATGTATTGATTTCATCGTGAATATTCATTGTTTTTTTATATTATCACAAACTGGTTATTGGCTCATGTCTTGAGTGAGGATTATGGTGTTTAAATTAACAAAATAAATTATATCAACTGTGTTTTGGCCAATTGATGTAAATACGAAAATGAGTTAACGATTGTAAAGACGACCGAGTTGGTCTCGGCCAAATGATCACTTTTTGGAAGGGAAACATTATTTTACATTGGTTTTAGGTTTAAAAATTCTGCCCCTCCTCCCACTTGATGTAAGCCACTATTATATCGACACTCCCTACGTATAATCCTGTATCTGCAAACATGAGGAGTGCATTTGAAAGATTCATAACACAACTCACCATATAATGTTTTCGATAAAAGCAGTATTTACTCTCTCCTTAACAATTTCAATTTTGAGGGTTACATAAATTGGTCAAAACATCGTTGAATTATTAAGCTACAATGCGGCTTCGAACGACGTTTTTTATTAATCCAGTGATTTTATATATATTAATATTATGAAAGAAAAAAATCTAATAATACATCAAATATTCCTGAATATTAAAAAAGAGCTGAACATATTCCAATATTGAATATTCAATTGGGATCCCTAATGACGACAGCGATAGACTGCAAAATATCTAGTATAGTATATATTGTTTGAAGATTGTTAATAATCAAATAAATTTTAATTTTTAATGGAATCTTGCTGTACATTGAGTGGTATGTTTGAATTACAAACAGGCTCTTTAATTGTTTTATTATTAATATCATGAACCCGCATAATATCTCTTTTCTAACAGTTAACACACATAATTCGTTCAAAGTCATTGGGGACCATAATTGAGAACTCGTGAGAATTGTTTTATATGTGCTGTATAGTTTTTAATTTTTATTTGTGATTTTGATAAATTTTTGAGGGAAATATTTATTTTTCTATTTTAAGGAAAAGTGTTGTAGGCTAGACTACAAAAAATCAAATTAAATTCCGGCTCATTAGCCGAGTGGTCAACGCCGTTGGCTTCGGTTACGTTGCTCACATGCTCGAATCCCAGTACAGACAGCTTTGTAAATTGATTTTTTTTTAAATCGATTTATGGATTTGTGTTACGGGTCATGGATGTATTCGATGTCTAAAATTCATCCCACACATCCGATCATTAAAAATTGGGTGTAAGGTGCAACCACTAGTCCTCCACTATCCATATCCTTCTATCCTTCGACTCCCTCAGAAAATGAGAGTTTGGCGACTGAGTAACAAGCATTTCTCGTAGAACTACTTCTGTAGGACAAAGTTCCATTAAATGTTCATATCGTCACCGTACTGACGGATGTTGGTAAGTAACATACTGACAGTTCTGAGTAAACAGCAAATAAAAAATTTAGCTAGCAGGATAAAGTCTTTAGTCGGCGTCCGTGGCGCAGTTGGTTTCGTCGCTGACTACGGTTATGGATGTCTCGGGTTCAATTCCCGGTGCGGACGGTTTTCATAGATTGATCTTTCAATCGATTTATGGATTTCTGTTCGTAGTCTGAGTCCTCCCTCCCACCTATCCCATCCTCACGGGGCGTAACGAGAGCGATTAGCTAACCACTAGTCCTGTCATAGCCCTATCCTTCTATCCCTACTCTCTTCGAAAAAGAAAAGAGAGGTTGAGCAACTGAGTGACAAGCAGTTCTCGTAGAAAAAATTCTGTCAAGATACCTCCATTAGGAGACCATATGCTCCACATTGGGAGCGGACATGAAAAATAAAATAAAAAAATAAAGTCTTTAGTCTTGGTATTTTATGTTAGGTCAGATGGATATAAGCCAATCTAACACTAATATAGTTATGGATCAATAGACAGGGACAATTATTGGCCTAGAAATCTGCATTGATATATTTTTTTTTATTTACCATGTCCGCTCCTAACGTGAAGCATATGACCTCCTAATGGACGTAACTCAACAGAAGTTTTCTGTGAGAACTGCTTGTCACTTGGTTGCTCAACCTCTCTGTTTTGGAAGAGAGTAGGGATGTAAGAATAGGGCTAGGACTCTCGCTACGCCCCGTTTTTGAGGATCGGATGTGTGGGAGGGAGTTTTTAGACATGACAAACATTCATGACTACGAACAGAAATCCATAAATCGGTTGAAAGACCAATTTATGAAACTGTCCACATCGGAAATTTAACAAGAGATATTCGCAACCGTAGCCAACGACGGTATCAACTGTGCCACGGACGCCGACATATACTTACTGATAAAATAAATTGCTGTGTTTTTTCAAACTGAAATCTGAGTGTGCACTTACTTTCTTCCAGTATGGTAACGGTATGCTCTCCAAATTGGTTGCGAAATAAAAATGAATATAGATTCAAAAAAAATATTCTTGACTTGGAGAAGCATAAAGATATTATGAAACGAAAAAAGGGCATCAGGAAAAAAAATGATTAACAACGTGTGGGGAACTTTTTCGAATTGTATTGTAATAGCACCCCATTGAAGAAACTTAACAAGTATTTTCTGGATGAATAAAAACAATAAAAAACCGCAACTTGAGTGCAGTTATTTCCCCATCTCTGATTTAAAGTTTTACCGAACCTCTATTATAATCTAATTCTTTAAAAAAACATATTTCATTATAACTTTGAACTATAGATACTCTTTTGCCGTATCTTTAATTCTATCGTATACTATATTATTATAATACCTACATGTTGGTTGTTATACGATCTCATAAACTTGAGATGATTTCGTATCCTTATCGCTCTTATCATATATTTATTTAGCGATGAGATGAGGAGGATGCGGGGGGATAAAGAGGGCGCGATTATAAGATGCAGGTCCCTGCATACGACTTATACGGATTGTGTCATTCGGACAAATTACCAGTCAGGGCCTTTCAACCGTTGTTACTGCCGTTAATTTAACATTTATTTATGCCATGTCCTCTTCCGAAAGATTAGATTTCAATTAGCATCAACAGGATATTCGTGGGACAAATGCAAATCTGTCGTTATTGTCAATAAAGTGAAGAAATAAATACCAAAAAAATATTTACCCCCACTTTTACTTCGGTTGGTATTTTTTTTAAATAAAACAATTTTTTTTTTACTACTTCAACAGTTTATAATGATAAGGGTCGTTTTCGATTATCACGAGCATTATCAAGTGTTGAACTGTTGTCCGGATATATAAACATGTGAAAGTAGTAAAAATAAGTTGTGTTTTATTTTTCAAATATAATGTCTTCCCACCAAGAATTAACAGTTAACACCTTAAAAGTGATTAGGTAGGTAAGTTATTTGATTAAAAATAATATAAATAAAATATTACCACATTTTTGCTCTTGGCCCGCCACCACTCGGTAAAATACTGGTTTGCGCTTAGTCACAGAGATAACAAAAAAGGAAGTAAATTAGATTTAGATATTTTGAGTGTTTATTGAATTTAATCACTTTTAAGGTGTTAACTGACAATTATTGGTGGAAAGGAATTATATTTTTTTAATGAGCATGTCCAGTTTAGCTCAACGTGAGAAGTATCGACTGATAAAATACAAATCTTATATGAGGCTTTATATGAAATTGAGTGTTAATAAAAGATATGTCAAGCCATTAAAGACCTTGGTATGAAAAAAGCAAATGTCGCAAAACTGATTTTGTTCGAGAGATGGTAAAAGACATTTACTGTTTCCGTACAAAATGATCTAGACTATTACAGGTTTTTAGAAAAGCGACATATTTTTAAAAGCTGATTTGAGGAACTTTTTTTAAAAAACTTATATATTTGCAGAGTTGTATGGTGTCATACACAGGAAATCTAGAAGTGCAATAATATTAAAATTGAAAAAGTGAACACTTTTTGTTGTTTTTTGGCCAAGATTTTTAATTGGTTCTAGAACTAGGACAAGAATTTCCATATAATCAAACACATTACATAGAAACAAAATTAAATATTATACAATAAAAATGTTGAGTACCTCTTACAAATCAATAAATAGCAAGCAAAGCCTATCATTTTTTTAATCTATATATTATTCAACGATGTTCAAACGAAACGATAATACGTTTTAATATTATAAAAAGAAATTATCAAACTATGAATAAGAAATATAGGATATGAAAAAGCCTTTAGTAAGTACATAAAAACGTTAATTTTTTCTAAATTATGAAGAACCATATTCAGCGTAGAAATATTTAAAAGAGGCATAAGTGTCTAAAAATATTGATAAAACAAAAAAAATTTTCCACCGATTATGAAAATTTTTAAATGTACTCTTCAGATTTGAAGTCCCTGACTCTTTGCGAATTAATGTGAAACGAAAATATGTTCCTCGTCTGGTAATAGAATGAGGGTACCCTCAGATCCAAGCCAGCATGAGTTGGTATTCTACAGTTACTGGCTTAGCTGGTGATAGTTCAGTTGATTCGAACCGATGGCATTTGATTCAGATGTTTTGACTATATTAAAACAATAAAAAAAGACTTAACAATAAATTTGTTTGAATGATCAAAACTTTTTGTCGACGGTCTACATTTAAATTAAATAAAAAACGGTAAAATTTGAATGTCAAATTATATTAGGATAAAATTAATTAGGTATTATAAAAGTATTTAGTTGTACAACATTTTATTAGGTAGTTGATAGCTATTTCGGCTTAACGCCATCGCTAGAACTATACTTAAACTAATTTTAACTAAGCTATATATAATTTAAGACATTGACTGAGGGTGCTTGATGGAATTTCAATATCAAATTTGGAGTGTTGAGATTTTGTACACTTCCATGCATTTTGTCAATTACGACCCGGGTTTCGCCGGGTCGTTAGTGACAAAATGCATGGAAGTGTACAAAATATCAATAGTCCAAATAAGCTTTATATACTGTTTAGAAGAGATAGGCAATATTATGTCATCCCACGTATTGAAATATCATAATATTTATTCAAAATTAAATTATTTAAGGTACTAATTGTGTTTTTGGAAAATGATTTTACGTGGTGTTATTAATTAAACATTGAAATGTATGCATTAATATTTTAGTCATTATGCTTAATTACATTTATTAAGGAAATATTTCAGTAAAAGTTAAATTGCATGGAGCCTAGACACCAGTAATGATTTAAATATTTAGTGTGAAACCATGGGTTTTTTTGATTCGTAGAAACAAAAAAAAACTTAAATTAGTTAAGATGCAAAGTTTTCACTAGTTAATTCACAAAAAACATATGATAATGAATGTTTTACGAATATTATATTTTAAGATATTTTTTGTTTTCGTGAAATAAAAAAAAATTTGCTCATGTATATGTGTGTGTCAAGAGGCTTTTTTATACATGTCAGTGTACTAAAAAAAACCTGACAATGCTAAAAAGTTTAAAAAAAAAAATGACGACGAAGCCGCATTTTAGTATACCAATTCGTGTAATTTTAAAAATGGTATATATTATCTCTAGACATTGTCAAATATCATTGAACGATTAGAGTGAAATTAACAACAAAGTATTCAGTTTTAGGAGAATTTTATCAGATCTTTCGGCTTTACACCATCGTTAGAACTATGTTTAAACTTAATTTAACTCAGTTATATATATGCGTCGGCGTCCGTAGCTCAGTTCGTAACGTCGCTGGTTACGGTTACGGATGTCTCAGGTTCAATACCCAGTACGTAAAGTTTCATAAATTTATCTTTCAATCAATTTATGGATATCTGTTCGTATTCATGAATGTTTGTGATGTCTAAAACTCCCTCCCACCCATCCAATCTTCAAAAACGGGGTGTAACGAGAGCGATTAGCATTATCCTTCTATCCCTACTTTCTTTCGAAAAAAGAGAGATTAAGTTACCTCCGTTAGGAGGCCATAAGCTCCATGTTGGTAGCAGAATATATATAATATATGCTGTTTAGGAGAGATATACGATCTTATATCATCTCACTTACCAACATCATAACATTTATTTAAACAAACTGATAAAATTCTTGTAGAACTGAATACTTCGATATTTTTACTCCATTATAATGGAGTTCTTTCGAGTAAATGCCAATGCAATCAATAAAGTTATTGATTGATCTTTCGGCAAGACATCATTCTTAGTTCTGGCGACCACGTGATATTTTTTAGAATTATTGTAATAATTAAAACTCAACCAATTAAATGCTAATTTAGTACAGATAATCAAATATTGACGTTACGTTTGAGATATTGTAACAACATTATTCAGTTTAAAATTTTTAAAACATACTCATTTTTGCTAATATTGTAAGGCTGTTTTCTTTGTTAAGAAATTAAATGCACCACTCTTGGTAACTCTAATACCACAAACGTTTGCCATTTTGTGATTTGCTAAATCCGCAGTTTTAATTTCCATCGATTTATGAGAAGTTTTTCTTTGCAAATTTGTTTTTCTTATTTTCGTAACGCCGAGTTCAAACCAAGCGTTTCGCAATGCCTGGCAAACTGTGGAGACGATTGTTTATTTTATCAATTCCATTGTCGCAGTCATAGTCGGGCTTGACGGTTTTCAAACTTTGAACGAGCCTTATGTCTAAGCTGATTATATAAATATTATCTCTACGTATCATAACTGAAACGTTTTTTCGATTCAGTGATATATCATATCTATTGATGTTCAACGTATACAAATGAGCCACGTACATTGCTTATTAATAAAATGGATTGAGAAATAATGAAGTGGATTAGTAGTAATGTTTTGCACTTTTATTCTGCGACCTTGTTTTCAAATAGTGTCAAATGGAACTGATGGATTTCAGTGACGTTTTAATCATTTAAATCGATGCTATTAATGCAGGCTTGGGCAAATTTGGACTAAAGAATTAATAAAATCACAATCGACAGCAAGTAGAAAACTATTTATAGACACATATTATTGCGAAAAGAATTTTTTTCTGATGCTTATTAAGCGCTGCTCGGTTTTTAACTATCATAAAGTCTTTAAAAAAATTCCGCTTTATGAAGGCTCTATATTATTCCATTTTTTCCAGCCGCACAGTTTGAGAGTAACCGGATAAGGGGCCCTGATTTATTTGTTTGAATTTGAAGCAGAATACTTAAATGTGTTGCCGCCGTAATTTGCGTTCGTTGTTATGTTTATTTGTCGCCATGTTTACAACTTGTTTGTTGCCGTATTTAGTATTTAGCGCTAGGATTTGAAAAAAATGCAACGCCGAGAGGGCAGGGAATGCCCCGAGAAAAAAAGTACTATATTATTCAGAGAACGAGCAAGGAGAAAAATTTAGAGATGGTCCACGTTTCATGAATACGATTTATAGCATATAGCACATATGGACAAAGTTAGCGTCGACAATTTTTTTTAATGGAAGGTGTGATATTATGAGATTGATTATTTACAAACGAAATCTTTTAATCGTTGTTTTCCCGTTCTCTCTCATGAGACAGCAACATAAAAGAGCCATAATTATAAACATGGATTTTCTATAAAGGTGTTGTGTTTGAAAAGAAGTCAGCACATTTTTGTAGATGTCAACATAAAGAGCAATTTCCACCACAAATGTGAATCATATGGACTCCTAATGGAGCTTATCTCAACAAAAATTGTTCGAGGACACCTTCTTGTTACTCAACCTCTTTTTTTGGAAAAACAAAAGGTGGAAAAACAGACCTAGAACCTGACTAGTGGTTCGCTTATCACTATTGATCTAATGGGTGGGAGGAACTTTAGCCATCACAGACATTCCTGCCTTTTAACACAAATTTATTAAGAGGGACAAGTGCGTTTTTTTCCCGTATGTCGAAAATTGTTCAACATTTACCGTCACATAAATCTCACGAATCGTCCCAAAAAAGTGTTTTTATAATTGCACTCTCAATTATATGTTTACACCATTGAACTTGTATTTACATGGAAATAGTAAAGTTTTCAAGTTTGTCTAGCAAAGGGTTGACATCTGTTTTTTTAGATATGCTTTTAACTGCTTTAGGCCGTGACTAGATTAGAGTTTATTGTAGGTTACCGAGATTTGATGTCTGAGACAAAATTGTAGAACAAGGTTTTTTTATTAAGTGATTAATGTGTAATTGAATATAACGATTGTATAAATATTTTTGAAATGTACGAAAAAGTTCGTTTTTTTGCACTTTTTCTGACTGATATTTAAAGTAGAATTTTACTTATTATATATTTTTTAAAAAAATAGAGCAACAAAAAATTATATTATAAACGGCTTTGAACTAGAAAAAAATTTAAAAAAAAATTAATAAGAATACATATTATAGTAATCATCTTTCGCGAAATTTTTTTGTTACTGTCCACTATGATTATGTCGGTGTCCATCGTGTGCCTCGATAATACGTTCGTTATTTCTTTTAATTGTATTTTAAAAGTGATTAGGCACTATTATAATCTGTAAATAATTTCATGAAATATTATATTTGGAAATTTTTTACAAATATAGTATATCTTGGTGCAAGAATGTAAATCCTATATCCACAAACACAGCGTTGCAGGAGAACGTAAAAACTTATGAGTTTATTAAGAATGTGCTATAATTTTTTAACTTATTCACATATAATTTAAGACATCGACTGAGGGTGCTCGATGGAATTTCAATATAAAATTTGGATTATTGAGATTTTGTACACTTCCATGTATTTTGTCACTAACGACCCGGGTTTCGCCTTTCGGCATCTTCAGGCATTCGAGCACACGAATGGACTCGAACTGACAGACAGTAAACAGTGTCTAACGTTTATATAGAAGATACAAATACGACAAATATTATTTACGAGGTAAAATATTATACGTTAAGGAATTCCTTGCCAATTCTGAATGAGCAGCTGAACTTCCTAATTCTCCTTTATTATATCCTATACGTTGAAACACCTAACAGATGTCACTAAACGTGGAATGATTGTATATATTTACCCTGTCGTCGAATTGCATCCCGTCGAAACCCACAATGTTATTATAATTGTAAAATCACTGGTAATTCTAAAATACGTTGGAAAGCGGCAATTCGCCACTCTGCTAATGTGTTGTTTACAAAATAAGAATTAAGGCGATTCTCGAAATGTTAACTCAGGTATCAGTGTGGCTCTCAGACGTATAATATCTTACCTCGTAAATAATATCTGTCGTATTTGTATCTTCTATATAAACGTTAGACACTGTTTACTGTCTGTCAGTTCGAGTCCATTCGTGTGCTCGAATGCCTGAAGATGCCGAAAGGCGAAACCCGGGTCGTTAGTGACAAAATACATGGAAGTGTACAAAATCTCAATAATCCAAATTTTATTCACATAATATGAAATCTTCAATATTGTCATTGTGTTTGTGCGTAATAACTGGGTGTCAAAAAATATACAGTACACACTCTTTAAATCATAAGAATCAACTTAATTGAGATATTTAATATTTAGCTTTAGTTATGAGGTTTTATGCTCTAGGGCAGTGGTTTCCAACCAGGGAGGCGCCAAAATTTGTCAATTACGAAATAATTTTCATACTATAATATCTACAAATAAATAAAACTTCATTTAGTAACATATTCGTAACAAATTCAGTGAATGAATATTTATTTTACTGATTGAAAATGAACAGAAAATTCCGTAGGCAATAAAGAAATAATTTTTCTTTTATGATAAGCATGATGCCTAAATGTCGAAGCAGAAAGAAAAAAATGTTGTGAACAGTCACAAGATGCTGAATTATCATTTTGTGGTTGAAATTTATAAAAAAAACTATTAAATATCGACAGTGAGCAATTCGCGATTAAAACATCTTGCAATACTTTCAATAGAACACCAACTGGCAGATAAGATAGATTTTGATAATGTTGCGAAGAGCAAAGCAAGGAAAAATAATTTTGCTATAATTTGCGAATAGTTAATGTTGTGTTAGTACAATCTGCTAAATATCTTGTTCTTAATTAATTTACAATTTAAATATACAATGTATAAGTTGATTGTACATCAATAATTTTCTTTTTTTTATAAATAATCATTATAAAACTTACTTGAGTTTTTCACATATTTCAAAAACAAGCCTGCAATATTCGTTAATGAAAATTTTGGGCCTGCGGTGCAATTTTCTCTGCCGTGATGATTTATGATTTAATACAAATAGTAAATAATTTTAAAGATTATGTACTCTTATATTATACTCTTAATTCAACACTATTTAAAATATTTAATCATTTTTGACAGAAAATGGTGGGGGGATGGCAAAACCCCTAACAACTCCACTGCACTCTACTCTACTGTACGTAATAGCAAAATCTTGGTATTATACTGTTAAATATAATTATCAGTTTTTATTTACAATAATTAATAAAGTTTTTATCATTCAAAACGTGTCAAACAAAAAAAATTTTTTTAGAGGAGGCGTTGTAGCATAAGGTTGGAAACCGCTGTTCTAGGGCGAAGACATGTTTTTATTTTGTAGCCAGAAGTTCGTGGGAACATGAATTAGAGAAATAGTTTGTCATCCGTATGCATATACATACCAGTATAATATTTATATATGATTTATATCAGAGTCCTATTTTCTTAGCGTGCAAAAAACCTCTTTATTTATTGCTTTGCACAAGGCGTTTAGTGAAATTATCCGTAAGCCGGATTTGCAGGCCGTTAAGGCTGACGCTAGGCCACCTGTCGTCCGAGAGGCGAGGCTCCTTCCCTATTTCCGCAGCTATAAGTCAAATTTACCGCCAAATACGGTCGCCATCTTTTTATTAGTGTCGTAACGTCACAATTCCAGGACAAATGGTTGCTAAATGGCTACGGAATGAATACAACACGTTGACATAACTTAATAATAATAAAAATACTGTCAACACGAGCGTGAAAAGTAGAAATCTAATTCTTAAAATTAAGATGAGCAATAATTAAGTGTACTTATGAAGAAAGCAGACAGTCCACACATACAAATAACTGAAAAATAAGCAATTTTGTCGTCTCCTATTCTTTCGCCTCTTTGGGTAACCATCTTCAGACTTATATCTAGAAATTAAATCATCCTTCAGATTAATGTTTACTGTTTTTGAAGGATTCGGCGGTAATTTTGTGGAAACTCTCTTTAAATAAAATTGTTAACATAGTTATTCCACTAACTGTGTTACTAAATGTGACACGTGTTTTGCTTCTTTAAGCATCTTCAGAATAACTATATACAGATATAGTTTATCTGAAGATACTTGTCACAGAAGAAACACCTGTCAGATTAAATAACACAGTCAGTGTAATAACCAAGTTGTCAATTTAAATTTTATATTTACATTTAATGCAATTTTTTCATCGTGTTGTGATTAAAAGTGATTATCATTTGATTCAAATTTTCTCTACAAAATTATCAATCAACCGTGCTTTAGCAAATAGGGTGGCCAACACAAGAGGGATATATTTACGATGGCCTTCCGTTGACACAATTGAAGTATAGTAAAATTGGTCGTTGATATAAATATATTGATATAAGTGAATAAATTGTATCCAGTTTGGTACTTCAACAATTGCCGTCAGGTCGTTAAGTTGTTTATCATAATTGTATGACATTGTTTTAGAACAATCAACAGCCATCTAATCGGTCTGAACAAGCATAAAATTTTAGTAGGGCTGCCAGGTGTCTCGGTTTCGAGCCTTTTGTTCTGGCGTCGCAACGGTAGCTTTTGCGACAGCCAAAAATCCCGGCGTTAGATTACCTCACATTGGTCAGTGTCTCCGCAGATACGAATTTGCAAAGTATGCAGAAATAAAACGAAATTTGTGCAATAGCTTAGTCATCAACGTTTTCTTTGAAACGTGGGGACTATTTTCTTTTACTTCCTACAATCGACTTTAATACGGAATAAACAACAGGAATACTAATTTGTATAAGGAAAGACCTTTTAAGGTGTTAACTGTCAATTCTTGGTGGAAAGGCATTATATTTTCAAAATAAAACACAATTTATTTGTACTACTTCTGATTATAATGATCAGGACCGATTCAGTTGATAATGCTCGTGATGAGCGAAACGGGTTTATTTAAAAAAAAACCATAAATTTAATTCGTATAAGTGTACCCTTAATCATTTTCTTAATATTCGTAGCTATACAGCTTCCTTAATTCTTGTTTTCTTTATATCCTTAGTTTTTCTTAATTTATTTGATCACAAAATCAATTTAAATAATATGTGTAAAATAAGAAAGTAAGAAAATGGGCCAGCAAGGAAATTATCAAATACGATTTCAGATTGCATATGCGGGTCAATTTAAAATAAATGTCCCGGATTGGATATCAATAAATCTGGCAGCCCTATTTAAGAGTGAACTAATGATGTTAACTAAAATAGTTAGTAGTTTTTATACATATTGTATATCGTAAGTCCTCCATTAAATAATATTATACAAATTAGTCAATACGATTGAGTAAAACGATAATTTCGTTTATTAATACCATGCGGATAATGTATTAAAGATGAAGTAAGTAATCAGCTGTTGCGAATGCGCCATATTGTATTCACTTATTTCCCCTTGAATCATTCGGCCTCGTTTGTTTTTCGCTTAGAACATATTTGACGTCTGATGGCGCCCGCTAATTGGACGAAATTTCAAAGACAGATGACGCCACGGGTGGGTAGTACATTTTCCTCTTTTTCTTTTTATACGTTTCCCGCGCAAAACGGTCGCAGCAGATGTTGCCAGCCTGTCATATTTTTTTAACTCCCTCTTTTGATTGCCAAGCGTTACGGGAAAACTTATGTACGACGATTATCAAAAGTAATAATGGTATTACGTTAGTTGGTTTATGGAAGACAACGTGCGCTTTGGATCGATGACGATCGTTACGAAAGTTTTAAATCGCCTTTCTTAATGTGTCGCATGGATTTATTGAACCTCGGCAGCATAATCAGCAGCAATCGTAAATCAGTCCTTAAATAAACTAAGCCATGTAAAAACTTTTATTTTTTCGTCTGTTCAATAACTTTATAACTTGATGTAAATAAAATAATTTTTCCTACGTAACCTATTGCAATTTTTAAGTTTTCAATCATGAGCCCATGGGAGCCTTTCATTTTCGACTAAAAAGCAAATCAACCATTTCCCATCCATACAATCCTAAAACCGGTCGTAGTGAGAGTGATTAGCTAACCACTAAAGCAATTCTCATAGAAAACCTTCTGTTGAGATATCTCCATTAAGAGTCCATATGCTTCACATTGGGAGCAGACACAGTTAAAAAAAACTTTCACTCAACAATGTAGAGCAGTGGTTCTTAAACTTTTCAAAGTCACGGTGCACTTTTTGTCGTAAGAAAAAATGACGGTGCACTAAAATCAAACGGGTAAAAAAAAGTTTTTCCCGTTTTTTAGTTTTCATATTATTGTTAGATAAAATCAATTCGTCATAATTTTGCGAAGCATTTTTTCGGTTTTCAAAATTTCACGATTTTTTTAATCTTTTACCCTAATTCCGCGGTGCACTTGCAACAAGCTCACGGTGCACCGGCTAAGACCCACTGATTTAGAGTATAATTTATTGTTTTAAAATTTTATTCACTGTCATCATAATGTTTCCATTAGGTTTCCCACTGTGGAATGACATGATATATTCACAATATATTTATTTACTAAGCTATGTTCACTTCCAATGTAGGAGCATTTAAACATAAGGTGATTGGCGAGAACTGGTTGTAAGTCATGCAATCACTTCATCTTTCTTTAAAAAATACAAGACATGTTTTAGAATCAATGTCTGAGTAATAATTTAAATTATTAAGAAATTTTTTTCAATGGAATGAAACACGTGTCATACCTAGTAACACAACCCGTGGAATAACAAATTTATCAATTTTAATTTTATATCGTAATAGTAAGTTTCTTACTCACTCTACCAATTTTCTCAAGTTGCATTTAGAAGATGGTAAAAGATAAAGCATTTCAAACATCCACGCTTCTTGAAATAAATTCATAAATTTGTTGATTAATCAACGTCCGAAAAAGTTCTTTTGATTATTTGAACTATTGAAGATCCACAATTTCGCAGAAGCAACTAAACAACCTGCTTAGTATAGATCAGTGTCAGCTAAACTTTTTTACCTCACGGCACACTGAGGAAAGAGGATTTGTTCCGCGGCACACAAAAAAAATCTGTTTATTAAAACAACTTAACGACCGCGGACTCATATATGAGTCCTACATCATACATTCCATTCTATTGAAAAAGTACTGGCTTATAATCGGGTTTGATTTAAAATGTCTACGAGAGATTTTGGTATACACATCAACGCATTATTTAACAAAACATAAACAATATTTTTACCACACAGTTTTGTAAAACTACCCCTAGATGGTACACGTTTACTTTTTTCTCTCTCGTAGTATTGGTTATTATTATTTACACATTGCGCAGTGATTTATTGAATTGGCCATATGACATTTTTTATGGTGCTTGAGTCATTATGACAACCGTGTCCTGTTCCGGGGTAGCAGGAATGATATGAGAAGCAGGGATTTTTCAGGAGAATTAAGTTTTTGTCATTACACCACATAAGTATGCAACCCAAAAATATAGAACCACTGTTTAAACAGCATTAATTAATGCGGTAAAGTATTTGGAAGCATTAAAAATAAATTTGGTTCAGATATCTTAATTGGTTTACAAATTATAGTGATTTTAGTGAAATGACAGTTTTTTGCGAAAATGCGAAAAAACATGCTGTCGTTAAGCTGTTAATACATATGAATAAAGAAAATCTTAGAGTAGGCAACAATACACAATATTTTTTATGAACAAAATGTAGGTATACATAACTGTAATTTATTTATAAGTAAGAATGATGCAATTGAGTTTAAGAAAGAATTTTGTCAAAACGCCTATCTAAATTTGATAAAACATAGATGTAACTTCTCATTTACCATCTGTAGCCGCTCTCGTTTTTTTGTTTCCATTTCAATGAGCGCTGAAAAACCAAATTAAGATGTGACAATCGAAAAGGTAACAAAGATTTGATACCTTTCTTTTCTATGAAAACTGCTTGTTTCTCAGTTGCTCAACCTTTTTCAAAGGATAGGGCCAGGACAGGACTAGTGGTTAGCTAATCGCTCTCGCTATGCCCCGTGAGGATCGGATGGGTGAGAGGGAGTTTTTTTAGACATCACGAACACTCAGACTATCGAACAGAAATCCATAAATCGATTGATAGATCAATTTATGAAAACCGTCCGCACCGGGAATTAAACTCGAGACATCTGTAACCGTAGCCAACGACGCTACCAACTGCACCACGGACGCCGACAAAGTTAAGAACAAATATATAAAATAATATGAGCTTATGTAGATACAAACTTAAAAACAATGTTAATGTAAAAAAGATACAATATAAATCATAACAATACTTTTATCTGTATAAAATTGATTTAAAGATTTAATATCTGTTGTAGCCAATCGAGGATATTGATTCCAAAGTGAATTCCAAAATGGTGATAATTAAAAAATGAGTCTTCCGCACCGGGTCGTTTTTAATGTTCTTTAACAATCAGTCCTCCGTTGTCATCAGTTTGTTGTTGATCGCTGAATCTTTTGAATGGATTTATGGCCCACTGGTACATCTGATGATCAAGAGATGAAAAATACTGACAAAACGATGGAGAAGATATTTTTAATGTCTTCTGCACTTCTAGCAAAATTTATATTTTAGGTAGGGTCTACGTCTGGAAAGCAACTAAGCTTTGAGTTTATAACTTGTCTGGTCCACTGTTCTCATTTGTCTTCATTTGTTGCGGCACACCTGAGACTTCTCGCAGCACATTGTTGCGGCACACAGTTTGGGAGACACTGGTATAGACAGATGGGAATCGTTTAAATTTATTTGAATACTAAATTTAAAATAGATAATACGGTTTTTATATGCTTCAAAATTGTATGTACTTATGCGATATTGTACATTATGAAGGCATGCCTCTCCTATTAACGGTAGTATTAATGGGTAAATAAAGGTGTTACATACGATACTAAAAATACTATTTAAACGATGGAGAGAAATACGAGCTTAACTAATATTTTGCATTGAATGTGTATCAACTTAAATCAGGGTTGAGATTTAATATTTCCAATCAAACTTAATAATAAATGTGAACGTATTTTGTTTAAATACACCTACAAGTTGGTTTCCCCACCTCCACCCGTTATGTGTATGCAGCCGCTATTAAAATAAAGCAATAACGATCAGGAAAAGACACGAATTTACTTAGCGTGTTATTGGCCCGATGCAGAGCTGCACGGGGCCGATCTTTTAACCAGGCACTATTGTGATTAAGAAAAGAAAAGATAGAAAGAAAAAAAAGAAAATGTGATTTGATCAGTCACTTGGTTTAAGCGTTATTAAGTATACTGAGAATCCGCCGTAGCGCTAGAGTTTAATCTACTCCGCGTTGAATCTAAAGAGGAATCGAGAATATCCCGCTCCCCATATGATATTGCAAATTTATCGAAAGCATCAAAGTTGGCCTTGGTTGAGATAAAGTCAGCGTGGCCTATTGGGCCCGTATGAGGACGGACCACAGCAAACAGCTCTGCTCGTTCGGCATTCATCTCGGGGCAGTCCCACAGAACGTGATTAGCGTCCTGACGGTTGTATCCACAAGTGCGATCCGGCCTTTCAACCAACTTGCCCAGCCCAAATAGTTTACTGTTGAACTTGCCATGGCCGGTTATAAACTGGCAAGCGCAGTATCCAGGTGAAAGTCAAAATGCACCTACAACATGAGATTGTGTAATACTAATTAATATCCTGAGACGGTAATAACACCACCTCTCCCTAAAATAAGGTGTTAAAGCCAACTCTTAAATATCTGCCGGATTCGTGTTTCGGGGGAAGAATGAGTTTTTCGTATGCGGTGCGTTTTTTCATTTAAAAGAGTTGTACCAAAAATCCAAAAAAAATATTTGCTTTTAGGTATCAAACCAGTGATCTATTTTTACCTTATTTTAATTAAGCTTTATCAAATAGTAGACGATTTAATCGTTATAAACTCAAGAGCTATCGACCACTCCAGTAGGCCGTTAAAAATTCTTACTCCTTAAAAGTATTATATTCTATTGAAATATTTATTTTAAAAATTTCATTCTTCATAGAAATCCCAACAACAAAACTCGTAGAAAGAAGAATAAACCACTTTCTGATTTTTATTTAATTTTTTTATACTGTACATTTAATACTATAGAAGATTTTTCTCAACTGATAATTTTGCTCCAAATGGCTATATGAATATTATCATATCGTCGTTGTTCTGGAAGAAAAAATTAAATCGAAAATATGACATATTGGGTTAGTTATACCAAAATGTTCCTTATTTTAAACTCTACCGTGAGAC
Organism: Himalopsyche phryganea; assembly: GCA_022494535.1. Lineage (NCBI taxonomy): Eukaryota > Metazoa > Arthropoda > Insecta > Trichoptera > Rhyacophilidae > Himalopsyche > Himalopsyche phryganea. Next base: position 34,023 of record JAGVSL010000076.1, on the reverse strand, counting down.
AGAACTCACTTATTTTTGTAAATTACACTTTTACTGAAAAACAGTTTTATACAAACAAACAAAATGAACTTATGGCATTTCAAGCATTTGGCAAACTTCAAAGTCCAATTACTCAAAACTAGTATTTTCCAGTTAGTGTTTTATTCCTGAACAACGATGATATCTTGTTAATGTGAGAAAGTTAAATACTGAATTGATGTCTTATGTAATAATTACTTTGATTAAAATTGACAACCACTTATTAAAATTATTTTGTCATTTGTAATGTAAAACTTGTGAAAATAATATTATCTATATATATATCTTATATACATAAAAACGAATGTTTGTTTGTTTGTTTGTCCTCTATGCGTTCCTTTACCATTCATCCGATTTCAATGAAACTTTGGTGTGCTGTTGTGGGCACACCCGTGAAAGCTTCTGAAGAAAAAAAAATTAAAATCTAAAAAAAATAATCAAATACGTACAACTAGCGACATCTCTGAACCAGACGGAAAAAAACAAAAAAAATATGGAAAAAACAATAATACGTATTGTTCGAAAAGTATAAATGAATTACTATATTAAAAAAAATCCGGCTTTTTTGGACTAAGAAAAATAAATCTGGCCGTCGGGTCGGGTTCGGGTAACACGTGTGATATTGCAACTCGGGCTGGGCTGGGCCTGAAGATGACGTGCTTGGACCAGGTAATTTTATGTAATTTCAGCCCGTGCATTCCTCTAATCCAAAAGCACTTCAATAAACATAATTAAAACACAAATTCTTTCTTTCTTTGAGTGGCATTGCAACGCATACCAGGTACAAACTAGTAAAAATAAAAACAACACTACATCTATTACTAGGCATTGTAATCAAATTAAATAAAGTGAAGGGGGCTGTCTGTCATTTTCCTATATATTTTTTTACACGGTTTCTAGAACATACTCTCAGAGCAAAAAGAGAATTCTATGTGGTAAAAAACACATTCGCAATTAATTGGTAACTATCTGAAATACAACACAAGGACATCGTTCAAATATCTAAACATTGTGATGTATTTATTTAATTCAGCCCTGCCGTTGAAGCGATGTCCCCCATCTCAGTGTTGAGTTTATATGCTGAGCCCCAGAACGTGCTCTCGAGCAAGTGCTGCGGATTCGCCCCTAGGCACGAACCCATTAGCGACGCCACTGTTTCGAATTAATGGGTAAGGGGGTTGTATCCGTGATATCAATTAAACAAATACATTCACCTTTTCAAGTGATATTTTTTAAAATTTAAATCAACTAGTATTTCGATGAAACCTTCGCCATTATAAATTGATGATAGACGTTCTCATCGTAGTTAGTTTCATTGATTGATCGCCAAATGATCGCTTCTTTTCTTCCATCATTGTATTACACTCTACGGTTTGTTCTCTGATTTAAAAACTGAAAGACAGTATCTTATTACGTACATTTATTTTAAAAGTATAATACACGGAAAATATGACCACCGCACAGTGCCTCCGAAATTCTCTATCCTTCCGCACCCCTAGTATTCGCCGCATGCATCTGTTTCCATAGCACACATCCAAACCAGGTACATCCTCGCTTTTTTTAAAGTTATGAAACAAATAAAGAAGAATCTCAATTAAGCGTTTTCCAGTATTGTTTGAATTCATTTTGATTAATATGTTCATTTGCTTAATAGCCCTGCGTGAGTTCTCTTTTATGTCAATCAGAAATCTGGACGTAAGTAAATGCAAAATCCTGTTATGTTTCGGCTATTTGGTATGCCGTATCCTTTCTATCACAAACGAGGAGGATTTTAATCGATCCAATAAACCAGAGCTAATAGCGATCATCAAAAAGCAGAAAATCAGAATACTTGGGTCAATTTTTCAGTAATGAAAAAATACGAATTACTTATTAACCGTAATTTAAGAAGAAAAGAAGAACGCAGAAGCGTCGATAGAAATAAATTCTCTTCGCTACAAAACCTACGTAAATGGCCCGATTGCCAATGCATTAGCGATTTAATACGACTGGCTCAGAATAGAAAAACGTAAATATTGAAAAGCCACAAATTACCAGATGGTAGTGACACCTGTCGAGTTCTTAGATGTGGCTGAGCTCTACAGCAGAAATTATTTTGATTACAATCTAATACACTAATCTGATGACTATAAAATTGAAAATCAAGGGAACACAAAAACGTTCGAGTGAACTAAATAAACATTATTAAAATAATAGAGTATAAACATAACAAAGTATTAATTCTACAAGGATTTTATCTGGTCAAAGTAAGGGTGATGAGTTGAGTCGCTGGGTCGTTAAACAAGCTCCCGAATGTTTATAGAGTTTTGAATAAATCACAAATAACTGTTATGGGCAGTATGATAGTTTTAAGTATAATTTAAGCAATTTCGTGTCTTCCGGTGCATAAGGAAAAGTAAAATATTCTTTTACACTGTCGTTTTTCGGAGTGCGTCGGATATGTTAAACGAGGGTTGCGATCGTGTAAAAACGACATTTTTATGTTTGGAAAAATTTTGAATTTTGGACAGGAGACGAAGTAGGAAGAAATTTTAGTTAGCAACTTGAAAAATTGATAGATCTATCCATATAGCACGAAAGTACATTAAAAACATATTTTATTGAAAAATCGATAGGAATGTGCATAGCGACGCATCGACTCAATTAATACTTACTTAAACAATTACAACAAGCGCACGTAATTACAAATAATCAATACAATTTCAATGCATTTACTTTAAAGATTAATTAATAAAACTATGTATGTTCTTTTTCCTAAAACAACTCAGAAACACAATTGGTAGGTTAAATATTTTAATTATAAATAAAATTTATGATGCTGGAATAATTGAGATGATATAATATTGTGTATCTCTTCCAAGAGAGTATATATTATATAGCTAAATGAAATTAAGTTAAACATAGTTCTGACGACGACGTGTGGCCGAAATAGCTATCAAAAAACTGATAAAATTCTTGTAGAACTGAGTTATTTGTTATTTTTACCGCATAATAATGTAGTTCTACTAAGTAAATGCCAATACTTAAATAATAAAGATATTTATATTTCATGATCAATCAATCAATACGAATATATAAAGGGTGTACTGACAGAACGCATTAAGTCAGTTTTTGATGACCATCTACGTACTATAGATGTACCAATTTAACTTGGCCGCACGTGAGGGCGCCACCGTCGCGTTAGGAATATTGCCATTCTCAACCAAAACGGAAATTTTGATAAATTCCAAAACTGATATTTTAGCGACGGTTATTCAAAGTAGATAAGATATTTATTTTACATAATATGGCAATTGGAGAAATTTATTCTAGACTGACAAATCTAGTTCCAAATTCTGCGGCGGTCCAGTAATATTGGTAATACTATAGTAGAACGCATGAAGTCATAGGAAATAATGACTCAACATGAAAACAGTATTAAACCATATTGTTATTTTTTTATTGTGAAGAAAAGCGTGATATAACTATTATAACTCGATACCTGATCTTATGATTTGTATGCCGAAAAGATTATTATTTATAAAATCTTTTCATAAAAACAAATTTATTAATTGTTGGTAATTGGGTGAGATAATACTTTGAAAAAAAATCTAAGAACTTATTTTATGATTTAACGCCTTCTGTTTTTCACGGACTAAATATATAAAAATGTTTCAGATAGATAAATAATCAAGAAAAATATATTATACTAGTAACCACACCCGTCATAGATGACGGTATTGAAATTGAAATACTTAATGTGTTAAAGTAGCTAGTACGTCAGAACTGTGTGTGCTTTTTTTTATTTTATTTTATACTAGTGAGTACCCGGCATGCGTTGTAATGCCACTCAGAGAAAGGAAGGGTTCGTACTATAATTCTGTTTATTTAAGTGCTTTTGGATTAGAGGTCTGCACGAGCTGAGATTTCATAAAATTACCCGGTCCGAGCCCGAGTTTCAATATCACACTTGTTACCCAATCCCGACCCGAAGTTCAGATTTATTTTTCTCTGCCCGAAAAAAGCCCGATTTGCTACATATATATTGATAGATATCCGCTTAGGTCATGAAAAAATTTCAAACATATGTGATATGTGATAATAATAAATCGTCTACAGAGTGGTCTGGGCTATTATATATGAGATGTTATTCGTGTAGAACTATATACATTACATTTTTTAAATTTATTTTCACGAATTATCTTCTCTGCTGATTCCGTGTAAGCCCTCCCTAATATTTTAAAATAAAAAAAGTATTTTTTAACATAATATTATAAGTAAGCCTCCGCGGTATCGAAATTGAAATGAGTGGGTTTCGAGCGTAGCGCAGGGGTAGGTTCGAGAAAGTTTAGTGTCGGAAGAAACCGCGCCACGGGCGATTGGTGGAAATTAAATTTGAAAACCGAACGCGGCTGTCGCCAGGGGCATGCTTCGTTGTACTGAGAGCGGCGGGAGGGGCAAGGAGGCCTTTATTCTGCAGTGGCGGTGTGTGTAAGACTTAATTTATAAGAGAGACGTAAATTATAACTATACCCTAAGAATATTTGAAATATGAAAATTTCGTACACTTCCATGCTTCACTAGCGACCCGGGTTTCGCCTTTCGGCATTTTCAGACATTCGAGCACACAAATGAACACGAACCGACAGACAGTAATAGTTTATATCGTTTGGAAACTATTATCATTAAGTTTACTAACTACATTTATATTTGAATTAATTTTAATACTGATTTGATAATAACGACTTTTAATTGTAAAACAAACGAATTAATAATTACAAACTTAGCAATTGCAGGTGAAAAAAAATAAAATATAAATTGATCCAACGTAACCTTACCTCATCTTTCCTAAATCCATTATATCAATTTAAAATATTGCAATTGTTATGTTACATTTCAATATAAAACAAAAGATTCTATATTTTGTGAGATTTTTACATGTCAAGAAGTTTATAACTTTTTCCAGCGTTTATTTTCTTTCAAGAACACACAACGGTATTGTATTTAATTTAAATTTAATAAATTTTTGTTTCATTTTTATTCTGAATCGTGGAATAACAACACCGATGTAAAACAACCAAGTACGCCATTGGCCACTGGGTGGTTTTAGAATGCGAATTCTTGCAGGTGTTATATAGTACACACTGTGCCAAAGTTTCGCTCACTTCTTTACTAAATATAATAAAATATTACTATAGGGAGCGTCTGGTAATACCTATTTCTTTGTAATAGAAACACGAGTTTCTAGAAAACTTTTAGGTACATGTCTGGATTACATGATCAAGTACATCTGTCAAATATTCCGTAATCGATCACGATGAAAGATTAAATTGCCAGTGAAATTGTAAGTGTATTTTTTTATCTTTATTTCGAGTAATTAGAATGATTTGTGAAGAATATTATCGACGTAGTTTAATAACTAAATGAATATTTTGTAATTATAAAAGATAAGAAAAATGAATCTTAGTATGAATTTATTTGAACTCGTCAAGCTATTGAAAATACTTAATTTAACCACATAGAAAGTGTAAAGTTTCATACAAAATTTGGAGTACGGTGTTTTCGATAGTTATTCAAACTGCACAAAATCAGTAAACCGAACATTTTTTTATTGAACGACCCAGCTAAATTTACTATTAATAATATTTAATATATTGATAATCTTTCTAAAAATATCATTTCTATTGAAAACTTTGTTACATACAAAATTGTTTTACAATGTTTACCTGCACGTTTTTAAATTTATTTCTTCCTGTCACTTACTGCTGCATACTAGAGGCCCGCACGGGCCTGTGGGCTGGGCTCTTGCGAGTAAAGTCAATTCAGATTTGGAAATATTTCGAACAGTGTTCAGGTTATGAGTCAGCTATAAGGCAATAGAATTCTAAATTAAATAATTTGTTTCACATGTGTTATAAATATCGTTGGAAATATGCAAACAATAACAAACATCTATTGTTTGAAAAGTAAAAATTAGTTTCTACATTGAAAAAATCAGGTTTATTTCCGGATGAGAAAAATAAATCTGGGCTTCGGGTATCAGGTGTGATATTGAGATTCGGATTCGGGCCGGGCCAGACCCGAAGACGTTTGACTCGGACCGAGTAATTTTATATGTATTTCGACCCGTGCAGACCTTTACTGTATACATATTTCTAAAAACGTGTTACATCACTTTTAAGAAACACAATATGTATTGTACTACTCCTACGTGTCAGCCTCCGTGGCGCAGTTGTTCGCGTCGTTGGCTACGGTTACGGATGTCTCTAGTTCAATTCCCGGTGCGGTCGGTTTTCATAAATTGATATTACAATCAATTTAGTGTTTGTGATGTCTAAAACGTCCTCCCACCCATCCAATCGTCACGGGGCGTAGCGATAGCGATTAGTTAAGCACTAGTCCTGTCCTAGTCCTTCTCTTCTACTCTCTTCTAAAAAAGCGATGTTGAGCAACTGAGTAACAAGCAGTTCTCATAGAAATATTCTGCTAAAATAACCTCCATTAGGAGACTATACGCTCCACATTGAGAGCGGAGATGGAAAGAAAAAGGTCTACATTTTTATAATGATCAGGAACGGTTTCGCTAATCGAAAGCATTATCGACTGATTTAAAAAAATGTATAATGTTTCTACGACTCGGTTTTTATAGTACTCGGTGGCGTGGCTATATGCTATGGCCGTCTAATCTCTAATGCAAACATTATTTTTTCATATAATTTAAGACATCGACTGAGGGTGCTTGATGGAATTTCAATATTAAATTTGGATTATTGAGATTTTGTACACTTCCATGTATTTACATGGAAATACATGGAAGTGTACAAAATCTCAATAATCCAAATTTATTATTTTTTCAATTGGATTGTCCAAACAGTGACTGATATTAAATTTAAAATTGAGATAGTAGATATTGAGTAAAATAAATAAATTATAACAAGTACGTTCTTGGCTCTATCTTTCCATCCTTACCGTCTCCGAAGAGGTAAGCGATTGACTCATCAGATCATAATAAACAACTGCTGTTGATTGAAATGTGTATATACTCTCCACATTGAAAGAAAACATGGTTATAAACAAATACTGCAATGAATAACAATTACAGCAAATAAATTAATATCGGATGACAGATGAATTTAAAACTATTTATATAAACAACCGCACGATGTCACTGTTGCCATCTACGGCGTAGTATCTAAGCTACGCTCGCCGTAGACACTGTTGATTACGGTGCTTTAAGCTTAGTCTCTACGATCAAAAATGAATTGAGAGACAGTAAAATTAAGTTTTTTAGAAGGGGAAAGTGGGGGAAAAGGCCCCGACCAGATGAAAACACATTTTCCAGACAACCTCTACTCATGAATAGAATTGAGTTGATAAGAGTGAAATGTTTTCCACTTTGTTTGAGCTTAGCGTGTTGATAAACCGGATGGGGAATTTGAAAATTGCTTGGAAAATATTTTACGCTTTGTTGTGATATATTTAGAGTTCAAAATATGTATTCATCTACAAAATTACCTTAAATTTATGAACAAATTTTTTTTAATGCAAAAAAAAATATTATATATATATATATTGTACCATATCCGAATCCAATATTGAGAATATGATCTCGTAATGGAAGTAAGTATATCGACAGAAGTTTTTACTGTTTGTGGAAGTTGTTAAGAAAAATAAAACGTGGATAAAGAATTATCATTTCACATTAAAAAAAAACGCGTTAAAAGAGGCAAACAAGATTTTTTAAAACCATATCTGCTCTTAATGTGGAGCATATGCCTTCCTAGTAGAGGTGATTAGAATTACTTGTTACTCAGTTGCTCAACCTCTCTTTTTTTCGGTCGAGTAGGGATAGAAGAATAGGTCTAGGGCAAGACTAGTGGTAAGTTTATTGCTCTCGCTACGCTCCGTCTTTAGGATCGGGTTGGTGGGATGAAATTTTGCACAACAAGCGATGTGCATTCTTAAATATTTATCGCAGTTATTGATTGATTGTGGCTAGAAAAGGTTCATAAGAGGGTAGTCTAGGCTAAGTAAGTTATTGTGTTGTTAAAATATTGTTTTAATTATCTGTATATCTGTAACGCTGCAAACACACACTCTCTCTCTGTGTGTCTACTCATGTGATAGAGAGAGGGTAGCAAACGATTTATGTCAATAAACGTTTGCAACTAACTCAACTTAAATGACGACACTACCTATGTACAATCCCGTATCTGCAAACATGATATTTTACAGTAGAGCGTCTCAAAGGTTCAACTTTGCAGTTGCAAAGTAACGACTACACTTATCTTCTTTAAAATTGGAACAGTGCTGTGATTTTTAATCTAGTTTCTTATTTTATATAAAGTTGTGCTGATATTTTATAGTTTTTGAAATATTAAAGATACGATATAAGACTTCGGATTCAGATGCTTTCGTATAAGTGGCTAGTTACGTGTTTATACTTTAAATTAAACAAAATTTTAATAAAACTTAAATAAAATTACTGTACGAAATAACTGCGAAGTGGGTACATTTCCCAATGTTTTTTTCCCCCAGTGAGAGTGTTGATGTAGTAGCTATTCATTCACATATAATTTGTAATGCAAGTGTCTAATAAATCGTTCTTTGTTTATTTCTTAAAAACGTAATTAATTTTATATGTATGAGTTATATGGTTTTTATTTTAAAAGCATCCTACGTAAGATTTATCTTTTTGGAAAGAAAACATAACAATCAGATTCTGCCCAACTCTTTCGCACAAAACTTCGTAAAACGGAGGGTTTGGTTAAGGGGGAGTTTGGATCGACTAACTCCTTTATACTTTAAGGGATGCAAGAACAAAACAACGAAAATTTATTTAAACAAAATACGACTTGCAAAGGGTTAGTCAAGCGTGAATTAAAAATATTCTTTTGTAATTATTTATTTATTTGTATAAATTCCTCAACTGTGGCATAGCCATCCTTTAAAATTAAATATTATTACTGATCTGCTCACAGTCTCAGACTATAGGGTGAGGTGGTTTGATTTCGCAAGATGGAGAAGTCAGAGATTAGAAGGAACGTGCCAAGCAGCGCTCTGCTACTTCGGTGATCATGGAGAGTCATTGGAATTGTCTGGGTGTTGTTCTGTGTATGTCCTCGGAAACCCTCAATCCTGTTTGCCTCTTCTTGTATGTATATTATTTTACGATGTCCGTTCCCAACGTGGAGAATTTGGCATCCTAATGGAGGTATCTCAACAGAAGTTTTTATATGAGAACTGCTGGAAATCCATAAATTGATTGTGTGATCAATTTATGAAACTGTCCGCATCGGAAATTGAACCCGAGACATCCGCAAGCGTAGCCAACGACGTTACCAACTGCGCCACGGACGCTGACAGTGTATATAATCTTGTATATACCGTAGGACGTACTCGGTGGAACTGAAACATGCTGGCATGTCATAGGAGGAAGCAATGCAATTTATTTTTCTAATTTACATCATTTGGCCGAGACTGCTCTGTCGTCTTTACAATGAGATTTTTTGAAGGTTACATCGTTACATCTATTGGCCAAAACACAGTTGATATAAAGTGTTGAGTGCAGGTCTTATTCACGTATTTCAATTATATTTATTTAGTTAATGTTATCTTCTATCCGTGTACTCAAATTTATTAAAGAATCAAGTCTCACCAATCTGTGATGAGCTTGATGGATCCTCACTTGTAGACAAGCATGTTGAGTTTATTCATCGTGAGTTTCATTTCAATGGTCATATCAAAAATATTGTAAAAAAAAAACATAAATATCTAATATCTTGCACATTTCTTTGTCCCTAAATTTGCCAACGTCGGCTCTCATGCTGCAGACGTTATTTCACCGCCGCACGTTGTCTGGTGTTGATAGGTTTTAAAGTATACCGCCCTGAATAGAAAAGGCTGCTTGCATTGGACTTGTAGGCGGGAATTTCGCTAAATCGTGATTTTAATGTAGGCGGGTAAGTCTTAAATCAATTCAGATACTTATTTAAAAGGTTACAACGAATCGCTTAGTATTCATATTTCTTCGGAATCGTTCACGCTGTGATTGATACCATAATAAATATTGGTACAGATGCGTAATTTTCAATCTAAAGTTTTAAGCATTTTTAAAAATTTCGTCAGTAATAAAACGTAATAATAAAAAAAGCAACAGACCAATATGGCCTCACAGCATTGAACATATAAGTAGGATCTGTGAAATGGAGTAATAATCTTAAACATGGACGTGAGTGAGTTCAAGCAATTACTTCAAATTAGACCACAAAAGTCGAATTGTCTACACTGGATATGGTAACGAGTAATTTCAACCTAAAAGCAGATTGGAATAACTTTTGTTTTTAAGAAATAAAACAGTCAGTTGATAATGTTTGCAATGAGTGAAACCGGTCCCGATCATTATAAACATGTAGAAGTAGTACAAACAAATTGTGGTTTATTTTTTAAATATAATACTTTTCCGACGAGAATTGACACGTTACCTTTCAAAAAAGAGTTTTTGTTATTGAAATCATCTAGGGTCAACCACCGAAACAAAGTTCTACAATTAACACTAACCGTGATTTCAACATTATTTTTACTATGTCCGCTTCCAATGTGGAGCATATGGCCTCTTAATAGAGGCATTATGACAGATTTTTCTACAAAAACTGCTTGTTGAACTCAGCCGTTCAACCTGTTTTTTGGAGTGACTACGTATAGAATGACAAGGCTAGAACACGACTAGTGGTTCACTAATCGCTGTTGATCGAATAATTGGGAGAGGCTTTAGCCATTATAGACGTGTATGCCTTGTAACACAAATTCGTTAATCGATTAAAAATCAATTGAAATCAATCGGAAAAGACACACTGAGCCTCTCTTGTTCGAAGACAGTAGAGATATAAGGACTAGCCCTATCCTATACATGAATAGTGGTTAGCTAATCGCACAGATATTAGAAATCTATAAATCGACTAAAAAATCAATTATTTATGAAACTGTCCGTAGTGGGACTAGAACTGTTAAGTAACCGAACCGAAGTAACTGATTGCACTGTGAACTCGGTAACCCAGATTTCAACAATAGTAAATTAATATGTTTTTTAAATGAAATCAATTTCAGCGAAACAATTTCGCTATTTATGGTAATTTCGTAAACCAAGAAACTAAGCACAATTGTAAATTGAGCACACATTCAAGAAAATAGTACTGCATATCTCGTTTTGTGTTAATTTGTGTGTTTACATTACAGGTCTGAATTGAATTGACGATTGACGAAAACTGTTAAATAAAGTTTTCAGACTAAATGTGTGCGGAGTTGAAAAAAACTAATTTGTACAAAAAAACCTCACCATTTAAGTAAGCCACTGTTTCCTATAACTCAAACGGTGAGTGGTAAAATAATATAAGGAACGCATCAATTAAACAAGATGGATTGTCCGTTTATGTGGCTTAGTGGTGAGAGATTTAACCTAGCTCTAGTATGAGTACAACCTATGAGTACAAGTAGCATTTAGATTTTTTTAAATTTAAATTTGAGCTCTTCGACATGGGTAATATTTTTTCTCCTCGAGTTGATCTCTAGTGAAAATTATCAGTTGAGGTGATCTAATATGTTAATTTTTTTTAAATATATAGCGTCGTGACTGTGAGCTGTAGTGCCAAATACTTCTTTTCAATTACTGTTAAAAAATGTATAAAAACATTTTATCAAAATTCTGGTGAGCTTGATGTTACAAGAATACACAGGATACTTAATATCGCTTAAATCATGTGGCTGAGCAAGTCACATTATCTTTTCTTAAGCACAATAGTGCATGGTTAAAATATCTGTCTCGTGAAGCTCTGCATCGGGCCGAGAACATGAGTATATTCGTTTCTTTTATTGATCGTTATTGAGTTGTGAAAGGCATCCGTGAAACAGCGGCTGCATACAAATAATGGGTGGAGGTGGGGCGACCAGCTTTCAGCTTGATTTTATAAATTATAATATTTTTTCAAATTCATTAATACATTTTTCCAACAACACATCACTAGGTCACTGTCATAGATATGTCAGAATTTTTGCCACACTTAGATTTAATATATTTTTACTTGTGACGAGAGTACAGTCCTGTGTTGTTTTAAAATCTTGTTCACCTCGCAGTTTCTTGTTTCTGTGATCCCTATTCAAGAAGCGTTATCTGAGTGATATCTCAAGCAGTCCCCGGGGCCAAACATTCATCCTTTGCCTGCCTTTGTGGTCATTGCCAAGCGCCGTTGCTTTGGTAACAACATTGTTCAAATTGTACCTAGTAGGTACTAATATCGAAAGATATCTTTCCTACGAACTGTTTACTGTTTTAAGAACGCCGCTAGTTATATTGCAGTTAAAGTGTGTCAAAATTCATCGCTACTACTAATTTAAGCTGAAAACCAGATGTTCTCAATATGTGTTCTGCGAGACATCGGAGTTCCACTGATATAAAATGTTTAGATTCCGCGGAAAAAGTATTTTTTTGTGTTTCTATTGTAAATGGCTTAATAAAATATACCATCGTATAATATTACAAACCTTTATAACTTCACGAAGAAAAACTTTCTTTACGGAGGAGAGTAAAAATGTAATTACCGTATTGGCCTATAGGGTGACTCTGATTATATGGCGACTCCCATTTTTTTAATCCACCTTTTGAAGTAAAAAAAATGCTCATTAACATATATTGTGATGGGTGTAATATAGTCATCTAACTCATAGCCAGGCAGAGAATTTATTGTTTATTTGTTTAAGACTGGAGTATAAGGCGACCCCCCCTATTTTAGTGTTACTTAAATAAAAACAAGGATAAGACAGTATTTTAAATAAATGAAACATAAATAAAAAAATCATATTTTATAGACAATAAGCTGATAAATTCTCTTTACATATTTGATCAAAATGTATGCTCGTATCAAAATTAAAAAGGTACCCCAAAATGAAAATCTCGTTAGCTTACAACTAAAATTCACTAAGTGCATTTCAATAGTGAATTTTCTTTGAGTTCCTTTATTATGTTTTTAGTCTTAATTAAATATTATGACTACAAAATAAATTGTTTTACTGTACAAAATTAAATGATTAATAAATGTTTAAAATCTATTATTCTGTATATTGGTATTTTGTTACAGCGAGTTTTCGATTAAAAAAATATTTTAATTTTAATTCTGATATTTTTTGAAATGTTGTTATGATTGAAATTTACATTTAAATCTTTTTTTTTTTTAATTTCAGTTATGAGCTTTGCACTTTAGGCTGACGATATCTCAATAATATTTCTGTAAAAATGGCAATGGTAAAGTCGGGGTCCGTGGCGCAGTTGGTAGCGTCGCTGGCTACGGTTACGGATGTCTCGGGTTCGATTCCCGGTGCGGACGGTTTTCATAGATTGATCTTTCAATCGATTTATGGATTTCTGTTCGTAGTCTGAGTCAAAATCCCATCCTCACGGGGCGTAGGGAGAGCGATTAGCTAACCACTAGTTCTCTCGTAGCCCTATCCTTCTATCCCTACTCTCTTTGAAAGAAAAAAAGAGAGGTTGAGCAACTGAGTAACAAGCAGTTCTCGTAGAAAAAGTCTGTTAAGATACATTAGGAGACCATATGCTCCACATTGGGAGCGGACATGAAAAAAAAAAAATGCCAACTTTACAGAAGGGATGTACAATTATTTTAACTTTACATTAAATTTTATAGTAATTGTCAAATGGTTTTTACTATTTAGTACATTCTTAATGGGAGGAGGCTAAAGAAGGTGACGTAATTTAGGCAAGGTGTAAAAGATTTTATGACCAAATCTGACGATGGAGTATATGAAATCAATTTTCTAATATCTTTAACAAAAACAGTATTTATTTATAGATTGATTGATTAAATTGTCATTTTTTTAACCATGTCTACAACAAATATAGAGTACATATTTAGACTGTTAGTAGAGTATATCAACACAAGTTGTTTTGAGAGAACAGTTCGCTTTTCAGTCAGTTTTGATTAATTAAAAATAGAAAGATACTTTTGGGGCTCTCTGTTTTTAGGATCAGATGTGTTAGGGGAGGGGAGGTTATGTAAACATTACTAGTGCATATTATTTATATATATATACGTTTGATTCAGCAAACTGCGTATTTACATTTCAGCAAAATGTTCAGGAGAGTTTTAAAACTCAATAAACTTAGTTGTAAGCAATGTTATTTTTGAATTTCAAATATGCAATGTAAATAATGATTTAACATTATTCATATAACATTTGCAAAACTTGTAGAATAAAATTGGTTAAAACTGAATTTATTGAATTTGGATTATTGAGATTTGGATTATTGGATTATTGAGACTGAGAGTCAGTTCGAGTCCATTCGTGTGCTCGAATGCCTGAAGATGCCGAAACCCGGGTACCCGGGTACAAAATACATGGAAGTGTACAAAATCTCAATATTCCAAATTTGATATTGAAATTCCATCAAGCACCCTCAGTCGATGTCTTAAATTAAATGAATTTATTGAGCTTTAAAATTATCCTGAGTATTTTGCTGAAATGTAGATTCATGGCTTGCTAGTTAAGCCAACGATGTGTTTGTATGGGAAGTCGAATCCGTGGACACCGCAAAGCGAATAAGATGAATAACAATAGGCCGGCGTCCGTGGCGCAGTTGGTAGCGTCGCTGGCTACTTAACAGTGGTTAATTCTGTTCGTAGTCTGAGTCCTCCCTCCCACCCATCCCATCCACACGGGGCGTAGCGAGAGCGATTAGCTAACCACTAGTCCTGTCCTAGTCCCATCCTTCTATCCCTACTCAATTCGAAAAAAAAGAGAGGTTGAGCAACGGAGTAACAAGCAGTTCTCGTAGAAAAATTCTGTTAATATACCTCCATTAATAGACCATATGCTCCACATTGGGAGGGGACATGGAAAATAAAATAAAAAAATAGCCTTAACCACTCGCATACAGGTGAGAAAATTGAAATTCATTCGGTTAAATTTAGTTATACTTGGTACTTTTCTTGTTTAATTAAATATATTGTTTCGTCTTTATCGTATTACAATATATGACAAATTTAATCATTCTGTATTGTAACGAAACGAATGCGCAAACACACGGGTATCAAATTTCAACATCCATTAGTTATTCGCCACAAAGCCTTAGAGGTTGTTATAATACTACCATGCATGCAAATAAATGTCTTAATTTAAGTCAAGGCGCACACATCCCCTCAGCCTCTCTTGCTTTACTCCGTTCAGCTGCTTCACATTCGGACGTCTTCGCAGACCGAAGGCCTCAAGGCATCCCGGCGCACAGTCGACTAGTAAATGCACGGTGAAGTGTTATCATTCCAAAGGGAAGAATGAGGCTTTGCCGGCGCCTACAGCGTCGCCGCCTCACTGGAGACACGTGTAGCGGGCACGTGTCGACCGCACTATCGCGATGTTAGGGGTAGTTAATCGTACGGAACCAAACAGCTAATGTAGAATGCTCGTTTCATCACTATTCCCACAGCACTCTTAGTATTACATTTCCAGCATTCGAAAATTGCGACTTTCTTTCTAATATAAATAATAGCGGATTTATTATCGTCATTTGAATTTTATAACATGATTAAATATATGTGTTTGTTCGTCATGTGTAATAACAGATATATTAACATTTTGAAATTGGTCTGCCGCCAAACATTGAATTATTGTTACCTTTTTCAGAAAAGTAAGGTAGTCAGGCTTATATGACGTTCGATCGCGTTCTGTTGGTATCTCTGCTTTGTTCGGTGTTGTTAGCTCGTCGGTGTCCCCACAAATATATTGTTTACTAGTGAGTACCCGCCATGCGTTGCAATCCCACTCAGAGAAAGAAAGGGTTTGTCTTTTAATTATGTGCTTTTGAATTAGAAGTCTGCACTGGCTGAAATTTCATAAAATTATCCGTTCCGAGCCTGTCATCTTCAGGCCTGGCCCGAGCCCAAGTCTCAATATCACACTTGTTACCCGAACCCGACCCGAAGCCCAGATTTATTTTTCTCAGCCCGAAAAAAGCCTCATTTTTTAAAATATAGTAATTCATTTATACTTTCTAAGCAATATTTGTAATTGTTTCCATATTTTTAACGATATTCATGGCACATGTGAAATAAATTATTTTAACTATGAATACTATTGACTCATGACTCATGACCCAAACATAGTCTGGTGCATACACGAAAAAATCAGAAGGTTTTTCCGAGATGTCGCTAGTTGTACGTATTTGACTTTTTTTAATATTTTCAATTTTTTTCTTCAGAAACCTTTAATAAAAACAGCTCACGAAAGTTTGGTCGAAATCGGATGAACGGTAAAGGAACGCATAGAGGGCAAACAAACAAACAAACTTTCATTTATATATCCATATATATAGATTTTGCCGCACCTTTAACCAAGAAGTAAGGGTCATTGGTTACGGTTAGATAACCACTTGTCTTGTCATATCCATAAACTTATGTCCTTACTCTATTTGAGAGAAGAGATGTTGAGCAATTGAGTAACAAGCGGTTATACGTTTATTACTTTTGCATTGTGACGAATGATAAAAGAAACAGTATTGTTTTAAACATATTAATGAGTTTTTCGAGTCCGTGGTGCAGTGGTGTAGTGATCAATGTCGTTCCCACAAATCCCAGTACGGACAGTTTTGTAAATTGATTTTCCAATAGATTTAATTAGACATTCGAAGGTATACGTGTATGCGATGTCTAAAATTCCCTCCCACCAATTTGATTATTAAAACGGAGTGCGGTGAAAGCGATAAGCTAACCACCCTGTCCTAGCCATATAAATAGTTCTATTCGTACTCTCTCCGAAAGAAGAGACGTTGAGCAACTGAGTAACAGGCAGTTCGCATAGAAAAGATTTCTGTCAGGTTATTGGGTCCCATTATTAGATGTATGCTCCAAATCGCTTAAAAAAATCGCTAACCTTTATTATTTCAATTATTTTTAATTATGTAATACTACATCTATAGTTGAGAAAAAGAAATGTATCCGTATGAAAGTCAATTATGAAACAATCAACTGGTCGGCTTCTGTAGAACTCACTGCTAAACGATTAAAAGATTTTCGGCTCTGGATTCTCATGTCAATATTAGGTGATCATTTTTCTGCTGTAATTATCCAACGATTCTCGATTGACATATTGACTTTCTGATTGAATTGAATTTTCATTATTCTTAACTATAAATCTTGGAAATCAGATAGCTTTAGAAGAATATATTTAACGGTGTGACACGATACAAATTTCTAGTGTTTTATTGTTAGTGTCGTGGCTTTAGTACATTATTTAAATGCATGTATATTATTGCATCTACACAAATGTATAATAATTTTATAAAATATATCACAACGTATATCCAGCAAAGACACACTGCTGCGTTGTCGATCTCTGCCTTAAGGCAAGGATAAGTTCCTATTCGTTTGGGTTAAACAGGTACTCAATTTCCTGTTCTTCTTACGAGTATGCACCTATAGTTCTTACATTTTATAGTCAAATTAATCTTAGCAAACTAATTTCATAATTAATTAGCGAAAGTTAAGAATTAATTGGGTCACTATACACTTTATGAACATTTTAAGCTTCTAGTCAGTAAGGGGACTTAATTATGTAACACAAAGTCAGCAGGAATATTACAATTTTTGCGATTCCCTGTTTTCCTTTTTTTCCATATCCGCACCCAACGTGAAGCATACGGCCTCATCATGGAGATATCTCAACAGAAGTTTTCTATGAGAACAGCTTGTTACTCAGTTGCTCAACCTTTATTTTTTTCGAAGAGAGTAGGGTTAGAACAGTCAGACTAAAAACAGAATACATACATCGATGGAAAGATCAATTTATGAAACTGTCCGCATCGGGAGTTGAACCTGAGACATCCGTAACCGTAGTAAACGACGTTACCAACTGCGCCACGGAGCCGAATTTGTTAGGCACTCTTAATTTCTTTGAAAGCAAATTTCAATATCGTCTGCCTCGAAGATACTCTTCCTTACGGTATATATTTTGAGTATTTTTGTATTGATGGAGTTCTATTATTTCTATGAAGGCATCGTATTTTGATTGGGGTCAACCGTTCGACTTTTGTATTATTTTATCATTATCGAATAAAGCATGCAATGGTTTCGAAACGTCTTGCTGCGCCATGATTAGCAGCAACCATGGCACAGCATCTTCGCAAAATAATAATTTTCAAAGCTCTTATTAACTGTAGTTAAATTATGTTTTGATTTTATATAAATAAATGATGAAAAATTATTGTTCAGTAATGACTTTTCACCGCTGATTACAGACAACATACTTACTACTCCAAATTTGAATTGTTAAGAGTTTGTACTCGAACTGACTGACAGCTCGGGTTCGTTCGTGTGCTCGAATGCCTGAAGATACCGAAAGACGAAACCGGGGTCGTTAGTGAAGAAATAAATGGAAATGTACAAAATCTGAACAATTCAATTTGATGTTGAAATTCCATCAAGCACCCTCAGTCGATGTCTTAAATTATGAATTATAACCAGATGACAGTGCTTTGTATCAGCATTTTTTCAATACCCTTTATGTGAACGGTGGGGAAAGAGAGAGAGTATGTGTGTATGATGTGCATTACAAATATGTGTATATCATCTGTGAAAATGCACTCATCGTTTGTATTGACACACCGACAGAGAGAGAGCATATAGAGAGTTATATGTATATAGATAATTCAAGCTAAATATTGACTGTGGTGTGTTCAATTAATATGACCCTCAAAAAATACGAAAATGAGTTAATGATTGGATCTCATTTTAAAAATAAATTGACCACTTTTTGGAAGGTAAACATTATTTTACATTGGTTTTAAAATTCTGTCCCCCCCACTTGGTGTAAGCCACTATTATATCTACACTCCCTGTATAATCCATGTATAATCCCGTATCTCCAAACATCAGAATTTACAAGAGTGCATTTAAAAGATTCATAACGCAACTCACCATATTACAATACCGTTTTTACTCTCTCCTGAACAATTTCAGTTTAGAGGGTTACATCAATTGGCCAAAACACGATCGATATAATGTATTATTGTCATTTCTATATCGTCACCTTCGAATGCAAAAAAATCTCGTAACTCCCAAAATTCAAAAAAAACACTTATGTTTAATCATATATTTAGTTGAAAATTTACAAACCTTATGATTTCAATGAACATGTAAAAAAGTATTTTACAATTATTTCTACTACAGAAAAAAATAACATAATACGATCTATTTAGGTGATTGAAGAAATTATGTGTATCTTTGGAATTTCTCATAAAAAGCTCAGTATAATTTAATTAGGTTTTTGCTCTCTTAAATTTATAGTTTGTAGAGTAGGAACTTTACATTTTAATGTGATGAGCAATTTAAATAAATTTTGAAATATTAACTTTTAGGAATAAATATGATTCCAATTTTGACGGCTGGACGCGATTTAACTGTACGACAGATGATGTTGGTAATGCAGTTGAGAGTGAAGTCCTTTTTCTATATTCTTCACTCGTTATATTGTGTTTTTCAAATATCGCATTTGATAATTCTCACGCTTACAGACGGTTTCTTTTTACAATCACATATTTATTTATTTTTGCACTTAATAAGTAATATCACTTCCTGTTTTGTGAAGTGATGACTTGATATTATAAGTGTCATTTTATGGAAACTATTTCTATTTAAAATCTATTTCAAATTTTGAAACGAGATAATGCTCTGGCACAGTACAAAACTTTTTCCCGGATATCACATTTCGCAAATCCGCGGCGTTATGAATCCCTACAAACTTTTTCATAAACATTGAATATCATATTATTTGAGTTATGCTACCATCGGAATACTAATTTTTAATTAGATATAAAATTAATTACGGTCCACTAGAGGGTAATAAACGAGATAAATAATAATTTATTCACGACAAAACTTTAAAACAATAATACGAACAGACGTGTCAATTAATAACCCTGCAGCAAAAGTATTAAATATATAAGAGAAATAGAATAATTAGACAATGAATGCCCCGAGCCTGTAAATGACTAGCCTGGCCATTATATTTTAGTCTCTTTCAAAACTAAAAGTGGGGCATGATTGATCGCCCGAGTCCAAATCCTTTTCCACGTCTTCTTTTGTTGGGATCCCCCTTGCTCAGTTTTCGCTAAAAGCCTACAACCCACTATGCGAAATTGACGAAGATTCTCCATCAGTATCTTTTATTCGTGATTTATTTATAATTAACTATAGAGTGGATGGTCCATGAATTTTGGTATTTGAATTATTTAAAATATTTCCATTTATCCTATTCTATAATGTATTAGAGAAAGGACACTAATAGAGCCTACTGTAATGATTAACACAAGGCTGAACGTCATCATTTTTGTATTTGCTAGTATAACGAATTGGTAGATCAAAATTTTAATAACAAACCGAAGATGACATACCTTTTAATGTCTACAATAATACTTAAAGTTAACCAAAGGTTGGCATCTACTATGGAACAAATATTCATTGGATCTTCTAGTATAATTATTTAACGATTTCTTAATCGGTTGATCACTGGCTAAGCACTGAAGCATGATAAGAAGTCTTTTATTAACATATAAACCTTTAATTTTTGTTGTTCAACATGTAGGTAGCCTGCCCAAATTACGTCATCTGGTTAGGATACGTTGCCAGCGATATGTGTTTTGGGGAATTGAAGAAATAAACTAGTCTAGGGTGATTAAATTTTCAATAGTTTTTGATAATTTGACGAATTTTCAGATACTTTATGTTTACTATTTTTCATACGTTGCGATCATGGTAATATAAATAAATTAATTAAATCAGACAACATTATACTTACTTTCATGTTAGAGTCACGGTGACAAAATGCATTCGTTTGCGCTTTTTTGAGACACTTTCTGAATTTTGCTAGAATATGAATTTTGCTTTGACCCGTTTGATCAAACGCTGTTAAAAGAAATAATCGCGTAAAAAAAGTAAATTTGCCGTCCAAAAAAACGCGTAAAAAGAGGATTAGGTGTATATCAGCGGCGTGTGGTGAGTTATCTCTATCTCTATCGCACAACCTCACTTGTATATGATACTCTCATATCTCACTCGCACCCTTCACTTTTCATGTGATTGAGCGAGAAAGAGAGAACGGCACGTAGTTAAACGGCAATAGTTTCTAGTCCATATATGAATTAAAATTCATGACAATGTTGTTCTGTGATAAATTCTCAATCTTTTTTCCACTTCCAGCTTGTGATACGAATATACATTTGTTTACCATCAGCAATTTCCTGTTCTTATCGTTTCTCTTCTTATACAAAATTATAACATTGAAAGAAAAAAAAATAGAATAATTACGGTCTGAAGATAGCTTGTTTTGTCAATTGAATATAATAAAATTCGAAACGCTTTCACGATAATATCACAATTTGAAGGAAAATAATTATTAATTTGCAATCAGTGTGATAGAGGCTTTTCGAATGGGAGTTCCCCGAATCTTCGGTTTGGCTGTTGTCTTTATAAATTAAAAGACAATAATGGTGGAATATTTATTGTCTGTGGAAATCTGTCGGTTTTTGTCTATTGTTTATCGTTTCTGCCCTTTTCTGTATGTTCCGTAGGTATTGCAAAGGGGACGCACGGATCCGTTTCATAGAAAAAGAAAAGATTTAACATCAAACCAATAATTCATAGACTGTGTATATTGCTTTGCGGAAAAAATATCTTAATTAAAATTAATATTTTAAAACCAAAACAATGCAGAATATCTTTTAATATGTTTTCAAAAGACGAAATTAAAATTAAATACTCAATGACTTCAAAGAAGTATTTTGATTACGAGACATAATATGTGAAGTTATTAATGTACGACTGAGATTAGGTTTATTTTTTAACACTAGATAGTTAACACGAGATACTTAATTAGTTCCTCTAATTTTTATATTCATATAATTTGAAGTAATTATGTCGAATAATATGTTAATTGCAGCCATCTTATATATCAGGCATGTCAAACTCGATTTGCACCGAGGGCCATATAAACTAATTTACGTCAGTGGAGGGCCGCATGTTTTCAATATTTAAAATTGAACCGAAAAAAAACGTTTCAAATAAAAAATACATCAAATTTATTTAAAAATATACAAATTATAAATAAATTGACATATATTTATTCTTTTGTGTGACAAATGTTTTCACAGTTGTTGGTAAACAATTGACGTTTCAATTGACACGGCTAGCCGTGTTTCCAGCAGGAAAAAATATATTTACATCATCTGCAGCGCTGCTTTTACTGCTAATCGCACGAATAGTATTGCTATATGTAAAATTATTCGAATGCAAAATTTTAACTAAATTGTATGCAAATAAAAATATTTTTTTTTATATCAAAATAAAGAATTAATATTATTTTTCAATTTAAAATTTTTTTTTTTCAAGAATTCTCGGCGGGCCGCAAACTATTTCTCGGAGGGCCGCGTGTTTGACATGCCTGTTATATATAATAGTCCAGACCGATCTGTAGACGTTTTATTATTATCACAAATCACATGTAGGTATGAAATTTAAGAAGACCTAAACGTTCGCTGTGTATATATAAAATAAAATGTTATGCAATGCACACATAGTTCCGACGTACTATCTACTTTAGACATTCAGTATCGTCATCTATGACGGGTACGGTTACTAACAGTTGAATAAACTGGTGTAAAATTTAAATTGATAAATTAGTTTTTCCACTGTATGTCCTAGTAAATGTGACACGTGTTTCGCTTATTTAAGAAGCATCTTCGTTTTTAGTTGAGAATGAGAACCATCGTTAACCATAATGTGAAACACGTGTCAAATTTAGTAACACAGCCAGTGGAATAACTAAGTTTTCAATTTCAATTGTTTTTAAATTAAAAATGAAATTCCACAAAATTACCGCCGAATTCATCGAAAAAAGAAGAATAAACTGGTATTTACTTCACAGAGTTCTTTTGCAATATAGAACAGAGAATAAAAATGCATTTAGTTGAACAGATTTACATACATTGTTGATTTAGGAATCAAATATATTGTTGTTATGTAATATTGACTAAAAGTTAAAAACTAAATGCATCGTCCTTTCCCCCCTATTGTAGGTTTGTGAATTTTTTGTTTGACTAGTTGTGAGTTTTTAATTGGCTATTATTGCCAATCACACCTCTACATCAAAGCAACAGTTGGACAATCTGAAAATCTTAGAGATAATATCGATGGTCTAGCTCCATAGTGATTCTACTATAAATTGGTTGTTTTGAGATTTGGCCGATCAAAGTTTTGACTCATCTAAACTGACTCATAAAAAGTGATGGATTATTACTTTTAAGGTGTTAACTGTCAATTCTTGGTGGAAAGACTCATCACGAGCATTATCAACTGATCAGATGAAAGAAACCGGTCATGATCATTATAAATATGTGGAAGTAGTACAAATGAATTGCGTTTTATTTTTTTTAAATATGATGGCTTATTATTCGCGTTATTTGTTTATTCAAATAGGTGGTCAATAGTTTATAGTTTTAGGATTAAAGATTGTCTCTTTATGGAACGCCACGATTCAAAAAAACATATTTCCGCAATACGATACTTCGATATGTATGTATTATATACTGAGAAATTATTTTGCTGATTTCCATATGCAAATATCTGCCTTTTGAGAGAAAGTCTGTACATTTTACAAGCTGTACTTTTTTGGAACTGTAGAAGAGCTATGTTCGAATATAATGGCTAAATTAACAGAAAACATCAAATTTTTAACTTATGGAACTGGGCCAACGATATCTATTTTGTGCTTTATCTATATTATATATCTTAAAAACATTACTACTAACTTTTGGCTGGTATTCTCATAAATATTTTTTGCTTCACTGGGATAAAGTGTCAATACTGTATTATTTCAATTATAAACAATACAATATTTTGACTACAGAGTGTTGTGTGTTACTTTTGTTTTAATGATACGTTAATATTTCTTGATATGTCGACACAGGTTGAATTTTAAAGTTGGATTGGACACGTCATTAGTATTTGCCTAAAATGTGATTCAACGCGCTTTGTTAATATTTGTCCTACTGTTGCATTGATGAAGCAATATCCAGAAGTATCAATTGGCACGAACAGAACAACCGTATACGGTCAAATAGTATATTATAAGTGAAAGTAAATATAACCGTAGCATGAAGGTATACCCTTTACATTATCGCATTGATATCAAACGGAGAAAGCTCTCGAATGCTCAGCCCGGGGCTTGTTGATGCTAGCCAATGTGTAGGGGTGGGGGATGGTTAATTTGGAGAGAAACATTATGGAGCACCTACCACAGAGCCGCGACTGTGGATTCAGGACTGCAGGCTGAAGAGGAAAGATAATGTGCGCACTTTAGCCCCCAGGGCTGCTTCACACGGAGTATTTTTCGATAATAATTATTTATTTGAACGCATAACTCAACGGAAATTATGGGGGATCATAAATTATTTTATCAAGAAATTTTGGAAATCAATGCTAGCCAATGTGTAAGGGCAGGGGATGGTTAATTTGGAGAGAAACATTATGGAGCACCTACCACAGAGCCGCGACTGTGGATTCAGGACTGCAGGCTGAAGAGGAAAGATAATGTGCGCACTTTAGCCCCCAGGGCTGCCTCACACGGTATATTTTTGGATAATAATTATTTATTTGATCGCATAACTCAACGGAAATTATGGGGGATCATTAATTATTTTATCAAGAAATTTTGGAAATCAATAGAGCCCAGTTAAATTCCTCAATATTCCAAACTCCCCTTTATTGTATCCTTTACGTGAGATGAGCTCGTAAACACGCGAGTGTTCGAATGCCTGAAGGTGCCGAAAGGCGAATCCCGGGTCGTCACTGACAAAATACATGGAAGTGTACAAAATCTCAACAATTCAAATTCAAAGTTCAGGAGAGAGTAAAAACTGTTTTTTTAGAAAACATTATATGGTGAGTTACATGAATCTTTGAAATGCACCCCTGTACATTTTCATGTTTACAGATACGGGATTATACGTAGAGAACGTCGATATAATAGTGGCTTACGCCAAGTGGCCGGGTCAGAATTTTGAAACCTAAAACCAATGTAAAATGATGTTTCCCTTTCCAAAAAGTGGTCAATTTATTTTTCTAATTTACATCATTTGGTCGAGACCTGCTCTATCGTTTTTAAAATGAGATCCAATCATTAACTCACTTTCATTTTTTTTTGTGGGTTACATGAATTAGCCAAAATACAGTCAACATACAGTATTACACACGAAAAAATACAATTATTAGATGCATTTGTTTAAAAATGACTTCTATATCATATAACAAGTAAATATCAGACAAGTGTAATTGTTCTTAATTTGACCAACATGAACTATTAAAGTAAGATCAAAAATTTGTTTGATTAGAATATGATTTCATTATTTTAGATTGTATTTAATAATTATTTTATTTTATTTGTAAATTTAAAAAAATTAAAATCCATGGCATTACAGCTGACGCCAATGCGCCATGTATTTGCTCATTAGTAACCACAGTACAATAATAACAATAAAAGCAGTAATGAAAATAAAAAAATCTTGGTGGAAAGACATTATATTTTAATAAATAAAACACAATTCGTTTGTACTACTTCCACATTTTCATAATGATCAGGACCATTTTCGATCATCACGAGCATTCATCAGTTGATAATGCTCGTGATGAGCGAAACCGGTCATGATCATTATAAACATGTGGAAGTAGTACAAACGAATTGTGTTTTATTTTTAAAATTATTAATTATATTCAAGGAGTCAACAAAAAATATTCTTTTGTATTCGATTTGACAAAGAAGCCTTTTTTCTACACTTAATTTCGGTGAAACTTTATTTCACGTATGCGGCAGTCTTAATATCGAGACTGTTTTGCGGGGGACGATCGCCTATGCGGGAGGCAGATCAGCCGTACAGGGCGGAGACACCCCTCGCCCTACTGTCTGCGGGCATTCGGAGCCCTGTGTAGGGCCTAGGGGGGCAGATGAGCGTGTCTTATCGCGGTCCGAGTGGGACACTCGTGGCGCCTCGCCAATACCTACACCAGCGATCGACAACATTACCCATATTGTATTAGTATCGACAGTATTTTGAACGTGTAATGAAAATGAATAAAAATATTATGCCACTTAATTATATTTCGGAGATTATAAATGTGTACACTCCACAACTGCAAGTTGAAATGACAGCGCAAAAATTATTTTAATACATACGATCATTAAGAAATTTTAAAAATCATTATTTTTTCATTCAAATTTCTAGAAATAGTTGGCGTAGGTATGCATGTTGTTTTACATTCTAGGAGTAACAAACATTATTATTTAAAATTTTGCGTAGCGCTATTGTCAATATACTCTAAAGTAGAATATAAATCTAATTTATGATATTTTAAAACAATTGAGACGAGTCGGTGTCATGGCGCAGTGGTAAACTCCGGTTGCTTCGGTTACGGATGTGTCGAACTCAAATCCCAGTCCGGTTTTTCAATCGCTTTATGGATTTCTGTTCGTAGGTATGGATGTATGTGATGTATAAAATCTCTCCAACCCATCCAACCGTAAAAAATGGGCGTAGCGAGAGCGATTAGCAACCCACTTGTCCTATCTTATCTCTACACCAAAAATGAAAGGTTGAGCAACTACCAGCAGTTTTTGTAGAAAAACTTCTGTTGAGATACCTCCATTAGAAGTCCATATATTCCACATTGGGAGCGGACATAGTAAAAAGTTACTACTTGTTTAATTGACTACAACAGGTGACAGGGAAATCCTATTATAGAAACGAGTAGATGATAAATAAAATATAATTTTTTTTCATATCTACTTAACATATAATTTTTTCTATAGTTAATATTTATTAGTCAATAAAAATACAATTTACTAAAATAGAATAATATTAAATTTTTTTTTTTAGTAATTTTTAATGTTTAGTAATCGCCCAAAATGAAAAAAAATTATTGCATCCCCCTGGATACCTCGAGCGTACCCATAACGGTGACAGCATTGCCACGTTGGATTTATATGCTTATTCGCTGTCTAAGATATTCACCTGAGCGGCACTCACCCGTCCTGTCCGTCATCCTTCGACCAATTTCCGCCACCGTCCTCAAAGCCGAGGGTCCCCAGGGACCGAACGTCTCAAAACCCAATGGACAGAAAATGAAATTTATATAAATTGTCTTTTCGTGTCTAAAATTTTCGTTACAATTCAGGTTCAGTTTCACTCAACGAGTGAATATCGAACAGTTAGAAAATTCTGATAACATTAATAAAAGAATGTGGAATAAAAAAATAATATTTGTTTCGTTTTTTATAAATACATTTTCTTTCTACTGAGTATTGACAGTTCACTGTAATTAATAATTTCATTATGAAACGTGAGTTTAAACTGATACCAGTTCAATAATCTAAATGAATATTGAGAACACCACTGACTGCTTTGGATACAATGACGCGATTGTTTTCGACCCCTGCTAACACAGATGTGCGCTTATATCGAGGCGCAGGAGAGATTTACATAAGACCAGGAGGTCCGTCTGGGACACGATTCTCGGTTGAGGATACTGATAGCACTGCGAATGATACCGACGGTTGGTTTAGGCTGGTTTGTGTTTTGCTGATATCGCTTCCCACGGAAGAAGCGACGCCACCGCCATAGGCATAAAAATCTCCTTCCAATTGAAGCCCTGGAAAACTCGTGGGAATTGGACAAGTGTGTATGTATATTAAAACCTCGATGTAACGGGCTAATATGGGTGACTGGGTGTCCGTTCAAGCCGAAAGCCCGTTATGTAATATTAAAGTGGGTTTTCCGAATTCGTTTTTGTATCTATTAAGATAACAAACGAAGCTATTTTATGTATATATAATAGAAGGACTCTGAAATTTCTATGTATGGATTAAAAACGTTTCGTGATTTTAAAAAAAAATAACAAAGAAAAGTTATGGTTATCGAAACATCCAGTGAAATAGCAAAGTTAATTTAATTAAATCAATTTAAAATTTGAATTGTTGAAATTTTGTACATTTTCATGTATTTTCTCACTAACGACCCGGGTTTTACCTTTCGGCACCTTCTGGCATTCGAGCACGCGAATAAACTCGAACTGACAAACAGTAAATAGTTTATATCGTTTATATATAAGATAAAATACGGCAAAATATTATCACTAAGTCTAGGAACTACATTGATACCTGAATATATCCCAAGAATGATCCTTAATCCTAGTTGGGAAAACAAACGCATTAACAAACTCATAACTCAGGACTTAGCTGTTACAGGCGGCCAAGAATCAAAGAAAATTGGATTACCAGTGGTACCCACTTTTTTTTTAATAGTTCCTAGACTTAGTGATAATATTTTGCTGTATTTTATCTTATATATAAACGATATAAACTATTTACTGTTTGTCAGTTCGAGTTCATTCGTGTGCTCGAATGCCTGAAGATGCCGTAAGGCGAAACCCGGGCCGTTCGTGACATAATACATGGAAGTGTACAAAATCTCAATAACTGAATCCATCTATCACCCGAAGTCGATATCTTATCTTAAATTATATCAATTTTGATTTAATATATATATTTTTTGAATAAAGAAAAGGTGCTCAGTGATTGTGTGGCTTTGTACACGTCAAGTCATCGGCTAACACGCGTTTAAACTGCTGGAGCTGTATTTAAACATGTACAACAGTTTATGTTTATAAAATTTTCACATTATACTGGAAATTTTGCTCGACATGTTGAGGTTTTTCTTTAATTTGAAATTTAAGATTTTGAAGTAAGAAAAATCATTTTTATTTTGGGGCATATGCCAAAATTATCAGCTAACAATTCTTGGCCCAACATATGCAAACATCTTGTTAAAATAAAACTCAATTGAAAGTGATCATGTTATAAAATTGTGGAATCAGTACAAAATAATGTGTTCTATTTCTACAAATAATTATCAATAAATACTGTTTCGATATACCTTAAATTAAGAATATCTGCACAAGAAATTTTTAATAGAAGCTTTTCAATAAATTGAACTAATGTCAGCACACTACCCTTGCCAAGAATCCCATTCTCCTTTTCATCTGTTTTGTTTATTGTCTCTGCCACTTTATCTATGGTGCGCCACGTGTTGACAATGCCCATCTCTTTGGCTAGAAAAATGCATGGACGCGCTTAGCGGGAAAACGATTTCGCAAAGGACAAGGGTCGCGCGTGTCTATGATCGATGTTGTGTCAATATTTTTACGGGCAACATTTTCTTCAATTTAAATATTCGATTATAATAGTACAGCCAAGTCTCTTTTGCGCGAGGGATACGTTTCAGGAATTATCTTTTATAAAAAACATACAGTATAGAACAGCGGTAGCCAAAGTGGCGGTTTGCGATAAAATGTTGGTGGTCCGCAGAGAAATCTAACATTATTTCAATTTTCTTCCACAGCCAACCATCTGAATCTCCATGAAAAGCACAAAAATCATTTGAATCTCGTAACACGTCTGACGTTTGAGCCTGTTACATAACATAATACTTCAGTTGGCGTGATAAAAGTGCGGCTTACGGACGTGTTGAGTTCAAAATGAAATAAGTAACAATTCTTGTTTAATTGACGAAGCTTTTATAATTTAATTACAGTGAATAGTTATATTTAATGAACGATGTGCGTTTTATGTCTTTTTTGATCACTTTTTTTTCCAATTTATAATATTTAACACAAAAGTACCATTAGTGGTCCGCTGAATTAAAATTATGAATGTAGTGGTTCGTGAAGCAAAAAGTTTGCCGGCCGCTGCTATAGAACATTTCTATAAAAAAAGTATGTACCTATACAGTAAGGTCATTTTACTGGTAGTTGACCATTTTTTCAATAGTGCACAAAATAGGAATGTAGACGCGGG
Source organism: Himalopsyche phryganea (assembly GCA_022494535.1). Taxonomy (NCBI): domain Eukaryota; kingdom Metazoa; phylum Arthropoda; class Insecta; order Trichoptera; family Rhyacophilidae; genus Himalopsyche; species Himalopsyche phryganea. The sequence continues at coordinate 4,071 of JAGVSL010000076.1, read as the reverse complement.
ATTGTTCGTAATTGTAGAGTTCACACAAGTGAAACAATCTCTTTGTTGGATTGAGGAACTAACACATCACCATATAAATATGTCATCGGGGAGTCATCTTACAGCTTCCTCAGAGCTTCCTATAAGAGTGGTCTTACAGGAAGCTCTGAGGCAACTCTGATGAAAGGTTGTCATGAAATTTTCTTATTAGTTATGGTCAACTACTGGAAATTCCAATTTTTTTAAATGGTCAACTACATGGTTGTTAAAAATTCAAAATATTTTTTTTTGTAACAGACTCTTTCCTAGTGTTTGTCTTATCATATTAATTAAGACATTTGATCCATTATGAAATACACTTGCTTTGTCAAATACTGGTACGTTTATTTAAGTATATAATATGGAATCTAGTTCTTTTTTAACCACATAGTGGAATTTTAAATAATACTTTTATTCTTACGGATTCTTTTTTTCAAGACAAGATGCAACACTTTAACAAATTCTAAATTGTATGTCAAAAGTATAACTTGACACACCTCAGTTTTGCAGCGTGCCCAAAACCATGCCTTGAGTCACATTTAATGGAGGAAATTCATATTTTAAAGCATGTTTAAACAAATATTATTTAACTTAACTTCATTTATTTAAATAAAGTAAATTAAGCAGAGTAAAATCATTGTTGGTGATGATTTGAAATCGGTCTATACCACCCCAGGCAAAAGGTTGCACTAACCCACGGCCACGTACATGTCTGCCACCATCTGTCACAACTTTTTAAAAATAGGCGATTTTTTAATTTTGTCTCTCTCACTGCTTGTTCGTCGCATTTTATCATCTATGGCGGTAATCTTGTAAAGGTAGGGGTGAAGCGCTGTACTCTTATCCGAACAGGCCGGTGTACTTGTTTTTGTTTGCCAAACGCTACGTTGCCATTTTCTATAACATGTCTAACTTGTAAACTGTAAATGATTGTAACGAACCAACTGCATCTGAAAATTAACATAAAACACACAATTTGTGTTTTTCTTGAGGATTGTCATGGAAGGTAGGATTCTGTCATTCTCACGCTACCCTTATCAGAAACGTTCGTTTTAAACTGAGTTCCTATTTAAGCCATACACCTTCAGATCTTAAAATAAATAATGTTCTTGACAAAACTTGCTGTACTATATAACTTGACAATAGTTGTACAAGTTTGATTGCTTTACGACAGTCAACAGCGACAGAAAAAGCTATACGAATACGACCGAGCCTTACGATATAAATTTTCAAATTTGAAACAAAAAAAGTAATGATGAAGCCAACATACAATATTTTTCTGTTTTCAATATAGGGATTTGAAAATATGGAATACCGACAGACATGTCGTGTCCAAATATAATGTATATAAACAAAGATTGGCAGCCTAAGCCCTCACCGCAGTCTGTTCACGAGCGCTGCATATAATTTGGCATTCGCTCGTAAAACCGATCACCGCCTCCGTTTTAGATTTTCGGCTATTTAGGCATGGCCGGCGATCGGCAAAAGTGTCCGGCGTCCGGGAGAGATACGACCTGCGGGGGTCATTCTGCGGGCAGCACCGCCAAACCGAACACTGCCCGCGCGCCATTTTAATGACGTCGCTCATCATCGCCGCGGTTTTATCAGCCAAATTGGCGGTCTGCGCTTAGTAATAATTATAAGGAAATAGCCGTGACAATATGGCAACATTGACTGTATACCTTAAAACGTCTTGTTCAGTATTTAGCCGGTACCGTAAACGCAGTTTTATTTATTAGGTTTACTAAATTATTAACAAAAAGGGAAATAACATTACTGATATATTATTAAGTACCTTTATTCAAGAAAAATATAAATCTTTAGATTTTTTGCATAATTGAAATCATAATATCTTTCAAACACACTGTTTGATAAAATTCTTTTAATATGCTTTTGAAATTAATTAACTTTATAGTGAATAAGCTATCGGTTTTAGATTCGAAACATATTTTTTATTGATTACTTATATTCTGTTCAGTTTAAACTAAATTGAAGACAACGGAAGGCTACATTCGAATTACTCGTCACAAAAAATATGGAAGCGTACAACATTTCACGCGTGACCTGTTAATTTTAGATATTAATTTCATATTGAGTTGTCAATACCAAAACGGTGTTTCATTATACTTTATTGATAAATTTATGAGCACTTTGTGTAGCTTTTGCATCATCAACATCATTAATTTAATGTTCGCAGTACGTGAATGTTACTTGATCCCAATATGAACATCAAATGATCCCATAGTGAACATTAAATTGATGTTTACACCACTGATACAAACACGCTCTTTATCACTACAGGTATCACAATATAAGGATGAATCCACTTTACGAAGACATAAAAAACACTTATGTGTGCCACGATGATTTCGCGAAATGAAATTATCAAAAAGTTTATATTTTGTAAAAACCGTTCTTCAATAAGAATTTTGCAAAGGCTTTTTTCTTCATCTCAAAAAGTGTGAGTTTTTTTCATATTTTCGTTCACCATTAACCCTGTTGAGTTTTTCCAGCTGGTCTTGAAGCCTCAACGACGCGGGAAAACTGAATTGGGTGAGGGGTTAGGGGGTAACAAGAGCGAACTGGGCAATTAATGTAATGTTCGTTGAAATTTTGCCACGTTGTTTCTTTGTACACTACAAGTTTATTTAATTGTGTCAATTAAAAATATTTTTACACGAAATTTATTGTTGATTCTGATTTTATCTTCCTCGATAACTCGAAAATAGAACGATGTAGCAAGCAGAAAAAAGACTAACTTGGTAAATTAAGACTTTTTAAACAAAATAACTCGCTTAGGAATAATATCGTCGTTGTTCTGGAAGAAGACACTAACTTTAAAATACTATTTTTGAGTAATTAAAATTTGAAGTTTGTCAAATGCTTGAAATGCCACAACTTTTTCATTTGGTACAAAACCATTTTTAAGTAAAACTATAATTTATAAAAATAAGCGTGTTCTTCCATACGTTCGAAATAAGGAACATTGTGATATAAGTAAATTAATATATAATTTTTTCTATTTAGTGTTTTCTTCCAGAATAGCGACGATAAATTTAATACGCCGTTCCTAAGTGGACTACATGGCCAACATCCCCATCACAGAATTCCTCGAGAAAGCAAACAACCTAACCCCCAATATTTGACTTTACCATATATTTTCTCGCTGTCATGATTCGCCACTGTAAAACATCACTGGTAGAATGTGCTCCATTTATTTATACACGAAATACTTTCATGATCTGTCCCTCGCTGACCTGAATCTTGTTAGAAACATGACAGGTGCAGTTAAACATCATATTGAATATTACATCAAAATAATTTAGGAAATCTCAGTCAATTAAATATTTTAATAAAATAGCAAACGTAATTGTGTATCCGCAATAAAAATATTTTAGCTATAGTTTTGCCTCAGTCCTTCCCTGTGTTTCGGGCGCACTCCAAACGGCTAGGGCGGCACTCGATCCAAGTACATATTACTGGAGTGTCGGACGTCGCTCGCAATGCGTCGACCGGCGTCCTATATTTTTCAAAAGGGCGCCGCGACGTCAAGCGCCGATCTTATGGAAAACATTTTCTTTCCTTTACAATCATTATTATTCTCCCTACAAATGACATGTCTTTGTACGTGCGCCTGCGGTTGAAAGTATGATGTCGATTTTCAATAGAAGCAGGAGTAACATTGAATGCGTGCCAGTTTATCAATATTGAAGTCTCGGGTTCAATGAGGTACCCCATTATGCACAGTGCTGTGACAGTTGATGTCATCTACTAGAATTTACATCTACAGTACCAAACTGCAACAACTCAAAAAGCATAGTTCTGAGATAATTAACAAAACAAAATTTTGGGCAGGTTTAATCTCTTACTGTACATCTAATTTTTGTAGATTATAATGATATTCTAGGGTTTACCAAATATATGTATTTATAATACCGTCGCTGTTCCGGAAGAAAATACTAAATCGAAAAAATTACATATATTATTGAGTTAGTTATGCCAAAATGTTCTTCATTTAGAACTCTACCGTATGGAAGAACATGCATATTATTA